>OX465566.1:0-2929700 GCA_950022955.1 Xestia ashworthii | reverse complement strand
CACTTTGCTCGACATTGAAGTCGAAGCCACGACTTCATGCTCTGCAGTCGAGCTTCCCACCGCTAGCCCAACGAGGTGGTCTAGCGGTTTTTTTAATTGAAAGGGTTGCCTTTTTATTTAATATTTTTTTTCTAAATATCGTTATGAATCTTAACAGACTGCAGCTCATCCAACGAGTGGTATCTCAAACCCTGGTGCTGATAATGAGATACTTTTTTTTTCGGATGGGAAATCATCAAATGACTCCTCCCGCTCTGGGCGGAGCGGCAGGGAGTGTCAGACTTTTACTGACTAAAACCCACCCATGTTTCTTCTTCGCCCTTTATGGGTATCTCTTTCGAACAGTCCCGCAGTACCGGTGATGAATGAAATCCTGGATTCGATCGGTTTTTCCATCAGGAAAATCTGTGCCCCGTCAATGGCCGGTCCCTATTATCCATTTAATATGACTTGATTGGTTGACATGTGGGTGTTCTACTAGTTGCATCTCTGTCTAACCCTTCCGGGCTTACAAGCGTGATGTTATACTATAAAAGGTAACATAATAAGTTAATTACTCATGGCTTCTAATATCGTTATGAATCATTTTTCAGAACAACGACGTCTCCGACATTAACTCTGTTATTAAGTACACAGGCTCACTTAAAGGATAAAATTTCATTAGTAATGTTATTAGTCTGCCTCGCTTCCTATGACATCACAAAGCTTTTAACTTGCGACATTTAAATTGTTTATTAGGGCTGGCTTTCATCATAAAACATATAAAAACGGGTATTTATCGCGAATTTACCTTTAATTTAAGCCCGACGTTTCGACCGGATTGCACCAGCCGTGGTCGCGGGGAAACTGAAGTGTGGAGGTACCGCCACAGCAAAGTGAAGGTGTTTATTCAACTACCCTCACTTGATCTTCATAAATGTTAATTAGGGACGGGTCACACTAGGACAGCACACTACACTAACCGTGTCAGTATACTGAGGCGATTTCACTTGACGAGTACACAGTGATCACTGGATTCCAAGCTGAAGAGAGTTTGAAGCCGTCTTCGCGATTGAAATTAGGGTACTTCTTGATCTCAATCGCTTCCCGAACCATTCTCTTCTGATCGTGAAAGTTTAAAAAAGACAAGGGCTGGCTTTGTCATCAAAACTGTTTCATACCGTTGTCTCACTAATAAATAAGTCATTATCAAAAAGCCTTTATTCTACTACCTTATTTCTAACTTACATAATAATATGAAATAAAGAACAAGTTTTAATTAACTATTTATTTACACTTATACAGGGTGTAAACCACCTCATCACAAAGCCGTTAACCAAGCATTCTGTACATCAAACTAAGTAACTTTACGCAAAAAACATTGCTGGGAAACAACTTTTTTGTTTGAGGTTATAAATCATGTTTTGTGGTAGAACTCAATGTAACGCACTTAACACATCGCGCTGATGGATGGATTGAATAGTACGGGGGTCGTGGAGGTGTTAAAAGTTAAAATATTATAAAAAAAAACTTGTCAAAAAGTTGTAACTTTGACCCCCATAATCTCCGTAACTAGAAGGTTCCCAGGTATGGTGTAGAACAAAAAAATGATCGCAATGACGGGAAGAACAAGTGCCTTTCGGCTTCGTTAAGAGGTGTTTTACACCCTTTATTTATTTAAGTTTTAAGTAGTAGTCGCCTCCTCAGCGTAGACCTCCACCATTAAGGTCGTGGCTCACTTGACAAGCACCGCACCAGCACCGCTCCAACCCAGCAATTTACTTGCCATTCAAATTAGAGCATTAAATCGTGTGTCGCATAACATATTTTTTAACGTCCATATGAAAAAGCTTACGGCGGGTGGTCAACGCGCTTGCCGCTACCATACGACTCGCCTCGCGGGCGGCTCGGCGTACGCGCGCCGTCCGCGCGCCGCAAGCGAGGGGTCCGCGCGCCGCAAGCGAGGGTGCCGCGCGCGGACGCCGAGTGGCCCGCGAAACAACGTCATTGCGCCATCGTGCTTCTCCACGTCGTGGGTACTCTTTGTATAATGTATGGCCAGTTACAAATTTAGTTAGAGAGCCCACGACACTAAACCTAGTTCGGTTAGAAATAAAAAAGCAAATAAAAAAGCCCTAATAAACCGACTGATATTGTTGTAATCGAAGGTTGATCTTATGTTACAATAACTGAATCAATCGTTACAGTACACCAGCTGAAACTTTTTTATAAATAGTTTACATATACTGAACTTAAAAAAATCTCAGAACTGTAATGGAAAGGATCTTCGCGGGGTAGGTGAATTAGCAGTCCCGCCCGCGCACCCCCCCGTGCGGACGTGTTTCTATTTAACGGAACGACGCGCGCGCATCGCGTATTGTAAATCGACATGACGAACGTAGTAAAGTGTGCATCTTGTAATATCGTAATTGATGAAATGTTAGCCTACATACAGAACAAAGTGTCAGTGATTGATGAGGTCACGTTACTTCGAGTTTGTACATCATCATTTTCTAAAGAAGAGATTGAAAAATCTAAATCATTATTGTTCGAGTCTGTGCCTGGGATTAAAATAAAACGTAAAAATAAAGGCAAAGAGGAACGGGACCTAGCTGATATAGTGCAGGTCTTCAAATCGAAGGAACCGGATCTGTTTCCGATTTATGTGGCCAGGGAATTAGAACGTCTCCCTCCGGTGCTGTTTGATCACCTGGACTGCACGAAACTACTTAAGGATTTACTGCTAGTTCAAGAAGAAGTAAAGAATATTAAGTCTACATATGTTTCGCAAGTTCAGTTCGATCAATTAAAGTCTGAACTGTCACAAATGAAATATGACTCTTTGCTACCGAATTCAGAAAACGTAAACAAACGACGAGGCGCCTGGATGCTAGATAGTGGCCCTATAGGGCTTTCACACATCGATCATTTATCACCGGAGAAAAGTAATAGTAACTTGTGTCAGCAACAGGAATTCGAAACTACTCCAATACAATTTAGAGATATGTTGGGGGTAGCTGAGAATAATCATCGCAAAATATCAGCTGTCTCTCAACGGTCGGCTATTGTAAAACCGGTTGCCGATAGCGCGAGCGGTACTAATGACACAAAGCCGTCTACGTCTGCATCGAGTATTAAGACAGTAACCATGACGTCACCGCCGTCCAAGTTTAATGCAATCCAGAATAATAACGAGAATGAAGCCGCATCGAGTGCTGTAAACTCGAACTCGAAGCGAAATGACCATGGTGAAAATAATAATCATAACGACTGGCAGGTGGTGAATTATCATAAGAAACATATGAAATATCGCTATACAGGCTCGGCGGGAATATGTCGTGACAATGAGGGTAAATTTAAAGCGGCGGATAGAAAGATACCGATTTTCATTACGAGAATACATAATGATACCACAGAAAAAGATATAATTGATTACGTTTTCAACAAAACTAAGGAAATTATTCTGTTGGAGAAAATATATTTTAAGTACGAAAGAGAATACAAGGCCTACAAATTCTTTATATTGGAAAGCAAGTCGTCATTATTCCTCGATAGCGGTTTATGGCCTCAAGGAATCATATTCAGGCGATTTGTGAATTTCAAACGCACTACAACGAACGTCGAGGCGCTGCCGCGTCGTGTCCGGTCTAAGAATGTCGTAGATGGATAAAGACGACCTGTACACATTGGTTAGCTTCAACTGTAAAAGTGTCAAGCGATCGGTAGACTATGTCAGGCAACTGTGTCATACCTCTGATATAATAGCTTTGCAAGAAACATGGCTTCTACCGAATGATATACATTTCTTAAGTGACATTGATCCTGATTATGGCTATGTGGGGACGTCAGCTGTGGATACTACGGCGGGCATGCTCGTAGGCCGGCCGTATGGAGGAGTGGCAATATTATGGAAGAAGAGTGTCCTTCAGAATGTGTCTATAGTGCAGTGTGACAACGCTCGCGTTTGTGCCATTAAAGTGGAGTTAGGGCAAAGGTCGTTTTTAGTGTTCAGTATTTATATGCCTACCGATTGTGTCGTGAACCTACCAGAATTTACGGATTGTCTAAGCTTGGTAAGCGCTATTATTAATAATGAACATACGGAGACGGTTTATTTGCTCGGGGACTTTAATGCTCATCCGGGTCAGTTATTTTTTAACGAATTGAAAGACTTTTGTACAGAGGCTGTATGGATATGTGCCGATGTTGAATTACTCGGACTCTCACCTGATACATATAGCTTTATAAGTGACGCAAACGGGTCTAGACGTTGGTTAGACCACTGTCTAGCTACGGAGTCGGCTATGCGAACTGTTGTGAATGTAGAAATTAAGTATGATGTCATGTGGTCGGATCACTTTCCTTTGTTTATGCGTTGTAATTTAAATAGTATTAAACCTAAAATAGCTTGTAACGGTAGCGATCCGTGTAATAAAATACGTTGGGGCGAGAGAACATCTGAACAAACTTCACTTTAAAATAAGTTATGTAATGAACGATTAAAATTAATAGATTTTCCGAGTGACTTAAGTAACTGTTGTGATTTCTCTTGCGACAATGTGGAACATAAGTATATTATCGACAAAATGTATGAAGAAATTGTTGACGTCTTAAGCCGAGCAGCTAATGACAGTTACTCTGGTAGTAATAATATACGTAAGAGGAAACCTGTAGTTGGTTGGAACAGACATGTCAGTAGTGCTCACAGGGTGGCCAGGTCTAAGTTCCAGTTATGGATATTGTGTGGCAGACCGAAGTCGGGTCATGTTTTGAATGAGATGCAAGAAAGTCGTAAAATCTTTAAAAGCCGGTTAAAGTGGTGTCAAAATAACAGTGAGCAACTTAAAATGGACATTCTAGCAACGCATCACGCCAAACATGATTTTCGGAGTTTCTGGAAGTCCACTAATAAAGTAAACAGAAGGCCGGGCCTGCCTGTGAGCGTGGGTGGCATTACTGATCCAAAAAACATAGCTGAAATGTTCAAAAGCAATTTCATGGTAACTTCACCATTGGGACCATCGCGGTCGGGACTTGAAGGTGTGACTCGGGGGCAGGAGCTCAGTGTAAGGTTTACGGCCAAAGATGTTAGAAGGGTTGTCACGGCCATGACCCGAGGCAAGTCTCCTGGCCACGATGATTTGAGTATCGAGCATCTTAAATATGCTGGCGTCCATCTTCCAAGGGTTCTGGCTATGTTTTACTCCCTGTGTCTAGGACATTCATATCTACCTCCAGCTATGATGCAGACCGTGGTGGTACCGATCGTGAAAAATAAGACTGGTGATATAAGCGACGCTAACAACTATAGACCCATCTCTCTGGCTACAATTCTGTCTAAAGTGCTTGACAGTCTTCTTAACACACTGATGAGTGGCTGTCTCGAGTTACATGACAATCAATTCGGTTTCAAATCGGGACTCTCCACGGAGACAGCTATTCTGTGTTTGAAGCAGACTGTCAAGTACTATACTGATCGCAAAACACCAGTCTATGCTTGTTTCCTCGACCTAACGAAAGCATTTGACCTGGTTTCATATGATATTCTCTGGGATAAACTTAATAACACATCCCTGCCAAGCGAATGTATTCGCATTCTCAAATATTGGTATGGGAACCAGGTCAACGTAGTCCGATGGTCGGGGACGCTGTCGGAACCTTACAGGTTGGAGTGCGGGGTGAGGCAAGGGGGGCTGACCTCGCCAACGCTCTTCAACCTCTATGTAAACGCACTCGTCGAGAGGCTGAGCAGCACGCATGTCGGATGTCATGTTGGTGGAGTTTGTGTAAACAACATTAGCTATGCGGACGACATGGTGCTGCTGAGCGCCTCGGTCTGTGGTTTGTCTAAGCTGCTCGGCATTTGCGAGGAATATGCCCTCAGTCATGGTCTGCTCTATAACACCAAGAAAAGTGAGTGTATGGTTTTCCGGGCCAGGAGTAAATGTCCAGAAAGTATCCCTAGCATCAAATTAAATAATGTACCACTAAAGAGGGTTGACACCTTCAAATACCTTGGACATATGGTGACCTCTGACCTGAAAGACAATTTAGACATAGAGCGGGAACGTAGGGCGTTGTCTGTTAGAGCAAACATGATAGCTCGCAGGTTTGCACGTTGCGCGAAAGAAGTAAAAAACACTCTATTCAGAGCGTATTGTACCTGTTTTTATTCGAGCGCCCTGTGGGCTAACTATACTCAAAGACAGTACAGCGCCCTACGAGTCCAACTCAACAATGCCTACAGAATGTTGTTGGGGCTGCCTCGGTACTGCAGTGCGTCGGGGATGTTCGCTGAGGCACGCATTGACTGTTTTTATGCGACGATGCGGAAACGGTGCACGTCCTTGGTGCGCAGGGTCTGCGCCAGCTCCAACACCATCTTGAGGATGTTGGCTGAGAGATTTGACTGTCACTACATTAACTACTGTTGTATGCTTAATGTAGTGACAATTCACTAATAAAATTGTAATTTTATTTGAATGTTATAATTTTTATTTTATCTTATTCAATTTTTTAATTTTTATCTTAAGTATTTTAAATCTGATTGTAATGTAAATGTTTAATTTTGACGGTACTTAATTCATTTTATTGTTTTTATTTTAATTTTATCTAGTCTAATTTGAATGTAATAATTTTAATTTTTTTTTTGATGGTAATTTTATTTTAATGTTATAATTTTAATTTTATCTTGGACTAATTTGAATGTTAAAATTTGTGTTTTATTTTATTTTTAATTTGAATGTTTTATTTTTATCTTATTTTAAATCTGAATTAATTAATTTTTTGATTCTATTGTTAACTTTTTATTATTAATTTTGTTTATTTTAATTTTGCACTTTATGGATCATGTTATCTGAATTAAATTTATTTTATTTATTTATTAAACCACGAATCCACATTAACAAAATGTAATTACTAGAGATAATACCTAAACTACAATGCTACCTCCTGGACTATTACTACCAGCGTGCGGACTGCGAGCTTGCGCCTTGCGGACGGCGAGAGGACCGCGCGCGGCCGTCGCGTGGCCCGCGCGCCGCAAGCGAGGGGACCGCGCGCGGCCGTCGCGTGGCCCGCGCGCCGTAAGCGAGGGGACCGCGCGCCGCAAGCGAGGGGACCGCGTGCTTACACCTCGCTTGCGGCGCGCGGGCCGCGCGCCGTAGTCTATATTCGAGGCGACGCCGGTCAGGAGCTGTGCTGGTGCGGTGCTTGTCAAGTGAGCCACGACCTTTATCCTCCTCGCATTTCTGTCCCGGGCTTGGGTCATCCAGTTCGGTACCATTTTCTCTTTGAACATGTCTTCCAAAAGACGGGAAGACATTCTTTGGCCGACCATTACTTCTGGTTTCGTCTAATCGTAATAAATCATTACGAAGATATAATATCGTTGCTCTTTACTTCTTTACACTATCTGGCTGGATAAGGCGCCCCTGATTGCTGGTTAATCATAACCAGATCTAATGTAGACCCACAGAATACTATGTGTACGTGGAACATTGTTTGTTGGCCGTAATTCCAAGAAGCACCCGAAACTTACACAAATTATGTGCGGTCGAACAAGCTATTTGGTTAACATTTTACAATGTAATTTGTGGGATCAACTGGACCAAATAGCTTGTTGGACCGTACATCAAACTAAGTACTCTACCGAAAAATTATTGCAGGGGAAACGACTTTTTTTTGGGTTAAACATCATGGTTTACGGTAGAACTCAATGTAACGCACTCAAAACATGCTGCAGACTTGAATACCTGTATTACAAAAAAAAAATACTTGTAAAGAAATTGGAGCTTTGACCTCTAATATCTCCGTAACTAGACGAAATATAGCATGACGTGCCTTTCTGGTTAATTGAGGGTCTTTTACACACAATAGAATACCTATACTAGTAACTTCAAACTTCACTCATCATTATTTCAGCCGAAAGACGTCCACTGCTGGACATAGGCCTCCCCCAAGTGTCGCCACAATGACCGGTCCCGTGCGATTCACATCCAGCGGATTCCCGCAGCCTTCACCAGATCATCTGTCCACCTAGTGGGAGGCCTTCCAACACAAGGTCTTCCGAACTGTTATAGACTTTCACGGCTTTTCACTACACTTACCACACTACCACTGAGCCCACAGAAACAAATGAAAATCACGGATATAATCCCGTAAGTACTTTATGTGTAAGGTCTTCCGGTTCCATCGCTAGGTGTCTAGGTGACTATAATTATTCTGATCATTACTAAAAGCGAAAGCAATCTTTGACTTTCTTTTTCTTCTCAGTAATACGGTTTCGTAAAGTACAGTTGTGCCAGCATGGTGCTTATTTGTATCTCATTCTCTATAATCATTATGTCCAATTGACCGTGTCTCGAGTTCTCGATACTGTTATACACAAGGTGTACATTTGTGAGTGTGTTTACTTTGGACGGGCGCGAAGTG
This sequence comes from Xestia ashworthii, assembly GCA_950022955.1. Lineage (NCBI taxonomy): Eukaryota > Metazoa > Arthropoda > Insecta > Lepidoptera > Noctuidae > Xestia > Xestia ashworthii. Next base: position 2,921,288 of record OX465566.1, on the reverse strand, counting down.
TAAACTATGGCGGTTTGCGGTTGCTATGGAAACGGAATAACAGTAGATGTTGGAAATCGAGTTTGCAATTTTGATACTGTTCTTGCACTGTTGCTCTCTTGCTTATTAAGCGGATTACGACGACATTCTAATAGCAATAAAAACTATGGAAAGGTCAAATACAAAGAGAATTAAAAGACGAGACGAGCAATTGAGCGGACATTGGGGATATTTTCATACAAAAATTTTGATCACGAACATTTTCGATTTTGACACACGAATGCTAGAGAACAAGCGGGCGTATGACACTAGACAGAACGATTTGTCACTAAGTAATAATAACAAGTATTGGATTAAGATTTTTTTCGTCTTGTCCAGTCTATTTCTTATAAATTATTATTAAACTAGCTGACCCACGCAACTTTATCTGCGTCACATAAAACAGAAAAAGCCCACAAAAGGAATAAATATTACATACTTTTCATTTATGCTCCGCTCCTATTAGTTGTAGCGTGATGTTATATATAGCCTATAACCTTCCTCGATAAATGGACTATTTACCACAAAAAGATTTTTTGAATTACAATCAGTAGTTCCTGAGATTAGCGCGTTCAAACAAACAAACAAACAAAGTCTTCAGCTTTAAAATATTATATATTAGTGTAGATAAATGTTAGAAGAAATTTCATTCAAAATACTTCCAGAAAATGTGTGAAGCAAAGGCTACAATCCCATTTGGAAGCAGCCGGGACCCATTCCATGTTTGATTGCCTGCTTCAAAATGCGCTTGTTTTTGGCTTTTCAGTTGGGTTTTAATACTCGTATTATAGTTACTTTTTTTATTATGTTTGTCATGCTCATAGAAAGCGGCCAATAAAAAACGTGGACGAATCAAAAGAAGTATGTAAAGATCGTAGTTCGCCTGCACCCATGGGAAAACGGCAAGAGTTTATGCATGTGAAAGGAAATCATCCTTCATTGGAAGACCAGCGTCAGACAGCATCACCTGTCTGGCATGAATGCTGAATTGGCGCAGCCGTGAGGCACACAGTACATACTATCTTTTTTATATTATTGTGTGTGTGCTTTTAAAACTGACGATTTTTAAGCAGCCAATTAATCGCTCATCACTTGCACCAATCACAAACTAGTACACTACTATGATTCACGGCCACTGAAGATTGTTTGCAAAGAGAACCGTTACATTGACACCGAAACATACATCGATCTTTATGTCAATTTACACTAATAATATGCCATTAGAATACTTTCGATTTTCTAGAGTACCGGATGTTTTGTACAAGTAGTCAAGTACGGTCGAACAAGCTATTTAGTTTACAGTTCAACACACAAATAACATTGTAAAGTGTAAACTAAATAGCTTGTTCGACCGTACGTACAGACGACTGTCGAGAGTGAACAGGTTAGGGTTGAACCTCATCTCTCAGACCGCTTTTTCCATGTTCCTCCCATTTGCTACAGCGAGAAAGAGAGCGGGAGTGCGAACTCTTTTTCTTGCTGTAGCAAATAACGGCTGAGCGACCGAAAAGGTTAGGAGCAGTCAAAAATGGGAGTCCGTGCTGATATGTGAGGCGCAACCCTTACGCGCACTTGTTGTTTTTTTTTATGTTTTATGTAATTAACTTTTTCTTACTTTTCTTTCCCCGAGTGTGCATTTGGGGGGGGGGGACTTTCTAGATTATTCTTACATTAGGGTCCAGTTTCGCCCCCCTAAGGGGGATTCTCTTAAGGGGGAATAGTGGAATAAGCCATTCATAAAAAAATGTTTTTTTTTTGTCGATAAGCCTGAATATTCTTGTTGTAACCATTAAAATACTCCAAATCAATGAAAATATGTAAGTATTCACGGAACTGATAAAAAATACCTAAATTGAATTGACATGGCAGTTACTGTGCTTGATTTACGGAAACTCAACACAGAATTATCAGCTACTCTTCCCTTACCTAAGAAAAAAAATGGTTGCCATGAATCATTGTTAAACGAAGTCTGTTTGTTCCTTTTTTCGATCTAATTCCTTACAAGTAACACTCAATGTATCACTCCGGTTTTTTGATTTAGTCACATTTAACAAAAAAGGAACCTTTGGGTTATTGTGTGACGTGCGAAGAATATTTGTGTTAAACACCTCTTCTTCATGAATAATACAATACACAATAAACCGGAATCTCCCAAGTCCCAAAGCTGAGGTGCTGGATACAGGCCTCCCCTTTTTCTGCCATGCCTTTTAGTTCAGTGCGTTCCTCAATTTGTGACTCTGACGTTATCGTCAACGCAACTTGCATTTCGACGGTCCTGTTTTCTAAAACACCGCTTATGTCCTAGAAAATATAAATTACCTTCTAACCTTAACTCTTAGTTAGATTTTTAATGTATTCGGATTATCATCTTCCTACTCTTGTCCCATTCTACTTGGGGTTGGCGCAACACGTTTCCTTCTTCCATTCTCCCTGCAAGACGTCACGGTATCATTTACTCCTTTCTTTTTCATATCATTCTTCACATAATCCGTCCATCTTTTTGTAGTCTTGCTCTCCTTCTCCACGTATCAACATTCATATCTATCGCCCTATTAGTCACACACATGTGTTTGAATGCATGGGGATAACTACTTTTAAAACATAGATCTTGAGCGTATTGAGCCAAGGATTCAAGCTCAGAGAGGTCAGTCTCAGACTATCCTTATTGCTTTAGCTTCAGGATGAGAAAGTAGCTTCTTTTTCTTTTCTATAATAACATCAGTAATCCAGTACGTTCTATCTTTAGAATCTCCTTTGTCTGCTAGTTCAATTAACTCATACCAAGAATATAAGGAACATTTAGTAACTTCTGGTCCGGCTAAACGTTGCAAAAAGAATCGGATGATGTCTATTTTAAGCGCGCTTTATTAGTTAATTGTGTGGGCGTTATTTGCTTTAATTCGACCGGCCTGTTGTATTGTGGTTGTTGTCCAAAAATAGCACGATAAGAGAAATGTTTTTAAGATTTTAGAGCGGTGATCTGATAGTGGAATGCCTGGCTAAATAATAATAGCCGCTCGAGTCGATCTTTAGGTTAAGCCGTGCATGCCTGGGTCTGTCTTTGAATGGGTGACCCTGACCACACTTGCATACCGAGTTTCCTCCGTGCCTCGGAAAGCACGTTAAGATGGTAGTTCTAGCTATCATTTGTAGATCTTTGACAGTTATTACAGGTAGTCAGTGGCCCATAAGTCTGACAACCAGTCTTACCAAGGGGTATCTTATTACCCAGTATTAACTGGGTTGTGGAGGTCAGATAGGCAGTCGCTCCATGTAAAATACTGGTATTCAGCTGCATCCGGTTAGACTGGAAGCCGACTCCAACATAGTTGGGAAAAGGCTAGGCAGATGATGTTGATGATGATGATCTGATAGTGGAATGCCTACAAATCTTGCATGAGGTGTTATGAATGATCAATTGAAGATGAGCAGTGGATAGAACACCCGCATATTAAAGAATTCTTCTTGTTATTATGGTGGTTGTCATCTCCGGATATTTCTCATTGTCCGGTGGAACAGCAAGAGCACTCGTGATTCGGGTCCATTGAAGAATTGGTACTACTTCTCTAATCAATACAATGCGATGCAATGAAGAGGCCATGCTACCTCTGCAATTTCTGTGATTTCTTCTCAAAACAGTCTGATAAGAAACACTGACTTCATCTACGTGTGTATATTTGGTAAATGTAACCGTCTTTTATTGTTATCATTTATCAATCGTAAGATAGGATCTTGATAGTAGACTTTCGAATGAATCATCGATATTATTCCGCTCTGAGACACCATTACTCATAAGTTTGCTTTATCTCGAAACATGAGACATTTTGTTAAGATACCCAGCTTCTCAAAATTCGCATATAGGTTCTTAACCGTTGCCTAAACCACATTTATTTGTGGGTTTTCCTATATTTACTTGACACACAAAAGCGATAATTGAAAAACAAACTTAATCTGATTAGCTTGTATTGACATGAGATAAAATCTGACTCGCTTGAACTTGGTTTTGTGCTAGGTAGAGATTAAACTCCCGTTAGTGGTATTGAATGGTTTCTTCGCGACTAATATCTAATTGAAGTTTAAATACGGATTTTGTGGTTTTTGTTAAACGCACAGAATCATGAGAAAAGACGGATGCTGTATTCATATCCAACTGACGTAGGTTCTCCGAAAATCTCTTCACTACAGTAAAAATCAGTCAGATGATGAATTGTAGATTTAAGTATGATACATACTCGTACTGGCTGACCCGCGCAACTTCCCCTGTGTCACAAAAGAGAGCGGGCATAATAAAAATGCGCGAGCGGTACCTACTTTATCATTATTTTGCTTCGGAGTGATACATATTTTTTCTGATTCCGAATACACGATGACTCTATTACCCTCCTCCAGGAGAGCAGGACGGAAACTAGCACGCTTAAGAACCACATACGCAAACAGGCGTCATTCCGTCCTCGCCGTCGAGGCCCGTCGCGAACTCGCGACGCCCCGATACAAACTCCCCATCTCTCGCTCGTACAAGCCTGCGAGGCTGAGCCTGTAGTCCTAAACCAGTCCTTAAATAATGACACCACTCAGATCCAGCCTGTCCTTTTGCTGTCCTCTCCCAGCGACGTCCTAAGCCGAGGCCTGTACCCCGCAGGGGGTGCCCTTAGCGTGTAGTCGCTTAGTTTGTAAGTTTGAAACCCTGGCTGGAGGCCTCACACTGAAGGCACCCACAGGATAGTCCGGTTAAGCAGACGACAACCTCTCCAGGTTGAACTACGAGATGCAATATCGAAAAAAAAAGGGTATGTTTTCTACCCTTGATTCCCAACATCCCTAAACTTCTCCTTATACTAGTTAACACTAACAACTCGTGAAAATACTTGCCTAAAAATCAATACCATTATGATTTTGTAAAATTAGTTGCGAAACTCAAACGCACCAAGTTGAATGTTATCTACAAAGTTTGATTGAAAAGAAAAAGTTGGTTTACAAAGTAACCAGAACAATGTAGACATTAAAGATGACAAAACGAAGTAATTATTTCTTAAGCTGAACAACTTAGAAACACTAGAAGCGCATGAACGGTAATTGGTCTTGAGTTACCGTTGCGACCATGTTGCGACACACATAATCGTAATATATATCTGAGATCTATTGTGTCTTCGTCGCATCCATGCGAATGGGCTTTGTAAATAACTGCACTAGTGCAATCAGTTACACTGAATTTTATTTAAAGCAAATAGACTATCAATACATAACGTACTTGCAAAATAATAATAATTTAAAAAAGGATGGTATTTAAAAGTACTTCAATTTATTCCCATTTCATTTACCTAATTATGCCTGTGTTCCACCAAATATACTGAATGTGCACCAAAATATGTTAATTAAAATATGTCATAACGAGCATCTATTTAACAATTAAACACTGTATATTCTCCCGGCGACGGAGAGCCCCGCTACGCGGGGCCCCTATTTCCGAGTGCAGGGTTTAAAGGAACCTAACTAACCTAACGGGGGGGTGCCCTAATTCCCGATTATGGGGGCAGAGATACTTTAATATTTGGTGCACGATCAGTATTATTTGGTGCACGATCAGTATTTTTCGGGGAAGAAAAGATTTTTGGTGAACACAAAAATATTATCCTTTAAAAAAACCCTGTAATTCACAAGTCAATTTGTTCAACAGACTATAATCTGCTAAATAATAATATTTCCTTAATTGTACATACATAAGATAGATTATTATTTAGATTCTTTCTAGTCTGGTTTGTAAAGAATCTATTTTACCTACGGAACCGGACTTAGATAAAAATATACCCACGCCATGGCCTGCCGCAATCTTAATCTACTCAGCCACCAAAACGACAAGAAGAATTTACTTTTGTGCATTAGTATGGATGGTATGGATCATTCAATTATGCATACAAAGTCTCTTTGTACTAAATCTAACTTAACTTCAAATAGTTTTCCTTCAGACATACAATGAATCATCGTCCCCCATTGTTTCACTGGTGTTACCTAACACTTATCATTGTTTCAACATACGATACCATCACCCATGACCTCCAGTTCATTGCTTTACATCTCCATAGACGCATAACTGCGCGCTCTAGGAGTTTCGTGGCTACGTTGAAACAGTCTGGTAGATCCTCAAGGTTAGGAACGGTTGCCGAGGTTGGGCCGTGCATGGTTGATCATCCATTACGTACTGAGACACCTTCTGTGGGTCTAAACACCGCTGAACTCGGCTGTCTTTCGTAAAAGGAGGTGATCCGATTTTCATCAACCGGGCACAAAACCCGATTCCGTGGTTGCCACTGAGAAATTCCTGTTCGATTCCTGAATCGAACCCAGGACCTCACAAAGTCCTATCGCAGGTCTGCTGGAAGAAATTTCTTATGAAATAAGCAGTACCTTTGTGCTCTTCTTTCTTAATGTAATGTCCTATTAAGTATTTTGTGTGTACAAAAATAAATAAATAAATAAATAAAATAAATAAAGTAGTCGAGCTTGCGACCACTCGACCAACGAGGCAGTCAAGGAGCTATTCTAGTTTAGTGTTTTTTTGTTTGTATGTTTGTTACGATTTAACTCGTAAACTCCTCGACCAATTTTAAAAAATCTTTCACCATTAGAAAACCACGCCTTTACTGACTACGTAGTAGTTTATATTTTATCCTCATACTCCCACGAGAACCTGAACTAAGCGGGTGAATCCGGGTGACGTCCGCTAGTGTTAAATATTAGTATTTAACTAGCTTCTGCCCGCGACTTCGTACGCGGATCCTGTTGCTTTTGCCAGCACACCGGGTTCGTCAAAATCGAAGATCTGAAACGTCTAATTCTAAGAGCCCGGGGACGGGAAAATAATGGATCTTTCCCACCTGAGCAACACATACCGTTTGTTTCTTTTTGCCATTTAACAGCTTCACAAAAAGTACAATTTTGAACCATACCTCCGATGGCGGAATATGTGGCGTATTCAATCATAGGAGTATATGTAAATGCACTCCGTTCCTTATCAACCCAAGGAAGGTCGCCATGCCCTACGGCTATATCTTGAGACATCCGATTCTTCAGATGATATCGACATTCTGTTCAGAGAATGTCAAAGTCTTCGCGCTCTTCTTCTGTCTCTTCATGCCGTACTCCAGCAATTCTTTCTCTCTCACTTTCTAACTGATTATGAATATTTTGTTGCGTGCGTGTGTGGGGCAATGTATGATAATCTCGAGCAGCAGTTAGTCGCGCATCACGTTCATCACTCGTTTCAAAAGACCTGTTAGTAGATGTGCGATTACGCTGAGAACTCAAGCGTGATTCTGTAGGGTAAACGTTTCCGATTCGCAAGATAATGCATGTCGCTCACGATCAGCGGTCAGTCGCGCATCACGTTCCCCACTTATCCCTAGAGACCTAGAAGCAGATGCGTAGATACGATGAGAATTTTTTTTTTTTTTTTTTTTTATCGCTGGACGTTAACACACAGCGCCACCTAGTGCCACACTAAGCAAAGCTTGTGTCGTGGACACTAAATAGTTGATATACTACATACATACTTTTTGTTTGTAAATACATACTTATTATACATATAAACATCCATGACTCGGAAACAAATGCCCATGCTCATCACACAAACATTTGCTCCTACCGGGATTCGAACCCAGGACCCTAAGAACGTAAGGCAGCGTCACTACCACTACGCCAATCGGGTCGTCAAATCAAGCGTAATTCTCTATCCGTGAACATCTCCGACGCGCGAGACAATGCGTGACGTACCCGATCAGCGGTCAGTCGCGCATCACGTTCCCCACTTGTCTCTAGAGATCTAGAAGTCGATCTACTCCCAGTTTTTGTTATTTTATAATTATACAGTGACATTTGTGATAGCTTTGCAATAATTTTCACATCAGATGTTTCTGATCTTCGATTTTATATAAGTCAACAGAAAATGCCCATCAGACCGAACAACTTTTGCTAAGACGTCATCATCCTTAAATGTGTTATGGTGTAGCTGGGCTCTTGGAGTTCCACAACAGGTGTTCCAGATCTTCGATTTTTATAAATCAACAGAGAGTGCTCATCAAATTGAACAACTTTTGCTACGACGTCATTCCTATATGTGTTATGGTGTAGCTGGGCTATTGAGGTTCCACGACAGGTGTCCCAGATCTTCGATTTTTATAAGTCAACAGAAAGTGCTGATCAGATTGAACAACTTTTGCTAAGACGTCATTCCTATATGTGTTATGGTGTAGCTGGGCTATTGAGGTTCCACGACAGGTGTCCCAGATCTTCGATTTTTATAAGTCAACAGAAAGTGCTCATCAGATTGAACAGCTTTTGCTCAGACGTCATTCCTATATGTGTTATGGTGTAGCTGGGCTATTGAGGTTCCACGACATATGTCCCAGATCTACGATTTTTATAAGTCAACAGAAAGTGCTCATCAAATTGAACAACTTTTGCTAAGACGTCATTCCTATATGTGTTATGGTATAACTGGGCTCTTGGAGTTCCACATCAGGTGTTCCAGATCTTCAAATTTATTCTCTCAGCAGAAAATGCTCATCACGTGGAACAATTTTTGCTATGGTGTCATTTTTGTATCTCTTATATTTTAGCTGGTCTGTTGCGGTTCTACATCAGGTGTTCAGGTTTCCAAGATAAATTATAGCCTATATGTTGCCCAGACATAATACCTATACAACAAAAAAAAAAACATTCAAATCCGTCCAGTACTTCCGAAGATTAGCGTGTACAAACAAACAGACAAACAGATAAACAGACAAACAGACAGACTTTTTTTTTTGGATTCGAGCTCTATTACTGTTTCTAAATCCCCTTCAATTATTATTTTTTAAATATATTCAATGTACAGACACAGCTTTTTTACTATTTTATTATATGTATAGATATAGATAACGGGCACAGCCGACAGAATTTCCGTTAAGGGGGATGCTCCAAGGTAGCCCGCGAAATTCAAATTTTCTTACGTTTTTTGCAATTTGCAGGGCAGTGCTAAGTTGTATGTTGATAAACATATCGGTCGCGACCGTAAGACGTATTAAGTTACAGAATTATAATCATCAAAATCATCAATACAATCCTCCAAGTTCGTAAGAGTCGATGAACAAATTTTTCACGGTCAAAGTCCTTCTTCGACTCTTATGAATCTTTCTTTCACCTTAACCGGGACAAGCCAAGATTCCGCTCTGCAATTCATACATTCTTACACTCAGTAATAGCACTGCCTGCAGTGCAAGTACGTAGGATTCGATAAGACTCGATTTTTATGGAGTCAAAAACTCATTTTATCGAGAATAACTGTCAAATTTATCTAATCGAGTCTTATCGAATCCTACGTACTTGCACTCAGCAGTGCAAGTACGTAGGATTCGATAAGACTCGACTTCCAATCGAAAAAAATACCAGTTCGATTCCCTGATGCTGATCAGGGAATCGAACTTTTTTGAATGGAAGGGGTATTTTTTTTCGATTTCCAGTTCTCCGGACTAATTATATAGGTTTAGGGTAGGTTTAAGTATCCTACTTGATTGTTGATCTCACCCCGTCTCCCAAGGTTAAAAATTCACAAGCAAACGGGCAGGGGTAACGGAAAAGTTCCTAATTATTGTTCAACCCTTGGCGTAAACCTTTCATAATGCGCTGTGACCTTTGTAAGGTAAAGATTAGAGGGAAGGTTATAGAGAATGCCTAAAACTTTATCCATTTAAACTTAGTCATTTGGTTTGTAACCTTATTCAAATATAGGGTTTTTTGTCGTAGATTATACTACCGAGTGTACTGACGGACTTTTCACTCTTATGCCCTTAGTATTACGGTTGAAAGTGGTCCACCCTCTGTATGGTCGGTAGTACTACGGTACAAGGAAAATAAAAGTACTGAAGGTTGTCGATTGGTCCTATATTTGAGTCACAGTGAGTTCTACCACAAAACATGATTTATAACATCAAAAAATAAAAGTTGTTTCCCAGCAATAATTTTAGCGTAAAAAGTTACTTAGTTCGATGTACAGAATGCTTGGTTAACGGCTTTGTGATGAGGTGGTTTACACCCTGTATACTTACAGGAAAATAATGTTCTATTTGTGGGAGACTGGCGCCTAAACTAAGCCGAGGCCTGTATTTTAGCACACCAGGACCCCACTAAGATAGTTACTAGTACATCTAACAAAAGTAGGGCCAAAGATTGCAAAATAATACAGATACGCATCAAAGTTTTAAACCAGGTAAGTAAAATAATATCAATAGTTAATTATCACTAGCTTCGGTGAAGGAACACAGCGTGAGGAAACCAGCATGCCTGTGAGAAATTTCTCGACGGCATGTAAAGCACTTGGTTTTACAGAAAGCCCATGGGTGGTGGTGCATAGTCGTTTGTGGTGCGAGTTCCGACACAATATCTCGACAAGTTTCTCAAGGAAGAGTTTTGGCCGAAGGGTGTTGTCTACCGTCTAAGTTTTCGCGGCAGGCTACGTGACACCGCACAGCGTTACACGACGCCGCCACGTGTGTCGTTTATAAGTTATATTTTGTATGTTTTAGTGAATTTTTGTGTAATTTATCAATGGGTCTTCAGATGCCTGATAGTAAAATGATTGATTGATTGATAAAAACTCTGGCACCAGGTTAGGCATTAACCAAACGATAAAGACAAGATCTAGAAGCTTTTCCCATCACCCAAAACTGACTGCAGGGGATGTTTTGATGCTCTTGCAAACTTGTAGTCTACTTATCTTTAAATACTCATTAAGTGACGGAGCCCGCAAGAACAATTAAACAGTACTTCTCACGTTTCTATGCCAATAATAACATATACGTGTCTGTCATTGTACTATCGGCCATGAGTCCATGACCTCCGTCAACCAACACCATTATATTGGCGACTAGCGGACGTCACACGGTTTCACCCGTGTAGTTCCCGCTCCCGTGGGACTACGAGGATAAAATGTAGCCCATGTTATTCAGGGTGAAAGTAGCTTTCTAGTGGTGAAAGAATTTTTGAAATCGGCACAGTAGTTTTTGAGTTTATTCATTACAAACATACACACAAAAATACAAATTTTGCCTCTTTATAATATTAGTGTAGATGTAGATATTCGAAGTAACGATGTTCATCATCTATCTTGACTTTTCCTATTTTGGGGTCGACTTCCTGTCTAACCGGATGCAGCTGAATACCAGTATTTTGGATAGAGCGTCTGCCTGTCTGACCTCCACAACCTAGTAGTACTGGGTAACTCGATACCACTTGGTAAGACTGGTTGTCAGACTTTAGGGCCACTGACTACCTGTAACGACTGTCAAAGAACTACAAATGAGTAAATGACAGCCAGCACCAACAGCTCAGCGCACTTTCCGAGGCACGGAGGAAACTCGGTATCTAATTGATGGACACCCGTCTATGGAACAACCTTGGCTAGCGGTACTTAACCTTGACGATCGACACATGCGGTTGTTATAATTTAGCGACGAAATCTTCGAAGTAACGATAGTCATTGATCTAATATATTGAAACCAATATGGACTTTCCCTATAAAGCATCAATGGGCAGTACGAAGGATAATTAGGTGTCGTTAAAACTCGAAGCACGTAAAACTCGGTAAGAGGATAAAGTTTGTCTGTGAGTAAAAACCTATTAAATGCATGCTGCACTGTTTGCTGGTAAAGATTAGCATGCCGCCAACCACACAGGTGTATGGTGCTAACATAATATTGGTAAAGACTGTAAATAGTACCAAACTTCCTACTTCGAAATACGAGTTGTTTTTGTAATATGTTTTAACTCTTTCAGGGGCACTTTCCTTTAAGTAATAGTAATATACTTGTTTTTATGTTTTTTGTAGTTGTATTTTGGGCTAATCAATACTGAAAACATGGTTCAAAAAATATCTGAGTGAAGGCTTTTGAGGAATCACATGGTTAGCTACGGTAACCACCGCTGCTGTAGACCAAAACAACACTATGAAAATCGTAATTTTTTTAATCGTGCATACAGGCTAAAAATAGTACATTGTGATACAAGGGGCTAAAATGACCCATTATAGACGAGGTAGTTTTAATACCGAGCTTTAGCGAGGAAGTAAATAGGAACCGAGTTATAATGGGATTTTAGCGCCGTGTGTTACACCGTACTTTTCACTACGATTGCGAGAAAATAAAATAACCATCTATTCTATATTCTATATCGTCGTTGCGACTTTAAGACCTCTTATGTGTCACTTTTGGCAAAATCACTTTTTTACGCCAGCCTTTTTCACATTTTGAAGCTCTATCGAATGCAAAAACTCTCATGTGTATACGACGATTTAATCGTCATTTGTTTACCAATTTCAAGATCTACAATGTGCTTCCTAATCAAATGTTGGTGCTTAAAATATCTTATGTGTCAGTGTACACATACGAGTTTTTAGTTCTATGTCATACTCGGGGCCTTTTGGCAATTATTAGATCAAAATATCTTATGTGCATCAGGACGAGAAAGGCGGTAGAGAGCTGATCTAGCGGTTCCCTTATTACGCCAGAAGATTTGGGCTTAATATCTTCAGGATTGAAAAATCAAGATGATGTTACTGAAGATTTATTTGATCAAAGCATCAGCATGCTCCATGCCGCTGAAGACCCGGGTATTGCGTCTAAAGATTCTGATGACGTTACGATTGCTTCATCTGATCATAGCATCAGCATACTCCGTGCCACTGAAGACCTGGGTTTTACATCTGAATCGCAGCAAGTGCTATCACCAATACCTACCTATCTTTGACAATTTGAGCGATAACAGTGATGACGATCCAGATTCAGATTATAATCAGATTATAATCCTTGATTTTCTTGTGGTTTTTCGAGCACCCGATATTTCGACGCTGTCCAGTGTCCACGCGATCATGATGCTTGCTGCAACAGCGTCGAAATATCGGGTGCTCGAAAAACCACAAGAAAATCACGGATATAATCCCGTAAGTACTTTAAGTGTAGAGTGAGAGTGTGTAAATTATTTTTTTTAATACACTTTGCATTGGAGATGACAGTTTTCGCCGCTGGTCTAGAGAGGCTGATACTTTTGAAGAAAATATTGGGGAACAGACTGCAGAAAACACGTACTGCATCAAGTTCAAATGTTATTGCTAGGCCAGGAAGGAACGTTGAGTTGACAAGAACTGTTAAGGCATGGCTGGATATTTTACCAAAAGTGCCGAGCCATTACTGTCGTTCAAGCTCGAAAAAAAATTATGTTGAATCGAATTTTCGATCTGAACTCCACATGCATCTGGTTTTTAAGGAGTGGTGTATAGAACACAGCACTACAGTGCTGCCTCTAGAAAGACATTTTCGAAGGTAAAGACTAAAGAAAATATCAGCATTCACCATCCTCGCAAAGACCAGTGCGACACGTGCTGTAGTTATAAAACTGGTAACATTTCCAAAGAAGAATATGATAAAGAAAATTGAAGCCCGTGAAGCCAAAAAGAATGCCGTAGCTAGTGCTAATGAAAAGGTTGTGGTTATAACAGTGGATGTTCAAAGTGTTTTGCTTGCCCCAAAGCTATTGGCTATAGTGCATTGTACAACAAAAATAAAATTACAATGCCATAACTTCACGGTTTATAACGTTCTATCTAAAGACGTAACAATTTACTTTTGGCACGAAGCAGATGGTAATGTGACTGCTAATGAAATCACATCTTATTTAATAGACTACTGTCAAAACCTGCCACTTTCGACAGAGCGCGTTATCATCATTTCTGATGGATGCGGACACCAAAACCGGAACGGAATTTTGTCAAGTGCCCTAAGCGATTTGGCGCAAAGAAGGAAATTTTGTATCGAACAACTTTACCTGGAAAAGGGGCACACTATGATGGAAGTGGATAGTGTTCACTCCACTATTGAGCAATACACAAAACCACCAATATTCGCTCCCAGTGATTAAATCACCCGGATAAGACAAGCAAATAATACCGTAACCGTAAATTTATATAATGTTCTATTTGGCAGTAAGGCTGTTGTTCAAGATACATCTTTGAACAAGATCACCTAACAAAGGAGAATCGTACCTCCCCGCTATGGTCTTCAGAATGGAGTAGGAGCTGTCTCGCACTCTGCAGAGCAAAGAGGCAGATTTCTTCCGACGATGGCATGAAAACCATCGACGTGTGCTTGTGCAAACATACCTGATGCACTGCAGAAACGGGGCAGCCCCATCAACATCCTGAACCCGTTGTTATCTGAGGGATCCGTATTTTATAGGTTAAGACATGTCGATGAGTGGCCCGTTCTTCCACAGCGAAGAAATAACCAAAGAAACGGTCTGGTATCTCCGAACCGATTGTACAGATCTCCGTTAAAATTTACTGAGAGCAAGTTTAACTGAAAATGGTAATAGATCAGGATTATCATCCGTTTTACAATGCATGACAATTTGATCCGGGTAGGTACTTAATTCTTCATTATATTCATAATTATATGGATACCTCAGTAAGTAATGGTACTTTGATTTGTAACTTTTATAATACTCTATTTTTTATTCTACTGTTATCATAACCTAATAATGTTTTCTGAGAAGTATATATAATTTTATTTCATTAAAACTAATAGTTTTTTATTTTAATTATTCATAGGCATTTTTATTCAAAAGCTCTGATGTGATACGTAAAGCGCAACGAAAATCTCTTAAGTGTTAACTGAAACAGTTATTTTTTTTTTTTACTATCATACTACTTTTAATTTCAACTAACAAGAGCAAAATAAAAAGCAGGAAATCATATGGCTGATACCTATATTTTTTGTTGTAATTGGTTTCATTATATTTTTTTCAGTAGAAGGTTTATATCGATTTTCTCATAAAGTTGAATTTTACACATAAGAGGTCTTAAAGTCGCAACGACGATATTCTATATACATATAATAAAAGAGTAAAAAAGCTGTGTCTGTACATTGAATATATTCAAAAAATAATAATTGAAGGGGGTTTAGAAACAGTAATAGAGCACGAATCCAAAAAAAAATGTCTGTCTGTTTGTCTGTTTATCTGTTTGTCTGTTTGTTTATACACGCTAATCTTCGGAAGTACTGGACGGATTTGAATGATTTTTTTTTTGTTGTATAGGTATTATGTCTGGGCAACATATAGGCTATAATTTATCTTGGAAACCTGAACACCTAATGTAGAACCGCAACAGGATACAAAAATGACACTTTAACAAAAACTGTTCCACGTGATGAGCATTTTCTGCTGAGAGAATAAATTTGAAGATCTGGAACACCTGATGTGGAACTCCAAGAGCCCAGTTATACCATAACAGAAATAGGAATGACGTCTTAGCAAAAGTTGTTCAATCTGATGAGCACTTTCTGTTGACTTATAAAAATCGAAGATCTGGGACACCTGTCGTGGAACCTCAATAGCCCAGCTACACCATAACACATATAGGAATGACGTCTTAGCAAAAGTTGTTCAATTTGATGAGCCCTTTCTGTTGACTTATAAAAATCGAAGATCTGGGACATCTGTCGTGGAACCTCAATAGCCCAGCTACACCATAACACATATAGGAATGACGTCTTAGCAAAAGTTGTTCAATCTGATGAGTACTTTCTGTTGACTTATAAAAATCAAAGATCTGGGACACCTGTCGTGGAACCTCAATAGCCCAGCTACACCATAACACATATAGGAATGACGTCTTAGCAAAAGTTGTTCAATATGATGAGCACTCTCTGTTGATTTATAAAAATCGAAGATCTGGAACACCTGTTGTGGAACTCCAAGAGCCCAGCTACACCATAACACATTTAGGAATGATGACGTCTTAGCAAAAGTTGTTCAGTCTGATGGGCATTTTCTGTTGACTTATAAAAAATCGAAGATCAGAAACATCTGATGTGAAAATTATTGCAAAGCTATCACAAATTTCACTGTATAGTTATAAAATAACAAAAACTGGGAGTACCTCCACGTGGTTAACGCGGTAACAGTTTAGGACTGATTTTCAATGACGATGGAATTTTGACTCTACTGGCCAAAACTCATTTTATCGAATAAATATGTCTTCGGGCTTATGTTATTTGATTGTTTAATTTCCTTTTTCATTTATCTTCGTGACTCGGTAGCTTACCCGGTAACGCAGGGCACTTAGATTTTAATTGATCAAGTATCTAAGTGAGGGTGTACCAAGCGTAGATACGCTTGGTACTCAAGCGCCGATCGTATGATGCGATATCGATGCGTAGATCGACTTCTAGATCTCTAGAGACATGTGGGGAACGTGATGCGCGACTGATCGCTGATCGGGAACGTCACGCATTGTCTCGCGAGTCGGAGATGTTCACGGATAGAGAATTACGCTTGATTTCTCATCGTATCTACGCATCTGCTTCTAGGTCTCTAGGGATAAGTGGGGAACGTGATGCGCGACTGACCGCTGATCGTGAGCGACGAGTGCGTGTGCTGGAGTACGGCATGAAGAGACAGAAGAAGAGCGCGAAGACTTCGACATTCTCTGAACAGAATGTCGATATCATCTGAACATGTCTCAAGATATAGCCGTAGGGCAAGGCGACCTTCCTTGGGTTGATAAGGAACGGAGTGCATTTACATATACTCCTATGATTGAATACGCGATATATTCCGCCATCGGAGGTTTGGTTCAAAATTGTACTTTTTGTGAAGCTGTTAAATGGCAAAAAGAAACAAACGGTATGTGTTGCTCAGGTGGGAAAGATCCATTATTTTCCCGTCCCCGGGCTCTTAGAATTAGACGTTTCAGATCTTCGATTTTGACAAACCCGGTGTCGCTGGCAAAAGCAATAGGATCCGCGTACGAAGTCGCGGGCAGAAGCTAGTATTTAATATGATAGTTTATTTTATTAAAAATGAAATGTACAATTTGTACTGTTGTTCTAATGAGATGTTTTTTCCCGGCAACATAATCTCAGTTCTCTGTGAAGACGAATATAATATTGTGTCGTCTGTGGAGTAAACGTAGGAGATAAAAAGGAATCCTACTTATAATTCAAATAAATAATACAGAAAATATCTTAAAATTTCGCGCCAATGCCTTTTTTTATTTCTTTTTTAGCTGGAAAGCAACGCACACATCCTGCCAAAGAGTTCGGCGATCGGCGCGTTTGGTTCCATTTTTAAATAAAATGTTTTTTTTTTGATGATTATAATTCTGTAACTTAATACGTCTTACAGTCGCGACCGATATGTGTATCAACATAAAACTTAGCACTGCCTTAGAAATTGCAAAAAACGTAAGAAAATTTGAATTTCGCGGATCACCCTGACGCTTTGACCTTAAAGAGATCTATCCATTGGTGTATATCTTATAGCTATTGGACGCAAGGGCAATTCCGCCCATTTTCCTTTATTGATAGGTCGTAGTTACAAAAGTTTTTTCTGTCTTATAGAGATAGGCACTTCAAATACTATCCTGGCTTTGCATAAAGGGTGTAAAACACCTCTTCACGAAGCCGAAAGGCACTTGTTCTCCCCATCATTGCGATCATTTTTTTGTTCTACACCATACCTGGGAACCTTCTGGTTACGGAGATAATGGGGGGTCACAGTTACAACTTTTTGACGTCTTTTTTAAATACAAGATTTTTTTGTAAGATTTTAACTTTTAACACCTCCCCGTACTATTCAATCCATCCATCAACACAATGTTTTAAGTGCGTTACATTGAGTTCTACCACAAAACATGATTTATAACCTCAAGAAAAAAAGTTGTTTCCCAGCAATATTTTTTGCGTAAAGTTACTTAGTTTGATGTACAGGATGCTTGGTTAACGATACTTTGTGATGAGGTGGTTTACACCCTGTATAGCTGTAGGTAACGCTGGAGCCGAGGAGTAGACTCTGGGAGTTAAGTGCAGGACCCGCAGTGTTGATGGTAGTGGTGTCACATGCCAGATGTCCTGTGCCTGCAGTTTTTATCCAGTTGTTTTTGGCCTAACCTTGTCCACCAATCGGTAAAATCCTTGCTCCATCGGCCATCTCCACATGTAGCCAATATCGGATTAACCTATTTAAAGAAAACAAATTAGCATACCAATCATCTCAATCCGTAATATATTTTGACATTGATTATCGCTGCGTTGAGATTGCAATTTGATTTTTTTAAAGTAAGTTCTGCCCTTCAGGTCAGATTAACAAGAAGTCCTGGCATGTAGCAACATTTAATCAATATTGAAATGAAGAAATAATGATGGTATAATTTTCTTGTTTCAGTATCCAATTAACTTGATATTAAAAACACTATTAATATTTCAACACACAGCAACTGAGATGATAATGAATTAATAATA
Organism: Xestia ashworthii; assembly: GCA_950022955.1. Taxonomy (NCBI): domain Eukaryota; kingdom Metazoa; phylum Arthropoda; class Insecta; order Lepidoptera; family Noctuidae; genus Xestia; species Xestia ashworthii. The sequence goes on along the minus strand of OX465566.1, from coordinate 2,902,947 downwards.
TAATTTACTTAAGCTAATATCAGACGCTTCACTAAAGTTTACGGTTCACTTGGTTCATTCCACATTGACACGACACTGATAAAATGAAATAGGAATGAACGTACTGCTCCTTTCATTACGTTTTGCAATCATTCGGTAGAGCCTAAATCCAACACCTTTAGATCGCTTCACTAAAAAATACTAATTCATTTTTGACCCGTTGTATTCACACATTTCACCTCGAGTAGAAGATGCAGAATGAACGCCAAAAAAGAGTGTAACATCTGATACCGACTTAAGATAAATAAGTTTGTAACGTCAGTCGTAGAGCAAAAACTGTCATTAAAGATAATCCAGAAGTTTTCCATCCATTGTACCTATAAACAACAACAGTGACCTCAATCGATGGACAATACGAATGAAGCGACAATGTCGCTCTAATGGTTCGATGAAACTACCACCTGCCTTGTTCCCACACTTTGAAAGACTTCTAGGTCGAGTTTCGCAGAATTTTTCTTTGATGCTTTGAAAATCGATTTATACATTGAAACTATGAGTCTGTCAGACTGATTCTTTTAGCCCCTGTAGGGTAGTGTAATCAGAAAATTTTGAGTCGGTTTTGAGGTTTACCTTGGATAATATCTGTGACCTTGGTATCTATAGTCAAGTAAAAGTAATTACTTAAGAAATCACTTTAACTTGACTATAGATCAATATGTTATTAAAATAAAAAATAAACAAAAAAATAAAAAGTAAATTACTCATGCAGCCAGTTTTTTTCAATGGACGAGAATTTGATCAAAGTAAAAGAGCAACGAAAGCAAAGCTAAGAATTCTAACTTTTGACAGTTCTAATTTCAAGCAATTACTAAACGACAAATTAAAAATCGTAAATAACTTAAATAATTGCTTACTCAAGTGAACACTTTGACTTGTTTAGAGATACGGGTGTGAGCGTGCCTTCTGAAAGTTGTCAATGTCGCAAATAACTGTCAAAAATTTCGCTATTTTGATTAATTTATCGATATTACGAAATGAAAGAGGTACTCATTGTACTTATATAAAATTGTCATATATTTCGGTCCAGGTGTTAAAAATGATTTAATAACTAACGTCAAGTTTTTTGTACATAACTTTGGTGCATTACATAATTTAATTGTATTGATACGTTAATCAAAATAGCACAATGTTCCTTCCTCGCCCTTTATGTTCCGGGGCCACGGTATCTCTTTCGAACAGTTCCGCAACCCCGGCGGGCTTCGAGCTTCGGCCATTGCGTTCACTTTGCTGACATCTGGAGGCGCGCGTGGAACACGAACGCGCCGTCGACACGGCCTGTCGTCATTAGACGGACGGTCGGCTAGCTAGCCCATTTCTAACCGTCCACAGGCCGGCGTCTACGGTGGCCGGTAGCCACCACGTGGCCCCCGACGCCCGGTGCGTCTTCCGCGGCGGCTGGGGCGAGAGGCTCTCTCCCTCTCGCGTTCTGCCACCTCCTTCGCTAGCATAACGGCGGCGCAGGAGGTGACGGCTTCCCTTTCCGTCTCGCTCCGGACCATGGATTGAACCGGGCCAGACGCGAGAGGTCGCCGCCGCCGATCGCCGCTACGAGGACACGGCGCGGCGGTGCTCCGCCCACGCAGGGCAGACCACCGTGTGCTCCACCGTGTCCTCCGGTCGATCCTCGCAGTGGAAACACCCGGGCGTTTCCTCCCGCCCGATTCGATGCAGGAACCTCCCGAAACATCCGTGTCCGGTGAGGACCTGCATCAGGCGGAAGGTGAGGACGCCGTGGCGCCTCTCAAGCCACCCCTCAAAGGAATGCACCCTCTGGAATGCCATCTCAATTTTGACCAAAGCATGGTGTATATAGCTTTCATCGGTTTTCTTAAGTATAAGTTATGGAAACAATTTCATCAGGCATATCTTTCAACAATAACGTTACTTTTGTTTTGAGGACATCTAACTAAATTATTCAACTCAAATTGATTATTATTGATTAAATTATTTGTTTGTCATAGCTTTGTCTGTATTATTAAGTTCCGGTATGAAAAGGACACATTTTAGGTTCGGTTATTCTTATTGAACGCGATGAAAGGATATTTAGTGACCATAAATGGGTTATCGCAAAAGCTAGGTATCCCTTGACCTTACAAGTGTATACCTAATCAGCTCCTAACCCGTTCCCACTTCTGGGACTGGGACACAAGACTCCTTGTCTTGTGTCCCAGTCCCAGAAGTGGGAACGAGATCTGTGAGAAAGAGTAAAATAAAAAATCCAATATTGCTTTGTTGTTTATCCAAAGTGCACTATTTTTGAAAACGAATAACAAGAACTCACTTTTCTCGAAATAACAATCATTAATGATGGAATGATGAACGATGGTTCATTTCATAACTTTTTTCATACTACGAATGCTTAAAAAAATAATTCACTAGAAAAATAATACTTGTTGTTTTTTTTAAAGCTGTGTTACTTATAAAAGATTACTTATTTATTTGCTAACATAACAGTCTATGTATTGCTTATTTGTTCGTTACTTATTACAAACCGATGGAATTCATTAATTTGTGGTCGAGGTGTGAAATAAGGTAACAAAAAATATCGATCAATTATTATTTAAAAATTGCTATTGTACTACTTACTAGGTTTTTTTTGTTTTTTTTTGTGAATGTGCATTAATAATACCATGGGTCATCTCAAGGTTATCAATTAATTACCGGACAACCTGTATATTATTACTACAGTTGTTGCCAGCAATACCGGTCATTGACACACCTACATTTATTAAAGCTCTTGACTTTAAAAACCAAAAATATAATCTTCAACATTTTTCAAATGAAAAACGATACATCGTTCATTTGTTTTGGTTCGTACGAAGAGATATTAAGTAAGGGCAACGACCGCTTTTGCGATCTTAACTTCGTTCGTGTAAAAAAAGTAACCTATGTGCAAATCCAGACTACAATCTATCTGTGTCAGATTTTATACATTATACAGATCCGTTCAGTCTTCTTGGTGTGTTTGAGTAAAAATCGTCCATCCATCCGTACTTTCACATTTATAAAACTAGAAGATTTTTGGCTCTAGGAGACGCCCGCATTCTTACTTATCTGTTGTGAGCATCCTCCTGAAGAAAACAATAGGGCATTTCATTCGTAATTAGCTGATGCCTGCAGCTTCGTTCGCGCGAACAAATTATATTCTAAAACTATCCTCGAGATTCACTTTATCCATTGGTGAAAACAGCATGAAAATCGTTGCAGGAGTTTTTGAGTTTATCGCGAACAGTCTCGACGAATAGACGAATAGACGCGGCGGAGGAATTTGTTTTTAAAATGTAGTGATAAGTCAAGTTTATTTAAACTTTATATTATTTGAGTTAGGCTGTTTCGTTGAGGCAAAATTACAAGTTTTATCCTTACTTCGTTTGGAACCGCAATTAATTACACATTACAAAATATCAGCTGTATGTAGTTATAACGTTTTTCCTTAATCCGTGAGGACAAAAGGCAGTTTAATTGATTTTCCTTTTACTGAAAATCGGTTTGTAGGCACCATATTAACCAAAAACAAATTGGTCCTAAAGACAAAATTGCACTGCTCACTATGTATAAAGGGTGTAAAACACCTCTTCACGAAGCCGAAAGGCACTTGTTCTCCCCATCACTGCGATCATTTTTTTGTTCCACACCATATCTGGGAACCTTCTCGTTACGGAGATATGGGGGGTCAAAGTTACAACTTTTTGACAAGTTTTTTTTAATTACAAGTTTTTTTTTGTAATATTTTGACTTTTAACAGCTCCACGACCCCCTTACTATTCAATCCATCCATCAGCACAATGTTTTAAGTGCAAGTCCTTACATTGAGTTCTACCACAAACATGATTTATAACCTCAAAAAAAAGTTGTTTCCCAGCAATATTTTTTGGGTAAAGTTACTTAGTTTGATGTACAGAATGCTTGGTTAACTAACGGCTGAGGTGGTTTACACCCTGTATAATTTTTATTGCTTTGCTTATCGCAACAAAAAAAAAATATTTGTATGACACAGAAAGGTACACAGAAAAGTAGGAAGGCCAAAGAAAACATAAATGAATTGTGTGAACTCAAACTCAAAGCATTTATTTAAATTTAGATTATTAGACCATTATAATTGAATCTCAAAAAACACAACGAAAGAAGGTAAGCTACAATCACAAAGCATACAAACTTGAGAAAGTACTGTAATTGCACATTTCAAAGCGTAGATCTCAATAGAGAAGAATGTGAGGAATTATAAGAAGGAAAAAGGAGTACGTGATAGCGTGACGATTGACAGGAGAAAATGGAAGAAAAACGTTTTGCGCAGACCCCAAATAACATGGGAAGAAGATGATGCACAGAAAAAAAATCTCCTGCCCCATACATTTGGGTCAAGTAGGTATATAAATTTGGAATGGGACATCTGAATATTTTTTCGCGATTACGATAATGTTCCCTTGGAGGAAGGTTATCAGTTTGACGACCAATACGTATGACAACGCCTCTCTAGTACAGTGTATACAACGTGTAATGTTAAATGCGCAAAACCTGAAAATAGTTTGATCAGAATTATGAACAGAATCAATTGAACCACTTTTAAATGTAGGTCAGATTTTTCAAAAAATCTTCATTAAAAATGTTGCCCTGTCTATTTATTAATAGGTCAAGCCATCACGTGCGCAAACCCGCCAAAATAGGTAAACAAACTCGTCGTCCAATTGAAATTTTCTCATACGCGGGATAATAATAGGTCTTGCCAGTAAACATTTATTTTTTTTTTTCTCAGAATTAGGTCAACTGAATTAAAAATCATTTTGGGGTGTCTGAAGTTTTGCGCATTTAACGTTGCACGTTGTATACTGTCTGATGTGCGATATATTATCATCTTTGAGCTTCCTTATCATGACAAATTACTCTGTTAATAGTAGTCGACGTGGCAATGACTAATTTGACATTCCCAGTCAAATTTACACGTATTAACCATTAATTTTAATTTGCAAAAAACCTTTGATATTTTAATTTGATGGCGGCCATCTATCATCTCTCAATTCTGCATGTAATTTAACCCTAGAGTACTAATATAAATTTATTACTGCTTAATACTAATTATCGCCTGGGAGGCTACTTTATAAATAAAGCAAAATTTTAGTACTAAACTTTTATTAAAATGTAACAAAATTTATAACAAAATAACAGGCATACCTCTGCCTTTATGAAATGCAAAAAAATATATATCTGAGAAACTCTTATTTGTCTTAAAATCAGCCTTACACATAATACTTAACTTTCTAACACAGCCTTAAGGGATATTTTATTTAAAAAAAAAATGTTGACATTGGACCACTGTTTTGGTATAAAAACTACAATATAATATATAAAGTATGAAAAACATAACAAAAAACTATTCTAATCATCACATAGCTTACTGCAGACTAAGTCGAACTCAGACTTCTATTTTTTATCACACGAATAGCAGTTAGGAGATCGATGTTCCAAACAATATTTTTTTTTACATTTAGCACAGTAATAAACACTCATGCGTCTTTTTTTAGCGGGGCAATAACTGCACATACTGCGCTTGCCTTTTTTTATACTTGGTTCTTCATTATTTTCTGTAGTTTCAGTGTTTATCACCTCATTTATAACATCTCTAACTCGTTTCCTCAGTTTTGGTCTTTCTGCTGCTCGTTGAGATCCATCTATGAAATAAAACATGTATTTTATATCTTATAATAATGAGTAAATAATGAAAAAACTCAAAAATGTAAATTAAGTCAATAGTAAAAAACCTACCTTTAATACTAATGATCGCCTCCCAGGCGATCACGTAGGCAATATCTCGGGAACGCTGTATCCCCGCCGAGCGCGCAAGCTCTCCCCGCCGCGTCGTGGGCTACACTGAGTTGGCGCGAAAGCACGGCGCGACACGTCCCCGCAATTTCAAAATAACCAGAAAAAATCGACCGCGGGCGGCCTCTCAGGCGATGATTAGTACTCTAGGGTTAAATATTTTAATGCTAGTACAAGTTGACCTTGGTTTATCCCGGTCCAAAGAGAAACATTTTTTACCTGGTTTATGCTTTATAAGGTATAAAACGAAGTTGCTTTTAGTGTCTGTCTGTGTGACCACTTATCAATCAATATATATAAAAATCAATGCCAATGCCACTTTTCGTTGTAATTTTATAACTCAAGAACGGGCTCACCTATCCAAACCAGATGTTTAGGCTTTGTTCGGACTATTTAGTAGATGGTTTATCTGAAGTTTACATAAAAACGGTCGAGCGGTTCTTCACGCAGACGAGGTTGCGCGGGTCAGCTAGTTTCTTATAAACTACAGGATGGATTTTGATGCGGATTTAATTATCACTTCAAGGAGATTCCACATTTAACAGCACATCAAAAACGCAATTAAAAGCTGACAGTGTCAATATTTCATAATAAGCACTTGCCTAGGTTGGTCTGTGGCTCGATGACCTGACCACACATTACATACCGAGTTTCCTCCGTGCCTCAGAAAGCAAGTTAAACCGCTGGTCCCGGCTGTCATTTGTAGATCTTTTACAGGTAGTTAGTAAGGCCGAAAGTCTGACAACCAGTTTCACCAAAGGGTATCCTAATTACCCAGTACTAACTGGGTTGTGGAGGCCAGATAGGGAGTCGCTCCATGTAAAATACTGGTATTCAACTGCTACTATGTTGAGATCGACGACATAAGAAAAGGCTAGATAGATGATGAGTGTCAATATTCCTTAATGTTATGGGATTGACAGACATCTTAGTACTGTTTCGATTTGCTGATCGTCACGTTCAGTTTTTATGCTTAGATAATTTATTTTGGAACGCTTAAGTGTTAATTACATTACCATAACTGTCTAGGTAAAATTAACATAATATTATGAGTGGAGATTGACAGGCCTCCCCCATTTTGTGGCCCCCTTTCCTGGCCTGCGCGAATCTCAATCACCTACAATCTTCTGAATGTCATGCGCTTATCTGGCCGCTGGTCTGCCATTTAACATTGGAGGTAAACCTCTGCCAAGCCTTTAGATACCACACGCTCGCTGTTATAATATCTATGTATTCTGTATTAAGATCGTCATGATAACCGTTATGTCCTTTTCAGAAGCAACCCTCATGACGAGAAAGCCCTCAGGCTATCGACGGAGGAGCCTCTTCACCTGGGACCACCTCCTCGGTCTTGTTACCCTCTCGTGGTGATCCTCGCGCGAGATTTACGGGACACAGGAGAGTTGAGGCCTGATGATACGGTAAGCATAAGAATTTAGCTTTTTTATATGTTGATGGTACAGTAGGGGGTGGAGCAAAAATTAAAGGCGTATACTGGTGCTAACATCAATAATTTAGTTTCTTCATCATCTTTTTTACGTGTCACCAGTTTGACCGTCCCGGCTCCAGTGTGCCGCGATTCACCAATCACATGGAGAAGAGATGTGGATTTCAAGCCAGTCTTTTTTTTTAAAAAAAAAGCGCTCCCAGTTATAATATGCTCGATTTTTTCCACTCGGCCGGTGTTTGTACACCGTGTTTCCGGACGATATCCATACATTTTGACAAGTTATGCGAACGTAATTTTAGGGAACACCTTATTTTTTTTTGCGTTTCAAGGTTTGGTCCCATAGTAAAAGTTGTTCATAATGATGAGTACAATGACCGGTCGAAGCTTATCAATATCGTCCCCGAAACACGGTGTATTTAATGATCGATTTTTGGAAGTTTCCGCCAACCTCTCTAGGTGTGACTTTAGGCATGCACGTTAAGTCCTTTGAAGGCTCTGACGCATGTGCCAATTCTGTAAAAAAAAAAACCTAAATAAACGCTGACCTCTGAAGCCCGAGGCCTGTTCAATAATTCTCTGCAAATAAAATTCTTACACAAACACGTGCGCCGTGTACCTACCCACTGCAGTCTTATTAATATTTTAAAGTTGGGTGTATCGTTTTAATATGCTGCGGACTGCGGATAGAATTTTTCACATGTTCCGTCTAAAAAAAGTGATATTCGAATATCCGGTTGTTCTGGTTTCCGGTTTTCTCGTAATTTCGGCTTCTGTTATAAAACCATGTGGCCTTGAGGTGACTGAGCACCAAGTGAAGCCCGCATAGTACTTAATAGTGGTATTTTTGTAGAGGGTACTAACACTGAACATACCTGTGTATCGGCACTACAAAGATTAATTCAGCAACATAGAACAAAAAGTACAACGTCATATATGACATAATTAGCGAAATACGTCAAAGTCCTACGTCGTGTAAGCAGAGTTATCCGCGACATAAGGCTATAAACAAGAACCCGAGAACAAGAACAACTGTCGGGCAGTAGACCACCAGACATAACAACTCGTCTGGTCAGAGGATCCTACCTTTTCAATCGGGGACGAAGAGCTATACACCTTGTTCTTCAAAACTCCCACACCTGCTTTGTTCTGCTGCCAAACTGATTTAGGTCCTTGTTCAAAGATAACGGTTTGATTACCTAAAACAGCTGTCACTGTGACACGTTCTCATACAAAAATGTGTTTTAAACAGCTGTTTTTAGATAATCAGACCGTCATCTTTTTGGTAAACGTGGGCCTTAAAGTTCGGACGTGGCTCCGGACACGGACTTATGTATGTTCGTGATTTTTTTTATCGAGTAAAATTAATTGTATTATGTTTTCAAAACACTACCATACTAGCATATATCCTGAAGAATATTCTATATTTTTCTGGTTTTGTTTATTGCAGTGAATCATATACTTTCAGGCATTATAAAACTCGCGTTTAGCTCCTGCCCGCGTCGCATGACCACCGTAGACACGACAGAGAGTCGACAAATCTTTTATTCGTCTGTCATTTTGTCGATTCAATGACAGATGAACAAAAGATTTGTCGAGTCTCTCTCGTTTCTCCGGTGTTCATGCTAAGCGGGCTGTAGTCGCCTTAACTGCGTTCTGGTTTAATCACTGCCTTACCTGTCGATGTATTTACAGAAACAAGGCATATTCCAGCCTCCTTTGTCCCTGGGATCCTCTGCCTATAACATCATCAAGAAATAACGCTGTCTTCAAAAATACATTTTCTGTTTGCAGGTGGCGTTAATTAGCGTAGTTCACATCAGAGACGATCAGTGTGCGTTGCCGAGTGGTGTCATCGCGCAGTACTTGAAGCAAGCGAACGGGCATCTGTCCTGTTTGAAGGTAACGACATAACTTCACGACTTATCCCCGAAGTGTTTGACAGAGGTGTACTTAATAATACACCCAACTTATAACCAGTTCTGTGTGTAAGGTGGATGCTGCGGGGTAACCCGCGAAATTCATATTTTCTTACGTTTTTTCGAATTTGCAGGCTCATGCTAGGTTGTATTATGTTGATGAAAATATAATTCTATACGAAGTAAAAACTTGTCATGACCATCTGCATAGCCTTTACCCAACTATTTTGGGCGTTGGCTTCCAGTCTAACCGGTTGCAGCTGAATAACAGTATTTTACATGGAGCAACTTACCTATCTTGACCTCCACAACCCAGTTAATACTGGGTAATACGATACCACTTGGTAAGACTGGTTGTCAGACTTTTTGCAGAAGTATAAACTAGTAATGGACTAAAAACAAGTCACCATCTTATAGGATTATAGGCGTCATTCCTACTCACACAATGAAATTAAACGAGCCAAAAACAATTTTTTTTCTGAATTCACCGCACTATTTCCATTTTCCATAACTTGTACAATCGCAGTTTCATGCAAAACATGTTTATTTCCGTCGCCATAAGTTATTGATACTTTAACAAAACATTACGCATACAATTATATAAGGTACCTACTTATGTTCATCCAATAATAATACACGTAAATAACAACGATATTTTCTGTGTAAATGTTATTGATTAATGTAAGACTATATTAACTCAAAGCATTATTTAAGACTAGCGGACGGTTTCACCCGCGTAGTTCCCGTTCCCGTGGAAGTACGGAAATAAAATATAGCCAATGTTACTCGCTGATAATGTAGCTATCCATTGCTGAAAGAATTTTTCAAATCGGTCCAGTAGTTTTTAAGTTTATTCGCCATATACAAAAATACAAATATCCCTTTTTAGAATATTATTAGTATACTAGCGGACGTCACGCGGTTCCACCCGCGTAATTCCCGTTTCCGTGGGAGTACGGGGATAAAATGTAGCCCATGTTACTCAGGGTGAATGTAGCTTTCCAATGGTGAAAGAGTTTTTGAAATCGGCACAGTAGTTTTTAAGTTTATTCATTACAAACATACACACAAAAAAATCCTTTTTATAATATTAGTGTATATTAGTACAGATAGCAGAGAATTCTCAGGTCATCATGACTATGATAATCATCAATTCATCACCCTAGCAATAAGTTTGATTTGCTATAGAATGAGCTGAGCTATGAGATTTTAAGAACTGGACTTATCCACATTGCTGAAGTCTCTCTTTATCGAGTGGTTAATGCCTAACCTGGTGTCAGAGTTTATATGCCGCCCATGGGCTTGACTTGGCTTTACATGCCATCGAGAAATATCTCTCAGGCATGCTGGTTTCCTCACGATGTTTTCCTTCACCAAAACAAGTGATGCAAAATGAGATTCCGTGCTGATAGATGAAGTGCAACCCTTACAGTTAACGACCTTGATTATTTTAGCAGACGGATTTCTTATGCTACTTTTCATATTGTATTTTTAATAGTGAACCTAAGACCTTTATGATCGATCTTCAGGTTAACCCGTGGTTGCCTGGGTTGGTCTGTGACAGTCATTTGTAGATCTTTGATAGTCGTTACAGGTATAGTCAGTGACCGAAAAGTGACAAATCTTACCTCGGGGTACCAGTACTAACTGGGTTGACCGAAAAGTGACAAATCTTACCTCGGGGTACCAGTACTAACTGGGTTGTGGAGGTCAGATAGGCAGTAACTCAATGTAAAATCGACTCTATTGACTGGAAGCCGACCCCAACATGTTGGGAAAAGGCTAGGCACGTGATGATGATGTTTATTCCATAGAGAAAGTTGTTCAGCTTGATGGTCTATACAACACTCTCAAATATGACCTCACCTTTTTGGAACACGCTGTATTTTATTTTTGAGTTTGTCCAACAAACCCAGTCCGGTCTTGAGGGACAAAATAGGCGATAGGTAGTCGCTTCGAGGTCGGCGGTGACACAGTGTATAAAGATGTGGTACTCGTGAATAAGTAGTTAGTTTTTTAGACATTGTTCTGTATCCTATCACTATGTTTTCCTATTTGACCCAAAGGTTGACTGGTAGAGAATGCCTTGTGGCATTAAGTCCGATGTACCACTATTGTTCATCATCTACCTAGCCTTTTCCAAACTATGTTGAGACGGCTTCCAGTCTAACCGGTTGCAGCTGAATACCAGTATTTTACATGGAGCGACTGCCTATCTGACCTCCACAACCCAGTTAATACTGGGTAATACGATACCACTTGGTAAGACTGGTTGTCAGACTTTTTGGACTGCCTGTAACGACTATCAAAGATGGACAAATGACAGCCGTGACTTGCTTAACGTGCTTTCCAAGGCACAGAAGAATACTCGGTATATATGTATAAGAGTTCGTGCTTGCCTAGGCTAGACCAACTTAGGCAAGCACGGCTTAACCTAAAGATCGACCCGAGCGGCTGTTACTATTTAGCCACGCACGAGCTCCTCCTGCGAACATGAAGTTTAAATTTTGTGGTCCCTTAGCAACTGTACGTGAGCGGCGAGTGCGCGGGCCCGGCGGAGGGGTACGGCGCGGCGCACGCGGAGGCGCTGTGCTGCGTGTGCGCCGCGCACCCGCTGTCGCGCGCGCTGCTGCCCTGCCGCCACGCCTGTCTGTGCGCCGACTGTCTGCGTGAGTACCTACTTCATTATATCTAACAGCTTTATGCGCTTCGGCAATCATCGTCTATCTTCGGAAAATGATGAGATCTTAAGATCTGCAGGGTAGCGTGGATTATATGAAATGTAAATGGCGTGAGTACTGAGTACTTACTTCTTTTATCTACCAGCTGAATTGTCCGCTTCGGCAATCATCGTCTATCTTCGGAAAATGATGAGATCTTATTTTCTGCAGGGTAGCGTGGATTATATGAAATGTAAATGGCGTGAGTACTGACTACTTAAGTACTTCTTTTATCTACCAGCTGAATTGTCCGCTTCGGCAATCATCGTCTATCTTCGGAAAAATGATGAGATCTTATGATCTGCAAGATAGCGCGGATTATAAATGCCCCTCATGTCTTTGTGCCGAATGTCTGCGTGTGTATCTACATATTACCAGAGGCATACAAATTTCCTAGTAGAAATATGCTCTTCGGCAAACATCGTCTATCTTTGGAAAAATACGAATTTCGGGAATATACCTATACGTACATTTTTGAGCCAAACTTATATTGTCACATAAGAAATATCTTCCGTGATTATTTATTGTTTTGAGCTCTCGATATTTCAACACGAAAGAAGAGACGAGTGTCTTCACGAAGGATATCCCATAAGTGACAATACAGGTTTAGTTCTAAACCGTGAAAGCTTAAAACAATATTTAAGCCAGGTTCACAGTTCGCTCGATATTACAAACATACTGTCACCTAAGTATGAGTGATAGGTGACGCTTACAAAATATCTGTTCCCTAAACTCTGTACAGTCCAACAAGCTATTTGGTTTACATTTCACATGCAATTTGTGGGTTAAACTGTAAACTAAATAGCTTGTTCGACCGTACTACTTACTGCTATACGTGTTCTTTGAGTTCAAATCTAACCTGAGTCACATATATGGCTCTTTCAGCGCGTACCCATCATAGTTGGAACACTTGGAACTCACTCTACCATGTTGTTCTTTTAATCTATACTAAGTCTAATATTATAAAGCTGAAGAGTTTGTTTGTGTGAACGCATTATTCTCAGGAATTTCTGATTGAAATTGATAAAATATTTTTGTGTTGGATAGTCCATTTGTCGAGGTAGGTCTATATAACATCACGCTACAACCAACAGGAGCGGAGCATAAATGAAAGCTTTTGCAAAAACGGGGAATATTTATTCTTTTTGTGGGCTTTTTCTCTTTTACGTGACGCAGACGAAGTTGCGTGGGTCACCTAGTTCAATATAATTCCATAAACTACTTTTACTAATTTTTATCAACAATGCCACTCTGTCAACATCATTCTTTCACCTATTGATCCGTGTATCACTCTCAGAACGCAACAGACACAAAAGATGTCAATAACAAACATAAATATGGATGTTACGGTTAGTCGGCGTTAGTTTATGAAGGCCATTGTCTACCCCGGTCACGGACCGTGATTTATATAGAATGCGGTGAGCAATTAATTTTGACCCTCACCTCCATGCCTAAGCGAGGATATAATTTATAGCTGGCTGGTTTTCGACTGCCATTTTTGACAGTCTTACCACAGCCAAAAAAAATTTTACTCGCTATTCTTTTCTGATTTCGTTGCTGGATCCAAGACTGTTCAATTACTTCTCTGGGCTTCATTATCTAGGCGCTTTTTGGTGGTCGCTACTGTCGATTCTGGCTTTCAGGAGCTGCAGTGGTTTGGGAATAGTGTGGCAGGCTTGAGCCAAAATAAGTAACAAAAAAGTCTCTCACCACAGACATAATCTTACCAATTATGGTTGTCTTGTTACCCAGTAATTGTGTTGGTCTGGTAGGCAGTCGTTCCATTTAAAACACTGGTATTCTGCTGCATCCGAGAAGTCGACCAAAACATAGTTGCAAAACCCTTTTGCCAGCAGCTTCGCCGGTGTGGAGATCGTAATTAAAAATTAGCGAGCATAATATAGGGATAAAAGAATACAAAGCAGTCACAAAAGAACCTCCGATCGCCATTTAAACCATAAAATTAGAAATATGAAATAAATGGGTTACAATGTTTGTGTACAAGCACTATTCATTAACACTATCATTATACATATAAATATATACTTATATATATATATATATATATGTCACCGTAAAATTGTCAAATACGTTATATTGTAATATCACTAGCGATATTGTAAAGTCTCGAATTATTGTCAAATGAACATACTGCTTACAATAAAACGCATTATTTTTCGTGTAATGCATGCGATGGTAGTCAACTCACGCGGTGTGGAGAGAAGGAGGGGTCCTCCTTGCCCAGTGGTACCACTCTCAGGAAAAGATACTGTACCATTCCTGAGAAATATCGATTAATATAACCTAACCTTAAAACATTTCATATTCCCCTAAAAAGCGTAGTCGACGGAGCCCCGCTTCGCGGGGCCCCTATTTCCGAGTGCAGGGTTTAAAGGAACCTAACTAACCTAACGGGGGGGTGCCCCAAGTTCCGTTTATGGGGGCAAGGGATACTTCCGTATGTTCAGTTGACAATAATTCGAGACTTTACAATATCGCTAGAGAGATACACGTTATATTGTAATATAACGTATTTGACAATTTTACGGTGACATATATATTATAAAACAAAGTCTCCCACCGCGTCTGTCTGTCCCTATGTATGCTTAGATCTTTAAAACTATACGCAACGAATTTTGATGCGGATTTTTTTAATAGATAGAGTGATTCAAGAGGAAAGTTTTAGTATATAATTTTACGCGGGCGAAGCCGCGGCATCGGCTAGTAAAGTATATTCAATAAATCTTTGTCGTCCTCACGGTTCATGATCTATTGCTATGTTAATTGCATCACAATCCGTTTAACCTTGAAATGTTAAAAGGCAGAGTAATTATCGCGTAATCTCGTGAATGCGATAAGCAATCAACTTTGACCCACACATCCTTATAAGAGCAAGGATAAAAAGTATATTATATTTTATAGCCTATTGTTTCAAGTTTACATGACGATATAACAAGAATTAATTGTAACAAGCGTTGCATCATGAAAAAGTAATTAGTTTTATAACGGTTAATGAATTAGATAATTACCAATCGCAAGACGTCTTAGCTTTTTCTCTAGATGCCTATGCTCTATGGAACTTTGAATTGACAAACATTAAAAATAACTTTCTTATAAGCAGGGTGTAAATAAACCCTTCAAGTCAAAACAACGTTTCTGTCTTTCGGTTTAAATAATATGGATTCCAATGTAATTTACAAGGCATTTGAGACATTCTTATTTTTCTTCTGAGATGGCAACGCATCTGCCCATAGTCGCTGTCGTTCTCTATCTATCCTTAGGTGGTAGTTACCATTTACCACCAAAAATATCTCTACTACCATCCAAAAACACAACAATAAACATTTCTTTCTCTTTTCAACTTTCCTTCGTTAATCGCTTCACGATAGCGTCTGCATAGCGTCGCTTGCAACCTTCACTGTGCACAAACCAATCACTTATTATTCTGATCGCACTGGCGGCATCTGCGTTCAGGCTATCAATACAAATGCAGCGCCGTCAATGTTACCGGCGCCTTGAGAACACGACCTTTGTCAGATCTTAACCTTTTTGGATCAAGGATTCGCTTTTATGACTGAGAGCTTTATTTCTTTTTTTTCCGGATGGGAATTCATCAAATAACTTCTCCAACTCTGGGCGGAGCGAGAGGGAGTGTCAGACTTTTACTGACTAAAACCCATCCATGTTCCTTCCTCGCCCTGTTCTGGGGCCACGGTATCTCTTTCGAACAGTCCCGCAGTACGGGCAGGCATGACTGAGAGCTCGGTTTAACGTTTTAGCAGAGGTGTAGGTTGGAAAGGAAATAGTTTTTGACATGTTACGGTGACCAATGAGCAATCGATTGACATATGAGCGTTCACTTATATGAGCGGCGCGGCAGCCCCGCCCACAAGGCCCTTCTAACGTATTTTATCTGTTCTGTGTACCTAATAGTGCAGCCACATTTAGCCAGTTATGTTTACATAACATGTTGTAGGGGGCTTGCCTAATGCCATCAACCGGGTACATATCCAGACTCCTACTGAATAATTCCGGAAGGAAAAACCCAATAACCCTTGGCTCGACCTGGGAATCGAACCCAGGAGCTCATGCTCAGCGGTCACACTTACGACTACTACACCAACGAGGCAGTATAAAGCAATAGGACGATATTTTTTATTTATTTGGACTGCTTGGAGAAACCTTGTATCAATGCTATTTATCCTTATTTTGTAAATACAACGTTATTTTTCAGTAGTTTTAATCCCTTTAAGGGCGGATAGTAATCATGAAAATGAACAACTTTTACTATGAGACAGACTATGAAATCTCGAAAAAAAAAATCTGCTGCTGATTTTTTTTCGAGATTTCATAGTCAGTCCCATAGTAAAAGTTGTTCATTTTCATGAGTACTATCCGCCCTTAAAGGGATTAAAACGATTAAATAATAACTGTGTAAATATCAGTCTTCTTTGTAAAGAATTTACTCTGAATATACGCAAAAAAAAACAGACGGTATTTTCAGCATTACCTCCACGTTCTCAATTCTTCAGGGGGTCTAAAAAGGCCACTTTAGCAGAATCATAATTTGAACCACGTTAAAATTTAAAATTCTTAAATTGGACTTTATGCTTATGAAAATAAGGTCCATTTTACCAATTTAATTTTTTTAAGATGATTCAAATTATGATTCTTCTAAAGCGGCCATTTTAGGCCCGCTGTTCTATTTCTATTGTAAGCGGGGAAGGGCGGGTTCCATATTTGTCGGCTATATTCTTCGGTTTTTTTTATATTGCCAACGGCTTCTGAAAACATATTTTGCATTTTGTAATGTTATTTTTATCAGTTTACTATGTTGGTGTACTTGGAGTAGGTCTTTTAGTACCGTAAAATGGGGTGAATAGAAATGCAGGGGTGAATAGAAACAAAACCTTGGAATGGATTTTAAAGTTGAATTCACATGATACGGTACCAACAAGTACTCTATTGTGTTAACTAAATTAACAGCTCGAATAGCTATGGAGCTTAAGACCTGAAGAATAGACTGAGAAACTGGCTTATTTGTGAAGCGTTGTAATAAGTAATGTTTACTACGTATGTCGGAGTATAGAAAAAAATCCTAATCATAATTCTTCTCCATGTTCCAGCAAAACTAGACAAGTGCCCGATCTGCCGCAGCGTGATTACGAGCTACTTCTGCATCCGCAACGACGACGAGCGCGAGCTGTCCGAGCTGAAGCAGCAGCGGTTCTTCAACCGGAGACTGTTCAACCTGTTCCATTACCACTAGCTGGTAAGCCGATGTTCCACTGCCGGTACATGCCTCTTCTCCATAATAGGCATGGGTGTCGCCCAGCCCGCTTAGCATGACCACCGGAGAAACGAGAGAGACTCGACCAATCTTTTGTTCATCTGTCATTGAATCGACAGATGAACAAAAGGTTTGTCGACTCTCTGTCGTGTCTACGGTGGTCATGCTACGCGGGCAGGGGCGGATTTGATACGTCGGCTGCCCTAGGCCTACGAAAGATTGCCGCCCCCCTATGTAGTGTAAAGCATGAAAAATTTAACAAACTGTACAAATTAAAATAACCTTGGAATAAACTAGTAAGCAAAGATTCAGTTGGATGATTAAATGATGCCTAAGCTGGCTACTTCGTCCTGATGTCTCCAGGCGGTCTGACGCTAATATTACCTTTACATACATACATGCTAACATACTATTCTTTATTTTTCTGTTACAGGTAATCAACACAGTGACTGATGTACATTAAAACGTGCAAGAACATTTACAGTATCATTGCGACTTGCCACTTAAAACAGTGTGATAAAATCGTTAAGACTATCGACTGACGACAAAACTAAAGAAATAATACGTAAAAACATATTTTTCAAAAAGTGACTAAAAGACACGGCTCCGAGACTGTTTAATTAAGTTAATTAAAGTGAAATTTTAAGTGTGATATGTGAAAATAGATGGAGTGATAATATGAAACTTGGATAAAGAAAGCTTACAACACTGCCTATACCCCTTCTCGATGCTAGCACGATTATGGGTGATCATAATCAACTTCCTAGCCTTTTCCCAACTATGTTGGGGTCGGCTTCCAGACTAACCGGATGCTGCTGAATATCAGTATTTTACATGGAGCGACGGCCTATCTGACCTCCACAACTAAGTACTGGGTAATACGATACCCCTTGGTAAGACTGGTTGGAATTAATGGTCATACCAGTCATGCTAAAATATCAGTATTTAAATGGTTATAAGGTGTGATAAAAAAAACTAAAATGTGTTTCCCATTATTGCCGCCATATTTCTGCATTGTGTGTAAAAATTCGAACTAATGCCACTGAACTTGGTTTTCTAGAACCTACAAGTTCAGGAAGATATTTCGGAGATCACTTGTACTACAAATCATTAAATGCGTTTTGCGTTAAACATAACCCATAACGAAAAAAGGCACTTGTTCTTTCCGGCATTGCGATATTTTTTTTTTGTTCTTTACCATACCGAAGATATTCTGAGTTCAAACTTATTCCACACTTGTTTTAAATGAAAGTTTCAAATGTTTCATAATATGCAAAATGTATGCATATACAAGGTGTAGTTTTGCATCCTAGTCAAAATTCAGAAGTTTGTCAAAAAAGACATAAATACGAGTAATCAATATAAATTACTGTACCCGGTCAATAATTTTATTAATAAAGCTGCTATTTTAAATTGTTTAAATTCGACAGTAGATATTTCAGAATAACACGAAAATAATAAACATAATCACCCATCACGCGACATGTCGCTGTGTGCGTTTATTTGTGTGTGTGAAGGCGGGGTTATAGGACTAGTTACAGATGGGCTGCGTTTAAATACGTGGGATTTACACACTGATTTCCGTAAATTAAAAAAAAACCTTTCCATTTCAGTATCGATTCGGGTTAAGAATAATTAGCATAGATATCTCCTTGAATTTGACCAGGTTGCAAAGCGACATCTTGTATAGTATGCAAATGCATTGCAAATTACAAATGTTGATCACAATATGCAAAGCATATGCATAATTTTTAGCAATAATATGCAAAATGCATATGAGTCAATTTAGACCATAGTGTTCAAATGCATAAAATATACATTGCTGTCTCATGTTCAAAACTTTATTTTAAATACCTCTATGACCCCTGGTAATACAGTGCAACAATCGTGAAATCGATGCTGCCGCGTGCACTCTCTTTGTTTCTCGCTCTAGCAAATGACGGTTCTGAACGAAAGAAAAGGAAAGGTTCATGAAAAATTGGATTCCATGCTGCTAGATGAGGCGCAAACCTAATGCTAAACGGATTTAATGATTTATCTTGCAAGTGGGTCTAAATAAAGGATGTAAAAAGTCTCTTAACGAAGCCGAAAGGCACTTGTTATCCCTAAAATTGCTGCCAGTTAATCCGATCATTGACCCACCTACATTTATTAAAGTTTTTAACTGTGAACTCCAAAAATAAGCCTGTTCAAGTCTGGAATCTTCATCTATCGTGAACGTGATCTTCAACATTTTTTCTAATGAAAAACGACACAATCATATGTCATTTGTTTTGGTTCGTACGAAGAGATATTAGGGAAAGGGTAATGATCGCAATTGCGCTATCTTAAGAGGCCTGCGGAGCATGCGTATTTCATACAAACGTAATACCAAAATAATTTGTAAATCAAACGTATTCGGTAGTGTGTATTTATTTCGATTGGATTACAGAATATCTAGATTCCCAAATATATATTTTGAATAGACACTGATTTAAACAAGAGTTATGAGAAAAATAAGTTATCTATAGAAATTTTAAATTCCTCATATCTCGTCTTTATATCATTTTCCTTTCAAAATTTATATTTGGGAACATAGATATTCTGTAACCCAATCGAAATAAATACACAATACTTTAAGAATATGTTTGATTTACAAATTATTTTGGTATTCCGTTGGTATGAAATACGCATGCTCCGCCGGCCCCTTAACTGGCACCAACTATAGTTTGATGTACAGAATGCTTGGTTGACTTCATGCAAAGTTCGTTTACATCCTGTATTACTACTTCATTTGTTTTCTTGTTTTATTGTTACCCTGAGATTGCTTGTTGTAGCGTTCTGTGGAGACGCTCAAGGGCTATTTAGTATGATTGTTTTGTGTTATTTAGAAGCATGGGCCCTGACTTTGTATAACGGTAAAATCATTGGGTTTTTCACGAAAATGTATCGTAAATTCGATTGATTTTGAAATTGAAAATTCACAATTCGCACATTTTATTGACATTTTGTAGATCTATCTATGAGTGGTTATTCTAGTGAATGTTGCAAAAAAACTACCTACCAAACTATGGATTTATTTCAATAAGACCATTGCGAGCATAATTATTTTTAATGTTAAAAATGAAAAACCTCTAAGCATACTACTTTTCTTATGAAAGTACTGTAGTTGCTCATTCCAAAGCGTAGATCTCTAAAGAAAGGATGGGCAAGAAACTCCACAGACTCTCTTTTAATTCCAGTAAACACTTTACGATAGTTGTATTATGACTAAAAAATCCTTCTAATTTACGATGACATAATTGAGGCTCTGAAGGAAAAAAGGAACTTAAGGGATCTCCTAACGGTCATGGCTCGTGTAACTAAGTCTATTACCAGTTTTCACTAAAACTATGCGAGATCGAAATAAATGCCTAAATAGACACATTCAACTACTACAATCAATCTTTCTTTAATAGATTTTCAACTTTATCGCTAAAGTAAAGGGTTCAAGATTGATTGGAAAATTTGAGTCTCGGGTAGCTTGATGTGCTGATATCAGCTATACATATCCAGTATATAACCTGACCTCGCTTTGTATAGATTTCCCGAACAATGAGAGATCAGCTTGATTGGTCATCATGCGTGCTGTTAGAATTTGAACTCAAAGCATTAAAGCGAGGGTTGAAAATCCAATAGCAGTTTTTAATTTAGGTGACGCATAGTTTTGTTGAAAAAGAGAATTTTATTATCAATGTATGTGTGTATGTAAGAATGGGTGCAAATTATGGAAAACTGTGATAAATATGCTTTGTAAATTTGCTGTAATGTGTACATAATTATAATTTAGGGTTTAATGTAAATTTCGTTGTGTCGATGACGTAGGCCCTTTGAATGGCGACCGGCTAGCCTAAAATTGTATGAAAATTGAAAATTTAAATGCACAAATTGTAAATATAGCGAGTTGGCTGTATGATTTTATAATAATTACTTCAAATACACCACAAACCCGTTTTCGTTTAAGTACTTAAAGCGGTACCAAATTAATGTAAATGTTGACTGGTACAAAATGGCTATGGCATAATCCACCTCTGTACTTTGTGCTTGAAGTCATCATCATCATTTCAGCCGGAAGACGTCCACTGCTGGACATAGGCTCCCTCCCCCAAGTGTCGCGTCATTGACCGGTTCCGTGCGACTCGCACCTATGCATGCTAATGTATAAATAATTAATGATTGAATATTATTGCACTTGTAAACCTAATGGAGCGCTTTTAACTTGTAATTAATTCAGGTGCCGCTTTACAATTGAAATCAGGCAATTAACGATTAAGAATTTAGTTCAAATTTTACTATTAAATTTAGAAGTCGCTAAAAATGTTTCAATTTTTATTAAAATGTCGACGTTCAAAGGGTTCGAATAAACGTAGTTACTAAAGGAAGACCTCACTTTAAAAAAAAACCGACTTCTTATTTGTGAAAATTAAAATTGAGATTTTACAAAACAATTTGCCTAAAAATCGTAAAACAAGGGTCGATTATGTAAAAAAGTGGGACTTCCTTCTTCAAGTCTTCGGCCGAGATTAATAAACGTTATTTAGCACAGTCATACTTTGGTTTACAGTAAAGCAAAGTGTTGCAAATAATCTGTACCCAGGGTGCGTTAAGTGGATGCTCCAGGGTAGTTGTAGCACGTTTTTTGCAATTTGCAGGTCATACAACCCCTTACCCCATGAAAAAGTCATTGAATGCGGTTAAACGGACTTAGGGAGGGTTGTATTGCTGATTTTAATTCTGTAACTACAACTACATACATATTTCTTGCACGAATCATATTTTCATCAACATACAACCTAGCACTGGCCTGCAAATTACAAAAAACGTAAGAAAATTTTTATTTCACCTACCCTGGCGCTTTCAACATAACAGAAATAGCCAAAGTACTCACTAAAACGATTATAGATCTCGGCCCTATTACTTAGCTTCTAAATAAGGACTATTTATAATGAAAAAAATCACGAAGAAGTCACTGGAAACTAGAAACAGCCATGTACTAGAAAAATGTAATATAATTTACTGTGAATAAAAGAAAATGATGAAAATAATCATAGCATATTGAAACAAAATATTTTTCTATGGTACATGCGTAGAGTAGATGTAATGTTTTAGTCCTATGTAGTCTTCCAGATACCCTAATGTAGATCTCATTTGAGTTATAATAAATATAATTTACATGAAACATGTTTTTTTTTACTTACTAAACCTACCCACGTGGTTTGATATTATTCCATGAGAACATATTTATAACATCAAAAAGGAGGAGGGAGGAAGGTACAGGGCAGTTATTTTAAAGTGGGGACTTTGAAATAACTAGCGAAATGTGCCGCCCGGAACATAAAGGGCGAGGAAGGAACATGGATGGGTTTTTGATTTCCCATCCTTAAAAAAAAAAAAATGGTAAAGGGCAATAAACGGGCACAAACTCACATTACATTTTGCCCGACTTGGGAATTGAACCCAGGACCTCAAGCTCATACTAAATGTGGTGCTGTTCCACCAGAAATGTGACTCAATACTTTATCTTGCAGGAATTAAAGTAATGGACGCTACTGAAGACGGTCAATTCTGAGCAGACTCAATTTTGAATGCCACCAACTCGCTAAAAACGGTTATAAAAAAAGTAAAACACGACATTTCCAAAAAAAAAACAATTTATTCTTATCTCTCTACGCAATACTATCACTTCTCTCCTTCTGTCGTTCTGCATACAGCTGCGAAGTCTTCACAGCGGAGTATAGGCTGAACAGCAGATGTAACGCTTGGATCCTGTCGTTGAGGGTGTCTCCGGCTATGGGCACGTCGAACAGTCCACACACGAGGTCCACATATTGCGAGAGGGAACAGTCGAGGGTGCCGGAAGGGAAGCCGACCTCGTTCAATGTCTCCTCCATTGATTCTGGCCATTCTTCCATCAGGCTATCGATGTCGGGCATTTTACTGGAATACAGATGTTTGATTTAGTCAGGGGGGCTCATGTACAAGGGAGAATGTTGGTACTAGATTTGAAAGAAGATATGTATGTTATACAAGAGTTTCTAAGGGGCCGTCTCCACGAGCGAGAGAATAGCAGAAAACCCAGACTACGTGGCTGCTATTGAGAAAAATCCATATGGAAAACCGAACAACACTGGACCCGTGAACGAACCCAGGACTTCATGCTAGGCAATCGAGCTTGCGACCACACGACCATCGAGACAGTCCTGAGACGTTCAGTTACCGATATATTCGTAATGGGTAAACGCAAAAGCGCTGCTCGACCTGGGAATCGAAACCAGGATCCCATTTAGTCAGTCTTCTTCTGCTCTGACCACCTGGTTAGAGCAGAAGAAGACTGCTAAATGGGTGGATGGTGGAGATGAGGCAATGTAGTAGATAATGTGTAGAGTTCACTGACGGTTTGCCATATTTCACCCTTATGTTCTAAGTGATCATCATCTGCCTAGCCTCCTCCCAACCATGTTGGGGTCAGCTTCCAGTCTAACCGGATGCAGCTGAATACAAGTATTTTACATGGAGCGACTCCCTATCTGACCTCCACAACCCAGTTAGTACCGGGTAATACGATACCCCTTGGTAAGACTGGTTGTCAGACTTTTGGACCACTGACTACCTGTAACGACTGTCAAAGATGGACAAATGCCAACCGGGACCAACATCTTAACGTGCTTTCCGAGGCACGGAGGAAACTCGGTATGTAAGGGTGGTCACCCATCTACAGACCAACCTAGGCAAGCACGGCTTAACCTAAAGATTGACCAAAGATGCTGTTATTATTTAGCCACGAGCTCCTCTATATTTTAAGTTATAAGGTTGAAAATGGCAAACCGGCTTTGAACTTTGTAGTACATAATGTATAAGGTTATTGAAAATGGCAAACCGGCTTTGAACTTTGTAGTACATAATGTATAAGGTTATTGATAAGTCCAAGCCTAATCCAGGTGATCTAGGCTACTTATGAAAGTCTAGCAGGAGCACAATAAAACACGTCCGTACAGTACAAAGTATATGTATTTTACAGCAACGAAATGGCGGTAGGGTGGTAAAACTCTTATAATAAAATATGTGCACCTACCGCCTTATACGCATACATCACAGTTATATAGTTACCTGGTATAAGCCACCGTAGGAGCAGGTTTGGACAGATGCAGTTCACTGACGTCCTTGATCCAGCGCTCGATGGCTTTGGAGTTCTTCTCCGCATTCTCTATCTTCTTCGTTAGCTGTAGGTAAGTATTGAAGAACATGTTATTATCTAACTGTTGTGAGCTGTGGTAAAGGATTCGACTATTGGTTAAATTAATATCTATTTAATGGTTGTGTAAATTAAGTACATTTTTTAATAAATTCTTCTTATTGGAAATTACAAAAGATTTAAGTGCAACTTGATTTTTATGTGTGGGTGACATGTTTGAAAACTAAATCGCAAGCATACAACATAATAGAATAGAATATACTTTATTATACACCAAAGTTGTTACACATAATTATATTAACGACAATTATTAACTGTTTTTTTAGGGTTGAAGTCTTATCGTACAAAATGATATCAAGGACATATTTTATCAGCTCCAAGTAAAAGAAACTCAGTACCTATAGGAAAACTATGATTCTGACAAATTCCTGTTGTAGTGACAAGAACGATCTACTCGTACGGTTCAGTTCTAGATACATAGATCACCTGTTCATAGATTTCAGTGTTATATGTACGGTCGAACAAGCTATTTGGTTTACAGATTAACCCACAAATTGCATAGTAAAGTGCAAACCAAATAGCTTGTTCGACCGTACACGCACGATTACGTAACATACCTAGGTACATAATAATTATATAAAGAAACATATTTTCCTGTGTGTTATTATTAGTACTAATTAAATAGAGAATTAATAAGGTAAATAGCTTTTAACTGACAAAGAGAATGTAAGGTTAACAACGTTAATTCGACAATAGTTTGTATACACGATGTTTTTATTGATTACCTACTAACTTATGGCGGCTTCGCATAAAATACGATTTTGTTGATCCCACAGCATCATAAAATAGATCTCGTGTTATTCCAGGTCACAGTCTATCTGTGTAGGTACAACATTCTGTTCAGATCTGCACAGCCGTTTCCGCGAGAAGAACACTTAAACATATACAAACTTTCCCAGTGTAATGTATTATTACTTAGATAATAATGCTACGCTGTGTATGTTTTGTTTATATTTTTGTTTTTTTTTGTTCACGTTTTATAGAATTTTTAATTTATTGTATTGTCCTGTGGTAGTTTAATGAATACTCTTTCTTTCTTTGTATACTTACCACAGTAGACTTGGCGCTGCTGGTCTTGGAGATGGCTCTCAGCTGCAGGTGTAGAAGCGCCGAGTCACTCTGCTCAGCAGCTGGCTCATCCAGAACTGTCAAACCTGGAACATTATATTCAACTTGTTACAATCTACACAAATTAATTAAATAGAAGTGTCTCTTTGTAATTTCAGAATATCAGCATTTTACCGAATGCTAATACGAAAGTACATAAAGTACGTGTGTCTGTCTGATTGTTTCGACTAATTTCCGAAACGGCTGGACCGATTATAACTGGACGTTCAGTGGTAGTTAGCTGATGTTGTAAAGAATAACATAGGCAACTTTAATTTAAAAAAAGAATCAGGAATCGGTGCAAAAAAAAACGAAAACCCTTGAAATGGCTAACAAAATCCGATGAGTAATATTATTACATATAATAATTTACGGTTTTTTCCTACGGTGGCTAGTCCTGAAATATGTTATGTGCTTATAATTACACCGAAATCCATTCCCTTCACAAAGAAACACAGGAGCGGTGCTTGGCAATTGAAATAGGTGTAGTGGTACCTGTGGTACTAGGTAATCACATGCGGCATTTTATCTCTATTCTAATTTGTAAAATAGCCGGTCGGTACGGCGTTAATTGAAGAATCTTTTCAATCAAACTAAATTGAAATGTGTTTGTGGTAAAAAACTTATTTATCACATTCGTAACCAATTAAAAAGTGATTTATATTTGGCCGAAGTTCATCGTTATCAGGATTGTTATACGGTGCTACTAATTAAACTTATAGTACAACTTAAATTAATATTTTTTTGTCAAAATGAAACGGATTACCACTCCGGTAAGGTATGTATATTACGGAATCTCACCTAAATTATCAATATGTTCCAACACATGGTCGCCTAGAGGAGCCGCGCGCACGTTGCACGCCGGTGTGCTCACTTTAATGAACGCGTCGATGTCGCCCACGGCTGGCACATACTCCGGCACGAAGGGCTGCAGCTTCAGATCTATGTCGATCTTTTGAGGAGTGTATCTGGAGTAGAGGTGGCAAAGAATTAAAAATAATACTTAATTTTTATCTCTATTTACTGTGGCATTCTAGATGGCGGGTCGAGCTGGACAAAACCAAAGAACAGTGGCCCACATTGGCCCTGGATCGAAGAAAATGGAAATCATGGGGAGAAGCCGTTGCCCAGCAGTGGGATGAATAGGCTAACAGTAGCAGTAGCACTGTGCCACTTTGGTGGTGTGCCATCAAGACGTCGCAATTAGCATAATCTCACTACCATATTCAACAATGCAGAATGTGGGCTGATTGCGAACTGGTGGGTGTTACCTGACAATATTCTTCGAATTTTGATGCTAGGTCATGTCGCTTGCTTCACTATCTTAAAGCACAATGGTGGCTAAACAAATTGCACTATTCTATCATCCGAATTTTAATGTAAAGTGCATACCTGCCTTGGTCTGGACCCAATCATGCACCACTACTCCGTTATAAAACATACTATCTAGCGTGATATTTACTATTTTCTTCAAAACACGTTTTATATCCAATGACTATCACATTATAAAAGCAAAGCGGACGGGTCTCAAATGAATGAGATAATTGGACGCAATTTGAAAGCTCACCACTCTCAATAGAGTTAACGACGCGACGGCGGCGCAATAGTCTGATGCTATCACTCTGATTGTTCAGGACAACCACAAATGAAGATACAGAAGGACGGCTGTCGGCTTTAAGATGCTGGTCAGAAGGCGTGCTAAACTGCAATCCGTTGCAGCAAAATCGCAACGTAATGACAGACATGTCGCTGATATTTTAGTTCCAAACGCGGCGCTATAACTTCGGCGGCAGCGGTATTTCTGTTCTACAGTTTTTCAGTCTCACCGGATGCTGCTGAATACCAGTATTTAATATGGAGCGACTGCCTATCTGAACTGGGTTGTTCCAGTTAGTACTGCGTAATACGATGACAATGGTAAGACAGGTTGTCATACATTCGGGCCACTGACTACCTGTAATGTAATGACTGTCAAAGATCTTCAATTGAACGCAGACGACAACCTCCTAAGTTGACATGCGAGATGTCATTAAAAAAACTGTCTTCAAACAAAAGTAAGGAGATGCGGGCCCAGTGCGGATTGGTAGATGTCACATGTCTTCGAATTTTTTGGTTCTAGGACATGCCGGTTTCCTCACGATGTTTTCCTTCACCGTAATAAACCGAAAGCCAGTTGCAGAAAGCCCGGAACATCTGATCGAGCCTATATAAGCCAACGGGTAGCGTGGCAAGGAGCTCATTCCCATATCCGGCGCGCGCACTCATTAACTGTTGCCCTTGACTCTGTTCACTTGATTTATTTTGTTTGTAACGTAAATGTATACTTTTGTGTTTAAATAGATTACTTTTGTTGTTTGTGATAGTTATTTCATTCCAATTCCTAAAATCTTTGCACACAATGTTCGTGGAGTATGTCTATGTGTGCGTGCGTTTTAGCTCGTTGCATGGAGTCTACCTTCTGTAGATACCTGTCTATTTTGTGGTTTAGCTTGTGAACATCTTATATTATTATTAGCAGTGTTAATTAAACTATCTCACATCAGCTTCCTGGGAAAACCCCGTATCAGATAGTTTTGACTAGAATGATGTAAATGAAAAATATCTTGATTTTAGAGCCTAACGGCATTCTAATGCCCTTTTACAGACTTACGGGCGTCGGGTGTGGCGTAGGCTAATAGTGTTCTGTTGATTCCCCTCGGGTACAGAACCCTAACTAATCACTTAATCCACAGTGTGCTAGTTAAACACGTACGGTGGTACGTGACCCTAAAAATCATTCTCACAAGCCAAACGCGGTCGCTGTATACAAGAAAACATTACATTAATAATTTGGTATCCAATTCAAGGTTTCAAATCGCAGCCACGAAACTTCCGAGTCACCTGATATCTCTATAATAGATGATATTCAATATTTATCCGCTGAGCTTTGGAAAATGCCCGTTCATTTATATAACTACGAGTATATCGTCGGCCTAGTGATTGTAAGCGCTTCTGATGAGCATGAGGACGTGAGTTCGATTCCCAGTTGGGGCATAATTTCAGTGGGTTGTCCCATTAGAAATTTATCAAAGGCGGAACGGAATTCGAATCTGTTCCCAGTTCATGGCAACGTCTAATGGGACATAAACATATAACTGGCGAAATGTGAAAATACTATATATACCTAGCTCATAATTTTCTGCTCCTCAAAAGAGTAACCATGGAGTTTCGTGCCGCTTCTTCTCCTCAGGAAACGACCAATCCGAAAAGTTCACATATCTTCTGACGTTTTAGACACTAGCTTTTGCCCGCGGCTTGGCTCCCGTTATGGTCGAAAATTATCCCACGGGAACGTTTTAAAACGTTTTTATTTCTATTTACTGTGGCATTCTAGATGGCGGGGTGAGCTGGACAAAACCAAAGAACAGTGCCCCACATTGGCTCTGGATCGAAGAATATGGAAGTCATGGGGAGAAGCCTTTGCCCAGTAGTGGGATGAATAGGCTAACAGTAGCAGTAGCACTGATAGCCTGTGACATTCAGGGATAATATAGCTTCCAATAAGTGAAAGAATTTTCGGGATCGGACCAGTATTTCCGAAGAATATCCCCTAAGTATCATCATCATCATCATTTCAGCCGAAAGACGTCCACCTGCTGGACCTAGGCCCCCGCCCAGTGTCGCCACATTGACCGGTCTCGTGCGACTCGCATCCAACGGATTCCTGCAACCTTCACCAGGTCATCGGTACATCTAGTGGGAGGTCTTTCATCGCATCGTCTTCCGGTTCGCGGTCAACTTTTCGGCCCCATCGGCCATCCGTTCTGCGAGTAATGTGCCCCTATGTACTACGTATAATTTGTACAAATTATTATTCTTATATTTATCTTATTCTTCACAAGCGTGCCGATGCTGTTATGAATGAAATTCAATATTAAACAGCTGAACAGAAAGTGCCCCACTTATTTAAATTACGTGCACAAAATTAGATTCATTCGGCCTCATTGATCTCGAGATTTGCTAGTTAACATAATGTGCACAACCGCTCAATAAATATAAACTGTATGTTTTATGGGATAAGGTTTAAATTAGTGATTATGATCTAGGTTTAACGTACTAAGTGCAAGGTTGGCTAGTGGGCAGTCCACCCACGTTGGCTATGAAATAGGATAGCTATGACCTGATTTGTAAGCCGGGATAGGTTCACGGTCTAGGTATGATTTAACCAGTGATAATCTTAGTAATTTTGAAAAAAAAAACCTGAACCACTTTATATAAAAAATAACGTGATAATAACATCATTCTCCGGGCCTTAACCTAATTTATTTGGTCAGCGCATTATGTCTTCTTCCACCATACTTATCTTTTACTCATCATTTCATCAGACACCTCCTTTCTAGCCATATAATTCTTCACACAGTCCATCCATCGTTTCTCTGGTCTTCCTCTACTCTTAAACCCAACCAGATTCATACTCAAAACTTTCCTCACAACATTTTTCCTCATGCCTTCGGATCACATGCTCATACCAAACCAACCGATTACCACATAAATTTTCAATCACCACCGGCGCCACTTTACTAATTTCTTTGTTTTATGCATTCGCTTTACACCCCACTTAGGTACTCCTTAGCATTCTCATCTCAGCCACATGCTGCCTTTCATTCATCCCTTTTGTGGGCCAACATTCTGCGGGCCTGAAATGGAAGCTTTAGCAGAACATAATATGAATCACGTTAAAAATTTAAAATTCTTAAAATGGACTTTACGACTATGAAAATAAAGTCCATTTTAAAAATTTTATTTTTTTTCTGCAGAAGCTTCCATTTTAGACCCCCAGATCGAAAATATCATGATATAAATTAGTAATAATCAGCAATCCGCCTTGAGCGTTTTTTGGTGATTAATGCTCTTGCCTGGTCTGTATAAGAAGAGGTATTTGCAGTCATTGGCTGGTTTTATGAAGTTTAACAAAAACAGTGTGAAATATTTAAGAGCGAATAGGTATGACCAACTGTAGGACCCAATCACAGAAAACATCGAACAAAATTTGCTGTCCAATCAAAATGTATTCAAATAATGAAATTGCTAGTTGATTTTTTGTACGCCGAGTCGCCGATATACAAATAAAGGGTTGGTATTATTAGGCATAGTCTTCGGTACTTTGTTGTTCAACAAACGATAGTACCAAATTGAATGTGCACCAGCATATACTATACATACAGTACCTACATAATAAATATTGCACGCCCATAACACCCGCTTTCGGAATACTGCACCGTTCAAACGTGAGACTGCAAATATTTTACTGGTGACTCACTGGCAACCGGTCTCGATAACATAAATTCAGTTACATGTTGCTATCTGAATAAACGTGAACGTCATAATGACGGGACCACGCCAGATACTGCGATTATCATGTGAATAGCATTTAGTACAATATTTCTACTATTTGATACTTTCATAGAAAAATTCTACCACCATAAAATTTGAAAATATTCCATACAGAAACTGGTCCCGCCATTTTGATATCAAAATGACGGGACCAATGTTCATTTGATGAAAAATACACGATGTGACCTTAAACTGGACACATAAAATTTTAATACGAAATAGTACGACTGCGTTGGAATCGTTATTATACATTATTAACTGTAATTTCAATAAAAAAAAGGTATACAAAATTGACATCAGAGCGCCTGAAGAAAAAGTATCATTTTATGCCATGAAGTATTTTTATGGCTCATAAAATTTATTAAGGCGTTTAAAACGTTTGGACCGCGTGCAATTGGTTTTAAAAATATTTCATACAATTTAATTTACTTCTTGAACTTAAACTATTTTAATTCGGTTAATTTACAAGTTACAATTAAACACTACAAAATTCAATTGATGAAATGATACTTCATGGCATGAAATGATACTTTTTCTGTCTGATATTTTGTTTTAAATCTAGATGCTGCTTTTATGATAAAAATAAAATTTAAGTATGTGTAGGGTAATACGAGAAATAGCTTGATGTGTTTATTGTAAAGCGGCGTCCCCACTAGAGCCTCGTGAGTGTGGACGTGCGCGAAGCCTGAACCACGCGGCCCATGTATAGCCGCGCGGCCGGCGGTTGTCGGTCTACTTCAAAGGAAGTGTCACTACACAGAGTAATATAATAGCTAGTAACCGCCAGTACATCAAATTGTGTTTTATTCGATCCAAAATGAATTGGGCGGACGAGAAAACAATTTCTTTCATTGAATTGTACGGCAGTGCCGGGTGTATTATGGGACTGCCGAAGTAGTTTTTTATAGACAAAATCATTTTATAAGCCTTTTTTAAATTTCTTGTTACATGTTTCTTATTTAATGTGATGTCCATTTGGGGGGGATTGCCATAATCGCCACGCTTGGCAGGCGGGTTGGCGATCGCAGTACGGTTGTTACAAAAGCACAGAGAACGCTGCTGCCCATTCTCTGGTAAGTCCCTTAGTCACCTCTTACGACACCCACGGGAAGATATGGGATGGTGCTATTCTTTACGTCCGTACGGTTTTAATTGTAACTTGTAAATTAACCGAATTAAAATAGTTTAAGTTCAAGAAGTAAATTAAATTGTATGAAATATTTTTAAAACCAATTGCACGCGGTCCAAACGTTTTAAACGCCTTAATAAATTTTATGAGCCATAAAAATACTTCATGGCATAAAATGATACTTTTTCTTCAGGCGCTCTGATGTCAATTTTGTATACCTTTTTTTTATTGAAATTACAGTTAATAATGTATAATAACGATTCCAACGCAGTCGTACTATTTCGTATTAAAATTTTATGTGTTCAGTTTAAGATCACATCGTGTATTTTTCATCAAATGAACATTGGTCCCGTCATTTTGATATCAAAATGGCGGGACCAGTTTCTGTATGGAATATTTTCAAATTTTATGGTGGTAGAATTTTTCTATGAAAGTATCAAATAGTAGAAATATTGTACTAAATGCTATTCACATGATAATCGCAGTATCTGGCGTGGTCCCGTCATTATGACGTTCACGAATAAACTGGGGTTTACTCTCACCATCTACAACTAATGTCCCAAAACTTTTAACAGCTTATTTTCAATCCCTCCGTTAAGAGGCCTGCGGAGCACGCGAATTTCATACAAACGTAATACCAAAATAATTTGTAAATCAAACATATTCTTAAGGTAGTGTTTATTTATTTTGATTGGATTACAGAATATATAGGTTCCCAAACACATATTTTGAATGTACACTGATTTAAACAAGAGTTATGAGAAAAATAAATGTTCTATAGAAATTTTATACTCCTCATATCTCGTCTCTATATCATTGTCCTTTCAAAATATTTATTTGGGAACATAGATATTCTATAATACAATCGAAATATATACTTACTACCTTAAGAATATGTTTGATTTTCATATTATTTTGGTATTACGTTTGTATGAAAAACGCATGCTCCGCCGGCCCCTTAAGGCGATTACACGAGCTAAACGCGAGTTTTATAATTACTAAAAGTATATGATTCACTGCTATAAACAAGACCAGAAAAATATATGATATTCTTCAGGATATATGCTAGCATGATACTGTTTTGAAAACGTAATACAATTAATTTGGCTCGATAAAAAGAAATCACGAACTTACCTCTAAAAATATCTTTCAAACAATAAAAAACATACTAATATGCATGCGACCATTCTGATTTTTTGGCAAATAATTCTACAAGCAATATATTAGCATGATACTGTTTTAGTTTTTAATCCAATCCATAGTTTTTTTGTAAATCGATCGAAACCACTCATTTCGCGCTATTTGGCCCGCAATGGCTGACGTAACAACCACTTTGTAGTGCAAGCTGATTAGAACTTTATTCTAACAGCATTTCAAACGAAGTTTGAACCACCACAAATAGAGTTGCTAATTTAGCTCGTCTAAGCACCTTAAGTGGATTTATCATTCTCTTGCCCTTCTCCCAATTTATATGGGGTCGGCGCAGCAAGGCTTCTCTATTTTTCGTCACAATTCTTTTCCTGCCATATAATTCTTAACACAGTCCATCCAGCATTTCTTTGGTCTTCCTCAACTCATATACCCACAAATAGATTGACTCGGTTTAATTTTAAGACCCAAAAAAACTATCGTAAGAGAATCATTCCATCTTAAATCAACGATGTTTTTTAAATGGAAAATGAGGAATAGACGTAAATAAGGTTCTTGCCCCCGTATTCACAAACACTTCGATACGAATTTGTTTGGGGAAGCTCGGCCGCTTTCTTAAAGGCAAAAAGAGATAGACGTATCTTTTTGGCTTTAAGAAAGCGGCCGAGATTGACATACGAGTATACGGACTTTACTGGAGTGGAGACTAATAACTCCATAAAGGTGACTGGGTTCGATTGGACGCAAAAGGCGGAGGCGTAGGACCTGTGCACGGCTGACTTGACTGATTGTAAATCAGGTTACCGGAAACTACATTCGTTTATGTAATTGGAGCAAAACAAGCTGTCGGCCTACGTAATAGTACATTGGTATCTAAGGCCGTGTGTCGTAATCCCAAATGCAAAGCTAAAAAAACCGGCCAAGAGCGTGTCGGGCCACGCTCACTGTAGGGTTCCGTAGCTTCCCAGACCATTAAAAATACCAACATTTTTCGTCAGCAAAAATAACTTTGTTTTTCATAGTATTTGTATGAAAAACAAAGTTATCATTTGCGTTTTTTTGAAAAAGTGCTATATAACTCAAAAACTATTCAACTCATCAAGTTGAAAATAATTTTCCTAGAAAGTTCATATAAAGGTCTACTTCTGTGATATTTTTCATATTTTTTAAACTTATGGTTCAAAAGTTAGAGGGGGGGGGACACATTGTTTTTGACTTTCGGAGCGATTATTTCCTAAAATATTAATATTATCAAAAAATGATTTTAGAAAACCCCTATTCATTTTTAAATACCTATCCAACAATATATCACACGTCAGGGTCAAAATTAAAAAAAAAATCGTTCCCCACTTTACGTCTGGGGGAGGTACCCTAATAAAAATGTTTTTTTAAATTTTTATTTTTGCACTTTGTCGGCATGATTGATATACATATTGGTACCAAATTTCAGCTTTCTGGTGCTAACGGTCACTGAGATTATCCGCGGACAGACAGACAGACAGACAGACATGGCGAAACTATAAGGGTTCCGTTTTTTGCCATTTGGCTACGGAACCCTAAAAAAACCGGCCAAGAGCGTGTCGAGCCACGCTCACTGTAGGGTTCCGTAGCTTCCCAGACCATTAAAAATACCAACATTTTTCGTCAGCAAAAATAACTTTGTTTTTCATAGTATTTGTATGAAAAACAAAGTTATCATTTGCGTTTTTTTGAAAAAGTGCTATATAACTCAAAAACTATTCAACTCATCAAGTTGAAAATAATTTTCCTAGAAAGTTCATATAAAGGTCTACTTCTGTGATTTTTTTCATATTTTTTAAACTTATGGTTCAAAAGTTAGAGGGGGGGGGGACACATTGTTTTTGACTTTCGGAGCGATTATTTCCTAAAATATTAATATTATCAAAAAATGATTTTAGAAAACCCCTATTCATTTTTAAATACCTATCCAACAATATATCACACGTCTGGGTCTAAATTTAAAAAAAAATCGCTCCCCACTTTACGTCTGGGGGAGGTACCCTAATAAAAATGTTTTTTTAAATTTTTATTTTTGCACTTTGTCGGCATGATTGATATACATATTGGTACCAAATTTCAGCTTTCTGGTGCTAACGGTCACTGAGATTATCCGCGGACAGACAGACAGACAGACAGACAGACAGACAGACAGACATGGCGAAACTATAAGGGTTCCGTTTTTTGCCATTTGGCTACGGAACCCTAAAAATGATAGTACACTTTAAATCGTAACCTCTTTGGCAGCAGAAACAGATATAGTGATGGGTGCCACTTACTTCATAATATACTGAAACATATTCTCCATTTCAGGAGGCACCTTCAGATCCTGAAAGTTCTTGGGGTCATAGGCACCCTCCGCCGGTATGACTACCCCTCCACCCCGCTTGCGACCGCTGCCTATCACCGGATCCACGGGCCCCGGTTCCAAATCTCCTGATTCCTCCGTATCTAGAAGTAGAAATATTGTTACTGTATATTGAGTTACCACTGCTCAAAAAACGGTGAAGGTATTGAGGAAACTGGCATTTACTAGAAACTAAAAACTAAACTGGAAATTCGAAGACATTACCGCCAACTCGCAATGGGCCCGCGTAGATTACGAAATGCCCCGTTTCCTGTTCCTGTCCATTCTCAGTATGAATGACATTGGAATTGCGTGTGTTACGCATTTACCCCGCAGGGTCCTACATTTACAGAACCAAACATATTATAAAGAGCTTGTGACAGATAATTAGCTAGAGCGTAAACCCGCTTTGTTGGATTCGTCTCAGTTTCAACAAAACCACATCCATTTGAAATGAATTGTCACTCTTGTCATATCAAGGCTTACATTACATAAAGTACAGTGTACGCACATCGGCTACTTTTTTTACACAAGCTGGCCTAGCTTAGTCGTCTTAGTGCGAAATTTCATTAGAATTAAAGGGCAGTTCATTCTGGTGATTACCTCTAACGTGCGCGGTCGACTGAACCTAGAATGTGTATGTCCTTTGTTTCACCTATGGTATCACGAAGATTTACCTTTGTAACTTTTCTTTATCAACAATAACATAACCGACTGCCTAGTAGCCTGGATAGGAACGGCGATGGCGTTTAGTAATCTCTAGGCATAGGCAGACCAATAATAATATTACCAGAATTGAGACTGAATTGGGCTCTATAGATGTCAATAAACTTGGACTAACCTAACTGACGAAAACTGGGTGAGGAAGTGACACGCTTATAGACGTAAAATCAACTTCTTCAGCCGGCCAGGAACAGCTTTATGTCCATGCAGTAAAAGCGAAAAAGATGTCCTTCGGTTTGTGTGCGACTCGAGACCGCGCCGAATGAAATGTGACAAATATGGTGAAACCTGATCTCACATTCACTCTGCCTATCCTTACCCTGCCTATCCTTTACAGGCGTGATATTATGTTAATGTATTATGTTATTTTGTAGGCCATGCCATTATTCATACAACACGCACAGCAATGCCGCGATATCTAGAGACTCATGTAAACAAAGACTGTTTGCATAGTTTAAAAATAGCTAAACGCATTACAGCATTGTTTCAGATAGGAGAATTGAAAGTTTCATCATAACGGAACTGCATTCTATTGGGAGCATGAGTTATTTCATTCAGTTAAGGGTGAATATTCAGGGTTTATTTCAGCTAGCATGAAGAGTATTTACGAACGACAGACTTGTTGTCGCAAGTCATGTATTCAAGTCTATATAGATGATCCTGTTCAGTGACTGTAGGCCATTAACCTAGCATTCTGACGATGTCTGAGTCGAGTATTGAACCCACGGCCCACGTGCACCAGTCACTGCAAATACTAATATCTAAGCTAAAGGCATACGTACAATGTACCTACATTAGAGACACACCGGGCCACATCGCATCGCGTTTCAAAAAGAAAAGCACTGTTCCCATTGTTTTTTTTTTGGTATTTTCGTATATGCACACAACAAGCGATGGTTTTATAGAAAATGTACGGAACTGATCTAGGTAGTTTTTTTGCGCAGTCAGACTTAATGAAGAGCCAGTCAATGAAGGACGTTTATAACATGACGCCTGTAATTTTCGAAGAATTAGGCAGACATCTAGCTATTATAGTGCACCCATTTCATCATTTCTATTTGAGTCCCATTTAGGAAAGGCGAGCCTATTGCCATCAATAGGTGTGAAATCTAGTCTCCGGGCTGCTACTTTCAAAAACCCAATAACACTTCGACTAGGTGATCGGATCCAGGACCTCATCATGCTCAGCAGAAGCGTTTACGACTACTAGACCAAAAGACAGTCCGAAGTCAAGGAACTAGTTCAAACCTTGCTAACCTGAGTTAGAAGAGTCGACACGTTTGGCGGCGGGTCTGGACCTGCCACTGGTCGTCTCCTTCATCAGCTCGGCTCTGGTCATCTTCGGAACTTCTGAAGCCTTGTCAAACGGCTGGGACTGGGGTTTTCTATCTGGCGACTGTGGGCATAGACCACTTGATTACATTATGATTATGAGCGAATGACAACAGGGAAACTGAACAAGATCAGCAGATTTATACGACGTTCATGAACTGTCATCGTCAATTTTCCATTGTAATTATAACAGATGAACGCGGTTTGGTTTCGATATGCTAATCGCGTTCAGTTTGGTTATATGTATAATGGCCCTAAGGAAGAAGGAACTATGCAGAGACGAGATCATAATTTGCGGCGCAAAAATGAGTTGATAGTATCACAAGTACGATCATACACGTTCGACACTCGACCTAATTCGGGCTGACTAATTTTGCATCGAGTGCGGTTCACGTGATAGCAAGACAAATGCAACGTGATATCGTTGATTACGCTCTTTTGACCTGCTTTGGGGGACACAAAAATCTACCTACCTACGTTACACTTACACCCAAACAAAACAATAGTATGCCTAAAAATCTGGTCATATTATTATCTTCGAGAGACTAATTACAAAGACAAAGTAACCAGCGAAGAATTAATACGTTATTCATGGCATGAATAAATGAATATGGTCGTGCGTTTACTCGCACGATCGAACAACTATCGATGTATAATAATTAATAATACGAATCGCAAACGGATAATAAGTACTTAGATTCTACACGACCGACTAGCTAAAACTTTCACGTAGGTACCTAAGTATTTGTCCTAAAATATTCCAGTACTGGGAAGACTTCCCTTGCCAACTTCCTCGTATTTATTTTACGACAGTTTCAGACATAAAACCCATTTTTAACCATACCCGGAATAAATAACGTTTGATCATTGAACCCATTCCAAAACTGTCTGTGTTTACAGAGGGCGTAAACAAAAGAGTGGCAAACAGGTGGCGCCAAGCAAACTATGGCGGGGAAATGAAATATACGCAATATGGCCGCCTCTCTAATGACTGTCTATCTAAATTCCTTGAATGCCGTAGCGCAAATAAATGCATTTATTCGTCTACTGTTGTCTACAGTAAAAATAACTCCCAAGCGGAGAAATTAAACTATAAGAAGTGAGAAGAGTAATTGGAGCGTGTAATATGTTATTTTTTGCTGGTACTTACTCGTATTTTATTATTGCACGATGTAATCAGACTTAACGAACAGGAATTGGAATAGTTAG
Source organism: Xestia ashworthii (assembly GCA_950022955.1). Classification (NCBI taxonomy): domain Eukaryota; kingdom Metazoa; phylum Arthropoda; class Insecta; order Lepidoptera; family Noctuidae; genus Xestia; species Xestia ashworthii. Next base: position 2,864,058 of record OX465566.1, on the reverse strand, counting down.
GTACTTGTGACAACATAATACCCTTGTTTACTAGTAGTTAGTTCCCAAATATAATGAGACAGAGATTTGTTTGGTTATTAATATGCTAGGTACAAGGCCAGAACATAAGCCTACCTACATATTTTTTTCAAGGAAATGACAAAGAAACTAGAGGTTAAGTATATATATAAGTTTAGTTCCCTAAGGTAGATAACATGACGAAAAGTGATCTATGATCGAATGAAGATTTAAATACTTAACGGAAATTACTAACCTGATCTTCACCAGAGAGATTCTCCAAAAACTTGTCACCTTCCGACTCAGTTTCGCTATCCGAATCGAAGTCATGTCTCGCCGTATGCCTCACGGGAGGGTTAAACTTGGACATCGTTGCTTTCACCACTTCTTCTTCACTCGACGGGCTGTCGATCTCTCTAGCGTTCTCTACGTTGACCGTCTCGTCATACATCACTCGTGCATAATCATTAGCCGACCCGTTTTGATCGTTACTCAGTGAAAATGTCTGGCAGTGTTTGTCACACGTTGCCATGGCAACGATATAGAACCTCCTCGCTTGGAATCCTAACGAGGAAAGGCGGGAGTCTCATAGATGGCATTTTTTTCGTCAAAATAGTCGTGGCACGGCCTGGCACTGATTAGATCGGTATAGAGTACATATTTCACACATTTATCAACGTATGCAGGGGCAACGGAGCCGTTCGTGAATAATTTTGCCAGTAGAGAACACTAATGTTTCAACGATGTTTCATCGTTGAAACACTAATGTTTCAACGATGTTTTCTCGGTTGTAAAGATGTTTTGCCTTAGTGAATCGCACTCCAGGTTTTGCCCGCCCTTGAGTTCGCATGCTTAATAATGTTAATTTAATTCTCCTGCAAGTCCCGAGATTCCTACCTTGGCATAATAACATATTGCTTACGTGCCCTTAATATGTCTATCTACATAAGGATGTTTGTTATTAGAAATCTAGTTGTTATTTTAGTCATAGACGCGTCAATTACCTTAGCGGAGAAAACTTTACAATTAGTGCAACTGGACCAAAGAACCATATCTTCTCACGTTAACCCAAACCCAAAATAACACATTAAGGCGCTACCCCAGGCAAAATTAGCAACTCTATTTGTGGTGGTTCAAACTTCGTTTGAAATACTATTAGAATAAAGTTCTAATCAGCTTGCACTACAAAGTGGTTTTTACGTCAGTCACTGCGGGTCGAATAGTGCGAAATTAGTGATTTTTATTCTTTATAAAATCAAATTTCCGTCTTTTGAAAAAAAAAAAACTAGCATTATGTTCATTATTAAATTGTCTATCCATTAGTATAAGAAGCAAATCAAAATAATGTTAACTTTACGAGAAGAAGCATGTTATAAATATTTTTTTCTCATTTTTGTGGTTTCATTGTGAGGGGATTTATTACACATTATGAGACTTAAAATAAAAAATAAAACTACCACTTTGCAGTCTAAGAATATGTAGAAATTTAATGTATTTTTATTACTTGGTATTTCTTTTGGATAAAGAGGAGTTGGCTCCAAAAAACTGCACAAAAAACGGCTTTTGCCTGGGGTAGCGCCTTAACCGGATTTTGTTTCCTTGAAAGCTGCCCTCTTGGATTGGCTCTTATTTCAAGGGCGACCAGAAGCGTCCGGTGTTTTATTTTTTACTCGTGCTACCCAACGCCCGACGCATGTAAACAGCGGAAGAGAAATAAAATAATATTGGTTCAGATTTTGTTATCGATGCAAAAAAATCTGACATGTCTGCCCTATATTCCCGGTTTCCCCTTTGCCTAATAAGGTTCTCCTGTTTCTTGTATGTGGGTAATGCGTGTATTTTATCAGTCGAAGTATTACACTGTGCCCTAAGCATAAGCTTAACCAGCGTATAACGTTCCCAGGTTCCCACTGTCAGGTTTCACCGTTTGACAAGGCTAAGCCCTAAGTGAGAGGGAGTAAGCCCAAAATTCTTCACGCAGATTTTGTATGTCTTCGATTTCTTGGTTCTAGAACATACCTTTGCCTCATCATCTTTTCCAGCACTGTTTTAGGATAGTAGTAATGAAATAAATAATGCAAAATGTGCTCGCCAGGGTTCGAATTCACATCCCGTCAACACGTAAGCCGGAGCCTTTACCAATTGGCAATTACCACTGTGCCACCACTTTTCAGTCATAAAAACGGTGAACTAGGAATTTTAGGTGAATCGGTGAAAAACCGTCAGAAATAGCAGTACCGCTGCGTACTATGACTGCAGTCCAATAAATTACTTAAATTGAATTTCTTTAAAAAACGGTTACAGACTCTTTTTTCATTAGAATTCCACAACGACCACATAAATAAACTATTGGAATATAAAATGCGCTGTCTACAAAAAAGGCCGTAAAGCTGTTCGTCTAAAATAGATGTGCTCAGAGCACGCCGTAGACAAAATAGTGCACGGAATTTTATGGAAGTTCGTGCTCGAAAAGTTTATTGAAATGTCACGAGATAGGCAAAGAAATGTATAAATTCTACGAGTTAAGGCCCTTTGCTATAAAATACAAATAAATCTTATTCAGACATACCTACGCTTGTGAGCTTTTTCTAGGACAAGACAACATATTGTAAGGGAACTGGCATGTCCTACAGTAATACAAACGCGGTATCATCTGCCAACTCGCATTCAGCCCGCATGCAGAGTATTGCTGAGTGACGGCCCATCCCACATAAATATTTGTTTTTCAGCAGTGGTAAGATAATCTATGTCTAGGTATGTGTTTAGTTGGACTGGAATAGCAACTTTAGTGTCATGAGGTGGCAGAAGGTCATCCATCACTAATACAAACCATAATTGTATAGTAGGGACAAATTCTTTATTGACTCCACTTTCCTCGTTCCTCAGTTTTCCTACTCGGTGACGTGTAATATGTGTTATTTTATACAAATATTGTATTGTGCAAATTTCAATTCTTTTTGAACTTATATCGCTTTGATATCGTGGACGTCGCGGGCTGACATAAATAATAATTAAGCATGGTTATGAAAAAATGTCAACTTTAATAACTAAAATAATTACGTCTATATCGTACAAAAATAACTGACGAAAAAACCCTTTAATAAGTTAAAATTTTCGTGGTTTCACAACTCGGGTAGTCGAACTACGAAAATCTTAACTTTAACAATTTGTCACACAACTGAAAATTAAATGTAACTAATTTTGAGAATGTCAGAGATTGGTTAATAATATGGAAAAAAAATGAGATGCAATATTAAAACTAATACAAGAATATAGGATGGTCAGTAATAAGACTCCAAGATTAACGCAACCAGCTGTCGCGCGCTCGATGAGCCACATAAAAGAAACATGCAACATAGATTTTTCGACGTCAGTCCAAAACAGTCACCTGCCTTCCAATACAGGATATAAATTACGTCTAAATATCTATAATAATTTTTCACGAATATATATCTACAAAAATATCATTAAGTGAACTTTCCCAAAAATATTGACGATAATTTTTAACATACAAAATAAATATCTGGGCACTTTAAATACAACAGTTATACATGCAAAAAATATACATTTTTATGAATTATTTCAAGATCTGTGTCTGAATTACTGTCCAGCGCACACTTTAATTATGGCCAGCATAATATAATAGTGCAATGGTATGACGTGCTGATTTAAACATTAAGTGACCTCAATAGAATTACATATTATGAAGTACACGCTGTAACATGATTATAGAACTCGAATTTTATCACATTTTGCAGTCTTTGAGTAAAATATGAACAACAGGAATAAAATGTCGTTACACTAAAATGATTTGGCACAATATCGTAGAGACTAGTTAAAACTTAATGCTACTTATCCTAAGATAAGCACAAAAGCGAGTCTCGGAGTATCCGCCTAGATCACAGACACAATAAATGTAGAGCCTAAAATTAGTTCACCCGACCTTGTTGATGAGCTCATCGCATATGGCTGTGAGTTCCTCGTTTGCCTTCGTCTTCTGTGCAAGAGACTCTTCAAGCGACGTGATGTGGAGGTCCTTCCTCTTAATCATGGCATTAAGCTTCAACACTTCCGCCTCATGTGACCTGTTCATCTTCTCCAACTCTTGGTTCGCGTGGTTGAGCTTAGACGTCGCGTGCTGCTTTAGAAGCTCGTAATTATTTTGCATTTTTGCGAGATTCTCTTCAAACTCTTTAATAGACTTCTTATAGGCGTCTTCGTTAGCCTTACAGTTGAGTATGACCTGTTTGCTCTTCTCGTATTTGCTGTGGAGGTCGCTGAAGGATACCTCCATGCTGGCCAGATGCGCCGTCTGTTCGTCTCTTTCATTGATTAACTTTATTCTCTCCTCAGCGTGTCGTTTCTTGTCCTGCGCTGTTTCCGAGATCAAACTAGCTATCGTCCTTTCATATTCTTCGACTACAGCCGCCATACTCTTATTGATCTTAGTCTTCTCAGCCAACCGTTCGTTTAATCCATTGATCTTTTTTAATCTATCTTGACTTTCGTCTTCTAAACTTTTCAAATGAGATTCTAGTGAAGTTAATCTATCTTTTAGTTCTTTACTTTCTGATCTAAGACTGTAAACGCTAATTTCTTTTTCGGCTAAAAGCTCTCGTAGCTGTATAAGAGCTAAGTCGGCTTCGTTTTGCTCTCTTGTGGCGTGGGTTACGGTGGTGTCATGCAGAAGAGAACTGTTGCCGCTCAAAGACAATAGTCTGTCAATAACGGCCATGGCAGGAGACGTGAATGTAAGAGAACGCCTGTTTGATCTGTTTGGGGTCAATGACTTGTTTCTGGGGGTTACTGGGTTGACGGCTGGAGGCACGACCATCATCGGCTTGGAGACTGTGATGTTAAGGTCTTCGTTGAATTCCTCACTTATGTTGTGTGTCACGTCCATGTTGTGTGAGACATCCATCTCCTGGGTTGTGTTCAAGTTCGAAGGCCCAGCGATAGGAGACTTGACATCCTTTTGTGGCATTGCCGCTTTAGTAGGTGTACTCTGCTTTTTCTGGAACTTATTTAATGAAGCAACTAAACTCTCACCAGTAATAGAAGATATCCTCTTTGCGAACAGAGGATCAAATTTCAGGAACAAACTCTCTTTGCCACTATCAACAACCGTGTTACTCTTGTTCTGATTCAGGAGAAACTCGAAAGCTTCCGCATCAATAAACAATTCGCCATTGTCGCCATTTTCATCGTTTCCTTGAGTTGGTAAATCATTGAATTGCATCATATCAATATTTTCGCCATCAAAATCAGACATTTTATCATCAGTGTTCAAATCCTCAGCTTCTAGGAATGGTCCCTCTATTGTGTCCTCGTCTTCAGTGTTGACTTCTTTAATAGTACTATTTTTCTCATCACTAGCTTTAGACGAAGTAGTTATATTACTTAGATTTCCTGAACCATCTTTTTCCATTAATTCAGTTTCTATTTTACAGTCGGGTAACCCAGTTTTTGTGACATCTTGTGCTTTGACTATTTCATCATTTTGTGGTGAAATAATGGGGGAATCAGTAGAATTTCTCATCTTGCTATTAGTGGCAAAAGGATTTTCGACGTCAAGGCTTGGAGGTGGAGACTGTCGCATTTTAGACTTTGTTGCAAAGGGATTGAAGTTCTTGTCATCAATTTCAGGTATATTAAACACGTTTCTTGAATGAACGCTTTCATTTGATGATGTGCCTGCAGAGTAGTATGCAGACTGATCTGATGAAGAGGCGGATTTTGAATCTTTGTAAAGTGTAGTTGCAAATTCATCAATTTCAATACCCTCGGCGGAGGATGTTATAACAGGTTGTACAATTCCAGCTTCATGTTTAAGTTCTCCCTCTAATAACATACCTTCCTTTTCTTGCACTTCTTTCGCTACATTTAGTGTTATCTCATGAACGATTTTAGCTTCTTCAATTAATTTATCTTCAATAGTAATGTTATTTGGTTCCAAAGCTATATTAGGTGGAGGTTTCAGGTTTAAGTCATCTACAGCGAATGCCTCAACAGAGCTCTCACTTTTACCGTCGCTAACTGAACCATTAAAAGTCGAATTGAATTTCCTTTTAGGAGCAACAGGTTTCTTTCTTTCCGGTTGCGATTTTCGCCTATTTATCATTTCCTTTTTCGGCATAGGCTTTTCGACACTTCTAGAGGTTGGTGATGGTTCAACAGCTTTAGTTGGAGTATCCAGCGATGGCGACACCCTCATTTTAGTTTTCGTGGCGAATGGGTCATCAATTTCATCAAAATTGAAATTGTATCCTTTAGAAGCGATTGGAGGAGAAGCTGGTGGAGTAAAGACGACTTTTCCGGCTGTCGCTAATCGATTATCGATATTTTGAACATCAATATTTTGTTCGGAAGTTATATTTTCAGCAATTACTGATACAAACGGGCTGTTGTTTTCAGAAAGTATGATTTCGTCATCTTCAGTTTTAATGTCAGCACTTCCGCTGACAGAGACATTTGTATCGGTAGGTTGTTTTTCATTGTCAGCGTTAACAGGTTCTGTAGGAATTACATCAACACGGTTAAGTTGAGTATCTGTAACACTGTTTGTAGCAAGAGGTATGACTTCAGTGGTAAAAGCTATCATGTTTTGAGTAGCTGAGTTCTTAGTTATTTCATCACTTGCTAGAGTAAAAGGCAGATCCTCCTTAACAACTTTAGTTAAATTTGCCTCAGGTTTATTTATTTCAGAGACATCTGACAAAAGTTCTGGCACAACATTGTGAACCGATTCAGGTACAATTTCTGAATTAATAACTGCATTTGTCACGTTTTCAAGATTTTCAGTTACTGGTGCAGTCATGTCTGGGGTCAATTCGATATTTTCGACATTAGGCACAATATTTGTCTGGTTAATGATGTCAGGCAAAGGTTTCAGTCCAATTACACTTTCATTCATGTCCATGGGTTGACTCAATCTTATAATTTCTTCATAATTGTGTGTAGTTGTTGCATTAAGGGTTTCTGTAACAGTTCCTGTCTGGTTCATAACTTCCAACTCATAAGCTTGATCAATTTTTAGTTCACTATCAGTATCAATATTCAATGGCTGTACAGCTTCAGAGAATACATCAACAGTGTCCACTTGTTGTTCTTCAGTTAATGGTGGCTTTTCATCCACACATGTATCTTTAATAACTTCTGGTGCTGACCCTATTGCCTTTGAATCCAAAGTCACTGTTTCATTCTGTAAGTCATTCCCCAGTTCGAGATTTGAAGAGTTTAAAGTTAGCAGTGGAGGTAAAACGCTTTTATCTCCACTGTTTTGTTCTACTTCCACTATTTGTTTTGCTTTTTCAAGTGACAGGTTAATGATCTTATCAATTTCTGTTTGAACATTGATATTGTCTGCAAGATCAGGAGGCAAACTGATAGGTAGGATAGAAGCCTCAGCCTCATCAGCAAGCATATTCAATTCTTTGTCAAGGTCGTCTTCATCTGGTAAAGGGATTTCAGCAGCCAATTCAGTCATAGACGCTTCCTTAGGACTAGATTTCTCTGCATCATCAGGATTAAGTAATGATTTGTTTACTATTTCTTCTAGGGTATCAGGATTATGAAGAGTTGTATTTAAAGTCTCGGCTAAGTTTGAAGAGTTATGTTCACTGACAGTTGTGGTATCAATACTAGTTTTATTAGGGTTTTGAATAATATCTTGAGTCAAATTATAGTAATTGTGGTCTGTGGTGAGTTTTCTTAAATCTTCAATAATTTGTGTTTCATTAATTGATGTTGAATCTAAAATGTTATGTTGGCTGTCGAAAGTGACAGTCCGAGATGAAATTGTTTTCATTAATTTGGTTACGTCAGGTTCATCCTCTATAGTTGTCAATGAATTTGTTATTTCTACTGTTTGACCTAATACTGGCTGAATTAAGTTCTCAGAAGTTGCTGTTACATTTGATTCTTCAATTTCTTTCATGGCTGACTGGTTTGCAACATCCACTGTTTGATTTAGTACAGGCCGGTCTTCTTGTGATATTATTGAGGTATCTTGGGTTTCAACAAATACTCTGGAATCAATTGATTCATTGACTTTTTCAAGTACAATCTCACTAGGCATTACTATTGTGTTTTCAGTCTGAGGTATCTGGTCCCCAATGGTATTATCTTGCCCTGGTTTTCCTTGACTTTTGAGTAATGCTTCAGGAAGTAAATCATCAGGTGTTATTGATAGTGTGGCATCTAATATATCTTGTGTAGTATTTAAAATTATTTGTTTTAGGCGGGAAGCACTTGTATTTTCACTTGTACTTTCTATGTCTTTTGTCAAGTCCAAATCTTGTGTTTTGTCATTCACTGGAGTCTTGTCCTGATCTTCTAATACTGAATCATTTTTAGTAAATGTTGTTTCACAGTCAACAAATTCAGCATCTGATTCACCGGTAAAAGTACAGTCAGTTTTGTTCTGTACGTCAGTCATAGTTCTATCTCTAAATGAATCATTGTATGAAATATCCATATATTCTACAGTGGAATTCATATCATCTTGTATTTCTTTTGTAGGTAATTCCACATCTTGGTTGGTGTTTATAATTTCAGTTTGAGGTTGTTGAAAAAATAGTTTGTGTATTGGAATACGCTCCTGACTGAATATGATGGTTGTCTCATCTTTCCACTGCAGTTCTTTCTCAAGATCATCATTGAAAACAATTGATTCTTTATGCGGGCTGTTTCTTTTTGTTGGACTCGCTTCTTTCTTCCGATGAGTAGAAATAGGTGTTGAAGCCAACATTGCCTGTGACTTGGCATCTTCTGCTGATAGTGTCGCCTCTGAAGGGCTGAGTATGTCAGGTTTTACAATACCTTCACTGTCAGCTGGTGGTATGGGACTCTGTGATGATCTAAACATGTTGAGGACAGTTTTGATCCCTCGCATAATAGGAGAACTACCACCGTCATTCTTCAGGTTATCCTTGGTTGGTGTTGTTGCTTCAGGAGTTGGCACTGCAGATGATGATGAACTCAACAAGTTTTCATCATTATCACTTGGACCACTAACTGTGACAGTTACATTTGCATTATCTTCGGTAATTGTTGTATCAAGAGGCCTAAGTACTGATGTGCTTCTGTTACTGTCATTAAATAGCTCCGTGGAGATCGATTGAAGCGGTAAAGCTTTGAGAGATTTTACTACACTATCATTTTTAGTCAAATTTGAATTAAGTGATCGAGTTAAATTGCTATTCTCATTAATTGTGACATTTATTGTGTCATCGCCTGATTCAAGGCTCCTGTTATCAACACAATTAGCGGTGTAGCTCTTAGACATAGGCGAGGAGGCCGGAGTGATGGAATACCTGAGTTTCATGTTAAGTTCCGACACGTCCAGCTCTTCGTAACCCTTCTCCGTGAAGGGCAGCACATTGTTGTGATGTAAACTGTTCTCTTTGTTATCAAAGTCACTGTCAATGTCCATTGGCTCAGCGTGGTGAGCCATCCCGCACGTCCACTAGTCACGCACTTGGATTATCACTCGTCACACACCACCCGGAGTTCAGTCACTACAGAAGTACAGAAGCCGCCCGCACTCGATACTCAATCCTCGACGCGTTAATCTGGAGTGAGACACAAAGAAAAAATCAGTCCAATGTTTACAGTTAGCCGATTTCAGATGGTTTCACTAAGATTTCTAATACGTCGTAGTACAAGCGGCGACGCGCGTATGTATGTCATTTAAAAACAAAAATGTCGGTGATGTGAACACGCAACTCACTCTGAAAATCTATTTTTATCCTTTTTGTGTGGCACGAAACGCGACGTTCATTTATGTAACGCGCGCGCCCGAGGGAATCTTGCCAAAATGCGATGCAGAGCTGTTGAACCCAAACACAAATACATCGCCCGATCTGAGACCGTTTGAAATCCGGTAACTTTTTATAATTTGAAATGTCAGTTTACAGAAAGGTGTGTGCGCACTATACCACACCAAAGTAACTTAAAAAATAACCGGTTTCATTAACCCGTTATTTTAAGTGATTTTAACGTTTTTTATGTTTTAAGTGTTTTTTTACCCAGTGTTAACTGGGTTGTGCAGGTCAGATAGGCAGTCTAACTTTTTACTTTTTATAAAATTTTATGCAGACACTATTCGTTAGTTCAATGACAGTCTTTTAAAATATTAATTAGAATCTTTTGTGTTTGTAACTAAGTTTTTTACATAACTTAAAAAAAATTGTTCATTCACGAATCTCGATTTATTACACCAAAACGAACCATTTCCATTTTCATTTCATCATGTTTTTTTTTCACTTTTTGTTTTCATTTTTTTTTTTTTTCGTTTTTTGTTTTTTCACCTTGCGTCAATGATGTCACAATCTGTTTTTTGTTTTGTTTGTTTGTAAGTGGATTACTAACATAGTTTTTAAGTATATTGTTACTAACACTATGAGTGTTGTTGCTCGAAATAAATGATTTATTATTATTTTAATTTGTTCTTTAGGAGGGTAGGCCTATAAAAGAGAAATGTGTGAGTATTAAAACCGAAAGTGGGCAACGTGGCAAATAGCTGTCAAATATTTTGCTGTTTTTATGGATTTGGTAATATTACTCTATGGAAATGAGAAATATGGCTAACAAACTACTTATCTATACTTTTACGCATTATGTAATACAATAATTAATATCATGACACCGAATAATCGGTTTTAAATGTAAAAAAAAGCATTTGGAAAGTTTTCAAATAGTTTTTTTTACATTTCATAATCAGTATTCTCGCCACATTTCTTATTTTCATACAGTAATATTTCGAAATTAACTAAAACAGATGAATACTTGACAGGTATGCGAGGTTGCTAACTCTCTGAATACGTCCTCTTAAGGTGAAAGTGTCAGGGTAGCCCGTGAAATTGAAATACCTAGAACTAGCACTGGCCTGCAAATTGCAAAAACGTAAGAAAAATTTGAATTTCGCATGCTACCCTGAAACATCCACCTTAAGGTTTATTTAGTATGAACATCAACCACAGACATCAACCTACTTCTAAATTAAATTAAGTCACAATCCTGGTAGAGAAATTAAGTCCAACTTTGTAACTTTTGTGTGTGCAAAGTTTAAATAAATAAATGTATGACCAATCAATATGTTAATGACCAAGCATGATTAAAAATTATTAAGAATAAACGAGAAAACATAGTGCAGTTATCATATTATATGGTTTTGTTGACAAAAACAATGGCAAAGCAAATTCAGACTTACAAAATTCCAAAAAGGAGAACACTCTCAAGAAAAACAAAACAATTTTACTAGCCATTAATTTTCTAATAAGAGTTATTAGTTGTTTGTTTGAGAATTTGAGATAGGTAGGTAAGTAGCTATTTACAGATTGTTTTTGTTGTAAATCTGAAGAAAATGTTACTATAGTCCCCAAATGGCATGCAACGCATGCTCAAATCCAATTAATATAGATAAATCTCTTTATTATTCTTTGGAATAATAAAGAAGGAATTCTTTTGCGTAGTTGGCAGAAAGTCTTTAACCGATAACTATTACTTTATTTAACTAATATTGGCACGAAGCCTGTCAATTAGAAGCATTAATAATACTTATTATTAGAACTAATTACCGTAAATCAACGAATGCGCAGTGGTGATATTTTTAAAACATCGTAATTAATTAAAAATAACGGTTACTGAACATGCATATAAAAATAGCGTGCAAGCACCTTTATTTTGTTAATGTCAGTTGTTGAAAAGTTCGTTATCGAAGCAAGTTTTAATTTAGTTTTAATTTAGATTATTTAATAACATTCATTATTAAGTATTTACCAATTAGTAGCACAATAAAATTATTTTGATGCGTTTTTCGTTTGTACGTATTAATTGTTGACAGGAAATCACTTAGCTTACTCCATAAACGAAACATACCTGTTTGACGTTTGTATTGTAGTGAATAGTGATTAAATTCATTAAAATAAATACTCTGGTAGTGATTATATACTCTGTGACTCTGTGCTGTTTGTCAGAAAAATAAATAATTATTTACAGCTCTCGGGAGATTTTAAACTTAATAGAATTTAACGTAGATAATAATTTTATACCAAAATTACAATGAACATTGTAAGTATGCGTTTGAAAGTTTTATTTCCTTTGAACCAAAACAAATGTCAAGGTTAACTTTATAACCTCATCGATGTTATCAAAATAACATATTACATACATATAATATATCTACGTAGAAACTTCGATACTATTACATCATTTGAGTAAATAAAACTGTTTTCACCAAACACTAACGGCAAAAAATCATTTGGCGATTATTGCATGCTTGTAGTTTTTTTATCACTTTTTTGTTCATGGTTCAGGGATCGCACTAACCACTTCTGGTTAGACGTCGTCATTAGCATTACTTCAGTCTCAGTACCTTAGCTTTAGTGCATGTGTGACTGTGCCATCCGACACACGTTCTGTGCGACTATAAATATTAATTACGCCAATTTATTTGGCGCACTAGGATTCAACTAAGCTTATTTATGCCATCCAGTTCGAAATTTAAATATTGAATGAATAGTGCGTGGGCGCAGCCAACAGAGTATGTCTTTTATTTTTTGTTTTCTTTTTTTCAATAACTGGTTCACATGTGACACGGGTCAATGAAAGGTGCTTTAATGAAAGTTTCTGGTCATGCTCTAGTATAGTTTTTATAAACTTACATTAAATTAATGTCTCTATGAATGCTACTATTATTTTTTGGTCTTTGTGCTGTCTGAAGTGACTGATGATAACTTAAACTTTGAACTTTCCTGTGAAAAAACAGATCTTTCCAATTCAGTTTTACATTTTGCTGTCTTTTTCTTAAAATGTACCTTTAATACGAATTACTTTAAATGACTGAATCAAGTTTTAGACTTGCCTAATAATATAGAAAAATTATTGGCACATAATTATAGTGCATGTCACCATATAAGTTGCGGAAGTGCAATAATAACAGCAAATTAATTGCTAACCAAGGAAAATCCCTTATTGAAGTGACATTTTGTTGTATGAATTTATTGTAAATAAACTATTTTAAGTTTGTTCATATGAAATGGAAGATATATCGCACCCATATAATTAGACATAATAATTTCAAAAAAAGCTGTGGTTGGTGTACAATAAAGTACTTATTCTTTTTTCTTCCGATCTTTATAAAATACCTAAGCTTGTAAAAATAAATATAATGTCCATCTTTAACTTATTTTTTCTTTTATTACAGTGTAAACTATGGAAATAGAGCATGATGTCAGTGTAAAACTATTATTTTTCGCACGCTCTAAAGAGTTGGCGGGAACCAGGGAGGCCACAATACGTCTCCCCACAAAGATCAGTTACAAGAAACTCCTGAACATCATTAGTGAAAACTACAATTTACAATCTATAAAGGACAATATTCTATTGGCTAAAAACGAAATTGTTTGCGAAGAGAATATTGACATTGATATAAGGGAGCGAGATAGTATTGCTGTAATTCCTCCGATTAGCGGGGGGTAATATTTGGAACCCTTGCGGAGAACACTGAATGCTAGCATTGAAACTCCAGTATTTTTCCTAATTTAATGCAGTAGCAGACTGATATAGAATAGCATTACTACACAATCTCTTTTAAACCTAAATAGAAAGTAAAGCTACAAAAGATAAGCTAAGATGGATCACTTAAAGCTGACGATGGATAAGCTGCTGGTGGATGAGATCACGGATCTAGTTACCAATGACAAATGTGGAGCTATTTCTGTCTTCATCGGAACTACCAGAGACAATTTCGAAGGGAAAAAGGTTAGTATTTTTTTTAAAGATTACCTGTACTAAATCTATCATAAAAACTGTTCCTATCTATTATTCTGGGGATTGCTGGCAAAGATGTAAAGACCTTCATCTGTTAGTTCGAAGTAGATACAATAGTTAAACAATGGTGTCAGACCAATTTGGTCGGGCTTGTCTCACTCACACTAAAAATCCTACCTGCAACATGCAGTATGTATGAGCTCATTCTCAGTGAAAACACATCTAAAGATTTAAATCTTCTACAGCATATAACAGCTACATACACTATTTCAAAGATTTGATCTGGGATCATCAACATCATTTAAGAATTTCATCATCATCATCATCTCAGCCGAAAGACGCCTACTGCTGGACATAGGCCTCCCCCAAGTGTCGCCACATTGACCGGTCCCTTGCGACTCGCATCCACCGGATTCCCGAATTAAGAATTTACAAAGTGGCAATCCACTAACTTTTTGTCTGTAGTACTTATATTTAAATGGAAGTAGAACCTAAATACATAAATTTTCTATCACCGAATTAAAACAATTTAAGTAAGAATTAGACATTTTTGCACTAAGTACTTATATTAAATGTTAGTTAAACGTCACAATATATTAACAATATGATAACACATTCAGTGCAGTTATTCGCAGTATGAATCTAGGAAATCAGTAGTAAATTTATTCATTTTCAAACAATATGCCTGTAATAATCGAAGGGTTAGGCAGAGGTAAATAAACAAATACATTACACACAGCGCTATCTAGTGTCACACTTAGCAACGAGGCTTGTGTTGTGGAAACCGGATAGTTGATTTACTACGTAATTATACATACTTATTATACAAACATCCATGACTCAGAAACAAATGTCCATGCTCATCACACAAACATTTGCTCCTACCGGGATTCGAACCCGGGACCCTAAGAACGTAAGGCAGCTTCACTACCGCCTGCGCCATTCGGGTCGTCAATTTGAAAGAATCAGAATCAGAGGTGTAGGTACCTAATAATACATCCTCATTTTGCCAGTTACGTTTAAGTCCTACGTAATAAGGGACGACCCTACTGTTGTCCACCGGTGGCGTCACCACTGCTAGCTATGCCGGTGGCCAGAACCAACCTCCTGGCTAAGACCCCTCTCACCCGAACGATCTGCGTAGTAAACGAGGTTCACGTTCGAATCGATATTTTTTCGAGCACTTTAAATTTCGTATTTCTAGTTGTCAAGCTATTCTTTTTTTTTATAAGGATATAGCCACACTGTCAAATTAGGTTTAAGATAAAATTAAAAAAAAAAACCTGGTAGGTACTGAGAATTACCTGATGCAAATTGCACTGCAAATTGAACCCAGGTCTGCTCAGCATATCAAATCTGGCAATTTTCGCTCTAATTTCGTTTTACATGTTCAGTAGGTACTTCTATAATCCTTAACAATAAGATAACCTTGTGAATGCTAAGTATCTATCCACCATTATGTAAAATATGCATACAACACTGCGTACTGGCGAGATGTTATGTTAAGAACTGGGGTAAACAATAGACAGATATGAGATTTCAGCAATCCCAGTCCATTTGCTATCATTTATTGAGGAGTTCCGTTGCCTATCTCCGAAGTTCTTCATCAGATCTTCGCCAAATTAAAATGAGATCACTCCAAGAAAGTACTCGTCCTAAAACTACCCAAATCGCTACAACGTCTCTCTGTTTCTCCAGGATCCCATCATCACATCCTGACTTGATGATTATGGGACCACCTGGATATATATATCCCTTTCAAACGATAAAAGAATTCAAAATCGGTCCAGCCATCTTCGAGTAATCGGGGTACATTAAAGGTTCCGACGAATTGAGAACCTCCTCCTTTTTGAAGTCGGTTAAAAAGGAGCAGAATAGTATGTATTATTATAAAATAACCATGTGTCGTTGCGAATAGCAAGTTATTCGTGAGACAAATTGGGTGATAACATAGAACAGCCTGATGAAGTGATAATATACATAGATGTTGGAACATTTAACAAACAAAAATATTGTGTAATCTGCAATGAGATAACGATAGCTAATTTTAGATATAAGTAGGTATGTAGGTGGTGGTGAGTGCAATATATTATCTAAGGATTTTATCTCTGTAGGTCTTTGGATAAAAAATAAAAAAAAAATAAAGCTGTGGCGAATTCCACGCGGGATGCGGGACGCTCGTGCTGATTGTATCAACTTGCTTCTATAATGTTGTTTTAACTATTATTTATTTATTTAATATCTAAAAAACAATGCAATACAGGGTTGTTTTAGCCACACATCGAAAACCTCTTAGGGCTTATCTGTGTGCTGGCGAGCCGTTCTTATACTGAACTTATAAAATGTTACAACTACAATACATTATAAAACTTACTTTTGAATATTAGGAGAAGTTTTGTGTAAATAAACGTTTTAATTTATAACTGGTGCGAAAATACGGGTGAATTCCTAATCATCAAAACACTCGGCTCACGCAATCGTGTCCCGCAATCCGCGCGTTTATCGCCTCAGTTTAACCAGTCCTTAAAACATATTTGGTCTACCCGATGTAAAGGGGCTTGTCTACGAAACGAAAGTTTTGGCACTAAACGGTGGATCAACACGAGCGTTATCATTTATCAGTTGTACAAATACAACGTCACAAGTTAATTGAGTTCCAAATCAAACAGGTTTTGGAACACGAAATGTTTTGTGCATGACATACAAGTTATTTACGACTGTTTCATTTTGGCTGTTTTCACTTTCCGTTCCTTTAAGATTATAATAATGTACCTAACTCCTATACATATATAATAACACTATTTCTTAAATGAAGTCCAAATAAAATGACGCGTTGCTCTCTAAATAAAGAAACGACATTTAAAGTCTATTTATCCGACCTTCACAATTCTATATCTGTTTTGGAAATTAAATCATTTTGCAAAACACATTTTTATATAAGTAAACGTCATATGTCTTGTGTCTTTCAATGACCATAAACTAAACATAAAATAACATTAAAACTCAATACGAAAGCAATACAGAGTATTGTCTTTACATCTCCCCCCTTGGAAAAGAAAGTTTTCACAAGTAAACTTTCAATCAACTTTCCTTTCTTCTATTTCTTCTCCTCCTATCTTTTCTTCTTCTTGCATTATGGGTATTGGGATAAGTTTTGAGATATGAAAAAGATTTGACTCTGTTTTTCTGTGCCCTGTGTCGATTCTATATATTGATTTTGAAACTTTTTCAATAATCTGAAACGGTCCTATTTTCAGTTCTTCTAGTTTTTTCCTATTTATCCTATTGCCGTTTTCTACAAACACCATATCTCCAACGTTAAAATCGAAGCATTTTCTATTTTTATCGAATAGTGTTTTGTTGTAGTTATGTGATTTTATTGTGTTCTGAAGTGCTGTTGCTCTATCTCTGACCCAGTCATTATGTGTTTTTTCTCGCTTCAATTCCATGGGTAAAACCGTGACATCTGTACCATACAAAATATAACTTGGTGAAAAGCCAGTTACTGAGTGAATAGTTTGATTATATTTACTCACACATTCATGAGCTATTGTTGTCCAGGCCCTCTTATTTCCGTCTTCATTCATTTTACATCTGATTTTGTTAACCAATGTTTGATTTAACCTCTCATTTAGACCATTTGAGAATGGTGCGTTTACTGCAGTAAATATCATATTTATATGTTTGTCTTTTAGAAATTTCTTAAATTCTTTTGAATTTATACCAGGATATTGATCGGTGAGCAGCATATTAATGTCTTCTATATCTGATACATTTGTGACCAGTCTTATAAAATCATTTGCACTCTGAGTTTTTGAAGTTAAGATAAATGCGTATCTAGTAAAGTGATCTACTAACAAGTGCAAATATTTTTTCGTAGATCTTGACCCTCCAAAACCTCCTATAGTGTCTATAGAGATTATTTCAAATGGCTTTGTTGCTGGACCCAGATGAGACATAAGTCCAAATTTGTACTGCCCTCTTGATTTATTTCGTATACAAATCTCACACTCTCTACATACTTTTTGAATATTTTTTATTAAATTTCTGGCCGTGTACAGTGGACTAATTGTCTTCTCCATCTGTTTTATTCCAATGTGACAAAGATTCTCATGTGTATTTCTTAAACTAGTTTTTCAAACATTTTTTCTAATACACCTGTATCTCTACTTTGTGCAGCCGCACTTTGAACTTGTTCCATTTCCTCTAAGTACTGATTTTCAAATTGTAAATTGTCATCCTCATCTAAGTATATTTTCTTAAGTTCTCCTGTTATTGTTATCCAGACTCTTCGCGTCTGGTATCTTTTCTTTAAGCTGTTTTTTACCTTGATGAATGTTGCTGTTTTTACTAGTTCTTTGTGATGGGTAACATGTTGAAATTCTTCTGGAATAACGTATACTTTATTTTCTCTCGTAGCTATTGAGGTTAAACAACAGATATTTGATTTTCCGTCGCTCCCCGGAAGTATAGTGAATTCGAAACGAAGTTTTTCCATTTCTTATGTTCTGTTAAGGTGTTTATAAACAAAAATGTCGTTTTATAATAACACTATTTCTTAAATGAAGTCCAAATAAAATGACGCGTTGCTCTCTAAATAAAGAAACGACATTTAAATTCTATTTATCCGACCTTCACAATTCTATATCTGTTTTGGAAATTAAATCATTTTGCAAAACACATTTTTATATAAGTAAACGTCATATGTCTTGTGTCTTTCAATGACCATAAACTAAACATAAAATAACATTAAAACTCAATACGAAAGCAATACAGAGTATTGTCTTTACACATATAATAGAGAAGGGACTGCCTTTTGGTCTTAGTGGCGCGACGGCTGAGCATGAGGTTGGGTTCCATTCCCGCGACGACGGGCTAAGTGTTACTGAATTCTTCCATCAGGAATTTCCCAGTAGAAGCAACGGAGTCTAGATTTGTGCCCAGTTGATGGCAATAGGCTCATCACCCCGTATTACATAGGACTAAACATAACTGAAGACCTCCCACTAGGTGGACCGATGACCTGGTGAAGGTTGCGAGAATCCGTTGGATGCGAGTCGCACGGGACCGGTCAATATGGCGACACTTGGGGGAGACCTACGTTCAGCTGTGGACGTCTTTCGGCTGAAATGATGATGATGGTGAAACATACTAGTGAAATATGGGTGTACTATTAGATTACGTGTTATTAGTATGTCCTATAGTGAACGATGAAGAAAATCTACCACCATCTGACTATCTTACCTTTTCCTCTATGAATTTTGTTAGTCTGCGTAGGTACTTTTCATACTAAGTATTTGTATATTTAAGAGAAGCATCGACACCAATCATGATGTTTTACTAGTCGTGTGATATGCGCGAATTGTTTTCTAAGATATCGCCCTTCTTCATGTCGTGGCAGCGCATAGGGCCCTTCAGCTATATATTTTGGGACTCAGAGGGCATGAGGATAGGAGGAGGAGCATAGTTACAATACAGCTCCACCACCCCCACACCACTGTTTTTCCGTTAAAGTAGCTCTTACAAGATTGAAGCTATATCTTTCCACTTCGGTCCGTAGACGGTTCAGGGCCCTACAAGAAGACGCTCTCATATAATTCTTATTGGGCTTTTTTTTCTGTCCAGGTAGTGAGGCTAGAGTACGAAGCCTACGAGCCCATGGCCATCAAGGCTATGAAGGCTATCTGCGACGAGGTTCGTGTCAAGTGGCCCGCCATCCACAATATAGCTATATATCACAGGTTTGTGGTCTTTAAGTAAAGTCGATCTCAACTGGTAATAGTGACATTTTTGTCGTCAGGAAAAACCTAGTCGGAGTTTTTTCTATTGTAAAGGATTAAATCGGGGAACGAGGTTATTGTAGGCCGTTGAGCCATTGAACAGATAGTTTTTGGAATAAACCACGATTCCACGATCAATGCAGTGTGCATCGCCCTAACTATAGCAAAACTTTTAATGGTGAAAATTGAGCCTTAGAAGAATCATAATAGGGATTATTAAATGGCCACAAATTGATAATTCATAATATTACCTGCGTCTGTGACCATTTGAGAATTTTAACGTGATTTATATTATTATACTATCCATTTTAGGCCCCCAGTGATGTGACTTCAATTAATGTTGCATACAACCTAGCACTGGCCTATAAATGACAAAAAAAACGTAAGAAAAATTGAATTTCGCGGGCTACCCTGACGCTTTTCCCCTTTAAAACTAGGATCTGTTGCAATTAGTACTCGGTCAATACTTAACGAATAAATAGCAGATTTCAATCCACTTTTGTTTCAATATATTTTTTTATTGGTTATTAATAGTTATTTGTTATACAAGAGTGCAAAGTTGCTTTTTAACCGCGTGCTCAATTTTGATGACCGAGCAAGCGAAAGATTCTAAAATTGAGTCACGAGCGCAGCGAGTGATTCAAAACTTAGAATCTTGAGCGTTAGCGAGGGAATCAATAGAGCACGAGGTGAAAAATCTTTGCACTCGAGTGCAACACGTAACTTTTCATCCCACCTCAGCGAGGAAATGAATAAACGCAAAAAAAATGCGCATTATTAACAAATTCAGTTAATTCTGTTGGCGTCAAATAAACTTCCTCGTCACTAGATAATGAGTGGTCATTTTAGGTTTTTCACTTGTTTTCAAGTTACTTGTTTTTAACCTAAGGTGTTTACAATATGACGTGAAAAGAAAATGGCGCGCACAAAACAAATTTAAAAAAAAACACCAAGAAGGTTCCGAGTCTGAGTTATTAACAAATAAAAATAAAATTGTATGATAAATTTGGCACCATGGATGTAGAAGTAAATACTTAAGTTTAATTATGTATTGAATACACAAACTTAGTGCACACTATGTTCTAAATTCAAATTTACTTTATCCTCTAGACGATTAAAACGGCTTTTACACTCAGATATCGAAGAGCAAAAATACTCTTTCCGAGATGGGGGGATGAAAATAAAATTTTGAAATAAATAAAGGCCTTGTTGAAAACACTTGAGTAAACAGTGTTGTAAATTATTCGATGGTCAATATTGATATAGATGACAGGAAATTTCAGCGTTTTATTATTATGGTAAACGATATGTAAGTGCTCGCTTAGTGTTTGAAGTTCTCGGTCATTAATATTAATGAGGTGGCCGCATTTATTAGCATTATAGTTGATACTATCTATAGAACCTAAACGTTGCCGTTGTGGGCAGTGCATTTTTGTCATATCTATACCTGATAAGTGTCTGCTGTCTAACAGTGGCGAAGGGTGAATAGGGGAAACCGAGGCAAAAATGAGAACATGTTTTTTTAAATAATTTCTTTCTGTTTTTTTTTTTACCTCTGATTAGTTATCAGTGCCTCCGAAAACCATGAAAATGATACCCATGACGAAAAAATCTAAAATTTTCCTCAGCGCCATCTTGTATTTTCATTTGGACCTCATTTTCATTATCAGCTACCACAAAAACCACAATAACGACACCCATGAAGGAAAAACCGAAAATATTCGTCGGCGCCATCTTGGATCTCCTCATCTTTTTGAATTTTCAAAAAAATTCTCTTGCCCTTATCCCAATTAAGTTGTGGTCGGCGCAGCATGTCTTCTTCTTCCTTACTTCTGTATTACTCATCACCTCATCAGATACCTCCATTCTTTCATTCTAGCCATATCATCCTTTACACAGTCCATCCATCGTTTCTTTGGTCTTACTATGTCATGTGTCTAAAGTTTGCTCAATTTTTGACGTGTTCTCTCTTCACGATTTTCCGACATCTTTAAATTTCAAGAAATTTTGTTTGAGGCATAGATCATAGCATACGAGTACATAGGATAGGATTCACAAACAAAGTGATCGATATCAATAATAGCCAGTGTGTCATTGAAATATGGACATTAACTTTATGCCAGTAAATAATTCATAGGCATGAGACGCTTACTTTACATAGCTAAGTTTAGTCAAAGTGTGGTCTGTAAATCGTGCTAATTGTTTCTACAAATGTCAGTTTATAGAAAAAGGAGTGATCGTTTGTGCGCATTTAAATTAGGGTTCCTTCACCGAAGCTAGACTTACCAAAACGTCACAAATTACTTCGTCGACTACGGAATCAGTGTAAATGAACTTGATACGCAATGTCGTAATGATTACAAGGGGCAAACCGACTCACTGATAAATGAAACTTCATAGCCTGTCTGAGATAACGCCACACATAAAAAACAAGAATTTTGATGCAATGTTTGCTGAGACTTTCGGGTCCATGTGCAATAGATAGAGCTACCCAGTTACTTTTAAATTCAAATATTTTTTTCTCAAATAAGTATTCTGCCGAACATATCGCGTGCAAATACATTTAAATTCGCTATGTTACTAACTCCATGAAGGAAAACTACCTCGAACAACAAGGGAAGTTTAAAAAAAACAATAAATTAACTTTACGGCGCTTGATTTCCAAAGGTAGAGGTCCTTTTCAAACAAATTGGTTTTCGAAAGATTCCTTTGTTATGAGCTATCAGAAAAGTAACAGTTGAACATACTGAAAGGCGAAGATTTTTGAAAATAAGCAGTTTATGATGGAGAGGTGGCAAATTAAAAAAAATACTTATCAAGTTCGATTTCT
Organism: Xestia ashworthii; assembly: GCA_950022955.1. Classification (NCBI taxonomy): domain Eukaryota; kingdom Metazoa; phylum Arthropoda; class Insecta; order Lepidoptera; family Noctuidae; genus Xestia; species Xestia ashworthii. The sequence continues at coordinate 2,841,678 of OX465566.1, read as the reverse complement.
CCAAAACAAACAAAGTTTGGACCCCAAATTATCGGGTCAATCAAAAATGTTGCAAATTAGGTCTATAGTATCACCCATTTCAAGGAATGTAGGTACCCAATAGGCTTGTTAACTGAAAAAATCTAATTAGTCCGTCACTTAGATTATCAAAAAATATTTGACCCGTATTTCTTCTTTTGTCACATACAACAAAATTGACGAAGATACGACGCTTTTAAAATTCCCAATACGTCACTGTTCGGTATGATTCTTAGTGAGTACTGACGTCACGAGCGCCCACTCCCGAGTTTTGATGCGTTTTATCTTTGTCAATATTCGTTGATTTACAAAAACAAAAAATACGTGTCCATTATTTTCTAATACTCTAACTGACGGACTAAATAGATTTGCAATTTATTGATGGTGGAAACAAGCCTATTATTATCACTCACCCTACAGAATGCCATTTTGCAAAGTAAAGTCTCATTTGAATCGCCTTATTTACATCAGCTACATTCGCATCTAATTATAGCTACCTACTACGACACTGCATATTTACTGTGTTCTGATAATACTAGTCTCTCTTTTAAATTGGTGAATAATGGACCTCTTTATTACTTACCTTTCAGTTTTCCCATTAAGTAAATCGACATTTGTTTGTTTCGGCTGTTTCTTCTCAGAGTAAGTCAGGTACGAAACACCGGCCCCATCTCGTTTTAAAAAAATGACGTGTAAAAGTGTTTGTAAAAACCTATCCGCAAAATAAACATCATTTATCATTTCGCCAGTAACGCTTAAATCTAGTGTAGGGAGCGAGATTCGTATGAAACAGGTAGAATTCTCAACTTCAAGATTTCTACCTGCAGGTTGATGCGAGTAAGTAAAATAGCCGCTTTTGCAGAATCATGATAAGTTAATAATACGAATCACTTTAAAATTCTAAAAATGGTCACAGACGCAGTTAAAAATTATGAATTATTGTCACTTTTTAACCATTTTACGGCCCCTTCGAAATCGAACCTAACAATTCTGATATTACAGGCGGGATGTTATGTTATATTCTACAACACTGAGAGGTTTTCTTTTTGAGAATTAAAAAAGAAATAGTTTCCAAGAACTCGGCAGATGGCGTTGAACTACGTTACTAGGTGTAAAAGCCAAAACGCTTGAAAAAAACACGTCACATACGCTCGTTGACTGACACATTCGTTTGCATAAGCTTCCGAATATAACCATCAAGTGAAATTATGTGTCGTTCTGTTCCTTGCAGTAACGTACCGGGATCAGCGCCATCTATCCGGTGACTAGGGAAGAGGGGAAAAATTAAATCCCTCATTCTCGATAAACTAAACATCACGGCTAGGGTTAAAACCATGTTAAAACTGTCTGTCACGAGTACTCACGACAAAAACATTATATCGTTTTAAGACTTAAAATTGATAAGGTGGTAAATATGGTAACGCTATTTGGGGGTTGACTAAAGCTAAAACTAATTTACAAATTGAACAGTAGTGCAATAACTTGTGAGAATTGATAACAAGTTTTAAGTGGCAGTTAAAATCGATTAGGGACAGTCGAGTAAATGAAAAATAGCAGTCATTGTAATAACCGATAAAAATTATGTATGTATACTTTTTAATTTGCATTTGATGAGGTATTTGTTTCCTATGACAGTTTGAAAACGACTGGTTTGTTACCAGGCTTTTTTATCACAACCAAAACGGTATGTTTTTGGTTATTTTTATTTACAAAATTGTTTGATATCGACCAAAAAAGGGCTAGGTATTGATTGATATTATTCTTTTATTTATTAAATACACTAGCCGCTAGTACGCTAGTATTATATTATCTGTGCCGCTAGGTAGTTACTTCTTTCTTTTTTCTTTGGTTCTTTTAATTCCGAACAGATTCCTTGAACATCCTTTCTTGATATAGAAGGAACATTATTTTGGTAAAGATAAAAACAAAATGACTGCCTCGTTAGTTTATTGGCCGACATCGCGACTGCTGCGCCTTAAGGCGCTACCCCAGGCAAGATTAGCAACTCTATTTGTGGTGATTCAAACTTCGTTTGAAATACTATTAGAATAAAGTTCTAATCAGCTTGCACTACAAAGTGGTTTTTACGTCAGTCACTGCGGGTCGAATAGTGCGAAATTAGTGATTTTTATTCTATAAAAAATCAAATTTCCGTCTTTTGAAAAAAAAAAAACTAGCATTATGTTCATTATTAAATTGTCTATCCATTAGTATAAGAAGCAAATCAAAATAATGTTAACTTTACGAGAAGAAGCATGTTATAAATATTTTTTTCTCATTTTTGTGGTTTCATTGTGAGGGGATTTATTACACATTATGAGACTTAAAATAAAAAATAAAACTACCAATTTGCAGTCTAAGAATATGTAGAAATTTAATGTATTTTTATTACTTGGTATTTCTTTTGGATAAAGAGGAGTTGGCTCCAAAAAACTGCACAAAAAACGGCTTTTGCCTGGGGTAGCGCCTTAAGTCTTGGGTTCATTCTCGAGTCGTGCAAATTATTCTGGGGTTTTTCCATCAGGCATTTCTCAATAGCGTCCACGGAGCCTGGATTTATGCCCGGTTGATGGCAATAGGCTCGCTCCTAATTACATGCGAATATGTGTAGAAAACAAATTAACAGTCATACAAATAAACGTGTTCAGTAAATATATGCTTTTAAATCCATCGTAGGTACGTTGCCAGGGTCAGTGAAACGGCATTATTAGTTATCAATAGAAAATTGCTTACATCCTCTTTAAATTTTTACGGTATGTATTTTGAACTCTATCACATGTGCTTAAGGTTCATAGTTGAAGGTGTTGTTAGTAGAAGTCACTAGAAGTGTAATAATGTATGAATGCAGTATCAAAGTGATGTGTGACCTCGGTGTAAAGTGTTTACTATTTATAAATAGATTATTAGCATTAGCATATTAATAAACATAAGAAAAAACTGATTCTAGATGGTAGCGTCATGGGTTCGGTTTCCAAGTAGGGCAAGTGTTATTTGGTTTTTGCATAAAGCATTTCTCTCTTTTAAAAAAAACCACGTCTTTCTTGCCAGTGGTGAGAATTCTGCGCTGCTTGCAAATTCCTAAAGATTTTTCTCTAAAGAAGACATCCAAGTACCCGCCATCTCATTCACGGCGCTATATTGCTTAGGATTTCCTGAATCGATGAGTCGGAGGAAATCGCCGCCGCGCCGTCGCGGCTGATCGCAACGAAGGTGGTGTGACGATCTGCCCCCGTATTCACAAGTGTTCGGAATGAATTTCGATTCGACAAGTCGCATGTTCCTTGTATCCTTTTTTAACCGACTTCCAAAAAGGAGGAGGTTCTCTATTCGACTGTATGTATTTTTTTTTTTTTTTTTTTTTATTATGTATGTTCACCGATTACTCGAAGACGCCTGAACCGATTTGAAAAATTATTTTTTTTTTTGAAAGGGTATACTTCCAAGTTGGTCCCATAGTCGCCAAGTCGGGATCTGATGATGGAATCTTGGCGAAATCGAGGGAACTCTTCAAATTTTATAGGATAACGTACAGCAATTTTGGTATTTTCTACAACAAGTGAAGCATTTGCGTTTGATAAGAACCATTCTACCATCAGATCTGATGATGAAGCCAAGAGTCACGGAACTCCATAATGAGACAATGTATCCTAGTCGTGTTTGGGCTTGTTGTAATTGTAATGGTATGCACTTTCCATGTGTACCAAGCAGATGTAAACCACTAAAAAGTGAAAAATAAAAACTTTTTTGCAAAAAATAAAACCGACTTCAAAAAAAAGCCCAAAAAAGTGAAAAATAACTTTAGCTTCTGAAGTCGGTTTTATTTTTTTGGGCATATCGAAAACGAGCGAGATAGACATACGAGTTCCCGAATCGAAATCGAAACGAAGCGTTGTGAATATGGGGTCTGATCTCGTTCAAAACAGGCTAATAAAAAAAGTACAAAGATTGGTAGTACACTGACAGCAATGCACATAGAAAAACCTGATGTTATCTGGTGTTGTTGTTGTGGTTGTATTTTGACCGTGTAGGTATTCCAGTTTTGAAAGGAAACGACTGTTTTTTCTTATAACCGACGAAAAGCTCTATGGGGCGGTTCAGAAAGATGTACCTTTCCACCTTGAATTATATGAAAAAATGAGAGTGATCTTATTATTATACGCCTATTTCAAGTTTAATCACTGTTTTACCGTATCTTGCATTGTCAAAATCATATCCTGCTACAAACTGCTCAAAACAAACTATTAAAAACGTTATTTAACTATGACTATCTAACTCCAACAGAAACACTGTACAAAAAAATTAAAGTAATGAATATAACACAAACATACATATATAACACATGCATACTTATTCGGAAAATACTAAATAAAAATATACACACAAACATAACCTTCACAATAAATAAAAAAAAAACACAAAATGAAACTGAGACGTGAACAAGACTTTTTAAAACTACACCCCACCCGTACAAACTACGGAAGGAAAACTATCGTGTACGAAGGATCTAAAATATTTAATAAGTTACCGAGAGACCTCAAAGAGTGTACATCCAAAACCACTTTTAAAAAGTTACTTAAACATTTTATAGTAAAAGAATTACATTCCCTAACATAGTGCCGAGCCACATCCAGTCACCGTTTATCTATGTTACACATTCTTGTTTACATGTATCGAACGAGCATTTTGCCCGCAATGATTTGTAATCTACCTTCAAAACATTTTTAAAATCGACGTCTAATTTTTTGTAATACCCCAACTTTTTGTTATTTTTAAGTTTTAGTATTAATATTCTCATGTAAGTGAATAGTGTAATTCTTATGAGAATAAATGATCTTAAACCTCATATTTTTATTAAATTTTAAATAACCAATGTAATTCTTCTACAGACTTGGCTTCGTCCCCTGCCGAGAATCATCAGTCGTCATAGCAGTAAGCAGTCCCCACCGGCGGGATTCCCTGGACGCTGTCTCCCACTGCATCGAGACCCTGAAAGCCAGCGTGCCGATCTGGAAGAAGGAGGTGTATGAAGGCGACGCCCCTGTCTGGAAGGAGAATGTCGAATGTGCGTGGTCAACTAAACGTAGAGCCTGCAACGGTCAGACCGTCGGCTGAGTTTTTAAATAGCTCCTTTGTAAATTTTGTGGGCGAAGCAGGGTGTTTGGCTACTATTAGAAGTTTAGATCAATTACTCCCGAATAAACACAGTTGAACTGCAAACTAATCGTCAAATATACTGTGTAGTTCTGTTCAAACTTTATGGCGGCTCGGAAGTTAGCTGCGGGTGAGGGTTTTGCGCATTATACAGTCAAGATTATGCGTCCTCTGGCCCCACTGATACCTAAAATTGTGTTGGGTGTTGTGTAATTATGCATATTAATTTATTCACAATAAAGTTTTAACCGATGAACCTCCGAAGACCGTAACTCGCAGCTAACTTCAAAGTTTGAACCGTTATACTTGCGTAGATCGTCACTCGCTGCTAACTTCGGAGCCGCCCTAAAGTTTGAACAGAGTTCGGTGTGTCGGTTTCCCGGTTGTTTTAGATAAAATCGTTCTTAGGGCATCTTAGATTAACTCTTTAAGTAATATAACTTAGGAAATATGGGTGTACTGTAAGTACACCTCTCACCCTTCGGGGATTATTGATGTTTTTCTTTTTAGTCAGGCTTCGTAAGGCTTTAATGATTAAAGCCTCCAATGTTTAATTTTGAGCTCTATTGTTAGTGGTTTAAGGGTTCTATTTTAGGCGTTGAATATTATGAAATTATGTTGATTAGTGCTAGGTGTAGTTAATGAACCTTTTGAACCTTTAAAAGGTCTTTAAGGGCTGTTTTCTTGTTAGGATGTTGAGAAAGGCTGTGAGCAAAATGAGGGTTGGATTTAATACCAGGGTAGTCAGTGGCTCGCAAGTCTTACAACCAGTCTTACTAAGAGGTATCGTATTACCCACTACTAACTGGGTTGTGGAGGTCAGATAGGCAGTCGCTTCATGTAAATACCGGTATGTAGCTGCATCCGGTTAGAATGGAAGCCGACCCCAACATAGTTGGGAAAAAAAAAAAACTAGGCAGATGATAATGTGTATTTTTGCAATATTTACATGTAAAGCGTATAAAGAAAAAAGGTATACTCTTACCGTTTAATACGCGAACTAAATACATAATCGTTCGACGAAATAAATTCCTATAGATTCAGCTGATACGGTTGATATTAGCATATTTTTGTCAGGCTGACAAAGTTGCAAATACGTACAATGCAAATAAGAGTCTAGGGACTTAGAAAATAGGTTTTAAATACGTAATTTACATTGTTTGCTATTCACACGCCCCTCTTACCTCGCGTTTGTATTAAGGAATTCATAGACAACTTGTCAAAATGACAAAAAGTACCTATACAAGGTAGAGTAATAGGCATATTGGTAGCTGATTGTTTCTTATGGAGCTTTTCAAAAACTTTTCTTCTTTGAACTTGTTTACATATGCGCTATATTTTAAGAGCGTTTACAAGATCGGAAATTGTTCTAACGATATCAGACAAACATCTGTCACTGTGACATGTTCCCATACAAAAATGTGTTTTAAACAGCTGTTTTTAGATAATCAGACCGTCATCTTTTTGGTGAACATGGACCTTGGTTATTTGTGGTGTAAACGGGCTTTCGAGTTAATTTCAAAGGAAAAGTTTGACCAGAAATAAGACAATTTCCTATCATGTAACCGCGTATTGCGGAAGGTTGCTCAGTTTTATTTTTTATTTTAAATATTATTTATATATGTATTTATCTATATCTTATCGTTGATATAAAACTTACTTTGTATGATGATAAAAATGTTATGCATACTTCGTGATTCGTGCTCACGATGTATACAATGAGGGCTATCGTTTTTGAGTTCACCAGATGGCGCCACTGGCGAGTAAGGTCCTGTCATTCATTCTATTTGATACTTTAAAGTACCAATAACTTCATAAAAAGTTTATTTTATTGCTTATTGTGCATACTTTAGATTCATATTTACAATATTGCCCCTAAAATGAGCAAGCATTAAACATTTAAAAATATTTTTTCCTCCAAGTACCTACTAAAAATTAGATATTGAAAATCAAACTTGTTACTTAACATCTTCAAGTCATTATTAATCAGGAATGGCTCAATCTAGACCACAATTACGAATATTAGTAAAAATATGTGATAAAAAAAGCTCATTGCGTGAACAATCTATGACATCTGACATTTCGGAAGAGCTTACTCTACACGAGCGCCCCTAGCGGCAAATTCATGCGCGATAGTCCCCCATTGTCTTCACTAAGAGTGAACTTTAAATAAAGTAAAGTGATAACTTGAGTAAAAGTAATTACTCAACATACGATTTTTATTTTGTAGGATAAGAATTGCTTGAAGTTAGAACTGTCAAAAGTTGGAATATTTTGCTTTGCTTCCTTAGACGGTTCTTACTTCGTTCAATTTCTTGTCTGTTACATAAAAATCGTTGCATAAGTAATTACTTTATTTTACTTGACTTGAAACAAGTCTACGAGTAGGGAACATTATTTTTTTAGATTAGAACTTTGTGGTTCATTTGAGATGTTTACTGTAATAAGTAATGTTTTATATCAATAATTGGTTTTTATAAATGTATATACAGCATGAAATGCATGTTTTTAAACATTTTTCTCACAGTATATTATATAATAATATTTTTTGGCTGTGGGTCGTTATTTTTTTTTAAATTCTATATACAAGTAGGTAGATCTCTTTTTATTTACGTAATTTACATTCAAACCCGAACTCGTTTTGATGTTTAATAAAAAGTTTGGGTGAAAGCAATTTTTTTTTGTATAAGTACCTATTCTAAATTATTAGTTTTTTTTTTGTTTGAAGGCAATTTAGTTTTTAAGTGATCAATGCAGTAATCAAAAATAAAGTTTAAGATTGTTTCAAGTAGTTTTCATTGATAACCGAGTGATCTGCTGTGGCGATAACATTCCGATAAGGTGCGATTTTTATGTGGTGCGTAGTTATAAATAGTCATAAAGGACTGTTTCATTGTATTGACAAGTTAAAATGCACCTAAATAAAGCCCTATAGAACTTTACACATACTTAACATATTTTTTATATATTGAATGGTTGAAGGGTTGGGATATACCAGAGGTCATTATAAACAAATTAAATTAGTAAGTTATTGAAAAGAAAGTAGGTACAGCCTGCGATTGGGGGTTCAAGTAGTACAGGGCACTGGCTGAAATAGGTACCTATATTGTAACTTGACTCCTGAACTTAAACTGAGATTATAAACGCACAAAAGATCGTAAAAATGTGGGAGTACACTTAAAGTACTTACGGGATTATATCCGAGATTTTCTTTTAAAACAAAAGAAAATCACGGATATAATCCCGTAAGTACTTTTAAGTGTAGTGAAAAACCGTGAAAGTCTAAAACAGTGAATGTGGGAGTAAATCAGATGCAGTAAACTACTAGATGGGAGCGAGACAAGTCCTGACTCCTTGCCTTTTTGAGGAATGAATGACCATATTTTTGATAAAAAATATCTGGTATACAAGACTTGTAGCTTAGAGCACCATACTATCTACTGATAACACCTCAGGGCAGATCACACACTGCTGTTTACCCCGCGACATGTGGTGTGTCCACAGAATATGAAAATATGCTTATTAGGGTGCATTTCCATTGAAACGAAGACGTGCAATAAATTGACCAATCAGAAACCAGAGATGCGGTATAAATAAGCAATGTAATTACAACATCTTCGCTTTGCTTGTCACCACCTGAGTAGAAACGCACCCTTTGGGCATTAAACAGATGATGATTACTGACTAAAAAAATGTTTTATTCTGTTTAGTCCGTCAGTTTGATTATCGAAAAATATTGGATTCGTGTTTTTTGTTTTACCAAATAATAAAAATTGGCGAAGAAAAACGCGTCAAATATCATGAGTTGGGGCTTGTGACATAATCACTTTCCGGTAAAAAATGAACTCAAATGTCACACGTCACACGAGTTTTCGACGCACTGATTGTATCGTCTTCATTTTTCGTTTAGTAAAAATAAAATGTGTCCAATATTTTTTTAGAAATCTGTCTGACGGACTATCTAGTTTTTTTTGTCATCTACACTATTGGAAAGTTACGCCAATCAAATCCTAACACCCACAAACCATTACAGGTACAGTACTAGACTCAACACCAATCCCAACGCCAGCACCGAACCCAGCGCCACCTGTCGACAGAACCCTGGTCCAGATCAACGTGTCCTGCGAAGAACTGCAGCAGCGTATCAACAACTTTATCGAGAGGAAGAGGGAACAAGTGAACATCAGTAATATCCATGACTTCATACCGAATAAACAGGATGATATGGAGACGGAGACGTGTGCTCGGGTGAGGACGCAGTTCGTTCGGAGGAGTGATTCGAAGGGGCATTTGAAAAGTGAGTGTAAATAATTAGATAGATAGATAAATCATTTATTTGGCGCATATAAAAGACAGATACAATAGCCTAGCTTTTTCCCAGTTATGTCAGGGTCGGCTTTCAGTCTTACCGGATTCAGCTAAATACCAGTATTTTACATAAAACGACTGCCTGTCTAACCTGGTCATCATCGGCCTATTAATGTTCCCACTGCTGGGACGGGCCTCCTCTCTATGAGAGGGAATGGGCTATATAATCCACCACGCGGGCCCAGTGCGGATTGGTAGATGTCACATGTCTTCGAATTTATGGTTCTAGGACATGCCGGTTTCCTCACGATGTTTTCCTTCACCGTTTTGAGAGCAGCGGTGATGTAATAAATTACACAAAGTAATGCGCCTGCCTGGGTTCGAACCCACGACTTACTGAACGTAAGTCGGGGCCGCCACCACTGAGCCACCGCTGCTCACGGGGTCTAACCTGGTATATAGTGCTATTCAGCTGAATTCGGTTAGACTGGAAGCCGACCCCAACATAGTTGAGAAAAGGCTAGGCAGATGATGACCCGCACAACTCAGTAAGTACAGGGTATTACGATACCCTTGGTAAGATCACGTGCTTTCCGAGGCACGGAGGAAACTCGATATAAAATGGGTGATCACTCATTGACATACCAACCTAGGCAAACTCGGCTTAACTTAAAGATTGCTGCCCAAGCGGCTGTTTTATTATTTAGCCACGAGCTCTTTCAAATAAATAACCAATTAAATCGCTCGCTACGCTTAGGATTCTGTTAAGAATTCTAGAACCATTCACTTCACTCTGGATTCAAAATAGCGCCCTCGCCGTAAAAATATTATTTGGCTCCCTTGTCACACAATCCATTATTCTTCCGTTCCCAGTTCGGAAAGTGCACAACGAATGGGGTCCTCAGACCGTCTCCGCGGCAGACATGTACCCGGACCAGACGGACAACAGCGGCTTACCGTCCTCCATAGCCGAGCGAGTGGTGGCCATCGAGAAGTATCTGAATATCGGGCCCGTGTCCAAGGACGTGTACAGACGGCTGAAGGATATGGAAGACAAGATCGCTGAGCTGCAGGCTGTGTCGCCGGAGTATGCTCAGTTTTGGGTATGTATTCTTTTGAAATAGTGCTAGTGTTTTAAGTTTCACCGTTTGAACGCCATTGTCACATATACGTGACAAACAAGCGCGTGCCCTGTACGCCCAATGACACAAGTATGTGACAAACGGGTAGGTGAAATTGTAGCTTGGCGTGGAGGGTACGCACGCGCGTCTGCTTAAGCTCTTTAAAAAATAGCATCATCATCTGCATAGCTTTTTCCCAACTATGTTGGGGTCGGCTTCCAGTCTAACCGGATGCAGTTGATTACTAGCATTTTACATGGAGCGGCTGCCTATGACCTCCATAACCCACCCAACCCAAATAAACTTTTCTTAATACTAAACTCTTTGGTAAGACTGGTTGTCAGACTTTCGGGCAACTGCAACGACTGTCAAAGATCTACAATTGACGCCAGGACCAATGTCTTAACGTGCTTTCCGAAAAACGAAGGTAACTCGGTATGTAATGAGTGTTCACCCATCCACAGACCAACCGAGACAAGGGCGGCTTAACTTAAAGATTGATCCGCGTGACTATTATTTTTTAGCCACAAAATAGCAATTCTACAAAAAGTTCCGTATTTTTTCTAGAAAACTACAAGAGATACTGATATGAAACAAGAACGGGAGGTGGACTACGCGTTCTCAGCTGATGACATCGCAAGAAAGATTGAACAACTGGAAAGGGGCATGATGTGATGAAATACTTTACACTTACACAGATCGATTTATTCAAGAAATATATGTTATACTGCCCTGTAAATGTTCCACTAGTGGGAAACGCATTTTTCAGTCTTATATTCAGCAGGGTGTAAAACACCTCATAACGAAGCCGAAAGGCACTTGTTCTCCCCGTCATTGCAATTTTTTTTATTCTACACCATACCTGGGAACCTTTTAGTTACGGAGATATTGTGGGAGTCAAAGTTCCAACTTTTTGAAAAGTATTTTTTTCTAATATAAGTTTTTATTGATAGGTTTTTACTTTAAACACCTCCACGACCCCCGTACTATTCAAATCCATCAGCACAATGTTTTAAGTGCATTACATTGAGTTCTACCACAAAACATGATTTATCATCCCAAAAAAAAAAGTCGTTTCCCAGCAATAATTTTTGCGTAAAGTTACTTAGTTTGATGTACAGAATGCTTGGTTGACGGGTTTGTGATGAGGTGGTTTACACCCTGTAGGAGAAAACTAATGTTTTTTTTCATGATGTCGCCATTATGGCACAATTCGGCAACCACAAACCGCTGCAGCATTAGCAGTTTATGTAAGGACCGGATTCCGCCGAAGCGAAGACGATACGAGAGGAAAGTTGTGTTCTTCTTCTTCGTGTCAATATTCCCATGATTATTTATTTAAATTTGTTTCGACCAGAACTCGGCCACGTCGACGGCGTTGGTGGTGGCTTCAGACAGGTCCCTTAGTTCGTGTTCACATTGACCGCCAGGCGTTTGCGCGAATCCGTTTCTAGCGACAAGTTCATACTGGTTGAACTTACCTGACGTCGCGAGTAAATCGCGCGCTCCGCCGCTAGTTCGACGTGAACACACACAAACATCTCACGCGTTTGATATTGCCGCGAGCCCGCCGCGCGCGCCAGTCGCTAGCTTGCCCGCTACTTAGACCGCACGTGCGTTGTGTACGTGAACACTTGGATATTACGCCATATGTTTGATATTTCGTGACCGCGCCCGCGAGTCAACGTGAATGAGTACATAGAGTGCAGAGGAGGTACGGAGAGATGTGCTTGTAAACTACCAATAGAATTTCGTTATTTACACTTCTCGTTTCCGCTTAGCTTTAGTAGAAACAGTTGAGCAGTGAGGAGAGATAAGATATATGTCTCGTCACTGTTTAGGCCAGTGGCGTCGAGAAAAGACGTAAACGGCGTGCTGTGCACAGCTTCGGTGGAAACACCCTATATTTTACAAATCTCTCCTCTCCACCTCGCAAATTTCCGCTTTGGTGGAGTCCGGGCCTCTGTGAAAAAACACCGGCTGCAGTTTCGCCATCTACGGTACTGTTTTCATAGTTTAGAGACAACAGGGCTTGGCTTCGTAGGTAGTATATGTCACCCTTATACCTTAGTAATAAGGTTGAAAACCGGCCGAGCCTCAGTGAACTCGGTAGTATCATGTAGGTACACATTCAAATAAAATGTAAAAACACTATGTATGTTAACTAGCTGTTTTTTGTATAGCGAAGTATATTTTCAAATATTTGTGTTAAAATAAAAACACATTTAAAATTAACTTAGAAACTTTAATGTAGGAATCAAACAACTGTGGTATAAGCACATGTTAGATATAAATAAACTTTTTTTTAAAGAAAGATTGTTTTTTATTTACACCCAGTTTTTTTGAATATATCAAATTCTAATTTTTCATGATTATTTCGAAATTAGCAGGTTACATTGAACGGAATTGCATGAAGAAACCGAGTGTTAATAGTTCAACAAAACCCCTATTTTTGTAACGTCAGGGAAATTATGTTTTAAGCACAATTTTTCTTGTGTTGGGGTGTTTTAAGAGTAACACAAGAACAACACACACACTAAAGCCGCGCGACACGTGACGCTCAACATGAACGGCAACGCTACACAACAGCGCGCGACGTTGTCAACTGGCGCGCAACATGACAAATCAAAAGTTGCTAAACAAAAGTTCCGCACTGACTTTCAACATGTTGGGCAACTTGTGCAACATGTTGCGCGTCAATTGTTGCCTAGTGGAAACGCGGTTTAACACTGAAATACAAGAAAAAATGTGATCGCCCTCTTAAGTCAATATGCTTATAATGAAGAAGGCTACTGCTAGCCGATTGTAAATGGTGTGTCTATAGCTAAGTTCCAATCTGACCAATGGGGTCAAGCTATTTTGAAATATATAATGACATTGACAGATTTTCAACCAATGACGATGCTTGGTACAATAAGCTATGCTAGCGCCGTTAGATTTACAGTTGCCTTCCTCATGGTCAAAGAATAATAGTTGTAATTTGTAAACATATACGGACCATTTCTGTATGTCGTCAAAAGATGCTTAATGTCCCATAACGTTACAATATTATAAAAAACCCATAAAATCAAAGCTAATTTGAACAAAATTATCCATCATTGCAAAATCTACAAAATACTGAATAAAACACATTCAAACATTAATTAAAACATTTTCACATTTTATTTACACAGGTAGTCAGGTATATTTCACTTTTATGTACAAATCACGGTTCTGTCGCAATAGAGACACTCACTACACTTCACAAGATAATTAAACTAGGAGTCTTAGGGGCCATACTTGACGACGAGGAATCGGCTTGATCCGATCAGGGGGTTACCATGACGTCTTGAAGCAGGAATGTTTTAATGTCATACTAGTGTGGGAAGGAGACGGAGCTATAGAGGACGTCTAGCGCCATCTCTTTCTCGCTCGCTCGAGCAAGCGTGGTGATCAATGCTCGTGCCTTCTCTGTAGAGGCGCCTTTGCCCTGCAGTAGGACAGTAACGAGGCTGGTGTAATAAAAGCGGAAAATACATCATTCACCTCACAGAACTGATAAAAGAGGTTGGAAAGAATTTCCTGATCTTTAACTCCACTACAAGCAAGAGACCCACACACACAAATAAACTTCTCACACTTAAATCGCGAGCTTGCTGTTGATTGTCACAACAACGCAAAAACTGTGCTTAACGTGCACTCACACACGCGCATAATAAGAGCGCGACTGTTGGTCGATTGACATATGAGCGTTCACTTATATGAGCGTTGCGCCTGCCCCGCCCACAATGCCGTTCTAACCTCTTTTATCTGTTCTGTGATTTGCCTCATTTCGCGACACCGCGCTTAACGAAATCCGTCACATGGCATCCTTGATCAGTTAAAACCGATTCCAGTGTCGACAAGAATGGTATCTTCCTTCGGTTCCGACTCCAGATTCGACTAGGCAGCCGGCTGCTGCACCGGCCTTCTCAGGTAGACCACGACGCCCAGGGCCCCAAGGAGTGCGGTGATGAGGTACAGGTCCCAGTTCGAGAGCAGCGTGGAGTCAGACAGGAACAGCACTGCCAACGGACTCTGAAAGAATGACTGATGATTATCGACTTTAGTGAGGTTACTGTGGATCAAAATTAAAAACACCACTGAACTAATGCGCATACTCCTATAGTGAATATGGTCAAGAGAAAATAAACCTTAAGGTGCCGGCGGAGCGTGCGTCGTTCATACAAACGTAATACCAAAATAATTCGTAAACCAAACATATTCTTAAGAAAGTGTGTATTTATTTCGATTGGATTACATAATATCTAGGTTCCCAAACATATATTTTGAAAGGACAATGATATTTAGACGAGATTATGAGGAATTTAAAATTTCTATAGAAAACTTATTTTTCTCATAACTCTTGTTTAAATCAATGTCCATTCATGAAATATATTTGGGAACTTAGATCTTATGTAATCCAATCGAAATAAATACACACTTCCTTAAGAATATGTTTGGTTTACGAATTATTTTGGTATTACGTTTGTATGAACGACGCACGCTCCGCCGGCCCCTTAATGCATACAAATAAAGTTAATTTTCCGCTACTGGACATAGAATAATGTGAAGTTCACTCAATCATTTCGCTGAAGTGACACGCGACGGACAGCGTAGGAAACAACGAGCCATTGCGAAGCGACAGTACTCCCGCGAACGATACAACTACCATGAGCATATTGTCATTTGACGCAAGTCGAATCGGGTGAAGCCTAAGAGCGTTCGCTAAAACTCGTGCGGGTCACGGAGCGGGAGGTCGCTGTCAAAATGGCCGCACCTTTTAACGCTGCTCATGCTTTTCAATACAGACACGCGAAGACGCAACCACCCCCGCGCGAATAAGCGGACGGATATCAATCTACTTACATCAAGTATCTGATGAATAGCGGACGCAGCGTTCAGTCTGGCCAGAGCCAGCGCAGCGGGCAGACGTGCGTCCGGCGACGTGTCGGCCGCGAGGTCGTAACAACGCTTTGCCAAGTGTGCGTCCTGCGCGAGCCCTAAGCCTCGCTCGTGCATGTAGCCCAGGTTGAAGGTCGCCTGCGCGTTGTGGAGCTGTTCTGAGGCTATCCTGTAAGATGAAACGTAAACATTATGTTTGTGATCCCAGATGTGACAGGCCAATGACATAGTGCCTACGATAAAAGTCGACTATACTACTACTGTTTCTCATGGCATGAAAGTATCCTGGGAAAATGTGGTTATGTTATCGTTTGAGCGTGACAATTCCCTGTACCTGTAGTGATAGGCCGCGGCCTCCGCGTCCTGCGGCGTGCCCAGCCCGTAGTAGTGGTAGTCCCCGAGCTTGACCCGCGCCGCGCCGCAGCCCTGCGCCGCGCCGCGCGCCCACAGCTGCAGCGCGCGCGACCAACGCTCTGACTCACTGAACAGTCGCACCTCACCTGCGGGATACATTTTACGCGGACTCGAGAAGTTATGAAAGGGTTCGGTAAAGCGTACCCTAATAGATCATGGCTAAAATAATGGCAATAAAGGAGGCAGTAGAAAGGTATAATGTCTTCCACTCAGCCAATCTGGGCTCAAAGGCTCGGGGGCAGCAGGAGGGCCGACAATGCCTACTATCGCCCCCAAATAAAGTGACCTGCTTGCGATGGACTTGAGGAAGTAGGTCGTCTAAAGCACATAGATCTGAGTTGGCATCGCGTGGTGTTTCCGACCGCCCCACACACAGAATATTGTGAGGGCGAGAAGCACCTCACGCCTCCCCTTTACTCGAGACGAGGTTTGTGAGATTGCATTGATCTGTGCCCATACTCCAGCCAGAAAACCGCATGGCTGTCTGAGTCTGACAGACTTTTCCGCCTGCCCAACGGCGGAGAACACTCATGAGGATATCCCCACGTAAAAAAAAGGCATACCCATTATACACCCACATTTTGTCAGTTATTTTTGTCTCATTCAATAGAGTTTTGCCATCAACCGGGCACGACTCCTAGTAAATAGGAGTAGAAATTCCTGATAAAAAAAACCCAATAACAGTTTTTTCGATGCTGGACCCGAATCCAAGTAAGACCACATGGTCAGCAGTTATGGAATGAAGTTACGACCAATCATAAACCTCTACAAATTAGTGGCTAGTCTAAAGGTTATCAAATAATCAAGTCTTCATCCGCATTATTTTCCTGCCCTTATGTAAATTTATTTGGGGTCGTCGCCACGGCGCAGCAAACGAAATAGTACCTTCATTGTTACCCTAGGGGTGAAAGTACGCTTGGGCGCCAATAGTTTGAGGGACTAAATAACTCTTTAACCCGAGGTAAACACTGTGCTTTTCATTACGAATACAAGGAAAATAAAAATAAAAACACGAACAACTCGAAAAAAAATTAAGATTGGATTGCCGCTTTCCCGCCTATTTTGTTTTTTTTTCTGTGGCCGGCTATTCAGCCTTCATATGTGTTGATACGTGTGCTACGACCCTTAACTCAAAAACAAAAGTACTCTAGCCATTAGAAAGCTACATTTTTACCGAGGTCCGAGTAGCCGAGCTATCACAATTTTCGCGGTAGAAGTGTTAGTTTGATATAATCACGTAAGCCGACGTGTGCCAGCATGGCCCACGTCAACACACATAGCTCCTACATGTATTGTCCACTACTCACCGGTGTCAAGCAGGAAGGCGGCGTTAGTCTGCGCCAGTTCATACCCTCGCTCGGCCAGCGCGAGGTACTGCAGCAGCGAGGAGTCGGAGTCCCGCGCGCGCCACGCCGCGTGCGCTAACATCAGTCGGGAGCCCCACGGACCACGCTCGCATACGTTCTTGAATAACTGTTACAATAACGAAATGACGATGTACTCATTTATTTCACGGCTGTTGGAGGCACTGATGCCAACAAGTTACATTAAATTGAAAATTTAAAAAACCTCCGACACATAGGGTCATAAATTCAAGGTATTTTTTTTTAACGAAGTGTACGTTATTCTACCAGTCAAGCCCTTTCACTTGATATTGAGGGAGTTGTGAAAAAAAAATGTAATTCACTTTTTTGTAGTGGCGGCCATCTTGTATTTGAAATTTATTAAAGCGTATAGTATTCTACTAGTCAAGCCCTTTCATACCCATACCCACATTGAGGGAGTTGTTGAATAAATCCGCCATTTTATGGCGGCGGCCATCTTGGACTGATTTTATAAAACATAGCTAAAACCACTCCCGACTTTCACAAAAAGCACACAAACATGCGCGCGCACGCACACGCACACACGCGCACACACACACACATGCGTGCACGCACACACACATGCGCGCACACACACACACACACGTCAAGTTTAATAACGAAAATCCAAGATAGCGGCCTGAAAATATTTGCATAGTTGTAGTATCAAAGTTTTTGGGGACGCTGACACCAAAAAATTAAAACAAAATGGTAAGAATAGGCTTGTCAACTGAAAAAATCTAACTAGCCCGCCCGTCAGTTGGATTATCAAAAAATATTTGACCCGTATTTTTTCTTTGGTATGTAAACCAAAATTGACGAAGATACGACGCTTTTAAAAGTCTCAATACGTCACGCCGTGGTATAATTTTTTAATGTGTTCTGACGTCACGAGCCACCACTCCCGAGTTTTGGTGCATTTCATCTTTGTCACTGTTCATTGTTTTACAAAAACAAAAAATACATGTCCATTATTTTCCAATAAACCGACGGACGGACGTGTTAACTGACGGACTAAATAGATTTGCAATTTATTGATGGTGGAAACTTGCCTATTGGGAAGTTTTTATCGTACTGGAAAATTCCCAGGATTAATTTTCACGGTTTTCAAGGATACTGAATCTGAAAATCAGGTCCAAATATCTAGTATAGAGTCACCTCTACGGCCGTGGTACAGGAGCGCAGCACCCCCAGTCCTTGAGCATGCATCTGTCCGAGATGATACAGCGCTAACACGTGGCCCGTCTGTGACGCTAGCGAGAAGTACTTGTTTGCCTGCTTGAAGTCGCGACGGACGCCTATACCACCTGTCATACGGAATTTATCGAATAGAATAAAATAATTATAATAATTTATTGTAAAAACATGGGGAAAACATACATCAAATAGACTCGGTTAAATAATTATTTTGTCAGGGATTTCTCAATAGCAACTCGGTGTCAGAATATGTGCCCGGATGATGGCAATAGGCTCCTTCTCTATTGCATGGGAGTTTTTAAGTTATAGAAATTGAATCAGGAGGGCAACGTCGTAATGTCGCAGCGCCCCAGCAGTGCGACGTCGCAACTCACTCCCCCCTCCCCGCCTCGTCTCGGTGTGGCGCCGGAGCGCATGCCGCATGGTGTCACACGCCACAGATATTTGTAAGTAAGACGACGCAGCGACGCATCATGTGCCCCCGCCCTTACTATTGCGGATAGCCATAACATTTAATACTATGCAAGATATTTCGTTTTAATTCCGCGAAAAATATAGTCGTAAACCACGTTAACTTGCTGATTGATAGATTTTTTACCTGTTTTTAGTTTATTAAAAACTTACCAAAGTACATAAATCCGAGATGCAGTTGTCCCTCTACCCAGCCCTGGTTGGCGGCCATCGTGAAGTATTTAAACGCCGCGGTCGTATCCTTTTGAACACCACGACCCTACGAATAAAATTAATATTGTATTTGTATCAATTTACTGTTTTTTAACCGACTTCTAAAATGGAGGAGGTTCTCAATTGACGGAGGTTCGCAATATTTAAATGACTAATTTCGAAAAAATACTCTAAAAAGTAGATTTTAAGGTGGACGCACACCTATCCGCGCCGAAGGAATCGACCGCGCCGAAAGAATCGAATTTTAGAATTACTTGTATGAAATCCTACTAAACCTCGCACACTTATCCGCGTCGAATCGGACGAATAGATGACGTCATACGTATGAGAAAAAATTCTTTCGGCGCGGTCGATTCCTTCGGCGCGGATAGGTGTGCGTCCACCTTTTGAGTATTTTTTTCTTCCAAGTTTCCAATAATGTTACTCACCTGTAAATACATGAAGCCCAGCCCACTCTGTCCAACTGGGTTATTCAGTTCAGCGGCTTTCCTGAAGTATCGCAGCGCTGTCTCGTTGTCAGCCTTGATGCCGTCTCCGCCTTCTAGGTATATCTGCAATGAAACGAGAGTATTATTGATGGCTTTTGAACACACCTCTTGATACCGTTTAAATTATCTGGTGGAAAATTAAGACTGTATGAATAGCTTAATGAAAAACGATTTTTCCCAGAAATGAGACCTATAAAGGGTGTAAAACACCTCTTAACGAAGCCAAAAGGCAGTTGTTCTCCCCGTCATTGCGATAATTTTTTTGTTCTACACCATACCTTTAACAACTTTTTGACAAGATTTTTTTTTCAATACAAGTTTTTATTGCAAGATTATTACTATATATACCTCCAAGAACCCCGTACTATTCAATCCATCCATCAGCACAATGTTTTGAGTGCGTTACATTGAGTTAGACATAACTGTGATAACAAAACGTGATTTATCACCCCAAAAAAAGAAAAATTCGTTTCCCAGCAATAATTTTAGCGTAAAGTTACTTAGTTTGATGTACAGAATGCTTGGTTGACGGCTTCGTGATGAGGTGGTTTACACCCTGTACAGAGTGTATAGTCCCCGTCACGAGAAGCTACGAGTATAATTTTTGTGAACAAAGAATTTCTACCAAGGTACGTAGCGACCATATCAACAACAAAGACTGCTAAATTCAATCAACTCAAATTATAATACGTGTAATACGAAACTTACGAGCAATTTCACTTGGTCGGGTTATATGTTGATGATATAAAGCGCTGTCTTCTGCTGAAGGACCACGAAGGTCCAGAAACGCATTTTATTATTTGATCCAAAGGTTGCGAACTCGAATATGTGTTTACAAAATAGCTTCTCGTGGCGGGGACTATAGCTAGATCGATTTTTCACCCCCGTAAACACGCATAAATGTCTGAAGTTTCATCAATTCCTTGAATTAGACCTTGTATGGGCTTAGTGTAAATATCCTGCCAATGACGACCGTCTAATAAAGGAGACTGCGTTCACAATAAGAGATGCACAACCGGCCATGGATCGAGTGCGTAACACCGAAATCCACCGTCGGACGACAGTTCACAACGGATGCCGTGGAACAAGCCGATACGCCTAAAGTGGAGTTGGACAAGACTGGCTAGATGCGGAGATGTCCAATGGAGTAAGACTTTGACCAGTGGCCAAGGTTAGACCTAAAAAATCGCGAGAAGCAGATTGATGCACAGAACAGAGAACAAAGGCAGAAGAAAGAGGAGGGCCTATGGGTATGGGCCTTCCCTTTCTTCCGAGTAATTCCGGGCGGAAATGATGGCGATGATAGATGTTACAGAATGGTCATAGTAAGACATACCTTGCCTAGAAACGCGTTGGCGACAGCGTTCCCCGTCTTGGCGGCTTGTTGGAAGTAGTGCAGCGCCTTGTTGATGTCCAGCGTCACGCCGCGCCCGCCTTGGAAGTGCAGCTGACCCAGACCCACCTGTATGAAAACAATCAATCATTTTTATTCGGTACTTGCTTCCTTAGGTAAAGTAAAAGGTTTAAACGAGTACTCTCAAAGTCTCAACCCTCAAAATATTTTGCTTTCTACCAAAAAGAAGGGAAAAAGAACGATTTCAAGAATTTGAGCCCAATAAAAAAGTGTCAAGAGAAGTTCGTGGCTAAATAATAACAACTGCACAGATTGATCTTCAAGGTTAAGCCGCACTTGCGTAGGTCATCCTTTGGATGGGTGACTAGCAGTCGGGGCTCCTGAGTGTACCGGCTAGCTAGTTACCTGCGCCTGCACATCGCCCTTCTCGGCCAGCAGCTGGTAGTACTCGATGAGGTCGGTGTCGAGTGTCCCGGGTCCGCCGCCCTCCGCCTCGTCGATGAGGCGCGTGCGCTGAATGGCTGGACCGCCGCTGAATGTTACTTGGCTCGCCACTGGAACAAATCACATCACAAATGACTTCAAAATCAAAAGAAGGCTGCGTTCCGTATTAGAAAATAATCGCTCACAGCGCTCACATCAATATTTTGCGTTCCGATTTAGATTATAGATAGATGATGATGGTCGATATAATCGCAAGATGGCGCATGTCATGACCTCATCGATGACGATTCAAGGGACATCGATATCGCGCTCACGGTAATTGGGAACGGGTTCATGGACGCTCAAATCGTTTACAGCCTAATTCGGAACGCGGCCGAAGTCATATTGGGTGTAAAAAAACTTTTTTGCAAAAAATAAAACCGACTTCAAAAAAAAAAACAAAAAAGTGAAAAATAACTTTAGCTTCTGAAGTCGGTGACCTTTGTTTGATTGATTTAATTTTTTTGTCACCGACTTCAGAAGCTAAAGTTATTTTTCACTTTTTTGTTTTTTTTTTGAAGTCGGCTTTATTTTTTGCAAAAAAGTTTTTATTTTTCACTTTTTAGTGGTTCACATGTGCTTGATATACATGGAAAGTGCATACCGTTACAATTACAACAAGCCCAAACACGACTAGGATACATTGTCTCATTATGGAGTTCCGTGACTCTTGGCTTCATCATCAGATCTGATGGTAGAATGGTTCTAATCGAACGCAAATGCTTCACTTGTTGTAGAAAATACCAAAATCGCAACACGTTATCATAGAACGTTTGAAGAGTTCCCTCGATTTCACCAAGATTCCATCATCAGATCCCAATTTGGTGTTCGGCTATGGGACCATTTGGAAAGAATACCCTTTCCAACAAAAAAATAATTTTTCAAATCTGTTGACAAGCGACGGAGTTATGCCCGAACAAACATAAAAAAAAAAGAAATAGAAACATCCGAATTGAGAACCTCCTCCTTTTTTAGAAGTCGGTTAAAAATACTCTTAACTAAGCCGAAAGTTCCCTTCACAAGAGCGTAAAACAAGATAAAAGTTCTCTACACAACTACACGTACCTTTCGAAGCCACCTTCATATACAAGTCCATGGCCTTGGGACACGAGCTGGGCACGGTGTTGCCGCTCCAGTAGCGGTACGCCAGCGCCATCTGTGCGTAGTCGCTCTCACCGAGCGCGCCCATCGTGTAGTGCACTAGGGCTTTGCCCTGGGACACCGGGACTGCTATGCCGGTTGCGTAGAGGAAACCCATGCCCTGGATAATGAAATGTTTTTAGAAATAATAACGACAGCGAACCTTTTTTCAAATGCCACAGAATGTGCTGATGCTGTTGGATTTCCAATTTTTGACGCAGCGTGCGATAAATTTTACTCTTAGACTTAAGGAATAAAGACGCTACCAGGTTCAAGATTTATATAGCTGGGGAGTTCGTTCCACCGCTTCTGCCCAGCTGTAGCACTGGAATTGATGAAGTGCTTTTGGAAAACCGTTTTATGTTATTTCTGCCCGTCCAAAACTACCGATTCTAAGCCAAATTGGAATACCACCGTTACTGTAAGCCTCTGTCCCACAGCTGGGCTTCCCCCATGACCTTTAAATCTTTAAATTTAGGGCTAATTTGGACCACTGGGCGTTGGTTCTGTCCAGCTCGTCCCGCCATATCCTGCGAGGTCTAAATTGGAATAAATAACTTTACGTTTCCACCATAAAATACAAACTTACAGCATGAGCATCAGCATTCCCTTCTTCAGCTAACACCTCGAATATGTTCTTCGCCTTATCAAGGTCAAGTTCGACTCCCTCCCCGAAGAGATACGACCAGGCTAGCTTGATCTTAGCCGGAACGTAGCCGATATCGGCCGCCTGTTTGATCTGAAGGATGGCGCCGCGGAGATCCGGGGACCGACGGTTCAGCTTCGCCATTGCGACGTCGTAGAGTTCCTTGGCTGTAAATAAAATAAGAGACTGAAGACCTGGGTTCGATTACCAGGTTGGGGAGAGTGTAAAACAACAAACGTTGCCCCGCACTAGGAATTACTTCTGTATTGTGGGTACGTTTGCAAACAAATAACACATACACACAAACAGCCAGACCCGGAACAACCATCTGTTAGACATACAAATATTTGTTCCATGCAGGACTCGAACCCGCGAGCCGCAAAGCAGCCCGATGATGAACCCAGACGATTGTCTGCTGCCCCAACCGTGTCGATTTTCCGTCAGGTATTTTCAGTTATAGAATCTAGATTTGTGCCCGGTTGGTGATAATAGGCCTGCTCCATGGGACATACATTGGACTTAAACGTTACTGGCGAAATGTGTGTATCAAATTTATCATATCATGAATATTATCCTGCCTGTGTTCTAAAACATTGAAGTTAAGAATGTTTGTAATTCGACAAGCTAGCCACAAAATACATTGTTACACAATAAAATAAAAACATGCTGCATGCAAAGTATTTAAAAGATAACATTACAAAAACAACATTTAATTGCTACTTGAAGTGATAAAATCTAAATGATAGTGACAATCAAGGCTACCATTCTATCATTTAATTTTAAAAAAGGTAGTTTTCTTTTTTTTAAGTTTAATTAAGAAGAATATTTAAGGATGTAATGTAAATGCACATACGTAAGTATATCCTCTTTTGCAAATCTCGTGTTCTAAACTAGGTTTGCTTTAAGAAAACCCAACTCTGGGTTAAGCTCGCCTTTGTACATACATTACATACATACATATTATTGCAATTTATATGTATATTTGTTGTTTTTTGTGTGCAATAAAGAACAAGAATAAAGGTTTCATTCATTAATGTGGAATTTATGCATTTTTCTAGACCTACAGATGAATTTAAGCGGCTGTAATTTGTAGATCTTTGACAGTTGTTACAGATAGTCAGTGGCCCATAAAGTCTGGCAACCAGTCTTACCACAGGGGTATTGTATTATCCAATACTAACTGGGTTGTGGAGGTCAGATAGGCAGTAGTGCCATGTAAAATACTGGTATTCAGCTGCATTTGTTTAGACTGGAAGCACACCCCAACATAGTTGGGAAAAGACTAAGCAGATGATGGGACCTAGCATGGTATCTAGACAAGTCTCGGCCAATACTTGAGGAGCCTCTCGTTAGGCAGCTGGATCACAAGGGCTTGATTCCGAAAGTGGTGGCGATATTACATGCCTTTTATTAAGCTCTTGTATAAAAAGTTCAATCTCAATTTTGCATTAAATTATGTGTGTGACAATCTCTAAAGCTCAATGTGTTATAAATGAATAGCCAAGCTATTACCTTCTTTCAGCTCTGGTGACAACTCAGGTTCTTCCTCCGTGGGCAATGGTGGCAGAGTGTCCAAGATGTCTTGTGGGTTCTCATCCAACTTCTGTAGTAGGCATACAATTATTGTCATTAAAACCTACTTTAAAATTATTATGTAGCAGGAAAGGAAGGTATTGTGTTGATAACAGTTATTGTACTTTAATATATATTTGTACTTGAATAATTTATATATTTGTAACTTTATTTTTTTTTGTTTTTTTTTTTTTGTAATAATTTGTATGACAAAACATAGTGTAACCCTTTTGCTTATAGGATCCTAAATTTTAACACCTATGTTTATCAAATTAATGATTCTGATTCTAGTAAAAGTTTAACAAATAAAATATAGGTATAGAAACATAAATTTATATGGAAACTGAATTTTAAAATGCCTTTAATATATTATTTTGTTCCATTAGTCCAAATTACAGGCAAGGGAAGAATATGTGATAAGTGTATATTTGTGCTATTATTTACCTCAATTTCATGTTCAGAATGCTCTGAAGCCTTTGGATCATGTATCCAAGCTGTCTCCGTGTGCCTCAAGAGGCTCTTCTTCAACAGTTTGAGGGTGTACTCCATTTGATCTAGATGACTATCTGCAATACAATAATATTCAACGATGTCACCCATTCAAACGTACAGCGATATTCTATTTAAACAAATGTATTACTCTTTTCCATACTTTGTTAATTTTTTGCTTGAAATAACTGCAAGTTATGGACATAGACTGTGCTCAGCTGAGGATGAAGATGAAAGTTTTTTTTTATTTATTTATTGAGAACTTCAAGAGCATATTCTGAATCCATGTTGTATGTTTAATGCTATTGGTGTCCCTATTACATAAATAAACAGCTATCAGCAAGGATGACAATGTTTTTAATGTACTGCAGGTCAAACTGTATGAAGTAAGCACACAACAGCAACAATACAACTACGACAAAGCACCGGAAATCGTTTATAAAAACACACTAAAGAATGATCAACAATACATCACCTTTATTGCTTTCTTCGTCCTTAGGCACATCTTTGGTATTCCGTAGAGCATCAGCATACTCCTGAAGCGTCACAATTTCCTTATTCATAGCATCCTTCAGCTCTTTGAAGTAGTCGGCATCCACCGTAGTATATTTGGAGTCCAAGCCTTCATTACCTTCCTCTTCTTCATCACTTTTCTCGCTTTTCTTCCGTGCGTCTGGCCCTAACAACTCACCAGCCGACAAAACAACGCACAGATACAAGACGTAAAGTTCCAAACGCTTCATAATTTCAATTTATTATCACGCATCGGTCCAAAAGACTTACGTGTCCCTAAATCCAACACTCTTTGTAACCCGTTTTTTGTTTATATGATGAAAGAGAGCAAACAATTATCACCTCTAGCGAACGTACACGTATACTTGCATTGTATAAAGTCGCATTAAATTAATTAATTTGCCATTAAACTAATTTATTTCACAATTTTTTTCGAAAAATAGCATTTTCACAGTGTCGTCTGTCAAACTAAACTACAGCCAGCTGTCAATCTGTTATCTGCAGTGCGTTCCGAGATAGACTGTTAACGCTATGAGCGTCCATAAACCCGTTCCGAGATACCGTGAGCGCGATCATAAGCGCGATATCGATGTTCCTTGAGGCCGCGTTCCGAGATAGACTGTAAACGCTATGAGCGTCCATAATCCCGTTCCGAGATACCGTGAGCGCGATCATAAGCGCGATATCGATGTTCCTTGAGTCGTCATAGATGACGTCATGACACGCGCCATCTTGCGATTACACCGACCTGCGACCATGCCCCAAAGAAATATCACCGTGAGCGCTGTCAAATGACTTAATGACAGATCTTAGCTGTCATAATCGTGAAAACTTAAACGGAACGCAATATATTGCTGTGAGCACTGTGAGTGATTATATAGTATCTCGGAATGTACGGCTGGATTTGACTATGGCTGCATTCCGTATTAGAAAATAATCGCTCACAGCGCTCACAAAACATTATGAAGGTATAGATAAAAGGCGGCGCTAACGGTGATATTTATTTGGGGCATGCATGGTCGGTGTAATCGCAAGATGGTGCATGTCATGACGTCATCTATGACGATTCAAGGGACATAGATTCGATATCGCGCTCTCATTAATTCGGAACGGGTAGGAGGACGCTCAAATCGTTTACAGCCTAATTCGGAACGCGGCCTAGGCTTGTCGAAAAAATATCGATACAAATTGAGCATGGAAAAAAACGAAGTCCGTAATAAAACTCGACCAAATACGCTTAATTTGCTTTGGTTTACTCTATTGTTCTGAGGTTTTCTCAGGTTTTCTCCTTTTGGATGCTTTTCGTAGTGTCAACATCAACTGACGTTTGACTTGACACTATTTGACAGTAAAGAAGGAGAAAGTGACACTGACAGTCAGAATAATGACAGATCAAACTGTTCGAGTTTGCCGAATTTTACGATTTACAAAACTGTAAAACTTAATGTTTACAGTGAATTTTCGGTGAAAACGAATGTTAATCGTGTTGAAAACATTTAACCTGTTATTTGGAGTGGCTACAACTGCTCCATAACCTAAAATGCTTCGGGCACCGGTAAGAAGAGGTATCGTTCTCCACCAGCCCTGGGTCCGGTTAAAGTCCTCAAGTAGTTTCATACGGAGCACTTTTATTAAATTTTTTGAGACAAATCATGGCCATAAACACGTCAAATCGAGCTCTGTGGTCCCGCTGTACGACCCAAGTGTGCCTTTTGTAAATGCTGGGATGAACCAGGTAAGTGACAATATTTTTGTTATTTACGCATATACTTTATTTATTTACGCCTCACTTTGATCCCTGAGAAGTTAAGTTTAGTGACGTATAAATATAGTAAGCCAACTTGACCAAAATCGTAGTGGCAAAATGCCAACCTTGTGTTTTTCCTGATCAGTTTACAACTTTTGTTATACTGTTTAGTTCCTGGTAATAGCAATGCCCTTGGCAAAAGCATAACGCTCAGCAAGGAATTTTAAAAGATGCCTGTTTATGATAGCAATCACACCTGTTGAGCTGCTGACAATTTCGTAAAAGTAAATTATTCTGAATTCCAGTTCAAAGGTGTGTTCCTTGGCAAAGTGGCTGCCCCTGCTGCAAGAGTAGTAAACTCACAGAAATGTGTGAGGGTAGGTGGCAAGCACAATGATCTGGATGTGGTTGGCACTGATGGACACCATCACACCTTCTTTGAGATGCTCGGCAACTGGTCTTTTAATGATTATTATAAGGTGAATATTTTTGTCCCCTCTTATACTTGAAAATTGTATGTACATGCAGCACAGTACATTATTAAAAATCAGCCTAATTTTGTCCCACTCCCAAGGCAAAAATTTGTAACAGAAGAACGGATGGATGTTGTAAGCAGAAGAGATTCTGCTCACAACATCTATCCACATAGAAATCAATTTTACCATTTTTCTTCTTTATGTGTTGTGTAATTTTACCATTAAACCTAACAATATGCTATGCCACTCTCCTCTAGCATTGCTTTCAAGCACAGTAGCAATGGTTTAGATTTCTAACAAAAAATAGTACCTCATAAGTACTCATACCTCTTTTAAAAATATATTTATTTGGACTTGTTCCTAACTGATTGGCCAGAGAAGGCAAAACACAACACAACACTTTCTTGGTACTTAGTAGTTTTCTTTCTTAGTACTTTAGTAGTTTTCTTTCTTAGTACTTTAGTAATTTTCTTTGTTAGTGCTCAGTAATTTTCTTTCTTAGTACTTTAGTAGATTCCTTACTTAGTACTTTAGTAGTTTTCTTCCTTAGTACTTTAATAGTTTTCTTTCTTCGCTCAATGCTAAACAAATTATCCTTTAAGTCTTTAACGACCATTGTCTTTCAGTTTCAATAAACACACTCATATAAAATTTAAATAATCCTTATGTGTTAACATAACATTTATATCAACCTTTAATTTGTTTTTTCACAGAAAGAGGCATGCAAGATGGCATGGGAACTGCTCCTTGGTCCGTACCAACTGAAACCGGAGAACTTGATGGTGACATACTTTGGTGGGGATGTTGCCATTGGTCTGAAGGCAGATACTGATTGCAGGGATATCTGGAGGTCTATTGGGTAGGGGTACAAAGTTTTAAAGATGTTATAAGAGTTCTAATATCGATCCGAGATCCGAATGGCGCAGTGGTAGTGAGGCTGCCCTACGTTCTTAGGGTCCCGGGTTCGAATCCTGGTAGGGGCAAATGTTTGTGTGATGAGCATAGATTGTTTCCGAGTCATGGATGTTATTTACAAACAAAAAGTATTTAAGTAGTATATCAACCATCTGGTGACCACGACACAAGCCTCAATGACCCTGAGCCGTTAATATTAGTGTGGCACTAGATGAAGCTGTGTCAAATGTCCTAGCGATATTTATATATATTAATACCCATACATGCTGGGCAGTCATCTGTCACTTTTTCTCACAAGCAAATGCATTAGGAAGTGTAAGATGGCGTTCTGGAGCCTGTCTTATACATATAGACAAGTAATTTTGATAATTAAAAAGTGTTGCATCAAAAACTAAAGTCATATTTTCAAAATAGACACATAGAACATTATTGTCTAAGACAGAACTTGTTTGTATTGATGCCAGCTCTTTGTTCCTGCTAATTTCGGGACCTATTTTGGCGGGATTTTTGTTGGCTGATAGCTGATGTTATACTGAGTAATTCAAGCTACTTTTTGTTGTAAAAAAATGAACACCCTTGAAATTGACAACAAAATTCAAAAATATTTTTTTACAATAATTTCACATGGACAAAGTCTGAGTGTTTATCTCATAAGTTTGCCGTTTACCAGTGTCTTTGGCTTTAAGAGGCTTGCAGAGCATGCGTAGTTCATAGAAACGTAATACCAAAATAATGTTACAAGCTGGGTATGAGATAAATTAATTACTACCGGTTAAACAACACAATAACTTTATTAATCACACAACAATTTAAACTTAATCACAAGTACACTACAATACACTACCGTTCACTATTCACTTAGATAT
Source organism: Xestia ashworthii (assembly GCA_950022955.1). Classification (NCBI taxonomy): domain Eukaryota; kingdom Metazoa; phylum Arthropoda; class Insecta; order Lepidoptera; family Noctuidae; genus Xestia; species Xestia ashworthii. Next base: position 2,811,809 of record OX465566.1, on the reverse strand, counting down.
CGCTCTTCAAGTTCACTTCGATTCGCTTCAATGTGTAGCCAAAACAAGACTGACTGTCGCGGCCCTGAGCGGTCTATTTATACTCGCCCACAGACACACCAGAATAACCTCGAATATTCTAGAGGGTCAGAAAAAACAGTAACAAAAGAACAGTAGGTAAGTAATAAAAATAGTAGGTAATTATTATTACTAGCTACTTGCACAAAACAAACAAATATGAACCGTATGCCCTAGGTGTACGGTTGAAATTCTAATGTCTTTTATAAAGAGCGAGTTTGTACCTACTAAACTTTAAAACTAATAATAATAGAAAGCTCTGGAAATTCCAACGTACACATACTGTAATCACGTGCTTTCTCGAATGTTCTAGTAGGTCCGATGTAACAATAATTTGTAAATCCAACATATTCCTAAGGTAGTGTGTATTTATTTCGATTGAATTACAGAATATCTAGGTTCCCAGATATTTATTTTGATTGGACATTAATTTAAACAAGAGTTATGAAAAAAGTTTTCTATAGAAATTTTAAATTCCTCATATCACATCTTTGTATCAATGTCCTTTCAAAATATATATTTGGGAACATAGATATTCTGTAATTCAATCGAAATAAATACACACTACCTTAAGAATATGTTTGATTTACAAATTATTTTGGTATTACGTTTGTATGAAATACGGGTGCTCCGCCGGCCCCTTAATGGCTTAATTCCTTTATCCTCCTGACTTAAATATAAGTATTTTGTATCTCTTCCAGTGTTCCAGAAAGCAGGATCCTGGCTAAAGGGTCCAAGGATAACTTCTGGGAGATGGGCGACAGTGGCCCATGCGGTCCATGCACGGAGATACACTACGTCAATCCCGATGGCTCGTTTACTGAGATATGGAATTTAGTTTTTATCCATTGTCACAGGTCAGTTTGTGTTTTATTTAAAAGAAATGGGACAAACTTACCAAGGTCCATGTTCACCGAAAAGATCGCGATCTGATTATCTAAAAACAGCTGTCACTGTGACATGTTCCCATACAAAAATGTTTTAGAATATTTTAGATAATCAGACCGTCATCTTTTTGGTGAACATTTTTTTTTTTTTTTCTTTATTGCATCTGCAATCAGTGCATTCACTTTTAGCAGATATGTTGCATGCTTCTCTCTTTTGGTGAACATGGATCTAAGTAGATTAGTGTAAGTACTTGTTCACGTAGGAACGCGCGGGCGCGGGCGTGGGTGCGGGCGCGGAGACCTGTCGAGTTCGTGTTCACATTGGCCGCCAGGCGTTTGCGCGAGCCCGTTTCTAGCGACAAGTTCATTCTGGTTGAACTTACCTGACGTCGCGAGTAAATCGCGCGCTCCGCCGCTAGTTCGACGTGAACACACACAAACATCTCACGCGTTTGATATTGCCGCGAGCCCGCCGCGCGCGCCAGTCGCTAGCTTGCCCGCTACTTAGACCGCACGTGCGTTGTGTACGTGAACACACGGATATTACGCCATATGTTTGATATTTCGTGACCGCGCCCGCCACCGCGTCCGCGAGTCAACGTGAATCAGTACTTAGCCTGCCAACAGACGGACTGCATCGCATCAGCAACCGCGCAGTCAATATATTAAACTGCATGCAGTTGTACGTTCAACTTCGTTCAGTCATGATATTATAGAGGTGTTGTCGAGTGTGTGGGGTAGGCAGGAGTATAAATAAAAGTCACTGCCTAAGTACTCACAGTTCTATTGCAGAGAGACGTTCACACGCACAACACAAAACAAGAAGGAGAACAGAGATGATAGTCAGAGTCACAGTAAACACAGAAGAACAGTTTATGAATAACGGTAAACACGAGATAACTAGCGAATCACGGAAACTATGCGTTATTCGAGGAGCCACAGAATTATGCGCACGCATCGTTGCGAGATTAGTACCGACTGAAGGTCATGGAGAGGACAGTCAACGATCGCGCGCTGCCTCCCACCGCACTCGCTCGCAATACGTCACGATGACGTAGCTCGGCCGCGGTGCGATTCCAGTGTACAGCGTCCCGGCATCATCCGACATTATATTGATGTTGTCAATATAGGATGCCGGTGATGTGTGTTAAGTGAATATTATAAATGCATGTAAATAAATGTGTTTGTATATGTCTTGTGTTGTGTAATATGCAATACAAATACATAAACTAAATATGGGTGTATTCCCTACAATATCAACCAACGCGGTTGCCGCACTTGCCGCACACGATTTCAGACGACCGCGTGAGTATCAGCGGTCGGCTAGTCGTGTGAATTCAATGTTAACTATGAACAGATGAACCGATTTTAATTTTGTTTTTTTTTGTTTGAAAGCTGAATTAGTCGGGAGTAGCTATGTTTGATAAAAAACAGCCGAAAATGGCGGATTTATTTAACAACTCCCTCAATATGGGTATCAAATGAAACGGCTTGACTAGTAGAGTTCGATACGCTATAATATAATTATTTTAAATCCAAGATGGCCGCCACCACAAAATGGTGAATTACATTTTTTTTACAATTCCCTCAAGATGGGTATTAAATGAAAGGCAATGTACTATGTGTCGAGGGTTTATTCATTTTTAATTTAATGTAACTTGTCTTTAGAGATGACAAAGGCAAAGTGCGAGGTCTGATGAAGCGTCACGTGGACACGGGTATGGGGCTGGAGCGCATGGCCACCATCTTGCAGGGCGTGCCCACCAACTACGACACGGACCTGTTCCAGCCGATCATCAAGGCGATTAAGAAGGCATGTATCATCATCTTCTTGCCTTTGTCCCATTTTTAAACGACTTCCAAAAGGAGGAGGTTCTCAATTCGTCAGTTTTTTTTTTTGGTATATTCCCCGATTACTCAAAGATGGCTGGACCGATTTGGATTATTTTTATTTTGTTTGAAAGGGTATACTTCACAGGTGGTCCCATAATCATCAAGTCAGGATCTGATGATGGGATCTTGGAGAAACAGAGAGAACTCTTCAAATTTTATAGACACACATAAAGCGATTTGGGTAGTTTTCGGAAGAGTACTTTCTCGGAGTAGTCACTTCGACTTAGTGAAGATTTGATGAAGAACTTCGGGGATAGGCAATGGAACTCCTCAATAAATGATAGCAAATGGACTGGGATTGTTGAAATCTCATATCTGTCTATTGTTTACACCAGTTTATAACATAACATCACGCCAGTACGCTTTTAAGGGGTAAGCGCATGTGAACCACTAAAAAGCGAAAAATAACTTCGAACGACTAAAACGACTTCCAAAAACTCAAAAAAGTGAAGTTTTTTTGTCACCGACTTCTGAAGCTAAAGTTCACTTAGACTTATCAAACTAAACCAATCCAACAAAGGTCACCGACTTTTTTGTTTTTAGAAGTCGGTTCTATACGCAACACGTTTTGGTCTTCTATTCTCCCCTGTCAACCATCACAGCGACACGCCGATGTATTTTACCAGATATGTTTAAGGCTGATACTCCAGGGTAGCCCGCGAGTTCATAAAGGTCTAGGAATGACTTCGACCTTGAAAAAGTCATTCCTAGACCTTTATGAACTTGGAGGGTTGTATTAATGAGTTTGATGATCATAATTTTATAACTACATACGTCTTACAGTCGCGAACGATATTTTCATCAACATAAAACGTAGCACTGGCCTGCAAATTGCAAAAAACCTAAGACAATTTGAATTTCGCGAATTTCTACACTGGAGCATCTACTTTAAGTCGTAGTGGTAGTGAGGCTGCCTTACGTTCTTAGGATTCCGGGATCGAATCCCGGTAGGAGCAAATGATTGTGTGATGAGCATGGACACTTGTTTCAGAGTCATGGAGGTTTAAAATGTATTTACAAACAAAAAGTATCTATGAAGTATATCAATATCAACTATCTGGTGTCCACGACTTGCTTAGTGCTGCTTGCTAGCGCTGCTAAGTGTGGCGCTAGATGGCGCTGTGTGTAATGTCCAAAGATATTTATTTATTTTGATCATCATCATCATGTAACACTTTGCTCATCCCATTAATCAAACCCAGGACGACATGCTCAGCAGTCCGCTCGACCAACGAAAATACATAATAGTGAAACTGAACGTTTTCCAGAATAGTAAAGGAGTAAAGCCGTACGGCGGCATGTTCGACCCTGATGCTGTAGTGGACGCAGCTTATCGGAGGCTGGCCGACCATGTGAGGATGATCAGCGTCTGTCTGGCAGATGGAGTGTTCCCTGCTTCTAAGTAATTCTTATTTCATCTACCTTGAACAGTTAACTACACTAGTGTATGTAATAGGAGGGTATATGCATGATTTTTTATCACTCTAAACAAAGTGTATTAACGTCAGAGATAGCATAGTGAAATTATTTTTTAAATATTAAAGAAAAAAACTTAGTTAGAAGCATTTGAAACTGTTGATTAGACAGAGAGATACCTTTCATGACATTCGTCAGATCGACATACAAAACCCATACTTCGGATTCCGTTTACCTAGAAAGAGATAAAAACAAAAAAAATATTGTAGTTTGTGCGGTTCGGCCGATTTCGGTCTTGTATTTTTGACATTCCAAAAAATAAATATATTATTATGCATATTCCCTATTATTACTAAAACACTGGGTAAACTAAGATGCACCTCGCGTGGAATTCGCCGTGCAACAACGCGCAGCTATGAAATCGAGCTGTGAATGATTTATGTGACAGTGGTAAACTGACGCAATAACCTAAGTTAGGTTATCATGGCGCTTGCAACAATACCGAAATATCGGAAACCGGAAACAAATAATAATTTCAAGCGCTAATGATCGCGCAGGGTATGTTTTAAACATTAACCGTCTTATTATAAAAACTTCCATAAGTACCAGGTTTAAACCAGAACTAAAAGGTCTAGGTTTAGTACGGTACTAACGTTAGTTCTTTCATTCGTATTACAAATCGAAGACCAACAAAGGACTAACTAGTACCAAAGAAAGTCTCTGGTCTTAACATTTTCCACAGATTATAAGCAACAAAATATTTAAACTGTTCATTCATTCGTTCATAGTTCTATGCGCCGTTCCTTTTTACAAAATGTTGTAACGTAAATTAAAGAAAAAATATTTCATAAATTTTTATTTGTAGTGATAAAATATAAAGTTTTGTTATTTAGAGGTATTTAAATATTCCGACTTGTATTTTTTTTTTAATGCATGTTCATAATTCAATTGTTCTGGTTTGGAACAACTATCGAGCTAGCGCGTATAACGGAGTGAACTGGGCAGCGCGCGTAGTTCGAGTAAGATATCGAAATAAGTTACAAACTTAAAGGATGTCCTCGAGGATCGTGGGATAAATCATCACGTAGCAGATCGACAATCTTTTGGCCAAAACGTTTTGTAAATCTGTATTTAAGTACATCGAAAATCTTCGTCAGATAGGTAATTGAAATGGATTTCGTCGCTGACGAACTCGGTTGGGTCCCCGGGAACTCTCAAAAATACCCAACAGATCCAAATCTTCCAAATCAATCGTATCAATAATATCAATCCTATCAATAATATCCATTTTTGTTTAAATCACAAAAACTTTCCGAAAATTAACCTCAAAACAAAAAAAAAGGATTTGACGTTTGACAATTTAGTACCATAGTTAAACTAGGGGTCACGATGGTCTAACTTTGGTACCATAGATAGTTCTAGGACTAGCGATAAACTTCGTTTTGTAATAACGTTTTTTCAAGTTCATGGTTTAGACCTAGTACTAAACCCGGTACTATTTTTAAGACCACGTTTTGTAATAAGACGGGTACGAATCTACGCGCACGTTTGAACATTTTCACACAACCGGCGCGCGCACATGTCGTTCTGTATCCCTCACGAGATTCGAGAGAGAGTTTAACACTAAAAAACACAGAGTTTATTTACAGCTACATTAGATACATGCAATTTAAAAATGTTTAAATGTTACATAAAATAAGATCTAAATTAAATACTTGTTCCAGTCTAAACCTGAAACAAATAATGAGGAAATCTTTCAAAATCTCAACGGACGTCTTCCAAAACCCTGAACTCATAAAGATCCTGTACAACGAGGTGGCCAAGACCCTGGGTTCCACCTACCCTGAACTCCTGGCTAAAGAAGCTGATGTCAAGCTCATCATAGACCACGAACGCGAGGCTTATGCCAAGATGAGGTCAGGGCTGAAGAAGAAGTGGAAGGAACTGTTGAAGCAGTACCCTGAAGTGGAAGAACTTAGTGATGTGGAGCTGCCAGGGTTTGCACAGGGGTATAAGGAGTTGAAAGAGGTAATTAGACGGTTTCTCATGCATTAAGGACATTTAAATCGAACGTCATAAGTATTATAACGGGTGCAAAATTGGTGCATCGTGAAAAGAAGAACAAAGAAGTTTATAACTTCAGTTTACATTTAGTTGATTAAATCGTCCGCAGATTTCGCTTGCTAATTCTATACATTATTCCAACTGAGCGAATCACGAACATCTTAAGCTATGTACAACTTCTCAAATAATAACTCTCTCAAACACTTTTAAACAACCAAATATTCGGAAACGTGGAATAAGCTCTCAGAAGATGTAGTCTCAGCCCAAAGTAGAATCTATGCGGCTAAGAACCTCTTTCGGTAGTTAATAGCAAGTTAATGTTGTTATCTTCTTCAAATAGACATTTTAATCCTTTATCCCACTAATAACCTTACCAAACTTCCACAGACAATGGCCAAACAAAAGACAACCGAAATACCAGGGGAACTAGTATTCAAGTTGTACGACACACACGGCTTTCAAGAGGACATCATCACCCGTATCGCGAATCTCAACAACTTGACCATCGACAACAAGGGCTTCTGGAAACTTCTGTCCAAACACAAGACAAGGCACAAGACTGCTTTCAAAGAACAAGAAAAATCTAAAGACCTTCTCTTCGAAGAAGCTATTAAAAGTCTTAAGAAAAGTGGTTACAGCAAGACAGACGATTCACCAAAATATAGCTACACATACACTAGTAACGGAAAGGACATAGAATTCAAACCGTTGAAAACTAAGTTAATAGGCATTTTAAACGAGGATTGGGTCTGGATAGACTTTTTACAAGCATGCGAAAATCGATCCTTTTACCTAGTAACAAAAGAAACTAATTTCTATTGTGAGGAAGGTGGCCAGGCCGGTGACGAAGGAATGATATTCATCAATGATAACGTTGCCTTAGATGTCAGAAGCGTCTTTAAGCTCCAAGATTTCGTATTCCATAAAGGCAATTTCTCTGTAGAAGGGGATAGAACGACAGTACAGCCTGACATGGATGTGGAGCTAGAAATTGATGGAGATAGAAGGCTTAGGTTAATGCAGAATCACACAGCGGTACACTTATTGAATGCTGCTGTGAGACAGGTGTTGCCCAATAGTGTGGTGTGCCCTACGGGTTCTAGTGTTACCGAAAAAGGCTTGAGTCTCAATTTGTCTGTATACGGTGAAAAGTTGTCGCAAGATGTGATGTTGGATGTACAGAATCTTATTAGGTGAGTTTAGTTTAAAAGATTTTTTAAAAGCCTGTAATAATAAAAAATAATGATTCCTGAGTGGAACGCTGGGTTTAAGTAAAATAATTGAATTAAAGTGTGTGTACTCAAAAAAAAATAAGTTTTAAAGAGAATCTCGGGCACCAGAGTACACACCATGCTTACGGATAGTTGGAGCAGCAGGCATTAAGAACCATTAATCTGCTAGTGGGGGGCATCAATAAAAATCGACCATACAAGTAAAAAATCTATCTTTATTGCCCGTAGGCTGCTGGACTTTAATTGAATATTTCTTAATAGCGAGCATTAATTAACGGTGAGTATTTAAAAAGAAAGATGGTCATTATTGCACTTAAAGATAATTAAAAAAAAATACCAAGGGCGGAAAAGACCAGCCCATAACACATGATGATTATCTCATGGGTCCTCGCAACTCAGGCGTGCGTCCCAGGTGAGTCTGGTAGGAGCCGCGCGTCCAAAATTTTAAATGGGTGAAAGGAAACACCTCATTGGGTGTTTCCTTCAAAATACAAAGGGCTGTCTTCTCTATTAGATGCAGGGCAACCAAAATAATTTAATAAGAGTTTGATTCCATCGAAATAAAACGAAATCCCATTGGGAACTATGTAGGACTATCGGCAGCCACCATTTGTTAGCTTAATTTGCCGTGTCCTGCATTCCGTTTATTCGGATTTATTCTCAGGCGATCCAAAACACGCCATTCTTCTAAAAATCTAGGTCGGAAAGTGTCAGTTACACACACACCAATACTACACATTAAGTACATACATATACAAACAAATTCATAAAAATCTAAACATAGTCGACCTAAATAGATATGAAATTAAATCAAAATTGACGGAATGGCTACTGGAACTGGACTACCTACAAACAGAATCCTTACTTAAGTACGTCTCCTAGCTACCTATATATCATCAATCACACACGACACACTCTCTCTCACACACATACACATACACACATTCACACACACATACACGCATACGCACACGCGAAAACACACACATACATCACGTTTTAATAATATTTACTACTACTATTACTTAAATTAGCTTTATATTCATAGTCGCTCAAGTTAGCTTATTTTCATAGTCGCTCAGGTAGATCGACACAGTCTACTATTATACTTATAAGCATCACCTTTAAGCTGAATCACTGTCTCTCAAGATACAGGTTACCTAGTTTGAGAGGCAGGGTTTTCCATATTGTGTGCAGATCTCAGTGCTCAGATTGTACTGCATTGTGTTACTACCAACGCTCATGTAAATTTTGTTTATACTTATAAAACATGTTAAATCTGTATTTTGGAAAAATAAAGTTATTTATTTTTTTATTTATTTAGTTGTCAAAGAAAAACTTCACAGCTAAGAAAAATCAGTGTGACCAGTACACAAAAAAAATATTTTAAAGCAATGAATTCGTTTTCATGTAACAGGTTTAAAAGACTCGTTACAAGCCGTTAATGTCCGTCCGCTGGGCAAAGACCTCCCCATATAGGTACTCTTAATGTGGAAGTGTGCATTTAGCACAGTTTTCTTCAGTTTGTTATGCTGATTGGTTTTATTAACTTGTATGGAAATGCACATACTGGCGCGAGTAATCGCGTGACTTCTTTATCATTAAAACACTAGACGCATACAGTCGCGTTTTAGATGGGATTTGCCTCAGTGTGGACAGAAAAAAACTAGTTCTTGAAAAGGCTGATCCGATCGCTTAAAACTTAGTATTCCGGAGTGGTATCGAAATATTTTCATGCTAAATAAGGCCGGGCTCCAGTGAGAATCTAGCTCATTACTTTATTTGGTAGACTAACTATCTTCTATTTTTACAGAGAATCCATAACCTGCAACGCGCCCATAAAGACCCGCGTACTGACGAGTGTGGAACTATCCCGCGAGCCGTCAGTACTGACGGTCCCCGGCGAGACATACCCCGAGGTTGGTCTGAGGCTCGTCAGCGCGGACCCGCCGCTCGTGTCCAAGTGAGTTACTGTCAGCGTCAATTGAGTTATTACTGTCAACGTTAGCTGAATTGCTATCAGTTCCCACTGAGTTACTGCCATTGTACACAGAGTAACTGTCTGTGCTCACTGAGTTACTCTCTGCATCCACTGAGTTACTGTATGTATTCACTGAGTTACTGTTGGAGTCTCATTACTTCAGGTTCTTTAATTGTAGGCCACTAATCTGTCACTGGTAATCCGACGATTACCAACATCCCTACTGCTGACTGATATACAAATATAATGTGTTGCTAAGGGAGCTGTGCTGCGGTACCCACGTACCGTCTACGGGCGCGCTGGCCGAGTTCTGCGTGACGCTGGTGAAGGGCGCGGGCGGACAGACGCCCACCGTGCATGCGCTCACCGGAGAGAGAGCTAAACAGGTATCATACCACGATATGGAAATTTTTTGTAGCAATATTTGACAAATAGACATGAAACTAGCCTTTAGACAACATAATAACAAAAAATCAACGAACATTATAGATTTTTATGACATATATTGGCTTCGAAGATAATATTTCTAAACCTTGACAATTTCAAAGTTAATTTAACTTGGGCGCCCGAACTCTGCTCGCATGAAAATATAATAAACAAACTTTCCCAGATATGAGACCTAGCGACAGAGTGCCTTATTCACAAGGGGAAGCCGCCAGGAATCTGCTTCTTGGGTGCCTTCGCGCCTGCTAGCTAGATCGATTTTTACTTATAATGTCCTAATGCTGGGAAACAGGCCCCTCCATAGAAATATAAAAAACAGGACAAGTGGCAAGGGGGCGTGTCGGTGTCCGCGCGACTGGCACAAGAGGCCCAGTCATAAGCAAATGGCTATACTATTTTTGCAATAAATACATTGCTCCTCAACCACTACTGAAGTTTGTCGCTAAGTGACTGACTGGACAAGCAATATAAAAATCACCAAACGATAGTTCAATAAACGGATGTATCGCGTAGTGCGGCCGCTGTTTCTTACGACGAGTTAGTGATGTGCTTGTGAACCGATGTTTTTGTGTGGGTAAGTTGTACGGTGCATGGTAAATACACGATGTGTTTGATGGCATAAGGTTTATAATTGATTGTGTACTACGTTCTGTTTTAAGCAATGCGGGTGTGTGCGCGACTACGTAACAATTGCTTTCACTGAACTGCATGTTTAGTAGTTGATGTGTGGTAGGGGCAAAGTGGAGACACAGGGTTCCGATACATTTTCGTCTAACGGGCATATCTCCTTTTTATTATATCTATGGGCCCCTCTCTTGCCATGTTGGTGGATGTTAAAGCCCAGTCACCCAAGCCAAAAAAAGGGGTGAGCCTCGGAATGAGATAATCGCGAAAAGATTTTTGTGACATTGACGTTGAATAATTTACGATGCAGTCACGTGGTTTCATGACGCTTTTGAACAATTTTTAGAACACCAAAATGAAGGTATACACGAGTTAACAGTTTATTATCTTTCATACCGAGGTGAAACCCAAATATGACTGGCCAATTAAATGTCTTCGAATGTGACATTCCCCAATTCGAATTCAAGAAACTTATGTTTTCAAAGATCTTGTAACCTTGTTCTTTATTAAACAGGTCCGTGAACTATTCTGCCGAGCCGAGAAATTGGAGCAAGTAATAGACTTAATAGACCCTGAGAGGAAGAGAGAGGAGGTGTCTAGCATCAGACAACAGCTGACGGAACTGTGCGGCACCAGTGGCGCCCCCTACGCGGACTACGCCAAGTGTCTGGCGCTACTCGACAGCTTCGCCAAGAGGGACGTGCAACAGAATGATCTGGCTTTGAAGTTAGTATTTTAATTTCTTAGACTCCCTTGTAAAAAAAACATGTTTTTTAGGGTTCCGTACCTCAAAAGTTAAAAAAGGAACCCGTATAAGATCACTTTCTTGTCCGTCTGTCACCACCAATTTTTGCGGGAACGAGTGGACCTAGTTTTGACAATAGGGAACAACATTAGGTGATATTAGGTATCGATCACAATGTGAAAAACAGAAGTTCTTTTTGTTCCGTGTTGCGGTACTATTTTTTGTAATGCCGCTACAAGGCAGATGTGTTTTCGGGGCTGTGGGACTGTTCAAAAGATATACCGCAGCCCTGTTGCGCTCCGCCCAGACCGGGAGGGGGTCATTTGTTTTCCTATACGAAAAGAAAAGGGAGAATTATGTGTTATCCATTTTTATGATAAAAACTTTCTCAATTCATCCAGCTCAATAGCAGAGACAGAAGTCCGTGAAGCAGTAAACCAAGCAGCCCAAGATGGACGCCGCTTCGTGGTCTACTTCCTGCGCTGTTCCTACCTCATGCAGAGCGATGGTGTGAAGTCAGTGCTGGGTGAGCGACACAGTATCCCCACCATGGTTCTGGGCTGTGCCGGCGGAGTACTGGTAGCGGCCTGCACTGTGCCACCGGTATGTCATAAGCTCATAATATCTTTATCCTACAATGTTCCTGCTGCCGACCGAAACTTAGGTCAAATGAATAAGGTAGATGACAAAAAATAACTCATTAGTCCGTCAATTAGATTACCAAAAATATTTGACGTGTTTTTCTTTTGTAACGTAAACCAAAATTGACGAAGATACGACGCTTTTAAAATTCTCAATCTGTCACGCCTTGGTATAGTTTTTAGTAAGTTCTGACATCACGAGCCCAAACTCCCGAGTTTTGATGCGTTTTATCTTTGTTAATATTCATTGATTTACAAAAACAAAAAATACGTGTCCATTATTTTCCAATACTCTGAAGGACTAAATAAATTTTTAATTTTTTGATACTGTCGTCATGCATGCCTATTACACAAAACAAATGTTCTACTAAAATTATCGTTTTCTTAAGCTTATCTTAGCATGGTAAGAGCGAGCGAAGCGAGCTCGGATTTCCGGGCACCTCGGCTCCGACCGTTAGGTTGCTTTAAATTCTGCAGACAGAAATAGGAGCCCCTTCGCCTTACTTCAACATTTTGATATTTATCTTGACGTTGTTTTTATTCCTATTTTTGATTAATCATAGAGAGCAAATTAAATAATAGAGTAGAGTGGTCCTCGAAGAAGGTTTTAATATATGGTGAAAACAGCATGAAAATCGGTGCAGTCGTTTTTAAGTTTATCGCAAACAGACAGACAGATGTGGCGAAGGGCTTTGTTATATATTTTTTAGTGATAAGTGATGTAGTAAATGAATGTGTGTGTGTGCAGGAGATGGTGTCGCCCACGTTCTCAGCGTGTGTGTGGCTGCGCTGTGCCGCGCGAGTCTTCGGCGCCGCCGTCACCGCACAAGCTCATCTCACGCACGCTGAGATGACGCCTTCCAAGGTACTCCTAACATTACTTGCTGTATTTGTCTAAATATTCTGACTTTTTGACTGCGTTGTTGCTAACGAAGAGTGAACAGGCGTCTTCTGGGCACGCTCGTTCTATCATATATCTATTCCATCGCTTTCCATCAGGCGTGACAGAGGTCAAGAGCAGGCCCATTTTGTAAAGAAATCATGCGAGGCAGACTGGGCACTGCAGATAGAAGTGAAAACTAAGTAACCTATATCTGCTACGGGTTGTGCCCCGCGTACGCCTCAGTGGTGCTACGCCGTAGCGTATCGGCTACGAGTGCTACGAAGCGTTAAGTGACAGTCACGCGACATCCATGATTTTTGTTCACCCAAAAGGTGCTCAACGCGCGTAAAGAAGTTACTTATCACTTTAAAAACATGTGCTTTTTTTGTCATAGTTTGTCTCACGGTAAAAGTAACCCTATTTTGAAAATTGGCGTGCATAAGTACCTTCTAGAGGACCTTAGACAAACATCATTTCGTTTCAGCAAAATAGCCTAAATAAAAACATCTTCCTTTGCAGGTGAGCTTAATAAACTGCGAGCAACTAGTCCAAGACGCGATGCGCGTCGCCATCAAATTTGCGCAGTCACACATCAAGGAGAACACCGAACCTTCCATAGACACACAGAATAGACAACAGAACTGATCATTACACTTATATCTACTTTGAAGAAACTGTAACGACCTCATGGAGGCGAGAAATACTCGTACCGACTGGGAGCTTTAAAGCCATATACGAGTCTCAATAGGGGACAAAATGTTCCAAGACTTGTGTCCAGAGATGTCGCGCGAAGTCGCCCGGCTTAGTGTTGTGTTGCAACATTTATGAGAGGTTTTGTTTCCAAGAACTGTGTAGATGGCGTTGAACTGACTACGTTACTAGGTGCCGAAGCCAAAAAGCTTAGAAAAAAAAACATTGCGTCACGACACATACGCTCGTTGACTGACACTTTCGTTTGCTTAAGCCTCCGAATATAACCATTACATCCAAGTGAAATGATGTGATGTTCCGTTTCTTGCAGTAACTTACCAAGTTCAGCGCCATCTATCTAACGACTAGGGAAGAGTTTGAAAAGAAAAGCCTTCATTTCATAGTTTTCACAATACGATATTTGGGATGTTTGTCCGCTAATGGGCGATTTAATTGTGTGCTACTTCCCTAAGTGGGAATCGCCACGGCTGAATTCAAGTTTTCTTACGTTTTTATGCAATTTGCACTCTTGCATAAAAATAGTGATTAAATGAACTTGAGGGTTTTATTAACGGTTTATATGGTTATAATTGTGTAGTCATATTTGTGACGGTCGCTAAATATATTTTAATCAACATACAGCCTGAAACTGACCTAGAAATTGCTAAAAACTTAGGAAAATTTGTTTTCGCGGGCTACCTTAGTGTATCCTCCTGAAATGGTGAGCTACCGCATTGGCACCGGGAGGCATTTACGATATCCCCCCGCACCGCGCAGCTGTCTCATAACAAAATTTTTTCTGATATACGGTAGACCTGAAGCCCTTCTCCCTAACGCTTCGTCCGTAAATACGGATCTATTTGTCTCTCTCACTCGCACTAATCTACTGACGTGCGCGAGAGAGACGGATAGATTCGAATATACGGACAAAGCGTTAGAGAGTAGGGTCGCAGGTGCCCTAGCATGAGCAGCCCTAATGTTATGGTGGTTATCGCCTGATTTAGTAGCTTGCAAAATCACTTGAAACATCGAAACTAATGGTTTACTTTTGAAGCATAATATTTATATTTCTTATTTTCTGCATCCCAGAATTCCAATGATATTACTAAAAAGACAATCGAGCCGCTTTTACTACAAAATTATGGAATATTAAAAAACATGTATCCAATAATTTATTGATAATAATAAATTTTTATTTCATATTTAATTAATAATTTGTGAGACGAAACGAAGATGTGTTTTGGAAATGGTATTTATTTTCAGTTAGTTTTAATGTATTTTATTTTAGAAAGCTTGTATAGCCGGGCAATTAAAATACTGCCTTAAAAGTTTAATTGTTCATGCACCCAAGTTGCCCAACTGCCCTAAGAATGCTACACTGTTCAGGTCGGTACATTCAATTAGGTAGTGTTTGTGGTACTACCTTTATTAGGTGCCTATAAACTGCCTCGTTGGTCTAGTTAGCAAGTGTGACTAGTGAGCATGAGCTCCTGGGTTCAATTCTCAAGTCGGGCAATGTAAGTGGGTTTTTTCTTCAGGAATTTCACAGCAGCCACGTTCGGTAAACTCCGATCGGCATATACAGTTTCTGAATCATGTTGGGGCTCATTTCGACCTATGCTGAGTAGCAGTTTCCCTAACGTGTCTACATAACTAGTCGGCATAGCGGCCCGGTGTTGCCGACACATACCGACCCGAACTTGTGTGAAGCATCGCTTAGTAGTAAGTAGTGTAAGTTTGAATGAAATTCGAAGTGTATTGTTGAAAGTCTTCCTGTAAATAAATAATAGCGTCTACCTCTATTTTTGTAATTAAACGTTGTTTGAAACGAAATGGTTGTATTTTTTATTTAGTAACCAATCATAGGTGCCGTATCGAGTTTTATTATAACCGTTATTTGCTAGAGCGGGAAACAGAGCGACTGTGCGTTTCCGCTGTTTCTCGCTCTAGCTTAGGTTTATTTTATTTTTAAATTGTCTACATTATATTTTTACTTTGAACGCTCTGGCATGCACTCACATCGTTCTCACAGTATGAACACGCATTTTTCGCTTGGAAATGCTACACTATGTAGTAACGGGCGCGCGTGGGACGTCGCCGCTGGGCGCGCTTCTCAGTGAACACTCGCATGCGTTTACGGCCGACCCACACCGGAGTGGCGCGACCTCCAGACCCCTCGCGCCTAGTCTATTTTAGACTAGTTTAGTTTCTACATTCGGCCGGCAGCTTCCCGCGGCGCCGCGAGCGGCCTCGCGTCGCCGCTGGCAGCCGCGGGCAGAACCACCGACAAGACGCGAGTGTCGCGCGACCGCTCGCGTAACCGCGGGCTGCCTCGCGACCTTTTCAAGCGATACTGGTCTTTTAAGTAAATGTAGATAAAGTTTAAAATTATTTCACACTGAAAGTGCTCGCCGCGTCGCTGCCGGACGCTGCCATTCCGATGTGACTCGGCCCTTAGTACGCACCGCAGCGACTTCGTTAATGAGCCAAATAGGTGCAAGTCCTTACACCTGATCTTTCTGAAGAATATCATTAATTCACCGTGTGAGAGTACAGGTAAAAAAAAAACCAAAGCAAAACAATTAACAAGACAACCCTCCATACAATAAAAGTTATTTATTCAAGACATAAATTGACAAAACCGTCTGAATAATACACACAACTAAGTTTCATTGAAAACTACTTTATTAATAAATAGGCAATAGAAAGAATATGTAATGTACATTAAAACTGTAACAAAAGTTTCTACAATATTGATATTGTCTATGGTTACAATGGCGGTCATAAAACTGTTAGGTAATCAGAATAAAATACACAAATTCATAGAAAACTATTTATTATTACATAATTACATTCTAATTAAATATATTTACAGTCAGTTTTAAAATCCAGTGGGATCGTATCACTCATCACATCACTAATAAAAGTTTTTATTTTATTGAGAGAGTTTTCATGTCTATAATATTTACGGTTTCACAAACCTAATAATTTCGGTTTTCTGTAGATTTAAATCTATGGGGCTTGATAACTTTTCGTACTCGAACGGAGTTACAAGGAGACGTTGCGAGTCCGAGATTAGCCGTAGTACCCCGATATAGTTAGGTTAGTTTCCGTAAATATTGATAGACATATGTAAGTACGTGAATTTGACTCTCGGCTGCGTAACGTTTTGTAACAATTATTGATAATGTGCTCTTTTGCTTTTATAAGTGTATTTTTTTGTTTAGAGTGCATTTTTTTACCTTTTGTAATGTTCATTTAAGTACTTTTTTATATCGGGATTCATTCGGAATCAACCTTATAGTAAATGGACATGAATACATGTTCATTTACTTTAAGGTTGATTTTCCAGGGTAACGAATTTTTCAAGGTCAAAGTCGTTTCTCGGCTTTTGTGAACTTGGAGGGTTGTATTGATGATTTTGGCGATTATTATTCTATAACTACATACGTCTTACAGTCGCGAACGATATGTTTGGCAACATACAACTTAGCACTGACCAGCAAATTGCAAAAAACGTAAGAAAATTTGAATTTCGCGGGCCACCCTGACGCTTTCACCTTAACGGGAAGTTAATCATAGGTGGCGAACCCCTTGCATTTGAACTTGTTACTCCAAATACTGGCAAATACACTTTAAAAAGAGGAAAGAGCACACTCCAACTCACTCTCTTAATGCGAGAGTGAGATGTTAGAGAAAACGTGACGCACGCGAGGGCCAAAAAGCACGGACTAGTGGTTGTCCATGTACTGCAGCTCCGACAGCAGCAGGACCGTGTTGGGAAGAGGCCGCGGCTGCGGAGACAGGATCGTCAGCATCTGACGGTCCATGTCCACTGCCGTGCTGTAGGACGAGATTATACTCGTTAGATTTATTTGTATAGTAGAATCGTTTTAAACTGGCAAAGTAATCGAATGTGGACTTGTACCAAAATCTCGTAATCTCAAACTCAAATCATTTATTTCAATTGGACCATTATGGCACTTTTGAATGTCAAAACAACAAAAAACCAAAGCTACAGTCACAAGGCATAGTAACTTGTAAAAGTTCCCTAGCGTAGATCTCTATGGAGAAGAACGGGCAAGAAACTCCATGGACACTCTTTTAAATCAAAATATTGTTACAAAATCTTGGTTACATCATTCATGTTGTGATTATACATATATGTGAGAACGATGTAGAAAAACGTGCACATTAAGAGCGTCTAGAGAAGAGAATTAAAAAAAACGTACAATAGCTTTCGCTACCCGTACTATCTGTCGTTAAGTATTATATCGCACCCATATCATAATACAATACCTGTGTATAGAGCTTTGACTGTAGAAGGGTTTATACTAGCTGATGCCCACGGCTTCGTCGTACAAATTATATACTAAAACCTCCCTCGAGAACCAGTCTATCCATTGGTGAAAACAGCATGAAAATCGGTGTAGTCGTTTTTGAGTTTATCGCGAACATACAGACAGAGAGACGCTGTGGAGTACTTTGCTTTTTTTTCATGGAATAATTCCGAGCTGTACATGGGCAAAAACTGGTCACACATTATCAGCAATGATTAGATAGATACTCACACACACACGAAGCCAGCCAAGTTGGAGTGCAGCACATCATCTTCAGGGCCTGCAGCGAAGGACACGGCCAGTATGCGGTGATGTAGCGCAGGAGACGGCCACACGCTCACCAGCTTCGTCAGCGCGTCCTCCGCGCGCATACCCAGCGGCATGCACGAGTCGGGGAGCGACGGGGCTCCCACCTAAGGGGGGAGGGGGATTACTTATATCAAGGTTCACGCTACGACAGCTTGAGGGTACTCTCATCTACCTAGCTTTTTCCCAACTATTTTGGGGTCGGCTTCCAGTCTAACCAAATGCAGCTGAATACCTGTATTTTACACGGAGCGACTGCCTGTCAGACCTCCACAACCCAGTTAGTACTGGGTAATGCGATACCCCTTGGTAAGACTGATTGTTCAACTTTTTTGGCCACTGACTACCTGTAACGACTGTCAAAGATCTACAAATGACAGCCGGGACCAACAGCTTAATGTGTTTTCCGCGAGGCACGGAGGAGCTTGTCTGTCTGTTTGCTACCTTTTCACGACTAAACGGCTGATTGGATCATAGTGAAATTTGGCAAGGAGACATATTTCAACCTGGGGAAGAACGTAGGCTATATATTGTCACGCTAATAAGTTACGGGGGTGAGCAATATTGAATTATGTCTATATGTGACGCAGACGAAGTAGCGCGGGTCAGCTAGTAAAGTATATTTTGTGACTAATACGTTCATAACACGATGATGATGATGAGATAACGAGTAATAGAGATGTATAGATAGAAGAAGACTTGCTGCACTGACGTTTGTTTCTAACCGTCGTCAAACAAAATGGCGAATGAAAGAGACAAAGACAGCAACCTGCCCCTTTGCTGTGGCTACCCCACAGAGGTTACCCTTAGAGCGCGGTTGCTTAGTTTATAAGTTTTATGCCCCTGGCGGCCTTACACTCGAGGCAAAAATTCACAAGTTACATTAAGGCGACTAGATGAGCTAAATTAGCAACTCTATTTGTGGTGGTTCAAACTTCGTTTGAAGTGATGTAAGAATAAAGTTCAAATCAGCTTGCACTACAAAGTGGTTGTTACGTCAGTCACTGCGGGCAAAATAGTGCGAAATGAGTGGTTTCGATCGATTTACAAAAAAATATATTGATTGGACTAAAAAATTAAACACTATAATGCTAATATGTATATTGCTTGTAGAATTATTTGCCAAAAAATTAGAATGATCGCATGTATTTTAGTATGTTTTTTTTTGGTTGAAAGAATTTTTTAGAGATAAGTCCGTGATTTTTTTATCGAGTCAAATTAATTATATTATGTTTTCAAAACACTATCATGCTAGCATATATCCTGAAGAATATCATATATTTTTCTGGTTTTGTTCATTGCCGTGAATCATATACTTTTGAACATGTGTTTAGCATGTGTATGGCATTTTAAAACAAGTGTTTAGCTCATGTAGTCGCCTTAAATTAAAAGTTTAAAAAACCGGCACGGGAATCGACAAATAGGGTCATAATTTCACGTATATGATTCTACTAGTCAAGCCCTTTCATTTGATACCCATATTGAGTGAGTAGTGAAAAAAAAACACCATTTTGTGGTGGCGGCGATCTTGGATTTGAAATTTAGCGTATAGTATTTTACTAATCAAGCCCTTTCATTTGATACCTAAATTGAGGGAGTTGTTGAACAAAAATATAACCCGCCAGTTGTTAAGTAAATACGTAATCCGCCATTTTGTGGCGGCGGCCATCTTGGACTGATTTTTATCAAACATAGCTTAGAACACACCCGACTTATTCACCTTTCAAACAAAAAAAATTAAACGCGCGCGTCGTTGGTTAAAAACAACCAATTTTTAATTGTTATTTTCTAGCTACTAACCTTATAAATCTTGAGATCTGTGAACTTAACATCGAAGGAGTGCGGGTAGTAAGGCGTACGCTTGCCGTAAAAGTATTCGCGAATGCGCGCGTCTCGGGACTCGGTTCGCTGCGTCGATGAACGCTCCACTACCTGTAAGGTTTTACATATTTTTAGGATTGTAGATTGTAGCATTTCCAGATGTTATTTAGACCAAATGACATAATTATGACAGATGTTTCAGAGAGATTCTAAACATGTTGGTGCACATCTATGCTAATATTATTCAGAGGTATTTGTTAGTAAGTTCAGTGCCATTTTTATGGAATTCCCCTATTTTTTTCCTATTTATTTATCTATGTATTGTACATAGTGGTGGCCCAAAATCAAACATCTCTTTTTACCTGTGATGATGATACCAACGGGCCGATTTCGACGACAGCGACTGCATTCGATGGCTTTCTAGTGTTATTGTGAGAGAGAGCTTTGGTGTCCTGCTCTCTCACGTGCTCTCAAGGGGTTAGCATATTATCCAACTTTGTCCGAAAAACTCCGAGCACAAAGTGGACATGTCAGAACACTATTGATAAAATTGTGTAAACTTTAGGTGGTCTAGCTTTAAGGTTATCACGAAGTCCAGCTGCGACCTGATAATATTAGTATAGATAAGGGAAAGACACTCACGCCTCCACTCTTGGGTAGGTACACGACTTTGACGAACTTCGGCATGTCCCTCTTGAGCTCATTGTATAGCCTCTCGTTGTCCAGCACCAGGATTACATCCACCTGTAGGGAAATAGAGCATACAACATCCCTTTAGTAAAGTCTATTACAGGCATTATCTAGTACAGTAAGGTGTTGGTTGATTTAAAGCTTTATCAATAGAATTTCATAGAGGTATTAGTTAGATTCCTGTTTTCTGAAAACAAAAAAACAGAAAACTTTTCAAGTTAGTTTGTATCTCTATCTAGATCTCTCTGGAGGAGCTCGTGGCTAAATAATAACAGCCGCTCGGGTCGATCTTTAGGTAAGCCGAGCTTGCCTAGGTTGGCCTGTGGATGGGTGAACACCCTTACATACCAAGTTTCCTCTGTGCCTAAGAAAGCACTATAAGCTGTTGGTCGCGGCTGTCATTTGTAGATCTTTGACAGTTGTTACAGGTAGTCAGTGGCCCAAAATGTCTGACAACCAGTTTTACCAGCATTATCTAGGTTGTGGAGGTCAGATAAACAGGCAGTCGCTCCATGTAAAATATTGATATTCAGCTGCATCCGGTTAGACTGGAAGCCGACCCCAACATAGTTGGGAAAAGGCTAGGCAGATGATGGTATCTAGATCTCTCTGGTAAACCTGCAAGTCAGCTTACCTCAAAAGCCTGCGCAGCGTGTGTGAGCACCTTGTACCCCGCATTCTTGATCCATCCGCAAGTGTTGATGATCACTCCTGATGTTGAAGCTGCAATACAATTACATATTAATATCAATTAATAACAATGCCATAGAGAGGTGTTGAGTGGTAACCGCCGACTGTGGACATCTGCAATACAAATGCATCACCATACTCCAATGTTTGCATGCCATTTTTATATTAAAACTAGCTGATGCCCGTGGCTTCTCACGCGTACAAATTATATGCTAAAACCTTCCTCAAAACCACTTGATCCATTGGTAAAAACAGCATGAAAATCGGTAATGATAAATGATATTTATTCAGCAAGTAGGTTCAAACACTTTTACACGTAATTTTTTTTTTAAACTAGATGGGGCCGTTGTTTCGTACCTGACTACTCTGAGAAGAAACAACCGAAACAAACTCAGAGGTCATAGTCTCTTTTAAAGTCCAGACAATCTTGTTCAACTCACATGAGAACTATGCAGATTAGTGTCTGAGATTATCTTTTGAAGAAAGAACCATACAGATTTGAGTGGACCTGTCCAGTCAGTGCAAGCATTTGTCAGTTATTGTGTAGCTCGACTTTAAGCTCAAGGAGCTCAACGAAACGACGAACAATACCAATGAAAGGACATTTGGGTAGGTCGCTTATAGTACTCAAACTGCCAGACAGTCGTGGGAAAAAAACAACAAAAGTGACCCACAAGGTCCTCACATTCACAATAATTAAATAAAATAAATAATAATTTACAATTCAAATTCGAATGTCAATAAAAATACGAAATGTCAAAAATAAAGTAAAAAATAATGAAACTAAGTATTCATGTCAAATCATTCAATGTCATGACAGTCACAAGTAAATATTCATGTCAAATAAACACACACAAGATAAAAAAATAATAAAATACTGAAGTATTCATGTCAAATCATTCAATGTCACAGTGTATAAAATAAAGGAATCAATAATAAACAAGCGAAGTCCGAAATTTCAACATTCATAAAGCAAATTGGAGCAGCTTAATCCCAAGCCTTGTTATCTTCGAGATAGTGATTAACATGATAGAAGGCTTTCAGGCTTGAATATGGCTCGGAAGTTTATTGTAAAAACGTATACATTGGCATTTGAACATACCCCCTATTTTTTTGAGCCTCGTTGCAGGAATAATAAATTTGTGTTTGTTCCTCGTATTTATCAACTATCTAGTGTCCACGACACAAGCTTTGCTTAGTGTGGCACTAGGTGGCGCTGTGTGTTAATGTCCAGCGATATTTATTTATTTATTTTTATTTTTATGTTGTGGATATCACTGTATATTTTAAACAAAAGAATATTTTTGTGTGCGTACAACAGGTTTTCATAAATAAACTGAGAGGGCACAGTAAGAATATTAATCTCTTTAAATTTTTCTCTGAGGGAGTATCGGGGACTTAGTTTATAAATTGAACGAGGTGCAGTAGTTTATGAGTTAATCGAGAAACGGACAGGCAGACACGGCGGAGGACTTTGTTAGCATGTATAACATTGCATTTGTATCATTTGTCCACCACACAATTAAATAAATTGACTTTTTCAAGTGGCAGGAATGTATTAATTTCTTAGTTTTTCTGGAAATCTTGTTCAGTCTTAAAACAACGATTATTTGCACGTACTCAAATAGGGGAAATAATATATGGTTACCTTTCTTATTATTTTCACATCGCTCAGCAATGACCTCGGCTAACCTGGACACTATAGTGTTGTACAGTTCCAGGTTCTCTCCGGGAGTGTTGTGACCAAAGTGATACACCAGCGGTGCTTGCTGACTGAAGCCTTCTTCAATTGATGCTGGTCTTTCCACCAGGAGTGCTCCTGTTTATGTTACATTTTGATTTTAATATAAAAATACGGGTATTCTGCTGCTTGCTGTTAATCTGGAAGCCGACCATTGGAAGCATGTCGATTGGGCTTGGCAGTTGATGATCACGGATCACGGTGGTCATCATTATCAAAGCAAGAGGAATGATTTTTTGTTTTTTTAACAGAATATAGTTAGTGTAGTATGGACATGATTGTGTACAGAGCAGATGTAAGCAGGGATTGCCCGAGAGCAGCGGTGGCCCAGTGGTGGCGGCCCCGACTTAAGTAAGTTGTGGGAGCGAACCCAGACAGGCGCATTACTTTGTGTTATTTATTTCATCACCACTGCTCTCAAAACGGTGAAGGAAAAACATCGTGAGGAAACTGGCATGGCCTAGAACCAAAAATTCGGAGAGAGACATCTACCAAAACGCGCTGGGCCAGCGTG
The DNA here is from genome assembly GCA_950022955.1 of Xestia ashworthii. Lineage (NCBI taxonomy): Eukaryota > Metazoa > Arthropoda > Insecta > Lepidoptera > Noctuidae > Xestia > Xestia ashworthii. The sequence goes on along the minus strand of OX465566.1, from coordinate 2,788,150 downwards.
GTGGATTATAGCCCATACAATATAAAATATAAAACTGCTTCACATCCCAATTGCTTCATAGCCCATAAAATATAAAACTGCTTCACATCCGTAATCTCACTAATACAGGTCCAGTTGAATAGCAGTGTCGGGAACTAGTTGTCCGTCAGTTTGTTGAACTGGGCCTATTTGGCGCAGCCGTGAGGCACAGTGTCACATTATTCTTACTTTTTTTTATTGTTTAGATTTAAGTTTTTTACAAGTAAGGTTTTTAAAAATTTTGTGGGATGTGAGACACAGCATAGACTAAAAAAATTATACTAGATTGTTTTAGACTGAATCATCAATAAACATCATAATATTTTGCAATCAAAATTAATACTATTTGATTGTGAAATATTGCGAAACAAGCATGCTCCGGATCGGATTTCCCATCAACAATAATGATTAAATTTTACCTTCTATTTTCACATTTTTTTTTTACCCCTAAGAATTTACAAGAATCATTCCAAAGTGCTCACTATCGTAAGTATGTATAAGGATCTATAGAACATAATTTCTTGTTTGACCTATCAATTTAGGCTGCACATTTGCATGTCAGTGTCAGAATTGAAGGTTTTTATTAAGCAGACAAAAAATACCACATACCAATAGTGCCCGGTACACTGATATGCCCCTGGCCTACATCCAGCTCCACATAAATAGGCCTTCGTCCCATCCTCACTGCATAGTTCAACAGTATCCTCGTCAGGGTAGACTTGCCCACATCCCCGGGTCCCACAACCATGGTTACAGGCCCTCGTGTGGACTCCTGCTCTGCTGCCACTCTCTGTTGTTCAAGAGCAGCATGGACATTGAGGTATACAACCTAAAACAAAAGGTTTTTCTTGAAATACTGTGCTCTGATGCTCTGATTTTTTTTATTGGTCTGATAGACTAGGGTGTTTAATTAAACTGCAATCATCTACAGCCTGACTTAATCCACCGCTGGACATAAGTTTCTCTATTCTTCTGCCAATTCTTCTTCATGTGAACAGCAATCATACTCAGGTACGAGTCACTAGGGTCTAAGAATGCGATTGAACTGCCCTCACAAAATGGGATGACTAACTTATTAACTACTATTGTTGGATCAGCAGTGCTTTGTAGGATTCTATAGGACTCGATTAGATAAATTTGACAGTAATTATTCTCGATAAAATGATATTTTTTCAAAAACTCATTTTATCGAGAACTAGCGGACGTCCCGCGGTTTCACCCGCATAGTTCCCGTTCCCGTGACATACGACATACGGTTCATATTTGTTTGTGTTGTACAAGTAGCTAGTAATAATAATTACCTACCTACCTACCTACTCTTTTGTTAGTGTTTTCTATGACCCTCTAGAATATTCGAGGTTATTCTGGTGTGTCTGTGGGCGAGTATAAATAGACCGCTCAGGGCCGCGACAGTCAGTCTTGTTTTGGCTACCATCGAAGCGAATCGAAGTGAACTTGAAGTGCGATATCTAAGTGAATAGTGAATAGTAGTGTACTGTAGTGTACTTGTGATTAAGTTTAAATTGTTTTGTGATTAATAAAGTTATTGTGTTGTTTAATCGGTAGTAATTAATTTATCTCATACCCAGCTCGTAACAAATTGGTGTCAGAAGTGAGAGATAAATTATGCCAATTCTACCAAAGGACGACATGGACGGTATCCGTACCAGAAGTCAGCGACAGCAGGACATGGACCAAAGGCGGTTTGGAGATTCTCCGACACAGACAGCGGGTGGTGTCCAGCCTACGTCACAGCCAGTCGCTGGCCCATCCGGAGTTTCTCCAGCATCAGTGGCGCCAGACTTGTCAGCTTTAATGGCGCTGCTGCAGGATCAAGCTCGCCGCCAAGACGAGCAAGCTCGCCGTCAAGAGGAGCAAGCTCGCCGTCAAGAGGAGCAAGCTCGCCGATTGGAAGAGCAGTTACAGCGAGATAAAGAGGAGCAAGCTCGCCGTCAAGAGGAGCAGGCTCGCCGATTGGGAGAGCAGTTACAGCGAGATAAAGAGGAGCAAGCTCGCCGTCAAGAGGAGCAAGCTCGCTGTCAAGAGGAGCAGGCTCGCCGTCAAGAGGAGCAGGCTCGCCGTCAAGAGGAGCAGGCTCGCCGGTTGGAAGAGCAGTTGCAGCGAGACAAAGAGGAGCAGGTCCGCCGCCAAGACGAGCAGATGCTCCTCATCAAGGATCTGCATGCAACTTTCGGCAAGGACCTCAAGTTGATGAAAGATCAGGTTCACCAGCATGAGAACCGCATCTCAGAGGCCGAAGTTAAGATTGCTGGGGTGCAGAAGGCTTTGGGCGAATTGAAGATTGAAGGTGGAACCGTAGCTTCAGTGGTTGCTGCACCTTCTTCGCGTGGTTTTAAGGTTCCGCCATTCGACGGAACATCGTCGTGGTCGGCCTATAGAATCCAGTTTGAGGCCGTCATGAAGGCGAATGGATGGACAAAACCGCAAGCCATGACCGCGCTCACCTTGGGCCTCCGAGACCAGGCCCTAACTATTCTCGAGGCACTCGGCAAGGATGTTACCTACGAGCAGCTGCTGGAGGCGTTGGAGTCCAGATACGGCGACGCGCACCTGGAGCACGTATTTCGTGCTAAGTTGAAGGACCGTGTTCAACGTAATGCCGAGAACCTACAGCAGTGGGCTCTGGAAGTGGAAAAACTCGTTCGGAAAGCCTATCAGTCTTCCCCTGCACTGATTGATGGAAATCTGGTACAGGCCTTCGTTGATGGAATACGTGACTTAGAAGTTAGAGCTGCCGTGAGACTTGGGCATCATGAGACCTTGAAGGACGCCTTGGCCCATACCTTAGAAGTTGAGGCAGTGAGGCAAGACCACCGAACGCACCGTGTCAGGGAGGTTATAGCATCACCTGTACGCGACCGCCCACAGGGGTATAGTCCTAGGTGCTACACTTGTGGAGAAAGAGGTCATCTTCTGTCCAGCTGTCCTAAGCGCAGCACCCCGAGAGAAGATCAGCAGGGAAGAGTGGCTGAAGTGACTGCCCAGCCACAGCAGGGAAACGAGTAAATGCCAGGACTGGGGGGCGGGTGCTGGCTGGTATTGAAAGAGCCCCGAGAATCTTGATCTCGCAAGCACATGACGGGAACAGCCTGACCATCAAAGGCGAAGTCAATGGAACACCATGCAAACTGACGTTGGATACTGGAGCTTCTCACACGGTCGTCAATTCTAAACTAGCAAGTCGGTTTCTTGGGGACTACTTCAATAAGCACGACCGTATACAGTTATTAACAGCTACCGGTCAGCACATAAACGTCCGAGGCAAGAAGGAGGTAGAGTTAAAATTGGGTGACAGATTTTACAAGCAGAATGTCATCGTGGCTGACATAGTGGACGATTGCATCTTGGGCTTGGACTTCATGCGGAAATATCGTTGTGAGATCGACGTTGATCAAGGAGTACTGAAATGTGGTTCAGAGGAAGTCTTCATGGAAGGTGCACCGTCAGGGAAAGTGTACTGCTTGAAGAAGATTGTTCTTCCTCGCAGATCAGAAACGATGGTGCCAATTAGTTTACCACAGAATTCTGGACACAAAGGTCGAAGTGTTCTGATAGAAAGGGTGAACAATGACTTCCCATGGAAGATGGCACGAACTCTGGTCAAGACCACCAACATCTCAGCAGTACGCATACTGAATCCAAGTGACCAGGAGCATGTGATTAAGAAGGGCACCTTGATCGGCACTTGCGAGGAAGTAGCTTGGATGCGTCAATTGCAAGATGTGCCTACCGGAAATAAAATTCGTAGTACATTTGACGTGTCAACGCTTTTGGAAAACTGCGATTTAACTAAAGGAGAAATGGAGAAGGCTAACAAGATGTTACTTGAGTACGCCAACACTTTCTCTTCAGATGATGCTGACATAGGGAGAACTGGACTTGTTCAGCACCAGATTAATACAGGTAACGAGTTACCTATCCGTCAGCGACCAAGAAGACTGCCAGTTGCACGAGAAAAAGAGGTAGAAACCATGATTGAGGGAATGGTGAAGGACGGTGTTATAGAGCCTTCATCGAGTCCATGGTGTTCTCCTGTGGTCTTGGTAAAGAAAAAGGACGGCAGTATGCGCTTCTGTGTGGACTATCGACGTCTGAACGACGTCACGAAAAAGGACAGCTACCCTCTGCCTAGGATCGATGACACACTGGATACGCTGACTGGTATGAAGTGGTTTACCACACTTTTATTTTATTTTATTTTATTTATTAGGGACAAAAAAACAGTTACATGTTCAGGTTTAAAATTATGAGAACTTAAATAAATAGGTAAACATGTAACCCACACCATTGTCCACGGATTAATAGATGAACAAATAAATAACGGAAAGATAAATTTTGCTTTTAGAGTTGATTTAAATAATTAAGTAATGTTAGATTAAGATTGTGGTGAAAGTATATTTATAGCCAGTGTTTTAAATTTGTTACTAGAAAGAGAGAATATATCAATGTCCATGAAGTGTGTGTTATAGGTTTCCACTAGTTGACGAAGAGGCACTCGTGCCCCGGCGTTGGTCCTGCATGAATCCACGTGGAACAACCGGGGCACGCGGGCCGCCCGTCTGACTACATTTCTTGGTACCGTATAGCGTAACTTATTTGTAATTTCAATACAGTCAAATCTATTGTTACACAAACCATGCAGCATCATGGCCACCAGAAGTAAACGCCGAGACTCTAAACTTAAAACATTATACTGCTGTAGTAACTGTTTGTACGGAATCCTTGAATGGTAACATTTATAGTTCACAGTACGTAAAAACTTTTTCTGTACCATTTCTAATTTAATGTTGTATTTAAGGTAGAACGGATTCCAAATAGGAATCGCGTATTCTAATTGAGATCTTATCAACGTTTTATATAATACCAAAAAAGTAGAGGGCCGCACGAAGTCATTCGAGGATCTCAAGACAAAACCATACATCTGAAAGGCTTTATTTATTATATTTTCTATATGCAAGTCAAAGTGCAAACGTGAATCAATAGTCACACCAAGGTCGCGAACGGATTCCACTACAAATAACGATTGGCTGTTCAGCGTATACGTAAAATGAACTTTATTTTTGTTTTTAGTAAAAGATATACTGTGACATTTAGGAAGACTAAGAAAGAGTTTGTTATCTTTACAGTAGGTATCAAGTCTGTGAAGATCTTCTTGGAGCAATAGGCAGTCATCGAGGTTTTGGCAGGCTTTGTAGATTTTTATATCATCCGCATACATTAGGAAATTTGCATTAACAAAACAATATTTTATGTCATTAATATACAGGATAAAAAGCAAAGGGCCTAAGATAGACCCTTGAGGAACTCCAGACCTGACAGTTACACTCTCAGATTCATACCCATTAATAACTACCTTTTGTGTCCTGTTATAAATATATGATGCAAACCAACGAAGTAAATTGCCTCGGATACCGTTGTAAGCAAGCTTTTCCAAAAGAATTGTGTGATCCACCTTGTCAAAAGCTTTCCGAAAGTCAGTGTACACAGCGTCTACCTGGACTCTCCTGTCCATATTTTCAAAAAGAAAGTTAGTGAAAATCATAAGATTGGTAGTCGTCGAACGCCGTTTGACGAACCCATGTTGTTCGGGTACAATAAGGCCATGCAATTGAGGATAAAGAGCGCTGTGGACAAGTCTCTCAAAAAGCTTCGACAAGGTGGAAATAATAGATATGGGACGATAATTCTCTACATTGTCTTTGTCTCCACTTTTATAAACCGGTGTTATAAATGCTCGCTTCCACACGGTGGGAAAGATACCATCATGTAGACATTTATTGAAAATTAAATACAACGCAGCATAGATGTTATCAGCTGTTTTTATAAAGAAGATAGGTGGAAGACCATCGGGGCCCGCTCCCTTAGATGGGTCCAGTGATTTGACTGCTCGATGTACTTCTTCTTTTGTGAGGTAAATATCGGGTATACAAGCAGAGCTATCCTGGTATTTGTTTGATGGTTCCCAATTCTCAGGATCAAACGTGGATGGTTCATAGACAGAAGCGAAAAACGAAGAAAACAAATTGCATGTATGAGTAGGGCTATCAGACAATTCATTTTTAAAATACATATTGGCTGGGTACTTAGTCTTGCCCTTTCTATTGGATACGTATGTCCAAAAATACTTTATGTTTTTAGGTATACTGTCTTCAACCGAATTAATATAATTTTTAAAACAAATAACGGACTCATTTTGAAACAACTTTCGGTAACTCGAAAAGTGATTATAGTCGCACAGGTTTTGATACATTTTCCACTTAATCCACGCACGTTCTTTACTTTTAAAGATACGGATCAAAGAGGGTGTGAACCAAACAGGAAATTGTGAATTTTTAATTCGAGTTACAGGAACATGTTGTCTAATTATCCCGTATAAAATATCATAGAAAGTGTTGACAGCCTGTTCAGCGGTCAGGTGCGCGAGTTTGGCTTCCCAATTTATAGAGCTGAGTTCTGCATTTATATCAGGATAGTTAGCTTTATGATAGTTGTACCTAGGTACAGAAAGGCATTTCATCGGGGTAAATTGCATATTGAGATCTACAAACACGGAAAAAGGAGGATGGTGGGTATCAGCCGGAAGTAGTGACGTACAAGATACAGTCTGACAGTCAGTGTTGGAGATAAACAAATCAAGTATTCGTCCGAGACTATTTCTAGTTTTATTGTATTGCGTACCGTTAATTAATGACATAAAATTCAGTATTAGCTGGCCGCTTGAAGTTGAGGTATCTGCCACTGCATAATTACCCTGATCCAACCATTTGATATCAGGCAAGTTGAAATCTCCAGCAATAAAGAATGACTCTGTAGTAGAATCATTAGCAATCAGATGCAACATGTCTAAATATTGCCTATAAATTGCATCACTAGTGCGAGGCGGCATGTACGCTACACTGATGACATGGTGTTTATGAGACTGGGATGCAGGTAACTGAACCACAAGCTGTTCGACACAAGCATGGGTAAATTGTGTCGCCATGGTAGTGGGTCGCAGCTCACGGAGTATGGCTATTAAAACACCCCCACCCTCCCGCTTATTCGTCGCTGAACGATCCCGATCACATCTGAAGATTGTGTAGCGATCATCAATAAACTCGCTATCGTGAATGCTTGGAATGAGCCAGGTTTCAGTAAGTATGATAACATCATATGAACACGACATGATGCTCATATAAAGGGTGTGCAACTTAGTACGAATACCTCTACAATTTTGGTAGTATATCAGAAAATTATTAGTAGCCATAGATAACAATTTTTAACGTATAAACAAGTTAGTACAGCAATATGAAGCATTCCGAAATAATCGTACAATATGACATCTAAAGTAAAGTAGAAACAGAAATGATAACTGTACGTTTTCTTTTTAGGCAAAAAAGATGCTTTGTTTAACATGACTATATGATAAGCAATACATATTATTATAAGATATGGCATATGAACAACAATAACAATACTTCTCATAAAAAATAACTGAAAGAGCATGTAACAGATAATGTAAAAAATCAAGGAATATATAACCAATAGCATACTGACTTGAGTAGATAAAACATTCACACAAGGACACAAAATGTACACATAGAACAATGTAACAATAGAAAATGCACACATATCAAAACTATGTTGCCCAATAGGCAAATTATCATGCACTTGTCTTCTCATTGGAAACGATCTTCTCAAGGTCATTTTCGGAACGTACAGCAATGGCCGCAGTCCCATCTCTCTCACGTACAAGGATCGTGGCGTTCTTAATCCATACATATTTAAAACCACGTTTTCCCGCGACTTCCTTACATTTCCGAAATAAGCCCTTATTTTTTAGTGTCAGATGTTCGTTAACATACACCGGTACTGTTGCGCCTGAAATACCCAATTCGTCGGATTTGAGACTCTTCTTTTTACGGTAGGCGCTGAGTAAGTTGTCGCGAAGAATTCGTGATTTCAACTTTACAATCACATTCTTCGGTTTTATATCTCCTTGCCGTGCGTGGGGGACCCTGTTAATTGATATAATATCACTCTGTGATACGGGGAAACTTATAGCCGTTCCAATAGACTGGACAATAGTAAGCAGGTTTTCATTGCGCTTATCTGGCAAGTTACATATTTCAATATTGCACTGGCGGGCTTGCTGCTCCATTGAGTCGATTTTCGCTTCCAGTACTGCAACGATCTGCTCACTATTTCTATTTTCCAGGTCACAAAGACGGCTTTCATACCCCATGCGCTCCCGTTCCATGTTTTCAAGTCGGGTTTTCATATCCTCATAGCTCTCATTAATAAACGAAATCGCTTTCTCAATTTCAAAGTTAGACTTCTGGATCGAAATATTTTGATGTTTCAGTTCAGCCACCTCGGACACTAATTTATTGAGGATGACGTCTTGATCAGTTTTCCAAGAAAGCAACATATTTTTAAGTGATCTGAAGAGTGGCTACTGGCAAGTAGAAATAGACCCCAAGGACAAGGAGAAAACTGCATTCTCAACAGGAAAAGGGCTATGGCAGTTTAAAGTTATGCCATTCGGTTTGTGCAACGCTCCTGCGACGTTTGAAAGGCTGATGGAGCAAGTACTTGCCGGATTGATTGGAGACGCATGTCTTGTCTATCTAGATGACATAATTATCGTGGGCCGTACATTTGAAGATCACCTTAAAAACCTCAACCGAGTGCTGTCGAAAATCCAAACAGCAAATCTCAAGTTAAGTCCGAAGAAGTGCTCGTTTTTCAGACAGCAAGTGAACTTCTTAGGACACATAGTTTCGGGGGAAGGTGTTCAAACAGACCCAGAAAAAGTAGTCGCCGTCAAAGATTGGCCACTTCCGAAAGACAAGACACAGGTCAGAGCATTCCTGGGTTTGTGCTCCTACTATCGAAGGTTTGTCAAGAATTTTGCCGACATTGCAAAACCTCTGCACAAACTCACTGAGGAAAAGCGGCAATTCTGTTGGGACAAAGACTGCGACGTCGCATTTCAAGAATTAAAGAAACGTCTGTGCAATACACCTATTTTGGGATATCCTGACACTGAAAATGACTTCATAGTTGACACAGATGCAAGTAATACTGGAATTGGGGGCGTGCTGTCTCAACGGAAAGGACACCGGGAGGTTGTAATAGCTTACTTCAGCAAGTCTTTATCCAAACCAGAAAGAAATTACTGCGTTACAAGACGGGAGCTACTCGCTGTAGTAAAGACAGTGCAGCACTTCAGTAAGTATTTGCTGGGACGTAAATTCCAATTACGAACTGACCATGCTGCACTGAAGTGGCTATTACAGTTCAAGAATCCAGAGGGGCAGGTGGCGAGATGGATTGAACTACTACAAGAGTTTGACTTCGTAACTCAACATCGCAGTGGGAGAACTCACGGTAACGCAGACGCCTTGTCAAGAAGACCTTGTCTTGAAGACTGTAAGCACTGTGCCAGGCAAGAGACTAAGGAAGTAGTGCCCGTGAGGATGCTTAGAACAGATCTTAGTGATGAATGGAAGGAGACCCTACAGCAGGCTCAGCAAAATGACTCGGACATCAAACCAATCTTCGAGTGGATTAAAGCTGGTGTTCCTAAACCCAAGTGGAGTGATGTGGCTGCGATGAGTTCCATCACGAAGAGCTATTGGGCGCAATGGAACAGCTTGGTAGTCCAGGATGGAGTCTTGTGCCGTAAATGGGAAAACGCTAGAGGGGACAGCTGTCATCTACAAATGGTTGTCCCTAAAGCCAAGGTACCGGATGTTCTACGGCTCTACCATGATGGATGTTCAGGAGGACATATGGGGGTAAAAAGAACTCTACTAAAAATTCGAGAACGCTTCTACTGGATCCACTGTCGAGATGATGTGGAGGACTGGTGCCGTAAATGTACCAGTTGTGCGGCCGTGAAAGGACCCCGTACACGCAGCAGAGGTGCATTAAAAGTGTACAACGTTGGAGCCCCTTGGGAACGGATAGCACTTGACGTTGCGGGACCATTTCCAGTAAGTGAGAGCGGAAACAAGTACTTCCTGGTGGTCATGGATTACTTCACAAAGTGGCCAGAAGTCTTCGCCATTCCTAATCAAGAAGCTACAACTGTCGCAGATAAATTGGTTCAGGAAGTCTTCTGTCGTTTTGGGGTACCCTTAGAAATACACAGCGATCAAGGAAGGAATTTTGAATCGCAAGTATTTCAAGAGACTTGTCGATTGATGGGTACCCACAAAACCAGAACCACCTCTTACCACCCACAATCTGACGGAATGGTGGAACGATTCAACCAAACGTTGGAGAGATATCTGGCGAAAGTTGTGGAAAGCCGGCAAAGGGATTGGGACAAGCACATACAGCCGTTTCTTCTATCTTACCGAAGTGCAGTCCACGAAAGTACGACTGTGACACCAGCATTCGCGAACTTTGGAAGGGAATTACGGTTACCTGCTGATTTAATCACTGGAACTCCCCCTGATGCTCCATGTAGTGTAACAGATTACGCGAATGAATTGCGTAATAAGTTGAACGATGTTTATGAGCATATCCGACAATCCGGCCAACAGATGTCTGAGAAGATGAAGACCCGTTATGATCGGAAGGCAAACGGTAGGGGTTTCGACGAGGGTTCACTGGTGTGGTTGCATAACCCAGGGCGGAGCAAGGGAAAGTCTCCGAAGTTACAAGCAAAATGGGATGGACCATACCGAGTCATGACTAGGATCAACGATGTCACCTACCGAATACAGAAGGGTCCACGAGGTGCGCCTAAGATTGTGCATGTAGACCGGTTGGCGCGATACTACGGAACTAATGATGCTCGGGACGAGCATGTCTAAGGAGGGGGCAGTGTTACATCGGATGATCGGACCTACTAGAACATTCGAGAAAGTCAGTCTTGTTTTGGCTACCATCGAAGCGAATCGAAGTGAACTTGAAGTGCGATATCTAAGTGAATAGTGAATAGTAGTGTACTGTAGTGTACTTGTGATTAAGTTTAAATTGTTTTGTGATTAATAAAGTTATTGTGTTGTTTAATCGGTAGTAATTAATTTATCTCATACCCAGCTCGTAACAATATAATACGGCAATCTCCATAACTGATTTGCCTTAAAATTAACTACCTAAGGTCTGACAGAATGTTAAGGAGACCTCCACAATGCAGTGGGACGAATGGTGGTCAGAGGGTCATCTCGCGGGTGAGTTTTTGGGGAACAAAGACATATAGAAAGAATATAGCATCTGGTTTACATACCATAGGTGTTTCCTTAGCGATGTAGCTGACTTCAGTGCGGCCCCTCAGCTCCACTGTGCAGCCGTGCCACGTGAAGACGGCCACCTTGGCCCCCGTGTGAAACTCATAGGGCTTCCCCTTCACTAGCTCGGTGCCAAAAAGCTCCGCATATCCACTCTTGACCTACAACAAGATATTTAACCTAGCATTATGCTTTGAAATTCCCGAATAGTATTCAGATTTACAATTGCTACACACTACGCCATATGGCAAGCGTTTACCACTGATTTTGTTCGATATTACCTCTAAAACTACTTTTTCGTTCTTCGATTCAACTTCGAACCTAAGCTCCGAATCGGGGTCTAGTTTGAACTCCTGTAATTGAACTTCAGTCATTTTAACAACTAAAGTTCTAATTGGCTTAAATGTTCTATGGAGAAATCAAACTACTTTTATTTCTCTAGATTAATATCAATATTCGTCGATGCAACAGCAGGCAGATGATGAGCAGCAAATTCAAAACACGAAATAGTACTGCGTTTCACATTACCGAAATACTCAACTGTTTAGCACTAGATCAGAACAAATTACTTTGGACCATGCTTCAAGACGAGTTAAAGTTTAAACGTAAATGTCTGGAACGCTCTTATGTCATTAATGTCATCCACAACAAAAAAAAACATTCGATCTTCATGAATGGGAACAAAACGTAACTTATAATCTTTTTTATTTTTATCTTCACAGTTACTATCGTAATTCGTAAGTTTCTCTCAATTTTCACAGTATCATACTGTAATTATAATTACAATTTTAACTTCTGTCGTGTGTTGTTGTTTAATTTAGTCACCCAACATTCAAGGAGAACCAAAAACAAAACGTTTCAAACGACAAATTCACATTTCAAAAATGGTTTTGAACTTTTGAATGGTGGTCATTATTTATATTTTCAATAAATAATGTTTATATTTTTGTGAATTAAAAGTTGTTATCTAGTGAATACAATGGAGAATTCATTTTTTGAATATCGTAATGAGACAGGCGCCGAAAGCGACTCTGAAACGGAATTTATTGACAATAGTTTAGCTGAGGAGTCTTTCGGAGCAAAGAAGAAAAATCACACAGTTTTTGTGGCAGAATCTGAAGAATCAACAACAGACGGTAATTAAATACATCCATTTGTGTAGCGCTTGCAATACAAACTAGTTTTACATGGTATTTTCGGAACAAATGTCTATAATTTTCAGATGAATTACGTCGGCAATAGTATTTACGGTTCCTCAATAGTAGTGGATTACATTACTTTGTAGTTTCTATTTACCCCCATGCGTGAGTTTAAGTGCCTTTGATTCATGTATTCAGAATAACTAAATAAATACACCAGATGATAAGAGTAAATAACCATAAAAAGTTGTAGTTTAGCCAGTTTATCATCAACAACAAGTTTTTACACTTTGACCTAACACTTGTAAAGATACTTTTAATAATGTTATGTATTTTTATGTTTTAGAAGAAAGTGAAACGGAGGAGAATGCACCAAAGACAGTGTCTAAGTCAGTGGTTAAACAAAGCAGTGCTGCTCACAGCCATGTCATATCCAGCAGCGATGAAGGTTAGTGTAATATTTGAAGTAAGAATAATCTACATATTTCACGAATGAAAACATAAAATAGTAAGCTCTTAACCCCAGGCTGATTAAGGGCCAAATTATTGAATCTTCAGACAATGTAGTATACAAATATACATTGTCTGAAGATATACATTTGCTGATTCATGCTGATGATTAATCAGCTCTTCGTAGGTTGCAGTTACCAAGCATATAAAACCTGTATGGTGTGCTGTATGTCAGCAATATTACTAGTAACATCTGTTTGTCAAATTTCATTTAAATCAGCTGAATAGTTGCGTGAAAGAGTAAAAATTATCCTCACTAACTTCTTGACAGGAAGAAGTACAAAGGTTTTATTATTATTTTCTTAGATGCCAGCAACAGAGGCAGTATTAGAAGACAGTCAGAGTCTTCCAATAAAGTAGTTTTAAGCTCTTCAGATGAAGGTAAGAATTATTTATTAAATTAGCTATGTTTTAACTTACTTTTACTTTCTTTATTAAAAAATTGTAATCCCAATCTCAGAAAAAGTTATAGAATTTAACTTAAATCAGTAAAAATTTTATTATAAGGAATGCAACTCAACATTTTTACAACTGTTATTCATTTCCCATAACATTCTATCTCTCATTTTTCTGATGCTGTGAAACAAATGTCTATTTTCACTAAACATGGGCATGGTGAGTGTTTGAAAACAGGTGTAAAACTATAATTCCATTATTTCTATTAACAGAAGAAGTATCACCAGAAATAGTACCAAAACGCAGACCACCAATGAGGAAGAAATCTCTAAATCCTAACGAATCCATCATTGGACGTAAAACAAAGAAACGTATGATACTCATTGATTCTGACACAGAAAACTCAATTATCATAGAACATGACAAGCATACGAAATTGAAATGTATGAAAGACACTCCCTTGAAAATAGACAATGGGAATAGCCAAAAAGTACTTGAATCTAGTATAATGGAGGATGATAAACCATCAGAAAGTAATGACAGCGACGATGATAATGATGATGGCAAGACAAATGAAAGTACAAAGGCTGATAGGACAGCCCCACTCAAGTACGATGGTTCTGAGGATAGCAATGAAGCTTCAGAAGATGTTGATGAAGAAGAAAGCGAAGACGACGGTCCCGATGAGGATCAGATGGTGATGTCCAGAGCTACACGGATGAGTATCATGGGCGTGGCACCGAAGGACAATGAAAGTGATGAGTCGGACTTTATTGAGTCTGATGATGTAAGTATGGGCCTGAAAGGCATTGATATTTTTTTATGAAGGATTTGTTTATTAGATTTCGTTGTTGAAAATATAGTATTTTTGCGTACTATATATTTCTTCAACAGTATATAGTACGCAGAGCCGAAATATAGTACAATACTATATATTACAGTATGGTTGGCAACCCTAGTCCTCCTTTTATAATTTTTACTTTCCCATCTTTACTCATACACAATGAGGGTAGAACTTTCGTCGATTTTGTGCCCGCTAATCTACTTCTTAAGCAAAACAGTCGGTCTGACGAAGACTTAACCAACTGTCCCGTCCATTTTGTTCGCCAAACCAGAACGCGTGGTGACGCCGACAGAGGCCGCTTCTAGTTTTCCTATGACATATAAACGCGAATCCGTATTCGTGCGTAATCGCTTCGGTTAGGACGCGGGGAATGGCATATTTGAGACATAATAATCTAAGTAGTTGCACTGTTTTGTTTCTAAACCTTAATATTCCTTTCAGACTCCGCAAAACTCAAATCTTGGCTCCACAGCGAGCCTCACCGACCTACCCGACCTCCCCGACCCTGGTCTCCCGCCCAAGACACCTGAAAAGACACCAGAAGACCTGGATTCCTCAAAGATAACCTGCTCCCCATTCTCCAGTCCACTTCAGGACATTACAAACGAAACTAGAAACGCTAGGAAGTCCTTAGGAAATAAGGATGAGTGTATCATAATAAATGATTCAGAGAAGAATGCGTCTAATGGACTTAAGAATACAGTGCTAAATCATTTGATAGCAAAGAAGGAGAGGGAGAATTTCATACGCTATGACGATGACGTCACTATTATTGATACGAAGCCAGAGATTATTGCGCTGAGCAGTGATGATGAGTATGAGGTAAGAATATTCATTGTTTTTTGCTAGATACATATGCTCCACTATTTTTCGCGAACTGCTAGTTTTCTTATAATATTTTCCTCACATGCACCTCTTTTGTTTTTGGTGAATGTACCGATGCAATAGCAATACATACTCACTTGTCGGGTCCGAGCCGAGTGTTGACCGTGCAATTTAGTATGGACACACTCACGCATAGATAATACACTATACAATACAAGACACTCACACTTCCGAGCCGCTACCGAGCAAGGAACAATGGATTGTGCTACGGCCGACACTCGGCTCGGACCCGGCACGGTCTCGCGTGCGTCATCCTTAATTGAGTGGATTATTTAGACTTTAACCAATGTTGGTTAAAGTGGAAATCAGTTCAGGCGGGAAAACACAGAACTAAAATAAAGGCTCCCACACACAGCCGCTTTTGTGCGTTTCTGCGTCCTGCGATATTGTGATATCTATTTTTAGTACATTATGTATTAGGACGACCACGAAGTTACACACTGCCTCGATAACAACGCCGCAATAGAAGTAGGACGCAGTATCGCAAAAACGCGGGACGCAGAAACGCAAAAACGCGCCTGTGTGTGGGAGCCTTAAATGTACCAAGTTTGACATATACTTACATGCATTTTTATTGACAAGAAACAAGCACCTTTCAGGGCCTGTGCACACCACGTTTTTTAAACGCGCCTTTGCCGCGCGTTTTAGAAACGCGCGTCGACGGCGCGCTTTTATCCTACAGAGCAGTTTGTTGTCGTTTGTATCGATTCAAACGCGCGGCACCCGCTCGTCTGTATCGATACACACGCGCGTTAGTATAGCGTTTGTATCTGTATTTTGATGTCCACACAATCTACTCTCGCTCGGGTGTACCCAAAAACGTTGGTAATTTATCTTCATCCTTTTTTAAAAATTAATAACAAAGCGCATGCAATCAATGCTGTCTCGACCGACGCCATCTTGCTACTGTTGACGAGGTCTTGCTTAAAAACGCAAAATGCCAGCGCGTTTGTATCGATACACACATGCGTTTGCATCGCGTCTGTATCGCTACACACGCGCGTCTGTATCGATTCAAACGCGTTTTTGAATTTATACAGGTGTGCAAAGGTCTACAGGCTGCATCTGACTTGCGTGCGTATCGCGTCTGTATCGCTACAAAGGCGCGTCAACGGCGCGTTTATAAAACGTGGTGTGCACAGGCCCTAACTGCACACTTAAATTGGTCGTACTATCCACACAATGCAATGTTACTTTCATAGTTTTTAGGGTTCCGTAGCCAAATGGCAAAAACGGAACCCTTATAGATTCGTCATGTCTGTCTGTAAAAAAGATATATGATGTATTTACCATGTAAACTTCCACCGAAAATTGGTTTTAACGATATCTAGTAAGTAGTTTTTTTTAATACGTCATAAATCGTCAACAGCAATTTACCTTTCATTCAATCTGCTACGAAACCCTTCCTGGGTGAGTCCGACTCGCATTTGGACCTTTTTTTTTTAGAAAAGAGAAAAATACTCTTTCCTCTTTCGTGATGTACTTAATTTAAAACCTCAAAAGTAGGTACCTACTTGTTGACATTTGAAACATTATCTCAAAACTGACTGAAGGTAGATTGACATTCTATTTGACAAATTCAGTTTCTCAACGGACTTTTTACGCTATCAATTTTTTTGTCGTGTTACTTAATTTTGTTTATCATCGTTAATTAGTTTTAAATAGTGTACTTTTTATTTAATTTGATGTAGTTTTACTGATCATAATTGCAAGGAAGTTATATGTTTCCCGTTTTATATAATTGTGAAGTGAATATTGGGTCAAGATGCCTCGAAGTCCCACTCCGAAACCGGTGAGCTAAGTAATGAATACATACGCGGTAAGCGGTAACCGTTTCAGCGCCGGTCTCTATACCTTGTATACAATATTGAATTGTAACGCGTTAGCATGAAGTCCAAATTACGGTTTGAGTGTACATAACGGGGCACAGAAAAAAAGAGAAAAATTAAGCCAAAAAAGCAAATCGTTTATTTTCTTGATTCTATCGTAAACACCTAAATATTAAGCTAAAAGTGTCTTGGTGATTTTTGTCTCCGACTAACCGTTTGTCGTAGAACGATGTCGAAGAGATTCCCTTTACTCCGACCACATAGGTTAGGTTAGAACTGTGACCAACTACGAAATTGGTCGCAGTATAAAAATGTGCCCCGTCTCGTATCCACTGACCCAAATTACACCGACTAGCACCCTAATTGCGGAACGCGTAATCATAATCCATTGCTACTTCATACGTTTGAAAACTCCACTTGAAAGCCCTTATCCTAATTTATTTGGGGTCGGTGCAACAAGTCTAATCCATACTTCTCTATAATTAGTATAAAGTAGCTTTTGCCCGCGGTTTTGCCCGCGTTTTGTTCGGTAATTATCCCACGAGAAGATTTTAAATATAAATTAAGACACTCACAAACGATATGGCCTTCTATTGGAAAAATAATTTTCAAAATCGGTTCAGTACATCCAGAGATTACCCCCACAACGTCATACCTCTTTATAATATTAGTACATAAATAGATAACACAATGAAAATAAATAAGCATTGGGAAAAAGAATATAAGTTTGTTATATACATATAAATTAATATTATAAAGAGGAAAGATTAGATTTTTTGTTTGTTTGAATCGATTTAACTCAAGAACTCCTAAGCTGATTTTAAAAATTCTTTCACCATTAGAAAACATCTTTACTAAGTAACATAGGCTAGGCTAAATAGGCTTGTTTCCACCATCAATAAATTGCAAATCTATTTAGTCCGTCAATTAGAGTATTGGAAAATAATGGACACGTATTTTTTGTTTTTGTAAATCAACGAATATTGACAAAGATAAAACGCATCAAAACTCGGAGTGGGGGCTCGTGACGTCACTGTTCGGTATCAACTCACTAAGAATGATACCGAACAGTGACGTATTGGGAATTTTAAAAGCGTCGTATCTTCGTCAATTTTGGTTTATAAATAAATAAATAAATAAATAAGTGACGGACTAATTAGATTTTTTCAGTTAACAAGCCTATTATATTGATATCATGCAAATTAGACGAGATATCACTGTTTTCGCGGACGAAGTCGCGGGCGAAGTGCTAGTAATACTAATATTCACCAGATTAACTATGAGTTTGCTTACCTACCTCAAAGCAAACTCAATAACTTCATTTAAAGACAATAAAAAATAACATTACTAAAATTAACCCTGTGTATTTGAATAGCCGCCTACAGAAAAGAAGTCGCCAAAGCCCCGGAAGTCTCCGACTCCTAAAAAAGACCAGACCATAAATATGCAGCCAGCATCCCAAACGATGACAAAATACCTCGCGCCGCCGAGCTATCCCAACCAGCAGGTGGTATATGTCAAGAAGCAGGTCAGGGAATCAGAACTCATGAAGTTAGAAGCGCTGAAAGAGGACTTGAAGAATATTAGGGTGAGTTTTGTACAAGTTTTTCTTCATCACTAGGTTTTTAGAGCTAGAGCAGCGGTGGCCCAGTGGCGGCGCCCCCGACTTACGAACAGTAAGTCGTGTGTGCGAACCCAGGTAGGCGCTTTACTTTGTGTAATTTATCACCATCATTCATCACCACAGCTCTCAAAACGGTGAAGGAAAACATCGTGAGGAAACCGGCATGTCCTAGAATCAAAAATTCGAAGACATGTGACATCTACCAATCCGCAGTGGGTGTGGTAGATTGCAGCCCGTTCCCTCTCATAGAGAGGAGGCCTGTGTGCCAGCAGTTTGTCAACATAAATAGGCTGATGATGATGAGGTTTTAAATGACTCGGAAAGGTCAGTTCACACCAAAAATAGAACGAAACTCAAAATATAACTTTATTTACAACACGAAAAGATACACATTTCATTGTAAGAATTCAGAATACGTTGCACCATGCAGCGCTGCGCCTCGAGAGAAATCGCTGGCCTCTCCCAGTATCGGCGCGCAGCGTTGCGTCGCGTCTCGGTGTAAACTGACGCTTAGTCTAGTGACCGTAAGTGCGAATGCTGAGTATGACGTCCTGGGTTCTATTTCCGGGTCGGGATCAAGCCAATCCCTTAGCCACTGCGCCAAATGTGACATTATTTATATTGTGAAGGGGAAGTGATGGTATGTAGGTGCACTTACAACTCTGCCGGGTTGGGTCATACGTGTAAAAAACCATTACTTATTTCTTTTTAAAATTCAATCATTGAATGCTCCCAACGTTGCCCCTGCATTTTCTACCAGTCAACCTTTATGTGATGCAGAGACGGACAGTTATATTCCCGCCTCAATTTGCAGTATCTGTTAGAAGAGATGGACGTGGACACTCTCCCGGACCGGGGCAGCAAGCTGATTGAGAGGCTCACGCATCTGGAGGAGCAGGTGCGGCGCCAGGGAGACAAGGTCGCCAATATGGTGGTGGAACCAGGTGAGGAAACGTTAACTTTTCATCTTAATCGGGCTTGGTATTTATTAGTTAATTCAGAAAGAATCCTTATCAATCAATCATTTTATTATGAAGCAATGGCCCATAGATAAAATACACAAAATAACATACTCGTATAACAAAAATAATAAACTAAGACATATTTTAAACCCCTTGGACAGGGTCCATGTGAACTTTATTCTAATCATAAGATCTTGTAAAACACTATGTGATATGCAATAAAGAATTGAATTGACTATACACGCAACGTTGTCAGCGTTGTGTTTCGCTACGTGGTGTCGCGTAACCGTCCTCGGAAACGTCGAGCCTTCGGCCAAAAGTCCTCTTTCAGGCAGGTCTGTAGATGATGGGTTGGAACCTGTACCACAAACGACTTAAAGTTGATGCTGGGCGCGATTCCAACCTTTCAACCCTCAGAGTATGATTATCATTGTGAAATTCTTTGTCGTGTGGCTAATGCTTAACCTGGTCTCAGAGTATTTATGCCGCCCAGGGGCCTCTGACTTCACTTTACATGGGGCGTTGGGAAATATGATCATTTAGAACTCCTTTCTAGTGCTTAATATTTGACGCTGACTACAATATCGAGGTTCCATAATATTGGACTTTTGGCAGTACCTATTTTAATATGTATGTTTTTAGTACGTTGAATTTGTGCAGAATAAACCATCATAAATCAACGAAAGTTCTACCATCTAGGACTATCCAGCAGCCGGGTCTTGTGAGCTCGAGGCAGCCGAAACCACGGGGCAGTTTATTTCGAAAGAGATACTGTGGCCCTGGAAAACTAAGGGCGATGAAGGAACATGGATGGGTGAAGCCAGTAAAATTCTGACACTCCCTTCGCTCCGCCCAGAGCGGGCGGAGTCATTTTATTCAAGGGGGCTGTTTACTTAAATGTTAATAATTATAATAATTCTCTTCTCGCAGAAAATCCAACTGCTGCCGACATCGCCAGAGACGGTTTCGGGAAGGACAAGAAGATGACCTGGGATGAGCTGCAGAAAGCCAGCAATGCTGTCCAGCCGAGGATGTTTGGCAAGCAAGGTGAGTGCTTTCTGATAACATTAATACACTGTTCCTAGCAACTCCTTGAGAGCTTTTTGAGACAAACTAATGCTTACTTCTTTAAATGCTGTTTAGACGAAATTAAAATAATGTAAGAACCTTTACTAATCATATCTAATGTATAAAGTAACTTTATGTTTGCTGTCATACTTGCCGATACCTTTAGATTTGGTCCATTCTTGACAGCTAAAACGTGTTTTCTTGAGGGTCAAAACTAATGAACAAAGCTTGTATCGATCTTCAAACACAGCCGTAATCCGTCAATGAATCAATAAACTAGTGTTGTCCTGATGAAGCTTTGAGTACCGCTTTCGTGTTTTGTATTTAAACCGCAGATATAATAAATTGCTTTCCCATATAATTCAGCCATGGCGACCCACATGGCGGAACGCAACCTGATCTTGGACCGTCTCCGTGACTTGTACGAGTCGCTAGGCTCCCGGCCTGCAGAGAGCCAGGAGGCACCGGCTCCGAAGGCCATGAAGTCCGAGCTGATGCCGCATCAGCTACACGCACTGGCCTGGCTGAAGTGGAGGGAAACACAGCGGCCCAGGGCTGGTATTCTGGGTAAGTAGACCTGTCACTATTGAGCCAGGAGGCACCGGCTCCGAAAGCCATGAAGTCCGAGCTGATGCTGCATCAGCTACACGCACTGATCTGGCTGAAGTGGAGGGAGACACAGCGGCCCAGGGCTGGTAGACTGGGTAAGTAGACCTGCCACTTTTGAGCCAGGAAGCACCGGCTCCGGAAGCCATGAAGTCCGATCTGATGCCGCATCAGCTGCACGCGCTGGCCTGGCTGAAGTGGAGGGACACACAGCGGCCCAGGGCTGGTATTCTGGGTAAGTAGACCTGTCACTATTGAGCCAGGACGCACCGGCTCCGAAGGCCATGAAGTCCGAGCTGATGCCGCATCCGCTACACGCACTGGCCTGGCTGGAGTGGAGGGAGACACAGCGGTCCAGGGCTGGTATACTGGGTAAGCAGACTGTCACTACTGAGCCATGAGGCAGTGGCTCTGAGAGTCATGAGGTCCAAGCCAGAAAAGAATTTATTTGAAATGAATTTTGAAATACTAATTGCAACACCGCAGCACATATTCCATAAAAAATAATTAAGAACTGTCATCATCATCATCTTGCTGCCCTTATCCCCATTCATTTGAGGGCGTTGCAGCAAGTCTTTTTATTCCATACTTCTCTATTACTCGTATCTCAGCAGTCACGTCCTTTCTAGCCATATCATTCTTCACACAGTCTACCCATCGTTTCTTTGTTCTTCCTCTACTCTTATAGCCATTTACATTCATAATCAACATTTTCCTCACTACTCTTTCCTCTTTTGAGAAACATTTAATTATACAGGATGTAAACCACCTCATCACAAAGCCATTAACCAAGCATTCTGTACATCAAACTAAGTAACTTTACGCAAAAAATATTGCTGGGAAACAACTTTTTATTGAGGTTATGATCATGTTTTGTTGTACAACTCAATGTAACGCACTTAAAACATTGTGCTGATGGATGGATTGAATGGTAAGGGGGACGTGGAGGTGTTAAAAGTCAAAATCTTACAAAAAAAAAAAACTTGTATTTAAAAAAAAAACTTGTCAAAAAGTTGTAACTTTGACCCCCCCATATCTCCGTAACTAGGAGGTTCCCAGGTATGTTGTAGAACAAAAAAATGATCGCAATGATGGGGAGAACAAGTGCCTTTCGGCTTCGTGAAGAGGTGTTTTACACCCTTTATCTAGATCCATTCATACTCAACAGTTTCCTCACTACGCTATCCTCTTTTGAGAAACATTTAATTACAGATAATTTAATTACTGTCAAATATGTAATAAGAGATATTTAGCTAGACAGGACATATACAGGAATATAGTTAGATGGCTAGGCAGATGATGAGCTTTTCAGAAAAGCTGGTGTATGTAATTTTTCCCTTCCTCTTCAGCGGACGACATGGGTCTCGGCAAGACGATCACGATGATAGCTCTGATCGTGAGCGACAAGGAAGGCAAGATCGACGATGATGAAGATGATGATGATGAGCCGCACAATAAAAAGCGTAAGTATTATATTGTTATTGACTTATACACTACGGGACATTAATTATGTCTTGGTAACTTATTTGCTACAAACTGTGCCCAATAGAAATAACATACAAACTTTCGTGGACATTTCAACCCCTTTAGACTTTTCATAAATCCTTATTTTTATTCTTTATTGTACACAAAAATTAACAAAGAAAAATATACACAAAATTAAAATATGTATATTTATAGGGGGTCTGATCGAAACTCTAACATATGACCACACCTGCCTATCACACGCTGTATAATTTGAGGCGAGCTGTTAAACAAACGATATCCTAAAACGACCGTACATTTCTCCAAGCAGTGGTGAAAGGTGGCACCCTAGTGGTCTGCCCAGCGTCCCTGATAGCGCAGTGGAGCGGCGAGGTGACGAAGCACTGCAGCTCGCACGCACTATCTGTCGCCATGCACCACGGCGCACACCGTGCCACACTGCCGCACCGCCTGGCCACGCACGACCTGGTCCTCACCACCTACAACATCATGCTGCGGGAGAATGAGAAGGTACTGTGCATATGGACTGTTCTACTTACTTCTAACATTTTTTTAAGTTATATGTTCTTTAGGCGCCTTGAGCACTTTTTAGGTGAATAAAAATCCTGGAACTCATGTGACCGTCACCTAACGCTACGTAGCACTCGTAGCCGATCCGCTACGGCGTAGGCAATGCGCTACGGCGTAGCACCAATTAGGCGTGCACAACCCGTAGCATACATAGATTCCTTAGTTTTAACTTCTATTGGCAGTCTCCAAAGACTGCCCAGCAGGTTTATTTTTGTTAGCCTTTACTGTCCCACTGCTGGGCAAAGGCTTCCCCCAATTCCTTCCATGTGCTCTTTTCCCATGCCTCCTCCTCAGACCAGCTCTCGCGGTACGCGTCCAAATCGTCTCGCTAACTTTTTCTGGGTCGGCCTCGGCGGCGCCGCGCGCCGTCCGTCTTCCGGCAAACCATCGTGTGGAGACTTTTGCCCAGCGCTCATCGTGCATCAACATCATCATTTCAGCCGAAAGACGTCCACTGCTGGGACATACAGGAAGCCTATGTATCGCCACATTGACCGGTCCCGTGAGACTCGCATCCAACGAATTCCTGCAACTTTCACCAAGTCATCGGTCCACCTAGTGCATCGTGCATGCGACATAAATATTCTTCCTTTGAGCATCATCGTTCTCTTGCTCTTATACCAATTCATTTCGAGTCGGCGCAATGTGTCTTCTTTTTCCATACTTCTCTATCACTCGTCATCTCATCAGACACCTCTTTTCTTATAATACATAATTATGAATACGGGTATTTATCGCGAATTTACCTTTAATTAAATCCCGACGTTTCGACCGGATTGCACCAGCCGTGGTCGCGGGGAGACTGAAGTATTGGAGGTACCGCGACAGCAAAGTGAAGGCGTTTATTCAACTACCCTCACTCATCTTCATAAATATTAATTACGGCCGGTTCACACTAGGACAGCACACTACACTAACAGTGTCCGTATATTGAGGCGATTTCACTTGACGAGTACACCTAGTGATCACTGGATTCCAAGCTGAAGAGAGTTTTTTTTGAGACCTCTTTTTTTGCCATATCATCCTTTATAAGTCTATAAGATATAGCGGGAACTCGAAGGACCAATATTGCGTGACTATAATTTTGCGCGGGAAAACAATTTATGCGGAATGTATTTGTTGCCAACACTTATATGAGAGTAACGGGAAAGAGGGACTTACTTGAAGGTGAGGATGATCGCCTGGACCGATGATGGATGCGACTGGAGTGCGCCGGGATGAGATCCAGCACGTGTTCCGGAGATTTCTTCACTTCACTTGGGTTTTAATTGTCCCACGTTGTGTTGGCCAACACGTATTTTAAGATTTAGAGTCTTTGCGGTAGAATAGAAAGCGGTGCGGTGCGGTACGCAAGCGGTAAAATATGTGTGCGGTGCGGTGAACGATTCAAACGGAATAGCCAAAATCCACCGTGGTGTTCTCCTGTCAAAAACCGCGGCGGAAGTTGACGTGGACCTTTCTCTCTCTGTCGCATAGGACGTAGTAGGAAGGAAGGAGATAGGTGTATCAAATATGTGTTGGCAACATGAAAAAATATGCGTGTTTTGGAGATATAACAATGAGATGTACCACGCTCGTATAATATGCTATAGTAAAAAACTTTACTACAGAAACTTGCGTAAGCATCCTGCCCGGCTTTGAGGATATGTAGTATTCTCAAAAAGGGAAAAAATATATGTTAAAGCGGATTAAAAGAGAGAAAAATAAGTAAATATGTTAATTACAGCTAAAATTTTATTACGTGGTGATATTATTGAGAAGGTAAAGGACATAACTTGACAACGGGTCTCTTGAAAGAGCCGCTGCATGTCTTCACCATAGCAACGCGGGTTGTCCCATCCTTACCAGGGAAAACTTCTGTGATTATGCCCATTGGCCAGCGTAAAGGAGGGACATCGTCCTGATGCATGAGAACCACCGTACCAATCTTAATACTGTCTGCGGCATTCAACCATTTTTGCCTAACTTGTAAGTTATGTAGGTATTCTATTCGCCATCTTCTCCAAAAGCTGCAAACCATTTGGTCAAGCAACCTTTTGCGGCAAGTTAGAGGCTTCGTTGTTTCGGGAACGTTCACGACAGGCAACGAAGTCAACGGAGAAGCCATTATAAAATGCGCGGGAGTAAGCGGTTCTGGGTACGGATCCTCAGTCAGGACACAGAGCGGTCTGGAATTTAGAACTGCCTCAATTTCAGTGAGAACAGTCGAAAGCTCCTCATGTGTGAGAAGTTGAGAACCGATAACACGGTATAAATGCGATTTAATAGATTTAATATTAGATTCCCACAGCCCTCCAAAGTGGGGAGCGCGGGGTGGAATCATTTTCCACTCTATGCGGTAGCGGTTAGCAAGTAGTTCTTGCAATTGAGCCTTGGCTCCAACGAAAGGAGATTGCCCATCCTTCTATGGAACGCCGTTGCGCATGAAAATAAGTTGTATGATAGTATAAATTGGACATAAAAGAGGGGAGATGTCATATTTTCTAAGGAAATAAAAATGAACTATTTATTTTGTGGGGTTTTTATTGTTCTTTGATTTTCTGTTCAAGTTTTGAGGTTAGTTTTGTAGCTAACTTTCTACCAAAGAAACAGTCCTTACAACAATATGATTTGATTTCTCATAAGACAACAGGAAATAGTTCCATCAAACCAGTGAATAATCCTAAGTAAATAATATTAGCTAAACTCAAACTCAAATCATTTATTTCAACTAGACCATTACGGCACTTTTGAATGTCAAAAATACAAAGAAAAATCAAAGCTACAGTAACAGACACAAGGCATAATAACTTGAGAAAGTACTGTAGTTGCCCATTCCCTAGCGTAGATCTCTATGGAGAAGAACGGGCAAGAAACTCCATGGACACTCTTTTCAATCAAAAATGTTGTTACAAAATCTTGGTTACATCTTTCATGTTGAGATTATACATAATTATGTGAGAACGATGTAGAAAAACATCCGTCTTCCACACACAATCATCCGTATAGGGAATAGAAAATAATAATGCTTGAATATAGGAATAAAATATTTTTATTGGTTCATATGATCATCATATTCATAAAATATCTAGTCTAAAAACGGAGTCGTCGGCTCAAATGATCGATATCGAGCCCAACCAAGATACCACAAAATGGTAATTACGTGTGCGCAGCATCCCACGGTTCGATTAACCACCAAACAATTGCAATAGTAACCAGCAATATCAGCTACAGAGTTACTTATAGCCCTATTAACTAAAATGTATGCATAGTACACTTTACTGCTTCCAAATAAACCTTCTGGAATGATCCCTTGAAGGCACAGAAGTTTCTGATGCACATTCCACTCCATGACTTGATGTAGCAACATCCATGTTCTCTTGTGTTGCAATGGCTTCTTCACTAACAAACTGCGGTTGCCTATCTTGATCATGCTGAGTCTGTCTTCTCACACTTCTATAGGCATTAGTCCAACAACGTAAGCAAACTCAAAAAAACGTTCTACACAATCCACACCAGTAGCACAGAAACAGTACAATAGTATTCAGAAAGATATCTTGTTCGTCCAGGAATCCGAAGACTACTGGACACGTACTCGACGTAATAATAAGTTATTTGATATCACAACAAACTCAACAACATATACACAATAGGCATGTGCAAAAAAATATCGAAATATCGATGTTTTTCCATCCAATTATCACTACATAATTATGGTCGATATTTTTAAATCGCGATATATCCATATTCGATATTTATTTTAGAGTA
This sequence comes from Xestia ashworthii, assembly GCA_950022955.1. Classification (NCBI taxonomy): domain Eukaryota; kingdom Metazoa; phylum Arthropoda; class Insecta; order Lepidoptera; family Noctuidae; genus Xestia; species Xestia ashworthii. Next base: position 2,761,221 of record OX465566.1, on the reverse strand, counting down.
TCGAATTCGTATCAAATCCGATTTTTTTTAACGTTATTTTTGGTTTCGTGTCGATATCTGATGACTACTTTTTTGATTAAATTGTATTTTATTATTTAGGCTCAAGCATCAATAAAAATACCGTTTTCTTTTATTCTTTTCTACGAAGTTTGAATGCTTTGGGAATATGTATGAATAATCATACGAAACCTGACGATATTCGATATTTTTCGCTCGATAATTATCGATACTGATTAAGAATATCGATACGATAAAGATCGATATATTTTTTTCACTTGCCCATCCCTACGACACAATGCTGATTGACTTGACAGTGACACTTTTGATGACAGTTCACCTTTTATTTGCCCGTGGTAGTGTTACCAACAGTTAATCTAAATCACCCTGACCATTACTGATTTGTAAACTAATGAAAGATTGTTGATTAGGAAAGAAATATTTTTTTGATTATATTAATTACAAATAAAAATATGAATCACGCGGGAATATCTAATAGATATTTGAAATATTTTTGAAACAACGTCTGCCTCTACATATCAGTTAAAACCGATTACGGGGAAGTTTCTCAAGTTGTCAACACTGCTTGCACTTTAAGAAAGCCATTTTGAAAATAATGCAATAAAATCGAATTAGTAACTATTAAGACACAACATATTAACCCCAGATACGATTTCGATCAAGATAAGTAAGAAAAGTTAAAAAAAGATTTCATAATTTATGACTATATTTTTGTTGCTATAATGTTTTATTTTAGAGCGATACTGGGTTTGGGCAATGGCCTTTGTCCCGTTATCGGAGTATAGGTAAGAAACCGGTCCTCTGCGGGAGATGAATCTTTTAAAAGCGGAGATAAAAGTGTCCGATGACACGTCGGTAACTAATTCAATGTGAACCGCTTTGGTAACGAAACAAATGAATAAACAAATGTAAGCCTTCTGGCTTCTTTGACCTCTGCGTCTACACAAAGTTACTTTAATGGGACCAGCGTAATCCACACCCGTACGCACAAAAGCCTTAGTCTCCTGCACGCGACAAGCGGGTAAATCAGCCATCTTTGGGCTAGGGTGAGAAGGAGAAATTTTGAAACAAAAGTTACAAGCGTGTACTCTTTGTCTGATGACACCTCTAGAAGAGAGGATCCAATATTTTTGGCGTAACAGAGAACTTAGAAGGCTTACACCGGCATGACAATGAATGCGGTGATAATAATCTATTAGAACATGTGTAAAATTATCATGTTTCGGTAAGAGAGCGGGATGCTGAGCTTCATAAGGAAGGTTCGCATTTGACAACCTGCCCCCGATTCTAATTATGTTGTGCTCGTCTATAAAGAGATCGAGTTTTTTAAATTGCGAGCGAAGTTTTTTACTTTTAATTTCGTCATAAATATCTAAGAAATGAAATTTTTGAATACAACGAATTAAATAAATTTCAGCGATAGCTAATTCACGGACAGTAATTGTCTTAAGTGATTTGTCGTAAGGAATAATACGTAAAAATCTTAAAATGTATACAATTATACGCAATATTTTATTTAAAGATGAAAATTTTAAAGAAAGGCTATATATGAAATTAAGTTCTGATACGGTAGTTATTAAGGTTAGTGATTTATTATTAAATTCAGGCAATTCCTCGCTGCATGAAGAAACAAATGGAGTGATAGGCCACTCAGCAGTTGGGCGCAGAAGCCACTCAGGGCCATGCCACCATAAACCGTGGTTTAGCAACTGTTCAGGTAGAAGACCTCGAGAAAGACAGTCACTAGGATTTTCTTTTCCGTTAACATGGTAAAAATGTTTAGGATCAAGATTTTCTTGACATTTAGCGACGCGGTTACTAACAAAAATGTTCCATCTGTGCGGTGAGGAATGAATCCATGAAAGTGTAATTGTAGAATCGGAGAAGGCAAATATTTCATTAATAGCTATAAGAGAGCGGTAAGTGTCATAAACTAATTTAATTAAGTTCGACAAAAGAACAGCGGCACAAAGCTCTAGACGAGCCAGAGATACGACCTTAACAGGTGCAACTTTGGATTTAGCACACAACAAAGTTACGTGTGTGTTACCATATGTGTCAGTGACGTGTAAGTATATGACGCAGCCATACGCATTCAAGCTGGCGTCAGCAAAACCTACTATATTTGTCACGCAACCCATAGTAACGGCTACATGACGAGGCAATTTTAAAGAAGAAACTAGAGGCAGTTGCTCTTTAAATTTTTGAAAAAGATTTACAATAGACTCGGGCGGAGTTTCATCCCAATCTGTGTTTAATTTCCATAATTCTTTTATGAGTAGTTTCGCGAATAAAACTACGGGAGCAACTAGACCGAGAACATCCCACAAACGGGCAACAGTGGAAAGTATGGAGCGTTTAGTACAACTTTTATCCAAACTAGATGTCGTAAAGGTGAAACAATCCTCGGAAGGAATCCATTTGAGTCCAAGAATTTTTAAATTATCCCCGTCAGAGAAGTTAATAGAAGAACGGTTGGAGTGTGGAATAGTCTCTTGTAGTTCAGAGGAATTGCTTGCCCACTTATTAAGATCAAAGCCCCCCGCCTTAAATAAGGCGATAAGTTCTGCGGAGAGAATCTTGGCTTCCTCCAAAGTAGCGGTCGAGTTAGCCAAGTCATCCATGTATAGCTCATGAGAAGCGACAACGGATGCGCGCGGGAAGCGATGTTTTTCATCCTCTGACAGCTGGCGCACAGTGCGCATGGCTAGGAAAGGACTGGGCTTGAGACCAAATGCAACTCGGTTAAATTGAAATTCGCGAACAGGTTCAACTGTATTAAATCGAAACAATATTTTCTGGTATTTTCGATGCTCATCAATAACAGCAATTCGAAGATACATCTGTTTTATGTCAGCTGTAACTGCAATAGGGAATAAACGGAAAGGAGATTGCCCATCCTTCTATGGACCGCCGTTGCGCATGAAAATAAGTTGTATGATAGTATAAATTGGACATAAAAGAGGGGAGATGTCATATTTTCTAAGGAAATAAAAATGAACTATTTATTTTGTGGGGTTTTTATTGTTCTTTGATTTTCTGTTCAAGTTTTGAGGTTAGTTTTGTAGCTAACCTTCTACCAAAGAAACAGTCCTTACAACAATATGATTTGATTTCTCATAAGACAACAGAAAATAGTTCCATCAAACCAGTGAATAATCCTAAGTAAATAATATTAGCTAAACTCAAACTCAAATCATTTATTTCAACTAGACCATTACGGCACTTTTGAATGTCAAAAATACAAAGAAAAATCAAAGCTACAGTAACAGACACAAGGCATAATAACTTGAGAAAGTACTGTAGTTGCCCATTCCCTAGCGTAGATCACTATGGAGAAGAACGGGCAAGAAACTCCATGGACACTCTTTTCAATCAAAAATGTTGCTACAAAATCTTGGTTACATCTTTCATGTTGAGATTATACATAATTATATGAAAACGATGTAGAAAAACATCCGTCTTATAAACCCCTACATTTAAATGTAGGGGTTTATAAGTAAGTATAGGGAATAGAAAATAATAATGCTTGAATATAGGAATAAAATATTTTTATTGGTTCATATGATCATCATATTCATAAAATATGTCGTCTAAAAACGGAGCCGTCGGCTCAAATGATCGATATCGAGCCCAACCAAGATACCACAAAATGGTAATTACGTGTGCGCAGCATCCCACGGTTCGATTACCCACCAAACAATTGCAATAGTAACCAGCAATATCAGCTACAGAGTTACTTATAGCCCTATTAACTAAAATGTATGCATAGTACACTTTACTGCTTCCAAATAAACCTTCTGGAATGATCCCTTGAAGGCACAGAAGTTTCTGATGCACTTTCCACTCCATGACTTGATGTAGCAACATCCCTGTTCTCTTGTGTTGCAATGGCTTCTTCACTAACAAACTGCGGTTGCCTATCTTGATCATGCTGAGTCTGTCTTCTCACACTTCTATAGGCATTAGTCCAACAACGTAAGCAAACTCAAAAAAACGTTCTACACAATCCACACCAGTAGCACAGAAACAGTACAATAGTATTCAGAAAGATATCTTGTTCGTACAGGAATCCGAAGACTCTACTGGACACGTACTCGACGTAATAATAAGTTATTTGATATCACAACAAACTCAACAACTTATACACAATAGGCATGTGCAAAAAAATATCGAAATATCGATGTTTTTCCATTAAATTATCACTACATATGGTCGATATTTTTAAATCGCGATATATCCATATTCGATATTTATTTTAGAGTATCGAATTCGTATCAAATCCGATTTTTTTTAACGTTATTTTTGGTTTCGTGTCGATATCTGATGACTACTTTTTTGATTAAATTGTATTTTATTATTTAGGCTCAAGCATCAATAAAAATCCCGTTTTCTTTTATTCTTTTCTACGCAGTTTGAATGCTTTGGGAATATGTATGAATAATCATACGAAACCTGACGATATTCGATATTTTTCGCTCGATAATTATCGATACTGATTAAGAATATCGATACGATAAATATCGATATATTTTTTTCACTTGCCCATCCCTACGACACAATGCTGTTTGACTTGACAGTGACACTTTTGATGACAGTTCACCTTTTATTTGCCCGTGGTAGTGTTACCAACAGTAAATCTAAATCACCCTGACCATTACTGATTTGTAAACTAATGAAAGATTGTTGATTAGGAAAGAAATATTTTTTTTTATTATATTAATTACAAATAAAAATATGAATCACGCGTGAATATCTAATAGATTTTTGAAATATTTTTAAAACAACGTCTGCCTCTACATATCAGTTAAAACCGATTACGGGGAAGTTTCTCAAGTTGTCAACACTGCTTTCACTTTAAGAAAGCCATTTTGAAAATAATGCAATAAAATCGAATTGGTAACTATTAAGACACAACATATTAACCCCACATACGATTTCGATCAAGATAAGTAAGAAAAGTTAAAAAAAGATTTCATAATTTATGACTATATTTTTGTTGCTATAATGTTTTATTTTAGAGCGATACTGGGTTTGGGCAATGGCCTTTAGAAGTAATAAAAATGGTGACCAGTCAGATCACCAAACATTAATTCACAAACTTTTACTTGACAAGCAACGATTAGAAAACACATTATTTGTCATTTCATCAGTATACCAACAACAAGTTTAACAAATAATTCACTTCGCAAAATAATTATGCCATAAACTTTTATTTAATAACGTATTATTTGACAAACAATTCATTATTTATTCGTTTTATCTCATAAAACAACGTTTGAAAGAAAGACGTTACACAAATTGATTGTGCCATTTAAAAAAAAAAAGAAAATAAATGATTTTGGTTTCCTATAAGCACAAATTTTGTGACAGAAATGAATCGCTGCAGAACCGACACCACGTAGTCTTTTCTGCCCTACCCCTAGAGTGTAATTCAAGCCCGCGTAGGCGCGGAGGGGCGAGGCGGGCCGCGAGCTGAGGAGCAGGTGGCTTTAACACTCGCCGCCGCGGCTGAGGGTGGCCGGCCAGCAAGCCGAAGCTGCGGTGGTGAGCGTTAAAACCCTCTGCGACGATAAGCTCGCGTGTGACCGCCGGAGCCCCGCAGCGCCGGAGCCATGACAGAAACCATGCCTGCTGCATGTTGCATGCTGCATGTTTGCATACTGCATGCTTGCTGCATGCTTGCTGCATGCTTGCTGCATGCTTGCTGCATGCTTGCTGCATGCTTGCTGCATGCCTGCTGCATGCTTGCTGCATGCTTGCTGCATGCTTGCTGGCCTTGCTGCTCGTTTGCTGCATGCTTGCCGCTCGCTTGCTGCATGCTTTCTAAATGCCTGCTGCTTGCTTGCTGCATGCATGGAGTATGCCTGTTTGCATGTTATTGAAAAACTATGCATTTCCTTATTTTTTTCTTAAAAAAGAGTAATAAAAAAATTACTAGCCTGTAAATTATTTTGTTGAAACGTGATTTGTCCAAACGTATCTAAGTAAAAAATGAAAAATTTATAAATGAATAAATATCATCTGATGCATTTGATAAAAGAAGTATTTGCCAAATAAATGTTTGTAAAACGAATATTTTTAAAATAAAACATTTGCGGAATAAGTTGTTTGCGAAATGAATAGTATACGAAACGTTGGTTATAAAATGAAAATTTGTCAATGGACTTTTGGTAAAACATTAGTGAACCAATAAAAATATGTCAGCCTGTAAATTTGGCCCTGTGTGTAACAAATCGTTCAATGACACGCCATTATGAGATTTAGCGCTCGCGTCAAGGACAATACGAACTTTAGTAGTCTGCTTATCATTCCTAATAACAGGGTGATGCGGTATATAATAACCTATAGTCTGGTCAACAGAACTAGGCGTAGTTTCAGTTAAATAATTTTGATCAAGATATTCTTGGATTATTTCGTTATAACTCGCGCGCAAAGCAGGGTCGCGAAGCTTAGTTTTTTCCAAATTAATTAAACGTCGATAAGCGACAGCATAAGAATTTCCTAGTGAGTCTGGATTTTTACAGAATGGTAAAGCAGTACAGTACCTACCACTAGAGTCACGTGACACACTAGAAGCGAACAGCTGTTCACACTCGAGTTCAGCAGGGCTCATAAAAGGTTTTGACGGTATTTCTTCAATGTTCCAAAATTTATGTAACGATTCGTCTAACGAAAGAAAACAATGAGAATTATCTGTATTTAACGCGGTAGAAAAATATGAAGCGGTATTTAAATGAACGGAACTTTTATCATTGTTAGATAAACTAGCGGGTACCTCACCCATAAGAATATAACCAAACACGGTTTCAACTGCGGAAGGCGCGGTAGGTGAGATAATTTTATTATGCAGTAATAAATACGGGAAAAGTTTAGCCCCTAGTAATAGTTCAACCTCACCGGGAATGTGCCACAGTGGATCGGCTAGCGGTAATTCAAGCAAATGTTGCACTGTGGAAGTGTCAACAAAGTGAGATGGTAATTTATCCGTGATACAATCGACTACAAGAGCGGTTATTTTAAAAGAATTAGTTTTATTTTTAGCAGTTACTGTTATCTCAACATATCCTGTAATAGGTCGCGAAGACGTTCCGACACCCTTTATAAATGAATTTGAAAGCGGTATAATGTTTAATTGTAGTTTTTTACAACAAGCTGAAGTAATTATATTATTTTGTGAAGCGTTGTCTATTAAGCATCTAACAGAAACGTACTTGTTATATTTGCTATCGACATAAACTTGTGCTGTTGACAAAAGTACAGTGGTACGTGGAATGTTTGAGCCTACGCGAGAACATGCACACAGCGCCACCTGTGGCGAATGCTCGGAACTAGGTACAGCGTCAGTCGTCGATATCGATCTCGCAGGCTGTGAGCTTTGGTCGAGATGTAACATTGAATGGTGTTTTTTGTGACATGTCCTACAAGTATGTATAGATTTACACTGTGAAGCAGTGTGCGTTGCACTAAGACAGTTTACACATCCACGTTTGTTTTTAATAAAATCCAAACGCGCGTTGGCTGATAATGCCTGAAAGGCTGGACAGGTGTAAAGCTTCCAGTGATCATTTTTAATACAATATAAGCAATTTTGATTATTGTCACAAGAAACAAAAGTATGAACAGTACTATCACGTGACTGATTACGATAAGAATTATTTTTATTATGATTAACGGAAGAGGTCCGAGAAGAAACAGTTCTATCTAATATTTTAACTTGCGATTTTATGAAGTTAACGAAATCCGTATATGTGGGTATCTCCTCATCTCTCATGTGCATCTCGAATAAATGTACGGTAGCGGGGTCTAATTTTTTCAAAGCTAAATTTAATAAAATGAAATCTTTTAAGTCGTTAATTTGTAATTGTTCTAAGGCAGAAACAGACGCGTGAAAACTTTCAATAAAACTATTTAGAGAGGCGGAATTATTTGTTGCGGGTTTAATATTTAATAAGTTAGACATGTAGTGTGAACCTAGTGCTCGTTTATCTTGGTACCTTTGAACCAAATTGCTCCAAATCGAAGCGTAATTTTCCCCGGACGGAATAATTCCGGCGGTGATTTGCAATGCGTTTCCTTTCAAGTTACCAATTTAATACTGCACACGTTGAGAGTCCGTAAGGTTTATATTATTACGGATATTTGATTTAAATGACTCGTAGAAAACAGGCCAGTTTTCAATCCTACCATCAAAGAAAGGAATCTGAATTGGAGGTAGTTTGATCGAACTTCTAGAATGTTTCGCGTTGTCCTGTGACATTGAGTCATCTAATGACCTTGAAGACTTTGCAGCGATAAGTGAACGAATTCTCTCGACACGGGTATAAACGCCGTCAAAGGATATTTGACTGTTATAGTCGATTTTATGATCAGGATCTATTTGTAAGCAATATGTATTTATTTTATCTAGGTTGGTACTAAATTCCTGACGATTAATTGAGAGAATTTCGGTGTCTACCATGAACGTTTCTACCGACCGAAGTTCAATACTAGTCGTATTTATTTTCTTTGAAGTTTCATATAGTGACGAAAAACGTTCAAAGATTGCTTGATTTTTAGCTTGAAGTAATTTAACTTTCATTTTAAGATCTTCCATGTTGAAATAGTTACTTAGAAAATACAGCGAATAATGATATTGGTTATAGCAGGTAGACTTACAATAATTATTTTATTGTAAGTGGGGTATAAAGAAAGAATGCGGTTGAATATAAGTTATAGGCAAATGTGCCGAACTAACTTATGATAATTAGCGGTTTTTATATTGACCTGTGCTATTTTAATGCAGCAGGCGCAATATTAAGTTGGTACGATGGTTCTCAATGAATAAGTACCTAACGAGATGTACGAACGTTAGTACGCGTTCAATATGGCGGTTTTATGGACTTCGGTATTTGACCTAAATCCTAGGTATGAGACCTAAAAATGCTGATTCTTTGAATCCGGCTCGAAGGACCAAAAACTTATGGTTAAGTTGGGATATAGCGGGAACTCGAAGGACCAATATTGCGTGACTATAATTTTGCGCGGGAAAACAATTTATGCGGAATGTATTTGTTGCCAACACTTATATGAGAGTAACGGGAAAGAGGGACTTACTTGAAGGTGAGGATGATCGCCTGGACCGATGATGGATGCGACTGGAGTGCGCCGGGATGAGATCCAGCACGTGTTCCGGAGATTTCTTCACTTCACTTGGGTTTTAATTGTCCCACGTTGTGTTGGCCAACACGTATTTTAAGATTTAGAGTCTTTGCGGTAGAATAGAAAGCGGTGCGGTGCGGTATGCAAGCGGTAAAATATGTGTGCGGTGCGGTGAACGATTCAAACGGAATAGCCAAAATCCACCGTGGTGTTCTCCTGTCAAAAACCGCGGCGGAAGTTGACGTGGACCTTTCTCTCTCTGTCGCATAGGACGTAGTAGGAAGGAAGGAGATAGGTGTATCAAATATGTGTTGGCAACATGAAAAAGTATGCGTGTTTTGGAGATATAACAATGAGATGTACCACGCTCGTATAATATGCTATAGTAAAAAACTTTACTACAGAAACTTGCGTAAGCAAAGTCCATCCATCGTTTCTTTGGTCTCCCTCTATTCTTATATATATATATATTCATACTCAAAACTATCCTCACGACATTTTCCTCTTTCCTCCGCATCACATCTTTAGATAATATTCACAAAACAATTGCTGGGTAATTAGATTTCAAGCGGGTTGCCAATTCGCTTACGTACTTACGTACTGTAAGCCTGCACCGGTGGATACAATGTATCGCAAGCAGATATTTTGGCGGGTGGGTGCCCAGAGGTAACAGCTAATGCTCCGCGACATAAGACTGATTGTGTTACAGACGATCACTTTACAATTACAACTATTCACACAACAATTTTGAGGTCAGCTTCCAGTCTAACCAGATGCAGCTGAACACCCTATCTGACCCCAACAACCGAGTTTGTACTAGCTAGTACGGTACCTTTTGGTAGGATTGTTTGTCACACCTTTGGGCCATTGACTTCCTATAACGACTCAAAGCAAAGATCTACAAAACAATGATAACATAAGGAAACAATTCCGAATTTCCTTAGTAAGCAAACAAATTAATAAATTTAAAGATTTTAACTTTATAGTTTTCAACTTTGCAACAATACAGTGACTTTCCCAAGGGTGCATCATCATCATTTCAGCCAAAAGACGACCACTGCTGGACATAGGTCTCACCGCGCGTGTCGCCACATTGACCGGTCCCGTGCTACTCTCATCCAACGGATTCCTGCAACCTTCACCAGGTCATCGGTTCACCCAGTGGTCAAGGGTGCTTAATGTATTTAATAACCAAAAATATTAACAAATGTACGTGTTTTTGGAAGTTCTTTTATCGTGAAATATTTTGGGTCATCATTGTGACTATGAGGGGGTCACAGTAGACTACAACCTACTTGCACCTTTATTTTCGATCCATCGATCATACAATCATACTTTCGCTTATTTAACGAGTTTTTAGTCCCGAAGCAACCGTAGTTGCACCGCTCAGCAAAGTTTTTGACAAGATCCGATTTGATTTGAACGCTCCCTAACTCGTTTTCTCATGTCATCTAGAACGGCGTCCTAATGCGCGTCGTATGGCGGCGCGTGATCCTGGACGAGGCGCACGTGGTGCGCAACCACAAGTCCGCGACGTGCGCCGCCGCCGCCGCACTGCGCGCGCGACGTCGCTGGTGCCTGACGGGGACGCCCGTGCAGAACAAGGATCTAGACCTCTTCGCGTTATTGAAGTTCTTGAGATGTTCGCCGTTTGATGATCTTACTGTGAGTATATTTTAAAATTATGAGCCCATACATGGTGTACGGAGGGCTGTCCTCCGCAAACTGAAATGCATTTTCCATCGGATTTTTTCTCAGGAAAAAAAAATACATTTTTCTTTCCAGCTACTATTCCTTTATTCCAATGTAAAATTACGTTCTCTGTATGCAACACTCCATTTATGTAAATAATACCGCTAATATAAAGAAATAACAATTGATATTGAAATACTCCAACGAACGACGCATGAAATCAGCTGTTCACTTCCTGTCTAGCTACAAAGTTCATCGAACTCCTCGTCGCAATTGCCGTTCGCTACGTACATTTTGCCACGGCAAAGATACATTGAGTATGAGAAAATAAACAAAATAAAATTAGATAAAGAGGTATCTGGGAAAACTATGTATAAATTACACTCAAAGAAATTTGCTCATATTACGCTCAAACTACTATACTTTCGTCCCCAGATGTGGAAGAAATGGATCGACAATAAGTCCCTGGGCGGTCAGGAACGTCTGAGCACAATAATGCAGTGCCTGCTACTGCGGCGCACTAAAGTGCAGCTCGTGCAGCGCGGGCAGCTCGCGTGTCTACCGGAGCGCACTGCGCACGTGAGGACAGTCACGCTGGAGCCCAGAGAGATGAACGTCTACCAGAAGGTCAGTACTACAAAATACTCATACAAGGTGTAAACAGACCCTTCACAAAGACACTTTATTGATGGGAAATGACATTTTCTTTAGAGTGAAAAATCACGTTTTACTCTCGTTTGACTCAAGGTACAAAAACATGTCTTTTGAAAAAGTTCTCCCTTTCACTGCGATAATTTTTTTGTTCTACACCATACCTGGGAACTTTCTAGTTACGGAGAAATTGGGGGTCAAAGTTCAAACTTTGACCCCTTTGACTTTGAAAAAAATTATCGCAGTGAAAGGGAGAACAAATGCCTTTCAGCTTTGTAATGGGTCTACTTACATCCTTTAAATGCAGTGACTAATGAGCTGCCACTCTTACACTCTCCCAGTCTTCTTTTACTTTTTGTGTCGATAGACTTAAACCCGACCAATATATAGCCACCTGCACAGTTTTTTTCGTTACCTTCTTTTAAATCCTGGAGGGTACAGGTGGCCGTGCAGGATGGGCAAGAAACTCCAAACTCCTCCGGTTGGATCAATGTTATATTAAGGGTGTTGTTAAACGAAGCCGAAAGGCACTTGTTCTCCTCGTCATGGCCATCATTTTTTTTTGTTCTATACCGTACTTGGGAACCTTCTAGTTACGGAAATATTGGGGTCAAAGTTACAACTTTTTGATAAGTTTTTATTGTCAGATTTTCACTTTAAACACCTCCACGACCCACACACTCTTCAATCAATGCATCAGCACAATGTTTTGAGTGCGTTACATTGAGTTCTACCACAACATGACTTTGCACCCCAAAAAACAAAGTTGTTTTCCAGCAATAATTTTATTTTATTTTATTTTACTTTATTGGGACATTAAACAGTTACACATTACAATGAAAGTATGACAGATTAAGCTTAAAACTAAATAAACGTGTAACCCACACCAATATCCGCGAAATAATAACAATAGAATAGTTAAATGCGAATGAGACTCATATGTAATTTTGGGATAAAAGGTATCAGATGGCTACTTTAAAGATTCAATAGCCATCTTTTTGAACTTAACGTGTGTAAGCGCAAAAATATCAAGCTCGATAAAATGTGTGTTATACGTATCTACGATGCGTCGGAGAGGCGCCCTTGCGCCAGCGTGAGTTCTACACCTTGCGGTGTGGAACAGCTGGGGCACGCGCGCCCCCCGGCGCATCGCAGTTCTAGGTACAATGTAACATAAGTTATATCAGGACAATCAAATCTGTTATTACACAGACCATGCAGCAACATGGCCATCAGTAGGTTGCGTCTAGACTCCAAGCTTTGAATGTTGTAACGCTTTAATAATTCAGTGTATGGTAATTTTGACTTAGTGCATCTATAGTGCATAGAACGGAGATACTTTTTTTGAATCATTTCAATTCTTTTTATATAAACATCAAAAATGGGACTCCAAATCGGTTTGTGCATAAAGTTACTTAGTTTGATGTACAGAATGCTTGGTTGACGGCTTCGTGATGAGGTTGTTTGCATTCTGTATTATGTCTTTAAATTTTTGCTTTATTCATTGTTTTACGTCTTAATGAGTTATACGACTGTTGAAAGCAATTCTCACTAACTTTATTTGTAGGTGCTAGTATTCTCCAAGACGCTATTCGCTCAGTTCCTCCACCAGCGTGCGGAGAAGAATGCAGACGCGCAAGGTTTCACAAACGTCGGCAAGGACAGCGCTTACGCTAAGATGCATAAGAAAATGATCGCTTTACAAGGTACGTAACAATACATAACTAGCTTTTGCTCGCGTTATGGTGGGAAATTATCCCGCAGGAACCTTTAAATGTATATGTCACTCGGAAATAATGAAGCAAGAATTTATAACTGTAGATTTCATGGTTGTCCTTTCATTTAATTTATCATGTTTATTATAGAGATTTGATCCATATGATTGATTGCCCCTATCTAACGATGTAAAAACATTACAGGATGTCATTTTTTTCCAATTTTGATCATTCTATTCTATTCCCGAATGTGGCAAGCGAATTTGCGAAAATCTGTGAAAATTTGTTTCTTTTAAAGGAATGTTTCCTTTGAGTAAAAGTTACTACAGATCTCTAGTATTCAGAGTACTTTCCCCCTAAGTAGCATTGAAAAATTCAACCCTATATACTTACTTTTTCTTCAGGAGCCCAACCAGTCAAATCCCACGAGATCTTAGTCCTCCTCTTACGTCTGCGGCAAGTATGTTGCCACTGTGGCCTCATCGCGGCCATGTTGGACGAGGAGAGCGCGGCTGACGTGCAAGAGGACCCGGCAGGACAGGATCTACTGGCGGAACTCAACAAACTGTCGATCGAAGACAAGAGGAAGGTAAGACTTAGCTGTACTGTCGAACTACGACGAACTTTGAACTTTGTCAAAGAAAAATACATCTATGATAGTTACGACGGTTATTTGGTGTCCGAAAATTCCTGTAACATCGTTGATTGTTTTTTTATTTTCTTTTCAAATGTTCCATAACCACTTCTGATCAAAATCTGACAGTATCTAATATGGCTGACTGACAGCTTGAACGCGATTTAAATGAACTGATCGCGTTAATACTGGGTGACGCGTTAATAATGGGTGAATTTCGCCCCAAGAGTTCTAACCCCTTTAAAGTGCAAGCGTCAGGGTATCCCGCGAAATTTTGACCGAGGAACGATTTGACCTTGAAAAAATAATTTCGACCTTTATAAACTTGGAGGGTTGTATTGATGATTTTGATGATTATAAAGCGAGAGACAAACTGGGCCCACGTACGCAACGTATGCGATGCAACGCGTGAGAATTGGTGTGCACACTTGTCCCGTGTATGCAACGTAAATTGGCGTCAGACGCTGTTGGAATTTCCCAGAAGGTGCATTAGTGCATCTGTATGTCATGTTTTCTGATTCTGATAGCGAGTTCGAGGATGATTTATTTTCTATTTCTTCCCATGTTGCATTGCGTAATGTAGCATTACGATATTCAATGCATTTAATGTAATAAATTACATCGTATTTCCTTATTAGATCGATCAGCTGTTCTTCTCCCATTTTGACTATTGACAACAAAACACGTGCGCCAAAGGTCTACTTGTTTATGACGTTCTACGCGTAAGTTCTAGAATCACACTGGTCGCACGCGTGGGATAGCGTACGATCATTCCCTCCACCTTCCCACGCCGATCTGGACATCGCAGGTCGACGTTGCGTGGAAAGCGTGTGATTGACAAATCAATGGTGTCAATTCAATGGGTTTAAAAGTAGAAATGGGTGTACCACAAGGTTCGATATTGGGTCCCTTCCTCTTTTTAGTTTATATTAATGACTTACCCCATTTATTTAACAATCACCCGCAAATGGTGTTGTTTGCAGACGATACTTCTTTAATATTTAGGATAAACAGACGTGCCACTAATCTTGACGACGTAAATAACGCCCTACTGCAGGTTCATAATTGGTTTACTGTAAATAATTTAGTTCTAAATGGGAAAAAAACTAAGTGCATCAGATTTGCTCTACCAAATGTCAAAAGTAGTGATTGTGACATAGTATTAAATCAAGAGAAACTAGAATTTGTCGATAAAACGATTTTCTTGGGAATCGCGCTCGATTCAAGGCTACAATGGGGCCCTCATTTAACATCTCTTGCAGGACGCCTAAGCTCAGCAGCATATGCTGTTAGAAAAATCCGTCAATTTACCGATGTTGATACCGCGAGGATAGTTTATTTTAGTTATTTTCATAGTATTATGTCATACGGTATTTTACTATGGGGACGGGCTGCAGACATCGAGTCTATATTTATTCTGCAGAAAAGAGCCATCAGAGCCATATATGATTTACGTAGACGCGACTCTCTAAGAGAGCTGTTTAAGGAAATTAATATCATGACAGTACCTTGTCAATACATCTATGAAAACATCATGTACGTTAGGAAAAATCTGCATTTATTCAGTAAAAGAGGTGACAGACACCACTATAATACTAGAAATAGGGACCAACTAGTTCAGCCAGGTTTCAGGCTTGCTAAAGTAGATTCCTCTTTCATGGGGTACTGCTTAAAATGTTACAATAAAATACCTCTCCACATTCTACAACTGAATGAGACGAAATTT
The DNA here is from genome assembly GCA_950022955.1 of Xestia ashworthii. Classification (NCBI taxonomy): domain Eukaryota; kingdom Metazoa; phylum Arthropoda; class Insecta; order Lepidoptera; family Noctuidae; genus Xestia; species Xestia ashworthii. The sequence goes on along the minus strand of OX465566.1, from coordinate 2,745,644 downwards.
AAATCTTGTGTAAAACGCACACTATGTAGTCAAGCGTATTATAAGTTGGTGGATTACATTGATGATAAAAATGCTTGGCTCAATGCCGGTCCTGCTCCACAACCATAGGAGCAAACTAATTGATTCCCAGTCAAGTTATTGTGGAAGCTGCAGAAGATTGTAAAAAAGATCGTTGCATTGTATAGATTCCATATATTAGTATTATATAACTTCATAGCGCATGTGTGAGTACTATGTACTGTAAAGCCACCATTTACATCTAGTTATTTTATTTTTTCTGACTTGAATAAGCCTTGGCGGCTGAGAGAATGTCATGCTCACTCAAATGTCTCGGTGATGGTGGCGGGTGTGTCGGGTCATTTAGTTCCCTTCAATATGGTTGAGCTGAATGGTGCTGATACATGCGTCATGTTCGTGAACGGGCGCTGTCAATTGAGACTGGTCAACTCTCAGCTGCCACGGTTAATTTTAATTTATTTATTTTTTAATTTGTTGATTTCATCTTTTCTCTGGACGCTCTTAATGTGCACGTCTGTCTACATCGTTCTCACATATATGTATAATCACAACATGAATGATGTAACCAAGATTTTGTAACAATATTTTGATTTAAAAGAGTGTCCATGGAGTTTCTTGCCCGTTCTTCTCCATAGAGATCTACGCTAGGGAATGGGCAACTACAGTACTTTCTCAAGTTATTATGCCTTGTGACTGTGACTGTAGCTTTGATTTAGTTTTGTATTTTTGACATTCAAAAGTGCCGTAATGGTCTAATTGAAATAAATGATTTGATTTGATTTGATTTGATTGCGTTGCATACGATAAGTGTGTTTCTATTGCATAGTTTTTCATATAAAATAAGAGTCCAGATATCATAATGCGTTGCATACGTTGCGTACGTGGGTTTGTCTCTCGCTTTATTCTGTAACTACATACGTCTTACAGTCGCGAACAATCAACATACAACTTAGCACTGGCCTGCAAATTGCAAAACGGAAGAAAATTTGAATTTCGCGGGCTACTCTGGAGCATCAGCCTAAATGCTTATATCTCATATCACAGAGTCACAGCAAAAAGTCAGATGATGAGGATGAAGAGGAAGGTCCAGCTCAGGAAGGCACGACGGCTGCGGAAGCTATTCGCTCTGTGTTATCTCCCAACAACCCGGTGTTCGACCTCAAGAATCCCTCCTCCAAGATCACGGCTGTGATGGAGTGTCTCAACAACGAGGTGTTTGCTAATAAAGGTAGGCACCAAAACTTGCTAGTGGCAATAAAAATGCTTATCCGAACAATAGGCGTGATGACAGTATCAAAAAATTGCAAATCTATTTAGTCCGTCAGTTACGAATATTGGAAAATAATGTACACGTATTTTTTTGTTTTTGTAAATCAATGAATATTGGGAAGTATAATCTGGTTCTGGAGGGAGGTGGGCTGGTTGGAGTAATCGGCCACCATGGCTCACGCACAATGGTCCATTTCAAGGACTAAGTGCGGAAACCTAAACCCCCATGATGATGATGATCAATGAATATTGACATAGATAAAACGCATCTGAACTCGGGAGTGGGGACTCGTGACGTCAGAACTCACTAAAAATTATACCAAGGCGTGACGTATTGAGAATTTTAAAAGCGTCGTATCTTCGTCAATTTTGGTTTACGTAACGAAAGAAAAAATACGGGTCAAATATTTTTTGTTAATTTAATTGACGGAATAATTAGATTTTTTTTATCGTCTACCCAATTCATCGTTCGTTATTCATGTACAACGTTCGCCAGTTAAAACACTAAATTGTCTAACTTTCAAGAAGTTTTTGGAGAAATCTATATGTTATTCGACATTTCAGCCGAAAAACGTCCATTGTTGGACATAGGCAGCCCCCAGGTGTCGTCACATTGACCGGTCCCGTGCGACTCGAAGTCTAAATGCATTGATTTGTTCATCAAGAACAATCTTTGATTGATATTTTAAAAGCAAGCAAAAAGTGTACTCAACACAGCCTAAGGAGGAACAGGCAGGTTTAGGAGCTTGAAATTATTCAAAAGAGTTTTTGGGGGTATGAAGAACAGGGTGTAAAGCTCTTCATCCCCCATAGAAAAGGGAGGATCCTCCAACCAGACGGGTGATGTCTAGTAGGCTACTGCCCGACGGACGTTGTCGTGTTCTTATATATTCTTAAGTCGCGGATAATGTTGCTTGCGCGATGTAGGAATTCCGACGTATTTCACTGTTAGTTCATCATCATTCTCATAGATGGCGTGGTAGTACTTTTTGTTCAATGTAGCTAGTACTTTTTGGTAGTGCCGCTACAAATTCCTTACACAGCAAAGGTGAAAATAGTGAATGAAAGCTGGTTAGTTCGTCATTTTTAGGGTTCCGTAGCCAAATGGCAAAAAACCCTTATGTTCGTCCGTCCGTCACACCCACTTTATTCCGAAACTATACAAGCTATGCTGTTGAAACTTGGTAAGCAGATGTATTCTGTGAACCGCTTTAAAATTTTTTGAGACACAAAAATAGGAAAAAAAAACAATAAATTTTGGGGGTTCCCCATACTTAGAACTGAAACTCTAAAATTTTTTTTTCATCGAACCCATACGTCTGGGGTATCTATGGGTAGGTCTTCAAAAATGATATTGAGGTTTCTAATGTCATTTTTTTTCTAAACCGAATAGTGACTTTGGAAGAGACACTTCCAAAGTGGTAAAATGTGTCCCCCCCCCCCCCCCCACCTGTAACTTCTAAAATAAGAGAATGATAAAACTAAAACAAATATATGATGTACATTACTATGTAAACTTCCACCGAAAATTGGTTTGAACGAGATCTAGTAAGTAGTTTTTTTTTAATACGTCATACGGAACCCTTCATGGGCGAGTCCGACTCGTACTTGGCCGCTTTTTTGCTGACGAGAGATGCCATCGAATATAATTTTTGTACATTATCCCTTCTACTCTCACGATATTCATTTTGTTGCCAGGCGACAAAGCAGTAGTAGTATCCCAGTGGACGTCAGTACTGCGGCTGGTGGAGGATCAGCTGAAGAAGGCCAACATCCGCTCTGTGACGCTGAGCGGGAACGTACCCGTACCTGCGAGGCCTCCACTGCTGGAGAAGATCAACGATCCCAAGTCTGACGTCAGGGTACGACCAAATTTTTCATTTGATATCAACCAACACAGGGTGTAAAAGACTCTTAACGAATCCGAAAGGCACTTGTTCTCCCCGTCATTACGATTTTTACGGAGATATTGGGGGGTCAAAATGCTTATTATTCACAAGATTTATTTTTAAATATATGTTTTTAATGTAAGACTTATTTTATGTGTAGCAAAATTTTGCAACATGATTAAACATCAGTTAAATTGTATGACTTTTCGAGTTTAGCTACATTTTATTGCCTGAAATCAAATTAAAATAAACGTTTCGAATCGATGTAGATATAATCTCTCTAAATGATAGGTGATAATATTATATTATTAGTATCACATTAGTAATTACATAAACTAGTAAGCCGAAACTAAAGAACGCCACCTTACGAAATAGACAATACACTCAAAATACTCGATCGTCAAGAAAACGTCGCGTGAGGGGCTGCGGGACTGTTCGAAAGAGATACCGCGGCGGGTTTTAACCAGTAAAAGTCTGACACGGGAGTATCAGACTTCCGCTCCGCCTAGTGCGGATGATCTGATGATTTCCCAACCGAAAAAAAATCTTTAAATGATGTCAGTAAAATAGACTATATCCGGTAAGACTGAAAGCCGACCCCAACATAGTTGGGAAAAAGATCAGGATTTCTTTTTTTTTATGGTGTACATAATAAAGAGTATTCTATTCTATGATAATGAAAATAGACAAAATCTAATAATTGAATATTTATGTCAGGTGATGCTGCTATCCCTATGCGCGGGCGGCGTGGGCCTCAACCTGTGTGGAGCCAACCATCTCCTCCTGCTGGACCCGCACTGGAACCCGCAGCTAGAGGAGCAGGCTCAGGACAGGATCTACCGCGTCGGGCAGACCAAGGACGTCAACATATACAGGTGACTACAACTTAGAGCCAACCATCTCCTCCTGCTGGACCCGCACTGGAACCCGCAGCTAGAGGAGCAGGCGCAGGACAGGATCTACCGCGTCGGGCAGACCAAGGACGTCAACATATACAGGTGACTACAACTTGGAGCCAACCATCTCCTCCTGCTGGACCCGCACTGGAACCCGCAGCTAGAGGAGCAGGCTCAGGACAGGATCTACCGCGTCGGGCAGACCAAGGACGTCAACATATACAGGTGACTACAACTTAGAGCCAACCATCTCCTCCTGCTGGACCCGCACTGGAACCCGCAGCTAGAGGAGCAGGCTCAGGACAGGATCTACCGCGTCGGGCAGACCAAGGACGTCAACATATACAGGTGACTACAACTTGGAGCCAACCATCTCCTCCTGCTGGACCCGCACTGGAACCCGCAGCTAGAGGAGCAGGCTCAGGACAGGATCTACCGCGTCGGGCAGACCAAGGACGTCAACATATACAGGTGACTACAACTTAGAGCCAACCATCTCCTCCTGCTGGACCCGCACTGGAACCCGCAGCTAGAAGAGCAGGCTCAGGACAGGATCTACCGCGTCGGGCAGACCAAGGACGTCAACATATACAGGTGACTACAACTTGGAGCCAACCATCTCCTCCTGCTGGACCCGCACTGGAACCCGCAGCTAGAGGAGCAGGCTCAGGACAGGATCTACCGCGTCGGGCAGACCAAGGACGTCAACATATACAGGTGACTACAACTTAGAGCCAACCATCTCCTCCTGCTGGACCCGCACTGGAACCCGCAGCTAGAGGAGCAGGCTCAGGACAGGATCTACCGCGTCGGGCAGACCAAGGACGTCAACATATACAGGTGACTACAACTTAGAGCCAACCATCTCCTCCTGCTGGACCCGCACTGGAACCCGCAGCTAGAGGAGCAGGCTCAGGACAGGATCTACCGCGTCGGGCAGACCAAGGACGTCAACATATACAGGTGACTACAACTTAGAGCCAACCATCTCCTCCTGCTGGACCCGCACTGGAACCCGCAGCTAGAGGAGCAGGCTCAGGACAGGATCTACCGCGTCGGGCAGACCAAGGACGTCAACATATACAGGTGACTACAACTTAGAGCCAACCATCTCCTCCTGCTGGACCCGCACTGGAACCCGCAGCTAGAGGAGCAGGCTCAGGACAGGATCTACCGCGTCGGGCAGACCAAGGACGTCAACATATACAGGTGACTACAACTTAGAGCCAACCATCTCCTCCTGCTGGACCCGCACTGGAACCCGCAGCTAGAGGAGCAGGCTCAGGACAGGATCTACCGCGTCGGGCAGACCAAGGACGTCAACATATACAGGTGACTACAACTTAGAGCCAACCATCTCCTCCTGCTGGACCCGCACTGGAACCCGCAGCTAGAGGAGCAGGCTCAGGACAGGATCTACCGCGTCGGGCAGACCAAGGACGTCAACATATACAGGTAACTACAACTTAGAGCCAACCATCTCCTCCTGCTGGACCCGCACTGGAACCCGCAGCTAGAGGAGCAGGCTCAGGACAGGATCTACCGCGTCGGGCAGACCAAGGACGTCAACATATACAGGTGACTACAACTTAGAGCCAACCATCTCCTCCTGCTGGACCCGCACTGGAACCCGCAGCTAGAGGAGCAGGCGCAGGACAGGATCTACCGCGTCGGGCAGACCAAGGACGTCAACATATACAGGTGACTACAACTTAGAGCCAACCATCTCCTCCTGCTGGACCCGCACTGGAACCCGCAGCTAGAGGAGCAGGCTCAGGACAGGATCTACCGCGTCGGGCAGACCAAGGACGTCAACATATACAGGTGACTACATACTTGACCACTGTTGACCAAAGGGGGTGCTACACACTTATTCAGGTCTGTCGTTATCGTTGCCCCTCACATAGGCTTGTCATTTAGATTAGATTTGCAAAAATATTTGACCTGTATTTTCTCTTTCGTTACGTAAACCAAAATTGACGAAGAAACGACGCTTTCAAAATTCTCAATACGTAACACCGTGGTATAATTTTGAGTGCGTTCTGACGTCACGAGCCCCCACTCCCGATTTTAGATGCGATTTATCTTTGTCAATATTCATTGATTTACAAAAACAAAAAATGCTTGTCCATTATTAACCCACTTCAAAAAGGAGGAGGTTCTCAATTCGTCAGAACCTTTTTTTATTTTATTTTTTTATGTATGTTCCCCGATTACTCGAAGATGGCTGGAGCGATTTGAATTATTCTTTTTTTGTTTGAAAGGGTATACTTCCCAGGTGGTCCCATAATCATCAAGTCGGGATCTGATGATTTGATCCTGGAGAAATTGAGAGAACTCTTCAAATTTTAGAGGCACACTTGATGACTACATACTCAGCACGTTCAATTTTTGCTAGTCGTCAGAATGTAACTCAAGCCCCACGCGTCTATAATAAAGTAAATCGCATACTTAACATTTACCCTATGCAGCTGTACGAGTGTAAGAAGAAATTAACTGAATGGCTCTTCACACTAAATTATGATGCCGTTGAAGACATTTTGGCGACTCTGAGTTGAGCGTCATGCAGACTAATACTAACACACACACGCACACACACATACTTACACTCCAACACACACACACACACACCAACTCACACACACATACACACTCCAACACACTTCCACACTCATTCACACATACACACGCCCACTCACACACCCACCCACTCTTACACACAAACACACAAAAAACACATCCACACACTCATGAACACACTTATAAACACGCATTTATACTAAACACACTGCCATAAACACGCTTCTCAATTTTTCTTTTATTCATTTTTCTTTTTATTGGTTTTTCTTTTTATTGGTTTTTCTTTTTAAAAATGTGTAACTTATACCTAATTAGCACAGATAAACAATTGTTAATTAATTCGAGGAATAGCGAGGTTTATCCCATCACAAGTATCTTCGGATTACTTTCTGGGAAGCCCCGGCAACTTAACTGTATAGATTTAAGATAATAAACACATTTTTTATTTTTTTTTTATTTTTTACTTGATGTGATTTGGGTAGTTTTTGGAAGAGTACTTTCTTAAAGTGGTCCCATTTCAATTTGGTGAAGATCTGATGAAGAACTTCGGAGATAGGCAACGGAACTCCTCAATAAATTATAGCAAATGGACTGGGATTGCTGAAATCTCATGTCTATCTATTTTTTACACCAGTTCATAATATAACATCACGCCTCTACGCTGTGTAAGCACAAGTGAACCACTAAAAAGTGAAAAATAAAAACTTTTTTACAAAAAATAAAACCGACTCTAAAAAAAAACAAAAATGTGAAAAATAACTAGCTTCAGAAGTCGGTGACAAAAAACTAAGTAAATCGATAAAGCAAAGGTCACCGTCTTCTGAAGCTAGTTATTTTTCACTTTTTTGTTTTTCTTTTACAATACTCTACCTGACGGGCTATAAGATGGCGGTGGCAGTGGTGGCGGCCCCGACTCACGAACAGTAAGTCGTGGGTTCGAACCCAGACAGGCGCATTACTTTGTGTAATTTATTCCATCACCACTGCTCTCAAAACGATGAAGGAAAACATCGTGAGGAAACCGGCATGTCCTAGAACCAAAAATTCGAAGACATGTGACATCTACCAACCCGCACTGGGCCCGCGTGGTGGATTATAGCCCATACACAAAATACGCGCTTTGACGTGGAGTTGCGGACATCAGCCCGTGGTACAATACAATACAATACAAGATTTGCAATATATTGATGATGGAAACTAGCCTACTTTAACGTGGGTGCGTTTAACATTTAAACTCACATACACAAACAGCCGGACCCGGAAGTAAGACCCAACTACATGTAGGCCATGAAAATATTTGTTCCGTGTGGGAATCGCACCCGCGATACGCAGCTCACCAGCCAATCGATCAGCCACTGCGCTAACCATGTACCATCGCCAGATCGTATACGTTCGGTTACTTTGCACAATTCGGGATAAGCCCAGCGGATTTTTTTTCGGTGAATATGTTTATAATTCGTATTGTATTCGTATGTAAGTGAATAGTGTAATTCTTATGAGAATTAATGATCTTAAACCTCATAATAAGCCGAACATTACTGTAGCTAAAAGAAATTGATGATCACGTCCATGGACCGATTTCGGTGAGTTTTGCTTTACCTTGAAGAACGTTGCGCTGTTATTATTTAGCTACAAGCCTTGAATATAGTTATGTTGGTAATAACACTGAAACTGCATCCGGTTAGACTAGAAGCTGACCCCGGCATAGTTGGGAAAAAACAAAGCAAAAAATGAGGCCCGAATTTTATACTAAACTGGCGGACATCACGGGGTTTCACCCTCGTAGTCCCTGTTCCCGTTAATATAGCCTATGTCATTCAGTAAATCGGTCGAATCGTTTTAGAATGAAATCGTAACAAACTCACAAAACAATTAAATCTTTCCTCTTATAATATTAGTGTAGATATCCGGCAAAAAGTTAGTCACAGCGCATCACAACGCAGTGTTATCTCAGGCGCATTTGAAAGTCATAGTGATTACACGAGCGCACTAGCTGCCAAGTATTCTCGTAGCTCCTTTCCCGAAGAGCGCACATGCCAGATATTTACACCGCCGCCGGGTAATCTGTGACGTCACTGCATAGTCGCTCTAAATACCTAATAGTAATAAAAGATTTGCGGATTCTTGCACTTCACTAAAGTAATATTGTTTGCATAATAGATATTTTTTGCTTTTTCTCCGCTGCGGAGCTAGTGGTCCTTGTTTCGTTTCCCTCGTCGGGCTAAGTGCTATTGAGTTTTTAGCAGGAATTTTTCAGTACCTAGCAGCCTGAGTCAGAGTTTTTGCCCAACTGATGAAAATAGCGTCACCCCTGCATTCTTATTAACACAAACAAAACTATAATTAAAGAGATGTGAATAGGCACACGGCACATACGGTGATAGATCAAGTTATATAAAGGGTGTAAAACACCTCTTAACGAAGCCGAAAGTTACTTGTTCTTCCCGTCATTGCGGTATTTTTTTTATTCTACACCATACCTTTTCCAGGTATGGTGTAGAATAAAGGCTTCTAGTTACGGAGATATTGGGAGTCAAAGTTACAACTTTGAGACAAGTTTTTTTTTTAAATACAGGTTTGTGGTTGGTTGGTGGTGGTTTTTGTTTTATTTTTTTTACTTTAAACACCTTTACCACCCCCGTACTATTCAATCCATCCATCAGCACAATGTTTCAAGTGCGATACATTGAGTTCTACCAAAATACATGATTTTTCACCCAAAAAAAAAGTCGTTTCCCACCAATATTTTTTACCTAAAGTTACTTAGTTTGATGTACAGAATGCTTGGTTGACGGCTTCGTGATGAGGTCGGTCAGGGTGTAAACCCTGTATTTCCAGTGTAACATGGCCTAGCTTTGAAAATCGTCTTGCTCTTGCGCATTTGTTTTTAATTTCAGCCCTTGGTTATTTTAGGCGAAGCCGAAGTTTTAGCGGAATTCACCACTCTCAAATTTAAAAGGTCACTTACAGGATATCTTCCATGATTGTTATTATTTTTGAGCTCTGCTCAGCTTGGGAGCTCAAAAATAATAAGAATAAGAATAATTTATTTGCTTAAAATACAGGTGTTACCAGTTGTTACAAGTCGGTGGTTTAGGCACAAACCATATTTTGCCTTTTTAGGGCATGCAAATATAACAACACACACATTTAAGTTTCGTTGTGAATTGTGGTTGCTTAAAACAGTGTTCACCACTGTCATCAAAACGGTCAAGGAAAGCATCGCTAGGAAACCGGAAGTCAATGTCGAAAGCATGTGAGATAACACCATGTAATCGATCTTCTTACCAACCCGCACTGGGCCCGCATCGTAGATTTAACATTGCCCATCCCATTGCATAGAGAGGAAGCTTGTGTCCCAGGCAGCAATCAGGAATGTTGACAGCTGATTATACTTTTTTTTACGTTCTCCTTTTATCTGCGATCGGCTGTTTAGCCATAATCAGATAGAATCTTTGTTAGAGATTCTTTTGTGATGTCCCATTAAACATTCACATTATTTGGTTTCGTACTAAAACAACTTAAAATTTTCACTGTCGTTTTTGGATTTGATTTTCATCTTTTTACAAACAGATACTGAGCAAACTCAGCAATGTCTTATCCAGGAACCTCCTAAGCGAGATTATAATATTTTTTTATTAATTGAGATGTTATTGTTTTTTTTTTCTAGATTCATGTGTGTCGACACCGTGGAACAGTCCATCAGAAAGCTGCAGCAAGCCAAGCTGGAGTTGGCAGAGAACGTCCTCACGGGCGCCAAGAAGACCAACAACTCTAAGCTCACTATAGAAGACCTGAAAGTGCTGTTCAATATGGGCCAGTAGATATTATTATTGAACTGAAATGAAGGTCTGTTTTGGTAATTAAATTGTGATTTATAGGCTCGTTTGAAGGCAGCCATATATGTACTTAGAATACATGGTGGAATACGACATCGCATTCGTCTTAGGGTCATTTTAAATTTTTGACAGTTTCTCCATGTTAAATATTGGCGAATGTGGCGTCATTCGCATTTTAACTTGTATGTTGTAGGCTAAATGCTACTCAAAACAACAATAATTCCTAATTAAGTTACTATGTGCCATTTTAAACTATTATAGGTATTATGATTATGAGTAAGTTGAAAGAGTAAATCAATCTTAATACACATGACAGTAACTTGCTCAACAATTTGTTAATAGTTTGCGTTATTTCTCAAATTCAAATTCAAATTGAAACCTTACAATATACTGGCATGCGTATTCCGAATTTTATGACTTCTGGAGCTAAATAGTCTTACTTCTACAAATTTGGTTAAATCCTTTAAAACTCACATATATTTCAGTTCAGTAACATTAAGCGGGACCTAAATACACGTTAGATATAGAAACATTATTGCACTGTTGTATGTCGATCCTCGGCGCAGAGCCGAAAATTGGAAATCCAACAGACCGGTTTTATTGATTCATCCATTTAGGTGACGCCTAGTGTTAGAGAAAACGAGCATTTATTTATGGTTAATGTGCAAAACAACCACAAACAATTAAAATGTTATATTTTTTATCGCAAATGGCAGGGACCAAAATTTGAATTTAGAATGACATTATTGCTACATTTAATAATTATGAGTATGATCCTGTAAAATATAGGTTTATAGAATTATTTTTGATACTTGTAATGTTTTATAGATTATATTGTTGTACATTAAATAATTATGTAATCTAATATTACTGTATTTTTATTATTTTTACTAGCTGATCCGCGCAACTTCGTCTGCGTGAAGAACCGCTCGACCGATTTTGTGCAAACTTCACATAAACCATCTACTAAATAGTCCGAACAAAGCCTAAACATTTGGTTTGGATAGGTAAGCCCGTTCTTGAGTTATAAAATGACAACGAAAAGTGGCATTGATTTTTATAAATGTATATTGATGATGATGAAATTTTATGAGTAAGGCAGTCCCCAAAACGCCCGCCCTCCACCACTCAAATGCTGGATCTAGGGAGGAAAAGTGAAAGCGCAGACTCCTAAATTTTATTCTCACAGCCAGAATTATGTGACCAAGGAGTGCCGAAGACCTCCCAGCAGTATTATTTTAATTTTACTTAGAGTGTGGGAAAGAGCTGCAAATATACAAGATGTCCAACAGAACTCGAACGAAAGCCTTCATCCTCTAGTAATTTTGCTGGCCTCATCATTCCCTGCTTGGGATAAATTTCCCCTACCCTCTCCCCCCCCTTCTCCCCTAATTAGGTCCGGACTAGACAAATACCACATGTCCACATACAGCAAGCGAGTGACGCACAAACAGAGGCAGTGAATCGCCTAATTCATAACAAAAATAAACCAAACGTCACAACAACAGAAAAGGAAACTGAAATCATTGAGGAATTCTTTGAAAAAATATAAAGACGGACAGATCATTCACCGACGGAGACACAACATGCACAGTTATCTAAAAATAAAATAGGAATCACGGCCGTCCAACGGCGCTCACGAATTATTACCATTTCGCGCGGGAAACGACTCGAGTGCCGCGAATATTGTTACCTTTTTTTTTTAATTATGAGCATGGAGCGCAGGTCTTGTGTGAGCCAGTCTCCACAGGCCACCAATCGCCTTCTAGGCATCATTGTGCTTCTTTTTGGCGTGCTATGCTTGTTTGCAGGTAAGATACTTTTCTAATCTATTCTATTGGACTATAGGTATTATACTATTTTCTTTTATCTGTCGACAATTTCTGCCAATGTCAGATGTGAGGGAGATAATAATTCTGGCCAGTCTTGAAAAATTAATGGGAAAAACACTTGTGTTGCTAAGCGTATTTATGTGATAGCAAATTATGCGATGTTACGTATTTATGATCACCCGTTTTTGAAGCGAAACACTTATATTAGTTGAGGGTTCTTGAATGAAACTGTGCGTTCCCGCCGGCAAAACATTCGAAAAAAACAATAATAGAATATTCCTGGCGCAAAAACAGTGCATTCGTGCACTTTGTAATGTGGATTCATTAACGTCATGCAAACCATTGTTACAAAAGCTAAATTTAAAAACAGCACCGTCCATGTCTATGTCACCGTAAAATTGTCAAACACGTTATATTACAATATAACGTGTTTCTCTCTATCGATATTGTAAACTCTCGAAATATTGTCAACTGAACATACAGAAGTATCTCTGCCCCCATAATCGGGACTTGGGCACCCCCCCGTTAGGTTCCTTTAAACCCTGCACTAGGAAATAGTCGACGGAGCCCCGCTTCGCTTCGCTTTTTGGGGGAATATAAAGTGTTTTAAGGTTAGGTTATATTAATCGGTGTTTCTCAGGAATGGTACAATATCTTTTCATGAGAGTGGTACCACTGGGCAAGGGGGACCCCTCCTTTACTCCACACCGCGTGAGTTGACTACCATCGCATGCATTTCACGAAAAATAATGCGTTTTATTGTAAGCAGTATGTTCGTTTGACAATACGAGTATTTCGAGAGTTTACAATATCGCTAGAGAGATTACAATATAACGTGTTTGACAATTTTACGGTGACATATATATTTGAGTCTTGTATTTTCGTCAAAACACATCAGTACCTACCTATACAAATCATTTGGTGAATATTGTAATTTTAATACCCGTTATCCCGATAGCTTTCCTTTGCCAAACATAAAAACTGATCTGTCTAAAAGAAACTGTTACCATGGGGTAACAGTTTCTTTTAGACAGATCAGTTTTTAACGTGCAGTTTTAGACATGGGTCTAATAAACTATTTAACAAATTACCTAATGAACTAAAAGACCTACCCCTTAGTTTATTCCGAAAAAAAAAATTACTCTTGGTTAGTCACTAAATGTTTCTACACTACCCAGGGCAGTCTCGACAGAGATAACGACAAAATCGTTTCATCGTCGAAACTTTCGATTGCTAATTACTAAAAGAAAAATTGTCCATCGCGACCACATCTCGATGCATCCCCACGTCGGCTGCTAGGAAATATTCCCTGAGACTGCATATCTCACGATTGTGGAGAGTCTTAGCGTTTAAAAAGCCTCGACCCCCACACTTCCGCGGGATATACAGTCTCATTACCGAAGAACGCGGGTGATGCATTCGATATGCCGTCAACAATTTACGGACCTTCGTATCCAGGGCGTCTAGTTCTGTTTGAGTCCATTTGAGTATGCCGAAAGAGTAGGTACATCAAAACCGGCATGACCCAACCGTTGAAGGCGCGCACCTTATTCCCGCCCGATAAAAGACTATTAAATACTTTTTTCAGGCGGCCAAAGAAGCGCTCCTTCAACGATTGCTTCATGTCAGCAACATTGATCCCCAACGCTTCCGACATACCCAAATACTTATAAGTTTCGGTTGCTGAGAGGGATCTAAGATTTATGGAATCTGAGAGCTGGGTTCCCACAGATTCCACAATCTCCCCTCGCTTTACATGCATGACCGCACATTTGTCCACACCAAATTCCATCCTGATGGCGCTACTGAAGGTTTCAGTTACCTTCAGTAGCTCCATCAGTTGCAAATCGTTGGGGGCAAAGAGTTTCAAGTCATCCATGTAAAGGAGGTGAGATATAACCGGACCATCTTTCCGCAACCGATAGCCTAGACCTGAATCCTCCAGCAGCGTGCTAAGAGGATTCAAGGCTAAGCAAAACCAAAGTGGACTCAAACTATCACCCTCAAATATACCTCGCTCTATCCTTATCGGCTCGCTATTCCTCTGAATTTGCCGACATCCTGGATAGCGAAGGACTGTCCTCCATTGCCCCATACACGACATCACACAAAATTTACGTGCGCTGGGTACATCTTCAAACATTTTGTTGTACAATAATATTAATTGAGTATAAACTCCATAGGTAATGCGGCAATGTGCATATAGTTATGGTAATTTATGATATTTTCAGGATATCTACTGGGGCGAGTGGCCCGTCCGGTGTTAAAAACTAACGACATGCTGACTTACAACTTAACAATCATGGCGGAAAATATTTACAAAAAGGCCAAAAGGATACCACCGAAAATTATCCATCAGAATGAACCAGAAAAGATTCAGATAAGATTGTTAGAAATATTCAACTATAGTCAGGCGTGCGATGATCTGGATATGTATAATCTAGCTGAGTTCGTCAGGAATTCCATGAATTACAAAGTGAAAAAGATAATGAAGGCTGTGAATAACGCGTCTATGTATTTAGATAGTCTTAGCTGACATCTGTTAATAATAAAATAGTCATCCTGACCGTTTTCGGTCATGGTGGTCAATCTCCAGCGGAGACTGACGCGGCCATTGACGCGGGAAATATTGTACGGTAGTGCAGAAGTGAGTGTGCCGGTGCACTCTCTCTTCTCGCACTCTCATATTGTAACTAATGGAAAGACTATAATTTAGAATACGGTGTCATCATTATGGTATCCTACAAAGGCATTCAAAATATATGAAATATTTTTGGTATCCTACCATGTTTGTTGTATTTTGAGAAATATTATGCTACTAGGATATTTTGGCGCTTGCATGACATTGAGTAGAGACTAGAGAGGTGTTTGTACATTTTGTAAATTGAAAACAAGATGGCGGCGGTAGTTCTGGTTTTGGCCGCACGCCAAAAGATCTTTGTGCAGCGGTATCTCACTAAGTTGTCTACATAATTATGAGTAATTATAAGTTAAAGGTGGAAAATAAAAGACTAAACTGCTGGCAGTAACTATGCTTTTAGTATTGATTGGATCTTTCACTATGTAGAAAGCGAGGTTTATGTTCTGAACTTGCTGCTATTAAAATAGAGGGTGGAAGGGACACCGACACTAAAACGGTTATCATAATAATTCAGTATGAACCCCCAACAGAATGTTTTCATAGGTTTAAAAAAAATACAGCTCCCTCTAAAGTAGTTTCACTATCAAAATATAGGTACTATGTTTTTTTTTCTATGTTGACCCCTGTTCAGAGTGATGTACCTACATTTTCCCGATTCTACTTCAAAGTGTGTAATTCAGGGGGGTGAACTTCCATACATTGGCGTCAAACAAAATTTTCATAGATAGTGCTGCTATCTGTGTTTTACGACACAACATTTTCAACTGTTTGACTGTTTTACAACTGCCATACAGAGAACAGCTATTTTAGATAGCCTAGTGGTGACAGCGGTTGCCTTGTTGTGAATTATAGGTCCCAAGTTCGAATCCGTAGTCAAGAATTACCTTTTGTATTTATTTAGTTGAACAGAAACTAACAGTGCCATCTAACAGTTGAGGTACACAGTTTTAAAAACGAAAACCAGAGTTGCGCATCTATCTTGTATTATATAGTGTATTATCTATGGTGTAATTTAACGCAGGTCGTTTCCCAACATAAATGTTTATATTTTTTAGAAAGCACTGTTTCTTGTTATTTTATACGTAATAGGTACAAGTGTGCACGACGAAAAACGTGTTTCTTTTTAGTTTATTTGAAGTAGATTATTATGTGAATATATCTTGCAATTAAAAGTTTTATCATATTCTGATTCTTATCATTTATTATTCCACCCTACTTCCCTCTATTTCCACTATATTTTCCTACTTTCCTCTATTTTTTAAAGTTTGTTAAGAGGTTTTTTAATGAAATGGTTTTCATAACAACAAAAAATTGATTTCGTAATCAATCTATTTTCAACCGACTTCCAAAAAGAGGAGGTTATCAATTCGACTGTTTTTTTTTTTGTTACCTCAGAACTTTCGACTGGGTGAACCGTTTTGATGGTTCTTTTTTTATTTGAAAGCTGGTGCTTCCCGTGTCTGATCTGGCGCTGATCTTGGGAGATATAAATGGAACTCTTCCAAAATAGACGGCAAATCTGCAGTGATTGCTGCAATCACTTGTTTATTGTTCATGCAACATCATGGCGTAACATCCATCACGGCTGTATGCTCTGAGGGGTACGCTGACCCAGATTTCGACAGTTAGATGTGTTAAGTTCTATTTATTGGGGTTTAGCCTGTAACCATGGCATGTATTGTTTTTTTTTTATTTTATTGGAAAGGATGTACGTTCAAAGGTAGTTTGATGAGAATTTGTTTAGATTCTGATAACTTCTGATAATGGGATCCATATCAAAGGAACGGAACTCTTAAATTCTTAGGAGCCAATTAACGATACTCGGCCGAATCTTTTACGGATATTTGAGTCACCTACGAAAACGTGATCGTTATTAACCGACTTCAAAAACGAGGAGGTTCTCAATTCAATGTTCCCCGATTACTCGAAGATAACTGGACCGACTTTGTTTTTTATTGTTTGAAATGGTATACTTTCCAGGTTGTCCCATAATCATCAAGTCAGGATCTGATGATTTGATCCTGGAGAAATAGAGATAACTCTTCAAAGGCAATTCCCCATTTTTGGCCATGAAACGCACACGAAAAAATTTGTGCTAAAAACACTGTATGATAAATAAATATGAATTATCAACACACTTTATTTTAAAAGTAATCAATATTTTAGCGTAATTAATAAATTTTGAAATTATTAAATTAAGGGATCTTCAAAACAAATCAAAATTCAATTATATCGACTAGCAATACGTTATACTAGTCCAGTGACAGTAATCGACATAAAAACAGACCGTTTTTTGACATTTTATGAAAAATAGGATGGTGCTTCTAAAAATTATTCTATTCTATTTTTAGGGTTCCGTAGCCAAATGGCAAAAAACGGAACCCTTATAGTTTCGCCATGTCTGTCTGTCTGTCTGTCTGTCTGTCTGTCCGCGGATAATCTCAGTGACCGTTAGCACCAGAAAGCTGAAATTTGGTACCAATATGTATATCAATCATGCCGACAAAGTGCAAAAATAAAAATTTAAAAAAACATTTTTATTAGGGTACCTCCCCCAGACGTAAAGTGGGGAGCGATTTTTTTTTTAATTTTGACCCTGACGTGTGATATATTGTTGGATAGGTATTTAAAAATGAATAGGGGTTTTCTAAAATCATTTTTTGATAATATTAATGTTTTAGGAAATAATCGCCCCGAAAGTCAAAAACAATGTGTCCCCCCCCCCTCTAACTTTTGAACCATAAGTTTAAAAAATATGAAAAAAATCACAGAAGTAGACCTTTATATGAACTTTCTAGGAAAATTATTTTCAACTTGATGAGTTGAATAGTTTTTGAGTTATATAGCACTTTTTCAAAAAAACGCAAATGATAACTTTGTTTTTCATACAAATACTATGAAAAACAAAGTTATTTTTGCTGACGAAAAATGTTGGTATTTTTAATGGTCTGGGAAGCTACGGAACCCTACAGTGAGCGTGGCCCGACACGCTCTTGGCCGGTTTTTTGTTTATGGCAATTGATGTCGATGCCAATGTCGACAATTCTGCCAATGTCAGAAGTGAAATAAGAAAAACATTATTATAAGTTGGAGTTTGCATTCTTATTCTATTCTTATTCTTTATTGCACACACAAAAATTAACAAACAGAAATTTACACAAAATTAAAATATATAGCTTATGTACAACGGCGAGCTTAACCCAGAATTGGGTTTTCTTACAGCAAACCATACTTGAATTGCGAGATTTGCAGGAGAGGATAAACCTATGTGCACAAACAATACAGTTAGAAACTTAAACTAACTTATTTTATACACTATATAATCTAATACATACCATACAATATACGTAATAAATACAATATAATATATACATATATATAAAGATACACTTACATATAAAACACTATTTACAAACTAAAATCATGAGGACAGGAAATGTTCCTTTACTTTTTTCTTGAAAACATCTAACGAAGGGCTATCCCGCAAGGAGTGTGGAAGTGAATTCCAAAGGCGCACAGCACGAACAGTAAAAGAACCATCATACCGACTTGAGGAGTGGGGAGGGAAACGAAGAAGAAGAGATGAAGATGAGCGACAAGGTTTACCTCTAGGAACTAGAAATTCGAAGCGCTCCCGAAGATACGAAGGAGCTTTAGGATTATGGAGAATAGAAAAGAGAAAAGAGAGAGTGTGTGAATCTCGACGCTGCCGAATAGGTAGCCACTTCAGCTGCTTTCATGCACGTTATTGTCATCAAGTGAAATCAAATTAAAATTATCATCGATCAAATTAAAATTATTTAATTGCACTGGCAACCATTCCCTTATTTAAAAAAGTCATAATCTATGGTTGTCGAACGTAAACCACAGATAATACAAAGTTAACTCTCGACTCGATTTTTTATCCGTGTTTAGTGTTACCAGCCCTACTGTTTTAACAGTAGATTTGCTGTTTTCACATTGATGTCCATGTTTTCTGTTGCATTCCTATTTTCTTCTGTTTTTCAACTAGCGTTCAGCGCCACTTATTACACTACTATGCAAACCTTTTTTGATAACCACTACGTACTAAAACGCAATGACACTAGATGGCAGTATCTTCTTTAGTCGGGATTCACATTATATGTGTTTCACAATCATATTTTTATGCACGGGGATTCCCTCAGGGAAATCCCAGTTTATGAATGACAGCTACACCGTGTATGATTTTAAAAATAATAATGAGTGTGAAAATATTGAAAACTGAAAAATAATTTTTCTTTGATTTTTGTTTTTTGTTGTTGTGATTATAAATATATAGAAAGAAAGAAAGAGAAAGAAAGAAAGAAAAAGCATTTACCTAATACCAATGAATTGGCATTAAAATAGACTCCTCGATTCTTCTAACCTTAACGACTTTATATTGATTCTGCTTCCGCTTTATTCGAAACTCCTCACATAACAAGTTATGATGATAGTTTCTACAATGAAATCCGAAGTTTTATTTAATATTATTCTTGAGCGACAAGCAGTAGTTGAAATTAACTTTTAAAACTTTTCTTGGGTTGATAATAGTGTATTTTATTGATTTAAGTGAAGAAAAAATTAGATGTTTATTCCCTATTGTTTTTGAGTTTGCGGCGTAAATTACAATGTTGCATTATCACAAAAAAAACAGTTTTTTTCTATCTACGGTACATGTTTTGTATTGGCCAAAATTTCAGTGACGTTCTTATCAACCAATCACAAACGCAATGTTCAGTTGGTGAACACCGCTAACCAATTACATTTTTCCTTCGCTAAATTTATAGCGTCGTTGAGGTTAGCATCATTCTGCAAGTTCCGGTCCGAGTCCGCCATTTTGATCGGCAAACAGATTCGGTGAAGTGCGCTAAAATAGCGGCGGTGGTTTTTTGTGATATATTTAAGTTAAATTAGGAAATTAAGAGACAATGGTGCCGGTGAGTGAAATTCTGTGTATTGTATAGCAAATTGTACTATTTCTTGGGCTCGTTTTGATGAAAATTCGTCTCGTTTCAGCAAACGAAGGTGTTCGTCGGTAGCCTGCCGCAGGGCTCGAAGCCGGAGGAGCTTCGGAAATTGTTTGAGCGCTTTGGTGTTGTGACGGAGTGCGATATAATGAACCGATGCGGATTCGTGCATATGCAAACAGAAGATCAAGCTTCGGCCGCTATTCGCGCGCTCAATAGTACGACGTTTAACGGCGGCATCATCTCAGTTGAGCGCGGCCGCATCAAGGAGCGAGGCCAGCGCGGAGGCCCAGGAGGAGGTGGAGGCCGCGGCGGCGGCATGGGTCGGGGAGGCATGCGTGGAGGTATGGACCGGCGCGGTGGTGGACCCATGCGAGGTGGGCCTCCGCCCCGCGACTCGCCTTACTCACGTGAACGGCCCTCACACCCGCGCGGGCCGCCGCCTGGCGCTCCGCCGCAGATGGCGCGCCCGCTGCCCTACGAGCGCGCTGAGAGGCCGCCGCCGCCCTCGTACGACGACCGCTACAACGGGTACGGCGGAGAAGATCGGCGCGGTTTCGCGCTGATGGAGCGCGGTGCACGGGACCCGTACGCCAGCGCGGCGCCCATGTACGCGGAGGAGCGGCGCTATGACGAGTTGCCGCCCATGTACGCCGACGACCGGCGCGCACCCATGTACGCGGACGAGCGCGACCTGATGGAGCGCCGGGCGCCGATGCGTGCCGCTCCTCAGCAGATGCCGTACGATCGCTCGTTGCCGCCACGCCCGCAGCAGATGCCCAACGGTGACATGTTCAGCAGGCGCTCCCCAATGTGAGTTGTGGAACTTATTACTAACATACATATCTATTGCATGCAGCCAACCACATTAGTTGTTTTTAATTTTTTTAATTTGCTGGAAATATTTTACACACAGTTGGTGTGGAGAGTTGCCACTAGCATGTTCTCCATAAACATGATTATGTCTGCAATTAATTTTCTTGATCAGAAATACGGGCAACGCAGACAATTCATGGTATCCTTTCCATCAGTAGACCTTTATTAGTGGACAAAAAGTAAGTCTAAACGCAAAATTTGTCACAGATACACAAAAAGTCTTGGTCTGTGTTGCCCCTTAATGCAAGCTTTTATATTTCTGGAAAAGCTTGTTCATATTACATACTTGGTCTTGCAAGTTGCCTAAGACGACCCACTGACCAGCCTGTGCCTTATGGCTGAAGCAAATCAGCCTAGTTCAGTTAAAACATCAGTCGACTAGTGTCCAATGTTGTTTTGCAACTGCATGTAAAGTAAAGGATTTCATTCAGTTCATCAATGTGTCAGACAAACAACATCATTGCTACATCATTCTCACATGTTTCGACTGTTAGTTTCAACAGTTTTTTCCTTAATCCAAGTGATGTCTCATTCTATCTTTTACTCCATGGAGCTCTTTTCTCTGGCTCAAAGGACAATGCTCATGGATGTATGGAATCCTCTACCATGCTGCGTGAAAATGTAACTTTGTTCTTAAGGGTCTACACTTATCATATTAATTCCTACAAAAGTTATTATAAAAACAAAACCAGAGTTTCGGAGTAATTTTATAATATCGAAGATTACCTCAAGACCCTACAAGTAGAAAATGAGCCTTTTGATACATTGGTTTTGCCGGGTGACTGACGGTGTTATTCGGTTGACCCTATGACTTGACATATTTGCAGAATAAACAGAAATAAGTTCACATAGTACAAACAAAAACTTCACAATACAATTATTAATTTATCTCAACTATACGGACATAAACATCACATCAAATGTCAATGTCATTTAGGGATGAGATCGGTAAATCAAAATCTTTAGTAAGAAAGTCGATTTGTGGCAATTAGTAATACTAATATCAAATCGATTTGGTGTACCGCTTTTACTTAATTGTTAATGTTATTCAACAAAAACAAAGCAAATGTTTTTGCTAACCTTACATGTATTAATAATAAAAAAGAAATGGTTGGAATGATAAGTTAGTCGATTAATCAAAATAGTTTCTATAACATTCTACATTTCTATAAATAAATATAAATATTGCTGGACATTACACACAGCGCCATGTAGTGCCACACTAAGGTTGGCTTGTCGTGGTCACCAGACAGTTGATATACTACATAATATACTTTTTGTTTATAAATACATACTATACAAATAAACATCCATGACTCGGAAACAAATGTACATGCTCATCACACAAACATTTGCTTCTACCGGGATTCGAACCCGGAACCCTAGGAACGTAAGGCAGCCACAATACCGCTGAGCCATTTGGGTGGTGTGAACGTCATGTAAAGGGAGTTAAACAATATTCATACTTTTATACTTTAAATTAAATTCCCTGTTCAAAAATCAAATCCCTGACACGTAATGTAAATGTATTAATTATGAAAATAATTACTATAAAATTTTAATCTTGAGGCATGAGACTTTTTGGTACCACTTTTGGGCATCTCCTTTATATTAATTCATGATAAAAAACAGTGAGCAATGGCTTCCACCAAAATATTATTCTCTGTGTACTATTCAAACAGATACACTCCCACCTTTTTCCAATGGAAGTTGGCAGAAATGATACATTTTTGCCTGCTACAATCCTTACATACTTTTACTTTGTCTACATTCCACAGCATGTTTTACATCTAAATATATTCATGGTGTGACATTCCAGGCGCGGTGCAGCAGGTCCCGGTGGATATGACAGAGATCCCTACGCACAGCAGTACCCTCCCATGGGACGGTAAGATGTTGCACTTACTACCTAAGTAACAGCTGGCATGGAGTAAACAGCCATCTTTTAGGTACATGTTTTCCTGTCTGTTCAAAATTGATACTAAAACAGCATAAATCGCACAAAAGCCACATGAACTTTTGTACCTGTACACACATTGTGAGACTTGGCCCTAACGGAGGGCCTGAAGTTAGATCTTTGAAACGATTTTTCAGGGATTTCGAATTAACTGATATGACATTGTCATTGCGTCACCTTAAGCAAGGATAAACGAGAGAACAACCTTTTTGACTGTTCAAACATAAACACAAGGCATTGCGTTCGGGTATTACTGCTTAGAAATGTTATTATAGTAAACACTATAGATACAGGAAAATATACCACAAAATAATATTAATTTGAGCAAACAGGAAAACATGCTAATAAATTCCTAAAAACTAGATTGTGCAACCAACATAAACAGAGAAAAACATGTTTCCTTTACATTAATATCATGTGAGACTGACTCCGAATCAAATCAATAATCGCCTGTCTACTTCTTGTTAACTGTTACATTCCATGCGGCACAGCATCAGCATCTTAATGGATCATACTCAAATTATCTGCAAATATATCGTAAAACATGATCAACATAAAAACACTTTTAATGCTGCTAAAGGTCTATGGACCTGGACAAAATGAGGTCGCTTGTCATAATATCAATGTTGATCGACGCTCGCTCCCAGATAACTGTGTGACGCCTCTTAGGTTGTAGTGAATAAAACGTTACATGCGAAACATTAGAAGACGGTTGTTGACAATGATGATACAGTAACGATAGCGCGTGATCTAGTTGAGGTGCGGTTTCACTATGAGCTAAGGCGGTGTGGTCACTGTTTCCCTGAGGGTCGGTCGTGACGTGTCGTGTTGTTTGTATAGCGGGGGCGGCGCGGCGCGCGGTAGAGAGCTGAGCGGCATGGGGGGCCCGCGCCGGTACTAGCGGCGACGACTCCTAGGCTAGCTCGTAGTAGTACTTCGTGACACGAACAAATCAGTACCTAGTGCCGGGCGACGGTCGAACTAGCCGCATTCGCGTTGCGACGCTATGCGTGCGAGCGTACGTGCGCGCGCGCGGGCGTCCCGGACCCGTAGCTTGTAAGTCCAGTACGAGTGAAAAATTATGTGAATCACTTTATATTGTAATAAATGAGAGATTTATTGACGGAACGTTTTCATTTCACCTGCTGATTGATGACATGCTCCATGTTACATAAGATCGAATTAGTTTTATATAATTGTTTGATTAATTTCCGTAATGCTAAGTCTAAATGTTAAGATACATTTTGTTTAAGTTGTATATTTACATTTTAGATTAAATTCCTTAGAAATAAACTTTACTTTAATTACTCCTACCGGCACTAAACTCTTCATGCATGTAAACCTTGAGATCTTTGGCTTCGAATACTGCTGCTCCTTGGTTGCGGTACTTCTGTTTAAATTTTGTGGTTTTATTGCAGGATACCTACCGTAAGGTCGCGCGGTCAGCTCGGTCTGACCGATACCTGACATTGGTTGTTGCAAATGTATTGTATGACGTTTGCAGGCAGTGATCTGTAGAGGGGTGCGTTCATTGACATCTAGCGATCTTCTTAATCTCTGATCTCTTAAAGATATAAAAAAAACCTCTTAAAACTTGAACTCGATACGATTCGTTTTAGGCTACTTAAACCCCGCCTCCAAACCTACACTCAAAATAATAACCAGAGTCCTACTCTAAAATTGCGTCCACGTAACTCGATGCGAGCGCACCCCAGGCTGACTGCCCTGCGTGTGTCACTATACGCGATCACCGACGAATGACCGGCTCTGCTAACATTACATAACGCTGTCGAACGGCGACAAAGTGCGTGCGAGTCCTTTCAGATAGTTAGATGCGGCATGACGATGACGAGCTTACGGCGGCGATGCATAGTCGATGCTAAAGCGACGGCGTTACGCTGTATACGTTAGGCGACAACGGCAGAAGACTGAGGATTGCGAAATTACAAATCGTAAGTACGGCTGAGAAAAGCAAACGTTAGAGGCGTGCGTTACTATGCCAAGAGCTCGACAGTCGAATTTCTGAACCAATGTGCATACAGTGCGTTATATTTGTTATCCAACAACAAAGCACATATCTAAATTTCGAGTTTTGTAACGGAATAATCATTGCGCTTAAAACTTCAGTACGCATGAGGGCCGAAGATACCCTAATAAAATAACGATTGCCAGGCCTAATCTGCGTTTCAATTTACAATTCTTCAATCAAGTCACGTAAACGTTCTACTGTCAAAGCAACAAAACGGTCAAGGCTACCATACATGGGCAAATTCATCAGAGGTATCGATCGACTACGACGGCCGGAACAAAGCAACTCGTTGAAACCAAACAGCCCGATCGACGCATGTTTCACGCATTCTGTCAAACCGACTAAATCCATGTATGGTATCCTTTACGTCTCGTCTGGCTTTTATTTCGTGGTGCTCATACCATTTCTATGTTCCACAGGGATTGGGCGCCAGGATGAGCATACTCAAGACTGGGAGCATAGTGAATTTGTGACTTCCCCGGAAGACTTCTCCCTCCCCTCTTTTGTTGGACTAAGGACAGTGTACTGCGTAGTGTTTTATAATGCAAGCAAATAAATGTTTTCTCTGCTAAAATAACACGTTTTTTTTTTCAAGAAATTCTAATGTTGCTCTCGTTTAAATCAGTGTCCATTCAAAATTTATATTTGGGAACCTAGATATTACGTAACTTAATCGAAATAAATACACACTAGGTACCTTAAAAATATGTTTAATTTACGAATTATTTTGGTATTACGTTTGTATGAAATACGCATGCTCCGCGGGCCTCTTAACGATTTGCGGCTCGTCCGAACATTGACCAATGCAAAGAGTAGGTATGATCGGTCAAATGTGATTCTCCGTAGCGCATTGAGTGGGTGAAGCGTACCTAACTCGGAAAAGAGAAAAAAGCCATTTTCAAAGTTGCCTCCCTTCTCCCCCCCTTTAGGCAGATCTCGGAAGTTAAGAGAATTGGTGACCTTCCACCTTGTAGATGTACAGAAATCAGCTGTTCCATACATTTTGACCTGGTTTTTTTATCATCATCAGCCTATTAATGTTCCCACTGCTGGGACACAGGACTCCTCTTTGGATTGGTAGATGTCACATGTCTTCGAATTTTTTGGTTCTAGGACATATAGTTGTTTTGTGGTTTTTTATATTACCGATGGGGTGTCCGAATAATGTACTGAACGATTGGTAACCGTTTGGTGCGTCGATGACCCCTCAACTTCAACCCTGTTTATTAAGCTGAACTACAATAAAACAACAAAAATCGCTTCCAACTTTTATTTAGCATATTCAAAATATATTTTCACGTAGTAGGTATATAATAATATGAGATTAAAATTTTGCCGATGTATCTCATTATTTCACACTTTGTACTCAAGCTAAGCTTCACTTGTCAAGTCGGCAGCGGCAGCAATATTACAAGAAACACTGCGACTTTACATCTTTGGGTTATGGCACTAGTTCGACAAACAAGCATTTTATAAAATTAAAAAGTCAATGGTATTTGCTAAACACAAAGTTAAATAAAAATTGAATACTCAATAAATAGGGGAATATCTAAAGCAGCTGAGCTGCAAATAAAGGAATATTATTATTAGAATATAAGTAATACAAAATATATTAGAGATCGGAATTCAGTGGCTTAAATAACGGTTTTACAGCTACAATGGTAGCATCTATGCTTAAACATGCTACAATTGTAGCTGAATTTACTCGTCGATATGTAAATGCATAATATTTTCATAGCTGCAGTCTCCACAACAGTCATAGTAGATTTAGAGCTAAACAATAATTTAATTTTGAATTATCATAAACAAACGCAACTAAACTAAACACTGCTTGCTTAAAACTAGTAATACTTAAAAAAAATATCAATATTAAGTACAAATTAAAATTTAATGAGATTCTTTCCTAATTAAAATGCGATCACGCGCAGTGGACGGTAAATCGTTGAAAGTTCAGACGCCAGTACACCACAATCTCACAATCTGGCAAAAAAAAAAACAATAGATTTTCAACTTTATCGCTAAAGGATTAGGTTCAATGTTGTTTGGGAAAATTTGACAGATTCGTGTTGTTTGTGCTGGCGACTGTACCAAAAATTTTATATTGCATATTTTTGAAATTATTTTCGAAAAGACTGAGAAGTAGCTTTAAACATAGCTACGACTATTGATCACTTCTGAGATTTCCAAATACATATTAGTTTAAAAAAGCTAATTAATTTAAATAATAAAATAAATAATTCGAGACTTTGGCGTTTGCGCACTGTGTGTGTGTGACCATGTCGACTAGCATAGATTATCAAATCACAACAAGTTACAATTCTACATACATAGGAGAATGCGCGGCATACATAATACATTATACTCGCGGAATCATATAAAAACGGATAGGTAATAATTAAATTTCTAATGACATGTTCAAATCGATGTATTTCTCATCCTTTCTTACACATTATATTGCCCATTCCGAGAATTCATTTAAAACTTCTTAAATTCCAAAGAAGTACTTACCTAGCACACATTAATTTATATAAAAATTTCGCCCGCGTATAATCCTTTTGAAATGTTAGGCAGCAGAAGTACTGAGAGGAGCCTCCCAAATCTAAATTCCCCATAGTGTATAAATATCGACGGTGTTAAATTTGAAATGTGACGTGCTGTGGGAATGGCAACGTTCAGCTTAGCACCGAAAATATATAAAATGCACAGCGTTCTCAATGTCTTACAGCATTTCAAATTCCCACCCTCAATATGAAGATATAAAGGCTTGATCTGCCGATATTGCCAATTGTAAAGAAGATAATTATGATTAGAATGGTAACTTCTGGACCTTATAAAATAGGATCTACCTGGACTTTGGTATCAATTGCTCTGCCTATTGCCGTCCTACAGCTAAAAACGTCCCCAACCTAACAACATCAAACCATAGACTAACATCCGGTAATAGAGCAAGCCAAACTACCTGAATACAATAATAGAAATCACATATAACAGCTGTTTGTAAGTACATATTGCTACTTCAGTCTATAGCATTTCCTTGATAGGCGATCAGTACAATGCAACTAGCGCAAGGACAATATCTGAAGGAGTCAAGTGTAGGAAGTACACTAGACTCCAAAAATGAAGAGTGGAAGGGCAAATATGTACGTGCTGCGTACCCTGAGTTCGCTACAGCCTTGCATTTGCTCTCAATCTAAGATAAGGACTCAAGAAGTATAACCTTTATTGTTCTTCTAGTGTCGATGACTTCAATATTGTCCAACCATTAAATAGCGACCTGGGCAGTCCTTGTCTATGCCTCATTTAAATCCTGGAGGGTGCAGGTAGTTGTGCACCATAGACAGGACAGATGATGCAGCATATCTATCGCATGACGAGGCCCCACACATACATTAAGTTTGGGATCAGTCAATCATAAACTAAAAATGTCACTCACGGGATATCTTCTGTGATTGTTATTTATATTGAGCTCCCGGTATTTCGACGCTGTTGCAAGCGCCATGATCGCGGGTTGACTGGAGAATGCGATGTTTAAGTTTAGTTGAGAACAGTGACAGCTTAAAACAGTGTGAGTCAATCATAGCCCATTTGGACAGATAGGGTAAACTTTATAAGACATAACGAAGAGGAGCATTTTTAAAATTGTTATTTTACAAACGCACTCTGCTTGTAAATTGAAGGAGCGCTTATTTAAAAACGACGAAGAACCTCCACTTTTTTAAATTTATAATTGGTAAACACGTTTAATTGAAGGAAAAGAAAAGGTCGCTGTTGCAAGCGCCATGATCGCGGGTTGACTGGAGAATGCGATGTTTAAGTTTAGTTGAGAACAGTGACAGCTTAAAACAGTGTGAGTCAATCATAGCCCATTTGGACAGATAGGGTAAACTTTATAAGACATAACGAAGAGGAGCATTTTTAAAATTGTTATTTTACAAACGCACTCTGCTTGTAAATTGAAGGAGCGCTTATTTAAAAAAGACGAAGAACCTCCACTTTTTTAAATTTATAATTGGTAAACACGTTTAATTGAAGGAAAAGAAAAGGTATGAAGCCGCTATGTGTTCTAGAAAACGAATTTTGAACATCTTTTTTTGAAGAGAATTGCAAATGGGCACTTTAAAGTGCGCGGTATCGTGTTACCCAAGTAAATTGGTTTTGGAGGACAGATAGGCAGTTCTCATATGTAAAATTTAGTAAAAATACTTGTATTTAGCTACATCCGATTAGACTGGAAGCCGACCCCAACATAGTTGGACCAAGGCTAGGCATATATTGCCTTGTGCTAGTCGCTTTGTGATTGATCGCTACTAAACTACTAACAGATTCGTTAAACATAGCACCGTCTGATCATTATATATCTAGCGCCAGGTACACAGTAAATAGAACATGTCTTAATTAACACCATGTTTATATTTAATTATTGCTAACTTTAGAAGGCAAATCGTGCATTTGATTGTTGTACTATAAAGGAAGGCTAAGTGACGGGTGCGGGAATGATATCTTCGCACTACTGATTAACTATCAAGAGGCCTGCGGAGCATGCGTAGTTCATAGAAACGTAATACCAAAATAATTTGTAAACCAAAGATATTCCTAAGGTAGTGTGTATTTATTTCGATTGGATTACAGAATATCTAGGTTCCCAAATATATATTTTGATTGGACACTGATTTAAACCACAATTACAAGAAAAATAAGTTTTCTATAGAAATTTTAATTTCCTCATATCTCGTCTTTAAATATATCATTGTCCTTTCAAAATATATATTTGGGAACATAGATATTCTGCAACCCAATCGAAATAAATACACACTACCTTAAGAATATCTTTGATTTACAAATTATTTTGGTATTACGTTTGTATGAAATACGCATGCTTCACCGGCCCCTCAAGGGGCGATGATTCCCGATGTCCCCCCATTTGCTTGGACAGTGACATGATGTAGTTTGTTTTTTTTTTCTTATGTTTACTTTTTTATATAATTTTAGGAGTGATGAATAAAATATATTATTATGTGAGGAGTGATATGAAGGAAAAACGTGTAAATGATAGCGTGACAGTTGACAGGGGACAATGGAATAAAAACCGTGTTGCGCCTAGTGGCGGTCCTTCCATACAAGCTAAAAAGCTTGGCTTGCCCTTATAACTTACTACTCTTCATGATGTAAGGGTTTCTGAACAGTCTACTAGCCAAATGGGCTTGCCTTATTGCTGACCTCGAGGCACGCCACTAGTTGCGCCGGCCCCAAGTAACATGGGATAAGGACAAGAAGCTGATAATGTTAATTTTATATTTTTTTCTATTTTGCTTTGTCCTGTGCGGACTTACTCAAAAATACTTTTTTCACTCCCACTACTCACCAGATGGTGTCACTGTCCACCAGTGGGGGGACATCGGGAATCATCGTCAAAGGAGTAGCCACCCTTAACGACGCGAATCAGCTTGAGTCGATCACGTATTACCAAATTTATCGCATTTATTATGGCACTATGTTGTTCTGAAAGGCCAGGTTCGCTACCGGTGTTCGTGTATGATCAGAGTCCAGAATTCCAGATATATTAACGTGGACGAGGCGATACTCCTTTATGAAAGGATCCTAGCAGATGACCCGCATGGGAAAAGCTCAAAGGAGGCGAATAATGACTATTTCGTTTTTATTGTAAAGACAAAGTCCTTTTTGATCGGCTCAAACGAATTCCATGTCGACAAGTGTGGTCACTTCTTTACTTGGTAACAATTGACAGAACGAGATAGATTTATACAAGGTAGTTAGTACTATCTCTATCTTATGACATAATAAGGATGGTTGCAAAGCTAAATAAAGACCACATCTACCATCAGATCATGCAGAGTACTTAAGCTTATAATGTTCCCACTGCTGGGAAACAGGCATCTTGCACCGGATATCTAAAAATTGGCCGTCGGCACAAGTTAGCAGGTATGTAGACGTTCACAGTACATACTAACACTCAGTGGCGTAGCTTGTCCCAGTATCAACTTTATTTGGAGGCCCTTCACCGCACCCCAGTTGAGTGCGGCGAAGCCCGACAAGAGGAGAAAATCATTAATTTCAAACAAATGACTTTTGCAAAGAAAATAGCATCCTGAGAATTGGAGCTTTCTGGACCGTGATAAGTTATATTTTCATTTTAAGAATACTTGAAGCTGTGAGATATTTTTTGTGTTTTTTTTCCTCATCTGGGGCCCCTGGTTATAACCCTGGTCCCTGGCCGCTATAACGGTAGCTACGCCCCTGTAACACTACTTGATACCACACATTTTGTTAATCAGAAAATATGTACCGTCTGGTGGCCCAGGGATTATTTTATAACTTACTAGCGAACCCGCGCAACTTCGTCTGCGTGAAGAACCGCTCGACCGATTTGGTGTAAACTTCACGTAAACCATCTACTAAATAGTCCGAACGAAGCCTAAACATTTGGTTTGGATAGGTGAGCCCGTTCTTGAGTTATAAAATTACAACGAAAAGTGACATTGATTTTATATATGTCACCGTAACATTGTCAAACACGTTATATTACAATATAACGTGTTTCTCTCTAGCGATATTGTAATATCTCGAATTATTGTCAATTGAACATACGGAAGTATCTCTGCCCCCATAATCGGGACTTGGGGCACCCCCCGTTAGGTTAGTTAGGTTCCTTTAAACCCTGCACCCGGAAATAGGGGCCCCGCGAAGCGGGGCTCCGTCGACTACGCTTTTTAGGGGAATATGAAGTGTTTTAAGTTAGGTTATATGAATCGATATTTCTCAGGAATGGTACAGTATCTTTTCATGAGAGTGGTACCACTGGGCAAGGGGGACCCCTCCTTCTCTCCACACCGCGTGAGTTGACTACCATCGCATGCATTTCACGAAAAATAATGCGTTTTATTGTAAGCAGTATGTTCATTAGACAATAATTCGAGACTTTACAACTACAGTACGTTCTCAAGTTATTATGCCTTGTGACTGTGACTGTAGCTTTGATTTTCCTTTGTATTTTTGACATTCAAAAGTGCCGTAATGATCTAATTGAAATAAATGCTTTGAGTTTGAGTTTACAATATCCCTAGAGATATTACAATATAACGTATTTGTCAATTTTACGGTGACATATATATTGATGATTATCAAACGATGTTTTAGTACCTAGTTGTATGTCATTACGATCTGATGGTAAATCTCACTTCCGAACTCTCAAACAATCATTGGGTTCTTTAAAGATTTCCTGTCGTTAAAGTAGGTACTCTTACTACCAAATTGAAAATTATTTGCGTTTGAGAATTCGATTCTTAGGTCCATAGTTAGCTTTCACATTACAATTTGTATATTAGTATTTTAATCTAGATTTGGTATCATTTGTACATTCTAGAGGACATGGATAGGAAAGAATCTTGACAGTGGAATTTTGAAATGCCGTAAGAAACTTTGCTATACTGTTGGATATGCCACTCTCGATGCAGGGTCGAAAGTTGGAAATCCGACAGCAATCTCAACGGGGTATCGCATTTCAAATTTACACAGTCAGTTATCATTGGATCTTATAGTGGAAAGGGGGGGAGTAGAGAAGAAAAGACAAGGAAACACGAAGGGAGAGCTATCCAGCAGGAATGACTAGCAGGAGGTAAGTTAACGCCTTACTGACTAAAGATTTTGAAGAAGAAAGTAGATACTTGTCGGTTTTTCTCCATAGGAAACGACCAATAGAACAATGCATATTGATTCATCTTAAATAGGTTCTATCTATACTTCATCACTACTCACTACATATAATAAAACAAACTCTCCCGCCGCGTCTGTCTGTCCCTATGTATGCATCTTTAAAACTACGCAGCAGATTTTGATGGGGGTTTTTTTAATAGATAGAGTGATTCAAGAGGAAGGTTTTTGTATATAATTTTATGCGGGCGAAGCCGCGGGCATCGGCTAGTAATATTATAAAGAGGAAAAGCTTTGTATGTTTGTAACGAATTAACTCAAAAACTACTAGACCGATTTGAGAAATTCTTTCACTGTTGGGAAGCTACACTATCCCCGGGTGACATAGGCTACTTTTTATCCCTGTATTCCACGTCCGCTAGTATATTATCTCATCGAATGCCGTAATTAGAGACACAATAGAAAGACAATTGCTTATGTCGAACTGTGTAACTTAAGACACGCGAGAGGTTATAAGAGGCAAAGTGTCCGAGGCTGTGGGAGGTAATATCAGGATCTACTGAACCGATTTTGAAAATTCTTTTACCAGTAGAAAGCCACGTTTTTTGTGAGTGTTATAGGCTGTATTTATTACTATAAAAATAAGGGGGAGGGGGGATTTACAGGAAAATAAATTTCCACACGTGCGAAGCCGGGGCGGCTAGTGTGAATTAAAATATTGAGAATTTACTTCTTCAAAACCCCAAGCCAGTACGGCATCAGTAAGAGAAGAAGGGTATGGTAAACTTAAAATGTCACTTACGAGATATTTTCCGTGATTATTATTGAGGTCCCGATATTTCGACGCTATTGCAAGCGCCATGATCGCGGGTTGACTGGAGAATGCGGGTGGATGGAAAAAAAAAAGTAAGGAGCAGACACATCGCGCATCGGGACCTCAATATAAACAACAATTCGAGATATTCCGTAAGTGACATTTTAGGTTTAGTTGTTAAGAGGGCTATCACAGTTCTTCTTGTATTTGAGTGTTTTTAGAGTCTAACACTCTAATACAAGAAAAACACTCCGGAGAGAAATAATCAAGCTTTCTCGGGCCTATATTTTTTTTAATATTGTGGCCATATCTAAAACATAATCACACATCAAAATTCTCAGTTTTGAGTGTTCTAAATAAATATCACAATTTTTCTTGCATTAGAGTGTTAGAACACTCAAATACAAGAAAATTGTGATAGCCCTCTTAACGGTGATAGCTTAAAACAGTGTTTGAAGGCATGGTATACTAACATTGCTACGAGCGCGCGTACTTCAGCGCTTGGTTCAGAGGCTTTTCCTCTTTCATGGAGTCCTTCAGCACCAGGTCCGAGTTGGTGAACACCTCGATGGGATGATCGTTCTCCGTGTCTGTCTCTGAACGGCTCTGGGACTCTGTGGGCCTGGAAATGAAATGGGGGTATTGTAGGCGACGTAAAATAGTAAATACTCCTTTTGTACTACACGGTTAATTGTAGGTCGTTCTGGAACCGTAAGCCTAGACTCGATCATCGAATTCAAAAAGATTCGGACCTAAAAAAAGTATAAAATTCTTAAAAAAAATATACATATATTTTTCATAATTAAAAAAAAAATATACTTAATAAAAAAATATATATATATAAATGTTAAATATTACATTTTTTTATTGGTATTTTAAAAAAAAAAAAACAGTCCCAATCGATGATCGAGTTTATGGCTTTCGGTTCCAGAACGACCTAAAAATAATGGTGTATTGTCATTTACTGCTTTTTATTTTACGTTTTGTCCTTGATTCCTGATTGATGTTCAGTTAACAGCCTGCCAAGGTTTTTAATGAAAGCGTTGAACTAATCTCCGTATTTTTACCGAGCTGCCAAGTTGGCCTTACACTTTCAAGGACCAAGTAAGTAGGTCACTGTAATAAGGTATACCCTGGACCATTCTTCAAGAATTAAGTCGCCCCTGTAAAATGTTCCCTAAAAAGTATGATGCTGAATTGACTGTTAATTCTGGTAAGGTTCGTCTCATCCTTTAATGAGAAAAACGGAAGAGTAGAACGTTTTTTATTTAATTTTACGACAATTTTTTCCCATGTTTAGATTTTTGCTAGGCATGTCTAATTTGGGTTACCTAATGCTATTGCTACCTTAAACTAACATGAATCCTCGACCACGGTCTGAGCGATCAGCGTTTTACGTTATGTTAAGTAAAGCTTCACTCACGCTAGACCTTGTAGTATGGACACTTACGCTTCCGAGCCACTCGAGCAACGGACAACGGATTGTGCTACGGCCGTCCAGCGTGCGTCATCTTAAGACATTGGTCGCCTAGTGTGAGGCAGGACTCAAACGTCTTGTTATTCAGTGCTTGTGTTTTGTGTGTAGACAAATTAAGTGTGCAACAAAAGTGATCAACGTGTAGTGTGTAAGACGAAGCTAAGATTATGTCAGAAATCGAAGCGAACTAAACCATGCTTGTAAGTAGCACTAAAGTAAGCAAGTAGCTATTGACATTAGTGTTCGGTACTGTTAACCGTTGCTGTTGATGCGTTGGTGTCCCCTCTACTTTGTATTGGAATATTAAATATACAATTAGTTGCATGCATACACACCGTTTATAACTAAGTACCTTATATCTTTTGCTGTTAGTACCTGCTAAAGCCACACGAAAAGATTATACCGCGACTTACACATTCTTGATACTTTTCTTACAATTTGTCGTTAGGCTGTAATTTTCTTGCCCCGCTTCACAGATTTGTCGAGACCCCTTATTAGATCTCCGTTCCCAACCGGATAACTAGGGGGCATTACTGTATTATAATTTAAACACCAAATATTCCAATTCCAATCCAGTATCAAACATCAAGACAGTCACTGCCTTAATAAACCAGTTAAAGTGTGAACCACGTTGTAGAGTTCCGTAGTAAGTCACATTTAGAGCCTGCTTCAAGACATGCACTTACCCGCAAATAAAGGAACCAATGAAACAACATTTTGTATGAAATGATTAGTAAGTAATACATTCTGTTTGAAATGGCCTGAAATACATGTACAGGACTTAAATTCCAATTCAATCAAAGTTTTAAAAATATAAAAAACTACCATCTTGGTTCTGTATTAGGGTATTTTATCATCATGATAAAATACCTATTTACAATTCGACTACGGAATCCTACCACGATTTATAGTTAAAAAAAGCTAACATCGAAAGCAAACATAAGCCAATCTTGACATTCAAAGATTGTTAGGGATTCTTCTTCGCACAGATTGTATTCAAAATATTGTTGTCGTAATTAACAGGCGAAATAGGATTCTTTATTTAGTTTTTTATTAAAACAAAACTTGCATATTATGATTTCTACCTCTGGGACGATCAAAATGTACGATTACCTATTAAAATTCCAATGCTCGGTTTACCGCCGAGAGTTGAAAATCGAACGTGCAAAGTTTGGTTCTTTATCTTATTCATCTGCTTGTAAACGACAACGATATGTTTTCATACTTTCCGTGCTCAAATAGAATCATGATCATGAAAGACAGCCCAAACACAAAAATTGTTACGAAGAAAAATGTTGCAAAAAGAGAAAAAATATATAAGTAGGAAAAAGTTTAGACATAAGAAAATTTAAAAGCCAAACATATATAATTTGGTGTACCCCAATTTGGAAGCCGTTTTGATCCATGTCATCCACTCAGATCTGAGGGTCAAAGAGAGCGAACATATTAGCATCGAGAACCTCCTAGTCCGGGCTGAAAAAATTCGTAATTTATAACATTATGATTTAGGTATAACATACAAAACACAGGGTGTAAAAATCCCGTACTATTCATCCATCCATCAGCACAATGTTTCAAGTGCGTTACATTGAGTTCTATCTACCCCAAAACATGATTTTTAACCCCAAAAAAGTCATTTCCCAGCAATAAATTGCGTAGGGTTCGATGTACAGAATGCTTGATTGACGAATTCGTGATGATTCTATTTACGCCCTGTATATAAACTGCTATTCTGTGGCGCGACACGTTCGGGCTAACTCGGAAACACGAAGATTACCGAAACGCATACATTTTCTGATTTAGTAATACCTGTACTTCCTGGTGTTGTTGGGCGAGAGGCAGGCGAGGTGCTTGAGTAGCGTGTGGCGCGTCGGCTCCACGCACAGCTTGGAGGGCGGCAGGTCCACGCAGAACGAGTTGCGCGCGTCGCCCAGGAACGTCGTCTGGTAGTTCTCCATGCGCAGCTGGACCAGCAGGACGTCTTCCAGGTCCGCCTCGCTGGAAGGGATACTTTCACATTACCATCATCGTTTTCGCTGGTAGAATGTCGGGTCACGTAAGCCGCATGCATAAAAACCGCGGCAAAAGTCGCCATGCAATGCTGTGGCCGGACGTCCCCGCCCAGTCCGGCCCAGAAAGTGGTGGCAAGATGACCTGGCCACCTCTGTCGAAGAGTACCTGAAAAGATATTGGGGAGGCCTTTGCCCAGCAGCGGGATATGGTAAAAAAAACTCTTACCTAGCGGAGTACAAGAACTGCGCAAAGTGTATGTTGGACACGCAGCCCTCCTTGTCCTCGCTGTCCGTGTACAGGTCCGTCTCCCTGTAGTACATGTACAGGAAGTCGTTCAGCTGCTTCGCGATCACGGCGCAGCGGTCTTTGTCGCACATCTTCGCCGGTGGACCCTAAGAGCTCGAGAATTAATCGGTACAATAGAGGCTAGGGGTACGGGCTGCCCCAAGGGATCATCTTGGACAGTCTTAGGCCAGAATTCTTGCGTGCGTTGAGGGTCGGTGACGTCACGACCGATCGTCAGCATCATAAGAATTCAGGCTTTAAGGCCTGAGCAGAATACATGTGCGAGGTGTGTGAGTGCACACATCGGATGTAATGTATCACACTCTATGGAAGATATTAATGATCATTTATCGTTGCCCTAACCGGAACGCCCAAAAAGCCGCTTTTTCATCTAGCCAACAAGTCTATAGCAATTTCGTACTTTCCCATATAAACTTCTTTATTATTGTCATTCCAATAAGGTACCAAACAAATTTTGCGAAATTACGTGTACTCGGGATTTGTGGCACCCCAATTCGGACAGGTTAGGTTCGAAGAGGATGGCGGCGTCTAGAGCGCGGTCGAAGCGCACGAATTAAGACCCAGAGCCTATAGGGTGTTAGGTTACACACGCAAACATCACACATAGGATATGCACTGGCATCTGTCTGCTCGGGCCTTTACAGTTCCACAATTCGATAAATCAATTCGTTCGGGTAGCCCGCGAAATTCAAACTTTCTTACGTTTTATGCAATTTGCAGGCCAGTGTAAGACGTATGTAGTTACAGAATTATAATCATCAAAATCATCAATAAAACCTTCCAAGTTCATAAAGGTCGAGGAACGATTTTGACCTTGAAAAAGTCCTTCCTCAGCCTACAAAAAAACGTAAGAATATTTGAATTTCGCGGGTTACACGAAGATAGAATAACACCAATGAAACTGAATGCTATTTAAAACGCGTTCAAAAGCTGCAGTTTTAATATCCAACAACAATAATGACACAAAGAATTCTTGAATTCGGTTTAGAATTACTGATCGCGTTCAATTTAAGTGGTGAAATTCGAGGGCTTAGAATACAGAGGCACAAGGCAATGCATTTTAATATCGATGATACATTCTATGAATGTACACTGGTTTTAAAAACAGATTGAATTGAAAATGTTTGTATACGCGAAGTATGAAAATTTTAATTCAATTATGGCAAGAAAAGGGGTGTCTGTTCAGATAACGAGTAATAGAAAAGTATGGAAGAAAGGCAAGAGAATAATGAAAATATGATATAAAATAGAAATTATGATAAACTAGCTGACCAAACTTCGTCTGCGTCACATAAGAGAGACAAACGAAAGGAAAAAAATATCCCCATCATGGCAACATTTTTCAGTCCTGCTCTGCTCCTAATGGTCGTAGCGTGATGTTATATAGCCTAAAGCCTTCCTCGATAAATGGACTATCCAACACAAAATTTTTGTTGGATAGTCAAGGTAGGAAGGAGTCAAGATAGGAACTACTGGTTCAAATTTTCCAATTTGAACCAGTAGTTCCTGAGATTAGCGCGTTCAACCAAACAAACAAACTCTTCTGCTTTATAATATTAGTATAGAAGTATAGATAAAACCATGAATATTGTGTGAATGACCTTAACTACACAAAACCACAGTGGAGCGTGCAAGAATACTAGATCAAGTTCCCACCGTGTTGTGAGAACAGGAAGACGTTACGTTTAATAACATCGAAATTAGTTCAGCACTTCACAATGGGAACCCAGCTCTTATAGTTAGAAAAGCTTACAAACATACATTAGTATCGTCAAGCCAGGCCATATGCCAGCAGACAGACAGCGGGAAAAGAAATATATTAGTACACAGGCATGATTAGTAAGGTCATAATATATAAATACAATATTATTTTTCAACTCTACATTTAACAACACACAAACAGCCAATTTAATAGTTACTTATATAGAGATACATATTGTTTAAATACTGGGTTATTTTTAAACGGAATATATTTAATCGATCCCCACTTCTTTATTATTACATTGATCATTTTGAATAACCACATATCTAAAGTCACAAAATATACCTGTTTGGTCAGTTCTGACCTAACTTGACCCATTTAGTTAGGGTGTTCTTCCTATGTGATCAAAGATTTGTATGTGAATTAAAAATGCTACATTTTCGAAATAAAGAGTGTAAAACACGTCTTAACGATGCCGAAAGGGGCCATTTTTTTGTCTACACCATACCTCATCACCATACCGCATACTGGTCAAAGTCACAACTTTTTGACAAGTTTTTTTTTTTTATATAAGTTTTTATTGTAAGATTTTGACTTTAAACACCTCCACGAACCTCATACTATTCAATCCATCCATCAGCACAATGTTTTGAGTGCGTTAAATTGAGTTATACCACAAAAAGTGATTTATCACCCAAAAAAAAGTCGTTTCCCAGCAATATTTTTTGCGTAAAGTTACTAAGTTTGATGTACAGGATGCTTGGTTGACGGCTTCGTGATGAGGCACCCTGCATGTATAAGCTATCCAAGTTGATGGTATACATTTTGTATAGACGTTCCGCCCGATTCGCACTCGGCCGGTTTTTTTTTAATATTCTGTGCAGGTCTTTCTTGAGTAAAAAGGCGATTAGGATTAGAACTAACTGTGACAGAGATGGTCAAACGCATCGAATTACCACAGATGTTATAAAAGTTTTGAGGGGATCAATCAAACACATCCTTTTTAGAGTGTGGGTATATAAGGCGGTGCAGCATGCATATAGCTCGTCACCTTTACATTGTAGGGCATGCGCAGCGAGGCGGAGGCGCGCTTGAGGAAGCGCAGCACCAGCGCCGCGTGCGCCACGCCCAGCTCGTTACTGGGAGACGATACGCGCTTCAGTACGTGCGTCAGGAACAGACCGAACGCGCGACGGGACTCGCCCATGCTGGAAACACCACTCAATCTTAATACGCTAGTTTGCAAATCTAATTAGTCCGTCAGTTAGAGTGTTGGAAAATAATGGACACGTATTTTTTGTTTTTCTAAATCAATGAATACTAACAAAGCTAAAACTCGGGAGTGGGGTCTCGTGACGTCACAACGCACTAAAAATTATACCACGGCGTGACGTATTACGAATTTTAAAAGCGTCATATCCTCGTCAATTTTGGTTTACGTAACAAAATAAAAAATACTGGTCAAATATTTTTGATACTTAATCTAACTGACGGACTAATTAGATTTTTTCAGGACACAAGCCTTATTATCTCCGACCTACTGCGCTTTGTTTGTAACAATATTATGTATAGAGCTGACAACCGTTTTCGTCAGGCAGCTGGCCCGCAGGCACCTTTTTTTTGGGTGGGAAAATTCCTCATGGATACCCACCTCCATCATGGTACTCTCATCCTCATGGTATCTTTATGTCGGACTCTAACCGACTAAAAACCTACTGTTCTTACTACTACCATGTGTCGGGGGCCCGGGATACAAGTTCACGGCGGACCCATCACCCCGTGCAGTCAGCGAGCGCATGTTTTCCATAAAAGGGCTCAGGGATCACTGCGCCCCACTTCTTTGGACCTGGCTGGTCGGACGACAGACCCGAAGGCACCTAAAAAGCCGGTTCCTACCAGCTTCACTTTGGGAACAAGGCACTTTACGTACTGTCTAGGTGTCTATTGTAGTCAAATAGTATAATTACACACACATCTGTGTGTAGCATCACTGAGCAGACATTAATACATCATAGGATTGAAAAAATTACAAAAATGCTAACAATTTTCATGACTTCGAGGTACTGCCAGGCGCCAATCGCGTGTACGCGTACAAACGATTTAGTTCTAAATTCTGATACCCGAGCACCAGCTTATTTGACGCTACCTGTTGCTTTCTTTGTGTACATGTTTTTTTTTGTAATGTTTTTGGCACTACGTGTGTACGTGCCGTACTCTACAATACTAATTAATCGCGAAGGCACCTAAGAAGCCCATTCCTACCAGCTTACCAGCAAAGCTGGTAGGAATGGGCTTCTTAGGTGCCTTCGCGATCCGTCCATGCCTACCAGCTTTCCTTCGGGAATAATATATATTATTCCCGAAGGAAAGCTGGTAGGAATGGGCTTCTTAGGTGCCTTCGCGATTAATTAGTATTGTAGAGTACTCACGTGAGCTTCATGCCCTCCATGAGCTGTCTCTTGACGAGCTCCTTGGCGCGGCGCGTGTCGTGATGCTGCGGAGTGCTCTCTCCCAGCCACACCGCCGGCGCCTGGCACGTGATGCTCACTGCTTCGTATCGCTTTAACCTGCAGATAAACCATTTGTTCAATATCATGATCTGAGACCTATTTCCACTAGGATACATTCCAGCGGAATAAGTAGATATGGCTTCGCATTACACACACCGTCATCTAGCGCCACTTTAAGCAACGAGGCTTGTGTCGTGGACAGCAGATAGTTGATAGTTACCTCTGCGGTGTGTCGGTGAGGCTGGTGGCGACGGTGGCGTGCTGGAAGTGCGGCAGTACGTGCGAGTGCACCAGCAGGTTGTAGTTGTGCTGCACCACCTGGTACGGGATGTTGTTGTTCAGCGAGGTGGAGCACACCGGGATGCCTGTCACCGGGTCTATGGGCCAAATAGAATATGTTAATAGTTTGTTTTGCAAAATGCCGAAACTTACAATTTTATTACGGTTGATTTCAGGTAGTTCTGGAACCGAATGCTCGATCATCGAACTCAAAACGAATGGTAATGCTATTAAAAAAAAAGAACCAACAAAAAATATTATTTATTATAAAATTAAATTTTTCGTGTTTTTTTTTTGTTATTATTTGAAAAATAAAACAGTCCGTTTCGAGTTCGACGATCTAGTTTATGGCTTTTGAGTTCCAGAACGACCCTAAAAGTTATGGTGTTTATTCAATATTTTAAAGAGGTATTTGTTTGTAAGTGTCTAGGTAGGTAAGTAATTATCGAGCAGCTCCTCGCCCTTATCCAACCGTCTGGAGGCGTCATGATCAGTTACCTAGATACTGCGAGTACTTCTGCCACGAGTTCTGCGAGGGGAAGATCCTCACGAAGCCGCCCCGGCGCGCGTACTGCGCCCGCACGGCGCGCACCAGGCGCAGCTCCTCGCCCTTATCCAACCGTCTGGAGGCGTCATGATCAGTTACCTAGATACTGCGAGTACTTCTGCCACGAGTTCTGCGAGGGGAAGATCCTCACGAAGCCGCCCCGGCGCGCGTACTGCGCCCGCACGGCGCGCACCAGGCGCAGCTCCTCGCCCTTATCCAACCGTCTGGAGGCGTCATGATCAGTTACCTAGATACTGCGAGTACTTCTGCCACGAGTTCTGCGAGGGGAAGATCCTCACGAAGCCGCCCCGGCGCGCGTACTGCGCCCGCACGGCGCGCACCAGGCGCAGCTCCTCGCCCTTATCCAACCGTCTGGAGGCGTCATGATCAGTTACCTAGATACTGCGAGTACTTCTGCCACGAGTTCTGCGAGGGGAAGATCCTCACGAAGCCGCCCCGGCGCGCGTACTGCGCCCGCACGGCGCGCACCAGGCGCAGCTCCTCGCGTGTTGCCCAAAATCGGTCTTGGTCTTGCAGTCTTGGTCTTGTTCTTGCGTTTTTGCAAGACCAAGACCAATACCAAGACCGACGTATTTTAGCAAGACCAAGACCAAGACTGAACCCTGCAAGATTTGAGCAAGACAAGACTAAGCTTGCAAGACTCTTGCGTCTCGCAGATAAATCAAACTGAGATTTGGGCGTTATTAAGTAGGGATTTGGTTTAAAACCCGATTTTGATAGACGTTCCCCAGTATCAAAACCGTATCGTCAATTCGTCATAACGCTAAAAGGTATTGTATTGATTATTATATTTCGACTATTTATTTATTAGGTAGCGTGTTACTCACAAATTTATGTTCCCATGTGATAAAAATATACTTACCTAACATAATTTTCTGGCAAAGTTCATTTCATACCTTGTAGGTATATCTACCTGTAGTATTATATTATGCTTGTCTAATGTGCAGATCTAACGTTAGTAGGTTGGTAAACATTATGTAGGTACTTATGTTTCAAAGTTTATGTTATACTTCTATTCAGCAAAATTTAAAACTAATAGTGAGTCGAGTAGGTCCAGTAACAGGTTTTAGGACAGCCAATGTTATGGAACAGATGCCAGCACATCAAGCTACTACCATCTGCTAAATTTCTATAACAGATTTTCAACTTTATCGCTAAAGCATTAAGGTTCATGATTGATTGGGAAAATTTGACGTTCTGCGAATAAACCGTTGGTCGGTCGGTGTATTAAATGTACCTAATTATTTGATCATTTACCGACAAAGACGCTGCGGTGTATCAAAGACTGCAACAAGTGTATCACACAGCATTTGACACTATTTGAGCGCCGCATCCGTCGTTACAGAGTACGGACAGAGGCACACAAAATTGTTACCTACTTTGGTAGGGTTGGCACAAGAGGATAATATTAAATGACCTTGAAGATGTATGTAAATAGCAATAGGCTAAAAGGTATTTGCAAGTAGTCTAGTCTACATTATAAAATATATGTAAACGGGTATTTATCGCGAATTTTACCTTTAATGTAAGTCCGACGTTTCGTCCGTTTTCCGTTTAGTCTAGTCTAAATAGTAGAGTCTCGCAAGACTTGCGAGACTCTTGCTGCAAGACCAAGACCAAGACCAAGACTGAGAGCGCAATACCAAGACCAAGACCAAGACCAGGTGTATTGACGCAAGACCAAGACCAAGACTGGCTAAGGTCTCGTCTTGGTCTTGCATTTGGGCAACACTACCTCGCCCTTATCCAACCGTCTGGAGGCGTCATGATCAGTTACCTAGATACTGCGAGTACTTCTGCCACGAGTTCTGCGAGGGGAAGATCCTCACGAAGCCGCCCCGGCGCGCGTACTGCGCCCGCACGGCGCGCACCAGGCGCAGCTCCTCGCCCTTATCCAACCGTCTGGAGGCGTCATGATCAGTTACCTAGATACTGCGAGTACTTCTGCCACGAGTTCTGCGAGGGGAAGATCCTCACGAAGCCG
Organism: Xestia ashworthii; assembly: GCA_950022955.1. Classification (NCBI taxonomy): domain Eukaryota; kingdom Metazoa; phylum Arthropoda; class Insecta; order Lepidoptera; family Noctuidae; genus Xestia; species Xestia ashworthii. The sequence continues at coordinate 2,701,527 of OX465566.1, read as the reverse complement.
CCCCGGCGCGCGTACTGCGCCCGCACGGCGCGCACCAGGCGCAGCTCCTCGCCCTTATCCAACCGTCTGGAGGCGTCATGATCAGTTACCTAGATACTGCGAGTACTTCTGCCACGAGTTCTGCGAGGGGAAGATCCTCACGAAGCCGCCCCGGCGCGCGTACTGCGCCCGCACGGCGCGCACCAGGCGCAGCTCCTCGCCCTTATCCAACCGTCTGGAGGCGTCATGATCAGTTACCTAGATACTGCGAGTACTTCTGCCACGAGTTCTGCGAGGGGAAGATCCTCACGAAGCCGCCCCGGCGCGCGTACTGCGCCCGCACGGCGCGCACCAGGCGCAGCTCCTCGCCCTTATCCAACCGTCTGGAGGCGTCATGATCAGTTACCTAGATACTGCGAGTACTTCTGCCACGAGTTCTGCGAGGGGAAGATCCTCACGAAGCCGCCCCGGCGCGCGTACTGCGCCCGCACGGCGCGCACCAGGCGCAGCTCCTCGCCCTTATCCAACCGTCTGGAGGCGTCATGATCAGTTACCTAGATACTGCGAGTACTTCTGCCACGAGTTCTGCGAGGGGAAGATCCTCACGAAGCCGCCCCGGCGCGCGTACTGCGCCCGCACGGCGCGCACCAGGCGCAGCTCCTCGCCCTTATCCAACCGTCTGGAGGCGTCATGATCAGTTACCTAGATACTGCGAGTACTTCTGCCACGAGTTCTGCGAGGGGAAGATCCTCACGAAGCCGCCCCGGCGCGCGTACTGCGCCCGCACGGCGCGCACCAGGCGCAGCTCCTCGCCCTTATCCAACCGTCTGGAGGCGTCATGATCAGTTACCTAGATACTGCGAGTACTTCTGCCACGAGTTCTGCGAGGGGAAGATCCTCACGAAGCCGCCCCGGCGCGCGTACTGCGCCCGCACGGCGCGCACCAGGCGCAGCTCCTCGCCCTTATCCAACCGTCTGGAGGCGTCATGATCAGTTACCTAGATACTGCGAGTACTTCTGCCACGAGTTCTGCGAGGGGAAGATCCTCACGAAGCCGCCCCGGCGCGCGTACTGCGCCCGCACGGCGCGCACCAGGCGCAGCTCCTCGCCCTTATCCAACCGTCTGGAGGCGTCATGATCAGTTACCTAGATACTGCGAGTACTTCTGCCACGAGTTCTGCGAGGGGAAGATCCTCACGAAGCCGCCCCGGCGCGCGTACTGCGCCCGCACGGCGCGCACCAGGCGCAGCTCCTCGCCCTTATCCAACCGTCTGGAGGCGTCATGATCAGTTACCTAGATACTGCGAGTACTTCTGCCACGAGTTCTGCGAGGGGAAGATCCTCACGAAGCCGCCCCGGCGCGCGTACTGCGCCCGCACGGCGCGCACCAGGCGCAGCTCCTCGCCCTTATCCAACCGTCTGGAGGCGTCATGATCAGTTACCTAGATACTGCGAGTACTTCTGCCACGAGTTCTGCGAGGGGAAGATCCTCACGAAGCCGCCCCGGCGCGCGTACTGCGCCCGCACGGCGCGCACCAGGCGCAGCTCCTCGCCCTTATCCAACCGTCTGGAGGCGTCATGATCAGTTACCTAGATACTGCGAGTACTTCTGCCACGAGTTCTGCGAGGGGAAGATCCTCACGAAGCCGCCCCGGCGCGCGTACTGCGCCCGCACGGCGCGCACCAGGCGCAGCTCCTCGCCCTTATCCAACCGTCTGGAGGCGTCATGATCAGTTACCTAGATACTGCGAGTACTTCTGCCACGAGTTCTGCGAGGGGAAGATCCTCACGAAGCCGCCCCGGCGCGCGTACTGCGCCCGCACGGCGCGCACCAGGCGCAGCTCCTCGCCCTTATCCAACCGTCTGGAGGCGTCATGATCAGTTACCTAGATACTGCGAGTACTTCTGCCACGAGTTCTGCGAGGGGAAGATCCTCACGAAGCCGCCCCGGCGCGCGTACTGCGCCCGCACGGCGCGCACCAGGCGCAGCTCCTCGCCCTTATCCAACCGTCTGGAGGCGTCATGATCAGTTACCTAGATACTGCGAGTACTTCTGCCACGAGTTCTGCGAGGGGAAGATCCTCACGAAGCCGCCCCGGCGCGCGTACTGCGCCCGCACGGCGCGCACCAGGCGCAGCTCCTCGCCCTTATCCAACCGTCTGGAGGCGTCATGATCAGTTACCTAGATACTGCGAGTACTTCTGCCACGAGTTCTGCGAGGGGAAGATCCTCACGAAGCCGCCCCGGCGCGCGTACTGCGCCCGCACGGCGCGCACCAGGCGCAGCTCCTCGCCCTTATCCAACCGTCTGGAGGCGTCATGATCAGTTACCTAGATACTGCGAGTACTTCTGCCACGAGTTCTGCGAGGGGAAGATCCTCACGAAGCCGCCCCGGCGCGCGTACTGCGCCCGCACGGCGCGCACCAGGCGCAGCTCCTCGCCCTTATCCAACCGTCTGGAGGCGTCATGATCAGTTACCTAGATACTGCGAGTACTTCTGCCACGAGTTCTGCGAGGGGAAGATCCTCACGAAGCCGCCCCGGCGCGCGTACTGCGCCCGCACGGCGCGCACCAGGCGCAGCTCCTCGCCCTTATCCAACCGTCTGGAGGCGTCATGATCAGTTACCTAGATACTGCGAGTACTTCTGCCACGAGTTCTGCGAGGGGAAGATCCTCACGAAGCCGCCCCGGCGCGCGTACTGCGCCCGCACGGCGCGCACCAGGCGCAGCTCCTCGCCCTTATCCAACCGTCTGGAGGCGTCATGATCAGTTACCTAGATACTGCGAGTACTTCTGCCACGAGTTCTGCGAGGGGAAGATCCTCACGAAGCCGCCCCGGCGCGCGTACTGCGCCCGCACGGCGCGCACCAGGCGCAGCTCCTCGCCCTTATCCAACCGTCTGGAGGCGTCATGATCAGTTACCTAGATACTGCGAGTACTTCTGCCACGAGTTCTGCGAGGGGAAGATCCTCACGAAGCCGCCCCGGCGCGCGTACTGCGCCCGCACGGCGCGCACCAGGCGCAGCTCCTCGCCGGTGAGCGCGAGCGCGGGGGCGCCCCCCCCGGCGGGCTCGCCCGGCGCACGCTTGCCGCGCACGAACACGTTCTCCGCCGAGTGCACGCGCCGGCACTGCGCCACGGAAAGACAAGTATATCGACTCCATCGAAGAGAGCGGTTTAATAGTCCGAGTGACAGACCGGCTTTAATAACAATAGTGGATTATGCAACAAGTGAAAAAAAGGGAATTTAATTCGAGGAACTAAGTTGGATCCCGGGAGCAGCGAAGGATTCTAGAGTAGAATCCCAAGAGTAGCAAGGGATTCTAGAGTAGAATCCCGAACGTAGCAAGGGAGTCTAGAGAAGAATCCTGAGCGAGGGATACATGAACCGAGACGATTTTTTTTCATGAGTTGTGTACTCTACTACTCTACTTTTTACCATTGACTGCGAAAAAATAAATATAAGTATGGTATAATTTTTTCTCATAGGTATAATTTTTTCTTATAGGTTTTTCAAGGTTAAGCCAACCAAGGCAGGTCTGATTTTCGAAATTCAGTGTTTTATTGTTGGCGGCACGTTCCCAATTCAAAATTTTACTATTCACTCAACGAGTAAAAGAACGTTTCATTCACAGTTATCGCAAGTGAGTAAAGAGAATTTTATTCACTGTAAGGCTACATACGCACTATGCGGTTAGCCGCAGTGCGGCCAGCCGTCCGACTGACCGGAATCAAAATTTTTACGAGAAAATAGTTTTTATACGCCCTGCGATGCGGCTGCCGACCGACCGCTCCGGTCGTTCTGAGCGTTGCTGCCCGACTGACGGCCAGCCGCATGGTTGCTATACATACTACGCGGATGGTGCTAGTTTGCGGTTCAAATACTGTTTCTTTCTTTGCTACATTGGTTTTTAAAATGCTTAAAAGTTCTTCATATTATTTCAGACTCATTCTAGTATATCCAAAAAACTTATCTCCATACTTTTTGAGCTCTTCGAAAAATTATTAAAAATGCTTGCTTTCATCTCGTGTTTGCAAATAAGGATGCACCCAGTATCTTTTTCTCCGTTCCTTTTTAGGGTTCCGTAGTCAACTAGGAACCCTTATAGTTCCGCCATGTCTGTCTGTCCGTCCTCGCTTAATCTCTGTGACCGTTAGCACTAGAAAGCTGAAATTTGGTACCAATATACCCATATTACTATACAGGAAAAGTTTTTAACCAGTGCGCAAATTTTGACATGATAAACTTGAATGTATTTTAATAGACACGTATTTTTTATTTTGATATGTGTTAGTAGTAAAAAATAAAGTTATCACTTACGAGACTTATTTACCTATAAACTTATTTTATGGTCGCTTGCCAGTCGGGCGCCCGGTCGACCGACTCACGCGTCGACCGGTCGCCCAACCGGCAACCTGAGATCAGCTGAGTTTTGTAGGTGCTCGCTCGATGCGACGGCGCCGACGTAAACTTACCTACCTACGCGCTGACGGTTACTGACCGCCGTTTCGCGCTACTTTTTTAAGTTTAGGCTGTGATATGTTATTTGTAAACGTAATTCCAATTTTTCCTTCATACTTTCATGGGCTTAGGATACATCGTACGTCAGCAGCCAGCGCGTTTTCATTCACAGTATTACAATTAAATTATGTCCATGTTATGCTTATTTTAAAATGGGACAAGATGGAAAAATTTGAAAAAAAAAAAATTAAAACTAAAAATGGGAATGTGTTCTATTACTAACACTGAGCTACCAAAAAAAATTTACGCAGTGGTTAAAAACTTTTCCTGTATATACCCATATTAATCACGCCGACAAAGTGATAAAATAAAAATTGGAAAAAGATGTTTTATTAGGGTACCTAGCCCCCATATATGTAAAGTGGGAAGTGATGTTTTTTTTTTTAATTTCAACCCTTTTTTTTTTTTTTTTTCAACCCTAACGTGTGATATATTGTTGGAAAGGTATTTAAAAATGAATAGGGGTTTACTGAAACCATTTTTTGATAATGTCAATAATTTCGGAAATAATCGCTCCAAAAGTAAAAAACAATGTGTCCCCCCCCCCCTCTAACTTTTGAACCATAAGTTTAGAAAATATGAAAAACTTCTGAAAAGTAGAACTTTAAAAGGACTTTCTAGGAAAATCATTTTGAACTTGGATGGAAACAACAGTTTTTGTACAAAAAAGACAAAAAGTTGTACAAAATAATTTCTGGACTAAGTTTGTAGTATAATCGTATATGCAAGCATTTTTTTAAACTTCGTTTAAATATTTTATTATCCTAAACGTATCTTTTTTCAATTAAAAAAGAATTATTAAAATCGGATTGGATTGAACACTTATTGTGACGGACGGGAAACTACGGAACCCTACACTGAGCGTGGCCCGACACGCTCTTGGCCGGTTTTTCTTTATATAACACGAGTAAATGTAGTAAATAGCTGCGACTTCTTCGACGTCCATCTTGGAAATGAGTCTATCCAACCGCAAACTACGACGGTTTCTTAACCGCACCGGTTGCGGTTGCGGCTAGCCGCCACCCGGCTAACGGCAAGCGCAACCGCATCCTGCGGTCCACCGGACGGCTGGCTGCATTGCGGCTCACCGCTTAGTGCGTATGTAGCCTTATCAACAGATAGTAATAATAAAAATAATAAATATCGCTGGACATTACACACAGCACCATCTAGTGCCACACTAAGCAAGGCTTGTGTCGTGGTCACCAGACAGTTGATATAATACATAGATACTTTTTGTTTGTAAATACATACTTATTATACATATAAACATCCGTAAAAGAGCGTTTTATTCACTTGTTTATCGACAGTGAGTAAAAAAAAAACCGACTTCAAAAAACACAAAAAATCGAAAAATAACTTTAGCTTCAGAAGTCGGTGACCTTTGTTTGATTCATTTAGTTTTTTTGTCACCAACTTATTTTTCGCTTTTTTGTATTTTTTAAGTCGGTTTTTTTTTTGCAAAAAGAAAATATTTTTTAATTTTTTGTGACATATTTTTAATCTTATAAAATATGGGTAGGCCTAGTAAAGATGCTTCTCGTATTATTATTGAAATATTTTTTATGATATTTTGAATGAAAAAGAAAAAGTTTTCTAATTTTTTTTAAATTATCAATGGTACACATGGAAAGTGCATACCGTTACATTTACAACAAGCCCAAACACGACTAGGATACAGTGTCATTATGTAGTTCCGGTGCCTGACTCTTGGCTTCATCATGAGATCTGATGGTAGAATGGTTCTTACTGAACGCAAATGGCTCACTTTTTGTAGAAAAAACCAAAATCGCTGTACGTTATCCTAAACAATTTGAAGAGTTCCCTCGATTTCGCCAAGATTCCACCATCAGATCCCGACTTGGTGACTATGGGACCATTTGGAAAGTATACCCTTTTCGTAAAAAAAAAAAGAATTTTTCAACACGGTTGGCAAACGATGGAGTTATGCGCGAATAAACCTAAAAAAAATAGAAACATCCGAATTGAGAACTTCCTCCTTTTTAGAAGTCGGTTAAAAAGAGCGTTTTACTTACTGTTATCGACAGTGAGCAAAAGAGAATTTTATTCACTGTTATCGACAGTGACAAAAGAGAGTTTTATTTACTGTTATCGACAGTGAGCAAAAGAGAATTTTATTCACTGTTATCGACAGTGAGTAAAACAGAGTTTTATTCACTGTCGATAAAAAACACACGGCGAGAAAAATAAATACTATACTTCTACTTATTTTTTCGCAGTCAATGATAAAAGTAGAGTACCAACAAAACTCGTGAAAAAAAAAAAACATCTCGGTTCTTGTGTTCCTCGCTCCGGTCAGGATTCTGCTCTAAAATCCTGTGCTACGCTCGGGAACTATTATTTTTCACTTGTTGTCTATTCTACTATATATTTTAGAAAAAAAAGTACACAACACAACCTAAAAACTAGTATTAGTACCAAAATATCTACCAAAAAAAACAATAATAATTAATGAGTCACACTAACACATCAAATTATCACTTTAAATAAGTTAGATAAGTTAGTGCATTTAATGCGCGTACTCGTGCAAATAATAACTAGTTTTTGTTTCATCGAAATCGAGCCAAGATTTCCAAAAGTACCGTAATTTTTTTAAATTTGCGTTCCAACGCACACTCGCAGCGTGACGTCATGCTGCGAGTGTCATATCCGATTGCGGGTGATGATTGATTTGTAAAGCGTTTTGCACTTATTATTTTTAACTCCCTTTATCACCGTACTTTAACATTTAATATCTCAGTCATTTTTGAAAATAGGAAAAATAAACTCACTTTCATCTTGAGTTACCTACTTTTTAGACATGCTGACAACAAAAATCATTGGTGTGACTCATTATACGCCACAGTATGGGACCGACCCACCTGTTGGCAATAGTTTTCAGGCTGTTGGGGCTGACGCGTACCACCCGGCGAAGGGAAGTATGGCATGAGAGTGTCTGAAAGCCATCTATGCCAGGTTCTGCGGGCATGCTGGTAGCACTGCAGTAGCGCGGCAACCCCATCAACGCGACCGTCAGTACGCTGTAAACAGCGTAGCCTTTACTTCAAGTGAGCGTTTCGCTAATCTGTGAACCACCATACAAGGTGCCACAAATGTATATGTCACCGTAAAATTGTCAAACACGTTAGATTGTAAACTCTCGAAATATTGTCAAACGTCCCTATTTCCGAGTGCAGGATTTAAAGGAACCTAACTAACCTAACGTGGGGGTGTCCCAAGTCCCGATTATGGGGGCAGAGATACTGCCGTACGTTCAGTTGAGAATATTTCGAGAGTTTACAACCTCGCTAGAGAGATTACAATCTAACGTGTTTGACAATTTTACGGTGACATGTACAGTCAGCAAAACAGGTTTGCAGGCTAGCAATCTTCTTACTACTTTTATAAATGGAAAAGGGCTATAATCAATCTGTTTGCAAATTCATCCAAATCCTTTCAGTAGTTTCTGCGTGAAAGTGTAGCAAAAATCGATCTTTACAGACTTTTACATTTATAATAGTCGTAAGAAGATTTCTAGCCTGCATACCTAACTGTTTTGCTGACTGTACATCCCTACTTTGTTGTCATTCGACAGACTAGACTACGGGCTATTGTTTTTAAGCTCACCAGGTGGCGCCACTGGCTAGTAAGGACCTGTCATTAATTCTATTTCATACCTGAAACTACCAATATCTTCACAAATATTTATTATTGTTGCGTATAACAACATAGTGTGAAATTCAGATACATATTTACAATAATGACCCTAAAATTAGCAAGCATGAAACATCGAAAAATCATTCTTAGTACTCGGAGAAAGAGTGATTTTTCAATGTTTTAAGCAGGGAGCTTACCGCGCCAATGCGCATCCTGAGAGAGTTGTTCTGCGCTGAGATGTCGTTCTTGCACATGGGCATGGCCGGTAGACCCACCAGGGTCAGCGTGTCTGCCAGCAGAGCTGATTTGACTCGCGCGTCCAGTGGACTATCGCAAGCCAGGCTGGGTGAGAAAAGAGATACATTTTGTCAGAGATTGGCTACGATGGTTTAGTTTTATTCGAGTGCGAGCGTGAATGTGGAAGAAAGTCACAAACTATATCACACTACATTTACAATTTTCGCTACGATTGTAGGTGTTTTAGCACTTCTACTGGATTATACGTTGATAGTACGGTTATCATAGATTTTGTGTCAAAAAAAATACAAATATTCATATTATTATCACAATATGGATATAGAAAACATTACCTGGGCGACAAATTGATTTCCAACAGCCATGGCTTCAGCATGTCGTCGATCAGAATGTCATAGCCGAACAATTCTGAAACAACAATGTACTTTAGTAGGGTTGTACTTGTAACCACCTCCAATCGGCTTCAGGATACGGCTAGGAAGTCGACTCCAACATAGTTGGAATAGACAATAAGGGATGCTCCTCACTAAAAAAACTATGATTCTATTTAGTCCGTTACTGGGGATGCACACTGTGGAACTAATGGCGCTAGCATAGCTGGTTCCAAGCATCGTCATTGGTTGAAAATCAAGGAATGTCATTTCATATTTTAAAATACTTTGACCTCATTGGTCAGAACGAGACCAGCCATGGTGGCGCCATCTACAATTAGCTTTTACCGGTTTTCCCCATTAGATTATCGACAAACAATGGATACGTATTTTTTGTTTTATCATTTCAATAAAAAATTACGAAGATAAAACGCATCAAAGATCAGGAGTGGGGGCTTGTGACGTCAGTTGTGGGTAAAAACTAGTACAAAGTGTACCTACATGAGACGTCACACGAGTTTTCGACGCACTGTATCGTCGTCAGTTTTTTGTTTACGAGAAAAAAAAAATATGTCCAATATTATTTGGAAATCTATCAGATGGAATATAATTAGATTTTTTTAGGATTATCCCCTATTCATAATGTACTTACCGAAGCAGTTAAAGAAGTTTGGTACGAACACCCTGGCGGCCGCAGTGATGGTCTGAGCCGAAGAAAGGATAGACTTGACCACCAGGTCCTCGATAGCGGCCATCAGAGCCGTGGTGTTGCGGCCTTGTTTGCGCAGGTGACGGAGTAGTGCTGAGAGGGTCCACTTGTGGCCTATGTTGCCGGCGTTTGGGTCGTCGCATCTGTTGGACAACACTTAACTACTGATCAATACTTTTTTGCAAAATTAATAAACGATTAAAGATCATGTGTGGTGCTCAAATGTGACGTCACATGAGTTTTTTGTTTACATGAAAAAGAAGAAAATATGTGTCGAATGTTTTTTGGAAATCTGACGGACTTATTAGTTTTTCTAGTCTATTCACTCACTTGATATAATCCGTATGATATTTGTTGATGCTGTAATTACAGAGATGCATACAGGGATTCCAGAGATTCTTGTTCGTCTTATCATACTTCACGGTAGCGAACCGAACCAGTCCCTCCTCATACAGGTATATGAGGAGAGGGTCGATGGAGGTCAGGCACACGTAGAGGCGGAGGTCGCATTTGTGACCTCCGATTAGAAGAGGCTTGTCTATGTACTTCGCTACTACCACGTTCTCGCCTTTCGGGATTTGTTCGGGCTAGAAAAAAAAAGTTTACTAAAATATTGTAAAGAAGTTTACTCAAATATTGTAAAGAAGTTTACTCAAATATTTTAAAGAAGTTTACTTAAATATTGTAAAGAAGTTTACTCAAATATTGTAAAAAAGTTTACTCAAATATTGCAGAGAAGTTTACTTAAATGTTGTAATGAAGTTTACTCAAATATTGCAGAGAAGTTTACTCAAATATTGTTAGGAAGTTTACTCAAATATTCTAAAGAAGTTTACTTAAATATTGTTACAAAATTTACTCAAATATTGTATAGAACTTTACTAAAAAAATATGAAAATATGCAGAGAAGTTTACTCAAATATTGCAGAGATGTTTACTCAAATATTGAATTAAAAAATCAAGAATTCCGTAAAAAAAAACATAAATGTATATAATTCCGTCAAGCCAGAAGCGTAATAAATAAAGAGGTATATAATAGGCTTCCGGCTACCTAAATACCGCATATTGGTTAAGCAAAATGATACGTACAGTATTAACGATATAAATTCCTCGCCCCCTACTCGACGCAGCCGGTTTTACAATCCAAGGTCCTTTGGTCCGGTAGTGGGTAGTACAGAGGTCCTTGTACTCTGCTGGCATCAGGAACGTAGTAGGGATGAAGTCGAACTGCTTCAGACCTCGGAAGTACTGCATCTTCTCTATGTTCTTGAAGAGTTTGTCTTTGCGAGTCAGCTCGTAGGATCTGAAAGGGAAATACAGTACTTGTCACTTTTTTTTTTCGTTTTCGGATGGGAAATCATCAAATGACCCGTCCCGCTCTGGGCGGGGCGGAAGGGGGTGTCAGACTTTTACTGAATTAATCCCATCGAAGTTCCTTCTTAGCCTTTAGCTCTTTGTGTTCCAGGGCCGCAGTATCTCTATCGAACAGCCCCGCAGCCCCGGCAGGCATCTACCCTCCCTCATCGTATGTTGGGGTAGGCGTCCAGTGTTATCAGATACAGCTGAATACTGTGTTATATATGTGATCTCCACAACCCAATTCACAACATAACACGATACCCTATGCTGAGACTGGTGGTAAAACTTCGGCCTTCCGACTTCTTTCTTCCGAATTATGCTTTCAGCTGTCATCTTTTTTCTGGTGATGTTTTGATGATGCAGTCTTTTCAAAAGATATCGTGTTACCTAAGTGGGTTGTGGAGGTACTATTAAGGTAATTTAATCGATGTCCAAAGGCTGAAAAGAATTCTAAAGAAGAATTTACCTTGGGAAATGATTAGCTTTCTGATGTTTTTTCATGGATTGGAGGACTTCGAAGGGGATCAGGGGCGAAGACCACAAGAGTGTCCAGGTGGTGGAGTCCACGCCCGCTTGTAGCAGACCGTGAGCATCCAGGATTTGTCGCAGTAGACACATCGGCCTACAGTGAACTACTGTCAATATTCTTGAATGAGAGTTTTTATAAGTGAAAACTTTTTTAGGCGAGTTGAGCACTTTTTGGGTGAACAAAAATCATGAAACTCGCGTGACGTCACCTAATGCTTCGTAGCACTCGTAGCCGATCCGCTACAGCGTAACACCACGTGGCTACTAGGCGTCCGCGGGGCACCACCTGGGCCTGTGTACATTTTATTTTCAATTCTATAGACAGTCCCCAATGACTGCCCAGATTTTTTTAAGGGCAGGTGCAGGCACACAGAAGTGATTTTGGGCTGGATTGGTGATTTTGATGTGGATTTCCTGATACTAAACGCACAATTTTTCCTGAATGAGTGAATGTGAATCTTATAATGTTGCTTTTGACCACGTGAAGTAGTGCCAACAACACTAAGAATTGGATTTGAATATAAGATTCTTATCGGAACAACTTACTTCCTTTGGCAGGCATAAGTGAGTCAGTTTCTCATCCTTAGATAAATACGAGTAGATAGAATATGCTTTATTCTCCACCAATATTTTGTCCATGCTTCGTGTTCACTCTATCAAGTTTAACTAACTTCTCAGAAATGTAAAGTCTAAAACTTCTATCATGATAATAGAGATTAGAGATGAAACGGATAGTAGTTTGGCCGGATACCGGATACCGGATATTCGGCAAGCTACTAGGCCGGAGCGCCGGATATCCGGCTGACGGATATTCGGCCCTTTATTGCGTTGACGCGATCAGTTTGATTTGAATATTGGCGCGGTAAACGAGATCGGAAATATTCAGGCGCATTCGGGTCGCACGTAAGCGGAGATCGGGACGACTCGGGGGCGTTCGAGTGTTATCGCGCGTGTCAGTTTGTGTTTGTTTCTCAGTTCGTTTGTTGTTTATTTCATTGTTTATCACTTGTCGTCGTGATTTTATGTTTGAATTCTGATAGATTAACAAGAAATTAATGTCATCATCAAAAACACGATCGCCAATATGGCAATATTTTGATTTAAACAGTGACGATAACAAGTACTCGGTATGTTTATTGTGTCAGGTTAAAATTTCTCGAGGTGGTGAAGGAAAAAAAGCAGGTACGTAAGTTTAAGAGGTTACGTTTTTGCTTCAATTGAACGAAATTTTACTATCCGGCCGGATACTGTATTACTATCCAATATCCGGCCGGATAGTGAAAACAAGGCCGGATACCGGATAGTTACCGGATATCCGTTTCATCTCTAATAGAGATGGATTAAAACGCGCGTTTTGGTAATCAAATCTAGACCACAAAATATACCCAAAGTTCTTAAAACCCTGCAAAAAATTAAACTAATGGATAAAAAAGAAACCAAATTCAAAAATACTGACAGTAATTTACGTTTCCTTACACTAAGGGGCCGCCTTCACGAGCGAAAGAATCGCGGCGATTTGACGTATTTCTATACGTAAATATCGCCGCGATTCTCTGACTCGTGGAGACGGCTCAAAAGAAAGTGTATAGAAAAACGTGGAAAGGACGATCATATTGCCGCGATTCTCTCCCTCGTTGAACCGGCCCCTAAGGATCAATTATTCAGACCGAGACGCGACGCGACGACTGAATAGAGCGACTCAAAATATAACTTTATTTACTACACGAAAAGATACAAATTTCATTGCGTTGCGTCTCGCGGCGCCGGAGTGTGCTGCAGCACGAAATCAGTCTCTTCCATTACCGTCGCGTCGCGTCTCGGTGTGAACTGACGTTAAGCCTCACCTGGGAAAGTGGTTGACTCTTTGGTAAGGTGACAAGGCCCTCAGGACATCAGGCTTAGGGTGCAGGCCTGACCAGAGCAGGTTGAAGTCCTTGTTTTCAGTCACGGTTTCCTGAAGACCATGGGCTTGGAGTAACCGGTGAAGGAGTTTGGTCTCTGTATTGACCAGTTTGTAGGTGATTTTGAGGATTCGGGCTGGCATGTGACTGCTTTCTAGGACCTGGTGGTGGAATGATAGTTAATTTATATCTTTGTTATGGTGTGTTCAAGCTTACATGTGACAATAATTTAATGTAAGTAATGGATTCTTTCTTAACATTATCTTACTCATCTCATTATTGTTTATCAAAATCAAAGCATTTATTTCAAGTAGGCCAATTACAGGCACTTTTGAATTGTCAAAACAAAGATGAAAATTAAATGTAGCTACAGTTCCAGTCACAAGGCATAAAAATTGTGAAAGTACTGTAGTTGCCCATTTCCTAGCGTAGATCTCTATGGAGAAGAACGGGCAAGAAACTCCATGGACACTCTTTTAAATCAAATTATTGTTACAAAATCTTGGTTACATCATTCATGTTGAGATGGTATATTATGTGAGAACAATGTAGCAAGATGTGAACGTTAAAAATGTCCACAGTAAAAACAAAATAATTCATTCAAATAAGCCACTGGCCACTACAAGAGATGACCATGAGCCACAACTGACAGCGCCCGTTCACTAACATGACGCATGGATCAGCACCATTCAGCTCAACCATTTTGAAGGGAACTAAATGGTCCGACACAAGCGCCACCATCAGCGAGACATTTGAGTGAGCGTGACCATACTCTCAACCGCCAGGGCACATTCAAGTCAAAAACTGACGTAGGTTTCCAGTGAATGATAGTTATAATCTGGTTCTTCTAACCAAATGAATGAATATTATAAATTTGAGCTAACAGACAGATATGTTGCTGGGGAGTTTGTTCCGCCACTTCTTACCACCCCAAACACTAAGAAGTGTCGAAGGGCGGGTCGAACACCTCATTAATCTGTGAAATGAAAGAGGTTACAAATACGGGCCTTAATACCTTGACGCTCTCGACTTCCTTGACCAGCAGATGTTCGGAATCATCGCTGTCAAGGCCAGGCGACGTGGAGCGCTGACACACTGGGGCCTTACGCTTGTGCTTACCCTTGTTCTTCTTGCCTTTTTTGTCGTTAGTGTTGTCTGGAAAGGGGCGTCAAATAAGTGTAAATAAGTTTCGACGGCTGAAACTTACAGTTAGCGAGCCCACGACGCTAAACCTAGTTCGATAAGACCCCCAGATGATATTATAATTAGCCACGTTATTACTAGGGGAAGACGAAATAGCCATGCTGCAATGCAAAAAACCTGGCGGTCTAGTATGATTGATCTCCTCAAAAAACCAACGCTCATCTGAAATATCATCAATTTCTGTATAAGAAAAACCACTGCTGCATCTTCCAAACAATGCAGAAAGTGGTTGCTAGTGCTACAGCGATTAAAAGTCGCCCTGCGCGCAGGTGGATTCGGCGTTTTGGTAGCAATCACCCGATTTCTTTCAATTTGTACTTATTGAATACGCATGCCACGGTCAGGTACGAATCATTTTACGAAAATTGGGAATCTTATCACACTAGAAATCGTTTTTGTAGTGTCATGGGCTCTTTAACTATTAGTAAAATTAAACTATAAGTACTATAAGTACCTACTATAGCAGTACTTACCCCCCAAAGGGTAAGTACTGCTATCATGCGATTACGACCTTTTCTTTTTTCTTTCGTAATGGCATCTCGCAGGCCAACCTATGAGGCTGGTTTCTGCTTAACCGGAACATCCTGTGCCTTCAGTGTTAGGCATCCAAAATTCTTATAAACTAAGCGACAGCACGCTAAGGGCACCCCCTTAAGGCGTCGCTGGGGAGAACTGCTAAGGGACTGGATCTGAGTGATTATCAGATCATTATTTAGGGGCTGATTTAAAACTACACAGCATTCGCGTGGTGGCTCGAGCTAGAGGATCGGCGACGGCGTATACTTATATGTAAGCACCGCACCGGATGAAAGTGGAGGGAAATTAAACAACATTTTAACGGATCTTTTCCGCTCAATCTTCGTAAAAAAGCAAAAATCGTATTGGTTACTCGCTATTCGCTCCGACTCAATAGTGTCAGCCTGCGTGCCTTTGACACCCACTTTACAGGAACTGATTGACGCTACTGAAGACGGTTAACTCGAAGTCTAATTTTGGGTAGACTCCAATTAGATTGCTATCGACATGCTTAGAAGAATTTTAAACATATTTACCCTTAGAACTATGAGGTGGCGGATCTTCCGGCGGCTTGATATTAGCTGTCGTATTCTCGATGTTCAGATGTTTCTTTAGCGTGATCTTGCTGAGGTCGTTGAGAACATCCTCGATGTCCCGCTTGTGAGTCACCGAGTCATTGCGTTCCTCGTGCCCCTGTTCGTCCATGCACACCGACTCGAGCATGTTCGCATCACTAACGTGACGCACCACGTAAGCATTTCCACTATACTTGTTGTTACCACTCCCAAACGTCTCCATCACATCATGCATTATATTCTTCGGTCTCATCGCGAACGAGTGAGGCTCCGCGACCAGTCTCCGCGCCATATTCTTCGCTTTGTTCAATAGTATTGCAGTCCCTGTGTTGTTACCTATTGATTTAGTCTCAGACTCCATGGAAGGCGTCCTAGATGCGAGAACGCAAGACCTGAAAACCAGGACTGCTCCTTTTGTGCCGATGGGTCCGCCAGAAATCCAGTCTGAAACGGACCCCTCGTTTTCTTTCGAAGGAGCATCTTCGTCATTTCTTCTCATTTTGTCTTCGTTCTGTGTGTCTGCTGTCGTACGGCCTGATGTAGACGGATTCGAGGTGTCTGACGATACATGTGGACTAGAAAAGGAATAACATTATAGATATTGTCAGTCGATAAGTTAGGCCTGGTTTCAACCAAAGTGGAGACGAGTGAAGCGGTGTTGTGACGCGATGTGGATGTGAGGATCCCAGGTGTCTCAATCTCAACGTCTTCTCTCCGAAACGCTTTTCTCGGTTTTGGTGGAAACCAGGCTTTTCGTAGATTTGCCGAGTGAATTGTGATTTGCAGTCAGGTTAAGTGTACTCGTATAAAATGAAGGAAATCTTTCGTTTGAGAACGTGACCCAGATTCGTTTAACTACTATGTTTGAAAAAATATCTAGACGCAGGCATGCAGCTTGTGTTGAATTATTAATATGTTGTACAGTTCAACTATCCTACGTAAATATTATAGAAAAAGTTTTGTTTCGAAAAAAGCAAAAACATCAAAGGCATAGATGGAATCAAGACAAGATAGAAAAATCTTTTGCCAAAAGTATATCATGCAGCCATAGAAATCTCTGTAAATTCTGTAAGCACATAGGAGCGTTGCAAGCCATGCCAACATGTGGTCGCTATGGTCAATCAATGAGTCGATTGTGTCGCCATATAAGGTGAAGGACGGTGGGTAGGTATGTTCTATTGAATCGGTTGGGTACATAGTTGCTTTACGGCTGTGTTTGACCGAATACATATTATTACTGACTTGTGTATTTACTAAGTCTAGCCAGCCGTCTGTATGTTTAGTTGCGGTAATCTTAAAAACTGCTGAACGGAGTTTATTTTTGTTTTTGCCAAGAGATAGTGCCTTTTCCAAAACGAATAAGTCTAGTCTTTTGATTGGTATTATTGATTTTGATGTCGGTTTTTGAGAATACGATAAGTACCTAAAATTATGGTCTCTTTACTTATTTAAACATAAGTACACGAAAAGTCATACGAGTATTATGACACGTTTCAATTAAAGTTGAATAAGTAACCCGAAAGCGTTTCGTATTTTTGTAACGAATTTCGGCAAAATTGTCATTTAAAGCTTTTCGGTGACTTTATTTATATAAGTACATATAGTTTTTTTATAAATTATGCGAAATTTTGTGAGGATGGATGACGGATGGACGTTTGTTAGGTACACTTTCACGCGAAAACTACTGACCGAGCAGACAGATTGTAAGTATAAATAAATATCGCTGGGCATTACACACACCGCCATCTAGTGCCACACTAAGCAACGGGGCTTGTGTCGTGGACACCAGATAGTTCATCTATACTACATAGATACTTTTGTATATATAAAAATGAATCCCTATTTCCCTTGGTCACGGCATCACGCGTGAACGGCTGGACCGATTTCAGTAATTCTTTTTCTGTTGTGTTTGTTATTGTCAGGAGAAGTAGTAGGTAGGTAGTTACTAGTAGGTAGGTAGTGGTAGGTATGTAGTGGTAGGTAGGTAGTAGTAGGTAGGTAGTAGGTGACAGGACAACGTCTGTCGGGTCGGCTAGTTATAAATATAAACATCCATGACTCAGAAACAAAGGTCCATTTCCATGTTCCAGTACCTGGATACTTTTTATCCGGGTAGTACGATCCAGTAGGACATTACCGAACTCCAAGCGGGCGAAACCGCGGGTATAGGCTAGAATAATAATAATTCGACTCTTCCATTTTCGATAAATTGGTAGAATGTCGCAGAATACATTCTCTGACGCACAGACCTGCTCATATTGATGAGTAATACGAACTTCTCATCAAAAATTCTAATCAGCGCTCTGTATCCTTATTCGGAAGGAAAGAGTAAAATAAAAAGTTCTTGAACTGTACACAGGAATATTGGCACGAAAAGTAAATTCGTAATGAGTTCACAAAGACTATTTGGCTCGCGAGGTTGTCGAAATGTGGGATGTGAACTCTGCGATCATTGTGCCGATGGTCATTTCAGACGATGGCCTCGACCAATACCTGAGGAGGCTCTCGTTAGGCAGCTAGATCAAGGGCTTGATTCAGAAAGCGGTACCTACTCCTGGACACGGCTCGTATTGTTATGAGGTTCCTTTCTCACCCTGACCTCCCGCGCTGGTAGCTTGGATCCTGGGGTCTACTCTCTAAGCACGAAACCCGTAGTTTCGGACGCAGTTAGGGGGTTTCCTACTCCGTATCACTAACGGACATAAGATTCGTTAGGGGCCCGAACTAAAAATGAATGACAACTCGATTGGTCATCTGTCCTTACTCCCGATGTGTTTTCAAAACTGATGAATTCTAAAACATTACGGAGTAGGTTCATTTCAAAGTATACTACTTCCGGACGGGCCCCTTTGACGGACTTAGAGAGTAGCCCCCCTGTTCCCGATTCCGTGGGCTACTACTGCCTACTTGATATATTTTAAAGTGTAAAGTAACACAACACACATGTTGGTGGTGAGATTTTTGTCGCTCTTCTAGTGTTTACTTACTAGTATATAATATATGTACAGTCAATTCAAAGAGTGCTGATTCTCAATCTAGTTAGAATAACTGATCTTGATAACGTAGAGACATAAGAGTCGAGATGTTATGTCGCAAATGTTTAGTGGCCCTTGAGAAGTATCTAGGCCGGAGAGGTTATCTGTACCACGGGACCTTCTTACTACAGACACCTTTCTATATCTAAGATTGTGCGTAATGTTAACCAGCACCTGTAATTCCTGATGTCGAAAAAAAAAAGGTTTTACGATTATTTTTTATGATTTATGATCAACGTTCTTCGATATTTTTACGTCTTATAAGAAAGTTCTGGGCCTAAAACACGCATAATGGTGCCAGACTAGGGACTACCATTATTACCCCTGTCTACAACCATTGTGTAATAGAAATCGTCACCGCAGTAATTTGCTTAATTAATACATCCAAATTCAACACAAATATTTGATTGGCCCATTTGGGCGCCAAATAGCCAGTCAGGCCATAGTCGGCGAATTTATGACCTAGGACCCTAAATCCGTCGTTTAGCGCCAGGTATCGTATAAATTCGGACTTCGGCACGCGAACTTTAGAAGTAGAACATAACTTTACGAATGCAATGAGAATATTGAGAATGTTCCAAATTCTGATCGAATGGTACAAGTTGTTACCGAACGAATTATTTGGATATTTGAATATTGGCATATACAGCATGTATTGCTGAAAATGTTGAATTAATTATGTTTACAGACATACAAAGACTCACACTTCTTCTCACGGGGTAGGCAGACACTATTAAACGCCACCTGCTACAGTATGGTAAATGATAAAATGACACACCAATCATTACACATACATTTCAACCCACTTCCAAAAAGAGGAGGTTCTCCATTCGACTGTATTCTTTTTCAACCGACTTCCAAAAAGAGGAGGTTCTCAATTCGTCTGTATTTTTTTTTTTTTTTGTGTTTGTTACCTCATAACTTTCGACTGGGTGAACCGATTTTGATGGTTTTTTTTTTGTTTGAAAGCTGGTGCTTCCCGTGTGGTCCCATTTTAATTTGATGAAGACCTAATGCTGATCTTCGGAGATATACAATGGAACTCTTAAAAAATACACAGCAAATCTGCCGTGATTGCTGCAATCGCTTGTAGGTTCATTGTTTATACAACATCATGACGTAACATCACGCCTGTATGCTCTGAAGGGGTACGCAGACGTGTACAATACACCCAGATTTCGACAGTGTTTGTTACCTCAGAACTTTCGACTGGGTGAACAGATTTTGATTGTTCTTTTTTTATTTGAAAGCTGGTGCTTCTCGTGTGGTCCTATTTTAATTTGCTGTAGATCTGATGCTGATCTTCCGAGATATACAATGGAACTCTTCAAAAATGTACGGCAAATCTGTAGTGATTGCTGTTATCGCTTGTAGGTTTAGTGTTTATACAATATCATGACGTAACATCACGCCTGTATGCTCTGAGGGGGTACTCAGAAGTGTATAATACACCCAGATTTCGACAGTTAGGTATGTTAAGTTCCATTTATTGGGGATAAGCCCTATATTTTTATTTAATTGGAAAGGATGTACTTCAAGGGCACATTGATGAGAATTTGGTTAGGTTCTGATTACTTCTGATTATGGGATCCATGACAAAGGAACGGAACTCTTAAGTTCTCAAGAGCAAATTAACGACACTCGGCCGAATCTTATAAAGGCTATCAGGATATTTGAGTCACCTACCATAACGTCTCTCTCAAAGGAGGTTCTCAATTCAATGTTCGCTGATTACTCGAAGATGGATCGATTTTGTTTTTTTTTTAATCGTTTGAAAGGGTATACTTCTCAGGTTGCCCCATAATCATCAAACTAGGATCTGATGATAGAATCCTGGAGAAATAGAGAGAACTCTTCACATTGAATAGGCACACTAGAAGCGATTTGGGTAGTTTTAGTAAGTGTACTTTCTCGAAGTGATCCCATTTCAATCTAATGAAGATCTGATGAAGAACTTCGGAGATAGGCAACGGAACTCCTCAATAAATGATAGCAAATGTACTAGGATTGCTGAAATCTCATATCTGTCTATTGTTTACACCAGTTCATAACCGAAAATCACGCCGGTACGCTGTGAATGGGTAAGCACTTGTAACCACTAAAAAATAAAAACTTTTTAACAAAAAATAAAACCGACTTCAGAGAAAACAAAAAAGTGAAAAATAACTTCAGAAAAAACGCTTCAGAAGTCGGTGACCTTTGTTTGATTGATTTAGTTTTTTTGTCACCGACTTCTGAAGCGTTTTTATTGTGTTTGTTACCTCTGAACTTTCGACTGGGTGCACCGATTTTGATGGTTCTTTTTTAATTGAAATCTGGTGCTTCCCGTGCGGTCCAGGTTTTGGTTAAGGCGCTACCCCAGGCAAAATTAGCAACTCTATTTGTGGTGATTCAAACTTCGTTTGAAATACTATTAGAATAAAGTTCTAATCAGCTTGCACTACAAAGTGGTTTTTACGTCAGTCACTGCGGGTCGAATAGTGCGAAATTAGTGATTTTTATTCTTTATAAAATCAAATTTCCGTCTTTTGAAAAAAAAAAAAACTAGCATTATGTTCATTATTAAATTGTCTATCCATTAGTATAAGAAGCAAATCAAAATAATGTTAACTTTACGAGAAGAAGCATGTTATAAATATTTTTTTCTCATTTTTGTGGTTTCATTGTGAGGGGATTTATTACACATTATGAGACTTAAAATAAAAAATAAAACTACCACTTTGCAGTCTAAGAATATGTAGAAATTTAATGTATTTTTATTACTTGGTATTTCTTTTGGATAAAGAGGAGTTGGCTCCAAAAAACTGCACAAAAAACGGCTTTTGCCTGGGGTAGCGCCTTAAGATCTGAAGCTGATCTTCGGAGATATAAATGGAACTCTTCAAAAATAGACGGCAAATCTGCAGTGATTGCTGCAATCGTTTGGTTGTTTATTGTTTATACAACATCATGACGTAACATCACGCCTGTATGCTCTGAGGGGGTACTCAGAAGTGTACAATACACCCAGATTTCGACAGTTAGGTGTGTTAAGTTCCATTTATTGGGGACTAGCTAATACCCGCGGCTTCGCCTGCGTAAAATTATATACTAAAACCTTCCTCTTGAATCACTCTATCTATTAAAAAAACCCGCATCAAAATCCGTTGCGTAGTTAAAGATCTAAGCATACATAGGGACAGGTCTATTACCGTGACATGTATATATTTTTTTATTGGAAAGTATGTACTTCAAGGGTAGTTTGATGAGAATTTGGTTAGGTTCTGATTACTTCTGATAATGGGATCCATGACAAAGGAACGGAACTTTTAAAGTCTTAGGAGCAAATTAACGATACTCGGCCGAATCTTTTATAGGCCATCCGGATATTTGAGTCTCCTACCATAACGTCCATCCGTTCGGCAGCTACGATGCCACAGACACACACACACGTTTTTGCGTCGGGGGTTAAAAAGAAGCAGCCCCCACAAACGTAACTATAAATAAAAAACGCATATAAAACAGGTATAAAATTATACCTAATCAATAAAAAAAATCGTGTCCATGTACCGTGACGGGTGTCGGCAGATCAATAAGGCAATAACCCAAGGGTTGGTTTGCCAAATGAGAGTAACCTTAGCAACGCGCACCTACATCTATCGATCGCCGGTTTTATGGCCACATGGTGAGGGAGACACCCTTGCTTTAGGGTGAGGACACGGTGCTGGCTTTATAAACATTTATGTTTCTTGGTAGCAGTTTATTGGGGTAGTTTGTCAATTTTATTGCATATTTATTGTAAGGTATGGTTTTACATTCATGATTTTAGTCAGCAGTGTTCTTTTAATTCAGGGCGCCTGACAGAGGAAAACGCCGTCGAGGTGGGCCGCGGCAAAGGTGATGTGAATTTTCTTGTTTGCGGGGAGAACATGACCAGATATTGCATAGGATAGAGAGGCTTTGAATAAGAAAAAGGAGGACTTTAGCCAGCAGTGGGACACTCAAAAGACTAACAAAAAAAATTCAAGCTTAATTTATGTTTTGTTACATCCCAAAATAGGAAAATACTGAAAACCATGCAGTTTTGACATTTATAACTTTCTATAACAATAAAGTATGGCTCGAATGGCGCAGCGGTAATAAGGCTGCCTTACGTTCTTAGGGTCCCGGGTTCGAATCCCGGTAGGAGCAAATGTTTGTGTGATGAGCATGGAAATTTGTTTCCGAGTCATGGATGTTTATATGTCTAATAAGTATGTATTTACAAACAAAAAGTATCTATGTAGTATATCAACTATCTGGTGTCCACGACACAAGCCTCGTTGCTTTGTGTGGCACTAGATGGCGCTGTGTGTAATGTCCAGCGATATTTATTTATTTATTTTTATCAATCTGCCCTGCCAACAAGACATAAACAGCTGTGAAGCTCATTCATTCTTCGCAGCTTCCCGCTCAGCTCATCAATGAGTCAGAGGTTCAATATAACGTGCAGATTTCCGATGCAAATTACAATAGGCAGCGGATTTATTAGATTAGCAACGCAGCAACCAGTGATGCTTATACTTTATTTTACAAAAAAATATACGAGTATGTCCAAGAAATCTAGTGCTTTTGAAACTAAGAAAACAGCTGCGAAGCTCATCTATTATTTGCAGATGAACAAAAAATGTACACTTTTGATATACTTTTTTAATAAATTTATTTTATTCTATTATTTTCCTTATTCATGGTTCTTCAAAACAATGCCTAAAGAGAAGAATCATGGTAATGTGAGGTACTACGGAATTCAACCGAGTTGATTTTTCAACCTTATTACTTAGGTCATAGGGGAGAAAAATGGCAGACCCTCAGTAAACTCGGTAGTACAGGCCAGTACATCAAACTACTACAATCTGTCTTCCTTTCAACTTTATCGCTGAAGCATTAGGCTCAAGGTTGATTAGAAAAATTAGAGTTTTAGGTAGCTTGATGACATTGTACATTGCAGCATTGTTCTTTTGGCAGTCATTTTAGCTTCCCGCTCCGCTCGTGAATGAGTCATGGGCTCAATATACCGTGCCGATTTCCGATGCAAGTTACGATATGCAGCCCTGTCAGACTTACATGCATGCTTCCCGACCTACTGCTATTTACGTATTAATCGTCATTATTATCCGGGTCATGAGATTATTATGGTGTTTTGTTAATAAATTGAAGGTAGAACGCGAGATAAATTAGCCTTATACAATACAGCACCTGTGTTGTGTATTTTTTTTTGTAATTGTAATGGTATTTTATAAATAGGTGTAGTTGGAATGCTATACCCCTTTATAGAGCTTGCTAGGTTGTGTACTTATTTTTTTTTTGCCCTGCAAGTTATAATCGTGATTTTTTTTTCATTTTCAGGGCCCGGCTAGTCTTAAAGCAGCTTTTGAGGCGCAAAAAGTGTTTATTTTTATTAATAACAATAACAATATCATGATCATCATCTGCCTAGCCTTTTCCCAACTATGTTGGGGTCGGCTTCCAGTCTAACCGGATGCAGCTGAATACCAGAATTAATTAACAAAAATAATTAGTCGTTTTAATCTAATTAACGTTTTTAAGGTCCATGTTCACCAACAAGATGACATTCTGATTATCTAAAAACACCTGTTTAAAACACATTTTTGTATGGGAACATGTCACAGTGACAGCTGTTTTTAGATAATCAGACTGTTATCTTTTGGGTGAACATGGACCTAAGTGTTTTTGACTGGCGCACGATTTTTTGACACATCGTCAGGTCTGGGCTATCCATACCTAATAGTAAAAGTGATATAGATAAAGTTTGGATGTAGTAGTTATCTCCAAAACTAATCCTGAGATTTAAAAAATCCTTTCACTAATAGAAAGCTATATAATAGTATCTATTTGCTGAGTGACATATAGATATTAAGTTTTATGATAAACAGGCGGACGAAGCAAGTAACTTTATAGAATCTCCTCATTTTTGAAGTTGGTTAAAAGTAAAGCTTCGTGTAAATGAATTAATATTCAATAAAGAAACATTTTAATTCGATCACAATGCTACTTATCATAATGCAACTGACAAACTTTTGCGCAGTCAAACAAATTGCATTTATTTTGACGCACATGACTCAAAACATACGAATTTTAATGCAAAACAGAGTTGCTTGCGGCCTTGAATCTCAACAAAAAATAGATCAATCAACTAAATCAGGATTGCTCAGCAAGACCGTATTCTTAACCCTGGAAACACAGGCGTTTAATAAAAAAAAAATGATTCAAAATTGTTGAGATCACAAAACCTGCTATCGAATATCTAATTTAAAAAAACATGACATAAAACCTCACGCAAATCATTACCACTCAAGAAAAAAAAAAGAAAAAACTGTCTTCTAATAAAAAAAAAAGCAAGAAAAAAACGACTTACACAAAAACCATGGCTACTTGTATTTAACACCGATCGTGTTGAGTCAGAGCGTCCTGAATAAGTTCGCGTTCGTAAATAAACAATGATCGCGGGGCACAATGCGTCCGTTACGGGTGAGCGATGCACACTGACTGGTGAGTGGTGAATCAGGTGATTGGTTACTGTATTGACAAGTTGTTAGAGCTGCGATGTAAGGTTAAGATTTGGATAAGGGCTTTTACAGCTGTAAAAAATTCAGAGATATATTTTGTTGAGTTTAGTTTTCAAAGTTTTTGTTGATATGGCAAATACAGGGTGGACAATGGACAGTAAGAAGAACTACCTCTACTATCCATATTTGGAGAACAATAGACTTCCAGACTCGACATAACGGGACTCGATATAAAGGGAATAAATCAATTTTTCGTGGATCCCCACTCACAGATTAAAAAAAAAGTTGTCAAGAAAATGGCTATTTTTCACAAAAAATTTGATGCCCATCAATTCTGTTTGTAAAACTGATAGAAAACGTTTACAGACCTGGTTACTAGTCTGGTATTCAGCTGCATCCGGTTAGACTGGATGCCGACCCGAACAAAGTTGGTAAAAGTCTAGGCAGGATACGATTGGCATATGTGGCAAATAATGTAATTAATTGTTCCTGGGAAGTTTGTTCCATCACCTCTTTCCAATCCAAAGTCAGACGATTAACAGGCTTATTTGAATAAAATTACTCCGTAAGTATATGAAAATCTAAATTTTTATATTAAGGGTCGTCCTTTAGTCACGTGACGATCAAACAGGGGGATTAGGTCAGAACAAAATCACGATTAATCACGATGGGGGGGGGGGGGGGGGGGGATATGGGATATAGTGACTGAGTGACGATGACGTGATTTTTTCGTGCGACAAAAAACGGAAATGTGTGACGTATAAAATATTTTTATCAATATCAACCCGACCAAGTGAATTTGTGTCTGGGGAGGGGGAAGAGGGGTGGTCTTAAACGTTACAATTACAACTTACAACATAGGTATCTCCAAGGGAGAGGGACGGCCAAAAGTGCACTACTAGATTTTGCTCAATGCTGATTTTATTCTGGCCACAAATACGTAGTACCTAGACATATTCACAAGAACTTATTTGTGGGAAAAACTGATTCTTTTTATTGGACACACAAGTACCTAATAAAGTTTCAGGGTTTCTTTTTCGTTTCAGGTATTCGTGTTACAGGTATAGCGCCACAAACCGTAATGGTTCGCGAATTCCAATTAGAGTTCGTTCACATGGAGAAACTTAGTGTGGGTTCTTTTCAGGGCCGATTTTCTGTTTGTCCAGAGGATCAGGACAAATTTTTAAATTGCAATGGTAGTCTTGAATGTGATGCGGAGGAATGAGGAAAATGTTGACTATGAATGGACCTAGACATGGGTAGAGGAAGACCAAAGAAAAAAAAAAAAAAAAAACCTTTATTTGCTAAATCAAAAATAACAACCTTGCACAGTTCAATAGCGTACAAAATAATAGTAGATGTAGATACAATGTTTGTTTGTTACGTGTCGGTACTTATTACATGTTGTTAACACAGAAAAGATTCACTCTGCTCCCCGTACTAGTATAGACTGTATTACGGTGGACCAGTGTTCCTCGCTCTCTGTGATAGTACTCATGGTTACTTGTGACGAAAATACTATTTTGTTATTAGCATAAAGAGTTTTAGAAAATTAAAGCAAAGCAGAATACAACATTACTTAAACTAGGGGTAGGCAAACATAGAATAGTGAATAGTGAACATTTTTTTTTTTTTTTAGAAGGTACATGTAAAAGTTGTCATAGTATACGCAAAATATTTAGATGATTAGTTTGTTTACATTGTGTTTGGTTGGTATACTTTATAGTGTTTGCCTATTAAAAAAACTAGATGCAAAGTATATTTAAAGTTAAAATTATCAAAAATAAAAGAAGGTCTCGACTATTAGCGATTATCTTTGTGTAAAAAGTGTACGTTGTATGTGTAATGATAAGTGTAAGTGATTTGAAGTATGTAAATGTATGTATTGTATGTATGTGTATGATGCAAATTTTGGTGATTGATTTAACTACAAATTTTAAGTATTTTTTCAGTATCATCATAGTTCAGTGAGTTAAGAAACTTAAAAATTTCCATTTTACAAGTATGATTATTAAGATTATGAATTTTTATAAGTTTTGAAATTTTATTGTACATGAATGGTCCTAGGAAACCAAAAAAACGGTTTGCAAATGAGGTTTTACAGTAAGGCACAGAATAAACAATATCTTGCCTTCTCCTTGCTGTATAATCCGGTTTTTTTTTTTGTGCTGGGTTAATATTAAGTCTTTGATGAATAATTGCCTTACTGTAAGTACTGATATTTCCGAGTACAAAAGATGAGTAGGGTGCTTAAATTTCTTATAACTCATCACCTTAAGAACAGCACGTTGTGCTCGTTCTAAAGCAATAAGAACGGATTTGGCAGCACCCCCCCAAGCTGCGATAGAGTAAGTTATAATTGACTGACACAACGAAATATACACTAACAATGATAAGGTTGGCGGGCAAAAGCATCGTATATTTTTAAATATATATATAAGTTTTCTCACTCGGGAGGTAAGTGATGAGACCTGTTCTTGCCAGTTTAAGTGTTGATCAATGATCAGACCAAGGTATTTTAATGACGAAGCTTTAGAAAGTTCTTGGCAAGAGCACGTCCCCATCATATTACAAGTGTGAGCATTTATTTGGATAACGCCAGGGGCTGGTTGGCTGCTCTTTCTTATGCTAAAAGGTATGTATTTAGTTTTAAGCGTGTTAAGAGTCAGAAGATTTGACTGTAGCCACTGCGAAACCAGTCTGAACCCTTCGTTAGCCAGCTCGTTTGCCTCCTTCCATGTTTTCCCACTAAATAAAAGGGCTGTGTCATCAGCGTACGCTATGACTCGGCCCTGGTTCAGCTGTAAATCACACAGGTCATTTACGTAAATGAGGAAAAGCGTAGGTCCCAAAACACTACCCTGAGGCACACCGAAAGTCACATTCTCCAGGTCACTCACGAAGCCATTTATTCCTACACATTGTGTTCTATTAGACATATAGTCTTTAAGTAATTTAAGCGGTATTCCACGAACTCGTAAATGTTCCAGTTTTGCAAGAAGCAGGGGAACAGAGACTGTATCGAATGCTTTCGCTAAATCCAGGAAAATGGCTATAGTTTTCTTTCCTCTATCGAGGTTATTCACAATGGTAGAAGTTAGGTGTTTAATGGCGTCGCTAGTTGACCTGTTTTCCCTAAAACCGAATTGGTTGTTTGAGAGGAGATTCTGAGATTCAAGGTAACGAGTCAGTCTTTTGTTAATAACTTTCTCAAATACCTTAGATAAGGAGGGGAGTAGCGATATTGGCCTATAGTTAGAAACACGATCTTTATCCCCCGCCTTATGTATAGGTACAATTAAAGCCTTCTTAAGGACTTCTGGAAAAACGCCCGTTGCCATGCATTGATTACATATCATAGCTATGGGCAGAGCCAAAATATCTACTCCTGATTTAAGCAGTGATATTGGAATTCCGTCGTAACCAGTAGCGTTCGATTTTTTTAAATTCAGTATGATGGCTTTTACTTCATCAATATCCGTCGGCAAGAGGACGAGCGAGTTGGAATTAGAGTGCCCGATGAAGGAAGCCTTTGGTAATCCCGGGTTCCTACTCTGTATATCATTAGCTAAATGGTATCCAACATTTGCAAAGTACTCGTTTACCTGGTTAATTGAGCTCTGTGGATCAGGATTGAGTTTTAAAAGTTCTTCGTTATCATTACTTAGACCAGGGAAATTGCATACATCTCTAATTAAGGACCATTGTTTCTTTAAATTGTTTTTATGCTTATTGATTTCAGACCTTAGATAGTTGTTTTTAAGTTTTTTCAATAAATTATTACATGTGTTACGGTACCTTCTATAAGTGATATTTAAAGTTACATTGTCTGGGTTTTGCGAAGCTTTTTATGAAGTTGATCTCTATTTCTAATACAGCGGCATAGACCAGGTGTTATCCAGGGTTTTAGGGCCCGTTTTCTTCGAGACAGTTTATATAAAGTTGTATGCTTATTCATTGCGTCTGTTATAGCTGTCAAAAACACATTTGTAGCTATATTGCAATCATCAGTTGTTAGAATGGACGGCCAGCTAATTTGTTTTAGATCTTCGATTACTGCCTGATAATCTAGTTTTTTATAAGTTTTAGTTTTTCTAGAGTGAATATTTGATTTTTTTGAAAGCGAGATCATAACACTTGAGTGATCTGTGACTGTGGACTCGCAGACTATAGTGTAAGATAAAGCCGTAGTTTTCAGAAAGCAGTGAT
Organism: Xestia ashworthii; assembly: GCA_950022955.1. NCBI lineage: Eukaryota > Metazoa > Arthropoda > Insecta > Lepidoptera > Noctuidae > Xestia > Xestia ashworthii. Next base: position 2,672,163 of record OX465566.1, on the reverse strand, counting down.
CCAGACAATTTTCTTTTCTGGTCGGGAGGATATGGGATGGCAATAATCCATGAGAGGCCAGTAAATCCATGTACCTTGAAGCGTTAGCACTGCTAATATCTATGATATTAATATTAATGTCTCCTATTAGAATAATATTTTTATAATGCTTTAAATTATTTAAAATACGGTCTAAAGCGATTAAAAAATTATCAATGTTCTTGAATGCGGGCGATCTATATATCGATATTATTGCGAGCTCATTTTTAATCGTAGACAGTAGGCAGTTCATTTCATCGACATCGCTTGTAGGTTCAGTGATTTTAGCTTCAAGATACTCTTTAAAGTAGACCACTATTCCACCGTTTTGATTAATTGTCTCAGCAGTAGCAAATGTTTTGTATGAGGTAATTTTTGGTAGATCCACGAGTTTAGCCAGCCAACATTCAGTCAAGATAATAAAATCATATTCTATATCCAGTCGGTTCAGTAAGACCTGAAAGTCATCGAAATTATGTTTCAAGCTTCTTATATTTTGAGTCAGTATTTTGTAATTATTAGATCCACCAAATACTTTTTTGCAGTTTTCAGGAATATCTACGCTTTGTGAAATGCCAACGTTTATAGTTTTTTCGATATCTTCCGAGATATCTACTAAATCAGCCATATTGTTTGTTGATTATTAAGAAGATTATGTCGGCGGTACAAAGCGGATACTCCCAATCACCGTATAAAAATAGTATAATGTATGTAAACAGTTTGTGTGTGTGAATAGAGTTTAGTGGGTGAGTATTGTGTGTATTAAATGCTTGTTGGCACACTTTAACAGATGTATTGATAATCAGATAAATTAAGACCATTATAGAGTTACTCATTGATATAGTAATTAAAAAATAAGAGAAAAAACAACACAGAATTAGACATGGAGAGAACTTACTCTTAACTATTAGTCAGATTTTCAGAGGGGGGTTAATAATGCCATTGATGATATCTTCTATTTGTTCAGAGGACTTGATCAAAATTGCTGGCTTATCTTCCGACTTCTTCAAGAATATCCTACCATTAGAAACCCAGCAGAACTTGAAGTCGTACTTCTTTTTAAACTCTCTGGATTGGTAAAGGAGTTTTCTGGCAGTTGGTGTCAGAGCTTCTGAAACGTACACTGGCTGAGTGTCACCAGATATTTTGAGTGCCTTAGTGCTATATTTATCTTGTTTGTTGTTCATGTTGTAAGACCTGATAGCTTTCAATGTATTAGCACGCATTTGTGGAGTTTGGTACTCAACAAATATTGTTTTGTTTTGTCCAGATTTTTTCCTGTACACTTGACGTACTTGATCTGGGGTGCAATTTACGTTTAAGGAGCCGTGTAGCTGGTTCACCACCTCAATCAAATTTTCATTGTCGGTAATGGGTACATTTTTGATCTCAATCATAGTTTCAAGCTGTTTTCGCTGAAGTGCGTCTACTTGTTCCTCAAGGTATCCAATCTTGTTCAGAGCAGCGTTGTTTTCCAGTAGTAAAGTGTCATATTTGTGTTTTAAATCCTTGTATAAACCCGTATTCTCCTCCAGTGCTTTATTTAGAGCTTGATTTGAAATAATGTTTTCTTTATTCTGATCCCTTAGTTCACTAATAATTTTGTTTAAATTAAGGAACTCCGAGTTTTGGTCTTCTTTGAGTTTTTTAAACATTTCTTGAATGTCTTTGCGGAGTTGATGTATTTCCTCCATATCAGGATGAGTCTTCCTCTTTCTCGACGCAACGAAATCGAAGTCTTCTGTACGTGAGAGTTCAGGTTCCGATACAAAAGTTGTACCATTTGGTGAGCGCAACATGATTGCTTCTTACAGTATTGCATATACTGCAACACAGGGCACGCGTCTTTGGTCACTCAGGTGCGTGATCACGCCAGCCGCAAACTAAATTCAGCCTTAAAAGTTTAACAGTGAGGTCTAGTTTCGAACACTTCAAATAATGAATATTTGGTAAATAGTATTTGTACACAATACGCTACGTCTGTTCGCGTCGAGTGCGAGCGAGCGAATCCAAAAGTGCACTACTAGATTTTGCTCAATGCTGATTTTATTCTGGCCACGAATTCGTAGTACCTAGACATATTCACAAGAACTTATTTGTGGGAAAAACTGATTCTTTTTATTGGACACACAAGTACCTAATAAAGTTTCAGGGTTTCTTTTTCGTTTCAGGTATTCGTGTTACAGGTATAGCGCCACAAACCGTAATGGTTCGCGAATTCCAATTAGAGTTCGTTCACATGGAGAAACTTAGTGTGGGTTCTTTTCAGGGCCGATTTTCTGTTTGTCCAGAGGATCAGGACAAATTTTTAAATTGCAATGGTAGTCTTGAATGTGATGCGGAGGAATGAGGAAAATGTTGACTATGAATGGACCTAGACATGGGTAGAGGAAGACCAAAGAAACGATGGACGGACTGTGTGAAGAATGTTATGGCTAGAAAGAAGGTGGCTCTTGTCTTTTTTGAACTTTCACGATCACTATAAAACATATGAAAACGGGTATTTATCGCGAATTTACCTTTAATTTAAGCCCGACGTTTCGACCTGATTGCACCAGCCGTAGTCGCGGGGAAACGTCAGGCTTAAATTAAAGGTAAATTCGAGATAAATACCCGTTTTCATATGTTTTAGAAGGTGGCTCTGTTTAGATGACGAGTAATAGAAAAGTTTGGAAGGAGAAGACATGCTGCACCTCAAAGAAATGGGATAACGACAGGATCATGATGAGTCTAGGCAGTTTATAGTTAGGAACAACGCTGCTCGCACTGCAATCTTCTATTGCATTCAAGGCGTTTACCCAAGTAAAATATAAAACACGCAAAACTCTCTATCCAGCAGTGCAAGTACGTAGGATTCGATAGGACTCGATTAGATACGGCAGTGCAAGTACGTAGGATTTGATAGGACTCGATTAGATAAATTTGACAGTCAAATTTATCTAATCTAGTCCAATCGAATCCTACGTACTTGCACTGCAGATCTTCTTTTTTTTACGCTTACAAGTGTTTTCTCAACGCGGTCAGCGAAGCTACGAACCGTAACGTAAAAACTAATCAATCAGCCAAAATCCAATTACAATTTATGGAAAAAACATTGAATTTTAGGGCAAAAAAGAAACCTTAATTTCCTAACCCGCTTCCGTGCACAATTCCCATAAATGTCGTTACAGCAAATATGACTGATCGAAAAAATTGGGGAGCGTTACTCCTAAATAGGTCGCGTAGTAAATACATTTTTGCATCTCAATTATTTCTTGAATTATTTATTCGAGTTGCCTTTTGTCAGTGAGGTTTACGGACATTTACCGTGGAAATGGCTGATGACCCAGTTTTTGTGGCCTCATCGGCATGAACCCCTTTCAATAATGTTCGTATCTACCCAGGTAGGCTGCTGTAGATACAACTTGGCAAAGTAAGGGATTACAGTCCCTTTTGACACACAATGTGAGTGCGGAGCTCTCCAGAATGTGGCTTAATTACACCTTGGAGAACCTAATAAGCGCCAATGGCGCTGCTTTTGGCGTGGCCACTTACAACTGGACCCAAGAGGACAAGTAATTAAGCAATAGCGCCAATACTAAAACATGAAGACAAAACCAAGGCTGGCATAAATTTCGGACTAAAATCGACGTTAACCCTACGCTAAGGTGTTCATAGAATTACTTTGGCCGAAAGGCCTACATATAATAGGCTAGTTTCCACCATCAATAGATTGCAAATCTATTTAGTCCGTCAGTTAGAGTATTGGAAAATAATGGACACGTATTTTTTGTTTTTGTAAATCAATGAATATTGACAAATATAAAACGCATCAAAAATCGAGAGTGGGGACTCGTGACGTCACAACGCACTAAAAATTATAGCACGGCGTGACGTATTGAGAATTTTAAAAGTGTAGCATCTTCGTCAATTTTGGTTTATGTAACAAAAGAAATAATACGTGTCAAATATTTTTTGATAATCTAACTGACGGAATAAATAGTTTTTTTCAGGACACATATACTCCTGTAATCCCGCAAGGGTTAAGCAGAGACAGGTGTACTTAGTTCATCCTCATTTCGCATGTTTTGTTTTAGTTCCATGTAATTAGCGGGCCTCCTCCATCAACCGTCCCGTCACGGTTTTTTTTTTTTTTAAGGCGCTTAGATGAGCTAAATTAGCAACTCTATTTGTGGTGGTTCAAACTTCGTTTGAAATGCTGTTAGAATAAAGTTCTAATCAGCTTGCACTACAAAGTGGTTGTTACGTCAGCCACTGCGGGCCAAATAGCGCAAAATGAGTGGTTTCGATCGATTTACAAAAAAACTATTGATTGGATTAAAAAACTAGAACAGTATCATGCTAATATATTACTTGTAGAATTAATTGCCAAAAAATCAGAATGATCGCATGCATATTAGTATGTTTTTTATTGTTTGAAAGATATTTTTAGAGGTAAGTTCGTGATTTCTTTTTATCGAGCCAAATTAATTGTACTATGTTTTCAAAACAGTATCATGCTAGCATATATCCTGAAGAATATCATATATTTTTCTGGTCTTGTTTATAGCAGTGAATCATATACTTTTAGTAATTATAAAACTCGCGTTTAGCTCGTGTAATCGCCTTAATAGGATGAAACAACAGATATCATGAGTAGAAAGATCCATATCAAGAGATAACTTATTTTCATAATATTTTACATCTATCCTTTTAACTATTTGTTTGGCGCCTTTTCATCTATCTATCTATCTTCTATCTATACTTATAATAAATCTGTAGAGAGGTCAATTCTGTACATGAAATATATTTACAAAATAACTATCGGGGGGTGATTAGTGATCGATACTGATGCCAGCCAAAAATGCAATCAGTAAAATTTTTGTCTGTCTGTCTGTCTTTCTGTCTGTCTGTCTGTCTGTCTGTATGTTATTTATAGAAAAAAAAACTACTCGACGGATTTTAACGAAACTTGGTACAATTATTCTACATACTCCTGAGCAGGTAATAGTATACTTTTCATCACGCTACCATTAATAGGAGCAGAGCAGTGAAAGGAAATGTTGGGAAAACGGGAGAAGTTACTTGGTTTTTTTAGCTTCCGTCGCGTGTGCAGCCTTAATGGTTAAAGCTACATAGAAATCATGTATAACGGAAATATTCCACATAAAATTATATAAAAAATATCCCAAGACAGCATATTATGTCTATCTTTTATAGTTGACTCACAATAACACGTGTAACTCCCGATAGCTTAGCAGTTCGGAGAATAAATGTGAATGTAAGTTTGTTTGTTGCGCTTTCACGCGACAACTAATGAACGGATTTGGATGAAATTTTGCACACAGATAGTTTATAACCTGGATTAAAACATAGGATACTTTTTATCCCGGCAGTAAGATTCCATGGGACAATAATCAAACTTCACGCGGGCGAAGCCGCTGGCAGAAGCTAGTTGAAAATAAAGTTGTTGAAACAGTACTACCGGCATTTTTGTGGCTACCGTTAGGTGTATCGCGGTGATTCTCGCCATTACACAGTGATGGGGCAAAAATATCGTCCATCAGTGCCTGGCACAGGGTTCGCGTGAAAGAACGAACTACTCAAGGGGTACTTTAGGTACTCACTCGGTAAGGCAGAGGGTTAGGGTGACAGAAATGCCATAAACAAATAGATCATTGAACTACACCGGATTAGGGAGGATTTAAAAGCTCCAACAGGCATGCAAGCTAAAATATTATAAAATTGAAGAGGACGGCCAAATCTGAAACTATGAGTCATCATAGCCTAGCCTTTTCCCAACTATACGTTGGGGTCGGCTTCCAGTCTAACCGAATGCAGCTAAAAACCTGTATTTTAGATGTAGCGACTGCGTATCTGACCTCCACAACCCAGTTAGTACTGGCTAATACGATACTCCTTGGTAAGACTGGTTCCGAAAATACTTAAAGGAGTCTCGGGGCCGATTTTTGTGAAAACTAAAACTGCATGGGCCCGAGAAAACTCGTAACTCTGTCTAACACGGAAGTCGTATAATAATGCAGTCTAGAAAACACAAATCAATGTATTCAAGGAAATGGCATTTCATACGCATTCGACATTTATAAGTTCTACGTAATATAATAGCGAGCTAATCAAAACTTCTGGCAGTTACGCCAGTTACTGAGAAATTTCAAATGGAACATAAGATCATAAAAACGCGTAGGCAGAGGTGTAGCTTTATTATTATTTAATTTTAACTTACTTATATTAATTTTATTCTTAATTTTTGGGAATTTTAAATTATATCTGACATAAGTAGTAAATTATTGTGTTAATTATATATTATTTTGCTGAGGAAATTAGCATTAATAGTATTGTGTAGTGTGTATTTATTTGTCTCTGTTTTTTTTTTCACAATGTACTAAAATTATGTTTAAGTGTGCCTACTACAAAATTATGGATCATTGTGTCTGAATTAAATTATTAAACCCAAATGTCACACTTATGACTGTTACATTCGACGACCCGACCCAACAGCTTAAGGCGCTTAGACGAGCTAAATTAGCAACTCTATTTGTGGTGGTTCAAACTTCGTTTGAAATGCTGTTAGAATAAAGTTTTAATCAGCTTGCACTACAAAGTGGTTGTTACGTCAGCCACTGTGGGCCAAATAGCGCGAAATGAGTGGTTTCGATCGATTTATAAAAAAACTATTGATTGGATTAAAAAACTAAAACAGTATCATGCTAATATATTTCTTGTATAATTATTTGCCAAAAAATCAGAATGATCGCATGCATATTAGTATGGTTTTTATTGTTTGAAAGATATTTTTAGAGGTAAGTTCGTGATTTCTTTTTATCGAGCGAAATTAATTGTATTATGTTTTCGAAACAGTATCATGCTAGCATATATCCTGAAGAATATTATATATTTTTCTGGTCTTGTTTATAGCAGTGAATCATATACTTTTAGTAATTATAAAACTCGCGTTTAGCTCGTGTAATCGCCTTAACGTGCTTTCCGAGGCACGGAGGAAACTCGGTATGTAAGGGTGGTCACCCATCCACAGACCAACCTAGGCAAGCACAGCTTAATTAACCTTAAGATCGGCCCGAGCGGCTGTTACGAGCTTTCCTCCTGTATGATGTTCTGTAATTATTGGACTTAAAAACCTACCCACTCCGCCATTACTTATTGAATTTGGTCACAGTGTGTAGCTGGGTTCTTCTTCTTGTTTAAGGTGAAAGCGTCAGGGTGACCTTGAAAAAGTCGTTCCTCGACCTTTATGAATTTGGAGGATTGTAAGTAGGTATTGATAATTTTGATGATTATAATTGTAAGAGGTAAGTTACACATATCTCTTACAGTCGCGAACAATATTTTAATCAACAATGTAGCACTCTGGTCTGCAAATTGAATTGATCGTTGCAAAACGTACCTACCTACCTAATAAAATTTGAATTTCGTGCGCTACCTTGGAGCATCCACATCGTGTGCGGTGTCAGTTTTATGTCGCCCAAGGGCTTCTGACTTGTTACTGGGTTGTGGACTTGTGGTACTCATTATAGGCAGTGGTTCCACGTAAAATACTGGGAAAAAGGCTCGGCAGATGATGAAGAGGGTTATTTGTTTAACTTGGTAATGTTATGCCAATAACCCAAACCCGTTCTTATAACACCGTTGTTACAATAGAAGCAGTCACAGCCCACAAAAGTATTTAAACCGTTCCAACAATAACCGCGAACTTTGCAAGTAAAAAATACACACCTACTTCAATCCGTCGCAATACGGTAGTTAAAAACTTTTTATTGTAACAAAGACGTAAAAATGTACCTACTTGATTCTGTGGAAGCGATTTCCATTAGCCATTATTGTGATTCGTTTGCAGCCCATGGCCTCAGACCAAACAAAAGTTAAGACGAAACTCAGAGAACAGAAAAGTGAGGCCGGTTTCGTAAACATACAATGTGCATTTATTGAGACGTACTTTAATTGCAGTTTGATGTAAATGTGTGCATGTGAGCTAGTATGCACAGAGCGAGGCGTAGTTTTGCGAATGCCTCACTTTATTGTTCGTAGCGCTATAACTTGGTTTTTTATTTGGTCTGTTAGTTATAGTCCATGGCTTGTTATTTAATATTATACTCGTATTATGGTGCTACAGAATACGGTCGAGATACCTACATTCGACTCAGTCTGCATGTATTTTTTTAATACTTCTTTTTACAGGGTTTCGTAACCAAGCCGAGAGTTATTATTACTAAGCCTCCGCTGTCCGCCCGTCGTCGTAAAAAAATATACTAAATTAATTTTTAAAATGAATATATAAGAACCATCGTAGTTGGGGAGCCTACTACGAATCCACGATGTATGGAACTTTGCATGCGCAAGTCCGACTCGGAATTGGCCGTTTTTTTTTAATGCTAAAATGTGTCCCTGTCTTCCTCTTTAAATCATAATTATATGACTTAAAAAGTACCGATTTAAACTTTCATGCCTAAGTCATCCTGTCGAAAATGTGCCACTAACATATTTAGATAAAAAAAATGCATACTTAAATAATTTAAAAAATGTTTTATCATTAGTGTTTGTAAAAATCTTGAAAGCTGCATGAATAGGTGGGTGAAAGAGGTCTAAAAATTTGAGAATCTTTTGTGTGCTTTCTATCTGGGTGTTTGTTTGCTAATGTTGAATTACATAGAAATATAAATACTGTATATGAATATTTATAAATAGGCCCTGTCACACCATCAGGAAATACAGCTCTAAATTCTTTTTATTTATAAAAAAAAGACAATATGCAATAATGCATAATTATATTTTTATTTAAAAAATGTGAAAATGTGATGCGAGCAGGTCTCTAACAGATATCTATGTATGTAAATATTATTAATTAAAAAAACATGTGATGGAGTGGGTAATTATATAAAAGTGTTGAGTAGATGTGAAATCCAAAAGCAATAGTCTGTGTTAATTATGGGAATTAAAATAAATAACAAAAGGAAGGTTTTAAAAATTGCAGATTTATACATGGTGTTCCAGATATTGTGACCCAAAATTATACTCAGGATTCAGTACATGATTCTAGAACCCATTCAAAAATGGATAATATACAATACATATACAATAAATCAGGCGTTCCATGCAACATTGTCATGGCCAGACTGCTGCTAATTTCAATCCTGTTGAGTCTAGAACCATAAACTAAAATTATAGTAAAAATATACTATACACTATTGTGTCAAGATGTCCTTACACCATGTATAATAGGTTTAGTTATGTACATCTTCATTTTGTTATTTTTTTATATATATAATAAATAAATAAAATAAATTATTTGAAGTTAATCAAATAATATGAGGAATGTTGAGTATAAAACTAGTTTTATATAAAAGGAACCTGGAGTGTGGACGGCGTTGGTTGAGTACTGAGTGGACTTTGGGTATATCACCTGGTGGTAATCTAAAACTAGGCTCACCCTCATCTTCCTGATCCATGGCTCTTTTGTAGCAGAAAACAAAATTATTTACTTATAATTTACCATTATTTTGTATTAATTATTAAATTATATTTGTATAAAAAAGGTACATATAATACAGGCATCTGATTTTTTCTTTTAGAAATTTTATATTGTACTACAGGCCATTATATTTTCTAAGCTGTTCCATGCTAAGTTAAGGAGTTAATAAATATAATTTGAAATGGATTTCTTGTTAACTTAATTTTAAACTTATTAATTTATACTTTTTAATGACAATTACAAGTAAAACAAAAAGTAGGTATGCGAAAAACTTAAGGAAAGAGTTTTTACATAGAACAATATAATATCTGCAGGGTACCCCTAACCCCCTTATGCATTTAACTGCAGGAGTAGGCAATACGACAGAATGCAGAAGGTTTCACGAAGTATCAATCAAGCTCTAAGCATACACACTGCAAACCGGAAAAACATACACAAATCAACAACGACAACATTTGCCCACAAATTACGCTCAAGTACAGATTTTTACCTATAATTTAGCCAATGTAAAATTGCAATTTTTCAAGCATAGGTTATAATTTATATACTTACGACTTAGGCCAGTATGTCTTCGCCGGTGGTATTAATTACCAACGAAGTTTAACTTGTTGACACTAATAATTTCACATTTCTACGGTTAATTTTTATTTTGCTATTTTTAAATTAAATTACAACAAAAAGTCTACAAAAAATTTCATCTTTCACTTTATTTTTATGTTTCAAAATTGACGTACGCACGCGCGTTGCCAACTTTTTAAAGATGCATTCGTAAATAATTTTTCGGAAAATATTCATGAAAAGTGAAACAACCGGAAAGCATTTTAGGAATTCAACCGTGAATAATTCAACAAGATTTTTCTCAAGTTTTGAAAAATAAAACGGACTGTTCAGTATTATATTTTGGAAGATGACAACACAGCAGCAAGGTAGGAAGGTTTTTCCTTCAGAAACGGCCTATTTTGCTGGCTTTCATTACGCCAAAAAAGATAGTCAGGCTATAGAAAGCGTACCGTTCAACGTTCACCTATGTGCCTGAATCACAGAGTACTTTTATATGCCTGAATGGTCTTTCTTTGTTTGGTGAAATCATCAAGAAGTTAGCAATCCGGATATTTTTTTATTATGAGTAGGTACCCTTATTTTTCGGATCGGTAATCATCAAATGACTTCTCCCACTCTGACTCTGGGCGGAGCGGGAGGGAGTGTCAGACTTTTACTGACTAAAACCCATCCATGTTCCTTCCTCGCCCTTTATGTTCTCTCTTCCGAACAGGCCCGCAACCCCAGGATTAAGAGTACCCTCAGTGTTGAACCACGAAGCGTGCTGCCGCTTGCGGTAGCTAGACTAGCAAATGGCTCTGAGCGACGGAAAAGGAGAGGTCCATGGATCACCATGGCATTCGCATTCGCACTTTGCGGGCGAATCACAGCGCTATCGCGACTTGTGATGCCTTCTGCACTGCGAGCTGCGTAAGCCTATAACTTAGACCGGCCTTATGAGCAAACAAACGGCCGTTTTTTTTCATACAAACGTAGTCCCCAGCAGTACAGCAATATTTTATTTTCCAAAAAATCTAGGTATGACCACTATTGGCATGTCCCTATGTTTTCTTTTTTTTCATAAATTATTTATTATTAACAGATAATTATGAGAACCTTCTAAAACCTACAAAATTATCTATATAAAATAGCCAAATTTTCTGCTGTTTTACTCGGCATTTTCTGCTGCTGTCTCTTTCACGCTCTGCTAGCGGTCTTTTGCGCACTGCGCGGCGCGACAGCAATACATTTTACAAATCCCTATTCTTTATTATATTTTTCTTTCGTCCTTTTTGTTTCGTCTTATAGGTTTAAGGGCTGTATGCATTCAATAAAAACCCAACAATTTTTCTATATTTTATTTATACAATAAACTTACAAATTAACACGCAATTCATACAATAGCGGCTTAAGCATAGTAGCTGAGGTTAGCCTTCTTCTTGGCTTGCACCTCTAGGATGGCGTCCATAAAGTCCTCGTGGGTGACGGCGGTGGCGGAGCGACGGAGTGCGATCATACCGGCCTCAACGCACACCGCCTTGCACTGCGCGCCGTTGAAGTCGTCCGTAGAGCGGGAGAGCTCCTCGAAGTTCACATCGGGACAGACATTCATTTTTCTGTGGAAGTATGTCATGATTGAAAGACGTGACATGAAAAGTTCCGTGATGATTGTGGATAGGTATTTAGTCCTGACCGCTTTCGGTCACGGAGGCCAATCTCAGCGGAAACTAACCAATAACGCAGATACAAGAGAGCACAAGCGTGTGAAACATAGGTACATGTTCTTTCTAATCTCATAAATAATGATGGGTCGGAAATCCCACACGACCAGAGATCAGGGAGACCAACAGCTAATCGTGTTTCTTGCGCACAGCACAGGAGTACCATACTGCCTACTTCCAAACACCATCCTGAGAGATTCTTAATAGAAAACCGCAATAATCCTTTGCTTGATCTGGGAATTGGACCCAGGACCCCACAATCACGCGGGCCTGTGGACAGTTAGGTTAGTCCTCCCGCTCCGCCCAGAGTGGGAGGGATTTCCCATCCTAAAAAAAAAAAAACAAAAAAAAAGAACCCCACAGTCAGTCAAGTCGCGCAAGACTAGGGAAAGATAAAGAAACAATGGTCAGATGGTGACGGTTTGTGAAGTATAGAAGTATACCTTGAATGGATCTGCATGATGCGCGCCCTCGCCTCCTCATTGGGATGAGGGAACTCGATCTTCCTGTCAAGACGTCCAGAACGGAGCAGGGCAGGATCCAGAATGTCTACTCTGTTTGTAGCTGCAATGACCTGAAATTAACATCGAATTTTTTATTTGGTAGTGTTGTTAGACTGCCGAGTTGTCTTGAGTTCGCACGCAAGACACTCACCTCGTGATTTTTCGGATTCATGTGCATATTGTATAATTATCAGCTTCAGTGTAGTAAAACATCGTGAGGAAACCAGTGTATTTCTTGACGTAAAGCTAAGTCAGAGGTCCATGGGCGGCATAAAAACTCTTGACACCAGATTAGGCACTAACCACACGATAAAATAAAGAAGAAAAACATCGAAATATGATAAATATGTAGTATATCAACTATCTGGTATCCACGACACAAGCTTTGCTTAGTGTGGCACTAGATGGCGCTGTGTGTTAATGTCCAGCGATATTATAATTCTAATTGGTAGGACACGTTATTTGATGATTAGTTTCGATTCGAAATTGTTAGGTAACAAGTGAAGAGATGGCGTTAGAACCACCATCCAGCGCTCCATAACCTGAATAGCGGATGTTGGAGAAAAAAATGCCAAGCTGTAGTAGAAGAAATGGGTAGAACACTCCGCGCGGATGTATCTAGTGATTAGCTAAGATCCTTGCCACCGAAATCAACTGCGGGGAAGGATATTATCATGTTCTCGGGGAAACAAGATCAGAGATTGCCTAAGACTCTACCTTATGTAAACTCTGCTCATGTATGTAAAAGAATTTAAGTATGGTAATAAAACAAGCTGAAATTATAATAATATTAAATTATAAAAAAAAAAAAATCAAATTAATTATTATATTTCACAGTTTAACAGTGTGACAGAAATACGCAATGAATGCAAACACAAACAAGAATTTGTGTGTTATTCAGTATATCACACAAATTCTAGGTAGTACAACTTAGTTCAGTATAACTACTACAAATAAAAGAATCAGACTTCTGAAAAATCACGCTCGAATTAAAATCGGGGTTTACAAGGTAAAATGATAAGGAAATAGGTTAAAATGTAGCCTATTTTACCCAAGCTACCATAACAAATCGATTGACACCTTATTAATCAAAATCAGATGAATAGTTTTGGAGCTACGGTAGAACATACGTAAATACATACATTGACTGCTAAAATAACCCTTCCATTTGGCTTCACCATAGTTGGGTAAAAGTCCAATATTCTCCGTAGTCTCATTTTAAATGATTACGTTGCATTACGTAAAGCACAGCTATGCCTAGATTGCTAACCAATAAAGTAAATACCTTAATATCAGCAGTAGAACTGAATCCATCAAGCTGATTGAGGAGCTCCAACATAGTACGCTGCACCTCCCTGTCTCCAGCCTTCTCAGAGTCGAAACGTTTAGTACCGATAGCATCGAGCTCGTCAATGAAGATGATTGCTGGAGCCTTTTCCTTGGCGAGGGCGAAGGCGTCACGGACGAGTTTGGCACCGTCACCTGTAAGTTAAGAGGTATTGTTCATCAAACTTGTTAAAAAAAAAAAAACAAATAAAATGTAGGTAAGATTCATAATATAACATCATGCCTGTGATCTCTGGTTAGACTGAGGCATAGTATAAATAGGAGCAGTAGTGCAACTAAAGCTCAATCCGCGTTATAATTACCTACCGTACTTGCCTGTCTCAGGGTTGTCACTTTTAGCTAAATTTAAATTCAGTGCCTAGAAATGTGTTGTCTGGTTTTCATTGAGATCTACAGCATATTTTTTTTACTCTCTTATTTTTAAATTTAGAGGGGTGGGGATGGGTCTATCTTTCAAACGATTGTAACGCAATGTAACGCATTCAAAACATTGTTCTGATGAATGGATTGAATAGTACGGGTCGTGAAGGTGTATAAAGTTAAAATCTTACAATAAAAACTTGTTGGTCAATTAAGCGCAGCCACTGAAGGCGTCTGGAATGGAAAGCACATTTAGTATACCTACATTAGGTATCTATCATAAAAAGTGGAGTAAAGTGACTAAAATATTATATAAAAAACATCGTAAAACCACCAAAAAACTATGTGACCTAAATGACTATGTGACTATATGACCAAAAAACTATTATCAAAAAAATATTCTACAACAAAGAGTGTGAAATTTACGATGAACACAATGTTTACAATTTGTTTTACCTTATATTTCCTAAACTACTGGACCGATTTACATGATTTTTGCATGGATATCGGTTTTAAGCCAAGTCCAACGTTTTTACACTAATTTCAACGTCATATCTTAATTAACAAAAAATCACCTTTTCAAGTTACGTAAATATGTGACACAAAACTTTAAATTACATTTTTCTTGGTCTTATTGGACTTTAAAATTGTGATGATGCTAATTCATCATAACACTATGAAGATTCCAATAAGATACCATCAAAAAAATACTTATTTACGACATAAAATTATTAAGTAGGTAGGTACCTATCACAAGTTTTCAAAACACAAAATTTTGATGGATTATTATTATTATTAATAATGGACACGTACTTTTTTGGTTTTGTAAATCAATGATCAATACTAAGATAAAACGCAGCAAAACTCGGGAGTGGGGGCTCGTGACGTCATTCAAAACTCATTCAAAATTATACTAAGGCGTCACGTTCGTAAATTTTGGTTTGTCTAACTGACGGACTACCTAATTAGATTTCTTTTGTCGTCTACCCTATTCGTCAATCATTTTAAATTACGTATTTTATAACTTTAAATATGGACTTAGTTACTATACCTACCTAAAATACTGAGTCTAAATCGGCATAACTCAACGTAAACAAAGTCAAAGAATCTATTGTCAGATCAAGTTCTAGTGGGAAAGTAGACCTGCCTACTTCGTCTGTCTAATAGAAGACTAATACAACAAACAAATACTTAACTAGGTTTCTCATCATCAATAATAAATTATATGCTAGAATAAGCGACTTGCTTACCTTTCCTGTTCAGTAGGTAATCTGAACAGAGACAACTTTGGAATAGTTGAATTATTTAGACACCCATACACACAGCAATAGGTTCTCCTGCGATAATCACCCATTTTTTATTTATCTATGTATGCCTTTATGCCGTGACGCGCGAACTTTGTGCGGTGTGCAAGCCTCGACTGGCGGCAGTAAGACACGGGTCGAGATTTTGTTAGAGTGTGCGTGCGGCGACGTAAAGATAGTATGACGCACACATACAAGCCGCGCGCGGTGCGTTTCTATGAAGATACCCTACTTGTCTTTTTTTATACTTTGACTGAGGTGTTATACATGTACCCACACTTTTCTAGTTAGGTTTAAGTCCCACATAATAGGAGGCGAGCCTATTGCCATCAAACGGGAACAAATCCAAAATCTGTGGCTGCTACTGAGAGAATCCAAAAATTCTTTTAGTGTTGGCACAGATATTATAATACTTCGTACAGATACCCAATCCCATACAAAGAAATGACACCTCCCTAAGTCAGGTTATTGCTCCGGTTATATTCCTTCCTCCATTATTCAACAGATGACAGCACCAGCGTATCACTAATTGCCACAGATTGGAGTTTTACAACGCCATCTAGGAGTTCACCTCGATACTGGGTTGTTTCGATACTAAGTGGCATTGCATGTACTAGATGGCGCTGTTTTATATAGATTCTTACCATCGCCGTGCGTTCAAGAACGAGTAGATAATAACAATACAACAAAAAATGTCGGCGAAACATTTTCCTTTGTGTGAGTGAGTTAGCAATATTCACGCTGCAGCGAATGCTTCTTCATGTGTTTTTGAGTATTTCAATACTTAAGGTGGATGCTCCAGGGAAGCCCGCGAAATTCAAATTTTCTTACGTTTTTTGCAATTTGCAGGCCAGTGCTAGTTTGTATGTTGATGAAAATATCGCTCGAGACTGTAAGACATATATGTAAATAAAAAGGGAAAGTTGAAACTCTGCGAACAGCAAAGTGAGGCCCGTCAAATTACGTCTCGCGGCTTTACCTTTTTATTTGGTCTGAGCCTGTATGTTGAACAAAATAATTATGATTCGTTGCAGTAAATCCGTAACACGTATCTATTTACAGAATTATAAGTAATTAAATCGTCAATACAATCCCATTGAATATCTTATTCATGAAAAAGTCATTCAATGGGATTAGATTAATTAAGGTGAAAGCGTCAGGGGGCCCGCGACATTCAAAGTTTCCTTACGTTTTTTGGAATTTGCAGGTCAGTGCTAGGTAGTATATTGATGAAAATATCGTTCGCGACTACAAGACATATTGGAGTTACAAAAATAGAAAATGTCGACTGACTAATGAAATATTGCTAATATGGTTTATTTTTCTATTTGTCAATCGTTTTGACCCGGTTGGAAGATTCATATCAAATAATGTTTTTTACGTATTAGTTTGATTATTTTACAGCATAGTAGAGAAATGCATAACCAAATTTCGTAAAGTAAGTTAATTAAATTTCAGTTTAAATCGGTGAGTGTTTTTGCTTTGAATTATCGTATATGCATTTTTATTATGCTAAGTACTAACTACTGTTTCAATTGGCTAAGACAACCTACACAAACGTAACAGGATATTTTATTGTTTAAATTGACTTAATAATATATTTTTAGCTACATCTTATTAGAATGTTCTATTCTTGACATTATTAGCCCTGTATGGAAGCAGAATTGGAAAAAAGTTATTGTTTTGGAAGTTATGAGAGTATCATCTTTGGGCGTAAATAAGTAACGTATTTAATATGAAAACGAAAAAAAGCGAAACCATACAGGGATAGATTAGTTATTAAAAATTTCAAATAACTTTAGTTTGAACAGATACATTCATAGACTACCAAAAGTCTGCATAGAAAATTTCGCGCGCCCGGTTTAGTTGTAAATCGCATTGCATTTCGCTGCAAGTTGCCTCCCCGGTCAGTGGAGAAGACGGGAGGCACGCAGCACTTGTGTGGGTGCACACATGCTTGGTTTCCGAACTCGCGCGTGCTGTGCATGTAACTGGTTTTGTTTGCTATCGTAGCTGCGTAGGTAGGCATGGCTTGAACTATGGAACCCGATATTTCTTTATTGATAGTTCGTGTTGAATTTAGAATTTGTCTCTAATTTTACTGACCCTGTCTTTGGACTTTGGATTCCGATTTGATATTGGTTTACGGGCGGCGTTTCAATTTGGACTTGTTGCGTCAGTGAAGTGATCTTCAGCAATTCAAGAAATTAATTATGGGTACCTAAGTGGAATCTTTTATCTTACTTTGTAAAATTCATGAGGGCACATGACGTGACTTTTATTAACAATAGGTTACACGAAAAAAAAAATTGTCCGTCAGGTAGATTATTAAAAATATTTGACCCGTATTTTTCTTTTGGTACATAAATCAAAATTGACGAAGATACGACGCTTTTAAAATTCTCAATACGTCACGCCTAGGTATAATTTTAGCTAGTTCTGACGTCACGAGCTCCTACTCCCGAGTTTCGATGCGTTTTATATTTGTGAATATTCTATGATTTACAAAAAAAAAATATGTGTCCATTATTTTAAAATACTTTAACTGACGGACTAAATAGATTTGTATTTTTTGATACTGTCGTCATTCCTATTCTAAAGTTTCACGCGCATTTTAGAATTATAAAGTACCGACTGCCTACATCAAATGCAAATAAAGAAACTATTCCTGCAACAATGACTTTTTCTGAATCGTAAGTTATTTTTCGTGTAAACCTAATTAAGGCGCTTAGACGAGCTAAATTAGCACTTCTATTTGTGGTGGTTCAAACTTCGTTTGAAATGCTGTTAGAATAAAGTTCTAATCAGCTTGCACTACAAAGTGGTTGTTACGTCAGCCACTGCGGGCCAAATAGCGCGAAATGAGTGGTTTCGATCGATTTACAAAAAAACTATTGATTGGGTTAAAAAACTAAAACAGTATCATGCTAATATATTGCTTGTAGAATTATTTGCCAAAAAATCAGAATGATCGCATGCATATTAGTATGTTTTTTATTGTTTGAAAGATATTTTTAGAGGTAAGTTCGTGATTTCTTTTTATCGAGCCAAATTAATTGTATTATGTTTTCAACACAGTATCATGCTAGCATATATCCTGAAGAATATCATATATTTTTCTGGTCTTGTTTATAGTAGTGAATCGTATACTTTTAGTAATTATAAAACTCGCGTTTAGCTCGTGTAATCGCCTTAAATGACGATAAGAATGCCGTAGCGGTAGTGAGACTGCCTTACGTTCTTAGAGTCCCAGGGTTCGAATCCCGGTAGGAGCAAATGTTTGTGTGATGAGCATGTACATTATTTTGTTCCGAGTCATGGATGTCAATATGTACGATAAGTATGTATTTACAAATCTAATCAACTACCTGGTGACCACGACACAAGCCTCGTTGCTTAGTGTGGCACTAGATGACGCCGTGTGTAATGTCCAGCAATATTTTTACTTATTTTCATACCAATGTTTTAATAAAAAATGTATCTTCTTACCGATCATCACAATTTATAATCTCTCAAGTTTTAGGTATTTTATAAGTAATCGGAGTTTGTTGTCGTCCGGTGACATATACCTACCTGTCTTTTTTTAGGTGCTTTGCGGATATATCAATACGTACTGCAAATGTAGAAAATGCCCAAGGCATCCGCCGCAGTCCGTTTTTGTACATAAAGTTTTAATAAATAAATAAATGTCGCCAAGAACCTACGTGAAGCAAATATTGTGGGCAAGTCCTCCGCCTAGTCCCTGTGGTTACACAATGTATTGTTGATAACTGTATACTAAGAGATTATTGTCAACGCTTATTGTACTATTGACCGCTATTGTAAATAAACAGCCAATACTGAAACAATTTACAAAATAACACATTTTTTTATTTGATGAACCAACAACCAGCCTCACAGTCACATCAAAGAAAAAAAATCTAATCAATGAAATTATTTGTTGATAATAACAATATCCACCTACATTATTCAACGTATAATAATGTTCACGCTTTAGCAAGAGAACTCATTGTCACGTGGGCAAAGGCGCAGGTAAGTATTATGTAGGAGCTTGACCATTCATAACAACAACTAGGTAAATTGGGTGCATATTTATTACGTTTCACACAGTGATAATCCTAAGTTCTAACACCTATTTGTTTGAGTACATGTTGTCATTCAAACATGAATCACACGGCCGCCCGCGCTGTCAATTCAATGAAGTCGCGCATGTATGCCTCACTCAGGGTCAGGAGGCTAGAGTATATAATTATGTTCTGTGGTCAGGAGTGCGTATGTGACTTTTGTGTACGCGCACTAGCTCCTTACTGCTCATGCTCATCACAGCGTCTATCCCTTTCGCTCGTGATGTCGGATGAGATTGAGTCATGAATTGACAGACAGAGTAACTACCTACGTGTAGAACGTTTCGTGTTATGTAAGAAGTAGTTCCGAGTTTAATAAAATGAGAAAAATATATTATTATTTACCTTGGAAATGTTAAAAGATTTTTTATATTTCTCTAAACAGAATACATTCATGTTGTTTTAAAGTTTAAATTTAATTAAAATGAAACAACTAAACGTAAATCAGTTACGATTGTGGTAATATTGAATGTGATAAATTGAGTAAAACGCCATCTATTGCAAACAGCTCTAACGAAAATGATTCACAGATGGCTGACTTTTGACAACTTTATCAATTTATGGGTACGAATTAAGTAAAAGGCTTTCTTTATCTATTTTGTTGAAATAACGTGATTTATGAGCGTAAATAGATAGATTAGCGTTAAACAAGGAACTTTTGATTTTTGCTAATCTTATTTCTTCCAAAATCTACCGTATAACGCATTTTAGTGATTGTTAATTTCATTACTGCTACCTATGCTGCCATCTATTGTCTTTTTTCAAGACTATTTATAATTTGTTCTAGTTGAGACCCCATGGTGTTGGTTAGCCCATGGAAGGCTATAGATAACATTAGTCTATGGCTAAAAAATGTTCGAAAACCAGGGACGACATTATTTAAGAAGGTATATCTAATAGTACACCCACATTTCCCTAGTTACGTTGAGGTCCCTTCACCCATGTAATCTATTTAAGGTCATAATTGAGAAGATATCTTACCAATGAACATCTGCACAAGTTGTGGTCCAGCCAGCTTCAAGAATGTAGACTTGGTCTGTGCAGCGCATGCTCTTGCCAGCAAAGTCTTGCCAGTACCAGGGGGGCCATAGAGAAGCACACCCTTGGGTGGATGAATACCGAGATTCACAAACTTCTCCTTGTGTGTCATCGGGAGAACCACAGCTTCAATTAGCTCCTGGAAAAGACAATGACAATTTCGTTTAGGATTTTGGTTCAACCATTTAGGGTGTCGGTAACAATTTGTGTCATAGACTAACATTTGTTTCTAGTCCAGAATTCTCATGATTTGACAAAAAGGTGTGTTTTCCAAAACTAGGACTTGGGACAAAGAAGTACCAAATTTTTTAACCATTAGTTTTGGTTATTTAGCTTGGCGCAACCGACCCTAAGGCGACACTTACTGAAACTACAAAATAGCCCAACTGACCTGAATCTGTTTGTCCAAACCACCAATATCTGAGTACTGCTCAGTAGGTCTCTCGTCCACCTCCATAGCCTTGACCCTGGCGTCGTACTCGGCGGGTAAAGTCTCCAATATCAAGTACGAATCCTTGTTGACACCCACAAGATCACCTGGCTTCAATTTCTCAGCATCTACCAGGCCAATGACTGGCAAAAAGTATGTTTGACGGGTGGAAGTCTTGATGACCGCGCATTTCCCTTTACGCTGCGAGTCCAGGTCCACCACAGCACCGTCCTCCTCCTCTTCTTGAGGGTCTACATCCAACAATTCTATCACGTTCGATACAAGGTAAGGCAATGTTTTGTTCACTTTTATTTTCTCAGTATTCTCCTTTATTTTATCGTTCTGCGCCTGCAATTCATGTGAGATCCTCATAACTTCACTCTTCATTATTTTAATCTCATTGTCTAGGAGTCTCGTACGGCTGATGATTTCGTCTGTCGGCATGCGGAGAACTTCCTCACTGAGAGCCTCCTCGCCATCTTCCCAAATAGATTTATCCTCTAATGTTGTAGCCATTTTCTGATTTATTCTAAATGAGTTGTATTGAGAGACTCGGTATAAATGCCGAAACGATGTAAAAGCAAAACAAAATTATTGTTCAAAATCTTGGAGGAGTCACCAAAATGAATTGTCATTCTGTCCACAGATTAGATATTATTATTCTGTCATTCTGCTGGATTTAGGGATGCGACACAGACAGACAAAACCACAGAGTCTAAACCTGAAACTGAAATCCTCTTTAGTCCAAACGAGTTTAATGATTATTTTAATACTTAATTAGAATAGAATAGAGAATAGAATAGAATAGAATAATCCTTTATTCGTTAATGGACATCACAACACAATAGAGCAGCACATACATATACATTATAACAGCAGACAGCTTAACAACTAATTAAAAACAGCTCAACTGCGCTGAGCATGCCCATAACGAAAGGGTAGCCAACTGGCCAACTCAGCATAATTATGCTGGGTGTAAAACACTCAGCGCTGGTTTTCAGTAGGCCCCCCGCAGTGACACACGGATGAGGGTAGTAGGTAGTAAATAAATAATGATATTATATTAATTGGGCATTTTTAAGTGTGTAATAAATAAATAATATACAATAAACATTTTAGTCAAAAAGGAAAACATAATTATAATAGTAATAATAGAACACGAAGATACCTGCTAAATAAAATAAGTACTTATCCGAAAACGAAACATAGTTTATTGACATTTCGCACTTCGGGCCGGCCGGTGCCGCATCGACCTACGCATTTTTAAAATGCAATACCGCAACGACATTTTGTTAGAGCTAAATAAATTACTTTATTTTATTTTCTCAGTGTCAATAAAACTTCAATAATTTAATGCTGTTGATTTTGAAACTCTTGAGTACTGTCCACCCACATAATCATAGCGCGTTTTGCAATCCCTGCGTGACGTTTTGTGATTGTGACACTAGTGACAGTGGACGCTTGACAGTGACAATTGGCTAGTCTAGTCGGTCACATCACATCACATTTCGATTTTTGAATCGGTGTAGTTATTTTGAGTTGACAAAAATTTCGAAACTTGATGTTGTGTTAAAATATTTGGATTGTTTTTCTTTTCTGTCGCAAAATACAACGAAGTGAGCTCAAAAATGGCCTTATCAACGCTTCTTCGGACTTCAGGTACTAAGCCATCTGTAGTGTAGCGGTTGTTTTCTTATTACATAACCGTAGTTATTTCAAGTTTTTTACTCTCTTTTGAGTTCCCAAGAATATTGGTGCATAATGTAGTAACACCAAAATGTTTTCTCCTAAGTATGTCGAGTTGTCAAGTTAAAATACCACTTTTAGAGTCATAAGCCACCCCTTCGAGCCTTATTGGCGCTATTTCCATTTGGCACTTATAAAGTCAACCATGTCAAAAATACTTGAACAAAAATGCAGTTTCAATTTGTGTAATTGAAGTACTTATACTTTTTTTTTGTATGTGTCTCAAAAGAAGGCTTCTTTGCTGTGCTTAATGTAGTTACAATTATATACTTACCTGTATTGGACACAGATTTATGTTTACCACCACCGTAATTGCCCTTAATAATACCACTGATATACACACTCAAAATCCCGTGGATTTTACTGTTCACTGGTCCTGTTCCTGTTTTTCTGTGTTTGTCACCTAACACAAAAATCACCTTGCTTAAAAGGTGATCTCCAAACCAAATCATGTGTGTTTTAACTTTGTGCCTAATTGAATAATGTCAATAATTTCTTGCACGCTTTTATAAAATTGCATTGAACATTCTAACAATGAATTCCATCAAAAATCATGATTTTAAACCTGTTTAAATTCATGAAAACTGGTTTCAAATCACATATGTGAACAGTAAATTCAAAAGAGGTATTCATTAAAAAGTATTTAAGAACCGGTTTGCTGTAATGCGTTTATGATGATAACAGAAATATTTATCTTTGTACATAGACAAGAAGCTTGTTTACAAGCCCTTTGCAACAATAAGTTGTGTATATGTCACCGTTAAATTGTCAAACACATTATATTACAATATAACGTGTTTCTCTCTAGCGATATTGTAAACTCTTGAAATATTGTCAACTGAACATACGGAAGTATCTCTGCCCCCATAATCGGGACTTGAGGCACCCCCCCGTTAGGTTAGTTAGGTTCCTTTAAACCCTGCACTCGGAAATAGGGGCCCTGCGAAGCGGGGCTCCGTCGACTACGCTCTTTGGGGGAATATAAAGTGTTGTAAGGTTAGGTTATATTAATCGGTATTTCTCGGGAATGGTACATTACCTTTTCATGAGAGGGTACCACTGGGCAAGGGGGGCCCCTCCTTCCCTCCACACCGCGTGAGTTGACTACCATCGCATGCATTTCACGAAAAATAATGCGTTTTATTGTAAGCAGTATGTTCGTTTGACATTTAAACACCATTAATTAATAATTTTACGGTGACATATACACCATTATGTGCTATTTTATCTCTCTGCCACCCTGGGCTGACTGGTAGAGAATGCCAAAGGTGTCAAGTCTGGGTTTTGTTTATTGCTGCATAGTTTAAATTAACATTTTCTTTCATTGAGATATAAATGCCTTGAGCCAAATACACTAAAATATCTGTAGCAACGTCTATGATCCAAGATATAAACAAGTACCCAACAATAATTGTTGGGCAGAAGACCACTAGAAAAAACTCCCCTCTGGTCAGAGGATCCTCCTTTATCAATTTATTCCAAAGACATTCAAATATTACATTACTATAGACAGGACAAGACAAAGAAAATCGTAATTCAATGGGACTGGTCATCTCTTAGCTGCCACGGTTAATTTGAATTTCTTTTTTTATATTGTTTATTTAATCTTTTCTCTGGACGCTCTTAATGTGCACGTCTTACTACATCGTTCTCACATATATGTTTAATCACACATGAATGATGTAACCAAGATTTTGTAAAAATATATTGATTTAAAAGAGTGTCCATGGAGTTTCTTGCCCGTTCTTCTCCATAGAGATCTACGCTAGGGAATGGGCAACTACAGTACTTTCTCAAGTTATTATGCCTTGTGACTGGGACTGTAGCTTTGATTTTATTTGTATTTTGACATTCAAAAGTGCCGTAATGGTCTAGTTGAAATAAATGCTTTGAGTTTGAGTTTGAGTTTGAGTTCAATGTTACTACTTTGAAATTGTTTTGACTACTTTCATACAACTACGTCTTGTCAGGTAGCATGTCAAAATTGAAAATGTTTCGGATCAAAACTTTTGTATGGCAATCCCGAATGTCTGCTTTATACCTACCTAATTTTTTAAATCTCTTCATTTATTTAATCTCTTTATTTTTTTTCTTCTTGATTTATACCCTGTTCCTCATACTTCTAAAAATCATGGTGTTAATTACAGGATGTGCAAGCCGGATGTTTACACCACAAATTATGAAGTTGGCAACACAGGCAACAGTGCAGCGACATGGTGCTAGCATGTTGCCCGCCACCACACGACTATTCAAGGAACTCAACAGCACACCAATCATTGACTCTGTAAGTTACCTCTATTTATGCTCTCAGATTGCAAATGTTGCAAGAGATAAATCGCTCGCGCCCTTTGTGTCAACAAATTATTGTGGAGGTGTTTACTGGCATGAATAGGTCTTTTCCCAGTCAGTTTGTCTGACGACAGAAACCCAACAATAATGCTCACAGTTATTTGAAAAAAAGCGGCCAAGTGCGAGTCGGACTCGCCCATGAAGGGTTCCGTAGCAGCAAGTAACATACTATAAAAGTTGATGGAATGAAAGGTAAATTGCGGTCTACGATTAACGACGTATTAAAAAAAAAAAACTACTTACTAGATCTCGTTCAAACCAATTTTCGGTGGAAGTTTACATGGTAATGGTACATCATATTTTTTTTTTAGTTTTATCATTCTCTTATTTTAGAAGATACAGGGACACACACACATTTTACCACTTTGGAAGTGTCTCTCGCGCAAACTATTCAGTTTAGAAAAAAAATGATATGAGAAACCTTATCATTCTTGAAGACCTATTCATAGATACCCCACACGGGGTTTGAGGTTTTTTTTTTTAAATTTCAGTTCTAACTATGGGGAACCCCGAAAATTCATTGTTTTTTTTTTCTATTTTTGTGTGAAAATCTTATTGCGGTTCACAGAATACATCTACTTACCAAGTTTCAACAGCATAGTTCTTATAGTTTCGGAAAAAAGTGGCTGTGACTTAAGGACGGACAGACAGACAGACAGATAGACATAGACAATAAAAAATATAATAAAATAAAATAAGGGATCCGGTTTTTTTCATTTGGCTACGGAACCATATAAACGGCAAACTCATTGTAATTAATTGTCAATTTGAGAGTGTTGCCCCATCAAATAAATTTAATGTAAAATAATAGCAAACTCAAAAACAAAACACTAAGATTACATTATGTGGGTTTTTCAGGTGCGTTCATTCCGTACGTCGCCTGTGATGGCGGGCCATCCACACGACCACTCGAAACTGTGGCTGATTGAGAAGGGAGTGGCTGTCCTCTTGGTACCCTTGGTACCTTTAGGTCTGATCCTCCCAAACAAGCTTTTCGACGCGGCCCTGGCTATTCTCATCGTCGCACATTCTTTCTGGTAAGCATATATTTTAAATTGAGATTTAAAGATCCTTCAGACACTCAGTGTGAATGTGGTTCTCCTAGTACCAAACCATGGGCCACTTGCTGAAGTATCCAGTATCATATCCGCACTTAAGATTTAAGAGGACTTAAAAAACACTTCATGCTCTAGGATTAACGTTGCCCACCGGGTCTAAGTTATATGATAATACCGTCAATACGAAAGGAGAAAAATAGAATTTCAGCTGACATTATAAGTTGGTGATTTAGGCCCCGTTCCTGCTGTTGTGACGATTAATTTATCGTTGGTTGGTAAAAGTCATGGACGACAGTTATCGTGTCGTCCTATATGTATATGAACACCTCCATTTAAATACACAAGCCACGACACTTAAAACTACACGATTATCTGATTCTGTCGTCACGACAAACTGGGCCTTAGTGACTGCGGTTTGTGAAATGACATTAAACTGCTGTCATTCGACGGTAGCAGAATTTTACCTATTGTCTGTTTCAAAGGGTAGGTACATGGAGCATGCGTTTTTCATACAAACGTTATCTATACATATAATAAAGGAGTAAAAAAGCTGTGTCTGTACATTGAATATATTTAAAAAAATATAATTGAAGGGGGTTTAGAAACAGTAATAGAGCATGAATCAAAAAAAAAAGTCGGTCTGTTTGTCTGTTTGTTTGTACACGCTAATCTTCGGAAGTACTGGACGGATTTGAATGTTTTTTTTTGTTGTATAGATATTATGTCTGGGCAACATATAGGCTATAATTTATCTTGGAAACCTGAACACCTGATGTATAACAGCAATAGACCAGCTAAGCTATAAGAGATACAAATATGACACCATAGCAAAAATTGTTCCACGTGATGAGCATTTTCTGCTGAGAGAATAAATTTGAAGATCTGGAACACCTGATGTGGAACTCCAAGAGCCCAATTATACCATAACACATATAGGAATGACGACGTCTTAGCAAAAGTTGTTCAATCTGATGAGCACTCTCTGTTGACTTATAAAAATCGAAGATCTGGGACACCTGTCGTGGAACTCCAATAGCCCAGCTACACCATAACACATATAGGAATGACGTCTTAGCAAAAGGTGTTTAATCTGATGAGCACTCTCTGTTGACTTCTAAAAATCGAAGATCTGGGACACCTGTCGTGGAACTCCAATAGCCCAGCTACACCATAACACTTAAAGGAATGACGTCTTAGCAAAAGTTGTTCAATTTGATGAGCACTCTCTGTTGATTTATAAAAATCAAAGATCTGGAACACCTGTTGTGGAAAGTGGTCCAAGAGCCCAGCTACACCATAACGCATATAGGAATGATGACGTCTTAGCAAAAGTTGTTCCGTCTGATGGGCATTTCCTGTTGACTTATAAAAAATCGAAGATCAGAAACATCTGATGTGAAAATTATTGCAAAGCTATCACTAATTTCACTGTACAATTATAAAATAACAAAAACTGGGAGTACCCCCACGCGGTTAAGGCGGTAATAGTTTAGGACTGATTTTCGATTTTCGATGACGATGGTATATCATTGAAAATTTGACTCTACTGGCCAAAACTCCCATTTATTATTTTATTTTATCGAATAAATATGTCTTCGAGCTTATGTTATTTGTGTTTTTGGCATGAAGAGACAGAAGAAGAGCGCCGAACACGCACACAACAAAATATTCATAATCTGTTAGAAAGTGAGAGAGAAAGAATTGCTGGAGTACGGCATAAAGAGACAGAAGAAGAGCGCGAAGACTTACTACATTCTCTGAACAGAATGTCGATAACATCTGAAGAATCGGGTGTCTCAAGATATAGCCGTGGGGCATGACGACCTTCCTTGGGTTGATAAGAAACGGAGTTCATTAACGTATTCTCCTATGATTGAATACGCCACATATTCCGCCATCGGAGGTATGGTTCAAAATTTTACTTTTTGTGAAGCTGTTTAATGGCAAAAAGAAACAAACGGTATGTGTTGCTCAGGTGGGAAAGATACGTTACTTTCCCGTCCCCGGGCTCTTAGAATTAGACGTTTCAGATCTTCGATTTTGAGGAACCCGGTATCGCTGGCAAAAGCAACAGAATCCGCGTACGAAGTCGCGGGCAGAAGCTAGTACCAAAATAATATGAAAAGCTAGTGTGAAAATATTTCGATTGGATTACAGAATATCTGTTCTTGTATATAAAGACGAGATATGAAGAATTTAAAATTTCTATAGAAAATTTATTTTTCTCATAACTCTTGTTGAAATCAGTGTTAATTCAAAATATGTGTTTGGGAACCTATATATTCTGTAATCCAATCGAAATATATTTATTTATTATTCACACTACCTTAAGATTATGTTTGATTTACAAATTATTTTGGTATTGCGTTTGTATGAAAAACGCATGCTCCGCAGGCCTCTTAATAAAGGTAAGAAAGGCATCTCTGCTTACTCCCGCAGAGAATACAGGCATGGTTACCAAGTCCTATGCTTCCTTTTCCATTCCTTCATCCCCATCTTCCCGACCTAGCCCCATTAAATTTGGGGTCTTGGTGCACCACATTATCCCATTCCTGGGGCTTTACCTCCACCTATTATTGCAGTATTACTTTAATCTTACTTAAATGTGGGAAAGAGATGAAGCCCCACAGGGCCTAGATCCGTCTCTTTCACACGCTAGAATAAGATTAAATGAATACTGCTTGAAGCTTCTACCGAAGCGGACACAAGCGGATCGGGGAGATGTGCAAGATTCGACCAATCACGGGAGAGACGAAAGACGCGTCATTTGTCGGTTTTCACTCGTCCCCGCTTCGCTGGAGCCCTGGCTTTAAGAGGTGGTAGTAGACCCCGTGTGCCTACCCTTTTTTTCCCACTCCTCAGGGGCATGGAAGCCATGGTACTCGAGTATGTGCGTGTGCTCCTATTCGGACCCTTTATTCCCAAGGTAGCGATAGGCATCATCTACTTCCTATCCGTGTCCATGCTTGGAGGCCTGTTCTACCTCGTGTTCAATGATATCGGGCTATGCAGAGCCTTCTGGAGGATTTGGAGGAACATGAAAAAGCCCAAATTAGTTGCCAAGAAGAGGGGCAGCAAGAGATGCAAATAGATCAAGGTTTTTTTTTTCGTTTGTTGGTAGTGCTATAGAGTATAAAATGTCTATTAACACGCCTGTATTCCCAAAAGGGGTAGGCAGAGGGGTGTAGTACAGTCACGAGGGAATTGAGGCGGTTTTGTCGTAGAATTTCGATAGTAACTTTTGAGATCGAACTCATTTTGTTTGTAGCGGCATCGCCGCCACACTGCGCCCCGTCACAGGTCGGGAATTCCGAAATACTATGTTTGAGAAAATTACAATGGGAGAAAATCACTTTTATAAGTTTCTACGTGTATCTATTTGACGACCCGAATGGCGTAGTGGTAGTGAGGCTGCCTTACGTTCTTAGGGTCCTGGGTTCGAATCCCGGTAGGAGCAAATGTTTTTGTGATGAGCATGGGCATTTGTTTCCAAGTCATGGAAGTTTATATGTATAATAAGTATGTATTTACAAACAAAAAAGGTGTATATGTAGTATATCAACTATCTGGTGTCCACGACACAAGCCTTGCTTAGTGTGGCACTAGATGGCGCTATGTGTTAATGTCCAGCGATATTTATTTATTTATTTAGTGCTTGTGGCTGTAATATGGGGTAAGCCTATTGCCATAAAACAGGCTCGCATACAACTTCCAATTGAGAAATTACCGATAGCATTACCTGATCTGGAAATCAGGGTCTCACGCGACCCTTGTGGGTCTAACGGTCTCTTGAAAGAAGAAGAAAACCCCGGTGTGATCCATCTAGTAGCGAACACCATTATCAGCATATCCCTGGCTTTTCCCAACGAGGTCCACGTCCCCGTTGCTGGGTAACGCGATGTAAAACGGGGTGAATAGAAATACAGGGGTGAATGGAAACAAAACTTTGGAATTGATTTTAAAGTTGAATTCACGTGATATGGTACCAAAAAGTACTGTATTGTATTAACTAAATTATACTTAATTATAAAGGTACTTTGTTGGCAACATAAAATATAAGTTCGGCGATAAAATCCCTTTCAAAATTTTGTTTCCATTCACCCCGTTTCACAGTTACTCCCTAAGACTCCACCAGTAGCAAGCAATAGCAATAGGAGGACGTGTTTCGTCGACACGTATGTCTGGTGTTCGCAAGCAAGACTGCTGAGCATCAGGTCCTGGTGTCGATTTCCAGGTCAGGCAGTGTTATTGGTTTTTTCCAACATAAACTTTACAGTAGCAGCCACGGAGGCTTGATTTGTGCCCGGTATACAGCAATAAGCTCGACCTCTGTAACTTGTGATTTTAGGTACTTCTCTGCCTAAATCTTTGGAAATTATGGATGTATTGTTATATTTGGTTACCTAGATATTAACGACTAATTCTTTGCATTTCTCTTGCAGGGGACTCGAAGCCATCGCCATAGATTACGTTCGCGCCAGTGTTGTAGGGCCCATTCTACCAAAAATTGCCCTCGGGCTTGTATACCTCATCTGCATAGCGACCCTTGGCGGTCTCTTCTACCTTATCAGCCACGACGTCGGCATCGCCAACACCATCAAGCAGATCTGGGCTATCAAGGCGGACCGCCAAAAATCATAAATTCGTATTGTTAATAGAACTATGCTAGTTAGATTAAAGTATTATTGTCAAGTTTACGGTAATGGCGCATCGAGTTTAAGAAAAAAATGTCTAGCGTTGTCTCTTTCACTCCTTTTTACTGTCTCTTTCTAAAACTTGATGAGTTTGTGTCGGGCTATTCTGCCCGCATCTATTGCATTGTATAATTATTACGCAGGAGGTTGCAATTTAATGTCTTTTGGCCATGCTATCAAGGTCCATTGTGCTGTGACTGCTCAGCAGTTGAAAGGTACTAAAACTCGGCAACAACTAACTTTTGATCATTCATTTGATTATAAAAGGTTTCTTTTCAAGTTTGCAAATGAATGTTCGATATTAATATAGAATTAGCTGAGTAGCATGACTGCAGGGTAGTCTGCGAAAATATTGCCATTGGTAGGTACTTAAATGCACAAGATTCGACTTGATCGAAACATCCTTGTTTTAACGAGCTTATTATTTTATTGTTTACCGTTGTATCATGTTCATAAAATTTGTAAATTTATGCGCCTTCTGGTGGGATTTTATTTATTGTAGAATAAATGATATTTGAGAAATACTTAGTTTTATTCCTGACTAGCTGACCCGCGCAACTTCGTCTGCGTCACATAAGAGAAAGAGAGGGTTACAGAGATTGGGTCGTAAGCACCTATAATACAATTTTCAAAGAGCACATCATACACATCCTTCCGCATAATGAAAATGCGCGTCCGGTACATGATCATTATTTTGCTGCGGAGTTATTTAAAACGGTGTATATCTCCTAAGATATTGTTACGAGCTGGGTATGAGATAAATCAATTACTATCGATTAAACAACACAATAACTTTATTAATCACAAAACAATTTAAACTTAATCACAAGTACACTACAGTACACTACTGATCACTATTCACTTAGATATCGCACTTCAAGTTCACTTCGATTCGCTTCGATGGTAGCCAAAACAAGACTGACTGTCGCGGCCCTGAGCGGTCTATTTATACTCGCCCACAGACACACCAGAATAACCTCGAATATTCTAGAGGGTCATAGAAAACACTAACAAAAGAGTAGGTAGGTAGGTAGGTAATTATTATTACTAGCTACTTGTACAACACAAACAAATATGAACCGTATGCCCTAGGCGTACGGTTGAAATTCTAATGTCTTTTTATAAAGAGGTCGCGAGTTTGTAGGTACCTACCCAACTTTGAAAGTAATAATAATAGAAATTTCTCGAAATTCCAACGTACACATACTGTAATCACGTGCTTTCTCGAATGTTCTAGTAGGTCCGATGTAACACTGCCCCCTCCTTAGACATGCTCGTCCCGAGCATCATTAGTCCCGTAGTATCGCGCCAACCGGTCTACATGCACAATCTTAGGCGCACCTCGTGGACCCTTCTGTATTCGGTAGGTGACATCGTTGATCCTAGTCACGACTCGGTATGGTCCATCCCATTTTGCTTGTAACTTCGGAGACTTCCCCTTGCTCCGCACTGGGTTATGCAACCACACCAGTGAACCCTCGTCGAAACCCCTACCGTTTGCCTTCCGATCATAACGGGTCTTCATCTTCTCTGACATCTGTTGGCCGGATTGTCGGATATGCTCATAAACATCGTTCAACTTATTACGCAAGTCATTCGCGTAATCTGTTACACTACATGGAGCATCAGGGGGAGTTCCAGTGATTAAATCAGCAGGTAACCGTAATTCCCTTCCAAAGTTCGCGAAGGCTGGTGTCACAGTCGTACTTTCGTGGACTGCACTTCGATAAGACAGAAGAAACGGCTGTATGTGCTTGTCCCAATCCCTTTGCCGGCTTTCCACGATCTTCGC
Organism: Xestia ashworthii; assembly: GCA_950022955.1. NCBI lineage: Eukaryota > Metazoa > Arthropoda > Insecta > Lepidoptera > Noctuidae > Xestia > Xestia ashworthii. The sequence continues at coordinate 2,639,655 of OX465566.1, read as the reverse complement.
CAGATACCTCTCCAACGTTTGGTTAAATCGTTCCACCATTCCGTCAGATTGTGGGTGGTAAGAGGTGGTTCTGGTTTTGTGGGTACCCATCAATCGACAAGTCTCTTGAAATACTTGCGATTCAAAATTCCTTCCTTGATCGCTGTGTATTTCTAAGGGTACCCCAAAACGACAGAAGACTTCCTGAACCAATTTATCTGCGACAGTTGTAGCTTCTTGATTAGGAATGGCGAAGACTTCTGGCCACTTTGTGAAGTAATCCATGACCACCAGGAAGTACCTGTTTCCGCTCTCACTTACTGGAAATGGTCCCGCAACGTCTAGTGCTATCCGTTCCCAAGGGGCTCCAACGTTGTACACTTTTAATGCACCTCTGCTGCGTGTCTGGGGTCCTTTCACGGCCGCACAACTGGTACATTTGCGACACCAGTCCTCCACATCATCTCGACAGTGGATCCAGTAAAAGCGTTCTCGAATTTTTAGTAAAGTCCTTTTTACCCCCATATGTCCTCCTGAACATCCATCATGGTAAAGCCGTAGAACATCCGGTACCTTAGCTTTAGGGACAACCATTTGTAGATGGCAGCTGTCCCCTCTAGCGCTTTCCCATTTACGGCACAAGACTCCATCCTGGATTACCAAGCTGTTCCATTGCGCCCAATAACTCTTAGTGATGGAACTCATCGCAGTCACATCACTCCACTTGGGTTTAGGAACACCAGCTTTGATCCACTCGAAGATCGGTTTGATGTCCGGGTCATTTTGCTGAGCCTGCTGTAGGGTCTCCTTCCATTCATCGCTGAGATCCGTTCTAAGCATCCTCACGGGCACTACTTCCTTAGTCTCTTGCCTGGCACAGTGCTTACAGTCTTCAGGACAAGGCCTTCTTGACAAGGCGTCTGCGTTACCGTGAGTTCTCCCACTGCGATGCTCAGTTACGAAGTCAAACTCTTGTAGTAGTTCTATCCATCTCGCCACTTGCCCCTCTGGATTCTTGAACTGTAATAGCCACTTCAGTGCAGCATGGTCAGTTCGTAATTGGAATTTGCGTCCCAGCAAATATTTACTGAAGTGCTGCAATGTCTTTACTACGGCGAGTAGCTCCCGTCTTGTAACGCAATAATTTCTTTCTGGTTTCGATAAAGACTTGCTGAAGTAGGCTATTACAACCTCCCGGTCTCCTTTCCGTTGAGACAGCACGCCCCCAATTCCAGTATTACTTGCATCTGTGTCAACTATGAAGTCATTTTCAGTGTCAGGATATCCCAAAATAGGTGTATTGCACAGACGTTTCTTTAATTCCTGGAATGCGACGTCGCAGTCCTCGTCCCAACAGAATTGCCTCTTTTCTTCAGTGAGTTTGTGCAAAGGTTTTGCAATGTCGGCAAAATTCTTGACAAATCTTCGATAGTAGGAGCACAAACCCAGAAATGCTCTGACCTGTGTCTTGTCTTTCGGAACTGGCCAATCCTTGACGGCGACTACTTTTTCTGGGTCTGTTTGAACACCTTCCCCCGAAACTATGTGTCCTAAAAAGTTCACTTGCTGTCTGAAAAACGAGCACTTCTTCGGACTTAACTTGAGATTTGCTGTTTGGATTTTCGACAGCACTCGGTTGAGGTTTTTAAGGTGATCTTCAAATGTTCGGCCCACGATTATTATGTCGTCCAGATAGACAAGACATGCGTCCCCAATCAATCCGGCGAGTACTTGCTCCATCAGCCTTTCAAACGTCGCAGGAGCATTGCACAAACCGAATGGCATAACATTAAACTGCCATAGCCCTTTTCCTGTTGAAAACGCAGTTTTCTCTTTGTCCTTGGGATCTATTTCTACTTGCCAGTAGCCACTCTTCAGATCAAGTGTGGTAAACCACTTCATACCAGTCAGCGTATCCAGTGTGTCATCGATCCTAGGCAGCGGGTAGCTGTCCTTTTTCGTGACGTCGTTCAGTCGCCGATAGTCCACACAGAAGCGCATACTGCCGTCCTTTTTCTTTACCAGGACCACAGGAGAACACCATGGACTCGATGAAGGCTCTATAACACCGTCCTTCACCATTCCCTCAATCATGGTTTCCACCTCTTTTTCTCGTGCAACTGGCAGTCTTCTTGGTCGCTGACGGATAGGTAACTCGTTACCCGTATTAATCTGGTGCTGAACAAGTCCAGTTCTCCCTATGTCAGCATCATTTGAAGAGAACATGTTGGCATACTGAAGTAACATCTTCTTAGCTTTGTCCATTTCTCCTTTAGTTAAATCGCAGTTTTCCAAAAGCGTTGACACGTCAAATTTTGTACTACGAATTTTATTTTCGGAAGGGACATCTTGCAATTGACGCATCCAAGCTACTTCCTCGCAAGTGCCGATCAAGGTGCCCTTCTTAATCACTTGCTCCTGGTCACTTGGATTCAGTATGCGTACTACTGAGATGTTGGTGGCCTTGACCAGAGTTCGTGCCATCTTCCATGGGAAGTCATTGTTTACCCTTTCTATCAGAACACTTCGACCTTTGTTTCCAGAATTCTGTGGTAAACTAATTGGCACCATCGTTTCTGATCTGCGAGGAAGAACAATCTTCTTCAAGCAGTACACTTTTCCTGACGGTGCACCTTCCATGAACACTTCCTCTGAACCACATTTCAGTACTCCTTGATCAACATCGATCTCACAACGATATTTCCGCATGAAGTCCAAGCCCAAGATGCAATCGTCCACTATGTCGGCCACGATGACATTCTGCTTGTAAAATCTGTCACCCAATTTTAACTCCACCTCCTTCTTGCCTCGGACGTTTATGTGCTGACCGGTAGCTGTTAGTAACTGTATATAGTCGTGCTTATTGAAGTAGTCCCCAAGAAACCGACTTGCTAGTTTAGAATTGACGACCGTGTGAGAAGCTCCAGTATCCAACGTCAGTTTGCATGGTGTTCCATTGACTTCGCCTTTGATGGTCAGGCTGTTCCCGTCATGTGCTTGCGAGATCAAGATTCTTGGGGCTCTATCAATACCAGCCAGCACCCGCCCCCCAGTCCTGGCATTTACTCGTTTCCCTGCTGTGGCTGGGCAGTCACTTCAGCCACTCTTCCCTGCTGATCTTCTCTCGGGGTGCTGCGCTTAGGACAGCTTGACCGAAGATGACCCCTTTCTCCACAAGTGTAGCACCTAGGACTATACCCTTGCGGGCGGTCGCGTACAGGTGATGCTACAACCTCCCTGACGCGGTGCGTTCGGTGGTCTTGCCTCACTGCCTCTACTTCTAAGGCATGGGCCAAGGCGTCCTTCAATGTCTCGTGATGCCCAAGTCTCACGGCAGCTCTAACTTCTAAGTCACGTATTCCATCAACGAACGCCTGTACCAGATTTCCATCAATCAGTGCAGGGGCAGACTGGTAGGCTTTCCGAACGAGTTTCTCAACTTCCAGAGCCCACTGCTGTAGGTTCTCGGCACTACGTTGAAAACGGTCCTTCAACTTAGCACGGAATACGTGCTCCAGGTGCGCGTCGCCGTATCTGGACTCCAACGCCTCCAGCAGCTGCTCGTAGGTAACGTCCTTGCCGAGTGCCTCGAGAATGGTTAGGGCCTGGTCTCGGAGGCCCAAGGTGAGCGCGGTCATGGCTTGTGGTTTGGTCCATCCATTCGCCTTCATGACGGCCTCAAACTGGATTCTATAGGCCGACCACGAAGATGTGCCGTCGAATGGAGGCACTTTAAAACCACGCGAAGAAGGTGCAGCAACCACTGCAGCTACAGTTCCACCTTCAGTCTTCAGTTCGCCCAAAGCCTTCTGCACCCCAGCAATCTTAACTTCGGCCTCCGATATGCGATTCTCGTGCTGGTGGACCTGATCTTTCATCAACTTGAGGTCCTTGCCGAAAGTTGCATGAAGCTCCTTTATGAGGAGCATCTGCTCGTCTTGGCGGCGGACCTGCTCCTCTTTGTCTCGCTGCAACTGCTCTTCCAACCGGCGAGCCTGCTCCTCTTGACGGCGAGCCTGCTCCTCTTGACGGCGAGCCTGCTCCTCTTGACGGCGAGCCTGCTCCTGTTGACAGCGAGCTTGCTCCTCTTGACGGCGAGCTTGCTCCTCTTTATCTCGCTGTAACTGCTCTTCCATTCGGCGAGTCTGCTCCTCTTGGCGGCGAGCTTGCTCCTCTTGACGGCGAGCTTGCTCTTCCTTGTCTCGTTGCAACTGCTCCTCCAATCGGCGAGCCTGCTCCTCTTGGCGGCGAGCTTGATCCTGCAGCAGCGCCATTAAAGCTGACAAGTCTGGCGCCACTGATGCTGGAGAAACTCCGGATGGGCCGGCGACTGGCTGTGACGTAGGCTGGGTACCACCCGGTGTCTGTGTCGGAGAATCTCCAAACCGCCTTTGGTCCATGTCCTGCTGTCGCTGACTCCTGGTACGGATACCCTCCGTGTCGTCCTTTGGTAGAATTGGCATAATTTATCTCTCACTTCTGACACCAATTTGTTACGAGCTGGGTATGAGATAAATCAATTACTATCGATTAAACAACACAATAACTTTATTAATCACAAAACAATTTAAACTTAATCACAAGTACACTACAGTACACTACTGATCACTATTCACTTAGATATCGCACTTCAAGTTCACTTCGATTCGCTTCGATGGTAGCCAAAACAAGACTGACTGTCGCGGCCCTGAGCGGTCTATTTATACTCGCCCACAGACACCAGAATAACCTCGAATATTCTAGAGGGTCATAGAAAACACTAACAAAAGAGTAGGTAGGTAGGTAGGTAATTATTATTACTAGCTACTTGTACAACACAAACAAATATGAACCGTATGCCCTAGGCGTACGGTTGAAATTCTAATGTCTTTTTATAAAGAGGTCGCGAGTTTGTAGGTACCTACCCAACTTTGAAAGTAATAATAATAGAAATTTCTCGAAATTCCAACGTACACATACTGTAATCACGTGCTTTCTCGAATGTTCTAGTAGGTCCGATGTAACAATATGCATTGAAATCAATTTACGTGCAATACGAAACGCGTCCATCAATTCTGTTAATATTGTTGATAGCAAAATTTGAAGTAGATTGGACCAAGGAATCACATTTTCGCATACAAACTTTGCCCCCCACCTTTTCACCCCCTTAGGGGTATAATTTCAGAAAATTCTTTCTTATCGTATCATAGGCATACGATAAGAAATGATTTTCTGAAATTATTATACAAAAAATACACCCTCCAAGCTTCAGGTTTCTACAATCTGCGGTAAAGGCTGTGCGTTGATCCATCACAGTCCTTCAGGACAAAGCATTTTTATTATTTGTAGATAGTAGGATTTGAACTCGTTTGTATTTGTAACTTTTCGGGTTTTATGTCTGATGTACATTCGTATAGTCTACATTTTCTTCGTAGTATTATTTTATTTGTAAATACAGGGTGGAAACGATTAACCGGGCAGAAAGGGGAGCTTCCTTAACCGTTGAGTATTAGAAACAGGATCGATTGGCATCAAAAAATGTTTTGTGTAAAATAGCAATTTTCTTGCTTACTGTACTTTTTTTAATCTGTGAATGGGGATCAAAATTTCACGAAAAATTACGGATGGTTTCCTAAGACCCATTATATATATTTCCCATTTTCATGTACTTAGCTGCAACGGTTAAGGTTTATCAGTATTGGCATAAAAAAAATTGTTTTATGTAAAATGGCAATTTTCTTGCTAACTGTGTAGTGTCCATAGACTATAAATTAGTTAGTTAGTTTTAAGTCAAGCACTAGTGTGTAGTGTGTAAACGTAGTGATTATATACTCTGTGGTAGTGTGTAACGGGTACATCCCTACAACAAGAGAGTCGGAATAAACATGGTGACACGCAATGGTATTTTTATTGTATCTACAATCATCTAAATAATCCTGGATCAACGATTCCTGACAGAACCCCGAAACACAATAGTTTGGCGACGAGATGGAGGTCGGTAACAAAAGTTTCATCGGATCCTTGCCGGTGTTCGATAATGAAGCACAAAGTTTCGCTAGCTGGTTGGAGTTATTTGAGGAATACTGTGCGCTAAATAGCGTCCCACGAGAGGATGTCGGCAACGTCAGGAAGTCATTATTTATTTGTCATATTGGAGTCAAGCATTATAACGTACTACACAGTATTTGCTTACCAAATAAGCCGAGTTCAAAATCAATCGTGGAGTTGGCAGCCATTTTGTCGGAAAAATATGATTCTCCAGGTCTAGAGTCGACAAATCGGTACTTATTTTATCGAAGAATGCAGTCAGAAGCAGAAAGTGGTACGGAATACATCGCGGCCCTGCAGGAAATTGCAGCCAAATGCAACTTTGGGAGCCATGCGGAGCACGCATGCCGGGACCAACTCATTGTTGGAATCCGTAGTGAAAATACAAGGAAGAAACTGCTATCGATCCCAGAGCTAACCTACGAGAAAGCGAAAACTATTTTCTTACAAGAAGAGTCTGTTGTGTCACAAATGAAAAATATGTCGAGTACACCAAATGTCAACAAAGTCAGGAGTCGTCATGATAATCCAGGTCGTCGTTACCCAAATAGTCAGAGTCAAAGTCGTCAAGGTTGTCTACCTAGTCAGAGACGTCAAGGTCCACCAAGTCAGAGTCAAAATCGTCAAGGCCCACCGAATCAGAGTCAAAATCGTCAAGCATCACAGAGTTGGAGTCAAAATAGTCAAAACCGTCAGTCAAGTCAACAGGCTAATAATGCCAGCCACCAGCCATGCTACCGATGCGGGAGGAACCACAATCCAGCAATGTGTCCAGCTCGTTCGTGGCAGTGCTATATATGTCAGCGCTTTGGTCATACGTCAAGAATGTGCAGAAATCGCAATCAAGGTAACACAAACCAAGTCTGTGAAGTTGAGTCAGTCACAAATCCTGTAACTAACAGTGTAGACAATGTTGTTAATTTGTTAACAGATTCCTTTAACATAAATAGTTTACAGCCAAGTCAGTCTATGTGTAAACTTCAATACTACAAACAAATATGTACTTGCACATCTTGTGATATTCCATGTGATCCTAACTGTGGATATTGTACAAACATAAGGTTAGTAAATATTAAGAGTGTCTCGTCTAAGCCACAAATTATTAGAGTCAATGTCGAAGGATCATCATTAGAAATGGAAATTGATACTGGTGCGGCTATATCATTGATTCCTTATCAATGTTATTTAAATTTATTTAAAAGTCATACCTTAAAGCCATGTAATATAAAACTAAATACTGTGTCAGGTCCTCTGGAAGTAGCGGGTATAATTAATGTTAATGTGTCCTTTAGTAAGTCCGTGTCCCCCAAATTGTTACCACTTGTGGTGACAGTAGATAAAAAGTCCTTTATACCTTTGCTTGGGCGTGATTGGTTAGATATTTTAAACCCAGAGTGGAGAAATAATGTTGTGTCAAGTAATATTAACAATAAGGGGTATGTAAAGTCTATTCAACCAGAAATGAAGTCAAATAGTGAGTCAAATGTTGTGCAACAGTTCATGAAAACTTATCCTAATGTGTTCAGCAAAAATGTAGATTCACACATAATAGGTTTTGAAGCAAAATTAGTCTTAAAAGAAAATAGTACTCCAGTATTTTTAAAACCTTACCCATTACCTTATAATATTGTCCAAGTAGTCAGTGATAATTTAGACAGGTTGGAAAGTGATGGAAAGATTTATAAAGTCAATTATTCAGAATGGGCATCACCATTGGTACCAGTGAAAAAAGTCAATGGAGATTACAGAATTTGTGTCGATTTTAAGCGTTCAGTGAATTGTAATATTAAAGTTGATTCTTACCCACTTCCTAAGCCGGAAGATGTGTTTGCTACATTGTCAGGTGGCGAAGTATTTGTTGTTTTAGATTTGTCTGATGCATATACTCAATTATTGGTAGATGAGAAGAGTCAAGAATTGTTAACAGTGAATACACACAAAGGGCTATACAGATACAAACGGTTAATTTATGGTATAGCATCAGCTCCTGCAATTTTTCAAAAAGTTATGGATCAATTACTGTCTGATATACCTAATACTGTGTGTTATATTGATGATATTTTAATGAAAGGGAAGGATTATGCAGATTGTTATAATACAGTGGTCAAAGTTTTAGGAAAATTAAATAAACATAATGTCAGAATTAATCATGAAAAGTGTAAATGGTTTTATAAGTCTGTGGAGTATTTAGGTCATATCATTTCAAAGGAAGGCAGAAAGCCTAGTCCATCCTTAGTAGAAGCTATTGTCAATGCAAAGTGTCCACAAAATGTCAAAGAGCTAAGATCTTATTTAGGTATGTTAAATTTCTACCATAATTTCATAGGGAATTTAAGTACATTAGTTAAACCCTTGCGTCGTTTAACAGAAAGTAATGTTAAGTGGGAGTGGACAGCTGAATGTCAGTCTGCTTTCACCTTAAGTAAACAAAAGTTAATTAGTAGTGACATTTTAGTCCACTATAATCCGTCCTTACCTTTAGTAGTATATTCTGATGCAAGTCCAGTAGGTTTAGGTGCAGTGTTGTGTCATGTTATTAATATTAATGGTAAATCTGTAGAAAAGCCAATAGCTTATGCATCATGTTCATTAACTAAAGTTCAGTGTAACTACTCTCAGTTGGATAGAGAAGCCTTAGGTGTTGTGTATGCAGTCACTAAATTTCACAAATATTTATGGGGTCGTCGTTTCACCCTTATTACAGATAATGCTCCAATTAAATATATCTTGCACCCTGGTAAGGGAATACCAACATTAGCAGCTCAACGCTTGCAACATTGGGCATTAATTCTTGAGAGTTACGATTATAACTTAGAACATAGGAAAAGTCAGTTTTTACAGCCAGCAGATGCCTTGTCTAGACTGCCAATTAATAAAATTGTGTTAGATGTCAATAGTAATGCATTTTCAAATGACTTACCTATCAATATTTTTGATATTGCAAAACAAACTATGGAAGATCCAGTATTAATTAAAGTTGTCAAGCTCACTAAAGAAGGATGGCCTCATCATTGTAAGGATCCTGCAATTAGTCCTTATTTCAGGTTAAGAAACTTTATTTCAATTAATGAAGATTGTCTAATGTTTGGTTCAAGACTAATTGTACCACAAAAATGTCAACAACATGTATTGAATCTTTTACATGAAAGCCATCCAGGTATTGTTCGTTCTAAAATGTTAGCTAGATCATTGTTTTGGTGGCCATCAATGTCTGTAGATATAGAAACAAAATGTCAGTCTTGTGAACCTTGTTCTGTTGTTAATTTTAAGCCTAATAATGAAAAATTGTCATGGCCTAGAACTTCTTTGCCATTTGAAAGAGTTCATATTGATTTCTTTGAGTTTAAGAAGCAACATTTCTTAATATATTGTGATAGTTATTCTAAATGGTTAGACATCAAATACATGTCAAAGTCTTGTAATGCAGGGAGTGTAATAGAAGAGTTGTGTGGAATATTTTCGTATGTTGGATTACCAATTGAAATAGTGTCAGATAATGGTCCTCCATTTGATTCATATGCTTTTATTAATTTTTGTACTAAGTTTAATATTAAAGTCACAAAAAGTCCTCCTTACCATCCTGAAAGTAATGGTTTTGCTGAAAGAAATGTTCAAATAGCTAAGAGAGCACTGAGTAAACTTATTTTAGATCAAAATGATTCTGAATCGTTAACTCTTAAGATTAATAAATTTCTTTTAAATTATAGAAACACTCAGACTACAACTACAGAGAAAAGTCCTAATTCATTGTTATTTTTATATCAGCAAAGAACCTTGTTGTCAATGTTAAATCCTAAGTTTAATCCTAAGTCTGTTAAGAAATATCCTAGTTCTTATTTATTTAGTGAGAATGATAATGTTTTAATTCGCATAGGGAGGAATGGTGTTATTAATAAGGGTATAGTTGTAAAATGTCTTAGTCCAGTTATGTTTCTTGTATCTGTAGATGGTGTAGTTAAGAAAGTCCATCTTAACCAAATGTCCCATGCACCCCTACCATCCAGTACTCCGGTTTCTACTCCTTTAATGCCAAGGTCAGTATATCCTGGTCCTGTAGTAAGTCCTCAACCTCGTTTTAGTCAGTCCATTCCAATGCCTCCTAGTCTAGTCCGATCAAGTCCCTTACGTCCTTGTCCTGCTCAATCCAGTCCAGTACAGCCTAGTCCTACCCAGTCCAGTCCACCACGTCCCAATCCTAGTCCTACCCAGTCCAGTCCACCACGTCCCAATCCTAGTCCTACCCAGTCCAGTCCACCACGTCCCAATCCAGTCCAACCCAGTCCGGTCCAATCTAATCCAGTAGTGTCAGCTCCTCAACCCCGGAGATCTAATAGGATCATTCGCCCACCAACTAAACTAAATCTCTGAGGGAGGATGTAGTGTCCATAGACTATAAATTAGTTAGTTAGTTTTAAGTCAAGCACTAGTGTGTAGTGTGTAACGGGTACATCCCTACAACAAGAGAGTCGGAATAAACATGGTGACACGCAATGGTATTTTTATTGTATCTACAATCATCTAAATAATCCTGGATCAACGATTCCTGACAGAACCCCGAAACACAATAAACTGCACTTTATTTTTTAATTAAATCTATGAATGGGGATCAACATTTAGCGAAAAAATTATGGATTGTTTCTAAGACCTTTTTCGTGTAGCTGCAGTTTCCCTTACTGCCCCGTTTACCGTTTCCACCCGGTATTACCAACTACTTATACCGAGAAAAGCCGATTTTCTTGAGTTCCGCTATTTTGGGCGTATTCACACCAAAAATCAAAATTCAAGAAAATTGAGAAATTATATTTACCTGTATTAGATTTGAAGTATTTACAGCAACTTTTAAAGGTTTACACTTCATTGGATTTTGTTCTATAGGTGTATGAAGTTTATTAATTTTAAACACAAAACCCTTTTTTTACGTCTCTGGATGAATTTTTTTAAAAATGCTGAAACAGGTATTTCTTTATTTTTAATAATAAGTATTTACTCTGAGTTTCATGATTCTAGAACAATATAAAAAAAAAAAATCATACTAACTTTACCCGTTTTATTTATTTACTAGCGGACGTCCCGCGGTTTCACCCGCATAGTTCCCGTTCCCGTGGGAGTACGGGGATAAAATATATCTTATGTTACTCGTGGATAATGTAGCTTTCGAATGGTGAAAGAATTTTTAAAAACGGTCCAGTAGTTTTTAAGCCTATTCATTACAACCAAACAAACAAACAAACAAAGTTTTCCTCTTTATAATATTAGTGTAGATAGCGGACGTCCCGCGGTTTCACCCGCATAGTTCCCGTTCCCGTGGGAGTACGGGGATAAAATATATCCTATGTTACTCGTGGATAATGTAGCTTTCGAATGGTGAAAGAATTTTTAAAAACGGTCCAGTAGTTTTTAAGCCTATTCATTACAACCAAACAAACAAACAAACAAAGTTTTCCTCTTTATAATATTAGTGTAGATTTATAAACTTACACACACTATCTTTACAGGATGACCCCAATACAATAGTGGTTTGCAAACACCCGATAAACAGAAAATCAACAGACTTACGGCTAATACCTACTTAAAAAACTAAATTTAAAAAAATATGAAGAAATTAATACAAAAAAAAATAACTTATGGAATAAAATTATAGGCACCTTATGTAATTTACTTTATAACTAAACTTTATTTTTTCTGCTTTATAATCTTAATTAAACTAAAATACAAAATCAGACCTAGCAAAGAACATTAATTATATATCTAAGTCACCGTAAAATTGTCAAACACGTTAGATTGTAATCTCTCTAGCGAGGTTGTAAACTCTCGAAATATTGTCAATTGAACATACGGAAGTATCTCTGCCCCCATAATCGGAACTTGGGGCACCCCCACGTTAGGTTAGTTAGGTTCCTTTACACCCTGCACTCGGAAATACGCGGGCTCCGTCGACCACGCTTTTTAGGGGAATATAAAGTGTTTTAAGGTTAGGTTATATTAATCGGTATTTCTCAGGAATGGTACATTATCTTTTCATGAGAATGGTACCATTGGGCAAGGGGGACCCCTCCTTCCCTCCACACCGCTTGAGTTGACTACCATCGCATGCATTTCAAGAAAAATAATGGGTTTTATTGTAAGCAGTATGTTCGTTTGACAATATTTCGAGAGTTTACAATCTCTCTAGTCATTTTACAATCTAACGTGTTTGACAATTTTACGGTGACATAATTATATATTTAAATATAACTAACAAAAATCGCGAATCCACTCAGATTGCACGTAAATATGTCAATCCTCTCATGACACACGTATTGTACGGGTGAGGGGTGTTTTTCAAAACTGAAGACCGATGATGCAGGATCTTATCCTACAAACCGGAGCTCCTGAGGGAGTTCGAGAGCATCTATGGGCAGTTGTACACGTCAAACAGTAAACCCTCTGTAGATCTAGCAAATGACTCGAGAGCTAGACTGACCCGACACTATACCGAAGACATCCCGGACGTCAGCCTGTACGAGATTAGGATGACTCTGAAACAGCTTCAAAATTACTAGGAACCGGGTGATGACGGAATTACGGCCGCATTCCTGAAGGCGGGTGGAAAACCGGTACTTAAAGCACTACAGAAGCTGTTTGATCCCGTCATACTAGAGGGGAAAACGCCGCAGGCATGGGACATGGTGGTGTGGTGGTACTCTTCTTTAAGAAGGGCGACAATGCTCGGCTCAAGAAATATCATCCACCGTACCAGCTCACTTTTAAGCCAGGTTTGACTATTTTCAGCGTCCCGAACAAGCTGGTTTCCGAAAAGGCTTTAGCACCGTGGACCACATACATCCGCTACGGCAGGTTATACAGAAGACTAAAGAGTATAACCTGCCTCTCTGTTTAGCGTTTGTGGACTACGAGAAAGCCTTCGATTCGATCGAGACTTGGGCTGTACTGCAGTCTCTCCAACGGTGCCAAATCGTGTTTGTACAAAAACGCCAGCAAGTCAGTCAGACTTCAGGACCAAGCCTCGGAACCTATCCTTCTGCAGCGAGGTGTGAGACGGAGACGTCGCATCTCCGAAACTGTTGACCGCTGCAGGTTCCGGACTGGAGAGAGCTAGGCATCAACGTCAATGGCGAGTACATCACTGCCAACGATATAGTGGCATGGCAACACGCTGAATTTTTTTTTTTGAAGTTGGAAGGTCGCTTAAGTGTTCATTCATGCCGAAAGAATCGACCGTACCGAATGAAATATACGTATTACGTTATCTATTCGTTCGCTTCGGCGCAGATAAGTGTGCGGGGTTTCATAGGATTTCATAAAAAGCTTCCTTCGACTCTGATAAATGTGCGTTTAACTTTATCATCATCATCATTTCAGCCGAAAGACGTCCACTGCTGGACATAGACCTCCCGCAAGAGTCACCACATTGACCCGTCCCGTGCTTCTTGCATCCAGCGGATCCCCGAAACCTTCACCAGGTCATCGGTCCACCTATTGAGAGGCCTTCTAACGCAACGTCTTCCGGTTCGCGGTCGTTATTCCAGAACTCTATCCGTTCTGCTAGCAATGAATGTGCCCAGCCCACTGCCACTTAAGTTTGTTAATTCTTCGGGCTACGTCGGTAACCTTGGTTCTCTTGCGGATATCTTCATTTCTGATTCGATCACGCAAGGAAACTCCGAGCATAGCCCTCTTCATTGCTCTTTGGGTGACTGCCTTCTACCTATTGAGGCCCATTGTGAGCGACGTTTTGGTCCCGTATGTAAAGTAATCACGGCACGGTGGTGTATCATGTGTATCAGTCTAACCAAGGTGTATCGTCGGGCTCGCGGCAATATCAAACTCGTGTGATGTTTGTGTGTGTTCACGTCGAACTAGCGGTGGAGCGCGCGATTTACTCACGACGTCAGGTAAGTCCAACCAGTATGAACTTGTCGCTAGAAACGGACTCGCGCAAACGCCTGACGGCCAATGTGAACACGAACTCGGCACGTCTTCGCGCTCGCACTCGCTACCGCGCCCGCGCGTTCCTATGTGAACAAGTACTTAGGTCCATGTTCACCGAAATAATAACAGTCTGATTATCTAAAATCAGCTGTCGCTGTAACATATTACCATACAAAAATGTGTTTTAAACAGTTGTTTTAGATAATCAGACTGTCATCTTTTTGGTGAACATGGACCTTAGTGACGTCCTAGGAATGGAAAGAGAAGTGTTGGTCGTCCGGCGGCGAGATGTGCAGACGACATTGTTGTCATTGCGGATGAAACCGCGTGACGTCCACTAGTATTTTATGTAAGCGTTATTTCATAAAGAAAAAAATAATTGGGTTACTTGTTTCAACGTCCGGCAAATAAAACATGGGCGTATTAAAATAATAAATTTAATATATCAATAAAATATTTATTATTTATAACAAAGATAATAATTTAAACTACTTACTAAGGGCGATCACAAACGAGCGACACTTCGTCTGAAGACCCCCTAATTCGAAAACGATGTACTTACTTTGTGTCAATATTGGTTTGTATGAAATTGGTGTCGATTCTGTTGTGCACAAACTAAACTTAATATAGACTATTGCTATCTTTTACTAAAAGGCAGTGCGAGAAAAGGACGGCTATAGCTATGCACTAAGTTAGAAATGTCAAACTAGTTTATGCCTTGCGCTTCACCGTGTTTTTAGTCGACATGTTTTTACGTGCACCCTTCATTTGTATGGAAATATTAGTTCGAATTAAATTTGACAGCTCTAAATTACGTCCGTCTCTTTCTCGTTTTATTGGTGAGAAAAAGCTAGTAATAGCCTAAATTAAGTTTAGTTTGTGCACAACAGAATCGACACCATTGTCTAACTAACATTATAATAATTATAATATAACGCCTTTAATTCACAAAGGATTAGGCCACGTTCCCAGTTTGTTGTGACGACAGATAATCGTGTAGTTTTAAGTGTCGTGACTTGTGTATTAAAATGGAGGTGTTCACATATAATAACTAAAAATCAACGACAAAATAATTGTCACGACACAGTAGGAACGGGGCGCTAGGTGTACTTTTCTTGTGTCAATATTGTACCTATGTAATTGTCTAACTACATAAAAAGGTAGTAATATACCAAACAGTGAAATAGCAATAGGAATTATGCAAGTAATTTAAAACATTATTAATTTTTTTTCTAGACCAAGGAATATTTTACTTTTAATTTTTTATATATTTTTTTAGGTTTTATAAATAGTACAGGATTTTAGAAAATCTCATGCATATTTCCTATTGTTAGTACAAGATATTATACTGGCCAAGCCTACAAACTGAAAACATTGCTGGCAACTGATAAAATTGCAGTCACACGCTGCATTACAAATATGGCTCGTATAGCCCGTTAAATAAAGTTCAAAACACAGTGCAGCACGGCACGGCTTCACCAAAGAGTGTGGTGCTGCCAATCCCGTGCAATACTTCATATTTTTTTCTAAAAAGTGTAAATATAACCTTAACGAAGCCAGGGGGACTTGTTCTCCCCGTCATTGTGGTTATTTTGTTGTTATAGACTATACCTGAGAACCTTCTAGTTACGGAGATACTATACCATGGTGTCGATTCCGTTGTGCACAAACTAAACCTAATTAAGGCTATTGCTATCTTTTTCTCTCTAATAAAACGAGAAAGAGACTTTTAGTTGGAACTTTTAGTTTTAGTTGGAGAAATTTAATTGGAACTAATATTTCCATACAAATGAAGGGTGCACGTAAAAACATGTCGACTAAAAACACGGTAAAGCGCAAGGCATAAACTAGTTTGACATCTCTAACTTAGTTCATAGCTATAGCCGTCCTTTTCTCGCACTGCCTTTTAGTAAAAGATAGCAATAGCCTAAATTAAGTTTAGGTTGTGCACAACAGAATTGACACCAATGTTTCTTTTTAAATAATAGTTTTTAAGGTTATAATATTTCTTTCAATAAGTACCTCCATAGTTCCCTAACCCGTTTACTATAAAATGCATCCATCGGCACAATATTATGAATGATTTACAATGAGTTTGACCGTTAAAGGTGATTTTTCACCAAAAAAAAAAATATATTTTCCCAATAATATTTTTTGCGTAAGGTTACTTAGTTTGATGTACAGAATGCTTGGTTGACGGCTTCGTGATCAGGTGGTTTACGAGTACACCTTTTGTTACTGAAATTGTTTGTAAATAAACCATTTTTCAGTACTAGCGCTTAATCTGGTTTATATTATAAAACGTTACAATTATCTCATTGAACACAGTAACAGGGTACTAGAGTACAAACAAATGAGGTCAGTATTTGTGCTTTTTAATATATTTTTACGCTGGCAACACTCGCGTCCTCGTGACGTGTTGTCTATGGAAGATGTCGAGCGCCTCCCACTGCTTCGTGTGGAGAAGGATGTGGGGCCGTCGTGTGCGCATGTATGTCACGGCTTCCGCGGGGGACCAGCCGTTCTTCTGTTGGAATTAAAATATTTAAATTAGGGCTGGCTTATAACTTGGCCAAAGGTATTGCCACATAACGTGGGCGTGGCAATGCCGCCAGTCTCTAGGGCACATTGCATCGTTGCATCCTTGACAGCGTTAAGGAGTTTTGTGATGTTACGTTATAGTTGTTGTATTGAAAGTTTAGGTTATTTTATTGCTTTTAGTTCTAATGTTATTATAAAAACCAAAAGTTAATGTGTGTATATAGACTACATTTATTTTATTTGTTACCCTGGCAGTGGTCCACGAAGATTTTAGTGGAGGAATCCGCTATACACAAAATTATGCTAGTTATGACACGCTTTCCGAGGCACGGCCGAAATTTTGTTTATTATGGGTCACCCATCCACATACCGACCTCGGCCAGCGCGGCTTAACCAAAAGATCAACCCGAGCGGCTGTTATTATTTAGCCACGAGCTACACAGTTTACAGTTTAATTTTACAAGTGATCAGCGACCACAGTTTGACATACGTCTCACTTGACATACGTCAGACGTGACATGTCACATATGACACATATCGAACGTGACACTTACCATCATGAGGTAGCAGCCGACGAGGGTGGCACTGCGCGTGCGTCCCGCCTTGCAGTGCACGTACACAGAGCCGCTGTTTATTTGTTCGTTGTCAGTTGGTATGCCTGACAGTTTACTGCCAAGTGGCAGGAACCTGACGGAAAATTATACGGAGGTCAATATTTTACAAAATCAAACCATTTATTTTAAAATAGGCCATTTACAGGTACTTTATTTATTGGGACAAGCCCGCCAAACTATTCCCAAACCACTGTAACTCCTGAAAGCCAGAATCAACAGTGGCGACCACCAGAAAAGCGCCGAGACAAGTCTGTCTTGAATCCCGGAACGAAATTAATCAGAAAAATATAGCGGAGGAGTAGGAAAAAGCCGTAATTTCCAGTTACACGTACTTTTGAATTATCACAACAAAGACAACAATGAAATGTAGCTACAGTCCCAGTCACAAGGCATAAAAACTGAGAAAGTACTGTAGTTGCCCATTCCCTAGCGTAGATCTCTATGGAGAAGAACGGGCAAGAAACTCCATGGACACTTTTTTAAATCAGAATATTGTTACAAAATCTTGTTTACATCATTCATGTTGAAATGGTATATTATGTGAGAACGATGTAGCAAGGTGTGCACACTGTGCACGTTAAAAGGGGCCATAGTAAATATAGAAAGAAGTGTTAAGCGATTTTGAACTTTGTGTGGAGCAAGTACAAGATAATGATTAGCGTCTTGCAGTCAGTAACATTATCGTTACACTAGCTGACTCACACAACTCACACGTCTACGTCACATAAAAGAGAAAAAGCCCACAAAAGGAATAAATATTCTCCGTTTTTGCAACAATTTTCATGTATGCTCCGCTCCTATTGGTTGTAGCGTGATGTTATATACACTATAACCTTCCTCGATAAATGGACTATTCAACACAAAAAGATTTTGTCAATTTCAATCAGTAGTTCCTGAGATTAGCGCGTTCAAACAAACAGACAAAATCTTCAGCTTTATAATATTATATATAGTATAGATTAGATTAGTTAATACATACATTTACTACTCGTACATTTGGCACTTAAGATTTTTGAATTCTGATAAACAACGACATAATTCTTCAATTTAGTTTAAATACTTCTAATATTATGATATTTGAGGGCATTAGATTCATTAGATGATGAAATAGTGAAGAATGTAATAGTAAAAAATGCAAAACAACATCACGCCCGTAATCACGGAAGAGTTAGTCAGAGATGTATCTAATAGTACACCTACATTAAGCCAGCTATGTTTAAGTCTCATGTCATAGGGAGCGATCCTATTGCCATCAACCGGGCACAAATCCAGCCTTCGCTGTTGCTACTGAGAAATACCTGATGGGAAAACCCAATAACACTTTGCCCCACCCGGGAATCGAACCCAGGACCTCATGCACAGCAGTCGTGCTTGCTACCGCTAGACTAACGATGCAGGACAATGTGAGGTCAGTTTCGACATTGATATAATACCTACCTATGTTACCGAAAAGAGCAGTACCTATAATAAATCTTCATAATAGGCTTGTGTACTGAAAAAAACCTAATTAGTCCGTCAGTTAGATTAACAAAAAATATTTGATCCGTATTTTTTATTTTGTTACGATAACCAAAATTGACGAAGATACGACGCTTTTAAAATTTTCAATACGTCACTCCGTGGTATAATTTTTAGTGATTTCTGACGTCACGAGCCCCATTCCCATGTTTCGGTGCATTTTATCATCGTCAATGTTCAATGATTTACAAAAACAAAAAATACGTGTCGGTCTGACGGACTAATTTATTGATGATGGAAACTAGCCTATTTCTCAAAAACATTATTTCCTCACCTGTTTATAAAGGTGACACCTTCGAAAAGTTTATCCTGGTCGGGTGCCTCGAATATGTCTGTTGTTGCTAGCTGAAGGAACTCTACGCCTTGCTCCCGCCATTTCTGAAACATAAAGCAAATTATTGTTAGGAAATTAATCATTTATTCTTTAAAAAGTTGTGCTGATGGATGTGCCTAGTATAAGGGAGCATGGAAGTATTTAAAGTAAAATTATAACATTAAAAACTTGTGAAAAGGTTGGCACTTAGTCCTTCAATATCTCTGTAACTAAAAGGTTCCCAAGTACGGTCTAGATTAGAATTAAAAAAAAAAAATAATGACGGGGAGATCAAGTTAGAACTGAAACTCATTTTTTTTTTAGATCAAACCCGTACTTGTGGGGTATCTTTGGATAGGTCTTCAAAAATGATATTGAGGTTTCTAATACCATTTTTTTCTAAACTGAATAGTTTGCGCGAGAGACACTTCCGAAGTTGTAAAATGTGTCCGTCCCCCCTGTAACTTCTAAAGTATGAGAATGATAAAACTAAAAAAATATATGATGTACTATGTAAACTTCCACCGAAAATTGGTTTGAACGAGATCTAGTTAGTAGTTTGTTTTTAATACGTCATAAATCGTAAACCGCAATTTACCTTTCATTCAATCAACTCAAAGTTACAACGAACTACAAGAACTTGTATATTATGTTACTTGCTCCTACGGAACCCTTCATGGGCGAGTCCGACTGTAGTTGTTATTATAAGAGCGTACAGATTGTCTTGGCAACTTAGGACCCATTAATGTTAATATTTATCCGTGGTGCTAGGCAACTGGGCCTATCCCAGACCCAGTTGTAAACGTCCATTTGTGCCTATTGGCCTTGTTTCGTTCTGTCTCCTGCTGATATGGAGCGAAGTGGAAATTACGGTTATTTCCTACTCCTCCGCTATACTTTCTGATTCATTTCATTGCGGGGTCCAAGACAGTTAAATTCATTCTGTGAGGCTTCGTCGAGATTCATTGTCTTGGCGCTTTTCTGGTGGTCTCCACTGTTGATTCTGGCTTTCAGGAGTTACAGTTGTTTGGGAATAGCGTGGCGGGCTTGTCACAACAAAAAAAAAAGTTACATAATTTACGAATTTATTCTAGAAAACAGTACATACTCGTACTTACCAAAATAATTAACATCACAATGCCATAGCGTCATCTTTGAACTCAAAAGCAAGGTTGAATATAGTAACAAATTGCAGACATTTGTGAATTGAATAATTTAGGTACCTTCAGATCTTACACAAGATTTTCTTCACAATATTTAAATATCAAAAGTTTTACATTTTTCTGAATTTATAATGACATCATTACGAAGTAAACGTCACGTCACATTCGCTGTTAACTACATGACGTGATTTTGGAAAAAGTGCCAAATGACCAAATTGCTTTTTTATTTTTTCAGAGGCGACTAACGAAACTACACATGTAAGAGAAACTTATACTGCTGAACTGGACTATCCTGTGCCAGGGTACAAAGTTAAATGACCGCTCGCTAAGGGCACCCCCTGTGGGGTTCGGACCTCGAGTTAGGGCGCCATTGAGAAGAGATATGAAGGGGCAGCTAGGGTTCCAGCCTGTCCCTATCTGCCCCCTCGTATCTCTCCTCCTCGTAATATTACTATTAAGGGAATTTAAAGATACAGACTAAGGGCCGCGGGCTGGCTCGTTGAGCAAGAGACGAGCAGTAGGACGGAGGCGTCGCGATGAACCTCGGCAGCGAGGCCGGAAAACAGAACGCGGTCTGTTTTTGCTGTTACGATGAAAGGGGCAAAGAGGGTTAAATAGGGGTTGAAAGTTTGCCCGGAAGGACTTCATTTTTCCCGAAGAGAATTCCCATCGAAAACAGTTTTAATGTTAGAAAAATGAAGGTTTTTTTTGTTTGCTTAATTGTACCGAATAAGCTCCGAAAGTACTGGACCGATGTTAACTGCTTTTTCACTAATAGACAGGTAAATTACCAAGAAGTAGCATAGACCCACCCTATGCTATTTCCTGGTAATTAGAAAGTATTATGAGATAGTAGTTTCAAATTAACAGGAAGGAAAATTTTCTAAATCGACATCTTCATTGTAGATCTACATAAGACAACAATATAAAGAATTAGCATAACAAAACTAATTTTAATAAGTTCCAGACCCTTGTACTGATGAACTGCAGTTCTGTAGATATGAACACAAAGGTTTCATTCAATGGTACTAATTCTAAACTGAGATAACCGATCAATTGACAGTAGTGTGTCATGTGCAGAACGGATTCTTAGGATTATTGGAGGCTAGATAAAATTACATTTATTTATTTAATAAACTTACACACTATCTTCAATCTTAGGAATACTAACAGTTGGTTACGTGTAAATTGAGTTTTCAGTTGGCGACGTATTCGATGTAAAATATTTATTTATTTATTTATTATGAAAATGTATAAAAAGTTGCATTGATTGAATATTTGTAACAATAAAATACATTAAAAAAATAGCGAAGGGTAGGGGGTCGGGAAATATTTTTTCATCCCTTCTATTCGAAGTGTCGTTTTGATCCTCGCTAAGCGGGAGAAAAGTAGCTCTTTTCTCCACTAGACTTTTAAGCGGGCAGTAATGAGATTTGAATTTGGAACAGAACATGAATCGTTCATTGAAATCGCAAATTGTATACATTACTGGCTGTACGGTGCTAACACAACGGTGCTACGGTCACTAAAACAAACTTCCCTGTTCTTGTAATCGGTACGGACTTTTTAGTATTTTGCAAAAATAAAAAATGAGTTCTACGTCGAGTTCTGAAAGAGATAGTGCATTAACTCTTGAAACAATAAAAATAGAACCTAATAACGTCATACAAAACTTAATACCTACAAAATCCCGGTACAAATATTTTCTCATAGATAGAGGATGAAGAAAATCATCAGGCAATGTTCTTTGAATCCCTCGCTACGCTCAGGATTAAAAATAGCTCGCTCGCCGTAAAGATCATTTTGCTCCCTTGTCATACAATCTACTATTTCATACTATGGGGGTCGTGTCATGAAAATGGTTGAAAAACACTGCTTTAAAGATAATACTGGCGTGAGATGTTATGATTTATAATATGTCGTTGCTGAAAAAACATAGTTATCCTTACCTCTGCATCATTGGAAAATATTTTCAACTCGTATGTCTCGTTCATTGACACCACCCCTTTCATGTTCTCGTCATCTTTCAGCTGAAAAGTAAATAATGGGGTTATTCAAATATTAGCTTTAAACAGAAAATAAAAGAAATCAGTTGACCAATTTTACACTTTAGTTTAAGTCCGCGGGCTTTTTACGTAGGTTCTTGCGGAAGCGGTTTCCCATACGCATACCCCATGACCATGGAGTTTCTTGCCGGTTCTTCTCCATGGAAACGATCAACCCGAACCGCGCCTTTTTCGACGTTTTATAAGTGCCCATATCTAGGCCTATGTTATGTGGCCTATGTGAAATAAAATAGTTTGATTGATTGATTGAAAATACCAAAGATTAAAAGCTAAATAACTCAAAATACTTTTATTGTACTGGTTAAATTGATTAGTTGCGCATATATCGGCATTGTACATCCGATGGCAAAGCAGATCCAAAGCAATTAGTAATTAGCTAAATATAGTCGACTTTAACGCCTGTCTGTGTCAATAATTAATTGAGGAAAGTATCGAAAACAATCATGACTAATGCATGAGCTAGAATTTTAAGGAAACAAAAATTATTCTTAGTATAGGTCATAGTTGAGAACTTGAGACAATGAAACATTATGCCTTTTGTTAAATTGTTTTCCTGGATGAATGTTAAGTTTAGAATTAATTGTCCTGATTTAAATACAAGCCCATTTCCCTGTACAGGCGAAACATTATTAATGTCTTAAATCATCATCATCTGCCTTAACAATTGTCAAAGATGCACAAATGACAGCTGGGACGGTGGAAACTCGGTAAGTAATGGATGATCACCCATGCAAGCATGGCTTGACCTGAGGATTGACCCAAGTGGTTTAGCCATGAGTTCCTATAAAAATATAGTCTTTTTGTATTTATTTACTTAATTACTTACTAACCAACAGCGATAACTAGAAATATTTTACAACATATGAGTGTGTCAGTTACTATAACAAAAAAAAAACAAAAAAAAAATACTAACTGAAAATCAAACAATGAGCATTATTTAGGAATTAATTGAAGTGTCATTAAGTGTTTGTGAAGACAGGTATTAATGATAAAATATTGTGTTTCATGCTAAATCCAGCAGTTTATTAAAATCATATTTATGTATGTTGTAACATTTAGTTCACTACTACTGATTACTCATTTAATGTAACATTATTAAATGAGTATTTGTCAACTAAATGTTAGAAGTAATTAAAGCGTAATTATATTATTTGTTTGGCCCTGAGGATAAAATAGTGAACAAACAAATTTAGTGATGATTACAACATCAATATGATTTTAATAAACTGCTGGATTTAGCATGAAACACAATATTTTATCATAATCATCATCTGCCTAGCATTTTCTAAACTATGTTGGGGTCGGCTTCCAGTCTGAACCGGATGCAGCTGAATACCAGTCTATATTTTACATAGAACACAATATTCAACATTTATCATAGTTTTTAAATGTAGAATTAATATACTTAGTACAATATTTCTAAGAAACATTTTATTATTTATTTTTTGCAAAATAAATATGCAAAGAACTCGTCAGGGATAAATGATGCAACAATAAAAGACAAAAAAAGCATTTCTTGTTTCATTAATCAGGCTTGGGCAAATACTGACTCCATATTGTGGAGTACATACCACCACTTCATCTCATAGAGAGAAGGCCTATGTCCAAGTTGTGAGATTTGCCTGTTTCCCAGCAGTTTTGAATCCTCCCAGCATTTTAGCAGCTGATAATGCTTAAAATAATCTATCATAAACATCATTTTTAGGGTTCTGTTGCCAAATGGCAAAGATGAAATCCTTGTAGTTTCGTCCTGTCTATCTGTCGGTCTAAGTTCAAGTTCGCACTTGGCCAGTTTTTTCTTAAAGTATTGATTGAAATTAAGAGGTAATGTGAGAAACCATGTTTCGCAATTCACAATACTTTAGTGAATTGCATTATACTTCAATAAACAAATCAATACATTATGATTAGCTGACTTGTTTGTAACTATGTGTACAAATATTTTTGCCCTTGGCTGTACCATGCGACCATGTAAGTGGTTGTCGATTGAAATAAAAATAACAAATAATGCCATTAAACTATAATAATATTTTGTATTGGTAAGTATTAACTCGTGCGTTAAATTTGTGCGAATCGTCCAATAAGCCAGTTTTTCTGTAAGTAATTATTGTAAATAAAAAAACAAGTTTGTTAATGTTTATATGTTATGGAAGAGTGGAGTTTCCTAACACAGGCCTTAGACACCTAAAAGGAAACTCCAATCACTAGATTGTAAGAAAAACTTGGCAAAAACAATTAATAAATTTTTCATTTCATTTTTTCATTTTCAACTCACTTAGAATTTTTGTGTTTTTATTTTTAAAATTCAATGATTTTTATGATCAAAACTCAAACTCAAAAATTTTGAAAGGATCACTTTTGAATTGTTAAAAAACCAAAAGATGTCAAAGCTACAGTCCCAGTCAGAACGCAGAATAACTGTGATAGAACTGTAGTTGCCCTTTCCAATGCATGGGTTAGTCTATGGAGAAGAATCAAACAATAAACTTTATTGTAAACCAACCAAATGTATGTACGCTTAATTATATTAATTGTTATTTAATTGACACAGTTATTCGAAAATACCAGTTTATGATATTATGCTGAAGTTTTTTGTCTTTGTCCCTACGTAAAAGGTATGGATATGGATGGAGGGTTCCTAATGTTAGTGCTACTTAATACCCCATAGACATAACTGAGTATCATATTTAAAGCTTAGTTATTTGTCCACTGAGAAAGTATTTCTTGTTGATTAGAATACCAATAAAATTCATACTATAAAACCTACGACATGAGTGTTAAATATGAGCACAAAGATTAGTAAGGACCTATTCAAATACAGGGAACTTTGTATGATCATGAATAATAAAATAAACATGAAATAACTACTAAGTACACACTGGTCATACTATTTACCATGCTAACCACCTCAAGGCTACTCAGATGTACCTTTGCCACATAGCATAAACTATGGTTTCATTTAAAAACACAAATTAAAAAATAAATTGGTCATCAAAATAACCTACAAATTCGTACCTGTTTTGACATACTTTGGAAAGGTAGTGCTCCTAAGATTACAGTATCGTCCATTCTGTCATACCAGCGCCTGCTGGTCACCTTCTCCATCACCACATTGTATAATAAACTGGGATAGAAAGTCACCCTCGCGAACATTGCCGTGGCCTGGTGAATAAACAGTTACAGTTAGGTTTAGCGTCAGAAGTCGGCCGGCGGTTACTATATGACGCTGCGAAGCAGTGACTCTGGAACTCCGGTACCATGGTGAAAGCTGAATTCCGTGGTGGGGATTGAATTTTAATTTCTGTTTGTATCCTCCTTCCACTTAGAACTGGCTGACAGAACTACTGACGGATATGCAATTGACAGCGACAGCCAGTTACGTCTATCTTGTCAGTGTCAAAGTGTTATTGACCCTTAGTGTTGCCATTTTTAGATTCATTGTTGAATTTTCATTATCAAACCGTTTTAGATTTTATAAATTGCTGAATTGTATTTTATTAATTCTTGTAAGTTACAAAAATAGCATTTTATTGCGTTTTTTTATCTTTGTGCGTATGTTAAGTGAATCATACGCCTTAAACTATGGCATAGCAATGTGTCTCATTGATACAAAACATTGCTTTAATACAATTTGTAAGCGTTGGTTCTCGATCCAATTTAAACGGGTTACAGATATATATTTTAATATCAAACTCAGTTGCAATATTCTTTCTTACAAACTTTACTAATCTACAGCAATTCTTGTATTATTTTGCCATCGTACACTGAATTTATTGCTTAACACGGCTGTCGCTGAATATGGAAAAATAAGTACACAGGCATTTATTGCAGGCATTGCAGACAGAAATTGCTGTCAGGCAGTCAAAATGAGACCTTTAAATAATACCTACTTATTCATTGTGAGTTGACTAATCTTCTTCGTATTTAATTATGTAGGACAGCAATTAATTCACACACAAATGGCGTCTTTAGTCCCCAAAGATTAATAAACTCTTTAACTAAAACCGTAACCGAGTATCCATTACCTAGCTACTGTCAAAATCAGTAATTTTGAACATGTTCGCCTCCTAATATTTCACTATGTGGGATTATTTTTTTAAACTTATATAATTTATTAATTTGCTGGCCACGCCGGGTTGCGTTCAAAAGTTGAAAGAGATATCATCGACGTGATGTATCGCCGCCATTTGTTAACGCGGCGGGGTGCCAGCAGCGCAACGACATTCCCAATTCAAATTAAATTAAAACGCGGTAAAAACAACGTGTTTCCGTTCGGTGCGTCCGCTATTCACATTTGGGTGATTCGATCTGTGCTAATATATCTATGACTTGAAACTATGGTACGAGTACCGTGTACCTTCGATATAAGAAACATCAAACAGTAAGTACTTAGTACCTACTTAGAACATCACTGAGATAACCAGTTTTCATTTTAAGATTATATAGTGAAGAGCCATACTCGGACTGCATAATAGGACTCACAAGCTCCAGAGACAAGCAGCACCTGTATCAAAAACAAATCAACTTGTTTCCAGCATGAAAATTACATAAGGGAGTCAGCATTACTTACGGTGTAAATATATATGTCATACGTTCATGTCAATCGAATTCAAGTTCGGGCGCAGTCCAGGGTTCGTGTTAAAAGTCCGATTCCCCTAATTAATTATTTTGTTAAGAACATGACCTCATCGAGCTTCTCGGAAAGCAAGCTGATAATTGTCCAGTTAATGATGGGCATTTGTCTTACAAACAAAAGGGCTCACTCCAATGCCTTTCTTTGAACGTAATAGTTTTGTTATGTAGATTACGGCAGCCTAACATTAATAAAATGCAACGTACTGTCGCGATAAAATAACATTAAATATTGTTTTCAATTACGCATTTTAAATAGTTGATATCTTTGCCATTTGCGTTTAATGGCCGTTAAGTAATTACTTGCCTGTAGTTCTACACCCAACAACAGTAACTGTGTTAGGTAGATAAAATACTGAAAATAGACATCTGCATGTCTAGTGAACGCTTGTGTAGACGCACACACGCACGGTAATTGCCTTCGTTTCGACATGAAATAAATAATTTACCCGAATATATTTTGTAACTATCAACAAACTACGCCGCGCAAGCAGGCGAACAAGCGAGCGAGCACAACTCCACAACTCGCCACGGAGCGCATTAAGCCGAGATACCCCGCCTCATCTGTCATCATTAATGCCACGGTATCCTAATAAGTTTGCTACAATAAATAAAATAAGAAATATCAAAGAGTTGCGCCCCGTTTAATGGTTGTAATTGTGGCCAAATGAAATATGGCCGAAGACGATACGGACTCTCTGTCGTGGGTGTCTACCCGCCTTAATATCGACGTTTACACGCTATAAATATTTTAAATGATTATCTTAATGCATTTGAAGTCGTCATTTACATAAGCGCCGATGGAATGAGGTTGAGACGGGCCCGCTGCAGTTAAAACATTCACACCCCGTTCGCGAAATAGCCGCCAAAGTAAACGCGCTTTCATCACGTACGTCTCATAAATAGCGGCGCGGTGCAGCTCGCGTCGGGGCCGAACTAAATCTGACCGTATTATGCGCGTCCTGTCGAACATCAGACGCTTATTTGTGTCCGAAAAGCGCTCGAAAGACTTAAAGCCTTCCCGGTTGATGTATGGCGGCGACACGTGAATGCCGACCTTTATATTCAAATCGGCGGTATTCAAATGCGCTCGTTGTCTATGCGACGGTTGACAATTCGCGGGCACTTTCGAAAAAGGAACGCGGGAAACGTCATATCACCGACGGTGTTCGAAACTCGAATTTTGCTTTTTGGCGCATCGATACGCATCTGGCTTCTGGGCTGCGTTCAGGCGTCATGTTTGGTTCTTTGCTTTTATTTGAGTTCGATTGTGTCGGACGAAGATATAGTTTGAGATCTGTAGATATTTTGACGTGGGCTGCTGATAAAGTTAGTGTTTCGCGGCGGCCGGTGAGTTAACGAGCGTCTGAGTAATGAGCGATGCTATTGTGATGTGAACAATGGCTGGCGATCGCTATTGTTTATATAATTGAAAATGATATTCGATAACGACGCTTGTGTACCTACGTACGTTTGTGTTTAGATGCGGCACCTGCGTACGATACATTATCAGATAAAAGTATCTCTACTTTCATTTGTGGAATTTTTTGATGATATCTGCGGTAGATATTAAGTACTTAGTATTTACGTGATATGTTACGGTGTACGGCCACGAAGGTTATAATTAGGTACGGCGGTTTATTTACAAATTTCTTGTTCCGAAAGTTGATGCAAATTGTGTCGGAGGAGTTGGTCGGATGTCCTCACATCTGCATACAATGCCGCGGTGCATCGCTCCAGTTCAGCAGTAATTTACTGCTGATCCCACTGCTTAGATGTCGCCTGAAGATAGCTCGTATCTAATTTAAATCGAAAATAAGTGTACAAAAGTGCCGAAATGTATCCCACATTTGGGCACTTTGGCGCAAATGTGGGGCTAAGATTTAGAAAGACTTTTGTTAGACTTAGTAAATGGACTACCCTATAACAAAATCGGACCATTATTTTAGCCTTTCGTAAGAATACTTACTGCAACAAATGATGAACTAGCAAAAGAACCTGGCAATAATAAAGAAAAACAAAAAAAAACCGACTGCGTAAAAACCAATTTACTAATAACTAACTTAAATAAAAACTAAAAAGAAAGAAACAAGCCCAGTAGTTTAGAATTCTGTAACAATTCATAAATTCTTATGCAGAACAGAACGACTCACAAACGAAACTTTAGTAAAAAAGAAAGTATCACCGGCGACGAAAAAACTGTGAAGTAGCCGATTGTTGCGGGAGGTTGGACATGTGATGCAGAAGAGAATGTGAAGACATAAATGCTAGTGATAGAGCCATGAACATGGATGGCTAGTATGGTAAACATATGATTGTAAGTAGATTTGTCATGAAAGACGACAATTCGTATGGAAATAAGTAAACTTGGGATAAAAAAGAGACACCAAAAAAGAAAATGACATAGCTACTTAGTTCGAAAGAAAATGAGTTAAGCCTCTAAAAGACGAGGTTCATGTAGCTCGTCTCGATCAGTGCAGGAAGGAAATGCATTTCAAAGATGTTCTGCCAAGTTTGTTTTGGCAACAAATTCATTAACTACGAGTAACTACACATTTTTATCGTGCTAAGTAAACGTTTAATCGTAGCAATAATTTACTTCGATAAGCTTACCTTTTATTTAGAAAAACAGTGTAAAAAATAACGCAGGGCGTGTCGTATAAATTTTAAATTAAACAAAGGAGTTTTTATCATCAGCTGTTGGTAACCAATTAACTGTAGTTGGAACGCCTACCGTTGACAAATTGATGTGTATTCCTGAACGGGACCGCGCCCTTTTACATTTTAAAATGGCCGACTTTTTACAATCTATTTCATGTCAAATATAGGGATTAGGAGTTGTAGTTTTTGAAAGATAACATTTACGGGACAATTATTGCGTCCATAAATTAATAATAATGACGCATTTGGACTCGGCGATTATTGCACGGTCAGCTGTCTTCTAAACCCAGGGCAGAATACTAACCTTACCAACAAACCGGTAAAGCACTTGGATCCAGAAAGCGTTCTTTTCTCAACTGTAATAGACAGTCAAGTGACCAAGGCAAAGTGACAAAGTGTAATTCTATAAACGGTAACGAGGACGTAGAAGTCAAATTGTGTTGCAATGACATAAGCTACAGAAAAAGTTATGGCAATTCAGCTGAAAGTCGCTTTCGATATACGAAACAATTTGAAAGCGATTAAATTGCTACTTGTTCAGCCTAAGTTGTCTTCACGACATTAAAATACAAATGGGTCTTCCCACAATTCCAGAGATCCGGGGTCTTCAACCAACACAACACAAAACCAAGAGTCCCTTACAGATACCTACACGGGGTCCACCCAAAATTCCATAATCCCATGGACTTTCTTACCAAGAGACCAGAATACTTGCCTTTTAATATTCAGATCCCTGCAGAATCTGTACACGATTATGACAGATGACTCCAGCGCATTCTGCCCGTTAATTTACATTGTGTGTAATTTAACTGCGTGCGCGCAGCTTGCGAATGCTCACCTGCAAAGTCCTGCCGCCATTACTCTTTTTAATTGGTAGCTTGTCTTATAAAATAATTTTGTAACAGACTATTAACGTCTCATTATTGGAGTTCAGGAGGTATTAATAAAATCTATGTGTCAGATATGGAATTGTATGGATTTTATTTCTTCGTGTCATCTGACTTGAGGGAACGGAGTGGGGCCTTTGGTTCACGTCAAGGCTTCTGATCTCTAGTCCCCTGACCCAGCATCAATATTTTCTATGTGAGTAAATCGTACCTTTTTTCATTGTGTGGCATTTTATTTTTAAGGCGCCTATACGAGCTAAATTAGCAACTCTATTTGTGGTGGTTCAAACTTCGTTTGAAATGCTGTTAGAATAAAGTTCTAATCAGCTTGCACTACAAAGTGGTTGTTACGTCATCCACAGCGGGCCAAATAGCGCGAAATGAGTGGTTTCGATCGATTTACAAAAAACTATTGATTGGATTACAAAACTAAAACAGTATCATGCTAATATATTGCTTGTAGAATTATTTGCCAAAAAATCAGAATGATGGCATGCATATAAGTATGTTTTTTATTGTTTGAAAGATATTTTTAGAGGTAAGTTCGTGATTTCTTTTTATCGAGCCAAATTAATTGTATTATGTTTTCAAAACAGTATCATGCTAGCATATATCCTGAAGAATATCATATATTTTTCTGGTCTTGTTTATAGCAGTGAATCATATACTTTTAGTAATTATAAAACTCGCGTTTGGCTCGTGTAATGCCTTAAGCGGCTTCCACACACGCAGGTAGCAAATCATAAATATCGCACAAGTTTTGCTTCAGTGGTATGTGTGTGTGGACTGACGTAAAGTTTTACGAGGATCTCCAAGACTCCATCTTCATGAATGATGAAAAGACGTCGCATAAGTTCGTTCATCTTGGAGCCGATCAAATATCAATCGGAAACTCCTCGGGTGTAAATGAATGACGTCACTTTAACTACCCACATTTCAGTGCCACCGCAGCCATTTAACAACTTCAGCTTGCTATCGCAGTCGTTAAAAAAAACTAAAGGCACAAAAGCACATGCAAATTGACTTAATTTATCTACATTCATTGAAAAACCTTAGATGTCCAAACAAAAGTTTAGAGGATTCAATTCAAATCCAGCCATTGTTGTCTGCCAAAGTTTTTTTTTTCTTTTTAAGTTGATAAACGGTTCTCTGCCGGTAATTCGTTTAGAGTCGTCCATTAATTATGTTTTAAATCGGCAAGTCTATCATCGATTTTGACGGCGCGTCACTGGGGATGTAGTTTGTCAAAATCATTCCGAACGAGTGATTTGATGCCACAATGTTTGGGCTTTTTGAGGTGGGTCAAATTATAGAGCTAAAGATTAATGTTGCTATCGGCAAGCGGGGTTGTCAAGGCGATCTGGCTTAGCTTTTGCCGAATTAGAGATGTTTCTGGTATCTAACATTTTTTGTTTTTTTGGACACGTTTTGATGTGAATTGTGGGAAATCCAGATTCTCTTGTCAATTCCTAATTAATGCCCTAGTTTATGAATCTTTAATACTGTTAATAGTTGTAAGTTTGCAGTAATTTACTGTCTCAAATAACACCATATACAATTTTACATTTTGGTAACCATTGAATGTGTGAGGCAATCGTATTCAATGTTTATTATTTTTACTAGGTTGCCTATTATTAATATGCAGTTACCAAACTCCACGGAACCACAGACACTCCACTTCATTTTTACCTGCATTTTTTTAATACTTCTGCTACCGGCAATCTTGCGTGTTCGCGCATAACTAATAGACAGTTGTCTGTGGTAGTTTGACAGTTTGACTAATGTAAGTCTATAGTCGATGCTCAAGTTTGACAGGTGAATTAAGACATAGAATGGTGGTGTCGACAGGATGTTAACGGGGATGGCACTGTGATGAACTGATGACGTCAAATAGATCTTTTAGAAGTAATTTTTCTGGAAGAAGTAAATTATTGTCGCTAAAAAGTTTTTGTTTTGAAGTATCGTGATTCTGATTTTCATTATGTCTCATGTTACCTATTAATTTCTCCAGTACCTACTCGTATGAGTAGGTACTGGAGGAATTAAATCATGGTATGAACGTTAGGTACGCTAATGACACACTATAACCAATCTAAAAATACGTCACTAAATGAGGTACTTAGTTGTAGTGAATATATTGTTACCTACTAAAATATTAACACGAATCTACCTGAAAGACCAAAAATAAAGATCTATGTCGACATTGTCGACGGTATTGAAAAAAGAGAAAACAAAATTGACTGTTTTTGTGAAGGAATTGGCAGAGGTGACAGTAGCAGTTCATAAATATCCACATTTCTATATTATGGTTTAAGATTCCCATGTTGTAAGGGATTAACGGGATTTACTAGAAGTAAAGTACCAGGAAACTATCATTCAAAAGATGTAGCCTTACTGCATTGCGTTACAAAGGCCCCTCAAATCAGTCATGTCCACATCAGAACGGCGCAGTTATTCGAAGTTATGAGAGATATATTCCTAAGAATTGAGACGTACCATCGACAAAGAGGTATGCCGAGTGTTTTTAAATCTACCAACACTTACTGCACTCAATTTTTGACAGTTAACCCTTCGGTGTCTGCGTCTATGGTCGAAAATCCCGTGCGGTTGGTAGTTTTGATTGCAGATTAGTGGTTGTTATTGGTTGTCGATCGGTGGGTTCGATTAGACAGCAGATGGGTTATCAGGCTGAGTGTGCCGAGGTTGGAATGTCAACCGGTGTTCTGTCGGGTGTTTGTTTATGTACCTATCAGATGTATTGGTGTACGTTATTGAGGCCACGGTTTCTTTTGTTTACCAAAGGCAATATTTGAATAAAATATTATTAGGTTTTTTTGTAACATTAAGAACACCACTGCCTTCTCTGGTTTTACGATAACAATAGGCTCACTCTCTTTAATTTGGGTTTTAAAAACGTAGGTAACTCGCAAAATGTGGGTGTACGTAATAGGTCACCTCAGCCTATCCCGTCTAGGACTTCTAGGAGTAACAGGCATGCTATTAAAAGAACTACTATCGCTGGTGCTGAGCTTCACATTGGTAGAGTTAGAGAGAGGCATACTTATATCTTCAAATATTATTTATAGATTGAAAGTTTTGAGTACTTATGAATGTGGATGGCTATAAGAGTAGAGGAAGAACAAAGAAACGATGGATGGACTGTGTGAAATATGATATGGCTAGAAAGGAGGTGTCTGATGAGATGACGAGTAATAGAGGAGTATGGAGGAAGAAATCATGCTGCACCAACTCAAAATGAATTGGGATACGGGTAAAAGTGATTCTTGATTAGCATTTATGTTTCCAGATTTTTTTATTAATCCAGCATATTTTGTGAGCCTAAATAGAATGGGTAATTTACTCTCGAAATCTAGTAAATAAAAGCTACAACTTACCAAATAGTGCAGCTAAGTCTCCTTAATTAGTCAAACAACAACCTGAATGCAACATCTGCTCCAGGCTCCAGTAAGACGTTACCTCGAACTAATGAACAAAAACAACAGAAACTGCATGCAAAAACGCAATTATTAACTCAGTCTATGATTATACACAATTTTTAACCCTTACCATACCATGTTGAAATCATTGAAAACAAATGCGCGATATTAGCCAGTTGTACATTTGTTTAGTTTAAACTAACCTTACAATTTCGTGTCAAAATAGCATAATTATACATGCAAACGCCACAATTTTGAACCCTTATCAGCACACCACGTTGAAATCATTTAAAACGGACGCGCGTTTTAAGCCAGACTTACTCGTACATTTAGTCTTTCATACTTACCAATTTCGTCTCAAATTAGCATGTGTAGAGCGAAGGGCCTTTGTTAAGGGCTTATTAATCGTCAGCCGGCCAACCCTGAGCAGGGGCGGGGCGGGGCCAGGGCGCGGCAATAGCGTACAATTTGCATCACTGGCCACCGCTACTTGACCGCACGCAAACTGTCTGATAATAACGCGTTAATAGTACGTTAACACATGCAATCGCATCGCGAGGGTTGATTAATTACTTTCTGTAATGGACTTACTTGTTCTAGAATCTAGGAATTTTTAGTTATTATAATTCTAGATTGTAGTGGTTAGGGAGCTGTGGTATTTAAATTTATGCTGTTATCTTTAGTGGTTTAGTTATTAAGTGGATGCCAGAGCCCCTTAGGAATAGAATTAGCATTGTTGCACGTAGTTTTATATTAAATGCAATGGAGAAATTATTTACGATTAATTCGGAGACTAATGTAATTTAGTATTATTTACAGGAACTTTAAAGGTGGGAAGACGATGCGAGCTACTCCAGGAAGGACATAGAGGAGAAAACTGAAGACCGTGAGCTATGGAGCGGCCCAGGGAAGGCCTATGCTACAGGGTGAACTATCTGGAGATTTCCTGTGCCTATTGTAAAACTGTTTTTAAGAATGGTTAATAAAGGCTATTTGAGTTTGAACTATGTAGGATTGATGGTGCGATTTATTTTCTCATCGTTAAGGCCCTTTAATACTTACTTATTTCATCATCTAAGAGCAGTGGTGGCATAGTGGTACCGGCCCAGACTACCGCATTGTAGGTCGTGGTTTGAAACTCAGGCTGACGCATTACTTTGTGTAATTTTTTTCATCAACACTGGTAAAGAAAAACATCTTGAGGAAACCGGTATGTCCTAGAACCAAAAATTCGAAGACATGTGACATCTCTACCAACCCGCCCGCACGGTGGTTTACGACCCATTCACATAGAGTGGAGGCCTGTTTCCGTGAGTGGGAAAAATTATAGGCTTATCCTATTTCTCAATGTAAATCTCGAAATGACGTAATGAATTCGTTATTCCGACACATAGGTTTCAGCTGTTGGCACCGCTTCCATGTTTGTTGACGAAGCGCGCGAAATTATCCAGATTTCGCGGCAAATCTCCCGCGCCCGCGGACTTTGTTTATGATCTGACAAAAGTACACTTTAAGGCCTGCGCAGACGAGGCACTTTTTTCGGTCGGGAATCGAGATGAATATGTGTTGCGTTAGAAATAAATTTTACAGATAAAATAGTTTAGCATTTCTAAAGTAACATAACGAGGCCAAAGAAACTGTGGCGGCCTAAAAAGCGCGTCGGGTTGACGATGTTGCCAAAGTCTCAGCAAACACCTGGATGTAGAGGGATGCACAAAAGCAGGATGTTTGATTGAAAACAGGTGAGGCCTAAACCCAGCAATAGCTGATTTCGGTCTAAAATGATGATGAAGTAACATAACATCACATCTTTACTGCACGCCTTTAAGGGATAACTCTGAGACGCGCAGCGGTGTCCCATAGCATTGTCCTGGGGCTCAATTCTGCTATTTTTATAAATTCGTTACTCCAACACGATTCCATTCCCATCCCATTGTTATTTTGCTTAAAGTTCGTAATCTGCTAAATTCACAATGGTCGATCACTGGTCGGTCAATGGTCTGGTAATAAAATTGTGTTTTAATGACTTTGTCGTATTGCCATTATTATGAAACCGTTAGTACAAATGGTTTTCGAAATCTACTACTATTTCGATTTCATTTAAAATATATTTTACACAATTTTGTCAATATGTACGAGATTACCATTCTATGACATTTCTTTCAATGGAGTGTCAGTGGTTGACCATTGACAAGTCATAATGACGTCATTATATTAGTAGCTTACCAAACTTTTCAAAACTTGACAGAACTTGACCATTATGAAATCAATTATCGACTATTCTGACACTATTGTAATAGCAGACTTGAGGCCCAGTAGTAATGACGAAATGTGGGGACCATTTCGCCAGTTATATCTGGGAGAATTCGATTTGTCCTCCGCCGACGACGCTCCTCGTCTGCAGCCACCTTTACCATTACAGAAATGATAACTTTAAGTAATTTTAAACCGTATCTCTTTGAATTAGGGACTGATAAAGTGTAACGTGATGTATTTTTCAGCGGTTATTTAGTTTGACGCGGTGTTTTGTTTACTGGTTGAAAATATTCCGGTGCGGTTTGGTGCGCGCACGCATTGCGTTTGTTTTGTTATTAATTTAGGATTACAGCAGATATTGTTATGTTTAATGTGTTTATGTATAAGAGTGCTGAAGTGGGTAGGTACCTATACCTACTTATAGATAGAGATTGATTGGGCACTATGTATTATTTGTAAGTACAGTACAAGACTTATTCTATGTTTGATTTTTAAATCCGTTCTTTTGGTAGGGCCATTTCTTTTTTTAATGTGGAGATTTCCAGGTTGTGGACCTAACAGAAAATAGGGCCTGAAGTCCTAAAAAAGTGACATACACAGACACAAAGTCGCACAGAGTAGACGGACAGTCTATCAGAGGGTTACGATGATGGAACTAGCCTTTTCTCAACTATGTTGGCCAATCCAATCATAGTTAAACCAGAATCCAGTGTTACTGGATGCGGACAGCGGATACCAGTATTTTACTTGGAGTGACTGCTGGCTCTTCTGACCTCCACAACACAATTAATTAATATGGTTAAGAGATTTCTAGGTTTACATTACTTTTAAAGTTCATTAACTTCTGACATCAACCGAAGCAGCAATCATATTGCGATGAGAATATCTATCACATTGTATCATTTTGACAATTTTGTATGGGAATAACATTGCTGTTATAAAACTGTACTTAAATCCATGTTCACCGAAAATCTAAAAACTTCTGTCATGCACTGTGACATGTTCCCATACAAGAATGTGTTTTAAACAGCTGTTTTTAGCAGACCGTCATCTTTTTGGTGAACATGGACCTTAGACAAGCTTAAACATGACTTACATGACCATCCTAATTTAAAAAAAAAATCGTCTAACCAGCCATACCATCTCCGATCCGCGAGAGATCTATATGAGATAAGTATTATATTTTTTAAAATAAAAAACCGGCAAAGGAATCGTGGCATTAATCCGTTGGCATGAAAGGAGGCCGAGTGGCCCCCCGAGTGGCAGGTGCGTGTGCGCAGTGTAGGCGAGCGGGAAATATGTGGGGACAAGTGTGATCCCGCCATTGTGTTATGTGTAACCTGTTTTTGGAGTTTTGGGGCATTTTTAACAATTTTATTCTGGCTGAGACGGACCTCAATCAAAGGAGCAGTAAAACAATTATTATTTTAAACTGTCGAGCTCGTACGTACGATCCTCGTAACACCTCCTAGGTTACGATGCTATTTACTATCTGCCGGCTCATACGGTGTTCAGTCAGGAAATTCAGTAGCGAAATTAGGGTCAATTGTCTTTTACAAGCTCTGCACGAGTGCACAGTATTATAATAATGCTTTCAGGATGTTGTTGCGATTGCCCCGTTTTTGTAGCGCTTCAGAAATGTTTGCTCAGGCCCACACCGATGGCTTCCATGCCATTATCCGCAAAAAACGGCTTCGCTGTTGTGCAGAGTGCGGAGTAGTCGCAACTATATCCTGAGAGCGGTGGCGGAGAGCTATTCTCCAAATATCGGGCATTTTGTGAGGAGGTTGATTAGGTAGGAGACGTCTTTCTGCCTGGTCGTCCTTTGTTTTAATAATATTACTTTTTATATCCAAGTTACTAACACTAGTATGTAAGATGTGTGTAATACTAACAAAATATGGATCACTGTTATCTGAATTAAACGAATTTTTTTATTTTATTAAATTAAATCGTTCGGGATTCTTTTTAAAAACTCCGTGCTGCAACATACACTTACAGATTCATAACGATAATGGCTCGAATCCTGAAAGATAAGCAAATCAAGTATCTTAATGACTTGGCTCGCGAGGTTGTCATGCACATGGGATGTAAACTCGGCGATCATTGTTCACTACCTACCGATAGTCCTTTTAGCCAATGGCTTAATTATTGCCAAGAGCCTCGACCAATACCTGAGGAGGCTCTCGTTAGGCAGCTGGATCAAGGGCTTGATTCAGAAAGCGATACTTATTACTCCTTTACAGGGCTCGTATTTGGGGGTTCCTTTCTCTAGAGCCCTGTCTGCTGGTAGCGTGGTCACCCTGTTACCGATACCGATGGACTACATTTTGAAGTGTTTTTTTTTGTATTAAAAATATATATTTTATATACTTGCTAATGAATATTTAACGGGATCATCTTGTAAAAATTAGGTGAGGTAATACCGATTAGGCGCAGTGCTTATAAGTGTGACCTTTATTTAGTAACAGTTTCTTATCTTTGACCAGCGATCCCTAAAAACTGTCCAAAATAAAAAAGGCCGTATCGCCCGCAGCGCCCCTCGCGGCGAGCAGGCGGAACCAATCGTTCGGTTACGGTGTCACTATTATTTCATGTGTTCAGACAGGATCACACAGGATTTCTGGATAATTGTTCACACGTAGATTATGTGATTTTAAGGCTAGGCAGGACTCGTGGTCACCTTCCGAGTTCTACAACATCTTAGATGTAAATCTGAAGAGTTAGTGACTTCGCTTAATTAATTAAAAAAAAACCCTAAAATCAGGATTTTGTAAACAGCTTAGTTCTCTCATGGAAATGGAGTTATTTGTAAAGTTACTTAGTTTGATGACCAGGGTGCCAATTCTGTAACTTAACGCTAAGCAACACGCCATTGACACTCTATCGACACACTACAGACATTATGTTGCCACTGTTGCAAATTTGGTATTCTGCAAAAACTTCAATGGCGTTTCAGCGGTGTCTCAGTAGTGTGTCGATAGTGTGGCAGTTCGATAGACACAACTGTCAAATACACTTAAAATATTTACAACCGTGACTTTGGCCATCATGATGACATTGACAGATTATAGTGGATCAGAATACCAATTATTGCAATAATAGTCTTTCTATGGCGTTTCAACGGCACTACAGTTGTAAGTCAATGACCATAAAAAAATTTAGAATACAAAATGTCAATGATTCTAAGCCTATATAGGGTGACTGGTTATTAGTGTACGATACTTAAACACGTGATTATACTCATGATAACAAACACCTTTTACTATGGGACCAAAGCCGAAATCGCGAAAAGAAAATCAGCTGTTCAGTACATTAGGCGAACATAAATGTTCACCGACACACTATTGACAAATTGGTTATTTTACAGAATTGGGCCCCTGAATGCTTGGTTGACGGCTTCGTGGCTTCGGCTTCGGCTTGGTTTACACCCTTACCTACTGTCCCGTGGCTTTTCAAAGGCCTACCCCAATTTCTTCCAGGAACTCTCATTACCCTGCCATTTCGAAGCTTGCAAGTGAAGACATGAAACATCTACGTATACTGGACCTGGTTGGTGCATTATAACATTTAAGTATAACCCACTCCATCTCAAATCTTGACTGCCTCGGTGGTCTAGTGGTTACAAGTGTGACTGCTGACCACGAGGTCCTCGGTTCGATTCCCAGGAGGTGCAAAGTGTTATTGGGTTTTTTCCCATCATGAATTTCTCAGTAGCAGTCATGAAGTCTGGAACTGGATCTATGCCCGGTTGATGCCATTACGCTTGCCCGTTAATACATATTATGAGACCTAAACATAACTGGCGAAATGTGTATTACTATTAGGTATATCTCTGCCTAAGTTTTTTAAAAAAAAACCCACAGAGGCCTCATCAGGGATTGGCTCCAGGCCTTCAGCATTAATTTAACTATTAATAAAAACATTCGCATTTTCTCATAATAGAATGCTACTTTATGAGCATAAGAGTATTTTTAAAATAAAACTACACACGAGTATATACGATATAAATGTGACTCGTACGCCGCAGGAGTCTAATCGATACCTGCGATAGTGCTGCACCGAGGTCCATATCGATTATCGATAGACTGGACGTTGGTCAATACTCCACTGATCGGAGTTCCCATGGATTTTCTGTCCAACTGATCTTTGACAACTAAACAAACTATTGTATGACAGTTTGATGTAAATAATAGTAAATAAATAAATATCGCTGGACATTACACACAGCGCCGTCTAGTGCCACACTAAGCAACGAGGGTTGTGTCGTGGACACCATATAGATACTTTTTGTTTCTAAATACATACTTATTATACATATAAGCATTCATAACTCGGAAACGAATGTCCATGCTCATCACATAAACATTTGCGCCTACCGGGATTCGAACCCGGGACCCTAAGAACGTAAGGCAGCCTCACTACCGCTGCACCCTTCGCGTCGTCACCTTTCTCTTTCTTGTGTTTTCTTGTACACAGCCATGGATGGACGGTTCTGCCATCTGCTCATCCAGGAGGGTGCAGATAGTTGCGCATTATTGGCAAGAAATTATTAATAACTAGCTGACCCGCGCAACTTCGTCTGCGTCACATAAGAGAAAGAGAGGGTTACAGAGATTGGGTCGTAAGCACTTATAATACAATTTTCAAAGAGCACATCATACACATCCTTCCGCATAATGAAAATCCGCGCCCGTTATATGATCATTATTTTGCTGCGGAGTTATTTAAAACGGTGTATCTCCTAAGATATGCATTGAAATCAATTTACGTGCAATACGAAACGCGTCCATCAATTCTTTTAATATTGTTGATGGCAAAATTTGAAGTAGATTGGACCAAGGAATCACATTTTCCCATACAAACTTTGCCCCCCACCTTTTCACCCCCTTAGGGGTATAATTTCAGAAAATCCTTTCTTATCGTATCATAGGCATACGATAAGAAATGATTTTCTGAAATTATTATACAAAAAATACACCCTCCAAGCTTCAGGTTTCTACAATCTGCGGTAAAGGCTGTGCGTTGATCCATCACAGTCCTTCAGGACAAAGCATTTTTATTGTTTGTAAATAGTAGGATTTGAACTCGTTTGTATTTGTAACTTTTCGGGCTTTATGTCTGATGTACATTCGTATAGTCTACATTTTCTTCGTAGTATTATTTCATTTGTAAATACAGGGTGGAAACGATTAACCGGGCAGAAAGGGGAGCTTCCTTAACCGTTGAGTATTAGAAACAGGATCGATTGGCATCAAAAAATGTTTTGTGTAAAATAGCAATTTTCTTGCTAACTGTACTTTTTTTAATCTGTGAATGGGGATCAAAATTTCACGAAAAATTACGGATGGTTTCCTAAGACCATTTTCATGTAGCTGCAACGGTTAAGGCTTATCATTATTGGCATCAAAAAAATTGTTTTATGTAAAATGGCAATTTTCTTGCTAACTGCACTTTATTTTTTAATTAAATCTGTGAATGGGGATCAACATTTAGCGAAAAAGTTATGGATTGTTTCTAAGACCTTTTTCGTGTAGCTGCAGTTCCCCTTACTGCCCCGTTTACAGTTTCCACCCTGTATTACCAACTACTTATACCGAGGAAAGCCGATTTTCTTGAGTTTCGCTATTTTGGGCGTATTCACTTCAAAAATCAAATTTCAAGAAAATTGAGAAATTACATTTACCTGTATTAGATTTGAAGTATTTACAGCACTATTAAAGGTTTATACTTCATTGGATTTTGTTCTATAGGTGTATGAAGTTTATTAATTTTAAACACAAAACCCTCTTTTTTACGTCTCTGGATGAGTTTTTTTTAAAATGCTGAAACAGGTATTTCTTTATTTTTAATAATAAGTATTTACTCTGAGTTTCATGATTCTAGAACAATCTAAAAAAAAATTTTCATACAAACTTTACCCCCCCTTTTCACCCCCTTTTTCAAAATTTTCCATAATTTCTATAGCCTAAATGTTATTCTGAGTTTATTTAAATAGATTAGTGAAGTTTTCATCAAAATCCGTCCAGCAGTTTTTACGTGATGCGCGTTCAAACAAACAAACAAACAAACAAACAAACAAAAAATTTAAAAATGGTTTTAATATGTTCAGTTACTTATTTTAAGTCACCCTGGGCGATTTTTTTTTTTTAATCTTCAATGTACAGATTTTTTGGTCTCAACGATTTTATTATATGTATAGATGTATAGATAACTTGCTTGCTTTTTTGCCGAATGATTGCTTAGAAATTCGTGCACACCGAGGACATTGCTGATGTTTAAGATCTTACTAAAGTATCAAACTCCTTGCTAGTGTTGCTACGAGTAAGTAGATTAGTACAGTGTAAACTTTAGACTCGAATACATGTATAAGTTACCACAAATTGTTAAATGTCTTCAAATGATTTTTAAACCATAAAAGTTCAAAAATTGTTTTAGAAAATGTGACAGTTGGTTTTAACAGATACGGTATACGCTGGCGTCTGCACTTGATGTCAGAAATAGGCGTGGTTCTGTCCCCGGACGAGCCCCGCCGGAAACATCTCTAGGCTCACTTATTTTCCGGAAAGCCCACGGAACTCCAAGTCTAGATATTACATAAGTACATAGTATATAATGTCAATGGCATAATTATATACCCGCGCAACAGGAAACACTCACGTTGCGTTGCTTTCAAGTAATTTCACTTTCTCCTCTTCTCTAGTGCTTACAATCTCACATCTAGGATAATTTTAGCTTCGTTGCATAATGTATGCATCATGCTGTGGTCAATTTTAAGGCTTTAACTTACTACAAGCAAAGAGAAGCAATGTGAAAGCTATAACTCTTAAACAGATACGGGCCCAGTGTGCTGTGAGTAAATCGTGTGGATTTACTCAGCACACTGGGCCCGTATCTAACTTATCTACGAGGAAAAGAGTTATGGAGCTGACATTGGGAATATTATCGTAAAAAAATCATCATCATCATCATCAGCCGAAAGACGTCCACTGCTGGAGTCTGGACATAGGCCTCCCCAAGTGTCGCCACATTGACCGGTCCCTTAATTGCGACTCGCATCCAACGGATTCCCGCAACCTTCACCAGGTCATCGGTCCACCTAGTGGGAGGTCTTCCAACGCATCGTCTTCCGGTTCGCGGTCGCCACTCCAGAACTTTTCGGCCCCATCGGCCATCCGCTCTGCCAGCAATGTGCCCTGTTTGGCAATTCTTCGGGCCACGTCGGTGACCTTGGTTCTCTTGCGGATGTCTTTATTTCTGATTCGATCACACAAGGAATAAAACAAATAAAATCCCGAAAATCGGGTTCAAATTTTTCTTCGATTTTGACACAGGAATGTATGATTACAAGCGAGCGTATGATACTAGACAAGACGATTTGTTACTGTTAATAGGTATTTGAATATCTTTGATTCTTACCCACTTTAGTCCCAAAACTTTGAAGGCAAATATTGCACGGAAACCGACATTACAAAAATTGGAAAACATGTGACATCTACCAACCCTCACTGGGTCCGGAGAGTTGATTATTACTGCTATTAAGTCATGGAGTAGGAGGCCTGTATCCCAGCGGTGGAAATATTATAGGTTGATGCTGAATAAATTAATGATGCAACTGCTGGTACAATGTTAGGATCGCTGCACGTTAGCTTATGCAAGAACAAACGCACATTCATCGCGTAGCCACCGCCTCGCTTTCAATATAAAAGTATATTCTAGGGTAATCATTTCTATCTGTGCTAGATTACTAAATAATGAGTGCAGTTATCTTTAGTCGGTTAGGAAGACTCTCACGAACATTTATCTATCAGATGAGCAGTTGCTCCGTGCAACGTAACGAAAACTGATGCTCACTAGAGGTTCAACTCCCGTAGTTAAATCTCTTGACAAAAATG
Organism: Xestia ashworthii; assembly: GCA_950022955.1. NCBI lineage: Eukaryota > Metazoa > Arthropoda > Insecta > Lepidoptera > Noctuidae > Xestia > Xestia ashworthii. The sequence goes on along the minus strand of OX465566.1, from coordinate 2,595,734 downwards.
ATGACGTTGGCTTGACCTTGTAAGCCTCAAAGCTTCAAATTATTTTTGGGTTTCATGTAATGATTGCTTGTTGAACTGGTAACTTATATTTTATTCGTATTGTTCCTCGCACGCCGATACCAAGTCCAACTTATATTTGTCGCCATGGCCGAAATTCGGTCAGCAGGGCTAATACATTGTTTAATCTGAGGAATTTGCTTATATCACGTTCTCTATAAAGAATAATTCCCAACTGAGTACTCATTTGACACGCTTCTTGGTTCCAACAGATTTCATCGACGTTTACTAGGCTATTCGTTGGTCCACCTTGTGACTCACACGTATTTGAATTTGTGATTCCTGGTCAAGGCCAATCTTCAGGAGTAGACGATTTTTTACTGGGAGGATAATCCAGTTGACAGTAGTAAACTTCCAATACCAATAACACTAGGTTCTTGCCAAAATTCGGGACCGCTCAATGGTCTTTGTCCAGCAGTCCATCTTGCGGCTGAAATGATTCATTTTTCAGTTCAATTAAAGTATCTTTATTTTTCCAAGCGTGACGTCGTCGTCGTGTCTCCTTCGTCGAGACCTTTTCCTGGTTATGTCCAGAACTGTGATCCATAGCTTGTTGGTTTTGTTCAGATCGTCTAACCATCTTCTGCTTCCTCTCCTCTTAGTAGGAACCTAGGGAATTAGGTGGTGTACTAATGGTGTATTTTTGGTTTAATTTTTTAATTATTACTTTACTATTTATAACTTTACTATCTATCACGTTACTATCTATAACTTTACTAATAATTACTTTACTTAAATTCTGTCGGACTTTTTTTAAATGTCTTCCATTTTGTATCTTATCTACTTTCCTATTTTAAACAGAATACTTTTTCTTTCCATACCCACCAACCTGCAGCCCTAAGGCAGTATTGGGAACGTTATAGGCTAGTCGCAACCAACGTCATCGTTAAGTCTTTTTATTTTTCCTTTGAAATTTGACAATAAGCGGTTTACGTATAAAATCATTACATTTTCTATTCAAATTCTGTTGTTATTTTCGTTGACTAAACAAAAACCAATTGTTATTATATTGTATACATAGGTTAGAATGTAAAAAATGGCAGACAAGCAATGTGTACCGTATTAACCACAATCAAACGGCATGAGCTGTTTAAGTGTCCACTCGTGGTCATGAATCAGTAACGAGCTGTTACGAGTGGTTCTTGTGTTACACAAGTCAGCTACAGATTCATGTAAGAAGTCTCCAAGGTCTTATTTAACGGCACTAGTAGATTAATTGTCAACGATAGTACAAGTATTCAGCTCTCACGGAGATTATGGATAACATGTGAGCTAATATATAGCAGTTTGCTATAACTTAACATCATATAATGTTCACCCATAGTGATCATGCGGGCTTTATAAGAGCTATTATACGATTGCGTGTAACAAGCTGATTAACATTACACAAATTCCACTTTGTGCAGCAAAAGGCATTATATCTTTGTTATTTGAAGCCACAGAATAACTGATTACATTATAGTAGCTCACGTGTTCTTTCTTAAAATGCAAGTGGTCTAAGGGTACACTCGTGGTCTTCAATTCAGAATGTAGCTTAGTTAAAGTCCACAAAAATCCTTTAAATTGCTTAAAGCTGCATAATACTGAACTTGTTACGTATATTAACGCTGGAAGCGTGTGGTCTCCGTGACGCATAATAACGTTCTTATTCAGGTGAAAACTCACTTTTCACCTATTGCAAGTCGAGTGTACTGTAATAACTCTTCATAAGTGCTAAAGTTACCGATGTTACCCTCTTGTGACATCTTATAATGTAGTTTTGTGCTACTTGAGAGTGTTCTGTAGTTTCTGTGTCCATTGCAGAAGGGCGTGGGTAACTATATGTAGGTATGTTTACTCCCAATATCAGCTATCCTATCTTATTTCCTAATTTACAACCATTACATCCAACACCTAAAAATATCCCCAATGACTCAAGCGTAAACAAAAACAAAATAAACGAAGGATCGATATTATTTGCGAGCAATCAATTGATGAATCGAGTAAATAATCAGCCACCCACATGCAACATTCATTACCGGCTTACAGTGATTAAGAGTTGAGTGTATGCTATACATGTGCAGCAATGTATGGTGGATGTGGCGAGTGTCTCGTTGTGTAGACTTGGAGTCATTGACCGGAGCCTTGACCGCCGCTCAGTGAAAGTTAAACTGCAGTGATGCCAAACAAGATACTAACTCAGATATAGATTTACTTTTGAATCGACTCAAGTATCGGAATGGCAGAGAAGAGAACCATTTTAGCATTTGCATAGATTATTTCGAACCACTACGGTCCGGAAGAACGCATTTAGATTGAAATGGGACAGCAGAAGCCCCAAATAATTGCAAAAAAAAATTGTTTAAAATCATTGTTTTAATGTACAACACTTAAAATTAAAAATAATCAACAACAATTACACAATAGTCAACAAAAACGCGATCAACAGCACAGACAACAACATTATTTGTTTGCACACAAAAATAAATATCACAACATTATAACATAAGTCAACACTGATGGAATTACATCTCCATCAGATCTACGAACTTTGTATTTACACTGGCAACCCCTGCTTATAAAAATAAGCTATAGAACCTCTTTGCCCCTTAATTTAAATTTGTTGTTTTTTTAGTGCTTGTGGCCTCCCTTGTGGTGGTAGACGTGTTTGTAGACAGGAACATGGACGGGGTAGGGCTTGGGAATTGGGACCTCGACCCTCTTCTCGACCTCAACGGGGTAGGGCTTCTCAACCTCATAGGGGACAGGCTTCTCAACGGTGTAGGGAACTGGCTTCTCCACAATTTGTTGCACTACCTGTAAAATAATTTTGGGGTTAGTCTTCGTTTCTGGGTGACATCATTTGGGAGGCTACGGAGAGATTATCTCAACGTCCTGAAAATTTACTCGTTAGCCTAATTAAGAGTTTTTTGGAAGAAGAAAGTGCACTTTAAAAATTTGAATTTAAATATTGGGTGTCCAATTTTGGGGTGAGAGAACGTATCCATTAATGTAACTGGGTGCAAACTGTCACAAACGCACTGTTCTTTTTTCAAACGCACGCCTGACTGCCCGCGCTTTTACTTTCTGTCATGGCCGACTGAGTTACGTAACTTGATGCAGCATTGAATGGGTAACGTTATGAGATAATTGCAAAAACGCATCTAGACAATAACTGTGATATAACATCAACTTTGTACTACTTTATTTGCCGTGTAAAATAATTGTATAGTTTCTCCTTTGGCAGTTACTTTGCGGTTTAACTTTAATTGAATTGATGTCTAGGAGAATGTCGTTTTGCCTGTAGGGAGTAGGTGTACTTAATTGGTCCCATGTTTATGTTATGGCCAATGTTAAATGGCGATAATTAGTTTTTACAGAAGGTAGACAAAGAAATGCAATTTACGGCAATTCTTTTATGCCTTTTATGAAACTAACCGTGAAAGTCATAAAGAGTTGTGACCGTTTTATTTGCGTATTAAATTGTTATCTTTTCTTTGTTTTTGTTATGACTATAATACGTGTTTGAAATTAATGTTAATTTATTCATATATTTTATACTTGCGGCAGTCCGGAGCCACCTTTGACAGAGTATGCCAGTGTTGCATTACCAAAAAATGAGACCGACTAGTTCTGACAGTTAAATCAAGAAGAAAAATCAATGCAAATGCTGCTATATGCAATGATGTAACACGATAGTGTGATGTTAAAGAGTAATTAACAGATGATGTATGAGTACAATTACCCAGCACGGTTTAGCGGTCGCACGATTCGCGTTGTTTTTCGTCATAGAGCAAATCAACTGAATTAAGAAAGAATCATACTTAGCAGTAATTGAAGCAATTAATCAGATATAAATCAAAGGAATCTAATATTATAACGAAGGACAATTTGGTCTGAACTGTAAACATGCAGTACCTATCGGAAAAGTACAACGTGTTGGATTAATTATTTAGATGAATGTTCAAGATTTAAGACGAAATTCACTAAAAATAATTGCATCATATTTTACACCAAAGCCAGTATATAACTAATCAAAAATTTTGATTGTCATAATTAAGTACGCCTTATTTCAATTTTTAATCTTCATCATCTGCCTAGCCTTTTCCCAACTATGTTGGTTTCGGCTTCCAGTATTTTACATGAAGCGACTACCTATCTGTCCTCCACAACCCAGCTAGTACAAGGAAGCGATACCCTTTGGTAAGACTGGTTGTCAGATTTTCGAGCCACTAACTACATACTTGAATTCCTTATTTCAATTATTAGACTGACCGAAAAATTAATTCGCAAGATTCGGTATTTGATGTTGAAGTACTCCAGCTTTTAAGAAGTCAATAAAATCGGGATTCTAATCAAAATTTGTGTCTAATATTCACCCATCATAATGAACACTAAAATAACCCAAACTACGTCACACAGGTGGACGTATCGTAAAGTAATGGACAATATCAAAATGAAAGGGAATGTCTTTCTGGGTGCGTTACGCAATTCGCTGAGCTATTTGAATGGCCAGCACCGTAACCACATTCGGGATTTGTGACAATCGCTTCCAAGACCTTTGTAGTTTTGGACTTCCAACAGGATTAATATTTCGGTAGCTTTTTGACGACTCCAATTTCGTTATCGGTTACAGTTCATAGGGCTAGAGGCCTAGGGTGGGGACGGTTGCCTAGATGAAACCGATTCACTTTCTCCAGGCCCTTTGGGCTGTTACCAGATAAATTGCTACTTTTTAGGCAAGGTATCATGAGCTATTAAACATTTGAATTAAATTTTGTACCGAATCGATCGAAGAGGATTGGTTCATTTTCATTTGCCTTTAAGTTTTGCCAGACAAATTGGGCCCGGTACCTTGTTTTACCAGTTTTTCATGATTTTTCCCTCAAAATACCCATGTAGTTAAATGATTTTTTAAAATTTTAACGGATCACAATATCGTTGTCTTATAAATCCTTCCTAAATTTTTATTTAAAAATAGATGTCAGATTTCATTTTTTTTTAATAATAGCAGTATTCAAAAGCTTACCTTATAAACTGGCACATGGATAGGCTGTTCCACTGTCACGTGGACGGGGTAAGGTTGCGGGATGGGGACCTTCACGTACTGCGGGACGGAGACCGCCACGGGATGCGGGACCGGGACTCCGATCTTCTTCACAACCGTGACGTGGTACGGCTTCGTGTGCTCGGAGTGCGAGTGACCTTCCGGCTCCCATTCATCCGAGGGTCGGGCGGCAGCGAAGGCCGCTAGGAGGAGGATTGCTGCTGTTCTCTGGAAGGTAATGGAGTTATATGTTAGTATTGCTGGAGCACTGCTGGACCTGGAGAGAGTGCTGCAATCCAGGGAGGGTAGTCAGTAATCCTGTTTTTCTAGATTGTGCCAACTTCTCTTTTTTTTTTATAAATGTTGTGTGTAACTCTTAAATCACTTATTTTTGAAATTTTGATCGTGTTTACGATCAAAAATAAGTGATTTTAGACTACCATAAGGGCGGGTTTCCTCCATAATTAATTTGATATGTCGACTATAAATTCAAAATGTAAAGTACCTAGTACATGAAATTGAAATCAAACCTACTATCTCGCGCTTATGCACTTAACTTCCGGGCTATTCCACTGTCTTTCGAATGTAATTTACATAATTAAAAATTTTTATAATTAAAAAGCCTTTTCAAAGAGAATTAATAAGTTTCTAATTTTCGATTCTATTTCAAAATCAGAATATCATTTGACATTAATGATTGTCGTATAGTGTCAAGTGAACGCATAGCCCATTCACCGTAGAACAGGTAGTAGCAAAGTTATGATATAACATTACAGAATCATTATGTCACAAGCTATCACAGATTTAAACTATGCATTATGCATTTATTTATTCTCAATCAGAGCGTGAGAAGTAATAAAAATATTATTCTATGAAACATTTTGACAGTTCTAAAACCCGCCATGTTTTTTGACAACACTTTTTTTAGATTGAACTTCCACGCAAAGGTACCACATTATACAGCCAGGAAAGCTGTCACCATTTCCCGATCCATTTTAAATGTCGTTATTACGTCACTTTACATTAAATAATTAAGAAAACACTTACAAAAGCGATCATGTTGAATAGTTTAGATGCTGTTGTCGACTTCTAAGTATTGACTGGTGCATTCTGAGATCCCCACGAGCGTTTTATACTTGGTGAAATGTACAACGCGCCTTTCCATTCAGTGATAGGATCGTCGCACCATGATGCTATCGAATTTGAGAACTGAGAAGGCAATGCTACCTTTTCTCATGCACATTGCGGTTTCGTAAAAAGGTAGGGGATTTGGATTCCGGATAAAAGAAGCAATGTATACCATACATATTGGTTTTATACAGTAGTATGTGACTCCATAGTGAAGTTCGATTGTACTATTCGGGCTAACAAGGAGAAGTATGTATACCAGGCTCTTGATTTTGTTTTTTTTTCTTTTCTATATGTGCTCAATTCTTTTTTTAAAGTTATTATTATGGGCGATAGAAAGTATGACAGTTAAATTAAAAGGTTTTATGCGACAGGTTGTTTTACTTTATCGGTTTTAATTAGACAGTGTCCTGTGTCTTACTATACATAGTGTTATGGCTAATTAGTTTCCATATATGTGTGTGGTACTGACTGGCAACATAAATTGTAGTTTATGATTTTATTATTGGACATTCTGCGAGTAGACCTCTGATGCAGAGTTCCTCCTAGCAAAGTAATAACTAGGAGAAATACCTAATCAGAGGTGATGGAGCAACAGTAGATAAAGAAGATCGTGGCCTATGGGTTGTAGAATTTATAGGTTATACTGCACTATCCTTTTAGCACACCATCATGCTGAGTGGTAAACTATTTGTCGCACTCACGACGTGCAATTTTTTATTTTTTGTCCGCTTTGTCTTACAATTATTATAATGTTAATGTTGTTGTGTTAATTTTCGGTTTTAGTCTTAGAAATGTTTGTGTTCGTATAATTGCGTACTATTTTTATCAATATTGTATGCACGTCATGACTTTGCGACGAATAAATGTTTTTGAGAAAGATCTTTCTTCTTCTTTCTTTTCAGTTCATTTTCAATTAGGCATAGTCCCTAATCATCATCAGCCTACAGCACTCCATGCACTATTAGACATAGGCTCTCCAATCCCATGCCATTCAACGCGATCCTCGGCAATTCTCATTCAGCTTTTAGCTTCTTAGGATGCGTGTGTTCGAAAATCAGACCCAGAGCGACATCAACGGAACGGCTAGACAGGTTTGCGTTAGACCTAGGAGATCATAGCAGGACGCCATTGTTGGCTTCCTCATAAATTGGCTCGAAGAACCACAACATCGAGAAAAGTGGAATGCATCAGAGGAGGCTTAGTCCAGGATTGGGACAGTTCAGGCTTATAAAAAGAAAATTCAACATTTTACCAAATTAAAGAATATAGGTTATTCGTTCATTGCGATCTTAATTCTTTTAAAGGTACCTACGAGTAAGTAACATCTTAATAAGAGGTGGTAATTTAAGATCGGTTATGTAAAAACATTCGCGCCATTAAAACGGTGAATGTAGTTCCATCAGGTTATTGGAAGACCAAAAGTTACTTTTACATTGGTACTTAAAAGGAGTAAATGTCGCGATTTTGGTAGAGATTGTTTTTCGTTATACAGAACCTGTCCCTTGCGGATATAAGGAGGTGAGACGTGGGTAGCCTAGACAGCTCTGCCTGGCCCTTTGAAGAATACGGTTGCTATCGTTTGTGGATGCTCCACGGTAACCCGCGTTATTCATTTTTTTTTAAGTTTATTTGCAATTTGCAAGCCAGTACCTACTAGGTTGTATGTTGATGAAAATATGATTCGCGACCGTAACACGTATTTAGTTACAGAATTGTAACTCGATTGAATGACTATTTCTTGAAAATGTCATCAATTATAATATTTTCATCATCATACAACCTCGCACTGGAAGAATATTTGAATTTCGCGGGTACCCTGGAGCATCAGCCTTAATGCCGTTTTTTTATTTCAATGGCATCTCATAGGTTAGCCTATGAGGGAGAGTAAGGCGTACAGCCTAGCCGGTGGCAAGCAACTTATACATTCTTCGACAGCGCTAGGGGCACCTCCTGTGGGATACGAGCCTCGGCTTAGGGCGTCGCTGGGAAGTGATGCAATGGGTCAGGGTGGATCTGAGTGGCTGATGTCATTTTCGAAGCCGTCGATTAAATCTATCTCTACACTCTTATTATTTTATACAAGCAATAACAATCCATTGTTGACAATTCAATAAAATTCATTGCGCTATTTTGGTCGTCGAATAGCCGTTTTTTTGCAGTCTTACGCAGCATGCAGTAAACACTTTTTTGAGGAGTTCTTCCAAAGGCTACCGTAGTTGCTAACCACAGCCAATCGCTATTACTCGCATTTCTTTCTTCTTCTGTCAGAGTTTTTATGCCGCCCATGGGTCTCTGATTTGCACTTATTACACCTACAATCACAATCACCTACAATCGCAATTGTACAATGGTACACCAAGTGGCGGTACTTCCATACAAGTCTGAAAGTTTGGGCTGCTCTTATAACCTACTTCTCTTCATGATGTGAAGGTTTCTGAACAGTTTGCTTTAATAGGGGTCTGATGCCGTATTGTTGGCCCCTACACACATCACTGCCATAATCTTCAGAGAAATAAGTGTCTTGATTACAAAGAAACCAGTTGGTCTTTGGGGTTTGGGGTTAGTCACATAATTGTCATATATAGCAATTGGGTTGCGGTTTCATCTGCGGTTTGCGGTTACATTCGTCTTCAAAATTGTGTAACTTCAATCCACTTGAAAAGTTTCGTAAAATCCTTTCTTATTATATAAACCCTCCAATAATCCCTAACAATACCGTTATGTGCTGTAATACAACGAATTAGCATAACGAAGAAGAGAACAATGCCCCTTGGCTTACATCTTACTTAAAAACACTTAATTCGCGCCAAAAATACGAAGTAATTGCAGAAATATGCAAATTGCCGCCATTAACTAATTGATCGTACGCGAATGTAGATTATTACAGTTGTGCATTTATAACTCCACAGAAATGTTGCAGAAGGTTCGGAATAACCAACTCAAATGTGAAAGTAAACTACAATAAGAAAAATAGTGTCGCGAAGCGTTGATGTTACTGTTAGCCTGCAACATCCCTGCATAGCAGTCTTATTTATGCTGCTGATATTACCAACTTCTTATTACTATTAGATTTTACCAAGTAATTTTGAACCAGTTTTTATAAAAAACAACTTAGGTTACACTACTAGAGCCATGTGGTCCTCGAGTGTACTTAATATTTCGGCATACCTAGGTATCGTATCGTGTCGATCAGAGGGCTGGCCTTTTTTGGCCAAAGAATCAGCATAGCAAACGTGGCAATGGTGCCAGACTTGTGGGCACTTTTCCTTTTGATAGCAATTTAGCGATATGGACGAATTATGACGCCCTATTCTTTTGCTGTTTTGATACTTGTATATATTTTTTATTATTATTTTAGATCTATTTGCAGTTTAGGATCATTAAAATGGACTCATAGATGTAATTAATAACCAAAGTGCTATAAATAGAGGCTTTATTGTGATTAGATTTTTATTTTTGCAAAATAGAATCGCTCCATGCAAATGGTGTTTAGCTCTACCAGTTAGACTTGAAGCCTACTCTCTCTAGGCCCTTTAGTGTTTCATGTTTTACTATAACTTAATTTTCTGAAACATAACTGTCTACTAACTACACTGCTGACGTAATTTGTACTCAGAGTCTCGGACAAAAACACGTGTCCGTTTGTCCGGCGTGCGGCGGCGCGCGGTGCGACTTGATAGAAAGTAGTTCTGCTTTTTTTTGTTTTTATTTTTTGTAGCTTTAAGTAGAACTGGCACTTTTAGGTTATGTAGGTGATGGCAAATACTTGATCGGTGGAGCGTAAGAGTTTATTGATTTTCGGCGTTTATTTGTTTTTAAGTATATTTATTTTCCATCGTCATTCTTCTGCCCTTATCTCTTTCATTTCTTCTTCTTCCACGCTTCTCTTACTTGTCATCTCAGCCGTCACCTTCACTTTTATTTATGATCCATTCATTCAACAAGTTATTCATAATAAAATCTGTTTCCTACGCTCACTCCAATTATGTAACACATACGGAATGTCAATCCCTTTCACTTAGATATTCCAAGTCATCATCATCATCATCATCAGCCTATAATGTTCCCACTGCTGGGACACGGCCTCCTCTCAATGAGAGGGAATGGGCTATAATCTACCACGCGGGCCCAGTGCGGATTGGTAGATGTCACATGTCTTCGAATTTTTGGTTCTAGGGCATGCCGGTTTCCTCACGATGTTTTCCTTCACCGTTTTGAGAGCAGCGGTGATGAAATAAATTACACAAAGTAATGCGCCTGCCTGGGTTCGAACCCACGACTTACTGTTCGTAAGTCGGGGCCGCCACCACTGGGCCACCGCTGCTCCCATTCCAAGTTCCAACAGTAAATGAATGATACATTACGAACTTAGTATAATTGTTAAGCGAACTAATTTGCCAAGTTGTTAATCATATAAACTTCTTCTTCTCTATCATGATAGTACCTAACCTGGTGTCAGAGTTTTTATGCCGTCCAAGGGCTTCTGACTTAGCTCTACATGACGTGGTTTCTTATAAAGGTTGCTTATAAACTGTTAGTCCTGCTGCTGCCAAAGAAAAAAACCGGCCAAGAGCGTGTCGGGCCACGCTCACTGTAGGGTTCCGTAGCTTCCCAGACCATTAAAAATACCAACATTTTTCGTCAGCAAAAATAACTTTGTTTTTCATAGTATTTGTATGAAAAACAAAGTTATCATTTGCGTTTTTTTGAAAAAGTGCTATATAACTCAAAAACTATTCAACTCATCAAGTTGAAAATAATTTTCCTAGAAAGTTCATATAAAGGTCTACTTCTGTGATTTTTTTCATATTTTTTAAACTTATGGTTCAAAAGTTAGAGGGGGGGGGGGACACATTGTTTTTGACTTTCGGAGCGATTATTTCCTAAAATATTAATATTATCAAAAAATGATTTTAGAAAACCCCTATTCATTTTTAAATACCTATCCAACAATATATCACACGTCAGGGTCAAAATTAAAAAAAAAATCGCTCCCCACTTTACGTCTGGGGGAGGTACCCTAATAAAAATGTTTTTTTAAATTTTTATTTTTGCACTTTGTCGGCATGATTGATATACATATTGGTACCAAATTTCAGCTTTCTGGTGCTAACGGTCACTGAGATTATCCGCGGACAGACAGACAGACAGACAGACAGACAGACAGACATGGCGAAACTATAAGGGTTCCGTTTTTTGCCATTTGGCTACGGAACCCTAAAAAGAAAGGACTGTATCTACTCATAAAATAACTAAAACGTTCCATTTTTGAAATATTAATAAAAAAGAACTGTCAACCAGCCCGCGCTATATCGCACCCCACCTCACGCCACAGCGCGGTAGCAAGACAGCACGCCATCTTCCGGAGAGTCACTTCCGCATGCATTGTTTACTTATCTGCTTTTTATTGTACTTACGTACAGTACAATAATAAGAACTATTAAAGAGGAATAATTCCTTAAGGTGAAAGCGTCAGGGTAGTCCGCGAAATTCAAATTTTTACCTTGGAAAAGTCGTTCCTCGACCTTTATGAACATGGAGGGTTGTATTATTGATGATTTTGATGATTATAATTCTGTAACTACCTACGTACACGTTAAAATCGCGAACAATATTTTAATCAACATAGGTACAACCTGCTGGCACTGTCCTGCAAATTGCAAAAATGTAAGAAAATTTGAATGTTGCGGGCTATCTTGGAGCATCAGCCTTATTGCAATATTATTAATACTTAAAACGCCTGCGGAGCATGCGTATTTCATACAAACGTAGGTAATACCAAAATAATTTTAAATGAAACATATTCCTAAGGTAGTGTGTATTTATTTCGATTGAATTACAGAATATCTAGGTTCCCAAATATATATTTTGATTAGACACTGATTTTAACAAGAGTTATAAGAAAAATAAGTTTTCTATAGAAATTTTAAAGTCCCCATATCTCGTCTTTGTATCATTGTCCTCTCAAAAAATACATTTGGGAACATGGATATTCTGTAATCCAATCGAAATAAATACACACAACCTTAGGAATATGTTTGATTTTCATATTATTTTGGTATTACGTTTGTATGAAAAACGCATGCTCCACCGGCCCCTTAATGCACAGACAGCGGTGAAGGAACACATCGTGAGGAAATCTGGACTTATAAGTCTACAATCGCCAACCCGTCTTGAGCAAGCGTGGTGATCAATTCTCGTGCATTTTCTGTATGAGAAGAAAGAGGCCTTTGCCCAGCAGTGGGACAGTAATAGGCTGGTATTATTATTATTATTTACGTACAGTCATACGCAGTGTTGGCCTAGTGGTGTCGTGATTCGAACCCAGGAAGACACATTCTTTGTGTAATACATTTCATCATCACTGCATCAAAAATATCGTGAGAAACCAGCATAACATAAATATACATAACATCACGCACGTAATCTCCAAAGGGTTTCGCAGAGGAGTATCTTGCGGGCAGGAGCAACTGGCGAATTGTAAGTGTCCAAGGTAATAGGGGCAAGCCTATCTCCATCAACTGGTTTTTTTTTTTGGAATGATATCTCGCAGTTCAACCTGGAGAGGTTGCCGTCTGCTTAACCGGGCTCTCCCGTGGGTGCCTTGAGTGTAAGGCGTCCAGCCAGGGCATAAACTTACAAACTAAGCGAATACATGCTAAGGGCATCCCCTGCGGGGTACGGGCCTCGGATTACGGCGTCGCTAGAAGAGGACAGCGAGGGAACAGGCTAGGTCTGATCCGCTGAGGCCGCTGCGTTTAGGGGTTTGGTGAGGTGCTCCATAAACTGGGCTATTTTGGGGCCTTTTAAATCTAAATATAAACGGACATTATGAACGTAATAGGGGGCTCCCGCGATTTTACGTAAGAACCGGTACTGAAGAACCTGCATCTTATAGAGATGTTTGGGCTTGGCGTGAGCGTACACGACACAAACGTAAGTCATGATGGGACGGATCACTACGGTATAGAGACGTTATTTGCACCTGAGAGACAATTTGCTCTTTTCCGTTAGTAAGTAATGGAGTCTACTCATCGCGAAAGAAGCTCGGTCGCGAGCTGCTTTGATGTGAGGCCCGAAGGACAGATGGTTATCGAGTATTACTTACTCCAAAATATTTGGCTTGCTTCTCCCAGGGGATAGGCTTGCCGGGGTTCCGTACAGCTTAGTGATCGCGGCGGAATGGGGGAAGTGGCTTTCTTGGGCGGTCTCGAAAAAAGAACGGCCTGTCTTTCTTTCTTTCTTCTCTTCTTTCTTATCGGGGTGCCAGCAACCGGGCTCCTACTTCGAAATTCCTAATGGAGAAACCAATCAACTCTAGGAGAATAATCAATAATCATTTTTAAAATTGCAGTGTCTACATATTATTATGTGGTCGGAGCTGTAGGTACTACCTACATGTGCCAATTTAAATACTGCCTTCTTAAAGGTTTTAAGGCTCTACTACACGAGCGCGTTGTTATCTAATCCTAGCACACAACTGCTTTTTTGTCGTAATTCTATTTCGTATTCGTGTTTTTGGCAGATTTGTCGGGTAGATTCGCCATTGTTGCATGCAATATCGCAGGACGCAGAAACGCAAGTATCCTATAACTTCTATTGTGTCGTTATTATCGCAGCAGTGTGTAACTTCGTAGAGTCCTAATACATAATGTACTAAAAACAGATATCGCAATAACGCATTGCGATATTATGGACCGGTAAAACGCGCCTGTGTGGTAGAGCCTTTTTTTATTAAATGTCGCAATCGCATTCTTTATATAATAACAAATGATTGTGCGTTATAAGAATCGGACAGTGTTCTATAATTATAAACCTTTCCAAGCAAAGCTGGATTCTCATATTGAGAAGGTCATCATGATAGCTCCGGCTGTCTCTTTCTCCCGAATTTTGGTTTCTGACTCAGATAAAACACCCTTATTACTTGTTCGTAGACAACATGAGACATCCACCAATCCGAACTGAGCCCGCGTGGCGTGGTAGATTATAGCCCATTCCCTCTCATAGAGAGGAGGCCTGTGTCCCAGCAGTGGGAACATTAATGGGCTGATGATGATAACTTGTTAGTAGGTACTTAACACAAACCTGGGAAAACGCTTGGAAGATAAAGTAGGTTGTGTGTTTAATCACTAAACTTTGTTACGAGTATAATAGGTTAAAGCCTACCTGGTAGGTACACCAGAAAATTGTACATTATTACGCAATCAAAAGAATGGCACGCAAATGTGAGAGAATTTTTCCAAATTTTGGGCTTGCTGTCTGTTGCAAAAATGTGTTACGCAATAAACCTTATGGAAGTATAACCGAATCCCAGGTAATTTCAGGGAAAACATGAACTAAAACAAGTGTATTAAGTTTGACAAGCCACAATTCTTTTGACAAGCAACGCCACCATGAACTGCACTCATATAGTGATAAATATACTATAAACTCACATTTATGATGATCTCGTACAGTAATTAAATGTGCCTTTGCGCTGCAACTCAGCCTTTCGGGACTATTTCAAACTCTATACAGCAAGTTGCAACGCACACTAACAAATAAGCAACGTGACGGTATCGCTTAGGATCATCATCTACCTAGCCTTTTTCCAACTATTTTGAGGTCGGCTTCCAGTCTAACCGGATTCAGCTGAATACCAGTATTTTACATAGAGTAACTGCCTATCTTACCCCCATAACACACCTAGTTCTGGGTAATACGATACCCCTCTCTAAGACTGGTTGTCTGACATTTGGGCCACTGACTACCTGTAACGACTGTCAAAGATCTACATTTGACAGCCGGAACCAACGCTGTGGCTTATCGTACTTTTCGAGGCACGGAGGAAACTCGGTATGTAATGAACGGTGACCCATCTACGGGCGGAGTTACCGATCCTGTGCAGTAACGTACTTATAACTATGCTATGAATTTAACAGTTAAAACTAACCATACCATTCCAAACATTATCAAGCATCTGATCAGGAATTCGCGAAATGCAATTAGACACAATGTTAGCTGCGATATTTGAAACTGTTCGCCATTGTTCAGGGGTAGTCCAACTGCATCGCAAAGTTGCATACCAGCAATAAATGCAACTGTTTGCTGATGAAGCTGATATGGTTGAATTAACTGCGCTGTGTTAACTAATGGCTGAAACTGACGTTTGTGGCCCTGTTAACATAACTTATAATCACAGTTAGGTACATTAAATTAAAAATTAAAAAAATCCCGACACATAGTGTCATAATCAAATAGTGTACATGATTCTACTAGTCAAGCCCTTTCATTTGATACCCAATTACCCATATTGAAAGAGTTGTGAAAAAAATAATTTACCATTTTGTGGTGGCGGCCATCTTGGATTTGAAATTTATCATAGTGTATGTATTCTACTAGTCAAGCCCTTTCACTTGATACCCATATCGAGGGAGTTATTGAATATATATGTAATCCGCCATTTTGTGGCGGCGGCCATCTTGGACTGATTTTTACCAATAATAGCTAAAACACTCCCGACTAATTTACCTTTCAAACAAAAGTAAAATCGGTCCATCCGTTCGGGAGCTACGATGCCACAGACAGACAGACACACACACACACACAGACACGTCAAACTTATAAAACCACGTCGTTTTTGCGTCGAGGGTTAAAAATACACGAGCTTCGGGCACGGAAGGGAGTCAGAAATTGTCGAATGGGAACGAACAAAACAGACCTAAAATTATCCTATCTGATTCCTATTGTTCGCCTAAATATCACTGAAATTGTACAGCTATTAAGGCGTAAATAGGCCGTAAACAGACGGACAAACCGAGTTACTAACATAACATAACATACATCACAACTATAATCCCGTAGGATTAAGCAGAGGTGTATCTAATAGTACGGTCGAACAAGCTATTTGGTTTACAGTTTAACCTACAAATTACAACGTAAAATGTAAACCAAATAGCTTGTTCGACCGTACACCCACATTTCGCCGGTTATGTTTTAAGTCCCATGTAATAAGGGCGAGCCTATTGCCATCAACCGTGCACGAATCTATACTTCGTGGATGCTACTGAGAAATTCCTGATAAAAAAACCCTAAAACATTTCGCCCGATCCGGGAATCGAGCCTGGGACCTCATGCTCAGCAGTCGCACGTGCGACCACTAGACTAACGAGGCAGTGAACTAAATATTTAATCCTATTAAAAAATTAGCATGACTCGCGAATATTTTAGATTAAAGGGGGACCTAAGATAGTGCCCAGAATGCCCCTAACGTACCCTGGGCAGTTCCACTAAGGAAGTCTCAACGAGTGCTAGACCCAGCGACAGCTAAATGCAAATACATACAGGTTATAAACAGACTCATCACCAAGTCAACAACCAAGTATTCTGTACATTAAACTGTTAGTAACTTTACGCAAAAATTATCTACAATCTATATCACCTTTTTTTTTTGAGTGAAAAATCATTTGTGTAGTAGAACTCAATGTTACGCACTGAAAACATTGTGCTGATGGATGGATTGAAATTTACGGGGGTCGAGCATAAATCTTACATTCTAAACTGGAATATAAAAAATAAACTTGTCAAAAAGTTGGAACTTTGACCCCCAATATCTCCCTAATTAGAAGGTTCCACTTCCCAGGTATGGTGTGGAGTAAAAAAATGATCGCAATGACGGGGAGAACAAGTGCCTTTTGGCTTTTTACACCATTTATTAAACAACATCTTTGAACAAAAGCCTGATAAAACCGTCATAGCAATAATTACTTCGTGCTACTGTAATTTTTCAATGCAATACTTAACTACTGAGGTAGTTTATCATAATGTATGCACCTGGCTTTAGTACCATTCGTTACAAATTGTGATTACTGATACAAATTATGCCACCCTTTTGCTAGCCGTGAGCATACAAGGATAAAATGGAATGGGGGCCTATTTTGCAAATACTAGTAAAGTACTAATCTGAGCGCCATTCATTATGGTGGAAGCGAGTGAGAAAAATGAGGAACTATTTCATGAAAAAGTCATTCAATGGGGTTTATTGAACTTTGAGGGTTGTATTGATGATTTTAATGATTATAAGTCTGTTACTTGCGCGACTTATTTTTCATCAACATACAACTTGATACTGACCTGGAAATTACAAAAAAAATGTACGCTTTTTCGCGGGCTACAGTGGAGCTTCCATCTTTAAAAGTTTAAACTTAATAAACAATGCTTCGGCTGAAGAGTCGTTAGAATATAGGGTTATATTAATGAAAGAACATATTGAAATACATAATTAAAGTTACCTACAGAAGGAGATTGAGTTATCGAAAGATATCTTGTGGGTGAAAAATTACAAGTTGTAAAAGTTATCGACGCACACATCGATCGGAATCTGTAACGCCTCTCTGGATCTTCTTACGTCATATTTGAGTGATAGGATTCAGAGAGTTGATGTTAACGGGAAAAGATCTCCCGGATCCGTAGTAAAAATGGGGGTACCCCAGGGCTCTATTCTTGGTCCATTTTTGTTTCTTATTTACATAAATGACTTGCCTTACCTCATAAAGGATAATCATGACGTAGTATTGTTTGCAGACGACACTTCTCTTTTATTTAAACTCAAACGTCAGCAGCCAGTTATGGATAATGTTAATAGCGCCCTGGCAAAAGTCGTTAATTGGTTTAATGTTAATAATCTACTCTTAAATGAAAAAAAAACCAAATGTATTAAGTTTACGATACCCCATGTAAAACAAGTGGAAACTACTGTACTAATTAAGGATGAAGAGTTGAAACCGGAAGATAGCACAGTGTTCTTAGGCATAACTTTGGATGCCAAGCTTCAGTGGGGCCCGCATATAAACAAATTGTCGAAAAAACTTAGCTCGGCAGCATACGCCGTTAGAAAAATCCGTGACTTAACTGACTTAGACACAGCTCGTTTAGTTTACTTTAGTTATTTCCATAGCGTGATGTCGTACGGTATTCTCCTGTGGGGCAATGCCGCCGATATTCAAACAATATTTGTTTTACAAAAAAGGGCAATTCGTTCAATTTATAAACTAAGTCCCAGATACTCCCTCAGAGAAAAATTTAAAGAGATTAATATTCTTACTGTGCCCTCTCAGTTTATTTATGAAAACCTTTTGTACGCACACAAAAATATTAATTTGTTTAAAAAATACAGTGATATCCACAACATAAATACGAGGAACAAACACAAATTTGTTGTTCCTGCAACGAGACTCAAAAAAATAGGGGGTACGTTCAGATGCCAATGTATACGTTTTTACAATAAACTTCCGAGCCATATTCAAGCACTAAGCCTGAATAAATTCAAATCGTTTATTAAACGAAAGCTATGCCTGAAAGCTTTCTATCATGTCAATCACTATCTCGAAGATAAAAAGGCTTGGGATTAAACTGCTCCAATGAAATTTGCTTTGTGAATGTTGAAATTTCGGACTTCGCTTGTTTATTGTTGATTCCTTTATTTTATACACTGTGACATTGAATGATTCGACATGAATACTTAGTTCAGTATTTTATTATTTTTTTACGTTTTATTATTTTTTATTTTATTTTTTTATGTGTGTGTATTTGACATGAATATTTACTTGTGACTGTCATGACATTTAATGATTTTACATGAATACTTAGTTCAATATTTTATTATTTTTAGGGTTCCGTAGCCAAATGGCAAAAAACGGAACCCTTATAGTTTCGCCATGTCTGTCTGTCTGTCTGTCTGTCCGCGGATAATCTCAGTGACCGTTAGCACCAGAAAGCTGAAATTTGGTACCAATATGTATATCAATCATGCCGACAAAGTGCAAAAATAAAAATTTAAAAAAACATTTTTATTAGGGTACCTCCCCCAGACGTAAAGTGGGGAGCGATTTTTTTTTTAATTTTGACCCTGACGTGTGATATATTGTTGGATAGGTATTTAAAAATGAATAGGGGTTTTCTAAAATCATTTTTTGATAATATTAATATTTTAGGAAATAATCGCTCCGAAAGTCAAAAACAATGTGTCCCCCCCCCCTCTAACTTTTGAACCATAAGTTTAAAAAATATGAAAAAAATCACAGAAGTAGACCTTTATATGAACTTTCTAGGAAAATTATTTTCAACTTGATGAGTTGAATAGTTTTTGAGTTATATAGCACTTTTTCAAAAAAACGCAAATGATAACTTTGTTTTTCATACAAATACTATGAAAAACAAAGTTATTTTTGCTGACGAAAAATGTTGGTATTTTTAATGGTCTGGGAAGCTACGGAACCCTACAGTGAGCGTGGCCCGACATGCTCTTGGCCGGTTTTTACTTTATTTTCGTTTATTTTATGTGTGTGTTTTTGACATATCGTATTTTTATTGACATTCGAATTTGAATTGTAAATTATTATTTATTATATTTAATTATTGTGAATGTGAGGACCTTGTGGGTCACTTTTTGTTGTTTTTTTTCCCACGACTGTCTGGCAGCTTGAGTGCTTTATGCGACCTACCCAAATGTCCTTTCTTTGGTATTGTTCGTCGTTTCGTTGAGCTCCTTGAGTTATAAGTCGAGCTACACGATAACTGACAAATGCTTGCACTGACTGGACAGGTCCACTCAAATCTGTGTGGTTCTTTCTTCAAAAGACCATCTCAGACACTAATCTGCATAGTCCTCATGTGAATTAAGCAAGATTGTCTGGACTTCAAAAGAGACTATGACCTCTGAGTTTGTTTCGGCTGTTTCTTCTCAGAGTAGTCAGGTACGAAACACCGGCCTCATCTAGTTTAAAAAAAAAAAACACGTGTAAAAGTGTTTGAGAAAACCTACTTGCTGAATAAATATCATTTATCATTTATCATTTATCATTTATTGCTAGAATGAATTTAGCACATGATTCTAGACCTCAGGATAATTATAATGTATCCTTAATTATAAAAATACATTCGAAGACATGTGACATCTACCAATTCGCACTGGGTCCGCGTGGTAGATTATAGCCCTTTACCTCTCATAGAGATCGTCCCAACAGTGGGAACGTTATAGGCTCATACTATTAAAAAAGAGCAACATTCTTTGCGGTCTTAATGTTACATTAGTACATTGCAGTCTATGAAGAAAGTTATATAGATGCCCCGTTTCTTGTAAGCGATCTAGTTCCAACATCAAACTAAAAATCATTGAAAGTCATGTCTTTTACTTCAAACTAGAATTTGTCATAGGTCCCAAACCCCATTACCGCTGACACCACTACTGACAATTCATCACTGGCAGCCATCGCCCTTTGGAAGCCAGTCCCATGTCCATTTGTCGGAACAACGGTCGCTGATAACATCGCCACATTAGATTAATTCACACGTCGAGGTGTCCCATAACTACCGGCTAGAGCAGATGTTTAGACTTGTTAGTCGAAGCTATTTTTATAAATTAGCATAGTGTTACATCTAGCATAACACCAGCTTGCTTGCATTACTTGTAGGTTAAGCCAAAATGTTGTGTAGATCGCCACATTATTTTCGCCAAGTATCAAATTGGGCAATGAAGCCTTGTACCTGTTGTAAATATGTACATATTCCTAAATGGACCCGCATTGTCTTATTCTACTTAGGGTCGACGCAATACGATTTCATCAGGAATCCGTTACTAAAGAAAAAATCATGAATCCCATTAATTTGCAAAAAAAATGGCGGATCGTTTAGCAAACTTAAAAAAAGTTTGCAGATTCAAAAGCTTTACAACGTAAACAAACTATTTAAAAACTGTTAGAACACATGTGACGTTACCACCTACAGCGTTTAAACAGAAGGTATTATCATAAATCAAACCGTTTCACCCCATTTTGACAGCTCCAGACGCCATCTTAGATCTGTGACACACTGCTCTCTTGTGTGGTCCACTTGAATAGAAATGATAGTCTTTACCCAAAACATTGATAAAAATGTTGAAAACAGATTTAGGGGTAGACAGTTTTTATCTTGAATTATTTTAGAAACAGCATCAATCCATAGAAGTTGCAGAAATCTTTTTGTCAGGTTAGTTAATGACTTGTGCCAAAAGCTTCATTTTATTGCCCTTAAGTTTCGACTTTTCTCCTACTGATATGAAAGGAAGCGGAAATATGGTTTTTCCTGCTCATCGCCGCTACACTTTTCTGATTAATTTCTTTGCCTACGCTGCTATTGTCACCAAGCACAAACCTGTATCGCAGGTGAAGAAGGGGGAAAATACGAGCTGCTGCGAACCTTCCAACTGGCGTTCGAAACAGCAAAGCCCAGCAACGGCCACGTGTGACAAGGATGGCTTTGTGATGGTGGAGAAGAAGAAGAGGAAGAAGCCACCTAGTCGGAACCAGTGCGGGTCCGCACTGGCAGGGCCCAATATGCTGCTGCGTCCGGCGATACCAACGACGCAGCTCTATGTGTCCCGGCTACTCACACCACGAAGGTTGAGGAGATCGTGGAGTATGTCCGAGTGAAGACCAGCTGGATCTTGAGGGTTGAGAAGTTGGAGTCGCGCCACAACACAAATTTTAAGTCGTTCGTGGTGCGAGTTCCGACTCATCATATTGAGACCTTCCTCAAGGAAGAGTTTTGGCCGAAGGGTGTCATATATCGGCGATTCCGCGGAAGACTACGCGACACCAAGCAGCGCATGTCTCCTCATGTGTAATAGTTTATTTATGTTTAATGGTTTTTTATAAATATGTATGTTAGTCTGTAAGGTATATGTAATATGGGTCTTTTGTTACCTGAATTAAATGATATATTTTATTATTAATTGCGGGATCCAAGACAGTTAAATCCTTTCTCTGTGCCCTTGTCGAGCTTTATTGTCTCGGCGCTTTTCTGGTGGTCGCCACTGTTGATTCTGGGTTTCAGGAGTTAAAGTGGTTTTGGAATAGTGTGGTGGACTTGTTCCAAAAAAAACCTCCCCTTTGTCACTAAAAGGCGATACAATGAGTGTTTTAAAGTTGCTTTGCTACTTACTAAAAGGGAATGTATAACTAGGTAGGTAGTTTATTTAGACTATGGTGCCAAGAAGATATCACGTCGCTGAGTTTTGGGCGAAAAGTAAAATGTTCAAATAAGTCAGTAGTACTACTTGTTTGAAACTTTTGCCATCAATAAGCTAAGAAGAGGTGAAATTGTCATCGATAGAGTTATCAAGTGAAATCCAATCAAGTAGAGCTTTTTTCAAAAAACATCAAATCATGTGAATAATCTACGGTGGAAAGAGCGTGCCCAGTAGAAGCCTGTTCACTCTTGCTTTGAAGGCAGGTGGGTTATTGGGTGGGAACACAGATGCAGGCAGAGAGAAAAGTGGAGGAGAAGCGCTTAGTACGACTCGTCGGAATATCAACCAAGTGCGGACAGTACGCCGCAGCACGTCTGCTAGTCCGGTGGTATTAATTTATCGGTTCTTAGCACGGACATGTCACCGTAAAATTGACAAATATGTAAGATTGTAAACTCTCGAAGTACTGTAAACTGAACATACTGCTTACAATATAACGCTTTATTTTTCGGTAGATTGTAATCTATCGAAGTGAAACCGTGCGACGGAAGTCTCTCTGCCTCCATACTCGGGGCTTGGGGCACCCTCACGTAGGTTAGTTAGGTTCCTTTAAACCCTGCAGACAGAAATAGGGGTAGCGTAGCGGGGCTCCGTAGACTATATACGCTTTTTAGGGGAATACATAAAGTGTTTTGAGGTTAGGGTACATAATATTAATCGGTACTTCTCAGGAATGGTGCATTATCTTTTCATGAGAGTGGTATGTGGTACCATGGGGCAAGGGAGACCCCTCCATTCTGAGAGGGGGACCTCTTGTACACCGCGCGAGTTGACTTCCATCGCATACCTACATTTCACAATATTACGGTTTCACTTCGTTAGATTATAATCTACCGAAAAATACTGGTATTCAGCTGCATGATGTTGATTTTATATTGTTTTTACTATGGACACTTTTAACGTGCACATCTTGCTACATTGTTCAGAGCACATAATATCATCCATCTCAATATGAATGATGTAACCACGATTTTGTTAAAATATTTGGTTTAAAAGAGTGTCCATGGAGTTTTTTGCCCGTTCTTTTACAACTAAAACTGTGAAAGTACTACAGCACTTCCATAGCTTTTTATGTCTAGTGACAGTGACTGTAGCTGCTCCACACTGTTTTCCTTTGTTTCGATAATTCAAAAGTGCCTATAACTTGAAATAATTGCTTTGATTTTGATTTTTGATTGACCTCAAGGGCTGCCAAATTGTTAGTGGGATTTTTCTTTGAGGCGACTAGATGAGCTAAATTAGCAACTCTATTTGTGGTAAACTTATATTGTCACTTACGGGATATCTTCCGTGATTATTTATTGTTTTGAGCTCCCGATATAAGTTTATTTTTAAACCGTGATATATAACTTTAGTTTTAAACCGTGAAAGCCTAATATATTAGTGGTGGTTCAAACTTCGTTTAAGGCGATTACACGAGCTAAACGCGAGTTTTATAATTACTAAAAGTATATGATTCACTGCTTTAAACAAGACCAGAAAAATATATGATATTCTTCAGGATATATGCTAGCATGATACTGTTTTGAAAACATAATACAATTAATTTGGCTCGATAAAAAGAAATCACGAACTTACCTCTAAAAATATCTTTCAAACAATAAAAAACATACTAATATGCATGCGATCATTCTGATTTTTTGGCAAATAATTCTACAAGCAATATATTAGCATGATACTGTTTTAGTTTTTTAATCCATTCAATAGTTTTTTTGTAAATTGATCGAAACCACTCATTTCGCGCTATTTGGCTCGCAGTGGCTGACGTAACAACCACTTTGTAGTGCAAGCTGATTAGAACTTTATTCTAACAGCATTTCAAACGAAGTTTGAACCACCACAAATAGAGTTACTAATTTAGCTCGTCTAAGCGCCTTAATATGCTGTTAGAATAAAGTTCTAATCAGCTTGCACTACAAAGTGGTTGTTACGTCAGTCGCTGCGGGCCAAATAACGCGAAATTAGTGATTTCGATAGATTTACAAAAAATCTAGTGATTGGACCAGAAAACTAAAAATATTTGTAGAATTATATATTAGTAGAATTATTTGCCAAAAAATCAGAATAATTGCTACGAGTATATCAGTATGATTTTTTTTGGTTGAAAGATATTTTTAGAGATAAGTTCGTGTTTTTTTTTTTATAGAGTCATATCAATATCATTGTAAGTATTATATTTTCAAAACACTATCATACTAGCATATATCCTGAAGAATATCATATATTTTTCTGGTTTTGTTTATAGCAGTGAATACTTTCAGTCATTATAAAACTCGCGTTTAACTCATGTAATCGCCTTAAGAATTTTACGTAGTAGCGTTTGATTTTTCCTGCTGGCAATCAATCTATTATGACCCATGAGAAAGATATTGTTATTCTTATAGGAAGTTCAGAGGAGCTCGTGACTAAATAACAGACGTTCGGGTTCATCTTCAGGTTAAGCCGCGCTAGGCTAGGTCGGTCCGGGGATGGGTGACAATCCATTACATACGGTAAAACGGGGGCTATTTGGTACCATATATACCAAAATGTTATTGGGTTTTTGTATCAGGAATTACTCAGTAGCACTCAATCAAAGTGTTGTTAGAGTTTATAAAAAAACTTCTAAGTACCATACACCAACTGAGTTATCGATATTTTTGTTCGAAATTCTGGGTTACTTATCCCAAATAGCCGCGCTTACGTTACCGGGTTTCCGCCGTGCCTCGGAAAGTACGCTAGGCCGGTGGTCCGGTTGTCATTACTTAGATCTTTGACCGTCGTTACAGCAGGTAGTCAGTGGACCTAAAGTCTGACAACCAGTCATACTCTTACCAAGGGTTAACGGTATACCGTTAACCCGTTAGTGCTGGGTATACCCAGCACTAACTTTGTTGTGGGGGTCAGATAGGCAGTCGCTCCATGTGAAATACTGGTATTCAGCTGCATCGGTTTGGACTGGAAGTTGACCCCAACATAGTTGGGCTAAAAGCTAGGTAAATGATGATTCAAGGTATGTCTGTGCTTACCCTTTCTGCCAATATAGGCGTGATGTTTTAATATTACCTACCTACAGAGCCTACAGAGCTCAGAGTCCATATTGTGAGTTCAAACAGTTTCGCCAAACTGGTTTGTAAAAGAATTAATCATGTAGGCTGTACCTAATACTTGTCTTTTTGACTTCGGGCATTTTAATTTTGTTGGAAACGAAATTATTTTATTGAATCAACGACTTCAAGAATGTTGTAGATTTGTAGTGACACGGTGGTTAAATTAATTACATTGTCAGAAAAGAGGTGACCGGTTTGATCCTGATAAGATGAAGACAAGTTTAAACGAATGTCACTAAAAGGATCACCTCTTTTGTCACATTCGTTTCAAACTTCGTCTACGTCAGATATTATGAATGTCAATGGATGGAGAGGCAGAGCATAGATAATACACTAACTATACAAGAAAAAAAAAACAACACAACTCACACAACACAACACAACTCACACACACAACACAACACACAACACAACAACTCTGGTTTTCGTTTTTAAAACTGTGTACCTCAACTGTTAGATGGCACTGTTATAATAGTTTCTGTTGAACTACGGATTCGAACTTGGGAACTATTATTCACAAGAATCACAAGGCAACCGCTGTCACCGCTAGGCTATCTACCCAGTGACAAGTTGTCTTAAATAGCTGTTCTCTTTAAGACAGTTGTAAAACAGTCAAACAGTTGAAAAGTTTGTGTTCCTTAACACACAGATGGCAGCACTATCTATGAAAATTTTGTTTGACGCCAATGTATGGAAGTTTCACCACCCTGAGGCAGAGGAAGGCCAAAGAAAAGATGGGTGGATTGTGTAAGGAATGGTATGAAAGAGAAAGGAGTAAATGGCCACATCTTGGTTGAATTAGCTAGTAAATATAGTATTGTAATTAAATTATGATATACTGTGCTCGTCTTACAACTAATGTTACATATCCAAAGTATAGGCGAGGACCCTGGCAACCTAAACACAAGTTAAATCTTACATTGGGTGCCAGAGCTCATCGTAAACACTCTTTTCCCTAGTTGTAACGCCGCATAGTGCTAAGATAAGTGTTTCGTGTACAATTATTGAAGGTAATAAATATATATATTTTTTTTAATGATGCCGTGACGTCTGACATAAGAGAATGGAAGAGGCAAAACGTGTTGCGTTGACCCAAATTAGAATGGGACAAGGGGAAGATAAATATGATGAAGTCTAAGTTTGAAGTTTTTGTGGAATTCTCTCAGCACGGTGAAAACCCTATTCAAACATGATCTTTTTATAAAATCACTAACCTTTCGTCGGAATTTGTCCCACGGGAGCTTCGTACTGCACTATAAGTATCATGTCCTAACATAGGTAATTAAAAATGTTAGATGATATATATATTTATTTTATCGAATTAAACATAAATGTACATTATTTACAATTTGCTACAATTAACTAAACTAACTAACTTAAACTAAAAACTTAAAAAATGGCGTCAAAAAACTCCTCCTCTACGCTGTCAACTGGTAATGTCCCCAAGAGACTGGCAGCGTTACCACGCTGAATGGCAACGCTAAGCCTTTGACCAAGGTAAAAGCCAGCCCTAGGGTCACGGGAAGTGTCAACTAAGCGTTTTTATCTAAAGGAAAAGTCGTTGGTCCTGCGCGTGATCTCTTCGGATTGCCGTCCCATCGGATAAGAAATATGACAATAGTGTAGAATGAACGTAAACTAGCACCTGTTTGCGCCTTACCAAATCTTCTCTCGATAGCAACGCCTCGCTTAGATTAACCGCTTTGACCAAAATTCGGTCAGGAGGATTTATTTACAGGTTACCTCACCATCACTGCCTAGCCTTTTCCCGACTGTATTAGGGTCGGCTTCCAGTCTTATACCGGATGCAGCTGAATGCGAGTATTTTACACGGCGGAGCGACTGTCTATCTGACTACCACAACCCAGTTGGTACTGGGAAATACTACCAACCTCAACCATCTAGTTATATATCTAGTTGTTGGAATTTTCAACCAATGTTGTAAGTATGGCAGACCAAACTGCTGATTGATAAAAATGCCTTCGATAAAGTTATCGTTCAATACATTCTGATTATATGTAACGACTAAGTTTTTGAACTTTGTGTGATTTTAATTACCTTTTTTTCCGAAATAGAAAAGCAGTATCATGTCCAAGTACCTAATAACAGCCGCTAGGGTCGATCAAGAGGTACATTTGTCAAATTCGGTCTATGGATGATCATCATCATCTGACTAATACCATGTTATAGCTAAATACTATGTTATACGAGTACATGGATCGATTGCCTATATCTGACCTCTACAACCCAGCTAGTCGTTTCAGGCCATTGACACCTTACGACTGTCAAAGATCTACAAATGACAGCCGGGACCAACGGCTTGACGTACTTTCCGAGGCACGGAGGAAACTCGATACTCAATACTCAATACTCAATACTTTATTGCGTTCCATAATGTGTACATGTAACAGATGGTATGTTAAAATATAGAATCAATTATGGACCCTGTCGGGCACAGCAAAGTTAATTTTTAATAGGAGAGAGGATGAAGGCGCTGTTTGTTAAGAAACAAATTATTTAAATATTAAACTAAAATAGTATTTGCTTTGATGGCATTTAAATAAGTATTCATATATTTGGTTTTTAGTTTCATTTTTTATATTATATATTATTATTATTATTTATTTATTCATCAAACAATTTTCACTGTGTTGGAATTATACAACAAATAATATTTAAAATCATAACCGAAGCAGTAATCGAGTACAAGCAAAACAAAATATAAATCATTATCAGAATGTCATCAGTAAACAGCATTAAAATCATTAAAAAGTCAAACCATATAACAAAAGCAGAAATACAACATCTCTATAACATTTACGAACAATTAAATCCCTGTTTATATCTCCAACCATAAGAAGCTCAAACAAAAACCATGTCAACTACGTTCATATTAGTTAAACTTCATAAGAATTAAGTGTAAATTAAATGCCTGTCAAATGAGAATTAAATGTCAATTAAATTAAATTAAATGATGAAAAAAAAATGTAATTAAATGAAAAATAAAACAAGCGAAACAGATATAAATTAAATGTCAAATTCACATTACCCAACTACCTAAGCTCAAAACCAGCCATGTCTATTCCATGTTGTGAAATTAAATGAAAGAGAATTAGATGTAAATTAAATGTCAGTTAAAATCAAATAAATTTCAATCAAAAACAATTTATATGTCAATCAAAATCAAATGTCAATCAAATTAAATGTCAAATTATTAATATGTCAATTAAAATATTGCGCGAATTACGTTATTAACAATTATATTTTTTTTTTTTTTTTTTAGTTTTCATTGTTGTTGAAATTTATCGCTAAAATATTCGTCAATTGTATAATAGCTTTTGGTTAGTAGAAATTGTTTTAATTTAATGATGAAGATATTATTTTTATTTATATTTTTGATGTATTCCGGTAACTTATTGTATATTTTAATGGACATAACAAATGTACTAGAAGAGTGCATTTTTAATCGTGAAGTGGGTATGTTTAATCTGCTTTCGTGTCTAAGTGCAATTTTAGTTTGGATATCTCCTCTTTTGGTATAGAATTGCGGATAGTTTCGTACAAATTTACAAATTTCAAATATGTAGAGGCAGGGCAGGGTCAATATTTTTAGGGCTTTGAAGTGAGGTTTACAGGAGTCTGTATCTTCGATATTTGTTAAAATTCTTATCATCTTTTTTTGTAGAGTGAATAATGTAGGCGCGTCTGTACTATTTCCCCACAAGATAACTCCATAATTAAGCCATGCAAATGCGTACGCGTAATACGTTATTAGTGCTGTTTTGAGATCTGTTGTCTTTTTTATTTCTCGGAGAGCGTATGAAAACTTGGATAATTTTGTTCTTACTTTTTGAATATGTGATTTCCAATCTATGTGTGAGTCTATGTCCAGGCCTAAAAGGGTGAATTTATTTACTTCTTCTAATTTTGATCCATTGTATTTGAAACATATACTTAATGGTTTTTTTTGTCGGGGGTGGAAAGTTATTATTTTTGTTTTATTATAGTTAATTTCAAGGTTGTGTTCGTTCATCCAGTTTGTTACAGTGTCAAGTATAGAACACAATCTTTGGTTTAAATTTATATTATTATCACATGATGTTAGGATAGAGATATCATCGGCGAACAATACGCATGACTCATTGATGTGGTTAGGGAGATCGTTTATGTAGACAAGGAATAGCAGGCACCCTATCACAGTTCCTTGTGGTATAGAAGCAGTTACTGGCATGTTTTGGGATCGAATTAATTCTATTTCTTTTGTTTGATAATTGTAATGTTCTATTTCTACAAATTGTTCTCTGTTTTTTAGAAAAGATGTAAACCATTCGTAACTTTTTCCGCGGATACCGATTTTATTTAGTTTATTTAATAATATATCAAATTGCACCTTATCATAAGCTTTTGTCATGTCCAACAATAATCCTACAGCGTATTTTTTATTATTAATTATATTGAGGGCTTCTTGTATATATTTATAAACAGCCAAAACGGTAGATCGGTTTTTGCGAAACCCATTTTGGCAATCATTGAATAAATTATATTTTTCACAAAATGCATAAACACGATCGCACATGGCTCTCTCAAATATTTTTGAGGCTGTTGGTAAGAGAGCAATGGGACGATAGTTGTTTGGGTCGGTTTTTAAGTTTTTCTTGTGGATCGGTTTTATAACAGCTTTTTTTAATAAATCTGGAAAAACGCCTTCTTCAAAAGATTGGTTAATTAGTATATAAAACGGCAAGGTTAATTCGTCAGCGCATTGTTTAAATATAGTGGGTGGAAGTTCGTCAATTCCATGGCTTTTTTTGTTTTTTAAATTTTTAATTATTCTATTTACTTCGTAAGGATCTACTGGGCTAAGATACAACGTATTTTGTGTAGTTGTTAACGTCGTGGTTTCTTTTGGTTTGCTCCCGGCAGGTTTTGTGCTGTCCCTACCAATGGAGGAAACTCGGTATGTAATGAGCGGTCACCGATCTACGGACAAACCCAGACAAGATTATTTATATTATAATTATTAAATCACGAGCTCCCTCGAAAGCCAAAAGGCGATCGTTGCATTAATTAGGTAAGTAGGTACTGAGGTAAAATCAGCTGCATCCAATTTCAGCCCTACTCTAAGGCCCAGTTCCCACTGTGTCGTGACGATTAACTTATCGTTGGCAAAAGTCGTGGACAATCAGTAGGTAATAGCGTCGGGCTATATGTAATATACTAAAATATCGCTGGAAATTACATACAGCGCCATCTAGTGCCACACTGAGCAAGGCTTGTGTCGTGGTCACCAGACAGTTGATATACATATACTCATATAGGGTGTAAAACACCTCTTCACGAAGCCGAAAGGCACTTGTTCTCCCCATCATTGCGATATTTTTTTTATTCTACACCATACCTGGGAACCTTCTAGTTACGGAGATATGGGGGGTCAAAGTTACAACTTTTTGACCAGTTTTTTTTTAAATACAAGTTTTTTTTTGTAAGATTTTGACTTTTAACACCTCCACGACCCCCGTACTATTCACAATCCATCCATCAGCACAATGTTTTAAGTGCGTTATCTTGAGTTCTACCACAAAACATGATTTATAACCTCAAAAAAAAAGTTGTTTCCCAGCAATCATTTTTGCGTAAAGGTACTTAGTTTGATGTACAGGAATGCTTGGTTAACGGCTTTGTGATGAGGTGGTTTACACCCTGTATATACTTTTGTTTGTAAATACATACTTGTAATACATATAAACATCCATGACTCGGAAACAAATGGCCATGCTCATCACACAAACATCCGCTCCTACCGGGATTCGAACTTGGGACCCTAAGAACGGAAGGCAGCCAGGTATGTGAACACCTCCATTTAAATACACAAGCTACACGATTATCTGTCGTAACGATATAGTTCCCACTATGTCGCTTCCACCCCCCCCCCCTGCCAACCCTATTAAGTATTTCTTTACCATATCTTACTTCAGAAAAGTCGAGGCAGGCGGTTGGGCGAAGTTTGATTGACTTTTTTCATCAGAATTTTCTTAGTGGCAGCCACGAAGTCTGGATTTGTGACAGGTTAATGGCAATTAATTTGTGACAGGTTAATGGCAATTACTTTGTGACAGGTTAATGGCAATTAATTTGTGACAGGTTAATGGCAATTAATAGGCTCACCCCACCCAAATCTATTGCATAGGACTTATAATGGCGAAATGCACCCACATTTCCACTTAACTAAGTAAGTACGAGTACTTATAAGTTACCATCATTCGTTCCACGTTTTCGGACTAATTTAGGTTGGTGTTTATAGTTTCCTGTTTAATAAAGCAAGTTAATAACAGATAAAGTGACGGGCAACAGAGCATTCCCACATAATGGAGGGCATAAGGAAGACACTTGACCACTGGAAATAAAATAAAACGGTAGTAAGTAGGTACATAAAGGATGTTGCGATAAGACGCACGTCACGACATGGGTAGGTATTAAGTAAGTATACAACACCTTGAATTTCTGCTAGCCTAGTATTTTTTGGTGGGTTATCAATGTACTTATATTCAAGTACGATATCAACGGATGAGCGAAATTACTACATCAATTAAAAACAAACCGATAATGCGACTGTCAATACATCAAAACCAAGAAAATTCAGGAGTCACATGATCTGCCTAGCCTTTTCCCGATTATGTTGGGGTCGGCTTCCAGTCTAACCGGATGCAGCTGAATACCAGTATTTTACATGGAGCGACTGCTTATAGGTATTATGACCTCCAACCAAGTTAGTATTGGATAATACGATACCTCTTTGTAAGACTGGTTGTCAGACGTTTTGTTTCAAGACAGTTTCAACGATTGAAACTGTCTCTGGGACTTCGTCGAGTTTCATTGTATCGGCGTTTTCCTGGTGGTCGCCACCATAGATAATACACTATATAATACAAGACAGATGCGCAACTCGGGCTTTTGTTCTTAAAACTGTGTACCTAAATTGTTAGATGGCGCTGTTAGTTTTTGTTCAACCAAATAAATACAAAAATTAATTCTTGACTGAGGATTCGAACTTGGGAACTATTATTCACAAGGCAACCGCTGCCGCCGCTAGGCTATTTACTTCAATGAAAAGCTGTCTAAAATAGCTCTTCTCGTTTTGTCAGTTGTAAACTGTCAAAAAGTTGAAAAGTTGGTGTTCCTAATCACACAGATGGTAGCATTATCTATGAAAATTTTGTTTGAAGCCAATGTATGGAAGTTTCAACCCCCTGGTCGCCACTGTTGATTCGGGCTTTCAGGAGTTCAAGGGTTTGGGAGCAGTGTGGCGGGCTTAAAACAAGATCATGATTACTTGTGAAGTTGTGACATATAAAATCGTTTGTCCTGATTGACTATCAACGTACAGCTCAAGTCGGTATTTAAGGATCGAGCAAAAATTTGGCATGCAGATACTTATAGCTATAATAAAGTCGGCATGCATTATGAAAAGATTTTGAAAAATAGGTACAACCCCTAAGCGAGTGAAATAGGGGTTGAAAGTGTGTAGTTATGAAATATGACAAATAAGATCAATTAGCAACAAAATATGAGAATTGGAAACAAAAACATTACAAAAAGTTATAAAAGTCCGCAAACCGTACTTCCGCGCAGGTTAATGTCAAAAGGCTTGCCTCAATTACCTAGAATGACAATTGAAACTACCTCAGAGTGTCTTTACACAAAGCGATACCTACATCATAAAGGAAAACTGCAAACAACCAAGAGAAAATACCTACAACGTCAACCGAGCAAGATGCGTGTGAAGACCAATCTCAGAATTAATCCCTAATTGACCTATTAACAAAACCTCTCATAACTCAACACATTGAATGCGCATTTAAATTACTTATACTAATTAAACATGCCATTGCAGGAGCGCAACCAAACGGCTTTTCTTGCCGCCCCCCTCATTTCCCCTCGCGGCTTTCCCGGAGGAGGCGCGCAGCCCGCCAATCAACACGGCCGCCATATTGTTAACGGGGCGGAGTCAACGAACACAACTCCATCCATCTCGCTCTATGTTTTAGTTTTCCCGCTCGCACGCAACGCTCGTTCATTGGCGGGCCTGCAATTAAGCGCGGGAATCCGAATTCTATTTTTGAAGTAAATGTTTTTTCAGCGGCAGTTAAGTCGCCAGTTTTGATGACACGCTGTCCGAGAAGGTTCGTATCGATCATAGGGCCATCAAAACTTGGTTGCGTTACATAAAGTAAATCTTGGGAGATTTATGTTTGTGAATTAACACGTGAGGATGTCTGGCTTGATTGATTTATTTGATGTTTTGTTACAAATTGATCGATAAATCTGTTGAATTCGAGGTGGGCGGTTGCTACCCCCTGGTTTATGTTAAACATTTTCATATGTTGACGGTTTGATAGTTATCTAAGACATGCTAATGTTTCAGTGCGTTGCGTAATAGCAGACTGCGTGCATTTAATGGCAATATGCTGAAACAAATTAAGGAAATGTCGTGACTTCTTTATACCTCCGCGATAATTCTTGTTTCCGAATCCGAATCCTCTGAGCTTTACCTATGCTAGTTTAGTGCTAATTATTTTTAACACTAATTTGAACCTACTGCCTGGGCCTGCAAAGTTAGTACCTACTTAGGTGTCTACCAAGGTTGCAGAAGAACCATATAAGTACCTAAGTACCTATAATCAGTGATTGGAGTTTATAATTTATTGCTAAGAGGCTGAGGCTTGGTAAAACTGGTTGTCAGACTATTTAGGCCACTGACTACCTGTAACGACTGTCAAAGATCTATTATACAAATGACAGCCGCCGGGACCATCAGCTTAACGTGCTTTCCGATGAGGCACCGAGGAAACTCGGTGTGTTGGGTGGTCACCCATCCACAGAGCAACCTAGGTATTAAGCACGGCTTAACCTAAAGATCGACCCGAGCGGCTGTTAGTATTTGGTTTCTTTAAAGAGAACATTTTCATTAAGTATTGAATTTTTTTCTTACGACATGTTTCGCATTCCTTTGTCAGAATGTTGAAGAACAAGAAGTTCTTACCTATTGAGAAGAATGAGTTAGAACTACACGGACACAGGTTGAAAAATAAGTTCAAGTTTTGGTCGAAGACTCACTCGCTGAAAAATTAGCGAAACAAAAGAGGTTGCATTTTCAGAGACAAACACAATTTTTTTTATTTTTTGGTAAGTATTTGAGATTGCCATCCGTTCTACGAGCTATGTGCCCTGCCCAGTGCCACTTAAGCGCGCTTAGACGAGCTAAATTAGCAACTCTATTTGTGGTGGTTCAAACTTCGTTTGAAATGCTGTTAGAATAAAGTTCTAATCAGCTTGCACTACAAAGTGGTTGTTACGTCAGCCACTGCGGGCCAAATAGCGCGAAATGAGTGGTTTCGATCGATTTACAAAAAAAACTATTGATTGGATTAAAAAACTAAAACAGTATCATGCTAATATATTGCTTGTAGAATTATTTGCCAAAAAATCAGAATGATCGCATGCATATTAGTATGTTTTTTATTGTTTGAAAGATATTTTTAAAGGTTAAGTTCGTGATTTCTTTTTATCGAGCCAAATTAATTGTATTATGTTTTCAAAACAGTATCATGCTAGCATGTATATCCTAAAGAATATCATATATTTTTCTGGTCTTGTTTATAGCAGTGAATCATATACTCTTAGTAATTAGGTATAAAACTCGCATTTAGCTCGTGTAATCGCCTTAAAGGACAATGTCCAGAATCGCCCTGTGCAACTGAAGGATCGGACATGCACGATAATTCATTGCCTGTTGTATCATATTTTTTGCAAATACTTTTGTAGCACGGACTAGCTTTTTGTTGAAATGAACATTATAAAGTATTTAACGTGAAAACATCCGCCATCTTTGTCAAACGTCATGTCGTTGTCGTATCGAAAAAGATTAGGGATGCCCAATCGATTGTAATAATCAATCGATTGAATTTTAACTGACTTGCGAATGAATGTTTCATTTTTTATAATCTGAATTCTGATTCTGATTCATAAAGTATACTTATTAGGTTTTTTAAATGAAAGTATTCAGGAAATAATAATAAATGGAATAATAGTGATTGTATGTTTATATTGTAGCTTCCATTTGCACTTTATTCGAAATAAATAAACATTATTATTTCTAACAAAGTGCAAATAGAAGCTACAATAAAAACATATAATCACTATTCCATTTATTATTATTTCCTGAATACTTTCATTTAAAAAACCTAATAAGTATACTTTATGAATCAGAATCAGAATTCAGATTATAAAAAATGGAACATTCATTCGCAATCAGTTAAAATTCAATCGATTGATTATTACAATCGATTGGGCATCCCTAATCTTTTTCGATACGACAACGACATGACGTTTGACAAAGATGGCGGATGTTTTCACGTTAAATACTTTCGCGCTGATTCTATTTTAACACATACAAAACGTAATGTTAAATAGATTTTAGAATTAAAAGTTGCATTTACACACACGGCTGTTGTTTTTGTTTCTGAAAAATCACTCTGAGCTATGAAAAACTAAACGTAGTAGTCGTGGTTATGGTTAGATTATAACCTCAAAATCTGATAGTTTTTCTTAAATATATCTGTTCTGAAGCTAGTCCGCTACAAAAATAAGATCTTACAGGAGTTAACCAATGATCAACAACAAAACACATAATTTTCCGATGCTCTTGGTTCCAGGGCGAACAATGTATGGGCGCTGAGCAATGTCCTTTGGGATTTCCGATGACCTGGTGAAGGTTGCGGGAATCCGCTTGATGCGAATCGCACGGGACCGGTCAGGCGAGGTGAGGCTTATGTCTCAGGAGATAAGCCTCACCTAGCCTGACCGGTCAACGATGAAAAAAGTTTAATTTTTTTTTTAATCGAAGCATAGTTTTTTTTCAATAAATTGTGATAATTTTTATCAAAACAAAACTCTTTTCCATTCCGATTTGTTCACAATATAAAAAGAGTAAAAGAAAAGAGTAAAATCCGCATTAGCTTTTGAAATCCATCACCTGCAAAGCAATCGTTGTGAACACCATCGTCATTCCAGCCAAACCCAACGTCCATGCGTTTCCCGCGATCTTGACGATGTCTTCAACCTAACGCGCTTTTGGACCGCCCTGGTTTATTAGACCCAACCTTGGCCATCATTCGGTCAAAACCTTACTCCATCGACGTCTCCGCGTCTAGCCAGATGTCCTGTCCAACTCCACTTAAGGCGTATCGCCCTCCTGCCGGGGTTGCGGGACTGTTCGAAAAAGTTACCGTGGCCCCGGAACATAAAGGGCGAGGAAGGAACATGGATGGGTTTTAGTCATTAAAAGTCTGACACTCCCGCCCGCTCCAGAGTGAGAGAAGTTATTTGATGATTTGCCATCTTAACAAAAAATATAAAAATAGCCTCCTCGTTCTCTGCATGACAAGAGGCCAAGACATGCGGCAATCAATTGCAAAGACGTTGCAGATATTGAACAATACTCATTGACTTAAGTTTTGCAGTTTTACATTATCCAGAAATACCAGTCTTTACATGGAGCGACCGCTTATTTAGCAGTCACAACGTTAGTATTAGGTTATGCTACCCCTTTTGCGGTAGATAGCTTATAAGAATCCCAATAATAATTTGACTATTCCTACATCGTTGATTCGGAATAGTACCTACTTACATTTTGATACAAGTGGAGAAAGTTTGTTATTGTAGTTTGAGGCTGAATTAACACTCGAGCCGTAGGCTAGGGTATTTTTGATCCGAGAACTGAAATAACAAATGTCTACGTGTATCAAACGATGTTTTTCAATATACTTGTGAAGAAATAAAAAAATTGTTGTGTCATGAATTATTAAGAGACTATGATTTAATTTTTTTTTCCGCGCTTTTCTTTCGCCAGGTTCGCAAGGAGAAGCAATGGTATGAAGCCGTTATACAGCATAACATAAAATTAGTTTTTTATTTATTTTTGAATTTAGAACACAAATAAATGTTAATGTTTATGAAAGTAAATATTAGTTTTAAATAATCATGTTTATCTACGATATTTATATATTTTATAAAAAATATTTCTGTTTAGGAAGTCTTTTCTGTAGGTACATTTACAGGTCAGCATTATTTATATTACTTCTAACAATTTATATTTCTGTCAAAGTAAAACAGAGTTGTCCTCAGTTGCCCTTTAAAAATGCAATGACATTCCATAAATTATAAATAACAAGCAACCATAGCATGTCTAGAATGCCATGGAAATAGAAATGCTCATCTATTGAATACCTAAATACTTTCATAAACTTAACCTCAACGGTCTCCCGGTTATCTGCTATTAATTCTAACCAACCAGAAACTCCATTTTATTCGACCACTTCATACATCGTCATTGAGACACGCCTGTGAGTACATATACGACACAGGTATGACCTGCTGGGTAATAGAGTAGAAGACACACCAATCAATTGATATACTTTTTAAGACAGGTCAAAACGCGGTTCTCTCAGTTTTTTTTTTATGGCAATACCACGCTGTGACGTCACTGTTTAGTCAATTCAATGACTCAACTATTAATTAGTTCTTGTTACCTATGAAATTGCCGTTTTTCATGAAATAAGTTAACGCCCTTTTTTCTATAAATGTTTTTGCAAACGTATATGGTAGCTTATTGATGTCTTTTTTAGGGTTCCGTAGCCGAATGGCAAAAACGGAACCCTTATAGATTCGTCATGTCTGTCTGTCTGTCCGCCCGTATGTCACAGCCACTTTTTTTCGAAACTATAAGAACTATGCTATTAAAACTTGGCAAGTAGATGTATTCTGTGAACCGCATTAAGATTTTCACACAAAAATAGAAAAAAAACAATAATTTTTGGGCGTTCCCCATACTTAGAACTGAAAGTCAACAATTTTTTTTTCGTCAAACATACGTTTGAGGTATCTATGGTCAGGTCTTCAAAAATGATATTGAGGTTTCTAACATCATTTTTTTCTAAACTGAATAGTTTGCGCGAGAGACACTTCCAAAGTGGTCAAATGTGTGCCCCCCCCTGTAACTTCTAAAATAAGAGAATGATAAAACTAAAAAAAATATATGATGTACATTACCATTTAACTACCATCGAAAATTGGTTTGAACGAGATCTAGTAAGCAGTTTTTTTTAATACGTCTTAAATCGTAAACAGCAATTTACCTTTCATTCAACCTGCTACGGAACCCTTCATGGGCGAGTCCGACTCGCACTTGTTTTTAAAAGTTTGCTGGAGGGGCGGCAACAAATTATTCAGAGGCATTTTGAACTGTTTCTCGGTTATTGAATTTATTCCCCACCAAGAAGTTATCCAAATTCTGGTTTCAGTGTTTGCGATAATGATTGTCGAACAGAATCCATTCTTCGTCGCAAACAATGTGATTCAATATGCCTTCGTTTGTGTGCCTGTTGAGCAGTCGACGCATGCTTCGTGCTGGCGATCATTCAATTCGTGGGGCACCCATTTGTCAAATCCGTTATTTTGATAATTTACCCTGCTAATTCGACGCAAATGGACCAATATTGTTTTGATGCTAACATCGAAAGCTCCTACTAATTCAGCTGTAGATTGAGATTCATCATTTTCCACAATTGCTTTTAATTCGTCATTGTCGACTAAAGTTTTCGGTCGATCACGGGATTTATTTCTAAGGTCGGAAATTCCAGAACGGAAGCAAACCAATAACTGGTGGTGCGATCGTTAGTAGTGTTTGCTACGTATAGGTCGTTGATGTTGCGTGCCGCTTCTGCCGCTTTTCTGCCACGACGGTACTCATACTCCATGATTTAATATAATGTCATGTTTACCCTTGTACTAACCATATTAACTTCATACAATCGTATCTTATCGTATATCCTTCCATAATTCCTTAGCTCTCTTATACTTAATCTTAAAACTTTTCTTATTCATTCTCCAAACTTTTCTCACAAATAAATTTTATTTCATCTGAATTATTTACAGATGAAGTAAAATTTTTGAAGGTCTTCCTGCTGTTTCAGTACATGGTTGGTTCATGTTGGTTTAACCTTTTACCAACGAGGACCCACGACAAAACGACTTCGACTTTAAACGACGAACTAAACAAAACTTTAGTTTAGTTCGCGGTTCCACTTTCATATACTTATGCATGGCCAAAGGCTAAGACCAAGTACAAGTCACACGCACTGTTTTCACGATCTGTGACTGATCTCTGAGA
This sequence comes from Xestia ashworthii, assembly GCA_950022955.1. Taxonomy (NCBI): domain Eukaryota; kingdom Metazoa; phylum Arthropoda; class Insecta; order Lepidoptera; family Noctuidae; genus Xestia; species Xestia ashworthii. The sequence goes on along the minus strand of OX465566.1, from coordinate 2,556,159 downwards.
TAACTTTGTTTTTGTTAGGCTATTTGGGTCTCCCCTTTCTCCTTCCAAACCTCTCTGTCCGGGCACTGGCCTACTTACATTACTACAACAAAATATCTAATATTAATATGTCTTATTTGAATCGGTTGAACCAGCATTCTTGAGCTGTGAAATGAAGAAGACATTTTTAATTGTTCTTAATGTTTATTTGTATCTTGCCAGAGGATAAACAGATGGCAATCGTTTCAAAGCTATTTATTGCAACAGGGTGGAGAAGTCTCCGGAAGCAAGCTCTCCGGTGTCTTCATCAATCCAATTTTTGTTCTCCTGTCTGACAACCAGTCTTAGGTCATATAGGCAATCGCTCCATGTAAAGTACTGGTATTCAGCTGCATCCGGTTATACTGAAAGCCGACCCGAATAAAGTTGATGGGAAAAAGTTAGGTGATCATCTACATTTTTGACTACTTCATCATTTTTATTACTGCTGGAATGTTATTTTACTTTGTCTATACCTCAGGACCCGGACATCATACTCGTATCACACATCGGGCTTTGTAAAAAGGCCACTCCACAAAGCTGAATATTTTTATCACTCAATATGCCATATTTTAAAGCCAGTAACTATAGAAGCCGTCTTCATAGGCTAAACAGACCACCATGTGCATTACCTATCACACTATCAGTGCTTTTAGCGACGTGTTGACATCTGTAAGTAGTGTTTGACACATGTTATGCTGACCAGTTACCATCAGTGGCGCACTCGAACTGGGCTGAGTGCCCCGTGCCGGGTGGCGAATACAGCGTACAGAGTGGTGTTTAAAAAAATGTATATTTGAAATTTTTGAATGTGTTCTAAATAAAAAAGTTTAGAACAAAAGTATAGAATAGGCATGGAACTATTAAGTACAACGAGAACACGACGTTACTTAATTTTCTACATGGATTTTGGAACAATGAATTGGGTTGTGAAAAAATGCTATAAAACATTCTCCTTCTGGGGTAGCTGGTTAGTGATGATACTTACTTGATGTAACTTAATTGGTAAATCGTATTTTATGAGCAATGTTGAATAACGAAGTAAGCAAATAAATTAATATCAATGATTGGTAAAACAATACGTTGTGTTGAAAATGCTTAAGTAATTGAAGAGTTAATAGCATTATTGCATATTTTCTATTTATTGACTTGTTTAGATGTTTGTTTTGATATCTGTCCATTCCACTTCAGGTTTTCATTTGCGTAAAACATAAATAAAGAACGCAACGGAACTGATACACGATAAATTGTAGTAACGCGGTCATAAAAAAAATATTCAGCCAGTAGTGCCTAGTATTAATAACCGGCCAGTTTACCGCATATAAATTATAACGTTAATTTAAAACATTTCTAATGCGTTAAATGGAAAATACGAACTAAAAATTACGTAAATCTTGCAAAAACCTTGCATTTTAACTAGAAACGTATTGCATGCCGACACGCAATGATGCCATTAAGAAAAAAAAAACTGTACTTATTTATGGTTTTGTAAACCGCACGATTATAAGTGTTCTGGACGTCCGGGAACGCCATTCGTCTGTCAAAACGTCCCACATTAAGCTATATTGTCAACATAATTGTTTCATTCTCGTTATTAATCTCGTTTAAAATTTAATCGGACGCGCGAAATACCTGGGCGACGGAGTCGAACGCAGCGGTAAGTTTGCGCGCGAAACTAAACGTCACATTGACATATTAACGCGCGAAAACTTTAATGGCCGCGCACTTTCACAGATAATTTCACTCATTTCCCTATCACCCGTTAACTAAATCACAGGCTTCGTTTCTTATTTCGTGTAATAAAACGTAATTTACATAGCTGTACGTACATTTTCGTTTAAGGCTAATACCTACCAGTTTCTCGCTGTCGTTTACGCGCGCTGTGACGTGTGATTGACAGGTGAAAGGGCGCGAAATTAGCCGGTCGGACGGAGACCGAACGATTCCTTAAGACGCACCCATTGTTCGTTCATTACATTCACGGTTCATTGATACAGATTTATAATATTTCCGTAACAAAAAAAGCACATGCTGTGTGTCAGTGTTTTAACGTTTTTTGCATAAACGATTTGGATTTTAGGGAAATGTTTGAATTATAATAACTCCATTAGGCGTTTAGTGAACATATGTTGTGGAGTGGTTGTGATAAGATAGAGCCGTATGTCATGTAACAGCTACCGTTTGGCATCCGCCAACAAAGCGAGGAAGCGAGGATTAGTTGGCAAACATTGTGATGTTGTTATTAAAACCAAAACTCTTTAGATAAAGACATGAAACAACAGGCCTGAGGAGATTTGAGATAGCGGGCTTAGCAAGCGTCGGCTCGTCGGGAGACACTATCTTGTGCGTCGGCGCAGCGTGCGGCGCGCGCCGACCGTCCTCACTCGCACACACAAACAAACATGCACATTTTGGAATCAACTTATTGTTTTATTACGTTTTTTTTACTGCCGTCAAATTAAAAGTTTCATTCTTTTATACTAAAACTTAGTTCGCCCAGAAAGTCTTTATTTTAATGAAGATAAGATACAGATTTCTGTATTGTTTTATGGGTGGTACAAAGTAGTTATTGTACCTACATGTTTGTTGCGAAGATAAACCAATCATCGAGTTGTTATTTGTGATTCAGTAATTTCGCAAAGTTTGGCACATGTTTCAATTAAGTACATTATAGTGACTAATTATTATTTTTTCTTATCAAAACTTGTCCCTTTCTGAAAGAAATAGGTACGTTTTATAAACTGATGTTGATTCCCATGTTATTAATAAATTAGGACCCTCTCGACATGTGCCGATATGCGTACAAATTTTCTTTCGTATGTCCAATGTTTACAATTCACCATGTGCGCTGCAATAAGACTACCACCTCTATGATAATACCAGATAGAAACGTATTACAAGCAACTTTCATGAATTATGGAAAAACCCAATAACATTTTGCCCGATACACGAATCGAACAAAGGAATCCAGGATCTCATGCTTGACAGTCGCGTTTGCGAATACGACCAACCAAACGATCAGTTGGTGACCATTTCGCAAAAATAAAACCGGAAAGCCAAGCAAGAATCACCTTTTTATTACGATTATTACAAGCACGGAAGTGCATTTAAAACATATAAGACATAGGTAGCTCTTAATCATCTTGATGTCAATTACAATTTCCTTGTCACTCTCAAAAAGGAATGTAATGAACGAATGAATAATCAACAATCTCATTCACTCGTAATGAAGACATGTTTGCTTTTAAATTATTCACCGAATGACATGTTTGGCGTAGTATCGATTATAAAAGAATGAAATATCGATGTTAAATAAATTATTTCTTTTCTATTTTTCCGTGTTTGCCTTTTTGCTGTGTAAGTAAAGTGTTTTCACACCGTTTCTGTAGTAGACGGGTGAACTGATAAAAAGGGTTTAAGTAAGTAGGTATTATCGGTTAATGAGGGTTTTTTTCTGAAACTAATTAACTTATTCATGCATGGTCAGTTGTGTTGGCATAATAAGGTGTCTTTTGAATGAGATTGCGTGATTGATTTAGCGGCAAGAAGTAATAATGAACCAAAAGAAATGGTTGCGAAGTTTCACAAAAAACTGAAATTAACGATTGAATTGGTCAAATAAAAACTTAACTGCACCTTGAAGTGATTGCCTTCTAACTGGATGCAGCTGAATACAAGAATGTTTTAGTGAGCGATTGATAGACTTCCACAGCCCAATTGAACCCAATTATTGTTCTAAACATTCTACTAACGAATTTTGAAAAGAGAATCTGCGAAGATTTTTTTAAAAACAAATGTGATCGTTTTGAATTGTGTGCTATCAGTACCTACGCAATCATGAGTACCTACCTACCTATTCGAAGTTTGAAATCAAAGCGACCAAAGACGAAATACCTATAGACAAGTCGTAGAAAAATAAGCTTTTCGATAGCTAATGTCAGTCCTTAATCTTTTTGACTACATAGAATGTCAGTTTGTCCTCTTTCCAGAGTCCCTGTGTCTACATTTAAACAAGAACATTTATTTTAGTGCCGATTGTTAGTAGGTGCTTTGTAATAAGTGCTAATTTCTTGTACAAGAAACACAATTAGTAATAACTTACTATAATAAGAGATTTAAGAACACAACATTGTTGCAAATGAAGACGTATCCATCTTGAAGAGGCGCACAAAATGGCCGCGTTTGATTTGGCGGGAAAATAATGGTGATTGTGTTTTCTGTAATTTAAGTTTATTTAAAAGAAATGGTATCTTGTTTATTTTTTACCAATCCTGGAGAGTTGCGTCGATCTCAAATTATTTATTAAGGCGCTTAGACGAGCTAAATTAGCAACTCTATACCACAGATAGAGTTGCTAATTTAGCTCGTCTGAATAAAACTTTATTCAAACTTTGTTTGAATAAAGTTCTAATCAGCTTGCACTACAAAGTGGTTGTTACGTCAGCCACTGCGGGCCAAATAGCGCGAAATGAGTGGTTTCGATCGATTTACAAAAAAACTATTGATTGGATTAAAAAACTAAAACAGTATCATGCTAATATATTGCTTGTAGAATTATTTGCCAAAAAATCTGAATGATCGCATGCATATTAGTATGTTTTTTATTGTTTGAAAGATATTTTTAGAGGTAAGTTCGTGATTTCTTTTTATCGAGCCAAATTAATTGTATTATGTTTTCAAAACAGTATCATGCTAGCATAATAATATATCCTGAAGAATATCATATATTTTTTTGGTCTTGTTTATAGCAGTGAAGCGTATATAGTTTTAGTAGTTATAAAACTCGCGTTTAGCTCGTGTTATCGCCTTAAGTAGATCATGAAAGGAAATGACTATTAAGATGGTGATTAATACAGACGTAAGTATGGAAGAAGACAAGCTGTGATGACCCTGAAAAAAATGGTTAAAGACAGGAAAATGACAATGATGTAGAAAATACGAGGAAATTGATTTGAGACTGTAAATAGGTATGCGATTTTAGGTAAAATGCGCATTATCGATATTAAATACATTTGCATGGAATCCGGTATCTACGAATTAATATTTAAAACTAGCTTCAGCCCGCGACTTCGTACGCGGATCCTGTTGCTTTTGCCAGCGACACCGGGTTCGTCAAAATCAAAGATCTGAAACGTCTAATTCTAAGAGCCCGGGGACGGGAAAATAGTAATAATCTGTCCCACCTGAGCAACAGATACCGTTTGTTTCTTTTTGCCATTTAACAGCTTCACAAAAAGTAAAATTTTGAACCATATCTCCGATGGCGGAATGTGTGGCGTATTCAATCATAGGAGTATACGTAAATGAACTCCGTTTCTTATCAACCCAAGGAAGGTCGTCATGCCCTACGGCTATATCTTGATTCGAGACACCCGATTCTTCAGATGTTATCGACATTCTGTTCAGAGAATGTCGAAATCTTCGCGCTCTTCTTCTGTCTCTTCATGCCGTACTCCAGCAATTCTTTCTCTCTCACTTTCTAACAGATTATGAATATTTTGTTGTGTGCGTGTTCGGGTCTCTTCTTCTGTCTCTTCATGCCAAAAACACTCAAATAACATAAGCTCGAAGACATATTTATTCGATAAAATAAAAAAATAAATGGGAGTTTTGGCCAGTAGAGTCAAATTTCAATGATATACCATTGTCATCGAAAATGGTCCTAAACTGTTACGGCCTTAACCGCGTGGAGGTACTCCCAGTTTTTGTTATTTTATAATTACACAGTGAAATTAGTGATAGCTTTGCAATAATTTTCACATCAAATGTTTCTGATCTTCGATTTTTATAAGTCAACAGAGAGTGCTCATCAAATTGAACAACTTTTGCTAAGACGTCATCCCTATATGTGTTATGGTGTTGCTGGGCTATTGGAGTTCCACGACAGGTGTCCCAGATCTTCGATTTTTATAAGTCAACAGAGAGTGCTCATCAGATTGAACAACTTTTGCTAAGACGTCATCCCTATATGTGTTATGGTATAACTGGGCTCTTGGAGTTCCACATCAGGTGTTCCAGATCTTCAAATTTATTCTCTCAGCAGAAAATGCTCATCACGTGAAATATTTTTGGCTATGGTGTCATATTTGTATCTCTTACAGTTTAGCTGGTCTATTGCGGTTCTACATCAGGTGTTCAGGTTTCCAAGATAAATTATAGCCTATATATTGCCCAGACATAATATCAATACAACAAAAAAAAACATTCAAATCCGTCCAGTACTTCCGAAGATTAGCGTGTACAAACAAACAGACAAACAGACAGACTTTTTTTTTTTGGATTCGTGCTCTATTACTGTTTCTAAACCCCCTTCAATTATTATTTTTTAAATATATTCAATGTACAGACACAGCTTTTTTACTCTTTTATTATAATATGTAGGTATATATATATATATATAGATATATAGATTCATCTTCATAACCTAATTCAGTCACCATTATCAAGATATTATCTTCTAATTATTGTCACAATTTTGCTTAATCGTTGTCACGAAAACAGTGCCATGCGATCGAATAAATCATTATCAAGGTAAATAGTGACGTGTTAAAACAATGACAATAATTATTTTCAATTGTTATTGATTCGATTAGGTCAATGAATTAAGATAATCAATAAAACTGCGTCAGTCGAATAGTATAGCAGCGAGAGCAGTACCTGAGTAGTATAACTGTAACAAACCTCCTCCTCTTTCCAGATACGATTCCGGAAATTCTTCACTAAGAGGAAACTCATAGTCTTTGAGTGTCATCATATTTAAAACGCGAACGAAGCAGCGCCAGCAAGTAGACCTCCTAGAGTTCTACTGTCTCGTTTCTACTGTGCTACCAGTACTTTTATATTCTACAGAAGCCATAATATAGGTAATAAAAGTAAATAAGCCTTCGTTTCTGGTTCATATTACATAGTAAAAAGTTGTTATAATTATTATACATAACTCCTACAGGTGGTATGGTGGCCACCTGTATCACTTTATGAGTCATAAAAAGCTTATAAAGGCTATCTCTGATCCGCTACGGTCGTAGGTTACTAAACTATTTATAAATGACAATGATGTGTGTGTGTTTGGAAGCGAGTGACTTGAAAACGACTGAACGAATTGTGATGGGGTTTGATAAGTCGTTGAGTAAATTACCTACAATAGAAATAAAGTTGCGTTTTCTTTGGGTTTTAGAGCTAGGTAAGTCATTGTAGATTAATGCAAATTGCTTAATTATAAATAACAAGGCATAAATAAGCAATTACTTTTAATTCAATTTAAGCACGCTTTACCTTTGCATGGTAGATACCTAACTAATTTCTAACCATTATGCATATTAAGAATCTACGATAAAACATGAAAAAACTACACAATTATGTAAAAGTAAGTTCATTGACAAAACAAAATGCTAATGCAGTCAAAAAGGTGTCTGTTACGACCGCAATATGTCCAAAAACGAGATCGAATAGATAAAAGTCAACAAAATTAATGTGACTTCGTTATTTTGACGGTAACATTTCGTCAAATTGACGCGACGAAACAAATGAAAAAATTCCACCGAACCGCCATCTTTGAATTTCAAATTTGACATTGGAATGTGCATGGTAGCATTTATTGGCTCGTTACAAACGATCACATCGCTTGTTGTCATTGATTTTTATTCCATTGCCTTCTTTAATCGTTTGTTTTACAAGGATATAGAAGAAACAACGCATTGTATCTCTTTACTTAATTTATGCTTAATCGCCCAAGTTCAGCGCATTAACCTTTTTCTAAAAAAGAAACCTTAAATGATTTTATACTTTATAATTTTTATTTGTACAGCAAACAAAAGGCAGTTAGTGTCTTTCGATTAGTTTTCGACGTCTGAAAGAGCAATTTAAATATTAATTTACGCGGTAATATTTTAACAAAATGGCGGCAGGTTAAAATGGCGGACGGTTTAGTTAATTAGTATGGCGTTGTTATTGCGTTATTGTTGTATTAACCGAGGTTGATTGGTTGCTTTGTTCCCGATCCGTAAAGTAAAATTAATGTCTGAATTTAGAAAGTTTTCTTTTAAGTTATTTCCTTTTACGTGTGCTTGTTCGCTGGAGATATTACGGGCTTTCTAAATGAAGGAGGTTAGGTTATCTACACATCCGTTTTTCGAAGTTTGAAATTGATGTTGTATTGTGCATGGGAAAGAGAATACCAGGTTGTCTTAGCCGATGGCCTGTATCCTGTTTCAATAATTACGACGAATTGTCAAAGTGTAGTTAAAGTGGCCATAGAATAAAGATGTATGGTGTAATTGTTTCTTAAACTACGGACACCTGATGTCACAACTTTCGTTATTTAGCTTTCGTTTGGAAAAGGAAATATTTTTTTTTTCATATATACTTATTTTATACGTGTTGATGGCAAAAAAGATCTCATAAGGTACCTACTTAAGTATATATTTTAGTCAGACGTGCATGACCATGATGGTAGTATCTATGATTACTGATCATTACACGTCTGAAAACTCCGTTTGGGAAACGAAGGGACCATGAAAGTGAAAAAATCATTTCTATATTATTTATTGAAATCATCATTATTTTCAGCCGAAAAACGTCCACTGCTGGATATAGGCCTCCCCCAAGTGTCCCACATTGACCGGTCCCGTGCGACTCGCATCCAACGGATTCCAGCAACCTTCACCAGGTCATCGGTCAACCTAATGGGAGGTCTTCCAACGCATCGTCTTCCGGTTCGCGGTCGCCACTCCAGAACTTTTCGGGCCCATCGGCCATCCGTTCTGCGAGCAATGTGACCTGACCATTGCCACTTAAGTTTGACAATTCTTCGGGCTACGTCGGTGACCTTTTCTTGCGGATGTCTTCATTTCTGATTCGATCACGCAAGGAAACTCCGAGCATAGCCCTCTCCATTACCTTTTAGGTGACTTTAAGCCTTTTGATAAGGCCCATTGTGAGCGACCACGTCTCGGTCTCGTATGTAATCACTGGCACACACACTGGTCATAGACTTTCGTCTTGAGACACTGCGGTAAGTTGGACGAGAAGATACCGCGCAGCTTCCCGAACGCTGCCCAGCCGAGTCGGATTCGACGATTGACCTCTTTCTCGAAGTTAGACCTACCTAACTGGACCGTTTGTCCTAGGTATACATAATCGTCTACAATTTCGAGTGTCGAATCTCCAATCTTGATAGGAATGGGTGTGACATGGGCATTCAACATGACCTTCGTCTTGTCCATGTTCATTTTTAGACCCCCTCTTACGGAAGGTCTACTGAGGTCATCGAGCATTGTACTGTGGTCTTCCATGGTCTCAGCCATGACCACTATGTCGTCGGCCAACCGATTATTTATTGAATTAATTATCAACAAGTCTAAAAGTACGAGGTTGTTTTGTGAAAGCTATCATCGTTAGACAATGAGGTAAAAACTACATAATACGAGTATGTATAGTCTATCTCTTGATAAATGGCTTAATAAAGAAAAGTAATAGTACGAAACAGAGTTAATTACTGCATTCATATGGAAACAAAGGAAAATATAGCTCTCGTTCAATCAGAAACTTTCTAGTCTGGCAACATTACGGCTAGCATGAAACAGTGTTGTTACTGTAAATGTGTCGCTATCGATTAGTTTTGAATTAGGAAGTGTGGCTAGGCCGTGTATATTTGGAACTTAAGTCCATAGACACTTACCTACGACATAGTGTCATTAAAAAAAGTCGTTATTTTGCATTGTACCTATTGTATTGTATAACGGGCTGATGTCCGCAATTCCACGTCAAGGCGCGTATTTTGCGTACCGGTGTTAACTTCACTCGATCCACCCCAGCTCCCCAAAGAAGGCCAGCAGCGCCCCGATGTTGCCGACAATCTCGCGGAGAGTACCTGGACGACCGAAGTGCTTTGCCCTGTATGTTGCAAGTGTTGCAACCACTGGGCAGCGTAGAAGCACGTGGGCCGCTGTCTCGTCTTCCTCCATGCATGCGCGGCACAGGGGGCTGTCTGTGACTCCTATGACAAAGGGGTTCCATCTATCTGGCAGAATCTTGTTGCTCCGAAATTCATTTAGCATAACACACTTGGCATAATTTTCTTTAAACGAATATATTAAAGGCATATTTTTAAAAAAAATATACTTATTGTTTGGCTGAATGTTTGTATGTTCGAATTTGGAATGGCATACTTTTAGATGGCAGAATTTTTTTTGACATAATTACCTTTGGCAGTGTTCAAATTTCGCTTAATTTCGTTTGGAATAATGTTTATTTAGAACGACGATTATTTGATATAATTTCACTTGGCATACCTACTATGAAGATTGCAGAATTTCATTTGGAATAATTTTATTTGGCACTAGCCGACCCGACAGACGTTGTCCTGTCAACTATGAATTTTTAATTCGAATTGACCTACCCACTACCTACCTACCAACTACTACTTACCTACCACCTACCCACTACCTACCTACCAACTACCCACTACCTACCTACCACCTACCCAATACCAATATATAGATATATAGATATAGATAGATATAAGTGTAACTAACACGACTTTCTTTTATATATATAGATTTGTCTCGAAGTACCAGGCTATCATAAATTAGAAGGAGCTTACCTGCAGAAATTAAAAAAAAAACAACAAAATAAGTATCCTATGTCCGTCTCCCGGTTCTAAGCTACCTCTCCACCAATTTTCAGCCAAATCGGTTCAGCCGTTCTTGAGTTATAAATAGTGTAACTAACACGACTTTCTTTTATATATATAGATAGGTTATTGCCATTTTTCAATGCCACAAAATAGCATTTTTAACTTTAATTTAAAATTAAAATATTATCTTAAAAAGTCAATATATTGTGCTAGAAAAGTTAGTGACAGAAACGAATCGCTCCAAAACCGATTCCACGTAGTCTGGTCTGCCGTACCCCTAGAGTGTACTTTAAAATCGCGTAGGCGCGGAGGGGCGAAGCGGGCCGCGAGTTGAAGAGCAGGGGGTTGTAACACTCGCCGCCGCGGCTGAGGCTGCCGAAGCTGCGGTGGTGAGCGTTAAACCCATCTGCGACGATTAGCTCGCGTGGGACCGCCGTAGCCCCCCAGCGCCGGACTCCGGAGCCGTGACAGAAACCATGCCTGTTGCATGTTGCATACTGCATGCTTGCTTTTGCATGCTGCATGATTGCTGCATGCTTGTTTGCATGCTGCATGCTGCATGCTTGTTTGTATGCTGCATGCTTGCTGCATGGTTGTTTGCATGCTGTACGCATGGTATATGCTTGTTGTTGCGGGCCTGTTCGAAAGAGATACCGCGGCCCCGGAACATAAAGGGCGAGGAAGGTGTTTATGGATGTCACTGTCTAATGTGACAGTGACAATGTAAGATGTTTTCCCGGCAATTTAATAGTCTGGGGATTGTTGGTTGTCTGTGATCATGGCTCATGGTAAAATTGTAAATGTTAATTTTGACCAAATATAATTGTTTCAAGGAGACTACATGTTTCATTAAACATGATGTCAGGTGTGGACTCCCCACCGCTACGTGGTATGCGGTTTGAAGGGAATCTTGCAGCAAATTTCAAAGAATTCCGGCAACGTTTCGACATATACCTATCGACTACCGGGCTGGACGAGGCGAAAGACAAGAGGAAAATTAACATACTTCTTAACTATATTGGAGACCAAGGTATTCAAATATATAACACATTCAATTGCGCGGGCACTGAGAGTGTAGAGCAAGTGTTAACAAAGTTTGAGAAGTACTTCCAACCCAAAAAGAATTTGACTGTTCTACGAAATGAGTTCTTCACTATAACTCAAAATGGCGACACATTAGAAAACTATTTCCAGAAAGTGTTGAACCTAGGAAACTCCTGCGAGTTAGGAGAACTCCGAGAAACCCTATCAGTAACAAAAATCATTGCAGGACTGGACTGCAAATATGACGGTCAAAAGTCGAAACTGATGGCCGAAGATGACGGAAAACTGACGATTGAATATGTCATGAAGTATTTGTTGGGCGCTGAAGCCTCTACGAGATACATAGAGAATAAGAATCCTAATCCTAGTACTGGAGAAGTCTTATTAGTTAACAAAAATGAAAAATTGATAAGAAATTGCTATAATTGTGGTACATCTCATAAAATAAAGCAATGCCCAGCATTTGGGAAGTCATGTCATCGCTGCAATAAACTAAATCATTTTACAAAAGTGTGCAGGAGCAACAAAAATCACAAAAAACAGGTGAATCTGGCAAATGAGACAAAGGAAGAAGATGAAGAAGAAGGTGATTTCTTTGTTGGGCATTTAGATGCAATAGGTAATGAAATTATTCAAGAATTTTCAGTAAATAACAAGAAATTACTAATAAAAATGGATACCGGAGCTGCTTGCAATATAATTGGAAGTGAGGTATGTAAACAACTTTGTGTTAAAAGTTCAGCGATTTTGCCATGTGATAAAAAAATTATACAGCTGGATGGGAAAAGTGTTCCTGTTAGAGGGACTTGCTGGCTAGACATTATACACCCAAACAAAAGAAAATATAAAGTTAAGTTTATTGTGATACATGGAAGTGTACCCACTCTTCTGGGATGTCGAACATGTTTGACTTATAATTTTGTTTGTGTAAATAAAAAATTGGTAAATGTACACAATGTCAGATGTGAAAGTAGCAAAACTGCCAACTTAATTAAGATTTTAAAAACCAATTACAGTGAGCTGTTCGATGGTGGTCTTGGTTGCATTCCTGGGCAAGTACATTTACAGCTGAGTAGTGATGCCGTCCCATCCATACAAGCAGCAAGGCGTGTTCCATTCTCACTACTGCCTGAAATGCGCTTAGAACTTAAAAGAATGGAAAAGTTGGGTGTGATTGAAAAGGTAACCAAACCTACTAAATGGGTAAATAATTTAGTTTCTGTTCGAAAACCAAATGGTAAGTTGAGAATGTGCCTAGACCCAAGAGCATTAAATAAATACATTGTTTTGCCTAAATACCAGCTACCAACAATGGATGAAATTAAAAGTAAGATGCAAGATGCAAAATTTTTTGCACTTTTAGATGCCTCAAATGGGTTCTGGATGTTGAATTTGGATAATGAGAGCTCAGATCTATGCACATTCATAACACCATTTGGGAGATATCGGTATAAAAGACTCCCTTTTGGTATAAGTTCAGCACCAGAAGAATTCAGCAGAATAATTAATCAAATGTTTGAAAATATTGATGGAGTTATTCCATACATTGACGATTTATGTATTTTTGCCCAAACAATAGAACAGTTGAATGATAGAATTAGACAGGTCATGGACATTTCATTGAAAAATGGTATAAAATTTAATGAGTCTAAATGTAAATTTTTTGAAACCGAACTTTTGTTCTTGGGGCATAAGTTCACAGAAAAAGGTGTATATCCAGACCCTAGTAAAGTGCGGGCGGTAATGAATATGGAACACCCAAAAAACAAAAAAGACTTGGAAAGGTTTTTAGGAATGTGCAATTATCTCTCTCGTTTTATCCCAAATTACTCAAAACTTATTGAGCCTCTACGTATATTGTTGAAAAAAGATGTACAATTCATCTGGGATTGCAATCAAGAAACAGCTGTTGAAATTCTGAAAAAGGCATTGTGTAGTAGTCCATGTTTAGCTTATTTCAACACCAATAAAGACATTGTGTTATCAGTGGATAGCTCCTCAACAGCAATGGGGGCTGTAATTATACAAGATGGTAAACCAATTGCTTATGGTTCTCGGTCCCTTACTCCCACTGAACAAAATTACTGTCAGTTAGAAAAAGAAATGTTAGCAATTGTTTTTGGATGCTATAAAATGCACCAGTACACTTATGGCCGGAAGGTATATGTAGAGACAGATCACAAACCACTAGAAACCTTATTCAAAAAACCTTTGTATAAAGTGCCGGCTAGGCTACAAAGAATGATGTTAGCTGTACAGGGTTATAATTTGGAAGTAAAATACAAACCAGGAAAATTACTTTTTATAGCTGACACTTTGTCCCGGAGTTGTGCAGACAAAGTAGAATCTAAAATAAAGGATCTTCACAAGAATATTGTTTGCCATGTAAAATTACAAAGAGATAGTTTGCCTGTATCCAAAATTCTACTTAAGAAATTACAAACTGCAACTGAATCAGACCATGTGCTTAAAAATGCTATATTTTATATTAAAAATGGCTGGCCAAAAAATATATCAGAACTAGATCAAAATTTAAGAAACTATTGGACATTTAGAGATGAGTTGTGTGTCTTGGATGGTATAGTACTAAAAAGCAATGTAATTGTTGTACCAGAGTCATTGAAAACTGGATGGGTTTTAGTCAGTAAAAGTCTGACACTCCCTCCCGCTCCGCCCGCCAAAACTCGGGAGTGGGGGCTCATGACGTCATGCTGTAAACATTATACGGCGTGACGTATTGAGAATTTTAAAAGCGTCGTATCTTCGTCAATTTTGATTTACGTAACAAAAGAAAAAATACGGGTCAAATATTTTTTGATAATCTAACTGACAGACTAATTAGAATTTTTCTGTCGTCTACCATGTTAAACAAAAACTTGGCTTGCGCAAAAACTTAATTCTTGTACAGTCAGCTTGCCTTAGTTTGCTGTAAAGACACGCCACTGCCCAGCGGGATAATAATGACATTAATTTAGAGGAAATTGGCAATTATAGCCTATTGCGACTTAAGAGTCGCTTCTTTACCATAAATAATACGGAATCCGGAATTTCTATCTCCGATACTAAGCAGATGAAAAGTGGCATTCTAAAACAAATTCAAGGAAACCTGGGTAATTAAATACATGTAGAAGTACTTAAATAACAAAATGAAACGGACGTTTATACAAGCAGAACATCGTTTTAAAATAAGTCATTGACTGTTAAACGCCTGTATAAAGTATTTGTGAATGAAAGAACTTTGGAATTAGCTCGATTTAGAGCAAAGTTTTATTGAGCAAAAATTTTTATTTGATCGGAAGATCGAACAGAGTATTGGAAAATGTTTTTAGGTTGCGAATGTAAGGTGTAAGTAATGAAAATAAAGTCGGTAGTAGTACCTTTACTGTTTTACGTGATGTGGTAGTAACTCTGTAGATTGGCATCGATATTGAATGGCACAATAGTAAATTTTGATACAAGTGGAGAAATGTTGTTATTGCATTTGAGACGGAACTAACACCCGAGTCGTAAGCGAGGGTGTTACTGAGCCGAGAACTGCAATAAAACTACAGCAGACGAATCCCTGAATGGAGATCGAAGGATTTAGAATATATCGTTTATGGAATCTTATTACTCTAAACAAATTTTAATTTTTTAGGACTCTAGTGAATTAAAAATCTTAACCGTCGTACAGACCTAACACCCCTTGGCTGGATAGACAGATGGACTGAAAATGGCGCTGCTAACAAATTAGACGCAAAAGGCGAAGAACCAGGTGTTCCATGTCCAGCATAATTATGGACTAAGATCTAATTGACTGGTGGTAATTCGCATACTTACTTTCACACCCATTTGTCAATTTAATTAATTGAATTGCCCCCTATTATGTTGGACTTAATCATGGCGGGCAAAATGTGGGTGTTTTTAATAAACTACTCTTTCTGAACAAAATAGCTATATACTTATGATGTATTTATTTTGATAATCAGTACTAATTAGGTTGTGGAGGTCAGATAGGCAGTTGCTCCTTGTAAAATATGCTGTATTTCGTTAGACAGGAAGCCGACCCCAACATAGTTGGGAAAACCGCAGATGATGATGTTGTAAGTTTTTATTTTGATCTTTTCTTTGTAGGGAGAAACAACAGTTATGGTCGAGGAAAAACATACATGACATACGAGTACATGGAGATATCGCACGATTTGTGCTTACAAAACCTAAAAAAATGTTTTTTATTTACATCTAAAGTTTTATTGGGCTCTGATATTTTAAATAGTTGATCGATTAGTAGGAATGACGTATTTCTATGGTCATCATCTCATTTACGAAGCATGGCAAATTCTAACAAGGGAGCAAGTTCTAAAGGCTCTAACAGCGATGCGACAATCATAATTTATTAAGATTAACACCATCATGTAATACGTATTTGACGCCTTAAGCGCTTATCCCAAAGTTAAGGGTAGCAATAATTGCCCTCAAATACATAATTATACGCCATTTTGATCTAAATAATAATAACGTCTTGTCATTTGACGAGGTACCGCCCGCTGGCCCATATGTCCGACAATTTCAAATGAAATCGAAAAAACCGATCCGCATATGACGCCTTCTAAAT
The DNA here is from genome assembly GCA_950022955.1 of Xestia ashworthii. Classification (NCBI taxonomy): domain Eukaryota; kingdom Metazoa; phylum Arthropoda; class Insecta; order Lepidoptera; family Noctuidae; genus Xestia; species Xestia ashworthii. The sequence continues at coordinate 2,539,870 of OX465566.1, read as the reverse complement.
CCGAAATTCTCTCCAAAACCGATCTCACGCTGAGAGCGGATTGAAAAAAAAATCTCTCTGACTCGTTCTTTTTTCGAATACATATTTTTTTTCTAACCATTGTCACGGCTGGATGCTTCGTAAGTTCGTATTGCCAGTGTTTGGCCTCGATTTAAAGAATTTAAATATTATTTCGTAAATCAATCTGCGAATTTAGTGCGGTTGGAATATTTTTATGAAACATAATATAATGCCTACAGATGTGTAGGATGACTAATATCAAAGCACCTTTTAACTTGCGGAAGTGGGGTTGTGAATCATCGAAGCTTTTAAGCAATTAAGCTGGGTGCGGTGTTGATAAAAGGTAAAATCTAGGTCTAGATTAAAATTATCTACGTCCAATAAATGCACTGGCAAAAAAAATACTTATGATAATGAAGAGTTTTTCTATAGTTAGCCATTTTGTACTTCACACACATAATATCAGGTAAATTCTATACTTTAGTAAAAACACACAATACCATCTTTTCACCTGTGAGCCGACATCTCTCGACCCTCAAGAGATTTTATTAACAAGATTTTGAATATCCTATTGTCGCTAACACTTTCTATGTTCGAAATTCGAAAATCTTCTTTTTTTTACAATACAGTTTGGACATTTCGCTTGAGTTATCGCTGGCCAGTTCTGTTAAAAGGTTTAACGTTTTTTTTTTCTTTCATAAACGTCAGTGTATGGGTCGTTTTTGACGTGGGTGAGCGCGGTTATAATTGCTGTCCGGATTGGGACGCATGATTTTTGTAATTGTCTGGATAAGTCCTATTTAATTAGTTTTACCACGTGGCATCGATGTGTGCCCAGTAACGAAGTCGTGGCGTTTATAAATATAGGCAATCAAACGTCATTCAAAGTACTGGTATCAGCTGCATCCGGTTAGCCTGGAAGCCGAGTCCAATATACCGAGTTGGGAAAAATCTAGGCTTTAAGATCAAATTAATTTAAAATTTAACAATTGTCATAGAAAATGATAAGATATTTCGTAAAAAAAAAAGACACAAAAAATGCATGCAAAAGAAAACGCCATTTATATTAAATATTCTAATTACAAATAAGTAAAATCATCTAATTAAACTTATATTGTCACTTACGGGATATCTCTCGGGTTATCATCTAATTATCACCTCTTTTAGTGTAGTATTTAAAATTTGTTAAAATGTCTTGAAATCTTTAATCCCGCGTCATCCAAAAAGATGGCGACCATACAGCCAGGTAGTATCAAACTGGGATTTGGAAATATATGGATAATTATAAGACGGCTTAACGTGGAATTTTTGTCAAAGTTTATCGTCATTTTGATTGAGGTTACGACTCTTGTATCGGTGAAGATATTGTGTCGGTAGCTTTATTATAAGAACGGAGCTGTAGCAACGGTTGTTGGCTTATGATATGGGAATCGGATATTACTTGTGTGTGGACTAATGAGAATTGTCCAATATGTTTATTTTCTGACTTTGTGACATGTTTTACTCCGTAAAAGAATCCAACAGTTTAGTGTTTTTATTTAAACAGCTAACCTAATTGGTCAAACTACTCAACCAATCGATTTCAGCATCACACATCGATTAAACGGAACCAATTCCCAAATTCAATACCTAAAACACTTATAACTCACAAAAACTAATCTATCGTGGTCACGGACGATAATTGGTCCACCCACCCGACATAAGCTCGTAGACCAATCGCGACACGATTTGTCTTGCTAGATTATTTAAAACATGTCGTTAATGTGAATCGCTCGTAAAAATTGTATAGAAACCTCCTTTGATTGGTCATTATATTTAATGGGTAATATTTTATTGCATTTTTATAGTTAATCGCCTATTTTTGATGCGGTTCAACGATTTAACGTAGGTATAACTGCTTAATAAGTAATCGAATGTCTAGTAAAGTAGTAATCTCATCTACTACACCTGTAAAGCTAATTTAAAATGTTTATAATACGAAAAACTTCATCTTTTATTGAATATTCCACTATTTATTGAATTCCTCCTATTTAAAAATCGATCGGTAGAACGGTTATAATGACAGGTTGAAATAGGTGTTCGATTTTCGAAATAGTTTTATTTCTTTGTTTATGGATGATTATCTGTTGACAATTAAAGAGCTTTGGAATTTGAATTCTTTTCTTGAATGGCGACGTTTCATTTGTTTCTGAATGATAGACTGACTTTCAGGAAGGAAGATTTTTCTCTACCTCTTGTAAATACCTACTTGATAAAAATGGCATCGTTGGTCTACAAAGTGGACTTGGGTTCCTGTGTTTTCCATAGAAATATATGTTTTTAATTTACCCATACAATACATAACCTTCAATTAATTGCTTATAAAGAAATTCAAGAAATACGCGTTTTTTTATAAATGTTTGTAAATTGCATTGTGAAACTAAGTAGTGCTAAAACTAACAAGTGTTTTTAGTTCAAATGAGAGATTATCTTCATACCTAATAATTTAGTTGTCAAGGAAGAGGACTGAAAAACAGTAATTATCAGTACCGAGGACAGGGCGATTAAAAACCCCATACAACCAGTTAAGTACCTACGGAATTGAAAAAACATTGTTGCATCACCCTTTTTTTTTACGATGGGAAAACATCAAATGACTTCTCCCACTCTGGGCGGAGCGGAAGGGAGTGTCAGACTTTTACTGACTAAAACCCATCCATGTTCCTTCCTCGCCCTTTATGTTCCGGGGCCGCGGTATCTCTTTCGAACAGGCCCGCAACCCCGGCAGGCTTCGGCCCTTGCGGGCCCCTCCCCTTATGCTGACATCACTTTGAGGCGCGCTTGGAACACGAACGCGCCGTCGACACGGCCTGTCGTCACTAGACGGACGGACGGCTAGCTAGCCCATAGCTAACCGTCCACAGGCCCGCGTCTACGGTCGCCCCAAAAAGTGGTGGCCGTAAGGATGGTCCGTGGGTACCGCACGATCTCACGCGAGGCAGCGGGCCTGCTTGCCGGATTGCCGCCATGGGATCTGGAGGCGATAGTCCTCGCGCGCCCACACGAATGGCGCGCGGAGGTACTACGCCGGGGGGAAACTCCGCTGCCGCGGCAAATTGCCGCTCAGCGGACTGACCTCCGGCGCGATCTCATGGCGACATGGAGAGAGCGACTGTCGCAACCCCGTGCAGGGCACGCCACGATTGTGGCGGTAAGTCCCCTCTTTGAGGAGTGGCTAGAGAGGCGCCACGGCGTCCTTACCTTCCGCCTGACGCAGGTCCTCACCGGACACGGATGTTTCGGGAGGTACCTGCACCGTATCGGGCGGGAGGAAACGCCCGGGTGTCTCCACTGCGAGGATCGACCGGAGGACACGGTGGAGGTCTGCCCTGCGTGGGCGGAGCACCACCGTGTCCTCGTAGCGGCGATCGGTGGCGGCGACCTCTCGCGTCCGGCCCTGGTTCATTCCATGGTCCGGAGCGAGACGGAATGGGAAGCCGGAGGAGGTGACGACCTCCTTCTGCGAAGCAGTCATGCTGGCGAAGGAGGTGGCGGAACGAGAGAGGGAGAGAGCCTCTCTTCCCGGCCGCCGCGGGAGACGCACCGGGCGTCGGGGGCCACGTGGTGGCTACCGGCCACCGTAGATGCGGGCCTGTGGACGGTTAGCTATGGGCTAGCTAGCCTTCCGTCTAGTGACGACAGGCCGTGTTGACGGCGCGTTCGTGTTCCATGCGCGCCTCAAAGAGATGTCAGCAGAAGAGAGGGGCCCGCAAGGGCCGAAGCCTGCCGGGGTTGCGGGACTGTTCGAAAGAGATACCGCGGCCCCGGAACGTAAAGGGCGAGGAAGGAACATGGATGGGTTTTAGTCAGTAAGAGTCTGACACTCCCTCCCGCTCCGCCCAGAGTGGGAGAAGTCATTTGATGATTTCCGATCCTAAAAAAAAAAAAAAAAAAAGGCCCGCGTCTACGGTGGCCGGTAGCCACCACGTGGCCCTCGACGCCCCGTGCGTCTCTCGCGGCGGCTGGGAAGAGAGGCTCTCTCCCTCTCACGTTCCGCCACCTCCTTCGCTAGCATGACTGCTTCGCAGAAAGAGGTGACGGCTTCCCATTCCGTCTCGCTCCGGACCATGGATTGAACCAGGGCCGGACGCGAGAGGTCGCCGCCGCCGATCGCCGCTACGAGGACACGGCGGTGCTCCGCCCACGCAGGGCAGACCTCCACCGTGTGCTCCACCGTGTCCGCTGGTCGATCCTCGCAGTGGAAACTCCCGGGCGTTTCCTCCCGCCCGATTCGGTACAGGTACCTCCCGAAACATCCGTGTCCGGTGAGGACCTGCATCAGGCGGAAGGTGAGGACGCCGTGGCGCCTCTCAAGCCACTCCTCAAAGAGAAGACTTACTGCCACTATTGTGGCGTGTCCTTTGTTACATCACCTCACATCAAGTAATCATTATTTCACAATGAAGTCTGTGGTAGAATTTCACGGGAAGTATTTAATAGAAACAACTTTATGCCCGTAATTCCCGAAGAACAACAGTCCTACTTGTAGTACCAGTTAAAAGACATGGACCCTGCAAAACTGGTTAAATTCCACCCACTACACTTATTTTCCTGCCTACCCGAGGAAAACATGCGTGATCAGAAAACGTAATACAGGGCACAATTTTTGCGGGATATTGAGCACATGCGCGAGTCGGCTTTTTCTAGCTTAATAGCTACAAAAATTCGAATCGCGCAAGATTCGAAACAACAGTTTATCCCGCAAATATCGGGCCTAAGGTATCTAGAGCTTGCAGGAATTCTGTAGACGTTATTTTACGTCACAACTGGCGTCAAACCATACCCATATTCAAGTCTTCTCTATGGGGGCTAAGGGGCTGGCAGAAACACAGTACGCCACCTGGTAATGACCCTTAGATACTCCTGTTACTCCATCCACATTCATACATCTAGTCATACATAGATGCACGGCAAATCACCAACGATTAATGACCCCCCACACCACACCAGCGCACGTACCACGGAACATCATCTATCATCATCACGTGGACTGTACGGGGGCAAGCAGAGACGATTAGATCGGCACTTAGCTCCCCACCAATCATATGCCATGTTAGTAGGTGTATACTGTTGTTGCTCGAAAATTGCTTTACTGGTTACGATGTTGTACAATGTTTAAAAGGAGCTGGTGCACTTAAGGCTACTTCCATGGCTTCAGGCGATGCTACGATCAATCTTCAGGTTAAGCTGAACGTGCTTAGGTTGGTATGTGGATTAGTGACCACCCATTACATACCGAGTTCCTCCGTATACCTTGGAAAGCACGCCAAACCGTTGGTCACGGGTGTCTTTTGTAGATTTTTGACAGTCGTTACAGGTGTCATAGTGGCCTAAAGGTCTGACACCAGTCTTATTAAGGGGAAACGTTTTAAATCCCAGCTTTAACTAGGTTGTGGAGATCAGATAGGCAGTCGCTGCATGTAGAATACCTACTGGCATTCAGCTGTATCCGGTTAGACAGGAACCCGACCACAACATAGTTGGTAAAAGGCTGGGAAGATTATAACGTTTGGAAATCATCTACGGATGTCTGGACGGGTCTGTCAGACTCCTACAGACAAAACGTCACTTCTAGCTAGGGTGCGGGACATTTAAAAGAGTGTACATGCCCATGTGAGTTTCTTGCCCATTCTTCTCCATAGATATCTACGCTAGGGAATGGGCACCTACAGTACTTTCACAGTTTTTTATGTCTTGTGACTGGGACTGCAGATATAAATTTTTTGTTCATTATTGAGTTCAAAAGTGTCTATAACTGGCCTACTTGAAATAAATGCTTTGATTTTGATTTTGACATAATGTACTATCACAGCTTTCACAGTTTTTATGTCTTGTGACTGGGACTGTAGCTATATTTAATTTTCATGTTTGTTTCGACAATTCAAAAGTGCCTGTTATTGGCCTACTTGAAATAAATGCTTTGATTTTGATTTTTGATTTTGTAGTTGCATTCTCCACAATCAACCTACCTGAGTCAAGATACGCGACACACGGGCGAGTGTCAATTGTTTTGTTCGCGTCTCTTGCAATAATATGTTTCTTTTGTTTTTAAATCCGTGTGCAACCGCGGATTAAATAAAAAAATGAAAGTTTGAAACACGCGTCTCGCTTCAATGTGTATATTGTGGTCAAGCTGTTATAGTTTCCCGAGTGTTTTAAATGTATTTAAGTTTGTCCGGAAAATGATTGTGTACTTCTGCACACAATTGTTTTTTAATGAGGCTATGTCAGATTGAAAAGGGCCTCTTCGTAGATAGAACGAAAATTGATCACCTGGAGATCGCGCTTGTTTGTTCAGTGCGTGTTGGTGATTTCATTAGGACGTTTTATTACGATGTTTTATTTCATAGCAAATCATTAATATCAAAGAGTAAGTTCTATCACTAGGTTATCTAACCTTAGAATTTGTGTAAAAATTGATAAAATCTAACGCAGTTTGCAAGTTTAAGTTCGTTCAAGATAGAGCCACAACTTTTCATGAACCAAGTAATTTCAGAGACGTTTCTTATGACGACTGAGGACAATGAAACTCCAAGGAAATACTTGTTACAGAGCAGATGATGGCAACTTATCCTGTCTATGGTGTAAATATTATATTTTTTTAATAACTGAGTCTACAATAATTTGAAAAACCACGCCCGCAACATCAACTTCAAGGCGTTCGTGGTGCGAGTAACATGCATGCTACCTGCACCTCGTCATGGCAGGTCTTTTGGCCACAAGGGTTAATGTTCCGTCCAAAGACTATAAAACATAATATATATGTATACTCTATGGTTCCGTCGCTTCCGCGGACAAGAACCACACGATCGCACAAAGACAGTCCTCAAGTGAAGTGTGTTTTACTAACAAAGATTTAAGTTTATACACTAACATACATTCTACTATTATGATATCTATAAGGTTTATCTGTGGGCCAAAGTATCCTGAAAATAAAGGGTTTATTGTCAAAGGTTGTATTAAATACTTAAAGGCATTCTCAAGCTTCGTCGCCGCATAACTACTTTTACGTACTAATAGGTACCTAAATGACTTAAATAACACTGAAAACTTAAGAATAACTTGCAACAAAGCAGGTTTTGTCAACCTGATCCTACGAGCATGTTTCTAACCTTCCATACTTGGACATAACCAAGTTATAACTGACTAACACCATGTCTAGAAATATGATCAAGCAATAAATTAAAATGCATACGATATTCAGCCGTAGAACCGCTCAGGTTACCTAGCTAGGTCGTTATCAGCAATCTAGCGAAGTAGACAGGGCCCAATATAGTTAATAAAACACACTACGTCTTAAATAACTTGTCACGAATTAGTTGTTGCACCTGGCAATACTTGATACCAACCTGAAAAAAAAACTAAGAGTATGAATTGACATGAAACTAGCTGTGCACCGCAGTTTCCCTAACCATTTCTCATTTTGCCCGGCTCCTAAAGCCCGTAGCGTGATGTCAAATAGCGAAAAACATTCCTCAAGAATTGATCTATCAAATGCAGAATATTTTTTTGGAATCGGACTGGTAGTTTCAGAGATTAGCGCGTTCACACAAACAAACTCTTCAGGTTTGTATAGCGAAGCTGCCGGAAACTGTCTACCTATTCATATTTTGATTGACTGACGGACATAACGAACAGCTTAATTCCCTGGTTTACTCGCTTAATCTTGTCTTAATAAACCTCTTACTTATATGACTTCCTGCCAGGGTTACAGATCATAAGGCTACTGAACAGAATTTCTGTGAGTTATATTAGATTTTGAGCATAAGCAAGATGAAGACGGATTGTGGAGTTCAGATAGGCCGTCACTACATGTAAAATGTTGGTATTCAGTTGCATTCGGTTATACTGGAAACCGATCTTAACGTAGTTGGGAAAAGGCTAGGCAAATGAGAATTTCGGATCTTTTTAACTTTTGCCAGTTCTACTCACGTGACTGGGTGTAATATATAACGATTTTTGACATGATTGAAATCAGAATTTCGATATTATTTACACTGAAAACGGATCACAATGATCCGTTTTCAGTGTCATGTCAGTTTAAAAACTTATGTTGAATTTCGGTAGTTTAAATATGTTAATAATAAATATTCTACTGATCCATAATTGTTACTGCTAAAAGAATGTCACTTTGTCCTGTTTTGTTTTTGTGTGACATGTGTTAGGCCTTCTAGTCCAAAAATAGCCGCAGAACTTGACCTAGACGTTAGCCTCTATGTCCCTGCTTCAACCTTTGGCCACCCACTGCAGTGTAGATCTGTTACAAATCTCTCCACTTTTGGCGGTTTCGTGTTATGGCTATCCAGTTTCTTCCAGCCACTTTATTGAGTTCATCTGTCCATCTAGTTGGCTGTCTTCTCACATTCGTCCATTTACCGCTAGTGTAGTGAAGTCTTATGATCCTTTACTAGGACCATCATATTTCCCACAGTTTAAACCACTCCCAATTAAAATATACTTCTTTAAATACTTCGCACACGTTTTGTTATCTATTATCTTTAGTTTATCTACCCAAGTCTTCAATCATTCAAATTGACCTCAGCGTCACCTCTTTAACAAAAAAGAAACAATAAGAACTCCATACGATAGGTTATAAAAGTTTTAATTCAAACATTTTGTGCCGGCGGCGGCGTATGCGCATCGCACGCACTATCGTCGATCAGATGGTGACCTATGATCTTTGCCCAACGGTGGGTCTATAGCCGTGATGTGGACTACATACCGAACTATGAATAAATAAATAAAGTGTACCTACCTTTGAAATACCGGGAAATCATAGTCTATGCCATTTTTTTAATAGATTTCAGAATTACATAAATGATTTTCAAACTGGTAAGGACAGATTGCGAAACAGAATCTGGACACAAGACTCCGGTGTCCACAACCTGTCCGCAATTTGAAAGAATTCCAAAGGAAGCGCGGCAAAACCTCCAAAAAACATTATTAAAACCAAGTGTGAAAACTAAACGAATCTGACAGTTTAACATCACACAGCCCGCCATTTCACTCCGGGGCATAGACAAAAAACACAAAATGGCTGACTCATCGCAATCAATCACCTTTCGGACGACGATTATATTAATTTCGTTATACTATTATTTGCCTAAGCTAGACACAATGGTGCTTGAGTAAGAAAAGGGCTTCAAGATGACATGTCAATTAAATAACTATCCATTATTGTTAAAGAAAAATGATGATTGGTAAATGTTTTGTGGTTAAAATCGTGTAGTCTGTGGTAAGGGATAGTTTTTTTTTGTTTCGGTTGATGACACAGGTGGGGCTGAGCCAAAGTGACATTTTATGCGATAACGATGAAACAAATATCAAAAATAGGTTAGATTGACCAATGCTACCGTATAAACTTATGTCAATCTTATTGAAAGTTCTTGCTGTGATGGGACATGCTTTGAAATTGATTACAAATTGTCTAAGCCCCTGATGAAGTTATTGGGGGCGTCACTATATTAACTACTACTCTTCATTTTAAAGAAGGCCTTTAACAAGGTGGTCTTAAGTTTGGAGACTGAGAAGTACAGGAGCGGACGATGTGGCGGCACTTGGAGGCGGCCCATGTCCAGCAGTAGTCCACATTCGGTGGATATTATTATTACTAAGATATCAATCATCATCATCATCAGCATAAAACAGTAGGTACACTACTGGACATTTTGCTCTAAAATTTATACACACTTAACTTGATTCTCCGCCACCCTGTTTGCCTTCTTATTCATTTCGGTTTTAATTCCTTTTTTATTTGCGCGGGCAACCAACCAACCATTGCATGTACTGCTCTGTCATGAAAGTAACGAGAAACGATCAATAATACACGAAATTTTTGTTATTTATCTAAATTTATATTATCACCTTCAAAGTAAGTATGCTCCTTCAGAAACGATACACTTACGCCAGCGAATAATCCAATCATTAAAACATTATTTAAAAGCCCTTTCCGGAATTCAGTTCAGTTCTCGCCGCGAATTCTTTTTTTTTTTTCGGTTTCGGTTCAGTTGGAAGGCGCCACTCCGAAGCTTGTTGACTAGTTTGCGTGTCAAACTCGTAAACCAACGTCTAGTCACCAGTAACAATGCGTTTCATGTCTGTTGGGTCTGAATTGAGTCGTTCTAGCATGTCCTCAGCGACTCTCATGCGATTGAGTTTTTGGAGAAAATTCAGGTCTTTTGGGACTAGCCGAACGGTAACATGTTTCACACCCAAATGATTAGTTAAAATGGTACGGATCGACTCGTGAGATACAGATAGTTCGGCGGCTATCTCTCTCAAAGTTGAATGAGGTTGTTCATCACTACCTATTTCCTTCACTTTTGCGATGTTAACTTCAGTTGCAGACGTTGATGGCCTACCAGAGCGAGGCAAACCTTCCATCACACCTCGACCGCTTTTGAACGCTTTGGACCACTCATAAGCACGTGTTTTTGATAAAGTCGATTCACCGTAAGCCTTCTGTAACATTTTCAGTGATTCCGAACACGAAATTCCATTGGCGATGCAAAATTTAAGACTAACTCTTTGTTCGATGTTTTTGTCCATAATGAAATTCGCTATACACACTAGATATGATATAACTAAAAACAGCACTATATTTAATATAAATAACAGATGCCTCCGCGCCAAAATGGATAACAGTTCTGCCAATCTAACAACAACATAAAAAATAACAAAAAGTTGAATTTGGAACCACAAACAAATCATCCATTCCCGATACTTTTTTGACTGAATGTAAACGATAAGAACTTACTTAGTTACCTAACGCCATTTTAGTCTTTCCATCTAAACTTGTAACATAAGCCAAACATATAACACATTCCTAATACCTACAATATTACTTAGTATATGTTTAAAAACCAGACACGCATACACACATGGTATGTTTAACATTATTAGTAGAAAAAGCGAAAACGGCCGAAAGGCAAGGCATGCAAATTGAAGGGGGAGGAGCCTTCCTCTACTTACTTTATGCTCCGTATCATTACGAAGACATCAGGGGCCATGCATATTTACATTTTAAAAGAGAACATAGTTTTTGTGAAATGAGTTTGTCGTGTGTTTTGCTTATGTTTTAGTGAAAAGAGGTTTATGGTAGTGACAAAAATATCCCTGTACTATTTATGTAAATAAAAAAAAATACACCGATTTAAGTAATAATCCGCCTTCTTGAAGGTGGTTGAAATTCAATGAAAATCAAATTTATTTGTTAACCAATGTTTGCAACACGTAAAATATTTAACTTAAAAATGTCATTCTAAAAACTACGCTTTCTTCATTTAGGTAAAAAAACGTACCTATTTTGTTCGAATACATATTTAATTCTATGACCACTACGTACGTATTATTACGTATTTAATCCACTAGAAATAAATGCCATACATTAAAAATATAGTTTTGTAAGAAATCAATCACTCAAAAGACCCGTTTCTCGAAAAAAAAAAAACAAAACCAATTTCAAAACACTAATTCCTAATTTAAATCCATGATAATTTAAAACTCCGTAATGGAGCCACATGTTTGTATTTCAAGTGAGCAAAAGAAATGCTTCGTCAATCGTCGGCGACGACTTTCGCAGTCCATAAATGTTCTGCTTTCAAAATATTGCCATAGACACCAAGGGTCGTAGGGCAGAATCGCACAAAAACATGTGCAAAAAGTTTTAACTTCTCCGAAGAAATAGTTCAAGAGGTAAATGAAACTTGTCTGTGGCTGTCAAAGTTCTGGTCATCGTTTTCTTGCGTTTTCGTTAAACCTGTAAATTCAGGAGTATCTTGTTGTTTTTCAGAAATATTGAGGACTTGCCGCGTTTCCTCACACGTTGTAGTCGGCTTTCAATCTATTCGCATGCAGCTGAATACCAGTATTTTACATTGAGCGACTGCATATAATCTGACCTCCACAACCCAGTTAGTACTGGGTATGATCCTAACCCTTTGATAAGACTGGTTCTTAGACTTTCAGGCCACTGACTACCTGTAACAACTGACAACTCTCAAAGATCTGCAAATGACAGCCGGGACTGCGCTTAAAGTGCTTGAAAGACACGGAGAAAACTCGATATGATGTGTCACTCATCCACGGACAATGTAAACCTAAGCCTAAGCTAAACTTAAAGATCGACCTGAGCAGCACTTTCTATTCTAGCCACGAGTTCCACAACATTCTCCTGACCTTATCCCAGTTTATCTAAGAATAAGATGTGCTAACTTATTCTTCCATACTTCTTAAATAGAAATATCATGGATAATTAATATTATCTACTTGGGTATTCTTAAAATGACCACCAAGTCATGCCTATCCCAGCTTGGAGTTATAAGGATTCAATGTCATATAATTTATGAGACAATAATGTAGTCTTGAGTCGAGAGGCAGTAACATACACAACCATAGAAAATGAATTATAGACGTTTTTGCTAGTTTCAGTATTGTCATTTTAACTAGCGTGGGCAGTTGGTTTTGCCTGAAAATACACATTGATGTTGACTAGAAACACTAGTTAGGGTTTAGAATAAAACCACCAAATTATAAGTATAAGTAGATGAACTACTTTAAGGGTAGGTCCGTGCTCTCGCTGCCCGGGATTGTGACGGAACTTTAAAGCTCACGCAACGTTTAGGAGTAAGTATATCATGTTGTACATAATTATATGAATAACATATATATTGTGGATAAGGGACGCACAGAACAAAGAGGAGGTCTATACCTAACTGTGGGTGATTCCGAGCTGATGAAATGATGATGTCGCAAACTCCCAGTGATTACCTAGGTTAAAAAGTTCTGTCTTGATGTTGGCGTCATTGCAGCGAAAAAAATAATGACTTTTCCATTGGGCATCACATTCGAAGCATTTCGGTATTCTGCAACGACTTACGATAGGATTGATATATTTATTTGTTAGCTTATCCAGTAATTACATAATTAAATGTTTTCACAGATACATAGAAAGTCTTTTTGTCTACTAATGTCCTGTTTCACGATTCTTTCAGTTTGACTAATATCCTCCTATAAGTTTATTTCTCTAATTTCCTCTAAAGTTAACATCCCCTAAACTTTGGAAGCCCCTGTTTTTACATAGTTTTCAAGTGGTTACGTCTTGAGCGCGAAGAGTTCTTACAATGTTTTGGTACAACACCCTTCGGATCGAGCACTATACTTCCAGTCGCCCAGTAGTCACTGGCATTTTAAAATTTCAAGTTATTTTAAAAGAGATATCTACGTTTTTCGGTGTTCAAAACATTAATACTAAAAATTATATAAATTTTGGAGTGACCAAGTTTTTACATAAGTTTTTCACAAGTGTCTGTGATGTATTCGTGTGTTTTTCGTGAAACCGTGTGGTTTAGAGTTGACTCACGTGGACTAAATTGACTATTCGAATTAAAATTATTTACATTTCTGTGTCAAAAACAGTGTTTTAAAATTAGCAGAGTGTAAATATTATCTATTTAAATTAATTTCGGAACTTACCAAAGTTAAACTGCTTAATCAAAGTTACACTTTGAATTTTACTATGGCTAATGGCCACGTTTTTACCTGTTTTACGGATTAAAAAACGTCACGGTTTTAGTTGTCCGCCATTTTCGACGCCATTATAGATATTTTGATCAATTTTTACAATCCGTTTAGTTAATTGTTCTTTTACTAGTTTTGTGATGTGCTTAAGGCGATTATGTTGTTAATAGTAAGTAAACAGGATTACTTTTATATTTCTATTAGCTCCTATTTAGTGTAAAAAACTTTGTTTCCGTGCGGGCACGGAAAGTAATTTTATAGCGACGGCCACAATGTTATATTTTTTTGTGTCGAAAACATGAAAGAAAAGTTATTGCTTTTATTTAATCTTTTAAAACGCGAGGTTTTCTTGCTTTAAGGTCAATTCATGATCAACGAAGCAGATTAGACATATGACTAGAGGGTCTTCTTTACTTCCTATGTTTTATTCCACCTTGAAGCAAAGGTCCTCATTTTAATTACCTCAATTAAAAAAGGCGGTCTATAAAAGCAATGATTCAGATTATTATGACAACCACGATGAGGTGGCCAGTCCTAAGCAGAAATATAAATTATATTTCTATTAATAGTCTAAAAAGTTTTTATTAGAAAAATGACAAGTTAAGTACTTACCTACCTCACCGCACTATCTAACGCACTGGCCGGTTGTAAAACTCAAAGTTGACTTTTACGATTGCTGTCAAAAAGATACATTAGATTCTTTTCTCAAATTTAAAAATTAACAATGAACTACTCCAAATTCTATTTCCAAACACATTTTATAGCCAAATAACATTAAAAATATAACTAATTACAACAAGACCATTATTAAAAAAGCAATTATTTTTCCAAAATCATAACTATTAAAACGATGTGAACGTAAAATAACGACATTATTATAATAATTATGATTTTATGACGTAAATAATCGCCGATTTACGAGTTTTTTATGACGCGTTTAAATGTCCGTAGAGAAATTAATGGCACTAGATATTTATCAATCAACTTATTATTATTGATTCATGCGTCGTTATGGAGTCATTTTAAGATTAACAGCTGATCAAAATTGCCGTAAATCATAATCTATGGCAGCCTACAGACACTGATGATTGAACCATTTGATAATTTCTTTAACATCTTTGAGAATTTTCATTAGGTTTTGTCTTACTTCCCGCTTAACTGAAGTAATGATAAGGTCAAAGATATTGCACGCTCGTCTATCTAATTCTAGTCTTCAAGACACACAGGTCAATAGCTGTCAGGATATTCAGGCTCTGTCAGGAAACTGAGCATTGATTAACGTGTTATTAAATAGACATTCAAAAGCAAGAGAACCTCGTCGATAAATAATAACAGCCAGTCGGTCGATCTTTAGGTTAAGCTGCGCTTACCTAGGTTGTTCTGTGGATGGGTGACCACCCTTACATACCGAGTTTCCTCCGTGCCTCAGAAAGCACGCTAAGCTGTTGGTCCCGGCTGTCATTAATTGTAAATCTTTGTCAGTTGTTACAGGTACTAGCGGCCCGAAGGTCTGACAACCAGTCTTAATAAGGGGAATCGTATTCCGCAGTAAGAAACTGGTTTGTGGAGGTCAGATAAGCAGTCGCTCCGTGTAAAATACTGGTATTCAGCTGCATCCGGTTAGACTGGAAGCCGACCCCAACATAGTTGGGAAAAGGTTATGCAGATGATGATAGGTAAAGTTGTCTTACATGAAATTTGCTCAGTACCTTACCGTAGAAAATTTGTCGCGAAATAAAATAATAACTTTTTAACCGACTTCATTTGTAAGGATTAAATTATCATTCTCTGTGTGTTAGGTGGCAACCACTGCTGATAATGTGTGCCTCATAATTTATTAACAGGTACGTCATGTCTTTATGTGACGTTCATTGATATATTGTGTGTATTGATACGATGCTTAAAACTTGTTTTGTAGGTATATAGTTGACGCAACAGTTTATGTAGTCATTTGCAAAAGAAAATGTTTTATATTCCATTTAAAACATTACTAGAAACTCTTTTATGACACGTTGTTTTTAACTGGCATTCCCTATAAAGGAAATCCAGATGCATTTCTAAATCATATTGAATTTTAGGTACGGTATGGAATTTATTATTTTGAAAAGGCCTTTTCCTAACAATGTTGGGATCGGCTTCCAGTCTTACCGGATTCAGCTGGATACCAGTATTTTACATGGAGCAACTGTATGCCTGACCTCCACAACCCAGTTAGTAATGGGTAATACGATATCCCTTGGTAAGACTGGCTGTCAGACATTCGTACTACCTGTAACGACTGTCAAAGATCTACAAATGACAGCCGTCACCGCTTACCATGGCACAGAGGTGTCTTGATATTTAATACATGGTAATAGGAATACCCATTACTAATATTTAACTCATATTCTTAAAAAATCTTTATAAATACGAGTATCACAAGTAAATCAACACCTCAACACAGAATGGCCGTCGGACCAATATCTCTACCCATAACCCTCTAAAAATCGTTTATTACAAACTAAAACGAATCAAAGAGGTTTAACAAGAAGTTTTTAATTAAAAACGAACTAAATCCTGGCCATTAATAATAAGAGAAGCCTCATTTTGTGTGGAATTAGATAAAAAAAACTATAATGGGATCAACTCACGTCATGGCTTTCCGCGTACATATTTGTCTGTGTAGATTTTTTCAAAATGGCGGAGACGTATGGTCGCGTTGAATTTCTTAGGAAATCTTTGGCGTGATGATGATGACTCGATTATGATAGGTATGCTGTTCTTTATCTTTTTGCTTACTCATTCATATTTGTGGTTATCCCAACGGTCAATCTAGAATTGTTCATATACTATCCTCGTTCGTATTTTTTTCTTTAAATAAGTATACTTAGGATCGAGCAGATGGGCTTCTGAAAGACACTAGACTTTTAAGCAATTTGAGACGAAAGAAATTCATCCCTACAGGCTACAGCACGTAATTAGCATTATTTTACGTATTGGTACTTAACTGTCTTTGTTGGATAATGTGATCCATTTTTAATGTTAATATTAAATGTTTATATTATATGTTATTATGTTTCATTACCCTTTATATGGTAAACTATTTTAATAAATGTGAATTGTTTTGTGGATAGCTATAAGAGTAGAAGGAGACCAAGAAAACTATGAATGGTCTGTGTGAAGGATGAAAGCTATAATATATCTAGCTAGCTATATATGGCTAGAATGGAGGTGTCTGATGAGAAGACGAGTATTAGAGAAGTAAGGAAGGAGAAGACATGCAGACTCAAAACAAATTGGGATGAGAGCCATAAAAATAAGGACTATTAAAAGCGCGTATCCCAAAAGTTGCAACGTCGCAAATAGCTGTCAAATATTAACATGTTTTAATTAATTTGTCAATTTTACTGTGTGAAAATAAGAAATATGGCTCTGTAGTGAACTAAAAAATTGATTAGGAAATGCAATAATTAATATCGTAATACCGAATATTAGTTTTAGATGTAAAAAAAGTATTTGGGAACTTGCCAAATGCCTTTTTTACACCTGAAACGTTTACAACATCAAATTTAGGGTTTTTTTAGTGCACTACAGAGCCATATTTCTCTTAATAATTGTAAATTGGCGTCTAAGCCAAAATGTGGATCATCAGTAATAAAACCTTTTTCTTTCGTGTTTCTCTTAGCTTATATCAAAAATACTTGTAATACATCTTCTGGGATCGAGAATAAGTATTTTAAATAACGGAAATATAAATACAACATGCAACGTTACTATATTTTTCACCGTCGTTCTTGTAAAACAAACTTCGCCAATACTGGTTAATTTGCGATCCAATAAAGCGATCAAAACGTCTGCAAAGTTAGAATTTTGCAATAAACAAACTTTAAGCCTAGCGGATTTAATAAAAATAAACCATAAATACTTTCTAGTCGATGGTATTTCAAATATCATGTATTTCGTGCCTGAAATGTTTTTTTATAAGACCTACATTTAAGTTTCATCAGCTTGTGAAGAAAACCATATTTTATCAGAGTGGTTTAGTCTGAAATTTTGTATGTTCTTGTCCCAATGTAGGCCAAAGGTCTGTAGCTTATTGCAGGGCTAATGCACCTTCAAATATATACATAAACGGACCAGTATTGTGCACGTACGTTATTTATTTATCATACTTAGTACAGCCATTAACACAAAATTAAATAATCCCGGTCTTCTCGCAGAACCACAAAACAAACGTTCTAACTTGATCGGTCTTCTCATCAGCAAACAAGTCCAATCCAGGAATGGTTTCCACGAGCGCGTGTGTGTCAATAACTGGCGATTTCAGAGTCAGAAAATTTGCCTCATGATGCTTTGAAGTCAGTAAAAGAATTTGGACTTGCCTGTTAACCGCTTCAATTAAGCAACACACCATTATGCTTCCTATGAGAGGTTTAAGTCTGCAATTGTTGTGCTAAGGGCTTATCTATCTAGTTTGTATGAAGGAGGTAATCTTCGGACTTACTCATACGATTCCGCAAATTCTTTCACTAACGGGAAGCTACATATTATCCCCAAATGCCATTGACTACATGTAAAATGTCCCGCCGGTTAATTTCTGTACATAACAGGAGCGAAACAGCGAATAAAATCTGGTGTCGTTTTATAGGCAGACGCTACCGTTGCAAGTGCTAATTAATGCACTTTCTTTTTCAACCGACTTCTAAAAAGAGGAGGTTCTCAATGCGTCTGTTTTTTTTTTTTTTTTTTTTTTGTGTTTGTTACCTCAGAACTTTCGACTGGGTGAACCGATTTTGATGATTCTTTTTTTATTTGAAAGCTGGTGCTTCCCATTGGGTCCCATTTTAATTTGTTGAAGATCTGATGCTGATCTTCGGAGATATACAATGGAACTCTTCAAAAATAGACGGCAAATCTGCAGTGATTGCTGCATCCGCTTGTAGGTTCATTGTTTATACTACATCATGACGTAACATCACGCCTGTATGCTCTGAGGGGGTACGCAGATGTGTACAATAAACCCAGATTTCGACAATGTTTGTTACCTCAGAACTTTCGACTGGGTGAACCGATTTTGATGATTCTTCTTTTATTTGAAAGCTGGTGCTTTCCGTGTGGTTCCACGTCAATTTGGTTAAGATCTTACGCTGATCTTCGGAGATATAAATGGAACTCTTCAAAAATACACGGCAAAGCTGCAGTAATTGCTGCAATCGCTTGGTTGTTTATTGTTTATACAACATCATGACGTAACATCACACCTGTATGCTCTGAGGGAGTACGCAGAAGTATACAATACACCCATATTTCGACAGTTAGACGTGTAAAGTTCCATTCAATGGGATCCCGGAGAAATAGAGGTACTTAACTCCTTAACTTTATAGGCACACCAGAAGCGGCTTGGGTAGTTTTAGGCAGAGTACTTTCTCGGAGTGATCCCATTTCGATTTGATAAAGATCCGGTGACTTCGGAAGATAGGCAACTGAACTCCTTAATAAATGATAGCAAATGTACTGGGATCGCTGAAGACTCACGTCTGTCTATTGTTTACACCAGTTCATAACAAAAAATCACACCGATACGCTGTGAAAGGGTAAGCACATGTGAACCACTAAAAAGTGAAAAATAAAAACTTTTTTGCAAAAAATATAACCGACTTCACACAAAAAAGTGAAAAATAACTTTAGCTTCAGAAGTCGGTGACAAAAAAACTAAATCAATCAAACAAAGGTCACCGACTTCAGAAGCTAAAGTTATTTTTCACTTTTTTGTGTGAAGTCGGTTATATTTTTTGCAAAAAAGTTTTTATTCAAGATTCAATTAGGTACCTACACAGGTTTCATGCTGGAAAAGCTAGGTAATATCAATTCCTGCCGGGGCTGCGGGACTGTTCGAAAGAGATACCGTGGCTCCGGAACTTATAGAGCGAGGATGGAACATGGATGGGTTTTAGTCAGTAAAAATCTGACACTTCCCCGCTCCGCCCGGATTGGGAGAAGTTATTTTATGATTTCCCATCCCAAAAAAAAGGCAATATCTATCGATGTGTCCTAGATAGATTCCTTTGATAGTGTTTCTTAGTTTCATCACCATTTTCCTGTTCTTAAGTACCTACAACAATTAATTTGTTTTCTTCTTATTTATTTCGCTACTAGCGGACGTCACGCGGTTTCACCCGCGTAGTTCCCGTTCCCGTGGGAGTACGGGGATAAAATATAGCCTATGTTACTCGCTGATAATGTAGCTATCCATTGCTGAAAGAATTTTTCAAATCGGTCCAGTAGTTTTTAAGTTGATTCGTTACATACAAAAATAAAAATCTTTTCTCTTTAAAATATTAGTATATTATTAGAATAGATTACTCGTCATCTTAGTTGACAATAGTTTGTGTTTGTTATAATCAAAACTGTTAAAAGTCCTGACGCAACAACATTGTTGTTCTTGAAAGAAAGGAAGGATTTAAACAGCCGTTTTAAGACAACATTTCTAGCAAATTTTAGTTAAAAAATAATGGATGAAAGCGCGAAAATGTTGCTAATTCGAAAATCAATACATATTGCAGTTTACTTCTTAACAGACTTATTACCATTGATACTGATCTATGTACCCAAGTAAACGAATTATTAGTCCATAAATCACTAAATACATTCGGCACTAATCGAATGTAAAACACCGTTTTGTTCTTGTCAATTGTTAGAAGTTGACAGAGATAAAATGATGTTTTCTAAATAATGTCTGCTAAATACATATATACTAATTCGTGGCGCGAAAGTCTACAGTGCTGAAAACGATGCATCCTTATATCTAAATCTATATTTAATCTTATTTTTTTCTAATAAAGAATATTCTATTCCTTAGTACCTATTCATCTACGAAAAATATTACCTGCTCACCCGTTTTAATTTCCTATTTAGGATTATTTTATTACAACACCGACTGCCATTTTTATTTCTAAATTAATCTTTACGTAAAACACAATCAAGCACGTTAAGATACTTACGAAAATGAGACCACAAAAAGTTGAAAGCTCATGCAAAAACTTCCGTTTAGTTCCGCTACTCCATACGAGATGGCGCTAGTAGTAGGTTTGTGCATGACGTCTTGAAACTTTGTCTTAGTTTAGCGACGGCAACTTAAACACAGAGTGAAACTTATCTTTTGTTTTAAATTAATGCTGCGTTCAACAATTTCATCTCATTATAAACATGGTGTTATTTACGATTATGTTTAATCGTTAGGTTTTTATAACTATTATTTTTATTTTAATCAAGAGTTGGTATGTAGTACCTACTTAATAGGTAAAATTTTCACGATTATTGATATGCCTTCTTATTTTGCTGGATTATTATCAAAGAAGTGGAGAGAAGCCTTGCAGTGACAATAAAATAAATAAAAAAACGTTTCAAAAACGTTTAAAAAGGAACACATTTAAAAAATCTTCAATATCGACGCACAAACCAAGTTTTTCCTTCAAATTAAACAAATCATCAAAAATAATAAAAACATAATTTATGTCTGCGCTTATAATAAGTAGGTATTGTTTCGCTATGAATACATAGGTACTTTATTATTATTTTGATGATGTCACAAGTTTGGGACCAGCGTCCTTCTGTCTGTCTATGATTGTGTGTTTGCCAAGCAAGGTACCTATTCTTGAACAGCCTAGGAATTACTTTTATTTTATCTGTGATGATTAATTTGGTCCCGGCTGTCATTTGTAGGTCGTTTTTTGACAGTCGTTACAGGTAGGTACTCAGTGGCCCGAAAGTGTGATAACTAGTCTTACCAAGGGGTATCGTATTGCCCAGTACCAAGCCGGTTGCCCGTTTTTTCCTACTCCTCCGCTATTTCTTTCATTGCGGAATCCATGTTATTTTTTTTTCAACAGTTATTTTTTTTCTTCATTTTCTCGGCGCTTTTCTGGTGGTCGTAACTGTTGATTCTTGCTTTCAGGAGTTGCAGTGGTTTTGGAACAGTGGCGACCTTGTACCATAAAAAAATGCCCAATACTAACTGGGTTGTGGAGGTCAGATAGGGAATCGCTCCATGTAAAATTCTAGTATTCAGCTGCTGGTTATACTAGAGGCCAAACCCAACATCAGCCTATTAATTTTCCCACTGTTGGGACACAGGCCTCCTCTCCATGAGGCGGAATTGGCTAAAATCCACGACGCGGGCCCAGTGCGGCTTGGTAGATGTCACATGTCTTCGAATTTTTTGGTTCACTTCTAAGACATGACGGTTTCCTCACGATGTTTTCCTTCGCCGTTTTGGGAGCTTATCCTGATGTTCTACGGGAATGTTTACATTTTTAATAATCTCACATAGAACATCGTAAGTTACCACGAAGTTATGGTACCTAAACTGTCGATTAATTAAACATCATTATTATTATATTAATATACCTAATCTTCGACACAAAATAAACCTCCGATATGCCAATTAAATGCATCGTTTTATTGTAAAACATTTAAATGTAGATAAAATTGACGACTTCAACGTGTTTTTAAATGCTTATAAATATATTTTGTGTGACTTATGTTATTGTTTTGAAATGGATTTTAAATCGATAGTTCGGCGACAAAAACATGACGCTGAAATAGGACTTGCCCCGTTTCTGATTTGAGTGTTTTATATATCTACTTAAAATGTAATGTGTTCTTTAAAATTAGAAAAAGTAATACCTAAATAAATTTAGAAACCTGCAATGATTCTGAAATAGCTGAAACATATGCAACTGTGGTGATCGTGCGTGCACACCAATTGCGTACGAAACAGACTTACAGACTTTAAATCATCAAGCTTCACAATCTTTAGGAGCCTAGGTGTAGGTGATGATGATGGTGATAAAGTCACAAACAAAGACATGCAATCTTTATTGCTTAACATAGAGTAGTTATCTATATTAGAAACTAGCACTTCGCCCGTGACTTTGTCCGCGAAAATTTTGATAGCTCGTCTAATTTGCATGATATCAATTTAATTTATAGTCTATGTTACTTGGTAAAGATGTAGCTTTCTAATGGTGAAAGAATTTTATAAATCGGTCCAGAAGTTCTTAAATCGTAAAAAACAAACAAACAAAATATCAAATCTTTCCTCATTATAGTATTAGTGTAGATGATTGAGTTTATATTATATTAACAATAATATTTTAAAGATGTTTTGCAAGTTTGGATGTACCGGCGGGCAATCTTCGGAACTCTGATCGGACTTTTCACTAATACTAGCTACATTTTAACCCCGTGTGTCACAGGTTATATTTAAATCGGTTCCGTGGAATAATACCCAAACATAACGCGAGCAAATCTACGAGCAAAAACTAGTTAAAAATAAATTAGCTAGATACCCAACGACCAACACAGGTCCCTACATAGCTACCTAAAAACGCCATTTTAATAACTCAAGAGAGAAAAAAAAGCCACGTACAATATATTGTACGTGGCTCAAACGCCACTTTCAACCCTGTAATTTCAAATACACCCCATACTATAGCCAATAAGACTGAAACTCCTATTTCTTAGTCCACACCCTGTGCAGTGTATAAGCGTGATTGCCCTGAAGGCGGGGCTCACTGAAACATGCAACTGGGCAATAATTAACATTGCGAATATTATCGACTACCTTAGTTTAAAACATCAATTTGTGTTTTAAAATGCAGTTCATGTTGGTTGTTTTGTTTACTTTTCAATAATCTATATAGGACTTTTTATTGGCTCGTGTTTAGTGTCCATCGCACATTATTGTCGTAATTGGCAGCCTTGTTGTACCCGCTAATATATGTTTCCTTACTTCAGTGCCCCGTATTTTGGCATGTTTGGGTCTAATGCAGATCATCCCCAAGATCTTCTGTAAGTCTATGGCCCCGATGAATGATGCCGCCGACGACTGTGTAAGCTTTTTTAGAAGTCCTAACCCAATCGCACGTAATTTTCAGGCTGAGACTAAAAATCATATTGTTGTCTATATTTTTCTTTTACTGGTGCTGTGTCTCCTATTACTGAACGTTGGTTATCGAATCTGTGATTATTCTGTTTACGTTACATCCCAGACAACGCCAATTTTACGTCACTTATAATTGAAGAATTCGTCATACCTACAACAGATATTTTGTTAAGATGATGTTAATCTCTGAATATGAAGAACAAAACTCAGAAACCAAGCTGCAAAAAATCAGTCTTGTGCTTCTTCTGATAGTCAGGTTGCCTAAGTTTATCTCGATAGATGATCGTTTTCATCCCGAATCATCTCATTTTTCTGTGTGACTAAAATTTCCTTACTGGGTAAAGAGTTGAAATTCTTTAATGTTTGTGAATAGGATTTTTTATAAATTTTGTTAAGTTGTGTCTGTGAAGGTATATAATACATAATATCGGTGATTATTATTGGCATTGTAAGAAAGTCAATGAACGAAAGTACCTACGCCTTTGGAGTCCGAGCTTGAAACTCTTTTTGGTGCTCATACCCGTGACGACAACCATTATAGCCAGTAACAGGTACTTCAACCCGATGCAGTTAAAGCCATAGAGAATCTATCGGTACTCTTTTGTAAGAAAAATTCAATCGATTTTGATAAAAACTTATTTTCGATTAAACTCGACAAGAGATGAAAAAGTTGCAATACAGATCTATACGGCAAAATTCTGAAGGTTTTTATTAGTTTCTATTAGAGAGTAAAATGGACGCTTTAACTAGATTTCCACAGTAATTTTTGTTGGATTTGTCCAACAAAGAGGTGTTTCCGAATTTGTGTTAAAATGCTTGGCTTTTTATTTTCGGTTCATTTTAACGACGAGGAGCTGTGACGCAAAATTTACCGCTAAATTAATTTTGATGTAGTTTTTTTCCAGTTCTTAACAGCAATGGCTTATATGTAATTTCTTATAAACTATGAAGCCAAATATCTCTTTGGTCAGCCATTTTTTCCTGAAAACAAAGCGGAGATTACTTTGGTCACTCACCTATGATTTTATAGACAGTCGTATTTTTGCAAGAAAATAATGGAAGGAGTTGTTTCCATAACAGTCTAAATGTAGTGGGTTAAGTAATTAGGATTTACCTAATTAAACTTAGGAAGAACCTCTGTGACTGACGCTTCTTCCAAGTTTGTTCAGCACTCTCTGTGCACTAACACAAGTTAAGTTCTAGTTACTAACTGGTAAACATTTTACATGAGACCATAAGCATCATACTGTTGGTAACGAAATTATAACTTATTAAGTTATGGATAAGTAAAAAATCATTCATCCATACTGCGATCTTAAGCTGTTGGTCCCGGCTGTCATTTGTAGATCTTTGACGGCCGTTACAGGTAGTCAGTGACTCTAAAAACTAACCAACAGTCTTACCGGTCAAATACTGGAATTCAGTTGCATCCGGTTAGACTGGAAGCCTACCCCAACATAGTTGGGAAAAGCTTGGTCCATACTACGATGACTACTGACGAACTTTAGCGTGGTTAATTAAATATTATGCAAATAATTTTAAAAATCATCTGATAGTTTCAACTGTTCCAGGATTACTTTAGTGTACTAAATGATTCTCAGCAGAAATGTTTCCAAAATCACCTAAATCATCGATGTTAATAGAATTAGCAGTAGCGTCATTCAGTCTGTTAATAACTGCGATCACCCATCTGTCTGCCAGCGAGTGCCTAGCTTCACCATTTAATAAAGTGAGGTCATACTTTGACCTATTTTCTTCCATACAGTCTGATATATTGTGTATAATTATTCATTTCACAAGTACACTACCTACGAGTATCTATCTAAAACTAAGGGAATTTTCCAAAACTCACACTGAAAGAATTTAATATTTTGTACTAGTTTCTGTCCGCGAATTTGCCTGCGTTGCAGGAACATACCGTATAGCGAATAGCGTAGCTTTATGCTAGTAAATAAAAGTATTTTTCCAAATTGGTTGAGGAATTTTTGGGAGTATTAAACTGCTATGGTTACTAACATTATCATAACACTGAAAAAGGGATCTTTGTTGCATAGACCGATGACCTGGTGAAGGTTGCAAGCTGAAGGTTGGATGCGAGTCACACGGGGCCGCTCAATGTGGTGACACTTGGGGGAGGCCTATGTCCATCAGTGGACGTCTTCTGGCTGAAATGATGATGATGATGATTGCAAGCACCACGGCATGATCGCGGATAAACGGTTTATCCGTGATGCCTGCAACAGCGCTGAAATATCGGGAACTCAAAACAAGTAGTAATCGTGGTAAATATTCCATTTTCAGTGTTGGAATGTAATTTATTGGAGTGTATTTCCTACATCCAAATGTACAAACTCTTCTTCGTTTATTAGTGTAGATTTTACGTAGTAAATAAGTCTTACAAAAACTAGATAAGCCTAAATTAATTTCTAAGCTTCTTCCTAAGCTTAGTTCATCTTCAATTTATCTGTAGACATCGTCGCAGCATCTTCTTTATAATATATCGAGGCGTTAACTACAAATACCTTGGTAGTTGAAGTACCGTTAGGAATTTCTATAACACCTCTAGACAGTCCAAGTCGTAAGATCACATGTCTTGCAATTTATACTGTTACTGTGTCTTGTTCGAAACCTACAATATTATCATCCATAAAATTAACTTGAGAACTTTTAAAGCTATTTTAATTTTAATGGAGAGTTTCGAATAAAATGCAATGTAAAATTAATCAAATACGAAACTCATTTCTTTGAAATATGTTGGACACATTCTAAAGCAATCAATAAAAAAAAATGTCGTATTTTAAGACTGTATGAATTTTTTGGGAGGAATGATGCTTTTCTGTAGTTTAGGAGTCCGGAAACCCTAACACCGTGTAGTAGTGCAATTGTTTTCGATTGAAAAGCATTGCAATACTTAAATTTTCTGATGCACCTCGATCTGATAATAAGCCGACATTAACTCTATTAGCAGTAATTGGTTTTCCAGCTCTTTCTGGATTTGCTAGCTATTTTATACAAATAAATTGATTTGATTTGATTTATTGGTTACAAGTATTGACTGATTCCACCGCAGGTTAACCAAAATCATTCGATAAATTATTGGAGTTCAATTTATTTCAAAAGTAAATATGTACAAGGAAACTTGAAAAATTGTGAGTGATAGATTATCTTACAGATGTGTGAAATAATTTTATCTACCAACATAACTAAGATAAGATACAAATCTATTAAATAAATTGCTATATTTCAATGTCTGTCTGTTTGTAATAAATCAAAACTGTAGAAAATGGGACAGTGGAGGAAAAGTGTGGTGTTTTTAAATAAAAGTGGCAATAAGACTAATAGGAGAAGGATAAATGATTGTTACTGCTTTAATCATAGACATTAACTAATTAGGAGAAATAAAACTATCTTAAAGGTAACGTATGTTGAAAAAATACCTACAAGCGTGTGTGCGTCATGGTAGCCTGACCCTTTATGAATTTGTTCAGGTCTTCGTATAAATTAAAATCTTTTGTTTTACTCTTCTATCCGCTCCGCTTATAAATAATATAAATGTTAAGTAGTCATAAAAGAATGTAAAGGAAGCAGTTACACCTATATTTCATTTTCTTATTCAGAAGAATTGATTTGTATTTTTTTGGCCCCGTGTGTAGTGTAGTTTAAAGAAGTTTCAAAATACAAAGATTGAATCTAAACGATGAATGGACGCGGGTGAGTGTAGCCATCACAAAGTTTTCACATTAAGCACTTTTACCTACGGCCGTCCTACGTTGGAAGTGACCGCGCATGCGCGCAAACCCACCAACGACACACTTGTTATTATTAGAAAGGATTCTGTAAAATGCTCAGCTGATTGCAGAGAAAAATCTTGAATAATATTTAACATCTTTAAGATGTTTAAAATAAATAAAGATCCAAAGTCATCCCATTGGCGCGCTCCAAACATACACAAGCAAGCATAAACCGTCGAACGCCGATACCTAACTCACAACGCGTTCCGTGCGAGAGGAACTCAGCAATTTTGATTAGGTACAGAACAGAAAATCCGAACAGAGGAAAACTCTCATGTAATTGCCGCAAAAACCGTTGAAAAAACGCGCACGACCGTCTGTGTCGACGCGCGCGCGCGGAGTGGCGGGCGGAGAGGCGCACACACGCGCAGCGCCGGGCGGCGCGCTCGCCGGCGCCGTTTCCCATTGGCGCGGCGCGCGGTGGGCAGTACGCCCCGCCCCGGCGTCGGCCCAGCTCGCGCGGCCCTAGACATGGGTCGGATTAGGTAAAAACGATACCTAATCCACCTAATCCTAGTATTTAAATATACCTAATCCATTTACCTAATCCGAATATTTACTCAATAAAGCCACTGGCCTGTTACGATATTAGGTATCGTATGTGGATTTGGTAAGAAATATTCGGCATGGAGTATGGACATTACGTTTCTGATGTAGTGTGGAATATTTTCTGATATTTCTGATCGTTTTTTTATGGGCAAACGGTACTTTAAACTAAAAGTCAACGTAAACCTTTTGTTTTTGTTTTTAACGTAATAATATAGTTAGGTTAGGTTAAAGTTCGCTTTTATAAAACAACTCAAAAAACATATTTTTTTATAATTTTTACCGAAAAATGGCTTTAAAATTAAAACTGGTGTACCTACTATGTATAGAAACTAGAGCATTATTATATTCAAATGCATTTCACCCTATTATCAGATGAGTTTCTGATTTTTACACATTTATTTTCATTAAAAGACGTGAAAGTTTTGTTATTTTCTTTGAGAGTATCATTCCATAAGACTTAAATCGCTAGAGCAATATCTAGTCCAGTGGTATTCTACGTAGATGGCGCTGGCGGCAGTGCTAATTAAACTTGAACCTTAAACTCCACATTTTAAGGTACGGAATATCTTCTATGTAGACTGTGTACGAATATTTTGTGCCATACCTAATCCTCGACGCTTTGGATTAGGTACGGACTCGCATCGAAAAATACCTAATCCACATACCTGTTCCAATATTTATGCCTCACGTCTACGCGGCCCGCGGCAGTGTCCGCCAGACTGCCGAGCGCGCCGGGCCTCCCGCTTCCCCGCGCCTCGCTCGGCCACGCCGCGTCCCGTGATCGAACCATACAAAACCTCAAGTTAACATCCGTCGCGAGTGCATTATGACACTAGTGAGCTAGCGGGGCCGCTGTGACGGTGTCAAATAATTGATGTGTATGTGTTCACGTGCTAGTGTGTTGTGTTAGATTGGGCCCGTGACGAAAAACGTTCGTGGTGGCCAGCGGAGCCTTGCACCCGGGCTCGGGCCGAGCTTTCATGGCTCAGCCTAGGGTATGTACACTGATGACCAGCACACAAACAACACTACACACTCATCCAACCAGTATGACAGCTGCGGCAGTAGTACAGTTGATAGCCTAGAGGCGATAAATCCCAAATCCCTAGATAATGATATTATGATAGTTGATAATGATAGTAACAACAGTGACAAGTGTCCAAAACAAAATAAACTTCGGGAATCACTTGTTGGTCGTGTGCTGAGAGACCGTGAAGTCGTTGATGATAAACAAAGTAAAGCAAATCAGAATTGAGACATGTTTCAAAAATGGTCAGACGTTTGTAACGACACATTAGGCGTGTTCAACAGCAGGGAAGTTGTTATAACAAGTAAGACGCGGTCGGAATACGTAATGGCAGTTGAGAGCGTGCTCTAACACCACCGACGCATTACCGGTGATAATGAAAACGAAATGAATGCATTATGAACGTAAAACACTCTGTGATAATGTAATCACGACGGTATCTCTCACTCAATAAAAACTTTTAACTGTGATATGAATGAGCGATTCCATTACGGTTCAGTGGCAGCATTAGTGGGCAGTGACGTCTTCGCGAGATGTGGAAGCGGTCATGAGAATAAATCGGATTGATGCATAAATGAATAAGTCTCCATATTTTGGACACCTGACGGAATAGCAACTCCGGTTTACGAACCGGGACAATAAATGGGATAAAATGGCGTGCAGCGGGGTGTCTATTGTTGAATGCTCTCTTACGGGCGTTAGGGACGGGACACGGTGAAATCTGTGGAGTTACAAGCGGCTTTAAACGCACAGTTTGACACAAAGGAGTATCTCAGAAACCAACAATAAAATTCAATTGACAATGAAAAGGAAAAACTTTTTTTGGTGCGCGCCACAAAGATGTGCCCCTAACGGAACTCTTGGGGACAACATTCTAAAGATTTAGGGTTGTATTGTTTTTGCCGTAGGAAACATAAAAGTTTAATCCTTCTTTGTTAAGAATTAGTATTATTAAATGGTAAATATAAATATCTAGCAACCCATTAAAGTGTCAAATAAAATGTTCTTATGGGTTTTGGGAGATGTTTCTTATAAAATAGATGGCCAATGTGTTTATTTAATTTCATACATAGATTAGATGGCGAACAGTAGTAGGTAGTTACGTATGTATTCAAAAAAGCTCGGTTGTGTTTTTGGCCTTAAGAACTATTGACAATATTTCATTAAAAACCAAATGGGACTTGAAATTATGTTTACCAAACCAAATCCTCAATGAACTTAAAAGAAATTAGCATCACATAAATTGCAAATCAAATACTAAATTAGCAATAAAGTATAAATTAACAGGCTTATTAAAAATCGACTACAATTAATAAAATCTGTCAAATGATACCCAATAGGAAGCGATTCGCGGTTCATAAATTAGCTGAACACATCTAAAACAAATTGTATTCGATTCACTGATTCCTCCGACGGTCGTAAAACTTCCTCAAGTACCTTCATGAAATAGGTACCTACTAGGTTTTATCCTCGACTTCGCCCGCGATAAACAGATTCAACAATAGTGTAGCTTTCCATCAATGAAAGATTTTTTGAAATAGGTTCAGTAGTTTCAGAGATTTACCTCCATCACATCCAAACTTAGAAACTTTACCCCTTTATAATATTAGTATACCTGGAGTTACTAACATAATAATTTACAGCTTAGGATAAAATGATGAAAAACACAAAATGGCCCCTTTAATACTTAAAGGACCCTTAACTCATAGAAGTGGTCCCACCGCATTGCTGCATAAAACTACGGTCAAGTAATAAATCAATCATTTCGATTTTCAGTGTAAATTCTAAAGTTTCCGTGTTTCTGCACTTAAAAAAAATTGACATTTGCTGCTGTTAATATGCAAAAGTATGAGTACAATATATACAATTCTACATAATAGTAAGCAGTCTTTCAAAATTATATCTTTCCCTTCTTAGAGGTTTTGGCGACTCCTAAATAAAAAAAATGCTACAAGGTACAGCACAAATATATGTGTAATGCATTAGTGATTTTACATGTCAATAATGTACGAGGTCCATGGCCGGTATTACAACTATTACCTACCACCAGGTTTAAGCTCTAACCACATGAATAAGAGAGTAGTAGGTACTAGGTAGATGTCAAAAATAATTGTCTCTTTAAATTATTTCACTATCTAGTATGCAGATCAAAAAATCCTTGTAGGACTTTAGCAAAGCTTACTGAATTTCTTCTTAGGCCGTGATTTGTGTAGGAAACTTCCTTGTGATAGGCTTAAAATATCATTCTTTATCAATCTATAGAAAAACCAATAAAACATTAGAAGCTAAAATCAAATTCCACCGTAATAACTTAACACACGGTCAGAGTTTCAGCATTTACAGATTAAAGAAAATTTAATTGGACACATTTGAAATGCGTTAGACGCCATATTCGTACTCATATAATTTATATAATAATTATATCATATAATGGCATAACGTTTAGCATTAGCCTAGTTATGAAGGTATGCGATTACCATTAATTTCGAGGTCGAGATAGTTTAGTATCGGATTCATTTTAATAAAACTGATATAAAAAGTTAGGCCGTAGTGGAAGTTTCGATTTAAGATGAATAATACAATGTATATAATATTACACTATAAGAACTCCAGCAGTAGGACAGTACAGGCTACTAAATAAATGTTTTGGTAGGAAAACGCAGACTAAAATGATTGTTAGACATGGATTTAACTTTTG
The DNA here is from genome assembly GCA_950022955.1 of Xestia ashworthii. Taxonomy (NCBI): domain Eukaryota; kingdom Metazoa; phylum Arthropoda; class Insecta; order Lepidoptera; family Noctuidae; genus Xestia; species Xestia ashworthii. Next base: position 2,508,323 of record OX465566.1, on the reverse strand, counting down.
CAGATTATGTATGTACTAAATATGTACGGACTACATAAACGTTTTTTCCAAAAGTTATTTCGTGCTATTAAAATGAAATATTGCCAAACAATCAATGTTTTTGTACGCAATTACACACGAAACGGTAAGTCATACACATTGGTAAACACCTGTGCATTGAAATTCAAATATTTATTGAAAATAAAAAAAATATTCACTTCAAGACTTTGAATGAGAAAAATAGTTATGTGCCTAGGTGTAATAGTTTCTGTGAGTACATTCAAATACAAATGCGTATATACTTAAAATTCATATGTTTTAACAAGAAAAATACATTTTTCTACATGGGTACTATGTTTTTAGAGATGAAATCATAAAGTTCCATTTAAAACGTTTAAAAATTGACATCAAAAGTAAAGTAAAGAAAATTCTTTTTTTGTATTCTGTGTAAAGTAATTCCATAAAATAAAAATACTGAAAACCCGTATTATAAGAGCATATTGAACGGTACTAACAAATAGACATTCCCGTATACTCTAAAACTTAAATACTAATTGCATAACCTCGTACGATAAATAAAGATGAAATGAATTTACATAAATTATAATTTAAATCACTAAAGTAGCAAACAAGATAAAACATTAATACTAGAGGAAAATAATAACGCGTTTGTTTTAATTCGATAACTTTTCGATTCTAGCACTAGTATTAAAAAAAACTCACTTGGCAAAAAAAGTACAAGACTAACAATAATATAGATAAATAGTATAATTAACATGTTACTAAAATACATTATCTTTTAACATTGTTGAGTTTAAATATTTTTGTATTTATTTTAAAATGATTAATTTCTGTTTTTCTTGTGCGTCCGTAATATAATGGACACCGACGGTAAAGAATACTAGAATTTTGAAAACTTTAAAGCAATTATAATTCGCTATTTTAGTTTTTAGTGTGATGATGACCTGTTTATTGCATCTAGTAAATCGGACAGTGACACCCAAATGCCAGTAATTTAGTTTGTTTAAAAAAGCTTTAGATTAATTGTAGTAAGATTGCAAATCCGTCGGTTTTGTTCATGCACGGGGAGCTTCAGACAAAATAAGAGCAAATACTAAATGCCAAATATAAATTTAGTCTAGACTAAGTATTGTACCGTCACTACAATAAAATAAAATACAACAATCACAAAGTTTTCATAAATTATTTGAATATTTAGTAAAGTCTGCTAAGGAAAAACAACCACTTATTGTTCAACAAAAAATCGATTCAAATGTAATACCACAACAATTATCACTGTCACACATTATCTCCATATTTCAACGGTAAGCCAAAATTGGTAAACAACATACGATAGCAAAAAGGCGCCATTTCTCAAATTATCGATCATTACGCAATAAGTTAACAAAAATTAATTCACACGTAACTGAACCAAATTATATTTGCACAAGACTTGTCCGTTCATTGTAAACGGTGGTATAATCGTAAATTTTACGATATACCCGATAAGGATATCAATTTGTCTACTAATAGTTAGTCATAATCGGCGATACTGCTGGTTTTCGGCGGTGGCCCACTAAATAACGTGATAACATGTGTACTGGATACGGTGTGTTGACTTGTTCCTGTTATAAATACGTGTATCTGTGGTATCTATGCGATACGCTTCAATATTAACAATATTTTGTAAATTTTCCCAATTTTATACACGCCAACATAAATTACAAGTGTGGCCCACTGCATTGACGGACACATTTACAACTAATTTGGCCTATTTCCGTAAATGATATTTTAAACTCTTATTTCTGAGTAAATAAACTTCTTAATACAACAATATCAATTCAATCTCAGTTTTCTTCTTAGAATAACACAAGAAAAATTTAGTAAATATCTATCTTGAAGAAAATAAATCAGCTGTTTCTTCCAAAATTTGTTGCTTGAATATTCTTGAAAGTAAAAGTGAAACAATTAATTGGAAAACAACACTCTGAAACCACATTATATACACAACAGTATTATCATACTAATCGAATGTGAAAAAAAATCATTATGGTGAAAATCGTGAAAGACAAAAATACTCAAACGGCCATTATAAGCGCAATAAAAGTGGTTAAATAAAAATATTTTATGTTATCTTTTGACCAATCTTGCCAACATGAGGGATGTAAAAACAATTTATGATCCATAAAATTTTCGGCAAAATCATTAAACTTCTGCAATTAAACGTCTAAAGTATTTATATTTCCGATGCACTATAGGAACAATTACTTAGATTATAATCAAATAATTATGTGAAAAATAAAATAAAAACAATTTGTAAGACACTTTTTTCTTTTAACTAAAGTCTAAGTCTAAGTCTAAGTTAAAGTCTGCAGGTTACCAAAAAACTAGTCATGTTTTGTGGTAACCTGCAGAAAAACATGGAAACCTACACAATATTTAAAGAATATATTTATTATTTCGATCTAGGACCCACATTTTCTCGAAAATATACTATAAAGTTTAAAGTAGTAAGTAGTAGTAATTTGTTCTTTAATTATTGTATGTATTAAATATACTATAAAAACAATAAGAAATAATATGTAACTGAGATATTCGGTCCATAGCAGGTACTTTTCTGTAAATAAGAAAAAAATATAGTTGTAATACTAGTATCGCAACGTTGTGATACTTGAAAAACTTAATAACAAGAACCATACAAGGAACAACTAAGACCAAAAATAATGTATCATTATCTACGATTTAGAATAATCCAGAGTAAGTTAATACAAAAGCTCAAGATAGAGTTAGGCTTTAAGAAAGTTCCAAATGAAAAAAAAAAACACTATGTTATTTATGAACTAGCTCTCGGTCCGTCGCATGTCCAGTTGTAAACAACTATTCATCCTGTACGGTCCCTTTTACAACTTCTGTACCTCAAACAGCTGATGCTTATTGTACCCTACCACCTGTTCCCAGGAATACAAATATGGGCATTGGAAGTACACTATTACAGGCCAAAATAAATAAAAGTATAGAATGAGGAAGGACAAGTTTCCACCAATCATTATCATCATCTGCCTAGCCTTTTCCCAACAAATTTCCACCAATTACTAAATAAAGTTAATTCCCCCCCCCCAAAATCATACGTTTTCCGGCCGCCATTTTATAGTATCTTTTCTCTAAGTCTTTGGCGCCAATCTGCGGGCGTTTCGGCCATTCCTAAAACATTAAAACTTATTATTGGCACTTATTTCAACAGTAAAGATAACACCAGTATTGTATAGGCAGTTCTGTTCACATTACGCGATAAAAAAACGCTCGATTTTATGTTTTAAGTGTTGAAAAATGTCCCGCCATTGCTTGAGGTATAAGATAACGTGGCAACATTACTGTTGTCTTTTTTTCGACTTTTTCAACGCTGGCAACATTGCGAAACCTGCAGCTAAGTTACGACGTTGTATGGGAAGTGAAATAGATAATAAAATATAATTAAGTGTTGCCACTTACGATTATTTTTATCGGCTTAAATGGTACTATTATATTTTCATTAATAATGTGCAGCGATTAACTAGTTTTTGTGGGTCGAAATTATTTTTTCATTACGGCTTATAGTAAGTTACATCTGCTGGCACAGTTGATATTCATAGTCATTATTAAAAACTAGAACTACAAAAATATAAAACACTGCCACTGGGCGCCATTAAGCCTTTTTTACACATAGAAAAAAGACAAAATGCTCTGATTGCGCCTGAAAAGTGTCAATGAAATGTCATGGAGACCTGATAGAACCCGCTTGCCAAGTCTAACAAAAAAATACATCAATTAGCTTTAAACTGTGTTTTAACATGAAAAAAAAGCCTCTAAACTGTATGGTTTTACAAATCATGATGCACCTATGATGCAAAGCCGTCGCATTTAAAAATACTGGGGAATAGAATAAGGTTTAAGAAAATATATTTGAATATACTGAAATACTGTCCTTTTAGAAAAAAATGTAATAAATCACAAGCTCCTAATTTTACTTTAAACTTGAATCGGTTTTGTAAAGTCAAGTTGGTACCGAATACATTCTCAGACGGAACACTGATTCTAAAGCGCAATTCTTTTACAAAGCACGGAACATCTAAACATCTCCATGTTTAATTTAAATATAAAACGGTCAAGCGCCCCAACTTGACCATATAAATAATCTTTGATGAATTATATAACTTGGTATATGACAATATGATATATTAATATAATAAAGTAAAAAACCGGAGGGACCACTTCGGGGACATTACTTTTTAATGGCCAGAAATATAGCTATTTACCGGAGCCGGTCGGTCAGCCGTAGGGCCTAAGACCAGCCACCAATGTGGGTGTAGATAATACACATATATCGGTATTGTTTAATGGATCTAAGGAGACGATCGGAGACATAGGAGATTACACTAATGTGACGTAATGTACGTTTTTATTCCTCTCCATGTTTTATTTCTTGTGTCCGATAAAGATTGTCCGACTTGAAACTGTTTTGAAACAGTCTCAGCTTTTAATATAATGAACAATATTGATGGCGCACACGATTTTCTCTCGACAGACGTACACACTGCCAGTTTAATGAACGGCGACGCACTCTTGATATTTTATAATAGTTAGATTTATGATTGCATCCGCAAATGTAGGTATGCAATAAATTGGTTGCTTATACAAACTGACGAACATGTGTTCAGCTATAATATGTAGGAAAAATATTCAAGATATGGTTTTATATGCTTTTAAAGAGCGAGTCCTGTTATTTATAATGTTCTATTCGCGCACTATCGGACGCGCACTCTTAACATAATTCCGACATCAAAATCAATTGGAATCAGTCTGATGCTCGACGCGCTTTATAAACGCACCCACTAATTTGTTATTTAAATTTTGCTGTTCGATTCCATTTTTGAATTGGGATTCGCGGCGGGCCGAGCGCGGCCGAGCGCTCTAGATGCTCGGCTCGCATACCGAGCACCCGAGGGCAGGTACCCGCTTCTCATTGTTTTATTCGCTGCGCGTTCCATTTTCAATTTGAATATCGCTGTTCATTTTCGAATTGGCTCTTTGTAGACGCGCGTTAATTGCGCACTTTAGATTCAACGGTAATTCGCGCGATCGCTAATTTGAGGGTTTATTGTTGGCCGAACGACTGACATCCTTTTTACGCGCACACCCCGTGAATTACTGATTGATACGCGCCGTTCTAGTCAAAATACTATACGCCATCAAACGCCGTGTCGTAAATCAGTGTGATCCCGTCTGGCGACAGTTATTTGGACGCTCATATCGAAATATGTTTCCTACTCGCATATTCATGTCACGCTATTTCTTTTGCTGATCAAACACTACTAGTTTATCGTGCGATCGACAAATCCTACCGCGGTGACTCCCGAAACGATATAATTCCTCTAACACGCCGACGGGATCTAGATACAGATTAAATAATATTAATTGAAGTAACATGACTCGGCGGTTCTGTGCGAAGGACTGGAACAATGCGCGTCGAGTGCTGGCCGGCTGTAGCCCTGCGAGGCCCAGCGCTCCATGTGTACGAATCGAACGTTCCATTTTTAAAAACTTGTTGTTCGAATTTTTTCCGAATCCTTTTTTGATATCTCGTTCAGCCTCGTCTTTTTTCGGGCAGCGATAACGAGGTTTGAAATTGGAATCACGACGGTCCGTTACTAGGCTATTTAGCGCGCGCTTTTCTTCGTTGACACTTTTTAAAAATATGGCCGCCGCGAGATGAATAGTCGGCCGTTACTGGTAATTAGTGAGGCTTATCTTTTAGATTATTGTTGCTCGGCACTGCGTATTGTATCTATTGATTTATTTAGTTAACCGTGTGTCTTGTTTTTGTCGGCGGCGTGTTCGGTCACTACGGCCGGGGCGATGACCAAATTATTGCCAAGAACGAGTCCCGCCGGTGGCTGGTCACCGACGCGCGCCCAATTCACATGATCCCGCGGCGTCTGTAAATCTTGATAAAACATTTTAGACGAAATTAAAAATTCTCTTTGGCCAACTATTTGTCGACGTTAACGAGGTTGACACGTCGGTGTTAGACTATCGCGGGCGATTAAAAATAAAAACAGTTTTTCACTTACAAATGTTATCTGACGAAACAATTTTATTTATAAGACAGACGTAACACACTTAACATAAATCTGAACGCGGCCGTAGCACTTATACAGATTATACAAAACTAAAATACCTAAAGCAAACGCGTCCAAGCCGCGATATGGTACAAAAGACAAGCAACCCGGCTCCGTTCAGAAATGCGTCACTCACAGAATTCGAAGTTTAAATAGTCAATCACGAGTGTCGGTGTGGCTAATCTCGCATTCACAGCCACAATAGAGGTAACGAACGGACAAACGGACAGACGCAGTAATAAGCGGCGCGTGGGCGGCTCCGCGGGACAATGTCAACCTTATTTTATGATGATACACATTTTTCGGACTTTTTGCCCGACGGCCCTATGGACTCGAAATTGGAATTTTCTTAGAATAAGTGAGCATTTTAACGAGGCGTGGCAAGCGCGCTCATTTTATTATTAACATGAAAATCCTTTAAGTAGTTAAGTATGTCCTTATTTTAATACTTTGAATAAAAGCAAAAAGATACTGCGGCCGTCGCGTCGAAAGGAAATCGTTATCTTAACGACCGCGTATTTACGTGAAATCTGACTGGGAGAGAGTCTCGAACTGTCCCTTGAGTGCAGAAGCCGATAAGAGGGCACGGCTATCGTCCGCGGTTCATGTGCCAGCTATTGACCTCACTGTTTACATTACACACGTAAGATATTCATATTACGCAGAATTACGATAACCGAAGCATATTAGTTTCAATTTGTAAACCTAATCGCGGGTCCACGGGGTTAATGGTCGCTTAAAATTAATTTTAATATAATAAAAAAAAGTTTAATTGCGCGTCTCTGATAAGCTGTAAAAATACTTTATCAAGAAGTCAGCTGATACAGATTTACAACTCGCGAGACGAACATTACCGCGGCTGTGTTTTAAAGAGTTCAAATTAAAAATGGAATGGGAAGTAAAACTTTCATCCACGGCCTTAAAACAAGTGTTAACGTTCTCCCCGCGGTACTTTTTGAACGATAAATCTGCTGGCGAATCGACCGAATTCGAGCGCCCGGCATCGCTCACAGTTCTATTATTAAAAAAAGCAAGAAGAAAAACATTCTAGGCGTAGAATGGATATCGAAGCGATTCGGCTCGAGAGCGGCGCAACCTTACTCGAATTTAGAACGGGCCCTACGAGATTCGAATTCAAATATAGAACAGTGAAGTGTTGCCAGTAATTAAGGTAGGTGCGCAGCGTTCGGATACGGCGCGCGATTGGTTTATTGACACGTGTTAGCGCTGTCGCGTCGGTGTCGTGCCGCCGCGCCGCCGTGTCCCCATGCGGATGGGCAAATGGAATAATGGACGTCTGGGCCCGCATCCGCCGCGGGAGTCGGATACAACTCTTGCAACGCTCTGGATACAATTTTTCAATTAAATCGACCAGACAGAAGATCCCTAATAGGTGTCGTTAAGAAGTCGTGTGCCCGATTTTCGAACTGTCCCCGTAACGAGGCCGTTTTATTAGTATTTATGGTCGTGAAACAAACGCATGGAGCATTCTTTGGTCTCTTACGCTGTGTGTATCATGAATGAAACGGAATTTATGACTAGCGCCTGCTATAATGTTGTGTCGCTGGTAAATTGAAGAGGTCGCAGTCGCGGCGTTAATTCCCGACTCAGCTGGCACATCTCAATCCGGCCGGCTAATATTTTAATACACAAAGATTTTTCTAAGTTTTACGGTCGTATTACGTTAGAGTCGGGAACGGGACGCAGTAAAATTCGATACGAGCATCTCGCAGCGTCTAACGACGCTTGATTTACCACTATCAATTTAAAGAATACATAAAAACACACCTGAATGATTGCTACCTACCTCGCTTTAATGTATCATTTTTATAGTGCCAATTTAATGCCTGTAACAAGTATTGTTTGGGAATTAAACAGTGTTTTTTTGGTGTGGCAATTGTCAATTATTATTATTAGATGTGTGCTATTCATATGCATTATTCACTGTTACGAATCGGTTCTGGTGGCCCCTCAGCCGTGTGAATAGGTTGCCAGATGACATCAAGGCGACGGCTATAGGCGGCGGGAGGCGAGCGCGAGCGGGACAGGCGACGCTAAGGGTGGCGTTCATCATGTCCCACCCCGCGTCGGGCACAAGTGACGGTTCTGTCTTCCCCAACCGCCTGCGTTCGAAAACCTCGTCTAATTTTATCTACTTTTTATATATGTATATAAGCGCTTTCCGTGGCAGAGGTAACGCAGAGCAAGGCGGCCAGCTCACCGCGACGTTTGAACGTATCATTCATGTCTGTTGCCGCAAAAGAGTTAATTTTTTACTTCTCGGAATCGACCTACGCTAATCTCGTAACCGCAAGTCGTAAAAAACGATAACCCCACGGCCACGGGCGTTTCAAGCAAAATTTAAATAACTGAAGCGATTAATAACGGCGAGCTTAATTAGCGCAACAGGATTCTGAACTCATCAGCGTTTGACGGCATGACGTATGCGCTGCCCCCACGACAATGCACGACCCACCAAAATTTTAATCATATTTTGATAGTGTTAAAGGAACAAATCGAAGAAACAGTATGGCGCGCAAAAACCGGCCGCCCCGTAAACTTATTACACTGCAAGATTCCCAGCGAGAAAAAACCACAAGAATGTCATTTAAAAAAATTAAAACGCTAAGATGCTTATTTTTTCTTTATGGCAACCCAAATGGACTAAAGGTTATCTCGATGGAAAAAAGGCGGGACTGAGCGATTCCATTTTTAAAACGTATCATTTAATTTTGGAACCGGCTCTCGAGCCGTCAAAAGGTAGTCATTACACGTTTTGTGGCGGACGATTCTTAGCGCCCGCACATTACACAACTATTTATGAATTATGGGCTTTATTGACAAAAATGTTGTTTATGGACTGTGCGCGCTGGCAACACCGTTTGGAGTCAAGCAATTGGGCCACGGACTGTTGATTGATTGTTATGCCTCTTGTTTGAGATTGTCGAGTGGCTGACATGTCTAAATGAGACCGATCTTATTAACACAACCTCAGCAATCATTGATACTTAGTTCAAATGAAGAACTGATAGAATCAGCTGGGTACCCAGACCTTTTTTTTATTATAATAAAAACACTGGCAGACAATCAACCAAGCTTGAATTATGGCTCGTTGCGTTGGAATTTATGACGCGCCCAGTGCAAGAAATTCAGGGACTGCACAAGCATTTCAAACGTCAACAAAACCTTGGAGCTATTCACACGGAAATCCACATCAGGTGTCTCTGGAGGATAAAAAACAACTTTCAGAGCCACCGCGCCAAACGGACATCCCTTCGATTTTTTGCTGCTGGCAATTCCAGAGTTATTTCATATATTAATTGCCAGCGTTGTAATTGTGGCGAGGTGTGAATATGATCAGGACAGAATTTTAATTACCCAGTATCCATACGTGATGTAATGTGACCTAAAATGTTATGGGAAAATAATTTATGGATCTCTGTGTGTTGTTCTTTGGCGTTGAAAATGTTGTGGTGTGAGTGAGCAGATGAGAATGTCCGCCATATGTCAACCGCCCACGCGAGTGACGTCACCGTGTGACCGGCACTATTTAGATTGATTGTGCTGGAGAAATAACAAGGGTTTTAGGGCTTCGGCGGAGGTCCGAATGAGCAACCATAATATTAAAGAAAAAACTTTTTAACGAAGTAGTATTTAGTAGTACTTAGTAATTCAATAGCAGGTTTGGAAACGACTGACAAGTGATATTATGATTATGTTGCTGTATATATTCAACTGGTGAAAAAATAAAGACTTTAGAAGACAAGAACGGAACTCAAACCATAGAAACCATTCAAAACCAACTGTGCTTTTTCTCTATACTTGAACCAAATAAAAACCGTATCTTCTTAAACCGGAGAGTGTACTTTCCTATCTTACTACAGTGATTTAATTTGTCCAGCTAACTTTCCGTTAACATGGACACTGCGACAGCAGGGACATGTAAAACCGAAGGCTCTTTGACAATATAACGGAACGCATGAATAGCCCGCCATATAAACATTACAGGCTGTATAAAGTTGTAGGAGGTTGACAACAAAAAAAAAAAAAACGATTTTGAATTTGGTTCTGTCAAAATTACAGGGTTTATGATCGGATGCATTAATGTCTTGGTCTTGCTAAAACATGGTGACAGTTCCTAGAAACACTACCTATCTATAATGATCATTTAATTTTCATGACTTGGAAAATATAATGGAAAAAGCAATTAAATAAGATCATTATTATGGGAAGGAAGACGTAAAGCAAATCACGAAAACGGTAATCTTTCTATGAATTACCCAGAATCTAATCAAAGTTTGACATAACCTCAAAAAAAGAACAACACCACTGAAATGAATTCGAAAATTAGACATGGCGGCCTCGGTTGCCCCGCGGCTAATTTGTTTCATGGCGACCAAACGTAATGTCGATTAAATAAACGCTAATTTCACCCCCGTATCACCCCCAAACGTAGGCGTAGTTTGTTATCCAACTAAGATCAGTGCGTGTTGTCGAATTATTATGAATGGAACGCGCCTTTCCACGGTAGCCATTTTGGAAAAATGGGCGGTAAAATTTTCTCGGCGCCATGACAGAATTTGAAGGTATTTGCTGATACTTACTTCTTTTTGTTGTTTTTTTTTCTTTTTATGATTATTCTGACTCGAAGCATGACTTCGAAGTAACAGTGAATAACATTATCAAATAAAGTCTTTAGAAACTAACTGGCCAGATTTATTTGTTGAGAAAAATCGTTGAACATAAAAATGCCACAGTGTTGTACCGAATCTGTAAGCATAATCTTAAAGTTTCTCGACACGTTTATCAAATTCACAAAAGTCCGCAATGAGCTTCGACGTACACAAAATAATTTTAGGCGTTCACAAACATCCATTGTTTCAAACATGCTCCAATAAAAATACCTAACTTCGACGCCATTTTCATAACGCGCCAACACAAATATAACCCCAAAACTGAAACATAACCTTCGCCATACCAAACAAAGTCGAAAATCGCTTGTTAGGTTTTTTTACGACGATTTGTTTAATAAAGGACATTTTTATAATCCTTATCACTTGGTAATAGAGTTCAAAATGCGTGTCATATGTGCGTACGATTCAGTTTATAAGTAATTATGATTTAAGGCGACTTTTACGACACCGATTATTGTTGAGCGCTTGTAAATAGTTAGTGCTGCGATTTTGTACGGTTATATACGTTTGGTTGCTTAATTATAACCATTTAAATCGAGTTGATTGTCAATTCAGCGAAAAGACGTCATAGTTCTGCAGACTCTTGCGACGGCGACGACGCCTTGCTCTCGTTGTGTTGATGTCTCGCTTGCTCATTTGTTTGACATTGGTGTCGATTCTGTTGTGCACAAACTAAACTTAATTTAGACTATTGCTATCTTTTACTAAAAGGCAGGGCGAGAAAAGGACGGCTATAGCTATGCACTAAGTTAGAAATGTCAAACTAGTTTATGCCTTGCGCTTCACCGTGTTATTAGTCGACATGTTTTTACGTGCACCCTTCATTTGTATGGAAATATTAGTTCGAATTAAATTTGACAGCTCTAAATTACGTCCGTCTCTTTCTCGTTTTATTAGTGAGAAAAAGATAGTAATAGCCTAAATTAAGTTTAGTTTGTGCACAACAGAATCGGCACCAATGTCATACTGCCCGGCTAGCATGGGCAGGGGATAAAAATTTTATCCACCGGTTATTTCCACTTTTGTTTGAATTTTGTCCCTTGTCAGTGGAAATAACCGGTGGATAAAATTTTTATCCCCTGCCCATGCTAGCCGGGCTGAAGTGGTCAATGTCCTTTACTTCATTCAAGCCCGACCGAATCGGCCATTGTTTAATTATTGTGTCCACTTCGCTAACAGTTGAAGGTACCTATATACAACCAGTTATTAACTAATCTTGGCGTGGTTCATGGCTCGATAATTCGGATATCCTCCTAAAACCCTTCAATCGGTAACAAAAATCAAAAACCAGTATAGTAGTAGGACCTCTCCAGACCCGTTAAAAATGAAATCTTCTGTTTCTAACTTAATAGATAAGTATGAACTCAATGGAACTTCAATACTTCTATGCCTTAACCCACTTTAGCCTTTACTCTCATTTAATTACTAAAAAAAAGGGTATTGTTCAAGAGCATACCTAGTACTGCTAGTTATCCATAATATTACCATCTGTTAATATAATTTTGGTCATCAAATGTCCTATTTACCCGACTAAGGTGAACTAAAGAAGAAGGTTTTAATTTTTTGCTCCTTAGCCTATCTAGTATTAAACTCATTCACTTTGATTTTAAAAAAATCCAACGGCATACTTTACCAGCTCTTACTTAAACTTATATTTGTGGTGAGCTCAGAATCAAGAATTTCCTCCTTTGCCATCATTCTTTAACAGTAACAAGTGCCAGTATCCAACGCCACAATAAAATATTTATGAATAAAAAAACAAATTTGACACAGTAATTGACAGGTGTCACATAAATTCTTTAGACAAACAGATTATATTAACGATTAGGATTTAATCACAGATATAACGCCAGCCTCAGATAAAACTCATTGAATGTTGTAAAAACTATCTACTTTATCTATAAGAAATCATTACATATTATCTTGGGTTTTTTTTTTTGTAAATAAAAATAATCCTATGACGCTATACGCTACCTGTGTTTTGAAAGTATGAATTAGATTAAGATAAAGAAATTGGCGCCGAACAGAAAGTGGGTATTACATTACCATTAAGTTGTTTATACATATAAATGTGCAATTCTAATGTTTATCAAGATTTTACTAGTATTGTATCATTTATGTACACAGACGTTTAGTATACTCATACCTAGGTTCTGAGCCGACTCCATCACATATAGATTGTCATCGATAAGTTTAAAAGAAAAAATAAACATTTAGTACTAAATAAAATAGCTCTACATCTGAGCCTGTTCGTTCACTGTTCTTCCACGGTTGCTTGCCACCCACATTAAAAAAAAGGCAAAGAGGAATGGCCAACTTCGTCCTGATAATACCAATAGTATGTAGAAAAGGAGATAGGTCAAGGAAACATTATTGGCCCCATCTTTATTCTAGTTTCCTGTATAAACCAGATAAATCTTCCTCAGAAATAGTCTTAATAAAGGTTAACAGGACACAACAACAATAGGAAAATTATTTAGTCAATAATAATATTCTCGTTTCTTGGAATTAATTTATTCTACCATTGGTTTGCTTACGTATGGTCATTACATTATTGATGAAGGTCTGTCGTAATGGTCAGTATGTCCACTATTATCATTAATATTGTCACCTTCGAAGTACCACGTATTATCAAGATGACTGGTTTAAAGGGTGAGCAGAGTTCTATGGTCAGATAATTAAATATAACATTACATCACGCCTTGATATCTCTGGAGGGTTGTGTAGAGGTGTTTGTAATAGTACACACAAACATTTTGCCAATTATGTTAAAGTAAGATGTAATACGGGGTGACCCTATTGAGTAAAAAGTCTCGCGGGTCTGAAATATTAGAAAAATAAGGTTAAATCCTTTCCTTTAGTTACCCTGTATTAACAAATCTATGGTTTTGTGTCATTCGAAATTAAATTAAGTTATAATTATGCCTATGTTACATGAACAAACACAGCTCTCACTTCAATTGAAAAAAGAAAACGGTGCTCCTTCTACAGATTACAATCATCCTTGGACATTATCCTTTAAAAAAAGTACGGAAAGAAAATTGCCCCCTCCGATAATTTTCCATTTAAACCTCTTCACATATTAATAGACTCACGTACAAACCATCTTTAAAACGCATACATTAAGGGACACCGTTTACGCATAATGACAGGGGAAAGCAATACCTTGGCTATCCCCTTTATGTCTAAGTGAGGGTAATGGCGCCAAAACAGTAAAACCTAGCCTAGAGACAAGTTTGCAATGATTGCAGATTCATTTTTAATGAGCTAATGTACCCCTCTTGCTAATTACTGCTTGTACTCCCATCCCCTGCCGACCAATTAGGGTTAAACGCTGAGGTTGATCGGCTCCCCTGGTAGGAGACATGTTTTAATTGTTTGGGCCAAGTCTTGAGGATTCTAAGGTCCTGTAGAAAATAATTTAAATTTTTTATTTTTTACTAAATGCATCGCCCGCGTTTACTTTGGTAATTGGCCCAAAGGATCGTACTAGCGGGATAAAAAGTATCCTATGTTTTAATTCAGGTTATAAATTATATGTGGGCCAAATTTCATCTAAATCTGGTCAGTAGTTTTCGCGTGAAAGAGTAACAAACATTCATCCATCCATCCGGCATCACAAACTTTCGCATTTACGAGTATATTATTAGTAATATCTTACAATAGATTTGTTGCTTAGATTAAGTAAGGTTTTAAAATCAACGCCAGGAGGCGAAGGTTTATAAAATCAAAAATTCTATACCCAGGATGGGTACTTATCGAATTTTTGATCATACTTCTACTTGGTTTCTTCTCCTGATCCGAGAGGTCCCGGCTGTCATTTGTCCATCTTTGTAGTAGTCAATGGCCCAAAAAGTCTGACAACCAGTCTAACCAAGTGGTATCGTATTACCCAGTATTAACTGGGTTGTGGAGGTCAGATAGGCTGTCGCTCCATGTAAAATACTGGTATTCAGCTGCATCCGGTTAGACTAGAAGCCGACCCCAACATAGTTGGGAAAAGTTCTTCTCCTATAATTCTCGGTTTTGAACGACCCCACATACAGGTGATATGAACGATTATTATAATTACCATCATTCACCTACACTCATTTAAATTTATTTGGGTTCCAGCATGTATATTTCTTCCAAACTTCTCTTTTACTTACCTCCTTTGTAACTCCTTCACGCATCAATTCAAAATTCAAACCTGCAAAATGGCAGAAAAAAAACATGCTGTATACAATAGCAAAGCCGCAAAGATTAGTGACACAGTTATGTCCTGATAATGTCCGAAGCCAGTTGCAATCTCTACTTAATCTAAATAAGGTTCATACATAACACATACACCCGTATATACTGGGCTAGAGAAAATCTCAAATATTCTCATACGCAGAGGAAAAACACTGCGCTCCAATTTCGCCCGACTTGTTTTTTGAATTATGGGATTAATTGTATTGTTTTAGCATTGTAACATAAGCAAAACATCAAGCTTGTAATCCCAAAAGGGTTATACAGAGGTGTACCGAATAAAATAAATAAATCCCTACTTATCCTATCCTATCCTATAATAATATTATAAATGTGAATGTAAGTTTGTTTGTTACGCTTTCACGTGAAAACTACTCAACCGATCATCATGAAACTTTGTACACATATCCTTGGAGGTATTAGAAGTAACATAGGATAGGTACTTTTTATTAAAAAAAAACTAACCCTCACTCGCAGACGAAGTTGCGCGGGTCAGCTAGTAAATAATAAATAAATATCACTCGACATTACACACAGCGCCATCTAGTGCCACATTAAGCAACGAAGTTTGTGTCGTGGACACCAGATAGTTGATATACTACATAGATACTTTTTTTGTTTGTAAATACATACTTATTATACATATAAACATCCATGACTCGGAAACGAATGTCCATGCTCATCACACAAACATTTGCTCCTACCAGAATTCAAACCTGGGACCCTAAGCACGTAAGGCAGCCTCACTACCATTGCGCCATTCGGGTCGTCAATAGAATAGTAGGTATTCCCACATTTCACCAGTTGTGTGTAAGTCACATGTAATAGGGAGCGAGCCTAATGCCATCAACCGGGCACAAGACTCCGTGGCTGATACTGAGAAATTCTTTAGGGAAAAACCAAATAACAATTGGCTCGACCCGGGAATCGATCCCAGGATCTCATGCTCAGCTGTCGCGACATGTTTGAAAATCCAAACTAAATCTACCTCACTGGTCTAATGACCAGAGGCGACTATAGGAGCTAAACGCGAGTTTTATAATGCCTGAAAGTATATGATTCACTGCAATAAACAAAACCAGAAAAATATATGATATTCTTCAGGATATATGCTAGTATGACAGTGTTTTGAAAATGTAATACAATTAATTTTACTCGAAAAAAAAAAACACGAACTTGTCTCTAAAATTTTTTTTAACGAGTAACAACCATATTAAAATACATGCGATCATTCTGATTTTTGGCAAATAGGCTACAAGCAACTTATTAGCATCGTAGTGTTTTATTTTTTTAGTTCAATCAATAGATTTTTTGTAAATCGATCGAAACCGCTAATTTCGCACTATTCGGCCCGCAGTAACTGACGTGACAACCACTTTGTAGTGCAAGCTGATAAGAACTTTATTCTAACAGTATTTCAAACGAAGTTTGAACCACCACAAAGAGTTGCTAATTTAGCTCCTGTAGTCGCCTTAAAACTACTAAACTGATTTAAAAGAGCCACGTGGCATTGTGGTAGGTATAGGTACATAGTGGTCGCAAGAGTGACTGCCAAGCTTATTTGATTCACAGATCGGGCAAAGAGTGATTGGGATTTTCAATCAGGAACTCAGCAGCAGTTACGGAGCCTGGGTGTGTGCCCGTTTGATGGCAATAGGGTCACTTCCTTTCACATGAGCCTTATGTTGGCGAAATGGGTGTATTAGATGGTATGTTGCAAAATCAAAGCATTTATTTCAAGTAGTCCAGTTACAGGCACTTTTGAATTGTCGAAACAAAGATATTAGAGAAAGATATAAGACATTAAACGAAAAAGTCCCAGTCACAAGACATAAAAACTGTGAAAATACTATAGGTAGGTATTTGCCCATTCCATAGCGTAGATCTCTATGGAGAAGGACGGGCAAGAAAATCCATGGACACTCTTTTAAATCAAAATATTGTTACAAAATCTTGGTTACTTATATAATTTATGTTGAGATGGTATATTGCGTCAATTGATTCTAAAATTGAAAGCTTTGGTGATGCAGGGACAAACAGAATACGAAACCGTGTAAAACCGCGGGTAATGCCTATAGTTTGAAGTAAATAGTTTAGCCCCGCACTATGCAGTTATTCAGACGAATATCTAAATTAATAGTACATTATGGTACAAGTGTGTAATGTTGGTGATTACCGCCGAGGCGCCATTGAGAACCGAGCCGTTAGGCGAGGTTCTTAAGAGAGCCGAGACGGTAATCATCAACACACACGTGTATCATACGACGTTTTTCAACACACTTGAGAATAAAATAATACTAAAAATAACTATAATTTCAACAGTGAAAACGAGTTGTGAATTTTTTTTCGCAATGGCGGGAATAATTCATCAGTTTTCCTATGCGCGCGCATCTAACAATGGCGATCGCCCATAGACTAAAAGAATGAGGTTCCTTTTTTTTGGCTCTTCGCGGATAGCGTTTCAGCCACGTACGAAATGGGGAATTCGAAGTTTTATAATTAAAAAAAAAAGAAAACAAAAGTTGCATTTGAGTGAAAGTTTTATTTATTAAAAACTTAAGTTGAAATTATCTATGTAGATACGAAGTTGTATGAAATGAGCAAGCAATAGGTACATTAATTTATTTGTACTATTGAACACGATCTTTTTTGTATCGAAACTTTTTTAAGAACAAAGCAATTCAACCAATAAAATAAAAAAAAAACCCTATAACTCACTTGTGAATAATAGCAATGAAAAAGTCACAGTTTGATTACAGGTGTCATTATGTGCCTAATTGCGGTGAAATTAGAGCCACTTTATGAGCAAGTGTGTTGAAAAATAAGCTTTTTGGAGTAGGTATGGTATAATAGTGCATCCGCTCAACGGCGCATCACCACTTTAATGATGAAACATTTTTTACGGTACAAGTATGTAATGTTGGTGATTACCGCTGAGGTGCCATTGAGTCTTAAGTCTTAGGTCTTAAGAGAGCCGAGGACGGTAATCATCAACACACACGTGTATCATACGACGTTTTTCAACACACTTGGGAATAAAATAATACTAAAAATAACTATAATTTCAACAGTGAAAACGTGTTGTGAATTTTTTTTCGCAATGGCGGGAATAATTAATCAGTTTTCCTATGCGCGCGCATCTAACAATGGCGATTGGCCATAGACTAAAAGAATGAGGTTTCTTTTTTTGGCTTTTCGCGGATAGCGTTTTAGCCACGTACGAAATGGGGAATTCAAAGTTTTATTTAATACAGAGAAAACAAAAGTTACATTTGAGTGAAAGTTTTATTTATTAAAAACTTATAAGTTGAAATTATCTATGTAGTTACGAAGTTGCATGAAATGAGCAAGCAATAGGTACATTAATTTATTTGTACTATTGAACACGATCTTTTTTGTATCGAAACTTTTTAAGAACAAAGCAATTCAACCAATAAAATAAAAAAAAACCCTATAACTCACTTGTGAATAATAGCAATGAAAAAGTCACAGTTTGATTACAGGTGTCATTATGTGTCTAATTGCGGTGAAATTAGAGCCACTTTATGAGCAAGTGTGTTGAAAAGATATATAAAGGTTGACAGTTCGGTGGCTAGGTCCATTCACTTCGTATAATTTAGTCGTTAAAGTGCGAAAATTTAAATTTTCTAAGATTAACTTTGATTGGACTGTATATTGGTCAATGTTGGTTCGTTTAAATTGAAATTGTTAGCAACTTTAACTAGTTTGTTTTATTTGTAGTACCTAGTATTAGTAATTAAAAGACTTTTTATAAAAAAATTAATCCTATAAGCAGTTTTACAAAATAAAATCATTGGAAAAACTTTTGCCGCGAAATCGTACAAATGTCAAGTAGCAAAATTAGTGATGTTCCACATAGCGTCTTCATGAAGTGCTGTGCTGTATCGATTGAGTAGGTTTTCGGTTTTCTTCCATCTAACCACACACACACACACACTAGTTATTCACACTAGTTATTGAAAGAGTGGAGATTTTATGTGGAAATTTTAATTCTGAAAAATAGACCTCATCATCATTTTCTTGCCATAATCTCTAGTTCTTTTGTGGTCGGTGCAGCATGTCTTATTCTTCCAAACTTCGCTATTACTCGTCACCTCATCAAAAATCTTATAATTCTGACAACATCATCGAACCGGTATTTGTTTAGAAATATTTCGTAGACACACAAACTTAGGAAAAATAATTTCTTAAGAAAAACGATAATCAAAATAAACATTAGCCGAAAACTCTTTATTGTTTCTACAAGGTATAAATAAATTAATAGTAAGCCAGCAGAACAAACTAAAGTACAGTCAGCAACACAAACTACCGATATCGGTAAAAAAACCGATACCAAACACGTAGGTACCACAAAAACAAATTACAATGAACTTAACATCAGTAACGTACTAATAAAGTGACGTATTGAATGCGCAGTAAACTTGCGCAGGTACAGCCAGCAAAACAATGGGCTTTATCAGAAATAAAGTCACTTACTTTAACGTTGGTTATCACGATTATAAATTATGTTTGAGTACTAATGTTGTTAGCGTGTCGTCTGTAACAGAAGTAAGCCATTTCCTTTATTGTGGTACGGTTGGCAATGTAATCGATAAATGTGAAGTTCTGTGCTTTATCAATACAACTATAATACTACTATACTTTTGATTTATATTAAGGCGATTACACGAGCTAAACGCGAGTTTTATAATTACTAAAAATATATGATTCACTGCTATAAACAAGACCAGAAAAATATATGATATTCTTCAGGATATATGCTAGCATGATACTGTTTTGAAAACATAATATAGTTAATTTGGCTCGATAAAAAGAAATCACGAACTTACCTCTAAAAATATCTTTCAAACAATAAAAAACCTACTAATATGCATGCGATCATTCTGATTTTTTGGCAAATAATTCTACAAGCAATATATTAGCATGGTACTGTTTTAGTTTTTTAATCCAATCAATAGTTTTTTCGTAAATCGATCGAAACCACTCATTTCGCGCTATTTGGCCCGCAGTGGCTGACGTAACAACCACTTTATAGTGCAAGCTGATTAGAACTTTATTCTAACAGCATTTCAAACGAAGTTTGAACCACCACAAATAGAGTTGCTAATTTGGCTCGTCTAAGCGCCTTAATAGTATTTTATATATCCTTGTAGTTTATCAAAGTATAAAATAAATAATATTTTTGATGAATATAATCTACCACTGTTTGACTCTGCATAACTCAAAGGTTGAACGGTAGAAAATGTCTATGGCCTCTGTACTTTGTGCTTGAAGTGTTAAAAAAAAAACCATCTACAAAATAAGTTCATAAGGAAAGGTTATGAGAAATGATCACACTAATCATCATAGTATAGCTATGATTTTACCATAAATGCTTCATTAGTGGTACTCGCTATCTGCCTAGCCCTTTCCCAGTTATGTTGAGGTCGTCTTCTCGTAGTTCCAGTCTAATAGAACCAGATGCAGCTAAACACCAGCATTTTACATGGAGCGACTGCCTATCTGGAGGCTTAAAATGGCCGATTTACCAGAATCATAATAATGAATGACGTTAGAATTCTTAAATTCTTACCATTTTAACATACACACAAGTTAATATTATGAAATGACAAGAAATTGTAACGTACCTTACCTACTTCATTTTAACATACTATTAGAAAACGGTCATTTTAAGCACCCTGGTCGCCACAACACAGTAATTACAGGGCAAAACGAGAATACTGAGAAGTACGTACCACCAATAATTAATTTCGAGTCCTAAAAATGAGTTACCGAAACTATTTTGCTGTCTGTACATTAGCGTATTGTTTACTTGGCATTAAGTAGCAAGAGAAGCGGGTATTGAAACCTAGTATATCGCACAAATGCGTATTTACATAGTATTGTATATTATATACCTTCTACATTTACCAAGGATAAACAGGACGCAAGATTGCCTTGATTGTACTGCTATAGAAAATAAACTTTAAAATTTTCTGGACAAGATTTTTTAAGAATTAATGGGATAAATAAATAAGGTTATGATTTCGTACAAGTCATGAGAACGGATGAATCGCATGTGACTAAAAGAGTGATGAATATAAATGTTGGGTGGAGAGGGAGAGGAAGACAAAGGAAGCAATTTATGGATTGTGTGTAGAATTAATGAAAGAGAACGAACGAAGAACGAACGAATGACAGGGAAGAAGGTATCTGATGAAGGTGGCGGGAATTCGCTGGCTGCGAGTCACACGCAGTTCGCTGGCAGTGACACTTGGGGGGAGGCCTACGTCCAGCAGTAGATGTCTTTCGGCTGAATGAATGAATGAATGATTGACAGAGTAGAATGGAAGAGGAAAACGTGGTGTACCGACCCCTAGTATGGGACAAGTTCAGGAAGATGTTGATGTTGTTTTGTTACATCATGAACACTGCCATTTTGAAAAAATCACAAAAAATAAGAATATTTTATATACATAACTAGCCGATGCCCGCGGTTTCGGCCGAGTAAAATTATATACAAAAACCTTCCTTTTGAATCACTCTATCTATTAAAAAACCCGCATCAAAATCCGTTGCGTAGTTTTAAAGATCTAAGTATACATAGGGACAGACAGATGCGGCGGGAGACTTTATTTTATAATATGTAATAATAATAATAGTGATTTCTTCGATCTATTATTGATCGAAGAGTGATTTAGAAAAAAAATACTTTTGAATAAAATGTTGATCTGGCAATCAACCTTATTGAAGGATACAAAACAAGATTCCTGTGTGATATCCTAATTTCTACATACTCGCTAAGATTTCACCAAGCCATTACCGATCTCAATCAGTTCAAAATTAAAACATTTGAAGATCAGACCAAGCGGGGTTGAAGTGTGGTGTTAAAAAAAAAGAAAAAAATGTAAAGCAAGGTGCGGTAATGACCGGGCATGTCTATTGATCGATGCAAAACGCATCGTCACCCTATTTGATGGCTCGGCTCCACAAAATGGACGATATCAATATACTGCATGAAGGTTTAATGTGGCAGTTAAAACGAAAAAGAAAACAACGAAAAATTGGATGAGAATGCAACTGAAATTTTTTTGTGATGTTTCTCGAAGGATTCAGCGGAGGTGTATTCGCCAGTTAGGATTAATAGGGGCGAGCCTATTGCCATCAACTAAGCACAAATCCAGGCTGCCAGTGAGAAATTCTGGCTGGAAAAACCCAATAGCACTACTCGATTCGGAAATCGAACCCAGGACTAACGTCACATTTAAAATATGCGGAAATTACTATCATAATAATTATTGTTTCATCTAAAATTTTAATGTTAGTTCATTTATTATGCCATTACTAAGATAAGGATGCAAATGACAAGACTAACATAAAAGATGATGGAATTTTAATTATTCAACAATTATAGGAAATCCTTACCGTATTTCTAACAGTCATGATCATAGACATGCATAATGTCATAGAGTCACTAATGAATGAAGGAAGGGCCATAGACAGCATTTAAATATGGAACGTATCAACATTTTTGTTTTTAATAACATGTCCAATTTGTACTCTATGTCAGAGGCTGCACAGGCTGTCATTTGTAGATCTTTGACAGTCGTTACAGGTAGACAATGGCCAG
This sequence comes from Xestia ashworthii, assembly GCA_950022955.1. NCBI lineage: Eukaryota > Metazoa > Arthropoda > Insecta > Lepidoptera > Noctuidae > Xestia > Xestia ashworthii. The sequence continues at coordinate 2,485,635 of OX465566.1, read as the reverse complement.
AGTCTGGCAACCAGTCTTACCAAGTGGTATCGTATTACCCAGTACTAACTGGGTTGTGGAGGTCAGATAACTAGTCGTTCCATGTTAAATACTGGTGTTCAGCTGCATCCGGTTAGACTGGAAGCCGACCCCAACATAGTTGGGAAAAGGCTTGGCCTTGTGGCATTAAGTCCACCTATGTACTGCTAGTGTACATGAAGTTTAAATAAATACCTAAATGATGATGAAGTAGGTACCTATCATTGCACAGTGCACGCGCTAAAAGATACCTCTGTGGATTCCAGAGGGCAACGGCTCACATTGAAACTATAATACCTACAAACCGTCTTCTTTTCCATAACCATTTCCACAGACAATTTTTAAAAATTCTTACCGACAGCTCCCGCTTGACAATATCTTTTAGGCGCGAAAACAACCATGCTGCACTGTCGCATAGGACCATGCCATTGACAGCATTTAAATATGGAACATTATGTAAAGTGTTTTTTTTTATTTTGAATAAATGACAACCTATTTATTAACTATTTCATTTGAAAACTGCATAATTATTACGTCAAAAGTTGATTAAAGGAACATCATTGTATTAAATAAATAATATTATGATAAAAATTCCTCATTTAATGGTCGAGAGAATTATATAATCCTTAAAGTAATAAAAGGGTATATTTTGATGTCAGAGGTCAATGTACGTTTTAATTATTTATTTAAACGAAACGACTGTGGTGATGTATAGATAAATACATTATTATTTGCTTAAATATCAACAAAAAAATTGATGAAATTATGGTTAGCAGAACCAGCTAGTCGTAGTTACGAAAATACGATTTCAAAACAATGAAAATTAGTCTGTTATTATTTCTTAAATCAATATTAAGATAGGCAAAGAAACAATATCCATACAGCCAAGCAATACATTAAAAATATAATCTGTCATTAAAAGAATAGTACACAAAAGAACCACAAGAGGGCCTGTCAATTTTTTTTAAACGCTCTAATCTGCTTAAAAGCACAGGCACGCATTCTAAAAGCCTATGGTGTTTAATTGAGGATCGCCATTGATGTTAGATAGCCATCGCGATGACTTAAACATTTTTAATGAATATTCAACGTTTCAAGTCCATCTTTTTTTTTGTTTTAAAACTCCTTTGTACGCGCGTTTAATTGTTGCTTTAAGAGGAATGTGGCGTATAGGAAGTATAATGGCCGGGCTTTGCTTTTAACTGATTTTTTTTTAAGATAAAAGGGGGAATAAATTTTGTTTGGCCGTGTAGTGTGAGGTTTAAAAGGTGATTTGTTCGTGAAACTGTACTACTGCCGCAATTATACACACACGATTATTTTTCAACTTGCTTGTTCTTTTTTTACCCAAACAGATAAGTACACTTTACTAACTTTTTTATCCTAACTTGAGCTGTGAGTGACTCCATTGCATCCTTTCTCAACATATTCTTTCCTTTCATCTCCTGTCCAGCTGCCTTATTTCCAACTTAATCTGTTTCAATATCCTTACTATGAACTTTCTCTCTAGCAATCTCTGCATCATTATTTATATTTCCAACTCTTTTAGCAGCACCTATACTGCAACGATTTCCTTCCACAACACCCTTACCTACTCATTTAATGCCAGCCATTCCACCAATTACAATAACATCTCCAATTATATCTCCCTCAACATTCTTATTTACATCTCTTTCCTACTCAACACCATCAGCTACTATTCTTCCAACTGCTTTTCCAACTGCTGTTCTACCATTTCCAACCATATCTTCCTCAACATCCTTATTTACAACACCTCTTCGATCACTAACCATTCTCCCAACTTCTTCCATTTCTCCTTCAACACTTCCATCACCTTCTATATCAACAGACATACTTCAACCTCCTCTAGCTATCTCTTTCTCAATTCCCTAACCTCTTCCTCCACTTGCTTTTTATCAGTTATGCTACCTTCTCCAACCATACCTTCCATAACATTCTTATTTACAACTCCTCTGTCACCACTCATACTTCTGTCTCCTTCTACATCTACAACTTCGCCACCATATCTTACCTGATGTTCCTCAACAGTACGACGAGAGCCTCCACGGCGGGGGCTACATGGAGGGCGGCGCGATGTACCACGAACACAGACTGTCTCACCCACACCTCCCGCCGGTCCACTACCCCCCTCCCGCGGCGCCCGCGCATGCCCTGCCAGGAGAGCCACTCGTACACAAGAGGGACAAAGACGCTATTTACGGGTGAGTGGTAACGTGTGATTTTGAGGTATTTTTGTGGTTATCTCTTTCTTTTTTTCTTCTCTAAGACTTCCGGGAGTAACAGATGGTAGTTGCCTTAACTTTTCAAGATTTTGATTGTTTATAAGGTAGGCTATTTTGTAAACCAATGAGTGATGGTTAATACAGTAATTTATATTTTTACGTGATCGAATATTTAGCATTGTATGCTCTTCTTCATTAAATATGGCACAGATAGAGTCTGACAGCGACTGACTGAAAATGGGAACAGTTAAAATTCTGGACGATGATTTCCAATCTTCCAATGGGAGACCCATAAGGAAGACTTTAACAAAATTCTTTTACTGATGGTCAAATGTGGAGTAAAAGTTGAAATGCTAGATGTTAGATACCAGATAATAAAAATAGTTATATCAGGTCACTGTGCGTATAAGCAACTACCTGAATCGCACAACGAGCAAACACTTTAATGACTTCGATTGCCCGCAAGCTGTTTTTCATATCAGCTACTAAAATCTCCTCTATCTTAAACGCTATTGTCCCAATAATCATAAGTATTGTCAACCCTACCAATGTTTGTTTCCACTTTACAATTTGGCCCAATCTTTGGCCAAAGTTTGGCTATCAGTCTCCCCTTCTGATGATAGATAAGGTTCATAAAGGTGTCACATTTGACGCCTTGCCGTCCGTTTGCAGTGATCTTAATGTAATCTGATCAGAACTTCAAGAAACTTGAGGATAGGCGCCATTGGGAGAACTGTGGTGGGGTCCCAGTGGCAGAGGGCTGATGGTACAATGGAGAATCATACTCTTCAGTGGTTGTCAATAGTGATGGAAATAGAATAAGAAAAGTAAGCATCCGTTTGTAATCAGTTTTGCAAATGGTAGTTACTTGTCAAAGAGAGTTGTGAAAGGCTTGCAGGCATGATTTTTTAACTTCATTTTTGTGGAGGTCGGATAGGCAATCGCTCCATGTAAAATGCCAGTATTCAGCTGCATCCTCTTTCGTGAATGTCAGACTGGAAGCCGACCCCAACACAGTCGGGAGAAGTTTCGGCAGGTGATGAATTATCAAGCTATTATTTTAATTAGGTCGAAACATTTTACCTCTAGGATCTGACGAGGTGTGCAAGTAGAACCAATAAACTCATTTCCGCACTAAACAGACATTGAATATTTATTTCAATTTCATTAAAATAGAGTAAGTCATTATCCATTATCATATTTATTATTGACCTGGTCAAGGTTGCGGGAATCCGTTGGATGCGAGTCGCACGGGATCGGCCGATGTGGCGACACTTGGTGGAGGCCTATGTCCAGCAGTGGACGTCTTTCGTCTGAAATGATGTTGATGATGATGAAATCTATTACTTATCTAGAAATCAGTTTATTGTTGAATCTAGTTGCTCGTTATGATACTGAAGGAAAACCCTGAGATTATTCTAACAGTCTGTGTTTGTAATTTTTAATTTTGATGAGCTTGAAGTGACACAGTCATAATATAACTTCACGCCTATAATCCTTAAAGAGTTAGACAGATGTGTACCAAATAGTACTCCCATATTTCGACAGATATTTTAAGTCCCATGTAATTGGGAGCGAGCCTATTGCCATCAACTTAGCTAAATCCAGACCTCGTGGCTGCTACTGAGAAGTATCACATGGAAAAACTCAGTATTACTTTACCTAACCCAGGAATCAAACCCAGAGCCTCATGCCTGCCTGTCGGGGTTGCGGGACTGTTTGAAAGAGATACCGTGGCCCCGGAACGTAAAGGGCGAGGAAGGAACATGGATGGGTTTTAGTCAGTAAAAGTCTGACACTCCCTCCCGCTCCGCCCAGAGTGGGAGAAGTCATTTGATGATTTCCCATCCTAAAAAAAAGGCCTCATGTCGAGCAGTCACTCTCGACCAACGAGGTAGTCAGGATAACACAGTCATAATCCATAGACAAAGAGGCAATAAACTAAAATATTTTTTCGATATTCAAATAGAAGAAGTAGTTAAAAGTTGCCAGAGTTAAAAAAGCAATTTTATAGTGTGTCCAACAGCAGTAGACCCTAAAGTCTTCTTTTTTTAAATTAATTTCCTGGTAATAAAGTTGTGTTGCTAACGATGCAAAGGTCAGGCACTAAGCATAGTATTCGCATTGATTGCCTTTTTTGCGCTAAAAGCAAACATTGTAAAATTTATTGCAATTAAAATGTAATTTATATGTATTTTTTAGTTATTTCACTGTATCTGTTAGGGTTCTTTGGGTTTTAATTGTTTTTAGTTATCGATGCTTCCTTTTTGTTTTTTTTTTCGAACTGAGAACTTTGTAAAAGGGTTGCCTAGCAAAGATTAGTAATGCAATCAGAGTAATTCTGGTTGTCAACTTGAGTGATTTTTTCACTAAGCTATTATCATGTTTATTAATTATTTCATTGTACATTAGCTCATTGTCCATTTGTAATAATTCAAAAATACTTCAGTTCGTTAGTTATGTTATATAGATAGATATCTTTACAATGGGATTGTAAATCACTGTGATTGGTTACTGGTTATTAAAAAGTAAAGGTATGAAACCAATCACATGGACTCATACACAAGATGAACGGGGAACTTTTTCAAAATGGCAGATTTAATCTTTTCATGAATGAATTAGAGGTCCAGAAACATGGCAAAATGTTGTTTTGAAAACGGATTCAGATATTTGTTAAAAATCAAATAAAATACTGTTTAACTTAACAAAATAAGTGCTAATTTTATCAACTACTTAATAACTTGTTCAGGAAGCAATTATAAAAAGTTTCTAGCTTATATCTAACATTTAAATAATGCGCAATGCCATGTTCTTAGACTACGGAACCCTTCATCACGCACTTAGTAACTTTTTTCTGACTTCCATTGGCCGATGCGTAAAACGGAAACGACGTATGCTCCGTCTCACTCGACTGGACGAGCAATACATCTATAATTTCGTAAAAGATAAAAATAATAAAATATGTTCGCCTTTAAATGGTTACTATTACCGTAAGAAGTAAAGTTATTGCAAGCTTCTATTGAGTTTCTTATGAGTACTTAAATAAGAAAAATGTGATAGATTTTATTTGATTGATAGTAGTAATTATTGTATTATAACATAAATACAGGAAATACCTATTGCTTAGGGTAGGGCAGTTCGCTGACTTCTACAGTGTGATTATGAAGGGATTTTAGATTTTGGATGCTATCTTAAAGCTAAGCGAGCCAGCAAGTCTACCTTATTTATTATTACCAGCGACTGATATTAATTTTGAAACAAAAAAAAAAGCGAAAAACAAAGCTGATAAAATAGGTTCATAAGTATTCTTACTTACCTAACTTTTACTATTACTACTGCTAGGAAAAAACCTACTCAATTCTTATAGAATATAGTTGCCTAAAGAGCAATCCCAACCCGCTCTCACTGGAACCCCACCTGCACACAGAGGCACAACTATAAAGATGATATCGGCATCACGTACACATCTGCATCTGATCTGAGATCAGCGCGTCAGTCGCGTGAGAGGTCATCCCCGCTCGCAATTGGACCATATCTCTACCTTTTATTTGGTTTTAGCGCTTTTTTTTGGAACGGAGATGACTTTATGATGTCATTTGTTAGGTAAAATGTGTGATTTAAGTGTTTTTTATTTGTTTCTGGTTTTATAGAGAATAAGTAAGATATTCTACTACCAGATTTGGTTCTTTATTTGTATCTTCTATGAGAAGCCTGAGCACCTTTTTCAGTAGGTATAATACTCAGGTATAAATTAAACCGTCAGTTTTGAATCGAGATTCCAATTCTAGAATACGGCACCTTCGTTTTAAAACCTAAAAAAAAGAACCAGTTTTTGAATTTGACTGTTATTTTTTTTCAGACCAACGTAACTATCCATACAGCCATAACTGTCAAAATAAAACTAATCACACTAAACGTGTCCCCTGTTTCCAGGCACCCACTGTTCCCCCTGCTGGCTCTGATCTTCGAGAAGTGCGAGCTGGCCACGTGCACCCCCCGGGACCCCGGCGTGGCGGGGGGTGACGTGTGCTCATCAGAATCCTTCAATGAAGACATTGCAGTCTTCAGTAAACAGGTAACCTATCAATCAAGGAAAAAAGAACATTATCTTAGGGTCTTTTTGGTCTGTTTTTTTATACCTACACAATGGAACGAGCTGGACAAAACCATAGACTGTAAAGTCATGTGGAGCGCCCTTTGCCCAGCCGTGAGATTATGCAGAATTGCAGACTGACAGTTACATTACACAATGCACAAAAAAAATAATACACTCTGGGTAGTCAGGAGGATTTACTGTTAATGTTTTAACTTCAGCCATAACCTATACAAATATTTGAGAAAATAACCATGGGTATATTATGCTTCTACTAGAAATACATATTAAAATGATCAAAAGCACAGAAGTCTAGACCAAAAGAGGGTGGAATTGTGTTTCCCTAACTGAACCATTGAAGACATAAAAAACATTCAAAGGAACGAACGAACTAGAATTACTCGGTGAAGGAACTTGGAATAATACTGGCCACGACACACCTGCTGCCCTTGCCTAACAAAAAAACATAGCAGGGTTACCTGATTGAAATTTTGAAATATTATTTTATAAAAAGTATTTTTGAAGCTGATTGCTACATAAACGATAAAAAGAAATCCAATTAAGCTATCTTCCCAATAAAAAAACGTAAACACTAAATTATTCCCTAAACCAGTTTAAAAATAAATGCAAAACCAAAAGGACCATACTGGCAACTTTGCATATTCATTCGAATTTTAAAATGTCTTTCAAAATGGCGCCCAGTAAATCAGTAGCGGCAATTTCTCCTGCATAATGCTTTAATAACTATAAACTTGTAATTAGTAATGGTAAATTCGAACACGAGTAAATACGAGTTATGGCGATTATCGATTGTTTACGCACTAGCGTCTCGCTGTTCGGTCTGTTATCGATTTTGAATCGAGTTTGTTACTCGAATTAATTTACAAATTGATTGTAATCGATTTGATGCGAGTATTTCTTTCAATTTTCATTAACTTGCTGATAAGAAATGTTTATTTATGGAAGAACGAGTTTTTTTAAGTTTTCCGTTATAAACGTAATATTAATTACGTAGAGCTGCTATGCTTATTTAAGAACTTTAAAATGCCTTCCAAAGCTATTTGAAATACATGAGCTGACGTTTCTCTAAAGTTCTACATTATTTAATTCAATCATTAACGGCATTATTCTTCTGAATAAGATCCCTTATAAGCTATTTCAAATATGGCTCATCCTAAAGAACCAAAATATTTGTGAAGCAAAGCGTCCCCTCTTCATTTCGAACTAGACACTCGTGGCCATAAAACTAACAAAGCACCTTGTAATAAGAGCGAGAAAAGCTGATAAAGTAACATTCAAAGACAAGCTTGATTTACGACTCAGCCTGTAGAAACAAAAAAAAGATCGTCCCTTCAACCATAATCCTTGCCAGTAGAAAAAAAACTTTGTTTATTCTCAAATTCTGAACAAACTTCTTGGAAGGACACTCGCTTAAAATGGCAACATTATAAAGAAAGTGTTGCCGCATTTATAAAAATGATATTTCATTACGAAACCTATAATAACATGACAAGGCAGATCGCTTAATACGTATTATTGAAGTAAAAAAGGAAAATGGAGTCATTTTGTAACAATTCGGGGCTTCGTAAAACTGGTAATCTGGACAAACCGACAATCAAATACCGTGTAATTTGTAACAAAATTATGTTACCGCGATATCTTTGTGGGTTTTTCATTTTTTTTTAACAATAGGCACAATAGCTGTTGACATGTTGCGGCTGATATGCAATTTAAAAAATAACTTTGATGTCTTCACATTCACGATTCCACCGGATGTGACTTTGTAACGACGTGCAATTTGAATTTCACTTTCAAAATTTGATTGTTATATTATGCCGCTTATATCCTTGTGAGGGGTTATTTTGCTTATAGAAGAATATTTTTCTGTTATAATTCTTGATATTTGTTGAGGTAAAACGTGTAGAGCGTAACTTCTTAGAAGAAAGTTTATGTATTCGCTATAGAAAGCGAACTAAAAATAACTTTTCTATCAACCCCGTCTCATATCGTAGAGCCGAGTTAATATATCGATTCTTTATCAGTCAAAGACTTTATTGTATTATAATTATTGAAATTAAATTGTATTTATAAGTGGAAACGGCGGCGACCCGTAGACCTCGCCGAGATAAATGATACGCCAGTCACTCAGTGTCATGGAACTGACCAGTGTTTATGTATTTATTGACATAGGTTCCTCCCTGATAATATTTACTATTTTAATGCTTGGCTGAGCAAAATGTTATCTGTCTTGGGAGAAACCAAAATAATTGATGTGGTTTTCTACAAATGAAATGCTATGATGGTCATTTAAAATATCCTTAACTTAAAGGTGCATGCAATAATGCTCATTGCTAAAAGGAAATAAGATTCAGACATTTCAATGTTATTGTCAAGTCACTATTGCTAGTTTTCTTTTTCCTAATTCATTTCGCTTTTCTTTCAAACTTTCGCAACAAATGAAGTAACAAATTTCTTTTTAAATTACGAAATCATTATCGTTTGACGTTCTGACAGTAAACATAAAAATATACTATCACACACAGATTAACACTGTAAAATGACACATTTATCAAATGTTTGGACGCGTAACACGTACGAAATCTAATCGGTCGCTTTAATTACTATAATAAAACGTTTATCGGTAGCCGTGGCACGTGAAATCGCAATAGATAGAGATAAAACGCGTATCTGCCTCTCTCTCTAACGCTAAATAAGTGACGTCCATAATTCATACCACGAAATAAATCATAAACCGTAAAGTGTTTATTTTCAACGTACTTAATATGTTATAAATTTATTTAAGTGGCGTGCGGTGCGATTGTGGGCCAAATGATTGATATAGTGCCCTCCCCGTGGACGATCGGTTTAGTTGTGATACTGTCATCCCATCATGGATACTCGCCGTCACTACCGTGCTGATGCAATGACCGAGTACGCTCGATACTCGATACTCGAGTACTGACGATGAGTTTAGCTCTTTTTGTTGTCATTAATCGTTCTCTGAGTGACAGTGAGTCAATTTTTATAGTTCGAATGGTTCGTTTGTTTTGTTTGTTTATCGCTGGATAGAGATGTTTTCTAATGTCTGTCAAGTGTGACGTGTCTATTGGTAGTAAAGAGCACCCAGCGGATTAATGAGGCAATCGAGACAAGGATTGAGTGTGCTCTGCCATTTCTACAGCTCTCAGTGACAGTCATGTAATCAAAGTTGTTTCTTTCACCCTCCTCCACTACAAGTTCCCTTCAAATTGAAACAAATTGCTTCATAAGCTCCATTTCTCTTAAAGCTAAATCTGGCAGCCTTATAAAACCCGAAGCATTCAACAAACAACATTCCATTTACGAGACAGCTTATTAAGCCATCGTGTAATGAAACGTTAAAACAAAAATTGCTAACAACGCCTCCGCTAAATAACTGGATAAATCAAGATATTTTTATAGAAACGGAAAGTATAATGAGATGTAATTAAAACTTAATTGCGGGAATTTTAATTGACAATTGTCGGGGAGACGATCTATCGATGTGGGAATCGATTCCGAAATGTTTTTTTTGTTCACATCACTAATGACGGGGATCCAACCTGGTATGTCGATATGTTCGTTTTTTCATTTTTTTCTTGCAGGTTGTGCATTGTTACGTCATAATACAACGCTTCATTGGACTGACAGCTAGTGTCTGCGTCTGATTAGTTCATTAGTCAATGTTAGATTGTAAATATCTGGAACTGATTCTAGTTGTGATAAAGTACAGGCGTTGGCTGCCAGTTTATGTAAATTACTATTAGCATTGCTTCTAACTTAATTACAATTACTTAGCCAGTTCAAGAATGTTGTTACTTTTCAAAAATCAATCCTTTTTCAGGCCCAGCTTGATCAGATTATTTCACATTGTCATATTTTCTTACTGATTCTTCAAATGATCAGACTTAAACGGCTTCTTACGTTTCTTAATCAACTGATTCCATTCAAATCCAAACCATTACAAGACATATTTTTTGTCAATTAACCAGTTTTCTTTCTCGTTTCAATATGTTCATTGTTCTTGCGCGATGTTTGAATGGCGTGCATCGATGTCGTTACCTCGGAGTCGTTCTCATTACTACGCTTTTTAGTACAGTTCACACAAAACTCCAGCGTATTGAGTTCATATTAGTTCATTCCGATTTAATTGTATATTTTTATTGGTTATTGTATGGCGTCACGGTGGCTTGGTACCTATTGCGGGATCGGGAGGTACTTGGCTGTACCGTAAGTGGTTAAGTACGTTGCTTTTGTATCTCCATCTTCATGTGTTTGTATTTGGATTATACGCTTGTTAACTGTTCTGTTTGCATTCAAACGCTTGAATATAGAAATTCATGCACATTCACTGTTTTCTTTTTTTACAATTTGCATGCGATCATGCAAGCTTATCCTTTATAAGAGCATTTATAAATTTCATGTTCTGTCATTCAATTATTCATTACATTTAACTTTCTCCAGTGACGATGAAAATTAATCACAAAATCACAACATCATCAATTTTATCGAGTCTTGCTGATCTATTGGCTATTAGATGATTCTATTACAAAGCCAGCTGTTTGGCAGACTGATCACCGTCAATCACTTTCAACTGGCATTTTCTAAGTATTTCTGCCATTACTGCGAGTTTACTGAATATTAATAGAGAAGTAATCGATCTTATAATGTCGGATTAAACGATAAAAGAATATACTGTTGTGCTAACGTCTAATAACTAGACTTTGTAATTACGAGGCAAGTAGCGCCGCAGGAAAAAACCTAGTAATGGGCACACGCACGCACAGACGAGATGATCTATCTCAAGATATGAGGTTTAGACAGATTTATGCGTCATTGAATTTTTTGCATTCGCGGATTGTGTTTTTTCGTTGCAATCGACGGTTTCAGATTGCAAAGATTAGAAGAAATTTTACTACGGTAGACTATAGATTTATGGTGCAGATAGTGTATCAGATGAAAACATAACTTATTAGAAAAGCAGACACGTACGTCGTGCAACGCATTCATATGATTCAATGCATGGAATGTCGAAACTTGATGAAAGGCGTTCAAAGTTTTATAATTTTACAATCGCGTATTACACGATATTGTGTATTCATTTACAAAAAGGGATCAGCACGGAGTCTTGAGCATACAAGATCACTTCCCCGCCAACCGAGCCGTGAGCCGACACTGTCAAGCTGCCACAGATACTGCTCACACGCAGCATTGTGATGCACAGCGTCAACAGACACTACATTGTGTATTTGTTTACATCTGTCCGTGTTCCGTTTAACGCTATAATTGACAATTGTCATGGGATTTGGACGCGCAATTTAACCTCTTTGTCGTACTGATCCAATTCAACGTTTCGCGCCGAAATAAAATAAATAATGGAAATGGCGGATCGGTCCGCTCGCAGCTGCGCCGGCGGCGGCGCAGCGCGCCACGCAGTATTCATTAGCTGCGCGCGCTAGAGTGGAACCGCGATACGATACGTTTTTTGTTATCTCGCTCGCACGCAGCACTTGCATTTTTTTTTCGACAACGCATCGGCGATTTCGTTTTATCGTCCCCATCGAGTGGTTTTTGCCGTTTGGAATTCCTTACGCATCTTGTTTCGGGTTCGTTTGTTGATAAAAATTGTTGGGTTTTAGATACACTCGACCCCGGATTCGTGGGAAACCTTCGAGTTCCCCAAGACTTCTCAGATAATTTTGGTACCTTGTCTGGCCTCGGTCGATGAGCCGAAGAAAACAACGGCAATCCCAATTCGTCGATTACAGTCTGTTGTATTTTTTGCGTAATCACCAGCATGAGCGTAAAGGATATCACCTATTTAATACGCATTACCCGCGACGTCGTTGGTCGCGTAACATTGATGTGACCATTTCATTACGAAGTGGAGCCACGACACGTACGGTCGAACAAGCTATTTGGTTTACAGTTTAACCCACAAATTACATTGTAAAATGTTAACCAAATAGCTTGTTGGACCGTACCTACGTGATAAAGACAAAAAACCCTTATGTAACGAACGTTTCTTATGTCATATGCGAAAATGCGAGTAGCATACTTTTTAAATGTCGATAATAAAATTTACAGCAGCCGCCGTTACAAGGTTACGGCATGCGGCACTCAGACTTTTCTCTTTTATTATTGTGGCATCTCCGTGAAAGTGGTCATTAATAAAATAAATGTTATTTGTTGAAACAATAATTATAAATGCGCTTAGATGCGTTTCGCGCTGCATTCACAATTATTGAGGCTAATGAATTCTTGTCATGATAACCAGCGTTGTTACAATATTTATTAGATTCGTAACTATCGCTTGGCACAGCAACATACCTGTTACTGTAGTGTTTGTTTCGGTAGTTCAAGTTGACATTTTTATGCTATCGAAACTGTCACATAAAACCACCATCGCAATTTCAGTTCAAGTAACTTCCAATAGGGTCCAAACTTCATTTAAGTAGGTACCTGTCTTACATTGCAAGATTGTGAAATGTTTTTCAATTTACTAGAGGTACTTCTTTCGATCTCGATACAAAACATGCTCGAGTAAATTAAAGGTCAGTCATTCATTTATTCTGATTACAAACATCGATAATCTATGCAATTTTTATAAAAGGCTGGTCACCGACAGAACTAAATAAAAGTATGTTATTAAGAGAATTTTTTCTAACCTTTGCTTACTGATTGAGGCCCAGTTGCACCATGCGATAGCGTGCGCCTCTCAATTAGTGCCTGACACGCCGCCGCGCCGCGTCGACCGACTCGCGTCGAGTTTTTGTCCGTTTAAAGCGGCATTAATATGCCGATGAACTAAACATTATGCTCTTTCATCACTTACTATGACGTCGACTAGAAAACAAAAATAAATGAAGAAAATACGACGTCGTTCAGAGGTCACTGCGGCTGGCAGAGATTTTGGAAATAGAACACGAATCACGGCCGCAGAAGGGACGCGTTCGAAATTTAAATTCGTCCAAGGGTTCCCGAATTTGAATACGCCAATCGTAACGCGCGCCGACGTGATTGGTCAGTGGATTTTCGGCTGTCTCAAGGGTGTTTTAATTTTACCTAAACGTTTTATGTACTTACCTACCAATATTATAATATTGATAAACATATTAGTTGGTACCTACCTAATCTAAGTAAGGCACCATCAAATTAAAGTAGAAAGTAATAAGCACCTTTAGTGGCACTCCTAATATTGTAAGTAACCGTCTTACTGAGGTTATCTGGTTGAGGTTCGGTCTTAGCCAGTTAATTTTCTCATTAAAATGCCTTCTATAACAGATCAAAATGTCTCCTCACCCATCTTAAACTCTCCTACAAATCCCTACCAATATAAATTATACCACAACAATGATTAGCGGCCCATTTTCGGTAGAAAGCCGGTTCTTCGTCGGCAAAAAAACCGGTGGCGAGCCGTCGAGCCGGGCCGTGCTAGAGGAATGAGCTTTTTGCGCCTCCGTCAGAGCATTCGCGATAAAAATTGATGCTAAATGAGTATTAATTCGCACCGGTTAATAATGACATAAATACTACTAGGCGCAATCTTTTTCGTAAAGGGTGTTTGTGGTGGAAAATCTGTGGAAATTGTGCTTGTGTGCTGGAAAGAGTCATAAATGTAAGTTTTTGGTCCGGTTTATAAGATCAATTTTAATACTAACTCCGTTTTTCGTTTAACTTTATACAGATTAGTACCGACGTAATTAAAATAGAAGATACCAAAAGAAAGCATAAAAAAAACAGAAAATAAAACAAAAACAGAATTGCTTGCTTTCCCATGATTCCATTTTCTGAAAAACATTTATTTTTTTATTTTTCTATGAGTAGAGAACAATCTTTTCGTTTGGGAACTTACACCTTATAAAAGTCAGTCTATTTAACATTGTTTCCTGAAAATTGGGTGTGCTTTACACCTAGCACACCCAATTTGCAGCTCTACAATGAATTTCCTCAACAACAAACATCCTGTAGATCAAGTGGTGTGCAATTACAAAGTCTCAGGCGCATTCTTCGCGACACGTCGGCCGATTTCGTCGGCGACACTCACCGACATTCGCCGACATTTCCCGACACTGGCCGGACAGTCGCCGAACGTTTTGATTCCATTTTTAAATTTCAAGTACCGTACAAATACTGGTTTGGTACAAAACGAGCGAATTGTTCAGTGATCGGGTCATTACCCTCTCATTCTGTTTTGATAAACATTTTCAAGCATTCATGTGTTTATAATTATTGATTTTGACTCAAACCCATCAACTGGGTTATGGAGGTCTCAGCAGTCTCTCCACCTTCAGTTAGATTGGAAGACGACTCCAATCCAACATAGCTGGGAAATGACAGAATGATGATCACAAGCATATTGTATCGTATTTGTGACCAATTTTTCGAAAACAAGGTTATTATTAAGTTCTAGTGTTGTACTATATTCTAGAGATTTTGCTTTAGTCTCTGAAAAACTGACTTTTGGTTACATGATACATCATAATCGTCACGCATGCACATTTTTCTCAGTCTATTTGAAGTCGCTTCATATCGCTTATTTCTACAAAACGTATCTCAAAATTGTGGAATTAATAAAGTAAAGTAAGTAAAGCCATATTATTGGTCACATCATCATCGTCAAGCATGCACAGTTTTCTCAGTCTATTTGAAGTCGCTTCATATCGCTTATTTCTACAAAACGTAGGTATCTCAAAATTGTGGAATTAATAAAGTAAAGTAAGTAAAGCCATATTATACCTATACAACAAAAGCTACGTACCTATATTTCATAAAACACTGAAGCTAAAATTCCTTTAAAAAAGTATCCTGCTCTACCGACACAAAAGCAAGCAGTTTACCGAAAATCCAGCCAGAAAACTTCAAAAAATTGGCAACACCAAACGAACGAAGATTCGCGACACCATCGATCGTTTTAACCATAACTCTATGAAAAATAAAACCGCTCATTATGTATTTGACAGCTAGGACCCACAACCGACCAGGATACCGTGGCACTTCACTCAATTGCAAAACCTTAAAAAATCGTCCAGGTTATACTGGTTACTGATAGCCAGTTTAACTTGACCTCTGGTTGTAAAGAATTTCCAAGGACGGGGAGGTCTTAGTTTATTTTTGGGGTAAATAAGGGTAGGTTGGGGAGAAGCGACCAGTCACAAGCAGCTGACGTGGATTAGAGGGAGTTTTTACCTACGTAGGGTAGAGTATACCTATGATGTTGTTTAATTTCGTCATCAGTGAATGGGTTTTATAAATTCATGTGTTTGGCTTTGAATTTGTTTGTTCTGGTAGGAATTGTTATGATCGCGGGTGAATTTATTGGTGTTTTTTCTACTAGATTATGATGGTGGTAAGTACTGTAGAATAGAGTATGAGGCTTCCCAAAACTGGGACACAATAGGTTCTCTTTGCCCAGAAATTATGGGAAGAACCACTATTTTATTCCGAAGAATTCTGTGCTCTCTTTTGAAGTTCTACGTTAACTTAGTCTTATTCTCTTGTACCTAGATATGTTTGTCTCTAGATAGTCTGTCTTCAACCTTATTAATAGTGCAATGACCTCAACTAAAACTACCAAAAGAATACAATCATGGTATAATTCTGTGTAAAATTGTGGTATTCAGACGAATTTGGAAGATTTTAAAAAGTAATTTTGAAAGTACCATTTTCAGAAAAGTCAATCCTTTGCCTTAAATTGCTGTCTCATTGTAGGTATATCCAAGCAAAATTCTGAACACACAAACTAGATCAATACACAGTAAAAAAATATGACAGTACTACTTCCGTAGTCTATGGTACACCATAGACAAAGCCACCCCCACCCTCTTTTATTGAAATTAATGTTGCAGCGATGATTAGTCGCTTTTCACCCTCGAATATTTATAAACTAAAATATGAATGTAGTTTGTTTGCGAAGAAAACGCTGGAAATACGGAAAAAATGGCTTTATCATGTATTCATAGTATGTTATGAGTAAACTTTAAAAACGATTTTTTTTACTAGAAAAAATTATCTTTCTTTCAAAACAGCTATTTCGATTTTTGAGTGACCATTGCACTACCTGTGATGGCAGTTAGGGATCAGTTTTAGAAAATATCATCACGCCAATTATCCAAGGGTTCCTCACATCTCGCCAGTTCGTCATCACTATGTTGGGGTTGGCTTCCAGCTGAAAACCAGGATTTTACGTGGAACGACTGCCTATCTGACCTCCACAACCCAGTTAGTACTGGGTAATACGATATACCTGGATCAGACTTTTTTGAACCACTGACTACCTGTAACGACTGTCATAAATCTTCGTATGACAGCCGGGACCAACAGCTTAACGTGCTTTCCGAGGCACAGTATAATTATAATGACCTTCCACAGACCAACCTAGGCAAGCACAGCTTAACCTAAAGATCAACCCAAGCGGCTGTTATTATTTAGCAACATTTCGCCAGTCATGACCAAGTATCCCTTTTATATTATTTATTTAGCTATGTTAATATCATAATAGTTTCTAAACGCATCAAAGTCGATACCCTCACGCTCTGCCATTACAAGATAAACAGTCCTAAATACGCATATGCATGCATTCATGATGGGGGCTTAAAATGATGGTTAATCCGTCCATGAATCACAATGTCTTATTACAATAATATTTATAATCTCTTATGTGAACGGGCGAACAGATCTGCCAACACCCACAAAAAACGGCATCAAAATAAACAAAAATGCACGTTATCTCAATGCACTTAGATTTAAATTCGTATCTCTAAAGGCGACTAAGCCTGGTGCATCTGTTTCGTATAAAAAAATACACACATTTTTAACAAAACGTGCAAAAAATGTTATTAATACTTATTTTCTTTTTTGATTGTGTCTTTTTATTCCTGTACTCCTCTGGGCGTTTTTGTATCTTAAAGTTTCTATAAAAACGGATGTTTTTTAATTCTTTAATCTTTATGAATTGAAAATGTAATGTTCTTAGCTCATATTAGTCATTTTATTCAAGATATCATCATAATTATCTTGCCCTTATTCCAATTTATTTCTGGTCTGCTCAGCATGTCTACTTCTTTCATATTCTATATTAGGTACTCGTCATCTCATCAGATACTTTCCTTGCCTAAACATTCTTTATACAGTCCATTCATCGTTGATTTTGTACCGAAAGAAAAATAACAATTTTAGTTTACTTTAGATAACCCTGTAATGTATCATAAGCCCCTGTCAGTGCATCTAGTCTTAACTTATAAATTCCAGACAAAAGCACTTAAAAATCTACAAATGGACTAACTAATAACCAACTTCGTCCATTCCCAATGAAATAGTCATCAAAGGAAATTTCCTTCACCCCTATTCCTACACAAATATGAAATTCCCGGTAGTTCACAGCATAATAACGCATCTTTAAATAACAAAGTACTAACAATCAGCACTTTATGGTTTAACCCCCTGAATAATTCAATTTTCTAGTAGCACCGATCAAGTACTGCACTTAAAACCCTGTAATTTCTTAGTCGACAATTTGCCGCTGAATTTACCCCGCCACAAATGATACACCACGGCTACTGAACTCGTAATTATTTTTAATCTATATTTCAATGTAATATGTGTAGTCTATGGTAGCGGAAAATTCTATTTCGACGACGGCCATATTAGTTCGGTTTTGGCGCGAAGACAGTAACCGCCATTTTTGATTTTTGTCCTGAAATGATTTTTGTTTGTTTAAATGTCGGGTTTTTTGTGTAGTCGTTTTAATAATTTGCTTATTACGATGGTACTTATGGTTTTAAAACATAATGGCTATGTATAATGACGTGCATTTATCATTACATTGCACAACTTGACTTAATGATATGCAGTCGGTAAATATTACTAAATATTCAACGAACATTATCTTGGTACTTTTATTTTATTGTGAATCGTATAAAACGCACAGCTGGCGGCCATGATTGGCTGTCCCCTTCATTCATACAAACCTGTCTCTAACACCATTTGCTACCAAACTTTTACATTACATATTTCGAGTAATTTCCACGACAAGAAAAGCGCATCTAACCCTCTCCCTGCTCGCGGTACGCGGAACAAAGAAAACAGAAAGGGTTGATACGTCACGCGGCGCGAAACCAACATTATTTGTAGCAGATCAATCAAGATTATGTCCAGTAATGCGTCTAACCCTACGGTCTGTGAGACCCCGGGGGCCACGTGATTGTTTCATCAATGTGTCGATGATTAGGGGTTAACGCGGTAATGCTCTTGATATTAGTTTCTTCCTTTCTAATTTGTTCAGAGTGAGCAAATAAGGGTTATTGCGTGAGTTGTAAAAGTACAGTTTGTGTTATAAAATCCGCGGTTCGAGTGTTCGACCAACATATTAAGTTTAACTAGAAACAAAATGTGTTTTAAGATGTCTTCGCTATGTATTCTGTTATTTCTGCACTAAGTGTTGGTATAATTAACATTTAATAGTCGAAGCATTTATTAAACCATAAAATGTAAACGCGCAATAAATTTGTTATTAAACAGAAACAATATGTTCAACACAAATGTCCTATAAAATAATAAGAGAACGTTTTTAATCGTAAACATGTGTTTGTTCGTTATTAAGAATGAGGAAATGTGTAGTAATTATACTTTAAAAAGTTTTGTGGGAGATAATTCCATGCAGTTTGCATTGATTTCCCGTCCCCTTGAAAAGTTAAACTTGAAAAATTACATTAACAAAAGCCAAACACAGAGCGTACCCGCAGATAAGTTATTAAACACTGCACCATTACACTTTAATTTTAGCCTGCTGGGATTTAGGAGGGGTTGATTAAAAAAAGAGGCAAACATAGGGTGCGTATGCTTACGTATTCATAATGGCGTGCGTACTAAACGCGTTTATTTTAGTACAAACACGCGTACCGATCGCGTTTGAGGGTTGAACTATAATTTCATTATATTCCAATGCGTATTGTTTAAAAATAGTACCTTTTTTTCATATTTATTTGTTTTTTGAAACGGCTTGTGGAGTGCACTTCAACGAAAACCATGTTTCTGATTCTGTTTGTTGGTTTTTGTGTTTGTTTATGTTACAGCGAGGTCATGAGAAATCAGAAGGGTTATAAATTTGAAGTTTTTTTGTATTGTTGTTATCTTAAGCGCTGGAGCACGTAAATAATGGCGTTAGTCATACGTAAGTAGGTTGGGAGTTTGTGAGTGGCCATCTCGGGAACTGCTAAGCGTGTTTTGATGAGTCAATTGAGTGAAGCTTTATGTAGTGTTGGTTTAAGATGAAAGGGATAGAGCTTAGTGTTAATTAGACAGATGGGTGAAAAATTGACGAAAGAGATATAAGATTTTTTATTAAACAATCTGAACTTATAAAAAATCTGTTTGATTTCAAGCTTTCTATAATCCTAACGAAATAGACTTTTATTCAGTATGACTAGTTGTTGCGTGCTGCGCGAGCTGCAAGCAGCTCGCGTGCTAGTGGTGGTAGCTTGTTTTTTTTTTCACTTTTAAAACCCCTAAATGTAATATTAATTCTCAAAAATGACCCTAAAAGAAGTTTTCTACTTTTCAAAGTCTACTGCACCGCCAAATTAAGCCCAAAAGGACTAAAGGTTTCCACTTGATTAAGCTCTAATCATTCTAAATCAGGATCTTCAATTCACTCGAATAGCGATACCTACCCATATTTTAATTGTTTTCCTTACCCTATGACATTTTGTGAACCAATAGGAATCCTTAAATCAGTATGAAAACACTTAAAAACCCCTAGCACATTCTGAAAACTAATTCAATAAAAATAAGATATAAGATATTAATATAAAATTAAACTATAGAATTAATTTAAAGATTTGGAAACCCCATAAGAACCCCTTATATAATCTATAAATAAACTTATTTAAAAACTCAGACCTTCTCTCATTAAAAAAAACATTACCCTACAATTTGCTTGTCGACTTACCTGCTACCGGAAAGGTCCTCTACCACCAGACAGGTTTACTTTCGACGCCTATGATAATATTTGTTCAAACACCTAATGGCTATCCCTAACCGTTATGAAGTTACAGTCCTTTCAAGTTTAGGGGAGGTTGGAGGGGGAGGAGAGGGTATACGAATTTCAACGCCCCTCAATAGTATTAAGTGAGAATTAAAAACAACCACTATGTGTGCCAGTTTCCAAGATACGATGGGGGGCGGGGTGACGGGAAGGGAGAAGGGGTCGCTGTTTATGACTGTGAAAAAAAATATTCCAAATCTCTCAAGGTCTAAAAACCGGCTAAGGGGGGAGAGGGGGGGGGCAAAGGGGGCAGCTTTAAAAATTGTTTTTCTTTGTCGAGCTTCCTCTATACGAATCCGTAAAAAAAAAACAGAACACGGATCTCTTAGTTAGTGAGTACTACTCCGAGATACGATGAGTGGGAGGGGAGGGGGCGGGGGGGGGAGAACGGGAGTTTTGAAAATTGGTTTTATTATTTATTAAAATAACATGGAAGACTAACACCTAAAAACAGATCAAGGACAGTACAATAGTCTGATAGCCAAACCAACTTTGGACCGGTCCTGGTCGCCGACCTGGTCGCCGGCTCGCTACGCTCGCCACCTCCCCCCTCCGATCCACTCAGGACCTGCCTACCACCGGAAAACTACCATAACCTCATCCCCACGCTACGGGGTCCCCGTGACCGTGACCTTATCCTCACGCTATGGGGTCACCGGCTCGCTTCGCTCGCCACCTCCCCCCTTCGCTTTACCGGTACCACCACCGGACAGGTTTTCAGTCGACGGCTCGCTACGCTCGCCACCTCCACACTTTGCTCCACTCAAGTCCTGCCTACCACTGGAAAGCTACCGTGACCTTATCCTCACGCTATGGTGTCACCGGCTCGCTTCGCTCGCCACCTCCCCCCTTCGCTTTACCGGTACCACCACCGGACAGGTTTTCAGTGGACGGCTCGCTACGCTCGCCACCTCCCCACTTTGCTCCACTCAAGTCCTGCCTACCACCGGAAAGCTACCGTGACCTTATCCTCACGCTATGGGGTCACCGGCTCGCTTCGCTCGCCACCTCCCCCCTTCGCTTTACCGGTACCACCACCGGACAGGTTTTCAGTGGACGGCTCGCTACGCTCGCCACCTCCCCACTTTGCTCCACTCAAGTCCTGCCTACCACCGGAAAGCTACCGTGACCTTATCCTCACGCTATGGGGTCACCGGCTCGCTTCGCTCGCCACCTCCCCCCTTCGCTTTACCGGTACCACCACCGGACAGGTTTTCAGTCGACGGCTCGCTACGCTCGCCACCTCCCCACTTTGCTCCACTCAGGACCTGCCTACCGACGGAAAGCTACCGTGACCTTATCCCCACGCTACGGGGTCACCGGTCCTGTAGGGGCAAAGCCCTAAAATCAGTGAAGATCCCTTGAAACCCCTTAAATATCCTAAAATTTGAAAAAAACTCTTACACCTCAGTTGGATGAATCGTTTGAACGGCCTCAATCGGTAAATTTTTGGGAAACTGGAAGTAACGCAGCCGCCATTTTGAATTACAGCCGTCTTCAGTCAAGTAGATATCCTTGATAGCCTTGAAAAATCTAAAAAAACTCATCAGAGGGATGTGAACCACTTGAACGACCCCAATCGGACAAGGTTTCGGAAACCGGATATGACACGGCCGCCATCTTGAATTTCTGAAATGTCACAATTTTTCCAAACTAACCATAATGAAAGCTACCTGTCAGTAAAAAAACGGTGGCTATACGTTGGCTTTGGTAGAACAAAAGAATTCGCCAAAGTCGGATCAGACCCGAAAATTCATGAACCAATGGCTCTCGGGGTTGCCAGCTGCAAGTGATGAATATGGACAAATGTCATTTGGGGCACCTCATTCTTGGTGGTTATGCAAAATTTTCATTTAAAATGTCGTCATTTCTACTTTTCTTATTTTTGGGGAAAATCGGGAAAAATACCCCAAAAGTGGGAAAAAATGATGCACCAGGCAACACTCGTTAATAAACTACGCAATCGGTTGGTACATAACAATCCAGTCGGGGGATGCCAGCTATCCCATTTATCGTGTCGAAAGTTGGGATTTTTGGTAATTTTACAAAATGGCCGCCACACACGCCGCATTTTGTTTTTCTGAAACGTCATAATTTTCTGGAAATCTCAAGGATACAGGCCACCAACCAATGTACTCGGTGTTGCCAACTTTTGAGTTTGGTAGAACAAAGTAATTCGCCAAAGTCAGGTCTGACCCGAAAATTCAAACCCCAATGGCTTTCGGGGTTGCCAGTTTAAAGTTATGAAAATGGTCGAATGTCATTTGGAGCATCCCATTCTTGGTGATTATGTAAAACTTCCATTCAAAATATCGTCATTTCAAGTTTTCATGTTTTTGGGCAAAACATGTAAAAATACCTTAAAAAATGGGGAATTTTTTTGCACCAGGCAACACTCGTCAACACAGAACATAACCGGTTCATATAACATAATCCAGTCGGGGGATGCTAACTGACCCATTTATCGTATCGAAGATTTGGATTTTTCGTCATTTTTATAAGATGGCCACACTGTTCGCCATTTTGTTTTTCTAAAAAGTCATAATTTTTCTGAAATGTCAAGGATATAGGCTACAAATCAGTGCACTTGGTGTAGCCAACTTTTGTGTTTGGTAGAACAAAGTAATTCGCCAAAGTCAGGTCTGACCCGAAAATTCAAACCCCAATGGCTTTCGGGGTTGCCAGATGAAAGTGATGAAAATGGTCAAATGTCATTTGGAGCATCCCATTCTTGGTGATTATGCAAAATTTCCATTTAAAATGTCGTTATTTCTACTTTTCATGTTTTTGGGGAAAATCTGGGAAATTACCCTAAAACTGGGGAAATGTTTTAATCCAGGCAATACTACTCAACAAAACACACAGCCGCTTGGTACAACTCGAACCCGTCAGATGTTGTCAACTACCCGAAAAATCGTGTTGAAAATAAGAATTTTTCGTCAGTTTTACAAGATGGCCGCCACACCAGCCGCCATTTTGTTTTTCTGTAAAGTCATAATTTTCCTGAAATCTCAAGGATACAGGCCACCAACCAGTGTACTCGGTGCTGCCACCTTTTGAGTTTGGTAGAACAAAGTAATTCGCCAAAGTCAGGTCTGACCCGAAAATTCAAACCTCAATGGCTTTCGGGGTTGCCAGTTGAAAGTGATGAAAATGGTCAAATGTCATTTGGAGCATCCCATTCTTGGTGATTATGTAAAATTTTTATTCAAAATGTCGTTATTTCTACTTTTCATGTTTTCGGGGAAAATCAGGGAAAGTACCCCAAAAATCGGGAAAAAAATTGCACCAGGCAACACAACTCAACAAAACACACAACCGCTCGGTACAACTCGAACCCGTCAGATGTTGCCAACTACCCGAAAAATCGTGTCGAAAATTCGGATTTTTTGTCGTTTTTACAAGATGGCCGCCACACACGCCGCCATTTTGTTTTTCTGAAAAGTCATAATTTTCTGGAAATCTCAAGGATACAGGCCACCGACCGGTGTAGTCGGTGTTGCCAACTTTTGAGTTTGGTAGAACAAAGTAATTCGCCAAAGTGAAAAAGTCCCGAAAATGAAAAAGTTCAATATTTTTTGGGGTTGCCAGTCGAAAGTGATGAAAATGGTCAAATGTCATTTGGGGCACCCCAAAGTTGCCAGCTAGACAAAGTCTCCATTCAAAATGTCGTTATTTCTACTTTTCATGTTTTCGGGGAAAATCTGGGAAAATACCCTAAAAATGGGGAAAATTTTTGCACCAGGCAACACTACTCAATAAAACACACAACCGCTTGGTACAACTCGAACCCGTCAGATGTTGCCAACTACACGAAAAATCCATTTGAAAAAAGTCGTAAATTCCTACTCTTAACAAAATGGCCGCCACAGCGTCCGCCATGTTGGATTTTCAAAATGTCATAATTTTTCTCAATTGCCATTGAAATGACCTACAAATTGGCAACGTTAAGGTTTGCGACTTGAAAAATTGTTAGAACAAAACAATTGGTCAAAGTCGAGTGAAAAAAGTCGCAAATTTCAAAACGTCCCAGCGCGGCCGCCATCTTGTTTTTTTTTTTTTTTTTGCTTTTTTTTCAAATCACGTTAGACCTTTTACAAAACCTACGAGTCAAAATCGGTCCAAGTCATTTCCTCGCCGAAACCGGAAATAGACTCGGCCGCCATCTTGGATTTTAATCTCCTCTATAATTTTCCTCTACTCGACCGGAAGTACTTTAAATTTGTTCAAAACTAACCCCTAACCCATCTCTCACCCATTCCGAGAAACGGCATGTCAATGAGTCAGTGAGTGAGTGGTCTTGTAGTTAATAACCCCTAGATGTAATATTAATTCTCAAAAATGACCCTAAAAGAAGTTTTCTACTTTTCAAAGTCTACTGCACCGCCAAATTAAGCCCAAAAGGACTAAAGGTTTCCACTTGATTAAGCTCTAATCATTCTAAATCAGCATCTTCAAACAACTCGAATAACGATACCTACCCATATTTTAAGTGTTTTCCTTACCCTTATGACATTTTGAAAACCAATAGGAATCCTTAAATCAGTAGATATGAACCCCTAACACATTCTGAAAACTAATTCAATAAAAAATAGATATTCAAATAAAATTAAACTTGAGAATTAATTTAAAGATTTGGAAACCCCATAAGAACCCCTAATATAATCTATAAACTTATTTAAAAACTCAGACCTTCTCTCATTAAAAAAACATTACCCTACAATTTGCTTGTCGACCTACCTGCTACCGGAAAGGTCCTCTACCACCAGACAGGTTTCGATGCCTATGATAATATTTGTTCAAACACCTAATGGCTATCCCTAACCGTTATGAAGTTACAGTCCTTTCAAGGTTAGGGGAGGTTGGAGGGGGAGGAGAGGGTATACGAATTTCAACGCCCCTCAATAGTATTAAGTGAGAATTAAAAACAAACACTATGTGTGCCAGTTTCCGAGATACGATGGGGGGCGGGTGACGGGAAGGGAGAAGGGGTCACTGTATATGAATGTGAAAAAAAATGTTCCAAAGCTCTCAATTTCTGAAAACAGGCTAAGGTGGGAGAGGGGGGTTACAAAGGGGGCAGCTTTGAAAATTGTTTGTCCTTGTCGAGCTTCCTCTATACGAAACCGTAAAAAAACAGAACACGGATCTCTTAGTTTCCGAGATACGATGAGGGGGAGGGGAAGGGGGGGGGAGAAGGGGAGTTTTGAAAATTGATTTTATTATTTATTAAAATGACATGGGAGACTAACACCTAAAACAAACAGATCAAGGACAGTACAATAGTCTGATAGCCAAACCAACTTTGGACCGGTCCTGGTCACCGGCTCGCTAAGCTCGCCACCTCCCCACTCCGATCCACTCAGGACCTGCCTACCATCGGAAAACTACCATAACATCATCCCCACGCTACGAAGTCGCCAGCTCGCTTCGCTCGCCATCTCCCAGCTTCGCTTTACCGATATCACCACCGGGCAGGTTTTCGGTCCACGGCTCGCTACGCTCGCGACTTCCTTTTTTCACTCCACTTAGGACCTGCCAACCACCGGAATGCTACCATGACCTTATCCTCACGCTATGGGGTCACCGGCTCGCTTCGCTCGCCACCTCCCCCTTCGCTTTACCGGTACCACCACCGGACAGGTTTTCAGTCGACGGCTCGCTACGCTCGCCACCTCCCCACTTCGCTCCACTCAAGACCTGCCTACCACCGGAAAACTACCGTGACCTTATCCTCAAGCTATGGGGTCACCGGCTCGCTTCGCTCGCCACCTCCCCCCTTCGCTTTACCGGTACCACCACCGGACAGGTTTTCAGTCGAGGGCTCGCTACGCTCGCCACCTCCCCACTTCGCTCCACTCAGGACCTGCCTACCGATGGAAAGCTACCGTGACCTTATCCCCACGCTACGGGGTCGCCGACTCGCTTCGCTCGCCACCTCCCCCTTTCGCTTTACCGGTACCACCACCGGACAGTTTTTAAGTCGACGGCTCGCTACGCTCGCCACCTCCCCACTTTGCTCCACTCAAGTCCGGCCTACCACCGGAAACCTACCGTGACCTTATCCTCACGCTATGGGGTCACCGGCTCGCTTCGCTCGCCACCTCCCCCTTCGCTTTACCGGTACCACCACCGGATAGGTTTTCAGTCGACGGCTCGCTACGCTCGCCACCTCCCCACTTCGCTCCACTCAAGACCTGCCTACCACCGGAAAGCTACCGTGATCTTATCCCCACGCATTCGCTTTACTGGTATCACCACCGGACAGGTTTTCAGTCGACGGCTCGCTGCGCTCGCCACCTCCCCACTTTGCTCCACTCAAGTCCTGCCTACCACCGGAAACCTACCGTGACCTTATCCTCACGCTATGGGGTCACCGGCTCGCTTCGCTCGCCACCTCCCCCCTTCGCTTTACCGGTACCACCACCGGACAGGTTTTCAGTCGAGGGCTCGCTACGCTCGCCACCTCCCTACTTCGCTCCAATCAGGACCTGCCTATAATATTTGTTCAAACACCCATCGGCTATCTCTAACCGTAATGAAGTTAAAGCCCTTTCTATTTGAGGGGAGGTTGGGGAGAGGTGGGAAGAATACACAAATTTCACCACCAAAGGAACCCTTAAATCGACCATATAAATAAACCCCTCTATGTACAAAATCAATCCTCATTCTGTCGAAACCGTTTGAAGGAACCCAATCGTAAACTACTACTACTACTATTCGTTCGCGAGCAGCTCGCGTCTACAAAATATTCCTGTAGGGGCAAAGCCCTAAAACCAGTAAAGATCCCTCGAAACCCCTTAAATATCTTAAAATTTGAAAAAAACTCTTACACCGTTTGAACGACCCCAATCGGACAAGGTTCCGGAAACCGAAACGACACGGCCGCCATTTTGAATTTCTGAAATGTCAGAATGGTTCCAAAGTAAACAGGATACAGGCTACCTGTCAGTAAAAAAACGGTGGCTATACGTTGACTTTGTTAGAACAAAAGAATTCGCCAAAATACGGTCTGACCCGAAAATTCAAGCCCCAATGGCTCTCGGGGTTGCCAGCTGAAAGTGATGAAAATGGTCAAATGTCATTTGAGGCATCTCATTATTAGTAGTTATGCAACATTTCCATTCAAAATGTCGGTATTTCCACTTTTCATGTTTTTGGAGAAAATCTGAGAAAATACCCTTAAAACGGGGAAAAAATTTGCACCACGCAACACTCCTTGACAAAACACACAAACCATTCATACAACGCAATCCAGTCGGGGGATACTAACTGACCCATTCATCGTATCGAAAATTTTAAATTTTCGTCTTTTTTATAAGATGGCCACACTGTCCGCCATTTTGTTTTTCTAAAAAGTCATAATTTTTCTGAAATGTCAAGGATATAGGCTACAAACCGGTGCACTTGGTGTAGCCAACTTTTGAGTTTGGTAGAACAAAGTAATTCGCCAAAGTCAGGTCTGATCCGAAAATTCAAACCCCAATGGCTTTCGGGGTTGCCAGCTGAAAGTGACAAAAATGGTCAAATGTCATTTGTAGCACCCCATTCTTGGTGGCAATACACAATTTCTATTCAAAATGTCGTTATTTCTAATTTTCATGATTTTAGGCAAAATCTGGGAAAATACACTAAAAACGGGTAAATTTTTGGCACCAGGCAACACTCCTTAGCGTAACACACAACCACTTGGTACAACTCAAACCCGTCGGATGTTGCCAACTACCCGAAAAATCGTGTCGAAAATTGAGATTTTTAGTCGTTTTTACAAGATGGCCGCCACACCAGACGCCATTTTGTTTTTCTGAAAAGTCATAATTTTCTGGAAATCTCAAGGATACAGGCCACCGACCGGTGTACTCGGTGTTGCCAACTTTTGAGTTTGGTAGAACAAAGTAATTCGCCAAAGTCAGGTCTGACCCGAAAATTCAAACCCCAATGGCTTTCGGGGTTGCCAGTTTAAAGTTATGAAAATACTTGAATGTCATTTGGAGCATCCCATTCTTGGTGATTATGTAAAATTTCCATTCAAAATGTCATCATTTCAAGTTTTCATGTTTTAGGGCAAAACATGGGAAATTACCCTAAAAATGGGGTAAATTTTTGCACCAGGCAACACTACTCAACCAAACACACAACCGCTCGGTACAACTCGAACCCGTCGGATGTTGCGAACTACCCGAAAAATCGTGTCGAAATTTCGGATTTTTTGTCGTTTTTACAAGATGGCCGCCACACCAGACGCCATTTTGGTTTTCTGAAAAGTCATAATTTTCTGGAAATCTCAAGGATACAGGCCACCGACCGGTGCACTCGGTGTTGCCAACTTTTGAGTTTGGTAGAACAAAGTAATTCGCCAAAGTGAAAAAGTCCCAAAAATGAAAAAGTTCAATATTTTTTGGGGTTGCCAGTCGAAAGTGATGAAAATAGTCAAATGTCATTTGGGGCACCCCAAAGTTGCCAGCAAGATAAAGTCTCTATTCAAAATGTCGTTATTTCTACTTTTCATGTTTTCGGGGGAAATCTGGGAAAATACCCTAAAAACGGGGATTTTTTTTGCACCAGGCAACACTGCTCAACAAAACACACAACCGCTTGGTACAACTCGAATCTGTCAGATGTTGCCAACTACACGAAAAATCCATTTGAAAAAAGTCGTAAATTCCACCATTTCACAAAATGGCCGCCACAGCGTCCGCCATGTTGGATTTTCAAAATGTCATAATTTTTCTCAATTGCCATTGACATCACCTACAAATTGGCAAGGTCAGTGTTGCCGACTTTTAAAATCGGTAGAAGAAAACAATTGGTCAAAGTCGAGTGAAAAAAGTCGCAAATTTCAAAACGTCCCAGCGCGGCCGCCATCTTGTTTTTTTTTTTTTGTTTACTTTTTTTTCAAATGACTTCAAACCTTCTTCAAAAATTACCAATCGAAATTGGTCCAAGTCCTTTCCTCGCCGAAACCGGAAATGGACTCGGCCGCCATCTTGGATTTGAATCTCCTCTATAATTTCCCTCTACTCGACCGGAAGTACTTGTCATTTTTTCAAAACTAACCCCTAACCCATCTCTCACCCATTCCGAGAAACGGCATGTCAATCAGTCAGTGGCTTTGTAGTTTTATATAATATATAAATAGGTATACGGTAATACGGTATACCTTACATGCTCATTACATGCTCTGGTATACCGTATACCAGAGCATGTAATGAGCATGTGATGCGGAGGAATGAGGAAAATGTCGTGAGGAAAGTTTTGATTATGAATGTGGATGGCTATAAGAGTAGAGGAAGAACAGAGAAACGATGGATGGACTGTGTGATGAACGATATGACTAGAAAGGAGGTGTCTGATGAGATGACGAGTAATAGAGAAGTATGGAAGAAGAATGACATGCTGTGCAGACCAGAAATTAATTGGGATAAGGTAGGAGAATGGTGATAGTATACCAGAGGGCCTTATGTTTCTATGTTAATTATTGTAATTGGTACTAGTTCATCATCTGACTAGCTTTTTCCCAACTATGTCGGGGTCGGCTTCCAGTCTAACCGGATGCAGCTGAACACCAGTATTTTACATGGAGCGACCTCCACAACCCACTTAATATTGGGAAATATGATACCACTTCGTAAGACTGGTGTCAGACTTTTTTTTGGGCCACTGACTACCTGTAACGACTGTCATAGATGGACAAATGACAGCCGGGAACAACAGCTTAACGTGCTTTCCGAGGCACGGAGGAAACTCGGTATGTAAGGGTGGTCAGGGTCACCCATCCACAGATCAACCTAGGCAAGCATGGCTTAACCTAAAGATCGACCCGAGCGGCTGTTATTATCTAGCCACGAGCTCCTCTGTAATTGGTGGTAGTTATACCTTTTTAAATAACGATCACTACATAATATAAAACAAAATCCTCCGCCGCGTCTGTCTGTCTGGTCGCGATAAACTCAAAAACTACTGCACCGATTTTCATGTTGTTCACCAAATGGATAGAGTGGTTCTCGAAGAAGGTTATAGTAATTAATTTGTACGCGGGTGAAGCTGCAGGAATTACCTAGTTAACTATAAATAGATAAAGCTCCACAGAGCTTTAAAAATAACTAATATAATTTATGAAAAGTTAATCTTTTAGTTATTTATTTTAACGTCTCTATTAGCTTAGATTTGTCTAGCTCGTTAATTCCTTGCAAGTCATTATAGACCTTATCGTCTTAAGAACAATGTCTGTTTTAGCAGATTAAGGCTATGATCAGGCACTTAGTCGTTCCTTGCAGACTGCAACTTGTAATTTCAATTTGCTTTAGATTTGAAATTGTGGAGTTTTTTTTGCTTAGTTTTGTGCAAACGAAATTAATGAAGGAAATACCAAAACTTCTAGTAGATACTGTTTCCTGTACTTTCTAAAATCTGGATTTTTTTCTTGGAATGTCCCGAATATCGTATTACCCAGTAACTGCTTTGTGGAGGTCAGATAAACAGTGGCTCCATGTAAAATACTGGTATTCAGCTGCATCCGGTTAGACTGGAAGTCGACCCCAACATAGATGGGAAAGGCTAGGCAGATTATGATGAAATGTCCCGAATAAAAACCAAGTCAAGATTCAAATCCATTTATATTTCCATGTAATTTTTCCATTTTTCGCAAAGTTTGGATTGAGACAGAGTTAGAAAGAAAAAATAATGATTTCTTAAATGAACAAGTCAAAATTAAAAGACCATCTAACTTTATCTATAAAATAAACAAAAATAAAGCGATTAACACAAATTTACGACTAGTGTAATAGTCAGAACGAGTGAGACACCATTTAACCGACTGCCCCGAAGTGGGTAATTACCCACCACCTTTATTGCTACCCACTAATTCCACACCAACCCTCTGATCGCGTTAATGGTCGAAAAACTGACCTTCCGGGTCGAAACGACCCTCTTGGGACCTGTTAAGTAACTAACTCTAGTGTATGATGCCTCTGTATGAGAACACGTGATTCGCACGCTGGGCTATATCAACATTAGCGTAGAAAAAACTACTACGCAACGCTTAATGGTCATTATAAACTAAATTAACAGCGGAATGCCACAAACAAAAATACTGTCGCAGATTACACACTGTGTCCAATTATTTTTTTTGCAGACAAAAAAATAAATTGCTCAAATTGCCGCAATAAAATTTCACAGTGTTTAGTGTAGGTACATAATGTCTCAATCGGTTCAAAACAAAAGAAAACACTGAGAAAAAATTAAATATCATTTTGAGCGTCCAAAAATTATATGTTTACTGACAACTGTCAAAACGAAAACACGCCCTCTGACGAACGATCCGTGAATTAATAAATCAAGCTCCCTGCTCCGTAGTGACAAAACTCACATAGTCACATCAGAAATTACAGGTCACAAATCGTCACACACCACGACCATAAATCAACTTGAATTCTTTGTGCGAGAAAAAAACAAACTAAGCAAATACCCCCGGTTCGGTTGCGTCTACCTGCCCCGTATCTTTTGAATACTTTTCTTGTATTAAAATAAAATTTTTGAACGCACGGATTTCGGGACAAAAAACGCACGAAAAACGCTCGACTGTGTCCCTATCCTTGTTTCTCTTTGAGCTTTGTCCTTTTCTAATGGGGATGACGCTTCGAAGGCAACGAGAAGCGTCATTTAGAAATTTTAGAGCAACAGATTTATTTGTGAGCGTCGTCATGCGAAATACGCTGTGAGTGACCTTTCCACAGAACTTGGGCTATAAGGCCACTGGCACACCAACTTTTTGACAACACAAAAACAAACCGTAAAACATTTATAAATTCCAGTTAGTTATGAATAATTTCTAGATGATTTACATAATATATTTTATGGAAAGAAACACTACGCAAACAAAAGGTCGGACCCGCGTCTAAGTTCAGTTAATTCCAACAGAGAACTCGAACAAAAGTTAAACAACCAAACCTCATTTTATAGAGCTACGTTTATGGCCACAATATTCAGTAGGAGCCATTTTGTTAAGAATATTTATGGCATTTTTTGTGCTCGCCAAGGAGAAATGACTGATATTTGACGTTTACAAGTATATCATAAAGACATTTGTTCATTACGCCCGTTTATGGGCGGTAGTAAAGCGGACCAAATAAATATATTCGCACGTCGTTGTGTCAAAACAGGTGATTAAATGTGGAGCGGTCGCGGTCGCCAAAACAATCGCGGCGTGACGCGCGCGTCCTCTCCCACCCGACGCGACGTACGGCCGAGAAGCGCGCACTATAAATAAAATTTTCGTAACAGGAACGCGTATTAATACACTATAATTTTAAAATTCGAACTACTTCAGTAGCGAGGTCGGCCGAACGACCGTTTTTTAAGTCAAAAAATTCGAAAAAAAAAAACACCTGCCGACCGCCGGCCGTACAAGAATGTTATTAAATAGGAGGCGACTTAACTAAATTACAAAACTCGACCTCTGAGCATTATAGAATAACTTAACATTAAAGCCAGAATATGGTACGCGCGATTCTATATCGTACGTTTAACTTTGACAAGCGTCAAAATGGCTCGAAACCTCTTGATTTATTAAAAAGCCCATCGAGATCGATCGCCGGGCATCTTAGGTAGCGTCTCGGTGCTTTATTTTATCTTATAAATAGATTTTTTATTACAAATTACAGGGTACCACGTTTGGTAGCGATTTTGGTGCCGCAGTTATTCCGTTACTTATCGCAGTAAGTGCCTGCGGTTCATCAATTTATAATGTGCTTTAATTTGTGTCAAATAGGGTTTAATATTCATTGAGACACGTGGACGTCTCGATTGGGACCTTACGAATTTAATGACGAGTTCCGTAGTTTTTTTGAAAGTCCAGGTAGCGGGCAATCGGTGCTTAAAATCAGTGTTACTCGGACACTGGTCGATTCCAGTTTTCAGACGAAAAAATGTTTAATCGATTAACTTGAGTGTTGTTCCGAGGTGGTTACATGCGCATGAGATCTGCTCCTTTTGAGGACAAAGGACTGCACGAAGGCATTTATTCAATTAAACAAACAATACATTTCGACTGAAAGTGCACAAAGAGAGGCAACAATGAACCTCAGGTAAATGCCATGAATAGAGAAAACGACATTTGTCGTATCACAAAGATATTTGGGACGAGTCAAAAGTTATTTTGTTCACGGCCTGTTTATTTTTACGGGACAAACAGATATAAAACGCTTTTCGTCACATTTTTTGCGAGTTAAATCGATAGAATACAGTTGGATGCATCGATTAAAATAAAAAATATGGACGCAATAACTCGATTCGAAGGGAATTTTTGCCACGTATCGACACCTAACAATTCGTGATGTTTTTTGTCCCGATGTCAGTTGTAATGGAGGCATTAAGCGTTCCGATGCGAAAGAGTTAAACTTTTGTTGTATTTATTATTATATTCACGCTGTTTAGCCTTCAAATATCAGCAGAACTATGGGCAATCTGAAAATTAAGTGTTCTCCTTGGTTCATTAAGTTCTAAAGTGTTATAAGAACATGATGCTGAGTTTTTACACAAAAACCATCATTGTTATTAAAGCTACAATCAGACCTATGCATGCATTCTTCAGTATTTTAAATTCAGAGGAACAGTAAATAATATAGGCATTAGACAAACTCTAAGAATACCCAATAATAGCAGTGTACTAAGGCATCATAAAAACACTACCACCAAACATACAACTAAAGCATCAAAAACGCCCATAAAACTCATCCTCTACACACCAAAAATTGTTGTTCCAAAGCTTGAGTATCTGCCGATCGTCTTATTAGCATTTAATTTGTGTCCAAAGGGGCTTTGGTCTTGCTTCATGGGTCGGTGCCCCCCTAAATGAGACACTTCCTTGCCTCAGGGAGGGGGAGGGGCTATATTTACGTTTCTTATATTCCTCGATCGTACATTCGCCATTGGTCGAATTTTGGTAACTTTGGTCTATCATTATTGTGATACGAATCGACACGATTACTTGTATAATGACATGTTTGTATGTAAAAGGCGTGCTATGCTTGTGTGTGTAGTGATGTTGCCTTAGTTGAAATAATAACTGAACAGAACCAAGATGGTGAAAGAAGGAAATGGGAATTTGAAAGCAATCTGAGTACAATGGAATTGGTTGGTTTATCTAATTTTCTATTTAAAGATGGAAAAGTTAAAGCTGTTAATTTTGTAGAAGCAGATTAGCTAGAAGATACAAAGAAGCGCAAGGAAGCGATGGATGAACCTGCTGAAATGATATGTCTAGAATATATGATAGATATGGATAGAAAGGGGTTGAAAACTGAAATAGTAGTTAGAGAGATTAATGGAACTATGAATAGAAAAGAAGATATGCAGAAAGATCATTCATAAAAAGCAGAAAGGCAAGAGGATGATCATAAACTATTACCAGATGCTCAAAATTAATCAGACACAGTCCAAGCATTCAAAGAGATAAAACTAACCAAAATTAAAGATTCAACCCAAACAGTTATAGTTAATACACGAAAGAGACCAAGCAATAAAATTATACAGCGTTACTATACAGTACCCATTAAAATAAAATACAAGGTGTGAATATTTCTAAGGTAGGTAATAGGTATAAAACGTATGATTCATTCCTAGATCAGTGACCCACAGATAAAGAATCAGCAAAACCCACGCTTATTAGAGTATATCTATCACTTTTTTTTGTGAGTTTAATAGAGGTTAAATTACAATAATGTTGTGGTCAGTTTTGTACGGTATATTTGTATTTGTTCAGCGTTCCCAAAAGTGAACTTTTGATGTATTTTTAACTAGAATTATTTATTACGAGCCTATCGTGCGATGGCATTAAATAACTGCATTTAATAAGCTGGAAAAAAACATTTTTAGAAAAAAAAAGATCTGATGATACCTATATTTTTGTCCACAACGAAGAGATCTAGCCCACTGTGCATCAGCATATCCGCAGTTGAACTAGAGGCAAATAACAATTTGTTGTGTCCAATAATGACACAAGGCGGAATGATAACCATTATGTCGTGGGCGGGATCGAAGCCGCTACCCAGTGCACGGCGGTCATTACCAACTGCTATGATTTGTTGCCATCTACGGCTCAAGGTGGGCTGGCATTAGATGTATTAAAAACTTTTTATGTGTGTCTCTTGGTATTAAAACTAAACTTATGGTTTTAAAGCAGTATTAATTTAGTATACAAAATTCTTCTTGAATCGTTTTTTATAGAACCAGTATGTGGTGACCTGGGCGGTTCTGTCATTTAATTTATTTAAGTCTTGGAGGATGCATGATGACCCAAAGTCAAACTATAAATAAATAAATAAATATTTCTGGACATTACACACAGCACCATCTAGTGCCACACTAAGCAAGCACTATCCATGTAGGAACAGCCAATTTAATATGAAAATTTATAAGTATGAATGTGGGGAAAACTAAAGAATGGATACTTGCAACAACTGTACAACTAGTACAGTTGTTCCTAAAAAGTGCTTGATTTTTTAAGTTTGCTATCTAGACGCTCTCTTCCCTTGGCGCTTATATTTAAACCAAGTACGAAACCCTCGAGAAGGATATTTTATGTAAACTAAAATAGAACCACCTGATCACACAAAAAAAAAACAAAACATTTAAAACCGATTCTATAACATATCATTACGAAATGCCACAAAAAATCTAACTCAACAATTAAAAACGGAGTTCATGTAATTATAGAAAATAATATGAAAAAGTTTTAAATTAGAGAAAAAAGGTTAATAATTAAAATCCAATCAAAATTGCATGGAAACCGTATCAATCATCTGTGGTCAAGTAAAACGTATAATTTTTATATGACATTTAAGTCCTTCCTATGATAATCGATCCCATACATTTTAATAGCCATACCTTTAAGATACGGTCATTTAGTAGTGTAAATTGCACCTTAAAACAAACAAAATAAAGTCTATTTTGACTTTTGAAACGTTAAATGGGTAATTGACATTTTTATAATTTTTGCAAAACGTTGTATCGATCGGTGTTTTGTATCGAAATTTATGATCTTATAAATACGTTTCGCACTGTCTTGTTTAAT
The DNA here is from genome assembly GCA_950022955.1 of Xestia ashworthii. Lineage (NCBI taxonomy): Eukaryota > Metazoa > Arthropoda > Insecta > Lepidoptera > Noctuidae > Xestia > Xestia ashworthii. The sequence continues at coordinate 2,449,147 of OX465566.1, read as the reverse complement.
TGGGGTCAGCAGGACTTGTAGATGTTTGGCATACAAAAAGATAAAGTAATAGCTTTTAATTATCTTGCAATTAATTAATCAAGGAAAGTCGTTTTTTGGTTCATTACAATTCATCGCTTTGTATACTTTCTAGCACAATTAACTTTATTTTTTTCAAACTTTAATGGTAATAATATTTTAAATACTTACTTAATTATAATTAAATATGTAAAAATAAATTAAACATTTTTGTCCAATAATTTCACAAAATTGTGCACTGGGTATCTATCTCGTATAAATATCACAACACAAATAAGCATAAAAAAGTACCTGCTGTCACTTGCCTACAAATAAAACAGATTATAAATATTTACATTTAATTTAAATCATATTTTTTAATGTCAAAAAACGCAGTGTTAACAACCTAGTAGATTAAAAAGAAAATAACAAAAATGGCGGTCGTTTACCATGTGAAATGGAAAACAATGCATGAATTTATATATATATTTATGATGTAAACTTACTTGTAAGTATGTTATTATAAAGTTCAGTTTTTAAGTTCTTGAAAGATTCTAATATTAAAATAAATTGTGTTATAGTTACATACAAATTATATACGTATCTAGCCTGTATTGTCTCACTGCTGGGCTAAAGCCTCCCTCCATTCTTTCCAACGTTCACGATTCTGTGCTATTTCTTTCCAATTCTCAGAGAAGACATCCAGTTCGCCCCGCCATCTCCTTCGTGGTCTGCCGCGACCCCGTGTCACTGTTTCAGGGCACCATTCCTAAGCCTTACGGACCCACAGTTCGTTCGGCATGCGACAGACATGTCCTGCCCAGTCCAATAAATATTACAGTCAAATAAAATACTGTAGGTGCAGCAAATAAGAAGTATTTTTTTCTTGAGCAAAGAAATGCAACTCGTAAAATTAAAAACAAATTAGTTGACACGATAATTAACCCGAATTTCACTTTGTTAAAATCCAACACAAGAGGATACATTTTATTATTATTGAAAGATTTAAAATAAATTAATGTTCTAACAATAATTGGCCATCAAATTCTAAACCAATTAGCTGATATAAAAGTAATTTGCATAAAAAGTTTGCATGTGTTTTTTTCTTGTGCTGGTATCTTATAAAGTTATTAAGTAACAGTAATTGTTCACCGTTTAGAATGTAACACAAATCAATTAATAACAGTCCACTCACTGCTGCATAGCTTCTCTAAAGACCCTTCTCTCTCTGATCTCTTTTTCTTCATCAATCCTATAGCTGTTTCTTCGATGTCTTTAGTTTTCCACTTTTCTAAATGACTCATAATTTTTTCTCCTGCCCATATCCCACATAATTTGGGAATGGGGATGATTTGATGTGATTTATGATCGCTTTATCTACAAATCCATCTGAACTGTTTTGACCGTTAAATTTAACCATGTCTGTCCAAAGCTTTCTTTTAACTCTCAAACATGTTTATGAAATAACCACTAGTATCCTCCACCATTGTTAGATTCTAAATTAAAGTTAGCCATAGGTTTGCCTATTATTGCACGGGAACATTACAAAACCGGTGAAATGAGGACGTATTAAAGGTCTCTGCCTAACTCTTCGGGGTTACAGTCATATACATAACAATGACAGCTTGTCAATAATTATCTGAATATGATTGCAATATTATTTCCAAGACTAACATCGTCATTTAGCATTAGCCTTTCTGATTCTCACCATGTTTATGTCTAGACATTAACTCTAGCAATATTATCCTCAAGATTAGCGCCTTCGGCTATTAGTAGAATCATTAAAATCCGCAATAGATTTTGTTTGTATTGTGTTCATATGTCAATTGGTGTTTAAGTCCTAATTGGATTTCAAATAGGCATACACAATTATCCGTTGTGCCTACACCATTTTGTTGTTAAAGTTTATTTGTTCATAAACATTGCATGCTGCATTGTCTTAATCTTTTAATGGGCTATAAGTCTTGTGTTGGCGAATTAGTATTATAGGTTTAAGGTGTCTAGGTTTTGTCGTCTCTTCATTGTCATCTTAAGATTAGTTTTCATTCATTTCTGCTTTATTCCTTTCGGCTTTTACATTTGCTGTTTCACCTTTGCCTTCTTTTATAACTGTTTCATTTGTTTTATCTTGATTGACATCGTTCTTTTCACTAACATTCCAAAGTTTTTCTTAATTATTTACATCTAACTTTAAGTGTAGTCAGTTACTCACTGAACTTGAAACAGAAGTTTCTCAAACACTGCTCTTACACTAAACAAGATACACAAAGAATAATGAGACTAGTAATTTTAATTACAAAATATAAGTCGAAAACAAATAAGTATAGTTTTGGAAATGTTATGTCATGTAAGTTTAATTAGTACATAATCATACTATAATTATTATTGTTGGCAACTAACATATAATATATACGAGTACTGTGTTGCTAGATGTAAAAAATCGGGCCGCTTCGGTGTGCATGATAGTATCGCATTTCCGGGCAACACGGGGTTTAAATGTCGAAAAAAAGCGTTTCTTAAGTATGGGCCACAGATTATGTAGGAGATTGGACAGATTATTTGCCTACGACAGTGGCTGATAAGACTGGCATTCAAAAGTTTGTGGGAAAAATGGGGAGATTAAAGAAACTAAGGAGTTTTTTATGCAAATGAATTTAGGAATAAGGAATGTAGATCACGGTCTTGGAATATCATTGAAGACAATGCTACTTTTTGTTTAATAACCCAATCATGTAAAATAACCCATCAGATTTTGCGAAAAGATTATTAAGACCTTAACATACTTTAAGTATCAGTTTATCAACACACTACTACCATTATCTGCACTGCAAGTCCTCGCAATCTTCCACAAAGTCTGTAGGTACCTATCCAGTTATTATAATTTATAGTCAGTAAATTGTCCAGTCTATATATTCTTAATCTGCGTGCGCGGGCGCACCGAAGCGAGCGAGCATTTTATTAGCCACGTACAAGCATTACGACCCGACTGCGCCCGCCATTAATCCACTGCCCGACAACCTTACTTTACATTCATAATGATTGTGAAAAATATCTAATAAGTGTATTTCTCCTTCTTCCGCAGATACGCCAAGAGAAACCTTACTACATAGCGGACCCTGAGGTCGATTCATTAGTAAGTATTGTCCACATTTATGACTCATACTAACCACAAGACAAATAAAACGTGGGATAACTTTACTGCCCATAAAATAGGGAACATTTCAGCTTAATTTACGATTTGATTAACTAAAGAGCTGTCTAAAATTAAGCACAGGTAAATGAGAAATATTTCTCGGAACAACAAAATAGGGAAATAAAGTTGAAAAAATACCGATATTATATTGTCACTCATAAAAAGCTGAATCGCACCGTGTGCCTCCCGCGGCTAGCAGGGACAAAAAGTGAAATAATAAAAGTAAGATGGCGGCCACCCACGGCCGCGGTTCGACACGGATACTTAACCGATTTTTAACAAATAAAATCTAAGGCATTACGAATCGCGCCGGTCGGAGGCGACGTTCATGTTATTTGACTTTGTTACTGAAAAATCGGTTTTATCAACTGTCGCCGTTACGCACGTACGTATCTTGGCTATTAGATTGATTTGTTTGCTTAATGCATCGTGACTCATAAATTTAGAGAAATTAAAGCTTGCTGAGACGAAACAGTAGCGTAGGGTTATAAAACTTATAAACTAAGCTGTCAGTTTTACGCTGATAAGCGTCATTCATCCACATGGAGTTTTTACCCGGCTTTAAGATAAGATGGGCAAACAGTGCAACACGCGGCGACATCCGGGCGAAGAGCAAACTTTACTCGACGAATAGGTGAATTATCGTGTTGTGTTTTTTCGTTCTGAAACTTGACATGTGGTGCCACTGGCTGGCGCATCTGTTTGTCTAGTTGCACAGTTTGTTTCTGAGAGGCCGGTTGTTTTTACTTGGTTAACTTTTAAATAAGATATAAAGTAATTTTTCCGCAAGTTGGTAAAAAATCTTGATGCTGGGTCGATAACCTGTCAATTTAAGTCCGATTCAAGTAGGTAGGTAAATGTTTAAAAGAAAAACAAAAATTCTTTTTAAAAGAGGTTCTTGGTAATTTACCGCAAAAGAAGCATTGGGGCATAACGTATTCCTATACACAACACAGGGCTCAAAAGCTGTTGAGTAGTTCCACATAATTAGTATAAGTAAGAAAGAACATCTTAAGTATCTCATAATATATTTTTTCTACAAAAACTTGCGGTCTGCCCTCTGTGCAAACCCACAAAGCGTACTTAACGAAATTATTTCAATACTGTATTATTGACTTTTTGAAATAATTGAAATGGAGTAATTTTTTGTATGGTGATAATTAAAATGGCTGCTTTGTTGACGGTTCTTGAGAACCACATGACACGTCTGAGTTCATATCAAAGGTGTTTGAAAAGGTCTATAAACGTAAATTGTCCGTCTGTATGACTGTACTTTGAAGGTTTTTTTTTGCAATCTTTGAGAAAATCATTGATAAAGTCACAAGTAAATTATATTAACAACAATATTTTTTATTTTTTTTGGATACTTGACAAAATGTGTCCTTTTTCTAAAATCCTATAAGTTAATTCCACTCAAAATGATGCACATTCAAGCCAATCTCTCAAAGAAATCATGATCAACTTCATCTACTTTCATAGCCCTTTCCCAATTTAAGGGAAATCAAAATCAGCTTAGTAAATTCAATACATTTGTTATATAAACTTTTTCGGCAAAATAAAGTGATGAAATCATCAAGAACTTCGCAAAAACGGGCAAAACTAAGTCCCGCTCCTATACTACACCTTTCACTAAAGACATTACCCCACCGACAGCCTCAGGTGATTCCTTTTATCCCCAACTGTCGTTAATACAATGCGGAGTGCACTATCAAGTGTAATTGGTCCCCTACAGTCTGTCGCCCGCGCCATGTCGCGAATTTTAAATGTTTCGCGAAGATCTGGGCCAAGGGTAGATCAGTAATGGCTGCTACTGAGGTTTCTGCTTTAATTGCAGTGTTAAAGCTGTGAAGGATTTGTTTTTAAAGCGTTTTAGAGGAGAAGTTCCTTTGAAAGTTCAAAAACTATTTTAAAATCAGACTTTGAAACTGAACGCCACCAAAAAACACTGGCCTCAAGATTTGGTAAAAGTTCGTGTTTCAAAAACAAAAAAAAACTTCAAACATTTGAAAAAAGAACACGTGAACCGTACGTTTGTTAGTCTAGTGATGTACACACTATATCGAAACAAAGTACCTAAAGTCGAGTAAAAACTAAAGTTGACTAAAACCAACAGAGAATCAACTGTTTTATTGACCCATTTGGTTGAGAGGCGATTGGTTACGACCCGTGGAGGTTGTTTGCCCACGTCACATCTGTGTTTGGTCTGTCACAGCCTTTTGAGGCTTTAAGCTTCCTCAAACATAGTTGAACTGCAGTAGCGTGTGGGTAAATATAACCGAATAGTTTTGTATTTTACGAGTCATTAGTAAACGATATCGTGTTAACACGTTATGGCGTTTGTCCCTTGAAATTTATTTATTGAAACGTGGCCTTAGACTTCTTTTTTATGATTATTCTTTATTAATAATAAAGGAAAAAATGAGGTTAATGCTATAATTTCTTTTAATTAATTGAGTTGTAATTTATGTTATTGTCAATAAAAACGTCCTAAGGTTCTTAAAATTGTGGTGTTATAACCATTATTAGGTACCTAACAGTTTATTTAGCAATTAAAGCGTATAATATTGGGCCAATAAAAAAAACACACATAAAAAGTGAACATGTTAGTATACTTTAGCGGTAGGTACTTAATGTGGTGTTTAGTGTTGTGTAACTAACAAATTAACAAACTTATATCGACATAAACACTATTTAAATCCCGAGAACTTTCAGTAAGTACCTACCTAGCTTTTTGCTTTGCCAATTAATTTTAAAACACAAAATCAGATGCTTCTTAACCAAAATTCGGTTTCCAAGCAAGGGATTACATTGGGACACTCATAGTCCCCTTTCCAAATAAACCCGTCTCGGTGGCAAGAGTGAAACAAGTCAAACACATTTTTATCTGTTGGTGTCGCCTGAGTCAACGAAACGTCTGAATAAACAGACAGGGGTGGCGCTGTGGCGCTTTCGACTGTTTAATTGATATTGCAGAGACACGAGCGCCACAGATGTTGGTTACTTGTGGGACTGTGGGTTTTATTGTTCACTACGTAGTTTTTGGGTTGAGAGAAAGTACATGGCTGAAGTCCAGTTGACAGGCAATGTAATGTTTTTTTATGATTAACTTGGAGTCTATAATGACCCGGATGGCGTAGCGGTAGTGAGGCTGCCTTACGATCTTAGGTCCTGGGTTCGAATCGAATCCCGGTAGGAGCAAATGTTTGTGTAATTGAACATGGACATTAATTTGTTTCCGAATTCCGAGTCATGGGTGTATAATAAGTATGTATTTACAAACAAAAAAGTATATAAGCAGTATATCAACTATCTGGTGTACACCACACAAGCCTTGCTTAGTGTGGCACTAGATGGCGTTTGTGTTAATGTCCAGCGATATATATTTATTTCATATTTTTAATAATGGAATAGGTACATTTTCTGTTACGTAGGATTTAGATATATCTGGCAAAAATTTGGGTGTATTGTAGGTACATCTATCCTAAACCTTTCGGGCACGATGCTATTTATGTAGTCTAAATTACTTACGTCTCATTGCAATTAAGTATTTATTTTGTTATTAATCTTATACTAATATCACGAGTAAATTGAGTTGTAATCATTAAAATTACATAGAGAAACTCTTTTCCTACAATTACCAATTTTCTACACACATTACTGTTACCGGAAACACCAATTTCATACTTAATAACATCTAATAACCACCAAATTACTTATTACGAAGCTTAAAACAGAAAACGTACAAAATTTAAATTTCGAGACTGTAAAATCATCAATCAAAAGCGAAATAAGCCAAGATCGGTTTTAAAATTCAGCTCGCGTCCTCAAGTGGCAATCAGAAACAAATCAAGACGCTATTAAAACGGCATTAACTGCCTTTTTTAGATAGATATCGATTTGAAAAAAGTCGCCGATTACATCTTCAAATACTATCAAACAATGGTCGATAGGATCTTAGTACGAAGGCATTTGAATTGCGCCGCGTGAACATACTCTTGTATTGTGTGTTATGTTAATTCAAAGGAATATTTGTGGCCTTCGAACTTTGAAATTGTTATTGGGAATTTGGATATGTTGTTTTGAAATTTAAGGATGGATAAGAAGGTTGTGAGATTTGATTCAATGATGTCTGTGCTGTTGCGAAATTTTAGCAGTAATTTTACATCATAAAAACTAAATCTTTTAGAAAATATTGTTCATTTTGTTAAGCTTCGTGAAAATTATTTATCGAATAATGTAAACCTGATTAAACTATCGATAACATGTTACGTAAACAAGATGAACATGTCACATCCCTACGCACAGCGGGGACTCGGTGTACATTGTCCGTCCATTGTTGCTCAGTTCGTATTGTGAGATGGCCAATGGACAGACTATAATGTCTCACGTTTCTGACTAAAAGGGCAGGTACAGCCCGAAATATTCATCCGTAACTGCATAACTAAAACATTCAGACGTATCTGTGGTTAGAAATAAACAAAACCTTCGAAGATCGCAGACATTTTGACAGATTAGTAGACAAAATTATCATAAGTCACAGGTTCAAGGACTTGAACTGATGACATCACTAATTGGGCTAAAAAAACTAAAGAAACATGTGACATTCAATGTAGAGAATACTATTTTGTAATTATTAATAGTTAGATAATAATAATAAACACTCCCACGACAGCTCTACAAAATAGAACGGAGAATATTAATTCCATGTGATTAAGATGATGTTTTTCTTTACAGATGGTGCAAGCGATACAAGTTCTACGGTTTCATCTATTAGAATTAGAAAAAGTAAGTATATCTACCTACTATCTTGTTGGAATACATTTGGAATCGAAACTTTGGACCGGTTTAAAAAAAATAACACCTTTCGATTATCTTTGGGCACGATTTTAAATCGAGATATCGTATCGATCTCGGGGCACGCAACGACTGCACGCACTGGCCGTTCGATGTTTAAATTAATCAAATTCACGTTTCGAATAGTTTAAAATGTGTTCGTAATTAAGAATTCACGCGAGAATATGAAGATTGAAGATAATAATGTTAGAAGTTACAAGACTTACGAAACATATTGTTTGATAGTTTAACATTTTGAAGTCACATTGAAACTACATAACGATCCTTGACATTTGATACAATTCTTCAAGAACAAGCTAAGGGCACAGTTCATACTGCCTTGATGCCTTCTCGTTAAATAATGAATTGTTTGCGACCTAAAAATAGGACACTCGATCCTAAAGGCAGATCCACACTTAATAAAATGTAAAGTCGTTATTTAAGACATAAGGCCGTGTCCAGACCTAATTTGGAGAGAGCGAAACTAAATGTCGCGTAGTGCGCGAGGTGTCGGCTCGCGAGTGAATGGGATCGGCGCGTTCGCATTTCGAATGTTGTTTGTTTTTCCCTTATCTCCCATTTGGGCGCGTTCCGTTCCGACCGGTTCGGCTTCTTGCGTGTGTCGCATCGCCAATTCTCGCCATTATACTCTCCAATGTAACGGTAACGCGACGGGACGCGGGCTTTTTGCTATTCGCAATCAGATCGAACAATTTGCGCTCGCTCGCATTAATTAGGAGCATAAAATTCAAATCTCCGGTATGTTTTTACGAGGAGCGGTGTCGCCCGGCGAGGAATTAATTTAGCTTGTCAATATTATGGTCACGTTTCAACGAAACTAGTTTGACTAACGTCTATATCAAGACGAACGATCTCGAGAAACGAGATACCTCAAGCGGTCGCTCTCACAGCGGATTCCATAAAATATCGGGCGCCGCGCGTCTAAGTCGCTGTGTGTTTGGGGATACGTCCGACCGAACGTACGCACTAATACGAGCCGCGGTAACGAGATAACGTGTAATGCGATACCGCTGTACGGCTGTACGGAACTCGCTGCTGCCTGGCTGGCCGGAGGGCGAGATAAAGGCCGTTTTGAAAAAAATAAAATAAAAATAATGCCTTGTTCGAAATTCAAAATAGCGAGGGCCGCGCGGAGATTGAAGAAAATCGTTCAATTCAACGAGACGGATGATCGATTTTTAAATTCGGAATTGAAGGTTTGTTCTTTTTATGTGAGAAACAACAACTAAAGTTGTTTTTTAAAAGTCACACATTATTTTGATGAAGGGTCATGTAACCTGTAGGAAAATTTATTTATCTGTTTTGGCGGAGGTGAAGAGTTCGCGACACCCTGGGACCAGTTATCACGGTTGACCCGATTGCTAGCTCGTATAGAAAGTGGGCTTTGGCATCGAAGCAATGAAAGCCGAGAACATAACTTAAGCGGAAGTCTGAGATGCAGACAGACACGTTTACCTGTCTCTGTGATCTAAAAAGCTATTTTTTCCGACCGTTCATATCCCATACACGTCGGTTTCTATCTCGTCTTCGGTTTTTGTCGAATAAAATTTAAAAAAAGATGCCGTTAGCTCGATCCGTTTCCGCTTCACTACACACCGTTCACAGGTGATGTGGTTTTTTGAGCTTTTATAATAATTAAAAAGAAAAAACGTCCAACGGCCCAACTCGCGCACAATAAGATCTCGTTAAGTGCACTGTTTTTTACTCCCTTTTTACTATAATTGCTCGGTTTTTTACCTCTTTTTTCAAAAAAAGAACAAGTCTTTAATAAAGATCTTTTGAATGCAGACGAGAATTTTTTGACAGAACATCTATAGTCAGGTAATGAGGTATAATGTTATTGCGTTAGACAAAAAAGACACTTTTAACATTCTTGGACGCCATCTCTTTAACGAACTCCCCGAAATTATATTTACATTGAAAATAATATCGTATAACGTTTTTGATTTATGTTTTTAATATTTTAAATATGGCCGCCGGCGACATCGCTCGATGTTGAGTCCTTTTCGGTCGATCGGCTCTGCGATTGGTCGTCGTTACAGCGTTTTTTTAGTCGCTCCGTCTGACTGTGCCCTAATTACGTTATGTGATGTAGCTCGGTAATGTCAGCCTTTTAATAGACTCGTTCTTTTTTCAAAATTTTCGAATATCGAAAACGGCCGATTACAGAGTCCGTTCGATGTTCATTCGTCCGAATCCGGATTGTGAACGAGTAATTTTAAAATTGGAACGTTTTATTTTTATTTGTGGTCTTCGGTTGTTTTATTTGGAAATTCCTTTGCTCCATAGAGAAACAGCTGTTAGTCACCTCATATCGAGTTAAGACTCATAGATATGTTTTGCTTACCTTTTAGATATGTTGAAGACAGTTTAAACCCATTCTGCCACTATATAAAAAAAATACGTTATCAATCGCCACTCAACCCCGCAAACTTGACCACATCAAAACAAAGTCAGAAACCTTTTTTCATATTTCCTTTGCGTATCATAAAAACTCTTATCTGTAACGTGTTTAACTGATTTACGACGGGTCAAAATGTCAGATTTGTTGGTTTACAGGACTCGAACCAGGGACGTTTTACTGCCGACCCGTTTTTATAACCGTTATACTGCTGGATTACTATATGGGACCGTGGCGACTTGGTGTTGGTTTACTGTTAGATTTTCACACGTTTAATTGGTAAATTAATTAGTTGGTTCGATTCCTGTTTGATGTTATTTTTGTAGTTCGAAACAGCTGGGTACTTGGGAAGTTTGTGTATTTAAAGCTTTGATTTGATAGTCTTTTAATAGGGCACTATTTATGCATGCTACAATACCCAAGCGATTATTTTGCCAGACAGCTTTCATTTTTACAATCAATTTAAGCTTTCTTTGCAAAATTTTGACAAAACTCATAAAATACATTATTTTTAATAAAACTAAAACAAATGCTTGTCATTTTCACAACATTATTACCTACGCCAGTAAGTACACATGTTCAGTCAAATAGATAGCTAGGTAATAAAATTCAGGAAAAAGCAGTCAAAACGTCCAATTACAAGAAGTAAAAAAAACATAAACAGCAAATGAAAATAAAAATGACATTATCAAAAATAAATTCGATAATGTGACATTTGGAGAGCGATGGCGGGCGCGCATTCAACCTGTCAAACGCAAAGATTAAATAAAAATAAAACCATAGATTATATAAAAATGGCCGGCTTTATTTAAGATTGCGCCTACGTAATCTTAGAAGTAAAAAGTGCCTAGTTTTTAGTTTAATGGTATGTTTTTGTAATTTTTGACCGACTTGGCAAATGATAATGTGGTTCGAAAGTAGTATAAGATGTTGTTGTGTAAAAAGTTATTGTTAGGATTTAATTTCATGAATAAATGAATAGTACTTTCTTAAGTTAACGTTAAATAATTGGGTGCTTTGAGAATCAGCAACAGAGAACGAATTAAACGATTAGGTATTACGAAGTAAGGTGGTACAGACATATTACTTATTATAAAAGGCTTTTGGAAAACTTGGATTTTCCCTCACGCTGTTAAATAAATCATAAAATTAACGTTATTATTCAGCATCTAGAAATAGTTAGCTATAGTACTCCTTATCCTAGTGCACACATACCCTCCCCAACCGAGCCAGTCGGCTAGCCCACTCGTCTGGCCGTGGCCCACATCTGACTCCAGCCCACACTTCTGGCAGTCGCCGGGACTTTTCAACATCTTACATGACACCTGCCTAACAACCTGACACATTTTCAATACTAAATCATAATATTGGCTAACACTGAAAAGGCTTACTGGAATAAAATTAAGGCCAAACTAAAAATACAGATGAAAATGGCAACACTCATCCTTAATAATCTACAGTAATTCCTACTTTAAAGCAACGAAAAAAAAGTAAAAAAAAAAAAACAAAATCCCTTCTTATTCCAAATGTCACTAGCCGTTACGTATCACCTTTCGTTCCAAATTTAAAAAGTATCGGCGAGATGCCGCATCTTAATCCAGAGTTCCAAATTTAGAATTTCTGGAAAGAGTTTAGGAACGACAACTTAAGCTTACGTTATGTCACACCTAATTCAGAATTATTTTAGAAGTAACATAAAATTATTAACTCTCATTAGTTCGACATCTCTAATAGGAACGAAGAAAGTTTAGTAAGTTAAGAACTAAAAATAGGGCAAAAGTCGCATTTTAAATAAAACATTTCTAACTATGAGTCACATTATAGATGAAAATGTAAGAAACTGCGATAAAACTGATACGGCAGATGTTATAACGTAATTTAAAGATGTCTGCCATAGTTCGGCATTGGAATGCATCTCATTAGCAGGGGTCAACGTGTTTCTAACATTATACATTTGTGTATCTTTAATAATATGCGTCTTGGTAACGGCAAATGGCTGATATTGAATGGGCTGAAGAATCTGGACAAAGGTTATCGAACAAAGAAAATATATACACCAAGCTTAGCTAATACAATCTGTCTTTATTTAATAGATTTTCGACTTTATCGTCAAAGCATTCGTTTCAAGGTTGATTGGGAAAATTAAAAAAAGAAACAGTTCGGCCAATATTGGATAATATCCAACTAAAAAACCAAAAAACTACATGTAATATATTATATTACATGTAGTTTTTTTTTTACTAGGCGTGATAAAAGGGTTACACAAAAGAGAGGTGCTGCAAACAAAGACAATGAAGAAGCTTTAACTAGCATTAGAAAAAGAGTTCGTAACCAAAGAGATGATAATAGATTTGAGGAAAATGAATGTTAAGAACGGGGAGGTTGACGTTTTTCTCAGACTAGTGGTTTATTTAAGTCCAGTACGTTTTTGACTTGTCAAATGTTGAATGACACTTTGTCTAGGCGCTTATATTTGTAGCAGAGTCTTCTCCTCCAATGAAATAAATCCTGTGATTTGTTGCTTCATTAAATTTCTTTATTTTAACTTTTGCTATTAATTTCCTTTGTATCTCCATCCTCCATTTCTTCTTTTAATTTAGTAACATCAGTTTCAACTTTTACCACATGTTTTAAAATTTCTGTATTTCTTCCTTTTTTTCCCATTTCTCGTCGGTTGTCAAGTAATTTAGAAAAACTTGTCGATTAGGAAATTAGTATCCCGAAACATAATTAACTGTCAACGGGGAGCACCGTATCCGTTTCCGTTATAGTGTTCTATTTTCAAATTCTCTGACGTTTCTTACCCTGTTTCGATATAAAAAATGGACATTATGAGTTATGTCGAAACTTATGCAATGGAATTAAATATTACATTTTTATATTTGACTAGCACTTCGCCCGTGGCTTCTTCCGCAAAAATTGTGATAGCTCGGTTAATATACATGTTATAAAACATAATTTATAGCTTACCGCACCAACGAATAATGTAGCTTTTTGCTACTTAAAGATTTTTTAGAATTTGATTATTAGTTCCGGAGGACATACATAGTTTACAAACGATTTTTTAATTTTTTATTTAAGAGTCGCAGTACCTATGGATTTCATCACATATAAATCTCACATAATCAGTTCTTGTTTATCTTTAATGTTTTTAATGATTTTACGATCATTTGTGTCATTACTACAACAAACTTCCTCATTGTCCTTTCTCTAAACTTATTGTATGTTACTCTCACCCTGTCATTACTTTGTTAAACCTTTCCTTTCATTACTCAGTGTATTTCCTTGCTATTATTTCCCATCAAAAATATTCTAATTCCACTGGGTGGACAGCCTTTAATTCCATCATCAAAAGAGTTCCGAATTTACGATCCCCCGCATAGTCATACATCACTACAGTGATGACATCTTAATTACCCCGAAATTATACAATGATGAATAATTTAATATTATTATATCATGTTTTCGGTGACAGCTCCAGTATTTACATAGTATAGAGGTCACGCATGCATTTTAAGGGTACAAATATAGAGAACAGTGGTATAGATAATGTGGAAGGAGAAGAGTGTTATAGGTAACGATATTAGGGAACATCGGGAGATAGGAAACTGTGGCTTTTCATCGAAAAACTAGACGAAAGTCTCTTTTTTCTTTAATACTTTTCCCAGTCTAGAATTGTGGGTAACACTTAAAATGCCAAGCTGTGCTATCAAGTTTAAAAAATAGACAAACTTCGTTGTTGTTTTCTAAAATGTAATGTTACGTATTTAAGGATTTCAAAAGCCGGCTTACACCTGCCGATATTTTATTACTATACCCTGTAAACGCTATCTAAAAGTTTCGTTACCCATTTTATTGCTCTATGTTAATTTCTAAGTTAATTATACCCATGAAAATGTATAAGGCTAGCGCACAAAATTAATATCTACCCTACAGGGTGCTTTTATAGGCAGAAATGGTAAAAAATCGTGTTTCCTTCGTTTTTACGATTCATTTTCGAATTTTTTATACTCGTGTGACAGTTGGTCGATTCCAAATGTATTCCTTTTTGTATTGTTTTGTGTTTTTTAGCTTTGTATGCTGATATTAGTTTAAAGGTTTAGGTGAGCGGAACGAGGGTTTAGTGCCGTAGAAACGAATAAATTCTACAGCAACGGTTGTAACAATGTTTTGAGCAGTTTTTGAGTTTATAGCATTGATTAGAACATACACAAGTGTGTGATAGAAAATAATAGAGAAAAATATTACAGACATTTCAGATCACCATCAGTCAATGATTGATTGAATACAGCTCAAGATTTCAGTAGTGTTTTAACGACTTTTTCAACTTAAGTTAGAAAGTTTAGGTAATTTATAGGCGTTAGAAAGAAGCAGTGGACCAAAAACAATTTTACAGCACCCAAACTTTAGGTACACCCGCACCAGACCCCAAGATTCGCCTTCCACATCATCCTCAAGCGCCTCTCCAGCAGCTTCTAACCCTGAGCCTCTCCGCAGGTACACGAGCTGTGTGACAACTTCTGCCACCGCTACATCAGCTGTCTCAAGGGCAAGATGCCCATCGACCTGGTCATCGACGAGCGGGAGTCTGCCCGCCCGCCCGACACCAACGGCGAGCCACGCTCCGCCCCTGACAGCAGCCACGACGGCGCCTCCACCCCCGATGTCGTGAGTACCCCCTACACCAAGTCCCATCTGATTCAGAGGCGTGATCCCCAGCTTGCACCCAACTCTACCACGAGCTACCTCGTGCACCCCTGCTCTTAGTTTGGCCATTGCAAAAACGAAGTATAAAAAGGGGGTGCTCGCAAAATAGTTTTAAATTCCCGCCTCCCTCGTTGTAATGCCGTGCTCGGCGACACTGTGCTGGCCACCAGTTCTTTCCGCTTCTCGATGGTCTCAGCCGCACAGTGTCTTCGGGCGAGGCACGCTCCCGGCTGCTCCGACACCCTCAGGCTCACGCCCGACGGTCAAGGAACTGCCGCTAGTTTAAGTTCCTTTAGAACAAATCTTCGTTTTTGCAATTGGCCAACCTCTTAACACTGTACGATTCAATTAAAGTAAATAAAGCAAACATACAAATGAACGAAAATTTCCAAATTATTTTTCATATCAACGTTACAGTGAAGGGGTGAAATCGGGTGCGATTGAACACTATGAGAAATGATAAAAAACGCTGTTTTGTATATTTTATTGATGTCGCGGAGTTCCGCACAGCACATGTTTCGATTTGTTTCTATTTAGTGTTACGCTGATGGGACATACGCGCCTGTGTCCATGTTACTATTATTTTGCACTGGAATTTATGTATACGATTGAAAAAAACATACGTATAACGTTGATTGTAATATGTGTATACTAATAAATAACTTTTAAGTAAATAATACATTCAAGGTATGAGTTGGAGAGCCGTTGTTCTTGTCTTGAGGCAGTTAATACAATGCCATACAAAATATTAGCATCGCGTTTCGGAGCTTAGATTTTAAAACGTAATTAGATGTATTAAAAAACCTATTGAAAACGAAGTATACGTAAAAATACAACTTTAACTTGCCTAAGTGAGATAATAAGGATTAATTAAGAGTTTTAAATTATTGTAATTGATTTAACGGTGGTAGTTGCTAGAGTGTTATTGTTTTTGGCTAGTAAATACAAACATGATACGTAAATAGTTAATATTTTACGTTTACTATGGGATAGCACGATTAACTACAACTTAGTTAGTGAAAAAAAAGGAAAAAAAATACGTACACAGTATACGCTAGTTATAAAGAATGTCCGTGTGATTTGCTCTACTCTTGTACATTTTATTGTAATTAAGCATCTGTTTTATTACAAATGTACAGATAAGAGTAATTATCATAAACGGATAATATATGTATGTGCGTTAATGAATAGAGAACTAGATGCTTATACAGAATAAATTAAATTTAATCGTGGCGTTCATTGTGTTGCTGATATTAAAAAAAGTTAATGTGTACATTTATCCCCATTCTCCTCTCGATTTTAATATTAAAGTAAAAAAATAAATAAGAATTAAGTTTCGCTGTATTTTTATACAATGCGTGAAAATTTTGCAGATATTTTCTTTTTCCATATTTCGGATCTATGCTTTGGTTTTTGAGTCAACATCGACAGTTTCGTCGATGTCGACAATTTGTTTAATATTTTAAGGAATATTTTGGGCGTTGAGACTGAATTGTTTTGTTTGTGTTATATAATTATTATTTTTCCACAATTGTTAACATTGGAAGCCATACTTAACTTATGTAAGAGCGCGGTTTCGCCCGCACATGTTAACTTGGGGACGATTAATTCTATCTGAAGCAATTATTAGTTATTTTTATGTCTGTATATGAGTTCTTTTTAACATTTAAAAATTTTCTGTAGTTGTTTGTCTAAGTTAGGTTTTTAGATTATGATGCGATAGTATTCCGTGCTTCGGAAACTATATTTTTTTCTTAAAAATCTAACTCTTAAATGTATTATAATGCTAATTGGTGTACGTACATCTTGTATGTCAATGTGATTATAATTTTATAGTTTTATTTTCTGAACGGATTAAACAATAAAATGTTCTGTTTGAAATTAATGCGAGTTTATTTTTAAAAGTAACCACACGAAAAAAATTCTGACAAAGAATATAAAAGTACACCAAATAAAGCTCTGCTCAACAGTGCTTTCCCAAATAGGATCTCACTAATATTAGTACAAGATTTGAAAATCGAATGAAAACACAATCCAACGGCAACACTTTAAAATACACCACAATTAGTGAAAGCCACATGCTGGCAACATTACAAAAACCTGCACTCTCAAACACCTACAAAAAAACCGGCCAAGAGCGTGTCGGGCCACGCTCACTGTAGGGTTCCGTAGCTTCCCAGACCATTAAAAATACCAACATTTTTCATCAGCAAAAATAACTTTGTTTTTCATAGTATTTGTATGAAAAACAAAGTTATCATTTGCGTTTTTTTGAAAAAGTGCTATATAACTCAAAAACTATTCAACTTCAAGTTGAAAATAATTTTCCTAGAAAGTTCATATAAAGGTCTACTTCTGTGATTTTTTTCATATTTTTTAAACTTATGGTTCAAAAGTTAGAGGGGGGGGGACACATTGTTTTTGACTTTCGGAGCGATTATTTCCTAAAATATTAATATTATCAAAAAATGATTTTAGAAAACCCCTATTCATTTTTAAATACCTATCCAACAATATATCACACGTCAGGGTCAAAATTAAAAAAAAAATCGCTCCCCACTTTACGTCTGGGGGAGGTACCCTAATAAAAATGTTTTTTTAAATTTTTATTTTTGCACTTTGTCGGCATGATTGATATACATATTGGTACCAAATTTCAGCTTTCTGGTGCTAACGGTCACTGAGATTATCCGCGGACAGACAGACAGACAGACAGACAGACAGACAGACAGACATGGCGAAACTATAAGGGTTCCGTTTTTTGCCATTTGGCTACGGAACCCTAAAAAAACAGTAAAAATCATCACCTACCCTCAAAATCTTCAAGAAAAATATTCTCAGTGCGAATTTATCGCAGTTTTATCATGTACCGTATTTCTTTAAGCAGTTGAGATCCCCTGGCGCGTGGGAAAAGCCGGGAAATTGTTTCTTTACGACACGGCTGCCTCTAATCTTCTGAAGGGGAAGCGGCCATTAAAATATACCCAAAGTATTGACAATCTGATGTTTTATTATTTTCTTTTCTTGAGGCTTTTGACAAGTGGGGTGTTAAAGAAAGCTGGTGGAGAGGATAATTTGGATGTTAAGTTGTGAGGAGTTTTAGATGAAGTTAGGTTAAGCAGCGTTTTTCACAAGATTTTGGTTAGTGAATGAAATGCTATAAACTCTTTGTAATAGTACATAATTAAGAAGAAGAATTTAATAGAATTTCTCTTTATTCTACTATCGATGACTCAAAAATTGTTAGCAAAACTTCACGACTACGTTGGTAAACATTGATAAAAAACAACGACATCACAAATAACGGTGGATCACTGCTGCGACAACCCACGGGTAAGTGTGCACAACAGCGACCCACATAAACAGAGTCCAGTTAAGGAAGCCAGATTTTAAGGAAATCAACAGTCATGCAAAGAGCTCACTGCCAAACCTTTACAAGCAGAGGCAAATGAAAACGAAGACGATGAAGTCGAAATTCGTATTAACATCCAATTACTGCAGATATGATAAAAAACTAAGAATATCCATCCGATCATTTTAGTATAAACCCTCCTACGAAAGCACATCTTTAAAGTAAAGCATTCAAACATAACAATACTGAAAGCAGACAAATTCCCAAGAATCAACAATCACGCACATGAACCCATAACTATCCGAGAAAAGCAAAGACAACAGCCAATCACAATTACGACCAACAGAATTAGTACAACTTATTATTCATAGCACTATCCAGAAATAACAATAATTCGACACAGAACAATATGGGGATCTCCCATGAATTATGTATGGGAGCAAGCAGATATAATAAAATAGGGGGCTTGGGGACAGTTGGGGACAAAGCAGGGATTTGAACTGGAGACGATTCGTCACGCGTCCGTCACGGATTCCTATCACTTGCTATATGGGCTTTTTTTTAGGGAATTAGGAGTTCCGGGATGACATATTTTGATATCAAGAGATGTTATTAGAAAATTCTTGAAAATATTTTTGCAGAGAGCCAAGATAAATGATGGAGGGACAAAATGGTGGGCCCGATGCTGAAATTTTAAAAACTTTTCGTGTGGTTCTTGACATTCGTACTTATTAGTCGCTTGACATGTATTGAATCTATTGTAGAATTGGATGATTTAGTGATGATGGTATCCTGATAATTACTGGATATTTCACTCTTCTATTTAACGTTACGATGACAATTCAAGACTTTGCGATGAGTTTGGTAATTTCAGTAGAATCCATCAGCTCTTGTCTTGTATAAGCAACAGGACACGATGTTAAGTGTCCTATCGTTTGTGGAACAGGACCAGATTTATAATCCACGGTAGAGTCATCTATGAATCTTCACTTGAACATCGGTTTTCTTTGCTTCTGCCAACTTGTATCCGGAGTCTATCCTAAAAAAATCTAAATGATTCACTAATAATAACGATATCCACGAATCCTCAAACACATTATAAATTGTCAATAGAGACTCATCTTTCTCTGCAGTCTCGACATTAAAATTGTCTTCCTTGTCACCTTCTTCCCGGACATCTTTATCCATGTCACTTTTACATATGTCAATGTCATAAATAAAGCCGGTCTCACGTTACGACTGATCCTTGTCGTCTAGAACTCTAGACAATAGTCTAAACTCCCCATCCCGGACACAAACGTTAAAGATATTCCAACAAACACGAATAAAATGGTATCTATTAATAATTAATACCACCGCCTCGTTTGCGATGCACCTCGTCTGCGCAAGCGCATTCTCATTAGTCTGACTGCTTTACAACATTATATATCAGCATCACTTTGCATGACATGATCTGCGTAAATAAAGCCAGGCTTTTTAATTAATGAAGACAGTTCTGGTTGGTAGGATTCATTGGGATTTATACCATGCTGGACTGGCTGGGTGGGCGTGGTGTTAGAGATTTTGTAATTTGAGTATTAGGGACTGTTAATTAAAGGTTGATTTAGAGTGATTCTTATTTTTGGTCATTTAGTTGGCTTTGGTAGTCAAACTAGGAGGAAAGACGTGGCAGATGTTGATGGTAAGACAGTCGACAGGATCAAAATAGAAATCGAGAATTGTCACCAAACAATCGAGATTTTGAAAATAGACCACCTTTTGGCAAGTCTTGTTGCCATTATTATAAATGAGGATCCTGACATTGAGCCCAGTATTATTTTAGTGCTGAGACGATCCTGAATCCGCGCCCAATCACTTGCGAACCGGGTTAAGTAATTAACACTAAAATGCATCCCAACTAAACTGACCTATAACTCGAATTTAAAGACTGAGCTGTCAATTTTGGCGCCAAAACAGCAAAAAGACGCCGCCTGCCGGTCGTAAACCGTCGGTTTCAAATCTGGAACGCGCTTTTATTGGCTAGGAGCTGACCAATCACGTCGTGCGAGCAAATTTTACGGCTACCCATTGGTCGTCCGGCATTTTCTTATTTACGACTGTCCTTAGGATCGCTCGCAAAATTTCTATTAATAAATTAGTCGTAAACTGTTTGAAATTTATTATCATTGCGTTTCAGCGTAATTATTTCCTTTATAAGAATAACATTATTCCTTGTTTGCAAAGGAAGAGGTTATTTTTTTATTAAATTTTCGTTTTAACTTCAGTTTGAATTTAATTTGGATACTGCGTTTGAACTGAAAGGCGATGAATTGTGTTTAATATCCTTGAAAATGTTTGGGAAGCATTTTTGAGACACGAAAATTGTCATTAATGTTCATTAAAAACTCGTTCAGGACTGGTGCGATGTCAACAAGCTTTCAAATATTTAAAAGTATCCTAAAATGCATTCATAAATTATGACTGATTTTCATTGCTTATTTTTCCAACAGCTTTATGAACTTTTCTTTTATAATCTATTAGGACCTTCAGGTACTCCTAACGTCAGTTCTCAAGCATCTGTTTCCATCTTTCTCCTGGTCATGATCATAATCTAAATAATCTACTAGCTTCTACCAGCGGCTTGCAGCGTGAAGTTTGATAATTGTCCCATGGGATCTTACTACCCGGATAAAAGTATCCTAATATGTTTTAATCCAGGTTATAAACTATCTGTGCGCAAAATTTGATCCAAATCCGTGCAGTAGTTTTTGCGTGAAAGAATAACAAACATCCATCCATACATCCATACTCACAAACTACCGCATTTATAGTATTAGTAGGATTTTTAATTGATTAATTTTCCTACCATTTACCTATGCAAGTACCTTATTGTATGTCTCTGAATGAACTTAAAATGTCTTGCTTTTTTCTGTCCCCAAATTGTTTCTTTCTAACTCACACATTTTTTCGTCAATTCGTTCCAAATGCTCAATTATTTTAATATAATCAAAATATAGATTACAAAGGGGATCGTTTTACGTATTTTTTTCGCAATAATAACAGATCCCGCTGTGCTTTGATGTGCTCCGGTACATTTGGTGGCCACGGGGAGTCGACATCTTAATCTGGAGATGAGTTATGTTCCGAAGGTGGATGAGACTGTTTTGTTACATGTGATTTTGGATGAAGATAGGATTGTGGTAGGGATTAAAGATTTTATTGATTACGATAGGGTTGATATTCTTGAGTGATGTAATCGACTTGCAGGTGATAGAACATTTCAGGGAATGAATTTTGGTCTAGTTGAGGGACGGTAGGCTGATGATGGTGATGGCAAAACTGAATAGGACCATGAGCGAATTGTTTGCTAAGTTTGTTTATGTGGTGACCCTTAATAAAGACAAGAGTTAGTACGATAATTTCCTACACCACAAAAAGTATAATTACCGTTTTTGGTACCTAAATGAAGGTACTCGAAATTAGCTTCATTACTCTGTTTTTTGGAGCCCACATTACTTGGTACTGACAGTGTTATTTCCCAACAAAAGAAACCTTCCATTAAGGTCACATAAATATCCATAAATTCGCGCACAATCATCTTAATATGTATGTACTTCATGTAGCAAGCACACTTGCATGTAGGACTCATCAATTTGCTCCAAAAAGGTCGCGGTGATGTCATTGCAGCTCTACCCACGTTCCCCTACAGGGCAAACGTTGCCTTACAATGCACATTATATTATTTTATGGCATTCCGTAAAATATTGGACAATTTCAAAAATATAAATTATTTAACGACAATAAATATTTTGACATATTTTGGTGTAGGCGGTTGAGATAAGTGCTTACTTAAGTAGTGATAAAGACATGAAAAAATGGTTGCCCATTTTGATTTTCTCAATCTTGAAGAGCTTAAACTAATATGCAATGCTATAACGCCAGATTAAAGGGTGTAACAAGATCTTAACAAAGCCGCAAGGACTTGTTCTCCCCTTCATTTTTTTGTTCTACACCATACCTGGGAACCTTCTAGTTACGGAGATATTGGGGATCAAAGTTCCAACTTTTTCACATTTTTAAACACATGTTTGTAGTAAAAACACCTCCAATACTCCCGAACTATTCAATGCATCCTTCAGAACAATGTTTTGAGTGTGTTACATTGAACTCTACCACAACAGATAATACAATCATCAAGAATCACGAAGCCATAGCCTCGGCAAGTACCTAAGAATCAGAAATCTATCCTAATATTATAAAGCAGAAGAGTTTGTTTGTTTGTTTGGTTGAACGCGCTAATCTCGGAAACTACCGGCTCGAATTAAAAGAATCTTTTTGTGTTGGATAGTCCATTTATCGAGGAAGGCTTTAGGCTACAAAACATCACGCTACGATTATTAGGAGCGGAGCAGGAATGAAAAATGTTGCAAAAACGTTGTTGTTTTTTTTTCTTTCGTTTTTCTCTCTTATGTGACGCAGATGAAGTTGCGTGGGTCAGCTAGTCTTCAATAAAAACCACAGACAACTGTCAAAAATGTAGTTACTGAAAGTATCGAGCTGCCTGAGAAATTAATGGCGAAACAGGAATGGTTGCATTGAGATCTGCCTACGATAATCATTACTCAACTCAATGAAAACGTATCTTTTTGTCTGCAAAATTATAAACGCATGAAACAATAAATATTACCTGTTCAAACACACAAATCTACTTGTGCACGTCACTCACAGAAAAACCGCGTCTAACACACCGTAAAACTCAAGTGTACCGATAACTAAACACAAGGAACATGCCGGAAATTGTACCTAAACATCCCCTGGACGCCCCCAACCCTGGCCATCACGCCGTGACAACGGGGAGCAGGCAGGAACCCCGCTGCGCTATTTGTTGCCAACCGCTTGGATTTCCGCCCCCAATCTTAGGGGACTTCAGGGTTTTTGCGAATGTATAGTAGAGAAAAAAGGAATAACATACATATGTTTCGGTAGGAGTATGTAATCTTCTGAACATGAAGTTCTTAAACTGTTTGGTTGTAAGACTAGCACACAATTTGTTTCTAAAGATGGAAAAATAGACATCGCCAGATTGTCATTCTCTTCCCTTGATCCCAATTCTTCCAATTTTCTTGGGATCGGTATAAAATGTCTTCTTCTATACTACTCTATTACTCGTCATCTCATCAGACACAGGAGGTGTCTGCCATGCCATATTATCCTTTGCACTGTCCATCCATCGTTTTTTGGCCTTCCTCTACTTTCGTTTTACTCTCTTTAGTAGACATTACAAGATACAATACACAAACGCAAACCTAAAAAAGGCCTACTAAGAAAAGTAATTTCTTTATGAGCGAAGTCACTGGTATGGGCTTGTCAGCAAACCAGGCCAAGGTTGGGTCAAAGAAATCAGGGCCGCTGAGAAGCGCGTTTGGTTTATAATAAAACAACTGGTTGAAGGAAGACTGGAAAAAGAAAAGGGAGGATTATATCCAGCAGTGGGTTATTTCAAGCTGGAATGATGATGAAGTAAACAGGAAGCTGTAGAAAAATACCAAAAACCAAAGTTTCATTTTACCAATCAGAGAATTGAATTCCCGACCAAGTTATACTCACAGCCCATATATGTCTCTTAAAGGACTACCGAGTGCAGTGAGGGTCTGTCACTTTATTTATTTATTTATTTTACTCACAAAAGTACTAGCACAAAAGTACAGAGGCGGACTTAAAACCCCATCATCAACATCTTCATCATCATATCAGCCCGAAATCACCACTGCTGGGTATAGTCCTCCCTTTTTTCTGCCATGCTTATTTACACCCTCAGGAAGAGCTCGTGGCTAAAAAATAACAGCCGCTCTATTCGATCTTTTGGTTAAACCGTGCTCGCCTACGTCGGTCTGTGGATGGGTGACCACCCTTACATACCGAGTTTCCTCCGTGCCTCGGAAAGCACGTTAAGCTGCTGGTCCCGACTGTCCATCTTTGACAGTCGTGACAGTTAGTTAGGGGCCCAAAAAAGCTGACAACAAGTATTACCAAGTGGTATCGTATTACCCAGTCTGAACTGCTTTGGGGAGGTCAGATAGGCAGTCGCTTCATGTAAAATACTGGTTTCCAGCTGCATCTGGTTAGACTGGAAGCCGACCACAACATATCTTCGTAGTCTTCTTAACACCCTTATGCTCTAAGTAATAAGGTTGAAAGTGGTCGACCCTCGGTGAACTCAGTAGTACTACCCCGTATACTAATAGTTCTTATCAATAAATAGGTATCGTTGAGAAAATACTTCATCAATTTCTTATAAGAGATTTTATCAGCCGATATTATTTATAAGCTACATAAAAATGTAGCTGTTAATAAGACTGACAGATTAATCTCGGATATATCTAGATTTTCTAGGAATGTGGCTGATAGATATTGCAATGTTTTTGTCCTACTAAAATATTCTCATTTATTTTGTCAATCTATATGTCACCGTAAAATTGTCAAACACGTTATATTACAATATAACGTGTTTCTCTCTAGCGATATTGTAATATCTCGAATTATTGTCAACTGAACATACGGAAGTATCTCTGCTACCCCATAATCGGGACTTGGGGCACCCCCCCGTTAGGTTAGTTAGGTTCCTTTAAACCCTGCACCCGGAAATAGGGGCCCCGCGAAGCGGGGCTCCGTCGACTACGCTGTTTAGGGGAATATGAAGTGTTTTAAGGTTAGGTTATAATAATCGATATTTCTCAGGAATGGTATCTTTTCATGAGAGTGCTACCACTGGGCAAGGGGGACCCCTCCTTCTCTCCACACCGTGTGAGTTGACTACCATCGCATGCATTTCACGAAAAATAATGCGTTTTATTGTAAGCAGTATGTTCATTTGACAATAATTCGAGACTTTACAATATCGCTAGAGATTTTACAATATAACGTATTTGACAATTTTACGGTGACATATACGGGCTGGATTTTTTAAATGGGCGAATATGGTTAAATCCGAAACTATGTGGAATAGCGAAAAATTTTCAAAGGAGTCTCGCTCCCAATTTTGATGAACAATAAAACTGCATCATTAGATGTTTGGAATACCAATATTCCTTTAAATAGTTCTTATCAGTAAATAAGTACCTTTGAGAAAATACTTCATAAATTTCTTTTAAGAGATGTTATCAGCTGATAATATTTATAAGCTAGATAAAAATTGTAGCTGTTAATAAAACTGACAGATTAATCTGAGATATTCAATTCTAGATTTTCTTAGAATGTGTCTGATAGATTTAGCAATGTTTTTGTCTTACTGAAGTATTCTCATTTATTTTGTCAATCCATTAATAGGATGTATTGGATGAAAAAAAAACAGCCTAATTCACCTGTCTATACTTTTTTTTCTTTTATTGTTTCCTAGCATTTCTGCGTATGCACAATTTAATACGCTGGATCCAACATAGAGTAGAGGTCATAATAAAATTGTATGGTACGTGAATCGAACCCGCAACAGTACTGGAGTCAAGACCTCATCCACTGCGCCATGAGTCAAACCAATATTGCGTCAACATAAAAATCAAAATTAATTTTTCGTTAGATTGACTTTTTTCCAACCAAAAATTACGATTTATAACTTCATAGATTAGAAAAAATGACATAGATGTGTTATTAATTACGTTCTAAAGAAATGTGTGAGAATATTACAGGAATGTTAAAACCAATTTTGTTTTGAACTCGATTCCACAACCGTTAGTGCTGGGTGTCTTAATTCTCATAGAAATTAATATGTATGAATAAAATTGTGATTTGTATGTCTGTTTTGGAGTGCGATATTACTGCTGGTGAAGACTTTGATGGTCTGGGTATTGAGGATTATTTGGAAGATGGCAAAGCTTTTGATGTAGTTTTCAATGATTTAGAACTACAGTGATGGCAGGAATTAATAACCTTGGAAAAGAAAATTGTGCCAAAATCCTTGTTCTTTTAAACAGGAGAAATTCGACTTAATTATTCTGACCGGAAGTTGTAATTAAATAAATGCCATAGAACATCAAAGAGGGTATACTGCAGGGTGGGGTAATGTGTCTGTGTCTAAGTGATCACAGCTAGTTGAGCTGCTAGCAAAAGAAAGTGCTTACATTTGGTAATTGATTAGTAAAGGCTTCTAGGCACGAGTGAATCCGCGAACATTCGCTAGTATCTCACATAAAAATCCCAGAACCATAAAAGCCGACACAGTAACACCAGAAGTGGAAATAGCATTCGTGTAATCAAAAATTTCGAAATTTAAAAGTTCAATTATAGAACGCCGATCAGCTTCCGAACACATACGAGCACATTTCCTAATTAGCGATTGGTCACGCGCTCGGCGGCCGCTCTTCGGGCCACTTCGGCATCGAATCGGGCAATTTGAATTTGGAACGGTTGCATACAATGTGATATACTAAAAAAACTGTTATAAACGTGGACAACTGGATTAGTTTTCATTAAAATGTATCGTTAGGCTTAATTGTGAATGGTCGGTGGGTGATTAAATGGCGGCTGTTTTGGGTTGATGACCGATTACGAAGATAGTTGAAACCCTTTTTAATTTAAAGCTGAGGAATACTTTCTATGATTGGTCGACCTTGGTTCTTTGATCATCAGCTCAGATTAATTACTTGCTCCTCCAAGACATAATATTAAGTTTCCACATCGGCCTGAAGCCAGTCTAAAATCCAACCTTTGATATCCATCCACAATTAAAAACAAACAATCCATGAAAAGATCAACAAAAAGATATCATTACACACAAAGTCTCTATCAATGGTAATGAGCAAAAAAAAAAACAAAGTCAATCAAGATGTCGAGAAAGGAATTTTAAATCAAACACTGTCCTGCACTTAAATGGTCAACATCACTAAATAGAGTGATGTCGTCATATCAATTAAAATAATTATACCCCCTTAATAAGTGTCAATTCTTAACGAATGTGCGTACGTACGATTTTTATTCACACGTTTCTTAGTGCGGTATTGAATTTGCTAACACATCACAGAAAAACAAACCTAAAGAACCATATGTAAGGTAGATAATCAAAGAAACACTTGAATATTTTACGACTATTTTTATTGACGGTTAGTCTCGACACTCATATGTAGCGATTTTAAACGAAGAACATCACACGAGTGGGATGTGTCAATCAAAATTGAACCCTATAAAAAGTTAAGTAAGGTCTTATTTAAATTATGGATGCGAAAATGTTCGGGGGCGCAGAGGCAGTTAATACGAGGCAAGTCGAAGATGAACGAAGTGGAAGCCATCAAATTTTAATTGTCCGTTAAAATAATAATCAATGAGGCGACTACCACTCGCAAATAGAAACTAATAATGCGAGCATATCCGAATGTTCTAACGGGGTGTGTTCTACTGCAACATTGTGACGAATTTATAGTATTTCCGACTACCGTATGTCAGCAGACAAAGATTTTGGAACAGCTGAGACTACTGGGAAACATAACTGGTCTGACAACTTTGCATGAAATGAATAACCATAAAGTCATCAAGATATATACCTACAAAGGTGAAAGATTAAAGAGGGTTTCTAATTAATGTTTCACATGCACTTGGGCTAGTTTTTCTACTAACGTACGGTACAGTGCAAGGTTCTATTATGTGCCCTCAATTGCTTCAGTTGCAACTATACCATCATCTGAGTCAAAATCATGATTTGATGAAATCCCGTCCTTGAATCCAATCCTAATTCTAGTCCCATTTTTTCAACCCCAAAAGCTAAATGTTCGTGAAATATACTGGTATATTTAATAACTAGTTCGAGACTACCCTCATTCCACAACTAACTGCCCGCAGTAGCTCTCTCGGTTTCCATTTCTAATTGAGAATTGTTCGTAACAGCAATAACGTTTTATGATTGATGTGTTTAGCCACGGCTCTTATGGCATTAACCAGCGAAACGACTCAGAACGCGTGTTTTCGGCCTTTTAATTGTACTTAAAATACTATTGATGAGTAATTAAGTCGTCATAAACGGGGGATTTGTGGTTTAATAAAACGGGGCTTAGAGAAAATATTTGGGATTCGAGAAGACAAAATCTTGGATATTAAACCAGAATTGACGACAACACTTACCTTGGCATGAAATGAGATGACATGCCAACAATGCATGACAGTTCCTTGCAATGGTTTTGGCGAAACCTACTGGACAGTTTGGCTTAAGCCAGTAAAACTTACTTCCTTTTGGCAACATCATCAGAAAGAGGTCGGTAGCGCACTTAGTCATAAAAAAGTCGTATATCAAAAAGATACTTTCATTCGAAAACTAGTTTTACTTGTGATTGATATCCAAACTAATCGAAATACAGCTAGTAAATTAGAAATGTATATTTAGAATCAGTTTTTTCCCACATTTTGGCATGAAATTGGATGGGACGTGAGAAGAATCTCAAAGACTTTAATTTTGGCAATGGTTGCTTGTTTTCTAGCATTGAAATTACTGTTATTCTCTGTCTAACAATCACATGAGACGTTAGAGCACGTCACAGGCGTTTTAAGTCGTCATCATCACGTTTTTACGCGCGTACTGACGCAATATTAGCAGTTTTGTACGTATTAGCTGTTCTAGCAGACGTTTCTGTTTATTTCAGTTCGTTATAAGCTGCCAGTTTCGTCTCAAGAATGTCCCCGCACGTGCCCATGCTATGATAATAATAAAATGTTGGCGCATTATTTATTTATAGTCCGTCTCGCGGCTGTCGCTCGTCCGTCTGTCCTGCTTGTACGCTTATGTTATTATATATAAAGTGTTGGCTGAGCGAACAGAGACTAGCGTTTCTTTGTCTCGACTCGAATTCGAATTTGAAGACTCATTTTTGGTATCTGCGACTTTAGTCTCATTCAAAATTTCCTTGAGTTTAAGTTAATTTTTATCCGTTCAGACTTCATCGTCGTCTTCGGATCTGCCACTAACGTCACAATCAAATCTTCTAATGTCAAATGACGTCATATCTCGCTCGTAATTATCCGCATACCACTCGAGATTCTTAAAACCGCACAAATCTCGCAGTGCGTACTGTACCATAATATCATACCGGTATTGTTTTGCTCGGCAGTGATGGTCGCTATTTGCGGACGTCTTCCCCCCTCGGCCCGCGCCCCCCGGCCGCCTGTGCCGTCCCCCTCGCTACGGTGCCGTCTGTACATGAGCTATATTTTATCCCTGGCTTGGGCCGCAACGTAAACTGTCAGAATCATTCCGATGAATCTGCAGGACGTTCAACTTTTAGTTTGAAATTTTAAGAGGTTGGAATCTGTCTGGATGTCTGTTTTTGGATTTTATATTCTGTGTGAGAAGGAATTATTTTATTGTGTAAGTGTTTGTCATAGACCAGTGTTTGGGTAGTTAGGATATAGTTATTTCAAATGAGTTATTTTATTGTAAGCATTTCCCAAGTGTCCTACCTAGAAATGCTGCTGCATACCTTGATAATTACTTTTGTTTATTTCACAGAACAACATGTACTAAATTAATCATAATCCGCCCCTTGGCAACCGGCAAAATGTATGAGGCACAAAGTCCATGAGATGCTCAGAAAAATTTCAAACGTCTTGAAAATAAGACAACGATCTTTCTTCAATACTTACTAAGGCAAAGTGAACGGAGAACATTAATACATCAAGACTAACCATCTGTATCCCTTGAACAATAGAAGAAACAATACGATAATTTAATCATACAAATGGTCTCAAAGACACGGGGAATGTGCCGTGAAAATGTCATTAACAACACTAATAATTAGATATATATCATCGGAATCAGTGCGACGATGCATTGATAAAACGCCTGTATATATCTCAAACGTGCTTGAAATATGGCGGCCACGTCTCGCCCGACAGCCAGTTGGCGCGTTCCAAAACTCCCGCTAATATGCGCATGATTGATTTTCGACATATTCTGGTAAGGAGCCGTCTTGTCGCTGCAACGCTCTCAAAGCAAATGACTGAATATTCTAATTATGAAAAAAGAACATGGCGTTTGTATAAAATCAGTTACGAAATTAGAACACCCAACCCAGATTTAAATTGAGTTAAATATGAAGGTACAGAATTTCGTGAGCGCGTTTCAGATTCTTTATTTCGCCTCGTTATCTAAGTATGAAGTGTCTTGTTAAAGTCGTAAGTGACGTCCGCTGTACAAACACTATAAATTATTACTCAAATCACATCTGATGCGCATTTCCCTGTCGCCCACAAAAAGCTCATGTATCTCTCTCGATCTTCACGGAACGACAAATGTGTAACAAATAAATTATGAAATCAACGGCCGCGGTTTTTATATCTCACGTGTTATATGATCTATCCCTTTCTTACTAGTTGATTTATCGTATATTTTGTCCCGCTCGCTCGCAGGTTGTCACCACCGCACCGCACTTTATCATCGACCGCCGTCTAATGATGACGTGTCTATTTATCTGTTGGGATTTAGAACATTTCACGCAAATTGCAATTTGAAGTATGACAGTTCAACGCACTTTTTATTGTTATGTTTAATTATTAATTATCGTCAACAGTATATCACGGAGTAACAAAATAACAAAATTAAATCGTCATATTTCTTTTAAAATGTCGTCTGGCGTCAAGAACGGACGATAAAAAGATGAAATATCAGTAAAGGAAGTAATATGTTTGGATTATTACAAAAACTTGTTCAGTTAGGAATATCAATCTGAGTGTTACACAAGATGCGAGGGAGAATATTTCAAAAATATTTGTATATTTCAGAGAAGATTTGAGCCGTCAGTTCTAAATGAGAGTGTTGCTAATTAAATATGATCACGGTGGTCTCGGCGAGCTCTTTAAATATGGCTTCCTTTCTGACAAGCTTCCTACTTTACTCAATAATCATAGTGACATTCTTGCTGAAGATAGTCTTAACATTCCGAGTGTCTACGTAACACAGGTTCTCAACAAGCAACCTGTTCGATGGACACCTGTGGAATCGACTGTCTTGTTAAGAGAAAGCTCATTCTAAATTCTACGTCCATTTAGTGCGCGTTCTACACAAGAGGATATATCATTTCACTTTGTATTTTCTTTTTTAACCTGAACGGTACTCCATTTTGTATAGAATTCTGAATTGCATTTGAATTTTGGGCTCTACATTTCGAAAATTCATGTAACTTTGGGACATTCGCCAAAATCTTTCCAAAAAACGTCGAGAAGCAGCCATCTCCCAATTAATTAGCATGGCGGCTATAATTAGCTGCGCGCGCGCAGGCGGTAGGTGTAGCTGTGACGTGTGACAGATGGGGACACAGCGCTGGCGCACTCTCCGCGCTTCTTTGAACCGGGATGCTTGAGGAAACTTAGAGTTAATTAGAAACGAAATTTATATCACCAGGATCTATCATGAGGAACCAAGGTAGCTTGTTAGTGTACCGTTTTTTGATGTGACTGAAGAATTATCAGATACTTATTTCGGAATTAATTTAAAATAACTCAAATGTAATAAATATTGGACTGATTTGTCTGGGGATGTTTCTGTAGAGATTTGATTTTCTTGAAACAAATGACGGTACTAATTGGACAATTCATATTATTGATGGAATTGCTGCAGTTTTATGGTGAAAGCTGAAAAAGAAATAATATGGATGACCACTGTCACTTTATCTTCTAAGAAAAATTTAGAAGCAGCCTCATGAACATTCATTAAAAAGATACTTCAAATTCTATAAAAAAAGTACACCATTTTGCCACGATCGGCTATAAAGTACTATTTTGCATACATTTCACTTACTCATCATTGTGGTTGACGAAGACCAAGATGAAGCAATAAAGATAAAGGCACAAATTCTCACCGAAAGACCAATAAAAAACTTCACAATGAACTAACACATGTGAGTGTCATAAAAATGTGATCTCCTTTAGAAAAACTATTAAAAACTAAGATTCACTTCACGTTGCGTTATAGCGATATCTTCATCGGCAAACTTATTGCCTCATCAATCAAATCTTCAGCTGTCAAAATCATGTCTTATGCCCCAGAAAATAGAAGCTCCTTCGAATCCTGTTACAGTTCGATACAAGCAAATTGTAAAGTTGTGTTTTAATTATATGCTTGTCTCGTACGCGAAGCTGCGATTTAAACCTGTTTAGTGGCCATTGTTTGTCTGTATGTCCCCAAATAAGTCAGTAACACGATTAGTGAGAATCTTTGGACCAACTTTTTCTATGAGTACCTATAAGATAATTAAGTTTTTTTTTGCAGTTACGAGGCGGGGACTTGTTTCGTCTATCTATTATTTCTTTTATGTATTTCCGATAATTTATGCACATATAAATAATACTCGATTAGTACGTTATGGGTAAAAAAATGTTTTGAATGTGTTTTTCAATTTAATCGTTTTGGGAGCTGAAATTGAATTAAATGTGGGTAGTTCACACACGAAACCAATTATTGGAACACACGAAGTGATATAAAAATACAGCTAATTCTTCTAACCACAGACGCGTGAAGATATGCAAAAAAAATACCACTTTGACACTTTCATTAGTGAAATATTCAAGAAACGACATGAGAATGGAAGCGAATGCAGTTCAAAGTAAAATTTATCCATTATGTATTTAGTATAGGTGAAGTGCGCGCACGCAGCATGTTGCAGTTAGGGCTGTCACGCGGAGAAAATCTAACAGAACACGAAAAAAAGGGATTAACAGAATTACCGTGGTATCTTCAAAGTGACATGAACTAGTAATAGACATTTAAGAAAAGAAAAACGCAATTTTAAAGTTATAGAACAGCAGTGACATGTTGTCTAAATGAACGTCACAATTCTCAACGATATCAGCGAACCAAAACTCCAGATCAATGCAGCTAAAATCAATTCGGTGACAACCCTGCCGGTGCCCGAATGCTGCGCACGATTTGATCGAAATCTCGCGCGGAACAGACGCGGCGCGCATGCGCAACCTATCTGCTTAACTAAGCTGCACGTGGTAAATAAACTTAATCCGTACGGAACCGCTCGTGTGAATTTTTTAGGGTACCTCCGTGAGAAATGCGATGGTCCATTTCGGTTTTCAAGAATTGGTGGACAGGAATTTTTCGTTGGAAGTTCTTTAGTGTTGGGTTACTAGGTGCAGGTTACAAAATAAATCTTCTGGTTCGGACTAAACAACTTTCTGCCGAAGCTGTTTAAGGATTACTCAAAAGACTGGTAATGGTAGACAAAAACTAGCCCATAGGTAACCCAACGACGTTACAGACTGAATTATTCCACAATACACCGCTCCCTATACTAAACCTGACTTTGCCCGAAACTCCTGTAACAGCATTACCACTAATCATCATAATTACACAGGACCAAGAAGATAAACTACTTAAAAAGGGAAACATCTACAGATCTAGAAGAAACCAGGACAGTAAGACCTTATCTAGATTTTGTAATCCAGTTATAGTTACTAGAAGACTCATTCACGACTAACTTAAATCTTAAAGCAACATTATCTGAGCACTAAGATATTATACATCGTTCATATTATAACGATGTATGGACTAGGAACTGTACCTCTTAGATGATAGTTGAGATTATTGATGTCGATTTTGTTAAGACAAAATTAAAGATTACATGAGTCCTTAAAACGCGTTTCTGCCTAAAGAAACGCGTTTTAAGGACTCATTACTAAGCATTATGCAAATACTAAAAATGTAGGAGAAATGTATTAAGAAAACATACACAAATTAATGTAAGTGTTCAATGTATACAAATGATGTCCTAGAAATAGATTTCAAAAATAATTGAAACTGGCGATAACTGCCAACAAAATTGGAGCTCTTGATTAAATTGCTGCGTCATACTTTCTAGCTTACCCGTCAGTAAGCTCCCAACTGTCAAATGACGTCATAATGGAACAGATAATCCATTTATTTGAACGTCAAGTAGCCAGACCACCAGAGCACGTCACGCCTACCCAATACAAATCTGATCTGATGATATCTCTGCGCGTGATTTTTTTTTAATTTGCCTACTTATGCCGCTATTCCGATGGAATGTGATAACTTGGTGTTGCCAATTCAAATATATTCTTATTGACATTGACACCGACTGCTTTATTGGTACATAGATATAAAGAGGTCTCAGTCGTTGAATGTTAAATTGTAAATTATTCCGGATTTTTGCTTGAGGCAAAGTTATATTGAGAGATGCTAATAGTTTACCTATCCCTAGTAAATATTGATAGCCAATTTAACATATACTTTGTCGGACATTGGTTTTTCCTTTACATAACGAGAATATTATACCTATAACTTCGATGTCCTGTATAAGTTCCAGTTCATATTTAAATTAACAGAGTCAGCCGTTGCCTTAAAGTGCACCTTTTCCCAAGCTAAAATTACAAAAGGAATTATATCGAACCCAGCCAATAGCGTTAGCGAGTCCACGCAACCTACAGTTTTAAGGCGCCAAGCCTCAAGCGCGTAATTCAAAATGCAAATATTGTGCACTTATAATGTATTTTGTATTCAAGCGGCAACGATGCAGCAGACCGGCCACGTCTCTCGTCAGTTTTACTGGAGAATCATGTAAAAATCGGCCATTTTTATTCCGTTCGCGCACACCTGATTGGCGGTTCCCATGAGGTTAATTTTCGCGGATTTCTTAAAAAGCGATATTTGTCTATGGTCGTGAGGTATTTACGCGCGACGAGAATATCGCCCCAAGTGCAGCTCGATATTCAAATGGATTTATTGTTTTCCTGTATATTGGCAAGCGTGCAGGTTGTGTGGCTTGCATCAAGAATGATGCTGTTACTTTGACGGAATGTTCGTAAATCCCTGAATGGTTACGGATGTGATTATGCGCCGGTCTTCCTTTATAAATATTTGGATACGCAGATCTCGCAGAAACACTGTAATGTCCAAGATATTCAGAAGCAATATGAATAAAATATTCTCTTAATAAAGAGAGTTATCCAAAAGCCCAATTCCGTAACGGATCCACCCAAACATTTGACGAAAACATCAGCTATTTTTAATTTACCAACGATAATTGATCACAACACTGGCCCGGCGAAGCGCGAAACCAAACATCTTGCGTTTAAAAAAAAATTCAACTACCTCGTTAGCGGCTGATACGTCATTTGACTACACCACAGAGTAGGAAGATGCAGAAGGTGGACCGTATTATGATAACAAGCAGACAGATGATGATCGGAACTACCTAGTGAACCACCATCTGGGAAAGATCTTATGGCAAAGTGAGGAGTGGATCTTCTGTAGACATATTCTGTGCCTCTGCAGTGTGTATACCAGACAGTGGTTCTGTAGGAGCTTCTATAAAAAGGTGCTTCGCCTCTCCTCGTCCCCCGCCTCCCCTCGACACCGTTCGTCTAATTTTAACCCGAAGACGAGCCAGCACGTGTGCACTTAGTTCTCGGCAACTTGAATAAAGTTTCCTTTAAGAGTTGCCTTTTTTTTGTCAGAAAAGATTTTGGTTTAATTTGGATTAGTTTTGAGATCATTAGGGACTTAATTGATGTTGAGATACGCTTCATTGTTGCTCTTCCGTGTTCTGTTGTTTCTCTTTGACTTGGACTATTTTAGATTGTAATTCGACCTTTCAAATTGTTCCAAATTTCGAAACTCAAAGAAAAGATCTCTGGGTTTTTTCAGAACGATTGAAAGAGAAGACTACTTTTAACTTCAGGTAAACATAACTAAACCATCCTGCCAAAACAGGCCACTTGAAACCACGACAAGTAACAGACCACCGCAGCTCAACCACCGTTATACAAAAAGATAAAATTTCACCAAAAAAGGTGCATCGATAAAAACAATCGACGAATTCATTCGGACACCGGACCGAAGGCCAGAACAGATATAAAATTAAAAAGTATAAGCGGACGAATCGAGTTTATTAAATTTCAAATATTTACCGGTTCGGATATATTACAATTTTAAATGTTTTTCGACTTGCCATAGCGACATAGTTGTTGGTCTCGTCGGGTCATCTCTAAGCAGATGGGATGCTGCGGTCATTGTTTATTCGAATGATGTCTTTGAACCTAAAATGTTGCTAATACGGAATACTGGTGATGCCATTTAGCACTAAGAGAGCGTGAACCAGATTAACGGTTTTCTAGGCTACAAAGAGGTGTTTCATTTACTGTTCATTTTAATTTAATTCCTTCGTGTTTTGAAAACCTTTACAGTCAAATAGTCATCATCATAATCCTCTTCCTAATTACGTAGGAGTCGGTTTACAGTCTAACTGCATGCAGCTGAATAACAGTATTGTACATTGAGTGACTGCTTATCTGACCTCCATAGCCCAGTTTCTGAGTAACACATGACCCCTTAGTACGAGTAAGTCTGTAGTATTATTTAAATCTGGCTGTTCAATATTTATAAAATCTGGTATCATGATAGGTATTAAGAGGGCTACTGTTCTACCTGCATCATATGATGCTCAGTAAAACAGGCAATATTGATAACTTCAAGAACTACTGTTGTCACTTTACATACTTGTGCCGTGAGGTCTGATATGTCTTTCACTTTTATAAACATATTCAAATTGTATAGCTGTAATGTTACACGCTCAAGTGTCAATTGATTCCTCCTGTTGAATCAAAACATATAAAAACCCTTTTCTACGATCACTTGTAAATATAATTACGTCTACAGTATTTTTAGTTTCTTAATTCGGTTCAGTTACTAATTACTTAGAGGCAATAATGTCAAAATTATGACATTTGACGGATAGATTGCTCATGGCAGTATTTTTTATCATTACAGTAGAAGTGTATCTAGATGATCTTTTGACATTTTCCTTAACTTAACTTCCGTAGATAAGATTAAAATTACTTTAACGAGTCCAAAATCCAATAAAACCGATTCGAATTAATCCAAGAATAAGCCTGTAGATTTGACAACGACTGTACCGAACCTGTGCCACCACTTTTGGTTTTCGTATGACGTAACTGGCTACTTTCTATTTGGGATCAACTGACAACGACTGTACATTGAAATGCTTCCAATGCTTTCAATGATGTCCATGTTATTGTGTTTATACGTACCATAATGTTACTGAGCTGAGTCTGGTTAGACTAGAAGTTGAGTCTGTCGTAGTTTGGGTTAGCTTGTATGATGATAAGGATTTTAGTCGCATATATTGAGGTAATCCAAGTGAATTTTGCTGGGATTTCACCTAGTTTACTTTTACTTGGTGGTGGAGATGATGTAGTCAATAAGTCTAAAATCGGAGCTGATTTTCTTCATTCCACTGGTGATGATTACGTCAAGGTAGATCATATTTATGGATTTGTACTAAAATTTAAACGTCCTGTTTAACATAATAATGTAGGACAACCTATGTATGCGCGTTATACTGAAGATTGTATTATTTTTTCGGTGAAATAAAAACAATCAATATTTCCCCCGAATGGCGATAAGAATCAGAAACATTTATTAAAGGTACCTACACATTTTTTCTCAGAACTGAATTTTTTTTTTTAAAATACACATTCAAATCTTAACGTTAAAATTTCATCTTAGTCTTAATGGGTTTCAAATCACATTTACGAAAACAATCTTCGGATTCATCTTGAAACGCTCCAGCTTGAATATTAAGAAACATCTCACGGCACGTTTGCACCAGAGAACTCTGATCTTTACTCTTGGAGTTTAAGGTTGAAATTAGGTTGGATGCTGATATTTATTAAGACATTCTGGCTGTCCAGAAGTGAAGAATCTGTATAAAGATAAGCGGAGATTTTCAAAATACGGCGAGTGAAATTCGAATGCCAGATAGTTTTTGCCGTTGCCGCTCGAGTAATATCTTGTGTTTAATTATTTTGGGCGCTAATTAGTTCTTAGGGTACCGTGGGGTATCGCAAATCTGCTGTTATTTAAATATTAAGTGCCTGTATTGTCCTACTTCGGGGCAAAAGCCTCTCCAGTCTTTTCCCACTTTCTCGATGTTAACTAAGAACTTCTTTTTTAAAGCCTCATTTCATTTCTTTTCATACAGAGAGTATTGAAAGAGTTTAGCTTACCCCGCCATGCGCCTCCGTCTTTGTTCCGTCTTTAGTTGTATGTCTGGTCAAGTCAGTATGTCCTTTGTTAGCTTCTGCTTTGGCACGAACAGCTAGAGTGCATTTCCATTTATAATTATCAGAAACCATGGTTCCATCGTTAAAATAGATAGTAATAAGCACTCATTTGATATCATTGATATCAATAGCAGCTTTTCTATCTTCTGCTGAATATATAGCTTGTCTTTTGGGATCTTTTGGGATATTCTTTACTTCTATATCATTTGTCTTAGCCTATCAGGGTTTTAGTGCTCCATTGTTTTGTCTAGTGTTTCAGTATCACCACGTCTTGTCAAGTACTATCCTACGTATTGACATTTCAAATCCATTAACCAACTGACATTCAGGTTTTACTTAGATACACATAAATCTATTAATCTTTTACCACTTCTTGAATATATTCTCGTTTTCTTGAAGATAATTATATTCTGTGTAGTAGATGGCAGAACCCATTTCATACAGTATGTAACATGCTTGTCAGTTATTTTTTAACTAAAAACATCAGCATGGAGTTAGGTGACATTTTATGGCTTGTTCCAAGCATCAAATGGATGTAAAAAGTCCAATTTTAACATTAAGACGCGACTTCAACATTCTTTAGTTTTAGGTGTCGTGAAGAACTGAATGGGAGTTACTTTGGCTTTGTTTTAAGATCAGGTTTTATTACTAGAAATGGTATTTTTACCGAGTCATTACAAATAGTCGCTTTAGATTTTTAGGGAACTGGAAATGACTATGTTGAATCTGGCAGGGTCACAGGGCTGATTAAGTCAGTTCATGACCAATGTTCATAAACCGTGACCAAGATACGTCGCGTTATCTTAAAGATAATCAATAAAATAAATCTAAACCAAACACGACCAAAGTCACACGCAAAAGCTAGTACGATAAACAACAAAGTTTTCGTATCAAAATTTACAACATTTTATTAAGAGTACGGTACTAGGCGGGCTGAACAAGCGAGGAGGTTTAATGAACGTATCGGTTACGGAGTCGAGTTACACTCGTTAGTGGGTGACGTCGTGGCTGCCACCCGTTCATTGTCTCCTGGTACTCTTAGGATGATGTTTTGTTTTAGTGGTTTGTAAACCTTAATTTTGGGTTACTTTTGGGTTGTTTACCATTTCTGGAATGAGATCTGAACAATCTTTTTAGTCTGCAAAAGCATCTATACCTATTTGCTTGTAGCCCGATCGCAATTCTTCCAAGTCAAACTTGATTGAACGATCACAAACAGCCGTCATGTCCACTAGCACAATTACATAGCAGAAATCGTTCGACCATCCTTGATTGACGTTAGATTTAATTCTAACCGACAGCAATAGATCCCCGCATAATCTACCCACACTCCCAAACAAAAACAAGCAGTGTGTACACTCAAAACAGTCCCCTGCACGCGTCAACAAAGCGACGACTGAATAGAAGTTGCCTCTGACGCGGTGTTGACGAACCGTCAATTTGTCAGGCCACCAACACCCAGACAGTTTCGAGCTCTCCCAACCACCCGAAGAATGGGCACCGATGACGGCGCACGAGATATATTGGAGCCCCGACGTCCGACGATTAGGCCCCATGCCAACCCGAGCACGCCCGATGATTCACGAACGGGTTGAACGAACGCACCCGAACGCGATTGTGTCAATTGTTTTTCTTAAACGGACGAACATTAATTTGAACATGCGGGTTTGTATTTCGAATGTCGCACATTCTATTTAAGGTTAACTGTTTTGGAGATAATATAGTCGATTTTCTAGCGAGGTTAATTAGTGAAATCTAGTAATAACTGGGCTAGTTTTTGCGTGATTAATAGACTATAAACGAGTTGCTAGTTGGCAACCAATCCTTTGTAGTAACATTGTCGCTTCATTGGGACGTTGCGATGAACGCTGAAAATTGATGACAATTCTGAGCAATGATGCGTGCATTTTATGAACGTTGTCTTCAATCAACAGTCCTTCTTAATGACTGGAATTAGATGCTGGACTATTCCTGCTCTGACCATGACAAGCAAAGAAACCAAACTCATTTTAACTGTTTTCGTGTCTTAAATATTTTTGCCTTCAGGAAAGTGCAGTATGGCATTT
Source organism: Xestia ashworthii (assembly GCA_950022955.1). Taxonomy (NCBI): domain Eukaryota; kingdom Metazoa; phylum Arthropoda; class Insecta; order Lepidoptera; family Noctuidae; genus Xestia; species Xestia ashworthii. The sequence goes on along the minus strand of OX465566.1, from coordinate 2,408,516 downwards.
TGGGAATTGCCTGATGGAATAGCTGTTCTATCTTGATACTTCTTAGGAGAAAATCTCAGTGAAGACGAGAATGAAAGACTAGCAATTAGTGATTCTAAGTTTGGATAAGTATCAAACAACAACTGACAGTAATCATCAACAAGAAGAAGAAAGAGCGACAACGTTCACATCTCAAATTAGATATAAATTGCGAAATATTGAATCTGGCAACACTCGGGCCGCGTTGACATCGGGTGTGTCAATTATTTGGCAGAGTCGCGACGCATTCTGGGCCATGACGACCAAGAACACTCTTTTGTCACCAATATCATGATCAACGCATTTCTGACCCTACCACCACGAATTTAGGGCTGAATTTTCAATGTGCCCCAAGTTAGTCTTGAATGTTTTCTTGATCGTTTTTAGCTCGTTTCAAAATTAATGTGTTCTTAAATTATTATGTATATTAGTTATGTTTGGTGGCGGAAATTAATTAATTAATTGGTACTTCCAAAACACTCCTTTTCCTTGTCATGTGATAGTTAATAATAAAAATACTATCCAATAAAAAAAGTTCCACACAATCGAAAAAATAACCGAGATCGAATAAAAAAAATCGATAACGATTTAAATCGATTAAAATACAAATCGAATAGAATACTAATAACGAATTCATACGACCATTTATCATAAGTACGTTAATGAGATCGATGTTCGCGGATCGGTCATTACAATTGGTTTAGAATCGATTCAGCGTCTGAGAGAGACAATGGCCTCTGGGTGTCCGTATGATTTACGCTCGCTCGTTACGACCGCCGTAATGAGCTGCGCTCGCGCTGCTTAGTTTACATCTCTTCGATTATAAATAGTGATGGCTAGATGCGGATCTTTTTCTTCGGATATTATCCGAAGTATCCGAATATTGAGACGGTATAATGCTCTGGGAGTTTTAAATGATCAAATATGGAGTTTATTTTTTGTAAATTGATTTTCCTAAGACACGACAAAATAAAGGTTTTATTTCAAGGTCGGTTTAGGTAATTATAGATTCGGAAGGAATCTTGGTTTTTAGTGTAAGTAATTGTATGTATAAAACTGTCTTAAAGGTATACGATTTAAGTAGTGTGTAATTTTTATTTTGTTAAAAACCCACAGTGGTGGTTTATTTTGTAATTAAATGCTATTCTTGTTATGTTAGGTTTTTAGTAATAAAATATTCATATTCAAACTGGCGTTTATTTGGTCGCACCTTGTTTTATAATACACAACACTTTCAACACATTAGATTAAGAAAATTCATCACAAAACCCCTTCACTGGAACATATCAATAGAATATCCGACATTAGCTTTAGATATCCGAAAAATTCGGATATCTTTTCTCACATCACTAGCGACAGCCATTTTTGTATTAACAATAGTAATGTTAATAATAATGATGGAGAATCTTCTATGATTGGATTTTACCTTCAATTTTTATTTTTTATTTCTTTACATTATTTTTAAATCTTGTTTCAGGTAAGTCCATTTTATATTTTATAGTAAAGGAGTTGGCCGTTGGTATAGTTAAGGAGAGGTATTGTATTGCATGGTTTTTCTACTGTCTGAAGATAGACTATATACCAGTGGCGAGGGGTTCAGACAACTCGAAACCTACCGGCTTCCCTTCGGAACAACCACTGTACTGGAGTCTACTATTGCCAAATTAAAACAATTTAGGTAATTCAGTTAGGACATGATGCCCAAACATTACTAAAACTACAAATGGTTCGATGTATGGATTTTTCAAACATTATTAAAAATATGCACCGAAACGGCTTACCTGTTACAAAAATTTACCCTTCGCTACTGCTATATACTTTCTACAGCAATTTAAGACTTCTAAATATACTTTGCCCTTTAAAATCGTAAATTAAATAATTACCGATATTTATGTAACGGCTTAAGATGAGTGTGAAAATAAACTTAAGAATTAGGCGTTCTCACATAGATGACATGATTACAAGATTTTACAGTGATTTGTTCGAGAAACACGATGATTGTGAAAACTGTTATTTAGGGACTTGTCTTGAATGACACAAGTTCTATGAGAATAAATATTTATTAGCTTTTTATAGTCCCACTGCTGGGAAAAGGCCTCTTCTCATGCAGACAAGGCTTGAGCATTGATCATCACGCTTGCTCAAGACAGGTTTGCGATTTCAGACTTCTGTTGATTAAAAGTGTAGGTTTTCTTAGGATGTTCTCCTTTAACGATGTCAGTGATGTCCCAGCTAAAGATAGTAAGAATTAAATATAAATAAAAAATGGGTTTAAAGCAAAAAAATTAAATAGCCCTTTCATTTGTTTTTACAAGACGATCAGAATCTGCGTCATTCATTGTGTTCCTCTAGCTGGCCTTACTAAACTATCACCAGTAAACCTATTATACAATGTTTTGTTACAAATCCTACATAACTTTAAATAAAAAGCATTTAAAAATGTAAAATATGCTAAGACTTAAATCTGACAGCCACGTTACATATTTATTGCAGCACAGGTATTTATATACCAATAAAACAAAGCAGTTGCCGAAATAACTGACACAGAGAAAAAAAAAATAGTTTTTTCAAAATACAAATCAAATAAAATAGAGGAACAACTATAAATTTTGTTTAGATAGTTATAAAAACAGTTAAATCCACGTCAAAACAAAGGATTACTGTAAATTACGTTGATACGTATATCCTTGGGTATAATGTAGTAGATGAGGCTGACTCACTAAATAGTGTCGAATTTGAACTTCCTGTTTTCATTAATTTAAACAAAAGTGTCACTCTTTGTCTTGATTTTGTTATATGAGCTATGACAGATGTGTATAAATAACTAAATGATCCAGTTATAGCAAGCAAACAAATTTCAAGTATTTTTTTTTAAATTCTTATATGATATTAATGAAACACTAGCAGTAGTGCATAGCCTAACGATGTGACTGTCGGATAGTGTAGGACTGGCAAGTTACAGGTCTCGAATTCAAACCCAAGGCGCACACCTCTGATTTTTCGGATTCATTTGCGTATTGTGTAATTATCACTTGCTTCGGTGAAGGAAAACAGCGAGGAGGTCGTGAGGAAACCAGCATGCCTGAGAGATATTTGTCGACGGCTTGTAAAGCCAATACAGAGGCCCATGGGTGGAATTAAAAGTATGACACGAGGCCAGGCACTAACCACACGATAAATACGAAGAATGAAACACTTTCTACAGTATAGTATAGATGAACATAAAAGAACTTATAACGTTATGAATACAAATTAAGAAACAAATCATACCATTCTTCTTTAACTATGCTATCTCATCAAACTCGAAATATAAGAACCATTCTTTCAAATAATCTTAAAGATGCTACAAAATTAATTCCGAAATTCCCGACTTCAGCCGAGTAGACATACTTATACCCACTTCCCTTTAACATTATATCGACAAAATAAGAAATAGGAGAGAAGTCACGGGCATAACACACTACACCGAAGGAGTCCCACAGGGATCTATTCTCGGCCCCCTTCCTCGAATCTCGAAAATATTTTTTCCACCATCTTTCTAAGTGTGGGTATTTATAGAACTTTACGTTCCGTGTTTGATTTAGTTTTAGTTTTGTATAAATATGTCGGATTTTTCAGTTGAAACATGGATTTGAATAATGTTACTGCAGATTATACTAATGTGGCCAGATCTGCTTTTAAGAGGTGTTCAGTTTGATTGTGGAAGTTTTATGAAGAGTTTATGTGGTTGTAAAGACTTTGTTGAAAGTATTAGCACGTCTTTAGGATTATACTGAAATGGATCGTTAAATGTTTTGTTCTAGATGTTCTCTGTGATTTTTGCAATGATCAGAAACATTTCTTAGAAAATAAATCATGAAATCGTAAGAATTTTGTGAATTGCTTCAGCTCTGACTTTTGTGCCTAAATATACAATAAGTTTTCTATGGGCATAAGCTGAATAGAGCTGAATAGATGTGAGTAGTCCCTAATTTGCTTATGAACAGTGCAAATGCTTCAACTAGTGTTAAACCAAAGGTGAGAAAGAAATATTATACAAACTAAAACAAGAATTATCTCCATTCAAAATAGATTACAAAGTACCAAGCCATCAATCCAGAAAAGCTGAATAACTTACACAAAAGCTTTTCCCGATCACATTAAGCAAAATACCATAGTTTTTCAATAACGGTAAATAATGTGCACTGAGATAATGAACGAAATTACGTAATATGCCGTAAAAGCTTTTAATTCAACACTAAAAATCATAAACAAGATTTACAACCCACGTCCATTTGCAATAAAAACAATCCCATTACCACCGCACATTATAATAACGAAAATTCATTAAGGTACCGACCATTAATTTCATTCCGCATCCGATGCAATGCCATTACTCTCATTCCTTACCAAAACAAACAAATCCTACAATTATTCTAACTCCACAAAGTCATCTGGGTAACTAAACCAATCTATTCTAACCTCTATTCCTCCACAAATATGGTCCACACCAACCGCAGCCGCTTTACCATCTGTGGATTCCTCTGCCTTTATATCAGTAAGAGTATTTTCAACAATTTCAACAAAAATAGCATCTATATCCATTACATTAAGGTTGATAGCATCTGTGTTCCGATCTGGTAGAATCTGATCCCCAAGTTCTGTCCCGAAATTCTCAAGATATTGAAAGATTAGCAGTGGGTTGCGTTCTGGATGTCCCCATAAATAATACATCGACTGGGGGACACCCGTGATGGATCGTGTCTGTCTATCCACTTTCTATTAGTCGGGAATTCTTAAAGGGTGGTTCGGGGTGGTTGTTATTATTAACGGCGACCAATGTTAGCTTAGCAAGTGATACCGGGACTCATTAATTCCGTGGACGATTTCAGAGGGGTATTACAGTTGTCATGTAAACAGATTTGCTATAAATCTTTGGAAAGCTTTTGTCGGACGACAATTGTGCTTTCTCCTTACTCAAGAAGGGTTGTGAAAGTGTTGTGTATTTGTATTTTTCTGTTATTTATGACGTCACTCGTATGTTACCGGTTGTTACGACCTGTTTTGATTATAGAGGGGATACAAGATAAGAGTATGTTCCTATTTGTAGTAATAAGAATGGCGTCGCTATTATTAGTTTAGTTTATAAAGGTGTGATGCAGAAGAATTAAGTTATAGAAAGTTACTAGGTAAAAGTCTAATCTAATGTAAGTAGAAACGGTTGCTTTGAAGATTTCTCTTGGCTTCGAAGCTTGCAATTATATCAGTAACTAGCACTTTGCTCGCGACTACGCCTGCAAAAATTGTCATACTTCGGTCAATTTGTATGATAAACATAATATAATTTATAGCCCACAGCACCCACCAATAATGTAGCTTTCAGGCAGTGATTTTTTAGAATTGGATCTTTTCTTCTAAGATAACCCCTACATACAAACTACCTATTATAATATTAGTAAAGCTAACTTTAATTATGATTTAGTACAAAGTTGCCAAAGAAGGATCATCAGGTTCTAAGAAATAACATGGTGGATCACGAACCACTATCTCCTACAAAGAGAAGGCCTGTGTCCCTGCAGTGAGGACATTATTGCTTGATTAAGACGAAGATGGATTGTGTGAGGAATAATAAGACAGAGAAAGGAGTAAATGATGCCGTGACATCTGACAGGGGAGAATGGAAGGAAAAGTATTCCGCCGACTCCAAAGACTGGAAGATGATCATCGTCTGCCAAGTCTTTTACCCAACTATGTTGGGGTCGGCTTCCCGTCTAACCGAATGCAGCTGAATACCAGTATTTTACAAGGAGCGACTGCTTATCTGACCTCCACAACACAGTTAATACTGGGCTATACGATACCCTTTGTAAGACTGGTTTGTCAGACTTTTTGGGCCACCTGTAACGACTGCCAAAGATAGACAAATGACAGCCGGGGCCAAGAGCTTAACGTGCTTTCCGAGGCACGGGGGAAGCTTGGTATGTAAGGGTGGTCACCCATCCACAGACCAACCTAGGCAAGCACGGTTTAACCTAAAGATCGGCCCGAGCGGCTGTTATTATTAGGCCACGAGCTCCTCTACTTTGGATGATGATAATAAATGTATCAACAACAACTTAAAAGTACTACGTGATGTTACAAACAAAAATTTCACCAATCATTTCACACGACACTTGAAACTAAATAAAATCAGTACAGTTGTAAATCAGTCGGTATTCTAAATATTTACTGATGGCAACATTCCTGCTCAACATGGGAACCTTTATCAACACCATATCAACCGATAACTAAGAATTTGGGTGACCGATAAGAAACTGATGAAAAAATTTATAGTAACAGTTAACTTGGGCTTATCTTGAGGTAATTTGAACTAGGATTTAAAAGTATTTGATGTGGCTATACCTAGTCAAATAATTCTAAGTTAATCTGAGATATCAGCATTAGATGTTACTGATTTGAGTAAGGAAATTTGGGGTCAAAATATTCTGGAATAGCCAACGTGTATTGAGCAAGTATGATGGTTTTTGCTCGCTTATTTCTGGTTGCGAAGAGGACTTAAATTCAGCCAAAATCTATCCACTGCTGATAATTAAGTAGTTAAGATAATTAGATGCACTTAACATAACATCACGGCTATAATTTCTGAAGGGTTTGGCAGTTGTGTACCCAATAGTACACCATCATTCCGCCAGTTATGTTCAAGTCCTAAGAATGTAATAAGGTGCGAGCCAATTGCCATCAACTGGGTACTAATCCAGATTCCGTAGCTGCTACTGAGAAATTCCTTATGCAAGAATCCAATAACATTTTGCCTGACCCGACCCCAGTTCTCATACTCAGATGCTCATAGAAAAACCAAACGAAGACCTTGTATCAAAAATCCTCGAAGAGATAGGCCTCCCTTATAGCAGGTAACATAAATATTCCTCAATTGCAACACAATCAATATGCCTAGCCCTTTCCCAACTATGTTGGGATCGGCTTCCAGTCTAACCGGATGCAGCTGAATACCAGTATTTTACATAGAGCGACTGCCTATCTGACCTCCACAACCCAGTTAGTACTGGGTAATACGATACAACTCGGTAAGACTGGTTGTCAGACTTTTGACCACTGACTACCTGTAACGAGTGTCAAAGATCTACAAATGACAGCCGGGACCAACAGCTTAACGTGCTTTCCGAGGCACGGAGGAAACTCGGTATGTAAGGGTCACCCATCCACAGACCAACCTAGGCAAGCACGGCTTAAGCTAAAGATCGACCCGAGTGGCTGTTATTAATTAGCCACGAGCTCCTAAATTGATATACAATATCTCACTTAAAAACATTCTTCAACAAAATCACTCTTCGTTCAGAAATCTTGACAAGGCCACAATACAACGTTCACCTGTTTATTTGATTCCGAACGATGTTTTTATTATTCATCCGGTGTCCTTTCGATAAAAGTTGTAAAGTTATCGACGAATCGACGGAACCTTCGCCACTTGTTATTTTTCAATAACTTTCATGAGACATGACATCTTTTCGAATAAGCGAACTTGTTGTGATTTAAGAATTTTCTAAAATTTCTTTCTGAATTTGGTCGACTGCTGCTTGATTGGTTGTGCCTGGTCAAATGCCGATTAGTAATTAATAGTACTCGGTATAACGTTGATTGATATTAGGTATGTAAAAAAAACTTGTGTTTTTGCAAAAAAAAAAAAAAACCGATTTCTAAAAACAAAAAAAAAATTTTGAAATCGGTTTGCAAGCGACGGAGTTATGCGCGAACAAACATAAAAAAAATAGAAACATCCGAATTGAGAACCTCCTCCTTTTTTAGAAGTCGGTTAAAAAAATTACTAAAAAACTTTAAAAGATTTTATTAATTTAAGAGAATACTATCAAGCGTTTTGCCGGGTAACATAATTGGATAAACATTGATTCTAAACGGGTTTTTAAAGTCATGTTCTTTGTATTTTGACAAACCATAACAGGAGAATTATTTGCCAAATAAACCTAAATTAGCAAAACTAAACAAATGAGTAGAAGTACTAAAGAGAGAAGGAAATATATTACAAAAATCTAAAACACCAAAAATCGCATTCTTCTAGAGAAGAGCCTCACAAATGTACATGACCACCACACATTCTAACATCCTCAGAAACAAACTTAGTAGCAGAGCGTATATGCTCGTCCCCCGGCGCCGCCCGCACATCGTTATGCATCCTGAACGTTTTCCGACTCCACTCGCTAAATTCCTGAAACTTCGATATGTTGGATGTGGTTTAATTTGTAAGGAACTAGCGGTTCTACCTACTGAAAAGTAGTCATAGAAGATGTGATGGTTTTACATACACATATACGGGATTTTAGGCTCTTGGGGGGTTAGAAACTATAATAAAGTCACCTGTTACGATCCTGGTGATTGTCTTACGAATTTAGATGAAATTGAGTCTTCTAGTTTTCTTCTAGTTGCTTCGATCCAGGGCTGTAATAATTGTGTACCACCTATAATTGGTTTTGTTCAGCTCATTGAAGTCATGAAAAACCTTTGCCCCGGGCTGTAGGACGACGCAGGCTACAGTATCAGTATTTATTCTACAGACTGTTTTTTCAATCAATCAAAATTAACTAAGATAAAGTTCAATAAATTATGATGAAGTTAACTGGTTTTCAAACTGGATGCAAAGATTTTATATAAATGATTACAAAGTTACGGTGTAAAGTAACGTAGTAATCGAAGCAAATTACAATTATTTGTAATTCAGCTGAAAACTCTTACCAAGTTTTGTAAACTTATTGACATCATCGCCATCTTTTCTCATAAGAATCCGTGAGACACTTTTTAAACACATTTTCCCGAAACCTATCTTAAAACTTTCCTTTCCCTCTTCAATTACACCACACAATAGAAAACTTAAATCAATATCAACTTTTTATTATTGAAAGTATTTATATATATTATATCTCTTTGTCCCCTTTCACTTTTACAAAAAACTTCTTCAGTGGGTTTAATACACTTAGAGGGAAGTTAGTTCTTTTTTGTTTCAATCATATTTTCCCCAACGTTTTCGAAGTTTTCTCGAGTTTTTTTTTCTTTTTATTATCGGGAGAGTGTGCTGCTTTTAGGAGACAGTTTTGAGTCTCGGGATTTCAAGGTGACAATTGCAAATAATGCGTTGTGTTTCTGTAATGTTGTGTTATGGTAAAAAGGGAAGTTTGTTTGTGTTTGTTTTTGGTTTGGCTGTAAAATTTACTGATACTTCTACAGCAGAGTGCGTATGTAAAGTATGAAGTATCTCCTTCTTTATGTTATTTATATTTTGGTTTATACGTCACGCCTGTAATCCTCAAAGAATTAGGCAGAAGTGTATCTAATAGCACAACTTTTTTTTTCATCCATGTTACTTCCTCGCCCTTTATGTTCCGGGGCCACGGTATCTCTTTCGAACAATCCGCAGCCCCGGCAGGATCTAATAGTACACCTAGATTTCGGTTTCAGTTATGTTTTAAGTCTCATATAATGAGGGGCGAGTTAATTACTATCAACCGGGCACTAATCTAGTATCCCTGGCTGCTATTGAGGAATTCTTATTGGAAAAACTCAATAACACTTTGTTCGATCTGTGACTTGAACCCAGAACTTCATTCATGCTCTGCATGATTTGCGACCACTAGACCAATGACTCAGTAATAAAATTGTGCAAGTGACTGGCTTCTCTTACGTTTCCACTTACGTCTTAAAGATCATGTTTCCCGGTAAAACCATATAGTCCTAATTACTTGTTTAACCAATTTCAGACGTCAGCAAAATAATCTTACTCTTGTTTTCCATTAAATTCATGAATCATTAATATTTCTGCTAATTATTCCCCGCAAGATCTGAACAAATAGACCTTGTTTGTATTTTTACCTGTTTATCATTTTATCAGCGAGTAAACTGAAAATAAATCGCTCCTTGACGTTCGTTTTCTCAAGAAATATGACGACAGATAAGTTCTTGGAAGATGAGTTTAATCAGGTAACCTAGTGCGTTAGTTGGTTATGATAAAGATTTGTATAGAATGGATAAAATAAGATGAAAATAGCAATAAAAAATATAAACTGGGCATGGTAATGTGTTAGGAAACACACACGCACAGGACAAAACAACTCATTGTGTGAAGATCAAAATAGTTACGAAATGGGATTAAATGTATGAAGATCTAAATAAATAAATATCGCTGGACATTAACACACAGCGCCATCTAGTGCCACACTAAGCAAGGTTTGTGTCGTGGACACCAGATAGTTGATATATACCTTTTTTGTGTGTAAATACAATTACTTACTATACATATAAATATCCATGACTCTGAAACAAATGTCCATGCTCATCACACAAACATTTGATCCTACCGGGATTCGAACCCAGGACCCTAAGAACGTAAGGCAGCCTCACTACCACCACGCCATTCGGGTCTTAAGTCATTTATTTCAGAACAAAATACATTGTGTAGAAATAGAATAGAAATAGTAACGAAATAGGACTTTTGTGATGCTATTTTATTTATATGTCGAAATGGGAAGTTACGAGATGGGACGGAGCCGATTTAAATTATCAATAAAACAAAAAAAAATGGAAAAGCATAAAATAAGACATACTTACTGCGAGTACATTATGTCTTATTACGTTTAACTATAATTGGTCCTGTACGAGGCCAAACGGCCCCACCTGACCTGACCTGACCTCAGCATGATGCTGTAACATTAGAAACAAAGGTCATAGTTAGCACATTAGTATCCCGGCCAATGTTATCCAGCTTCTGTTGTGTGCTGTTAAAAAAGCAGAAGTAGCTAGAAGATTTAATTTTGGTAATTTCAAGAAAATGTTCTTTGGCTAAACAAAATGCTATGAGAATCGAAAACTTTCAACGAAAAGCTAACCCAACGATTCTATTTACGCCGTATCCCAGTAATTATTTTAATATTATTGACGACTTTAAAAGCCTAGCCATTTAAATAATAATATACACAACAAAATAATGCAAATTCAAAAGCAAACATTATAAATATCAATGCACAAAGCATAGTTATACAGAATGCGATCAGAGCGGGGGAGGCCGAGGGTAAGACAAAGGGCTCAAATCTATCGCGGTGTAGAGTTACATGCGAAAACATAAACAGACGTATGATATTGAATATGAAGCCCTGGATGAAGAAAGAATGGATGTGGCAAGAAGAACACTGGGAAGATAACATAAACGTATAGTAACAATAGGTTGTGAAATCAACCACAGTTTGAAAATCAAAAGTTGTTTTTCAAATTCAGCTCAAAATCAGTACCTTTTGAACGGCAATTCGACAGGACAGTCTCCTGGAACATTCACCTTCACCATTTCCTTATCATGTACAAGAAGTGACAGATCAAGATTGATTACATAAAGATGGCTTTATCCCAGCTGTGGAATCATTAAACTAAAGACTCAATCATCATAATCTGCCTAGCCTTTTCCCAATTATGTTGGGGTCGGCTTCCAGTCTAACCGGATGTAGCTGAACCAGTATTTTATTAAAGACTCAATATTCAAGTTTATAATGGTATTCAGATTACTAGCACTTCTCTAGCAGCTGTTTTCTTCCATTCATTGTCGTTCCTTTAAACCTTGAAGAAGGAGAGATGAAGCTTAAAGAAGAATGTCTAAAAAGTTTCACTGTGATTATTAAGTTTCATAGCAAGCCACGTGTCAGCATCAAAGGAGAAAATTACCATACAAACAAGCAGAAACATAATCTTTTCCCTCCACGCTCCCAGAGATAACACTAGCCGGCGGCCACTACATTAACTACCACAACCACTAAACATTTATTGAAAGTGTAAATCAAACAAACATCCAGCCCCACATCAAACTGACAGTCGACAGCAGTAATCTCGGCTCTATTGTCGAACCCGCTACCCTCCGGCAGCCAGCCAACTACTGCACAATCAGCCGACAATACTCCACCACTCAGGCTCCCATGTTTTCCTTTGTAATCAGCCCCTAACGCTCACCCCTAATGATTTTTCTCTGTTATTTGTTTTTGTTCTGTAATTACTGTTTGGTTTTCCCGTGAATTGCCCTGCGGTTGTAAATATGCGGTTTAAGATGGTTTAGCTTAGTGTTTGTGGTCTACTGTTAGAGAGAGAAAGTGTCTATAGGTATATAAAGTTTATGGCTCGTTTTTGTTTTACTGAGGTTTTGAAGTCATGTTTTAACGTATACCACCCATAAAAACCATAGGTAAAGATTTTAATATTTGTTATTTGTATTCGACAATGAACATCCATTTGGAAAATCTTTCCTAAAGAACTATAACTCTTAATTGAAAAACTTAAGAACTAAATTTCAATAATCACAAAACCAAATGAAATCACTGAAGAAAACCTTACTCGTGTCGCACATAAAAACTAATCAAACTTAATGAAAAAGCTAATAACCAGACGCAAATCCCATTAAAAAGAAACCGCAATCCTAAAAAACATTGCTAGGAGAAATTTCAATATCAATTGTGAAGCGGTCCCAGCGTAGCGCCCTGCGGAACTCCGACACGTGTATCCAAGGCTTAGCCGCTCTAACAATTAAGCATTAAACTCCGGTTAATTTAACCGAGTGAGTATTGTCGCCAGAACCCTTTGAGCTCACAATATGAACGGTTCGAGAAAAAAGCCTATTTAAAAACTCGCAGTTTCTATTGATGGACGTTGTTGAATGCTTTAATATAGACATTCGGTTGAATGAGGTCTTTGGTTCGGTTTGATTATTGAATTTCCGGATTTGGGTTAGTTTTGTGGCGTATTTGAATATTTTAGGTCTTATAGCGTTGTGGTAGATGATTATTGGGTATGTGATTATGCTGATTATTGGGGTAGGACTCCAGCCAAGCGTGGTGATAATGATAATTTTCCTCGAAATCCATTGCAATGTGCGAGCAGGAACATAGTGTGAATATCAAGTTAATATGACTAAAGGAAAGTTTCTATGAACTGATCAACACTTCTGCTAGCATATATTAATTAAACCACGTCTATAACTAGCTTAGGTACAGAACAGTAGGTAGCAGCAACTGCTTGGCTTAGACATGTCTACGAAGTACACATAAATAAATAATAATTAATCATTCAACGTCTAGCATAAAAAATAGCGCCATCAAAAAAGTCATGAGCTCAAATCAAATTAATGTACTTCCTGAACGAATTAATGTTAAAGAAACTATTAAAAGTGGCGATTTAAATAGAAACAATTGTTAAATCAATTAGTGAAGACCGGAAGTAGCATAGGAAGAGGCATACACCGATAGCTGACCAGAGAACGAACCCTGAATTATTTATGCCCCCCCGTTCCGTTACATTGCATATCTAATGAGCTGTGCCTAGGAATATTTACTTTGAATTTAATATTAATGCTTGTGTGCCGTGGACTGACTGCCGATACAAGTCTGCGATGCGTCTGAACCCCGTGATGAATTCGTTCTATATATCTTTTGCTTTTTATTTATAATCTGGGTTTTGTAAAGCATTTGTTGGGATAGTCAGGTAGGCGTAATGTGTGAATGTTTCTTTGATTGACTATTTGTTTTGAGGATTAGAAGGAATGTTTGTATTTCTGGAATAATGGGAGGTTTTAATGGTGTGGTGATCGATGGCTATCCATTGGGTGAGCGTCATGTAAATCTTCCATTTCCATCCCACACTTCTCATCTGCAACATTCTTTATTAGCGTAGTCTGATAAGATCTTAGTGCAAAGTCAGTTACTATAACAATTGTCAACAAAACCACTGCCTCGTTGGTTTAGTGGTGGCAACTACGACTGCTGAGCTTGAGATTCGATTCTCGAGTCAGGCAGTGTCATTGGATTTTTCCATCCGAAATTTCTCAGTAGCAGCCACGGAGTCTAGATTTGCGCTCGGTTGATGGCATTAGGCTCGCCCCCTATTACATGAGACTTAAACAATACTGGCGAAATGTGGTAGTACTATATAAAAGGTTCATCTGCCAAACCTTCGGAAATTACAGGCATTATGTTGTGTTATCTACAAATTATTTCTATCGGTGTTATACACTGCACTCAGCCAAGCACAACTTTTTTTAAAAAACTCATTCTTACATACCACATAAAATATAGAAACAACTATGCTAAAACAAGCCCCAATTGAACACAAACTAGACCAGAGTCAATACGTTTCTTTCACGCATTTCCCACAAGTCGTTGTTAGGGGACGCGCGGCGCGCGCGCCGACTCCGGTTTCATCCTAAACAATAGCTCATGACCCTCCTACAGCCATTACTACAACACAATCACTCTTGATTAGCTATTGACCTATTTTCAAATGTATATTTTCAATACAATTTTAGTTTATTTTCAAACGAACTAATTTTGTTTGGGCATTATTGCGTATAGCGTGTAATCTGAAGGGTTAAATCAAGAGTCTTTTGACAGCTCCAACATCTATGGAAATATTATTCTTATTACCAAGAGAAAATTCAAGTATATACAACGCTGATTTAGATGTAAAATAAAACCATAAAAATATATTGTACAACCTTATCGCATAACAAGTTGTAAAATTAGATTGAGTTAAAATATTACTTCAGTTACCAGCTACATTTTTATACATTTCTAAACGAAACTTTTTCACTCAATTACTCACAAAAATAGATAAACAAATACTGTTAATGATATCGTGCTGCAATAAATCTATGTACCAGGGCGGCATAAGAGGGCAGGAGTAAGATCGTACAGAGATAGCGCGCCTAAAGGACACTTTGATTGAACGGAGCGGACAACGCAGATAAGAACCGGCTACACTATTTGCATACTAAATGAGTCGATATTAATTTTACCGGGACTGGTCTAGCTTTGTTAGGGAGAAAGGTAAAGATGCCTAGTACTTAATACTTACGTACAGGGCCTATTAAAATGGATGTGCAAAAAGTTGGATGCAATCAAGAGAATGTTTTGTATGGGCCGTTGTTTGTCTTGCGTAAAAGTAGTTGCTTTTTTAAATGACTGTATTATTCCATTTCGTAATTCCATTTTTAACTGTCAAAGTTTATTTTATGGCTATTTTAGCACCTCCTAAAGTACAGACAAAAATAGAAAAAAAAACCATTATAATTACTTTTAATTGAAACTTTTAATTTATTTTTTCTAAGCAACATGCTTTTTCACGCCCAAAGACCGGAGTATTAATTAAAAATGCATAGCTCTTATAATCTATAGTCGTTAACGAGGCTCCTTTTATTTTCTGCGCTCCTAGTACATGCTGTGTTTATTTTGCATAGAGAAACGTTTATATAGCATTTATTCGGTTTAATTAAGAGGCTTAGTATATTCGTAATGGGGTTTTTATGTCTAAAGTCTATGGCGCTAAAAATAATAAAATAATTTTAACACGGTTGGAAATGGCAAAACTGCCGTCAGCGAGCGTCACCATACTTAATAAACACGTCATGATGAAGAAAACTGAGACTGATGAAAGAGAAAAGCAAAACTTTTCAAAAAAAAACCCTTAGCGCAAAATACGCTTTTGGAACCAAAATTCCAGCAACAATTGTGTTGATTTAAAAAAACGAGTATTATTACATGAATAAAAAAACGATAGCACAACCCTATTATGAACGACATTAAAAAGAAAATTACCATACAATAAAAATTTGCAATATTTTTTACATAATGTTCATAGACGCATAACATTAATGTTGTATATTGTTAATATAAGCGATAGCCCTACGAAGGCTAGTTTTATAGTTTTCAATTTACGATAGTTCTTTTTCTTTTAATTTACATGTTAGAAAACGCATAAATAAAAAAACTAATTTAACAAAAAAATGCTTTAAGTACTGTTTTGGTACATATACTTTCCGAAATTATATTTGAAAGAGGGTAAATTTTCCGGTTCTCGCAGAGAATAACTTTACAAGAAGTATCTTAGTACTCAACTGGGGGTCGGTGCAGCATGTCTTTTGTCATCTCATCAGACACTTATTTTCTTACCATATCATTCTTATAACAGAAGAATGATAATTATGGCAAGAAAAGAAGTAATTTAAGTGTGACAGTTGAATTTGTCAATTTTACAGAAACGCAATGCTCTTTTCAATAAAACAATGAATTAAACCTAAAATGCCGCTAAAACACAAAAAAGCCAATCACAAAAATCACAAGTAAAGTCGTGGGCTCCAGTCACAAAAAAAATATGATAATCATATGACAAGCAGTATACCACGTAAGGACCCATGTTGTCAGGTTCCCAAGCGGTCAGTGACTTATGGCCGTGGTTTCTATTAAATCATTTTATTTATATTATTAACTAGCTGAGCCTACGGATTTACTTGACAATTTTGTTGTACTGGTTGTAGGCGACAATTTTTCGTTGGTTTATTTTTTTGATGGACGATAGTCGTGGGAAAGAACATTGTAGATGCGAGCGTTGAAATTAATTCAAATTATTGTAATCATCATGGATATGTAGTTACTTAGAAAATCCCTGGTAAATCTAAATCATCATCATAAAGGTAAGGTAAGGTAAATTCGCGATAAATACCCGTCTTCATATGTTCTGTAGCATCATCATATTCTTGCGCAGTTCCCAATTCATTTGGGGTCGTCGCAGCGTGTGTCCTTTTTCCATACTTCTCCAATACTTGTCAACTAGTCAGACACCTCCTGTCTTACCATAATTATCTCGTTAAAATACCAGTGAGTCTATAAAATACCAGTGAGTCTATAAAATACCAGTGATTCTACAATACCAGTGAGAAGGTGTATTTTTTTGAATGACTTGCATAAACAACCTACTTGAAAAATACAAAGCATTCGACGCCTCCTTTCGAACAGAATTTGCTAGCCTATAGACACAATCCAAATCTGAACGGGAAAAACCCCCATTCAAAAAACAGACAGACACACAAATCAAATTAACAATACATGGAAAGTTACCAAATTTGTGCAGACGCAGGCGCCGGGGCATTAACATGGCAATCACGATGGCCGTAAAGCGGTGACATAAATAGCATAGATTAAATAGACATAAAACTTGCCCTTGAATAATACAGTGGGCAGCATTGCAATGGTAACATATCCGGTATAAACTGGGCTTTAGCACAATTCCGACATCTGTGAACAGATTCTTCATTGCTGCCTGCCTTATTCTAATTTGTTCCATACTTCTCTTTTACTCGTAATTTCGGCAGTCACCTCTTTTCTAACCATATCATGCTGTCCATCCATCGTTTCTCTGGTCTTCCTCTACTCTTATAGCCATCCACATTCATACTCAAAACTTTTCTTACGACATTTTCCTCATTCCTCCGCATCGTTTGTCCATACCTGGACAGTCGATTACCACAACTTTTCCGCCACTGGCGCCGATTTCCTACTTCATCTTATGTACTCATTTTTTTATTTTAATCCATTTGCACATCCCCCTTAGCATTCTCATCTCAGCAAATGCCTTCAGCGAACAGACTGCGGGCTCAATTTGGCCGCTGCAGATTCAATCTATCTAGATGGGTTGTAATCAACCGCTCTCGTAACGTAATTGAGGAGTCCCGACACAGGATATGCCTTATCTTCTCTTCTGGCCTTAGTGCTAACTACCTGCACCTTAAATAAAGCAAATAATAAAGATGTCCAGGTTGTTACGTACTGGCCACACAATAACTGAGCCATCGATTTGAGAAGAAGACGAAGCATAGTTTCGGGTTTTTTATCCAATTACTGGCTCATGAAGGCAGGCCTTCTTCAAATATGTTCTGACCCCAACATTTTACATGGAGCGACTGTCCATCTGAGCTCCACAACCCAGTTAGTACTGGCCCTGGGTAACCTCTTGGTAAGCCTGGTTGTCAGACATTCGAGCTGTTGACTACCTGTAACAACTGTCAAAGATCTACAAATGACAGCCGGGACTTACGGCTTAAGTGTTTTCCGAGGCACGGAGGAAACTCGGAATGTAACTGTTGTGGCCTCTCATTCCATGGATACTCGGTCCTACGTGCGTTCAACTGTACGTCGTTTAATTGTGTTTAATTTAGTAGGGAACCGATTTTGGTTAGTATTAATGTTACGAATACTAAGTATAGATAGGTGCTAAGTACTGATGAATACTAAGCGGTGTCGGCGCTGTCGCGACGTGTAAATTTGTATTGTCTAGTTTTAATGGGTTTAGCTTTAGGAGAATAATAAGTTTTTTTAATGATGTTGGGTGGCAATCAAGCAGCCCACCTCATGTTAATCAGCTATGGAAAATGGACATGTGCGGTTTTAGAGAAACATCATCCTTACTAATTTCATAAATGTGCAAGTAACTCTGAGTGTTTGTCACCTTTTCATACTTTATAGGTATCTTTGCATAGGTAGACCAAAACCTAGGTTAAGCGATAGATCATTTTTTATCCCGGAAATACGCTATCGAGAGTAAGTTACTAACTCATAATATGTGTCATTAATCAGGTCGAGATCTATCGGCTAAGCGGTTTTGTATAGGTCACAGATAGTTTCTTACGTTAACTTTCCAAATGGAGAGATTACAGTACCCACTGCATAGGAAGTCGGAATCTTTAACTTTATTCTACCAAGTAAACACAAACGGTTTCCAGATTAACTTCTCATCTACTCCAAAATGTCAATCAAGGCAAAAATCCAAGATGGCGTCGCCGACATCTGTTAAACATATTACGACCGTTTTTGTACCATCTTACTGTCGGTATCGCAAAAAACTTTCACTTCCAGGAATCGAACCTGGGATTGAACAGACAGACGTCCCTCGTATTTGGTGAAATGGGAACCGCAGTTTTTATGCTAGTCTGTAAGTAAGTCTACCCTGCCCGAATTTTGTTCCACCAGTGCATCTTCAAAACAACCTGAACTAATGACGTTACTTGTGTAGGTAATCTTTAGCGGTTAAGCAATTTGTGTGTAACTTCAAGTTTCTTTGGCTATGCTCTGGAGCTTTGTTCAACTGCCGTGTTGTTAAATGTCTAACAACTCTAACAGTCTACTAATACATATATAACCATGTAGTAGTCGTTGACTATCCTATTTCTCTTTATTTCACATCCTTACAAGTGAGAACTGTCTGAGAAGATACTCCTCATTTTCTGATTGCCATTTGCACCAGAAAAATGTTATTTTTAGACACCAATGGGTCTTAACACATACTCACATAGATCTTTTCATGGATCTAAATCTATTGTATCAGACAAACCATGTTAGGCTTTAATCAAAATAAAACTTAGGTAGGACCAAAATAGATCCTAAATCAGCATTTTTAAGTTTGTCAGAAAGTTACAATTCCGATGTCTCTAGAGAGAGCCACCATGTCGTCTGGTCACCCCAAATCGTAGTAAATTGGCAAACGATGCCAGTTCCCACGTCACCCGACACCCGCCACGCGACGTGCGCAAGCGCAGGGTGTTTGTCGCTGCGAATGTTTGCATCGCTGTAGCGCTGCAAGTGACGCTGGGCGCGAAATTATAGTGAAGGGATCAGTGTATTAGCTATTATTGGAATTGGATAGAAACGGGTGGGGGTGTGAGAATGAATTAGGTTTGAGTGGAAATTACATCCAAGGAAAACTTCTGTTTATAATAAAGAATGTTTTTCTATGTTTGACGGAAAACTAAAATGTTTCATGAGATGAAAGTCATAGAGTTCGTGGTAACAGCTGCTCGAGTTTGATCTTCTGGTTAAGCTAAGCTCTCGCGTAGGATCGAGGTTACTCCGTGCATCGGAAAGCACGTTAAGACGTTGGTCCCGGCTGTCAATTGTAGATCTTTGACAGTCGTTACAGGTAATCAGTGGCACGAAAGTCTGACAACCAGTCTTACCAAGGGGTATCGTATTACCCAGTACTAACTGGATTGTGGAGGTCAGTCGCTTTAAGTGAAATACTGGGATCAGCCTTTTCCCAACTATATTGGAGTCGGTTTTCAGTCTAGCCGTATGCAGCTCAATATCAGTATTTCACATGGAGCGACTACCTATAATATGACCTCCACAACCGAGTTAGTACTGGGTAATACGATACACTTGAGATATCCTATAAGAAAAGATGTGCATTTGAATTTAGAAAGACTGCTCATTCTAGACTCAAAGTCCTCTCTTTTACCGACTATCTATCAGAAGAAAGAGGGTCACCTACTCTAAAAATCATCTCTAAAAACCTCCCTTACACATGTCCCCTGATAAAGACGGAGTATGGACAAGTTCCACCCGAGGGGAGGTTCCCGTTGTATCCGACTTTTCCATTACGTTTAATGTGGCCAAATGAAACTTTACTTTAGTGTCATCGGGTACCGCCATACGTCTTAATGTACAACGTCTTTTGTTTTTGTTTTTTTTGTGAGTTTGAGGGTAGGTTGAATTGTTTGAAGGTGATGTAATGGTAGTTGAATACTGGAGTGTGTTGACGGGGTTTACTGAAACTGATTATGAATATTCAATTAGAAACCCAAAACAATTGATATTTTGCAGAAACATAAACTTACACTATTTGAATAATTTATTAATCTTTTTTTTTATTTCTGGCCCCTGAGCGAAGTAACATTTTTCGTTAAGTATTTCAGAATTCTGTTTTCAATTTTCTGAAAATAAGCAAAACAAAAAAAAATACATCTTAATCCAACGGTAACCACAAAACATTACCAATAAATACAAATCACATTTAAATTCTCCACAAAAACAATAACACATATCGCATTACCCTCTTTTAACCGACTTCATTGACACACACCCCCACCTGGTCTGCGCGTGCGCTCCGTTCAATTCCAAATTCAAACTGGAAGTTTTGTTCAAACCCTTCCATTGTTCTTTTTAGGAATTGTTTTCGATTTAATTCATCGGTCGCGTGCATTTGACGGGTTGATTCAGGGGTCCGTTTAGGGTTGGTCCTGTTGACAAATACTTGAGTTAGCATGTACTATGGATAGGAATATTGTACCACGAATGAGTACGGAATAAATAATACTACTAACGTGGTATGAGTTAAGGATAATGACAAAAAAATAGGTGTCTAAAAGGGTAGAAACAAAAAAAAAATCTAATTAGTCCGTTAGTTAGATTATTAAAAAACATGTGACCCGTATTTTTTCTTTTGTTACGCAAACCAAAATTGATGAAGATACGACGCATTTAAAATTCTCGACACGTCACACCGTGCAATAATTTTTAGTGTGTTCTTACGTCACGAGCCCCCACCCCCGAATTTTGATGCGTTTTATCTGTGTCAATATTCATTGATTTACAAAAACAAAAAATACGTGTCCATTATTTTCCAATACTCTAACTGACGGACTAAATAGATTTGCATTTTTTTTATACTGTCGTCATGAGTATTAGATGACGAGTTACAGAGAAGTATGGAAAAAGAAGATATGCTGCGCCAGGGGGGGGCACACTTGGCACTGTCATCAATTTACATAGACGACAGCGACATCTGGAGTTTGGTGTGATAACGAAACTTGACAGCCATCTTGTCTTGTCTGTCAAACAAATGTCATAGTCGCCATTGGGCCATTTAACTCCGGCTTTCCCGAACGTTGATTCCCGAGTTTATCTCCGATAATTCTGTTAAAATTGTTACTTGCTATTTGTTTTGTTTTTAGTTCATAATATATATTACTTTGTTTTTCATTGGTCATTTTTCATTGTTTTAAACAGCTGTAGTACCGAAGTATGCATGCGTACAAAACACAGACGTATAAAGAGTAGCAGACCAAACATAAATTCCTAGTTATACCTATAATATATCCATCATTCTTTATCCTTGTTCTATCAAGCAAAAACTTAATAATGGCGTCTCGTTCTTTTACGTGTAGCCACACTGCCACACACATAGACAAATTTTGACATGAAGCCTGTTATTCTGAGCCGCCATATTGATAAGCTTATAACCTATAAGAACACTCTACGGTGTCAATCACGTTATGTGAAAAAATATTAATTGTTTGTACCACTAAAGACTTGAAACACGTAAAATAAAATGGTGAAGTGCAGTGCGTACCGGTGTGACAGTGATAGCTCTAACAAAATACCTGGATTAAGCTGTCATCGGTAAGTTTTTATTTACGTTGTTGTAAACTGAAACAATTTGTCGATTTTTCGAAATTAATCAACCGTTTCGATGAAGTTTAATCGTTTTTATCGTAGCCCAATTACTGCCATGCAATTTGCCCACACGCTTACTTAGAATAAACCGTACAAAAATAATAAACAAACAAAATTGTCTTATATTTACTATTAATGACAGCTCAAGTACTTGTGGAATTAACCGGGGACGGATTTAGTATTGCGAAATGCTAAATCTAATAAATATTATTATGATTGTTTACATATTGGGTTAATGCATTTATTGTAGGTGCGTAGGCTTATTAATTACTACAAAATCGAAAAATCCAACAGGCTTGGATCAATTCCTACACTGTTACCGAATTACCTCTGGCTATGCATGTATGTAATAGTATGCTACTATAGTAACAAATTGTTTTATAATAAACTGGTCTTCATAATAATTTTGTTTGTCTTTTGTTTACAGGATAAGGAAAATGTTATTAACCTCCAAAAAACCTTGCCAATAAAACAAACTACTGCCGGGACAATTGTTTCTGTTCTCAAAGAAGTACCACAATTTAGCGGTTGGGGTATTTTGGACATGCATGCATGAGATCCGATGTTTACAAGTTCTCTGTTAAATAAATTTGAAAATTGTCTAAAAATATTAATATCCAAGCAAGCCATGTCGAAAAAATGTAACGTGTATGAATGAATTAATGCATGTAACTTGACTACTTTTGGGCATCAGGCGACGATGACGGATGAGAGCGTTCTGGAAAAATGTTATTGCGCGATTAGAGGAAATACATTCCGCACATTGCCAAATAAAAAAATAATATAAACAACGTGTTTTTTTTTAACCTTAGAAGAAATGCAGTCAATAAAACTTGTTTCCTTTTTGGATCCTTATCTGGGGTTAAAGTATTAATGAATGCATTGAAACTTTGCATTCCCGTAGGCGTATCTATCATCATCATCATCTCAGCCGAAAGACGCCCACTGCTGGACATAGGCCTCCCCCCAAGTATCTATACTAATAATATAATATTTCAGGTCGTTAACAGCAAATGGCACTGGGTATTCCGAACACTGCTAATTACTGTTATGGTGCTACTGCGTCTGTCAGTCTCCTGTATTAGTGTGGCGTCGCAACACTATTGATTTAATTGTGACCGTTACACAAGGTCACAGAGAATGCTCACCAACGTATATTACAAAATGATAAAAGTTTGAAAATATGTAGGTATTTAACGTCCTACAATACTTACTAATACCGGCCTTAGTCCGGCCCTGTTTAGACAATTTTTTCATATGTGTGTGTATGACTTCACAAATTTTAGCTTATGTTTGGTCTGCTACTCTTTATACGTCTGTGGTACAAAAGCTCACACACACATACCATAGGTAAGTGTGTGTAAGTCAGAACTTTAGTTCACTCACCAAACTCAAGGTGGCAGGACATTCCATACATGCAAATTTGACCACAGAGTTGCCACTTTTCTCCTCTATAATACTCGTAGTTACTTTACTCTTTGTGCTGCGTCGACCAGAAATTAATTGGGATTAAGGGCCAGGGGATTATGATGACTTAACGTAGTATGTGTAGGTTGAAGGGAAAAATGGCTAACTCGGGCAGGTTCAATTTCTAATCGTTTTCCAGACTTTTAATGTACTTACTTATAAATATGAACGTACCTATGATGTTCATTTTAATGGACCTTCCTATTGCATGCTATTGCTATGGCGGAATGTGTCCTGCTGTATAACATTTAAACAGGATGTAAACAATTTCATCACAAAGCCGTCAACCAAGCATTCTGTACATCAAACTAATTAACTTTAGGCAAAAATTAAAGGTGGGGAACCATTTTTTTTTTTGGGGTGGAAAGTCGGTACGGGGGTCGTGGTACGCGTACCATTAATGGTACGGGGGTCGTGGAGGTGTTTAAAGTAGAAATCTTACATTAAAAAAAAAAACATTTGTCAAAAAGTTGGAACTTTGACCCCCAATATCTCCGTAACAAGAAGGTTCCCAGGTATGGTCTAAGACAAAAAAAAAATGCACTGAACGGTCTGAAATAAAAAACGATTTCGCAATGACGGGGAGAACACAAGTGCCTTTCGGCTTCGTGAAGAGGTGTTTTAGACCCTTAAAACATCTTGCATGTAAGTACCCTATTTTATGCAAAGAAATAGTCTCACTTACTATATGTATTGCAGAACTATGACATATAGCTTTTACCCACAACTTCATACCCATAGAGGCTGAAAGTAATCTCACGAGGAGAAAGTTCACGGTCTGCCCCTTTTCACTCTTACGCTTTAGTAGTAAGGTTTGATTTTACATGATCTGATGCAAACCGCGAACCGAAAGACGATGCGTTGGAAGACCTCCCACTAGGTGGACCGGTGACCTGGTGAAACTTGCGGGAATCCGTTGGATGCGAGTCGCACGGGACCGGTCAATGTGGCGACACTTGGGGGAGGCCTATTATATGTCTAGCAGTGGACGTCTTCTGGCTGAAATGATGATGATGATGCAAAATTCAGTTAGGCTTGACATTTTCTTCAAGTCATAGTTCTTCTTTATCGTGTGGTTAGTTGCCTAACCTGGAGTCAGAGATCTTATGCCGCCGTCCATGGGCCTCTGATTTAGCTTTACATGCCGTCGAGAAATATCTCTCAGGCATGCTGGTTTCCTCACGATATTTACCGTCACTGAAGTAAGTGTTAGCACAAGAATCCAAAAAATCAAAGATGTGTTAGGAACGAAACGAACGAACTTTTAAAATCGATAGACTTTTTTTTTCTGATGGGAAATCATCAAATGACTTCTCCCTCTCTGGGCGGAGCGGGAGGTAGTGTCAGACTTTTACTGATTAAAACCCATCCATATTCCTTCCTCGCCCTTTATGTTTCAGGGCCACGGTTTCTCTTTCGAACAGTCCCGCATCCCGGTAGGAATTTGAAAGACTTGAGTTGAATTTCTTCAAGTATACACTGTAATTTCACCTAAATTATTCAACAAATACAAATGTTCTTCCTATTCTTCCTTTCACAGACTTCACTCACAATTTTATCCGTCACGTTCAACCCTAAACCGCTGTACCGTATTGTTTTCTTAAACCAAAGTTAACCCTGCTCGACGTAAGCGTGCTCATTGATTTGTTTGTTAAAAATAATTGCTGCTTCGGTTCACGTCCAAGTGTGCTTTCAAGTGTTATTCTTCTCGTAGTGTTGATGTTGAATGCGTAATGGGGTGTGTAATTAGATTTTCATGTTTTTTTTAGGGTTGAAAGTGGGCTGTTTTAGTTGTGAGCTGTTCAGAGTCCTGAAAGTAAAAAAATCACTGCGTGTTATAAAACAAAGTTCTCCGCCGCGTCTGTCTGTATGCGATAAACTCAAAACCGCACCGATTTTTATTCTGTTTCCACCAATGGTTAGAGTGGTTCTCAAGGAAGGTTTTAGTATATGATTTGTACTCGGGCAAAGCCTCCGGCATCAGCTAGTATATTATATATTTAAATCTACTGCTTACTTCGCGGGTGTTTTTAAAAGTCGAC
Source organism: Xestia ashworthii (assembly GCA_950022955.1). Taxonomy (NCBI): domain Eukaryota; kingdom Metazoa; phylum Arthropoda; class Insecta; order Lepidoptera; family Noctuidae; genus Xestia; species Xestia ashworthii. Next base: position 2,382,898 of record OX465566.1, on the reverse strand, counting down.
TTAAAAAGGTCTAGAAGAACATTCATGAGACCTCATCAGAAAAGGAAAAATCAGGGGCTATTTAAAAAACTAGTCCGGAGTAGTTGTCCAACTGCTCTGATGTCTAACTAGCCATGGGTCTTTAATAGGGGCAGTTGTCCAACTTTAAAAAAAACTGCTTAGTGACATCACATCACATCACATCACACCTGCAATCCCCGAAGGGTTAGGCAGAGGTGTACCTAATCACCATCATCATCATCATAATCATCATCATTTCAGCCGAAAGACGTCCACTGCTAGACATAGGCCTCCCCCAAGTGTCGACACATTGACCGGTCCCGTGCGACTCGCATCCAACCGATTCCAGCAACTTTCACCAGGTCATCGGTCCACCTAGTGGGAGGTCTTCCAACGCATCGTCTTCCGGTTCGCGGTCGCCACTCTAGAACTTTTCGGCCCCATCGGCCATCCGTTCTGCGAGCAATGTGACCTGCCCACTGCCACTTAAGTTTGGCAATTCTTCGGGCTACGTCGGTAACCTTGGTGCTCTTGTGGATGTCTTCATTTCTGATTCGATCACGCGAGGAAACTCGGAGCATAGCCCTCTCCATTGCCCTTTAGCCTAACAGTACACCTGCATTTCGCCAGTTATTTTTTAGGTCGCATGTAATAGTACACCTGCATTTCATCAGTTATGTTTTAGGTCGCATGTAATAGTACACCTGCATTTCGTCAGTTATGTTTTAGGTCGCATGTAATAGTACACCTGCATTTCGCCAGTTATGTTTTAGGTCGCATGTAATAGTACACCTGCATTTCGTCAGTTATGTTTTAGGTCGCATGTAATAGTACACCTGCATTTCGCCAGTTATGTTCTAGGTCGCATGTAATAGTACACCTGCATTTCGTCAGTTATGCTTTAGGTCGCATGTAATAGTACACCTGCATTTCGCCAGTTATGTTTTAGGTCGCATGTAATAGTACTCCTGCATTTCGTCAGTTATGTTTTAGGTCGCATGTAATAGCGGGCGTGCCTATTGCCATCAATTTGTTACAAATCCAGACTCTGTAGCTGTTATTGAGAAATGCATGATGGAAACTCCAATAACACCTTGCTCAGACCTGGGAATCGAAACTGGAACCTCACGCTCATCAGTCGTGTCTGCGACCACTTGACCAGCAAGGCAGTCCCATCAGTCTCTAGTATTGTATTGTATTGTACAACGGGCTGTTGTAAGCAACTCCACGTCAAAGCGCGTATTTTGCGTATGGGCTATAATCCCCCACGCGGGCCCAGTGCGGGTTGGTAGATGTCACATGTCTTTGAATTTTTGGTTCTAGAACATGCCGGTTTCCTCACGATGTTTTCCTTTACCGTTTTGAAAGCAGTGGTGATGAAATAAATTACACAAAGTAATGCGCCTGTCTGGGTTCGAACCCACGACTTACTGTTCGTAAGTCGGGGCTGCCACCACTGGGCCACCGCTGCTTATCATCAATCTCTTATCACTTCTTCATGATTTTATCTATTATCAATAAAAATAATCATCTTAAACCCTTTCTTTACCAAATCATCATCTGCCTAGCCTTTTCCCAACTATGTTGGGGTCGGCTTCCAGTCTAACCGGATGCAGCTAAATACCAGTATTTTACATGGAGCGACTGCCTATCTGACCTCCACAACCCAGTTGATATTGGGTAATACGATACCCCTTGGTAAGACTGGTTGACAGACTCTTTGAGCCACTGACGACTGTCAAACTACAAAATGACAGCCGGGACCAACAGCTTAACGTGCTTTCTGAGGCACGGAGGAAACTCGGTATGTAAGGGTCACCCATCCACAGACCAACCTAAGCAAGCATGGCTTAACCTTAAGAGCTGCTGTTATTTAGCCATGAGCTCACACCAATAAAGCTCAAAATAAACAGGTGTCAACAAACACACACCAATTTAAAACAAAAAAAAACAAACCAAACATCAATTACTAAATCGATTTCCGTCACGACAATCATGCGTTTTCATAAACACTAAGCAATACCTAAAAGACTGCCTAAATATCATTGGATAGTTGGAAATTCAACTCTATAGGCGGTAACTTTAGAGTTGAAAATCAAAGGCTAAGTGACGCTTAGAGTGAAAACGGGTATTAATGGACGTTTTTCGCTAACGATATCAAAATGGCGGCTCAGCAGGGTAAACAGAATTATAACAATAACAAGCTTGGCAGTAATGATGCATTATTTTGTTCCATATGGTGTGAAACGGTCGTGTCGATTGTTTCCTGTTGAAAAAAACTAACTAGAGGTGTTCGAACCAATTACTATTAGTAAGGGTATGGGCTTTAGTTTTTGGGGTGTAATTGTGTTAAATAAATAAATATCGCTGGACATTAACACACAGCGCCACCTAGTGCCACACTAAGCAAAACTTGTGTCGTGGACACTAGATAGTTGATATACTAATATACTTTTTTTGTTTGTAAATACATACTTATTATACATTATAAACATCCATGACTCGGAAACAAATTACAATGCTCATCACACAAACATTTTGCTCCTACCGGGATTCGAACCCAGGACCCTAAGAACGTAAGGCAGCGTCACTACCACTACGCCATTCGGGTCGTATTGAATAGTTGCTGGCAGTTAAAATGACAATATCGGTCGATGCCCTTTACCAAATATCTCTTAGTACGAACCAAAACAAATGAACCATGTATCGGTTTTCATTAGATAAAATGTCGTGGATTACGATAAATGACGATTCAATACTTGAACAGGCTTACTTTTGGTTTTCACAGTTAAAAACTAATAAAAAAATATCACACAACTCCATATAGTGCCACACTAAGCAAGGCTTGTGTCGTGGATACCAGATAGTTAATATACTACATATATTTTTTTTTTCGTTTGTAAATACATACTTATTATACATATAAACATCCATGACTCGGAAACAAGTGTCCATGCTCATCACACAAACATTTGCTCCTACCGGGATTCGAACCCAGGACCCTAAGAACGTGAGGCAGCCTTCACTACCACTACGCCATTCGGGTCGTCAAATGTAGGTGGGTCAATGACTGTTTTTGTCATCCTAACTGGCAGCAACTATAGAGGACATACCTGTAGATGTGGCTGACAGACTGCGTCGTTAGTGTAGTGGTCGCAGGCATAACTGCAGTACAATAGGTCATGTGTTCGGTTCCAAGATCGGAGTTTTGCGTTGTTGGGTTTTTCTCTTCAGGTTTTTCAGCTGCAATTACAGTTCTGAGTCTGCCCGGACACAAATAGTCCGAGTAATTTGGCAAAATTCGGGTGTATTGTACATGTCTGCTTTATTCCTTCGAAAATACCAAACTGATTTAATTTGAAACGTGCCACCATTTTAGAACCGTCAAGAAAACTATTCAAACACCTGTTCCAAATTCAAATCCACCCTTTACCTACCGAATTCTTTACAAATATAATTGAACGCCATTTGGCTACAGATGATTAAACTCATTCGAATTTCAAATTACGAATAGTCAGCCATTATTCGATGAGACTAATCGAGTATTCTGATTCGTTTGACAATCGAAATTAACTTGATCATCGAAATGTGACTTGGTAATGATTAGGTTGTGTTATAACTGTGTGATTAGTTATATTATTAATTAACAGAAATTAGGCGTGTTCGGTAACTTGGTTAGAGAGATAATGAGTTTTGGAAGATGAGGTTAAACTATGTAGTTCTTCTTGCGTAGTCTACAGTACAATCCCCACTAATATTATAAATGTGAATGTAAGTTTGTTTGTTACGCTTTCACGCGAAAAGTACTGAACGGATTTGGATGAAATTTTGCACACAGATAGTTTATAACCTGGATTAAAACATAGGATACTTTTTATCCCGGTAGTAAGATCCCATGGGACAATAATCAAACTTCACGCGGGCGAAGCCGCTGGCAGAAGCTAGTGATATCATAATGAGGAAAGATTAGATTTTTTGTTTGTTTCGATTTAACTCAAGAACTCCCCAACCTATTTAAAAAAATCTTTCATCACTACATTTTTACCGAGTAACATAGACTATAAATTATATTGATATCATGCAAATTAGACGAGCTATCAAAATTTTCGCGGACGAAGTCGCAGGCGAAGTGCTAGTGATCAATGAAATTGGATTGAAAAAAGATTCACCTCGATTACTACGATCAGCAGTCGTACTAACAACAACCATTAGACCACAGATACGAAACATGGATTACAAGATGATGTTTAAGGTAGATGCTCCAAGTTGCCCGCGAAATTCTAATATTTTCTTACGTTTTTTGCTATTTAAAAACGCCAGTGTTGTATATTGATGGAAATATGATTCGCGGCTGTTAGACGTATGTAGTTACAGAACTATAATTATCAGAATCATCAATACAACCCTCCAAGTTCATGAGAGTCGATTGAATGACTTTTTTTTATGAAATTGTCATTCAATCGGCTGTCGGTCGCCGCAAGAATAGGCCCAACTAGTACAAGTCAGGAGCTAGTCAATTTCTGTGTGAACACTGACGGAAAATCACCTAAATCTTTGGAAAAAAAGACATCTAGCTCTCAATAACGAAGTCTCCGTCAAAAACAAATGATTGCGGCCGCGAAAACGTAAGGCGTCCAAACACATGTTCCACTCACGTCGAGCAAACAGTTCTAGTTCCTAATGATTATTGAAATCGCCGGTTGCCCAGTCTATTTTTGTATAGGAATTCTAAACGTTTCTTGCTAGAACGTGCTGTGTCTAATATAAGTATATGGGTTTCAGTTACTTGTAGATATAGATTTCGAGCTATGTATGTTTTGAATTGTCTTGATGGCTGGATCTTTTGGTTTCAGCTGATTATCAAGCCCTGAGGTAGTATCGCTACAGCGAAAATGAGAACGGAGAACCAAAAATCCACCATCCATTTGTTTCCGAGTCATGGATGTTTATATGTATAATAAGTATGTATTTACAAACAAAAAAGTATATATGTAGTATATCTACTACCTGGTGTCCATGACACAAGCCTTGCTTAGTGTGGCACTAGGTGGCGCTGTGTGTTAATGTCCAGCGATATTTAATTATTTATTTTATTTTTAAAAATGTATGGAACTACTGCTTATCAGACCTCAAGAACCCAGTTAATACTGGGTAATACAATCCCTTGTAAAGACTGGTTGTGTGACTTTTGGGCCTGTCTACCTGTACCTAATGACTTTAAATTATGTAGTTATGCCATAAGAAATTCTCGACTTCATACGCCTAAGAATTTCTCGTATACAGTGCTCTGGTTTAGCAACTGCGAGGTCCACTGTACATAAAAGCCAAAAAATCAAGAACTCGATTACCCAAAGTCATCAAGTTAAATGCAACAATACATCACTTGGTACAGTTTCACGTGCTAACGATCGTTAGCAACTATCATGGTCTACAATTAAACGCGAGTTTTTTCGGTGATTACTGGTAAGCCGATGGATGGGTATCAATCATTGGTGGGGTAATGAAAATAGGTAGGGAAGTACTTGGGATATGTGGTTAGAATTGAAAAAGAATGAGGAAGAAAGAGCTTGGAACATTTCACGCATAAAACGTGTATCAATCGATAGCTGTCTTAAATACAAACAAGTTTTGTATTAATCTAAGTTGTGCTGAAGATGTGGCTCAGTGAATAAACTTAAACCTTGATAGCTCGTATCTCGGAAGCGTGACACTTTAGAACATTTTGCCTTGTACGAAACTTGTTTCTATTGATACCAGCTATAAATTAATATTAGTCTTATGCGCGGCCGCTACTTTGAAAAAAAAAACAAAATGGCGGAGGAAAATCCTGCCAAAAAATTCTTCAAGAAGACTGAAGAGCCTACAGCCTACGCCTGAGCCTGCGTTGGCAGGTCCTTTACTAGATGACCTGGTGAAGGTTGCAGGGATATAAGCTGGATGTGAGACACATGGGTCCGGTCAATGTGACGACACTTGGGGGAGGCCTATATCCAGCAGTGGACGTCTTTCGGCTGAAATAATGATGACGTTGATGATGAAGAGTCTATGATTGTACTACCGACCGATTGTTCGATTATGTATATGAGGAATGGGGAGAAAAGGGTAGGTCGGGAATTTGATTTTCACTCTTACCACAATAGTATATAATTAAGCTTAGAGTGAGTTTATAGAAAAAATAGGTAACCTTCTGTTAACAACTTAACAAGCAAAGTGACATATTCTTTCCATAGTACAGACGCCAGCAGGTCAACCTAACCGAATCTGTCAAATTTTGCTAATTGAACGTGAACCTTCCGATTTTGTGATAAAGTTGAAAATCTTTTGCAGAAATTTGACAGATTGTGGTAACTTGATGTGCTGGCGTCTGTACATGTTAACAGCTAAAGAGTATTTATGCTATTTTGTTAATAATTAGAATTTCTAAACGTAGCTTGATAAATGCATAATTAGAATTCAATTAAGTACCTACACAACGCGTTGATCAAGGCTGGTGATCAGTTCTCGTTCTCAGTCTATATACGATACAGCCCCTGTCCAACAGTGGGACAGTTAACAGCCCAGCACTTTTGTCAATATATAATACTGTCAATATCTAAATTAGGATTTATCGGCTACATTTTCTGTTAACATCGCATAAATAATCCTGTAGATTTCCAACCAGCGTTTCTAACTACAACAAATTCATAGCCAAGTCCTTAATATACTCCAACTTCCTTATTTCATAACTTGACCATTAAGGCAAGCCACAAGGCAGGTGCCTACCGCGCATGCGCCGCTAATGTCAGAGTGGCGTGCGCGTCGGCTCATTACCGAAGCGCTTCCGAAGTGTTACGACAAAACCCGAAGTGTTACGACAATAGCCGAACGCTTTAATTTTAACGTGTTTAGGAAACTGTTGGTAATTGAGGGTAGGAAATAATAAGATGGAGGAATGAGTGAGAGAATATTTAATTGGTTGTGTACATAATATCACGCCTAGTATCCCTGATGGGTTAGGCAGAGGGTTACCTGATAGAGCATCCACATGTCGCCAGTCAAGTTAGAGTTCAATGTAATTGGGGCGGGCCTATTGCCATCAATCGGGCACAAATACAAACAGAGAAATCCCTGACGGAAAAACCAAGTACCACTTTTTCCGATCCGGGAATCGAACCCAGGACCTCGAGGTCAGTAGTCGCAATTACAACCACTAGACCAACGAGGCAGTCTGACTAATCATACTACACCTTGGTTTTTAACATTTGATATAACTTACCCTACATCATCTGCCTAGCCTTTTCCCATCTATGTTCGGGTCGGCTTCCAGTCTAACCGGATGCAGCTGAATACCAATATTTTACATGGAGCGACTGCCTATCTGACCTCCACAACCCAGTTAATACTGGGTAATACGATACAACTTGGTAAGACTGGTTGTCAGACTGTTTGGGCCACTGACTACCTGTAACGACTGCCAAAGATGGACAAATGACAGCCGGGACCAGCAGCTTAACGTGCTCTCAGAGGCACAGAGGAAACTCGGTATGTTAGGGTGATCACCCATCCACAGACCAACCTAGGCAAGCACGGCTTAACCTAAAGATCGATCCGAGAGACTGTTATTATTTTGCCACGAGCTCCTCCCAAACGAACCCTGCATCATTAGTGTCTAATTTCAACACACATGAAACTATTCTACTTCTCATTACCGACTTCCTAAGACCAAACAAAATAAATATAGTACTTATGTATTTTTTTTTAGCTACAGCATTTAGTCATGGCCGAATGGGCGCAGTTGCTCGTTTCGCGCCATTGATTCGGCTGAATCGCTTCTGTCAAGGGTCCAAATTATGTTTAATACAATAATTGATATAAAAGGACTGTGGGTCTGGGTACCTTGTTTGAGCTTGTTATAGCGGTGTTTCCAAAAAGAGAACATGCTTCAAAAGGGGTGAAGTAGGTACCTACAAAGAAGTTTGCTATTTTGGTGGAAAAAATGTAATCCTTTTTTGCTGTTACCAAGAAATACGTGCGAAAAAAGACATACAAATTGGTTCAGTAGTTTAAATGTGAAAATGTACCAAACTGACTGACAGATTCCCTTACGCTGTAATGATTTAACTGAAATGATATATCACTGGTTTATCGATAGGGCCGAAAAATTCTGGAATGGTAACCGCGAACAGGAAAATATTGCGTTTGAAGGCCACTAGGTGGACCTACGACCTAGTGAAGGTTGTGGGGGTCCGCTGAATGCGAGTCGCACGGGACCGGTCAATGTGGCGACACTTGGGGGAGGCCTATGTCCAGCAGTGGACGTCTTCCGGCTGAAATGATGAGATGACATTGGTTTCGTAAACATTTCTTCAGGCAACTGAAGATTATGGACATCATTGTAAAACCTTTCTATTGGATGATCAATCGTGGTATCTGTGGAAGTGGCGTTTATTGTCAAAGCGTTTGCAATACTTATAGGTATTTAAAACCACAAGTTCCTCAGTGTTCATGCAGTACAGTGGGACCTATCTTTTCTCCGAATCACAGCCTTTGCAACACCATCTCTTTTTCACACACATTCTAACCTTAACTTCTCTCCTTGTCAACAGAGACCGCCATCGTCATCGTTGTCTTACGGTGGCGCGGTGAACGACGACGTTCGTTCTCCGGGCTCCGGAGGCACCCCTGGACCCCTCAGCCAGCCCCCGCCGCAGACCCTCGATGCGACAGATCCAGGTAAGCTCCTTCATTAGAATGATACCCTGGTACTTGTAAGTAGGTTGTATGGTTAGACTGGGAACGTACTCTCTGATATTGTTGGGCAGATTAAGCAGAATATGATCTGTAATTCTTCTTAGATGTTATGCTGTACCTAATTTTGGGATAGGATGATAAAGTAGAGAACTTTAGACGCAGATTTCCTACATGTTCTATGGCCCTAGTACTTTCCTCTGTTCGTAGTAATTTTTGGGCTATGATGTTTAAACAACAGAAGAATTAGAGACAGTTTCTTCGTGTTCTGATAGCCTAGTATTTCATCAAAAGCGCAGCCTAAGAACCTATTAATAATTTTTCCTAGATGTGATGATAATTTGTTATAAGTGCGATAAATGCTTTAGTACAACCACAGTCGCGGTCTTCAGCTAGTCTAAATCAATGACCAATATTTTAATTGCGATATTTAGAGGAAATTCCATAATTATATATTGAAAGGATGAATATAAATAATCATTGGTTTCCGCCGGTGAATACGATTTTAACACCTAAACTCAGGTTATTTGGCTCATTTAGTTAAATGCTCATTATTTCAGCATAAATTACAGTTTTTTGCTGTTTTTAAATGCAACAAGTTGAGTTGTACGTTTTAGGTGGTAACACAGTGGTAGATAGGTGATCGTGTTGCCATACTGGAAGATTTAAGAGACAATTGAAGAAGTAGGTAATTTCAAAATGAATCACAGTCTATTGAACATCATTTTGCAATAACTAAAGGCTTCTAAAATTGAAATCCATCACGGACTTATTAAAATAATTTCAACCGTGTGATTAGTCTGTATCTCATCAGAATATGTAAATTTTAACGATCATAACACTATTTTCTTGCTTCAAACAAAAACAATCTTATACGACGCGTCGCATCGCATGAGCGCACTTCACATACCTAATGATGTTTACTATTGCAACTTAGTAACTACTCGTATCCGTTCTAGTAATCGATTCTCATCGGAATATACGATTATATTTATCGATTAACGACGACCTATCAGGTTTCATAGTCCGCGTAGGTTCCGCACTTCAAAAAGTGATATAGATTACACGCGATTTAGAGCGAGAGTAAAAGTCAATCAAGGGTGTGTTTATGTTACTCCTACGCTTCGGTCGTAACAATTAACATGTCCACACTTGGAATCTAGATCCGACTTGACGCGTCAACACTCTTTGAGAGCCAATTGAAAACTGACAGGTCCACATCGTCACGTCACTATCGCACGTCTGCTTGAAAATTTGTAAAAAGAACTGTGAGGGCTCTCCGGCCGTGCGTTTGTCAACGTTCCGGGATCCGTCACGAACGCGAGAATCACTCGTCACTCAGACGAGACATGTTACCTTACGTATCTCGATCGATTGTCATGTATTCATTCGTAAATGACTGATGGGTGTCCGTAGACCGGGACGTTACGACGTTACAACACTAGCGCCGACCTCACAATAGGTATTGAAATGAGACAGGATTGTGTGCACGTATCGCCGATGCATCTCGGTTTATCGCTTTCATATTCCTATGCGCTGGTAATTTGTGTGGGATTACATTGTGCTATTCATATTTACCATTCAAAATATTCAGGTGCGGTGACGTTTTGATTTTTCCATGTAAAAAATCGGTGTCTCCAAAAAGGTGCGACTACAAAAGACGCAATCACTAGCGCAGCGTTTGACAGCTGTCAAAAATGGCCGACGCGTTGGCGCGAAAAACTAACAAAGCGTCAGCGAGTGTGGTTTTTTTCGCATTTCCACGTAGTTTTTGTGGAAAAATTATGCTTTCGACACACGTATGTGTAATTGTTTGGTTTGTCGCACGGCGGGAGCGGCGAAATGCTGGCCAAATTGAATTTTGTGTAGCCGCGGTGTCCGTACTGATCTGTAACTAGGAACCATTTTGTTTTTTACTTTTTTTTTGGTCTATCCATCGAGAATAAGTAATTGCGTAATGTATCAGTGCGTTGCGGATTGTGAATCGTTTCGTGTCAGCGGGCGACGTCTCTCACGAGTGGAAAAAAGTAATATTATGATTCAGTTGCGACTATCTAAGGTTAAAAAGTTAACAGTTATTGTGCTTTTAACATATTGATATCATAAATCATTTGTTATTAGGTCACAGTTATTACTTGTCAGAAAAAGCTGCAATTAATATTATATCAATATTATCTGAGTAGGTATAATAAATACAATTATTATGTCAGATAAGACGTCTTTATTATCTGGAATGCAATTAAATCTTAATGGGTTGAATACTGAAGTAAAAAGATGCCAAAAACAATTAGAGCCACAGAACCCGTTTCAACAAAACAATAACTGGTCTAATTAAAGCAAAAATTCCCTCGTCCTCCGCCGCGTGCCATAAAGGGCTAACTCACTCCTGTGAATTATTCAAAATTCAAAATTTGCCTATAATTCAATCAGTCCATGTCCCCGTCTCCCCGGGGAGGGGGTGTGGGGGAGCGCGGGGCGATTATTTCAGAATTTAATATTAATTAACTGACGCTCTCGGCGCTCATAATTGCGTTTTTCAATTACCGAATGACAATTATGCGAAAATTTTGGATCAGACAGGACAACGCTGCTAATTGTCAATCGTTGACACTTGTGCAGATGATTTTTTTCGCGTCCGCCATGTTTATTGATGTGGATCAAATTTATTTTGTTTGGTTTAAAATAAGAATTTTATTTCTGTTTGGTTGGGAATGAGGCAGAGATGGAAAATGATTCAGCCTTATTTGACAAGTTAAAAGTCTGCATACATAATTCGTTTTCTGTGTTAGTTTTTATGCATACAGTTAGCTTCGATGTCAATTTTCTCATAGGTAGCAATATCATACTGGGAATGGAATAAAAAAATATGGAATATGCTGTTTATTAGTCTATTCTTCTATGGCCGCAATTTCGATGATCGCATTTGCCTGAGTCTTAAGACATCTCCAAAGACATTTTCAACTCTTGTCAGCTAAAAACCAATCTCCTAGGTTCATAACCAAAGTAGAGCAGAACAGGTCAGTTCCTTTCAAACCACGGCAAGATGCCAGAAAAACCCTAGAGTTTTAAGAAACTCAATAGGGTTTTCACAAAGTGAATTAAATCCTTATTGGCCATGCTAATGGCGGCGTGAGAGCTTGTCCTATGCTGATTTAGTTATTTAAATAAAACATAGGTACTGTTTGCCAGGTGTTACTTTAATGGGGTCCTTGATCTTAGCTGTACTATAATATATCCTTTTCGATTTATTAGGGTAATTACTTCAGTTGTGGTGAGGGTAAAATGAGAAATTTTGATAGTTAGCGTCTTTGTGGTTATTGGAATTTCATAAATTCATATGCTGTGTACAAGAGGCACAGAATCGGTGGATGTGGTGATGTTTTAGAGGAGGACTTGTCTATTATTGAATATTATTGAACGTTTTCCAGCTGATATGATAATGATGGTGAATCATTTCTGATGTTGCGAAGAAAATTTGATTATTTAGAATGGAAGTTGACTTTAATATTGCTGAGAAAACTTTATGTAGATACATTATCAAAAGCATGGAACGATTTTAGCAGTGTAGGGCTCTTGAAAAATTAAATAAAAGGTTCTTGAAAACCGGTCCTATAGTTTTCAAATAGAAAATTGTAACTTAATAACTGACAAACTTAAAACTCAACCTTTTCACTTCAAGTGGGGTAAAAACCACCCTAAATTCAACGGTCCCATGCGCAGTAAATTAGAAAGCAATTCTTAACCAAAAGAGGCGTCAAGTGTAGCTCATACAAAATATGGCGATTATTGTGTTACAGCACCCTTGAGGAGATGGGGTAAACACGGAACACAATTACCTCGCCCCGCTGCCGAGTTCCATATTCGTCACAATTCCGACGTTGCCTTAGTATTCCATCCACGGCTAAAATGACCGCTGAGTGGACATCGTGTGCTTAGAATTTTCTAAGACTATAGTCCCATCCGGGTGTCGGTAAAGCCTTGTCGCGTTGGCTACATGTTTTTTGCGTGCTAATAACAGTTTTACGCAATGTCGTATGCTAAACAGCTTCGCGTAGCGTTTGATGGCGTTTTTTTTGTTGTTTGACGTATGATCTTGCGTTTTAATTGTATTTGCGAGTTATGAGCTATTTTTATGTAAATTGTTAGGGTATTATGTAATTTGAAGGTTTTGTATGGAGATTTTGTTGCACATTTTTAAAAGGTTGTTTGTTAATTCAATTATTCTATTCGTGTTGAAGTGCCGTGAGTTGAGTTTTGACGGTTTTTGAACGAAAATTTAAATTGGCAACGGTTTGAGTCCCTATTAAACTGACAAAATTTTCATAGCAATAAGAAACTTGGACCAAATAAGAATATTTTCTCCATGAAAGTACCCTTCTGAATATAACAAAATGAAAATGCACTAAAGAATCGCCAGTTACTATCACAATGTTCTACCATCAGAACTGCAAGTCAGCTTCAAGTGATCCAATAAAATGAACTCTAGAGACTTCAGCTTATCAATATTTCAGGCACAAAATTGAAAATTACCGGAACCCCCGGCTGACTTACATAACTCAAACCTATCGAAACCAATAAAATATTAACTGGCAACATTTTCCCGCCATTTTTCACTGGCCATTCGACTTTCGTATCACGTCCCGCCCGCACTTACACTCAATGCTAAATGTAATCATAAAATTGTTGTTAATAATTCATGTTAGAGAGGGACGGAGGTATTGGAGTGAGAGGGAGGTGTGTATAGGTGTGGGAGCGGGATTATTAAATTCTGTGAATGCTCACTTTGTATCTAATATCCGAATGTGTTTAATATTAGATTAGCGGAGGGTCGGTGTTTGCCCGACTTCCCCGGGGCGTGGTACTTCGTGATAGATTCGCGTTAAGTTACGTATTCCCCGAATTATGATTGGTGGATGGTTTCTCTTCATTTGGAAATGGAAAATTCGCCCTTTGAACGTGCAGGTAGTCGGGAATCGTTAATAATTAGGAGTATTCCGATACACTGACACGCCTGTAATATGTATTGGAGTTACTTAATATATTGCTGTTTTCCTTGTTATGTTACTAACAAGGTTAGGTAACAACGTTTTGAATATATATGTAGTTATATTGATTTAATATTCTGGTTTGGAACATAAAGAAAATTATAGTGGATTGTCAAAAACATGTAATTTTTACGTGAGCAACATCGGTAGGTTAGTGTCGCTAAAAGTACCTACATAATAACGTTTCAAAATGGGTAATTGCAGTGTGAGCAGTTCATGAGAAAATGCTTCGATATGTCCAACTTAGTACGTTTGTTTTAGTTTTGTGTTTTTCTCGCCTGCACAGATAAGTTGGTTGAAGTATATGTAATTTTGCCATACGTTACGGCCTCACCGTCATATTGATCACAAATTTTCTATTACATTTCTTCTAATGGCCACTCTTTAGTATTTTAAACCTCTTTGTAGTAACCAACCATATTGGGGTCGGCTTCCAGTCTAACCGGATGAAACTGAATACAAGTATTTTACATGGAGCGACTGCCTACCTGACTTCCACAACCCAGTTAATACTGGGTAATGCGATACCCCTTGGTAAGACTGGTTGTCAGACTTTTTAGGCCACTAACTACCTAACAACTGTCAAAGATCTAAAAATGACAGCCGTGGCACGGAGGAAACTCGGTATGTTATCACCCATCCACAGACCTACCTAGGCAAGCACGGCTTAACCTAAAGATCGACTAGAGCGTCTGTTAATATTTAGCTACGGGCACCTCTCTTTGTAGTAACAGCTACTCCTCCAAAATACTTCGGCTCAATATCAAAAAACAAATGAGTAACCATTTCACTGAGCATTAGTCAGTGGTTACCAAAATACTGGTAATCTGACCCTCACCAAGGCTTCCTCATTTCCCGTGTTGTATCTGTGGTTTAGACCTCAGGACTCGTGTATCGTACAAAACGAAATGTTATCAGGTTCAATTACCTGATACATCAGAATTTCTGTTTTTGATCCATCCATCTTGGTTTTTGAAACCTTTGGTTATTCTTGGATCTGATTCTTCTCCATAGAGATTTCACAGTTATTATGCCTTGTGGCTGGTCTATAACTTCTTCTTCTTTATTCTGCAATTTATTTGTTTAATAAATTTTTTGGGAATAATTTAAGTTTGAATTTTGAAGTCCTCGTTTCGCTTATGCAACATAGTTTTACAATTATAATGTTGATCATTATGTTTGTTTCTTTGATTGATTATCTAGTTGTATTCTTTCAGTACACGGATCGTTTATACATCCAAGTTGAGGAGCCTCATGTGTAATTCAAAATTTATTTTCATCATCATCATCATCGGCCTATTAATGTTCCCACTGCTGGGACAGGCCTCCTCTCTATGAGAGGGAATGGGCTATGTAATCCACCACGCGGGCCCAGTGCGGATTGGTAGATGTCACATGTCTTCGAATTTATGGTTCTAGGACATGCCGGTTTCTTCACGATGTTTCCCTTCACCGTTTTGAGAGCAGCGGTGATGTAATAAATTACACAAAGTAATGCGCCTGCCTGGGTTCGAACCCACGACTTACTGAACGTAAGTCGGGGCCGCCACCACTGGGCCACCGCTGCTAAAATTTATTTTATAATCATTTAATCGTTCTTATAACGGCTTAAGTTTATTTCATAAATGTTTATTTTTTACAAAATGGTCCAGATGTGTAAATCTATCTTTTGTTCCATTTTCCGACCTTTCTACAACTACTCCAAAATTATCATTCATTACTTTTTCAAAATCGTCAAAAACATCAACCATGTCTGCCACATCCCAGTCGTCAAATGTCCCCGGTATTGTAATCCTAACATTACAAGGGCTTACTCACAAACCAAAGGGTTGTGTACAATGCAATCACACAGAATATAATTCTATTGTACATCTGTATGCGTTATGTTGGAGTAATGTTTCGGATCATGGGAGCTAAGATGATCTTTTGAGCTTTTAGTTCTATGATTTTTTTCCTCTCTGGTTTTTTAATACTGCAGTTTGATATTATTTTATGAGTTATCAGGCGTGTATTAACAAGTACCTACTTTACCCTTCTTTCTAGATTTTCATAAGCCAAGCTTATTCTTAGACATTTCGATTAGTGTTCAATTTCAGACACTTTCCAATGGTTTAATGGTGTTGCAAGTCTTTGGTGAACGAATATTGTCCTTTCTGATCAATTTATTAGACAGAACATCGTCAAACATGAAATCCTATTCTTTTACAAACTGAATTTTATCAACTCTAATTTCATTTACACCATCGTTTTCATCTCCCTCTTCTCTTGCACCAAAAAATATCATTTTAATAAAATTAACACCAACCCCACGGGACCCTAAAAAACGAAAGCACACATTATCATCACGACTCACATCAAAAGGGTGAGAAGCGTCCAAACTGACACAATGACAAAGTGATTCGTCACACATGACAGCTGCGCGTGCGACGGAGACGGCAAAACAACAAACACCGAAGTGTGAAAGGGACGCAATGAACAAATCGACAATTAGAGCGATATGCGTGCGCGCATTTTTGTCATGTTTAGATTATTGTTAATTTTTGACCTGATTTTTTTGGCGTGAATGGGATTGCCGTCATTTGAATGGGATGCCTGTTTGAGCTCATTGTGTCCTGGTATATTTGTGACAGTTGTTGAGAAGAATGGCGAGTTTCTGCGAATGCAATGCAAGCAGGTGGTGTCGTTTGCTTTTATTCATAGTTCAATTATAATGGACAGACAGTGTCAAACTTGATGATGGCAAAGTTAATAGTAATGAAGCATGATTTATCATCATCAAATTGGATTCCTCTGTTGAAAAATTAGTTATGGCACGTGAGAGAATAGTTTGTTTACATATTCGTCATTATAGTTGGTTATTTTGAGATTGTCATCGTTATTCTAATTTATATCGGCATTCTATTAAAACTGTTATACTTTGATTTGACTGATACATCTATAGCAACCTCTTTAAATACCATGGTGGATGCTTCGACCTCACCTATGCGACACTATACTGTTGTGTATGGCATCCTGATTTCTAGCACTATCTAAATAGATCTTATAACTATTAAATCTTCACAAGCTGTTCTCATGTTCATGTCTCAACAATAAACCTCCTCATTCATCATATTTGTTTCCCATTAGTGTTATGTTAGTATTGTCAAATTTATTCAAAATTAACAATGTAAGTGCATTTGTCCGGACGCATCTTGGAAACTAAGTACAGTTCTCATTACATACCGCTACCGTTCATTCTTTTATAAAAGACATTCTTGTACCGACCAGGTTATGATGACCCAACATTTGTTTGACACCAGAAACCCCCATACATTTCAACCTCTCCCAAAATTCAAGACAGCTCACAAATACCTGGACGACATATTAACATTTTTTAACATTGAAATATTTATTTAAGTAGCCTATTTGTGTGTTTGTCCGTCACTCGAAAGGGCACGAAATGGTAGCAATGTGTCATTTGAAATTTCTTTGTGAAAGTAATCGTTTCGTTTACAATTTTTAAGTTGGTAGCTGGCTTGCATATGTTTAGTGATTATTTTGCATACAATTAGCCGTAGTAAAGACACATAAATTTTTAAATATATTGCTTCACGAATACTGCAGTATCTATTTAAATATAAATAAATAAATATCGCTAGGCACAGCGCCATCTAGTGCCACACTAAGCAACGAGGCTCGTGTCGTGGAGACCAGATAGTTGATATACTACATAGATACTTTTTTTTGTAAATAAATACTTATTATACATACAAAGATCTATGACTCGGAAACAAATGTGCATGCTCATCACACAAACATTTGCTCTTACCGGGATTTGAACCCGGGACCCTAAGATCGTAAGGCAGCCTCACTACCGCTGCGCTATTCGGGTCGTCAAATGAGGGTAGTTATGCATAAATCACAATGGTTTTTATTCTTCATATTTCAAATTCTAACCGCCATTCCGTTAAGTCCGCCATTTTTCTAATTCCAAATCCACAATTCAAATTCAAAAGAAGAATGTTATGCAATTTCACAGTAATTTCGGGTGCAGTGACTTTGTCTTGCGGGCAGGTGAAGTCGGTATGCAGCAAGGAACTGCTCTGAATGTCCTAAATGCCTACACTACAATGTTTGCGAAAATTAGATTCCTGGTAAACTAAAGTGTAACGTGAATACAGTCTAGCACTAGAGGAATTTGAAATGGAAATTATTTTGATTCCATTCCAAAGTCTTGGCTCGCGTGATGGAGGAACGTTTTCTTTGCAAGTAAATAAAAGGCTGGGAATGAAAACTCTTTTAGAGAAGGGAATTATTTTGTTACTTTAGAGGTATTTGATGAAATGCTTTCAATAAAGCTAGGTACTGCTTTAAAAATAAAACACTTAACACTAACATCTAAACATATATTTATATAAAACATTATATATTTAGCATTCAGAAGTGAAGATGTTTAAAATAAGACGACGAGGTACATAAAGTAATGAATACAACCGTTTATTCTAACTTGGAACAAAATATCAATTGCTGAAACTATCCATAACCACAATAAATCATAAGGAATTCAATTAACACGTAATTGCTTAGAAAAGTAGCGAGTAAGTACACAAAATAGGAAAATATAAATCTTACAGCCCTTTGAACGATATTCCCAACGAGTCTACCGCGACCAGAGACTAATGCAAGTCGTCTGTCACTCCTTTCCATAGAAGTCACCTGTGCTACGTACAACCTCATTTCTTCATAATGCTACGCGAAACCTCATTTCTTCCTAACACGGCTTCTCCTGACACCAAGTCGCCCTCGACTTGAAAGTTGTAGGTTGCAGTAAAGTGATGATCTTGATGCCGCATTGCTCCTATTCCAGCATCGAGATCAGGTGTGGACAGCCCTACCGCCACGGGCTCAGGTCAGGCTCAACATCATCAGCTTCGTCATCTGAAAACGTTTGCGATGATTATTCCTTGTAGGCAACAACGCATGCTAATCACGTAGAAATTCAAAGTCCGCAATGGCAAAAATATAAGATGGTTAGCGTCCCAATCATCCCATATCACTGCCAAAGACTTTACCTCAGCGAATAATGACAAAAATATAAGATGGTCAGCGTCCCAACCATCCCATACCATTGTTCACATAATTTCTACGACTAGACTAGACGGTCAAAAGGTCTAGCATTCACACAAAACTAGAAGGTCTAGTATTTACACAAGACTAGACATAATACACAAGGTCAAGTATTCAACAAGACCAGACATAACACACAGGATCTAGATTTCCAACAGTATACCACAACCAGCGCGTACTGCACCAGCAGCGACAGGCGCACGTGTTGCACCAGTAGCGACAGGCGCACGAGTATCCTGCGCCAGCAGCGCGCCCTGCGCCAGCACCGCGCCCTGCGCCAGCAGCGCGCCTTGCGCCAGCAACGTAGCAAGATCTGCGCTAGCAACGCAGCGAGTCCTGCGCTAGCAGCGCGACCTGCGCCAGCAACGCGTCCTGCGCCAGCAGCGCGTCCTTCGCCAGCAACGCAGCGAGTCCTGCGCCAGCAGCGCGACCTGCGCCAGCAACGCGTCCTGCGCCAGCAGTGCGTCCTTCGCCAGCAACGCAGTGAGTCCTGCGCCAGCAGCGCAACCAGCGCCAGTAGTGCGTCCTGCACCAACAGCGCAACCAGCGCCAGCAGAGCGTCCAGCACCAGCAGTGCGTCCAGCTCCAGCAGCGCAACCAGCGCCAGCAGAGCGTCCAGCACCAGCAGTGCGTCCAGTTCCAGCAGCGCAACCAGGGCCAGCAGAGCGTCCAGCACCAGCAGTGCGTCCAGCTCCAGCAGCGCAACCAGCGCCAGCAGAGCATCCAGCACCAGCAGTGCGTCCAGTTCCAGCAGCGCGCCCATGCGCGCTCAACAACACATGCCTTTGGACACACCCGCACGTTTGGCGACACGCGCCTTTGGGAACAAACCCGTGCGTTTGGCGACACACGCCTCAGGGAACAAACCCGCGCGCTAGGCTACACACGCCTCTGGGAACACACCCGTGCGCTAGGCGACACACGCCTGTGGGAACACACCCATGCGCTAGGCGACACACGCCTGTGGGAACACACCCATGTGCTAGGCGACACACGCCTGTGGGAACACACCCATGCGCTAGGCGACACACGCCTGTGGGAACACACCCACTGGATGAACGACTCACGCCTCTGGCAGCACACCCACTGGATGGGTGACTCACACACCTTTAGGCACACGCCCAAAACCATCTCTGAAACCATAAATAGAAAAGAAACAGCACTCAGCAAAACAAAACATTATGACATTCGTTTCTGGGCACGTATTGGGAGTCTGCTTATGTGGTTTTTCCTCAGCGACTAACAAACAGTTTCAAGTTCATGGCTCTCGCATCCCAGGGTCTAGTTTGCTCATTGATTCATCATCGGCTTATTAATGTTCCCACTGCTGGGACAGGCCTCCTCTCTATGAGAGGGAATGGGCTATATAGTCCACCACGCGGGCCCAGTGCGGATTGGTAGATGTCACATGTCTTCGAATTTATGGTTCTAGGACAGTTCTCCGGTTTCCTCACGATGTTTTCCTTCTCCGTTTTGAGAGCAGCGGTGATGTGATAAATTACACAAAGTAATGCGCCTGCCTGGATTCGAACCCACAACTTACTGAACGTAAGTCGGGGCCGCCACCACTGAGCCACCGCTGCTCATTGCTACTTTATTACAAAGGTAAGGTCGACGACCTCGTATTCACAAGACTGGCGGTTGGACCGGTTAGGTGGATCGTACCTTTATTCCTCTTCAGGAGTTCACAAGAGCGACATCAATAGATCTTCTACAAAACCTTTTTTGTTGTTTTTAGAATGCTTGTGACTAGGTCACGCACCAGCGACCATATGGGTGGAGTAGAGGCGTCAGTACCAATAATAAAATTGATGAACACACACACAAACTCACATGCGTTCATGCCTGACAGTTCCGGGGATCAACGACTATTTTCCGTGAGCTCGGCCACACCTGACCAAAGCTTGAAAGCATTGAACCTTCGTTCAGGACGATTTGAATGTCAAAAGTTCTAGTGAGGTACTGCCTCTCTTTGCGCACGTTAGTAATGCTACCATGGTTAAGACTGTCAGCAGTTTCCAGGATTATTACAGTTTTAAACTACGAAGCCACAACTTGCCGATCACTTATAAGGCTTTTGAGAACACGGCGGTTGGTGTAACTTGACAAGAAAGGTGCTTCAAAATATCAGACAAAATCAGCGAAACTAAGCTCCAGCAAAACTAAGCTCCACTATCTATGAGAAGATTGGCGAGAAAATAAACAAAACAGAGAATTATAAATCTATGAGTGCACGGATGCCTTGCACAACAGCTGTAATAACGTCTGTTTAGTTATTCGACAACGCTTCGCTGATTCCTAGATTGTGACCGGCTCTTAGCAAAGCACGTCTCTTCCTTGTGTGCGCTCCATATTTGGGAGTAGTTGTATCATTGGCTGGACCCTGCGTCCCGAATTTTTAAAAACGGCAGGATCAACCGGTTCCATAAGAAGCTTTTTAGAACAATTACGACAAATGTCCTCACTGATTACATTCGTAGCACTTAGGTTCGAGATCGTACGACAAGATCGAGCGTACGTGCTTTTTACGGCCTCTAAAACAACTTACTGTTCGATTTCGGTAGGTTGCTATCTCTGCCTGTTTGACATTTTACTTAGAGACTATTACGGAAACAAAACGTCACTGAAAAACTTTCTTTGATTTTTCAAGTGACAGGTAGGTGACGCAGATACTCGTAGGATATTTCAAGCTAACTCTGTTAATAGAAACACCGATAGCTGTGAGACGTGGCATAATAACTGGCAGTTATACGTAAAGTTACAGAAAACGGGGCTTAGTCAACCCGCCGGAAGACTCAAGTTTACAACTTGGTTTTACGTAAATTGAAAGAATCAAGACTATGTCTTCAGTTGCTAAGTTCGCATTTGCCACGGCTGCCCTATCTTGTGGGTTGTCAATACCGCGTAGAACCAATTATACCGCGTATAACCAATTAAACTAATAGGAGTTCGTAATTCTTCGGTAACTCTTAGCTGTTGTCAAACGTAACAAACTTATGGTACGCCGGGGGTACTCAGCGACATATGTTGTAAAATTGTCGGATGTTGTGTTCATTGTTTCCAATAAAATCCTACTAAATGCGAGATTTTGTGAGTATGGATGTTTGTTTGTTACTCTTTCACGCAAAAACTCTGACCGGATTTGGATGAAATTTCGAACACAGATGGTTTATAACCTGGATTAAAACATAAGATACTTTCTATCCTAGTAGTAAGATCCCATGAGACAATTATCAAA
This sequence comes from Xestia ashworthii, assembly GCA_950022955.1. Classification (NCBI taxonomy): domain Eukaryota; kingdom Metazoa; phylum Arthropoda; class Insecta; order Lepidoptera; family Noctuidae; genus Xestia; species Xestia ashworthii. The sequence continues at coordinate 2,360,782 of OX465566.1, read as the reverse complement.
GTTCACGCGGGCGAAGCCGCTGGCAGAAGCTTTGAGTTAAAGAGGGTTAGACAAAACGTATCCAACGACGAAACGATAGCGTCCCTTTATGCCATATAACCGCCGTATTTATTATAAAAATTCTCCTATTTTACAAGTTCATAAAAAACACAAGAAGTGTCCCTTCAAGTGGCCACGAAAAAAAAGAGTTATCTTTATTTTAGTTTTTGCAGTTTCATCGAAACTACCTTCCTATAATTGTTTCAAAACGTACACCCATTGACGACTCATTTCGCGCATAATATGACTTGTTGTTATTCAAAGACTAGTTTTTCTGAACAGTTGTCAACCGCTATTCAATTCAATTAGTATTTAGGCATCAACCACTATGCCAACTTATTATGTATTGGATCCTTGTAATAAAAGATAAATAAGTGGAAGCGCCTTGTTCAATCTCGCACAACGGAATGCCACTTGTCATCGACAAGGCTACTCAATCTATTGAATGACACCTGTCAATCATACGCATCTTCCACGCTTCATTTGCCGCTGCGAACTGCGACACACGTCGCACCACCTGGGACTTCCCTCTGCTGCTTTGACCCAGGCATCGTTCCACGGACCGATGACCACACCTGGACGACATCGAACCGAGAGTCCAATGGACAGACGAGTTGCCAGTGCGCCCTGACAGATGTCCCAATTTTGGGAAATTCTTTGAGAAATCGCAACAAATCTAAACGAGACCGCTAATTATCCTTGCGCTAAGTACACATTTAGCCTACGCAACAGTTGGATAGAAGGCAGTAGTTGTTTCTTATCTCAAAAATATAATTGAGGCTTTTAGATATGATTTTCAAACGGTATGATGCTTGCGACATAAGAACAAACCAATTTAAATAAAGCTTATTTTGGGACATGAAAAATAAAAGTAGAGTCCAGCTCCTAGAGAAATCTGGCCATTGTTCTTTTAAAATTTGACCAAGTTCGGTCACTGATGACCCATTCATTTAGCCAAACTTTTGCGTCGTCGCCCTTGAGACAAAAAGCTACTCGCGAAAAACACTCGGGAGTACCGCTGCACGGCCCACTTCGTGACGCCACACGTCGATGTCGTGTTTGCTTAGATACATACTAACCAGGGCGACCTCACAGGCTGTAAAGATCTTATACCACACTATGCTCCTTGTGCTGCTCAACGCTATGCTCCTCGCGCTGTCGCGATGCTCCTCGCGCTGACACGATGCTCCTCACGCAGCCGCGATGTTCCTCGCGCTGCCACGATGTTCCTCACGCCGTCACGATGCTCCTCACGCTGCTGCGATGTTGCCCTCGCTGACCACACACTGCTCTACTCACGCAATTAATTGCTACACTCTGCACTGCACACAAAGGTTAATAGATTTTCAACTTTATCGCTAACAAGCATTAAATTCAAGGTTGATTGGGAAAATTTAAAAGCTTCTCCGAATGATTTTACAACATAAAGTATTGACGGTTAGGTTTGAAATCGAATGAGAGAAAATCTGATATTGCTGGTCCTTTGACCTGCACTCAAAAACCGACGAAATATGGAGCGGTGGGCACGACGAGGAAAATGATGTAAGGCATGACGAGTAATGTTGTCGCACTACGTCTCTGCCTAATTTCCTCACTACTTCCCATGCCACTCGTCGAGTGTATGGCAGGCCAATTAAAGCTTCCACGAGAGTAATCACATACGACTAGGCTTTGAAACTGTAAGCGATTGGATCGTTTGTACGAATGGTTAATAATGAAAGACACTCGAAGTTCTTTGGACGAACTCGTTGCGGAACATCGCTCAAGTTTACGGGGCTAAGCTAACACGAAGTGACCGCGAGGCCCGGGTTCTCAGGGTTAGTTTTTCACCATCAGCATACCTGCCTCGCGTGTCACCTTTAGGTCAATCTCATGTATGACGGTGATCACGCCTTCTCAGCATATATATCGCAAAGCTTGATATTCAATCACACACACGTAAAATAATAGAAATGACAAGAATAAAAACGAAAAAGTCAAAAATCGCCATTTTGACTTTCGGTTGAAAGGTAATTGTTATTTTGTTCCTTGAATATTTTACACTTTCGTGGGCAATTTGTGTTCACTATCCCACTTCTGAATTTAGCATTCAGAAGTGAAGATGTTTAAAATAAGACGACGAGGTACATAAAGTAATGAATACAACCGTTTATTCTAACTTGGAACAAAATATCAATTGCTGAAACTATCCATAACCACAATAAATCATAAGGAATTCAATTAACACGTAATTGCTTAGAAAAGTAGCGAGTAAGTACACAAAATAGGAAAATATAAATCTTACAGCCCTTTGAACGATATTCCCAACGAGTCTACCGCGACCAGAGACTAATGCAAGTCGTCTGTCACTCCTTTCCATAGAAGTCACCTGTGCTACGTACAACCTCATTTCTTCATAATGCTACGCGAAACCTCATTTCTTCCTAACAATATATATAAAAACTATAATTTAAATATGCCAAGGCTTGATCATTATACCGTTTTCTCTATTGACGATAGAAATGATGAAAAGGAAGACACTAGATTTAAGATTAAATAAAAACTTTGTATATAAAACAGTCCAGTCGCCAATGTAAATTATCTACTTAATTTAACTATTAGCATACTTTACAAAGATGCTGTCAACATGGATAGACCAGTATCTGAAGAATCTGTAAAAGATAGACAAAGATTGTACAATTACAAATAATGATTCTCTTACTTTAAACTTAAAAAGATGTTGAGTAACCAATTCTATAGTCCTTTTACCCAAAACTGACGTAAAATACATCACTTTTAAACAATATCTGCCTGCAAAGAACTGTGGCAGGATGAAAACAAAAAACTTGACTAAAATTTCAGACAATTCCCTCTCATTAATATGTAAGTAGAAGATTTTCTAACGCTACACAGACAGCCGTGTCGAATCGACGCAAATCTGTTATATCTGACTAGTTAAAATATTCTTCGTTTCAACGTATGTACATAATTTTTACGGTTTTTCAACAACTATCATTTACTTTGGCGACTTTTGGTACATTTTGTTCAGGATTTCTTTTTGTTACATTTTTGGAATTAATCGTTACACATTGTAGTGTTGTTCTAAAATGTTTTTTTTTTTAATTGTTTTAAGGTTTTCTTTTACTTTGAATGGTTTTAGGTCGCGTGTGAAGTCGGTTGTGAATCATTTATCGTTTGTAGGTAGGTACCTAAAGATTTGTGGTTTTGGCTGGGAAAAACGATGTGACTGAATCGTCGATTGTTGATTTTGGGAATAAGACCATCTTGATTGGAAATATTTAGGAGCTGCTCTTGGCACAGTTACAAGCCAAGTTTAATTAAAAGCCTAACCATTTGAAGGCCTTTGAAAGGCACTTTCCAATGAAAAAAATTACTGGGAAATAAAATTAATTCTAGTGGCTTTTTTACAAAGGTGATGCTGATAATATGTTTTTAGTTTACTACATATCCAAATTACGTGGAAATAATGATTTTTCATTTCACACTCTTTCACTGTTACCTATTTCTGAATAGTTTCCTTGCGGGATCCAATACAGTTGAATAGGTTCTCTAGAACTCGTATAGTTTCATTGCTTCGGCGTTTTTCTGGTGGTCACAGCTGTTTATTGTAGGTAGTTTAATAACTACAATAAAAGTATAAAATACTATATTAATCAATCCATCAGTTCGTGAGGTTAGCTCAACAACACAGACTAACATCATTCTTTTATCGCAAATGGACAAGATGCCGTAATCGGTTATTAGAGAATTTTCTTGCAAAATAAAAACTGCAAACGATAGTTGATCGTACAATTTAATTTAAGTACTATACAACTTAGTTGATCAGGAAGTATTCCATTATACCAAAGCTGCAAAAATAAAAGAAAATGGCGTCAATATTCTATCCCTTTACTTTCACTTCTTGTATAAAACTTATGTATCTTTATTTTAAATTTATTGCAACGATAATCTAACGGCTGCAGCTGTTTTTTATTATGGCAACATTTTTATAGCTTATGTCAAAATGTTGTAAAAAGAAGGAGGCTTTATGTTTTCTTTGTCTGTTCAAGTTTTTATTTCTTTTTGTATAGAATAAAAAACTTAAAAAGAAGTGGCTGTTAGTGCTTTTTTAAATTACTTTACTTTTACTTTGCCTATGTACAGACGTACTAACATACATAAAGTCCCGCCTTTTATCTACATAAACATTTATACAGCTGTTTATTTTCAAATATCTATTCCTAGTTAAAATTTATAGGTTGACGTCTCTGTTACCAATTTCAGCTCAATCTAAACTCATTTTATTAAGAGGAAAGAAAAACCCATTAGAAAGCTACATATTTACCGAGTAAAATAGGCTATAAATTATATTGATATCGTGCAAATTTGCCGAGTTATCACAACTTTTCCCGGCGAAGTGCTAGTTAACAATAAAGAAATCACACATGGCCGCCATGACAGTTACTATCACCAATTCCCACCATCACTTACATAGACAAACAAATAATTTATTCATGTGCAAGTCAGGCACACCCATCCCAAATTCCCGACTTAACTTCTGTCAGTCACTAACAATACAAAAATTATCATACCTTTGTCGGGAGGACGCAAAAATATTTTGATTAAAAATTTATTCCACCAGTAAAATGTAGGGTAGATTTTTACACCAGCCGGGATCGAACCCCTGGTCTGACAGATGTCAATCTGTGAAGGGATGCTTGTTTTTTTTTTCGGTCGGAGGGTGTTGGTGATAATGGTCGGAATGCGGATGGTAAGCGTTTGAGTGCTGTTCGATTCTAAGCTGATGTAATTTGTTTTGTTTGAAAACTTTGATTTATTGAACTGATTTTGCAATAACGTACCTTTATTTATAATAGTATATAATATATTACTGTCCCACTGTTGGGCAAAGACTTCTTCTCATTCAGAGAAGACACGAGCATTGATTACCACGCTTGCTCAAAACGGGTTGGCGATTAAAGACTACGTAGTAGATACTTAAGTATATTAATTACAAGTCTAGGTTTCCTTCACCGATGTCTGTGATGTTCAAGATAAACTTAGAAAGTACATATGAATTGAAAAAGTAACATTGGTATTTGCCCGGATTTGAACCCACAACCTCATGCATGAGAGGCGACGCCTTAACCTCTGAGCCATCATGACACTTTTTTTTTCTATACTCTCACAACATCTTATAAAACAAAGTCTCCCGCCGCGTCTGTGTGTCCCTATGTATGCTTAGATCTTTAAAACTACGCAACGGATTTTGATGCGGGTTTTTTTAATAGATAGAGTGATTCAAGAGGAAGGTTTTTGTATATAAATTTACGTGGGTGAAGCTGCGGGCATCGGCTAGTGACTAATAAACGAAAAGGGATATTTGAATTGGATACATTAGTGGAATCTCGACTCTTAGCAGTCAATCATCATCTGCCTAGCCTTTTCCCAACTATGTTTGGATCGGCTTCCCGTCTAACCGAATGCAGCTGAATACCAGTATTTTACATGATGTGACTGCATATCTGAGCGCTACAACCCAGTTGGTAACAGTAGCGAAGGATACATACAACACGATTCCTACCGGCTTCTTTTAGAAAAATGGCACAGTCAACATTCCAAGACAAATAATAAAATCACGTTAAAGAAATTAACTCCAGTTTACCTCTTACAAAAACAGTTTACCTCTTACAAAAATTGACAAATCATCAAATGACTTCTCCCACTCTGGGCTGAGGAGGGAGTGTCAGACTTTTACTGACTAAAACCCATCCATGTTCCTTCCTCGCCCTTTACGTTTCGGGGCCGCGGTATCTCTTTCGAACAGTCCCGCAGCTCACAAAAATTGACCCTGCGCTACTGGTGGGTAAACGACACCCTTCGGCCAAAAGTCCTCCTTCATGCAGGTCTGTAGATGGTTGGTTGGAACTCGTACCACGAATGACTTGAAGTTGATATTGTGGCGCGATTCCAACCTTTCAACCCTCAGAGTCCAGTTGGTCTTCACTTTCAAATACTGCACCACTTCCTCAGTTGTAGTTGAGTGATGCAGACGTGAAAGGTACAGCTGCGTCGTAGGCACTGCAGGACGCAGCAGCATGTTGGGTCCACTCGGAGCGGTACCGCACAGGTTGCGAGAACAGGGCTTCTTCTTCTTTACTCTCTGGTAAGACTGGTTGTCAGTGTTAGACTTACTTAGAAACTTATCTACCTATAGTCTTTTTTAAACTTTCACGATCCCGACCCGTTTCTATATGTTTTATGATGTTATCTACCTATACTCGTAGGTACGTACCTGGGAACGATTCCCCAGGTCGAAAAGTGCTATTGGGCTTTTCCATCAAGAATTTCTCAGTAGCAGCCACGGAGTTTGGATTTGTGCCCGATTGATGGCAATAAGCTCGCACCCTAATACATAGTCATCATCATCATTTCAGCCGAAAGACGTCCACTGCTGGAAATAGACCTCCCCCAAGTGTCGCCACATTGACCAGTCCCGTGCGACTCGCATCCAACGGATTCCCGCAACCTTCACCAGGTCATCGGTCCACCTAGTGGGAGGTCTTCCAGCTCGTCGTCTTTGCCACTCTAGAACTTTTCGGCCCCATCGGCCATCCGTTCTGTGAGCAATGTGAACTGCCCACTGCCACTTAAGTTTGGCAATTCTTCGGGCTACGTCGGTGACCTTGGTTCTCTTGTAATAAGTACATAGCACTTAAACTTATCTGGATAATATGAGTGTAGGTACTATTAGGTACCTACATCTCTGCTAACCATTGGGGGATTACTGCCGTGATGATGTTTATGTTTATCTACCTACTGTTATGTAGTCATCTCGTTTAAAGCGATTTTTCTTTTCTACTTATCTGTCTCACTGATGGGCAAAACACTCCCCACAAAGTCTATGTCTTGATAAAACAAAATGGCCGGTCAAAGGCGGTCACTGGTCATGGTACACACAATTGTCCACATTGACCGGGTGCTTCGAGTAGACATTTCACAGTAATTATGAGATATGCACATAAATGTTAATGTCTTTACGTCTGTCAATAATACTAGGCTATATGGACGGTAACCAGTAGGATTACTCGTAAAAAACCTGCATCAAAGATCAGCTGCACAAAATAGCGAAACGTTTTATTTATTGTCTTCGGTTTACTTTCAAAAATATCATAACCTCTTTTTAAAATAATTCTAAATTCAAAAAAAACATACACATCACTATTCTAGTTATCGAGCCTCTACTTTTAGGGTTCCACACATAAAACACATACGCAATATAAGAACCTTTACCGTGATATTTTTCTCCAAAATTATAGTGTATGATTTGGTACATGGTCCCTCTGGGAGGGCTGAGACTCGAAAGGTATTCGACGAGATTCGCCGGCCCTCCGGCCCTCCCCATGCGCAACCAAACCTCTTATTAGGAATAGGCTCCAATACCGCTGTATTATATCGCTCAAAAAAAGTATGTAAGTGAAACTTTTTCCTCCTATAAGAATACTGTACTCAAAATACGTCTTTCTAATTGGTTTAAACTGATTTTCATTTCCTCTAAGCAGAAAATAATTTTCTCATTTCCCGAGCATGTTGTTTACGATACAAGAAAAAGATACTGGAATTATTCCAGCTTGTTACTCCGGGAGCGAAAGCTTCATAAATAAGAAACAAATACCTAGTTACTGCCACAAATAAGTATTATCCTGGAAGAAAATAACTTGGTAAAGAAACACCGGATAAATTACAAGCACCTGAATAACAAATATGGCGGCTTTTAAGGCGCGTAACTCGGAGATGCGACAATAGTTTTGCTTACCGACCAAAATACAAAAAACTTGGCGGAATTCGCGGTCATTCTTAGTAAAATATATAGAGCAATAGTTCCCCGGGCTATTGTGTCCGTCCGTCCGTCCGGCCAAACATCGGCCCTTTCATTAGCCCCCATGTAATTTATTTGAAAAAATATTTACGAATTTTCTTGTACCTACACCGCACCATTTTGTTGCGATATATGGTAACAGCAATTTTGGGTTTTCCGCTCACATTTTTGCATGTTATGTTGCCCTAATAGTTTTGTTTAGTAGTTTTTGCTTATTAAATGTTTTTTTTCTTGTTTTTCCAGGTAAGCGAGGCTCTATTGTTTGAGAAAACTTACATTGGTAAGTTAAGATATTACAAAAAAGGATATTACATAGTTAGTATCTCATTTTTTTTTCTTTGTGGGAGAGAATTAAGTACATTCCATAGCTGCATTCATATTCAACCGAAAGTTCCCATCAACATAAGCAGAGAAAGTTAAAAATCCGATTTACAACGATTATTTTAATTTATCCGTTAAATCCGATCCATTACTTACTGTTCTAGGTTTAATGTCAGTAATACTTAATTCTCATCACGTGCACTCCGTCTGCCGGTCCCCTCGGAGGCCTAGCGACATTTTATTTAATCAAGAACACTTTTTAACATTCTTTCGACGTACTCACAATATTTTCTAAACGTGGACATGAAAAAAAAAATAACTGACGACACTTCTTGCTTTCATTAAAATGAAACGATGGGCCTCACTTGAAACGTACAAATTAAAACGTTAAAAAACATATATTTTTCAGCTTTATATCGTTTTTCTCGTTAGAAAATCATATAATACTGCGTTTTACTACTTTTAAACGTTCTCAAATATCGTAAAATTAAGGATACGTACGAGAAATAGCGTCTTAAACGGTGATTACTAGAAAAAATATTAATGAAACCATTATTTATAATTTCCATCGCGATCGCCATAAAAATATGTTAATTAAAATGGATTTTTCCCGAATTATCCAGCGTCCAGGGCCGCATTCTAACCAGGTTTACGGCGTCGTAAAATAATCTTTTTTTACTCGCGTGTCCTGCGTTCGCGAGCATAAATTTAAGATTTTGTCAGATTTATTAAGTAGGTCTTGTGTGAATTTGTCGTAAACGTCCGATAGTATTTTACTGCCGTTGGATTATTACATTTTTTAAGTAACAAAAAAGTAAGAACACCTTGTCGCGACTCAGAGCGTTTTTAATTTCATTTTTTTTTTACTTTTTTCGATCGTTAAACCCGGGGGCTTAAAAATCTTGGGGTCAATTAGACCTATTTCAACAAAGCCCATAAGATTTTTTCATTTACAATTTTTATTGGCCCATAAAATTTTTAATTGTAATAAATATATTTTGAACACTTTAACGTCTTTACTCTTGATGACGCGCGCGGGACATCGTAAAATGTAGCAGGAAACAAGCTAAAGCATAGAAATGGACCGAAATTAAAGAAAATCCTAATTATGTTTGATCACATAAATTTTATTGAAATAATTTGTACCAAAGATTCTTAATCACTATTTCTCAGTAAGCTGTAGACATTAAAACACGCTTGAACGATGACTTTAATTATTGTTCACGATAGAAAGAGTTCCCCATTAAAGAGTTTCAAACTCAAATAAACTTATCATTCGGAAAAGTAAAATATTAAAAATGCATTTGGCTGCATTTCCTTTTATTTTTCTTGCTTTTTCTTCGGCACGGTCCCTTAATGACTCGGAGCATTAGTTATCTTTAAATTACGATAGGTACTCCTCCGGGGGGTGGAAAAGAAAAAAAGGTAAAGATTGAAGGGTGAAAGTGGCCGGGAGGTGATGATAACGAGGATTCAAATAGGGCTCTTATCTCCCGCTTTTTGTGATAGTCAGAAAAAGTAATTAAGTCTTTTTTTGTTTTGTCAAAAAAGAAATTAGATTTGAAACGGGCTTTGGGTTTCAGTTAATGTATTTGTGATGTTCTTAATTAGGAGATTGTGCATCTTCGGCGAATGTTTTTAGTTTTTATTTTTATGTTTAATCGTTCCTCCATAATTCATTCATTGTTTACTGGCGTCGTGTCCCGTGAGATATTGATATCGAGCGACGCTTCAGTGATTGTGAATAGAAAATATTTATGAAACAGTTCTTCTTTTATGTAAATTGTATCATAAAAAATGTTTGTTCATTAAGGCCATGTTTATGAGATCTAGTACATGAAATATGTAGTTATGTTTCATCTAGATTGCACGCCGTAAGAAAGCTATCATTAAAACCTATAAAGATAGGTGTAATGCCTTAGAATGAAGCACATGTTAGCTGCCACACAATGCACAATTATTTATGTATCTCTACTCTACTATTATTGCGATATTCTACTAGTAAAGTAACACCTAACAATTCTTTTGAATATTATCTTTGATTACGTTCCATTAAGCGTAACATGGAACGTAATAATTAAAATAACGCAATCGACATTAAAGAATAAAAAAGAAAAATTATCAAAAAGAAATGTCAATTCCGACCCTCTTTCTTCTAATTAGAAAGAGACACAATATGTACGAATACAAGTGAATAAGTGGGACGGGAATAGGAAAGAGGGGTGAAAGCAACGAAGAAAAAAGCAGGTATTGTTTTAAAGACAGTTTTAATTTCCCGAAGGTAATTTATCACGACGCGGTGTTTTGGCGCGCGGCAGGAGTGTGTCCGATCAATATATATGTATACTGGGCTTAGGATTCCGTTAAAAAGGCAGTTGGAATGTAATATTGTCTGAATGAAAGTAAAACATGTAACAATATTTTAGCTAAACGAAAACGGTATGTAGGTATCATGAAGACATAAAGTTACCAAACATTGGAGGAGGAATTGAGGAAAATACTGGTTATCTTGTCAGTATTCAGAATCAGTTCTTTCAGTTAAAAAGAAAAACACCCAAAAAATAAATGATCTCGGAACCCATTTTCGGTAAAAAGCACTCGCACTGACCGTTTTTTACCGCGCGGCGAGGGGGAGTGTTCCCGCGACGAATTCAAATATAGAACGCTACTTATGTTTTCGAAATAAGAATAATATTTTTGAATACGGAATGCCTTTGCGGGTGATCGGTTTAATTTCGGCAATTTTAGAAATATTTTGGTTTTGAATTGGATTTTTGTTAAAAGGGCAGAATTTTAGATTGAAATTTAGGATAGGACGTTACGTAATAATAATATCTTACTGTGGGACTGATTGTCTTAACCAGAGCGATGTTTCTTTAAAGCAATGAAGAGGTATCACCCACCTTCAAAATCTGACCCAAATGACGAATCACAATAAGGCCCGCGAATCAAACCTCAAACTCCATAACCTGCTTATACGGCCATCTTACAACCACGTGGGCAGCGATCAGCATACAATGACCTGTCACCATACAACTGTTTGCAAATCAACCATTGTGGTACATTAGCTGGTTTCAATCGCCTTCCAAATTCGAACGTTGGTGGTCTTGGTCTCCTCTTGTGTTATGCCGCCCTGGTACTTTTTGAATAGATGTCGCCCTGTCGGTGATGACAGATGGTGATTGGTGATTGATGTTATCACTTTTTGGTGATGACAGGACAGTAGCTTAGTTTAAGCAAATCAACATAATATATCTCTATTTACAGTTGTCAATAAATAGTAAGTATCGCCCCATATAACATAGTACAAAAACATAACTACCAGCTAGCCAATAGTTCGAGCCCAAGGCACGACGCGCCTCTGATTTTTCGGATTCATGTGCGTATGGTTATTCACTGGCTTAGGTGAAGGAATACATCGTGAGGAAACCAGCATACCTACCTGAGAGATATTTCTCGAAGGCATGTTACCTAATCCAAGTCAGAGGCCCTGAGCGGCATTAAAACTCTGACACCAGGTTAGGCAACTTAACCACACGATAAAGAAGAAGAAAAACATAACTGGTGAAATGTAGGTGTGAAGATGACTTCACACCTACATTTCACCAGTTATGTTTTTGTTCTCTCTTTATTTACTGTCATGAAAACCTGAGTCTTCGAGAATAATTAGCGGTAATTCTTTGATTACTGTGTTAGTTGAATATTATGTAGGTATAACTAAAGTAGTGTTACTTAAAATAGGAAGCTTTGTGCTTGCTTGTTAAATAAACGTCTTGCTTATAGAACTTACTTTCATACTTGCTTTTCTACTAAGTAGTTTTAAATCCCTAAACGTACCTAAAGTAGAAGAATAATCAATGATTTCGAACTTATTTTCAACATTTTAAGACGTGATTCAACTTCCAAACATGTGTATTTAAAATAACAGCTATATTCCACAAATACATTAAATTACAAGACAAGTATCTTAAAGTCAAACTCTAGCGCATTCCAAAGTTTCAAATAACTTCGGCTTGCTTTTAAAATAAGCGGCTTTTCTTGTAGAGCTTAAAATTCGCTTGCCATGGCCGTCGGCATCGCTTAGCAATGATGCGTGAAGCAGTTCCGAGGGAAGTGTGTTTCGCTTACAAGCGATGAGCAATGGGGTGCTGAATTGAGCACTATTTTGGAATCTTTAGAGTTCAATTTGGATTAAGATGGAGGGAGAATTGGGAAGTGATTGTCCGGTGTGATGATATGATGTTAATACGTACGAGACTCCGGTAGTTTTGGTGGAATGGCCATATACAAGATGTAAACCGATTCAAGCCGTCAACCAAGCATATGTTACATCAAACTAAGTAACTGTACGCAACAATGATTGCTGGGAAACGACTTCTTTTTGGGGTGCAAATGCAAAATCATGTTTTGTGGTAGAACTCAATGTACGTACAATGTTAAAGCCCTCAGAACATTGTGCTGATAGAGATAAATTGAATAGTATGGGGATCGTGGAGGTGTAAAAATCTTACATTAGAATGTTGTTAAAAAAAAAAACTCGTCAAAAAGTTGGAACTTGGACCTCCAATATCTCCGTAACTAGGAGGTTCCCAGATATTATTTATTAATTTACTTATTTATGCACAAAATACTTAAAAGGGCAATATATTAACATAGAAGAGCACAAAGATACTGCTTATTTCAAAAGAAATTTAATTTAATTTCCTTTATTCCGTTATTTACATATAAATTTACATTTTTATTCTAATATAAGATTATATAAAAACATTTAAAAATATAAAAAAATAGTAGTCCACCAGCGCCGGGAACAGGGTCCGAGCTGCCGGTGGTCAGGGCTCTTGAGAGAGGAACCTCCTAACAATACGCGCCGTGTCCAGAAGTACTGTTTTCTGAATCAAGCCCTTGATCCAGCTGCCAAGCGAGAGCCTCCTAAGATGTTGGTCGAGGCTCTTGGCTATTAAGCCATTGGCCGACACGACTATCGGCACAATGACTGCTGTACTCACATCCCACATGTCGACAACCTCGCGAGCCAGATCTAGATATTTGTTTTTTTTATCTTGCTCTTTCTGTATTTAATTTTATTATTAAATTAAATAATAATATTTGTTTTTTTTTTTTTTTTTTTTTTCTCTTAAATGGTGTAGAACAAAAAAATAATCGCAATGACGAGGAGAACAAGTGCCTTTCGGCTCCGTTATGGGTATTTTACACCCTATATATTCTATTTCAACTATCAGACTGCTTCGTTGGTCTACTGGTCGCAAGCACGACTCCTGAACATGTGGTCCAGGGTTCGATTCCAGGGTCAGGATTGTGTTACTTATTGAGTTTTAGAAGCAGCCACGGCGGCGTCTGTTTTTACGCCCTGTTGTTGGCAATAGGCTCATCCACAAGGGACTTAAACATTAATGGCGAAATGTGGATGTTTTATTAGATACCTATCTAACACTTCGGGTGTTAGAAGCGTAATGTTATGTTATGTTATGACGTCATCTATCTAATAATTACATGATGGGAAAATGCCTCTCTCAATGATGATCCATTGGTAAACTGCAGTTTGTCGCTGAACAAGTCCAGCAATGATTAAATCTGTGTGTTCAGCTCGATTTAATTCTTTGTTAATTCAGACAGAGAAACAGATGACCTTCAGACAATCTGACATTCTATTCAGCTGCAAAGCATTGGGGTTCTAGGTTCGATCCCAAATCATCATCATCATCAGGCGATTAATGTTCCCACTGCTGGGACACAGACTTCCTCTCTATGAGAGGGAATGGGCTATAATCTACCACGCGAGCCCAGTGCGGATTGGTTGTGATGTCTTCGAACTTTTTGGTTCTAGGACATGCCGGTTTCCACACGATGTTTTCCTTCACCGTTTAGAGAGCAGTGGTGATGAAATAAATTACACAAAATAATGCGCTTGTCTGGGTTCAAACCAATGACTTAATGTGATCCAAGATCGGGCAAAGTATTATTGAGTCTTCCCGTTAACAATACACCTGTACCTACCCCTGTTTGGTACACGAGCGTAATGATATTAACACTAGTTCCCAGTTGGAGTACTAGGAAAGCATAAAACTCATACAATACGAAACCGAGAAAGTACTGGCGTGATATCAGTCCATTTGACAAGAATGGCAACTTTTTGTTCAAACGTGAGTTTCGATCGCCCAGACTTTATGAGCTGGAAAACATAACGGTAACTACTTAGGTGATTAGTAAAGTACTTACTTTTATTAAGAGTGGATTTATTACTTATTTATTATGTTTTCTGTTACGGTATTTTTCTTAAGTATATCAACCGCCTGTGATCTAGGTTTGAATCTCACTTTGCCTATGGTGTATAACTTTTGTGGTTACTATGGCAACGCTTGATAATCGCTTCGTTATTCGTCTCAAGACAGAAATACAATATTGATGACAAACCTCGAATAATATCTCTTTCGACTAGATGGAAATAATAAATATAAATATCACTGGACATTACACAGCGCCATCTAGTGTCACACTAAGCAACGAGGCTTGTGTCGTGGACACCAGATAGTTGATATACTACATAGATACTTTTTGTTTGTAAATACATACTTATAAGACATAAACATCCATGACTCGGGCACAAATGTCCATGCTCATCACACAAACATTTGTATCTACTGGGATTCGAACCGGGGACCCTAAGAACGTAAGGCAGCCTTACTACCGCTGTGCCATTCGGGTCGTCGGAAAAGAAACTTGCGTTTAATTTCGTTGCTCTACAAACTCAGATTTGTTTTCAGTGTCCAGTTGAAAGCTTTCCTCTTTTTCACCACCTCTTTCAATATTGCATAGAAAACCATTTTCCTTCCTGTCTATATCATTATTATTTTACGTTCGACAGTCGCTAACGACAGGTAGCACTCGCATTATCTCAGTAACTCTTACAAATTGCGTCGCATTTTCCTCCAGATCTTCTAAATTCCTTTAAACAACACCAACAATGGATGTCCACAAAGGTAACTCCGGTAGCCCAGAGACAAAAAAAATGTCTTCCCATTTCCACCTAGCGATTGTTTACCAGGCTAACATAAGCGTACAGGTGGTACTTGAACAGCATTTGCATACGTAATGGACGAAACAAAGGCTCTGCCTCGGCCGGCCGTGCGCGCTCATGCTACCCCGGTTAGCATTGTAATAAATGCTAATGAACATTAGGAATGTTAAAAAACAAATAACTCGAAAAAATAATAGTAACTCCTTGAGGTTTTGAACGCCGGCTGATTTGACTCCCATTTTAGTCAGCTGTACCGCATTTAGGCTTCAGTATTTCTTCTAAACAGCCATTTTATCAAAAAATCCCTCCGGCAAGCCGCAGGAGGAGGTAAATTTCGAAGAAGGTGCTGGAGCGTCCGACTATTGAAAATTTGTATAAAGAGTTGTACTTATGTGTACAATCTACAAAAAAAAAATATGATTTCAAAATCGTTGTCCTGTAATGGAAAGTTTACCCTTTTTAAATTCTCTCATAAGAGTTTAGCATGGAAACGCCCTCAAATGTTTAGTTATAATTTTTTATTTCGAAAACTATAAGTTTTATCGCTAAACTTTGAAGGTAACAATTGTAAAGTAAACAATTTGCTTTCAAAAAAAAATATTTGCGACGCTCAAAATGTTTACTGTTTCGGAGATATGATTTTTTTTTCGCAAAAAATTAGGAATTTTCAACCCCCTCCCCAATTTAGGGGTTGCATCAAAAAAGTTTTAATTTAAAGATGTCCGTATTTGTACTCAGAATGATAAAAATGAGAAACGGTTCAAAAATTTTCCATAGGAAAAAAGTTATGGCCAAAAAACTGATTTTAGAAAAACCGCGCCCCCGCCGCCCCCCATGGACGAATTCCGCCCATTCACGAACTTAGCCTAAGTTTTGACCGTTTCGATTTTTTGGCCAAGTTTGAAAGCAATCGGTTCATAATTGCGACCTGTAGAGTGTGGCTAAATTTTGTTTGTCACCCATATACATACGTATTCTTAAATATCCCCGTAGGTGAGAGACCAATAGGTAGATTTTTTTTTTTCAAAAAAAGGAAATCTACCTAAAATAAAACTGAGTTTTAATAAAAACGTTGGCTCTGTTGCGCAAAAAAGAGAAACAGCTAACAAACCCATTCAGGAAACTAATAATGCGAACGTATAAAATTATTAAGCCAACTATCGGCATAAACACAACAAACATCTCATTAACATGTAAATTAGTTACAACCCACAACAATAACGTAACCTAACCAGGGTGGAAGCAACAAAAAGAGCTTTAAAGGATGAAAATGAATACCACAGAAAACGTAGCGATTTTAATTAGAACGGTCCTCGCCTGAGGCACGACCGCAGTCCGTAAACCGAACTACCGACCGGCGAACATTAAAAAATTAACTTCTATTTTTGAATTTCATCTTTAATGCTGACAATTTTTAATATCCGTCCGTCTATGCTGGCCTGGTAATTAAGATCGGCTCGTCTTAACGCCTTTGAGACCCACAAAACGATTAAAATGAAGAGAAGTGTGTTCGATGGATCATGTGTTTTTTAAGGTTCAGAACGTAGAGTAGATAGTTTGCGAGAAATGGCATGCAAAATACTAGGGCTATTTCCTACAATTGCTCCATTATTGAGTTTTTTCTTCAATATCTGTCACAGACAGGGAAAACTATGCGTTCATTACCCATTTAGATCCAGAAACCACATCAAGTGACTGTGGCTGTCATATCAACTATATTTATGGTGTAATCACGTCTCTGACATAGACTTTTTTGTCAAATAAAAGGACGTTACGACCAACGTAAATTCTACCAAATTATACGTTTGTACATAAGAAATGCTGACACAAAAAAAAAGTATAATATGTGGTTCTTCCCGGATATCCGCATACGAACGACAATATTTGACCGTATTATGATCCGAGCGCGTATTTCTTTCCGTTTGTACGATATTTTTCGCAAAAGGAAAATCCAAGGGGGCCGCGGCCCATCCGTATATCATCCCCGTGCACAGATTTAACCCCAGAAACAAGACCGAAATCTCCATAGGAATTGTTTGCGGGCAAATATCACTGGTTCAATTTTATCATACGAATGGCCGGACCTAAATAATACCACCCCTTATTATCATATATTTCGGTATGCTACGGTGCCATGCGGCGACGCGTACCTCTCACCGATGTGTTCCGCTCACGAAAAACCCAAAGAATTTGTCGATCGTTATTAAAAGTTCGATGCGAGCCGTCTTTTACATAATGTAAGCTCATCCAATAGAGTGAAAGTAAATAGACGATGGCCCGAGAGGGGTTGAAACCGAAAAACCGCAAGACAATCCCGAAATTCATTACACGCAGTAGGAGAACATCGCCGGAATTCACAATATTGAAATCGTGGAGCCACGCGCGTTGCCCCGCGCCCGGAGCCCTGCGTACCCCGCGTACCGCCGCGCAGATATTACAAAACCCCAATGTAAACGGTGCTATTATTGCAAACTAACACGAATAAGTAAATCGCTCACTTTACATAACCGAGCGCTCCACTATATCCTTCACATAACGAGGATCACTCGACATACTTCGTCCCGCGACCTCACCGATGAAGCATTACAAAAAAAAACATTACAGTCGTAAACAATGAAAACATATCATAAAACAATTTAGCCGGTAATCCCGACTATAATTTATAGCCAGTAATATCGGGGAGAATCAGTGTTAAATCATAAAAAGAGCACTTAACTGATGTATAAGGTAACACGGGCAGCCGTTTTAATAACTATTATTAAAAGTCTTGACGAAATTCCCTAATAATAAAGCTGAAGAGCGCGGAGCTTCCGATTGCTCCTTTGCTTTATGGATTTTAACACGTCTATGATTTTATGATGTTCTGGTAATATGTTGAGATATTTACTCCTAGTACTTTGCTCCTGGTAATTTGGTCCTGGTAGTGTGCTCTCATCATCATCCGGCTCGAAGGACCATGAATTTTTAGTCTCTTTTCAATTTTGGTAGTTTGCTCCTGGTAGTTTGCTCTTGGCAGTATATTCCTGGTTGTTTACTCCTGGTAGTTTAATCCTATAGTTCACTCCTGTAATTTACTCCTGGTAGTTTACTCCAGGCAGCTTGCTCTTGGTAGTTTACTCCTGGTCAGTGAATAACGCGAGTCCGTGACTTTTAAACGAAGACCATTCCTAATAGAGGTTTGAGGACATTTACTTAATAGTTGTAGCACCGCTCCGATATTCATGGAACAGTAAACATTTTGCGGTTTATTTTGATGGCGTGATATACTTCTTATGGGAGATAAAAATGTATCATTCGCGTAACATTTTAGTGCGCGCCAATCGTAAAGAGTGCATCACTTGGACTGGGTACCAGGCTAACATGTGTCGTAAAGAGACCTCTTCGGCTAACAATTTCCTGATGGTCTGTAAATAGTAAGTTTATTGTCTTTTTATGAGGTACTCGGACCGTAAAAAGGAAATAAAAGAGCACCGCCGATGGTGATAATAAAAAAAATAATTTTCGACTCATCTTCGTGATTATCTCTTTCGGTTTTACGAGTAAGTAACGTGCGGGAGCGAGACGGGAATGGTTTTACAGCGTGTCGTACCGATGTGACCCTTTCGACTCGATGGGGGTAAAGGTCGTAAAATGGGAGCATAAGGATAATGTTTTGGGTTTCCTATACTGCGCTTCATTCATGATTTCGTTTTAGTACGGCGTCGGTAGACATGTAAATCCGATTGCTTTCACAACGTCGATACGAGTATTGAGATACGTTTCCCCCTATTATTTGGTGTATTACATTCGTAATAGAAATAAAAAAAATCTTGTTTCCCGCCCCTAAAAGTTTTCAAACAAAAAAGTTTGAATTTCGTCGCGTGATGGCCACAAGTAACTAAAAAAAATTAATCTGAATTCGCAGCGAAGGCCCGATTATAACAAAACCACCGAAATCAGTACACGCAAATTCAAATTTGGAACAACGTGATAACGGGCGGTTTAATTGCGAATAGGGATGGGACAGTGCAATCCCGCGCGGACATATTCGGCAGTCGGCCTAAGTTCCAACACTCCATTTGTTCGGCTCGAGTGAGCCTAACGCCCGGCCACGGGACGCATCCTAATTCTTAAAGGGCCCATCAGCAGACCTTTATGCGTTAATAAAGTTGCGATATAAAAAGAATGGAGGCGTCCGAGGGTGAAAGACGGAAAGGGTAGGAGTTAAGTGCGCGTTTAAGGCGATGTCGGGGGCGTGCGAATTTGTCAAGCCATAGAACGGGACCATTCAATTGTCCGATGATTAAATAAAGACAAGAGATCCCTTGTTTGTCTATTGTCATGAAGTTTTCCCTTTTGTGGCTTAACTCTAATTTTCCATGGACAATGAATTTTATTAGGAAAATTATTAATCTATTATTTCGATGGCATAATTGGTAGAACTCGTTCTGTTTAATGGACTGCACGTTTCATGTGTTCAGAAATACGTGCATAATTGCATCACGCCATGCTACATAAAGCACCGGTAATCATAGAAAATGGTAGATTTTCTTCACTTGAGTCATTATCTGTTGCTTTGTTATGTATCTGTAGTGGTTCGTTTATTAAGTAATTGTTGGTACAAA
This sequence comes from Xestia ashworthii, assembly GCA_950022955.1. Classification (NCBI taxonomy): domain Eukaryota; kingdom Metazoa; phylum Arthropoda; class Insecta; order Lepidoptera; family Noctuidae; genus Xestia; species Xestia ashworthii. The sequence goes on along the minus strand of OX465566.1, from coordinate 2,340,924 downwards.
GCGGTATGCTTAGTGCACGAATTTAAAACCAAAATCTATAATAAATTATCCTCTATCATAATTCGGCCACAGTGGCTAATTTCAACGGTCATTAGCCAAGTACACATGAGACAATATAGTGCATAAATATGCGCACAGCCACAGGTGCAATCTGATGGGATGGCAATCCAACAAGACCGAGAAAGATCAAGCGCAAAAAACAACACTATTCAAAATCAGATTCATAATTCTTACCAACGTTTAAATGACACATCGCTTAAACCCTCATTTCCCACACCCAGAACCTCTAAACAACCGTATCAAAATCTTTAAAGTCAAAACTTTACGACATCGCAAATACTGTACACAGGCACACAATACCCAACAAAAATACAAAGATATCCCTTAATCGTGATAGCCCGCTAGTTGGTCTTAAACAAAGATGAGGGCCCGTAAAGGAAGGCAGAGTGTTTTATTAACCATTTGGGCTTTATTTAACGCTCTCTCATACAGATTTTATACATCGGCGTCTCGACGTCTGACGGGATGCCATGATGGGCTCCGATGGGCTCTTAAGGTTCCGTGTACTCCGTATCAGATGGGGGACTTTAGGGCTGGTTGCTTGTGGAGTAAATTGTGATGGGACGGATTTTTGCATGGGGAAATTGGGTAGGATTTAGATGGTTTTGTTTTGCAATATCCAATTTTGGTCTATTAGATGAGAAGCTTGAATTTTGGATGTATTCTGCATCTTTTTAAGGCTTAAATTCTGACCAATGTTTATGGGGACCAGAAACTATTCTTTACAGTCTCTATGTCCCATAAAAATTTGCTCTGCTTTCTTTATTTTTGCTTCTTATCCATCTGATACCTTGTCTGCCTCTAAAACCTTTTCATTTTCTTCAATTATTACTGTGTCTAGTCTTTAGACCAGTATTCTTGTCCTCGCTCCTTTTCCTTTCTCAAACATCCCTTTTCTACCTCCAATGGTTCAACAATGTCAGCCCTAATCTTGTGATGTGTATGCTATGTTATGTCGATGGTGTGCCCCACCGTCTTGCCAGACAGACTGCAATTATCCAGGGGGAATGTAAACAGTTGTTTGTTGATGCTTCTAGTTCAATTTTGATAAGAAACGCTATGGGGTTGGGGTTATGGTGTAAGGTTGACTGGAATATAACGTCGTGCGGTATTTCAAATACTTGATTTATGTGGTTATTTCTGGCGATTATTGATTTGATTAGTCTTCTTTAGTTTGACTGTTTTTGTGGTCTGTTGTAGTGTTTTAATTAAAATTAACCTTTTCACTTGTAATCTCCGAAGAGTTTGCCAGAGGTGTACATACAGTACATAATAGTGTACCGTTTGCGTTGCGTTTAAGCTCCATGTAATTAGAGGCGAGTCCATTTCCATCAATCGGGCACAAATCTACTGTAACCTGGCTTTATGGGAAACCCCAATAACACTTTTCCCGACCCAGGAATCCAACTCAGGACCTGATGCTCAGCAGTCGCACTTGTATGGAATAGAATTTCACCATCTCATTGCTGCATTTAAAGTTCAATTTTGTTGTGGATTTGGAGCTAGGTCGTAATCGTAAACGACCTAGTATTTTGTGAACTTCTTCCTGTTATATGTATATAATTTATCCTTGATTATAATATTTTCAATTCTTCTCTTAATTGAATTTGTCTTAATCTGTTTCATTATATTGAGACTAGCCTGGCTTGATTTATTTATTACTTACAAATATTTGTACGCCCTCAGACATTACATAGCGCACTCTTTGTGTTCATGTATCATGTTAAACAAATGAATAAACTACTTATGAATTAATTCCTGATCAACAACGGACCTTGTCCTTGACCTTGTACGATCTTATAAAAAATACAGTTGATGTAAAATGCAATGTGCTATTAAAAAATCGACGAACAATGGCGTTTAAGGCAATGGCCTTACCACAGGTGTCTGTCTGTTCCTCACAAATCTCCATTTTTCTTTATTCTCCAAAATCAATGTAAAATCCCATTTTATACTTCCAAATATCAGTTGAAGACTTGAAGAATCTTACTGCATAAAAAGCAATAAAATGCTAAACAACATGAATACAAATCTTTATCAACGATACAAATATAATCACTGCGTTACACCTGCAAATATAAATGGCTACAAATAAAGAACTTTGTCCTTCACACGATCGTGTCAATCACCCAAAAACCCGAATACTACAAAAAGCATATCCACAAAAAACTTGAAAACCGCATTTCTAAACTCTCAACGACACTTACGCATTGTAATCGCGGCTAAATCGAATAATCGAGCACTCGAGCAAACCGAGTTAAGTTATTTAGAGTCGAGTCCCCCCGGCGTCGCGGCACTACTCGGTAATCGAATTGGAGACCGCCACTTGGTGACACTTGAGCGGAGTGTTACTTTGTTAGCCGATTTTTGCGGGCCCCAGTCCGCCCCCGGGGTACAACGCGATTATGCAAAAGTACTCCATACGAATCTTCTCACAGACAGCTTTATGGCACTTCAACATTTTATACCTTATTTTCTTACATTTTTTTTAATACAAAACATGATAATCTCTCCACTTTTCGAGCACATTTTCTCCCGAATAAAGTTTAGAATTTTGCATGTCGAGTACTCTTTTAAAACAGGAAAAAAGATTTCGAGCAGTTAAAAACAAGGGAAACGAGTCAGTAAAGTTGTGCCAAACAGAAAAACTAATTACGGAACGTTGAACATGCAAACACACAATACGAATTAACAAACAGTCTGTTCGCAATCTACAATGTCATTAAAAAAACATCCTACTCGATTAATATTCACATCATAATTCACGATACGCAACTACGCTTGAAAAATCAAAACATAATCCCAAGGCGTCACAAACAATGGCGAATAATCGATTCCAAAATCGATACAACACTAGAGCGGCTAACTCAGTGCGTGCACGTCACAATCTGACTCGATTCATTCGTATGCCGATGACGAAACACAATTCAATTTGAATATTTTGACGTGACCGTCGAATACTAATATAGACGACAGTTTAGCAAATTGTATCTTATAGCGCGTGTTTTATGTTTTATTTATGATACATACGATTGTAAATTTAATTTGTGTCGCGTCGCTAACGATCCCAGTCTGGATTTCGTGCATTCTCACTTTTGTAACCGACTAGTGATGCGACACCGATACTGTCGACCGATACCAGATGTGAGCGCCAACTTTCAGCTCCGAAAATTTCGGCTTTGATAAATGACAATATTTGTTAGAACGTAGACGCACCTCATTTAAGTTGGTACAGTCCATTCATACATCTTATTATGTATGAGGATTCTATCCCAACTTTCGCTGTGTGCGTCAGTTAAAATTAATTAACAGTCAAGTTGAACGTGGGACATGAGTTTTGGCATCGTCTCCGCGCCGAAAAACTCTAAGTATCGGAAATAGAAACGGATGAGTAATGACGTGATATACCTAATGAATGTCGTGTGAAACTGTCACTTGTTTTAATTAATGTTGTTGCTGTTTCCACGCAGCCTTTTTGACTGAGAGACGCTTATTATGTTCTGTAATAGAACAGACACGGATAGACATTTGTACTTCATTATTTCTGCTGTCTCAGATCAACGTAAAAATGCTTTGACGTCTGGATTTTTGTAAAGATACATGTTATATTAATGATATCTCGTGTTTATTGTGAAACCAACGAATATCTTGTTAGTTGACATTAATACGTTTTCAAAAGACATTCACGGCGCTGTTTCTAACACTCCTGCGCATTCACAGGTCCGTGAGAAAGACTAACAGACTGTGTTTGTCACATGAATGTTTAATTTTTATAAACATTCGAGTGTTTAGTACTTTGGGACCTTTCAAGATCTTACCGGATACGGAGATAAAACACTCCACGTCGAGATTAGATTTTTCTAAATAAATATCAAACTCGAGTGTTATTTACCGAGGCAGCTTGGCAGCACAAGAGGTCCCTGTTCTCGACTCAATGGTGTTTGTTTAAAACCACTTAAAAACTCAATGGGCTCGACAAATACGTAACTGCAGTAATCTGTTGTAACAATACTCGACACTGTAAATAATGCGAGTTTACGTTGTTACGTATCGGAAATGTTCCGTGGGCGTCACGGTTTATCTATTACATACATATAGAATGTTTTTTTTTCTTAAAACAAAAACACCATAAGCCATGGTGACATGTGTGGCGCCTCGGCCACGTTATCTCATTGTGAAATGTGTACCAAAAAGACGGCACGGTGTGACGTACAACGAGGACACATTCGATACATAAACCGCGGCGTATCTCGGTGAATATCATCTGTGCCTTCACAAACACTGACCGTAGATTAGATAACGCCGGATGTTGCTTCTGAGATCAGAGACGTCTGCGCACGGCTATAGACAACATTTACACACTGCTACCTGATAGTAAGCAGTGGATCTTTCCATCGGACTACATATCTAATCCGAAATTTTGAACACCGAATGACGAATTTTAAACTTCCCCCATCACTAATTGCGAGCGACATATGTTCAACGTAAACTATGTTATAATGACATTAAAATAACAGAAAAAAAGGTGCGAACGCATCGATTCGGTATTTATTATTCGAAAATAATCGGTAACGCTCCGATAATGTGCTAAATTCGAATTACCGCCAGCCAGGCGCGCATAACATAATTGCTGGTCGCACGCGAAGTGTCTATCAAAATTATTTTCGTATGGGGTACTTTTTTTTCTTATGCACCCCTGGTTACGCGCGTGGGGTGCCGTGGGATCCTCTCGCACCTATGGACGGACACGCAAACCCCGTCAGTACAGATAATTGTTTCATTATTCTTCTATTAACTCCACTGGTGCGGCAATTTATCTTAGCGGATAACGTGAGGGATAATATTGTATGGTTTTTAACACACTGTTTAGCAATAAGGCCGGTGGAAACTAATTTTGGTGGCAACAAAATGCGGAGACGGCTCGTAAAACGCGAAAGCAGTAAAGTTTCGAGCTGGCGCGATCTAAAAGCCTGCGGGGCGTGGTGGTGACGCCCAGCGTTTTAGCCGCGCGGACATGCGATGCTTAGCGTCTTTATTAACAGTGCACCTACCCGCTAGATATGGACTCCTGGTACTGCTGTTATTTATACCATAAGTCAGTGTTATCTTCGCGATTATCTTAAAGGGTAGACAAACAGTAAAGTTATAATAATATAAAGTGCAAATCAAATTATTCATACTACGACTACGAGCATCTCGTATGAATTGGCTGCATTTCAAGTGCATGTAATCAAATAAATAGTTTTATTTCAAATTGAATTTGGAATGTAGATTTTGCGCGTTTTATCTTAAGAATGTCTGAGCTACTTTTGACAAGGTTCCAGTAATGTGTCAAATATTTTTGGGGCTGGCCACCCCAGACGGAAAGTTACGTAATACTGATTAATTAGTTATTTTGGCGGAGCAGGGGCGGAGGGTGGTGTTAAAAGCAATTATATTGATGCACGCGAAACTACGGCCATTGCTCGCATTGTTTGGATTTGTTTGGGTGGCAGAAATAACATCCTAGTCGGGTGTGTCGGCTGTAAGCTTGTGCTATGTATATCTGCTCGATATGATGTTTTGCAACCAAAATGATTAACAGCTCATGATTGCTTATGAGATGAAATTGCTTCATGCTCAAGATGAGAGTTTCTGGAGAAATGTGTTGGATGTTTTAGAGCTTCTTAAAAGCCATTAACATAATGACATTCTATACTGACTTTTCGTAATGAAATTTAAAACAATTAGTCATTTCCACACTTAAAACTTAACACTGAAATAATCAAACACATACCACATAGCAAACAGTCGGTAAAACGAAGTGCTACCAGCGCGACAAGAAACAGAAATACCAGGGCGTAATGAGAGCGCAGCAGATATATTAATTGGACAGCAGATCAAAGAGCAACAAATGGGATCTTCGTCAGCCATGGTTGCTTGGTAATTGTGAGGACAGGTCGCCCGTTTGATGGCTTTCTGCTCGCTCCTGTGATCGAAAATAGATGCCAATCTGTTTTGGTGATAAACTGGCGCGTGTTTACGGTGACTTGCGTAATGGGAGTCAGTAGAGAAGCATGTGAACCCATCTATTATGTCATAGATGGTTCTAAATCTGAAGACTGAAAATTTTCTTTGTCCTGCTAACTTCCGACACGCACTTAACTTCGGACACGCGGTCCAATGCGGGTTGATAGATGTTTTTAAATTGTATGGTTATAAGACATTGTGCCTTCACGACGTTTTCCTCCACAGTTTTCTTCTGAAGTAAGTTTTGCACAAAACACCTCGACATTCGGAGCAAGTTACCACTAGGCTACTCTGCTGTCTTTATCCACCACCAGAACCACAAGATGGACATCACATCTTACCGCACGAACACAAGATGGCTTAAGTAAACGACTGAACAAACTTACGCCTATTAAAATTAAGATATTCAGATAAGAGCCGGCCGCAATCCTGCGACCAGAGTTATCTAAATTCTTCAAACATTGACGAAACTAAAACAAGTAGTCGACGACGTGAAGCTAGCCTTATCTTTACTAGTTCGCCTCCCGGCTAATCTCGTGATAATGCTGCACAAACAATAGTATTCCCTAGAGGTAATTAAGCAATGGCTGGATCAACGTTATTTTATTGTACTATCATATAAGATTTAGTAAGTGGGTGATCAGTTTTGAAAACAACTTGGACAAGGCCTCTTTACTATGATCTATCTTTATTACTATAGTATACTAATGATCTTTATTTTGGCTTTTAAAGTTACATCATCGTTACTGCTTATATTAGCGTCTTCTTGGAAGATCTTTTCGAAATTCAGTTCTTATATCATATCTGTTTCTGTGGTATCTCCTACATTATCATCATTAACTACTCGTAATTTAGTTTCTGGAGACTAGAGACACTTTTGTTTTATTTTGAGAAATCGTCAGAGATTATTTTTCAAAGCAAAACTTCTGGGAAAGCAAGACGAATTTTCCAATGAACCCAGTAAAAAATATTGGATGATTTCCCAACAATACACTAGGGATAGGAACACATAAATAGAAAGGGCTAATGTATCGCTTGTAACAAAGCAGGTTGGTACCGGAACCGATTCTCGGAAAAGTGGGAACTGTGCGCTGCTCGTCCTTTGATATAGCTGTAACAACAAATACAACTCCGTTAGATGCTTCCGCCCTGGTACTTGCTTCTGTAACAATGAAATCCAGGAAAAAATGTTTGATCTCTTCTAGTTTTTGTAGGAAAAGAATGTGCTCATTAGAGCACAAAATATATATTCTTGGTTTTGAAACGAACATTTTTGCCATTGTTGGTTACACTGATCTAGATAATTAATTATTGCTGCAGTATAACAGATATATGAGGTATATTTTGGTTTATGTTCACTTGCCAGCTATAGAATTTTCTATTCACAATATTTCCCTCATTCAAAATGATAACTGCTTTAAAGTAGCGACTGCTGTTGTTACTCACAGTAAACCAACTGAATTTATAAGATGAGTTAAAAAAATAATTTGGTTAAAGGCTCATTCAGTCTTCGAAGCCAAAGACCTCATTTTAATAATCTAGACTCCACTGATCATTAAATAACTGAGAAACCCATCCGTTCCTGTCAAGAGTACCAGGAGAGCAGAGGTAACCAGTGTTTCACACAAAATTAAATAATAATGAACTAATCGTGGTCTCGCACCGGCCGAACGGCGCGAAGCGAACAATACCGCGTTAATTCGAGCCTTTTGTCCAGACCAATAGAAAATTTCATGTTCCACCGAGCCCGCAATGGCGGCATTCTCTTCATTACGACACTTTTAATGTAAATCACCACTACCTTTATAACCACAGGGGAGGTAATTGGCAAAGATTTTAAACGCATTCCTCTCGTAAAGGTGAGACTATTCTGTTCATAGGAACTCCTTCACGTGTCTTCGGTGTCTTCATAGGACGTTTGACTGACTAGCGTTACACAGAAAAGAACAATCATTTAATTCTATTTACATAATCCCAGGCTATGTTACTAGGAATCGAGAAATTCGGCTTTGACTTTGATACCAGCGTTTAGCAGGTTACAGCGATGCTCGGAACCGATTGTTTGTTTGTCGGGCTGTAAAACTGTTACGAATCGTAAACGATCGTGTGTGGCCAGCCCTTACGACGAAATCTGAACAGATGGACCGAGATCAAAAGACTGTGTGGTGATAAAAAGCCGTTGATGTGAATTAAAAGTAACAACTTAGTGTCGGGGGACTGACGGTTGCCGAGTATTTTCTTTCTCGTTACACACCATACATTCTCCCTTAATGTAACACGTGAGGGAAGGGAAATAACATTCCCATTTTCCAGGTATTTTCCGCACTCCATATTGGTGGGATTTGTAGGAGCCCACTGCCGGCACAATCATTAGCCCCGCAATCCTCCACGACTGTATGGGGCCCTGGTACCGCTCGGGGAACTATTGGCGAATTTTACGGGATTTTCTTCTTATTTTTATCCCCCTATTTTGGTTGTTTTCTTAAGGGAAAACAAACAATGAACTTAAGGAAATGAAGAGCACATCTCGTTGAGTTTGCAAGATAATTCTATCCTGTTACAAAGAAGCAACGCGTAACTTAAACACTTGAACAAAAAAGAGTTCCCCTTACATTAAGAACAGTTCATTAACATCCAACGAGAAGACGTCCAATTACAGAAATAAAAGACCGTCGAATGGCTCCAACAATATCCTAACGTAATCAATGTTGATAATAACCGGGCAATTATAACTCCCAACTAATTCTCGATTACAGGGTGCGGGTCTGAGGAGCGGGGAGGGGGGGGGGCGCACCGGGACCTCGCTAGGCGTTATTAACCGGGATTACCGGATCCCCGGCGCGATCCCCGGATACGGGGATTTGCTCACGGATCGCGTAACAGTGGAAATGATAAAAGATACGTGTGGATACGGGGATTTTTGTATGTTTATTGGCATTCGAAAAATAATGGAAGAGAAAGTTCCTAAAGAAAACTAAACATATGCGGCATGTGAGAGAGAATTATGAGGGTAGATAAAACGGGCGAGAGAGATTGCTTCCGCTAACGCTCAGCGCTGTCTGCATACATTGAAAGGGTGTAATTACGTTCTATCTATGAACCAACACTTGCAACGTCACATTGTGAAACACTGCAAGCAGTGACAAAGCTATCCTACGCACTACTTACGCCCTAGTAGAATTAACACAAGTACCAAGAGACATCTATCTCCTGAGACATGCATGACAAGACCAAAAAATAACGAACAGCCCGTGTAGTGTAAGGCACGTGTACTAGGCTCGCACGAGCTGTTAGGAGTGTAGGCCGGGCGAATCCCATGCGGTATCAGCGTTACAAGCGATCGCACTTAACCGCGTCACTGGTATCATATCGCGCTGCAGCGCTATCAGTCAGCGTCGCCCGCTGCATTAGCCCCGTCGCCGCATCAATAAATTATACAGGACACCTCCGCGCGGAGCAGCCGCCCTGGTCACTCGCTGCATTAATGTCAACGAACATTTAAATGCGTGTTTGTCTGTTTGTCACCCGTCTATATATAGGGTTCAGCAGCTGAGCTTAGGGATAACTTAAGGGTTGGCAGGCATTCAAGATCTTATGGCACACATGGATGCAGAGAGTAGGTAAGCGATACACTATAGACTTGGGGAAACAACTAAAGATGTTGATGCAACAGAAATCTGGCGACGCAATCTAGTCAATAGAGTCTTGTTGAGCAGCATATCTCATCACAATCATTAATCAGCACCCACGACACATCAAAGCAGTTTCCGAAACGAAAATTCCCTCACTGACGAACTTTCTACCCACCCACTGCACCATCAAAACATTCTTCCTCGCCGTTCGGTCTTAGAATCTAATGTCAAAGTTACAGATCAGGCGTATAAATAGCCAGAGTGCGTCAGACTACTATTATAGTACCTACATAAGCCGCGCTTATTAAGACCAACTCCCACTCGCAGCGGAGCACGCAAAGCGATTAAGCATGGCTTACATGCTGCGGACACAGATTTCTGCTTTCTTTTTTACATGCACTGACTTTTGTTCCGTTGAGTCACTTTCGCTGTCTGGCTGCTAGTTTTCACATGTTTTGAGTCTTCTTTTCTATTTTTCTGTTGTACGGGTCTATATTTGTGTCAGACAGGTTTGTCTATACAGTATTTAAAAGAGAAGTTTAGTGATAGTATTGACTATTTCATTAATTCTAACGGCTTTCTAATTTATCACAAAGTGACATTTATTGATGTCGTCAATGACGTCAATCGTGTGAATGCTAATTTTTATTTATTTTTTACGGCTTGTCAAACTCGTTAGTGTATTGTTATAATTTGAATTTCATGATAAGGTCGAATTAAAAAGTTCGAAGAGACGGAATAGTTCTGTGATTTAAAAACCTGTATAAAAACAAAAAAATAATATGCCAAACAAAAAGCCTACTGTTACCACGTAACACAATAACATAGTTATCATTTAGTTTAGGCCAAATAAGCTATCAGGATTATATAAATGCAATAGCAGATTATTTATCTCATTCTGTCAGATCAGTGACTACGAAAATGTGGTTCTGCTATTCATTCATCGCCATCGAGTTTCAAAAGATAGTGATCGAAACTTATAACTTCTACATTACGTAAAAAAAATGTAGGATTCGTTTTTCTCTTGTTATTTCTTCTAGAAGTTTCTTTCCTAGCTCTATCGTAAACTTGTCTTGATTTTCAAACAAATCTCTCCCAGCATCTTAAAATGGAATACCATTCACACTATTCCATAGCTAGACAAAATGTAACTCCTGATCAACAACCGAAGAGAAATTCCCATAATAAAATAAAAAAACTCTAGAACATACCCCACTTTAGCGTCATGTAAGCCGGATGTTAAGTAGTAAGTGGAATCATACGTACATTTCCAAGTAGGGCCGACTCAGACCGCGCCGGGTTGCACCGAGCACGCCGATCGAGAGTTTACGTGATCGACGGTTAACTGACGGATAAGATCGGAAGATGGAACATGTAGTTGGGTATTTGTATACGTTTGTATAATTTTTGAATACGTCCGAACGGCTCGCGGTCCATTCATTTTCGGCTGTTCATATTAAATACCCGTTAAGGCACTTTTGAGAGGTATAGAGTAGATAAATGGCACTTTGGAGACGGATACGTTAGATGCACAACAGATTTTTTGTGTCAAGAAGATTATGTTGAAACTACACTAAAACTACCGATATTTTCAACAACACAAACACCAAACCAACTTCCCACATTTCCCCAACATATCCCTCTTCTAACACCACAATTCAACCATCGGTTAACCTCCAAATCGTTCAGATTCTAACCGACAGTTAACCAATAGTATCACCGGTCACTCACCGGCTCGGCGTTGGAATGTAAACAAGAATTAAGGCGGCTTCGTCGGAGCACGTTTGCTGAGAAAAACCCCTCTTTAATTAGCCAGCATCTCTCCAATGCTGAAAGAATGCTCATCCTTGCAAACATTGGGATGATGGGAGGCTGTTCTGATGGGTTTTTTGAGAGGAGAGATAATTTTCTGCTGGATTATAATCCCGCATCTTCACTTTACTGTCTAAGTAATAAAACCCGCTCGGGGTCAATCTTTAGGTTAAGCTGTGCTTGCCTAGGTTGGTCTGTGGATGGGTGACCACCCATTACATAACGAGTTTCCTCCGTGCCTCGGGAAGCACGTTAAGCCGTTTGTTCCAGCTGTAATTTGTAGATCTTTGACAGTCGTTACAGGTAGTGGTCCAAAAAGTCTGACAACCAGTCTTACCAAGGGGTATCGTATTACCTAGTGTTACTTGGGTTGTGGAGATCAGATAGACAGTCGCTCCATGTAAAATACAGATATTCAGCTGCATCCGGTTAGACTAGAAGCCGACCCCAACATAGTTGGGAAAAGGCTAGGCAGATGATGATTTCACTTTAATGTCACTTCAAGTAGGGTTTAAACAATAGGTACTGCTATTCGAGGTCATGATAGACGAGCTGAGCTGGGACTCTCATAGCACAGTTAGGATCTGTAGATCCGGATCGGAGGCGATACCGTTACATGAGTATGAGCATGTGTGTGTTGCAGTATGCAGTCTTCTAGACAGAAACCCGGACGGTTCGAATCGAACCGATGCTGGTCCGGTGGAAAAGAATTCAGGACTCTTTGTTATAAAATTGTATCTTGTCTAGGAAAATGCGTATTGCAGCCATCCCAAAAAATATTGCTTTACTTTGTAAAATGCATAGTACTATAAATATTAAAAAAATGATTTTTTCCAGAACCACGAAAGTTAAGGTACTGCAAGCCTTAACTTTCGTGGATTTCGAAAAGATATTAGCCCATCATTATAATTTTGGCATAGCTATGCCATTCTGGAAAAGAACCAGTTAAGTGTTACTGACTCTATGTTCACCTGACAACAATTTTGACAGAACATATAGTACCACAAAATACTCTAGGTGTACTACAAGTGCTATTTAATCTGTGGTCGACTTCGACCATAGATTACATAACAAAATATGGCGCGAAAGAAGTTGATAAATCTGAGAATGATATTGTCAAAGTAGTGATTGCTACTGCTTCAGTTTGCCATCTTGAATCTATTTATTACCAAGGAGTAGATAGAACTGGTAGATTTCTTAGAACTCTGTCTTTAACATGATATTCGTACAAGACTTCTGAAAATGCACCGTAGGCATCTATGTCAACAATTTTACATGAAATATAGTTTGCAATATAACATTACCTTCTTTGTCTTTGGTTTGATTGCCCTAGGTCCTTAACCTTACATCTAACTTGTTTAAAAGAGTATCTATGGAGTTTCTTGCATATTCTTCTACATAGATATCCACGTATTGGAAGATTGGAACTGGCAACTTACTAGTTTTAACTTTCTGATCAACTGACCTGACTCTTTGACGGTTCAAAAGTGACTGAGGAATGTAAATGATTTTAAAATGAATTTTGAGCTTAATCATGTGGATTCTGGGCAGTCAGACCCTTATGTGACTAAGCAGCGATTTGTTTATTATGAAATAGCTCATTTAAAAGTACACAAAAACCCAATAGCCTACATAATTTTCCTCTAACAGCTGATCCCTATAGTTTGAAATTGGAACTCCTTCAAATGACGGATCACCTGTCAAAGTGTCAAAATTTGTCAAACGTCAAGTGTCTGACAGGGCCGATACGGGTGATAAGAGAACTCTTGTGATAGCGTATCAGTGAATTCGGGGCCAAAAACTATATCTTGGAGATTAGCTGATTTTAAATCGTTGTGAAATCCGTAAACATTGAGAATTTTTACGGAATATTTTGGTGAAGGTTACTGCGGATATGTGTAGATTCGTTTTAGGGAAATATTTCGGCCTAGATAGTAAGCTACTTGGAATCCCTTCATTATGCTTTCTAAATCATAACATGAAAACAAGTCCTAAAACCAAAAAAATCGGAGACATCAGAATTCTGACATCCATTTACCAACTTGCAAAAAAGTCAGAGTAGTCGGTTAGCCAACTCCCTCTCACAAAAAAGAGGCTTTTTTAGGGTTCCGTAGTCAACTAAGTCATGCCATGTCTGTCTGTCCGTCCGTCTGTCCGTCCTCGCTTAATCTCTGTGACCGTTAGCACTGAATAAATTGGAAAAAAATGTTTTATTAGGGTAGCCCCCCTATATGTAAAGTGGGAAGTGATTTTTTTTTAATTTCAACCCTAACGTGTGATATATTGTTGGAAAGGTATTTAAAAATGAATAGGGGTTAACTAAAATCATTTTTTGATAATGTCAATAATTTCGGAAATAATCGCTCCAATAGTAAAAAACAATGTGTGTCCCCCCCCCCTCTAACTTTAACCTCTAAGTTTAGAAAATATGAAAAAAATCTGAAAAGTAGAACTTTATAAGGACTTTCTAGGAAAATCATTTTGAACTTGGATGGAAACAACAGTTTTTGTACAAAAAAGACAAAAAGTTGTACAAAATAATTTCTGGACTAAATTTGTAGTATAATCGTATATGCAAGCATTTTTTTAACTTCGTTTACATATTTTATTATCCTGAACGTATCTTTTTTCAGACAAAAAAAGAATTATTAAAATCGGATTGGATTGAACACTAATTATTGTGACGGACGGGAACCCTACACTGAGCGTGGCCCGACACGCTCTTGGCCGGTTTTTCCAGTAGTGGTAACATTTTAGAGTTTTAGACCAATCACACATTTAACTTTATGCATCGAATTCTCCATCCGAATAGTGAGATCCTTCGGAGATGACAGTCAAAGAGTTTGTCTATTTAGGACTTTTGATTGACTCTTCATTTTTTTAAACCACAATATTACTATCACTTATTTATTTTGAGAAATTACTATTGGACGTTTTGACGGTTCATTTGGAACGGAAGGACGTGTTCTAATAACTCAAAACTGCATTAATATTCACTTGGTTCAAGTACAAGCGGTTGTAAGAACAAATGTGTTAAAAAAAAACTTTCTCTGCTCCCTTCGTATTCTAAAAATAACTCGAAAAAATCCCACGTAATGAACTCGGTAACTCATAATGTGTTTTTAAACATTTTTTTTTCTGTTTGTTTCAGATGCGATGGGTAAGAGCGCTTCAGGAAGGCATCATAAATCAAAAAGCAGCCCTTGTAAAAAGACTGTTACAGAAATTTCAATCTTCATAAAAATCCAAAAATAATTATGGGCCGCAGGACGTTTTTTTCTCCCGCACAATAAGTCAATCGGCCTAACACTAGAAGTCCGCACAAGATTCGCCTCGCGTCGTAAAATTTGATTAGGTCATTAAAACCAGTTAATTTATAGGCGTTCGAACAACTCTCATTTGCCATAAACACACAAAAACCAACCATAAAACTGTGCCATAACGCTTTTTATACTCAATTTGCGTAAACGTCGTTTATGACCTTCTGAAAACTGCTTTTCGCGCGTGTAATCTAAAATAGCCTTTGTAGTAATTAATTGTACGGTGCAAAACTGTTTAGAGAAAAAAAATTGGAATGCCGTTCTTTATTGGGAATAGCAAGTCACGTTGGTGACGTCACAAGTCATGTATGGACCAATCAATGAATGATCTTTACCTTTTTATAGGCTGTCATGCAAAAAAATATGGCTAATGATGTTAAATTATGCATTGAAGTGATAGGCTAGACTGTCTTGCCAGACATTTGAATTATAAGCATTCCTTTAAGTATTGTGGGGCTTCTATAAATAAATATACCGCTAGAACATAATATAAAACATGCAAAGAGTATTATTTGATTAACAGAATAGAGCTTTCATAAACAAAAATGCATCGTCCAATCAGATTACAATGTACGAATATTTAAAAACGGAATTAAAAAAGCAACCTCGTATCGCACGTCATTTCCAAAAAAACCAATTCCAATTTTAAAATATTTAAAAAATATAAAATGACGTATTCATTTCAATCCCGTTCGAATTTTAAAGCACACAACGTTCGGAAACGCGTTCCGTATTTCTGTGAAATCCCATAATTCCGTCAGTCCGGAAACGCGGTATTCATTTAGTGCAAAATTCTGTTGATGCATAAAATAAATTAAATGCAAACAATATCAATCGGACACGGGAACACACTCGGCCGTTGGTACAGCTATTTATCATAAAATACGAACGTTGCGCTGAAATTGGACAGTGCTATCTCTTTTACACCTTCTGTGAGTGACAGAGAGGTCCGTGAGGAGGTTTTTTCTTTGTTTCAAAGCCGTGCTATCGGGTTGTCTGTCTGTGCGTTGATTTGCTCGCGTCGGTATCGAGTTCGACTCACAATATTAATTAATGGTAGAATAAGCTTTGTTTCTTTCGACTTGATTGGGATCTGCATATTTCTGTTCGGTTAATGGTTCCGTATGTATAGATTGGTAGATTATGTAAGGAATTTTAAGTTGCTGTATGAACTTTGACACCGCTTTCTCTTGATAACTTGTATAATAGGTATTAAATCTCGCGGCAGTTTTTTTTTACTTATAACAATGTTTTTATAATATGTAAATTGACTCAGTACTTATACTTAATACAAAACTAAAAAAACATTGATTTCTTTGCAAATACGGGTGTTTTTGGCATTAATATGGATGTTTAAGAACAAAATAAAACAAAAACCATTTTTATATCAATTCTTTCAGAAAAGAGCACTCGATCAAAAAAGAGTACACTTCAAAACAGTTTCTTCATTTCAAAAAAGCACCGCGGGCCCCTGAATTTGATTAATGGTTCCGCAGCAATATAACACAGCTCGCAATAACATTGATTCCTATCTATTGTTAATACTACTTGTTAATTACAAACGCGATAGATAACCACGGTTCTAACCGACATTGTTTTACCCGCCGGCCAAACGGGGTAAGTGGGAAATTCATGTTTTTTTTTGTTATGTTGGACGTTGGTATGTTTTTTTTTAAGTTGTAGTAGCCATGTTGTTTTTTTTGTGGTTGTAGGAATAATTTGTTTAGAATATATTAAGAATTGTAATTTTAATATTATATTACGAGAACATTTTTAATGGCTCTTAGTGCTCACCGAATGGTTTTAAGATGAGGCAACTAGCATAATATTACAGGAGCACTTGTAAATGATCCGTAGTATTTAGATTATCTCTAAGCCGGATTTTAAGTTAGATAATAATTTGGAGGTGGCAATCATTAGAAAACGTCCATACCAAAAAGTAAAAAAGACAAGCGTGAAACATTCACCCGTATCACAAAAGAAGTACAATTACGTTTTCGTTTTATCCTAAATGTTTCCACTTTATTCATGGTCTTCCAATCCTAAAATTGTTTCAATATGTAGACTGCAGTCTACTACGACATTTTCCGCACTCCCATCTTCTTGTTCTTCGTGTAGCAGTTCAGGCACCACTTCCACATTATCGTCGGTTGCAGCATATTTTTCATATCAAGATTAAGCTATCTCAAAAAATCTTCCAGAACCCTAGATCTACGCTCACAAATCTCACCGATTATTACGACATTTCCCTCACTCCCACCTTGTTCTTCGTGAACCAATTATGGCACCACTTCCACATCATCGTCGGTTGCAGCATATTTTTCATCTCAAACATTAAGCTATCTCAAAAAATCTTCCAGAACCCTAGATCTACGCTCAAAAGTCTCACTGAGTCCATGATGCATGAGAGAATACACTCTTTGTGCTGTTAATTATCTTCACGTGTTACTAACAGTACTCTATCTAGGGAAACGAATGCTAGTGAAAAAGTGTGATCCCATAAATTAGCAGTAACGTGTATGCGTTCATTTTTGTAATTAAGAGCTTGATTGTGGTATGAGTTTTGATTGATGTCGTTGGTTTTGATTCTGATTTCATTGTGCGAATATGCTAGATAGATAGTCCTTCTGTTGGATAGGCCGACGATCTTTAAAAGGTAGCTAAGTCAGACTGGTCTAGTCTGACCCAGCTATACCCTATCCTCCGATTTACCATGTAGTCTGACTGGCGCATCCAGTCAGACTAGATGGTACGGGGAGCATTGATTCTTGACTTGAACTGAACTGCGTTTCCATAAACATCGTAGGATGATATACGAGTCACAAGATATTCCGTCATCAGTATTTGCTGATATAGGCCTTTTGCATTTTGGTAATTAAGCATGGTGAAGCCTGCAGACTGGTGGTTTGCAAGTGAAAGTCATCCAACATCAGTACCTAGTGTGCATAGGAACATAACACACAGAGATGAAGACTGTCATTTGTTTCCGCGTATCCTAAAACAGAGATCCGATCTATACGCACATAAATCACAACTAATATAAATTGCTCTAAAACCGTCGCACATTGTACCGTACTATATTACCATTCCTTTCATCTCCAGCCTCCGTTGAACCCTATCTAACTGAGACATTATGCTTCATAACCTCCAATCAAGAAGTTGACTCACTGCAGCCATTCATTATAGAATTATGACCGATGATAATTGTCCGTTTAGCAAAGAATGATCTAAGTAATTTGTTACAAATCACAATTAAAGATCCTGCTGATAGCAGCTGTCAGATTGACGTCCGATTAGCTCGTGTTTGCTCAGTTTTTGATGGCATCGTGTGCACTAAAAAGTATGCTCATTATGCGTACTAAATGAGCCTGTTGAACGTATCATTTGTCAATCTAATACTCGAAGCAGTAGCAGTATAACCGCCGCTTTTTGCCATCACCAATGCTTAACTGAATGTAAGATTCAACATCGCAACCGCAACGTCCACAAACTCATTCATTCATTGCGAATTTACAACCATATTTTATGTGAACATAAACTTATAATGCCAACATCACCGCATTAAGAGTCTATCAAACAGAAGGCTCTATTAGATCTGAATTGCAAAACAGCAATCTCAAATGTTCCCACCGTAAAACAGTAAACATAACCTATAAACCGAAATCCCGCCAAAATCCGTTTGACACGTGCACAAACGGGCCAATGGCGCGTACACATTCAAATTTCGAACGCACCATTCAAGATGGCGACCTTCGCGAGTCATATATCAATCGTGATTTACGCACCGCAGCCACGGCCGGTCGACGACCGCCCGAATTTCGTTCAGAAATGCACTCAACGAGTAATTTATTTGTTACCATCTATTATTTTGTAGACTCGCAAGGTCCTAAACACAGCTGACATTAATATATCATTTTACGCGACGTCGACCCGGTTCTCTGTCTCGCTTCAACATGCTAACGTGACGTAAGAGGGAAAGGGATGGGCGTAGGGGCAGAGTAGTTTGCGTTTTCACTTTTTATAGTAGCAATATATTTGATCAGCTGATCGTAGTGACGTTTACTGCCCGTGTGTCAGTGTAGTGTTTTTCATAATTTATATTGTAGTAGGTATTTTTTACTCTCGCTTGCTGTAGGTCGGGGTTTTATTTATATATTGAATATTCATCTAAATATTGTGTATCGACTTCTGTTGAGCTGGCCTATAAATTTAATGGGCGGTCGGTTTTTGGTGAATTTTCACGTTTATTTATTGTTTATTTTGTTATTAAATCATTTGGTGTGTATATTTTAAATTTATCGGATGTGCCGTTCTGTTTGGTGGTGATAATGGATTTTTGGTAAACTTTGCCAGTTTATGGTTTTAGTTCTAGGTATGTTAAGTTGTTATTTATTTGTTTTAATTATCGAATATTTTATGATTTTAAGCCTTTCCGCTTCTATTAAATTGAATCCATTGACTACAATGACGATGCCATACGTTAAACTATGTAATGACGCCATTTATCGAAAAATCGACTTGGGTAGTTTGACTAATTCAATGTTTAAGTAAGCAGTCTATATTTACGAGAATTCTGAAAACTACCAATGCCTTGTGTAGGTACTTGGTTTCACCACAGCTGGTCATCAGTCTTGTCCAAATTTAGTCTACTCCAAGTGCTGCATTTATTCTCCAGCTGGCAAATCCTGAATGGTTCTAATGTTCTAATTCATGACGCCAGTGTACCTAGGCCTGAAATTCTGACAATGTCAATCATTAATATCACACAGATACCCATACGTAATCAAGTCTTTCTAGAGCAATAAAGGTCTAAGATAAGGCCAGGATGCTTTCCTCCTCAGGGAGAAGCAGCGAGTCATCATATACCACCCGGGCTTCAAGTTTAAGAATTTTTGATTAAGGACTTGAAGCAGTATGGTACCAATGTACCAGTTTCCTCATTAATGCTTCCTTTTTGCAGCAGTGGTAGATGAAGAAAGAGCTCGTGGCTAAATAATAACAGCCGCTCGGGTCGACCTTTAGGTTTAGCCGTGACCACCCTTACATACCGAGTTTCCTCCGTGCCTCGGAAAGCACGTTAAGCTGTTGGTCCCGGCTGTCATTTATAGATCTTTGACAGTCGTTAAAGTGGCCAAAAAGTCTGACAACCAGTCTTACCAAGTGGTATCGTATTACCCAGAATTAAAGTAGATGATAAAAGAAATTGCTCAAAGTAAACTGTAAACTGACTTTATTGTTGAGGTTCTTCAGAAAGTTTCTTCCAATCCCGCAATCTACAACGAACAACCAATTCCTTAGCCACCACCGCTCTACTTCTCTATATCCAACCATAGACTCAAGATATTAACAACCTCGTTCGAAATAGCCCACATAAAGCTACACATGTCATGTTATATAAAGGTGTACACACACTGAGTGCGTGCGTGAAGCACACGTGGTCCCCGTAAATATTTTTGGACGCAATCGATTTCCGAAATCCATTCGGTACCCCCGCGCCGCGCGTCGGTTGCCTTTGGCGTTAGTGTGGACATGTCTGAATTATGTTGTGTTGCTTGTTTGAAGAATTGTAGAATTCGGTATGTAAAGTATTTTTCAGGTATTTTT
This sequence comes from Xestia ashworthii, assembly GCA_950022955.1. Classification (NCBI taxonomy): domain Eukaryota; kingdom Metazoa; phylum Arthropoda; class Insecta; order Lepidoptera; family Noctuidae; genus Xestia; species Xestia ashworthii. Next base: position 2,320,487 of record OX465566.1, on the reverse strand, counting down.
TTTACATTTTTATTTCGTAAAACATTTAATTTTAAGCAACTAATTTTAAGCTTTTTTTTTTCCAAGTTACAGTTTCTTTTTTATTATTTTTTAAAGTATTATTCGTGATGACGTAATTTCATAGCCTGAATAGCTTTAAGTCTTTGCCACGTTTTCAGTACATACAAAAAATACTAAATAACTTCAAAGTTGACATTGATGACAGTTGACGCTTGACAGATACGTGTTTTTATTTTGTTGTGAAATGTGAATGCTGTGATCGTGACTGTGATGTGAACTTTTTGTTTGAGTTTCTTTTCCTACGATTTTTAGCAAATTTTAATTTCTATCCATTATCCGTGCTGCGTATCCGTGCAATGAATCTGTCATCGACAACTAGTGCTAAATGCTTCGTACCGTCATGTAAAAACACTACAACAAAATAGCCGACACAAATTGTTTGTAAATGTGAAAGAAACGCTAAAAAAGAAGTGGTGCAAGGAAGTAAATATGGAATACAAGCCTGGGCGTCGACTTTTTTGTTGCGAAGATCATTTGAACGCGAAATTATCAGCGCGCGATGCATTCAAATAAATAACACAGTAACTAGCATTGACAGTTTTGATTTGACACTGACGGTATGACAAACAAAAGTATTTTTTTAAATTTATCTTGAAAAGCACGAAGGAAGTAGTCTATTCAGGCTACGTTATGACGTCATTTAGAGGTCAAATGAAAGTCAAATGATTACAAGTATTATTGTGAAAATAAACACAATCTTGTGATATAGAAAGCTAAAAATAGAAAAATAAGGCATAAGACCCTAAAATCTCCAAATGGTTTTGGAATCAGCGTAGGTTAATTTTTACTTTACATACCGAATTGTTATATTTTGAAACAGGTATGGTTTACCATTACTTGTTGAAGATGAAATAGGTTTCAAAATGAGTAATCTAAACATAATCTTGTAACGAGGTAAAATTTTGTGAGTTTGTATGTATGGGCGGTAATCTTCGGAACTACTGATCCGATTCCGAAAAGTCTACAAAAAGACTAACGGGAAGCTACATTATCCCTGAGTGTCATAGGCTACATTTAAAACGTTCTGTGGGTTAATTTTCGCACCATAATGGAAGAGAAGCCGCGAGCTAAAGCTAGTTTCTTATAAAGAGGGTGCCAAGACAAGTGGCAGTCGCTTTTCTATTACGAATTACAACAGAATTGGCATAAGTGTCATTCTGACAGACCCATACTTGTATGACATTTCTTATGCGTTACCGCTGATTTTATGTCTAGCCACCTAGTTTTTCCTATGAACTTCTTCAAGTAACTTCGTCTACTTCTTCTACTACTACTTCTTGTTAAGTGAGTTTCTGTATAATGCGAAGCTTTTCTTCTCTAGAATCTTCTCTCGCCATCAGCCGATCTCAAAATCCTTCATAAACCTAACAATTCTCAACCAAATCTTCAGCCCAAAAAACTGGCCATGTCGCCGCGTCGCATCCATCCAAATCGTTCGACATTACCGCGTATCGTACCGCCTGGTATCATTAATCTACGTGACAGTTCAAAATTTAGTTACAGAGGGTTCCCGCGGCCCCCCCTCTCGCCTCCAGCCCCCCTTCACCCCCGCAGCCATCCACGCAAGTTTTTGAGGGATGCCTAACTGTCTACAATTCTACATGGTTAACTATCGTTAGTTAGCAGAAGCTCTTGAAATGTGTTGAATTGTGGTGCAGCTATTGAGGGTAGTATTGTTTTGTTTGGTTGGAGGGTAGAGGAGTCATGGATTAGCAGGTTGGTAGTGGCCGAGGTTGTGTTGTGGAAAAGATGCTAGGCTGGTACGAAACTGCCAAAACAACAGCGTCATAAAGACGAACGATGATTATGAAGAGAGGTGCATTGTTGGTCTTGAAACCAAACAAATTCAAGAGGCTTAAGACGTTAACTGCTGGCAATATTGCTGTATATTAAACCAGCCTATGACTTATAACCCAGCATAGCAGTCTCCATAAATAGAACGCTCTACGCAACATTCACCAGCAAACCCAATGTCCTCTTGTCACACAACGCCTAACAAATGCGTTACCAGCCTAATTTAAAACGCCAATAACAATAAACTAACAGGTTGCAATAAATGTAAGTCATCGCAATATGAACAAAACTTATTCATGAATATTTACTTACACCCTCTGCCGTGATCCGAAGCTATAACTGAACCCTATAACAATAACTTAACTATCGGTAAGATCATTAAACTCTCAATCGAAATTACTAGGCTCGCAGGAACATACAGAGTTTCACTTGAAACTAATTAGCGTAGTCTACAGAGCGCTTTTCACAGGCTCGCCTGTTACTGGCAGGCGCCGCGGGGCGTCTTCGCTTCCGTGTACGATACATTGTGGAAACTCTGCGCTTGTCCTGCTACCCTGGTGAATTGGGATCGATATTGAGGCGCGGCCATGTACTCTTGTGAATAGCGTGATGGTATTTTGAAGGTTGTGGTTGTTCAGGAAGTGTTTTGGTGTCTGTTTGTTCAGAAATATTGGATATGGGAACTTTACAATCTCTTGTAGCAGTGCTTTATTAAAGACTTAATGGAGAGTCATCGATGATTAATTTAGAAGCATCAGAAGCGTAAAGAACTTCTCAACAAACTGAACACCATTGCAGGAAAGCCTCCTCTTCTATTCCAAACCGAGATACGTCCAATCGCCATGATGTTCTTCCACCTCCCACTTCCGGCACCAAGCATTGCTTTACCCAAAATACCTCGTTAGTTCAATCAAGATACTCACAGATACATAACTAAAAGCATCAAAACAGCTAATCAGCACAAAGTAACGAAGCATACAGCACGAAGGCTCGTGTGTAATTTTTCTCAAACCCGCCATGAATAATCAAATTTTTCTATACATACCGTTTATACCGTCACGACCCAAAGGAGGAACGTCATAAAATACAAATGTAAATATACCAAATCAAACCTTAATATGTCCCTCGTAAAGTTGGCATTTAAGTGTCCGTAGCGCTAGGGTTGTGAAATTTATGAAAATGACGAGCGGAACGTTCGACCCTCGTGACTGGCAGAATTCTGTGCCAGAGAGTATTTTTACTTTTTTTTTATTACATTCTGGTGGTATTACTCGATTTTTAATATTGTGTTATGGGTAATATTTGAATGGGTTGAACAAAAAATACTTGGTAATGTTAGCATTGTCTCTGAGGTTGGGTTTTGTCGGGTAATTGTTGGTTATGTGTCGAGGTTCTAGGTCAAGTTTGTCTAGTAAGTTCATTGGCACTTTTGTTTGATCAATACTTTTCTGAGAATATGAAATGTTTCCTTTGACATTCAACATAAGTAACGTAAGACCCAATTGGCAATACCTATATAAGCATTTAGGTACTGTCGGATACCAAAAGAGAAGATTTTCCACCTGCTTCTAGATTTCATGACTCAGATAAATCCCTCAGATTGGTATTCACCCATAAATAGGAAACCAGTCCTGTCAAGCAATCGTTACACCACAATTTAAAGCCCATTAAAACGCAAATAAAGCCTTATTTAACAAAAATATTCGCATATAACTTACGCATACTTCGCGTGCCTATAAAACTTAATTTTATTACAACATTACATAACTCTCAATTCGACAAAACTTGTGACAAATAAATCGATAATTTTACGTTACCACATTATCGAGGTCGATAAAAAAGGGACACCAGTCCACCCCTATAGGTAAGTACAGTCAGCTAAAATTTTTGCTAGCTCATCGCATCGCGTTACATGTGTCTGGAGCTGGCTGTACCGCCCAATGCACTACGTGGCACTATCAAATTGTCATTAGTGATGCTACCCTCTTTAGTTTTTTTTTAGAGTCATTTTCATTTGGATCAGGGTGCCTTGTTATATTCATGAGGTCATTCACGCCCGGGTTGTAAAGTAGATGGGTGGGTGAAGCATCTGTTTTTTCCTCGTTTTCTTGACGTATGGCAGATTCTAAGGGCACCACTTCTTGCCGTGATGGACAAAATTTCGACTCTAAGAGCTCTGATACTTTCTTTTCGTTGCTTTCTCAGGCTCCCATGCAAGAAGAAATAGATCTCTTATTTCTCTAGAAATACTGTTACTGTTAGCCTGCATCACCCCACGTTTGAGCAAAAGACTTCTCCTTACGACTTTTCTTTTGAAGCTTATAAAAGAATAGCAGATTCACTAGGCAAACCTATGTAGTATCATTACGAGTACTAGCAAAGGCTCATTTAATTCACCCAACCACTCAATAACACAAGCCAACTAGTTGCACTGTGCAAGCACTACTACATACGGCCCGATGACCTATCAAATGACGTCACAAGACGCCATGATGGATGTGTCAAGGTCAAGTTTGACAGCTGTCAGCGGCAGTCTGAAAAACGCTGTCACGAGTAATGGATAGGCTTCCTGGACGCCTTTTCGGGGTCGACGCACTCCGCTCGATATTATTTACGATTCTGATGTTTTGTAATGTCAGTGGGTTATGATTTTGTAGACTTGAACTGCTTCGTTTTAAGTACATTTAATAATGTCACGCTTTTATAACTTGAAAGGGTTGGTAGAGGTCTCATTTGCCAGTTAGCCATGGAAAGTGTGTTTTTTTTCTATGATAGAATAGATACTTCTTTAAAAAGAAGGCCATAATGAAAAATTCATGAAAGCAATGTAATTTGAACCTAATTGAGCTTAACAAAGTTAGGGCGGATTGAGTAAGCATTTCATCTAAGGATATGTTTTTTTGCAGTGGATAAAATCACTACAAATATTATAAAACAAAGCCCTCTGCCGCGTCTGTCTGTCTGTTCGCGATAAACTCAAAAACTACAGCACCGAATTTCATGCTGTTTGCAACAATGGCTAGAGTGGTACTTGAGGAAGGTTTTAGTGTAATTTGTACGCGGGTGAAGGCGCGGGCACCAGCTAGTATAATTATAAAACAAAGTCGCTCCCGCTGTCTGTATGCTTACATAAACTCCGCAACGGATTTTAATGCAGTTTTCAGCAATAGATAGAGTAATTCAAGAGGAAGGTTTATATTTACATTGCAAACGAAGCCGGGGCATTTCGCTAGGATATTAGCATTCTTTTTTAGTACTTATTTCTAAGTACTTGTCTGGCAGCAAATTCACATCGACATCAAACCAAACAGACTTACGACTTACCTACTTGGAGTTATACGTAAGATTTAAGACATAGACAAATTAACCAGTACAAAAACGGAAAACAAACATCAAATACAGCCTTATTAATAGCTAAAACCCTGAACCACCCCTACAAAACACCACTGACACCAAAATTACATGAAAAAGTGCCTGTAAGCAAACAAACAGTTAGAGTAGGTACTCTATCGATCTGCCATCCCGTCTGTATCTACAGATGAGTTATAAGACAGATCTGTGGACCATCCCTCGACAAGGCAACGACCCTTAACCCACACAGCTGATTTACAACCCTCCCATTCAAGCAATAGAGCACATTTTGAAACGATCATTCTAAGCTTTCTTACGACGTTGCAAAGTCTGCGTATTGACGTATCAAGTTTAGTAAGACAGTAAAGACAGTCGTTCTCAAGCGATAATGAGCTTTATTGTCTTAGGTATAAGTGCTGGGCGGTTGGGCGGCCCGCCCAAACCTGGGCGGGTGCAATTAGAAATGCTTTTGAGCTAAAAATGACATTTTTTCTTCTTATTTTTGGATTATTAGCTGTTGTGTTTGCGAATGTGAGTTATCTTGTTTTTGTTTTTGGATCCTACAAAGGGTTGAAGTTAGTTAGATATTGACTAACAGCTGTAAGTACACCTTTATTATCAGTCATGTACTAAAGATCACATTGATTTTATATAAGATTTTGCTCTATTTTATCTAATTGAAAATTGGTTGTTACTTCAACAGCACCACTTCAATATTCCACCATAACTTTAAGAATCTTACTAAATGTGTTATCACCATATTCCCCTGCTCTTTTCTCAATTAATTTGGCGTTTGTCACTACATGACTTTTTCTTCTTTACTTCTCTAACACTCGAATCTCAATCTTATTAGAAGTAGGTATATTCCCATTAAAACTAACAAAATCTTCAGTCTGTGGTTTTAGCTTTTGTAACATTGTTGGAATAGTGTCTACATCGTCATCTCATCATGGACAGCATTGTTCTACCTACTGCTAACTATATTGCAAGTCTCATCTCTTTTGCTCCATGCTTTCCTGGTCAGAGCAATCTTGAACTAAGCGCTACGATTTTATGAATATCTTCTCAATACAAGGTAGGTATTGAGAAAACATTAAAATTAAATCTTCATATTATCTTTCCTTTCCATATTGCCTCAAGCCAAACCAATCTCCTCAAGCCTATACATACATCAAGACATGTCCACCAATTTCCAAGCTCAGTTCTAACATACAAACGAACACTTCCTACATGCAAGGGGCGATCAGTCGGGCTCAAAGGCAGTTACTCCGATACTATCGGCGTCCATTAAGGAAATTGGTTTATGTGAGGTCGTGGTGGCCCATTGTTGAGGTCCTAGTCGATCGGGTGAGCTATAGACGTATTAGCTCAGTTGGGTTAAAGAAACTGTTGGATATATAGCTTGGTTTTTGAGTTTTTTTTAAAAGACCAGCTAACTTTTTGTTGTATTGTAATTTGTAAGTACATTTTTAGGGTTCCGTAGCCAAATGGCAAAAAACGGAACCCTTATAGTTTCGCCATGTCTGTCTGTCTGTCTGTCTGTCTGTCTGTCCGCGGATAATCTCAGTGACCGTTAGCACCAGAAAGCTGAAATTTGGTACCAATATGTATATCAATCATGCCGACAAAGTGCAAAAATAAAAATTTAAAAAAACATTTTTATTAGGGTACCTCCCCCAGACGTAAAGTGGGGAGCGATTTTTTTTTTAATTTTGACCCTGACGTGTGATATATTGTTGGATAGGTATTTAAAAATGAATAGGGGTTTTCTAAAATCATTTTTTGATAATATTAATATTTTATTTTATAATCGCTCCGAAAGTCAAAAACAATGTGTCCCCCCCCCCTCTAACTTTTGAACCATAAGTTTAAAAAATATGAAAAAAATCACAGAAGTAGACCTTTATATGAACTTTCTAGGAAAATTATTTTCAACTTGATGAGTTGAATAGTTTTTGAGTTATATAGCACTTTTTCAAAAAAACGCAAATGATAACTTTGTTTTTCATACAAATACTATGAAAAACAAAGTTATTTTTGCTGACGAAAAATGTTGGTATTTTTAATGGTCTGGGAAGCTACGGAACCCTACAGTGAGCGTGGCCCGACACGCTCTTGGCCGGTTTTTGTGTTTAGGGTGCTGTGTAAGATTGTGAAAAAATTGCTTTAGCTAGAGTTCAGTTCATTCTTTGCTGAACAATAAATGATGTTTGACCACCCTTTTGAAACCAATTGGAATGAAACAAAAAAATAGGAACAAAGAAGAGAAAGTTTTGAAGTGTTTACAGCGGCCCAGCACTACAAGCAGGAACAATCGTTACGGCGGTGGTAAGATTAGCTTCGAGCTAGTATATGAAACGCCATTTTACCGTAAGGCACAAAGTAAAAAACGCCACCTGCTTTAAGTCTAACTTTACAACAAAAAGAAACTAAGTTTTTATTTGATTCGCAGTTTATAAAAACTTTTAAATATCAAAAACATAAAAAATAAAAGCTTCAAAGGAACCCTCTGAGAGCTGGTGCTATACCAGGCGAGCATAAAACACGCAGAGGCAGCGAACAGAAAAAGCGAGTGATTTATCGTGAGAAGGGACATCTTCTGCGCCTTTGTGTCCCTGGTACAGGTATCGGCAAGTGCTAGGAGGCCGGTTGGGGTAGGCAGATGTGTAGTTTAGTCTTTGTTTTGCTTTTTGGCATCTCATAGACATCTAGGGGGTCAGCAGGCATTGAAAGATTTTCCTGGGACAACAATTTAGAATAAGGAATCTTGTTAACACCAAAAAATAAAAAAGAAGCATTGATAATAAATTACTTAAAAATTCACAAGCAAGACCGGAGGAAATAAACGCTCCGCCATATTTAAATTAAACCCAATTTGAACAATCTAGCATCAACAAAATAACACAGTATCTCAACATTTCAACAATGAAAATAAAAAGAAACAATTATAAAACCCCCTAATTCGACCAAAAACGGCAAGAACCGAGGTGTGTAGTTAAAACATTAATGAATAGTTGTTATTGGCTGATATTAATTGTAGCCCATATAAATTATGCCCCTTTGTGAAGATTTTAACGTTTGATTCGTACAATCACTGTTATTAAAATGCGCGAGTGCTGTGGCTCTCAAAGTTTTTTGAAAGCCACAAAATTAAACGTTTTTTAAAGGCTTTATTTAAAAAAACTAGCTAACCACCGGCTTCGCACGAGTAGAGCAAGGCAGCTTGACTTTTTCCGACACTTCCAACGATTATCGTCATATTTCAACCGATTTACACAAAACCTTGACAAATCCCCAAACCTTGTAAAATCTTCCTCATGAATCACTCTATCTATTGGTGAAAACGGCATGAAAATGCGTTCAGTAATTTTTGGATTGATCACGAGGAGACAGATAGACGCAGCGGAGGACTTTGTTTTATAATATGTAGTGAAGATACTGGCCGAATACATAAAATCCTCCTTTTGTAGAAGTCGTTTAAAGAAACACCCAAAATTCTCATAAAGTCCCATTTTCTTAACTTTTAGACAATACAATTTATTCGTAAAAAACAAATCGGTCCAATTTTAACATACTCAAGCGTCCTGTCCCAAGTAACCTATCTCACATTTGAACGCCCCTTAAAGTTGAGAACCGCAGCACCAAAGAGTGATAGAAATCAAAACATTTTCGACGCAACAATTGTTTTAATTCGATGAAAAAAAAAGAAAGAATTATGAACGGTAATTACCGTGTTTTAACTTGAAGCAGCCCATTGTTATTTACTCTTATATTTTTCTTTAATTGCTTTTTAATAATCAGTTATGAATGCAAGTTTATGTACATGGTAATGTTTGTACGTAAATAATAATTGAAACTGTTATGCGTATATCGGAAAGCACGTTTAGCCGTTGCCGCGTTGGTCCCAGCTGTCATTAGTAGATCCTTGACAGTCGTTACAGTCTTACTAGTCTTATACTACTGGATCCTTGACAGTCGTTACAGTCTTACTAGTCTTATACTACTGGATTATACGATACCCCTTGGTAGGGGTATCGTATAATCCAGTACTAACTGGGTTCTGGAGGTCAGCTAAGCAGTCGCTCTATGTAAAATATTGGTATACTGATGCATCCGGTTAGACTGGAAGCAGCCCCCAACATAGTTGGGAAAAGGATAACAGATGATAATAATTATCACGTTTAACAAGTAGAGGTTCATCAAAGATCCTATCGGTTTTATTTAGGCCCTCATGATCTAAGTGCCTTTTGAAACAGGCATAGTTTTTATTTCCTGTTTATTGATAGATGAACATGGACAAGACGAAGGTCATGTTGAATGCCCATGTCACACCCATTCCAAGATCGGAGACTCTACACTTGAAGTTGTAGATGATTATGTGTACCTGGGATAAACGATCCAGTTAGGTAGGTCTAATTTCGAGAAAGAGGTCAATCGTCGAATCCGACTCGGCTGGGCAGCATTCGGGAAACTGCGCGGTATCTTCTCGTCCAACTTACCGTACACCAGTGTGTGTTGCCAGTGATTACATACGGGACCGAAACGTGGTCGCTCACAATGGGCCTTATCAAAAGTCACCCAAATGGCAAAGGAAAGAGGGCTATGCTCGGATTCTCCTTGCGTGATCGAATCAGAAATGAAGAAGACATCCGTAAGAGAACTAAGGTCACCGACGTAGCCCGAAGAATTGCCAAACTTAAGTGGCAGTGGTCAGGGCACATTGCTCGCAGAACGGATGGCCGATGAGGCTGAAAAGTTCTGGAGTGGCGACCGCGAACCGGAAGACGATGCGTTGGTAGACTTCCCACTAGGTGGACCGATGACCTTGTGAAGGTTGCGGGAATCCGTAGGATGCGAGTCGCAAGGGACCGGTCAATGTGGCGACACTTGGGGGAGGTCTATGTCCAGCAGTGGACGTCTTTCGACTGAAATGATGAAAATGGTCATGATATTGATAGAACTAGTTATGTGTTCCTCGCATGAGTTGGTATACTTTTCTGGCCAATTTTCTACCGTCTTTTAATATTAATTTCTTTTACAATCTTTTACCTTACTTTTGACAAGAAACTGGCTGTAAAAGTTATACCACATCGATAAAAACAATCGACTTAAAAAAAAAACAAATTCGAAGTAATTACAAATTGAAATTAAAATTGGAAGTGCGACAACCAAGTAATAAACTACGACTTATCATAAAAGTTATTACTGTCACTTTTATTCATACTATGTACGCTTTTAAAACAATTTTACACTATAAAGCGACGCGTAAAGTCGTCGGTGAACACAATTTTTAATTCTTCTCTGTCGTTAAATTTACGCTTTCCTTAGCTGAGTTATCCGGTCTCGACTTCTCAAGTAGTGTTATGTTTTTTTTGTCTGTAGTCTTTAGTCGTCACACATGAGATACGCAACGGGGCATATTTAGGCAATTTCCTTAACAAATCCCCCGGTCGCGCCCTCCACGGCTCCACACAGAGGTGTATACCCTCTGCCCTAGCTGATATTCACCAGGTTATTACAATTTTTCGCATTATGAATATCGTCGCGAATCCCCCGCTAATGCCCCCTCGCCCGGGGACTCACACCTCAGCAATTTTACTTTAATTCTTATTTAGAGTGCCGCCTTATTTCGGTTACAAGATTTTTAGTATTTGTTTATGGCGTTAACTTGTACCGTGAGCTGCGATGGGGTAATTTTCGCTTTTTTTTCAACGATGTAATTCTACTTTATGTTTTCCAGTTTAAGTTTGCAGTTTGCGTGGGGTTGGGAAAACGCAAATTGGCTGTAAAGGTACCAGGGTAGCAAGAGATGGAGCAGTTTAGAGTCAGAGGTCAAGGATTTTTATTTGTTCGAAAAGTGTAGCGGTGTCGGTGTGTGTGTGACGTCACCGGGCCGCTATCAATCATGCATGCACCATTGCGCCGCGCGCGCTTTTGTTCGAATTACGAATTTCGAAAAACGAACATAAAGCGAGAGAAAATTATGATGGTTGCGTTCTTTTTAAATATCGGTCGCCCCCCGCTGTGGCGCGCTATGGTCGCTGCACCGGCGCGACATAACTTATTATTTTTCAATTAAACAGTAAAATGAGCAACGTATGCGACGCCATTTCTTTAGTAAAAGCATTGCACGCTCGTTGATTACCCAGCGAAACTAACGGCGTGAGGCGCGACCCACTGCATTACCGAACACAACAATATACACTGTGACACCGTTAAAAAAGTAGAGAAATTGCTAATGGTGTATGATATTGCCTCCCCTTATTTTTGGGGTAAGAAAAGACTAGGGGCGGCAACACCTTCGTTCTCCCAGGAGGTGTTTTTTTGAGTCGGAGTATTTATTCGTTTTTTTTTCTGTATGTTTTTTGCGTAATGACGTTGGGGTCCTGAGAGAGTTGGAGGAATCCATTAGATAGGCGGGAAGAGCTTAATGTAGGTTTTTTTTTCTTTTCGAATCGAAATCGGTTGAAAAAGCGATGTCGCATGTGTCAGAACAGACATTAGTACGAGATGTAATGGTTATTCCAACGGACGACAGACTATGTAGAATTTATAACAATAAAGAAAAACTTACCTACACATGGCAAGTTAAATCATACTCGTATTAACATACATAAATATTTATAAATAAGTAAACGCGTCATTTTGGTATTATAATATAACAAAATTTTGAACAAATTTCAGTGAGAAGGCAGACCAAGTATGTACAAACGGTTTTTAATTGTGTGGGTACTAAAAAAAATACGTTTTAATTGCCACATCGTGCGTAAATGAAAGACGTAGCAATTATAGTAACGTAGATATTATAATGAAAGTTTATGGCGACTTTATTGCACGTATAAACATACAAGATAACAAGGTAATATAAAAACACCAACAGAAGAATTTGGTGTTAATAACTAAACAAACGTAGTGTCAAATATTTCCCGTATGAAGAAAGAATTACTCACACATAAGAATTTAAGCTCGTTGATATTAATAATAGGATTAAAGAACTAACTAACAATAGTAGAAACAGAAGAACATTTTGATAGTTATAAGGACCTGAAAAGTGATGGATGGGACCGTGTAAATGATGTTATAAAGGAAGAGATCACTACAGGCTGAAAGAGATTTAAGGGAAAAGATAATATTTAGGTTCCTCTACCCAGTAAGCTTTACAAATATAGGACATATTTGCCATCATCATCTGCCCAGCCTTTTCCCATCTATGTTGGGGTCGGCTTCCAGTCTAACCTGATGCAACTGAATACCAGTATTTTACATGGAGCGACTTCCTATCTGACCTCCACAACCCAGTCAGTACTGGGCAATTCGATACCCCTTGGTAAGACTGGTAAATATAGGGCATTTTGTACACTCGCTCTTACTTTACAATTTACTGGAACATTCCGATTTCAAACTTCTTAAATATTTTACTAAACAGCCAGTACGTACCTTTCCCAAAAAGAATAGACAATGTAAGCAGATTCATTTGCCCCTTTTTCTCTATTCCGAAACACCCTTCTTCTGTAAAAACATTCTTTTTCATTAATCTGCTCATTCACGGAAGATTGGTTGGCTCCGTATCCTTCGCTTTCGAAAAACAAAGCTAATTTACATTGGTACTCGACGTTTCTGAATTTTTTAAGTACTTTTATTCAATTAGAAGCTTTTTCTATTGTTTGAATTTATCTTAAGTTTTCTGGAGAGAATGATTTGATTTTTATTGTCATTGATTTCAGAGTTAGGTACTACAAAAATTTAATTAAAATATTAAAATAGTAGAATTATAAGAACCTTAAAAAGATCTCTAAATTTATCTACATCAGCTTTAATAACAACATTAAAAACTAAGCTTATAATCCTTCCGACGGCATTTGAATCTCTGAATGTTGTCGCAAAGGATAAAATTTAAGATAGTTGTTCTAGAACGAATACAAAATTCACATGGTTTTCAAAACGGTTAAGGTATATATTTTTTTAAATGGACCCAATGTGAATACGCCATAAGAAATGATCAACGACAAGGATCAATGTATTGTTTAGACATCATCACACTGTGGTAGATAAAAATATATCCAATGACTTGGCAGTCCCGTTAATGACCCTAAAGTAATCCTCCAAAGATCAAAATAGAGTTTATGAAACTACTACATTAAAAAGTTTACATATAAATTTTTGGAATGAAATTGTAACCATGTTTTTTTTTTTCCTTTTTTTCAGGCAAATGGTGCCCGTCGCGTCGTGAATGGTCATCCCCTCCCGACGTTGCGCGGCGGGTTTACTCCTCAGTATTCCTGGGCAGTCCCGGTGAGTACCCAGGTATGGACAGAACCGGGGATTGGACCTCTGTGGTAATCCTGGTGATGATGGTCTTAAGTTGCCGAGAGAGATTTTGAGCTAAAAATAGACTCTTAAAATTATGGCACAGTTATTTGGAATTTATAGCTCAGGATGTTGTACCAAATATAGTCTTTAATGAAGTATTTAAATTACTGTCATAAAATTAAATGTTACCATTTCCGCTAGAATCAATGTTTGTGTCGTTTTTATAAAGCTTCCAATCATTTCAAATGTTTACTCGAATCAACTTGAGATCAACATTTACGATTCACCACAGATCTAAATCCTTTTACCCGGTATTTTATTATTTCGTAGCTGTAAGCAAAAAAATTGTGTACAAGGAGTAATAGCCAAGAAGAATAAAATAACCATTATGAGAAAAAGCTCATTACGAATATGTTATTAAAATAATCATAAGAATGAAGAGCTAAACTCAAAACAGGAACAAACCCAAATACAAGGCGCGCGGCACACGTGAGCACAACACGATTATATAGCACAACACAAGTACTAGGGGATCATAGCATGCGGGCGGTGGTGCCGTCAATCACCAGTGTCCGGAGCAGTCGGCGCAAGGTCACGGGTACTCCTGACTGATGGCCGCATGAACTTTTGCTACGTGCATGCTTTGAGTATACCTCTCGAGATTTTCCCTCACGATTCTTTTATCTACTGCTGTTGATTCAACATTCAAATTTCTTGATGACTGGGACCTATGATCTTTATCTTTTGGCTAAAACAAAAAACATTAGGTATAAATAAAAACAAAACTAAATTCCATTCCATATTTGAATTGCAAAATTTTATGATGTGTTACAGACTAAAATTGTACAAAAACATATCGGGTAATTTAATCTAGTTTTTTGGAAGTAACGTTCACCTAATGCCAGATAGAGTTAGGAACCATATTTGGCACTTGGAATTATTCTGGTCTTAATACTAACGGCGGTTTTATGTGCTGAACAAGTTATGATCATTTTTTTTTTATTTAAAGACAGGTGTATAAAATAGAAAGTACAATAACTTAAATGAATAGTGCAGCTTTGGTTAATGGTAAAGATTTTTTTATATAAAAACACATGCATTATACTGGCAATACCGTTCCAAATAATCGATACAATACTTTTAAAACAGATAAAAAATGTTCCCAAAATTCTTGACCAAATTACGATGGCATTTATATCACAAACAATTTATCCAAACACCGTTTCTATAATTTGAAAAACGAACAAACATCCCGATGACAGTTCAAATCGATTTCCCGTAATGAGCCGACGAAAAATCGAATGACATTTACATCTGTCAATCGCACACTAATGTAGACTCTAAGGGTTAAGGAATAGTGTTTTTTGAGTAACGAAACTCGTGTCTGATTGTATCGAGTTCTCGGATGAATATCGAATGTTGGCGGCGCGCACGCACTCGCGACAGCCCATCGATCATGTGTTATCGTGCGTAGGATCTCGATTCTCGGTGTCATCTCGCCAATGCAAGGTCGCCGGGGAAAATATCGCAAAGGATTTAAAAAAGAAAAAGTAATGACAATTATTTTTTACTTTACTTTACCGCCGGCAAAGAACCTGCCGGTGCACCACTGTGCGCCTAATTGAGATTATAATTTTGACAGTTCAGTTACAGATGTCTAAGATTTATAGTGATACGAGTTTTTATGCCGCCTTCGGTTACGTTATCTCAGTTATAGTTAGCAGAAAACTGCAATCTATCAATATTTATGATAGATACTTATTGTCTTTTTAACATAAATAATATGTTTTATTGCTTATTTTTAGTTACTGTTTATTTTTATATTTAAATTACTATAAAAGAAACGATTCAACATAGTTGTTCTGATACCGCAACTGGGATTCCAAATTCAACTCCGATACATCAGCGCCATCTATCGAATAGTAGCTAATACCGGGACCTTTCTCCTGTCATGTTCTAAATTAAACTTTATTTTGTGGGTGTAAAGTTACAATTACCGTAACAATATAATGCACATGCATCGTTATAACAGTCGTGTACTGCGATAACCATCTCGCTTGCTCGTACGGAATGACGTCCGTCTATCTCTCTCTTGTTTTACACGTCACCGTCATTGCCCGTTTCCATTACACTATATCAATTACCGTACTTCGCGCGTTCGCCCGTCATTCAGTTTAAAATACAAAAGAATTTTCGTCGGAGGGAAATGTTCTGAAAATGAACACGGAATAAACGGCGCACGAAGAATCGCAGTCAATTTATTCGTGAGTTACACTTTACGATTTTTATCTAACGAACGCTGTCGAAGACGGATTAACAGTGGCAACGATTCGAACAAAAAGTGCGCCAGAAAGAGAAATATCAAGTGTATCGATTCCGTCTTTAGCAAGAAAGGATTCGGCACGCGAGCGAGACGGCGCGACCGCGTCTTTACGACGTGCGAAAGAGATAAAACAATTCCTTATGTCGCTATTCTTAAGTCGTTCGCGCGTTCCGAATGGCACTTTACCGAGAGACATTAAGGTCGCAATTTCATTGTTATGATTGGGTATCGACGATTGTGGAGCGTCGTAAAAGAACGTTATAACTTCATTTGGCGGTGTTGGCGATTAGAGCTCTTTGCACTAAAAAATAAGGTTGTTAGTTGTTTGTTTGGTGGGCGGTGGTTGGCGGGAGCGCGCACGGCGTCGGTTACCATGGCGACGGGGCGCGTTGGAATGCCTTGCCAGGGTTCCCCGCTCCAACGGTGTTTTTACCTAAATTAGTAACAAAAACAATGCGCTGATAATGACGCATGGATGTGCCGCGATACCGTGAACTGTTGTTTGTTCTATTTCAAGTAATGGCACCCTCCCCGGCTAGCCATTGTAGACTAGTTGGATCATTCTTTAGTATGTTCCACTATCAGCTGTATGTAGCCCTAGTAGGTATTGAAATTGGAGATGGCTGATTTATAGTTCAGTAAGAGTATGGTTTTCTGTCAAAGCATTTTTTAATCAATGTAATTAATGCTTCTAAAACCCGAAAAGTTATCGAGCACCTAATATTTTTTGTTAGTTCATTAACAAATTCTTATCGGATCCTTCTGGTTCTTTATAATTTCTTATTAGACGAACATAGTTTTTTGTGAGTCCAATGTATTGATTTGTCTCCGGCGGTCTTCGAACTCATTTGTCAAGTCAGAGCGCACATAATTACAAGCAGGGCCTCCTAAACATGAACCAACTAATTTTTAATATTCTCATTTAGGATTCACGTTGGATAAATGAAAATGAAAAAAGGCGCCGAGCGAGATGGGTGCCCCGCGATAGGCGTGCGCGAGCGGGCGAGCACTAAATTGCTCAATTTGTGCCTCAGCTCATAAGGTGCCTTCGGTGTTCCTTTTTCAAAAATCCAATGAGATCGATCGCTCGCCATGTCCGCAAATTAGAGCGGGAATCGTTGTTCGTTAGCGAGCCGCCCGGGACGAAGGGACGCAAGCGCCTCAAGACGAAGACGCCGAAACAGTTCTTGCTGCCTCTGCTCTCGCATCATATCCTCGTGCGTCGTTTAATCTCAATCTACGTTTCGAGGAGCTCAAAGCTCGCCGCCCGAGTGCGCAGAAATGCATTTTAGTATTACTAGTGGTCTCGGGGCGCTCATTTCGCTTGAACCTTTTAAAGCTCGACGCTAAAGTTCGCCCGCGCCGTTGTCGACGGAGCCATCGGCCGCCGAGGTCATGCTCGCGTGAAAATTGCACTCGTGGCTTCATTACGTCCAGTACAATGACCAAGCGGTTATGTACTTTATTATGTTCGCAAATGGCGCTATTAAGTCAAGTATATCTATTCTCCGGCCAACATGGCGATCGTAGGAGATACGACAGATGAGATAGCGCGCGAATTTCACTCGGAACCAGTTTTTCTCGAGTTAAATTACTCTCGGCTCTTGAGCAATTTAAATAACAGCCCGTGATTCGTTGTGGCGTCTAAACGAGCGTTAAAACGTTACATTGTAATGAGTACCGATCGAGCAGCGATACGGACGGCATCGATTCTATTCAACTACCGTGTTATTTACTGTTATTGTGTGTTTTAATACATCCCACTTGTTTTTCTATATGATGGTTAAAGGTTCGGTTTCCGTTCATGCGCCCTGCCATGGCTACCACTATCAATTTAGATCCAACCAGTCCCATTTTATTGGCACTCCTAAATTCGATGATATGTTTTATTAAACTATTCATGTCTATCGAGTCGTAAAGCTGATGTCTCTTACACACAACATGTAACTCAATAAACGCTAAGTTTACGGAAGTAAAGTGAGGGAACATCGTGGCATCGTAAAAGCATCGTTAAATGGGCAATATTAATAATGATTATCCATTTAGTTGATATCTTGTTGTGTAGCATTGAAAAATTGCCTTTAGTTTGTAAAGTGACGATTGCGGTGTCTCGTCGCCGGCAATTAATCGCTGCGTACGAATTTGTACGTTTATCTTAATTCTTTTGAGAGTTGTCGTGTGTCGTGGTGGTCCGGTGCGTGAGAATGCAATTTGTTTGGAGTCCGACCTGCGACCTGCGGCCCGCGAAGCGATTATATGCTAATACACCTATAAACTTTCCTTTATGTAAACGACTCATGAAATTTCTCTCAGTCGCCATGTTTATGTCATGTCTGAAGCCGCCGTTAACGGATGCTCATCTTGTTCAATGAACTGTGGAAAGTTCAGGTTCGACACACTCACGTGAGTCAAGTGAGGAAGTGTCAATGATTGCCGATAGGTTGGTAGCCTTGATCTTAAAAGTGCGATTCAGTACTACCGAGCACACCCACGTCTTCATTAAAAGCGATGGCTTATCGTTAAAATCGATCTCGTTACGAACAATGAAACTCGTCGAAACAAAAACTGGCCGAGCGGTAAACGAATACGAGAAACGTAATCGGGGCGAACGTCGCGCCAAATAAAATAAAACCTCAATCAAAAATCTAAAGGCATTCGGTATCATAACCGGAGCGGTGCGTCGACCCGGCCGCCATATGAAAACACGGACCGTGTGGGTTACACGGCCGCGACCAAAAAAAAACAAAAGTATAATAATGTAACGCACTAAGTATCCGTCTTAAAAATACGCCTCGATCTCTGTTGCGCGCGTCGCGGCATTAACGCGTCGGTGGAGCCGGCGACCGGCGCTGCGGCAACCTGGACCCTCCTTGGCCTGACATAGGGTCGAGAGTTGCGGGAGAACGGCGCGCACTCCGCGCCGCGGAGGGCCGCAGGGTGGAGGGCGCGCGCGCGGGCGGCGGCGGTGATGGATGGCCCAATCAGGCGGCGTGGCGGTGCCGGCCGCGCTAATCGAGCAGTGTGCCCCGAGAGCCGGACGCACACAGGCGCGCGGCGCACACACGTGCACCTGTGTGCCGGCCTGCGGGCGCACCGAGATGAGGTCTCGCCGATACCACCACCGATTACACGTAAAAGCGCATCGAGAACCTTTTCGGAGATAATACATAATACCCTCGCTCGGAGCGGAGCCATGCTGCCACACACACCGACGGTGTACGTTACCGGCCACGTCGGTCCGGTGGAAAATCGATGAAAAACAGCCGAGACGACAAAACCGGGGGCGGTGTGCAAACAAAACGGGCCTTCATTCGATGAATAACGCCGTATTTACGTCTATATCCGGGCGGCGGATCGATAGCCACCAACTGTTGTAAACAACCGTACGAGAGCCGGAAAAAACGGCGAGTGCACGCCACCCCCGCCGTGGGGCTATTAGCGGCCACGTGACTAATTTCGGGAGCTGTCACGAGCAGAGCTCGAGCACGTGGACCGACTCGACCTCGCAGCCTCCCGACACTCCGGCTCTACGTCACACGCTGCTACAACCCGCTACCCGCTATGCCCTGATGCTGTCGCTCGCTACTCCACACAACACAACGCTCCGTTCAGTTTTCACTACGATCACCTGCTCCACAAAAAACACGGCGATAGATCACGAAGAACAATTAATTATGTCCCATCGCCCGAAAGAGAGGATCTTTATAAATCAACGGACATCGCATTTTATCCTTAAGAGACCTTTCTCCGGCTAATCCCGACAGAATTGAAACGAATCTAATGAAACGGGGATACGTCCAGAAAAAAACAACGCCACATCGAGATGCCCTACAATCATTTTAACTTTTTTCCGACGTTCGCTCTCGGGGCTTATAGTAGTTTTTTTTTTAATTCTGTCTCTGGACTCATGTTTTTTTTTCCACTTTTTTGTTGCCTTTTCATAAATATTTTAAAATCGGATTCAGTCGGGGACAAGCGAGGCGAATGGATTAGGATTTAGATATTTTCGGGCCGAGTAATTTATGCCCCTCTTTGTTGAGATATGAATAATGAGATATGTTGTATATCTGGTGCACTATCGGCGACTTGCGGCAGTCGCAGCTAGCTCCGGCCCCCGGACCCGCCTGCACCTAATAGTTTCCGCTTTATATCTACTATCTTGATTTAATTATGTTTGTTTTCCTGCAGCTTCGGACGATTGATGCGCACTCATTAGCTCGCATTGTTATCCGAATACAATACAGTTTATTTTAGTTTAGTTTTTATCGTCAGCTTTAATTCCGTACGCACAGTCCAGATGTTCGAATAGTTCAAATAATTCTCAGGGCATTTCGTGATTTTTATTGTAATCCAATTTTAAAGCGATCCCATTTACATTCCAATACAAATGATCCCGACCATAAAGTACCGGCAGCTATTCCAAATATGCGGCCCGTTTAAAAAGCCCTTAACGAAATTATTAAAACAGGTAACAAAAAAGGGTCAAGTTGATGATTTACCGACGTCAATTCTGACAGCTTGTAGTTTTGTTTGACCAAAATTATAGTAATTTGATAAAAATACCCATCTACTTAAAATAAACGTTCCGTCAAAAAAGTTTATGATGGAAAACAGGCGTTTTATAATAGATACACTATGCGAGGAATGCTGTTCATATTCTGGAATGATTGAGAGGATTTTTTTAAATCACCAGTAGCCATTTTTATCTCGTGTAGCGAGTTAACTGATCTTTAATTCCTTCGAGAGAGACTGTACGCAGATAATGTGATTGTTTTATTGCAGTTTTGTCAGAGTGACGGACGCTGCTACGGTGTATTTGCTTATTATATGATTGTTTATCGTCGATAAAGGCCAGCGGGCTCATGGGCGCGAGTGGACCTGTGCGCGACACGCGCCCGACAGACTCACCGATAGCTTTTTGTCCGTTAACAATATTTTTGCATCAAAATAAAGTCAACTTTTTATTCATAAGCGGCCGTTTCGAACGTTCAAAAATAATAATGAGTTGGATATAAAAATCGCGAATTTATACGAGGTCCCCAACCCTCGGCCGGCGCGGTCGACTTTAATATGATTTCTTATAGCGAGAACTCCTTATTAAATAAACTTTGAAAACGAAAATTATGTCCACCGTACGCGGACCGCCTGATCACAATAAAAACTCGGATTTGACAAGATTAAAATTGTAATTCAAGTTATTTCTGACGTGCGTCTTATTGCTTTTTCGCTACGGTCATGTTTATTATATTATTTTTTTGTAAAAGTCGAAACGCGTAACTTCGATCGAGACGTAATCCGTATAAAGACTCGGATTTAAAATAAAAATAATATGAATATAATTTAAGGTTCATGCCAAACGGGTAATCAAGAAAACGACGCTTGTGAAAGCAGATACTTAATAAAAATAAAGATTTTATAATTGCTTACTATGCTCATCTTCTCTGAGTAATTCGAGTCTAAGGATAAAAAAAAATAAATAATAAAATATTGACACTGCCATAAAGCGCGCTCTGCCGTCCACTGTGACACTTCGAATTAAAAAGAAAAAAGTGTCATGGCCGCCTTCGCGCTTTCCCGCCTCGCTGTCAATATCCATTCTGTCCACGGAGCTCGCAACTCGGATAAAAATACTAAAGGGTTTTAAGTAAATAATTGTTTAATGTGTGAATAATGTAATCTTGTCACGGGAAATCGATGTTTATCCGATTCATGTCGCTGTCATTTTTAAATATCACGTATATTTATAATTCAAATGTATGCTGTAGATATATTTTCCATGAATATTTAAATGTTTTTGATAGGTTTCGGGACGGTGTCTTAGGATTGTTATTTTCCCACAATTCGGCGGGGAGTGCCGGCGGCTGGCAACACTGCGCCGCCATTACTAGAGATTACGCTTAATGTAATGTGTCGGTGATTTGAAATAATCACGCAGATTACCTGTACGTGGCCGCTGTGTAACTATTTAATCAATACCTAACGCGGGCCGTGTATTTATGAATTTACCACGTCGCTATCCGTAATTATATGTGTGTACTTTATTAGGTTCTAGTTGTTGATTCTTGTTAAAAATGCTATGAGGCTTCATTTAAAGATATAAGTAATCTGCATAAAGTTGAACTGGTCTAGTAGGAGGTCTGTTATCATTTGATTAAACATACTTATTTCTAGTTTATCAAATAATCAAGTAATGACAAATCGATAGAATGCCTCAATCCTAAAGGACATTTTTTCATTAATAAATATGACAAAGATAGTTAAAATATACTTATAAAAGTGATCAACATCTTACCAAGTCCCAACATTGTCACATTTGAACCCAACAAATTCCGCTAGGCATCAATCTTGCCAAACCGCAACAGTCCCAACAACTAGTTAGGGTTAAAAAAAAGTGTTGAGAAGTGACAAACGCACAATAAAACGAGACGTAACGTGAACTAGCCGTAATGTCGCGGTCGCAGACGTAACCGCAACGCGTTTTGTCACTTCGAAACTAGCCGGTTGTAGGTATTGGCGTTTCAATTGTTAACTTGTGGTACTTATAAGATTAATTTGGATTATCCTTAGTGGAAATCCTCAGTGAAAAAGTAAAAAATGTTTTGGATTGATTTTACTACCGAAAGGATGTGTTAATTCTGTTGAAATTTACAGAATTGTAAACTGATTTGAAAGCATACATCTCGGACAGTATACCCTATACTAAATAAATCTACAATAATATTATAAAAGTTCAAGTTTGTTCATTTCTATTACCTCGTTGTTCTAGTGGTCGCAAGCGTGACTGCTGAGCATGAGGTCCTGGGTTCAATTCCCAGGTGGGGCAGTATTATTGGGTTGTCTCATTAGGAATTTCTCAGTGTAGCAGCCACGGAGTCTGGATCTGCGTCCGGTTGATGGCAATAGGCTCGCCCCCTATTATATGGGACTTATACACAATTGGTGAAATGTAGGTGTACTATTAGATAAACCTCTGCGGAACTCTTCGGGGATAACAGTATTAGTATTTAGTTGTTAAACTTTTTGCGCTCCCGATATTTCACATGGCGCTTGCAACAGCGTCGAAATATCGGGAGCTCAAAATAACGAATAATCGCGGAAGATATCCCGTAAGTGACAATATAAGTTTAGCTATAAACCGTGAAAGCTTAAAACAGTGTTATGTTTGTTAATTTCGATATAGGCTACTTAGTCTCGGAAAACCATTCGTCCGATTTAAAAAAATATTTCGCTAATGGTTAGCTCTACTACCGAATGCCATGGAAAATGTTTCTTAGGCGCGGATAAAGCTACGGGCAGAAGCCATCCTACCAGATAACTTTTAACATCATATAGTCTGTTGTTGACAACGAACAGTGCTGTGTTTGTGTTCAACAGGTATCTTGTTATCACAAAGAAAAGAGGCTAACGATAGTGCTGCTAGTATGTTCACCAGATAGATCGGTATTAATCGTCGCCTGTGACCAGCGAAGGCAGAGAATAATGATTATTGCAGTAGGTTGATATATTGTAGACAGTCGGGCGCTATGGATCGTCTTTTGGCGGAAACTCTTTGTCATCAAACACTGTTTAAGCTTTCACTGTTTAAAACTAAGCTTTCTTTCACTTACGGGGTATCTTCTATGATTATTGATTTTCATTTCCCGCGATCATGCCATTTCAACATCGTCGAAATATCGGGAGCTCAAAATAATGAATAATCACCTGGATATTCCGAAAGTGACAGTAGTCCTCTATGCGTCACCAATAACAGAAAATAAAGTTGTCCTGTCAAATTCTAGTTGGAAATTAGACACTTGTCAAGACAAGTGTCCACTTGTCAAGACGGTCCTTTATTTCTGGTGTTTATCCAAGGATAAACACCAGAAATAAAGGACTGTCAAGCTCCAAATAAATGGCAGACACACATTATTATTAAAAACATAACTTACATGTACACAACGTGCAAAGTTGTATGTAGTACGCAAACATACAACTAAATAATTACCTAACATATTACTTCTATTCAAAATTATATAGCCTAAGGTGGTGTGCATTTCCAACCGCAGTTAGCCAATAGTAGGGATAATTATTTTACCATCGATTTATCGACGCGTACCGCTACTCGGCGATAGATGGCGCTGTCGCTAAACTATTACCCTGCGAAGAAATTATTGCTTATTACTTGGCAACATTAAGTAATTTCAGAGACGGCTCGCTATCTCTTTACGATTTATGATTACCTAGTACTTTTAGAGGATTATTATAATAAATAGAACGTTAGAAATGGTATTTTCGTGTTTAATTTTGATTAACCTAATTATTACAATTTGTTTTATTTATTTTATACCTCGTCATAGTAATAATTTATGTTATTCTTTGTCTACTATATATACTATTCATCAGACATTTATTGCATGTGAATAATTAAAAATGAAGTCACCAAGAGCAATTATGACTGACAATAATAATAAAACACCCTCTTAGCAGAACAGCAGCTGATCATATTGCCAGGTACCTACCTGCTTGTTTTACATAATTCATTATAAGTATATAAGTTGGTACTTCACCCCGTATAGTTAGTTTTGATTCCTATTTTGCTGCCATGGTGTTTAAATTGCCTTCAGCTTTTTGAAATTACTGTTTTCCCATTTTTCCCCTTCTAAATTCACAAGCGTTTTATGAATGTATAAGTTACATTCAAAGAAAACTTCCTTGGTCCCATCTCCATCGCGGAAACAGGCGACGGTTCACCCATTGAGCATTACAATACAACGGTTATAATGCATGCCATATTCCGGGTTCGTAATTGAACATGGTATGCAAACGCGCGCGCGCCCGCCATCTCTTCAATATGTATGCGCACCTAGTACTTTCGGGTGAGGCAGGTGGACTCGCCCTGTTTATGTTATTGTTTACATATTGTTACCGTTTATGCCGCCTTGGTATGCTGTGAGGAAACTAGCTAAATATGTTTATGCTTGTAAATTGATTTGTCCCAGTTATTCGCAAACAAAAAGCATTTGCAAAAAACTTAACACAGTGAAAACGAAAATGTATGCGTTCAACTTTGAATTAAACATGTTTTATGAAGACACTTCGTAATCAAGCTCAAAATAAAACTTATTTATGTGCACTGTTTTCATCACCATCCAATTTCGTACGCATGATGCAACATTTTCTAGAAATCCGAACATAAACAGGAATAATTCCCACGACGCTACACCGAAATTACTGGTGTCAACTTGAAACCTAACATGGTAACAGATAGCCGCTTTCAGTTACAAAATTAACTTTCTAACCGAAGAGCAGGTACAGTCAACGCCTCGCGTCACTGGTAACATTACCAGTATACACTGATCTCTTTTTTAGTTGAAACTCTACAGAGTTTCAACTAAAAAAGAGATCAGTGGACTGGTGTAGTACACTACACCAGTCCAGTTTAAAGTCAACATAGGTATTACCACAGATAAGCAGTCGGCAGTACCTAAGTTTCCGCGAACATCGCTTCTAGCAAACGTTAAATAAATAACATTTTAAGTATACGTCAAGATTATCTAGATGCGAGTGTGAACATTGTCAGTTTGAGACGATTTCAAAGAAGTTTGCAGATCATTAGAGGAGCCACATAAATCACAGTGGTTCCGCATAAATTTACATTTTAAAGACGCGTCGCGACATTTGCGCGGGCATCGTTTAGCACTCAATAAAATTAGAACAAAAGGCGGGCGCGGCCGATCAGGCGATCGCAGCGCCATATAAATGACGAGTAACATCGGAACTAATGGAATTAAATAAATTAAAGTCAATTGGGAAGAGTTGGTGCATCTGCACAAGTATTTGTCGATACTAAACGTTTGAGACATGCATTTAGACGTATTTATTTACCGCTATAGAGGTTTTCAGTTAGTTTTAGTTAAGACATTTTCGTGCTTTGGTTTATGAAACATTTATAACGTCAATAATTCAGCGTCTACTCAACTTGATTCGTCTCTCAATTGTCTCTCAATCGTTGTTTACGATCAATTTAGAACTAATTGATGGCGCAGAAAATTAAATTTACATTATTGCCAATATCATAACACTTCAGAAAATCTTTTAATTGATCATGGACATAACTGATTGGCCGATAACAATTAGCATTTGAGTGTTCATTAACAGATTTCAAACATTTTCATTAGATCACCTGACTTTGATTAGCACTTAAAATTTTAGTTTAAATTAAGTGGTAACGAGAATGTGAGTTCTAGAGTTTTATGGCTATTTAAAAATAAAAACTGATTTAGTTTTCGAATCGAGAATGTCACTCTATTTAATTAGCGCGCATTTTTTGAATACGGTATGTCTAAATTAAATTCTTTTTCGGAATTGATTTTGAATAAGGAATGCTTGTTCGACTAAGATGGATGCAGCGGATGCCACATGACATTTTGCCTTTATGTTTTTCATTAATAAAAATAGTGTTAAAAATGTGTTTACTGCAAACATATTTTTAATACTTCCGTCCAAGTTGTTGATAACTTTTTATTGTAGAGGCATACTTAGAAGCAAACACTACCTAGGTACTACAGCCTTACCTAAATAAAACGACTATGCAGTTGCTAGACCGCTAGACATGAAGTAAATGCTAAATATACTGCAAGAAATAGATGTTTACATCATATTCTTGTAAGAAATAAACAAAAAAAAAACATGTCTTAGACTTAGAAGATCTTTATCAATACAACGTGGAGTTAGTACTTGGGCATTTGCAGAAACGAGTATTATGCTCAGTAATTTAATTAATGTTACTACATAGCTAATATAACGATTATATCTGAATGATTCCTAGTGTTTGCACATAGGACCTGTAACAATTATTTCCTAGGTTCCTTGATTGCTTTACAAGATTCGTGTGGCCATGTTAATTGAAAGTTCGGTCCATTATAAAGATTTAGAAATAAAGGATAATAAATAGGTACTTACTTAAAAGTTTTATTCTTGTTGGAAACAATTTAAATTTAAACTATACCTAATTGACATGTCAGGACCAGGATGACATAAACCAAAAGACTCTCAAATGTGTACAACAAAGCTTCATAGTTAAGGCCACAATCATATAAAAAATGGCCCCATAAAATGCAATACAAACGCTTATTGGTCGGACGCGTATAACGCACGATGCTAAATAATAGGAGCGGCTTAATTAACTCGCCCAGTAAACATGTTCCCTTGAGCCGAGACCAATTACTATTTGGCCAACGTCAACTTCTTATTACACGACAAATATATACGCTTATTTATGTCCACAAGACGCGCGGCCAAAAACGCACATCAATCGCGACTTAATCCGTGGATTATTTGCGAAAACTGCATGCGACGAGTTTATTTTGGACGCGAACGGCTCGGCCGTTTATGACGTGCGGGCGACTGACAGTAATATTTGTGTTGCGTCTGATTTATTCGGTGCGTACCGCGCCGTCGCGCGGGTTGCCGGCACGTCGTAAAGCGCACTGTTTACGGTGCCGGTGCGTCCCTCAATTAGACGGTGCAATGCGAGTAGATTACAATTTGATGCGTGATGCGTGCTGACAGTTGCACCCGTCACTACTTGTGTCACGGGCCAAACATTTGCGATATCATTTTGTATCTTTATACCTGTTGTTCGGGCGATTGAAATGTTCCGGTAACATTTCTATATTTACACTGTCATACATTTCAAAGTAATCCAAAGTCTCCAATCGTAACACTTTCTAAAGTTACTCAAACATGTCATCCATGTTGACTCTTCGATAATTGTTTTCGAGTAGAAATCTTCCAAAAGAGTTATTTTATGCAATCTACTTCCAAATGTATTTTAACTCTTCTGAACAAAGAGCGTGAAGATTAGATCTGTCTCTGACACCGATAAAATTACTAACACTGACATTTGATGATACCCTTTTGGCAATACCTTAAGACAAATGTTGAAGATGTCTATTTTCTACGTCACCATAAATGAGAGATAGTCTGACTTTAATATCCCTACGTTTTATAAGAATTTGTACGAAAATAAACATAAAACCAAGACTAATTTCAAACACAATCACGAGTGCCTTATTAACAAGATGGATGAGATCTCTTCGACCTCATAAGTATTCAGATGGCCGCCATTGCTTGTTATTTTCCTCACGTCTAAATTCAAATAACAATTAGCTTAGTCTTTAACATTCTGTACTGGCTAGACGGAACTAAGGCAGAAATCTAGGCTGGCTTTAGTTCTAGATCGTGTTAGGTATAAATGCGGCTGAATAACAGTATCTAAGTAATGCTTTGCAGTTTGTTCAAAGAATTTTAAAGATTACTCTTTTGGTGATTGCATATACTTGCAATTCAGCAGCAAATGCATCGTGGGGATCTTTTTAACCTAGTTTTTCCTTGGTTTTGTCAATGATTGCTTTTTTCCATTAGAATTATCTTTGATAAATGTGTTGCAATTTAAAGAAACAAGTCAATTTTTTTCATTTTTTTTCAATTTAAACAATTAAATTAGGAGACAATAATTTATCTCCTAATTTAATTACGCCCACGAATTATTATAATTCTGCAAAATTTATTAGAATTTCTTTAATTACATCCTTAGCAAGAAATCTGTCGTCGTTAAAAATATTAATGATACTAACCAAAACATTATTTTTGACGTTTTTAAAGATCACCTTTGATTGGAGGCACTTTATTTTTGCGGCGTATGCGATGGTATCGTTTCCTGCGCCAGCGAACCGAGTATCGAGTGATCAGCACCGGACGATGACACCGCAAGCTTTTTGATAAATACTCCTTTTTTGTTCTTTTAGGTATTAATTTACGTGTTGTGATACCAAGGGCATGAAAGTTATTCAAGCTTCAGTGACTTTGTTATAAAAGAGGCAATGTTTTTAGGTTATTTTCGAGTTTATTCTCTTTCATGTTTCCTAGAAGACTTTAAGCACTCTGTTAAGTATAATTAATGAGCCCATTTCTTTCTCATTGATACAATCTTTTTAATTAGAGGACATGCCATTCTTAACACAACATTACTCTCAATTTAAATCGTCTATAAGCCATGCTAAGAGCATCAGGCCAAGAAACACAGTTCTTACTTCGGTAACCATTGTTAACCAAAAAAACTTCTTATTAATCACCAACACGGCGGTGTAACGTTACCAGGGGATCATGAACGCCCGGTGTTCATAAATACGGTGTATGAACGGCCTCACACAGCGTTCCTTGGATAAATGCTGCGAGTATATGCTATCCTAGTTCTCGGACCGGTCGTGTAGGCGACTTTTGCCTTTTGTTGCGTTTAAAATAACAAGTTTTATGTTGTATATTCAGTTTATGTTACGTGTCTATTAATATTTACAATAGATAAGGAAACTAAAGGTATAGCAGGGGAATGTTGAGCAAGAAAGTGGATTGTCTTAAGTGAAATATCTGAGGGAGTCGCTCGTTTGATTTGTGGGTTGTCAGAGAAACTTGGTGTCTGTTTAAATGTCAACAACGAGAACATAAACTGAAAGTGCTCTCTGTGGTATCGAATAGCTTAAGCTCGATGCTAGTCTTATTTTCGGCTCATGAAAGCAGAATTTAGGTGAATACGTCATCATAATTACCCAGTCTTACCCGAATTAATCTACCATACATCCCTTTACGACATCTAAAGTTAAATTTTAAATCATATCTTAATATTTCTTCATCTTCTACCTCATAAACGAATACCACACCAAAACCACGATAATTCCTTGTCATGGTCAAATGTACGCTTATTTAAACCGTATTTTTTTTCTAAAGAATCCCAAAGCCACGTTCAATCCAAAAAATCTACGCCTCAAAACATAAAATTACCTCATAAAAGTACAAAAGCAGTTAATGATACATCTTCTATCAAAATTCGCTTAGACTTGTACCCCAAGCACATAAAACGAATAGGTGCTCAATAAAAACACAATAAAAAAGGAAATTCAACTTACTCCACCAGCCCTGGAATCGCCAATCAACGGATACCTACTGAGAGCATTTAACCCCCCGCTGCTGCGTCAGTTTTTATTGTCAGTCCGGCCGTACGCAACAGATTTATGTCGCCATGATTTGATTGGAAATAGCTTTAGTTAATGCACTGTGTAAATAAAGACGTTTTAAATGTAATAAAATTATGTGTTTAATGTTAGTCGTTATCGATATTTGTGGGATTAGCATAATCGAGTTGTGTTCCTAGTTTGTTATTAGATTTTCTTATTAGCTGGTGACTGTTACTGGTTCAGTGATAATTTTATGGCTTTTTGTACATCTAATTATTAATCAAAACCATCTATAAACCCTCTACATAAAATATCTGGTACGTTATAGAGATTTTTGGTGTGTAAAATACCAATCTAAGGATTTCCACAGTAATACTGATTGGGTGATCAAAAGATGTAGTAAATAACAATCCCGTAGGTAGTAGATACTTTCAACACAAAGCTTTAAACCAACATGTGTCACGCATGAAGTCACTAACAAAAATAACTTATCCAAATTCAGATCATCATGAAACTCGTCTACAAGTATGTAGAGAACACGACATTCCGTAAATATTCCTTTTTGAACAGCTATCTGATGACTCGATATACATTTCTGGCGTTCTTGCTCAGTTCTCGCTCCTCAATTCTCTGATAGCAAGACGCAAGGAATCCTGACAGATTTGAACGGCATTGCGTTCCATTGCTGATGTGAAGATTCTCGCTTACGATTATAAGCATTACTTTTTGTTAAAAAATATCAATTGCGGGATGACTTCGCAATTAGCCTTTTCTTGAGGTATTCGTAAGTTTGTAGATAAACATCTTTTGCAAGTCTTGTTTTTTTTTTGCAATTTGCAAAATGTCAGTTTGTTGCGTCGGGTGGCTCTTAAATGTTTCGCGTATTAATGCGGTTACGGAGATATAGGAATGGTATTTCTTGTTGAAATCTGATGCTGATTATGAATGAGGAAAATGTCGTAAGGAAAGTTCTGAGTATGAACATGAATGGGAATAAGAGTATAGAAAGCCCGAAGAAACGATGGATGGAACGTGTAAAGGATAATATGGCTAGAAAGGAGGTGTCTGATGAGATGACGAGTAATAGAGGAGTATGGAAGAAGGAGACATGCTGCGACGACTCCAAATGAACGACTCCGAATGATGATGATCTGATGCCGATTATGTTTTATTTGTCAGGAGTGTACCCGATTTAGTTGAATTCTTTTTCATTTTTATGTCAGCAGTACACACACAGGAAGTAGTCCAATGTTCGTAAACTTGAAATCTAGTGCTAGGATATAACCATCATCATGTTCTGGACTTGACTTTAGCCCATTTATTAGAAGACTGTGCACACATGTCACATGTCATGACATGTGACATGTGTGCTTCTATTTTCTTCTGTTCTCAGTTGTCACTTCCTTTCAATGCAGCAGTATTTATAGTGTAAAAAATAACTAAAAAGCGATAAAAAATACCAAAAGTCAAACTTAAAATGTTTTGTCTCCATTAATAATGACATCACACATCGTTTATATTCAAATCAAATCATTGAAAACCTCACCAAGGAGCACATCTGTTTCACAAAACATAAACTCAATTTATTACCATATTAATAAAGTCGCAAATCAAAATCGCATTATGCCACGTCAAACGCGATCAACCCCCTTACGCTTTTAACCCTGTTTAGGCTTGCACTGATCTGACTTAAAAACCCAATGCATATTTTGTCGTCAAATGTTGCGACTAGTCGCGCACTTGATTAAAAGTCACGCGACTGGAAAATTGAACTTTATAGGTCTGTTATGGCGATTGTGACTTTAATTAATAGCTTTTCTGTACTTTCCAGATTGAATTCTAGAAGCTTGTTATTGTTCTATGTTCACATAAATCTACGAAGTATCAAATGAATTGATTGCGAAGTTGGAACTAAAAGTTCAAACGAATAAATTTGATAGACGGCAGATAAAGATAATCTTCTGCAAAAATACACAAAATCAAGAGAACCGTCGGAAGTAACATAAACATGTCACGAAAATCTCAAAAGCACAATCTTTTAAGTAGAATTTTAAGACGTTACAGAACGGACCGAGCCGAGGATAAGCAATAAAATACGACACCTATCTCGCTCGTATCGGCTTTAATGAAAACCGCCCGACTATCTGCGCTCAAAATCCGGCCCTCTCTTAGTTAATATATGCGATTTTTATCAGCACCCACCCGCACCAAAACGACTCTACACAGGGTTAAAAATATGCAAAAATCGCCGCCCCGGGGTGAATATTAAGCAATGTAATTTTGTATAATATTCCGCAATTAAAATTCAAATTGAAATCAATGCGCGAATGAACGGCCGTTACGCGTTTTGGGGCGCCCGCGACCGTAGGGCCACCACACCCGACCGACACTCGACTGTTTACTGTGTTAATCCTTTAATACGCGCGGTTATAACTTGGGGTAGCACCACCAAGATTATTAACTTAAACCCATCAACTGCCCACATCAATTTGTTTATAAGTTTTATTAAGAATGTTTAATTAGGCTAATCTATGTTTGATGTGATAGCAAACCTCATTCGTTTAAACGTCAGAATATAATAACCGTAACATAACCGAGTCGTTAACTCTGAACAACTTGTAACCCACAAAACGCAGCGCTGAGTTTTACAACTAGACAAGCGACGGTAATATCGTAAACGCTAGACGCGAATCGTTGTAAATTCAAACATTTAGTGAGTACAAAATATTCGTGAATCGTCTCCCGAGTTACGGCACACTTAATGGACCATAAAGGCACCCCATAACTTGGCTATCAGGAGGATAATTCCAAGTGTTATTCCCTCTTAATTGGCCGTTCCGGGCGGAATCGTCAATTTGAGATATTAAACTAATTTTCAATGCTGCGTAATCGCGGAGACGTGATCCGCGCCATTGTAAGGGTTAACTTTGAATCGTAAAAACTTTTTTTTCCCTCAGATATCGTATATGACCGCTTTTATGCGTAATATTTTGACGTTTTAAAGCCTTTTACGTTTATTGGTATTCTTGTAAATGCGATGTTTATATACGAAATTCCATTAAAATAATACGTAACGATGCATCGCAACACTCATTTTTTAATAATCCGTTAAATATATTTTGATGATCGTTTGCACTTCAGCACTTTACTCAACTTTCAGAGTGAAAGTATCAGTTTTATTATTGGAGTTTTCGACACTTTTAATATAGGTACTTAACGCAATAATGACTGTTCATGCAAAGAAATCGACACTGTCATCATATCGTTAAAAATTTTAAAGCTTCATAAAATGTTGTGTCTGCTCGATTTCTTTTCTTTTCCTGAAATCCCCTGAACAACTACAGTAAGCAAAACCGCAATCGTTTTACAAAATAGAATTTAAACAAAAACCTTTATTTTATTAAGATACGACAAAACCTAACCCTGTATAATATGTGCATGTATACCAAAATCTCTCATTTTCTCACAACTTCGCAAAAATCTGGTCATCATATTTCCAAAAAGCCATCAGCTCAATACATCACGTAGAATAAATAACGAAGCTGATTAAACGGCACAATAAGACAGCGTAGTCATCAAGCGCTGCCTGGGCTGACGCGCTGCGTTTCGCCTCGCGTTTCGTTTCGCAGTAATTAAGCGTGCGTTGCGTTTTCAAACGCCGGCGCGCATTTGAGGGTTGAGAGTACAACGTTGTTTTAGGGATGTCGTTCGTTTGGTTTTTGATGTCTTGGGGTTATCCCCACGTTGTTATTAAAATAATAGTGTTCTAAGTTTTATTTGGGTCAGTTTTTCTATTGATCTTTTCTTTCTGTATCTTGTTCGAGATAGAACCTGTCTACATAGATTTAAATTTACCGTTCTGTAAAATCTACACAATTTTTTTGGTTGGTTTGTAGCAGGGTTATTCAGCAAATTTTCAAATGATTTCGCTGTCTACACTTTTATTGAGTGAAGTCGCTGGTAGAAGTTAGTACCGTAGTCATCTCGTTCATTATAGATATTTTAACTACCAACGTTTTTTGACGATCAACCCTTTCATCAACTGTCAACCTATACAAGACTTGACAAAACTCTAGCAATTTCAAAAACATGTCTCCTTTAGCTACACTTCCCCTGCTACGCTTCAAAATAGTCACTCATGAACATTGAACATTCCAATAAGAACACATGAACCAATCAGAACATTACAACGGTCACGCAAAATCTCCTAATCAATCTTATTAAAATAAATTCCAATTTCAAATATTGCATTCCCACATTCATCCGATTCTGATGCAATGACTACCGCCTTACTCAAACACTTCATTTACAGGATAATCAACCTTGTCATATAGAAGATAGGGTGTGATGAAAGTGCATGGATATCTGAGTGCCAATTTTAATTAGCCCCAGGGTTCCCCCCTTCCCCCTCGAGGCTCAGATAAGGGTGTTTGCAAATAGGAGGGACTGCAAAGAAGCCAATCCATCAAATCGCTGAACGTATTACGACACCGCGGTTGTCGCCCTCTAGTGTTGCGATTGTCGATGATATCGTTGTCGATGTTTTTTTTTAATTTTGTCTGATATTTTGTTGGAATTAAGATTTGGTCTCATTATGGAAAAAATAATTGCAATCATTTTTTTATGACTTCAACCCAAAACAAAATATCTTAGTTAGCAGATATCAGATACAATATCAGACGCTATTATTATATTTATGTTTTATTTAATCTAAATTAAAATCAAATCAAATCATTTATTCCCATAGAATGTAGGTGGGTGGGTGGGTAGGTATAGTGAGCCGGGTACATTCTGCCTGAGTTTTGGCATGCAAAATTTAACAAAAATGTCGGTTTCAAAAAAAATATTAAGCACAAAAGTAAAATCATATAATGTCAATAATATTAAATTGCTGGAATGTCACACACAGGATCAAGATAAAAAAATAAAACAAATAAGAAAATCAAATAAAGAATAATATAATTTCTGTATCAAAAAAGTATGAATAAGAATATTATGAGTAAAATTATGAAATAGAAAATGATTACAACAGATAGGTACAAATATTTTACAATTTTTTCGATCTAAGTGAAAGCAAGTAAAAGTTTTAGGTGCTTTGAAAGTCTTATTATCTTGTGTAATAATCTGTCTCTAAAAATCTGTAATGAAATACCAAAATGAAAATTAAACATCTGCATCGATATTTCCCACGCGTCCCATCACTAGCTAGCGCGTGCTTCCATTTGATTGGCGCAACTCGATAGTCCCTGCACTCATTTGCGCCCTGCACTAATGTCGGTAACTCGATAAATCTCCTCAGAGTGTCACCGACAGAACTTGAGGTCGCTTTGTGCTTGTCTAATGATGTACTCACATCAGAATCGAAATAGACCAGTTTTTGAGATATCTTTCAAGATATTCCCGTACAGATTTCAGTTTTTCTTCACAATGGTGATCCTTAATCTGGCAAAAGGAAACAAATATTGAAATATCGAATTCTGTGAACATTTTTTGTATAGTTAGGTGTTCCTAAAACCAGGAATAATAATAAAAGAATTCGAGTAAGTATAATACGAGTATCTAGATTTTAAGAAATTGTATGTCCAGTATACTAGACATTGCATTGCCAAGTTCTCCAGAAAGTAACGAAAAATAAAGGTGTACGGTTGCATTGGCGAATTAAGGGTTGTTAATATAATTATCGACAAAAATAATATTTTCTGAAAATTATTCGCTCTCTTTTTTTCCCTGAACTTTTATAAAGACTCTAAAGTTGAAAGGTTTTACAACTTCATTTTAAGACGAAATTATTTTAAAGTCATGAACATAAACTAACATTACGTACAACATGAAATCTTTATCAACCGTAATATAATATCAACCACACAGCAAGCATTAAACCAGGATCAACTTCCAGCCAATATTAATCTTCAAATAAACATTTCTTCTCAAACGAGGTTTTACTCCAACCGCACAACGGAAAAAGAAAAGAAAGATAAAAAATATAAATAGTCATCCCACGCAAGTTTTAGGTCAGTTTAGTTGAGAAAAACCCGTTATTTAAGAGTCGTAGGCGAAATACATGTCGCTATTTATCCTAAGATTATTATCAAGATGTTTTCTGCATTAAAAATCTTAGTTGTGTAAAGCTCAGTCTCTTTGATAGGAACTGTGTGACTTTGGTAGGGTGAGTCAAAAAGCCTCCTTGGAGAAGATACTCCTTGCTGAATCTACACTAATATTATAAAGAGGAAAACTTTGTTTGTTTGTTTGTTTGGTTGTAATGAATAGGCTTAAAACTACTGGACCGTTTTTAAAAATTCTTTCACCATTCGAAAGCTACATTATCCACGAGTAACATAGGATATATTTTATCCCCGTACTCCCACGGGAACGGGAACTATGCGGGTGAAACCGCGGGACGTCCGCTAGTGAGTAATATGTTTGACCATGAAAATAATTAACCAATACTATCATTGCCGAAATAAACCCGAATTCAAGACTTATTTAAATCAGTTACAGAAACATTGGAATTGTCAAGGAATCGGTAAATCAAAAGAAAAAATATGAAGCTTCGGTCCATTCACAGCCATTCCACCACAGAAAGTAGAAAGACGAGACAAGAAGTAATTATATCAATATTTGACCTACCACGTCTTCCCAAATGCCTATTACTACCTATAATCAAGACTATCTTCAATATAGGACCACAAACATTGATTTACTGAAGCTAAACTGGCTCTGTAACCGTTGTCATCATCATCAACATCATTGACAGCCTAAATTCATCCACTGCTGGGTATTGGCGTCTCTTTTGTTGTGCCAATCTCCACATTCCTATGTTAGTCTCATGCAGGTTTTACTCCCGATAGGAATTCTGTCGTCAGACCAGGCACACAGTTTAGCCGCAGTCTTTCAAAAAATAATTCATACTTTGGTTGGCCATCTATAAAAACCACCATTGATTAACTGACGCTTAATTGACTCTGTAACAATTTCTCACATCAAGAACCCCATAATCTTCACCATAACTTGCCTTGCCAAGTATAAAAACTGCCAACCACATAACCGCGGGTCAAACTCAATCCTGTACAAAAAAAAACCTTCTATACCTAGACCAGAACACATCTCTCTTTTCTTTTATCATAACACAAAGGGCCCAAACCGCAGTGGCGCGTGCCCCAGCCCGAGGGTCGCGGATTCGGTGTCGGGTTGCGCCAATCGGCTTACAAACGCCATGGGAGCAAACACCACACCATGAGGATTAGCCCTAATGAGCAGTTTCACTTGTTACGCCCGATATGGTGGCGGAGTACGGTGTATCAAATGTTTTTAAGAACCTACGAAGGCGAACTTTGTCTATAAATACCATTCCAATGTATGAACTAAGTTATTTCAGTGATTCTTTCACTTTGTTCAGTTTCATCGTTCTTCTTAATTACATGATCATGTCATTTAAAAATCTTTGGCATTCGTAGCAGGTAGTCAGTGGACCGAGAGTCTGACAGACATCCTGTCTTACCATGGGTTATAGTATTACCCAGTACTAACTGGGTTGAGGTCAGATAGGCAGTCGTTCCATGTATAATACTGGTATTCCGCTGGATCCGGTTAGACTGGAAGCCGACTCCATCATAGTTGGGAAAAGGTAAGCAGATGGTAGTGCAGCATGGCTTCTTGACTTGACCTCTTCTTTCATACTTCTCTATTAATCGCCATCTTAGCTGCCACTCTTCCTAGACGTATCATAATTATGTTACACAAGCCATCCATCGCTTGTTTCTGTCGAGTTTATAAACTAATTTTAGATATTTTCGCAAATTCTCATTAATTAAAATTATCTGTTATTTTTAGAAGAAAGCACCAATTCTTTAACAATTTAGGGGCATTTAGAAAGTGTTCAGTTGGTATCGTTATAAATCCACTGCACCTTATCTAAATGATATGACACTTTTTGAAGAAATTAAGTAATTACAATAAAAAATACAAGAATAAAATTCAGCTTCTTCAAGACATAACCATAACAAACTATTTATCGAAATAACCGTAAAATAGATCCTAAAGAAGTTTTTATGAAGTACTAAAATTACCTTTGAGAGTCCATCATCACATAAAAATTAGAGTGACCACGATAACTTTCAGCTATGGATGTAAAAGTCCCATAAAACTCATCCATAGCCAATATGAAGTGTGGATCTATAAAATGGATAATAAGGAATCTTATAACACATCGTTTATTTTACGATTTCTTTAAAAATTAGTTAAAATATACGACTCTGTTATTTTATGTTTTCATTCCAAATACTAGGGAAACATAAAGTGATGGGGCAATCCGTTTTTATTGATCGGATTCGTCTCGATGGCTTGATTAGGATGGGACTTATGAATTTGTATGTTGGTGAAAGTATGGGGAAGAATCGAAGTTATTTGGCACGATTTGCATGGATATGACGTGATGGCAAACGATTCGCTGATTACATTCCTTTGTGACTAAGGAAATATTGATTCCGAAAGAAAGACGCAATGCTGTTTGCTCCCATTAGTTTCGACAAAGTTGATTTTCCCATACTAAACACATCATTATACTAGTCATAGAAACTATCATTACACCATAAAACAGTAATGGGAAAGATAGCTCTTTCCCATCACTGTTACATTAAAAAGCAATTTTTAATTCGACAAAATTAACTCGATAAAAGCTGCACTCTTGACTTTTCGCACGCATATCTGTTTATGTTTGCGCTCGTCCATTTGGGGGTGTATTAGAAACATTAGGGGTAAGTGCGTATGTGTGCGTCGCTAAGATGAATTAGGGGATTACAACACTGCATCATGCAACTGCACTCTGATTTGGCACGCTCTAACTTATATACAGGATGAGTAATTAAAAAGAACTAGTTTATTTATTATTTAAAAAATATAGAGGAAAATCGAATAATTCATACAAAATTTTATATTAATTCAGATTGTTTACAAACATAAATCAGGAAATTGTAAAAATAAAACTCTCCCACAACAAAGTTCTTCCAATAAAAACCACGTACAACCAAACTTTTAAAACGTAATTTTAACAAAATAAATCTCGGTACACGTATAAAACAATTACACAGACAATAATCCCGTTGTTTTTGTCAAACTGGAAGCGTTTTATTGTGTCTTCTACACCCTATATCGCGCTGGGGTGGCCACGCAACATCGAGGGGCGACGGGTAATGGCCTAAGAGTAATTTTATTACTTTGCCCCTATTACCATCACAATGTGCATGCCACCGGTCGAATGAGATACGCACACTCGATACAGTTGCCCGTCGCGTTGCGTTTCGACGACATTCATTTTTATCGATAAAATGCAACAACGAAACGCGCCCAGCTCTATTTTAAACCAATGACGTAGAGCCTGTAACGTAAAATTGTTTAAAAAAGGTTACACTAAAGAAAAGGTTAGAAAGTGGGGAATCAGAATTGGTACGAACAGTGAATTCAGGTTTTTATTATTAACGGTGTACAAAGCAACATGGAGTAAGGAAATAAGACGCTCACACCCCGCTACCTACTGATTCGATTTGTTCCTGCTACGATGAATATTTGATACGGCTCAGTGCACGCTAATTTGTTTATCCTGTTGCCTGGTTCTGCTCTCCTGGTAGCTGTAGTACAGAATCCAAAATTATCCGCATGTATTATGCAAAGGAAAAAAGCATCTGACGCCATATCTCTTTTGGTTTGGAAAAGCTACCGTTAACCCTTAATAAAAGTCTGATAAATTTCTGCTGGAACTTGTTGTTACGAGTTTCGACCTAATTAATACTTAATGGAAAAGTTTAGAAAAGCCCAAGACGAGTGTAGTTTATGTAGTTTTTATGAAGATATCCATCCATATGAATAAGTTACAGAAACAAATGAGTTTTAAAGTTCATCAAGTTAATATAGAATTACCTATGGTTTAGATGAAGACATCTC
This sequence comes from Xestia ashworthii, assembly GCA_950022955.1. Lineage (NCBI taxonomy): Eukaryota > Metazoa > Arthropoda > Insecta > Lepidoptera > Noctuidae > Xestia > Xestia ashworthii. The sequence goes on along the minus strand of OX465566.1, from coordinate 2,280,719 downwards.
ATTTAAGTATTCACATCTAGAACATCCGCTATCATCATCAATGATCATGACGTAAAATGCATATAACAAATACAGTAAGAATTAATTATCCGTAGGTACCAGGGAGATAGGAATCAGCGGTATGTCAGGTGATTAAATAAATACAACTTGGCGTTTCTAATTAATATGCCAGACGCAGTTTGATAAGACGCTCTCGTGTACAAACGGGACATCTCCTGCGTTCGCTAACTGCCTGGTACTCGATTAACACGTTGTTATAATTATGTGAAATTTGTCTTGTTTGTACGTGTTTTAACGCCATTCGCATGAGAAATGTTGATTACAAGACAGTTTATTAAAAAAATGGCAATTAAAAATAGGATGTGTTTTAATGAGGTATTTTTTTCAATAGTTACCCGATAAAGTTTATCTTGGATGTTTGTTGTACACCGTTTCATATGAATAAGAATCCATAGACAATTATCGTGAAGACAAAAAAATAGTTACGTTCTACAATCAATAAATGTATTAATTCAACCAAAGGAGCTAGCAAAGGGCCATCAATTCAGCTTGACCTTTCAACCTAGCACGAAACTGCACAGGTAGATAACGCATTAACCAGCTCCGCTACTGGTGCCAGATACATTAGCCAATTTGACCGCCGCAGCCTCGTTGCGTAATCCAATCGAAAATGCCATCAAATTGGCTGACGCTGTTGGTGCAGTTCCCGGCTTCATTTCGCAAGGTGTACTATTTGCTAGTATTCGTACGAAATGTAAAGGGCTAGAATAAGTGTCAGATAGTTTTGAAAAAGAATTTTTTCGAGCGAACAAGCAAGTGCCTCTGAACCAAAACCAAAACGGTGTTATTTTCATGAATCCTAATTACAACATCGAAAAACGAACTGTGTTGCTTAACAATTGTAATAGGCAGTCATTGGTTCACTGACTGGCAATCCAACTCAGTACGAAATAGGAATCAGATATTAGTAAAACATACCGTAAACTTGAATTATTGAATCATCTCATGGTTACATTCAACTTTTGGAATCTACCTACTTTTGAATTATGGTCAATTTTCTCTCACTACCGGGAGGTGTTTCCCAGCAGTGGGTACATTACAGGCTAATTATTAACAATAGAAGATTTTAGTACTAGTATTAAATCTTCTTCTCGATCCCCAGGTGACGCGAGCAACGCGAGTATCGGCTCGGGCGAAGGCACGGGCGAAGAGGATGACGACACCAACGGCAAGAAGAACCAGAAGAAGCGGGGCATCTTTCCGAAGGTGGCCACCAACATCCTCAGGGCGTGGCTGTTTCAGCACTTAACGGTCAGTACTTAGTTATTTGAGCTTGTAGTTGTTGCTTTGTTGTGTGAAGTAAAAATAATAACAAGTAAGGTTTATTGGTTGCATCCAGCTCATCACGCCAGTGGTCCACTTTGGCCCTGGGTCGAAAGATTTGGAGGTCACGGAGAAGGCCTTTGCCCAGTAATGGGATGACACAAGCTAACAGTAACAGTAAGGTTGATTTGATCTATGTTTAGCACTGTAGCTAGTTTAAACAGTTGACAGAATTGTTCTGATTTCATAGAACTCTGATCCTATTCCAATGATCTGTCGTATTTATTATAGTCATGCAAGATCGCTTCCCCAGTCATTCATATTTTCTGTAATTTGTGGATGATCATACGAATGCAGTTCACTTCTAGATTAGGCTTGCTTTCGGCATCTTGTTGAACGCCAAAGATCCTTTAAAAGTTAACGTCCTCTCGCAAAATCGTTGCCTAACGAACCACCAAAAGGCAAACGCAACTCGAAACTAAGTTACAGTTTCCAGCTACCGGTAACTAACGAAATCTTTGTACCTCAATGAAAATTTTATTGGTGGCGGGAATTTTTAATTGAAAAGCGTCGGCGGCCCGCCACGGTGGCCGCGTCACGCTCAATGCAACCATTGTGATCCGTTTTTAAAAGTTACCCAACAATGCCTCTATGTATGTGTTTTATGGCATTTTCCCGCGTAAATCGCAATTTCCCGAGCCCGGAATTATGTTTTTTTTTTTTCGTTTTTCCCTTTTTTGTCCATGGTGCTTCAGCTGGGATGTAGGAAATAGGGTTTTGTTATATTTTTTTCGGACGAGGAGGGAGATTGATATTTTTGGACGATGTGTCTGGCATTTGATGGTAGGCATGAGATTGATCCACTCCCTCATTTTTCTTTTCTAAAGGATCCGTAGCTTTGGGAAATCTCTGCGTACTGCCACGCAGAAGACGTGTATAAAACAAAATTGAGTCAAACTTTCTGTTCTTTCTCTGACATTTCAAATTACTTACGTCACAGATCGATCTGCAACCCCCGACTTAAATTGATTGATGAAATTTGAACAAAAAGTAAACATTAGCATAAGACTACCAGGATATCAGGGAGGCGAGACAATCGTAAGTGCACGACTCAGTGTTGCGTAGTAATTTCTAGAATGGATACCGGCGCGCGGGGTAGGAGGGGGCAAGGGAGGAGAGAGGGTGCAATTTCATTACCGGTCCGGATCCGCGGCCATAAATCACCAGGGCCGAAGAAGGCGCTCGGTACGCTCAGCGCTGTTCAGGTGACGCTCGCAAAGTCGCCTGAGCCCCGGTATTTCTGTTTCATTCGAAGCGAGCCGACTCCAATCCCACTTTCTTTATGACTATGAATTCCGCGAATTTTCCGTACGCTCCCGCTGAGTTACAAGAGCGAGTTTTAATTACAATCTTCGGTGAGCCTTCACAATTAGCCTGCTCCCTAAAATATCTACGTCGCGCTATTTCCTTAAAAGTACATCCTTTTTGAATATTGAATATTTCACAGCATTTCGTCGACCAACTCCAACTTTAAAAAGTATACGTTGGCAATCGAATTAGGGAGCTTTTAGCGCGTTACGTTTGGCGCGTTTTTGCGCATCGCTTGTCCGCGCCCATTACCGCTCTCCAAATTACTTATAATTGCTTCGCTTAGCGCTAAGTGCTTTCATTATGTGCTCCCTGTAAAACAGTTCCGGTGTAGGTCGGGACGCGTCAACACTAACGCGACTCGCGATAACATTTTAAACCTCGCGAATTTCTATTCGCGTGTCACGGGTGCAATGAAACGCGATCGCACGTAGACAATACTTGAAATCTGCGTAAAAAGAGCATTCGACCCATATATCGGGCGTGAAACTGCATAGCTGTCAGTTTGACGTTTGTAATATTCATTCGATTACGCGCTGCGGGAAATGGAACGCCGCGTGGTGACAGCGCGCCACCTGCGCAGCGCGCGCCGCTGATTGGTCGGCTGCCGGCGGGAAACAAATGAATGGTTGTCCCACGTTCGAATCCTTGACCACAAAGGTCGAGTGTTCGAATATGGAACGATTGATATGCGATTACACAGTTACAGTGGCTCGATGGAATCGAATGAAGCGTTTGAATTAATTCGGTAGCGAGCGCTCCACGACCAAAAAGGGAAGTGAAATGATCTGGTGGCTAACGCGGAGTCGTGAGTATTGTATGTGAATTTAAATTCAGTGCGGTGCATGCGATATTGGTAACAATCCGAATGTCCGTGACTGGGAGCGTTTTGAATTTTAAAATTGCCCGCGGTAGGTACGTGTAATAACGGTCGCGTTTGAATTTCATAGATTTTGTTCGGATAGCGTTTAGTTTGTTACGAGAGATTGCTAGCTTACGTAAAAATAATGGCTGTTCCGGCGATAAGCTTTCATTTCCTTGTGGGACATGAAAACAGTAGAATCCCACATAAATATCGACTAATCCATTGAGGTTAAAATCAAAATCAGTAAGGTTAACACAAACTTTCGGCTTACATCATCCGCTAATCGTCAAATCCTCGCAGACGCTGCAAATCTCACATAATGCCTCACCTGGAACGTTTCCCCACGAAATTCCCGAAAGAAAATAATATTGAATAACGCCAGTCTTAGTACAAATCCTACGCAGCTGCCTTAAGCCCTTTCGGGGGGCTAAAAATAATTATAAGTCTGTAATAATCCCGGTACAGGGCGCCCGTCGCGCGACAAGACTCCATATTGTTTTTGGGTGCGCTCAGTTGCTTGTACTTATGATCTCCTGGTAATTTATTACGTTTCGTATCGGGTAATGACATTGTTATTTTGATTGTTAGAAGCATATTTTATGTTTTGTTAATGTTAACAACTTCTGAGTTTAAATTCATGTGACAAATTTATCTTTGGTTATGAGGTATAATAATTTAAAATAATGACTCAAAGAACACGTACATTATTTTAATACAGTTGTGGTTGTACCACAACAGTTATATGGACAATTTACATGAACATTCTCTGCACGACGCGCCAGTCAAGCCGTGAGCCCGCGAGATGCAATTGCTAACTATTCAAACAAGACACTTGATTGTTAACCCAGAAACTTTGAAATTCCCAGACATGGAGATAATTTAAATTAAATTAAACAAGGAACTGCAGAAACTATAATCTAGTACGCTGTGTACCGTAATCTTCTTACTCATTCTTGGTCTGTCAGACTTACATGTTATTGCTTTCTCAATCTCGAAAGAACTGGTTGTTAGTCAGGTCCAGTGACCACTTGTCATTCGTGACATGATTAGATTCTGCCTTTGCCCGAAGCAATTTCTGATTGTAAAAGAAATATAACGGAAAGAAATCATGAAGATTCATCTGAATAAACAGAAGACCAACCTGAAAACTTGCAAAAGTTCAGAAAGCTACAAACATTGTACGGAAAACTTGGCTGAAATAACAATCTTTAATTCACACTTTATACTAAAAAACATAAAATCAAAATACCAAAGGCGATGCTTATGATAGAAAATTTCAATAGCCACATAACAGCAATTATAATAATGTACTAAGGCCGCATAAAACGCAGAGTATATCCATGTGTCTAGCGGTGTAGTATTACCGAAGGCTCGGGTTGCCTTTGCGAACCACCGCTGCGGAATGAACCTAGATAAATTCATAAGATAATGCTCGCATGATACGACCTACCTAGGCGTAGTTTTCTTGGCTGATTTTGAAGGATCGAGTGGTTTCTTGATGTTATTATATCTGTTAAAGGATGGGAATGACACATTAATTATTTCCCCTTTCTATTTCTATTTCTGGGATGATTTATTTTACTTCTACACTGTTACACGTGTTAATGAAAATAAGATTGGAATTAATTTGCAAGTTTTCAAGGTAAGTAAAGGATTTAATCAAATTGAAATTACTATTTATTTAAAGATGATATTTTACCAACTTTCTCAAGGTTTTGTTTCTCAATTTATGGAAAGTTCTAGGTCCCAGAAACGGATCCTAAACCTTTCTATATTTGATTCTTCCTGTGAATATTGTCCAGTAAATGGAACCAATGGTTCCAATATCTCACCACCAGTGTTTGTCCACGGAAATATTACTGAATTTTCCTCGTTTTTTCGTCCACCCCTACTTATTTAGGACTAAGGGTGCGTCATAAGTTTTACTTTTGGACGGCAAGGGCAAATTGCAAGCGAATCCAGCCAATGAGAATTTATTAATATTAAGGCGACAGAAGCGGGTGGACAGCAAATTAAGTTATAAAAATGTTTATTTCTTTGGACTGGGGTCGTGTTTGTTTGTGTTGGTAGGTTAAGTTAAGGAATGGTGAGGTTGGGATTTGGATGGGTGAGCGAAATTCTTGTCGATATTGAAACTTTGTAGACAACAGATCCTACCCAATGCGACTACATAATGATGGAGAAAAGCCTAGCCAAATATAGTCCTTGAAATAAAAATGGAAACCAAAAATTGAAAAGCTAGACTAGCTTTGGTATCCCTCATGCTCCCCTACAAGTAACGAATATTTTTTTTAATCTACCCACGATTGTCACGTTTGTCCACCTAAATCCATCCCGTCCCCCAACGGACAGAAATCATTTCCGGCCATCCGCGGAGCAGATTTCCGAATACTACCCACTTTTTAAGTCTGCGACGTTAAATGCGGACGTTGCAGGAACTACCGGAAATAGAGTGAGCGACAAGGACAGAAACACACGTCTATAACACACGTTGAAAAGGGATAGATGTATGTTCGGAATGCGTCTTCGAAACCCGTTTTGTAGAAATTTGAATTTCGTGAAATGGAATTCACGCGATTGATGGGATTCATAAAAAATGGTCAAGCGTGTTCTGTTATGGCAAAGTATGGATAAGTTAAGTACATAAATTAAATCTAACTTACTAAGTCCATAAGTAGGTGTAACGTTTTTGGTAGTTAAAATAACTTAGCAGTCATTTCGAAGCAATACCAGTGATTGCCAATTATGATTCTGTACACCCGAACATAAAACTTTAAAGACTAGCTGTGATTTGCCCATTAGAAATAGATCTGTGGTGATATACTCAGGTAAGTGCTCATTTGGTATAGTTTATAGTGGACACTGAAAAGGATCAAAACCAAATTTTCCTTGACTTACGCCAACAAAATGTCACAAATTATCATTTCTTATCCGTAAACTTGTTTGTCTACCCTCAAAAGGCAACAGCTTGAATATATCCGAAACCCCGTAAACGTCAAGTATCCTAAGCAAACTCAGTGTACTATAACTCGGATAATCTATTCGGGGAACCGAACCCGTTACCCTAGCAAACAATAACCCTCTCGCCACTTACAATATCGTGTTACTAAAAGTATTAATTAACTTGCTTATAATATTACTAAGTACTGATATTTTTGTTTTGGTCACAGGAAATATTTTGCAATGGTAAATAGTTTTGTATGAATAATGTGACTAGTATCATAATCATTCATCAGGTGATGTTTCGTATTCTGCTTTATCATCTTCATCATTTCAGCCGAAAGACGTCTACTGCTGGCATAGGCCTCCCCCAAGTGTCGCCACATTGACCGGTCCCGTGTGACTCACATCCTGTGGATTCTGCTTTTTGTGCGCTTTATTTCATCATCCTCTCAATGAAAAAATGTCTGTATCTGCTCTGCTCTCCAACTATTCCGAACCAGCGACGACTTGCTTACGCAGCCTTAGGTCACAACTCCTTTTGAGTTTCACATACATTCTCCTTGATAATTTTCTTCTTCTTCTCAGAGCACTTGCGTTCACTGCTGGACGTACGCCTCTTGCACGATTCTCCATGAGCATATTCATTGACGATGTTTAGAGAACCTATGAGTTTTTGAAAATAACTGAGAAGATTATAAAAACAAATCATCTCAATAAAATTGCATCAAAAGTTAGATCTCGGATACTAAAACTCTCAACTGGGTGGAAAAATGAAAACAGTTAATTTGATAATTCGTTTTAAATTTTCTAGAATATCCTAATTAATCCCCTAAAATAATTGCAATCCCATTCCAAAAACACAAGTAATCACCAACAGCAGTTGATGGAGACTTATCAACAGATCAAAACAACAAGTGTCGTAACGGAGGTAGAGTTGACCAAAATTGGCCGTTCCATATCTGGTCGGTGTATCGGGGGTGTATCCTACCCCCTACCCCTAGGGAGGGGTCGTTAAGATAACGTGTATCTCCACTGGACACGGGCTCAGGTTACTTAATACGGGCGCTCGTGTACTTTTGATGGTTTATTTGAATAATATTTGGGCAAAAATCTTATTTTTTGTTATGGCATCTAAAGTCGCTTTTGCAAAAACTCTTGCTACAAATCTTGAGTCATTTTTTTCTTGTTGCCAAAGATTCAAATTGTCGACGTTTTATAAGATTTCAATGTCTCTAATCCATATCTTGGGTCATTGCTTGCACCAAACAAACTTCATTCTTTAATATTTTCACCAAATTCATTCTCTGACCTGAATAATTTAAGAACCATCGACTGAACCCAAGCGTACCACCAGTTTCCAGTTACATCACTATGCACAAAGAGGGTACCTCACGTATCGTCTATTAGGGAGTGACTTACGGACATGAGAAGATACGGAGGACATAGAGGACATGGGTGGACACAGGGACCACAGAATAGCTAATAACAAGTCTACGTGGCTTCACCTACCTAGCGATGTCATGGTTTCATGCTTGTTATAATCTGACAAAAGCGTTTGAGTAACTATGTATAAGCGATGGTGAAAAATTGTTGGCCATATTCGCTAAGAATTAGTAGCTTTATTAGCTGAAGTCAAAAAGTACTACCTGAAATTTAAAGTTTAATGTGGCAATGGAATAGACACCCTTCAAAATAACTTTACAAGGACAAAATTTTAGAATCTGCAGTTGGTTGCAAACAAGGTCACCTTCTCGGCCCTGTCATTTTCAGTTTAGCTATTCATCCCAGAATTCAATAACTTAATAAAAACACGTGTAATATTTAGATAATGGAACGCAAGGAGGTGATGTTGACACAGTTTTGGATGACCTACAACTCCTCAAACATCAATTTAAAAAATCTATTTGAAACTAAATTATTTCAAAAAGAAATTATCTCATTTTCCTTTGTACTAACTAAGCTAACGTAACCTAGAGCCATTCTAATCTTACGGGTTTTATAGAGTAGTTTTAAAAATTATTTTCTTTTTTTTCTTCTAATCGACTACTGCAAAGCCAAAAGGAAGGATTAGGATATTAGCAGTCTGCAGTGTATGTATGTTTGAATGCATTTAAGTATGTACGTATGTTCCTCCGTAGCGCCTAAAGTATTCATTCGATTTTGATGAATAAGGTGTCAATCGATTCCTTTTTCTATTTCAGGTAACGTAGGCTACATTTTAACCGACTTCAACAATAGGAGGAGTCGATTTTACTCTGTGAACTTCGAATTTAATTAGAGCATAAAATAATTTGTCAGTAGTCGGGTTTTTTAGTTGTAGTATATACCACACCAATTCTTGTTCCTACGAAGATTTAAATTCGATCTCAAAGTAAAGAAATTAATCTATACAGCATATCAATGACAGAGACAACTCCAAAAACTAGTATGCACGAAGATATTAAGCTACCAGGAGACCATAAGTTACGGACACAATATCAAGCGAAAAATCCTCGCGAAGCTCGTACTTTGATTAATGTATTCGTATGTCACAGTTATATTGCGCGAAAAACCCCTTATATTCTTTGAGTCCCTATATCAGGGTGTTATACCAAATCTAGGGTATATTAAAAAGGGTGGAAGGTATTCCTATTTATGTGACAGAGTCGCACCTGCGTTGTCCCGAGGCTTCTATGTAGATGACTGTGGGGTTACCGAAGATATATTGTTTTCGCCTTATTTTGAGCTTTATAATGTTTCTTGTATTTTGTGTTTTCTTGAAATGAAGACTGTGTTTGTCTTTTTTTGTATCTTCTTTGGATTTTGTTTATAAAAAACGCTCCCGGGTAGTTCATGTTCTATGTTACCAGACGATAGAAAAATGCATAAAAGTGTACCTTTTTCTAAGTATGTTCAAAGTAACCGTATGACTGCAATAGCAAGCCCATTTAAGTATCAGTTGTAAAAAGGATTTAGATTTCATTAATATTTTTTGCGAAACCTTAAAGAATTGCATTTAAATCAATCAGCATGTCTAAGCATAGCAGAAAAAATTATTTATTGCTTCAAAAGTGAGGAATTCGTTGTCAATCACAATTCGCAAATGGCAAATAAAAAAACATAATTAATTGCGTCTAAACGCACGCAATTTTAAAATATTACCATTTCCTTCTATGTAAAAAGTTCTGTTGTCTGTGAATGCTGACGTTGATGACTTTATCTACTTCTTCAATACGTTGAGCTCCTGGTACCTAACACGTAAAGGTTTACTTTAATTAGGGGAACCTTATTTTTTCATAAAAACGTGTTGATGATAAAATAAACATATTATTGATAAAACCAAAAGAAATGGGTACTTAATTAGGAAAAGCTATATTGCATACTAAATGACGTCTTAATAAAAACTCGTTAAAACTAAGTTAAACATCTTATTATAAATGATCATCGGTAAGTAGTCTTTTAAACTTACTTATGACTTGTTAAACATAAGTAAAGTTTTTTTGCTTTTTGTCGGAAAGGTAAAAAAAAGTATTTACAACCATCTATGCAAGCACTTAAATTACATCCATTTCCGTTATGGTTTTAGGTACCCATTAAATTAACTTTTTCAAAATCATTAACTATTTCTATTTCCCGGCTTTTTCAAAAGATTACGTATTTCAAAGATAATTTTACCCCCGTTAATTAGAAACCATATCGAAGTAGTCACGTCATTGTCTGATGTACCAGGGCACCTGCATTGACAGGAGGTAAAATGCCAATGCGTGAAATGGTTTTTGCTTCACTTTAATTGCAAAGTTCATTGATAAAAGATAGATTGGTTTCGAAAAAGAGTAACTGCATAGATTGGTGAAGTTGGATAAGAAAATTGATAATAGGTTTTAATGAATTTCTTTATCTTAAGGTATACAATTAAGAATGCACACTAGTTATTGATAACTCCAGACAGTTCGAAAGTACATCCATTTCTTTCCTTTAGCAGTTACTAACTAAAACGTCAACAAGAAATGGGTATCCACTATTAACCTATTGAAAATACATAGCCTGTAGAGAAATTTTCAAACACATGTTTCCCATAATTTGTCGAGGTAACAATCAAAAAGTGACCCGTTTTAAAAATGTATCGGATCGCTCCCGCCGTCCTGCGGGGCCCGCCGTAATAGACGCACGGTCAAAGTGTTTTCACTTATGAATTGTTAATGAACCATCAACCCCTGGAACCCTTCAAGTTATGGCGGCCGCATGGGGTCGTTTCATGGTGTCGACTTTTATGGGAATTACCCTTTAGTTTTTTTACGAACTTACCGTTTTGCAACACCATGTAAATTGCTCTCCAACAAAGAGACCACGGAAATAACCCTCTAAATGCGAGCACATCTTTTGTACCAACAAATTTATTTTTTTACCACTACTTCCTAGTTTGTTCTGTGGAAACGTATGATTAACCAACACACGAGTCCAAGTTGAGCAGTAAATTTGAGTCAAACTGAATGGGTTACACGCGGGGAATTTTTCCCCAAGCCGAAGAAAACTTACCATTTCCAGGGGAAAAGTCGGTAAAACTTGGTGCAAGTAATCTAAAGTTAGGTACCAGGGCGGCAGAGGCTATTTAGATGCACATCTTAACTCGCCCATATATCTAGATTGTGAACGAAGTTCGGTCCCGAGCGCGCGCGAACTCGGAAAGTGTTTCCTTACTCCGCTTTTTTCTTGGAAAGCAAAATTGCAAGTGTGGAAACGAGGATGTAATCCAATGAGAATAGAATCTAAATGATGGCTGGAAGTTGGCAATATTCGATGCTATCGATTTAATTAAACAAAGAGCTGTTCGGATTAGCCGGCCTAGCGGTTAATCCGGATAGCTGTAGAGTGTAGCTGCCGGAATCACGCGACGAACGGCGCTGTGAATGTTTGTTCACTTTGTATTTTGTTAGACTTTGGATAGTGTTAAGGTTACTACGACTGTAATAGAAGTCTCCAGTAATTATATAAATATCCACAAAACAATTGCCTTTTTTGTTTCATTGTCGCAAAAACCGATTTCTACCTTTAATTTCAAATATACAAAAGGGTATTTTTATTTCCTCATATTTCGTTCTCTTAAAAGAAAATGTGTCCAAATAATCATTAATTAACCCCACCAATCACCTCAAAAAACCTAAAAAAAAACAATTCACCGTTCACAATAATTAACCCTCCTACCGCTGCCGCCCGCCGCCTCCGCCGGCTATATTTATTTAATTTTAATAAACAGTACTTTGCATACGCACACGTAGAGTCGTGTGTGCGGCTGATAATACCGACATTTGCATCGGACGCGCCTGTGACTTATCTGCAGGTGCCGCAGGGCTGGGGTATTATTTTGCTAGTTGATTTTTTTTATGGATGAAAAGGCTTAAGTTTGGCTAAAAAGTCCTAGATCACTAGGAATTGTCACATTATCAATAGGGACATTTAGAAACTCATAAGAAAACACTTTTCTTTGATATAGCGGCAGGTTTTTTGTGTGATGGTTCCTTAAAGTTTCAAATTTTACATTCGCTGCCGCGGTACCTCCAATACTTCAGTCTCCCCGCTACGTTTCGCTGGTACAATCCAGTCGAAACGTCGTATTTAAATTAAAGGTAAAGTTCGCGATAAATACCCGTTTCCATATGTTTTACATTATTAGTTGATTAATCACTATATTTTCTGTAGTTAGTTTATATTTTTGTAATCATATATTATAGTTCTAGTTGTAGTACCTATGTATGTAAAATGAAAATTTTCTGTAGAAAACTTAGGTTCTTAGACAAATACAATTTTGTAACGTGAATTTACTGACGTCCTACAAAAAGAAAAACTATCGAAAAGCACCTACTGTCTTTTCACAAAATCATACTCTCTCGTAATAATATAGTAGGAGGTATTAGTTTGTAAGTTTGTTTATAGGGGGTAATCTCCGAAACTAATGATCCGATTATGAAAATTCTTTCAGGGGCAGAAAGCTACATTATTTGTGGGTGTTAAAGGCTATAAATTATATTGATATCATTCATATTAGCCTAGCTATCACATTTTTTGCGGACAAAGTCGCAGTCGAAGTGCTAGTTAGTTTTAAACGAAAAAACTCTAAATATAAAATATAGGCACGTCTATTTACATGTTAAAAGTCATAAAAAACGTATCTATTCTTTGTTTTCCTAAACAGCATTTGAACACGACTTCGTGTAATAGCAGTTTCAATATTTTTACATGTTTTTTCCCTACATTTTCCGGCTCGGCTCAACCCTAACTCGTTGGACATCATCCCACCTGGTATTATGTGACATTCATGTTTTAGCCACATTATTTATTAACAAGCATAATGAGCGCTCATATTTTTAATAAAATTTCCGCCTGATTAAAACGGGCTTGTCAAATAATGTAAGTTTCGTAGGTTATTTTGTTACAGCAAAAACAAAGTAGATTTTGGGCTAATTTTTCATCAACGAGACTGAACACGATCAATACATGTAAACTACGTTCACAGGTGTCAGTGGCGATGTTCCATAGAAATCATGACAGCTGACAGCTCTTAAACGCTGTTGTAACCAGCTCTTTAAAAAAAACTGTGTTTATAATGTTACCATTAATTTAAATATCTAATTTCCCCTACACAACATCCCATTACAAGATAAAAAACTCATAATAAATCATTGAAACCCCGTAGAAACACCATCAAACTTCAACGTAGGGTTTTTATCTCGCTATCTCCCCGTCGGGGTCAGGCAGCAACTCGTGCCTGCATAATTCCGAACACCAGGGGGGCAGATAGGCTAGGAGCTTAGCTAATCAGAGGCCGTCGGGCGATTAACTCGAAGCTGCCCGCGAGATAATGCCTCTCGCGCGATTAGGCACGCTGACCGCTTCGGACTTCTGGGAGCCTGGTACACCCACCCTTGAGATTTTCTGATAATACCATTGGATTTCCTTTGGTCCATTTAATAATCGACTATTGTTGCTAATTGTGTGTAGGGAAATTAGTTTTAGTTTAGGGTTATGGCGATATGGTTGTTATGATTTCCGGGTGAGTTGGTTTTGTTGGGTACTTCAGTGATGATAATAGCTAATGAAAATGAGCTTTTGTTGAATATTTGTTTGACAAGAAGAGAGTTTCCCTGCACCAAGAATTCAGATTTTAGGTTTTCTTGTTCTTTCCTACTTATTCGTAGCTCCACTTCTTAAAATATTCTTGGTTTGCTAGGGCACAGGCCTCCTCTGATAGGTGGACTCGTAAACCGCTACGTGGAGCTCCCAGTGCGGGTTGGAGGACATGCCGGGTTTCTCACGTTTTTCGTAATTTATTACTTATATCAACTCTCATTTTGGGAGGAGCTCATGGCTAAATAATAACAGCCACTCGGGTCGATCTTTAGGTTAAGCTGTGCTTGCCTAGGTTGGTCTGTGGATGGGTGACCACCCATTACATATCGAGTTTCCTCCGTGTTTCGGAAAGCACGTTAAGCTGTTGCATGTTGGTCCCGACTTTCATTTGTAGATCTTTGGCAGTCGTTACAGGTAGTCAGTTGCCCAAAAAGTCTGACAACCAGTCCTAACAAGTGATATCGTATTACCCAGTACTAACTGGGTTGTGGAGGTCAGATAGACAGTCGCTCCATGTAAAATACTACACTGCTACCTCAACATAGTTGGGAAAAGGCTAGGAAGATGATGATCAACTCCCATTTCTTTTAAAACTCAATAACAAAAAACATTTTAACTTCTCATTTTAACCCTTAAAAGGCGCACTAACACTAGTTACTATTAAATTGCCAATCAGCGAGTGCATGACTAATAAAACTTAACCTTGCGTATATCAAGTTTATGACGATTGTTAAGGTCGAAAAGACCCGGCGATTCAATTACCTACAGGTTGATATATGAATGTGATGCACTGACGTGGTAATGAGCGAGAGGGTATCGTAGATCCGCCGCCGTTCAGGGTTAAGTGCTCATATTTGTTGGATTTTTAAAGTTTTTTTTTGGCAAATGCTGGCTGGATAAGTTTGAAATTAAAACAAAACGTTGTTTTGGTAGGTGATTCATTGTTTTTCAGTTCTTTTATTTATTTTGTATAGAATTGCAAAAGGCTGTGTTCAATTTTGTTGTAGCTATCTGCCATAAAGAATACTCTATCGATCTACGTTGTTTCTAGCTTTTAGGATGTCTTATGTATTATAATAACTTTAGCTAATTTTTGTCTATTTTTGTTACAGGTAAGTTCCAAAATGTACATCCTTCTGGCGTTGGGTAAGTTTGTTACACAGATCACATTAACACTCCCCCCACTGCCTCTTTTGGAAGAAAAAAAAATAAAAAACAAGCGTTCCTACTACTTAATACATTTCGGAAGAAGAAATGAAAAAAAAGCGACAAATAGCTTATCAGGTACTTAAATTAGACTTAAAATGTCACTTACGGGATATCTTCAGTGATTATACTTTTATTGAGGTCCCGATATTTATGTATGATATTTATATTATTCATTTTGAGTTTAGTTGTGAACCGTGCTAACTTAAAACAGTAAATTAGAAACTGTAAAAATACAATTTTATAATCTAAGTGACATTCTCCATGATCACATTTTAAAATGCATCATTTTCCTAAAACCGTTCACCAGCGCTAGCTCAAGCAGTACAACTCAGAATTTCAATCTTTTTAAAAAACGAACGCTCGCTTCATAACTCGTGGAATAAGTAAAGTTTAAGCGCCATTAGCGAAATTGGACGGTTCGTGACGTCACAACGGATTTACTCCGGCCAACGCGATCCGAAACGAAGGATATATTGTCGAGATATTTGCGAGAATACAGCGAAAATATTAGGTGGATGAGAATAGACAATTTTAATAATGTGAGGTGTAAAAAAAGATTTCTGTTTTATTTGGAAGAAACTGTCTTTGAAAACAGGGATTATTGAGACAAGACTTTTACTTATATAAGAATGAAAATATCTTTGATGTTGGACATCGAAAGTTCTCCCATTTTCCGAAGGTTTTGGATGGAATTGATTTTACTGGACACGAATAGGTATACTTATACTATATAAAATTTTCTACTGTACTTTTGTTCGTAGTCACCTTGAGTATGCCTCTCAAGTTTGGAATCCCAATTACAACTTATACATAAACAGATTGGAAGGCATACAAAGAAAATTCTTGAGGTATATTCAATTCCGGTCTAAAACTTATTCTCCCACTTATCTCCTTCGCTGTAAAAGATTCCATCTACTTCCTCTTTCTGAACGTAGAAGAGTTGCTGACTTGGCGTTTTTATTTAGAATCGCCAACGGTTCAACCGAGCTTCCCGAACTGCTGAGCAAAATTGGACTGCGGATTCCTTCTACTTTTCGGCGCAATACCCGTCTATTGCATACTCCTGTGGTAGGAACAAAATACAGACGAAACTCATACTTAATAAGAGCTAGTCATACATATAATGGAATTGGCCAGGGCGTCGACATCGACATTTTCAGTACTAGCATCTCAAAATTAAAAAGGACTCTTTGTAATTTCTTTTTTGATAATGTCAACTAATTGAATGCAATTCGCGCTTTTTGAAACACTTTTTTTCTTAGTTAGTCTTTACAAACACTGTCTGCCTTCGTAAATATTTTTGTTTTTGTTTATAAGCTCTTTTCTATCTGTGAAAACTTTTAATTGGCCTTACTTTTTTTTAAATCTTAATAGTGTGTAAATTTTTAGCTGTAAGTTTTCCTAAAACTGTAAAATAAAATAAAATAAATATAAAAGAATGTGTTTGACGTTAAACTGGATTAATAAGAGGTTGATGGCTAATTTCGGTAAAACCAAGTCCAAATTATGAGTAGTTTTCTTTTTGGGTTTCTACAGACTACTATCCGATATAAGAACGAACAGTAAAATAAAGCAGTGCGACAATAAAATGATGTCTTAACGGGTACTTGAAGCAATCATCGGTAATTCAGTGCGAAGCGTACTCCGTCATTCAGCAGACGTATAGGGGGTAATGATGATAGCACTATTAATAGTTGATGAATGATCACTAAGAAGTATTTACTGTCATTAGCGTCATTACAGCTATTGCATGTCCTTGAATAATTTGATTGAGAAGAATTAATATTTTGAATGACGTCAAGACGATGTTGTCAAGATTTTCTTTTACTTGTCATTTTCAACAGTAGTTTAAATAAAACATAGGGTTCCCTGATCTATAAAGAAAATCCGAAGAAATTCCGGCCTTTAGAAGTAAAATCCGGACTTTTCTTTTCGAATAAATAATAAAATAAAATATAACATCGACTTTCGCAAGTGAAACTGAACGCGATAAGCACTTCTTAACCGCGTTAAAGTGCTGCCAGTGTCAACATTCTATAAAAAAGCTCTTAAACGCAGTTAAAATATACTGATCACGTTCAATTTGTTTTGTAAAATTCACGCTAAATGCAGATGTTAAAAGGCCCAAATAGTCTTTAAACTATACTTAACGTACTATAAAATTACCTAAGAGTAAACCTCTCCCTATAAATGCACATGACAATAATCCATGGACGCATTAACCCTATACATTATGATGGCATTATCCGCCCACACACTTCCGCCATATTTCAGACCTAGTCTTAAAATTCAGGCGATGCAGTTTTCCGTCTAGACTTTCGCCTGAAAAGTGTTAAATTACACCTCGCTAGGAAGTTCACTTAGTCATATTAAAAATTCAGATTTTTTACTTAGACTCTTTTGTCATGGGGATTTAGTGGTTTTTGGTGGGTAGTTTTTTTTTACTAATTTATTAATTTGGAATTTTGAAACCGATGTATTGTTATGTTGACAAAAAAAAAAATATTGCCCAACGCATTACCTAAGTCCGCCTTAGTACATTATGTGCACTTTAATTAAAATAAATAAATAATAATCATTATTTTAGCCAATCATTAACTCGAGGAGCTCGTGGCTACATAGTAACAGCCGCTCGGGTCGATCTTTAGGTTAAACCATGCTTGCCTAGGTTGGTCTGTGGATGGGTGACCATCCTTACATACCGAGTTTCCTCCGTGCCTCGGCAAGCATGTTAAGCTGGTGGTCCCGGCTGTCATTTGTCCATCTTTGACAGTCGTTACAGGTAGTCAGTGGCCCAAAAAGTCTGACACCAGTCTTACCAAGTGGTATCGTATTGCCCAGTATTAACTGGGTTGTGGAGGTCAGATAGGCAGTCGCTCCATGTAAAATACTGGTATTCAGGTGCATCCGGTTAGACTGGAAGCCGACCCCAACATAGTTGGGAAAAGGCTAGGCAGATGATGATTTTAGCCAATCATTAATCAAGATGTGACAGTTAATAGTTTCATTGAACACCACACTTTTCAAAGGCTTAGACGTGGTACCTGTTATATTGGTCATCATCTGCATTCTGTGATGCTTATCCCAATTCATATGGGGTCGGCACAGCATGCTTTTATCTTCCATATTCCTCTGTTATATTGGTATTGGTGCAACAAAGCTTAGGTAAGTGTGACATTTATCAAGGTGTTTTTTGGGACAAGCCCGCCACACTATTCCCAAACCACTGTAACTCCTGAAAGCCAGAATCAACAGCGGCGAACACCAGAAAAGCGCCGGGACAATGAAGCTCGACGAAGTCCCAGAGCTTAGCTGCTCATCCCGTAACGAAATAATTCAGAAAAGTATAGCGGAGGAGTAGGTTTTTTTTTTGAGGTGTTAAAGAATTTTGAACCAAATAATTATAGACTATTTATTTGACTAACTAAACTAAGAGACAAAAGTATATTAAAGATATCACTTACGGGAATTTATCGTGATTATTGTCAACCCGCGATCATGGCGCTTGCATCAGCGAATGATCGAAGATCAGCGTCGAAATATTGGGAGATCAAAATAAATAATAATAACGGAAGATATCCCGAAAGTGACATTTTAAGTTTAGTTGGACAGACGACCCGAATGGCGCAGCGGTAGTGAGGCTGCCTTACGTTCTTAGGGTCCCGGGTTCGAATCCCGGTAGGAGCAAATGTTTGTGTGATGAGCATGGACATTTGTTTCCGAGTCATGGATGTTTATATGTATAATAAGTATGTATACACAAACAAAAAGTATATATGTAGTATATCAACTGTCTGTTGACCACGACACAAGCCTTGCTTAGTGTGGCACTAGACGGCGCTGTGTGTAATGTCCAGCGATATTTATTTATTATTTATTAGTTATGAACCATGATAGCTTAAAACAGTGTTTGAAAGTATTTTTTTTTTGCCGATTGGTCTTCTAATAATTGTAAGTAATTTCGAAACAGCAGGCTTCACCAATCCCACACGCCCACAACCCATAAATCAAGAAAAACTAAAAATAACCCACCAAAAACTGCAATCACAGTAACAGCTCGTTACAATAAAAGGCCAACCCTTTCGCTGCCGGACTAATGCTGAACAAAACAACACCTGGGTACAATGGACCCGTCTCAGCACACGGGGCAATTATTTAAAGTGTTAAGTTTAAGAAGTGAACCGGTGGTGCATTATGGAAATGGCTTCAGGTACCACCCCCACCCAGTGGGGGGAGGGGGTAGGCTTCCCCCACTTTCAGTTTAAGTAATTGTTTCACAGAGGCTAGCGGACTCCCGCGTTCTTTTAGTTTGATCGTAGAAAACGTATTTTCCTGTTGAAATTTATTTTATGGCACTAGTGTGATAATTGGATAGTCACGGAGTCTTTTCGAGTTGACAACCGTTTAACCTTATCGTCATGTTGCTCACGACTGCTGAGCATGAGGTCCCGGGTTCGATTCCCGGGTGAGGCAAAGTGTTATTGGGTTTTTCCATCAGGAATTTCTCAGTAGCAACCATGAAGTCTGGATTTGTGCGCAGTTGATGGCAATAGGATCGCACCTACTACATTGGACTCAAACAAAACTGTCAAAATGTGGGTGTCGTATTAGGTAGGTACTCCTCTGCCAAACACTTCACTCACTCTCTCACTCCGTGTAAAATACTGAAATTCAACTGCATCTGCAGTACAAGTACGTAGGAATCGATAGGACTCGAAAAGATAAGTTTGACAGTCATTCTCGATAAAATGAGTTTTTGACTCCATAAAAACTCATTTTATCGAGAATCTTTATGTTACTTGAATTTTGTTGAGTATTCTTCGTGGAGCCGATAGATATCGGCTTTGTCTCAATTTATTTTGCAATTGTTGGTAAAGGAAAAGGTGGCTTCATAATTCAAGTGTTTTGTAAAATTGGAATAGTTGGAGATCCCCATTTGTTTTTACTCAGTTAGCTGCTTAGACTACCTCGTCGTAAAAACTGGTATTCTTTGGAATCTGCAGTGCAAGTACGTAGGACTCGATTGGACTCGATAAGTTAAATTTGACAGTTATTCTCGATAAAATGAGTTTTTGACTCCATAAAAACTCATTTTATCGAGAATCACTGTCAAATTTATCTTATCGAGTCCTATAGATTCCTACGTACTTGTACTGCTGGTCAGACTAGACCAGATAGATAGCGACTACGTCCCATCTCATAAATTTCCCATTTCGACAACTAAACAAGGTAGCATCACAAAAGTTCCATTTAGTTCAGTTTCGTTTTCGTTTTCGCGATAAATACCCGTTTCCATATGTTTTATAATGTGTCGTAACTACATATTTTGATCTATATAGGTACATTGAATCCCATTTCGTCAACTTTTGAGTATGCGTACTGAATCTCATTTGGTAAACTTATTGTTCGGCAAGTACAGTTAGCACACTGGAGAACTACTAAGCCTTCACTACCTGTACCATAACTTGTTTTAAATGGCGAAGATTTGCTAAAAACGAATTAACTTGATAGTACAGGTACTGTTATGTAGCGTTATCATTTTGTCTAACCAGCAGTGCAAGACTCGATTGGACTCGATTAGATAAATTTTTTATGGAGTCAAAAACTCATTTTATCGAGAATAACTGTCAAATTTAACTTATCGAGTCCAATCGAGTCCTACGTACTTGCACTGCAGATTCCAAAGAATACCAGTTTTTACGACGAGGTAGTCTAAGCAGCTAACTGAGTAAAAACAAATGGGGATCTCCAACTATTCCAATTTTACAAAACACTTGAATTATGAAGCCACCTTTTCCTTTACCAACAATTGCAAAATAAATTGAGACAAAGCCGATATCTATCGGCTCCACGAAGAATACTCAACAAAATTCAAGTAACATAAGTGCGGGCTTAGACTCGCTGAGTGCGAGTAAGTTGTCACTCGCCCGTCGCGCTGGCATGCACCGAGGATTACGGCGAAGTACAGAGTGCTGCCAAATTCGAGCCAGTACGTGTCGTGGTCAAGTCGCTTCAAATATTCAAAGATACACTCGATGAGAGCATTGGAAACGTTTTATTTGACACTAGATGTTACCCGCGACTTTGGTCCACGTGAAAGTGTTGTAGGTTTAGGTTTAAAGCAACTTTATTCTCAAAAAAGACAAGTATCACTCAATTGAGAACAATACCAAAAATAAACATGTAAATTACAGAGAGTAAAAATATTATTTCACTATTTGAATCAAGGTTTCTAATTTTTCCTCAAATAAATAGAGGAATAGAAGAAATGTTATGAGAATTACCTACCTGGTGAAGGTTGCGGGAATCCGTTGGATGCGAGTCGCACGGGATCGGTCAATGTGGCGACACATGTCCAGCAGTGGACGTCTTTTGGCTGAAATGATGATGATGATAATTTTTACAGATAGATTTCCTCATTTCATTAGTAAATAGAAACGAGCAAATAGCTGTAGTATTCTCTCCAAACTGAAAAAACTTTGTATACTTTTTTGAGAGGAATTTTCGCTGGATTCTATTGAAATTGCGTTACAAAAGATGCTGGGCAGAAAGAGTGTTCTCTCAGAATTGTCCTCTTTTAAGGCATGGTTTTTCTCAAAACATATTCTGTAGGAGTTCAGTAGAAATCATATCTGCAATGTCGACGAGAGTAATTAGGAAACCTTCCTCAATTTCCCCACTAATTCTCACCTCGCGGTAACCATTGAACGTTTAACAATTGCACGCTAAACAGCCTGTACTAGTCTGCGAAAGCATTCGCAAGTGGCCTCGTCGCTCAGTGCGATAGCATCGCGATTGAGTCGTCACGATACTACTCCCTCACTCGCCCGTTTTCGACGCTTCCTCGCCAACCGCCGCGGTGTGAACCCGCCTTTACGGAATTAAGTGGTTTTTAGGTTTCGCGATTGATGATAACATACCACCATTTACGCGATTTTAAACTTTATTTTATTGTTTTACGGTTGTTATTTTGTAGTTGCGTTTCGGTTGTTAGGTATTCTGTTATGTGCTTGGTGGATGTTGGTAATGGTTTCCGTGTTATAAGTGATTTTAATTATTGTTGGTGAGGCTGGGCGGTGAGCACTAAAATGATACAGAAATATGTGGATGGATTGAAATAAAGTTCGTAATAGCTCTGTTTGATGAGCCTTTATCGTAGAGTTCCTATCGTATCCTATCTTTATAACTGCAACCACCCATACACATTCACAAAATTTCATTGAAATCGGTTGGGTGGTTTCGGACATTAGCGTGTACAAACACAGTGTCACGTAGTCTATATAAAGCTTGTTATAGTTGAGTTTGTTTGAACGTACTTATCTCAAAAACTCCTGGTTCGAATTTGAAAATTCTTTTAGTGTTGAATAGCCCATTTTATCTAAGAAGACTATATGTATTTATAACATCATGCTACGATCAAAACACGCGGAGTATGAATGAAAAATGTTGCAAAAACGGAGAAAATAATATTTGTACAATAATTTTACGCTGTTGAAGGTATTAAGATAAGTAGGTAAGTATGGTGACAAGAACTACCAAAGATAATATTGTATGTTCTTAGAAACAGCATGTTTTCTGTCCATATTAAACAAGGCATCGCGTGCATCGTAGCTAGGTGCTGCCCTCTATGGCCTCTGACACTAGCTCCAACACTAAAGTACTTCGTAAATTACTAGTTATCAACAAAATATGTTTATTAGCTATTTATTTACATATTAGTACATGGAATATTGTAATTATGTTGACAGTATTTTAGTGTTCAGTTGTGTTGGAGATTCTTGCGAAAGGGCAGGATTATAAAAGCAGTAATTTTGAATTGGCTATGTGGTATTATTCTGTGACGAAAATTCCTTTTTTTCTTATCACAAACTATCAATACAAAATAACCTAAGTACAGGGTACTGTCAAATCATATTATTGATGAATTGAATTTACAAAACAAGCTCATTCATCCATCGCTATTATTGCAATCGGCATCTTATCAAGGCATAAGCATGATCAGTTTACAATGTTCCCACTGCGGGGACACAGGCCTCCTCTCTATGAGAGGGAATGAGCTATGGTCTACCACGCTACCATGCTACCACGCGTGTTCAATGCGGATTGGTAGAAGTCACATGTTGTTTTTGGTTCTAGGACATGCCGGTTTCCTCACGATGTTTTCTTCTTTTACTGTTTTTGAGAGCAGGGCAAATTACTTATTTTTCTGTTCTAATCATTACGTAACATCTTGTAGTAGGTATGTAATCCCCAGAGTTATAACTACCCACATATCGTCAGTTATGTTTTAGTTTCGTGTGATAGAGAGCGAACCTTTGGCCATCTACCCGGCACAGACCTAGTCCCTTTGCTGCTACAAAGGGAATCATAGTGGTAAAACTTAGTAACATTTTGCACGACGTGGTAATCGAACCTCAGACACCCGGTCAACAGTAACGCCTTGCAACTAAACCAAAAAGATGTTACAACTCCTGAAAACTCTTATAAAATTTTACCTAGAACAGTATTCAAACGTAGGACCTGACTCTTGTATACCTCAAAAACAACCACTTCACTACATAATATTATAAAACAAAGTCTCCCCCCTCCCGCCGCGTCTGTCTGTCCCTATGTATGCTTAGATCTTTCAAACTCCGCAACGGATTTTGATGCGGGTTTTTTTAATAGATAGAGTGATTCAAGAGGAAAGTTTTAGTATATAACTTTACGCGGGCGAAGCCGCGGGCATCGGCTATAGTTACTAATAAGACAAGAACAGATTGTGTATTCCCGCTGACCCCACCGCTCGTGGTGGGGTCAACGGGAAATGATTAAAATAATCAAAAAATATTCCCGTTCAAAATCAAAATCAATCAAAAAACCAAAATTAACAGTTTAAGAGTAACCTTACGAACAGTACCTACTAGGCTAGCATGAATCCAAGATCGATTATTTGTTAAAAAAAACGTTGGAAAGTATCACGTCGACATTGAATCCGCAACAAAAAGGTGTGAACCTGCTAATAGACACGTGTAACTCTGTCAGTATAATGATATCTTAATCATAGTTCCCGTAATGAGGAAAAAGTAATGAGAATCTAATTAACGTAAATACCTATATTTGCTATCTAGAGAGGAGCTCGTGGCCTAGGTTGGTCTGTGGATGGGTGACCACCCTTAAAATCCTTACCGAGTTTCCCCCGTGCCTCGGAAAGCACGTTAAGCAGTTGGTCCCGGCTGTCATTTGTCCATCTTTGGCAGTCGTTACAGGCAGTCAGTGACACATAGTCTTACCAAGTGGTATCGTAGTACCCTGTATTAACTGGGTTGTGGAGGTCAGATAGGCAGTCGCTCCATGTAAAATACTGATATTCAGCTGCATCCGGTTAGACTTGGAGTCGGCTGACTCCAACATGGTTGGGAAAAGTCTAAGCAGATGATGCATTATAAAATGGACCCAAACTATTATCTATGACGCAAACCAGTCTATCACAATAATTAACTACATAATGAATTATTTATTGTTATGGATACTACAACAAAAACTTGATCACTTCATTAAGAGCATTACCATTCTTAATTATTAATATCTGCTTAAAATAAACATTAATCATTCTCATTTACAAGCAATTTCTTAGAAACAAACTCTCTCGCCTTTGTCCTATGGGGCTGGGCAGAAATTACAGAGGCTAGACGACAAAAAAAATCTAATTAGTCCGTCAGGCAGATTATTAAAAAATATTTGACCCGTATTTTTTCTTTTGTTACGTAAATCAAAATTGACGAAGATACGACGCTTTTAAAATTTCCAATACGTCACGCGGTCACGCCTATGTATAATTTTTAGCTGGTTCTGACGTCACGAGCCCCACTCCCGAGATTGACGCGTTTTATCTTTGTCAATATTCATTGATTTACAAAAACAAAAAACAAGTGTCCATTATTTTTCAATACTCTAACTGACGATGACGGAGTAAATAGATTTGCATGTTTTTGATTCTGTCGTCATGCACTACTCCTTTAGCTTCATCCACATTCAAACATCTAGTCACTTGCACACGTTACAGTTCTCAAGTACCTACGTTCATCTTAACCCTGGGACTGCAACAGTACGCCCCGTAAGATACGAACCAATCAAACTGAAGACAGACGGTACGCCTGGCCAATCGGAATGCAGGTTGTTTTCTAGGAAAATACAAGGCTGCCTTACGTAACTGTGTCTTGTATCTGCTGATGACTTTGACTTGCGTAGTGTGATGAAAGGTCTGACGTAATAGTTATGCAGCTCTCTGATTGACAATGCATTGGTTTACAATAGATTTCTTTTTTCAAAGGTTTTTTAACCTTATTTTGCATTGTAATGATGCGAGAGAAAAGGTTACCGTATATTGCTTCATCGCCAATTCGGGGATTTACTTTTGACGTCTGCCATGATTACTTTTATAACAAGGAATTATCTTTTAGCTTATGCTTAATTGTTCCCAATTTCGATTGTGACCAGAAACGATATGATTTGCGTTACTAATCATAGCATTTATCTTCTGCGAATATACTTAGAAGAAACATTATTTACCTATAACATGAAAAGGTTTAATTCCATGTCGAACTAAAATTAACTTTTACTCAATTACCATTCTTAAGTACCAGGAACCCAAAACACCAGACTTTAAAGTATCGCGCAGATAATTTACATCAATCCAAAAGCCTTTACCCTAAAAACAAAAACACACTACTTCCCAGCGATTCTCTTTCATCAAAAAACAGCTAACGATTCCAACACTTCCTCCGTCACATATCAAAATAGACGTTAAAACTAAAGCTTGGTGCACACGGCGCGTATGAAGACGTCGGCGTAGTACAATGGACGCGGACAATACGCGCGCGATAACTACGCCACTCCGTCACACCGCTGACAGGGTTATCGGACGGCGTACAATGAGACCGGGGCGCGTATCACGAGCGGTGGAGGGTTGACAGTTCGTATTGAAGTTGGGTTGGTGGCTGTGTTATAATGTCTGGTTTGGTTTGTGACTCTTTTTGTTTGAAAATGCAGGAAGAATCGGGCGTAGTGGGAGAAAATTACAGGATAGAGTAGATTTTGTTGAAAGAAGAGTTATGTTATGGTTGCTGTTTAGAAAGATGTTCATTCAAGTTCGGCGTACTTACCCCTAGTACATTAATTTAATTCTACTGTACAAGAAAGTACCTATTCCATGTCTGAGAAAAACGAAGAAGGTTTTTTTAACGAACGAGGAATCATGCTACTGATTTAGAAAAATCGAGTTTGACCACATTTTCGTCATCAGAAAAAAATCTTGAACGCTGTGATCTCTGCCATTTCTCGAGAGATTCTTATACTTTATATACAGAATACCAGAATATTTCAATTTAAAATAAAGGAAAAAAAAAGGCATGATTTTTTTCTCATAACTTGCGCCACACAAATGGCTATTCGGTGTATTGTTAATGTGCTCGTGAATTCTGTCTCGTGTGTACGCCTCTTTATGTTTTGTGCTCTGATTGGGTTTATCGTGTGTCACCCGCCTAATATTGATCGCACCCTTGTTAGGTAGGTATCAGCTTTATGGTATGTCTTAGCTTGGTTCTAGTGAAGGTAAATAGGAGAGGGATATTAGGATAAGTAAATAATAAAAATGCCTAAAAACGGATGAATTGGTCGTCACTGGGTAAAAAAAATAGTTTCTGGTTAGTTTGCTTGTGGCCAAATAATAACAGCTGCTCGGGTCGATATTCAGGTAAAGCCACGTTTGCCTAGGTTGGTCTGTGGATGGGTGACCAGGACCACCCATTGCATACCGAGTTCTCTCCGTTGGCCCTGGTTCTCATTTGTAGATCTTTAACAATCGTTACAGGTAGTCGTGGCCCGAAAGTCAGTCAATCAGTCTTATTAAGGGGTATCGAATTACCCAGTACTGACTGGGTTGTGGAGGTCAGTTAGGCAGTCGCTTCGTGTAAAAGACTGGTATTCAGCTGCATTTGGTTAGACTGGAAGCCGACCCTTACAAAGCTGGAAGATGGCAGGCAGATGATGCAAGACTTGTTTGGGTCTACAGAGTTGTGGTTATAATTACAAGGCTTAATTTATTATCTTTTGGTAGAGAAGTCCAAGATTAAAAAAAAATTATATAGGTAATACGATTCTGAGAATTAATCAGGCATAACCGACTTATACATCACCACAAAAAATATTGGTATTTTAAAAACTTCTTTCACTGTCAAATTAATACGAAAAGTCGCAACTAAAAAAAAACCCACTAATTCAATGGAACCTCTAAATAACGCCTTCCATCCAATTGAGGCCGAAAAAATATGCCTACAAAAACTAAAACGGAATAAAAAAAAAAACATTTTTCGAACGAACGAAAACAGTTTAAAGTGGTGCGCGGTTTTATTTGCCGCGAGATATCGCCCCGCGCGTAAACATCAAATTTTATTGACATTCGCGGCGCGTGTGACAATTTTTTTGCACTGCATTGTATGTCGAGGATATTTTTGGATAACCTCTTTATATTGGCATATTGTTTTTTTTTTGTGCATATTTACGTATCATCCCCGTTTATTTTACGTTTTGAGGTGTGGCTGAATAATTCTGACTGTATTTTGGTTTCGTGAAATTATATCATTGTCTGTCATACAACGTGCCTATCTAGAATCCCAAAATTGCTGTTGGAACAGAAATTTCCAACGCTTTTGCAAACAACATAAGCTTATTCATAGACTTCTAAACTAAACAAGGAAAGACCGCAGACAAGATACTGCAAAAAGACTACAGAAAATACACTGTCAAAGTTGGACTTCAAATACCCCCCAGAAAATGATTTCTTTTTTACAACTTACCAAACCTTTTCTGAAAATTATCATGAAATGTGAACACAGGATGTCAGTGTTCAACGTTGCAAGCACAAGACATCTTTTGAGCCCGTAACCCAATTCTTTATGTCACAGTTGCCAACTCCTTGATCAAATCTGACGGTCACAATTCGCCCATTGCTTTGCCGTCAGCTTCCTTTCACTCCGAGGTACCAGGAGCCCAACAATCGACAAGAAGTAAGCTTTGATTGTTTCAACGTAACTACACAAAGGTTGGATGTAACAAAGCGTTCGCCTGAGGCGGTCGTATGTTAAGAACGCGCCTAATCAAACGGACCAAGTTCTGTTTTCACTTTGTTCTTAGTTTCTTTGATGTTTCCACGTTGATATGATGCCCTGGTAGGGCGGGACCGTTTCTTTGCGTCAAACTAAATGTAAATTGTGTTTTTCAAACAACTATTTTCGGTTTTGCAAACGTTTTTGTTCTTGGAAATTGCGGAAAATAACTTTGATTTGTTAACGACTTTGTTTTACTGTAGTCAAGGTAACTTTCCACGCTTTACACGTTAATGTAGGAGAAATCTTAACTACAGAAGCTTTTAAAATATTATTTCATCTTGTTGGATGCTACTTGTCAAAACCACTTGATACAAAAGCCTTCCCAACTTCAGGCTAGGGATTTAAGCAAACTACTTGATAGGATGCTTCAACATCATTGTTTCTGCTCTCAAATGAGTTTATTTCGTGTAATTTATTAACTACTATGTCTATGGTTATGATCTAGTGAATGAAGATGTTTATAATCCATCTAAGCTCCTTTTCAAATGCGAGGTTTCTCTTTTCCTCGACATTTATCGAGCTCTTTTCCACCCTGTCCACCGCCATTCAAACAGTTAAAACCACATTTAGTTACACCGCATCCTTTATTTAGACCTCCAGCCGATCTGCAGCAACAATGACTGCCCGCCATCCACTATCCTTATTTTTTTCCTATTTCCAGGCGTCACCGAATTTCCCCCCATAGTAGTGCGAATTTAGCCAGCTTACTCCACTGAAAGGGTTGATTGACGGGCTATTTTGAGCCTTAAATACACCTCTTTTTTTGGTGGGACATCGACGACCGATTGACAGCCTTGTCCTAAGTTTCTGTCGGCTATTTTTTCGTCCAGATTTGGATTAGCACATGTTCAAAGTGTCTGTGAGTTAGAACGTCTTTTTCGGACTGCTATTGTTCTTTTTCTTTGACGTCTACATGTCAGTCTAGTGTCAATGCGGTGGCTGTCTTTCAGTTTTTGAAAGATTCACTGAGTTTGCTAATGCTGTGTTTAAAATCATGACTTTGATGTGTGAAATTGGTGTCAATGGGCTTTCTGGTTTTAAAGTGACTTGTCTGTTGTTGTATTTGGAGCAATTGTGCGTCATTCAAATGTAGTTTCTATACATGACTTTTCCTAGTGACATTCAGTTTGTCTTCTGAATGTATTGTGCAATTTATTTTCTTGTTGTTTAGAAATCTCTGATTGGGGGCAGTTGAAAATACACACTACAGTCTGCTAACTAACTAACTAAGCAATGTCTGTCTCAACCTTGGGTTTTGGAATCTAAGCTCTCCATTTACATAACCACACAACAGCATATCTTGAGATTGTGTCCTCAAAACATTATTAGGTAAAGTACCAATAAATCGAAGATCACAAAGCAAAGATAACTGATTGAAACAGTATAACCAAAATCCATTATATCGTTCACACAAAGACGAGCCCAAACAAAGCAAGAACCCCAACACCACATAAAAGCTGTATCACATGACATATTTAACGTTTACTACAAAGATATCGGAGCTCTCACACTAAAAGCCACGACCATTAGAACAAAATGGTCTATCAAAATTATAATATCAATTACCGATGCATTAACAATTCATATCAGAACTCAGACGTAGCAGAAACAGGAATCTCGTGCACGTAATGTTATTATTGTGCGAGAGGGATGGCGCATGCCGGGTGGTAGGTGAGTGAGGGGGACGGGAGACAAGGCAGCCAACGTCGGAGAGCTGTCAAAATGTCAAATTTCAGAACGTAGCCGGGCGCAACTTCAAACGTGCCCCTACCGTTGGCATGCAGTGCGAGCGCTCTTGCTCTAATATAGTTATAGCTCCCTGGTACCGGTGCCGTGTTAATATTCATGCATCTCATCCCGACTCTTCCTAGGAACAGGGAGCCATTTTCGTGAAAGCCTCGCTCCTTGTTTCCACAATGAATATGAATGAATGATTTTCTGTTCGCTTCTTGGATTAAACTTTTTGGACGACGTCTTAGTTTGATTATTCATTTCATTTATAAGATTGGTTAAGACTGTTAATGTTTCATTTTTGGGAACAACAGCCCTGATTACATTTTCCACTTGTTTCGACATGAGTTTGCAATCGGCTCAGACAAAAATGTGTCCAAATGACAGATGAATTTTAAAAATGCATCCTCATCGTGACTTGTCAATCCATATGGACTGTCGACGCGATTTTTTCTTTTGTTTCATCCCGAATTGCTAACAACGTTCTTCCATTCGTAACACAAAGTAACCAACTGAAAACGAAATTGAAATTTCCAATTCCACGTCTATTTCCTGGTAAAACAGGCAGTTTTCTATTCCATCTCTCAAAACCCAGCGTCCGTCGGCCGATGCCGATGCCGGGCTGTCTCGCTCATGACGCGCCGGTATTGGGGAGCCACCGAAAATGAGAAGCAAAAGAAAACATACACTTTTTGACGTTTCAATATGCACTCATCTGCGACGACGAACGAAACTGGTTAATTAACATTACACCGCAAAGATACAACAGGAAACGTACGAAAACCAACGTTACTTTCAGAAAAGATGGGGTCCACAATGACATCGCTAATTAAATTTTAGAAAACGAAAATGACATTTAAAAGCCCTTGGTCTTGATAAAAAAAGTTGTTGAATTCCCGAACGTAATATAACAAGCTCGCACTTGACTCGCGGTATTTATAAACGTCAATCACATCTGTCAAAAGTGACAGTAGTCAAATCCCTGTGCGGTAATAACATCGTAGGACGTTCGGTACATTCTGAATTTGAAAAACACACGTTCGGGTGTTGGAGCGCGTGCTCGATTCGCCGATTAGTGTTATTTTTGAGAATGGAATCGGAGATCGTGTCGCCTTCGGGTGTGCCCGCCCACAAGATGGCTGCGCTAATCACCCGACGCGTTCGCGGGAAACACAACTGAATGATATACAATTTTATTGATGCGATATGTTATTACCGAGCCAAACCTGTAATTACTAGCGAGCTTTATGCGTGGGAAGGGATTAGAAAAAATATGTTTCGAGTCATTTTTGACTCGTGCTCTGTAATTGTTCGGCCATTCATGTGAGCGACTTTGTAAGAGATTGTTTTCTAATTTGTGCTTTTGTTTTGTTCACATAATAACGTGGGTTGTTTGTTAGTAGATAGAGCTATGATTATTTTAATTGAATCGCGATGCTAATCTTTAACATTGCCCGAAGTTGTTAACTGTTGACTCATGAGTCCAATTTCTTTCACAAAAGAGATTTTAGAACCATAACTTCCTTGGTTTTGTAACAAAGCCAATATTACTTTTATTTTATCAAACCTAGTCTCCAGTAGTACAAAATGAACCCTTTGCTGCTCATCCACTTCTATTAATTAAATAATTACGACAGAACACTGGTCCGTTCGTCTCCAGTCATTACTTATTCTAGACCCGGTTCCGATCCGGGCGATCGGGTCTATCCGGCTGATTTATCGGGTGTCAGGCAAGGCTCACCGCACACTGGACACGGACGGCTCTGGCGTCTTAGAATAGGAGATTACTGTGTTTGATTTGTCGCACTCGTGTTGATACGAATCATTTTAGTTGTTAAGGGTGTTGGGTCAGAGTTTAGGGTTAAAGGAGGGTCTGATGTCTCGTTGAGTAGGTTTAATAACTTGAAAATTAACTTCGTTGCAGTCCTTAGCTTCTTTTACTTCAAAGTCATACCAGTTAACGTTAACGCAAAGATGATGTTGACTTTCCTTTCATCAATTTTTTACACAGCCTTTTAATTGGCTTCAATATCTTCACACAACTATGAACTTTAACTAGCTTACAAATTGACCAAAACACTATCATTATCCATTACCACACCCACTCAAAAACCTCTGCCTACCAATAACGTAAAACGTAAAACACGTAAAACACGACTTTTAACGTAAAACAGGACCTTTGGGAACCCCTGGTTCCCATTACTTCTTCTGTCCAATTTGGCGACACGAGTGGTCGTGTGCAAGGGCGGGCGCTCCGCCCCTTGCCTCGGGCTCCGCTGACGACACAGCATTGGCGTGGCTCGGCGATTTGTCGGCGCAGCTCCAGGCTTGTTCCTTCACACTTGTACGTGTGACACGGCCAGAAATGTTCGGTAGTTTGACCCAAGTTTGACCTGGATGTTTTGAGATTTGAGGGGTTTGTCTTTAGATTTGGTTTCCATGTACGGTGAGTTGTTCTGTGGTGTTCAGTCAGTCAGAGGGCCTGAACAATGATATGCTATCAACGATAGCGACGGTGGAGAATTGAAAATGTATTGGATTGACAAGCCTCCGAAAGATTATGTAATTTTTTTGGACTTTCTTCCTTGTAAGTTGAATTTTTGCATATTGTCAGAGAATAAAATGACATTCTGTTAACGATTACGATGATAAAAATGTTTTGGATTGACATTAGCTGCCGAAAACTTATGTCAACTTATTCCAAATTCGATAAACGAAACAAAACGAACGTGACGGCCACTTGATAATGAAAGGTTGCTTGAAAATAAAGGTTGCTTTATGCAAAAATCCTATCCTAGTTTCAGCGAAATATTCGGGGTTGGAGAAAGTTTTCAATGGAACCCTAGATAAATCAGTCTATGAAATCAGGTTATTAAACTTCACTCTTTTAGAGCTCCTTGCAATATACTCGTAACAAGAAAACTTAAAAGTATTCGAGTAAACATCCGCCATAACTGCAAGTTACCAAGGCATCAACAACGCCAGGAGTTGTGCGCACAACAGCTATGTACTAGGCAAACATAGGGCGTTGGCGGCGTGCAAATATTTGCGGCGCCGCGGGGCGCGGCTCCCCGCCTCTTCGAGATAGCGCTGTGTTCTACTTGCTATTTCTTATGTAATCCTGGTAGGCATGATGTTGTGCACGTCTTGCTCTCCTGGTATTTTTTTGTAATAATCTTTAACTTAGTACTTGGGGATAAGTTAAAGATTGAAGGGGAAAATGTCGTCATCCTAGCAGTGATATTTTTTGTTTTGCGTAAATAGAAATGAAGATTTAGATATAAAATCGTTGTTTTCTATGGGCATAAGCTGTTTATAGCTGAATCAGTGTGAGTAGTCCCTTATGAGGTCTGATTGTTCCTCAAAGTATCCAAAGGACGTGAAGCTTCAAGTCCACCCTGGAAACTATTCAAGTATTTTGAGTCTGACAACACTTGCACAGAAAAAAGTCACTGAATGGAGACAAGTCCTTTGACCAACAACACCCTTAAATAACGTCATACCCCATAATTCAGTCAACACAAATGACATTCAAACAGTTCGACAATCGCGCGTGAACTGCGCTTACGCACACTACGCATCACACGTCATGCTCGTAAAATAAAGCTGCATCCACATCTATAACTCACGCAGAGCGGGCGACATGCAGGCGGGCGAGACCGCGCGATGATTTACACCACATCGATATCTGTTAGATATGAAATTTGTCAAGCGGCGTTCGCGATATCGCCTGTTTATGCAGCCCGGTGCGCCGCGGATATGCTGCGTGCAGTGTGGTACCGGCTTTATGGAGACAGACAGAACTCGAACGAACGTGTGATTAAGTTTATCTGAAAGTAACTTATAATGATAGGAGGAGGATAGGGTCTGATTATTGGAGCCTATTCTGGGTGCCTTATCTGGGCCTGTCTGTGTTGGTGATGTAGACTCTGGCTGGGCCATAAAATGTTGCTAGACGACAAACAGAAGCCTAGGTGGCTCCTGTTTGATATTACAGGCTTTTGTGCATCGAAACTACGAAGCTTTCTTGTCTTCTCAGTAATCGAAAAAGTTGTTCCCTGAGAAAAAAAAACAAATTCAAAAATAATTATTCGAAATAACGTTTAACACCTTCCGTTTCGTATAAAAGTTAATTCAAGCATTGTATTTCAATAATCTACTGGACACATCAAACACAAATAACTGCTAGTATCTATAAAAACCTCATGTAATCGATACTAAACCATAGACACATAGATTGGCTCATACCGCAGCCCTATAATGCATGTTTTATCTCACATAACGCGCTATCGAGTGTGTAAATGCAACGACCGGTATATTTTCGATCCGATTCATTCGAATCAGAATCGAATGGACTCGATTATTATTTATTCGCTTGCGGCACTAATCAATGCGCGACACGCGCTTAATTTATGCAACCGATTCGTTACGGATCGGTTCGTTTTTAGTTGTATTTTTATTTAGACGATTTTATAATTTGAGTGTGGTTTTAGTCGATTTTAATGTGGTGGTTATTTTTATGACATAAGTTTTGACAGCTACGTTTTTAATTGTGTTTTAGAGAGGTGGCTTGGTTCATTTATAAAAACTTTTTTGGTTCAGATATTCGTGGCGTAATTAAGCAAAATTTGATAGTACTAAATTAATGTCAATCTCCCGTTTTGTCGGTCCACAATCTAAGCTTGGTATCGCCTGTGACGGAGGCACAATAGCCTGCTTCGAGCGCCACTTTTTGCCAACCCTACCGTTATTTATTGCTTCGAGTCGCATGCAAAACAGACTGAATTGACGCACAATAGGGCTGCCACGCTACAGTTTTCGGGGAATACATTCCACGAATATTTTTTCCAAACTTTTTGACGTGTTTTTTGGTAACTAGTAAATACTACTTAAATTGCTTGGTCGCTTTTCATGTCTGTCTATGTGAACGCAATAATCTTCTAAAGTTTGCAACCGATTTTGCTGCCGTTTTCTCCGCATAGATTTTTTTTTTCTTTTTCTCGGAACGTTTATGTTTAATACATCAATAATAAAGTTACATAATAATGTATTAAAGAAAACTCAGTCGTAAATCTGCAAAACAGAGCGGGTAGCTAGTTTTAATATAAATCAACTAAGCTTCGATAAAAAGACGTTGATACGAGTTAAGATACATCTTGGAATATCATTAAAGGGACATCCTCATTTAATCAGATAACCGCGCAATTTATTCTTATTTGGCTGTGATTGATATTCAACCCGAGAGCTTGACGAAGCCCAGCCCATTGAGCAGGCCGGTTTCCGCAGCGGATATTCGACCATCGACCATATCCACACGGTAAAGCAGCTGATGGAGAAGTGCCAAGAGTACAACCAACCCCTGTGCATGGCGTTCGTCGATTACGAGAAGGCTTTCGACAGTGTCGAGCATTGGGCTGTATTCCACGCTCTCCATCGCTGCCACATTGATTCCCGATACGTGAATGTGCTGCGGGAACTCTACACCATGGCCACTCTGCAGGTTCGCATGCACGCCCTATCTAAACCTGTACCGATCAAGCGGGGAGTGCGGCAGGGTGACACCATCTCACCAAAACTTTTCACAGCAGTTCTCGAAGACATTGTGAAGTGCTTAGATTGGGACTGCTGCGGTGTTAACATCAATGGTGTTTACCTGTCGCATTTAAGATTTGCAGATGACCTTGTCCTCTTTGCTGAGAACTTCGGAGACCTTCAAGTCATGCTTCAAGACCTGTACGACGCTTCTTTTAAAGTAGGTCTTAGAATGAATATGACCAAGACGAAGATTATGGCAAACATCAACAGCTGTTCGAATCCTTCTGTCAAAGTTGGAAATGAGGAGTTGGAGATGGTTAGTCAGTATGTCTATCTTGGTCATATGCTTTCATTTGGCAAAGAGCACCAACAAAAGGAGATATCCCGGAGAATACAGCTTGGGTGGGCTGCATTCAGCAAATTGGACGACATTTTAAAAGCACCCAAAATTCCGCTCTGTCTAAAGTCTCGCCTCTACAACCAGTGTGTCCTGCCCACAATGACGTACGCTGCTGAAACATGGACGCTCACGCAGGAGGCTGTGTACAAACTGAGAGTTGCACAGAGAGCCATGGAGCGTGCCATGCTCGGCATAAAGTTAATAGATCGGGTTCCTAACGTCGAAATCCGAAAACGCACAAAAGTTTTCGATATTGGAAATCGCGTTATGGATCTCAAATGGAGTTGGGCAGGACACCTAGCAAGGCGCAGGGATGACAGGTGGAGCAAGGCTGTCACCGAATGGCGTCCAAGAAATGGAAAAAGGAACGTGGGTCGTCCGGCGGCGAGATGGGCAGACGACATAGTTGCCGTCGGGGGAATAACCTGGATGAGGCTAGCGCAAGACCGTGGAAATTGGCACAAGAAGAGAGAGGCCTATACCCAGCAGTGGGTGAGTTCGGGCTGTGGATGATGATGATGATGATGATATTCAACTGAGTTTAGTGAGGTTAGAAGGCTGACCTTCACAAGGTTGGAAAACTAGTTATTATTCATCACGCCATATTTATCATCATCATCATTTCAGCCGAAAGACGTCCATTGCTGGACATAGGCCTCCGCCAAGTATCGCCACATTGACCGGCCCCGTGCGACCCGCATTCAACGGAACCTTCACCAGGTCATCGGTCCACCTAGTGGGACGACGGACTTCCAACGCATCGTCTTCCGGTTCACGGTCGCCGCATCGGCCATATTTATAATTAAAAACAATGGGATCTTTGGACACTTGAATATTTCATCCTATGGTGACACCATACTCCCTGTTACAACTGATTGGCTGTTTCATAAACGATGCGACACTTTAACATCATATTATCCTAAACTTACCAGAAACCTGCATGTCTAGGGAATTTATTCTCTTCTTCTATTTGCTGTATGTTTTGACCTTATATTAGACCATTACGGCACTTTATAGTGTCAAAAATCCAAAAAAAACAAAGCTCACAATTAATGTTTTGCTACAACTCAATTTATTACATTTGGATGCTTTTAAGTTTTAACCCAAACGCTACAGGATGATTTTCAAAAGACATTGAGTTTAGTGACATCCCTAGGACCTGAGAGCATCCTCTGAGCACCTCATGAATATTACTTCTTTTTACATTTACTTCACATTTATTGGCAACCGTTTGAGCTCACCGCCTGCCCAGGCGCACATGCACTATTATTTCCTACAGTCATGAAGCCTATCACACACAACTTTCAACCCTATAACATCAAGACTAAAGTCCTAAATTGAGTAACTTGTTGCAGCAGCTTGGTCTACATACTTCTTTTTCTTAATTTTTAATGATACGGCCTCTTTTGATGTCCCGATTGATATGCAAAACTCTTTATTGTTTTACTTTTGTAGTAAGAGTGTGCCCAAACATAGTGTGGGGAACAGAACTGTCTTATTGTATAGAAGTAATGGCTGATTTTAAATGGATATGACATATCCATTCTTTGCTTCAGCTGGAGTTAGTAGAAGGCTAGAGACATCTGTCATTTAGTCCTCTAGTGTTCAAATCTCAACAGGCTTCATAACTATATTGTTAATCTAAATCCCGGACACCCTAAGACCGCTCCATTCCTCTCAAGCTAAATTAGTCACAAAACAAAGAAACACTGAGACAATTTAACACTATGGCCCACAATCTAACACATGTCACCTATTGTCCCATTTCCATCATTGTGAGACAGGTACTAGGCTCACATAGCCAGCTAGGAGTTAGAACGCACCTATCTCATTTCCTAGCCCAGTTGCGGCTTCCGAACGGCCGTCAGCGCGGACTCTTCCGGCTCCACAGATTAGTATCGATGCCATTTACCGTCTCACTAGCGCCATTGTTGGTATTGCGATTCACGTGTATAATGGCGGCGGCGTTCTAGCGAAAATTTGATTTTCAATTTTCGGTTTTCAGAGACTGTTTTAATTTAGTGTGGGGATGTTGACGGTTTTTAAGGCAGTGGAAGGATTGGTTATCGGTTTCTTTTAGTCCACTAAGTGCCATGTTTTTCGAGATTAAGAAATATTGAGCACTTGACGGTGAATGGATTAAAATGATCTTAAATGACGTTGGAACGCGTCGAAATCAGAAATCTTCACTATAATAATTATAACTGTCATTGTTCATTGCTCTTCACACCAAATAGAGGAAGAGCATCAAGCACATTAGAGTCAACATTTCGAAACGTGGCTAAAAACTATTTTCGTTTCCACATCGGACGGTAGCTGTCCATTATAGATCTGCATAATTTAGGTGCTATCCTGTCGCGGTAGCTCCGGATAGGGCACTTGAATACTTTATGCCATTGAATCACTCGCTACGTAAAAATGGTGTAACTCCACTTGGAAAATTGACAGGTGTCTTTCAATTAGTGCTGCTCGTTCCCATTTTAGTACTAAAAGAGAATTAGTCGATTATTTTAGTCGATAGTTTTTTTTTAGGATTTAGTACGTTTCATTTTGCACGGACATGTGTTAGATAGAATCAATCAGTTTTGTTGCATTTTTTACGCGGCAGCTGCAATGAAACGTGAATTATTTTATGTGACAATTTTGATTTTTCGGTTATAGGTTCTAAACCTGAGCGTCTGTGTCAGTCAAATATTGTTTATGCTTTTGCATATCCATAATCTCACGCTTTTGCAACGCAACTGACGCAACTAAAACACGAAAGCCATCAATCTTTCCTCGCGAAAAAGAAGAAAAAAAATGTGAACTACAGAAAATATTCACATTTAAAACGACAATGTATCGCCGGCCCTCGTGTTCGCACATAAACAAAACGTAAAATAAATAAACAAGGAGACACGTCGGGTAGAAAACAGAAGGACTGGGAGGGTTGTGATAGTGCTATCCATCACACGGTCACACATCTCTTCGATAGGGTTAGGGCTACCTCCGTACCTTTATGCGTCCCTGGTGGGACATAAAGGCCCCGTACTAGGGGTCCATAGTTTTTTGACGTCTATTTGTGGTCGGTTCCTGCCCTCTAACGACTTTTGCTTGTAAACTATGCTTAAAATAGCTTTGTGTGTAGTGTTGTATTAAAATGTCAGGGATTTTGTTTTGCGGAGCATCAGATGGGCTTTAAAATGTAATTGAAATGGGGTTATGTATGACAGATGTGACTGGAGATATTTAAGTCAAAACTGTAGATAATAAATATTCGATTATTCTTTTTTCGATTCAATTTTGCTCTATGGCAACATGTTTATATTTTAACGTAAAACATAAGCTCAGTGAAAGGATCAAACTCATTTCACCAGCTACTTTACATAACCTAAATGTACCACAAAAAAAGTTACTCGCGTTCTTTTTGACGCGCGGAAGCGGAGCGTGCATAATTTAAAGCTCAATCCGCGGATGTCACGTCGTTGTGCCGAAAAATTTAATCCATCACATGTTTCGCATTCACTCTTTGGCGCGAAACCGTCTCTTCGGTAACTAAGGAACGTTTGGAATGGGATCGACTATTTAGATCGTGTAGCCTTTTTGAGGTAAAAAAGAGTCTTTTTGAACTCGAAAATGGTTACAGCTGCTACTTTTCAACTTTATTTAGACATTGAAACGATAAAATTTTGGTAACATATTAGAGAGACAGGCACCAACTAATCGACTTAAACAACTGTCAAGTAACAACACTAAAAGAAAATACCCTATCAATAAACAATATACTAAAAGCTGTCAAACTTTTTACGTCTCCATCAGCTCGCCGAAATGTCTCGACATCCCCCAAGATAACCCGAGGTTCCTTCGAGACGGAGCTATGATTTTTATTTTTACGACATTTCCGGAAATCACCGGGGCCCGTGAATATATTATCATTGTTATGGCAACACTGGAGTCTGGGAAAATTGTAAAATACTCCATACACTTTTCCCTCGCACAAGAATTATGCTTGTAGACGCATATCATTAGGGAATTTCGGTTTTCTGAAGCCGCGTTCGAGTGAATATTTTAGTGAGGTGTTTTTCACGTTTTTTGATGTTACTTTTTTTCTCGGTTCGTGAAAGTGTAAAGGAAAGTAGTAAATAAGTGAGATGAATCAAATTGTTTCCGTTTTTGGTAACGTACGTGTCAGATATAATTTATCCATGGAATGAAATACCCACCTGAAAGTTTTTGTGTGGCTAAAAATTCAATATTATTTCGTGGATAAAGATAACGTTAGAAATATATGGTAGATAAAATACATGACATAAAAGAGTAGAAATATATCAGTCGAACTTTATATTTAATTACTTGATTTCACAAAAAAGACTTATCTTGTATTTCACAAAAAATAATGTAGCAACAGAAAATCAAGACATTATTCAACTTTAATTCGGCAAAAGTCGTTTTTTTCGTTGTATTTCGCGCTCAGAGTCCCTCAACGCGTATTTACATATTCTCATTCGCTCACCCCATAGATTTAGGTGCCAACAAATGGATTGTTTTGCCTCCACATAGCGAAACAAAATTTATAGTAGCGAGAGCGGATTTTTCGAAGCTAGCCCTTTTTTTCGCGAAGAGGTGACAGGGTTGGCGACGCGATCGTTTAAAAAAAAAACATGCGATTAATAAAATATGATTTTGTACTCTATAATTGACTACTGGTTTTCAAATGAGTCAAATAGTTGAAGTAACATTAATTTTTCGATAACTTTTTTTTGTAACTGGGCATCACTAGTCTTTCAGGGTTGATTTTTTGACGGGTAATTTTATTATAATCACAAAAATATTTCTTTAATAAAAACCACCAAAATCTCTCTAAACATCCTACTTTCCAACTCAAAACCGTGACCCTAAAGCCTTTTCTCTCGATTCTGGATTTATCGGCAACTTATGGCGGGTATAATCGCGATTTTAATGCGTTCCCGTGATTTACGGCGGGCAACACTGGATGAGAAGCGAACGGGATTGCTTTCGCGAAATTTGATATCTCTATAGTGTTTATGAGGCCCTGGTGCATACGGTTGAAAACAATATATTGAGATGGTTGCAGTTTTTCTTATTTGCTTGTAATATTGACTTGGTACCTTGTTCTTTTCGATTTTGTCAATATTATAAGACCTTTATGTATTGGATTTCTGGATGAGGAGAAATATTCGGAGACTTCATTAACTTGCGAGCAACCAATAGAAGATGCATAGTTTAAAGTAAACCTTTGAATGGCTCGACTAACAACGAAATGTTTTAAGATGTGAACAGATTTTTTTTTTTTCAAAAAATTTTTTTTTTTTTAACGTTTTGGTAAAACTCCGGATTTAGCCAACTTTCTTTTCATGTAGGTGCAAGACTTCACAAACACGATGTCTAAATAATTCATAAATAAGAACTAAACAAAAAAGGTTTTCTTAATCTTTCGATTGAAAATCAATTACTTTCTTTCTGATCCTGCAGGCACAAAAAGCAGTCTCAGATATAACATTGAATCTTTGACAATCCCGTTATCCGAGACCTCTGCTTATCATATTTCGGTTTTTGTATCCACCTTAATGGTTCCCATAAATTTTTGATATCCGCTTTTTGTAATGGAACCGAAAAAGCCGTTCGATTGTATGTGTTTTTTGGATTTTACTAAAGGTCAACAGAATTGGTTCTTGTTACCAAAATAATCGTCAATAATACTTGATTTTAAAACCATTTGGAAACAAAAAACTTGCAATACTAAACTAACTTTTAAACTAAACTAGCTAAACTACTTGCTAAACTAACTTTTGCTAACGGATTCACTTGAGTGCATGTCGAAAATTACACATCGTATGTATACTTAAACTAGATAATCATGATCACACCTATCAGCCAAGAATCACTCATTGTTGGGTATAGGCCTCCCCTTTCTTCTGCCACCTGTTCTGTGCATCTCTCATCTATCTGAATCCCGATTTTTGTAGAAAATAGATACCGGGATAAAATAAATATCCTGTGAAGTATCTGTGTGTCAAACTTTATCAAAATTCGTTCAACCACTTATACGTGAAAAGGTAACAGACTTTATAACGACGACGGCATTTATAAGAATAGATAGACAAAGAAATAAACCAGCTTTGTGCAAATGCAATTTAAACGAAACTCTCACAAATGCTCACGACTTTCATCAAATACCAATCAAGGAATCCAATTCTAACCGCACCTTAGCTGCGGAAACAACATTAATTTCATCTTGTAATATAACATCGGAATTATTCGAAATATCGATTAATCGGCCGCCAAGATGGAATAAACACAACGTCGAACAAACAAACATACAAACCTAACATCCTGAACAAACGTGCATTAGGAATGCATTAGTGCAATTCGACAATAGCCAAACACCCGTTATTGTAATAACAAACTTAGGTGCGCAGGAGTTTGTGGACCTACCGCGCATTTTAGGCTGGGATACACTGATAGAAATATGCTAATGATGATATTGATGAATCAATAAGCTTAGATTGTGTTAGCAGTACTTATTTATGTTGTGTGCATTATCGTCAAAAAGTGGATAGTTATGAGAGTAAAGGAAGACCAAAGAAACGATAGGTGTACTGTGTGAAGAATGATCATGACAAGAAAGGAGGTGTCTGATGACGAGTAATAGAGAAGTATCCAAGAAGAAGACATATGCTGCGCCGACCTCAAATAAATTGGGATAAGGCAAGAGAATGATGATGAATAAAGAATTTATAAATAGTGCATCAATGAGCAAAGTTCGCGTTTGCATTGCTGAATTTTGGGCCAAACAATTTTGACCTTTTTTGCAATCGACATGCCAAGAAGAAGATGCAAATTATTAGCAATATTTAGAGATTTCAAGACAAAGTTCTTTCAAATTGCTGGCTTTT
Source organism: Xestia ashworthii (assembly GCA_950022955.1). Taxonomy (NCBI): domain Eukaryota; kingdom Metazoa; phylum Arthropoda; class Insecta; order Lepidoptera; family Noctuidae; genus Xestia; species Xestia ashworthii. The sequence continues at coordinate 2,238,197 of OX465566.1, read as the reverse complement.
GGTAAGTAACTAGCTTTAGAGATAGGTAAAGAAGATATTCCCAATACCCATTAGTGTCTTTATTGAACTGATGCGTTGTAAATGTCATAATTTTCAAACAAACTGAGTTCTCTCTCCAAAGTAATCTTATTTTAAGCAATATGCTCGTTGTGTTCCCATCTTTAACCTGCGCATACGGTGCAGACAGTTAGTTTACTTTAACTGATGCATTCTTACAACACTTGGAAAAATTGAAACGTAAATATTGTTTTAATAGACCAATCAGATAGCGTTGCAAATATTAATTCTTATTAAAAACTAGTTTTGGGAAGTTTTCGTTCAAAACCATCTGAGAACCTGTCTTACCAAGGGGTATCATTTACCCGGTAACTCTGGGGGTTATATGGGCAGTCACTGATGTATGAAACAGCTGAATCCGGTTAGACTGGAAGCCGACCTCAACATTATTGGGAAAACGCTAGGCAAATGATGGAGGGTCAAAACTGTTTTCAAAGTTTAAACAAAATGAGTCAAAATTGTTTATTTTTTTATCGTACTTGGTGTATCCAAAAGGATCGACCAGGGACTCAAACCGACAATATCTTAATAATTTAACCTACACACATTTCTCAGTTACCAAGGCGGGATAAAACGTAGGAGGTCTCACGGGGCGCGAAGCTCTCTAGTTGCACGCCAAAAACCAATAACATTAGGATGGGACGTGTTGCGTGTTTCTGTCGCCCTGGTAGCTTTTTGTATGAACGCTGGTATACCAGGATGAATAAATAATGTAATTTGCTCTCTTTATCGGTAAAGAACAATTTTCAGGCTGAAAATGTAATACAAAATGAGCGAACAATTCGCAAACGACGACGTCTAACCTTGGACAACATTTTTTTTAGGCCTCTAAATATACAGCGTCCAGCAAAAAACAAACCTGCTGAAATGTTTTCCGAAGTTCGGAACGTAATAAGTTAACAAATGAGTAAAAGAATAAACCTCCAAAAGCTTAGTATAAAGCCCTAAATAAAACTAGACTACGCATAAATAAATAAACGAAAGAAACAACAAATTAGACTGACAACAATACATCAAAATTAATTCCACAACCCAGCTTTCCACCAACCAATAGAAAAACAATTTCTTTCCCCGAAATAATCCTTAAAATGCTCTCAAAATCTAATTGTACACAATCGGGGAAACTGAGGCCGATTTAATTAAAGTCAATTTAGATTTGTTCGTCCGTAATTGGATGTTCACAAATTCTATTTGTATCCGTTTCGTTTCGTTCAAGTGTGTTTTTCTTTGTTACAGCACCCGTACCCTTCCGAAGACCAAAAGAAACAATTAGCACAAGATACAGGGTTAACGATACTACAAGTTAATAATTGGTAAGTTTTAGAATAATAATATTTTTCAGCATCTTTAATTGATCCAAAATAAACCTGAAAATAGCAAGGTGGAACGAAAATGATGACATCAATATGAAAAAATCTCCTTCATTTTCAATTTGGGGGGAAAGAAAACTGCAAAAGTTCTGAAGAAAAGTATCATAAACAGTTTAATTCGGTAGTTTTCAAAATCATGTCTCATTTTATACACACAGACGATGACGAATACTGGGGAACGTTCCAGGTGTTTACTTTTAGGCTGTGTTAGTTAGTTGGTATTTAAACAGACCCTAGTATTACTAGGATATCTTTAGACTGAAGAAAGTCTGCAACGACAAAAGTTCATACGATTTTAAGGAGAAATTTTAATTTCAACAATTTGTCAGACCATACTTACTCACACGTTTTAGAGGTATTCAATTTTCTTTTCGATAATTCTATGAGTTTCTTATCCATAAAACATTTTCTGACCTTTCAGACATTTGAGATATACCTTTGATGAAATAGCTACCTACTGAGTTTATCAGGGCACTTGACAAACTAGGCACCAGTCATCACATAACCTTCCCACTGCTGGGACACTAGCCACTTCCTTTGAGAGGCTGTGACTTGAGAACCACGTTCAACTAAGTCAGCCCAGATCGGGTTGGAGATTTTAATCAAATAATATCTTTCAAAATTACTAATGATTTCTTCGGACATCCCACTGCTGTTTCTTGTCTCATAAAATGAACAATCTAGCCCATTTCAGACTGAGATTGGAAACATGGGCTATTTGTCCAGCGTTTTATTATTGCTCCAAGGAGACTTGTAGCGTTGGCAGCATACTCCCACATAAACTAGTCATGGTGCACTTGTTTTGTTTTGTCTGACCGCACGTTCAATTAGGAGGGTGATCGATTGGTAGTTTTTTTTTTCGGAATTAGTTCCGAAATTAGTAGCAAATAGTGCATTTTCGGAAAAAAAGGCCTGTTCAGGTTTAGTTTTTGATTTGTTTGATAGAACTGACAACTACGCTAGAACTTAAAACTAAAATATCCTATCTTTTATTTATTTTTCCTTCTGTATGATATGTATGTATTTACAAACAAAAAGTATATAATATGTAGTATATCAACTGTCTGGTGACCACGACACAAGCCTTGCTTAGTGTGGCACTAGATGGCACTGTGTGTAATATCCAGCGAAATTTATTTATTTTATTTTTATTTTATTTAAGAGTTTAATGTGTTTGGCAAATCATTAGTAGTTGATGATGAAATATAAAGGATAGGTACGAAATGTCTATCTATAGTTGTCTTAGCTCCCTGATATTAAAAGTATTACAACTTTATTTGAAAAGTTGATATTACCAACCGTCTTATCATATTTAAACCTTACACATCTTTATGACCAATCCTATATTCAACAACGATACCGTCCATTATCTTTGCGATCAAAAATGCAAACAAAACCACGTGAATTGACTAGTATACGTATTTATGCTTTGCAGCGAACATTATTAATTCCATTTTATGTTAGGACCAGATCTTAGGTCGTAAAATACTATATTTTAGATCGAATGCGCTAAAGTAATCAAGAAACTTCACCAGTGTAGGTTGAACTACGGCGAAATCGAATCTGAACCAAAATGCACGATTTTTTCAAAGAAAACTCGAGGGTGTTAAGGTCTATGTAAGTGGTTACTGAATGCGTCGGCTGTAAGATTTCAATGAGAGCTAATATTTTAGTAGATTTTCTTTGTTTTCAAAATCAGTGGAAACAAATATCCAACGAGACACATTTCAGAATATTCATAATCTATCTAACCCATATATTTTAGCTGATATTGGTCCAAAAATCTTTGAACAATAAAAGCAATGCTTGTGTAACAAGAATTCTAAATCATCCTTTTTTTTTTCGGAAATTTACAAGAAATTCGAAGATACTTAAGCAAAAATAAAATCTGACATGTTCAAATGTGTTTTTTTTTTATTTCTTAAAAGATTCCCATACTAATGCTATTATTTAATTTACTTTGTAGCAGCTCTTGTAGACGATGACTGTATGATTCTAGTGATTGAAGCACAGCTTATTGTTAATGGATGATTTCTATTTAATACGGCATGATAGACTCGCTGAGAGCATTGGTCATACTGCTAGCGGTTATGAAAGCGAGACGACACAAGAAAATGCTTGGTTTATTTCTTTATTTTTATTATTTCGACGTACTTGCTGCATAACCTAATAAAGTGCAAAAATGCATTCGTTCATCCTTACATTTCCTTGTATTCTGACAGCTTTATATCAGCACACTTCGCTCACATACAGCATATTTCGACTCTTTTTCGTGTTTAGCACTATGTCAACAAGAAGCTGAATAGTTTATATCTTCATAAAATAAATAACATTGGTGTTTCTTATCTGACTTCTCGTAAAAGAACCACTGGAACAAACTCAGAGGTCATGGTAAGCCTTTTGTAACTTCTAGCAATATTTTCTCCACTAGATACGGCTTTACATTTCTAAATCACTAATCGCCATCACTATGACCGCGGATCGCCGCTAAAATTCCAACAATAACCCTTTAATATTGATTAGTATTCAAATGCTATGGCGTAAATCTATTGTAATGAGACGGACGAAGCGTGGAGGCGTGTTATGTTCAGTGCAGTGCATTCTTGTCTCGAATTACAGCGGCGAAGGAATACGTGGATGTGGCAAGGAATGTTTTTCGGAGTTTTCGTAATTTTTTTTCCGGAACTTTCGTAATTATTGAAAGTGCCAGGTTCGTTTTTCTCGTTATGTATGTGGCAAATGTAATTAAAAATCATTATTTTTGACCTGTACGACTGTTGTTTTTTTCAGCTTTCGAAAGGGTTTTTTGTTTAGTTAATAATTACGTAATTAAAATGACTAATTCCAAAAGACAGTCGTCAAGTTTTTTGGCATACACCTCCACACCTTCTAAATAACTATTGTACCTCATCCAAAAAGCTGTAATTAACTCCTAACCTCCTAGTACATGAAGACGAACGGTGACTGACGAGGTCATAGGTCGACGTTGAAGAGCCTTTGTCTATCACTGCGCCTATCCCGTTATGCGTTCCTGGTACCGCTACACAATTAAACATGTAATTACAGGTTTTTATTACACTGTCAAATAATGAGTGTTACCTGCTATTGAGTTATGACATCCTGGTACGTGATGTGATTTTGGGTTTGACGTGCTCGTAAAAGTTGTAATTGCTACACCACGTTTGAGGAATTTACGATTTATGTTATTTTAGTAGATAACCAAAAATAACTTTAAAAAATAAGCTTCAGAAGTCTGTGACCTTTATTTGATTGATTTTTTTTTGTCACCGACTTCTGAAGCTTATTTTTGAAAGTTATTTTTCACTTTTTTGTGTTTTTGAAATCGGTTTAATATTTTGCAAAAAGTTTTTATTTTTCACTTTTTAGTGGTTCACATGTGCTTAGCCCAATCACAGCGTATCGACGTGATGTTATGTTATGAACTGGTGTAAACAATAGACAGACATAACATTTCAGCAATCCCAGCCCATTTGCTATCATTTATTGAGGAGTTCCGTTGCCTATCTCCAAAGTTCTTCATCAGAACTTCACCAAATTGAAATGGGATCTCTCCGAAAAAGTGCTCTTTCTAAAACCACACAAATCACTTCGGGAGTGCCTATAAAATTTGAAGAGTTCTCTCTGTTTCTCCAGGATCCCATCATCAGATCCTGACTATGGGACCACCTGGGAAGTATAGCCTTTCAAACAAAACAAACTTAATCGTTCCAGCCATCTCTGAGTAATCGGGGAACATACATTAAAAAAACAAAAAAAGTTTCCGACGAATTGAGAACCTCCTCCTTTTTGAAGTCGGTTAAAAATGGTTTCGTCCTTTTAAACATTAGGCAATTATGGGCTCACTTCATCTATCATTATGAAGTGACTAGAAAAATCATTTTCAACCAGTAACATTCCCAGTTTCCCACTACTTAGCCACAGACCTCTCTGTAGTAGGGACTGGGCCATAATGAACCACGCGGGCCAACTGCGGGTTGGTGGAGACCTAATTTAAATGAAATCATAAACATCAAACCACAGCCTTCATATGTGTAAATAAACTTGTAAAGCGTTTATAAAGTTAAAACCCCAATTACACTAATCGTTAGTAAAAAAGTCTACCAGGGCTACAGAGTAAACGAGAGAGTCATTTTTGGCAGTAAACCCATTAGAAAGGGTTCTCGTAAGCGGGTTGTGTGAACAGGTGTGTAGCCAGCTTTATTGCTCGTGTAGGAGGGATATGCAGTAAGCGATGTTGAAGACTGGTTGCTGTTATTTATGCTAGTGATTTGGCTAAAAGGGTTATGAATTTTACAGACTAGAGAGGTCAACAGCTTTTTGGTGCAGATACATAAGTGCAATATTCTGAAAGGTAGGGCTTTTTCTTTTTCGGTATAACCTTTCAATGTCCCATATTGCAGACGAATATTAAATTTTTATGATCATTTTCACTCAGTAAGTTATATTAAACTTCTCCAATGCGCTACCTTATAATATTCTGCATGATTTATGAATTTATCGGTCCACATTTTCACATTTAACATAGGATCTTTCAATGACATGCAAAATGTAGCTTCTCTCCAAAACGATGACACATCACTATTTCCTTCCTGTCTCACATTTTCCATCACTCGTGGTCGCCCCACAAACCTCTCGAGAGTGATACTGTGTAAATATTACATTGGCTCATTCACTTCTACGATTTATGTCACCCTATTACCAAATTAACTATTTGGATGATAGTCAATTAATGTTGGTAGCTGAAGAATACCGATAATAAGTACCGATCATCGCGCCTTTTTATACTAGGAATATTGTTTTAACAAAATCCAATTTATTTGTGTTAAAAACAAAATTAACCTAAACGTTTTAAAAGCGCAAATCCGATAATTAAATGGAGAACAGAAAGGGAATCCCATTCGTCTCCAGAGAGATACGTAAAGGAAATTTAAAATTCAAATAGTCGCACGCCTTATCAATTACAAGTACCAGGATCGCAACAATAACGGACGGTGACAATTCCTCGTTCAGCCGTTCTTAGGCGAATTTGCATCTTCATACAATCGCAATTAGGGGCGCGCGCATTAATTCGGGAAGTCCCAGTGGCGCGGTGGTGCCCGCCGTTTCAATTTGATGGAGCTCGAATACAACCTTGTAATGCTAAGCTAATGTAATTATGGGACATTTGCATCAATGTTATGTGCGCCTGGTGGGCGAGCCGTTACTTTCAATATACTATTAGAATAAATTTCGTCGGTGTTTATCGTAATTCGCTCATTATGTGATAAAAGCTGGTTTTCTTATCCCATAAAGCTTCGCGTCATGGTTTGTTTCTTGGGTAATTTTCTTGGATAGTGAGAAGCTGCCACCATATTAATTACTACTGTAATTCAGACAACGTCTAATGTGGTCGTTTGTTTTTATGCCATGGCAGAAAAAGGTGAGGGTTGTCCCTTTTTCCCTTATCTGGTTTCTTAGCCAGTTTTCAAGGGTGATTCTGTTGAACCATAACACCAACTATTTCTGCAAAGTTCGGCGTTTAAAATTAACTCGTACAAAAGCACTCAAGTTTTTGAGTACACTACATTATTTCCGTTTCTTCCTCTTTGTAAGTCACAAGCCTACATTGCTTATCCTCCAAGGCAAAACTACGTGATGATACCGCATACATTTCTAAACGAATTCCTCCAGTTTGGTTCGTCTTCCAGCTCAGTTCATGTATTATTCTTGAGCCACGCCACCGTTAGCCTAGCATACTGAATTTGTTATCACATCTTAATATTTGTTCCGTGTTGTGTAACCTCCTGCCTCGGGCTGCGTCCCTGGTGGATGTGGGATTACAGATGTACTTTTATTTTTCTATGCTGTCACCTAAATTGGTATGAATTTACAATGTTTGTGTTTTTCTTTGCGGCTTTTCGGTTTATATTAAATAATTTATATGGTGCAGCGAAGTGGTTTGGGATTAAGAGAGTCAGTCAGTTTATTAGAATTTCTGTGGAGAATCTCATCAATATCAATTTCTAAATTCTTCGTCTTCTTTTTCGTCAGATCTGTCTTGCTAATTTTCCAATTCATAATCAGCAATTCATAAGTCAGCCCTTTTCCAACCATGCAACTTAAAACCAGCATTTTACGTAGAGCTATGCCTATGTGACTACCACAGACCAGTTGTTAGATAATACGATAGATACCCCTTAGTAACACTGGCAGTCAGACTTCCCGTAACGACTCAGAAGATCGTTATTTGTCCAAATAATAAACCTCTTTTCAAACCACTCATTCTGTCACTCAAAAAGTTCGCAACCAAACAGCCCCATCCAAAAACACGCACAGCATCTTTCCACCTAACTTTCCCTAAACATGTCACCCTTGCTGACCCACTGGTAACCCTTCCCATGCAGGCTACAAGGCAGCCCATAGCCCCATAGTTGGGGCCGTCAATACATCCACGATACGCGACGTGCCAACAAAAGGCCAGTCGCCACTAGAAATTGGATACTATGCCGGGACAATGGACGGGCTCTCTTACTATTAGGGCTGCTACGGTGTAGCACAAGGTGTTGATTTTAGGGAGCTGTACAAGTATTTTGGTCAGCTGCAGTTTTTCGGAGACAATGAAAATCTTGGTATGATTTTGCAATGTAGCTACTGGGCGTAAATCCTTGTCATCATGTCATGACAAAACTATTTTTTATTTGCTGCTTACGCATACTTACATAAATGCAAAAGTAACTCTTTCTGCCTGTCGGTTTGTCTGTCGACTTTTCACGCCTTAAACGGCTGAACGAATTCACACAACAGGTTAGAACATTACTTACCTGAGTTAAGACATAGCATGCTTTTTATCCTGTGGTACGTTTACGTGAGATATTTTAAGAGATTCATGTGAGCAACAAGACATAATCATGAAATAACGAACCCCTAGAAATTACTGTTCATTAGTATTGACGCAATAACAAGACCTAAACACAGTGCCACCCCTAGCTCCCTATCCTATAGTCCAGGAGACAGTGCACTAACGTCGCAACACTATAGATTAGCCGGTTCGAACCGGATTACATTTGATTAGTAGTCAATAGAGGGAGCTTATGTCGATTGGGCCGATAATTATTACTAAGCACGGCTGTACGTACCTCCGGCGTCTAGCGTGAGTCTAATTACGGTCTAGTACTGTTTTATATGCGAAAGTGAATTTATATGTAGGTGTTTTTGGAATTAGAAGTGGTCTGGTCGTCATACTGATTAGGGGTATGGTATGGGTGAGGCCATAAAGTACCTATCTACTTCGTCTAGTGCATCGACTTGACATTTTTCAACGGTCGCATTTAAAAACAATTGAAAACTGCAGTCATCTATTTTCAAAATTAGAATGCACTACACGTCACGGGTCTATCTTCTAGGTTAGGCAACGCTTGCCGAAGACCATAAAGTACATACCGAGACACAAAGAACTGGTTTGTAAAAGACAGGTAAACCGTCGCTCCATGCAAAATATTCGTTTTCAGCTACATCCGGCTGTACTAGAAGCCAACTTAATTATTCAAAAAAGGCTAGGTAGATGTATGTACTAGGTAGTCCGAATACCCCGTATTATCGTCCCGAGCTACCGTTTAACAACTCGGGAAATCACAACTTCACCTTACTAAAGAAAACACCCTTAACACACTGAACAAATAAACCAACAATAACATAGTTGAACATAACATTCAAGAGAACATGTTGAACAGGCATCACACATTGAGGGATCTCGCATGGCTCGTAGAAAATAACAATTTGCCACCGGCAGCGGTGCTATTCGTACTGGCAGCGGGAAGCGATTTTCTCCAAACGATATGTAGAGGGAAAATAGCGACAGCTCATTTTCAAAACTTTCTAGAAATTCTGCAACTAAAAATTTCAATTGAAAACCATCGATTCGATATAAAATTTTAGTTCTATCATTTTGACAGCTGAATGTCCAATGATAACTCCGTCATTAATAGCTGTTTTAACTCTTGCGGTGTCTTCTTCTTTCTATCCTAAGACGAAGAATTTGTAGCGCAGAAGTCGTTCTACAAGAAATAAGTCTTAATAGGATATGGGATCTTTTGATACTGAAATGACGTTGACAGGGTAAATATTTCTGAAATCAAATCATCATCATTCTCTTGCCCTTTTCCCAATTCAATTGTGGTCGGTGTAGCATGTCTTCTTCTCCAAACTTCTCCATTTTTCGTCATCTGATCAGGCTCTTCTTTTCTTGGCATATCGTTTTTAACACAATCCATCCATCGTTTCTTTCATCGTTTATTTCTGAAATGAAAGATGTATAAAATACAAAATGGCGGCGATAATTCTATTTTAGACACGTGTTAAAAGATGCAGGCGAACCGAAGATGAAATGTCAAGCAATTATGTACTATTTGCAGAGCATTAAATGTCACTTTGACTTGTTCTAGGCTTTAACTTCCTTGCAAATTAGTATTCTACGTCCCCAGTAGAACTTTCCATGTTTACCCGCTAACACAGAGACCAAGCCTTACAGCAAGGTGCTTCATAGCTCATATCGTAACAATGAAGTGTGTTAACTACTCATTGCGAGGGTCGTGGGTTGTGCACCGTGCAGGTTATATGACAATTTTATTGCCATGCTGCTTTGTCTTGCTTGGAAGTCATTTTAGAGTGGGCTACCGGTATGCCGCTTCTGTAGGTAACTGTTAAGCTTTTGTCTGTGAAATAAACGTTAGTTTCTTTCTTACTTTGGTTAACTATGTATAGCTTCCGTGAATTTTCCCAACGTATGAGATCTTTCATCCTCAGCTTATGTGCATTAGTTGAAGGTAAGTTGCCTTCAAACTAGGTGGTGGAGTGATGATCCAAAAGGTGGTTGGAAGTGTCGAGAATCGAATGGCGAAATGGCAATGCAATTGGAGAGGCATATGTTTGGTAGTGGATTGCTATACTGATGATGATGAAAACTGACAGTAAAAATCTTAAATCGAGTTTTAGAAACAACTATAGCTAGGGTCGTCTTTGTCACGCGTAATCTCGATGTTTCATTTTACGACTTGATGATATGAGAATGAGGATGCCAATGAGTGTTACTCTTTCTATCTGTACTAGGAGAGCAGAAGCAAAAGGAAGTGTAGAAAAACCAAAAAATAAAAGATAAGTACTTACCATTTTAACTGCTGTTAAATGTCTTCTAGCTAGGTTAGGTTTAGTGATGATACCTTTATAAGTATGTGTGTATTTACGGCAAACACAACAGGTCCCGAAAACACTAACTGGATGGGCCCTCGACCCTCTCTAGTGATGTACTGAGCATCGGGCTGTCTGGGACCACAAATAGTTTACTTTTATGTCTTGGTTTAAGTTTTGACAACATTAAAAATTAGATACTGTATTGTAAAAAGGAAAATCTACTGTAGTTATTCACAATTAACCTCGAAATAAACAACGCATTTCTTGTTCACGTCAAGAAATACAAAAAGAAGTTACAAACACAATCTATTATACCAATTACAACATTACCTCCTCTGAATCGTCGTTTACACTTCAATCAACTATCCCAAAACTATTCCTTTCATCCCGTGCGTATCCCGGGATCCCGGCGGGTCACAACACTAGCATCCCCCGTCAGTGTGGCACGCAATAACCCCGGCGTTATCCCGGCAATTACGCGTTACTCTCACCTGTGACGCGTAATGAAAATACCAGAGGCACGGTACCTCTATCATGCTTCTGGGCGCCTAGTACTTTTGGAAACGCCTATCAAGTTTTTTATAGTAAACCGATGAGGGAAATTAAAAGAAAACTACATGCAAGGAACTTTTGTTATAAAAGCACCCATATAATAAGTGCCAGTTTACTATTTTATGAACTACCATAGAAACGTTAGTTTTTGTTAATTATGCGTGTCACAGTACATATGAAGTAGTACCTAAATAATGAAACCAACAACCTAATTATAACGTTCTACGCACAATGAAATTTAATTTGACATTTTCCGTCTCAAATATCAATTAAAACCGATTCTCGTTACCGATAACCCACAAAAACACGAACAAATAAAGTTGGAATAGCGTTACATGCTATAAAGGGGCAAAGACAACCCATTCCTCCCGTTATTCTCTAAAGACAGCCCGTAAAGATATTTAACAAAGATGCCTTATCAGCCGTCCTTACAAATTCACCGTCGTTTCATCCCCTTTATGAGGTCTTTCCGACTCAAAACTGTAAAACAAATCCGCGGTGCTAGGAGGCGACCTTGATAACGCTCCCCAGGGCTTTTACTCGTCTTATGGCCCTCGAAGTGGTACAAACTCTCAAATTGTCCATCAGGAATCACTGACGGACCGCGCCAACGGTTTACGACCCCTGAAAGGCCGCATAAAACAGCTTGTGAACGACACTTAGGTTTAATACCCCTGGATTTTTCTTTAGCGCCACAGTTTTGTGTTGTTTTCTTAAAAATGAGTGAGTTTTTTGGGGAATTATTTTTGAATGAGGAAGTTTGTTGTTGGAGCTACTTTTACTGGTTGCAAACTTATGATGTCCTGGTAACTTACAAGCCAGTTTGTATTACTTTCTTGGGTAATTCCAAGTATTTAATGTACTCTTTAATTTCTTTCTATGTGAATTTTGCATAAAGCAACTAGGTAAACCAACAACCAGAATAAAACGCAATAAACATGCAAAAAGAGCCATTTCTATCCCGTATTGCCCTCTAAAATCACTCCTTACAATTCAAAATCGTTTGAACACCGATACAAGGCCATTTGGAAGCAATCTCTTACAATCAGACGTCTGCTTCCCCCACAGATCTACATAGCGTGAAGACGCACTATGTTGTTCTTGGGCCGTTTAGTGCACTTATGGGTACCGACAGATCGAGATGTTTCCCTACGGTGGAACATACGGGATGGTGTTTTGAAAGGTGACGACGCGTTTTTGATTGTCTAAAAAATGTCTTGAAAAAAAACATGCGGGGCAGTTTTTGCCGATAGAAGTTCGAGTGCAAGTTGCAAGTTCCACGAATCCAAATATATAGAAGTCGAAAGCAAAAGATATTTAACCTACTGAAAAATGGAGGAAGCATTAAAAACGTAAAATATTTAAGACAGATTTTCTACCCTTTTTACGGATGGGAAATCATCAACTAACTTCTCCTACTCTGGGCTGAGCGGGATCCCTCTTTTACTGACTAAAACCCCTCCATGTTCCTTCCTCGCCCTTTACCATCAGGGGGCGCGGTATCTCTTTCGAACAGTCCCGCAGCCCCGGCAGAGATTTTCTACCCTGGCCCATGGTCTTAACCAGTCGATACGCCAAAAGGTAGAAAGTCTGACAAACTGTCACAAAGGGCTATCAAGTTACCCAGTTAGTGTTCGTGTTTATCAAATGCTCATTTACTTGCAAGACTCATACTTATGCAAAGAAACTTGCTTTTGTAATGATAATCACTAAGTAACAAATATTTCTAATATCTATAAGTCGGATTATGCAAATGTAATTGTAATTTAATCGCTAACTTAGGCTAAGTCATGGTGCCATGTAAACCTTGTCCCCATAACATGATTCACTGATTAACGTATTAATGAAGTATGTATTTGTCAAGAGTTATAGAAATCGCAGCGTGCCTTGTTGCTGTGATTTGCAAGTGTGTCACGAAGTCTTGTCAATGACAGGTGAAAAATAACGTTGTATCAATCATAGAGAAAACATTCTTAGTAAGAGAGTTTAGTTTTTATACGACATTTTTAACCGTTCTTCACAACTTTCCTTAACATAATTCTTGAGAAATTATATGTTGACAAAAAAAAACACGATACACTATAATTTCAAACGTGCATAAAATCAGTAAATATTTTTTGCGCGCCCCATCTACAACGATTCTCACAACCCCTTTTGCTTCGACCACGTTCATACATCTGGTCATACACGCATGATATCACTACATATTATAAAACGAAGGCCTCCGCCGCGTCTGTCTGTCCGTTTGCGATAAACTCAAAAACTTCTGCACCGATTTTCATGCTGTATTCACCAAATGAATAGAGTGGTTCGCGAGGAAGGGTTTAATATAAAATTATTGCACCCGCGAATCCGCGGGCATCAGCCAGTGGTTCATATAACCTACATTCCATTTCTGTTTTAAGACAGGTTCCTAATTTCGTGCCCGCTCACAACCCCAACCCGTATATTTCCACCCCGCGCAGCGAGAGGTCGTTCTGTGATAAAACAGCTATTTCCCGGCCGTAATCGCAGCCTGAATTTTTACTGTCGATGCGTATCGCGGGTGAAACGCGCGGGAACCGCGGCAGTGTGGCCCAGGCCTAAGAGGAGAGGGTCTCTAGTTGATTCTTATGTCTTTTACGATTGTCATTTTAGGGTTATACCCGTGTTCTGTGAATGAAGGAACGGGGTTCTGTTTATCTGGTGGTATACCCCGTGTGAAGGGGTTGTATGTTTTATTTTAGACTCTTTTATGCATGTTTTAGATCTTGTTTTATGTTGTGAGCAAGGGTTTCTTAAAGGGTCCTATTAGTAGTGACTTACTGCTACAGTCCATGTTGTACATACATATTTTGGAAGACCATATGAGACCAATAAGGCTGTAGGTCTCATGTGTGAAAGTATGTATGTATTGAGAGGCCTCAATCGACTGAAAGCGTCAATGTTCCTAGAAACTAACCAAGATAAATCCAATGAAAAACGTATTTTAAACCTTACGTTGGCCTCAATAATAATCTACCAAAATTAATAATAATCTACCAAAATTAATAAGAAACAAAGCAAAAAAATTAAGTAAAAACAGCAAGAAGAGAGATTATGTTTGTATATCCTCAAACAATTCATCTTAAGTCCAGTCCAGTTCCAGTCTTACTTAGTGATATTGTATAACTCAGTACTAACTGGGTTGTGGAGATCGAATAGGCAGTCGCTCCATGTAAAATACTTGTATTCAGCTGCATCCGGTCAGACTGGAAGCCGACCCCAACATAGTTGGCTAAGCAGATGATGAAACAATTCATCCAAAATCACGCCAACAACTAACCTCAACAACCACACTCCTACAGCTTATAATTAAACCGAAAAACAGCTTCGAATAACAAGGAAAACAATTACCTAGCCATAACAGTTCACCCCACTGGGGTTGTGGTTCATAGACACGGCGCTCTCGTCAAAATAATTCATTTTAATTTTCTTTATGGTGGAGTAAACCTTTATTTTATGACGGCGAAGGAGATAAAGTCCCAGTGATCTGAGGGTTACGGTCGGGCCCCGTACTGAGCGAGCGAGGGTTAACGGGTTTGTGTACCTGAGATTGTATGAGTTTCTTTTTTCTTTTGAGAAGGTTACTATTTTTTTTTTAATATTTTTTTTAGGTTTAGACAGAGATTTTATAGGACTTCAGTACAGAAATATGGGTGTACTGTAGTCCTCTGCCGATGCCTTTGATCCCGAGGCATGGCAATGTTGACGACATTGATGAAACAAATATGATTTCTTTATATTCATGCTGCTCGGATAAATTAGTGAAAATCTATGACAATAAGTTGGGATCATAGAAATATAATTATCTATAGTTGTATTTAATGTATCGTAATTTATATACTAGCACTTCGCCCACGACTTCGTCCGCGAAAATTGTGATTGCTCAGCTAATTTTATGATATCAATATAATTTATAGCTTATGTTACTCGGTAAAGATGTAGCTTTCTAATGGTGAAAGAATTTTTGAAATCAGTTGAGTAGTTTTTTAGTTAAAGCGTAAACAACAAACACACAAACAAACAAAAAATCAAATGTTTTCTCGTTATTATCATAATTATTAGTTTCGATTATCAAATTTAAACATCGTCGTTGAATCCCAATAAAAGTTACAGAATAACCAAAAATACCTATAGTTATCTGGACCATAAACAACTAACAAATTACAAACTCTTTTTAAATAAAAACCAAACGAAAAAAAAAACGCAAAATTTTCGTCTAAAAATGTCAAAACTCAGTCGTTCAAAAACCCCGCAGCATCTGGGTACAGGGTGTATACAGATCTTAAGGTACGTTACGAGACGGGGCCCGCCATTTTTTCGCCTTGTAAATATTAATTATAATTAAAAAAATGCTTTTGTGTAAATAAATAATGTTGAAGCACTTTCTTTGTGCCTAATGTTAATTAAATTTTCTTCTTTGTTTTAATTTGAGTGCCTTTTGCTGTATGTTATTTGGCGTGAATTAAGAAGTGTTTTTTTTGTAATATTGACGTGTTATAGAGTAAAAATAACAGTATGGCAATGATTGTTTGTTGATTGACTTGTCATTTTTTGAGACTCATTTCTGTGTTTATTTTTGTGTTTTTTCTAAGTAAAAAGATGATGATGATGACAGTAGGATAATGCTGTTTAAATTATATTATTTTATGCATTAATTATGAAATCATGGAATTCAAATTAAACTTAACTTGTTTCTTAATGTTATTACTAATAAGAGGTCACTTCTGTATGTTTACTAAGCCACTGAAAATGTTCGCAAGATAATTTTAGAACAACCTCATAATATTTGAATTTAACTAGTTTTTTTAATGTTATTTCATGAGTAAAAAACAAAGCCGTGAAAAAGAATTCGAAAGATATTTTCAGAATGACCGCACTTTTGGGATGAACGTAAACCTGGATACTACGAACTTAATATGGAAAAACAAAAATCAAAACACCCAAACATATTTCTACAAATCCATTAAAAGAAACCACATTAGCACCTAAACGTTGTAAAGATTTTAATTACAAAATTCTGTTTAAAAAAACACCTTATAATAAGCTAAATTGTTTACAAATTACAGTTAAAATAACATTTTTACGCAGAAAAATGTACTTGCACGTCATTTAAACATAAATCTAGTAAATAATAAAAACAGAAATAAAAAAAACATCAAAGAATTGCAGTGACATGACCTCCATAAAATACAGACTAGTGTTTACGGCTGGCGCCGCCCGCGCTTGCAGAAATGCTGTAAACAGTCGTAACACTGATGTCTCCATGATTTTTGTGCTGCTTACTTTCAGTCTATGGTTATTTTAACAAGTTTATAATCGTTAGGTTTATGTAGTATTTGGTTTAGCTTATTTTAATATAGTGCATTGGAAATCTTACTTCAACTCATTTTATTCTCGATTACTTCTTCCTTCGTCAATTGTACGATCTCCTTGGCATAGACAAGGTGACATTTAGCGTTCCATAATTATTATGAAAAAGTCAAAATGTATTGCATTATCATCTAATAATTAATCGCCTTTTCAAGTGAAAAAATCTACGGAACGCCTCAATCCTCATATACTCTTCTTGCTTCAAACATCTGAAAGATTCGTCTCTAAAGTGCTGAAAAATCGTCAACAAAAACGTCAAAAAAGCCAACAAACCCTGACCCAATGTGCGACCCCTTTCGGGGCGTCTTTCCACGCGGCCGCGTCATCATTTTTCACGGCTCCTCCATTTATTTTATCTGTGCACCACACGCTCTGCCCAACCGGGCCCGATAGCGCTGTTTCGTATTTCGAACATCACTTGCTGAGACGAAGAGATTTATGAACGCACCCATTCAGCTAGAATCCCCGAATGTTTGAATTTCGAACGTATTTTTTTCTTCGCTTGAAGAATTTACCGTTTTCTGCTAACGTTCGTATTTTCGAGCGTTCCAATTCGAAATTCAAAACGGCCAATGAGTTTTCGGTTACTTTTTTTTGGATTTGGAACGATTAGTTCGGAGTACGAAAGAAAAATGCGAGGGAATCGTCAAATAAACGAAGAGTTATGTCAGGAAACGTCTAAATTTTAGGCGAACGTGTGACTGTTAATACAGCAATTCCCTTATTCGTACGTCTTTGTACTAACTCCTTGGTACCCTTTCCTGCAAGTGTCGTTTAATTTTCATTAGATCTGTTAACCACACTGGGAAAAACACAATCAATTCTTTTTTTACTTGCATTAAATGCACAAATACACATTATTATCATACACGTAATGGGCCCGTTTAGTTTGTGTTAAAGTGAAGCGCTGGCCCGTCGTAATGAAATGTCAGCATTCCAGCGAAAGGGCAGCCTTTATTAGTCTGTTTTAATTAATTCTACACAAATGGACACTTTAATCACTATTTTAAACGGGAATGTATATCATTTTTGAGAATAAAGCCTCGGCTTTTTGGAATTTAAAAACGTTTTGTTCTTTGTCTATGGAATTGATATTGGGGTCATTGTTTGTTTTTTTTTGGAATCTGTTTAATTCAAGTAAACGTTCCACATAGCATAACGCTTGTAATGCCCGAAGCGCAGAGGTGTACGTAAACTAACAGTATACCCACATGTAATAGGGCGAGCCTATTGCCATCAACCGGGGACAACCCAGACTCCATGGCTTACCACGTTGACTTTCCAATATATTTAAATCCAAGTTAATCCAGTTCTTTATTTAAAGAATCAAGCCATAAACCCTCAACGAATAAAAAAAGAATAAACCAAATTGTCTGCAATGTCATTTAAAACGTCTTCGCGCCCAAAATAAAACTAATCTAAGTCTTATTTTAAAATCGTTTTTATGGTGCGACGGTAATAAAGCATCCCCGCAGTCGATCCCGAAGGGCTCCGCGTCAGCGAAAAGGTCGCAAATTCAGCTTCTCTTACATTTCCCTATCTTATTTTCCATTTGACAAACATCATTACATCTTCCTGTGCAGCCCTCTCGGTAATTTTCGGAAGCTTTCGGGCGCGCTCGGGCGCACTCGTCGCGTTTCCGGAGTCGTTCGTCGTACGCTTACAATTTTGAATGTTGTATTTTGTAATAATCGTTTTGTTTGGTACGAGGTGGTGATTTTATGAACGTAACTTTAGAATTTGAACTTTTGAAGTATATTACAATTTGTGAAGATAGAAGGTTTGAGAAAAACCCTATATACATTTTGGAATACATATATATATTATTTGCAAAGGAACAACCCTCTAAAAGACATTTCATCCAACAATTCAAAATCCAAGATATCTCTAAAATTCAAACACAAATAAATCTCGCACAAATGGAAACTGCTAATGACAAAAATACCATCAGTGCTAGCTACCAAAGAGTCTCTATCGGCGGACCCTCCCCGCGAGACAATTAATCATTCCCCCTCGCCCCGCAGCATCCCCCTGCAGCACCCCTTGTCCCAGCATTGTCACAGGATGCCAGAGAAGTACTGTTTTCGACCAGATACGATCAAGATTGTTGTGGCTTTAGAAATTCTGAAGTACTAGGTTATCATGGATTCGAAGGAGATGTTTAAATCTGGGGAAAATTGCTCTACAGTATTGTTGTTACGGCTATAAAGTTTTCCAAGCTTAGGTTAAACAATAATATTAACATGCCCAATCTTTAGTTATCTCTTTATCTTCTTTAGTTTATTCTAATAAAATATTTCGTCTTGAAGAGTCTGAAACATTAAGTATATCCTAGACTGATCAAGACGAAACCTTAATGTAACCGAAGAAATGGATTAATAAAATTAAAATTAAATTAGGCAAACCAAGTGGATGATTTCACACTTCAAGGACTCTCCAACTCATTTTTATGCTATAATTTCGGAAAGCAGTCCAAATATCACAAACTTATAAGAATTAGGATTTAAGCAATAAGAATCAGTTTTGTCATAAGTTATAATAAAAAAACTGTGGTTTTTCGCCAAAAAGCCTTATTAAAGTTATGTACAACAATTCCGGAAATCATTCCCATTCCAGAAATAAACTCTAAGTAAAGCAAATTTTATTATCAATGTACCAACGACCTGCCAAATCCTTAATCATCAGAACCAGATATCTAACATTTGTATTCAAATTCACACTTATTCCATTACCTTCAAGCTTAAAAACCAACCCTAATGCAAAAGTCCTAGGGTTGTATCTCCCACATAAGTAAACCTGTCGAGTATAAACTCAACAAGTGAACATAGGTCGGTTTACGACATCGTAAAAGTCTTCAGTGACATCTCACTAATACATCATAAAAGGAATTGAGGACTGTGACATCCCTGACGAGATGTTATGGTGTCCCTTAGATGTTGGTTTATGGGTACTCTTTATACGGTTAATAACCGTAAACATTATTGTGTACTCTTTCTTTATTTTATGGTACTTGTTGGATTTGGGACAGCTGTGTACTAGGAGTAAGGAAAGAGAGGGGGTCCTTGTCTAAAAGTTGTTTTCCCGTAGAAGTGAGTAAGGTCAGTTTTAAGTGTGACTAATTCATTCTGGAGTTTGTTGTTTGAGTCAATATCAATGAAATATTAAACAGGGACACTAAAACACCCCATGAAACAACAGTACACAATCAAAGAAATCATCACACACCTACCAGAAGCATAGGGCTGCGAGGATGTTCACCAGTAGTTTCAACTCCCATGTGGCACATTAGGAGCAAGACGAGCACGGTCATTAGGCGGCGATATTAGCTATTAAGACACCAGGCGAGCATAAGTTACAAGAGGTACCGTTGCGCACCGTTGCCAGTAGAACCATTTGTCTTTTAACGGGACTGGGTAATTACTAAGTGCATACTCGTGTATTAGGCGGGGTTATCAATAAATATGGCAGATTCGACATAATTTAGTTTTTTTTTTGTAAATATCATATTTTTTCTTAAGAAAGTAATTGATCAAGTCAAACGCTATAGACGGAACTACCGAAGGAGCTAAAAACGTGACAAAAAAGACAACACTTTTTCAATCGACCGGCGACCGCTCCTTCAATAAATCATTTTCTAACTTGGCACCGGAAACATCACTCAAACGGGCTTTTAAACGAAAAACCAACTACTTAACAAATCGAAAACACAAAAACTATTGTATTTAGATAGCGAGAGAAAAAAAAAACTCGCAAATAAACGTCTAACGCATCAAATAGATGTTGTAAATCATTCTAAAATTATGACCAAACATGGCGCCTGTGCCCGCGCACGCACGCGTCCCAAACACAGACGTACACTTTTAAAACTTGACACTTTTATATCCCTAAACTTAATAGCCTATACTATTACAAAAGAATCATTGTTTTCACAAACCCAACTGATTTATTACGACTTTAAAAATCTTTCTTTTTTTTCAACTATTTTTTAGTTGTCAAAGTTGACGTTTTCGTTTGACAGAAATCAAGTTGTGAAAATATTTATTAACTACCGTTGTTCTTGATATATTGTTCTTTATTCCTTTTGATATGTGATAGGTTATTTTTAAATGGTTTTTACTATAGTATTTCTCGATATTTATAGCTGAATTATATCATTTTGTTTATAAATCTTCCAGCGGAATGCCTTTGATAGAGTATACTGGGACTATTATTTTTGGATTTTATGTGTTTTGGGCTATTAACGCCATCAAAGTAATGCTATAATAATATTGTTAGGTTATTTTATAACCAAAACTGTAATAAAACAAACAAAAAAATTTGCATAATGTTTTTTTTTTCAAAACGTAACCGTGGAGTATGACAACATCAACATAAACAAAATCTTCAATTCCATTTTCAAATTACAAAAACTAATTCCAAATTCAAGCAGCTACGAGGTTCTAATTCACATTCGATCTAGATACTACTAGTGGTGTACAGATCGTAATCTTGCCCTTTCACGGTATCGGTTCTGGTACCGGTACCGGATACCAGTTTGGAACAATGTGTTGTCGCAATTTGCAAGCGGACCGGGGCTCGCCATGTAAGGAGTCGGGTGACAGGGGCTGTATGTGGTATCCAGTGTCCCTTTGAACTATTTGCTCTAGCCTGGATGGATTAGATTTTTAGTCTCCCTGGAAAGAAGGAAATTCTGACAAAAAATATTTTCGTCTGTCATCATACCTAATTCATCAATCATAATATTATGCCGTTGGAAAATAGCATACAATACGTAATAAAAGATTAATTAAGGTTCGATGTATTTACAATGTTCCATAGACTAAATTCTTAAAACCAAACCCCTTCAGTATTTTCGTCATCCAGATCAATTTCTTTGAGCAAGTTAGTTTAATTCGCTCGTCCCGCCCTTAGACCGACCGGCGTGAACCTGGCCATTACCACGTCACACCACTACGGAACGAACCGGCCCGATTCCACCCGATTACAGGAATTACGCAGATTACGGGAATTACGCGAAAACGACGATTACGCGATTATCGCCGCTAGAGATGCGTTATTACGCGAAAATCGCATTCGATTCGTACTCCGTGCTCAACTTTTTAAAAGCCCTTGCGTTTATTTCCAATCTTCTCAAAAAAATCTAAAATTAGTTGCGTAGATTGAACTAGAGGCTAGAATAAAAAAAAATAACTCAAAAGGAAGTTTATACAAAATTTCATGATTATTCCTGTGTATGACAACCAGTCTTACCAAGAGGTTTCGTAATACGCAGTGTGAACAGATTTGTGGAGGTCAGATAGGCAATCGCTCCATGTGAAATACTGGTAATGAGCTGCATTCGGTTAGTCTGGAAGACGACCCCAACGTAGTTGGGAAAAGGCACGCAGATGATGATCCTTCAAGGAGGTGAGTCTAATGTAGGATGCGGGTGACTTAGTAGCCACTTTGTATCAAGTAGATGCGTAATGTAAGTCACATGAAGTAGTTAAAGGTGAGACCACTAGCCTAGACCAGTAAGTGAGTATAAAGTGTGTACGTTGCTTGAATGAGGATGAGCGTCTGGCATGCATGATGGTTGTATCTGATTCAAATATCAATTAATCGTCTGTTTATTAAAGTAGTTCTATTAGAATACTGGTATATTACTGTGTCAAAGTTTAGTAGCTACAAATATGAGTATGAGTTTGGAGTTAGATTTTTCATTTGGATCTCCCAAGATTTTCCTCTGCATTATTTTAAATCTGTCCTATCATATAACCTCCTTTTTTATTATTTATATGAAACCAATACCGCGTTGTTACCGCTGTAACAAGCGAGCCAAGATGATTGTCAAGATACCGCACACCGAATATCGCCGATTGATATCCCAAGATGAGATCCCCTGGGACCTCATAGATAGAAAAAATAACCAACCCACCCTTAGGTATACATATTTAATGGCACGGGGCGTGGTCACAATATCTCGAGTACTAGGCGAACAGAAATTGAGAAGCGTTATCGTATCGAAATCCGCCGTATCTGGGCCGGTGGTCTCCGAGGAAATCATTGGGAAGGCATCCGGAAAATTTACCGCACATTCCGGCTCATGTGGCGTAACACACCTGCTTCTTGCTTATGCGAACCTAGTACGTGATATATTTTGTTGATATTGCTTTTTGTGGGGGGAAAGACTTACCTTTTTCATAGAGATTACAGTTGTTTACCTACTTACCTTGTTTTATTTTTCTCGGATTGAAGCTACTGTGAACAGACAGACATCGCAATAATTGTCACCAATTACAATAATTGATTAGGTTCTAACTGGTTGGCACTTAAATGTCATCATAAATATCCAATTAATTGTTTAATTGCCGAAGCCACAAAAAGCCTGAAAAAGACAAGTTTGTAAAGGAATCTTCCATCGCTCATGGAACTTTTCCATGGCTGCCGGGAGAATTTTTGATTTTCTCATTACTCCTTCTCGAAAGCTATTAGTGTTGCCATCGATTGATATTGAAATTATTCATGAAGCAAGGGTAGCCACGTCTGCCGTACGTAATAGCATTCTCTTTAATTATTCAAAATGTCGACACTATAATAGGACGGGCATTTATAAATATTCAGGAGCCTATACGTACGCGAGTTATTGTTACAGTACAAATTACTTTCATATAAATAATATCATTTTATTTGTAACGTTAATCCGTCGAGTGCGTGCGGAGAAAATATTATTTGAATCGTAAATCGTAATGTGGCTTGGAAGGTAAAAGATAAAATATATGATGTAGTTATTGATAAGCTCATCTTATTCCAATTTTTGGTAAGAGACAACTCAATTTTCAAAATGCCTACTCTTTTGTAATTATTTTTTAAATGCAAGTGAAACATTTAAACCATTTGTACAAACAATTACGTATTTCTTTTACCTTCTATACAATAATGTTGCCACAAAAAAAAACATTTCTTGTTAATGGGCGCGTCACGTTTACAACATAAATAAATCGAATAAAACTGAATGAATAGCGAACCACTTGTCCTAACAGAATAATTATTAATAATTGATACTTTTACGTCAATTGGTAATAATGCCTATTGTGTGAATTACAAAGAAACTCACTATTGTATACAGTTACAGTGTTAAATCGCGCGCAATTATGTTTTTTTAAAGAGCGCTATACAATTAAGATTTATGATATTTTCTTTGGGTGACAGAAAAGTTAGCAAACGGATTAGGCAGAGGCGTCCTATTAGTCGACTGCTGATGACATCATAGGTTCTCATCATATATACTTAGGACCCCACGTCCATATGCCGAAACAAAATTAGCAACATCAGTCGAATTTCAATAAATCAAAAATCTCCAGAATAAAAAATTGTCGCAGTTTTGAAGGATCCAAACCCTAAATAGCATGTTTCTGTTAACAAACGTTCGTCGAAATATTTAAAATAATCACTGAGTCAAAGTTTACCCGCCATACATGCTATATAAAATAATTTGGGGTAGCTCAGGCAGAGGTCCTGCTAATGTCACTGCGTTTCCAAGTGCCTGACGCCACAAATTGGGCCGTGCCACGTTTGCGCCGACCACAACGACTATTACTGGCCGATTTGATGCCAAATGTCAAATTGTATCAGTTTTTAAACACACCAAGTTGCGGTCGCCCGTGATTTTCTGACAATGTGTTGTAATTGCCACGTTCCGGTGACTCACGTCTTTTTTTGAACTGGCAACTTCGGTGCGGTTTCGTGCACTCTCCTTGCGGTTTTTAGTCGTAATTTTAACAGTCAACAGGATGGTTGTGGGTGGGTGTGCTAGGTAATTGGCTTTTGTAGATATTTTTTGGCAGAAGATTGATCGTTTTCCTTTCTCACATTTTTTTTCAATTCGTTACGCCAACTAATTCATTAATTCCCATAACCTTTCATTAGATTGGAAGCAGCTGATCCAAAACCAATATCAATTAAGTAACTCTATTTCTTAGAACCTGTAAATACCACTAATTACGATTAAAATTACTTTAGCACATAGTAACCACCCACGTTAACTTACTAATGCTAACCCTAGTTGCATATCAAGAAACTTCTGAATGTCATATAATTGCGCTTGCGTTTGGAATTATTCACAAATTGCACCCGCCGCTTGGCACGCGATGTGGTCACCTCCTCGCGTTTCTGCCGCCCTAGTACTCGCTCACTCCTGGTACTTCGAGACCCTGGTACAATTACTTGGTGAAAACGACTGGAAATGTGGGTATTATTGCTTTTTCTATTTTCGAAAATATTGTGTTGGTAATTTTTAAGTTATTCTCATTTGGTATTTATAATGTTCATGTTTTGATCATAATCACTGGTTTCAAGGAGTCAATGTCTGGGTTTTAAATTAATAATTGGACAAAACATTGGACGATCTACTTAACCTAATTTCATCTGCTTGTCTGTTTTTTCTTGAAGAACTTAACTTGAAAGAAACATAAATAATTTTAGCTGCAGCTGTTTTATGATGTGAGAGTTCACACTAGCAACCTGTCAATGCAGAGGTTTGAAACATTTTTCACTACAACTAGTGGTTCCGTAGTTAGTCCTTGTAAGATATTCTTCACCTGTAGTATTATCAGCTTTGTATTATTCTGACATAGAAAACGAAAGGCGATTAAGAAAGTATAAGTTTTATTCTTGGTGGTCTCTTTGTCCAAAGATACTCGCGTGTGTGACACTACTATCCATTACAACTACTATTACATTATTCTATGGTAAACAGTAAAAAATGCAACATAGGAATTGCACTCTTAATGAAATTAAAGACCATAAGAATGCAATAATCTCCTCGCATTGTGACTCTAAAGGTCAGATAAGAGCAGAAATGACTAAATACTCTATTGTGGACACGAAACGCGGAAAAGGTAAAGGCCACACACGCATTTTATTATTCATTAGCACTCAGTTTATAGGGAAGCCTAATGTGTCCTGTGTTGTCGTTATAAATCGATGGGAGACATCTATTAACCGAACCCGGTAGGTACCCGATGTTCGCCGAAAGGTGTTCGGAACATTCGCAATGACAGCCATCTCGGTACCGGTACCCCTTTTAGTGCAGGTGTAAAATATAATATTTATGGGGTAAAGAAAGGGTTCCAATGCTTGTTAGCGATAATGAGGTGCGCGCGCACCAATAAATTGGTTCGCCCGCTCGACGCCCGGGGGCGCGGCTCATTTGCATCTTTATGTATTTCTGTCCAGACGAGATTATAACATTTTTTTTGTTCCGTCAACGTTGCGGCTAGTTCGTCTACTGGATAAGAGATGGCGCTAGTTGTCGCGGCCCGTCGGAAGGTGCGGAGTCACGCTGACGCGGCGCTCGCTCGCCTCGTTAGGCTGACGCGGCGCCTGTCACGTTTTTGACAGTTTTTGACTGAGACATCGATAGTGCGGTTCGTTACAAGCGGGGCGGAGCGCGAGCCATCTCTTATCGCTTACACTGTTGGTTTATGTTCTTTTAGCTTCATTGTTATGCGGCGATTCAGTTCTTTTTGTGATAATTTGATAATGTCCGGTTTTGAGAGCTTTAGTAGTAAGTATTCAATCTTCTTGTTCGATCGACGTGACATGAATTGGTTCATTTGATGTTAAGTGGACTTAAGAAGTTGTGTTAGACCAATAACTCCGGGCGAAAATGTCCATTAACAGTTACATTTGGAATAACAGACGTTGTTGAACTCTGTTACAAAATGTCAAACATTACAGACTTCTTGTTAGACTACATGAGATAAAGCAATCAACTTTAAAAGGTACGGTCGAACAAGCTATTTAGTTTACAGTTTACAATGTAATTCGAGGGTTAAAGTGTAAACCAAATAGGTAGCTTGTTCGATCGTACTTGTTATATCCTTAGGGATCTCGAAAGCGAAAACATAACACAATATATCACCATACATAAAATATACAAACAAATAAACTCTGAAGTATATATGTACCAGGATGTAATGACATCAAGAAAGTCGCAATTTCGAATTCATAAGGAAGCGAGCAGGTGTCGCGATACATCCCGTATTCATGGGCCGATATATCATAGCCACGCCGCGTTAAAAAAAAACGGCCAGAGACAAGGAAAGCGCGCCAAATGCCCCCCAGTTTTCCCGCCTTGACGTGCAATTATAAAGATAATAACGTTTTCACCTCCGCGCGCCGTTTTTATTTGTTCGCATTTTGATTTATAACAGTTTGTCGGGCTCCCGACACATGATATCGGAGTTTCGCGGAACGGGAAAGCTTGAAACGTGTAACGATTATTTTTTCCTCTGTTTCAGACAATGAATGTATGAATGATAATGAAGGTGGCATTTGTTTTTACCTGCCGCCATTTAGAGCCGAAATGTTCGGACAAATTAAATCTTTTTACTTCAATCCGGAATGAAGGACGCCAAAACGATTTGGAGAGCCATCATTGAAAAAACTCGGGTCGTTCCCACGATCGGCCAAACAAACGAATCTAATCTGCGGTACGGCCGACGCGTAAACTATTTTGATTAGAATGGCATTCCCGCCAAAAATAATCTCAAAAAACCGCCGCCATGACATTTCTCAACTTGTCAACCGGCGCGCGCTTTTTGCACGCCAAACGCGCGCCCCCCTTGAAATCTTAATTCGGGACTTTTTGGAATCATGCAACAATCGATATATAGTCCTAACACTATTGACGATTATTTGTTCGATCGTAAACAGCTTCATTATGTCCGGCCCGCAATCGAACAATAAGCATTACAGTTTCTTAGAATTGATTTTTTTTTTCTGTTGAGAGTCGAGCGAGCGGAGAGGTTCCGCGTCGACTGAGTTAATCATTAATCACGCGTACCAGCGGCGTAGGTAGGTAACGTAACACCACCGCGCGAGATAACATTATCGTAAATATAGTTTTACAAAACGGCGGTACCTACCGCGCAAAACAAAAAAGACGAGACGCCATTGCGTTTCCCACAAGGAGACACTCGAGCCTTAGGAATTCGCGGTCGCAATCTGTGCGCATTATCAGAATTTACACCAGGTAATAACGTATAACCTAATCCGAGGGTCAGTGCGCGCCTTTTTTCGAAAAACGAACGCCGTGTGACAGTTGAAGCGGGAAAACAAAGCATCGATCAAACCCGCTCACTCTCACATAAATCAGTCGGACGGGAAAGGGACAGGTGAACGGACGGCGCGCGGTGCGGCGGCGGCGGCCAGGCGATTTTATAAATGGGCGGAGCGCGGAGCGAGACATCCACATAGCACAAACAAAAGAGTGAAAAGGAAATAATAGCTCGGTGCAAGGTGCAAGCGGAGAGAGTAGGATGGATTGGTAGACTTTTTTTAATGGGAAACACTAAGGCGGTCGGAAAATCTGAAGAAAAAGGTGTTATAGCGGGCGCGTTCGCTTCATCGTCGACTAATTAGGTGGAGTAGTTGTACCGATATTATTTATGTAACGTCGCAATTAGGGTGCTGGCTTTATGTTAATGCTCTCGTAACTATTAAAGCTAATTTATAAACGTTATTTTGATATAATAAATACGAACACGACATCTGAACAAATTACAGTAACAGTTTAATACATTCAGTTTGATTAACTAGAGCGTTGGGAGAAATGAGGCGTTCTTTTTAATATGAGTTAAATAATGAACCGAACAAAAGACAAGAATTAAGAAAACAAAAACAGGACCATAAAGGTTAAGTTCCTAGCTTAATTTAAAATGAAAGGCAAGGACAACTGGCAACATCAAGCGCCATGTTGAAAAAAAGACACACACAAACTTAACCTAACCTATTTACCAACGCGGCCCTATTACCGATTTCAACAAAATCATACTTATCATCATTGTGAAGCCCAACAGCACAATATAATACACGTATAATTTAGAAATTACACAAATAAGCTACAACAATGGCCGGTCACATATAATACGGATTGTATTCACTCGAAACGGAACAAATTGGTTAATTAAACGGTTCTGAGCAATTTACGTATCACTTGATCCGTTTTGAGTGACGTGACGTAGCCTGGGTACACACGCGACGTGAACTTGCAACAAGACGTCGGATAGATCCCAAGATATCAGATAAGTATATCTGAAGATATTTTGATCATTGTTCTTGTAGTGAAATGTTGTCGTTTTTTGATGGGTTTCCCACACTTTTTAAGGATGGGACACCATGTGAGGGATTACAACTTTAGAACCCTATTATGAATGGTTTATATTTCCGTTGATTTAGTGATGTGATGATGAATAGGGTGAGATTTTACTAAGGTATCTATAACTAGGCATTACTTCGTTGTTTTTCTTAAGGAGATGACTTTACCAATAACATTTTTAAAGTGTCAAACACATTTTTGAACCACCAAGAAGGCGAGCATTCTTTTTAAACCGTATTCATAACAGTGGTTTAGAATTAGGCATGTACCTAGGTAGGTACTTACCTACTCACTTAAGTTCAATTAAGTCACGGTATTTCCCTACACTTTTCAAATCGACAACAACTTAATTCGGTACCTCTACAATAATTTGTGAATTATATCAAATTACACCGCACACACGTTATATAATAACCGCCAATTTGAAAAAAAATCGCTTCTGCCATAATCGCGGGAAATATCATGTGCGAATCGAAATCGCCATTCTTGTAGCACCTAATCACAACGTAATTGTCGTATCAAGTTTAAATTGCTATCAAATTACTGTTTTGCTCGCATGTCACCACTTATTAATAAATATTTTCTGTCCAATTATCGCGTACTGTCTATTGTTAAACTTTGAATCAGGCTTTTACTCCATAATTTTCAAATCGCTAGGCTAATTTATTTTGAGGTTAGTCACCTCGTGATTCGTAGAATATTGTAACTTCGTGAAAGACCGCCAGTTCTCAGAACGATTCGGGTGTTTGATTTAAAAATGGAAGGATGGAATCTTGATATTTTTAAATCAAAGTGTGAGATGATTTTGGTCGTTAATGATGGGAAGGGTTGAACCAGAGACAATTGATTGTTTCCTTTTTTTTAATTGGGTATTTTGACAACTTCGATCTGATTGTTTTTGTTTATGGAATGTGTGGAGTGGAGAGAGTCCTATGAACATACCTATTTATGTGAATTGCATTTAATTTTGTTAATATTCTTTGATCTATTCTTATAATTTAATTTTTC
The DNA here is from genome assembly GCA_950022955.1 of Xestia ashworthii. NCBI lineage: Eukaryota > Metazoa > Arthropoda > Insecta > Lepidoptera > Noctuidae > Xestia > Xestia ashworthii. Next base: position 2,208,488 of record OX465566.1, on the reverse strand, counting down.
TTGTTAGGTACAGGTAAGTTCACGATTTTTCACCATACAAAAAAAACACCTCTAAATATAATACAGGTACTTTAAACACATAGTAGGTACTTTTTAGACACCGCAAGAATTTGAAAAAGAAACAAAATACTTCCAGCCATTCCTCATATGATTCAGCTGACGGAACCGCGTCTCCAGTCCTCATCAGGAAGTACAGTCCATCTATCATGCTGCGACCCCTGACCCTGGGAAGTAGATGCATCATGGTTAAACGTCAGTCAAGCACTGAATACCCGATTTAAATACTAGACATAGCTTTAAAATGACGAAGCTGTGCAGCTGTTTCTCAAAATGCCTTTTGAGAAAATAAAAAAGTGTAAAAATTGACGTTCAAAATTCAAAAATAAGCTTAAAAATTGAAATTGCAGGTAAGTATTTTTTTAACATGTTTCGGACTTAAGAATACACTGCGTCATCTGTTATCCAGTCATAAAAGGTGTCAAAGTCACTTACGAGTTATCCTGACAGCGGCTGTCAAAATATTTACGTCATCGTTTGTCATAGACAATAAGACTTGATGAAATTCTTTCTTTTACTCCTACACTAGCATTTTCAAAGTTGCAAATACCTTGTGATCCAGATTTTATTAAGCATTGTTTTCTTAGTAAGTACTTCGAAGTGTAAGTGGTAGTTTTCGACAATGAAATCATTTAGATAGTTTTTCTTATTATAATATTCAAGAAATTCCAAACAGCTATAACAACCTTCCGAGTTTCTATTGTCACTTCATTCCCTCCGATTCTAAGATCACGAAATAATAGTATGTATGGCTTTTTTATTTTTCCCATTGTGGTCTGATTAACCGTTGCGAGGCATCGGGGCTCGATACAAGTACACATCGCAGCGATAACATCTCGATATATGAGAAGGCATTTGTCTCAGAGTGTGCCTCGACCAAAGTAATTGGTACCACGATACCACCGTTTTGAGAAAATTATGCTCCTATTCTGTTTTTACCTCTAAGTTCACTCTTCGAAGTTAGTTTTAAATTACGAATGAATACAACGACCATTTCCTTTTTAAAGTCATTTGGATTTTTGAATAACGAATGCATCTTTTACGTCTTTCTGTCAATTGAACCGTTTTGTTTGAGTTTGACAGATAGACATTCGAAATAAAATCTTGTAAAGAAAAGGTTTTCCTCAATTTACTGAAGCATTGAACACACCGCTAATATAATACCTTTAGCAATCAATTTTGTTTATAATTTATCTTAATTATATGCATAAGAAAGGTGCGTATTTCAAGTTTTGCATTAAAGAACCTCAAACAGGGTCTCGAAGTGAATTCCAACAGACCCCACGCTGACTCGGCCGCACAGAGCTTTAACAAAAAAGATTAATAAAATAAATTATATTAATTGTTTTTACCGACGTTTAATGACGGGACGTTAAACTTTTGAAACGTTTTGGATGTCACGGTTCATTGCAGAAATCGGATGTTTTTGAAAATGACTTAGATGATGAATCATTAGAATGTCATCTTATAGGTACTTACATGTGCTTTCACTATAGTTAAATCTTCCCAAGATTATTTTATAGGTAATGTAAATTCAGTTCTCCGAAATTAACTTTACCGACTCCCTATCTACGAAACTTCACTTCAAATTATTACCATAAATTCACTGTTAAACCTTTTTTAATGTAACATAAAACATTTTTATGAGAAAGCACCGCTTCGATGACATTATAAATTGATAATCGTTAAGGGAATACATTCGTAAAATGACATTTGATTCCTTTTGATTCGAATTTACGCGGCCGGCACTCAGGGGTCAAGTTTTTACTCTTTTTTTCGACTCCACGATGTTTTTTATCCCGCCCGGTTCTTTAAAGCTTAAATTTCTGATGTGAATCTCTGAGACGATGCATACCAAACATATTTGATGTTATTTTATTTTTTCACTTTTTTACCGTCGACCAACGATATAAATTTGATTGTGGTACGTACGTATACGGATGCCGGTTTAAGGAACTTTTTAAGTGAATTACTACAAGACAGCTCAAGTGAGAATTACAACCTGCGCGCCTCTTTACATTAACCGAAATGGTCAAGGAATCTCTCGGATAAGTCGGAGTTACGTGCGCCATGTATCTGTTGTGACAAAAGAGATGTATATTTGACAAGTGGAGTGTTGAGTATAGGTGTAGTGTGGAGTGTGGAGCAGCGGTCAGCACATCGCGCACGCGTCACGTCCCGCGTCCAGGCGGCCGGGCGCGCACAATGCTAGCCCGCCCCTGCCTGCGTTATTGTCCAACAATGCGTGAAATGCTCTGACAAACGATGACAGCCGCCCGGGCAGCCTGGTACCGCCGACCTCCTGCGATTTATGATATCCTATTACGAGATTTAATGACACTAAACGTCAGCCCACTCTGTTTACGTCGTCCGTCACCCGGACTCGTCCGGATACGCTTCCGATGTTTGAAATAAACTAAATGTAAAGAGAACAGAACGGAGCCGCGCCGTGAACGGAATACGCTTACAGCGAGAAACGAGGCGACTGAAAAATTACCATATCCCGTTGTGTAAACAGTTGCCGACAATCTTCCCGTTGTCAGCCGACAGTGAGCGTCCGAACTCGGAGCGCCAAATATTTGCCGGAGTCTCATAAATTCAGCGGCGCCCCGCGCGTCCTACCAGGATAACATACATAATGCGCCGCTCCACGGATCGGTAAACATATTGTAATGGAAAACGCCGTCATTGTTTACACTTTATGATGTCCTCGTGTTGTAAACTGATGCGGTGCAGATTCGCCCGCCCGCCGCGCAAACAAAGAATAATTTCCTCGGAATATGAGATAAGAGAGGGTGTAATGATATCGAGGCGAAAACTTTATCCCGCCGTACATCGCGCCTCAAGTGAAAACTAATATTAAATCGGCGGGTGTGTAACGGGCGGCGCAGCTGCTCTCCATATTCCAAGACTAGTTTCACCCGCTTCTAAATTATCATCGTCTTATTAAAATGTAAGCCCACCCGGGCGACGATGTACGAGGTCCGTACGCCGCGTAACTCGGCCTAATCCCGAGACCTGCTGCTAAAATATTCGAAATCCGTCAAAACCGTAAATCGCACCCGCCTTTTGTATGTGGGTTGGGGTCCGTATTTACGACGCGGCGGAGAGCTGCAGATAGCCCGAATTAAACTTGAATTTAAAACCATTTTATATTAGCTAAGCTAGCTTAGATCGCGCTGGTGCCGCGCGCGTGAGATAAGAGAATTGGCCTGTCAGACGCCGGATGATATATTTGACCAACATTTCCATACCGCCCCCACCCTCGCTCCCTTTCCCCTATTTTCATTTTGTACGTGTCTGCTCCGCCGCGTATCTATAATGTATCCTTTCTGTTTAGGAGTTACATTGAATAAAAAAACTGCGAAGGTGAGAAGGGACGTTTATAATTTAATAGACTACATTCTGAGCTGTCAAACGGGTGACGCGAGATGTTTAGTTTCCCGGCGTACGCTTTGATCGTTATATTTTTATTGCAAGCTATGAGCTGGCCCGGCTGTTATTCATGCTGGTGTTTTGGTGCTCTCATTTGAATAATTAAAAATTTGGCAAGAGATCTGTGCATATGAAAATGTCTGCAGCGTCGGAGGCGTGGGCAATCAACCGTTTTTACTGCACTGCGCTTGAATACCGCCCTAATAATTGTTAGTCAGCTCATCGCATAATGAGGATATTATTTTACATTTCGATAATAGCTGGCTTCCTTCGAGTTTTATTGCAGATTACTTCGACGATCTCACAGATAGATTATTTAAGAGTTTATTGCTGATCGTTGGCCAAATCTGGAAACTTCATTAAGCGACTTTTTCTCGGTTTCGCGAAAAGTTTTGGCTCAGATAAAACTTGGGGGACGTATTCTTTGCAAATTGATCGTGGAACACAATTCTTAGCTTATCAGATAAATATAGAACACATGTCGAAATAAAACTCCTCAACTCGTTTTTCTTACGGCTTATCTCGGTAATCATGGAGGCTGATTTGAATAAATTTCGAATTAACATTAAGATTACATTTCCTTATCGAAACGGGCATAATCATCACGTTGAAGCGTTAAGAAACCGAGTAACCAATGTTCACTACCAACCGCAGGGTATTAAGCTTTTATCTTTTTATGGACTTAGCAAAACATATCAAATTTTTAAACCATACATTACAAAATAAAATATCATTGGCAAAACCAATCTTATGTTTCAGCTTCAGTTGTAAAAATAAAAAATAAATGATATCAAAACAGCTAACACCAGTTCTACAGACATGTGCAAAAAAAAATTAACAAGCACATTAAAATGACAATAGAATCACAATTACACGTTTAAAATCTTTTTGAATCCATCAATGCCTCTTAAATTTATTCTCATTGAAGTTTTCCCCGGGAAAATCCTTTTTTCATTGGCGGAACGCCTTATCCGGACTGCGATAAATCAGCCCGCTCTATTGTCGCTGGTTCGATGGCTGGCTAATGTACACGGGGTATTATTACGCCATCTTGTTATGTATCCAGCTGATATTATACCTACATTATTTTTTGGAGCCATACAAAAGTGACATGTTAATTTTTCGGATGTTGGATGTCGCGGTCAAAGTTTGAATTTGGGTGGTTTTGAATTGACTGGTTATAGGGTTGTTGGGGTGAATAAAGTGGGTGGTTGGTTTTGTTTTAGTAGTAGGTAAATACAAGTACCTAATTTATTTAACATGTACTATCCCAAAAGCTTTATGGATTGTATGTAGTTTTTCTTCAAAAAAAAAAAAAAAAACACAAAAACGAGTTTTAAATTAATCTTGATAAAGTATTTAATTTACGAAAGGCTCGTAGCGTAGAATGCACATTACAAGCTAAATAAAATGAAAAACATTGCGTATCATGTCACGCTAAACGTTCAGGACGAAACTTTAATCCCAAACCAAGTGACCGTAAATAAAAGTCAAGCGAAAAAACTGCAAAATATATCACTAGCAACAGAGTGCAAATTTAAAATTACACATTCCAACGTCAAATAGTATATTATCTGGTAGCATTAAAAGCTAGGTTCATACAACTACGGCTGGCTCTCACGACGCCAAAGCTTTTAACAAAGCGCCTGGCGTCGCGCCAATAAAATTGACATGTCGCAACCCGCCGCTAGATGACGCTCCTCCAAACACCAAGAAAAAAACACCAAATATTACATTCGAACAAGCTAACCTACGTCTAATAAATCCACTACATGTATATTACTATATTGGCACATGAGACAAACGATTACCGCCTTTGAGACTCGCCAATAAGTTTCCGAAACGCAATGCGTCAAATACATCTGTCACCCTCTAACGCAGAGGAATCAGTCAAGTGGGAGCGAGTGAAATATCGTATTGGCATCGCGGGGATGTCCACGGCAGTTTTCGGTTTTAGCAAACAAAGGAATTAGAGCAGTACCCGCAACTCCACGCGAATTTATGGACGGTCGCAGTGACCAAATTTTCCTTTTTTTCCCCAACTCTTGTATTTTGCCCGGAAAGACGGGAAAACGTTCTAATGTTATTCCGTAGTTATGGCCACGAGGAAGGTTTGAGTCGCATTATGTAATAAAGTCTTAGAAATATGCAGGTTTGTGCCGCGCGTGACGTCACATGCGGATGTTTACCGACTACCCTCGCCTCGCCAAAATATCACACGAATGCTAATTCATTAAATTACGTTAGGAATTGTGGTTCCGTGTCAGCATTATTTCACGGTATTTTATTATAACGTGGCATTACTGTCAATAAGCTTGACAAACACACATTCCGACTGATTGTAAATGTTTATCGGACATATATACAGCTGCAGCACGCAACATTACCGAGGCATTGCAAAAAGTAACTAAAAGTTTGTACCTTTTATTAAATACTTCGCGATAGTGTTATATAAATATCTACCTAATTGGCGCTTGAATTAGTGCTTGTTTGAATAAAAATACGCTAGCATTAAAATTATTCTATCATACATCGTTAATTATGTCAAACGTTTTTTTAAATGGCAAAAATAACACATTAGCCGTAACAAAATGGCGGCTAACCGACACATCACATTTCAAATACACGTCCATAATCGCTCGAATTGAAAATGTCTAAGTACCCGCTCTCACTTGAAGGTAGGCAAATAGAACAATTTATTTTAATGTATTTTCTCAAGATCTGATCGGGCAGAGTCTATTAAAACTTCGTACAAACTTGACACACCTTTAAATTCAAACGGTAAGCCATCTGATAAGTTCGAAAAAAAGAACGAAAAAGTTTAGAGGCAGAGTGACTTTATCTATGCCCCGTTAATACTCCAATTAAATTACAAAAAAATAAAAGTGACGTTTCGTTTCTCCTTGTGACGTTATCTTCGTTGAACATTTTTTTTTTGTAAAGTTTATTGAATATTCTTGTCTTGTTTTTTAATGTTGAAAAATTGTGTTGTATAACGGCATTTTACTTATTATCATTGGTTTGTGCCATCCATTCTGCGTGTATCTGCACTGACTGGTCATTGATCTTGATGCCCACGCTGTTTCGACATTTTGTGGGAACTTACAAACTTTTTGATACTTCATTTACAATGATATTTTCTCTTGGGTCAGTCAATATGTTACTTAGAACGTCAGATTGGGTTAATGCTTAAGCTGACCTAGTCAAATATATTTTGTCAGAAAAGCAAGTAACTTCCGCTCAAAAAAGAGTTTGTTGCTTGCGTTTTTTTTCCAAACATTTTAGCGTCATCACTATTAGTACAAATATGTTCTTAGTCACCAAAACACATAATTACAAACCACTACTTATTTTCACATTTTTATGACATAACCTCAAAAAAAAAACAATCGAACCATCATTACTAGCCTACAATGACAAGTAATTAACATTTTTCCTAATCGCGCCCACATCATCCATCATGGCGGCGTTTTGACTTGACAGATGGCTATGTCGCGATACAAATCCAGTCAGATATGTTTGTAAACACATATTATTGTGTTTTGACGGCCCGTCACTGTCCGTGAGGCATTGTCTTTGGAATTTACTGCTAGAAAACTGACAAGTCGAAAAGATTTCATCCATTTGTATTTGGTCATGTAGTTTTTGATTGAACAGTACGGGTATTTTGTGAAAGTTTTGTCAAAATATCTGAAAGCGGCATTTGGTGAAACCCAATCGAAATGATTATCTTGTTTTTAATTGTCAAATTTTTACAGATGTTTCATACTTCATTCAACCCCCTTAAGACTACTATGATGGTAATCCAAGTTCTCGTTATAAATGAACACATCCCTAAATAATAACTAAAATACGTTTGCTCTATTTCAGTAAAAACTACCTTTAAAAAAAAGAGCCTCCTCCCATAGACACTACACTCTACACAACAGACAATAGTCAAATTCGTCCACCGATTGGTTCCGCGCGCCCAATTGAAATATATATTATTATCATTATAGCACACCGTTACGGGCCACAATTACTGTAATAAGCTGTAATGATAGTTATTACATCCACTAAAAACGGCATTACAGTGTAAAGCGTAGCCTTGTATGTAATTTTGTATGAAATGCGTGTCGTTGCGTGACGGGTGTTCTCTGTAATTTTATGTCATCATGAGCTGTCGTCCAATCAGCGAAAGAAGCCTCTGGCTATTGTCTATGTGTAGAATGCGTATAGTTTCATTTAAATAGACTTATGTAGGAAAGAAAAAAAGGGGTCTTTGTGAAAATTGAAATTAATATCTTTGAAATTTTAACAGTGCTACATGAAGGCTTACATTTAGTTGTCGGTTAGTGTTAGTATAGGCATAGTCCTAGCCTTGCCTAGCAATAAGGTACTTTCTAAAGTCAGCCCGAAGGCCCTTATAGTCTCTCTAATTAAAATTTCGTTGACCAGGTCAAACCTATTGTTCGCATCAATTACTACGAACACACATGACACGCTCCCAAACAAACCAGAAGTGCCCAAACACTTGCATTTGTCCCCAAAAAATCCCATTTGTTTCCCGAGTTAAAATTTTAAATGCGCTTAAGTCTGTAGGCAATTATGGGCACTTTGAATTTGCGAAAAATAAACAGGGGTTGGTAATACCCCTTGCGTACCCCTGCTGCCCTTATCAAGTAATGACGGGAGTTTAGGAATCGTGAGGATCACCTGAGCCCTGGGAATGACTCTGTTTGTATTGGGCACTGGTGTGGTGCTGTGGTTGATAGGGGCGTCTGTTATGGCATGGCTAGTCAGCCATCGCTTCGAAAGACTACATCGGACAACTACAATACTTTCACAAGTGATCTGTGGCTTTGATTGTAGTTTTTTTTATTTATAAAAAGTATTATTGAATGTCACTATTCAATGTAAAGTGTGTGTAACGGTCTGATTAAAATAAAAGCTATGAGTTTTGCGTTTGGACCATCGAAAGACCAACTTAGTGGCGATGGCGGAGTTTATGCAGTTATGGTTAAAGCACCCTTGCAAGTATTCCACCAAACTTAATTGACTATAGCGCTGGTTTCAGGGAAATTGGACCAGCTTTATTTCATCCGTTCTATTTAAGATGTTTCCTACCAACAGTTTTGTATATTCAGAGACGTTACATTAATTAAACACAAATCTTTAAACCAGAAAACGTCACCAGAAACTTCAATAAAGAAAATCCCGATCTCAACCTCTTTTTCCGCTTAAACTTTCTCTACCATAAAACCTATCAGCCAATTTTCTTAGATCACAATCAAAACACGTATATCGAACGGGAAATTCCATTAAAACAAAAGAACGTATTACACAACAAGACAGAACAAAGATTCCGCTGGTATTAAGAGACGAAAACAATAGCAGAGCAGAATCGGGCGAACAAAGGAGAGCGGAGCGTTCCCAACCCGAAATTTACGTTTAAAAACAACGTAAAATACCTAAAGCGGGATCCGTATCTATCCTATTTAGATATTAATCTAAACGAAAAAGCAAAAGCAATTCAAAATAGGCAACAAGCTAACAGAAGGGACGGGGCGGGCACAGTAATTGGCCATTTATCAAACTGCGAAGGGGTTAGGGAATGCTCCTGCCCGAGTCTGCCGCCCTGGTACGCGGCCGGGAGCAGCGCGGTACAAACTGCTTAAAATGACAAACAAACATACAGATTTTATGTATTAAAAATTAGTATTTAATTATGTTTGGTTTAAGCATATTCTGAGAAAGAAACTTTTAGAAAATTGATCTGAAGAATCGCGAAGAATCCTTGCGAAGATAACTAACAAGTAACTGATGTAAAAGATTTTGAGAGTTTTTTTTAAATATAATTATGGAAAAATGGCCTTACCTTTGTTGTTAATTTTCGCCTTCATTACCTACCACAGACTGATCTTACCGTCTGGACTTCATCAGAAACTCATACATAACTTTAGAAGTTCAACCCCCGAAACCTCTCAACACAAACGTATATCAAAACAAGCATTAATTTAAAAAGTACCCCTCCAAAGCTGACACGACTCTACGTCCGCAAAACGGACCAACCAAGGTCCTTTACCATAATTCGGAACAGGGAACCGAATTAATCTGAAACACCCGATACTAACGTAATTTTCGCAAAGTAATCCGAACCTAAACACACAGGTGGAAGGTACCCGGCCCTGCTTGATTAAGCCTCGTTTTAAATTCAACATTTTCGGGTCCATAATGAAAGTTTCTTATCAGTAAGGCGCGCTTGTGAGTTATGGTCGTTTGTTTACAATCCCTCGGGTTTCGCGCTCCTGATAGCTCGGCTTAATTATGTTATGTATTTATAATTATGATTAGGTGGATAATGTGGAAGCAATTTTATGTAAAATATTTAAATGACTCTGACTACGTGTTATTTTCCTATAGCAATAGGAAGTTCAATTCAATCCTAGTTGTCGTTCAAAATGGATGAGCTTGACTCTGTAGTTAACAACACCTTCTAAAACTCTGTTGGCCAAGCTTTTGTCTATTTCCTGCTAATTACCTACTCCAAACTCAAAGTACGCCAAAACAAAAGTTTTTCATATAAAAAAACGGGCCAAGTGCGAGTCGGACTCGCCCATGAAGGGTTCCGTAGCAGATTGAATGAAAGGTAAATTGCTGTTTACGATTTAAGACGTATTAAAAAAAAACTGCTTGCTAGATCTCGTTCAAACCAATTTTCGGTGGTAGTTTACATGGTAATGTACATCATATATTTTTTTTAGTTTTATCATCTCTTATTTTAGAAGTTACAGGGGGGGGGACACACATTTTACCACTTTGGAAGTGTCTCTCGCGCAAACTATTCAGTTTAGAAAAAAAATATGTTAGAAACCTCAATATCATTTTTGAAGACCTGTCCATAGATACCCCACACGTATGGGTTTGACGAAAAAAAAATTTTGACTTTCAGTTGTAAGTATGGGGAAACCCCCAAAATTTATTGTTTTTTTTCTATTTTTGTGTGAATATCTTAATGCGGTTCACAGAATACATCTACTTGCCAAATTTCAATAGCATAGTGTTCTTATAGTTTCGGAAAAAAGTGGCTGTGACATACGGACGTTTTTGCCATTTGGCTACGGAACCCTAAAAACCAACTAGTAACCCTCACACAATGCACGCACAATGGTCCACTTCAAGGACTAAGTGCGGAAACCTAAACCCCCATGATAGATAGAACCCTCAAACAGTTCAAATTAAACAAATATAAAATCCAATTGACATCAGGTGCAATAAACACAAGTTGTGTGAGAGGTTCATCACTCTGTCCCGCCCCCCCCTCTCCCAGCTGTCAAACGAGTGGCCCTCACCAAACCACCCGTGTGTAATGTCTATTGTCTATGGCGTGATGGTGTCTCATCGGAAAACTTTACTTGTAATGTCTATGGTCGTCGTCGCTTTGGCGCGTGATTTTGAAAATGGAATTAATTACGCCATTTTGTGATGGCAGGAAGTTATGAATATTTTAGGCTGTTTTGATTTAAATAATTACGTTTTAAATGCGCATAGGCATTTCAAATTAAAGGCGGTATGTGTGGTATAATAAAGTGTTTCGTTATGGAATTGAAACATACTTAAAAGTAGTAAAAAATATGATACACGTCCTCACAAATTAGTATTTGTTCAAAAATGTTGTTACAAGCTGTTACATATAATTCAGAGACTGATAAAATTATAGTTATTAAACGTATTAATTAGACGTTAAAACGAAAGCGCTCCAATTAAAATGGACTTTTATTACAACGTGCGTTGCTCGAGCACAGTGTACGACAAGTAATAAACGAAAAATTACTGCATCTAAAAAATGATAATTAACATCGTTGGGACGCATCAAAGTGCACACTTGAAGCGTTTTCATGTTTTAATAAAGTACACGCAGCGTAACCGGTTTAACGAGAAAAGCAATAAAAAAACTAAAGCAACCATTACATCTTAGTTAATGGGACACCCTCAGTTTTCTAAGAAAATGATAAGCGAGATAAAAACTAACAAAAATGGCGACGTTGATGTTCCAAAAGTCACCAGTACGTCGCTACGCAAACAGTTCATAATTACACCCGAAAACATTATCTCAAGTGAACAAGCTAGATCGCTTACACGCGTTTCTTTCAAAACAATTATGTTAATATGTAACGAGCGTCCACCGGGCAATAATTCACAATTAAAACCCCGTGCCAGTGAAACGGAGCGTAATGGGCGCGTTCGGATTGTCAGAGAACGGGACGTCATAATCTGGGCGCGTTCATATTCGTGCACAAATCCCGGCGCCGGCGCTCGGACGCGTTCAACTTCGCTTATAAATTCAGACGCGTCTGTTTTGAACGCAGTCATACGTAGGTATTAGACGGGACTCAAATTAATACAACGGGCCGGAGTACACCTGCGCCTCGCTTGTTTCTTTCCTACAAAATTAACTCGGAGCTCGCAACAATGGAGCCAGGGGCTCCGCTCGACCAACTTTTGCGCTGTTATTTTTTTCTCCACCGACTGCGGTGGCTATATTTCAAACTGTCATACTTAATCTTTTTATCAAAGTTAGTTAAATGCCATAAGAAGTGCACCCGTCTGCCGTGAGCTCATCTGCCCTCTAATTGCGTTTGGAGTTTGTTTGCAAACTTTTATTATGATATTAAACTAGTTTTGATGCTGCTTTTAGTTCTGTTGCTATAGCTGGGTATAATAAAGATGATTAAATATTTCGAGATTTGGACGGTTTTATATTTTGTTTCGCGAAGTAGTTTGAGCTAAATTGGTTGGTTAGCGAATAATAAGATTATAGGGTTGAAAAACTCATTTACCAGGTGACAGCCGTTGCCTTTTCATTTTTTGGCCTTTTAAGACTTAGACCTACTTTAAAGTTTTCCATCACATCAAAAATATTCTGTTCCAGTTTCGCCTGAAATAATGTAGTGAGCTGACAGACAAGCATTCGGCAATTTATTTCCTTTAACGTCAACCCCGATGTTACATCAACTAATAATATAACTAACGCGGCTCCGAAACAACTAAAACATTAGACGTAATACCAACAAAATCTTTACTAATTAAAACCCAACAGTTGTTTATTCAACGTTTCGCAGTTCGCAATACCAGGCGAGCAGGGCCTAGGAGGCGAATAATTTATATTTAATTTAAACAAGACGACATTGGTATTCGGTATACGAGTGCGTAATTAAAATTCCCGCGGCGGTGGCGCGCCCCGAACCCCTGCCCCCCCTGCACCCCACCCCTCGCGACAGTTTTCGCGCCAATTTCAACGCGCCCGGAAATTAATTGTGACAGGAAGACGCGGCGGTCACATCCGGCCGCGTTCCGTTATACGCATTGAATTATCGGCCAGTGTGTCCTGCACAATAAAAATATTCAGAACTGTCATAAGTCCACAGGTCGCACGGAACGCGAAGTCCGATTTCATTTCGCATCATTTATTTTAAACGTTATGTAAATTTTTCAAACCTACAAATTAGAATGCACAGGAATTATTTATTTTGCCAACATCAACTCAATCATTTTTTTCTGAACATCTTTCTGTAATTAACACTTATAAATCACGGCGCAATCATTCGTCGTGAGCAATCCCAGGAATAGCCGTGGGCGTCTCCAAAAACTAGATATTTCAAAACATCGAATTCCGAGTTAACATGATTTATCGATAACGATTACTTAAAATACCATGACATGTCACAAAACCGGTCGCTCGTCGATGTAATCGTGACCTGACTGATTATTTCCATCGTTATAAAACCTTATAAACTCGGTGACAATTAATAAGTGTCAAGTTTAACATTTAATTAAATATAAATCGATAAAATCATCATAATCCATAGTAATGGCGGTGCATTAACATAAGACGCGCGAATGTTTTGAAATTTTTCAAAAATGGAATGTGTTCGAATTAATCCGTATTGCGTTATTACGTCATCGACAAATGTTTGGATTATTATAATCAAATTGTTACCTACTTAAGTTTCAAAGAGTTGCTTCTAAAGGGTCCGGTCCCACTACAGGTAGTTAATATAAACTTTTACCGCCATACTGGGGGAAAGTACACTAAACAATGATAGATGGGATTTCTCTCTCAAAGTTAACAACGAAATAAATAGTTTTCATTACCTACGAACTGTTGACATAAAAGGACATTATTTCACACGTGAGAATCATACTTAATAAAGACAACATCCTTTTATGGCGTTATAGCAATAAAATTATTGCAACTTCGTAGTAAGTAACAACCCTTAACTATCCATAAACAATCTAATATACTTTTAACAGGCAAAGGTCTTACATTGTCAATGCCGATTATTCGAAAAAAGTAATCGATTTTTATTATCGGCTACGAATTTCACGCGAGGAACAATTGTTTGGTATCCGCTGGCATCTGAGCGAGAGTCGTTCGTTACCAGCGTTAAGGGCCTCTAATGGCCTCCACTGAACTCGAGGCCCTTAAAATTTTAAACATCCTTTTATTTATAGAGGCTCGACCGATATCGAGCCGTCGGATCTATTCGTTATGATTCGATTTTTCACTTTCTTGTTAGGTTTAGAGTTTCGTGAAAAATTGGCACCTTTTATTGGTTAGTATCACGAGACTTAAAGCTAAACAGCTACATGGAAAATAGTCAAACTTAGCAAAACTTGCAACATTTCTTGCAAACCTTACATCTCCATCTTAAGCCATTCCCACAGCGTCCCACCAGTCATCATTAGGAAAAAAAACCACCCGACTTCCCGCCCACGAACGAAACCCGTCATAAATCGGTAAGTCGTTTAAAACGGTTAATTGCAGCCTGATTTATTAACGTCACCGTGCCTTATCTATGGATCAGACGACACAGTCGTTAGACCATACTATATAGCTGGTATTTCATCAATTTGTATCGCTTGTAATTGCATTGGATCTAGATATTAGACAGACTAAATTAGGAACAGGTAGCTACAGTTTAGTCCTATTGCTAATAACAATGCGCACTGCCAAGTCGAGTGAGCATTTGGCAGTGTAGCGCAAATTGTGCTGGGTTTTGGCAGTCATTGAATGTTCTTAATTCGTCAATCATTATATGCGTTATTAATTATGAATTATTACCTATTCGTCATTAGAGTTCGGTATAATTACATGGTTGTTGACGCTAAAATAATTTAGTCTCACCAGGTGTATAGATCTGGTAAGAGGATACTATTGGATGTAGCCCAAATAACCCGTGGAGATTTATAGATCAACAGTTTGCCCAAAAATGACGTATACAGTGATAAATCATCAGCATATTCATGCTCTTGCCCATATTGTTTGGGATCAACGAAACACGTTGTTTTATTCCGTTCTCTCCGTCAGTCTCTCATTCTTCTTTCAAGTGATGATACATCCACACAGCATTACCGTTGAAAGCGCTAAAGCATGAAACACACATTAAATACTAATAAGAACATGACTTATAGATTCCATAGTGCAACCGTACAATGCATTCAACACATAAATTGCACACAACGGTACTGTATTCACACAGGTGCTGGCGCTGCCGCAGGATAACTATGCGTCGGGACACGTCCTACTTGGTTATTAGTAGAGGAACAATGCCCATATAGATACTTAGGTATTACTGTTCTTTGACTTTAAGAGAAAACTTTTGATATAGAAGGGTTTTTTTTTGCAAATGCAGTGATTTCTACTTGCAGGGATATTAAATCCGGCACTTGTTGTAGAAAGTGTGTCAATAGAAACCTTGATTTATTTACTTTTTAGGTACAATTCCAAAATTATCATGGACTTGCTGTTTAATTATCATAAAATACTTTTACCGCGTTAATCTCCCATTTTGCAAGTAAGCGATTGAAATTAGGAGGGCAGTGCTAGGATGTGGTGTAGGAAAATTTTGAGACACCATCTTTGTGTGATTTTCGTTGCTGATTCTCAGCCAAATTTGTATGAATCACTTTTGATTTTGATGTTATCTTTCAAGCAACCTGTCCTAAGTGTGTGCACTAGGAAACAATATATCAAGCTCCATTCATATCTGCACAAAGTTGACCCATTAAGACCGCCTACCCAATAAATAAAATCGTAAACTCAAATGTCTCGAGACTTATGGTAGCACCACTCCGTCCATTAATATAATGTATCAAACAAAACGTCCAGTTTAAAAACATCGGAAACGATACGCTCTGAGAGGCTTCTCGATCAAACTGTTTATCTAGTACATTCCCACTCGGACGTTATAAATTACGTTCTATATGCACAGGGTTGCCAATTGACAGTGACAGTACCAGAGACAATTCACTTTTTTCGATCGGCTCATTTGAATTCAAATTAAGTATTTTTAATTGGCAACCTTGAATTGGGAAGATTGATGAGCCTTTAAATTTTCAAGGTGCAGTTGCAAAAAAATGGAGCCAAAATGTTGAAATGTTACAATTTTAATAAACGAAACACGACGCTAAATCACTTTGTGACATGTTTGATTTACGCAAAACACCAAAATGTTAGTTTTCGAAATAATTTATTCGACAGCAGACATTAACACTGCGAATTTTAATTGCAAATAAAAGTAGCATCACATTTTTGTCAGACCGGCTGACCATTTGGTTTTAATCGTTAACTTGATTAAAGACTGATGCACGCTAGAAACTGTAGGGACAATCAAAAGCCTTATCTGTCCGTAAAAAAGGCAAAAAGCCCTCGGTCCGACCATTGTTAGCGTACGATTGCGACAGCGCGATTAAGCAACGTGCACAGCTAATTCGACTGAGGTTAACACGCAAACACACCATCATAGTATGCAATAAACCGAATGTAAACGAAAAGGAGATGTTTTGAATTAGTTCCCATGTTCTTGTCTCTGGCTGAGTGGGCTATTCGTTAGATGATCATTTAAATGGTGGTAAATATTTGCGGAATTATCCAGGCTGTTTCTAATAAGAGTTGAATTTATTGTTTCTTTGGCCTTTCCAATTAGGAGCAAGGTAATTTCAGGTGGTAGGAAAACGGCTTTAGATTTAGGATTATTACGTACACCCCTAAGATCCATCTCTGTCTGCACTTTCCTGAAAACAATTTGCGTCATGTACGACATTTCTGAACCTTGTTGGAAATCGAGACCTAAAACTCATGTCCGTGGAAATGAAGACATTTTTAGGTGACGTCACCGCGCGTCAGGTGGCCGCTTAGAATTCTGATCCGTCCATCATTAATTTGACAAATGGGCGCGCGAGGTGATGGCGGACGGCGGCGCGCGCCCCATCGCGTTCCTTCAATTTATTTGAATTTAACATTCTGTTTTTGCGATAATTCGCCTAACTTCCAATTATGTTTTTAATATGACGTGTTGAACGAACTTCCCATTTTATTTGTTTTGTCTATACTTTTACGTGGTTAAAACGCACCCGTAAATGGCTTTCTGCAAATAGAACGCATCGCATGTCAAAATTAAATGGCGCGCTTTCATAATTCGATTTTAATATTTTTAATCCGTATTAATTCACGTTCAGCTAACATAACATGACGCGTCTGTAAACAGAATTATAAAGCTTTTTGTTATATTTATTGTGATTTCCGTGTTGTAAAATTGTATTTTATTTATCTAAACGAGCCATGAAATGTATGATGGGCGATTTGTTTATTTTGATTCAGTTTTCCGACTTTCATGTGGGCAGTAAGAACGAAAATATATCAAATGTTTATTGATCGTTTTTTAATAAATGTGTTTTTTTTATTGTATTGTTGCAATGTCGGTTATTACTAAGTGTTCGATTTCTCATGTCTCCGTCGGAATAAGTTGTTTAATCAATCGACTATCAATCATTGTAAGTTGTCTTCTGCCGTCTGAGGATTTTCCAGCTTGGAGCGTTTTGTACAGATATTGCTTTCAACTTTTGGCGTTTGCTGAATTTACTTACCTACCTACAAATGGTGACAACCTTCCAGTTTCTCCTGTACAAATGGAAAATAACCCGAAAATATAGCAACAATGTCTTTTTTGCTATATTTTCGGGTTATTTTCCATTTGTTTACCTTAATGTCTTAAGGTAGGGCTTGAAGATAAATGAGAATGATCCGTTATTAGAACAAGTACCAGGCGAGCATACAAGACGGGAGTATTTGGTGCGACCCGCATCGGCCACACGCAATCCATCACTGCACCAAATTAGTTCACGCGCCGGCCGCAGCAGCCGCACCGGCGCTACTGCCGCACTCATTAGCGGTCGCTTGAAACCCTGCGCTCCTGGTGTTTAATTGTTATCATCATTAAAATATTTCCGTTACTTTAGTGTCGTCATCACGTGGTTTAATGGGGAAAAGGCCTGTAAAGCAAAAACCACGAAATGGCTTAATAACCATGGCTGGCATGGCGGTAAACAAAATCAATTAGCATTACTGCTCTTAATAAACATAACGATTCGCTTTTAGGGCAATCCTCAAGTTTTGGTCTACAACAGGGCAAAGCTGCCTTCCTCTCCCTTTTACAACGATCACTCGATCAGTCCTCAAAGTAGACGCAATAGCTAGCTCACTTTATAGCAACCTACCCAAAAACACAGTCTCCGCTAATTTCGCTCCGGAAAGCCAATCTTTTATTCCCAACCTTACCTGTACCGACAAAATTCAAATTCTCCGCCAGATGTTGTCCATAAATAACTGTTTGCACCTCAACCCTTCGGGCTGTAGTACAAAATAAATTCGGCGCACACGTCACCAATCAAAGCAATATGGCGCCGGGTCGGCTATTATCGCAATTGCATGTTATTCCGCGACCCTGTCTTGGGCTAAGGGCACGAAATCCGTGGGTCAGGTAGCGATTTTTGGATTTATTGCCGATGATTTTCAAAACTGTTCTTTCCTACTGGTAAAAGCTGGAATTGTATTATCACCCATGAAATCTTGATTTTTTGGCCAAAAAACACTAAGTGTTCAAGATCAAACTAACTTTAAAACACCAAAAAACAAACGTGAAACGTACAAAACGGACGCTCACTGTCTTCTGTCATGTTCTCTGCCCTACATTTCTTTTGAAAGCAAGACATCTAAACCTATCGTTCTTGGTCCATATATTTCTATACTGGAAAGCACATTTATTTTATTTTATTTATTTATTTTTATTGGTTCACCAACAATTGTTTACACAAGTTGTATGCTTAAGGTAACATGCAAAAATATAAATGCAACAGTGCAACAATCACTTAAAGGTAAACTCCGCATGCATAAAGAAGTTGTACAATTTATAATATTAATCTAATTTAAAAAGAACAATAATAATAATAATCTAAAGGTCTAACTAATTAACATAACATTTTTAGGAAATTTATATTTTACATAAATATACTCTAACGGGACGAAAAGTTAAACTATTTAGCAAGATGCTTAAAAAAATTGGCTTTCAATTTGCCCAAACTATCAAAGTGCAAATCAATTTGCACTTTGATACACATAATATAGTTAAGGATCTTCCCTTCATAAAACCCTCTCCTTTCTTTCTTCTTCACTTGAGATTATTTGGAACTGTATTGGACATAGTATGTCCAATAACTTCGGTCGTTCTCGCTCACCGCTAACCTCGGGGCCACGCGTAGCAAGTGTTTTACACCATCTGCGACACTTTGAGATATTTACTGCCGATTTATGCCGCCTTGGTGTCTAATTAGTCGACTGTTAATTGTACCTACAGCCTATTAAATTTGGAAACGCGAATATTAAAAGATGGTTCGTATTTAGATGTCCCACTGACAGAAATTATGATAGGATATTTATTTAAACTAAAACATCATGGAATACGGATCATTTAACATCACCTAACATCATTCTGTCTATGATCGCTTCGCATTTCCTGATCCTGAAAAACCAAGGCACAAAGCTTGAAGTACAGTCATGGTAGCACAAAATCATAAAATCAGAACGTCCGTGGAAACTCAAAACAAAATAAATCGATGGCGCGACACAGTCGGGTCCCCCTCGCAATCGCAGAATAAAAACAAATCCGTGTGCCCCGACAATTAACGCAGTACCATGTGTTACTCAATCCGTGTGATGAGGACCCAGAAACTGGGGGTCTGGGGGTCGGGGGGTCGAACTGGCGATATATTGCGCCCGGTAATTACACCCAGCGGCTACCAGGCTGCCATAGGATTAAGGAGCTATACGCCTTAAAATGAAGCATTTTCCGCTAACGTAATTTATTAGAGGCGATTTTTGCTTCTCCACTTTATGTAGCTCTGGTAAATTAATACTAGTGCGATTTATTGTTTTCACTTTTGTTGTTGTTGACTTTTATTTTTGTTTGGAAAATGGTTTAGTAATGGACAGCGTGGAAAGTTAAAATTAGAGGATTTTTGGCTTATCAAAACATCAACTGTAATTGTAGTTTTAGGCGCGCTCTGAAAAACTCTCACGTAACTGCAGACACAAACAAAACATAGGCTTCCTCAATTAAAAGGATACAGTTTTTAACAAACGCTAGCAGACAAAATAAAACTCCCTGTCCCCTTTACGAAACCAAGCCATATTTTTTGTACACAACCATGACAATAAGTACAATAACGCTAATTCACGTCTAATAACCAAACATCCTTCGAGCGCAAGAGTCCATTACGAAAACAACATAGGCAATATCCTTAACAATCTCTATACGCCTCCTGATCCCCTGGTTATAATATTTACTGGTCACACCTATAATTGCCTGATTTAAGGCAGTTTGTATGCGCTGGCGACGGCGGTGGATTTCATGAAAAATATTTATTGTCCGCCCGGACTTCGTGGATTAGACGTATTTGTACGTGACGGAGTCGTTTGGACCTTTTGTTTTTCACGACGAGTATTTTTCCTGGTTGTTTTTGTAAATGTTTCAGTTTTAGTAAGTCCTGGCAAAAGATTTTGACAGATTCTATACCATAATTTTGCGTCCAAAACAAACTAAAACATATCTTAAATGTATGGGCAATCAATCACCAGGGTAACATAGCTCTCCGGATATCTCAGACATCAAAACGCGATCCGTCCGTCGCCGTCGGCCGGTATCCACACTGGATTTGTCGGATTCCGTCAGCATTTGTTGCGGAATCCAAGTATTATTCACCCTTTTGAGTCTCTGTTTCGTCTGGCAATGTTTGGTTAAGCTCACCGGGATCCTTTTTGTAGTGGGAATATCAAAACAAAGTTCTTAGATTACGGTAATCCATGAGAATATTTCATCAATATTTGTATTGTTTTCCAACTCTGCCAAGTTGTTTTAATTATTCTCCTACTTCCAAATAATGAAAAAGCAATTTGGCACGTAAATAAATAATTACCAGAGGTTCATACGTACCGCGCAACTTTGTATTTTGAACCAATTACTTGGGCAATATGTTATATGTCTGTTGAATAAGTAATCTCATCGCGAGTGGGACGGCGCGCGGGACGCGGGATGGTGGGACCCGATGCGCGCACTGCATTCCCAAATTAACTGTCACTATGAATTTTGTACGAACGCTGGGATATTCTTCCGATTGCTTTGTGATTCGATTAGTTTTTGTGATAATTGTTGTGTAATTACCGCTTCGATACGCACCCGTAATGGTTAAATACGCAGCGGCGCTGTGAAGCGATTGAAAAATAAATTATTTCGTAGGTTGATGGTCAACTTTTTAATTAAAATCCGAGTCAATCTTTAGAATCATGTAAAGGGCAGAGGAAATACAAAATGAACGAAGTGATGTCTCTGTATCCCAAGTAGGTACTTTCATAAACATAAAAATCATCATAAATTAACCCTAAAGCGAAACATACGAAATTGACGGCAAGCATACAGTGCGAGGGTTGAGGCCGAACTATCCCTTGCAAGGGTCCCTGTAATTACTTGAACGAAACATGGCTGTGCGTCCGATGCGTCTAATGTGTTGTTAATATCAAGATTAGTTCATTAACTCTTCATCCGCCGGGCCCGGGGTCCATAACACCCCGGTCCGCCGGGAGAGGGGTCCCGGCGCAAAAACGGCAAATTTTACGACTCTTAAGAGGGTATCTGTTAAATCGCGCTTTGTATTAATTTTGACGGCGACTGTTACTGTTATTTTGATGTTTTAGTTGCAATTAACTGTGAGGTTTCAAGATTACATGGCTTAACCTTTGTTTTCCTTGTGTAAAATTATAATTTCGTGCATTAGATAGAGGGTTTATGGTTTAACATTTAAATTGAATGCCTAATGTAGATCCTTTGATTAGCAAATGCATTTAAAGTTGCTTTAGAACGTAAAATGATCATGAGAAAATCCATGTTATTCAGGAGCCATTTAACCCAAAAATGCCATTAAATTCTGAATGCAATCATAAAAAACCAACGTTCAAAATACATTGTTTTCCGCATCATAAAAGTAATAAATCACAAAATTCATGAAATTCGAAGCATAGTTCAACAATAGAGCTACACACATTTGACATTACCGAATTTGCATTTCTATGTGTGTTTATTTTATTTGTGACAACGGTCCGGGCGATACCAGGGGCACATAAATCATAAGCGATCTGGATTTGTTCGGAAGGGTTGGCGATACAATTGTTTGATGCACATTATTGCACATGCGCGTGATATATTTGTTTAGTATGCAAATGCGACTAATTGTAATAAGATTTGGTACATTACCGCGTCATCTGAGCTCGGAGGGGACGTTGTTTTTATTTTATTAGGTGCTGTATGGTGGAGTGTTGGCGTTGCAATTGTCAGAGTTGATTTAGTAGTATTAAACAATTACATGTTTGCTACAAGAGAAGTTTTTGATTAATTTCTGCAACTTTCGTTTATGTCTTCGTTACTCAGACACTTTCAAAGTCCGGAAGGTTATAGATAGTTTTGAACCACCGTGACCCTAGGTGAACTAGGAAAGTGATAAGAATTTAACCTACTATGGCTTAAGTACTATACATGAACAACATTGTTCTTAAAAAAAGTTTCAAAAAAACCAGCCCGAATGCTGTCGCTGGGTTCCGAATAAATAATATAGGGATAGAGGAAACACATCCCACATATTATAATTAGTAGAAAAATACATCCGCCCAAGAGAATCACATTACGTAACGATAATAGGGGCGGGCCACTCGATCTCATGATGTCCTGGTACCAACTTATTATTGCAATTGCTAGATTTCCCCGGCTTTTCCCTAAATAGGGAAAGTTAAAAAGGTGATTTGATCCGGCAAGCACGTTCCGGGCAAAGGGGGGTTGAAAATAGGGATGGAAGTCGACCAACGTACCTACACAGTATAAAATTTAATTTCGACTTCCAAGTTTTTGGATTTTAATTACCTGAGAGCGAATTAAATAATGAGTATGCGGGGTTGAGTGGAATTCCTTCAGTTAACGCTGAGAATTCGCATTTCGTGAGAAGTCGACGTCGAGGGGTTGGTGTAATTTATAATTTATCCTTACTTACTTGATTTGGAATTACAATATCACGTAAGATTACATTTAAAAGGACTCCGTAGGAATTCATTTGTTGAAGAACACATTCGGTTGGTAACATATTTCCTGACGTTTTGACTGTTCATGCATATTTTGACTTAAATTGACAAGTTGTTTTATACTGACGTCTTCTTCCCATACTTTTTCATGAATGTAGAGTAATGTTTTCTGATACAATTATCTGTAGCATTTTCTAACGTCACATAAAACATTAGCTGCCTCAATTACCTTCGTCATGGCGTCGCAAAAATCGGTAGTGCGGGATCTTAAGCCCTGGGGGTGTACGAACCACCCCGAATTAAGCGTTAATTAGGGAAAAACGGTATTTATTACCCCCAGGTAATAGCTCACTCTACCACCTGCTGTTTATGTAACTAAACACAGGAAAAACTTTATTTTCTCGCCCGTTCCGTTTATTCCTTTTAATCGTCTGAGAAAATTGGTTTTATGTTTTGTTTTTGAGATTTATTTAATGTCGCATTTAAGAAAGTTGTGATTGGTCTCTCCTGGAAATATTTGTGGTACAAATTTTTTTTCATCCCCCCCATCTCGGAAAGAGTATTTTTGCTCTTCGATATCTGAGTGCAATAGTATATTTTATAACGAGGGACTAAACGAAGCCATTATATACCCGAGGTGGTTTGACTCCCGAGCTTGCGAGGGAGTCATTAAAAAGCGAGGGTATATTAAGTTGGCGTTTAGTCTCGAGGTGCAAACTGTACTTTTCACTTCGAGTGCGAGAAAAATAGTCATTTAAAACCGAACAAATTTACACTCGACAAAAATTTTGAACTGAGCGGTCAGTTTTTTCTTCTATCAGGTCAGTCACAGATTAACAATTTAAAACACAACACAAACTCTCAACATTGTCGCAATGAAGATGATCCACACTCCACAGATAATTAGTACCTACATTACTGCAGACAAACAACAATATTTTTTCTCGCGTTGAAGAGTTCATTTGTTATTTTTTTTCAATAAACCGCTTTCTATTTGCAAGCCAATTCGAAATTTAAATTTAAATAATACCTTTGATCCATTAAAAAAAAAAAGTTACTGCTTTGTGACCATGTTTCAGAGTAAAAGATCGTTCCATTTTTAAATTACTTTTTACTCCCTAGGGAATAAACGGTCACTTTAATCCCGCTTCGTAGGGCTATAATGGCGTACTTTTAGAGCATGAGAAGTGAAAAAGCCGTTTTTATCGTCTAGTCTAGAGGATAAAGTAAATTTGAATTTAGAGCATCGTGTGCACTAAGTATGTGAATTCAAAACATAATTAAACCTATTTACTTCTACCTCCATGGTGCCGAATTTATCATACATTTTTTTTTATTTGTATAATAACTAAGACTCGGAACCTTCTTGGTGTACTTTTTTTAATTTGTCAGCGCTCGCCATTTTTTTTCACGTCATATTGTTAACACCTTAGGTTAAAAAAAAGGAACTTGAAAACAATTGTAAAACCTAAAATGACCACTCATTATCTAACGACGAGGAAGTTTATTTGACGCCAACAGAATTAACTGAATTTGTTAATAATGCGCAATTTTTTTGCGTTTATTCATTTCCTCGCTGAGGTGGGATGAAAACTTACGTGTCGCACTCGAGTGCAAAGATTTTTCACCTCGTGCTCTTTTGATTTCCTCGCTAACGCTCAAGATTCTAAGTATTGAATCACTCGCTGCGCTCGTGACTCAATTCTAGAATCTTTCGCTTGCTCGGTCATCAAAATTGAGCACGCGGTTAAAAAGCAACTTTTCACTCTTGTATAACAAATAACTATGACAGGTTAGGATTTTTTAAGAGAATAATTACGTATAAATGACCAAACACGGTCTTGTTTGGTCATCCAATATGAAGCATTAATCGCAATACAATATTATTATGTTGAATTACTGTTCAGTTCGTAAATTATGATACAATATTCATACCAAAGTTAAGCTAGTTTCGAAACATTTAAATTACAAACACGAACTGAAATTTCCACAAAACTTTTATCGGACACCCTCTTGTCCAGGGTAAATCCCAAAATCGTAATCCCGAGGTACTAGGGCGACATAGCTTATCGCCGGTGGCCGGAGCCGACGCCAAATGAAGGCATTAGTTTTCATAAAGCCGGCCGAGATAGCCCCCGGTCACTCCCTTCTGAGGGATGCTCTTCTAGTACCTAGCTTGATATATTGTTCAATGATATTTGAAACCTTTTTGATAAGCGAATCTAAAGTTATTTCAGTAGTCGGTACGGTTTCCAGATAATAGTCATATATCTTATCGTGTCGGAATATTTTTAGTATACAAGAAAATCATAGAATTTCTAGGAATACGGAATAACGATATCAGTTCAAAGAGTCTTGATTTTGGATACACCTCTGTGATAGAAAAAATATTGTACAAACGATATGGAAAATATGTGTTTAAAAGAAAATTAACTCTGTAACATCGTTCTCCTGCCCATTTTCCAATCTATTTAGGCTCCGCGCAGCAAGTTTACTTTTACCATTCTGCTCTATTACTCGTCATCTCAGTAGTGACCCAAACTTGGTTACAAAGTAACTTGGTTACAAAGTTACCAAGTTTGAAGAAATCTTTGGGATCATCTTGCAAAATACGGGTTCAGCAGAATTCGACATAATTCATTACGACTTGCTTGTTTTTCCCGCCTGTTTGTGCGAAGAACTTTTGCGGAAACGGAAAACTAAGATTATGCTGATATGTATGTAGATAATATAATTGAATAGCGTTATATATTATGTGATCGTATCTATGTGTGGATGTTAATCCTGACTGGGGTAGCATGTTTGTTAGGAGTCTGTGAAGTGACTGAAACTTCGCCGGTTATAAGTGACAGCGCAGTGGAGTCAGTGGAGAGCTTAGTGTGTTGTTTCGAATAATGCAACATACTATGCCACCATGAGAGCCTAGTAGGTACACGACAAAGTAAACTGACATTCTAGAAGCGATAATATCATGGAACAGTCAAAAATATTTTTGGATTGACGACATTAGCTATCAAACAGATTACGTCAATTTACAAAATACAAAACGCACGCCATAGCTGCTGAACTGATTTCGGTGTTCGGCATACAATTACTGGACCATAGGATACTTTTTATCCCGTTTGCAGGATTCCGTGGGATACTTTCCAACCTCTACGTATAGCAGCCAGAACTGCTACTTAATTAGGAATTACATAATTAAACTTGTGTTTTTATTAATATGTCTTATTCTGTTTGTTTCAGGTTTATCAACGCGAGACGTAGGATAGTGCAGCCAATGATAGACCAGTCAAATAGAGCAGGTAACATTTTTCTTATACAACGGCCTACCTAATGTTAATTAAACACAGGTGAAGCAGATTTTCTTTGCAAGTTAGAGACGACTTTCTCCATTTATGAAAAATTAAATTAAAAAAATAAAGACCATCGTCTTATCAATGAGGGTAGGTAAAGTCAGAAAGAATTGCAAATAGACTATCACATAATTCCAAATCAAAACTGTAATTCTTTGGCATTTGTCATGAATGGTAAATTGAAGCAGTGTGCTGTGTGCCAATTTGAAAAAGAAACATTTCCCTGCTATTATACCAAAAATACTGTCTAGGGACGTCAAATCATCTCTTTAACCCCAACTACTTTCCAAAAAAGTCCCAACGGTAAAAAATAAGACTTCAAACGTCAATACCATTCGATATCCAAAATTCAAGACGCCAGCCATTACAAGGACATTAACGCGTTCTGACCGCGTCACGTATCGCTCGGACATTTCAAATTCTCCGAGCACGCCCCCAAACGACTTTGAAGTCTAAAATCGAGTTTGCTGACCACAAAGTACGGAGTGGTTCATAGAATATGCAGGCCGTCGCATGCGGCCAGTAACGCCGCCGTCCCATGAGGATGTTCTAGCTTTTAGCGCTGACCGCCCGTGGAATTATGACTGCCTGGTACGCCCCAGCTGCGTTTAGAAAGTAGATTAGATAGAATTACTTTACTCTGAGGAAAATAGAGTGTATTGTTTTTGAATATCGGTAGTTTGAACCAGACCTTTGGAAGGATGTTCTTTATTGAAGATCTTTCTGTGTTTGGCATATATCCTCATCAAACTAAACCACTACCTACCTATGTGATTACATCTCTAAGTAATACTACTTTTAATTTCAATGTGCAACAGGCAATTTAACAACAAGAACGATTTAAAACGCTTGCGAATCACAAAACCAGCCAAAATACCCGCCGATAAAACCTTTTTTTTACCCATCCCGTCGACAATATGGAATAGAATTACAAACGACCAATTCTATTTTTACTTTGTAATTGTAGCACAGTCCATAAAACGTTCCCGGGTCCCCCGTACGTAGCCAACAAAAATTCCGTCCGGGGAAAAAAAGGACGTCGCAGAAAAAGGGCTTACTCCTGCGAACGCAAGAAGGGTAAAAAAGAATAATGTCCGAATTCGTTGACCCGTCCCGAGCTATCCATCACTCGCCCCTCCGTCGACTATCGGCGATGTATGCTACCCCGGTACCTTTATCTAGATGTGTGGATGTTGCCCCCCTTTTCTATTTCAAGATTAGAAACGGGGCATTTTCTTCATTTCTTGTTAATTTCGTTTATGAGAAAGGAGACAATACATCAGAAGTTTCAATCGAAGGTTTCTGAATTTTCTTACCTACAACAGATTTATAGATTACCTATCGGGCATTCATTGTTGTTATGTAAAGCTTTGGATATGAGAAAGAAAAAAGTTCTTTCGAAATAGGTCTGTTTTCTTTTAATCCAGTTTTTGTGTTAGAAATTGATTATGAACTGCACTGCATATAAATCTTATTTCCATGCATGTGTGGCATCTATGTGTTGAAAATTTTTACACCATCACCAGTTTGAAAAGTGCATTCGTTTTCCCAATACAAAATGCTATCACATTAAAGTTACCGGGCTGTCAGCACTCAAATATCTCGACACCAAACACCGGGAGTACATAAACCGGGCACAGTTCTAAATCTCGCGAGCCAAACGGGCGGATGTGGCCGCCCGGCCAAGTTTGCCGACGACGGAAAATGGAAAAACCGGAGGGGTGGAAGGATAGATGGAAAATTGTTTTGGCAATGGACTAAAGAAAATGGCCACCGCATTTCCTGCGGTCAAGCCAAAAGGCGCTTTTCCAATCACTATATTATTTGTCGTGCGGCCTCCCTGCGTTTATGTATTCCTGGTGCGTGCGACGTGCTCCCGTGTTTCGTTTGCCAACCTTCTATTTGCAGCGATTCGGTTGGCTGATTTTCAGCTATTAAGTTTACTCAAAAATAATGTTTTCTGTATCTATCTCTCCGTTTTAATACTGCAGCCAGTCCAATTACTCATCACTCTCCTGCCTTTAAATCAATAGGGCAGCGCAGAATGTCTTCTTCGAAACTTTTCTATCACTCGTCATCTTAGCAGTCACCTCCTATCTACCCTCATGATTCTTCACACAGTCCCTCCACCGTTTCTTAGGTCTTGGACTATTAAATACTAATCAGTAATCATACTATTGGTTCCAAGCATGTCCCCACCATTAGCAGTACGTTAACACGGTCTATCTCAGTAGTTCGGCGTGTACACACGGTGTGTCGCAGCGCTAATGAATTTATTATAAGCGCATAAATTGCCCTCTGATGCGACCCATTACGTGCCTGACTGTAAATTACAATTCGTTGGAGCACCGAACGATCGTTTATTGGGCATTGAGCGAGGATTAAAATCCGTTCTCTCGTCACCGATGCATTTATTAAAAGCGAAATTAATATTCATATTTTTGGAAACTAGCCGATTGGCTTTGTTAACTCTGTGATCGAGGAGATGATTAACCGCTGTAGCTGTAATTAGACCTTGTCAATGTCCGGAAAAATTGTTTGGAGAGAAAATAATTAAATGTCGTTAGTGCTGTTTCATTAACGGGATTAATGTGGTTAATTAATAATTTAATATGAAACCCACTAACGTAAGTATTTTAAGGAATGCCAGAATGTTCTCATTCTAGCTACACTAACAAAATCAGCCGCATTTAGTATGACATCGTCAAGATGACTTCCTCCTAAATCATAGAATCCTGGCAGTTGTGCCCCTGTTTGGGCGCCCGTTATTGCTTCCTGCGGCCCTGGTAGGAGACACGCGCCACTGGTCCGACTCAATCACCCACTTTTGCATTGTTTGCGAAAAAAGCAATAAAATCATTCCGTGCAAAATAAAAGAAAAATGTCGTAAATGTTTTTCGACAAAAAAAAAACAAAGTTTATGATGTGAAGTCGGTTAAAGCTAAATAGGTAAAAAACTCATAATTTATCTAGTACTTATTTCAGTTTCTTTTTTTCATAACCACCATTTTTTTTTTATTGTGAAATTATTATTATTGTGTATTTATTATTGTATAGAAAATAATTTTACTAAATCCGTTTAGTAAGAATACAACAACAAAAAACCGGCCAAGAGCGTGTCGGGCCACGCTCACTGTAGGGTTCCGTAGCTTCCCAGACCATTAAAAATACCAACATTTTTCGTCAGCAAAAATAACTTTGTTTTTCATAGTATTTGTATGTTAAAGTTATCATTTGCGTTTTTTTGAAAAAGTGCTATATAACTCAAAAACTATTCAACTCATCAAGTTGAAAATAATTTTCCTAGAAAGTTCATATTTTTTAAACTTATGGTTCAAAAGTTAGAGGGGGGGGGGGACACATTGTTTTTGACTTTCGGAGCGATGATTTCCTAAAATATTAATATTATCAAAAAATGATTTTAGAAAACCCCTATTCATTTTTAAATACCTATCCAACAATATATCACACGTCAGGGTCAAAATTAAAAAAAAAATCGCTCCCCACTTTACGTCTGGGGGAGGTACCCTAATAAAAATGTTTTTTTAAATTTTTATTTTTGCACTTTGTCGGCATGATTGATATACATATTGGTACCAAATTTCAGCTTTCTGGTGCTAACGGTCACTGAGATTATCCGCGGACAGACAGACAGACAGACAGACAGACAGACAGACAGACATGGCGAAACTATAAGTGTTCCGTTTTTTGCCATTTGGCTACGGAACCCTAAAAAGACCTGTAACAAATATGCATTCTAAAAGAAAATATAGCTTCATTTTCAAGACACTCCCTGCAGTAAAAAATCCTCCAACAAGCCATTGTGAGAAACGCAATTGCAAAACTCAAGAAATCCGTTCAATTTTACCACAAAACTGTTATGGCTTCCGATTGCGATATATCCATGGGATTATCAATCGTGATGTAATGGTGTTCGTCCATTATAGTCGTCGATTTCCGACATCCTAGGGGTCTTTATGGCAGTACGCACCATTGCGCCTTGAGAGCGCGGGACACATACAGAACCACTAATGTATAAAACTTGACTATAGTTTTTCGATTACTTGAGATTTCTGAACAGAAACTGACAAAAGTTCTTGTGAAAAATATTGTGTGCGAAATTCTTGCAAAGAAAATCCGCTTTTGAAATTAATAAGAATTGTGCTATGCGAAAAGTTAAGTTTTACTATTTGGATCAACATCAAAGTTATTATGTGCTATTTGTAATTTGAGTCTTTTAAAATTATTCATGATGACATAATTATACAGTATGATTTTAAAATTTTGAAAAAAAAATCATTGGGCAACACGATTAAAACAAAACTTTTTATTAGATACTGCATGATGTTTAAAAATAAAAGAGGAGCTCGCGGCAAAATAAAAATAGCCGCTCGGGTCGATCTTTAGGTTAAGCCGTGCTTGCCTAGGTTAGTCTGCGGATGGGTGACCACCCTTACATACCAAGTTTCCTCCGTGCCTCGGAAAGAAAGTTAGGCAGTTGGTCACAGCTGTCATTTGTAGATCTGTGACAGTCGTTACAGAGGTAGTCAGTGGCCCGAAAAGTCTGACAACCAGTCTTATCCAGGGTTATCGTATTACCCAGTACTAACTGGGTTGTGGAAGTCAGATAAGCAGTCGCTACATGTAAAAAACTGATTGAAATTAGAACAATATTTGAAATTCAGTGTTACTCGTGTATTCTTGTTGGCAGCACCTTTTAATTGTTCATAATTAGTCCTTGTGCCAACTTCAAGATGTCTTTATTCACTCAATGAGTAAAAGAGCGTCTTATTCACTGTTATCGATGAATAAAATGCCCATTGTTGAGTGGCAATGGTAATATTTTTTTAACAGATACAGCATGATGTTTTAAAAATGATATGTCTTTTCTGTCTGTAACGACAATACCCAGCTAAAGCTGGTGATACAGTCAGCCTAATTAACCGGGCAGTATTCTACCCCTCAGTATTCCCTCACGCGGGCCCCAGCGGCGCGTACAGCCCGGAGGCGACCATGGGCTACATGATGGACGGTCAGCAGATGATGCACAGGCCGCCCACGGACCCCGCCTTCCACCAGGGATACGCGCATTACCCAGCTGAATACTACGGCCACCATCTCTAATGCAACCTGCATAACTTGTACATGTGAGTATGAAATATTCTTAATTGTTTTTTGATGGCAAACAAGCTGATGAAATGATCCTAGCCGTCTAAAAGACATCTTCAATTCCAGAGATATTTACAACACCAGAGGCAGATCTAACGTGTTTTGTATACACCGATGAGTTTAAAATATCACTATTGTACTATTGTCAGCTTAGGACACGCCGCCACTAGCTACTAATCCAAGCAAGTGCATACTCTACTAGAATGCTTCGTTTTGTGTGATAAATTTTATAACCAGAAAAGTATGAGCCGTCACAGGTCGCTTCTCACAATGCCGGAAGAGTTTGACTAAGGTCATAAGGTACATGTATATAATAGGATCTTGGGCAGCAGTTTTGCATTCGACTTCTTAAAGTTATGGGGTCATACACACTACTATTTATGTATCCCCAGTAAGTTCATTCTAGACCCAATTTATGAAACCTCCAGAATCGTGTCAAATATTTTTCATGGCAACTTTTATGCATTTTAAATTGTAATCGACCCATTTATAATTCCGAACACACTAAAATATTTCAAAGAAAGTCGTTGATATACGACAGAATTATAATTATGCTGTTACGGCTAACGCATAAAATGCATAATTAATGTTTAATATATTCAGTTGTAAATAACATAACGAAACGTCAATATATTTGTATTTTTATTTACAGATATGAATAACGTTGACATCGCGCGGGCTGGCTGTCCGTGAGCCACTGCCGCACTCGCCCAGGCTGAACAACGCCTAATGTGATACTGGCACGTGATAACTACAGGAGAACGATGCTACATGTACATAAAAAAAAACTAAAATAAAAAAAACGCGACATTTTTGTAATATTTGAAACAGTATACGATCTCCTAAAATTAAGTTTTGAAGTCAACTTTAATGGTTAAACTAAAAATGTAAATGTAAAACGCGAAGTGACATGGACGCTGAAACATAATGGTGCAATCACCTTTATAAATAACGGTTTTATCACTCGGAACAATAGGAGCAAAGTTGATGAATGTAACAATAATGTGGTTTGATAGTTATCGTATAAATATTTATAGCTAATTGTGTATTGTTATTACGTAAATATAAATAAATAATTGAATAGTTGTGTAAGTTGTAACTATCACAGTACTTGGGTCGCTGTCGACAGAGAGGTGAAATAGATATGGGACTTTTTTTTGTAAAGGAGTTGTATTAATAGGTTTTAGGTTTTTCGAAGCAACTTTCTTTGTTATTTGAGGAGCGGTGTGGGCTGCAGGCGACGCCGCGTGGCGGTGCAGGTCATCCACCGCTCGCTTGTCACAGATACTCGTCTGTCGCACTCGCCCGGTGTGCACCGCTCCTTACTATTTTCAAATGTATAACTGTAAATTGCGTTTACGTGTTGCGTCTGTTACCTACCAACTAATTTATTAAATGTAATTATCAAGCTCAAATTGTACATCTATAACAAATGTCAATTTCTTGAAAGTTAATTGTCCGCGTTTAATTTACAGAAAACATTTTGAATACATATCTTTGAATTATATATTTATTGTAATGATATTGTATATCGAATATCGTTTCTCACCTTGCCTTGGTGTTCGATAATGTAGCACAATTTGTAACCGATGTATACGAATCACAAAATGATATTTTACAATGTTAAAAAAATGAGATTTTTAGGTCTATTTTTTGTCTTGTGGATGATACCTGATATTGATTGCCTTCTATGTTACCAGGAGACCATACACTTGAGAAGATGTACAGATGAAAAAATAAGTCTAAAAAGTATAAAGGTCGTGTTCGACGAGAGGGAGCCAGTCTGTTGTTTATTTTTTAATCTGTAGATCTTTCACACATATAATATTTATAATTGTGTGATTTTCATGACTGATGAGAATCTGTGAGCTTCTCCTAGATTACAAATAACTCCGTGGTGTAAAAATGAACTTTTCGCGTAAATATAAACGAATAATTCTAAAATTTACTTATTGATGTCGCCACGGAATGACTTTACTGTGAGTGTTGATTATAAAATTAATGATGTTTTTCATGGAATTATTTGAAATTCAATGGTGGTGCTAACTTTCACCTAACCAGTAAAATCACTGTTGAATAAAATATGTAGATGAGAAACATCAAAAATAAAATTAGCCACTGTAAAAATGGAAATATAAATATCAAAAATGTATACGAATGTCGAAATGATCGCTCACAGTACAGTAGTAATTTACGATGTTTTCCAAAAATATTTCACGTGAACCACTTTATAGTAATGCGTTGCATTACGGCCTTATGTCATGTATACGAACGGGAGATATAAAATGTCATCATTGGTCCTAAGCTACGATAAACTTTGATAGCAAACTAAGTTATCCGAGAACAAGCTTTATTCTAGGCTAATTAAGACCACCATATTGTCTTTTAACTTGCAATACGACTGTTTGTGATGTTATTTAAAAAAATATATAAATATATTTTAGAATATTAGTGTATGTTTCATTTCTCATATTTTTTCAAATACCTGTTAGCGAAATAATATGAAGATTTTATTCATTCGTTTTAGTAATACGAATTTTAAAATGGAATAGTAAGGGTTTCCGAAAATATCTTTTCGGACAGTCGTATCGCAACTTATCGTCTCATTTTAGAAAAAAGTTTGTTAACTTTTGTAAATAATTAATCATCAAATATTATACATACGTCATTTTTACTTTGTATAAATACAGTTTGTCCCCAATGAAGTCTCAGTATTAAATAATTTGGAAAGAAAATATTATTTTTCTCTTGCAACACCGGACTTTGTTGATACACAATTATTATTGTTATTTGCATTGCGTGTAATATATTTTTATTAAGAGGAAAATCTTAAATAGTAGTTGTTAGGTATTAATGTATTAATTGAAGAATTTTATTTTGATTTTTCTCTTTATTATATATGTATATGTACATTATATATAATGATTTGAAAGTCATCAAGTTATTGTAAATATAGCTACTAAAAAATGGTGAACATGAGCGTCTGTCAGCGGTACATTTTCAATTCGATGAAAAAAAGTTAATTATATATTTGTATTGTATGATTTCGGCGAAGTACATATTATAAATAAAAACTATACGATTAATAGTGAACTGGTTTATATAAAATATGATAAAGTGACAGCTGACGCTGACGGGCCGTTGTGGAGGAAATCTGACGAAACTGTGTCGGCATTATGAATGCTACGAATTGTGTAAAAAATATTAAAAACTAAAAAAAATGTCTTGTTTCATTTTTGCATAACCTTTTTTTAAGCCAATTCAATATATGAAGCCAAGTTTGGTAAAATCATTGATTACAGTGTATGCAAACGTGCACAATTAAGAATTTTTGTACATTAAAATGAAGAAAACTATCAAGAAATTAACAAAATCGATCTGGTTCTTATAAAATCGGGTCAACAGGCCAATCTATTCAAAACACACCCTTTTCAACTGAATACACACAACTACCACTTCAACTCATAGACAAAACTTTCAAACTAACCTACAAAATGAAATAAAAAAACAAAAAAGTTTCGTTACCTCGTATGAATACGTTAAAATGTCTATAAATATCTTTGGAAACAGTCGTCGACAGAGCAAGGTGTTTGCCAACGGGTATAGTTTGCAACTTTCACAATTTATACGAAAGGAGACAAAGTTTATTGTTGAGCAGGCAACGTTTGCCCGAGTGATCGAATGTATTAGGAGGGGAGCAAGGAAGTGTATTGAAAAATATAATTTTGGGAATGGTGAATTAAGTATCTAAATTGACGCTATAATTGAGTCATCACTTTTAAAAGTGAAGTCAGCGAAATGAGAAATTTGAGTAGCTGACTTTTCATGGTTTTTGAATTATTGCAAATCTTTGTCTATATTATCAATTAAAACGACAAGGTTAGAACACGTCGACTGTTTGATGAACAAATAGAAAGTAATATTTTTAAATGATGGAACGAACAACGAATCTTTTAGACTCTATGATGTTTCTCAACGGTTTTTATCCACGATAAAAAATAAATCAATAAATTAGCAATTTGGAAAAATTACCACAATTAACAACAAAATTATAAAGAAAAACGTCGGAAGTGCATCCAAACTTCGAGTAAGTCTTTAATTTTAGTAATGCAAAGTGATTATGATGACATTCAATTACGA
Organism: Xestia ashworthii; assembly: GCA_950022955.1. Taxonomy (NCBI): domain Eukaryota; kingdom Metazoa; phylum Arthropoda; class Insecta; order Lepidoptera; family Noctuidae; genus Xestia; species Xestia ashworthii. Next base: position 2,172,896 of record OX465566.1, on the reverse strand, counting down.
GTATAATAAGTCTATAAAAAGCTAGAGCAATAACTTAGAGAAAAAATATCTAGAATAGGCGGTGAATGAAATACAATTAAAAACCTAAAAATATACACTTTTTCATATCAACATGAAAACTAACATTTTCCTCATAACAAAAATACGAATCAAATTAAACTAACAAAAAAAAAAGTACTAAGACAACGGAATCCTCGAGCGGTTGCTACGTAACGGCAGTGCTACGCGGCGTAGCGTTTCGTAGCGTTCGTAGCGTCGTAGCGGGCGTGGCGGCTCGAAAATGGCGGACGACATTGAGTAATGGCACACTGGGACGAGTCCAGTGACGCGTACTACAGGGCTGCCATGTTACAATAAAACTAGTGTTATTTTCAAATATGTAAATGGAACCTTAAACGATTTAGCTATGTTACCTGAAAGGAAGGTAGGTGCAAAAAAAAACTGTGATCTAAATATAATAGTTGATCACAGTAAGTATCTTTTTCCATTAAAATTGTTTTATTTAACAAGAAAACTCATCATTTTATACAGCATCACGCCTGTACTTTTTATTAGGGGTAGGTACATTACAATTACATCAAAGTTTCTTCATCATGTTCAAATGTTCATACATCTATGAACATTTACAATTAAACAGCAAACGCAATACAACATACATCCAAAAATCTACCAACAGCCTAAAACACGACACCGAAAAACATAAATTCCGTCCCACACAACCCACTGAACTCGTAATTTCCGCCGAACTCTGGCAACCCTACGTTTTTTCCTCGAAGCGAGCACAGTAAGCAACGCACCGATTGTATCGCTCGCGGATGTTTGCAGCGGCCCATTTGTCAACCTTAGCCCCCTCCTGCCCCTCCCCCCGCCTTCCTCTACTGGGGCACCCCGGCCCCCGGCGACAAAAGAAAAGCTTCAGATGAACACTGAAACTATATCAATTTATGTTGGCCTGGTACGAGATGTGCAGGAATGTGGCCCTTGTAGTATTTTTGGAGCCTGAATAGTGTCTGAAAAAAATATTTTCAATTATAATTGTGTAGTCCAGGGTCTAAACGTCAGTCTGCCAATATGGTCTAGATAACATAAAAGTACTAACTAGTACTACTAGGTATGAGGCCTTGGAGGATCGATTTTCAGGTCAACAAGTGTGATTGAGTTCTATCAGCAGCAATTCAGTAGCCGCCCCGGGGTCTGAATTTGTGCCGGGTTAATGTTAAGCTCACCCCCTTGTAACATGGAACTGATGTAAGTTGTATGATGGGACCACCCTATGCCTAACTCTTTGAGGATTACTAGCATCTAGCATGATGTTATTAAAATTATGATAAAATCGCTCCCAAGCACTAGAAAACAGTAAAATTATAGTGTGGTATAAGGTCTAAAAGTCAGCTATTTGGTATAAGGTATACAATTTCAGCTGGGTTTAAATAGAAGGACAAAAATCTAAGCGTGGATAGGTACATCACAGTTGCCAAGGAAAAGTTATTCTCCTACTTCCGACTCCTCCTTCCTAATTTTGTGACTACATTGTTGTGATGATATAATTTGCCATCGTCATCTACCTAGCCTTTTCCTGACTATAAGTATTAGGGTCGGTTTCAAGTCTAACTGGATGCAGCTGAATAGTATTTTACATGCTGCTTATCTGACCCCAACACAACCCAATTATTGAGTTACATTTTAATGAATAAAACTTATAGGTGGTTAGTGCCTAACCTGCCCGCTCAGCATGACCACCGAAGAAACGAGAGAGACTCGATTTGTCGACTCTCTGTCGTGTCTACGGTGGTCATGCTACGCGGGCTGGTGTCAGCGTTTTTACGCCGCTCATTCGCCTCTGGACTTGGCTTTACATGCCGTCGAGAAATATCTCCCAGGCAAGCTGGTTTCCTCACGATGTTATACAAAATTTAAAAAATAAGTGAAGATTAAAAATCATTTTAGTTATCTTTTACGAAAGTTTGTAAGGTTTGGATAGATGTTTGTTACTCCTCTACGCATAAACTACTGAACGGATTTGGATGAAATTTGACGCACAGATAGATTGTGATGAATAAATATAAATAATAAATATCGCTGGAAACTACGCAAGGCTTGTGTCGTGGACACCAGATAGTTGATATACTACATATATACTTTTTTGTTTGTAAATACATACTTATTATACATACGAGTACATATAAACATCCATGACTCGGAAACAAATGTCCATGCTCATCACACAAACATTTGCTCCTACCGGGATTCGAACCCAGGACCCTAAGAACGTAAGGCAGCCTCACTACCACTACGCCATTCGGGTCGTCAATTGAACTACCTACACTTCGGTCCTGTGGTACGATTACTGTACCTGTAACGTAAGCTAGTTCATCATTTGCATGGCCTTTTCTCAACTATGTTGAAGTCAGCCTCCAGTCTAACCGGATGCAGCTGAATACCAGTATTTTACATGGAGCGACTGCCTATCTGACCTCCACTACCCAGTTAGTACTAGATAATACGATACCACTTGGTAAGAACTGGTTGTCAGACTTTTTGGGCCACTCAGTACTTGTAACGACGACTGTCAAAGATATACAAATGACAGCCGGGACCAACAGGTTAACGTGCTTTCCGAGGCACGAAGGAAACTCGGTATGTAAGGGTGGTCACCCATCCACAGACCAACCACGACAAGCACGGCTTAACCTAATAATCGACCCGAGCGGCTGTTATTATTTAGCCACGAGCTAGTAGTTATTAGTACCGTAAGCTAGTTGCAGATAATTTAAAGATATAGGTATTAGGGTGTACTAATAGAGAGTTAAAGAATACTTAGGAATAGTACATTATGGTACAAGTGTGTAATGTTGGTGATTACCGCTGAGGCGCCATTGAGACCCGAGCCGTTAGGCGAGGGTCTTAAGAGAGCAGAGGACGGTAATCATCAACACACACGTGTATCATACGACGTGTATCATATAACAAAATTAATATTGAAAACCGTCTTAGCACGACCCTTTTACGAGCTGATGTACCTAAAAAGCCAATATATATATCTGAAGCGCTAACTTCTACAGCAAAACGCCTCCATTATCTGACAAGGGAGTTTATAAAAAGTAGTGCGTTTGAGCAGTCCTGGGTCGCAAACGGCAAAATATACGTTCGTGAAAAAGAAGGAATGCCCAGTAGGCTGATTAAATCCGAGGAAGATCTGGCTAAACTTCGCAAAGAGAAGTGACTAGTACCCCTGCTATTACCACAGCATACCATATTAACCAAAAATGTTACATCTCACCAATTATTGGATAACTCTAATTTGTGTAAAACTAATTCTAACCAATTTGTAAACAAATATTATGCACTTACCTACTCAAAACTAACATACCATACACATACAAAAACTTACCATTTTACATTTCAACACCAACACCCGTCAATCACACATCCATTGTTACACAATTCACTACCTTTCTCGTTAGTTAGTCACACATTCTCAATCAAATACATAAGTACTTACATACACCTTATAGGATCATACCCATGTCATAGCTCAGCATTACTCTTTTTTTGTGCTCTAGTTCCCTACTACAGCACTGATGCCAACGGGAAAACCAGGAAGATTATTTCTACCCTTTCTAAATACAGTAGTAAACAAAAAATGTACATATTGATATTTAATAAACAAAATTCGATAACAACCTAAATAACTTAAATAACTTAGACTCTGTCTCTGTGTCGGACTCATCTACCTGTGACTTGGACAATTGCATCCCGCCCAACCTCAATCCTATTCACTCGCTCAAAATCCTGAATCAGAACATTAGAAGTATTTCAAAAAATATAACAGGATTTCACACCATACTCGCGAGAACAAAGATCGAGTGGGACATTATAACGCTGACTGAATGTTGGCTTCCCAAAACACACTACATTCCAGACCTTCAAGACTACAATTGCTTCAAAACTGCAAACAACTTCACACAAAACGAGGGTATCGTCGTTTATGTTAATGAAAAAATTGTAGTCTCCGTGGAAGAACCCTCAATCTTGGAAGCCAACTGTCTACTAATAAAAATCGATACTAACACCATCCTTGTAGCAATATATCGGCCACCGGGATATAAAGATATTAACAAATTTCTAAATTCACTCAATTTGCTTCTGACAAACATCGCACACTGCAAAAATATAATAATCACCGGTGATATAAATATAAACATTCACGAACAATGTCTTGACTCTGCCTCTCAGAGCTACCTAAACTTATTAGCATCGCATGGTCTACTGCCTGCCCATTCACTGCCTACGCGTCTCCAAGCTTGTCTTGACCATGTAATGCTTAAATCCACTCTGCCAGCTTTCACCTATGTGGCTCACTCCGCACTAACCGACCACGAAACTGTCCTTTTTTTTCTAGTGAAGAAAGCCCCTAAACCCGTTATAAAACAAACAACAACCCGGATTAACCATGATCAGCTTGACGCAGAGCTAAAAGAACTTAACTTTGATCAAGTATATTGCACGCAAAATCCTCATGAGGCAGCCGAACGTATGACCAATCTAATTACACAGGCAATTGAGTCAAGTTCCAAAACCGTAAAAATACCTAACCGGAAAAAAATCATAAAACCTTGGCTCACTCCAGGCCTTCTACGATGTGTCCGACATAGAGACAACCTGCACAAAAAATTAAAAAAATCACCTGATAATGAAATTTTAAAAACATCATTCAATAGATACAGAAACTACTGTAATAAACTTTTGAAAAAAATTAAAATAGAGTATGAGAGGAACGAAATTAGCGATGCTGGTAACAACACCAAAAAACTCTGGGAAGCAATAAACACAATTTCAAACAGAATCAAAAAGAGAGACAACTCATCAGATTTACTAAATTCATATGCTACTCCCCAGGAGTCTGTTAACGTAGCCAATAAATTCTTCGCAGAAATCGGTAAAAATCTCGCGGAAAAGATACCTAGGTCATCTAATAACGCACATAACTCCGCCAAGCAAGATGTCGCACAATCTATGGTTCTTTTACCCACTGATGACGAAGAAGTTGCCAAACTAATAATGTCCCTACGTAACGACACTGCCGCGGGGTGGGACAGAATATCAAGCGGTCTACTAAAAAAACACATAGACCTTATTGTACCACCCCTTACATACGTCTGCAACCTTGCTCTTTCATCTGGCCATTTTCCCAAAGCTTTCAAAAAAGCTATAATACATCCAATCTTTAAGGGTGGGGATAGAGGCCGTGTCAACAACTATAGACCTATAGCAGTACTTCCTATTCTGTCCAAAATACTGGAGCGGATCATGAACAATAGGCTCGTAAAATACTTGGAAAATATTAAAATCCTCTCCCCCTCACAATATGGTTTCAGGGCGGGAAAATCCACGGCCGATGCAGTTCATGATCTGACCAATTATGTCATCACAAATTTGGATGCTGGACAGAAAGTTTTGGGCATTTTCCTTGATCTTGCGAAAGCTTTTGACACGGTGTCTATTCCTACCCTGATTTGTAAGATGGAAAGCATAGGAATCAGGGACGTCCAGCTCAAACTCTTTGAGGACTATCTGAGTGAGCGTACCCAGTGTGTTAAGATAGGGGATGCCATCAGCGACGAACGTGCGGTGACCTACGGCGTACCACAGGGCAGCGTATTAGCCCCAACACTCTTTTTAATATACATTAATGACCTGGGTATGCTCTCTCTTCCCAAAGGCAAAATAATAACGTTCGCAGACGACACCGCCCTTCTATTCAGCGCTAGCACATGGCACGATGTATACATGCAAGCTCAGTCAGGTTTCAATGTCGTGATGGAGTGGTTGCGTAGTAATGTACTCACTCTTAACGCGGAAAAAACGGTATACATGCCATTCTCTTTAAAAAATAATGCGTCAACCACACACTTTAACTCGTCTTACTCCATAGTTGCCCATACATGTTCCACACAAAATTTACACAATTGCACCTGCACCACCCGCATTCATAAAACAGACAGTGCAAAGTACCTAGGGGTTATAATAGATAGCACCCTAAGCTTCAAAAAGCATATCAACACTCTAAGCGGTAGGTTACGTAAACTTATATATGTCTTCAAGACTCTAAGACAAGTGGCAGACGAGAAGCTAAGGAAATCGGTTTACTTGGCCCTCGCCCAGTCCCTACTAACCTACTGCATAACGTCCTGGGGTGGTGCTACAAAAACTTCTATGTTAGAGCTTGAACGAGCACAGAGAGCCATTCTGAAGGTATCTTCTTTCCGACCTTTCCGATATCCAACGGTTTTGTTGTATAAGGAAGCTAAGGTATTAACTGTTCGTCAGTTGTTCATATTGCAAACGGTTACCAAACAGCATAGCCTCACTACCTTCGACCACTCACTCCCCCACAGAAGTAGACGATTCGATCCCATAGTTCGCCATCACACCCGGCTCTCGACTACTTCTTCCCAACGCTTCTTTTGCTACCTTGGTCGCTTTCTTTATAATAAGATAAATAGGATGCTCCCAATATATAACCTCACCAAAATCAATTGCAAAATTAAACTAAGGGATTGGCTCAGGGAGCTAAACTACGAAGAAACAGAAAAACTACTTTCTGTCCCAAAATAGACAATGTCACACATTCTGTTCCCCTCCCCAACACGCACTACACATACATTCACACATTCACCTTACTCACACACAGATACACAACTATACAGATACTTACCTACTAATAATACTAACACTGTGAATCCATAATTGTCATTATTTTCTTTATCTTTTTATGTTACTCTTATCTTTAAAACAAAAAACTTACTTATGCTTATTGTTCTTACCGCTTTAATTATTGCATTGTATATAACATTAAAATGTAACATTACCTAAGGGGTGGAGACCTGGTGTCCTGAAATACAGACGTTAAGTCTAGCTTAGGCACCAGTCTCCCACAGTATAATTATAGTTGTTACGTAATTTGAATTGATACCTGTATAATGTGCCTATATTGTGGTGAGAAATAAATCATTATTATTATTATTATTATTGACGTTTTTCAACACACTTGAGAATAAAATAATACTTAAAATAACTATAATTTCAACAGTGAAAACGAGTTGTGAATTTTTTTTCGCAATGGCGGGAATAATTAATCAGTTTTCCTATGCGCGCGCATCTAACAATGGCGATCGGCCATAGACTAAAAGTTGGCTTTTGGCTTTTCGCGGATAGCGTTTTAGCCACGTACGAAATGGGGAATTCAAAGTTTTATTTAATACAGAGAAGACAAAAGTTACATTTGAGTGAAAGTTTTATTTATTAAAAACTTATAAGTTGAAATTGTCCATGTAGATACGAAGTTGCATGAAAGGAGCAAGCAATAGGTACATTAATTTATTTGTACTATTGAACACGATCTTTTTTGTATCGAAACTTTTTAAGAACAAAGCAATTCAACCAATAAAACAAAAAAACCCTACAACTCACTTGTGAATAATAGCAATGAAAAAGTCACAGTTTGATTACAGGTGTCATTATGTGCCTAATTGCGGTGAAATTAGAGCCACTTTATGAGCAAGTGTGTTGATAAAGTTTTTTTCAACACACTTGCTCATAAAGTGGCTCTAATTTCACTGCAATTAGGCACATAATGACACCTGTAATCAAACTGTGACTTTTTCATTGCTATTATTCACAAGTGAGTTATAGGGTTTTTTTTTTATTGGTTGAATTGCTTTGTTCTTAAAAAAGTTTCGATACAAAAAAGATCGTGTTCAATAGTACAAATAAATTAATGTACCTATTGCTTGCTCATTTCATACAACTTCGTATCTACATAGATAATTTCAACTTATAAGTTTTTAATAAATAAAACTTTCACTCAAATGCAACTTTTGTTTTCTTTTTTTTTTACTTTTTTTTTTAATAATAAAACTTTGAATTCCCCATTTCGTACGTTGCTAAAACGCTATCCGCGAAAAGCCAAAAAAAAGAAACCTCATTCTTTTAGTCTATGGGCGATCGCCATTGTTAGATGCGCGCGCATAGGAAAACTGATGAATTATTCCCGCCATTGCGAAAAAAAATTCACAACTCGTTTTCACTGTTGAAATTATAGTTATTTTTAGTGTTATTTTATTCTCAAGTGTGTTGAAAAACGTCGTATGATACACGTGTGTGTTGATAATTACAATCCTCGGCTCTCTTAAGAACCTCGCCTAACGGCTCGGTTCTCAATGGCGCCTCGGCGGTAATCACCAACATTACACACTTGTACCATAATGTACTATTTCAACACACTTGCTCATAAAGTGGCTCTAATTTCATTGGTTGAATTGCTTTGTTCTTAAAAAAGTTTCGATACAAAAAAGATCGTGTTCAATAGTACAAATAAATTAATGTACCTATTGCTTGCTCATTTCATACAACTTCGTATCTACATAGATAATTTCAACTTATAAGTTTTTGATAAATAAAACTTTCACTCAAATGCAACTTTTGTTTTCTTTTTTTTTACTTTTATTTTAATAATAAAACTTTGAATTCCCCATTTCGTACGTGGCTAAAACGCTATCCGCGAAAAGCAAAAAAAAAAAGAAACCTCATTCTTTTAGTCTATGGGCGATCGCCATTGTTAGATGCGCGCGCATAGGAAAACTGATGAATTATTCCCGCCATTGCGAAAAAAAATTCACAACTCGTTTTCACTGTTGAAATTATAGTTATTTTTAGTATTATTTTATTCTCAAGTGTGTTGAAAAACGTCGTATGATACACGTGTGTGTTGATGATTACCGTCCTCGGCTCTCTTAAGAACCTCGCCTAACGGCTCGGTTCTCAATGGCGCCTCGGCGGTAATCACCAACATTACACACTTGTACCATAATGTACTATTTTTTGTTTTTATTGAGGAACGATGCATCATGCATAACAAGCACTGTCCCAGAAAAAAATGAACTGCAATTATAATATACTTCATTTACAAAACAAAATACATGGACTATTCTTACACAATTGTTTTCTGCAAAATGATAATAAGTTCCATTCTCCCACCTGCCGTTAGCCTTTAAATTCATAGGACAGTAACGTAGCGAATTTACAAGCAATTATAAACTAAGTTTCATTACGTCCAGGCGAAGGTACCAGGGTGTCATGACTGGTGCGGAGGCATCGAGCAATTTCAACTCAGGGCTAATTTAAGACGGGACCACGACCGACATGTTTATTGGTTAATTAAAGTTTTACTCAGAAACAAACAGTACCAGGGACGCAGAGGACGCTTGGAGGGATAGCAAAAACGGGGATTAGAGGAACAATGTAAAGTGATAACTGTAACGGATTTAAAAATCTAAGTTTTAAGAAATTCATGATCTCAATGTCTCATGTAGCATCAGGGAAATTTTAGAACATGAACCTTGCAGCGCTTAATTTCCAAAGGTAGTGGTACTTTTCCGCGGATCTTGTGGCAAAATAATAACAGTCGTTTGCTGCTTAAGCAGTGCTTGCCTAGGTTGGCCTATGGATGGGTGACCACCCATTAAATACCGAGTTTCCTCCGTGCCTCGGAAAGCACGTTAAGCAGTTGGTCCCGGGTGTCATTTGAAGATCTTTGACAGTTTAGGTAGTCAGTGACCCAAAAAGGCAGATAGGCAGTCGCTCCATGTAAAATACTGGTTCAACTTACTGCATCCGGTTAGACTGGAAAAGACTAGGCTAGCAGATGAGTGGTACTTTTTCGACAAATCGATTTCAAAGAATTCATGAGCTATCAGAAAAGATGAGGTTGAACATCCTGAATGGCGTAGATTTCTCACAACGACCAGTTTATATTGGAGCAGTGGTTAAAGTACAGTTTCTCCAAAACAACTCAGTTTGGAGCCCAAGTTGTAGTGGTCAAAATTATTACAAACTAGCACCCGTCACGCGATTTCACCCGCATAGTTTCCGTTTCCTTGGGATAACGGAGATAAAATATAGCATATGTTACTCAGGGTAAATGTAGCTTTCCAATGGCGAAAGAATTTTTGAAATCGGCCCAGTAGTTTTTAAGCCTATTCATGACAACCAAACAAACAAAGTTTTCCTCTTTATAATATTAGTGTAGATTAGTGTAGATAAGATTTAATATTACCCTTTAAAGGAATGCACCGAATTATCATCACTGAAACTATTAGAAAAGTAGGTTTGCATCATCATCTGCCTAGCCTTTCCCAACTATGTTGGAGTCGGCTTCCAGTCTAACCGGGTGCAGCTTAACACCAGTATTTTACATGGAACGACTGCCTCTCTGACCTCCACAACCCAGTTAGTACTGGGTAATACGAAACCCCTTGGTAAGGGTGGTTGTCAGACTTTGACTGACTACCTAACGACTCACAAATGACAGCCGGGACCAACGGCTTAACGTACTTTCCGAGGCACGGAGGAAACTCCGTATGTAAGGGCGGTCACCCATCCACATACCAATCTAGGCAAGCATAGCTTAACCTAAAGATCGGCCCGAGCGGCTGTTATTATTTGGCCACGAGCTAAACCAGTATTAGATAAGTACATACAATGTAGGCAAACGCAAGGACTGCTTTTCTTTTTAAAACCTTTCGTTTTCGGTGACTTTTCTAACAACTTCTGAATTCACATGTTTTTTTTATTATTTTGAAACCATGGAGAACCAAGAGTAACCATGGAGTCTCTTGCCGGTTCTAAACGACCAACCCGAACCGTGCACGTTTTTCGACGTTTTTTAAGTACCCATCTAGGCCTGTTTGAAATAAAATATTTTGTCACACATACAAGAATGGTAAACTATGGGGACACCTTTGCTTAACACTCAACAGTGGCTTATTATTGGGACAAGCCCGCCACACTATTCCCAAAACCTCTGTAGCTCCACCACCAGAAAAGCGCCGAAACAATGAAGCTCGACGAAGTCCTAGAGAATGAATTTAACTGTCTTGGATCCCGCAACGAAATTATTCAGAAAAGTATAACGGAGGAGTAGGAAAAAACCGTAATTTCCACTTCCCTCCATATCAGCAGGTGACATAACGAAACAAGGCCAATAGGCACAAAGGGACGTTTACAACTGGGATAGGCCCAGTTGCCAACACCACAGATAAATATTATCATTAATGGGTCCTAAGTTGTAGTGGCTTTCTGAAAAACTGAAAAAGATCCAACACATTAAACTTCATAGTTAAAACCTTAAATGTTTTTGCAAACGGTACAATATCAAAAACACCTGAACAGGCCACGGTTGGCAAAACAATAATCCAAGTTTACAATTTATCCGAGCGATCCCGATTACTTGCGCCTACCGACTAGCGCGAGTAGCTCTACTTGACACCAGAGCACCAATGAGACAAGGTGTCAAGCACGTTTAGGGTCGTAGCACACGTGCCAAATAGGAAAGGGATCGTCACCGTATCAACTCGAGCCGTTCAGTATTATTTGTATGAAACTCCCTACTGCAACGCACACCAATCGGAATCGTAACGTAATCGCCTCGCCTCGGGACAAGCTCACGAACCGCGGTGCGGTGCGTGCTCGACTTGCAGTCCCCGCGCTTACGGTTCTCCTTACCCTAGCTTACAGCTCTCCGTACCCTGGCTTACGGCTCTCCGTACCCTAGCTTACGTTAACGTTCGGTTTTAAAATGATTGAACTAGTGCTGCCCACCCGTCAACCAGCGGTCGGCGAGCCGTAAGCGCGGCGTTGCCTAGCTGTAGCCGAGTCGACGTGCCGGAGCTTCTGATCCGCTTACGTTACGTGGACGACTGTTTGACGCCAAGGGGAAAGGCGAGGTGGTGACGATCCCTTTCCGAGTTGAAAAGTGTCCTAAGTGACCTTTAAGCAGTGATTACCAGGTCCGACGGACACTCCACTAAGTGCCCGTCGGACTGCCTGCTGGTCTCAAGTTCGAACTCAAGGCACGCACCTCTGATTTTGCGGATTCATGTGCGTATTGTTTAATTATCACTTGCTTTGGTGAAGGAAAACATCGTGAGGAAACCAGCATGCCTGAGGGATATTTCTCGACGGCATGTAATGCTAAGTTGAGACCCATGGGCGGCTTTAAAACTCTGACACCAGGTTAGGCACTGACCACACAACAAAAAAGAAAGCACATCTTGAAATAACATCAGCCTGTGTGTGTGACTGTGCCTCGCGGCGTCCGCGCGGCTCCCTCTGTGCGCACCCGAACTGCTCGATATGCGCCCACAACCCAGGTGATGAATCGCTTAACGCCTTAATTGCTCAGGAACCGGATCTTGATACGTTTATGAATAGCAGTAAAGCTATGCTTAATTATTGTGTTAGGTTTTTTAGTTCAGGTCATGTTATTGTCTAGCAAGCCAACAACACTACTGCGACTTCATTAAATAAAAAACTTAGGAACTTTTACCATAGTAACCATACATTCTCATAGTGGGTTAATATTAGACGAAAACTGACGTATCAGAGGTTCCTGGGATTTTAATCTTTTCGAGACATCCTTGTACGATCACGCTCAATATTTGCTACGCGCAATACAACTTTTCCATCACAAAACCAATATTTCTACGGTATTTAAAGGGTTTGGAAAACGATCAGACCTCGACGTAAGGGAAAATGATTTTGCCGGGGTTGCGGGACTTCGAAAGAGATACCGCGGCCCCGGAACGTAAAGGGCGAGGAAGGAACATGGATGGGTTTTAGTCAGTAAAAGTCTGACACTCCCTCCCACTCCGCCCAGAGTGGGAGAAGTCATTGGATGATTTCCCATCGTTAACAAAAAAAAAAACAAAAAGGGAAAATGATGTCCTATAAGTGTTTTTTTTAAATTGATACGACGAGGCCCAAAGTTGGTGTGAAGATCTGATAATGTTTGCGGAGCGAGTATGACCAAAGATCGCAAAAGAAAGAAAATCAGCAGTGAGATGAAGTACAATTTCCATGTTATAATACCAGCCTATTACTGTCTCACTGCTGGAAAAATGCCTCTTCTCATATAGAAACGGCACGAGCATTGATCACCACTCTGGCTAAAAACGGGTTGGCGATTTCAGACATATTAATCATAAGTCCAGATTTCCTCACGATGTTTTTCTTTACCTATGTGCTCACCGATGTCTGTGATGGCCAAGATAAACTTAGATAATTTACACATTATGTCAAGAAAAACCAACTAAACCTTACATGTAATTAAAAAGTCACTGATATTGCAAATTAAATACTACATATTACTTACGTACTGATACTACTGGAGATGTGTTAATAACTCCAGTAACTCCAGTTTTTACCGCCAACGAAGGAAATACAACGTTAAGCGCTCTACAGCTCATTCATACTCTTACGAAATTCGCCCACTCGCCCTCCCCGTAATTAACGAAAAGGACAACTAAACAGTAATGAGTTTTACTAGAATCACATAAATAAATTGATTCTGTTAATGTAAACATCGTCAGGTAATTGGTACTTAGGTAAATTAGAAAATTAGGTGCTTTACGTTGATCTGGAGTAGATAAGGTGATATAGTGGTGAACGTGTAAATTAGGCGTCAAATGTGATGGTGTTTGCCTTCGACTACCTATACGCATTTTTGTCCACTAGCGCACTGCCTGTGACTTTGTTTGCAAACAATAACTTTATCTTGTCTGTTTGTCCGCCTGTGTACGAGCAAGTCTTATCTCAGAAACAAAAATAAATAGTTAATATTTGCAGATGTTTAATGAGACTCATCATCATCATCATCATCAGCTTATAATGTTCCCACTGCTGGGACACGGCCTCCTCTCAATGAGAGAGAATGGGCTATAATCCACCACGCGGGTCCAGTGCGGATTGGTATCTACCAATCAGTCACATCAGTACACAGTCTTCAAATTTTCGGTTCTAGGACATGCCGGTTTCCTCACGATGAATGACACTCATAGGCAATAGTTATTTGTGCAACAAGTCGGTTTTATGCTGCGAGTGTTGATTTTGAATCCCGAGTAAGTGAAGGATTCTATAGTTGTATCACGAGCGTAGCGAGTGATTCTAGTTGAGAATCCTGAGCAAATAACTCGTATCAACTCGACACTCGACTCGTGGTACTCGTAACTCTTGATCACGAGATGAAAATAACTCGTATCTTAATCGTATTTTTTTCTTCATCTTGATTTAATTATAAAAAAATATAATTCGATTAAGTATTCGAAATATAACAATTTTTCATTTAATACCTTAACACGTAATTTACAATATTACGGTTATCGATTTACAATATCGGTATCCGAACGATTGAAAATTGAATTTCGAATCGACCTGTTTCTCTATCTCTGGCTTTTTTCGTATCGAAGTGAAAATGACAGAACAAGTGAAGTTGAAATCTTTCGAATTTTGTGAGTAGACCTGCACAGTTCTCAGTACTTATTTAAAAAAATAATAATTAAAAAGTTACTTTTCATCCCCCCATCTCGGAAAGAGTGTTTTTGCTCTTCGATATCTGAGTGCAATAGCCGTTTTTATCGTCTAGAGGGTAAAGTAAATTTGAATTTAGAACATCGATCGTGTGCATTATGCATGTGAATTCAAAACATCATTAAACCTATTTACTTCTACCTCTATGGTGCCGAATTTATCATACATTTTTTTTAAATTTGTTAAGAACTCAATCTAGGAACCTTCTTGGTGTACTTTTTTTAATATGTTTTGCGCGCGCCATTTTCTTTTCACGTCTTAAAAACAAGGAATCCAACTTGAAAACAAGTGAAACACCTAAAATGACCACTCATTATCTAGCGACGAGGAAGTTTATTTGACGCCAACAGAATTAACTAAATTTGTTAATAATGCGCAATTTTTTTTTGCGTTTTCATTTCCTCGCTGAGGTGGGATGAAAAGTTACGTGTTGCACGCAGTGCAAAGATTTTTCACCTCGAGCTCTTTTGATTCCCTCGCGCTCAAGATTCTAAGTTTTGAATCACTCGCTGCGCTCGTGACACAATTTTAGAATCTTTCGCTTGCTCGGTCATCAAAATTGAGCACGCGGTTAAAAAACAACTTTGCACTCTTGTATAACAAATAACTATTGCCTCACGCTCGCAGCAAAATCGAATTTTGCTCACTGTCTGTTAACAGCAAAACCTGCTTGTTTGTGGTGCTGATGTGAAAAGACATTTTGTAGACAAGTTTCGTATTTCAGCTTGAATCTGACATTAAAATATCTTTGTCTCATTGACCTTGTAAATGCAAACATCATTGGCATTCGCACCCATTCGTCGTGGGTTCAAAGCTAAACAGGAACTTTACTTCAAGTAATTTATTACATTATTACAACTGCTCTTAAAACGGTGAAGGAACAAGACGTGACATCCACCAATACGAATTGGGCCTTTTTTTTGCGTGGTAGAGATTACGGCAGCTACTCCCTCACTAAGATGAGGCCTGCATTCCAGCAGTGGGAACACAGCACGAGTACGTAACGAGTGAAATAGGTAGGTAGTAGAACTTATAAAAAGAACACAGCAATAATCTCGGCTGAAAAAACAGCTTCACAACTACCTCATTGCCACTGAACGCCATGATTGAAAGCGCTTCAAGCCTAAAGCTATAAACATAACCTAATCACATTAGCTGTAACTTAAACACAGCTATATGGCCATAAATCGTATTTTAAAACCTCCCGCTGGCTCTGCGCTCCTAGTACCCGTCGACTTCAACTATTTCACGTTTAATGGACCAAATAACTGGTGTGATGGTCCAGCAGTGGACTACGCTACGTCCGGCGTTTTGAACATTTTTCGCGGAGATATTTCCGTTTTTAGCCTAAATTATTGTTATTGTTTTGTAGGACTATGCTTTATTAAGACTATGTCGTCCTGGTAGTTGGTTGATATTGTTAGGCTTGTTAAATGTTCTGTGGCGGTTTAGCGAAAGGTGTCATCGCACTACTAGTTTTTTTAAACCTTTTGTCAAGTACGAGTTTTACTGCAAATAAATAATTTTGACTTTGACTTTGTCGGCCTAGTTTTACGAATTGCTGTTCACAAAAATGTTAAAAACATGCACAATTACTTCACTAAAAATTAAATACCAACTCTAATAAATCTTTCGTTATTGGTCATTTCAGTACAGGTTTTCAAATTAGGTGTGTTTCCGCGGATTCACTCGACCTACACCAGGCTTTAAAAAACTGTCTATGGCACTCGGGGACAATACAGATTTCAATTAGTGAAAAAAATTTCAAAATCGGATCAGTATTTTCGAAGATCATCCCCTACATCCAAACATATAAACTTTACCTCTAATAATATTGTAAACAAATAAAATTAAATAAAAAAAACCGATACAATGTACTTAAAGTTAAATAGAAAATAATTCGTTAAATCGCCATTTTGTGGTGGCGGCCATCTTGGATTTTTAATTTATCATAGTGTATTGTATTCTTCAAGGTCACCGACGTAGCCCGAAGAATTGCCAAACTTAAGTGGCAGTGGGCAGGTCACACTGCTGGCAGAACGGATGGCCGGTGGGGCCGAAAAGTTCTGGAGTGGCGACAGCGAACCGGAAGACAATGCGTTGGAAGACCTCCCACTTGGTTGACCGATGACCTGGTGAAGGTTGATGGAATCCGTTGGATGCGAATGCGAGTCGCACGGGACCGGTCAATGTGGCGACACTTGGGGGAGGCCTATGTCCAGCAGTGGGCGTCTTTCGGCTGAAATGATGATGATGATAGTATTCTTCTAGTCAATCCCTTTTATTTGATACCCATATTGAGGGAGATGTTGGATAAATATGTAATCCGCCATTTTATGGCGGCGGCCATCTTGGACTGATTTTTTTTAAACATAGCTAAGAACACTCCCGACTAATTCACCTTTCAAACAAAAAAAAAACAAAATTTTAATCGGATCATCCGTTTGGGCGCTACGATGCCACAGACAGACACACACACACACACACACAGACACGTCAAACTTTTAACACACCGTCGTTTTTGCGGCGGGAGTTAAAAATGGACGACAGCAAAACTTCGAAAATAGGTAGATGCTGGTCAAACGAGAAAAAGGTTTTATACCAACTTATAGATAGTAGATTTGGTTCATTTTCCTACGATTTCCTCAACCAGAAACATTCCCAAAATGGTCACACAAACAAATACACTGAAATTAAGCAACAATTTAAAAACGTACACGCATCTATTACTCCCTGACCGCTTCTAAATCGCGCTGTACATTGCGCGCTAGGTTAGGTAGGCCGCATCGAATTCATCACTCGCGCGGCAATGAAAAACGTTTGGTTGCTCGACGCGGCGCCGCGACAACTAACGGCCGTGTCGCTTTGACGCTCGTGCGACAAGTCGTGACAGCGTACGGTTGGCACAAAATGGTGTATGGCATGGAATTTTCCAGTAAATAAAATGCGTAGGCTTTTGGTAAATTACGAATAGAGTTTAGAAACTGATTGAAAATCGATTCTGCACTATCAGTGGCAAAACTGTTTTCTCTTTCGATACCTTTACTGAAGAAGTTGAAGCAAATACCTCTAATTTCAATTAAACATGATAGGATATTTCTTGGGTGACCAGTCAGTTCACCAAACATTAATTCACAAACTTTTACTTGACAAGCAACGATTAGCAAACACATTATTTGTCATTTCAACATTATACAACAACAAATTTAACAAATAATTCACTTCACAAAATAATTATCCAATAAACTTTTATTTAACAATGTATTATTTGACAAACAATTCATTATTTTTTCGTTTTTAACCGACTTCCAAAAAGGAGGAGGTTCTCTATTCGACTGTATGTATTTTTTTTTTTTTTTTTTTTTTTTATGTATGTTACCCGATTACTCGAAGACGCCTAAACCGATTTGAAAAATTCTTTTTTTGTTTGAAAGGGTATACTTCCAAGTTGGTCCCATAGTCGCCAAGTCGGGATCTGATGATGGAATCTTGGCGAAATCGAGGGAACTCTTCAAATTTTATAAGATAACGTACAGCAATTTTTATATTTTCTACAACAAGTGAAGCATTTGCGTTTGATAAGAACCATTCTACCATCAGATCTGATGATGAAGCCAAGAGTCACGGAACTCCATAATGAGACAATGTATCCTAGTCGTGTTTGGGCTTGTTGAAATTGTAACGGTATGCACTTTCCATGTGAACCACTAAAAAGTGAAAAATAAAAACTTTTTTGCAAAAAGTAAAACCGACTTCAAAAAGAAAAAGTGGAAAATAACTTTAGCTTCTGAAGTCGGTGACGTTTGTATGATTGATTTAATTTTTTTGTCACCGACTTCAGAAGCTAAAGTTATTTTCCACTTTTTCTTTTTGAAGTCGGTTTTTAGGGTTCCGTAGCCAAATGGCAAAAAACGGAACCCTTATAGTTTCGCCATGTCTGTCTGTCTGTCTGTCTGTCTGTCTGTCCGCGGATAATCTCAGTGACCGTTAGCACCAGAAAGCTGAAATTTGGTACCAATATGTATATCAATCATGCCGACAAAGTGCAAAAATAAAAATTTAAAAAAACATTTTTATTAGGGTACCTCCCCCAGACGTAAAGTGGGGAGCGATTTTTTTTTTAATTTTGACCCTGACGTGTGATATATTGTTGGATAGGTATTTAAAAATGAATAGGGGTTTTCTAAAATCATTTTTTGATAATATTAATATTTTAGGAAATAATCGCTCCGAAAGTCAAAAACAATGTGTCCCCCCCCCCCTCTAACTTTTGAACCATAAGTTTAAAAAATATGAAAAAAATCACAGAAGTAGACCTTTATATGAACTTTCTAGGAAAATTATTTTCAACTTGATGAGTTGAATAGTTTTTGAGTTATATAGCACTTTTTCAAAAAAACGCAAATGATAACTTTGTTTTTCATACAAATACTATGAAAAACAAAGTTATTTTTGCTGACGAAAAATGTTGGTATTTTTAATGGTCTGGGAAGCTACGGAACCCTACAGTGAGCGTGGCCCGACACGCTCTTGGCCGGTTTTGTTATCTCATAAAACAACGTTTGAAATAAAGACATTACACATATTGATTTTGCCAACTATAAAAAAAAATTGGTTTCTCTGGACAAATTTTGTGAAAGATATGAATCGCTGTAGAACCGACTCCACGTAGTCTTGTCTGCTCTACCCCTAGAGTGTTATTTAAAATCGCGTAGGCGCGGGGGGGCTGTAGCCGGCCAGCAAGCCGAAGCTGCGGTGGTGAGCGTTAAAACCCTCTGTGACGATAAGCTCGCGTGTGACCGCCGGAGCCCCGCAGCGCCGGAGCCGTGACAGAAACCATGACTGCTGCATGTTGCATACTGCATGCTTGCTTGCTGTATGCATGCTGCATGCTCGCTGCATGCTTGCTGTATGCTTGCCGCTTGCTGCATGCTTTCTGCATGCTTGCTGCTCGCTTGCTGCATGCTTTCTAAATGCCTGCTGCTTGCTTGCTGTTTTCTTGATTCTTGCTTGCTGTATGCATGGAGTGCCTGTTTGCATTTCATGAAAAAACTATGCATTTCCTTATTTTTTACTTAAAAAAGAGTAATCAAAAAAATACTAGCCTGTAAATTATTTTGTTGAAACGTGATTTATCCAAATGTATCTAAATAAGAAATGAAAAATGTATAAATGAATAAATATCATCTGATGGATTTGATAAAAGATGTATTTGCCAAATAAATGTTTGCAAAACGAATGCTTTTAAAATAAAACATTTGCGGAATAAGTTGTTTGCGAATTAAATAGTATACGAAACGGTTGTAAAATGAAAATTTGTCAATGGAGTTTTGGTGAAACATTAGTGAACCATATTTCTTATTTCAGCTATATTTTGCACATATTTGAAAGCTTTGTAATGACGAAGACACGTTCTCAAAACTGAGATAGCTATTACATTTTTAGATGGATCTTATTATTATCTTATTTATTCATGACATGCCATATCAAAAAAGAAAATAGAGTCGATAAATGACACAAATGTCGAAAAATCATCCCTTTTCATCAATAAATCTGCTAACGCTACCCATGTGGTACGTACAACAACAATGATCGCTTTCCACACAGACTACTGAAAAATTTGTCCAACAGGCGATGTCTCGCGCACACATATATCTTATGCAGTACCACAATCCATGCTCGTTGTACTAGGCTATCATAAAATATATACAAGGGAGTTATTGTCTAACTACAGCAAATGCCTCTTGACATGAGAATAATACAAGCATTGATCCAGGACTTGGTAATTGCATGATAATGATTTTAGACTATGAGATCGGTTTTATGGAAAAGTTAAAATCCATTTATGACGAGAATTTTAAAGGTCCTGTGGTAATGAGAATAATACAAGCATTGATCCAGGACTTGGTGATTGCATGATAATGATTTTAGACTATGAGATCGGTTTTATAGAAAAGTTAAAATCCATTAATGACGAGAATTTTAAAGGTCCTGTGGTACACACCACAGGACCGGGTGATGAGAAAAGAAAAGTTTGTTAAAATTAGTATTCAAGAGGAAGATTGAAACTAGGGTCACAGAAAAGCTAAGGAGTAGCCGATTTTTTTTGTATGGATAAGTTATGCGGAAGAATGAGTTGCGAAGAAGAGATTGAATATGGATGGCTATACCAAATAGGCAGACCAGAGAGATAAGATGAATAGATCGTGGGTAAGATGATCTAGAAAAACCACAAATAAGTTAAAATAAAGGCTAGGCTAGGGATTACGATGACTGTTACTAAAACAGACCAAAATGGTCCAGCTAATGACCGATTGAAATTATCCTTTGAGTTGCATCATATTAACAGACTGCATTCCACAACTCCACGTACAAACCGAGTATTTTACGATCAGGAAAACAATGCTTTAAACTTCGCTAGTCATTGAGCAGCCTTCATTTGAGAGATGAAAGACATTGTTTTTATTCTGGATAGAACCTGGACAAGACTGAGGTAAAAGTATCAAGGCAGCCGATATTGGTGCTGTGGATGATCAAGATCGCCTAGTAAAATAGAGTACTACTACCAGGATCCCTTATCGCTGCAGAGATACGTTAGTCTCGTAGACGAAAGTACAAGTGGATCCAATTCCGCCTAGTAAATTGCATCAATTGTACTAGGAGCACACCAATGCAGAGATATGCCGTTTATAGCTCTCGAGTAATTTGTGGTCAATAGCAAGGGAAAGGAATGATTCCACCAGGCTCACAGATGGATGAAGAGATTGGTGAAATGGCACATTTCTATAGATTTTGTATTGTGCAATTTATATGAAGAATCATTCAATCACAAATCAATATGCAAATTCTAGAGAAAGGAGAATCGCTTTTAAAGATTTAAAACAAGATTGACACAGGCTTTTCGGTTCTATAAGTAAATCCAATACTTTTTTGACTCTTCCATCATCTATCCACACATAATGATTAGAAAGTCAGTTTACCTAGACATAACATCACGCTTGAAATCCCCAAAGAGTTTGGCAGACATGTACCTAACAGTACACCCACATTTCGCCAGTTATCATTTAATAGAGAGCAAGCCTATTGCCATCAACGGGCACAAATTCAGACTCCGTGGTTGCTACTGAGTAATTCCTGATGAGAAACCCAATAACACTTTGCCCGACCCGGGAATCGAACCAAGGACCTCATGCTTAGCAGTCGCGATTGCGACCACTAGACCAACGAGACAGGCTAAGCAAGCAAGGCAAGTGAAGCAAGACAAGTGAGGCAAGGCAAGTGAAGCAAGGCAATTGAAGCAAGGCAAGTGAAGCAAGGCAGGTGAAGCAAGGCAAGTGAAGCAAGGCAAGTGATAGTCGAGGCAGTATGTTTGCCTAGACATAATAGGCTAGTTTCCACCATCAATAAATTGTAAATCTGTTTAGTCCGTCGGTTAGAGGTTAGAGTATTGGAAAACAATTACCTCTTTTTTTGTTTTTGGAAATCAATGAATTTTGACAAAGATAAAACGCATCAAAACTCGGCAGTGGCTCGTGACGTCAGAACGCACTAAAAATTATACCACGGCGTAACGTATTGAGAATTTTAAAAGCGTCGTATCTTCGTCAATTTCGATTTACGTAACGAAAGAAAAAATACGGGTCAAATATTTTTTGATTATTTAACTGACGGAATAATACGTTTTTTTTATGATTTCCCTATTATTTCAAAAATGTTAATGATGAATGTTAAAAAAACCAATTTGATTCAATTATCTAATCCCATAACAACTAAGAAACAACTTCCACAGTTGACACGACAAAATATAAAGTCTTCCATACAAAGTACACAAGACGAAGATATTTCTTCATTCTCGATGCGACTCACAAATGGGGCGGTTCGCTTTCATCCGGATTATTCAATTATGTCGCATTCATTATAGTGCACATCAGAAATGTTAAAAAGGTACATAAAAGGATTGCAATTTCTTTATTACCCTCATTCCGATTCCGGTGACGGCGTTGTCAATATAAGAAACGTAAGATAGATGCCACTTCACGACCATACACTAACGAATTCTGTTCTTTTATCATATGAACCATTGAATTTTCATTCAATTTTGAACTTTAAGCTCGCAGATTAAGACTCAAAATTGTGTTTAATTGAACGCAGCAAACCCCAGCAATGTTGTCCAAATTTAAAAATCACAAACGACAACAAAATATAGCACTTAACAGCACAGCAATAAAACCCAAAATGTTTCAAATCAGAATTAGAAATATAGCATTTCCGAACTGGGTCGAATCCGATTGTTTACATCGATCATCTGTCCCTTTCGCTCTCGTTGTTAATCATATGTTTTGTCTCGCTCGTTCGGATACGTGACTGAACATTTAGATGTTCGCTTGTGCACAGATAATGGTTGGTAGGTTTGACAATAACATTAGTTCGGATACGAACCGCTTTGATTGGATTATTGAAAGATATCGACGTGCCTGTGATTTATGATCGCCTGGTCAAATGTATAGTTGTCCGGAGTCATTGGTGGTATATAAATTAGCACCTAAGCACTTGTGTAACATGAATAACATTGAATTATTTGTTTGCTGGTGACACATAAAAGACAAAATAAAATAATCTCATAAACAATTTGTACAACTATATTCGAAATTAAAGCAGCTAAAGTAAGTATTCCATCATCACAACCAAGGACTAGAAGTGACATTCACTTTAAAAGCGTTTCGTATTTCTACATCCACTATAAATTAGCAACTCTTATTTCTGGTGGTTCAAACTTCGTTTGAAATGCTGTTAGAATAAAGTTCTAATCAGCTTGCACTACAAAGTGGTTGTTACGTCAGCCACTGCGGGCCAAATAGCGCGAAATGAGTGTTTCGATCGATTTACAAAAGAACTATTGATTGGATTAAAAAACTAAAACAGTATCATGCTAATATATTGCTTGTAGAATTATTTGCCAAATAAAAACTTTTTTGCAAAAAATAAAACCGACTTCAAAAAAAAAACAAAAAAGAGAAAAATAACTTTAGCTTCTGAAGTCGGTGACAAAAAAACTAAATCAATCAAACAAAGGTTTTATTTTTTGCAAAAAAGTTTTTATTTTTCACTTTTTAGTGGTTCTCATGTGCTTGATATACATGGAAAGTGCATACCGTTACAATTACATCAAGCCCAAACACGACTAGGGTACATTGTCTCATTATGGAGTTCCGTGACTCTTGGCTTCATCATCAGATCTGATGGTAGAATGGTTCTTATCAAACGCAAATGCTTCACTTGTAGCAAATACCAAAATCGCAACACGTTTTCATATAAAATTTGAAGAGTTCCCTCGATTTCGCAAAGATTCCATCATCAGATCCCGACTTGGTGGCTATGGGACCATTTGGAAAGAATACCCTTTCCAACATAAAAAGAATTTTCCAAATCGGTTGGCAAGCGACGGAGTTATGCCCGAACAAACATAAAAAAAAAAAAAAAAAAAAAAAATAGAATCATCCGAATTGAGAACCTCCTCCTTTTTTAGAAGTCGGTTAAAAATCAGAATGATCGCATGCATATTAGTATGTTTTTTATTGTTTGAAAGATATTTTTAGAGGTAAGTTCGTGACTCGTGACTTCTTTTTATCGAGCCAAATTAATTGTATTATGTTTTCAAAACAGTATCATGCTAGCATATATCCTGAAGAATATCATATATTTTTCTGCGGTCTTGTTTATAGCAGTGAATCATATACTTTTAGTAATTGTAAAACTCGCGTTTAGCTCGTGTAATCGCCTTAAAGCGTTTCGGTGCCTTATGTCAATCGAAAACGTTTTTGACTCTTCCATCTTCGCTATCGCTGATCGAATGTGTAATCTTGTTCAAAATATAGCATGCTATTCCAGTCGACTGTTCCACTACTTTCTTTTTCGTGTGGTCAGTCCCTAACCTGGTGACAGAGTTTTTACGCTTTACATGCCGTCGAGAAATATCTCTCAAGCATGCTGGTTTCCTCACGATGTTTTCCTTCACCGAAACAAGTGATAATTATACAATACGCACATGAATCCAAAAAATTAAAGGTGCTTGTGTCTTGGGTTCGAACTTGAGACTTATGGACTTGTCAGTACGAAGGTCACATCACTAGGTTATCACTGTTACTGTCACAATTGTTTACTTGTTTGCCAGTAAATTCCGAAAGAAGTAGCACATTGACGAATCTTCAATAGTAAATTTGAAACCAAGCCTCGGGACCCTCAACTCAGCTGAAGTTAGTGATCGTTACAGAAGAAACAGACTGGTCAGCAAAGAACCTATAACAAGGTAACTTCTGACAGTTTGAGGAAGGAAAGGGATGTCTTTGGAGCTGCTACATAATACAGTGACTGCTATACTTTTGTTACTTCTGGACCTAAAAATCCAAAAGTGATCAAATTCAGTGTATTATTACTTTTGTAATAAGTTACAATATCTTTACTAAATGTGCCACAAAACCTTTTTTTTTTTGATTTTTTGGATGGGAAATCATCAAATGACCTCCCACTCTGGGCGGAGCGGCAGGGAGTGTCAGACTTTTACTGACTGAGAGACCCCAAAAAGTCCTACTCGACACGGCCTGTCGTCATTAGACGGACGGACGGCTAGCTAGCCCATAGTTAAACGGCCACAGGCCCGCATCTACGGTGGCCCCCGACGCCCGGTGCGTCTCCCGCGGCGGCCGGGAAGAGAGGCTCTCTCCCTCTCTCGTTCCGCCACCTCCTTCGCTAGCATGACTGCTTCGCAGAAGGAGGTGACGGCTTCCCATTCCGTCTCGCTCCGGACCATGGATTGAACCAGGGCCGGACGCGAGAGGTCGCCGCCGCCGATCGCCGCTACGAGAACACGGCGGTGCTCCGCCCACGCAGGGCAGACTTCCACCGTGTGTGCCACAAAACCTTAATTTTTCATATTATTCATTATACTTTCAGAGATGGCCGATGGTCTGTGAGGACTGAGGGACCACACTTTCAGGGCTGTAGTTTTTAAAATATTTGATTACGAATACCCAGATTTGTTCTACAATTGTTTTAAGACTGCTACTAAATCCTACTATTTTCATTTGTGAAATAACAGTATGGTCCCTCAGTTCACACGCACATATTTATTACAGTGGACTTAACTTATGGTTCAATACAAACGCTGTGTTTACCGAGGATGAGTGATCGCCCATCACATACCTAGTTACCTCCGTGCCTCGGAAAGCACGTTAAGCAGTTGGTCCTGGCTGTCATTTGTAGATCTTTGACAGTCGTTACAGGTAGTGCAGTGGCTCGAAAGTATGACCATAATACTTTATCCCAGAACTAGCTGGGTTGTGGAGGTGAGAAAGGCAGTCGCTCCATGTAAAATACTGGTATTCAGCTGCATCTGGTTAGACTGAAATTGGACCTCAACAAAGTTGGGAAAGGAGAGGTAGATGATGATGACATGGGACTTATTCGTAACGGTTTATGAGTTTGAAAGATGCATTATCATTTCAATTAGACTGATGCAAAGGATTCATCTATAAAGCGGTTACTATAGTTTGAAAAACTATTTAGTCAGTCTGCGTAGGTCATTACTACTCAAATGACGAGTAGTAGAGAAGTATGAATGGAAGACGAAGACATTTTGTGCCAACCTCCAAATAATATTGTGATAAGAACAAGAAAACGATGATATTGAACCTGTCTATAGTATCCAAAAACTCTTTGTCATAAAAACCCTCTTTGTCATAAAAGTCTATATGCTACTGCAAACGCTCACTTATGAGTTAGTAGTGAATACAGCACGTTACTGACTACCCGCCCGCACTGGAGTCGACTTTAAGTACGCTTCCTTCATTTCGGAATGCCCTCTCACAATGATTGTAGCAATTTTCCGGGGCATCCGTCCTGAGAGGCCGCGGGGGCGAAACGAGAGGAGCTAGCGAGCGATGTAGTTTCCTCATCTTAAATAATTATTTATTTGGAAACGCATCTTTCTTGAGTTGTTTCTAAAAAGATTCAAGCAGGTGCTTTAGTTATCGAACATTATTTTAAAAACATAATTACGTTTGACGATGCTACTAATTCACCAATGTAATGGCAAAAGGTGTGAGTTTTTTAAACCCTTTTTTTTTTTTTTTTTTTTTTTTTTTTTTTTTAGGATGGGAAATCATCAAATGACTTCTCCCACTCTGGGCGGAGCGGGAGGGAGTGTCAGACTCTTACTGACTAAAACCCATCCATGTTCCTTCCTCGCCCTTTACGTTCCGGGGCCGCGGTATCTCTTTCGAACAGTCCCGCAACCCCGGCAGAGTTTTTTAAACCCTGGCTTCTGCATTCTGTTAGCTAAACCAGAGCTAGGGTTAATAGTCAACGTTCATTCGATCAATTAACTGGTGAGGATCGTCGTTCGACATTGAGGATTGCAATAGACTGATCTTCGTGTTTAAACGCGAATTTCATGTCAACCGACGACGTAGTACCTAAGCAGATAAATTAATGTTTTTTTTTTACATTCATTTTTTTTTTTGTTCTCAAATACAAACTATTTAGGAGCTCGTGGCTAAATAATAACAGCCGCACGATTCGATTGGATAAGCAGTGTTTGCTCAGGTCAGTCCGTGGATGGGTGAGTACCCATCATAGATATAATAATATTTCTGTGGTAACCATTATATGCCTCAGTTTCTATCGTGTCTCAAAAAGTACAAGCCGTTGCTGCCAGCTGTCATTTGTAAATCTTTGACAGTTGTTACAGCAGTCAGTGCACAGAATAAAAAAGTAGTCAGTGGCTGCATGTAAATAGTGGTAATCAGATGCATCAAGAAAGACAGGGATCAGACCCCAACATAGTCGGGAAAAGGCTAGGAAGATGATGATGTTCTGAAATACAAATAGGTACATTTTAAAATGATTATGAGTTCGTTATTTTTTTATTGAAGTGATACTTCTAATGCGACTTCCAACAAGGTTGCGTTAAACGTTTAACGCTACCATGGAGGGGCATGAAAGCACTGTTGCGTCAAACGTTCAACGCTCCTGGGGAGGGGGCACATTATGAAGTTTCTCTTCTTCCGCGCGGAGGGACTCCACGCACCATTTTTTTATTTGCTTTTTTTCTGCACTTTTAATAATTCCGTTTTGATACGAGTATGTAGGATTGATTGATGTTATTAACGATTATTGATTCTGTTATTATTTATAATTATCAATGATTTGATTGAATTATTTAGGTACTGCTGATGATAATTGCAAACTAGTGTTTATTTTTTAATATTTTTGACTTATTGTTAATGTTATTTGTAGGGAATTAAATAAAGCTTATTCATTCATTCAAGTAGGTTTCCTTACTACTAAATACATGACAATTTCTCCTGCCTGCCGTCTCTCTGACTACAAAGGGGGCGGCGGGCGGGCGAGGGTGGCGCCGCGGGGCGGGGGCGTCAGTGACGTCGCTTGAGCGTGTGAAAATTACATTCCAGGAGTGCCTCGCATATCTATCACTTGCAAATTTAACTTTAGTTTCAGAACGGCGGTAGTGTGCGGATTCCGTTCTATGTATTCCTGCTATGTAGTATGTACTGAGTCTCCAGGGATGCAGGAATGGTGTCTTAGGAGTGTGGTTTTGGGGACTGCATTATAATTTCAAACATTATGAGGGAAAATTTCTTGAAGGTTCTACATCAAAATTCTTAAAAGAAGATTATGCTGAAATATCTTGTGAGACGGTATAAGATATTACAAAAATGTCGTCTAAGAAAATGCAATTGGTTATTTAAATGATCAACTAGTTTTGGCGGTAGTTTCGCCCACCTGCAAGTCGAAAATAATCCCATGTGTACCGGGATAAAAAAGTATCTCATGTAAAGTATCCTAAGTCTGACTGTGTGTCACATCAAAGTCCTGTCACCTGTTAAGACCGCCAATGGGCAGACAGCAAAAAAAAACTAAATTAGTCCGTCAGATACGAGTAGATTACCAAAAAAATAATGGACACATATTTTTTTCGTATTTCACTACGACACAGTGCGTCGAAAACTCGTATGACGTCACATTTCAGTACATTTATTACCCGAAAATGACGTCACAAGCCCTCATGATCTTTGATGCGTTTTATCTTCGTCATTTTTTATTAATTTTTAATTTATTTATTTATTGTTCTGAATTGATTGTGTATGTTTACTTTGAACTTGTTAATTTAATTCTAGATTAATTTAACAATGTTTCTAATGTAATTTTAATGTAATTCTGACTTTTCAATAATTTTTGTTTGTATTTGTGTGACATTGCTAAAATTTATGTGTTTGTATTTGTGTCTATATGTATATTTTTAATTTTGCTTTATATGGGTCTCGGACCTGAAATCAATGATTTTATTTTTATTTTTATTATAAAACAAAAAACACGTATTCAATATTTTTCGATTATCTAACTGACAGATTAAATGGAATCTTTATTTTGTTGGTCGTGAGTCCTATTGTGTCACTATGTAAAATGGTAGGTATACTTTGTTTTCAGTCTATTTTTAAGGTGTTGTGTAATAAAAGAGTACCTATTCTATGTTTAAATGACGAGCAAAGGTAACATACAGATAGACAGATGAGTCAGACACAAAAACAAACAGACAGACATACACTTTCGCATAGGTATATTATATTAGTTTGGAAGTATGGATGAGCTTAATATTCCTGGCTGCAAGCTTAGGCACCTAAACAACAATCCATTGGCCACGACAATGCAATTCACGTACAATGTGCGATAGTCATTTGATATTGCAAAAGCAATACCTACCAGGCTATCATGACATTATTGGAACGATGAGCACATTCAACTGCACTTTTGTCAAAATCAGCGTCGGGCATGCAATCAGAAACGCATTACCGTCTATGTTTGCCTAGTACATGCCGTGGTGCAACGTGGCGTACATACTTAAAATTCTATTAATAACGCATATACAGGACATAACGACTGGATTCTTGAAGGGGATAGGTACATTCGCTAATTTTGTTGTAAGTAAGTCTCATAATAACAGGGAAGTTATAGCCATTATACAAGGCATCATTTCAGACTGTGGGATACTAATGAGAATTTTCTAATGTTTATATCCAATTTATAATCCATGCGATACACAAAAAACCTAATTTTCTAATCGAAGCTTGTAAGCGTAATTTTTAAATGGGCATTATAATCAAATAAAAGAAACTAAGTAAAATTGTCATCGGGAACAAAGGAGACAGTTTCATAAATCATAATAGGCAACAAAAGAAAGAAAGCAAGTTTAATCTTTTTCTTATTTAGTAAAAAAGAAGCAAACACCAAATTATTGTTTGTAAAATTGGATGCCAATGTTATCGTTTGACGTAAAACTTTTAAAGTATTCAATAAAACGTGCGTTACCAATTACATAACGACCCAAATCCTCGAAGAGTTAGGAAGAGGAGTACCTACCTAATAGTACACGGGCCACATCACATTTCACCAGTTATGTTTAAGTCCCATGTAACTGAGGCGAGCTTATTGCCATCAACCGGGCACAATTCCAAACTCCGTGGTTGATACTGAGAAATTCCATAAAGAAAAACCCAATAACACTTTGCCCTAGAATTGAATCCAGGACATTGAGCTCAGTCGCCGCGCTTGTGACAACAACCATTTGCATTTTAATTCATTTTTAACTGCTTAAGTTTACCAACGTTAATTTTTAGATACGCAAGCTCCCAAACACACTGATGATAATTGTGAACTAGTGTTTATTTTTTAATATTTTTGACTAATTGTTAATGTTATTTGTAGAGTATTAAATAAAGCTTATTCATTCATTCAAGTAGGTTTCCTTACTACTAAATACATGGCAATTTCTCCTGCCTGCCGTCACTCTGACTACAAAACACACAAAATGACCATAATAGGTATATTCTCATCATCATTCTCTTGGCCTTACCCCAATCATTTCGAGTCGGCGCAGCATATCTTATTCTTCCATACATTGTTATTACCTACTCAACGTCTCAGCACTCAGCACTCACCTCCTTTCTTAACATATCATCCTTTACAAGTCCATCCATCGTTTCTCTGGTCTTTCTCTACTCTTTATACCCATCCACATTCAAACTGAAAACTTTCCTCACGATATTTTCCTCATTCCTCCGCATCTAACTCCGCGACAACCGTAATGTGTACATCCTAAACTACACAAATAACTAACAATTAATATTAGAACACGTATCAAAAACCCCGGACCATGTAAGTAAAACTTTAACTAACGACACAAACTCCGGTCCGTGTGGCTCAATACAAGTTTAAAAAGTTTGAATATTTAAATTATACGGAAGCCGTGTCCCTTGGGTATGTACTGGCAACTGAACAAAATCACTGTAAATAATATAACATTGTGGTAGACGTTAAAATCAGGGTTTAAGACCTCTTTTGCCAGGTGTGACGTATTTCCGGAGAAATCGAAAGAATATGTGAGGCGGCTTGTTTGTTTATTCAGGTGTAATGTAAGTCCCATTGTTGTTCATCTGGTTTTTAATGATATGCAAGGGGATGCACTAAGTATGACTAAAGTATCGTGCGACATTTTTTGACGTGATGACGTCTAATAAATCGATGAACACACCATTGCAACATCATTGTACCTATTACCCATGTTTGCAAAGAATTTATTTATTTATTTATTTATATGGCACTTCAACGACTTACTCACTAAAGCATACATAAAGATAGATCACAAATTTTCGGTATAGTGAATTTGTCACTTACAGAAGTGCACAGCACTCACAGAATATTAAAAGGGCAAGTAATATTACATACATTGCATAATTTAACACAGTGGAAAGATAATTAAAAACTAAAAAAACAAAGATGGGCTATGTACAACTTTAAGCCGATGAAATACAGAATTATTCAAGCAAACAAAATGTGTATAAATTAAGAACAAAATTAATGTTAAAAAATTATGAAAATTAAAAAAATATAAAGCCAGATGGAAGTGGATGCAATTAATTACCCGGTGTTTGATATCGTACATACGTCTCGAGACTCCGAGCTGGTTAAGAGTCTCTTACGGTATTGACGGAAGGGGTTAGAATAGATGTCGATGCTACTGGTCCGTGCGGCAATTTTATTATAGTTTCTCACTAGACGGTTGATGGGTGCGGTACTGCCAAGGTTAGTGCGACTTGCAGTGGTGGCAAAGGTTATTGTTTCGCGTCCAGACCTAGAAGTTATACGTCGAGGTACAGCTATTTTTAGTTCCGCTAAGAGTTCGGGAGCATTAACTAAACCGTTAACTATTTTGTAAAGTAATATTTGATCCGTTACGTCTCTTCGATGTTCGAGTGAGCACATATTGAAGTGGGTGAGTCTTTGACCATATGAGGCATTCCGAGGACAGCTAAAGCTTTTAAAACGAAGATATCTGGTGAAGCTTCTTTGGATACGTTCTATTCTGTTTACATGGACACGGTAGGTAGGGTTCCAAACTGGAGATGCGTAGTCCAGTAAACTTCTCACAAGAGTATTGAAGAGTGTTTTTAAGGTTGAGATGGACTGGAAATCCCGACATATTCTTTTTATAAAGCCAGACATTTTTGCAGCTTTGGTAGTGATGTGATCAATGTGGTTGATGAACGTGAGTTTAGAGTCGAGGTGGACACCCAGGTCGCGAATTGTGTCCACTTTTTGGAGTGTTACCCCATTTATTGAGTATGACGTTGTTAATGGTCTCCGTTTCTTAGTAAATGTTATGTGGTAGCACTTTTTCACATTGAGGGACATTCGGTTTTGTAGGCACCAATTATGAACCGCGTTGAGATCAGCCTGGAGAAGTTGGGCGTCACGGGAGGAGCATATTTCTTTAAAGATCTTTAGATCGTCAGCAAAAATAGAGCATTTGCTATGTTTTATTGTAGGAACTATGTCATTGACGAACATTAAAAAAAGGATTGGACCCAGGTGTGAACCTTGGGGGACTCCAGACGTTGATTGGTAGACCGGTGACTCATATCCCTTTACAACCACTCTTTGTTGTCTTTCTGTAAGATATGATTCAAACCAGAGGAGTAATTGGCCAAATATGCCGAAACCTTCTAGCTTATTTAAGAGGATTTTGTGGTCCACCTTGTCAAACGCACTGCTGAAATCAGTGTAAATAGAGTCAACCTGCGTGCGAGAGTCCATCAATTCACTCAATTGATTCACGTAGTGGACCAGGTTAGTAGTCGTAGATTTACGAACACAGAAACCATGTTGTTGGGTCACTAGCTGAGGATTAATGAGTGATGTGAGTAGAGGACATAGCAAAGATTCGAAAATCTTTGCGAAGACTGAGAGTAGAGAAATGGGGCGGTAGTTCTGCACATCACCAGTGTCTCCTTTCTTGTAAACCGGTACAACATTTGCTATTTTCCATTCTGTAGGAAACTGTGATGTCGCGATCGAGTAATTATATATTAATTTAAGAGGTAAGGCCAGACTAGAAGCACACTTCTTTATGAATACTGGTGGCAAACCGTCTGGCCCAGCCCCTTTACAGATGTTAAGTTTCTTTAGTGCTTTAAGGACATCACGTTCCGTAAACACTACTTTGCCTAGTTGATGCTGATGATATTTGGGACCTGTGTCAATTGCAGCAGGTGACCCAGTCGGATGAGTGAAGTTAGAGGAAAAATGCTTAGCAAAGAGGTTGCAAACTTCGTCTCCAGTGGATGCTGTTTTGTTGCCCAGATACATCTCCGAGGGAATGTCGTTAGATTTAGCGTTTTTCGTTTTGACGAACGACCAAAACAGTTTTGGGTTGTGTCTTATACTCTTTTCAGTGAAGCACACATAGTCTTTATAACAGCTATTCATCATGGCTTTAGATCTCCCCTCTAGCAGTCTATATTCATAGTGGTCCCTTGGATTTTTATATATTTTATAACGTGATCTTAGTTTTTCTTTTTCATTTAAGACTTTGATGAGAGGCTTAGAGAACCAGGGGGGATACTTATCACTCGGTTTTTTTGATTTAGGTACGTGCTCATCGACTATATCCTTAAGGTGCCTATATAGCTTTGTGACCATCGCATCGACATCGTCTAGGTTTGCGAAAATTTGGTTCCAGTCAAGGTAGCTAATCTTAGCATTGATAATAGTGTAATTGGCTCTTTTAAAGTTTAATCTGACAGGAATCTTACTCTTTAATAAAGCGGGGGACATGTTACATAATGATATTTCAAGAGGTGGGTGATAGGCATCTACTAATGATAGGGGGTCATTGCATACACTTACAATTCCGCCATAGAAGTTACATAATATTAAGTCTAGGGTTTTATTGTAACAATTTCTAACTGGGTTAATTTGCTCCATGTTACACAGCGACATAAAGTCTATCAGTGAGAAGCCTAATTCATTAGCATAGTTACAAGCAGTGGTACTGGAAGTGTGGCGAAGAGTATTGTCTAATTCCCAGTCAATAAAACTCAGATTGAAATCTCCAGCTATGAGGGTTTCGTCGCCAGTAGTGTCGATGACCGAGGAGATCCTGTCAAGGAACGTGTCTAGTGTACGCTGTTGTACTGGAGGGGGAAGATAAACCGCGCAGATATTTAAGTTTTGGCATTTTTTCCCTTTGTCAGTCTTGAGCCTGACCCATAGGTTTTCGGTGTCTGTTTCCCATTGCGACATTCGAACAGAGTCTATTGACTTCAAAACAGCAATCAATACACCTCCTCCTCTTTTACCACTACTCACGGTTGATGCTCTATCTCTACGATAAACGTTGTACCTGGTGTCAAATAATTCACCGTCACTTATACCATCATCCAGCCAAGTCTCTGTGCCAATAATGACATCATAATTGCGCAATCGTGTGGCCAATTCAATCGTATTCAATTTTGTTTTCATACCTCTAAAGTTCTGGTAGTATACGTTGAATTGTTGTTACTTATGTACGGTATTAAAGCATGGTTTTTGGAAGACGGTTTCAGAGTAGCGCCACAGCGTCGAGGCTTTTGATATGTTTGGCTTGCTCACCATCAGCTTTCCTTACAAGAATTTTGCCGTCACGCACCCACACGTATTTGTACCCCTTTGCAATAGCCGCCTTTCTAGTAGCCGCGTGGATTTGTTTGTTTAGGGGCGACAAATGCTCAGACACGAAGATAGGCTTGATGGGACCGCCATACCCAAGGTGTTTTGAATTTAGTTTATCTTTAGTGTGAGCCTTGTTAAAGCTCATGACCGAGGTTAAAATTACGTCCCGCGCTAGGGTGGAGCGCAACTTTATGACAACCGCTCTAGGATTATTATTCGCGGGGTCCAGCTTTCGTACTCGCATGGCCGATATTATGTCCTCTTCCTTAATTGCACTTCCCACCGTATTACCTATCTGTACGAGGGTTTTAACCAAATTTTCCGCTTTATTTTCTGGTACGCCGTTGATTTCAATGTTTTGCTGCCGTGAGTGTTGCTCGACTAGATTAACGCGCACAGACAAGTCGGAAACCAGCTGCTTTAGAGACTCATTCTCCTTACTGAGGCTTTTGTTACTTTCTGTGCAAGTCTTAAGTTCAGACCTTATGCGGTCGTAATCGTCACTCATAAACTTGACAGAATCTTTGAGTTCACGGAATAATTCCTTCATGTCGTTGAATTCCACTGCAATACATTCCTTTATAGCTGTTGAGATCTCTGAGGATATAAACACGCGTATCTCATGACGAATGGTGTCGAGAAGCTCAGATGATTTCGGTTGGCCTTGGTCAATCTCAGGAGAGCTATTTAAACGTGGACGTTTACTCCGAACACTTATATTGTCAGACTCAGCCTGGTTGGTCGAGGAGTGAAGCATATCGGGCTCGGACTGAACATGACTTAGGTTAGTTGTAGCATTTGCTTTTGGTGGACTTCGTTGAACGCGATGCATAATGCGTTATGGTTCGGATTAAAAGTTAAAAAAAAAGTTACCAAGAAAAAACAAGAACCAAAAAGTACTTGGAGCAGGCCGGAATCGAACTCACGACGTTTATGTCGTGCTGGTTACGCATTTACGCGCTGCGCTACACGAACACTGATGTAGTTGTTGAAATAAGAAAGTATAATGATGTCTTGTTACGAACGTGGACACGGACTAATGGGGTCCAAAGGTCAGTCTTTTGTTATACTCGAAACGGTTTAGATAAGAGGTTCGAATTTTAACAGTTTTACATTGCACTTTTT
Source organism: Xestia ashworthii (assembly GCA_950022955.1). NCBI lineage: Eukaryota > Metazoa > Arthropoda > Insecta > Lepidoptera > Noctuidae > Xestia > Xestia ashworthii. The sequence continues at coordinate 2,137,280 of OX465566.1, read as the reverse complement.
ATCACTTTGCCACTTCAAAACAAAAGCACTTGGTGATTTTTTTAGCACAGACGAAAGTTCGGTGTACACTGATTGGTTTGGTATAACTTTGTGGCCGGAATAATCACTTTTTACCACTTTTATTGATTTATAATGACAGAGCTTACGAATATACGTGTGACTTGCACTATAGTAGGAGAATAAATGATTTGATTTGATTTGATTTGATTTGAACACCGGCTGCACGTATGAAAAAATCTCACACCGTTCCGCGCACCAGTCTCGGTCCGCCTGACTCACCAACGCCCAGCCCAAACCCTTGGACCTAGAACACTGAAATTTTGCACAGTAATTCCCTATACAAGGTGGGCAAGGAAGAAAGGATTTTTCGAAATTCAACCTCTAAGGGAGTTAACTAAGGATTAGGGAATGAAAGTTTGTATGACAGTCCGTCAGTTTTGAAGTCCTAACTTCAAAACTGACGGACTTTCATACAAACTTTAACCTTAAAATGTTGTGTTTTGCTGACGATTGAAAATTAATTTATACGTGTCTCAGCGTTTTGATAATTCCACCCCCATAGGGTTAAAAAAGGGGATGAAAGGGGAGTGTGTATGGAAAGTCTTTTTTATTTCAAAATGGGCCTGCTCTTGACCTCGATCACGCCTGATGGAAAGCGATGAATGAGTTCTATGATGGAACGAGCGTGCCCAGAAGATGCCTGTTCACTCTTGCTTTGAAGGCAGACCGGTTATATGTCGATGGCAACAGATGGCCGGCAGATAGAGCCACACTTGGGCCGTGTGCTAATGCACATTTTACCCGTTTTTTTTTTTGCGATTTGCAGATCAATGTCGGTGTATGGTGTATTACATGTTGATTAGAATATGATTCGCGAAAGTAATAAATATGGTTTTACAAAGTTATACTCATTTAAATCTTCAGACCAACACTCTAAGTTCATGGTGTAAAGTTCTTCATACAAAAGGGAGGATCTTCCGACTAGGCGAGCGTTGTTTGTGTCCCTATAGTTGCTGTCGGGTTTTTCTATATGTATAGTCATAAGTTTTAGTACTTTTTTGAGTGCCGCTAGAAAGCCATTAAATATTGTTTTCAAGAAATAGTCATTTGATGCTGCCCCCTCAACTAACGATTTCTGTACCACACCAACTGGTTCAGGTAAAAAGTAAGATTGAAGACTACCGTTTCGCCATCTGACAATATAATCTTATAAAAGCTATTTCAAATGTAAAAAACAACAATTCTATTTTATTGCCGTTATCTCGATATATTTCGGGTTGGTAGAACAAATTTCTTCTTCTTCACTGCCTTTTTAGCCATATTATCATAATCTGCCTAGCCGTTTCAGCTTTAAGAATAACCGGATGCAGCTAACTACCAGTGTTTTACGTGTTTTCAGGTGGACACCTTACCTCAACAACCCAGTCACTGCGTAGAACGATACCATCTAGACACCTCCCTTCATAACATTTATCCATTGTTTTTAGAGCTGCATTTAGAGACAGAGAGATACGAGATCTCTGTACGACTTTCATAGACATTTCTCTCACTGGAACATGAGAAAGACCAGAGCTAAAATCACCAAAAACGACTTAAATAAGTAATTTATTACCATCCAAAATTTCACAGCAACCAACACTACTTTCTCATCAAGCAATACCCAGAAACAGCACCAACAACTAACCGAAAACGTCTCCAAACAATGTATTTTTACGTCTTACGTCCCAAAGACGTACAAACAGGTGCTACGTCCAACAGATGCATTTTATGTAACTCCAGTAGTTAGGTTTAGTGCGTCGTAAAACCGGGAGTACAATGATGTGAGGGGCTCCAAGAAGCGTTTGTATACAATAAGGTCTGTTGGCACGGTTTGACGGAAATTAAGTTATTTAGCTTTGATTTGTTTTGTCAAACTAGATTTTGCACCGAGTCCCGTCCATGAACAGCTCCATTTCCATAAACTGTATGACTAGGTACCTATACAGGGTGTAAACCACCTCATCACGAAGCCGCTAACCAAGCATTCTGCACATCAAACTAAGCAAAAATTATTGCTGGGAAACAACTTTTTTTTTTGGGGTCAAAAATCACGTTTTGTGGTATAACTCAATGTAACGCACTCAAAACATTGTGCTGATGGATGGACTGAATAGTACGAGGTTCGTGGAGGAATTTAAAGTAAAAATCTTACAATAAAAACTTGTATTTAAAAAAAAAAACTTGTCAAAAAGTTGTAACTTTGACCCCCAATATCTCCGTAACTAGAAGGTTCCCAGGTATGGTGTAGGACAAAAATAATCGCAATGACGGGGAGAACGCCGAAGTGCCTTTCGACTTCGTGAAGAGGTGTTTTACACCCTATATAGAAGTAGTTATGGCTTATCTAACCCATTCTTCTCCATACGAAACATTTGCGAATGAGTGCTGGGCGGGCTATCGGAATCAATTCTATTTACTTTTATATTTTGACTGATTAAAAACAGCCTTTTAATGGCTTTAAAAAACAACTTCCAGACCCACTACTCGCCGACGTTGCTGACTAGCAAATATTGTTAATGCAGCCACTCATGAGAAGAGCACGGTGCACGACTATTGAGGAAGAGTGGGAGCTCTCAAAACGGTGAAGGAAAACATCTTGGGGAAACCTGCCGGTTGTCCTAGAAACAAAAAAAAATCAACAACATGTGATATCTGCCAATCTGCACTGGGCCCGCGTGGTGGATTATATCCCATTCCCTCTCATAGAGAGGAGACCTGTGTCCCAGCAGTGGGAACATTAATAGGGTGATGATGATGACGATGGGAGCCCTGTTCCCATGTTGGACAGTGTTATTAGCTTCTTCCGTTTGTAATTTCAGTAGCAACCCGTCTGTATGACAATGCAAGGATCGCCCTGTTTTGTTACAGCTCAACCTCAAGGATTATTTCATTTCTGATTCGATCACTCAAGTAAACTCCGAGCAAAGCCTCCATTTTCTTTGGGTGACTTTAAGCCTTCTGATGACGCCATGCAGGAACACAAACTCAATTTCTCGCATTTATTTCAATTAGACCAATAAGTACGGCACTTTTGAATGTCAAAAAAACAAACGAAGCTACAGTCACAGACACAAGGCATAATAACTTGAGAAAATACTGTAGTTCCACATTCCGAAGCGTAATCTCTATGAAGAAGAATGGGCAAGAAACTCCAGGAACACTCTTTTTAATCAAAATAGGTTTAAGGTTTAAGAATAACTTTATTTCTCATAAGAATTACATAGTTAATTCACTTACTGAGAAACACACTAAAATTAAAATTTATACTAAAGCGCACAGATTATGTGGGTACACAGATAAATAATAACAAAACTCGATCATAACTTTAACAAAACAACACGGATGTAGTAAGATTTTTACTGGATGTGGCATTAATGGATTAGCCTGTTGTGAGCAGGTTTGTTGTCTTATATATAAAATTTTGTTTGTTGTTGTTTTATTGTTACAAAATCTTATTTTCATCATTCTTGATGAGATTGTGTGGGGACGATATACAAAGACGTGCACATTAAGAGCATCCGGAATTAAAGATTAAATCAACAGTAAAAAAAAACAGGGAAAGGGAATCTGCTGGATGCAGATCGCACCGGACCGGTCAATGTGGCGACACTTGGGGGAGGCCTATGTCCAGCAGTGGACGTCTTTCAGCTGAAATGAGGATGACGATGATGGAACTAAGAGTGTCTTTGCCTGTGCCTGGAACCTATATTTAAATCTTTTCCGCGGATCCGAGCTGCAGCATGGATTGCTTTGTTTTAGCTGGATAGGTGTTCCGTGGCGTAAATGGGTTGAGGTTTCTCCGCTGCCATATCCAAGTGACTCGTATTCAGTTATCTTGGTTGTTGCATCTGTTAAGTAAGTAAATTAAAGTGACTTTTTCTCTGTTTTTATAAGTTTGACATTACAAACTATTATTGATGAGAATAAATCGAATCTATGTTGGTGTTTGCTTCAAATCTTGTTTAACAAAATTAGTATCATTTTGCAAGCATAACAGGTAGTGCGTACTGGTCGTTGCGTGCGTTAGGATTCCAAATCCTACCAAGTTCCGTTCGGAACTATTAAATTATACTAATACTACTACTACTACTACTATTAAATTATTATTTTATTATTATGGTTTTAGTAGCAGATAGACTAGTTGTGATCTTCTAATTTCCAAACTATAAGGTCTCCTCCTTCCAGGCTTGGAGCCCAAAGTAGGTACTTCTGATTTTTCAGATTCATGTGCGTAAAATAATCACTTGTCGTCGTGTGTGTGTGTGTATGAGTATCCTAAATGTCTATACCCACATTTAACAAATAAATAATTCTAATTCTGACTCTGTGTCGATTGAATGTTGAATGTGTATTTTTTTATCAACCCATCCAATTAATATCAGCAATTTTAAAGTAACTTTGCAGTTTGATTGAAAATGCTGTGGCCAATCCAGTAGACCTTATTTTTAATATTTTGGTAACAAAAAAAAGAAAATCATTTATACAAATACAAATTGCACTGGCAATTATGTATAATTATGTTAGGCAATAAAAATACAAATAAATATAATTATACTTTAGAGGTAATATATAAGCACATTAAATTACTAAATAATAATTATGACGTTGCGCATAAACCACAAATACTTTAGAGTTGATTAAATAAAAAACTTCCAAGACAGCAAATGTTTCATTTGAAGAACTGCTAAAATGCTATAACTAGCGCCATCTAGTATGCGATAGCGGCACTTCGCGGAAACAGCGACGAGAAACGTGAAGCGAATTGTAATTAGATTTTTTATATTGGTGAATTGAATAACAATAAGCAATGAATCAGTCCAAAAAAAAAACGATCTGATTTTTCTTATAAAGCAAAAATTACGAAGAAATACCCTAAGACCGACATCACATTCACAACTGAAATAGTTTATCAATCAGTTTTGAAAACCAGTCAAGGGCTAATTTCAATATTACTTTACGTATCATCTTGTGGATGTAGCGTATTACCCAATGGGTTGTAGAGATTTGAAAGGCATTTGCTCCATGTAAAATACTGGTGTTCAGCTGCATCCGGTTAGACTGGAAACTGACCCCAACATAGTTGAGAAAAAGCTAGGCAGACCATGATTGTGGGGAATAAACTCAGCACATTGACATTCCCACAATATCCAATTGCATTATAGGTACCTACTTGTAGTCTAATATCACTAGAACACTTTCTTTTTAAAAAAGGGTGTAAAGAACCTCTTTGAAAAGCCGAAAGGCACTTGTTCTCCCCGTCATTGCGATCATTATTTTATTCTACACCATACCTGGGAACCTTCTAGTTCCGGATATATTGGAGGTCAATGTAACTTTTCGACAAACTTTTTTTTTTATACAAGTTTTTATTAAAGATATTTACTTAAAAAACCTCCACGACTCCCGTACTATTCAAACCATCCATCAGCACAGTGTTTTGAGAGCGTTTCATTGAGTTCTACCACAATCAAAATACACAATAAAGTGAAAAATAACTTTAGCTTCAGAAGTCGATGACCTATGTTTGATTCATTTACTTACTTAGTTTTTTGTCATGGACTTCTGATGCTAAAGTTATTTTTCACTTTTTTTGTGTATTTTGAAGTCGGTTTTATTTTTTGCAAAAAAGTTTTTATTTTTCACGTTTTAGTGGTTCACTTGTGCTTACCTCCTCACAGCGTACCGGCGTGATGTTATGTTATGAACTGGTATAAACAATAGACAGACATGAGATTTCAGCAATCCCAGTCCATTTACTATCATTTATTGAGGAGTTCCGTTGCCTATCTCCGAAGTTCTTCATCAGATCTTCACCAAATTAAAAAGGGACCACTTTAAGAAAGTACTCTTCTTAAAACTACCCAAATCGCAAGTGTGCCTATAAAATTTGAAGAGTTTTCTCTATTTCTCCAGGATCCCATCATCAGATCCTGACTTGGTGATTATGGGACCATCTGGGAAGTATACCCTTTCAAACAAAAGAATAACAATTCAAATTCGGGTCGTCAATTCAAATTGACGACCCGAATAGCGCAGCGGTAGTGACGCTGCCTTACGTTCTTAGGGTCCCGGGGTCGAATCCCGGTAGGAGCAAATGTTTGTGTGATGAGCATTGACATTTGTTTCCGAGTCATGGATGTTTATATGTATAATAAGTATGTATTTACAAACAAAAAGTATACATGTAGTAAATCAATTGTCTGGTGACCACGACACAAGCCTTGCTTAGTGTGCAATATTTATTTATTTACTAGCTTCTGCCCGCGACTTCGTACGCGGATCCTGTTGCTTATGTCAGTGACAACGGGGTCGTCAAAATCAAAGATCTGAAACGTCTGCGATGTCGAATTCTAAGAGCCCGGGGACGGGAAAATAACGGATCTTTCCCACCTGAGCAACACATACCGTTTGTTTCTTTTTGCCATTTAACAGCTTCACAAAAAGTACAATTTTGAACTCCGATGGCGGAATATGTGGCGTATTCAATCATAGGAGCATACATAAACAGCTGTTCAGAACATGTTGACCAGTTGAATGTACTGAACAGCAGTTTTTTTTTTTGCGATTTCAGATTTAGTCCCATAGTAAAAGTTGTTCGTTATAATGAGCACAATCAGGTGTTAAAGTATCGTAGGTACACTAATTACCAGTCACCCTAAATAGATAGAAGATAGATTTAAATCGGTCCAGCCATCTTCGAGTAATCGGGGAACATACAAAAAAAGGTTCCGACGAATTAAGAACCTACTCCTTTTTGAAGTCGGTTAAAAAAGTCGTTTCCCAGCAACAATTTTTGCGTAAAGTTGCTTAATTTGATGTATAGAATGCTTGGTAGACGGATTCGTGATTAGGTTGTTTACACCCTGTATAAAATAAATAAATATAAATATCGCTGGACATTAACACACAGCGCGATCTAGTGCCACACTAAGCAAGGCTTGTGTCGTGGACACCAGATAGTTGATATACTACATATATACTTTTTTGTTTGTAAATACATACCTTATTATACATATAAACATCCATGACTCGGAAACAAATGTCCATGCTGATCACACAAACATTTGCTCCTACCGGGATTCGAACCCAGGACCCTATGAACGTAAGGCAGCCTCACTACCACTACGCCATTCGAGTCGTCAGAAAAAAATTCTACGATTTATTATTTAAGAAATGTATCGCCTATAGCATTACCTTATCAAAGTGAAACAGATTTTTATTCCAAGTCAACATCTGCTTGCCTTTATATCTTTGTTTGGTTCGGCTTCCAGTTTAACAGGATACAGTTGAACGACTGCCAGTCTGACCTCCACAATCCAATTAGTACCTACTGGGTAATCTTACCTTTGGTAAGACTGTTTGTCAGAATTTTCGGTCACTATGACTTATACAAGATGTACTGTAAACCACCTCATCACGAAGCCGTCAAACAAGCATTCTGTACATCAAACTATCTCTTTTTGGGGTGAAAAATAATGTTTTGTGGTAAAACACAATGTAACACACTTAAAGCATTGTGCTGATGGATGGATTAAATAGTACGGGGGTCAGTAGAGGTGTTGAAAAGTTGGAACAAAACTTATCCAAAAGTTGGAACTTTGACCCCCAATATCTCCGTAACTAGAAGGTTCCCAGGTATGTTGTAGAACAAAACAATGATCACAATGACGGGGAGAACAAGTGCCTTTCGGCTTCGATAAGAGATGTTTTACACCCTTTATACTAACGGCTGTCAAAGATCTACAAAATATGACAGCCGGAACCAACAGCTTAACGTGCCGTACTTTGTGATGCTAAGATTAAGATTTTACCAGCAACCTTTGACATTTTCTCTAAATTACACAAAAAAAAACCAAGACCTCAGTACAAAAAAACCCTCTCACTTGAACAACAAACTCAACACGCTATCATCTAAATAAAAAAACCACAAAGTATGCATGTATTTTTTTAATGTCGGTACGATCAAAGAGCTCCTCTTGCGCGTGCGCACGGCACATTGTACGCTAATGCGCGCATTGACGACGAAACCCGACGACGCCCGAAGTCCGACGAACAGACATGGATGGACCCGATTGTGAGCCAACGTTGTAAATTTCATTGTTTACCTTACTTTTTCTTATTAAAGTCTATTTATTAATAAATATCAGTGGGCTTTTGCGTTTGAATGGGCTAAGCAGATGAGGTGGACCCGTCAAGTGATGTAGTTATTCAAATGCACTGAAACAAGACTGGAATAGACCTACTGACATAGCTAGCAGAGATGGCAAGCTGTAGTGACAGTTGGCTGACCATATCTGCAGTCGATGAGCCTATGGCTGATGAAGTATACAAGTCCTGGAGAGAACACCACGCATCGGCTAGCGAAGTGTCGGACGCCCCCAACGCAAGATGAGTCGACGATCTTAAAAGGTGGCTTGGTCAGATTGGGTACCGTAAGCAGCGAATAGGGGATTATTAATAGGTACGCCAGTTCCCTTCATACTTTATTCAGAAGCACAAGCAAAGTAGACTCGTTGATGATGTGGTCAAAGTTGCCCAATGTTGATTGGCAAAAATTTAGCCAAGACATACTAACGGTTTAGCCGCTAAACCGTATGTCTTCACTTGACGTCCTTTGTTGAGTCTACGTCTGTTATCTACCTATTCCAAATACCTGTCCTCGCATCCTTAGGTCCTAGTCACTTCAAAATGAAATCTTCGCACCTGGCTAAAGTATTCAGGACAAATTTCCTTTGCTATGATTGATATATCTGTCCAAACCTACCGAAGTTCCGATGGCAAAACTTACTCTTGGATTGATGATCTTGAAGGATTCGTCGATTAACGCAAGGCGTTTTATTTCTTGTAGTTTTTCGTGCCTAGGTGTTTGTGAGCTTTTCGTGCCTCGGAAAGCAAGTAAGCCGTTGGTCCCGGCTGTCATTTGTAGATCGTTGACATACGTTGCAGATAGTCAATGACACCAAAACTCTGACAACCAGTCTTATCAAGTGGTATCGTATTACCCAGTACTGAGTGGGTTATGGAGATCAGATAGCTAGTCACCCCTTGTAAGTACTGCTATTCAGCTACATTCATTAAGGTTGGAAGCCGACTCCAACATAGTTGGGAAAAAGTCTAGCCAGATGATGATAATTATTTGAGATCTTTGTGCCTCGTCTTTTGGAAGCACGCTAACAGTGTAGTTTTAAATAAAAAAGATAAGTAATATTTATGTCTAATGCTCTAGGCCCTTAGAGGGGTTAAAAACCTCTTAACGAAGCCGAAAGGCACTTGTTCTCCCCGTCATTGCGATCATTTGTTATTTTACACCATACATGGGACACCTTCTAGTTACGGAGATATTGGGGGTCAAAGTTCCAACTTTTTGACAAGTTTCTTTTTAGATACCTACAAGTTTTTAATGTAAGATTTTTGTTGAACGCCTACACGACCGGGGTCGTGTCCGACCCCAACATAGTTGGGAAAATGATGATGATGATGATGAGTCTGATAACAACCTGAATATGCAGCTGTCCTATTATCTAATTTCTTATACATAGGTAATATTACCAGACTACAAAACAAAAGGCCCACTAATAATTATTTTAATTTAAATAGCTCGTCCGGCTCGCAGCGGTCATCTAAAGATATTACAAGTTAGCCGGCGGCCATTTTATAATTATCGACCACCATTTCTGAGTGTCAACAAAAAATGACTATTAATATTTATGTAAATTTTTAAACGAAACCTCTATACTGGAGAGGACTTAAATTCTTTGTTGGGAGGGTGTTAATATCTCCCAATTAAGTAGATGACGTACGTAGATATGGATTGGATAGTAACCTTACTGTGGACTTAATTTAATCCAAATCATAGACTTATGAGAAGGTACTTCAAACGATTTATTATAAGTCTGCAACTTCATAGGTCCCATAGGAAGTACGTAACATGTTAATTTAAACAAAAAAAACCCCCGACACATATTGGTCATAATTTCAAGCTAAGTATATTTTTTTTTGGAACGAAGTTCCATAACGCTGCTTACGGGTAGTGTAATTTAGTAGAAATCACGTAACGAAATGCTGTGTGTGTAGTATAATAATATAATATTTCTCATTCCATTTCAATAGGTATAGTCAAAGACTATATAGTGTACATTATTCTACTAGTCAAGCCCTTTCATTTGATAGGGTAAACTTGCATAATTCGTACCCCTTAAGGGAAAACCATCATATTTAGAAAATTAGGAAAGATAAATTAGTTTTAATTATTAGGAATTTTTGTTTGCTTAATGCTTTATTGTTTCCATAATCAAATTTAACATAAACCTTATAAACTTCTCAAAAATAAACAATTAAAAAAAAACTGAAAAAAGTACGATTTAAGACCATTCATCCCAAATCGTACTTTGAGTTTTATTCATTGGTATACAGTATTGAGAATCAGCATCAAAATCAACAATGTGTTACTAAAACAAGTAGGAATTCTTAACAAATTCGACGGATGATCTTCGCCAATTCTCGGCAATCATCGCTAAATCGTACCAGTACGTTTTAAGCTGTTTTAAGAACTTAACTCAAGTACGAAATAGGAGCAAGAGCCAAACAAATTTTAAATTTACCGGCAAAAAAATTGACAACAGTTACGAATATGATAACACGTCAGATGAAATCGTAAAGATACACATTAATACGTATCAAATCGTAAAATAGGTTATACACGACCTTATTTGAATAAAACTCTTACGAAATGTGTAAAAATATTACAGCAATAGTCGAAAAAAGCTTACTTTTTCAATATTTTTGTCGAGAGCAGCTTCACAGGTGTTATCTGTCAGGTGGTAAAATGGCCGACTGTTATTTATATTTTTTGACACTAGAGGCGCTGATAGCTGTTACCAAAGCCGAGTTTTAAGTGGAGTACGAATTTGGCGTAAGTACGAATTAAACAAGTTTACCTACCCATATTGAGGAAGTTGTTGATTATTGTAATCCGCCATTTTGTGGCGGCGGCCATCTTGGACTGATTTTCTTCAAAGATAGCTAAGAACACTCCCGACTAATTCACCTTACAACCAAAAAAACAAAATCTAAATCGGTTCATGCGTTTGGGAGCACACAGTCACGTAAAACTTATAGCACCCCGTCGTTTTTGCGTCAGGGGATAACAAAATAAAATATTATAATTGATAAAAAAATGCTAGACAACCGTAATAGCGTGTTGAATCTTCAAAATAAATACATAGCATTTGGAACTGTGTAACTCAATTAATTCCAAGACAAAACTTCTCTAAAAAAATACTTTATAAAATATCTGAAAACCCGATTCATTTTCAATTTGAAATCATTAAGTTGTCATTGAAATAACAAAATAGATGTCACAGCGTGTTTGCCATATAAAATCGCGTTTTTTACAGCTTCATCTTGCAAGCTTAGATTAGGCTCAAGCTGGAGATTAAACACTGATCAAATCGAAAAAAGTTACACGGGGTTTTACTTTTCCCTATCGATGAGAACTTGTGCAAAACACATCAAAATTGTGAAAAGCAGATATCCTTAAACAACACCATTTTAATCACAGTTCAACGCAGTACAGAAAAAAAATAATTGTCTCAAATTCGAACACCAATAACTCACACAAAAAAAGTCTTCAAAAGCAATATTGGTTCGTCCATTAAGCCATCGAAACAAGAGAAAAAAAATGCAATTTTAATTACTAAAAACAAACTGAGGTCGTTGAACTAAATAACAAAAGCGCTCAAATCTCGTCGAACCGGCCGTCGACTATGTAACTCATTATGAGAGAATCCGTCTTAATTTTATATTATTTTTTGAAGGCGTCCATTAAAACCTTCATTCAGGATCAGGCATAAAGACTTTGCGCCCGTGCCTGTGAGTGAAAAAAAAAGCGAGTTAACCACAACCACCAGTGTTGCAAAGGTTGATATTTATATTGATATGAATCTATTGATATTTCTACGTTATAATTACGATATGCTTAAAATTTTATATGTTAAAAATACTTTAATAAGAAGGCAGCGGTGGCCCTTGAGAGCAGCGAGCGTGGCCCAGTGGTGGCGGCCCTGGTGATGATGACTTTATTATGTAAACCATATGTTAATTTTACCGCCTTTTCTGCCACATTTACTACAAGTAAATAATTTTGACTTACAGTAGGCACAGGTATGCAATTTAGTAGGTAACTATTTTTGTAAAACATTCGTTCAATTGTAAAACTCAGTACATCTTTTGCATCTACACAATAAAGTCCTTTCAGAATCCCCATTAAGACCTACGATGTAAAAAAGATCCGAATAATTACTTTAATCACCATTCAACGCAAAAAACGACACTCTTTTCTCATTATCGTCCCCCAATTTTCCATCAAATTTTCCAAATAATTTTCCCGCGTTGTAAACTAAATCACTGGTATAGTTATCCGTCCATCTCTTTTTAACTCCTTAAGATGGTGGTTCTGTCTCCTTCTAGCTATTATGAAACTAAATTGGTTTTAAATGCATAGGATTGGCGATGGGTATGGTCGACGGTATAGCAGGAACAATTTACTGGGCCCAAACCTCGTTATTAGGCCGTGAATTAATACGAAAATTGCTTAACTTATGCATATTTATAAGGTGTACCTATGTCAATGTTTTTTAATACTTTGTCAATGATAAGAGGCGGCTGAATATGACCGATATCCGCGCAAATCAATATTAAGGAGCTACTTTCGAAGTCATTTGCAACAAGAAAACATCATAACTGTTTAGTCATGAGAAACGTCACCACTAGGAGGTGGCTTTCAAATCTGAATAGAGTCAATCAGTCAGGAAAAAAAAAATAGTTAAATAGCTGTCTGAACTTAGTGTAGATTTTTTTAATTTTAATTTAATTAGTGGTTAAGGAAATATCAACAACTGTAAGCACTGAAAGAGAAAAAATGGATGGACTCACGTAGATTTTAAGATACGAGTACTAAGTAATAATAAGCTTAGTAAGTTTAATGTAACGTGTCCAATGATGGAGCACGATCGTGGTTTTAAATACCTATTTAAAAACAAGCAAACAATCAATTAATGTAAATAAGAGCGCGGACCACAACGTCTGCGGTAGAACTCAATAAAAAAAAAAACTGAATAGAAAGACAAAGAGCTAAATTCCAAGCGCAAATCGCCAAGTACCAAAACTGAACAATTTATACCAACTTTTATCGAGTTAAATCCTGATCTTCCCGTTAATTATCATCTTTGTCACCGATTTCTTCCCGAAATCCGGACAGGACATTCCTAAACAGAAGACGGTCGCTCGTAGTGTTCACGTGTAAGTATTATATTGCAAGCTTAATGCTTGCTTAGCTTTGCTTTGCATTCTATACAAATAAAGATATTATTATTATTAACCTGTAGTGTTCCCCTTCCCACTGCTGGGAGCCAGGCATCCTCTCTATGCGTCATTGTATATTCAAGGGATAGACTCTGGGTAAGTTTACCCGGAGACATGCAAAAGGAAGCAGGACCCTCCGTTTGTGCGCAGATTGGTCACCGGCTGCCAGATAATATTGTGCCATCACCTGCAACCCACATACAATCGACAACAAACTGAGTGTGCAGAGAACAGACCTCACTCAATCAGAAATGCGCCGATCAAAATGCAAATGGCGCTCATTTTATTCATTTTGCGGCCGCAGGTACGGTCCACCATAAACTGCCAACAAATTATACATTGCTTTTATTTTTAATTGCTACGGACGAGCCACCGTCTTGCCCAGCGGCCTCCCTGACCCTTCCAGAGTCTTTTCAGTTTACGTCTGGCAACATCTACCTAACTGCAACCTTATTTCAATCGAAATAGAGATCACTGTTATTTGACACACCTGTAAATGGCAGCAACCGAACAACAACCTTATCGTAACGTTCCTAAAGATCAATCTCATTTTGACAGCGATACCCAATCAGAAAGAAATTAACAGTGAAAGAACAGTATTTTTGAATTATGGCGCGCCGACACGTGATTGGTCGGCGTAGATGCGTTCGTTCAGTACTTATTTATTAGCGATGCGTTCATATGGGGTGGAGATGATAAAATCTAAAATGAAATACCTAATTGCATTCAAAGTTGGCTGCTCTGTATTTATTATGGCGTCCTTCAGTGGCGGTCATTATGGCGGGTCGTGACCGATTTTGCTGATACGAGTACGCTTAGGGTGTGTTTAGAGTTTCCATTGTGATCTTACCGTCGGAGTTTTGCTTGTTCCAAGTTTAATTTAGTTGAAGATGAACTTAGATAGAGTAACCTGGCTTTTACTCGATCTAAAGCCCGTTTTCGCCTAAACCAGAGGACTCTTAAATTAATGTTACTGTTAGCCTATGTCATCCCACTGCTGGGCAAAGGCCTTTCCCCATGACTTCCATATTCTTCGATCCAGGGCCAATGTGGACCACTGTGGGTTGGTTTTGTCCAGCTCTTCCCGCCATCTCCTTCGAGGTCTACCGCGTCGCCTTCTGGCTGTGGCAGGGCTCCACATCGTAGTTATTTTGGCCACACAGCTCGTCGGGCATAGGTACGGCAGATATGGCTTAAATTAATGCCTAAATGTTATTGTATTATTAACTCTCGATGCTACGTTAAGTTTAGCCACAGTCAATTTACTGTGGCTAAACAAAACTTTGTTGTTAATTAAAACGGGCATTACTAATTAACGGATCTATAATGTTCGGAACAAAATACTGCAATCCAAAACAAATACAGCTCAAAAGGCTGCCAAACTCAAATGGTACTGGGCCGAACTTGTCTGCCGCATGCCGGACAAACTTTGGGCCAAAAATAGCAGAGGGAACTGGTACCCACAGTGAGGCGGAGTCGCAGCAAGCTACGAACGAAATAGCGGGACGAACTGGACAGGTTCCGTCAGAACTGGAGGAAAGACGCGTGGGTTCGCGAGAAATGGATAAAGTGGACGGAGGCCTTTGTCCAGGAGTGGGACAGAGCAGGAAAACAAAATAATGATACTACTAGCGTCACACTTATCTACACCTAGACACGACACTCTTATCTATACCTAGACTTACCTACCAACTTTTAACTGCAAATGAGGTACCATTTGCACCTAACCTAAGTGGAACCGTCTCATTAATGGGCTGAAGTGTGTCAATGAATCACGATAACTTTCTAACAGCCATAACATACACACAAACTCACGCCTTTTTCACAGGGGCGACAGAAACTACAGAACGTCGCGTCACCTAGGCTGCTACGGTCCTTACATACTCCGCGACTCGTCCCGCGTTCATACAACCGGGGCCCAATTCTGTAAAACAACCAACTTGTCAATAGTGTGTCGGTAGTGTGTCAGTAGTGTCTCAATAGGCTAATCATTGACATTTGGTATTCTACATTTTTTTTATGGTCATTGACTTACGACTGTAGTGCCATTGAAACGCCAACTACTGCAACACAACAACTACGCAACTACTGTAATAATTGGTATTCTTCTCTACTATCATCTGTAAATATCATCATGATGGCCAAAGTTACGGCAGTCGGTAAATATTTTAAGTGTATTTGACAGTTGTGTTTAACGAACTGCCACACTATCGACAAACTACTGAGACACCGCTGAAACGCCATTGAAGTTTTTGCAGAATACCAAAGCAACAGTGGCAACATAATGTCTGTAGTGTGTCGATAGAGTGTCAATGGCGTGTTGCTTAACGAATTGGCACCCTGGTCATAAACACGCGCCGGTTGCGCGTACTACACACCTGACCATAACCGCCATAAATTCTTTCTTTTTATTTTTAAATCATGTTTTATCGGTAACTTTTAATATGCAGGTTAATTGCCTATTGATATTGAAGAAATGATTATTAAATAAATATTACTATCAGAAAAAGCACCATCATCTGCCTAGACTCTTCCCGACTATGTTGAGGTCCAGTGCAACTGCCTCCTATCTGACCTCCACAGCCTAGTTAGCACTGGTTCACACATTAAAGGCTGAGATAGTAAGACTGGTTGTCATACTTTCGAGCCACTACATTGCCACATGTAAGGACTGTCAAAATCTTCAAATGACAGCCGGAATCAACAGCTCGACGTGCTTTCCGAGTTACGGGGGGAAACTGTATGATACTCATTACTCACCCACCCACGGACAGACCATAGCAAGTGAAGCTTAACCTAGAAGATCGACTCCGTGCGTTGGTACTCCAATTAATCGGGGGAGGAGGAGAGGTGGTATGTCCCAGTTCAATTCAATAAAAAAATGTTGTTAAATGTTGTTTACTAAACACTATCACTTACGAGATACATGAGCTAAAACAAAATTAGAATTTCGAGGGATACCATACAGAGGCAGACTTAGGCGCGGGACAAATACAAGAGGCGTATGTCGGTGGCGCAGCGCGGGCGAGGTGATGGCGTGGCGCCGGCGCATTCTAGTCTAAATTGTCACGCATTTTCGCCGTCCGCGCGGCGCCCTCGCTACGCTCCGCTCCGTCTCAATATGTGTCGCACCACACCTCTTCAATACATTTTGTATGAAACATCAAAGAAGTGGCACCACGCCATCACCTCGCCCGCGCCGCCACCGCCATACGCCTCTTGTATTTGACCCGCGCCTTAGCCTAGCATTTTCTATCAGTCAGTAGTCGGAAGTAAATTATAATATTTTCTTAAATAACTGATTTGAACATTAGACAGTTTTAGTCTCAGAAGCTCTCGATTTCCCTCAGTAGCTCCGGTTTGGCGGATAAGATCCTGCCATCGTCGGTCTTCAGTTTCGTGAGCTGGCTCTGCCCAATAGCCAGATCTCTTGAAAATACCTTGGAGCCTTTGTTCCGCTCGATCGCGTCTTTAATACGCTCGGTATTAAAGAGGCGGAGGTCGCTCTTCAAGGATTTAGAGATCCGTCTAATGGTATTTCAACGCCTCGTCTGAAGACTGCAGTATCATCTTACGCCGCTCCTTCATGAACTTGAGAGTTTGATCGGAGAGTCTCTCGTTCTGATCTGTCCGCGTGTCTTGAAGAATTTAACTTAGGCCCGGTCGTATGGACAGTTTCCACAAACCCATCGTTGTATTCGTCCATCACTGAGCTCCTTAAGCACTCGAAACGATTCTGGAGTTCAAG
This sequence comes from Xestia ashworthii, assembly GCA_950022955.1. NCBI lineage: Eukaryota > Metazoa > Arthropoda > Insecta > Lepidoptera > Noctuidae > Xestia > Xestia ashworthii. Next base: position 2,120,131 of record OX465566.1, on the reverse strand, counting down.
CTGAAAGCTCTCATGGTTTTGGATTTGGATCTGTGCTGGCCGGAGCGTAGACTTCATTAGTCGAGACCTTTCTAGCTTGATATTGATGTTCAATGTGCTTCTTACGATGCGGTGATCGCTCCCGGTTTTCACCGAATTGATCAAAGAGACATCATTGAACTTTTGCTTCTTGGTTGACATGATGAAGTCAATCTCGTTTTTTGTTGCACCATCGGGGCTCTGCCAGGTCCACTTCCTGTGCTCACGCTTTTTATGTAGGAGTTCATCATACTTAGAGAGGGTAAGTACCTCAAAAGGAAGTAAAAAGAACATTTGGCCGCCACGCTCACAACCGAGTATTTAGGTCAAAAATTAAGAGCAGTGACGCAATTTCATCACAATTTTAACAAAAATATTATAACATAATTTTTACTTACCTAACTCTTTCCGCTTGGTGGCTCGAACATTGAACAATCTAATTCTAGTTCGTTCTGAAATGACAATTTTATTGAAATACAGAATGATTTTAAAACTATGAAAAATTCAACGAGAAAACCGTTTCACACTTTGTAAATGAATTCACTGTAAATGTTAAACTCCAGATTATCTTTAACTAGCAGTTAAATGCTATTATAATAGATAACCAACATTATTTTTGATGTGCTTGTCAAATTCGGCCCCGGGCGTTCAGAAATTTCCGTAGTTTCTGAACGACCCACCCAAGGTAGTAATGACAATAATGTCAAAATAAAGAATGACATAACCACTGTGCAGTGCGCGAGGCGGAGTGTTTTTAAATTAAATTTTACATTTAAATTGTATTTGACGGTAATTTAAATTAATATAAGAATAAATTCAGTGATAATGTCGTACGCCCTTATCCGTCATTTACGCCGCACGGCGCTATTATCGCAGCAAATTCGCCTTGAATCCACCATGACGAGTTTGACTCCGGAAGACATTGTATTTCGGCCTCCCCTGGCCCAATGGGGCAAAGTTATCAGAGAAGCAGAAAAGATAGTTGGATATCCGACCTCTTTCATGAACCTACGATGGTTATTAAGCGATGAATTCGCCAATTTAGCCATGCATTTGCGGACTGTTGTAAGTACTAATTATCTATTGTTACGCCCAAACTATTAGATAAAAATATGTTTTATTACGTTTATAGTGTTCGAAAAACCGTGTAAATATCATATTTTATCAGTAAAATCCTAAAAATCAAAGCTTTATGTCATAAAATATAATATTATGTAACAATATTTGTGTTTAGTGTTTGACCATGTGATGTGCAAGGTTATTTCCTGTCTTACAACTTAATAGATACTATAACAAGAGACATGCTCTTGAGGTCTGAATGTTAAATAAGTTCCTATTTTGATTATTATGACCTCGATTTAACTTAAAATATATGAAGATTTGCCATGACTTATTAAGGATGCAACAATAAATTATCTGCAAGATATTAGATAAGGCAAATCCTATAATATTATAAATGTGAATGTAAGTTTGTTTGTTACGCTTTCACGCGAAAACTACTCAACCGATCATGAAACTTTGTACACATATTCTTGGAGGTATTAGAAGTAAAATAGGATACTTCTTATAAAAAAAAAACTAACCTCCTTCGCAGACGAAGTTGCGCGGGTCAGCTAGTAATAGATAAACGAGAAGTGGTGTACTATAAAATTAAAAAGCAATTTAAAATAAATTAAAAATGTAATCGTATAAGTAAATGTTTTTATAATTGTAATATTCTGTATTTTTATTTACTTCACTTAGAAATATATTTTTAAGCCATGTTATATGAAAACAGAAAACATTTTCACAATACAAAATTATTTTTCCCCAGGTTGGAATGAACCACCCCATCGTAAAAACAGCAAAAATGCTTCTCCACAATGAACACAACAACCTGCAACCGTGGGGGCTCATCATATTACTACTGTCTAAAGCTGTCAACCCACATACTTCACTATTAACCAGCACTGTAACACAAAACCAACGAATCCTCGCTGAACTCACAGAAATGATCAGAACTGGACATTACGTGCACAGAGGCTTACTAAACATACCACCAAGTGACCGCGATAAAAACCATGACACCGCTATATTTGCAAACAAAATAGCTATCCTCATTGGAGATTATTTACTTGTTACTGCAAACGGAATGCTAGCTCGGCTAAAAAATCAAGACTTATCATACTTAATATCTACGGCACTACGAGATGTGAGTGAAGGAGAGTTTTACGGTCATCGAGACGCACAAAACATGCCTATACCTGGCAAACCAGTAGAAAATAGAACAGACATTTATGATATTTGCAGTGATACTATGCCTTTAGAAGTAAAAGATGTATTAGGTTCTCCTGTAAGAGAGTGGACTTTACGTTCAATGTACAATGGTGGTACGTTGTTTGGCCGCGGCTGTCAAGGAGCTCTGTTACTAGGCTCCCATGATAAAGAGAAGCAAGAAAACGCGTACAAATTCGGCTGCCACCTTTGCTTAGCATGGCAAGCAGCCACCGAAGTACAAAAAATGACATCAGACAATGAATCGTTTTCGTTAGTCAGTGCACCTGTTTTATTTGCTTTAAATGAAAATCCTCAATTATATGAATTAGTTGGCAATGTTCAGAATATAACTGAGGTAGATTTAGAGACATTAAAAGCTGAAGTTTTGAAAACTGATGCGGTTGAGCAGTCAAAGTTGTTGTATACAGAGCATGCAAATAAAGCTAAGCATTATGTTGAAGAGTTCGGTAATTGTGAGTCTATAGAAACTATTAAGCAAATGATTTATACATTGTAGTAGCGGTTCCATGATAGTATAGTCTTCCTAGCAATTGCTAAACCACATTTGTCATTTTTTTCTGAAAATGGGTAGAATGGTTGGTTATACGTAGATGGGGTTTTGTCTTGTCACATTTTAATCACAAGACTCAAGTGACAAATACTACCATCTTTAGACAAAGCTTTCAGCAAACATCTCCAATCAAACTTTCAAAGTTAGACCTTGTTATTTTATGACATGCAAAAGATCTTCAACCTAAGTAAAGCAATCAGAAGGTCGACTATACATCTTATTTATAAGTATTTTAAAGATTAGGAAATGCACAGATTAGGAATGTCAATGGATCAGGAAATGTACTCATGTTCTTTTTTTAAATTTAAATTATGATCAACTTATCTTAATTTATAATGAGGCCTATGACGAATTAAAGCATTTTTTGTCTTTTGCTTGATTCAACAAGTGTGTAAGGTTGAAACTTCAACAGCGCTCTTTTATTGAGGCTTTCATTTATGAGACAACTAATGTTAATAAAAACGGGCATTATTTTGATATTTGTTTAATATTAAGTAAATCAACATATCCGTTTTATTTGTGTTTAGATATTTCTGGAATTGTGAATTCTTAAACTTGTTTTTTTTATTTAAGCACCAATGTTTTTGTAAATTATGTTATAATTTGAATATTAACTTACTTTAATGTTAAAGTTTGTCCATTAGATCTCATTTCAAAATGGGTGTTGTACAAAAATGTGTAAATAGTTGCTAAATCAAGATTTTGCAATATTTGCCAAGAGTCCTCTTAGGTCCATGTTCACCGAAAAGATAACAGTCCGATTATCTAAAAACAGCTGTCACTGTGACATGTTCCCATACAAAAATGTGTTTTAAACAGCTGATTTTAGATAATCAGAGCGTCATCTTTTTGGTGAACATGGACCTTATTACTTAACTTTAAACACCGTTTACGTTGATAAGTGAGAGGGTAATTGTTTTATAAGTTTATTTTTTATGCAAAAAATTGTTTTCCCAACTTTTTAATTGAAATTAAAAATGTTTAAATAGGTGTATATTACAAAATTTAATATATACAAAAATACAATATGTACGTACGCAGATCACAAAAGTATCAATGAATTGGGAGTGCTAGAGTGAGGCAACACTGATAGCAGAGTGCTTACCAATTGTTAATAACTGATTACAAGAATTAAAACAAATTGATTGCCGTAAGAATCACCAATCGGTTCATGCGTTTGCGCCACAAAGGGACAAACCTACATATAGGCTGATAAACACGTTACCCTCCTTTACTTCGCGCAATCGGTTTAAGAGAGAAATAAAACTGCTAGTTTACTGTTTTGTACCTGAAAACACTAAAGACAATAAGTATTCCTACTATTTTCTTCTAAAATTTAGAAGAAAATAGTCAGTAATTGTCACAAAATCTAAGAACAAAAAAAAATATGAAAAAAAAATTGTTAGGTACCTACATAATTATGTTTAAGTACCGACTTTATCATAATTATAGGTACTGTGTTCGCGATTAAGTTTCCAAAAATGTAAACTAATAAGAATTTCTGGAAAAACAGCAAAATCATTTCAGTCATTAAACAAGTGATTCTGAGCTCATTTTCAGAAACATACTGAAAAAAAAAAACAAAACAAAAATAAACCTTGTATAATCTGTATTTTTTTTTTAAATCAAAATGGCGCTAACTTAAATATTACGTGATTTGTCCCCAAATGTTACTTAGGAATAAGTAGAATTACTGTTTAAGCATTTCTATGTTAAGTTTTCATGAGATAAGTGGCGAAATGAGAGTAGAAGAACACTCTGCCTAACCTTCGGGCGTTACAGGCGTGATGTTTTGTTATATTTAGTTTTCTAGTTATTGTTGCGCAATGATTGTTTATGCATGCAGTGCTAGTTTCTAAGATATAAATTAAATTATGTTACCTATTAGCTGTTACGTTTTGCGAGAAGTACATGGATTTTAACTTTTTGACAAGTTTGTTTTTATTTAAACAATACCTGTAGCCATTGAAGTCACTACATATTATAAAACAAAGTCTCCCGTCGCGTCTGTCTGTCCCTATGTATGCTTATATCTAATTAAAACTACGCAACGGATTTTGATGCGGGTTTTTTTTTAAAGGTAGAGTGATTCAAAAGGAAGGTTTTTGTATATCATTTTACGCGGGCGAAGCCGCGGGCATCGGCTAGTTACCTATAAAACCCAGATGCACAGTTAAACATGCAAATGTTACATCAGAAAGTTTCGTCGATAACTAAATAATAAAACAGAAAAGAAGAACTGCCTCGTTTTGGTTAAGTGGTTGCAAGAACGACTGCTGAGCATGAGGTCCTAGTTCGATTCCCGGGTCGAGCAAAGTGCTTTTGGATTTTTCCATCAGGAAGTTTCTAGTAGCAGCCACGGTTCTGGATCTATACCCAGTTGATGCCAATAGGCTCACCCCCTTTTAATGTGGGTGGTGTACCAAAATAAAGGTTGTAGCCCACATAAACGACTCCGCTCCCACCCAACAAAAATAATATAATTCTAATATGAGCTTTATGTATTGCATTTTAGATATAAGAGTACTTTACATTGGCAACATAAATACAGACACTCGCTGTCAGCGGGCTTACCGCTGTCAATGCCAATGTAAAGTATAATGTCACCGTAAAATTGTCAAATACGTTATATTACAATATAACGTGTATCTCTCTAGCGATATTGTAAAGTCTCGAATTATTGTCAACTGAACATACGGAAGTATCTCTTGCCCCCATAAACGGGACTTGGGGCACCCCCCCGTTAGGTTAGTTAGGTTCCTTTAAACCCTGCACTCGGAAATAGGGGCCCCGCGAAGCGGGGCTCCGTCGACTACGCTTTTTAGGGGAATATGAAGTGTTTTAAGGTTAGGTTATATTAATCGATATTTCTCAGGAATGGTACAGTATCTTTTCATGAGAGTGGTACCACTGGGCAAGGGGGACCCCTCCTTCACTCCACACCGCGTGAGTTGACTACCATCGCATGCATTTCACGAAAAATAATGCGTTTTATTGTAAGCAGTATGTTCATTTGACAATAATTCGAGACTTTACAATATCGCTAGAGATATTACAATATAACGTTTTTGACAATTTTACGGTGACATATATATTATAAACAGAAATATTTAAAGCCCATATTTGAATTATGATATTTTTGCCGGGTAGAAGCGGAGTCGTGTAACTGGGCTAAGACCTTAAGTCGTCACGTCAATATTTCGGAACTATTTTTAAATCATCAATAGATAAATGACGCGACTGCATTAATTTCCCGCCAACAATAAATATCCGGCGCCATAACCGAGAGTTCATTCTGCAATATTTGCGCGAAAATATTAATTTAATTCTGCAATATTCCGCAGCCATGCGCCATCGCGATCGGGAAGCTCACATTTGACATTTGAATGACATGCGCTAATGTTGTTATTAAAATAATCATTTCCACTGTCCATTCATTGTTATTTTTTGGTAAAGTGATCTTTATTCTTGTTCGCATAAGGTTTATTGTCACAGGCTATCTAACTATGAAAGGGCTGTCTAGATCGGTCTCAATTTTGAACGAGAGATAATTTCGCGAACATGATTATCTGTCTGTGAATTTATGTGTGTATTTACGGCGTAAATAAAATAGCAGGCTGCGTCTACGGTCATTAGTAGAATAAATACCTACATACCAAAACACCTATAGGTATTGCTAAATGCTGTGTGATGTGTCCTATAGGTAATGGTTGAGGCGTGTATTTACTCTTCTGAAAAAGCGAACATATTTTACAGCATGCAGCAGCCGAATAAATTACGATTTATAAGACATCTAAGCACTAGATATGCCTAGGTACACAGAATAAGCCTACAAAACCTTTCATTTTGGAAAAAACCATATTCGCGAGTCGCGACACAGTAAAATAAAATAAGGAACCAGTTAATAAGTACCTTTATTTATTTCTCGATATACTGAAGAGTTTCTCCGTGTATAGTGAGGGCCATCTTCTGTAGTGCTGTCCGCGCGTCCTCCACAGGAAACCTGTTGCTGTACTCCAAGACAGACGCCAGCTCATCATCCAGGACCTTCATTAAATAATCCATAGACCTCGTACTTCTTACCGCATAGTAAAGCTGCTTGTATTCAATCGGTGTTTTCTCCAATTTTGACTCCCAAATGTGACCATAAATCTGTGGGTACTCCCATAGAGCTATCGTGGTTGGCGCACCGACTAACGAGTATGAGTATGGGTGCGTGAAAAAGTCTTTGACGTCCAAATAGAGTTGCCATAGTAAAGCCAAGTGTCCACCAAGAATGTAGGCGTTCTTCTCCATCTCAGGACCTTGGTGGGCGAGTTTCATGGCGCCTTGGCATCCCTTCCCAAGTATGCTGCCAGACATAAGCATCGTTCGTAATTGCCACTCGGCTATGCCCCGACCGAGGAAGTCTTCTGAACCTCCAAGTTTCAATAAATTGTCTTCATTTTCCCAGTCGTAGACAGCTGCTTCGTTGTCACCTGAAATGTATAAGTACAAAGATATTAATTGTACTGCCCCCGAAACCCACAAAGGATTTTCCTCCACGGACAATTTTACAAATGTTTGCCAACAGCGCCCTGACTATGTAGGTGATTCAAGCACAAAATTTAATTACACATGCTAGGTCTCAGACACAGTACCTACTCTTACCTTTCGGTTCCGACGGGAGAGGGTTGTGTGTAGCATCGTGCACTCCATAGGCGTCACCCTCCACCAGATCCCTGAGGCCGGTGGAAATCAGCTCAGTCACCTCGTTGTTGCGAAGACCGCCCAGATGCTGCAGACACGTCGCCAGAAGAAAGTCGCCTACCAAAGAAAATATGATTAACAGATGCATAGAATACTAGTATATTGTAATCCCAAAATTTTAAAACCGCTCACAACAATGTAGTTATTAGTGGTAGAAGAAATAAAAAGAGATGTCACCCAGTTATGAGAAACCGGTCCCACCGCCCCACCATCGACTTGCAAGAAGCGAATAGAGCTACAAATTAAGGATGACGCACGCTAGACCGTGCCGGGTCGGAACCGAGTAGCACGCTTCCGAGCCGCTACCGAGCAACGGACCATTGTCCGTGGCTCGGAAGCGTGAGTGTGTTCATGCTTAATTGTACGGTTGACACTCGGCTCGGACTCGGCGCGGTCTAGCTGGCGTGAGTCAAGCTTTAAGCAGAGCAGGACACATCACTATATGTTTAGACCATCTAATGGAGGCGATCTTATTACTCATTATCGGGTTCCAGGCTGCTAACAGAAAAACCGAACCCAAGACCTCATCAGTAGCCATTTCTCACCTGTCAACAACACAATCTTATTTCCATACAGCAGGTCCTTGAACTTGTCTCCATGACTCTTCTTGTCCTGAAGGTTCACCATCGCCTTATGTATCATATGACCCGTCCTCTTCATCTCCACTATGGAATGTTTTAAGAAAGAAAGTTTTTAAAATACTTTTACACGTTTACATTTTTATAAACTAGTTGAGGTCACTCTGAAAAGAAACAAAACAAACTGCACTGTTTACTTGAACATTTGTAAAGTCCAGACATCGTCTTTGAATCATGCCATACAGATTTGATAACATGGTCTTTTGAAGAAAGATCACACACTTTTGAGTATACCTACCTGACCTGTTCAATCAGTGCAAGCATGTGTCAGTAAAAGTGTAACTTAAGTCGAAACTTCAGAAGCTCAAAGACCCGACGAACAAAACCAAAAAAAAAGACATTTGGTTTGGCTACATACTCGTTATATAACGATAGTCACACGAAACCCCTCGGTCGCGTGGTCTGGTGGAGGTGGCTTAGATTTACATTTTTTTTTAAACTATACTGTCCACTTTTGGGCAAAGGCCTCCATTCATTCCCAATTCGCCCGGTGTTTTACCTTTTCGCGTCCAAAGTCACGCCAGTGCTAGATTTACTTCCGTATATTAAAATATAGATGTCATTCTAATGGACCCACAAATCCTCACCTATTTCTGCCAGCGCCCTTTGTGAGTGCAGAACTCCAGAATCGTAGTGGTCCCTATTAAACTCTACGGAGTCGAAGCTAGCGGCTTTAGAAGTCAGCAAGATGATCAGACCGACGGATTGCAGGTTGCTCTTCGATCCTACTAGGAGGTTCTTGGCTGATTTCAGGACTGGGTGGTTGGTACCGACCTTAGGAGCAAAGGTTTGCGTTAATCTGGGGAATATGCTTAGTATACAATAGGGATTATGTGTGTGGTTGCGTACTTGCATAGTATACTTATATTTAACTCCTCATATGTCGTAATCAGGGACACAATTAAAAGCCATGGTGTCTCGCGTAGATCTACGTAAGGGTTAAGTCGATCGTCCAAAGGCGAACTCGACTGGAAACCCCGGCAATGCCCAATCGCAAACACATCATCATATCATTACGCATCCATGAAAGTGGCAATGGTTACCAGTCGAAAACCAATAGTGTCGTAGCAGTCAGTAATTGCCATTGAACTGCTTAGCCGTTTCAGTTTACTTACTCTACTCCGTTCGTTAGATTGCCCTGAATTCCTGCTACGCGTATTTCGGTCGCGTAGGTACGTCAGCGTGAAATACCGTAGCAACATACAGCCTGATGACGTCAGCGTCGGTCGCAGTATGGCACTTTACTGGGTGTAAACCACCTCATCACGAAGCCGTCAACCAAGCATTCTGTACATCAACCTAAGTATCTTTACGCAAAAATTATTGATGGGAAACGACTGTGTTTTTTGGGGTGAAAAGTCATGTTTTGTGGTAGAACTCAATGTAACGCACTTCAAACATTGTGGTAATGGATGGATTAAATAGTATGGGGGTCGTAGAGGTGTTTCAAAAAAATCTTTCAGTAAAAACTTTTTTTTTATAACTTGTCAAAGAGTTGGAACTTTGACCCCCAATATCTTCGTATCTAGAAGGTTCCCAGGTATGGAGTAGAACAAAGACATGATCGCAATGACGGGGAGAACAAGTGCCTTTCGGCTTCGTTAAGAGGTGTTACACCCTCTATAGAATCCAATGTACCTATACTTGTATACGCGATCGACATCAGCGTAGCAGGAATAAAGGCCTTAGGTCCCGAAAACATAATAGTCTGATTACCTAAAAACAGCTGTCACTGTTACATACTCGTATTACCATACAAAAATGTGTTTTAAACAGCTGTTTTAGATAATCAGACTGTCATCTTTTTGATGAACATGGACCTAGTATCATCCGATAGTTCTCAAAGAACGTTCAACTGCAGGGTACCTAACAATCACCTCCTGGACTGACTGTCTACTTTTATCTTGGCAAGATTAATGAGTATGAGCTCTATAAAATTCACCCCCCTACACACACACACGCACACACACACACACACACACACACACACACACACACACACACACACACACACACACACACACACACATACGCACACACAACATTCACACAAATATACATAATATCTTAGGTAACATATAACTGTTTTCTTCATGTATTCCTTTATTTTTTATTTACATTACAAGTAGATTAGATTAGATTTAGAATTTATTGTAGCGGATGCATTTATGTAACAATAAAATGTAGACGGAACGAAGGAGCCTGGAACTCACGACACAGGGAATCCTAGTGTGAGTTTCAGGAATCAATGCAATGAATGTACTTTTCTGAACAATAAATTATTCTTATTCTTATTCTTATTCTTATTATTCTTATAAACACGATATGATTGCACTGTTTTCCATACTGTATTACTTGACCCTGCCTATACAGAATAACCGAGGAAGAGGGGCGAGGACTATCCTTAATAGTAGGTGGAACTGACCAGCTTCCTCAGATGTATAGCAGTGCTGGCGATTTCATCATTGAACAACCAGCGAAGATTGAGGAAAGAGGTCGGATAGCCGACGATCTGCTCCGCCTCCGTGATGACGTCACGCCAGTCTATCTCCTCCTGACGACCCAGACCTAGCCCACTGGAGTACATGCGACATATTGGGCTGAAATACAAACATAGCAATGAGCGTCATCAATACAGTCTTTGTCCTTGAAAAAGTCGTTCCTCGATCTTTATGAACTTGGAGCGTTGTATTAATGATTTTGATGATTATAATTCTGTAACTACATACGTCTTACATATGTACAATATTTTAATCAATATACAACCTAGCACTGGCCCGCAAATTGCAAAAAACGTGAAATAATTTGAATTTCCTGGGCTACCCAGGAGCATTGTGTTGTATACTTTACAATCCAACCAAAATTCCGACTACTGAAAAGTCACGCTCTAATTAAAGACAGGGTTTAAAAGATAAAATCAATTACTCCTTTTTTGAAATTCTCATGTTACCCGGCCCATAAGAAAGAATCGATCGACACCTAATTCATCAAAATCGGATAAATAGTTTAGGCGCTATGGTAGAACATACGTAAATACAAAAATACATACGAGTACATTACATAATAGACTGCTAAAATCATAACCACCTTTTAAATTCGCCTTAGTCGGGTAAAAATGGACCAAAGCACATAAACTTTTTATTTCTGTCTTTCTTTCGACGTGCATCGTAAAAATCACCGACGACTTCGTGAAAACTGACTAAGCAGTCCTGCGCCAGCGATGGAAAGAAACCACTACACAGAATAAACTGCGAAGTTTGCCATCGTACTATGATTCTACATCGTCGACTTTCGGGTTTCTGACTAATCGTAACTCCTGTCAAAGATCTTCAAATAACACCCCGGACCATAGACTTAACGTGCTTTCCAAAGCTTGCCTACAGCCTACTTTAGGAACCTCACTGAGTTTTGGTTGGCCAACCCATGAAGTTGGTCAACATCATCATCATCATCTGCCTAGCCTTTTCCCAACTATGTTGAGGTCAGCTTCCAGTCTAACCAAATGCAGCTCAATGCCAGTATTTTATAAGGAGCGACTGCCTATCTGACCTCCACAACCCAGTTAGTACTGGGTCATACAATACTCTTATACCCATTGGTAAGACTATTTATCAGACTTTTTGGGCCACTGACTACCTGTAACGACTGTCAAAGTCTTCAAATGACAGCCGGGACCAACGGCTTACGGCGTTTCCAAGGCACTGAGGAAACTCAGTAAGTAATGGGTGGTCACCCATCCAGAGATCCACCCAAGGAAGCACTAAAGAACGACCCGTGCACCTGTTTTTATTTACCCGTTGGTTATCTTTATCGTCTACTACACAATACCAACCGTTCAAAAACTCCAACCGGAATCTGCTTTGTATTCAGATCCCGAAAATATTGAGATTTGCCCTGTTTTCCGTTACATTCAAAACTTGAAGTCCACTTTGTTTTAATTTTCTTTTGCAACAAAATCTGCGGCAGGTTACAAATATATCTTTCCGTAACATTGATAGATGTTTGAGGAACATTTATTAACAATTTTGATGAGAACATTATTGAATTATTTCACAGGACGACTGGACTACTACAATTACAAAAAGAAATTGTCAAAATGTCCGAAAGAAAATTGAGGGTAAAAAAAAGCAAGAACAATTTTAAAGAAGAAGGTTTTAATGTCCAACACATTAAAACCTTCTTGTTTATGAATTGTTGTTGCTTGTGGGAGGACCTTTTCGTGTCGGAACTAACGTCGGTCGTCACCTTAAGCCGTATACAGACTTTGCGAGGCATGCGCCGCGAACGGCGCACAGCGAATGCCTTGCAAGGTCTGTATACGGCTTAAGGTGACGACCGATCGTGCGGTACCCACCTTTTCCGTGGGTACCGCACGATCTCCCGCGAGGCGGCGGGCCTGCTTGCCGGATTGCCGCCATGGGATCTGGAGGCGATAGTCCTCGCGCGCCTAAACGAATGGCGCGTGGAGGTACTACGCCGGGGGGAAACTCCGCTGCCGCGGCAAATTGCCGCTCAGCGGACTGACGTCCGGCGCGATCTCATGGCGACATGGAGAGAGCGACTGTCGCAACCCCGTGCAGGGCACGCCACGATAGTGGCGGTAAGTCCCCTCTTTGAGGAGTGGCTAGAGAGGCGCCACGGCGTCCTCACCTTCCGCCTGACGCAGGTCCTCACCGGACACGGATGTTTCGGGAGGTACCTGCACCGAATCGGGCGGGAGGAAACGCCCGGGTGTCTCCAGTGCGAGGATCGACCGGAGGAGACGGTGGAGCACACGGTGGAGGTCTGCCCTTCGTGGGCGGAGCACCGCCGTGTCCTCGTAGCGGCGATCGGCGGCGGCGACCTCTCGCGTCCGGCCCTGGTTCAATCCATGGTCCGGAGCGAGACGGAATGGGAAGCCGTCACCTCCTTCTGCGAAGCAGTCATGCTAGCAAAGGAGGTGGCGGAACGAGAGAGGGAGAGAGCCTCTCTTCCCGGCCGCCGCGGGAGACGCACCGGGCGTCGGGGGCCACGTGGTGGCTACCGGCCACCGTAGATGCGGGCCTGTGGACGGTTAGCTATGGGCTAGCTAGCCGTCCGTCCGTCTAGTGACGACAGGCCGTGTCGACGGCGCGTTCGTGTTCCACGCGCGCCTCAAAGAGATGTCAGCAGAAGAGAGGGGCCCGCAAGGGCCGAAGTCTGCCGGGGTTGCGGGACTGTTCGAAAGAGATACCGCGGCCCCGGAACATAAAGGGCGAGGAAGGAACATGGATGGGTTTTAGTCAGTAAGGGTCTGACACTCCCTCCCGCTCCGCCCAGAGCGGGAGAAGTCATTTGATGATTTCCCATCCTAAAAAAAAAAAAAAACGGTGTGTACCTTTAGGTATATTCGTGGCGAGGCATGTGCTACGCACGTGCGAGGGCGAGCCAACGTATGTCGGCAAGTGCTTCAAAGTCCCTCAGTGCGAGCATTTCATTAAATGTGGACGTAGTCGCGCATGCACGTTCGAGTCGTGCGCCGCGTACGATATCTACGCACGCCTCGACTAAACAGCGCGCCGACACGGACACAGCAGCAGTCAAGATGGCAACTTTGAATCGTGTGCACGTATCCGCTGCTGCTTTTATAATTATTAATTCAATTATTGCAGTCGTCGGTTGGTTGTTTTTATTGTAATATTAATGATGTTTTGGATCCCATTATAATCGGTAACTTTCATATAATGCAAAATTTCTTTCTCATCCAAATTGCGCGCGAAAATCACAGTGAGGTGGACACAACCATCTTATGTATTTGCAGTGCGTTGCGTGTGTCGGCGACACACACTCGTCACACGCGCACTTTGCACGCGCGCATCTGTTCGTAGCACATGCCTCGCAACAGACATGAAGACAGACAAACGAGGCATTTGCTTCGCACGCGATGGCTCGACCCGAGCATATGTTGGTAGAATTTTTCAACACGCACGCCTCAAGCAGAGGCATTTGTTGTGCTCCGTTCGTGGCGCATGCCTCGCAAAGTCAGTATCCACCTTTACATTACACCTGTGTTCGCCTAACTGTTCAAAATGTTGTGTTGATTTTTCTTTCGCGGGTGGAAAATTATGTGGGTACTTAACGCGTACACTCTGCTTCACGATGAGGTACACCTACGTTCGAGCCCGGGGTTCTGGGGTACCCAATTGATACAGCCCACCGTACGTGGGTACCTATCTCATAAAATAAACAAATGTATCATTATAACACTCATATCGAGGATCTTTTGTAATACTAAGAACCAAAGATGCTAATAAATATTTTACAGGTGTCGGTCAGAGGCTGGCGGAAGAAATTATTAGTAATACTCATCTGTCAAATAGCTACCAAACTTCTACTCCTATATCATCTAACTCTCTTGTCCTACTCCCTACTGATGAAAATGAGATTGAAAATCTCATAATGGACTTGAGGGAAGGTGCGGCAGTTGGAGTAGATCAGATTTCGGGCAAAATCCTAAAACGCTACGTAAAACAGCTTGCAGTTCCACTAACTCACATCTGCAACTTGGCCTTTACTACTGGTACCTTTCCACTAGCTTTGAAGATAGCCCTTGTTAAACCTATCCATAAAGGAGGAGACAAAGACTGCATATCAAATTACAGGCCTATCTCGATCCTGCCTATGATATCCAAAGTCCTGGAACGCCTAATTAATAAACGCCTCATGAACTTTCTGGAGACAAATACCCTTCTAGCACCTGAACAATTTGGTTTTCGATCGGGTAAGTCGACTGATGACGCTGTGCATGAGCTCACTAACCATATTGTTACTAATATTGATAATAAGAGAAAGTGTGTAACAGTATTTCTAGACCTAGCCAAGGCCTTTGACACGGTTCCTATTTCATTGCTATTGCAAAAACTCGAGAGAATAGGAGTTAGAGGCCTGCCATTACAACTGCTCAGAGATTTCTTAAGTAGTAGGAAGCAGCGAGTGAAAATAGACAACTGGTTAAGTGATGAACTTCCTGTTCACTATGGCGTGCCACAGGGCAGTGTCCTGGGTCCTAGCCTTTTCCTTGTCTATATTAATGACTTGCTTCAGCTCCACCTTAAAAACGGACAACTAATATCCTTTGCCGATGATACTGCGCTATTTTTTAGTGGTAACAATTGGGAGGAAGTTTTTCAAAGTGCTCAACGTGGTTTCAATCAGGTTTGTCAATGGCTTAAACATAATGTTTTGACACTAAATCTATCAAAAACCAAATACGTTGCTTTTGCGCCCAGGAGAAATCTTCTTCCACCTCCAACTCTTAGTATCAAGGCTCACACTTGTTCTTTGTCCAGTACCTCATGCCTTTGTTCACCTCTTCAAAATACGGAGGTCATTAGATATCTCGGAGTGTACATCGACCAAACACTAACATTTAAGCCTCACATCGACATACTCGTTACTAGGATTCGTAAGCTGATCTACATTTTTAGGACATTGAGACATGTTGCTGATCGTAGGACTACTAAAACGGTCTACTCAGCACTCTGCCAGTCAATAGTGAATTATTGCATTACCTCTTGGGGAGGAGCAAGCAAAGTTCACCTTCTCGAGGTTGAAAGAGCACAGAGAGCTATTCTCAAGGTTGGAGCTGGACTTCCTTTTCGTTACCCAACAGCCGACCTTTATAAACGTTGGGATGTTCTAACAGTCAGGCAGAGTTTCATACTTTCCATAGTCTCCAAAAAACATAAACAATTAGTGTATGACCCGAATCTTAACAAAGACAAGCGTAAGAAAGGTAATGTCTGTCCTACAAGCTTTTATCGCACTTTTCTCTCCCAAAGATTTTTCTGTTTTCTTGGAGGATATCTGTATAACAAAATCAACACTACACTTACAATTTACCCGCTACGAAGAACAGCCTGTAAGTTGGCTATCAGTGAATGGTTAAAAAATCTAGACTATCAGACAACTGAAAGTCTTTTGGTTCCAATCCGCTAAACATATATCTGCACTGCTACATAAACACACACTATTTCATACACACAAATCACACATACAGTAATTACAGTATGTCCTACTAGAGTAATTATTATTTGTCTTACTTTTATTTTTAAACTAGCTTCTGCCCGCGACTTCGTACGCGGATCCTGTTGCTTATGCCAGCGACAACGGGGTCGTCAAAATCAAAGATCTGAATCGTCTGATGTCGAATTTTAAGAGCCCGGGGAAGGGAAAAGTGGATCTTTCCCATCTGAGCAACACATACCGTTTGTTTCTTTTTGCCATTTAACAGCTTCACAAAAAGTACAATTTTAAACCATAATATGTGGCGTATTCATTCATAGGAGTATACGTAAATGCACTCCGTTCCTTATCAACCCAAGGAAGGTCGCCATGCCCTACGGCTATATCTTGAGGCACATCCGCTTCTTCAGATAATATCGACATTCTGTTCAGACAATGTCGAATTCGATCAGAATTCAAACGTTCGCGCTCTTCTTCTGTCTCTTCATCATGCCGTACTCCAGCAATTCTTTCTCTCTCACTTTCTAACTGATTATGAATATTTTGTTGTGTGCGTGTTCGGGGCAATGTATGGAGATACATGATGATGTATGTGTGGAGCTATTATTTTAATTACTGTCAATTGAATTTTTATAGTGTATTTCTGTGTTTTGATTGTATATGTATTTGTATTGAAGTATTTTATGTTACGATTTTATGTTTTAATGTTTTAATTTTATCGTAGACTAATTTTAATGTTGTAATTTCTATTTTATCTTATTTTATTTTGAATTTTTTACTTTATTTTAAATCTGATTTATGGTAATTTATTTTAGTTTCTTGATTCTAATGTTTATTTATTTGATTATTAATTATTTTGTTTATGTTAATTTTGCTCTTTATGGATCATGTTATCTGAATTAAATGAATATTATTATTATTATTAATGTATGATAATCTCGAGCAGCAGTTAGTCGCGCATCACGTTCATCACTCGTTTCAAAAGACCTGTTAGTAGATGTTTTAAGTAAATTTTTATGAGCTTACGAAAGCTCATAAAAATTTGTGAGTCCTACGCGGTGGCTCATGGGCTCAAATACAACGCGAAAAAGAGTGAAATAATGATTTTCAGACCGGACAGCAAGCGATACACATCTGTTCCGAATTTCACTCTAAGTGGTACAGCTTTAAACAAAGTCGAGCAATTTAAGTATTTGGGCCACTGGGTCACCGAGGACCTTAAGGATGGTGTGGACATCGAAAGGGAGCGCAGAGCGCTGTCTGTCCGTTGCAACATGTTGGCTCGCAGGTTTTCACGGTGCACTGGGACTGTCAAAGTTGCACTTTTTAAAGCGTACTGTCAGTCCTTTTACACCTGCAGCCTGTGGGTTAACTATACACAACGGACATACAGCGATCTGCGCGTGCAATACAATAACGCGTTCCGGGTGCTGATGGGGCTGCCGCGCCACTGCAGCGCCTCCGCGATGTTCGCGGCGGCTGACACAGACGGCTTTGCGGCCATCATGCGTAAACGGTGCGCATCTATCATGCGCCGCACGCGCGACAGTCCCAACACCATCCTGCGCGCGCTGGCGGACCGGTGGGACTCTCCGATACTGGCGCGCTGGATACGGCTGCACGCAGTCGTTTAGTGATTTGCCGCCATCATCGGGAAGTCCACCCGGACCTGCCACTTTATTTTTATTTTATGTTAAAAAAATCATTCTTTATTACTAACACTAGTATGTAAGCTCGCAATTTTACTAACAAATATGGATGTAATCTTAGGATGAATCTGAAATAAATGACTATTCCTTTATTCATTACAATACATGTTTAATACATTTTTAAATATTTATTTATAAAACTAAATTTTAAAAAACATTTAAAAATATAAAAAACAGTAGCCCACTAGCGCTGGGGACAGGGTCCGAGCTGCCGGTGGTCAGGGCTCTTGAGAGAGGAACCTCCTAACAATACGTGCCGTGTCAAGAAGTACTGCTTTCTGAATCAAGCCCTTGATCCAGCTGCCAAGCGAGAGCCTCCTAAGATTTTGGTCGAGGCTCTTGGCTATTAAGCCATTGGCCGACACGACTATCGGCACAATTACTGCTGTACTCACATCCCACATGTCGACAACCTCGCGAGCCAGATCTAGATATTTGTTTTTTTTATCTTGCTCTGCTTTCACGAGGTTCTCGTCATGCGGGACCGTTATATCAACAATAATTGTGCGACGCTCCAATCGATCTATCACCACAATGTCAGGCCTATTGGCAACAACAGTCCTGTCGGTGGTGATAGGTCGATCCCAATACAACGTGATATTACCATTAACGAGAACTGGGTCGGGCGCATACTTATAGTATGGCACTTCTGATTCCACAAGGTTGTACTTCAAAGCAAGTTGCTGGTGGATAATCCTGGCAACAAGGTTGTGTCTATGCAAGTACTCTCCGTTAGCCAGACTAGAACACCCAGAAATAATGTGTCGGATCGACTCTCCCGGACGGTGGCATGCCCGACATATGTCAACCGTGCCGTCCTTCACAATGTATTTACGGTAGTTATTCGTCATCATAACTTCGTCCATAATTGCACAAACAAAACCTTCGGTTTCCCCGAAGAGGTCACCAAAGCGTAGCCAGGATACGGACGCTAAGAAGTCTACATCAGGGCCGTGTAGGGCCCGGTAAAAGCGTCCGTGAAGCTCCTTGCCTTGCCATTCTTCCCTGCGGTCATTAGTGTCTAATACTTTAGGCTTGCGCCAGTTCTCGTTAGCCAGGGAGAGCGGGGTGAGGCCCTTGTCCACTGAGACCACATCTCGGTGCATCCCCACGTCGGCTTCCAGGAAATATTCCCTGAGACTGCATACCTCTCGGTTGTGCAGGTTCTTAGCATTTAAGAAGCCTCGACCCCCGCACTTCCGAGGGATATACAGTCTCATCATCGACGACCGTGGGTGATGCATTCGATTTGCGGTCAGCAGTGTGCGTACCCTCCTATCCAGGGCATCAAGTTCCGTCTGAGTCCATTTGAGTATGCCGAAAGAGTACATTAAAACCGGCATGACCCAACCATTGAAGGCGCGCACCTTGTTTCCACCTGAAAGAAGGCTATTTAAAACCTTCTTCAGGCGACCGAAGAAGCGCTCCCTCAACGATTGCTTGAATGACTATTATTATTATTATTATTATTATTAGATGTGCGAATACACTGAGAACTCAAGCGTGATTCTGTATCGGTAAACGTTTCCGACTCGCGAGACAATGCATGACGTTCACGATCAGCCAGTCGCGCATCTATTCTTCACTGTAGATGCGTAAATACGCTAAGAACGCAGGCGTGCTTCGCGATCCGAAGAGGTTTCCACGGAGCAAGTTGCAGCCTGGTGTTCTCGAACAGCATCAAGCCTCTCCTGACGCTCTTCGGTAGATTCTTGGGATCTTATGATCCTCAATCTTGTAGCTCCTTTGGAACATTGGGAACGATTTGACCTCTTTCTAGGCATGGTTATAGTTTTGTTGTGAAGATATCTAATCAATTAAAATCTAATTGACTGCTCCCCTGCGTTACCGGGTAGGCTACCGAGTCACGAAGATAAATGGAAAAGGAAATTCAACACTCAAATAACATAAACCCGAAGACATATTTATTCGATAAAATAAAATAATAATAGTTTTGGCCAGTTGAGTCAAATTTTCATTGATATAAAATCGTCATCGAAAATCAGTCCTAAAATGTTACCGCCTTCACCGCGTGGAGGTACTCCCAGCTTATGTTATTTTATACAGTGAAATTAGTGATAGCTTTGCAATGATTTTCACATCAGATGTTTCTGACCTTCGATTTTTTCTAAGTCAACAGGAAATGCCCATCAGACCGAACAACTTTTGCTACGACGTCATTCCTATATGTGTTATGGTGTAGCTGGGCTATTGGAGTTCCACAACAGGTGTCCCAGATCTTCGATTTTTATAAGTCAACAGAGAGTGCTCACCAGATTGAACAACTTTTGCTAAGACGGCATTCCTATATGTGTTATGGTGTAGCTGGGCTCTTGGAGTTCCACATCAGGTGTTCCAGATCTTTAAATTTATTCTCTCAGCAGAAAACGCTCATCACGTGGAACAATTTTTGCTAAAGTGTCATATTTGTATCTCTTATAGTTTAGCTGGTCTGTTGCGGTTCTGCATCAGGTGTTCAAGTTTCCAAGATAAATTATAGCCTATAGCTGACCAACGCAACTTCGTCTGCGTCACATAAGAGAGAGAAACGAAAGGAAAAAAAAACCCCGTTTTTGCAACATTTTTCATTCCTGCTCCGCTCCTAATTGTCGTAGCGTGATGTTATATAGCCTAAAGCCTTCCTCAATAAATGTACTATCCAACACAAAAATAATTTTTCAATTTGAACCAGTAGTTCCTGAGATTAGCGCGTTCAACCAAACAAACAAACAAACAAACTCTTCTGCTTTATAATATTAGTATAGATATTCTGTACCAGGTTCCGTATTTAAGTTAAATCATCACGCATTAGTTGTTAAGTTATTAATCTAAATTGTTTTTTTTTATACCTTTAAGTCTTGGGGGCCTGGTGACCCGTAACACAGGTATTGTATACCTATATCGGGCACCAGTCTCTCACAAATGTTTACCCTGTGTTGTTAGATTATATGTATAATTCATGTTCAATGTAACGTTTGTGATGAGAAATAAACATATATATTATATTATTATTATAAAGAAGACATCAGCAAATCCCAAATTGGTTACCTTCGACAAAACGTCACAATTACAGAAATAGCCAAGGAGAGTGACACTTATAGCGGAAGACGTTTCCGAACGCTCCCATTTCCCTGGCCGTAAGAGGGCCAATAGGGGTAAAGCGCCCGATAGATATTCGCCAACGCGCTAGCATGTACGCGCCCGCGCCTCGCGCCGACCAATCATGGATTTGTCGTCGCGTCGCTACTCGGCCGCTGATTGGCCATCGTAGTTTTAAGTTGTTTTCTTTATGTTGGTAATGTTTGAATGTCTTGGTGTTGGTAGAAAGTAGAGAGATATTTAAGATATTTTAGATGGCGGACGTTTAACTTGTGTAATGTTTGTGTTCTTTGGTGAATTTAATAAAAGTTTAAGCCGTTAACAAAGACTTTATATTGAGAACTGACCCACCCCGACTATACACTCCAATATTAATTACATTTTGTACAACTTTATTGTACAGCACACACTGGATGTACATCAAGTGGTTGCATCGTTCGAGTCACACAAGACACGGTTATAGCTGAACCCCCGCTGCGAAGCTGATTAAAGTTGCCTTCGCGATGCCAACTCCGCGACTATAAGTTTTTGAAGGGATTATACGACGTTTCACTAAAATATGTCGTTATTTAAATTGTGGATTAATGTTATTGTTGATTGCTTGTACTTTATTATATTTTTTTCATTTTCGTACTGAACAGAAAGAAAATACATTATCACCATAATACGCATTAAAAATATAACTTTTTAGGTAGCCAAGAACACTCTAAAAGTCAACAATGAGGAAATCATTCAACTGGAAAAAAAAAACAAATTATTTTTCCCTCGCATTTTAAAATGTCAAGTGAACGATTAGAGCGAATCATTTCAGCGTGCATCCGAACGCGCGGGTCCGTTTCCCGCGCACGCATCGCCCATTATCAGGGTCGCATGTCACTTCCGCTGACATTTCAAAAAACCAACGCACTTTTAAATTGACGTTCCAAAGTTTACGGCCAGTGATTTCCTTGTGCTCGTTAAAATAAATCAAAATAATGGAGAAAAATAATAGCTAAATAGGTAGGGACAGTCGGCAATGGTTTTTCAGCTTTTTACATACTAAATACATAAGGCGGACTATTTTGTGTGATTAGGTACAACTTTAACTTGACACTTTAGAACATTTTGTCTCCGACAAAACTTGTTTGTATTGATACCAGCTATCGATTAGGTTCACTAATTTTACCAAAAGTCCATTGACAAATATTTCATTTTACAACCAACGATTCGTATACTATTTATTTCGCATGCAACTTATTCCGTTTATGTTTTATTTTAAAAATATTCGTTTTACAAACATTTATTTGGCAAATACTTCTTTAATCAAATGCATCAGATGATATTTATTCATCTATAAATTTTTCATTTTTAACTTAAAGACATTTGGATAAATCACGTTTCAACAAAGTAATTTACAGGCTAGTATTTTTTTATAACTCATTTTTAAGAAAAAATTTAGGAAATGTTCATCATATAGTTTTTTCATAATATGCAAACAGGCATACTCCATACATGCAGAAAGAAAGCAGCAAGGAAGCAGCAGGCATTCAGAAAGCATGCAGCAAGCGAACAGCAAGCATGCAGCAAGCATACAGGAAGTATGCAGCATGCATGCAACCAACAAGCAGCAAGCATGCAGTACGCAAACATGCAGCATGCAACATGCAGCAGGCATGGTTTCTGTCACAAAATTTGTGCTTATTGGAAATCAAATTGTATTTGTATTGTGTATTTTTTTTGGAATTGCACAATCTATATATGTGTAATGTCTTTATTTTAAACGTTGTTTTATGAGATAAAACGAAAAATTAATGAATTGTTTGTTAAATAATACGTTAATCAATAAAAGTTTATCGGATAATTATTTTGCGAAGTTAATTATTTGTTAAACTTGTTGTTGTGTAATGATGAAATGACAAATAATGTGTTTTCTAATCGTTGCTTGTCAAGTAGAAGTTTATGAATTAATGTTTGGTGAACTGACTGGTCACCTATCGATTAATATAAGTTTTATATGCGTGGCTGCTACTTTAAAAAAAAAAAACAAAATCCGGACAAAAAATTCAGACCCTTTTGACAGTGACGGACGCAGACACAGTTATAATAATTGAGAAGGGATTACGTCAGAAAATCTTAATAATTTATTGTATTATCTATCATCGCTCATTATAGAAACAGGACATTGTATTTTTCTCAATAATTAGTTAATCATTACTTGACGATTATACTTAGACCTCAGTTAATTACAAAGGTTGCCACTATTCTAATGGCTCCACCGCACGATAATAACCCAACCAGCAAAATAGTCTCAGAACTCGCACTATATAAGAGTGGTAGGCTTTAAGCGCTCTTATATTTGTTTTAGAACATGCCATCGATCCCATATTACTTTTAGATAAGCCGGTATGGGCTCAAGAACGCTCAGTCTCATAACCAAGTCTCATATTTGTATATAAGATCATTTACTAAGACTAGTTGCACTTGAGAAAACTTGCTCTTATATGCGCAATTACTAAGCTTGTTTGATTTTATATTAGACTTGCTAAATGCTATTGTAAGATGTCAGACTAATATCAGCATTGCATAAGAGTACTGTGAGTACGTGCATTTCTGATCTTATTTTAAACTATTAGTAGATCAATAGCACTGGATAAGTATGACATTAGAGTGATTTTGGATCAACAAAATGTATTTACAATACAAAAGACAAGACTCATTTATGACCGTTTGATCTTAGATCTAGTCATTTTGCTGGCCATATTTAATTTCATTTTTTTTTTAATTTTAATAGTAAGTAATAAATAATGGATTACAAAAACTGGAAAATTATGCAAATTTTTTTTTTCTCCCTTTCGATTTAAGGTTTTATGTAAAATTGCGAGGAACCCTAATCTATTCCAATATGGAGTTATCTTTAGCATACCAAATGCTAAAATTAGAGTAAACAATCTTACAATAGTCTAATATTGCTCTTGTAAAATGCAGCTATACTAATGGCGACACTATCAATAGAAATTTACAAATAAAATTATCAAACGACAACAGAAAATACCTTATTTAACAAGGCGCATGAATTTTGAAGCGTAAAACGAGGTCTACTTAACAGTAAATAATAAATTCCAATACGATTACTTGCCGTAAAACTTAAATACACTGACGCATTAACTTCACAGCAACTTTAATTTGTTTTCATTTATTAATTGTTTCATTGTAACTTTGAAACCAACACTCAAACAAACTTTTAAGTTTGATCTGACGTACAATCATAATGAGCTTGTATATTGCCTCAAATGGTTCTAACCTTAGACCAATATTAGCCTAAGTCGGCTTAAATTGATTTTGGCTAGAGTTCAGTAAGTGCAAACAGCATTCAATTAGACTGATATTAGAACGATATTAAACTAAATAAGCTTATAATTAGTGCCCAAACCCAGGCTTATACGAATATAAAGGAGTGATTTAAGAGTAGTCTTGAAATTGTTGTAAGCCTAGTTTTTGCTGGTTGGGAATATAGGTATTATAGCTGTAACTGACTAGATAAGGGACACCCGCACAATATAGACATTTCTCATCGATAATTTAAAGAATCTGCGGTTCCATATATTTTGACCGTATCAAAGTAACATTTTTGTAGGCCACACTTTATTAAGCAACAAATTTTAACACTACCAGCAATATACATATTGCAAAGTTGTATATTCGTTAGGAAAAATAGGCACCTATTCAAATCTAATATCGAGCTAAATGAAAACTATAACCGGCGGAACAAGAATAGATTAATACTACCCATCACAAACTTAAAAGTTATCGGGAAAAGCCCATACTCAAGACTAGCTAATATATTTAACAAGCTACCTGAAAAATTAAAATCCCTACCAAATGACTCAATTTTCTGCAAACAATTAAAATCTTTGTTGATAAGGAAAGGCTACTATACCGTTGAGGAATTTAAAGCTGATAAATTGTGAATCGATCGATCCTGTAATAATATTTGACATAAATGTAAATGAATAATAGATGCGACCCTATACCTATGACAAAAATGATTTAATGAACTGATAATAATGATTAATTTTAAAATAATATGTAATAAATTATCGATTAATGTTTTTTTGTGTAATTAATCCAATATTTTGAAATGTAAGCAATTTTAATGAAATATAATGTTAATATTTAGATTCAATATTATGGAACTTAACAATTTCTTATATATAACACTTTTGCAGTGCCCTTACAGGGTGTATGTCTTAATACTGTGTGTGTGTGTGTGTTTCTTGAAATATTAATGCATGCCTAATAACCAGTGTTTTACATGTAAGCAAATGAATAAATAAATAAATAAATAAATAACTTGAGACAGATTTGGCTTAATAGGGAAGACGGCACAAAAAACATTAATTAGTCCGTCAGTTAGATTATAAATTATCAAAAAATATTTCACCTGAATTTTTTCTTTTGCTACTTAAACGACGAAGACACGACGCTTTTAAAATTCTCAATACGTCACGCCTTGGTATAGTTTTTAGTGCGGTCTGACGTCACAAGCCCCTACTCCCGGGTTTTGATGCGTTTTATCTCACTGTGGAACTAATGGCGCTAGCATAGCTGGTTCCAAGCATCGTCATTGGTTGAAAATCAAGGAATGTCATTTCTTATTTCAAAATATCTTGACCTCATTGGTCAGATTGAGACCTAGCTATGGTAGCGCCATCTACAATTAGCTTTTAACGGTCTTCCCCATTGATTAACAAAAACAAAAAGTACGTGTCCATAATCAAAATCAAAAAATCAAAATCAAAATCAAAGCATTTATTTCAAGTAGGCCAGTTACAGGCACTTTTGAATTGTCGAAACAAAAAATGAACATTTAATGTAGCTACAGTCCCAGTCACAAGACATAAAAACTGTGAAAGTACTGTAGTTGCCCATTCCCTAGCGTAGATCTCTATGGAGAAGAACGGGCAAGAAACTCCATGGACACTCTTTTAAATCAAAATATTGTTACAAAATCTTGGTTACATCAATCATGTTGAGATGGTATATTATGTGAGAACAATGTAGCAAGATTTGCACGATAAAAGTGTCCATAGCAAAACAAAACAAAAGACAACCCAAAAACAAAATAATTAATTCAAATAAACCATGGCGACTAAGAGATGACCAGTCACAACTGACAGCGCCCGTTCACGAACATGACGCATGGATCAGCACCATTCAGCTCAACCATTTTGAAGGGAACTAAATGGTCCGACACACGCGCCACCATCAGCGAGACATTTGAGTGAGCATGACATACTCATAACCGCCAGGGCACATTCAAGTCAAAAAAATAAATAAAATAAAAACGTAGGTTTCCAGCGAATGATAGCATTCGAGTACATAGCACTCACACAATATGGAATATGAGGTTATATAATACTAAAGATATTGAATTTATACAATGCAAAGATAGTTGTACAATCTTCAGCAGCTCCAACAACACAAATTAGCGCTATCCCTTTATGCGCCCCTGTCCTTGTGGAGCAGGACCGGCATTGACCCAAGCATTTTTATCAGCGATATAATCGTCCAATTTGTAATATGCTTGCTTACACAGTGTGCGTTTAATGCATGTTTTAAATTTGGTTTCATTTAGTTCAAGAATGCTTTGTGGAATTTTATTATAGCATTTCAAACAGTACCCCATGAAAGACGAGTCTACTTTAGCGAGTCTGAAGCCTGGCTGAACTAATTGGTCTCTATTTCTAGTACTGTAATTGTGTCTGTCACCTCTTTTACGAAAAAGATGCAGATTTTTCCTGACATACATTATGTTTTCATAGATGTATTGACAATATACAGTCATGATGTTAATTTCCTTAAACAGTTCCCTTAGAGAATCGCGCCTACGAAGATTGTATATGGCTCTGATGGCTCTTTTCTGCAGAATAAATATAGACTCAATATCAGCAGCCCGTCCCTACAGCAAAATGCCGTAAGACATTATGCTATGGAAGTAACTAAAATAGACTAGTCTAGCGGTATCTACATCAGTGAATTGACGGATTTTCCTAATGGCATATGCTGCTGAACTTAAGCGCCCCGCAAGAGATGTTAAATGAGAACCCCATTGAAGCCTTGAATCAAGCGTAAGCCCCAGGAAAACAGTTTTATCTACGAATTCGAGTTTCTCTTTATTCAATATTATCTCACAATCACTACTTTTAACATTCGGTAAAGCAAATCTTATGCATTTAGTTTTTTTTTCATTTAATGCCAAATTGTTTGCTGTGAACCAATTATGGACTTCAAGTAAGGCATTATTCACGTCATCTAGATTTTGGGCTCGTCTATTTATCTTAAAAATTAAGGAAGTGTCATCGGCAAATAATACCATATTTTGAGGTTGGTTTTTCAGTAAATAGGGTAGATCATTTATATATACTAAAAAGAGGAAAGGACCCAATATTGAGCCTTGCGGAACCCCCATTTTTACTTTCAAGCCCTGTGAATTAACACCATTTATTTGAACATATTGCAGTCTATCACATAAATAAGATTTTACCAAACTAAGTGCAAGTTTACCTAGTCCGTAATGCTCAAGTTTCAAAAGCAATGTGTCGTGATTTACACAATCAAATGCTTTGGAGAGGTCACAAAATATTCCTACAGCGTCTTGGGACTCTTCCCACGCCATGAATATGTGCTTTAATAAGGTTACACCGGCGTCAGTTGTACAACGTCCCTTGGTGAAGCCATACTGTTGATCGTGTAAGATTCCGTTGGTGTTGAAATGATTGAGCATCTGATTAAGCATTACCTTTTCGAACACCTTACTAAAAACTGGCAACACGGATACAGGTCTATAATTATTAGTATCTTTACTATCCCCGGATTTGAAAAGCGGTATGACTTTACTGTATTTCATTAAATCAGGGAAAACTCCTTGGTCTACGCACAAATTAAAAATTAAAGCTAAGTATGGAGCTATAGTCTCAAGTATGGAAGTACAAACTTTGATAGACATTCCCCATAGATCTTCGGTCAGTTTGATTTTTATTTGCCGGAAAGCTTTAATAACTGTCATCGGGTTTATGTGTTTAAATTTAAATTCAGCCTGGCATCCAGATACATTCGCTTTCAATAAACCGATTGAGACTTCAGAAGAGGAATTTAGAGCCTCCGTAGTTTTTAACGGTATATCGGTAAAGAAATTTACAAATTCCTGAGCTACTTCCTGATTAGAGCTTTTAGGACCACATACTGTATCTAATGTATAGCTAGTATTACGTACTTTCTTCCTGTTAGTCTCGCTATTTATGACTTTCCAAACTGTCTTAATTTTATTTTCTGCTGTTTTAATCTTGTTGCTAATGTGCAGGGCTTTGGCAATCTTGCAAGAATTTCTAAAAATTTTTGAATACTTAGCAACATAGTTGTTAAAAGTTTCAGTGTTTACATAAGGCTTAAGGCCATAAAGCTCAAATAGTGTTTCCCTACTTTTTCTGATACCTCTAGTTGCCCAATCACTAAATATAAATTTAGGGCAAATGCTTTTGGTCTTCTTTTCAAAAGTTTTATTGAATTCAGTGTGAACAATTGAAAAGAAATGATCATAGAATTGATTTATATTAATATTGTCATGGCTCATAACACTTAACTTGTTCTGTAGGGAAATATTGTACCTATTTAATTTACTAGAAGTTATAGGTCTAAATTTAATATCAACTTTTTGCAATGGTGTATTACACCTGAAAGTTACAGTTTGTCCGCTATGGTCAGACGGCAGACTATTTACTACGGCTCTATCTAAGTATTCACAATCGCAGAAAACATTATCTATACAAGTAGCAGAAGAAGGCGTGACTCGAGTGGGTTCCATAAAAACGTTAGTCAAGTCAAATGACTTAAAAAGATTTAATAACCGACTGCTATTTGAATTATCTTCCAAAATATTGATATTGAAGTCACCACAAATAATCGTAGATTTATTAGTGGCTGTAAGTTTTGCCAGAACATCTTCCATTATTGATTCAAATAAGGAAAAGTTTTGATAGTTTGGGGGTCTGTACACACACACAATTATATGCTTATCTAGCTCAACACAGGACAGTTCGACGCAATGTTCAACCGAAAGACCTACTATGTCAGCACGTTGCTTATATTTAACACAATTTTTCACTAATATTAGGGAACCTCCACGCAGCATAGATTTACGGTTAAAGCAGCTACCCACCATATAATTCTCATAATTAATAAGCATTTGGTAATCTTTTAACCAATGTTCAGTAAAGCAAACAATGTCAAACATACTTTTCTCTAAATACAATTCAATTTCTAATAATTTGGAAGAAATGCCTTGGATATTTTGGTGGAATAATTTTAAAGAGTTCTGCTGAGGCCCTTTTTTACGAACTAATGAAGTGCCAGAAGATACTTTGCTGTTGGTAGGATTAACAATATTGTTAATGGTACCTTCTGTTGTCTCACTTCCTAGTTTAAATTAATATTAAGATCTGGAGAGAGCCCCGAGACTCCCGATCCATCGCCAGACAACATGATCCTATCATTCCTAAGAGCTACTTGAGAAGTTTCCACGATGACATATGGTTCCTCCTCAGTACAAAGTTTGTAAACATCAATAGCACTAATGCTATATTTATTTAAGGTCACCACCTGTTCATTAGTATTAGTACTAATAGTCGCAGTATCAATAATAGAACTAAACTTAGACATACTACTTATGTCTGTGTGAATATTAAAAGCTAATAGCCGAGCTATTTTGTGTCTACAACGAATAGGTAGATACACTTTACCCCGCGTCGATCTAAGTTTATCAACAAAAGTGTTAATATCAATAAATATAAGTTTGTCACTATAGTGACCTACTAAAAAATGTATGTGTTTGTTTAACATGTGAATATAATCGTTTTTCCTACTACTTACATTTTCAAAATATGGAAAAGCACACAAAATGACTTTTTTACAATTTAACTTTAACAACTCAGAAACATAGTCAGTGATGTCTTCCTTTTTAACCTTTGAACTATTCCCAACACATATAGTAATGGTGGTACTAGGATCACAAACACTTTTTGTTACAGATGCCATGACCTGTTTGTAGGTTGACCCTGGCATACAATTGTTTTGGGTACAATAACTCAGGTTATTACTAATTAATTTACCTAGCCCCTTACCTATACTGTCAGAGAACATAACTGAATGGTCACAAACATTACTATTTGATGAGACAAAATTACCAAACTCAGGCAAACTATCATATAACTCAGGCTGTACCACGTGTAAATCATCTTGTGTTATATTAATTGTTTGTTGATTTAGAGTGCTGTCCCGAGGCAAATTCTCAACCTGGTATGGGTCCTCCATTACCTGAGGCTGGATAATATCATGGTTGGTAACTGTCTGGCAACTACATTGACCCATTACCAACTCATTTGCCGCATAAATATGTTCCCTAATTTGGTTTTGAGAAATCTTATACCTACTAGAAAGGGAACTAAGTGAATCCTGAAGTACCTGAATTTCAGACTGCAACTGCTGAGTATCAATTTCATAAATTTTTATACTGTCCTCTAATTTTATTTGGTAATTATTTAACTTATTAACTAAATCAACACGCTCTTTCCTCAGTGGAATATATTTGGAAAAGCGTTTATGTTGTTTCCTAAATTGATTGCATTTTTTAATAATTCTGTTTAATTTTGCATACTTTTTAATCTTCCTACTGCTAACTATAAAATTCTGTTTGAGTAAGGAATCTTCAGTCAGGTCAATAGTTATTAAGGAAGGGGGGTTACAATTACTATTTAATAATTCATTATATAAGAGGTTTGTTTTTGTTTCTCTTTCTTTCTGTAATTTAAATATACAATTATTGGCATGAATTAAGTCATTTTCCAGGTCCCTAATTTTAAACAAAGCCACCTCATACAAGTTATTACAATTTGTGAAACCATCCGTGGCCACCTTCAGTTGATCCCGTTCATCAACAACGTCCAAGTATTGCTGATGTAGGTCTACTAGCTCCCGTTTTAAGCTTGAAATTTTGCCATTAACTTTATCGACTTCCACCTCACTCTCTTCTCTTTCATTCTTCTCTTCATCATTGTCCAATACATAGTCTAACTGACGGACTCAATAGATTTGCAATTTTTTGATACTGTACTGCCTATTCGTCAGAATCAGTTCTTCGCTTGTAATTTCTGAAAGGTAAGCCAGATAATATAGTACATTTCGCCAGTTAGGATTAAGTACCCTCTTACGATCAACCGGACACAAATCCAGCTTCTGCAGCTGCTGATAGGAATTTTCTGATGGGCTTTGCCCGACCTGGTAACTGAACCAGTTCATAAGAAAAATGAATGGCAATACAAATTAATTTTCTGTCAGTATTTATTCCAAGTAATAGAAAAAGTCAGACAAGCAGTCGTTAAGTCTTTTTCCACGTAAAATGCTGGTGATCGGTTGTGCGTCCGGTTAGACTGGAGGTTGTGTCCAACAAAGTTACAAAAAGGCTAAGCCTAGCAGCCTGGAAAAAGCTGGCTATAGGTCCACTCTACCATGGGACGGACACATAACTGGCGATATGAGGTGCTCTACACCTTGGTGCGCTTATGCCAATGGGAAACACAGGCATGATGTTATTAATTAAGCAAAGCTGTGTATTCTAGGGTCGGACTGGCCATATAGTCAGGGTGGCATTTGCCAGCCGGGCCCCCGCCTGCGCGGGCAGCCACGGGCTTGGTTTGGCAGGGATTGCTGGAGGCCAGGCGTTGGGTAGCGTAGAGGGGGCCTGAGGCTCAGGATTTTCAATATTTTTAAAACGCATTCTACCTGATCCACAGAATTAGAAAATACGCAGTTAATAATTGTAGCGTATAGTTAAAAAATTCTAACTTGTCGAAGGCAAGGTGTAAATACAAAAAGACATTAAAACAAGTTGTATTAAGTTAAAAATTAAAAATAAACCCCGACCCATAATTTCAAGATACTCGTATTACCAGTTTTTGGTGTTGGCCCTTTCATTTGATACCCATATTGAGGGAGTTGTGAAAAAAAATGTAATTCACCATTTTGTGGTGGCGGCCATCTTTGATTTGAAATGTATTATAGCGTATAGTATTCTACTAGTCAAGCCCTTTCATTTGATACCCATATTGAGCAAGTTGTTGAATAAATATTTAATCCACCAATTTGTGGCGGCAGCCATCTTGGACTGATTTTTATCAACATAGCTAAGAACAATCTATACTAATTCACTTTTCAAACAAAAAAGAAGCAAAGTTAAAATCAGTTCATGCGTTCGGGAGCTACGATGCCACAGATAGACACACACAGACACGTCAAACTTATAACACTCCGTCGTTTTTGCGTCGGAGGTTAAAAATAGGTTAGCTGAAAGTATACTCCTCTTTTTTAAAAATATTGATTGTCTAGCTTCATACGAGTATTTGCTATATTATGTACTGTACTTAATTAATAGTACCTTATTATAATTAATAATTTGGATATTTCATTATTTTCTGATTTTATCCCATCTACAATAATCCAGTCTCGGGCCCTGGGCTTGTGGGGAGCCACCCGGGCCCTTCTGGCCCAGTCCGACCCTGGTGTATTCTTTAACTCCAAACAGGCAGATCACAGAGTATATATTATAATCACTTGAGGCAGATGCACCGTCACTCAATACGTCATAATTCTTGGTTATTATTTACGATGTGTCGACTCGCAAATGTCGTTACATTATAATTGCAATGCATGGAAGTAATAATTGTCAGTTTGCCACCATAAATTAAAAATGCATTTATTACTATTTATCAGAACTACCTGCCTGCTTGTCCTTTTGATGATGTTATGTTATTATTATACGACGACTAGGTATATTTCACTGTAAAATAAACGAGTACTAAGGCCTACTAATATGGTAATTTTATTGAGAAGTAATTTTATTGAGAAAACGCAACTCCGAGAAAACTTGAAAATGATAAGGTCAGTACCAAGTAAGGTTTTTACTTCAAATGTTACATTTTCTTCGTAAAAAAATATCTAAAACAACGATGCCTTTATGACATCGTTGTTTTTGACACCCGAAAATCGGATTTGACCAACACATTACTACTTATTTGTACCTGGTGGCAGAATTAATTATTTTAGGGTTGTTGGTATGTCTGACAGCCTAGACAGTGATTTCCAAAGTGGTCCAGGAAGACCCCTAACGGCCCATGGGAGCCCCAACGGGGGTCTACGTTGTTGGCGGTCACAAGTTGTATTTGGGGGTCCACGACAATTTATCTAGGTTTCGATACTAAAGAATAAAAAATGTTGGCTTGGCTTTATGTGATCTATCAATGTTAGCAGATAATAAAAAAAAAGCATTTTCGGTGATTTTTGACAGGTTTTCGAGGAAAATGGTCGTATTGAGACTTTTATAATAATAAGCATTTCGAAGCTAAAGGAGATACGGTCCACATGCAATTCTAAAACATTGCTCGAAAAAATAGTATTGCTCATACGCTTTTCTTTTCTGGTTTACGGGTTTCAAGAAAATGCAGCAGGAAGTCCAAAAAAAGAAGTTGAGGAACCCCTGGCCTAGATGGTTTCTTATTTAGAAAACTAAAAAGGGTACGTTATTTAATTATGAGCAGATGTTAATTAATTATTTAATTTTATTGTAAGGATTATCATCTATCCCAAGATATTTCTCTAAAAACAGTAATTATCAAAGCCCAAAAAAGATACCTTACCCAGAGTAACTTGCACTATTATCCAATTCGAAATTCAAATTCAAAAAGCGAGCTCAGTATTGCCGCAATTAAAAAAGTGCACACTATTATTATGTTAAGGGTTTAATCGTCGGTTTTGTAATAATTACACTGCTGCACCACATGCGAACGGCAAATGGAGAGAGCACGTTTTATTCTGTAATTAAAATTACCCTTAATCTATGGTATCGTTGTATTTTTTTTCTTCAGAATTTAAATGTTCTATGAAAATCATGTTGTAACTGTGGAGTAAGTTTTTTAATTAAAAAAACAGGATTGTTTTGCAGCTCTGCCTTTGAACTAGTTCTGTAGCTGAAGCTTTTCTACAGATTCTTGTGCAGCAATAGACCAGCTAATAGTGCTGTATGGTTCTTTGGCATGGGGCCATAGTCGGACCTACCTAACGTCGCTATCTAAGTGAAGTGTCACTTATATGATTGAAGTTCCACGGATCCGAACAAGGCACTATGCTTCCGCATTTATTGTGTGCGGACCGGACCGCCAGGCTGTGGAATTATAATCTGGACCTCTTCAAAGTTCGTGTGAATCGGTTTCTTCCAGACAAGCGTGCTCATCCCTAGACCCTAGGGTGCATCATCGCTTCGTTGCGACGTTGCGACCAAACGTATTAAGTATTAAAAAAAAACAATCAGGTCGGTATATGTAGCACAGAAAATTAAAAAAATGTTTTTTTAAGGCAGCCGTCAATTTTTCAGATTAAAAATATCACGAAAAAAACATGGTCAATGAAAAGCATTCGAATATGTTAATGAGACCCGCTAATATTATTATAATCGTTAAAAAGCTGCAATTGAATTCCTTAGAATAGCAAGGATTAATGAGACTGGCCAGGTAATCGGTTGTAGGTACACCCGACCTCATGCTGGGTTCACCCGCGCAACATACTAAACTTATATAGGATTTTATCGTTGTTGTAAAATGTAAGAATTTATTGACGTATAATCGAGTGCGTAGCTCGTTCTGTAATTATTATGGGAATAGTGTATAGTGAGAGGATTTTCAAGAGTTTTTTTTTGCAAGTTAGAATAGTACAGGCCTTGTTCAAATTTTGTTCCTGTCCTCCAAATATTGCATCAAATCTGTCTTATGTCGATATAGCTGGGGGCGTTTAGTCCATTGGCCGTCAGTCGAGTCCCTCGATAAATGTGGCTGGCAGGCTCTGCAAGCCAGGTCGGAATCTGCGGGAAACTAGAGATAAGTACTTTAGGAAAAACAACTACATAAGTGGCCCCGGTCCTTTCCAGCTAGGCCACTAGCATTATTTAGTTTGAACTTTTATTATTGAACTGTATTTTTTTCGCATTTCCCGAGACGCGGTGCTGTATGAAGTTGCTTGCCCGGCCCCATCATGTTTTGTGACAAGCCATGTCTTGTCTCCGAAGGGATCCCCTCCCACTATCGCATATTTATCTTCCCTAATGCTCAACCTTCATAAGAAAAGAACTCTTGTGCAAAATTTAATAGGTACTTCTCGACCCAGTGGTTTAGCTATTTGTTATCTGTCTGTGAATTGTCCCAATAACCAAATAAGAACGGGTTTTTTCTGATGGCTACCCAAAAAACCCATACAATTTTGTTTTTGGAACATAATTATAAAATTGGAACGGGCACGTTCGATTTACGGCCGCGCACGCCAGTAGGCGCTCGGCCACGCCCCGCTATTATCCCGCCAACTTTTTACCAAACTTCCAACACGGGTGGCTATTAAATAGAAATAAATCTGTACATAATGAATAATACATTGGCGCGTTATTTTGAACATAGTTTGGTGTGTTTTGGCAGCTTTGCAATGTTTATAAACTTTAGGGTTCAACGAAGGGACTGGTAGATGAACAGATTGACTGAAATGTTTACTTCTTACAAGAAATTAAACTATGCCTTAGTTTACATTTTGGTCATGGGCTCCAGGAACAGGATTTGTAAAGTTCATTGTACTTAATAAGATTAGGAATACCATTCAAAACCTTGGAATTTTGATAGAAAGAGAGTTACGCAATTATTGTCCTACTTACAGATTTTTGATGTTGTTGTTAGATGTTTAGAAGTCACTTCAGACACTGGCTGATCTTAAATCTAACGTGCAATAAATAAATTTCCACCAAGCGATATCCAGATGAAGAGCAGCCCTTTATAGCCCTTTATAGTAGAAAACCTTTTAAATGCCAAAGTTGAATACCTAATGATGAACTCCCGAAACATGTAACATATTTTGCACCAATGTTGTACGTAAGACAAGAAATACTCGTAACTTTGGATTGACAAACATTAATAGGTAGTAAAAAAAAAACAAAATATTATATTTTTATAACATTTTAATGATAATTAAAAACTTAGTGTTGTCATACTAACTAGACTTCGAAAAGGTTAATTGCGTTAAAGTAGGTAGTTCTAGAAATAATTAACCAACACATAATTAGTTTTTATTTAGTATTTAATTAGGGGTTTTTATGATGTGGTTTCACACTTTAACGTTGATCTATTTTGCCAGCAATGGTCTTTAAAGATGTCAATTTTTTAATCGATTAAACGGCTTAATAATGCCTTGCCCTCAAATAATAAGTAAGTAAATATTTGCGCAAATGGACTCAGGAATTACTTGCGTCGCCGCGTCGTGAAAACTAGGTAGCTTTGTTGTGCTTGTTCTCTTGTAGGCAGCCAGGTTGGTAGGTAGGTTCAGAATATCATCCAATTCCTCCTCATTTGCATTTCAAAAGTAGAAAATACTTTGTAGGTGGTGCCTATCGGTTATGCGGCTAGATTTAGGCGCGTAGGTACCCTGATCTACAATTTCTACCTAAGTAAGTATAGGTATGTGACATAGTTTTAACCCAAGTATAAATTACATAGTAAAAAAGTGTAAAAACGAGTGCGTTGGTAATTTAGGATCAATAAATAAGTCTAAATTAACCTTTCAAACATTTACAAGCCCACCGTTTATAACGACATTAAAACGAGGTAGGTACTTCGTCACTTAATACTCGTAAATTATTGGTTAATGAGTTCCTAATCAAAACACACCGGTCATAACTTTACGTCACCCGATAAGCAGGTGTGTTGCTTTTATCGAAATATTGCAAATGGTTCTTACGTTAAAAAATAATGTTAAATCGCGCACAAGCTTTGCAAAAGATATACAAAGATAAGCTACATGCAACAGCTACATCGATTATTTGAAAAAGTTTAACAAAATGGCAATTTTCCTGTTAAAACATAAATTAAACACATCATAAAATACCTTATCACCACACGCTAAAGTCTAAAACATAAAAACGAACGCAATAAAATAAAAATGTTGGTATAAAAATGCACCCTTGATTACAGTAAACAAAAACCGGCCAAGAGCGTGTCGGGCCACGCTCACTGTAGGGTTCCGTAGCTTCCCAGACCATTAAAAATACCAACATTTTTCGTCAGCAAAAATAACTTTGTTTTTCATAGTATTTGTATGAAAAACAAAGTTATCATTTGCGTTTTTTTGAAAAAGTGCTATATAACTCAAAAACTATTCAACTCATCAAGTTGAAAATAATTTTCCTAGAAAGTTCATATAAAGGTCTACTTCTGTGATTTTTTTCATATTTTTTAAACTTATGGTTCAAAAGTTAGAGGGGGGGGGGACACATTGTTTTTGACTTTCGGAGCGATTATTTCCTAAAATATTAATATTATCAAAAAATGATTTTAGAAAACCCCTATTCATTTTTAAATACCTATCCAACAATATATCACACGTCAGGGTCAAAATTAAAAAAAAAATCGCTCCCCACTTTACGTCTGGGGGAGGTACCCTAATAAAAATGTTTTTTTAAATTTTTATTTTTGCACTTTGTCGGCATGATTGATATACATATTGGTACCAAATTTCAGCTTTCTGGTGCTAACGGTCACTGAGATTATCCGCGGACAGACAGACAGACAGACATGGCGAAACTATAAGGGTTCCGTTTTTTGCCATTTGGCTACGGAACCCTAAAAAGTAAATTGCTCGTCGCTGATTGGTCGTTTCAAATATCTTCGGAAATTACAGCCAATTACAGGAAAGTGGTCTGTGTTATGAGTTTTTTTTTATTTGTGTAGTCAAGTAATGATTTTGAGAAAGCTCTTTTGAGAAACGCCAGCAGCCCAGCACAGAGCATCTGAACGCGCCAGTGTAGTAGAGAGTCACGAGGTTTGTCACAAGCTGTTTTTCGTGTGCTATTGGATATTTTTCTTTTCATTATGGCAAGTTCCTGCAAGGTTGTCCGCGACTTCATCTGCGTGAAGTTTTTTTATCTAAAAAAATATCGTACATGTACCTATAGATATTGAAGATAAGGATGACAGAGGTAACCATAACTTATTTTGCCTCATAATAAGATGTAGCTACACTGAAAATGTCTGCCATTCGAGACTGCAGAAGATTACGATAGCTACGGTACGAGCTCTACCTACACGGAAAAAAATGGGGTCTGGCAAAGTTTTAATTCAAGAATAAAATTATTCTCAAGTATATTGTTTAATCTCAAGCATATATTTACTTAAGGTAACAATAATATCTTGAATAAAATAAAATGGAATTCTTCTAGATATATAATATTATTCTTCATTTATTTATTTACATCAAGAATATTTTTTTGGATCAAGACGATATTTACTCTTGACTGTAGAAAACATTTGCATTTTGAAACAAGTCATTAAGAATTCTTACTCTGAATATAAAAGGCTTTAGCTTAAGAAGCTCAGAGATTAGGGCCAAGAATAAAAATAAATTATTGGTTCAAGAAAATGTGTAAATTCGTTCAACAATAATATTATTGTGACAAAAGTTTTATATTCTTCATAGAAGTATTTACTATTCTCGTAATCAGAAAGCAGGAACGTTTTCGATGGAGAAAAATATTTTTTGTTCTAAGAAGAAAACATTAAATGTGAGAAAATAACGGATTTGAAAGAAGAATCTGAAATGATTCGAAATAAGGAAGACTTAAATTTTATCATAATAAAATAAATGTTTGGTTTAAGAAGAGTTTGTTTTTTGGTTAAGTATATAGTTGCATTGACGTAAGAATCTAAATTATTCAAGTAAAGGTAGTCAAATGTTTTCGAACAAGGCCTTTTTTTCTTTGGAAATAAGTTATGGTGTTGAACTAAGAATCTAAATTGTTTCAAAATAAGACATACTAACGTGTTTTAGTAAGAAAAAACTCCATTTAATGTGAGAAAATAACGGATTTGAAAGAAGAATCTAAAATGATTCGAAACACGAAAGACTTACATTTTGTAATAATACAATAAATGTTTGCTTTAAGAAGAGTTTGTTTTTTGGGTAAGTATATAGTTGCATTGACGTAAGAGTCTAAATTATTCAGGTAAAGGTAGTCAAATGTTTTCGAACAAGACATTCTTGTTTTGAGGAAAGAAGTTATGGTGTTGATATAGGAATGTAGATTGTTTCAAAATAAAATATACTAACGTGTTTTAGTAAGAACATATATGCTTGGTTTGAGAAAAAATTGTTTTTGGGTAAGTAAATAGTTGTATTGACGTAATAATCTTAATTATTCAAGTGAAGGCAGCCAAATGTTTTCGAACAAGACATTCTTGATTTGTGGAAATAAGTTATGGTGTTGAACTAGGAATATAAATTGTTTCAAAATAAGATATACTAACGTGCTTTAGTAAGAAAATATAAGTTTGGTTTCAGAAGAGTTTGTTTTGGGGTAAGTAAATAGTTGCATTGGCGTAAGAATCGAAATTATTCAAGTAAAGGTAGTCAAATGTTTTCGAACAAGACATTCTTGTTTTGAGGAAAGAAGTTATGGTGTTGAATTATGAATGTAAATTGTTTGAAAATAAGATATACTAACGTGTTTTAGTAAGAACAAATATGCTTGGTTTGAGAAAAAATTGTTTTTGGGTAAGTAAATAGTTGTATTGACGTAAGAATCTAAATTATTCAAGTAAAGATAGTCAAATGTTTTCGAACAAGACATTCTTGTTTTGTGGAAATAAGTTATGGTGTTGAACTAGGAATCTAAATTGTTTTAAAATAAGATATTCTAACGTTTTCTGGTATGAAAATATATGTTTAGTTTAAGACGATTACACGAGCTAAACGCGAGTTTTATAATTAGTAAAAGTATATGATTCACTGTTATAAACAAGATCAGAAAAATATATGATATTCTTCAGGATATATGCTAGCATGATACTGTTTTGAAAACATAATACAATTAATTTGGCTCGAGAAAAAGAAATCACGAACTTACCTCTAAAGATATCTTTCAAACAATAAAAAACATACTAATATGCATGCGATCATTCTGATTTTTTGGCAAATAAATCTACAAGCAATATATTAGCATGATACTGTTTTAGTTTTTTAATCCAATCAAAAGTTTTTTAGCAAATCGATCGAAACCACTCATTTCGCGCTGTTTGGCCCGCGCGCAGTGGCTGACGTAACAACCACTTTGTAGTGCAAGCTGATTAGAACTTTATTCTAACAGCATTTCAAACGAAGTTTGAACCACCACAAATAGAGTTGCTAATTTAGCTCGTAATAAGCGCCTTAAGAAAAGTTTGTTTCTGGTTAAGTATTAAATAGTTGCATTGACGTAGACACTAAATTATTCAAGTAAAGGTAGGTACTCAAGTGTTTTCGAATAAGACATTTTTGTTTTGTGGAAATAAGTTATGGTGTTGAACTAGGAATATAAATTGTTTCAAAATAAGATATACTTACTAACGTTTTTTAGTACGATAATGTTTTGATCAGATTTTTTTAATGCCGGGTCACATTCTTACTGTCAACAAGTTTTTACACTGACAGCCGTACCTATACACGTTGTATAGCGTCTGTATTAATAGTTACACAACGATTTGTCTTCTTCTCTCGAATGTCAAATTACTGACGACTGAAAGAGAGAAATCAGTGTGTAACTATAAATTATTCACCTGCTATGCAACGTTTATTAGTAAGGCAGTGAGCAAAGAAAGCCCATAATACCTAATCTAATCTGTTTTCGATCATCTTTTGAATGACCTTTCAATTGTAGCCGTAGCCTATGGCATTGCCAACAAAACTTATAGGGTTGTTTTCACCAAGTTTTCACCTTTCGTCGCTGCGCTTGCGAATCCGCGTAAGAGCAACTTGTTAAGACCGCGTATTTACTTTTTGGTCATTTTACAGGAGGAAGAAAAAACTTAATATCTCAGCGATTTCAAATCTTATTACCGACTGAACTTAACAGCTAGTTCTTTACAACTGTCTTTAATGGAAAATAACGTAAATTTACTCGTAGTTGGCTTACATTTTGTGTAGTCACTTACGCGGTTTTTTTAACTGATTACAAAATAAGTAGATTTTTATTGAAGGTACGTGTTTTTGAAATAAAATAATTTACCAGTTTTTTATTTATTATTCGAAAAATCAAACCTGAAACAATATAATCTAACAAAAATATTATGTACTTATTTATCATCGAAATCAGTTTCGTTACAAAATTATTTCTATTATGTGCTGTACAACCATCTGGAAATATAACAACATCCTTGCAACCATTATCCAGTAATTTAATTTAATATTAGTCAGAACCATTAAATTAAAACAGAATTACATGTAATTTAAATATAGTAGCATACCTAAATACATTACAAACGAAAAATAACATACATAAATGGTGGTTATTCACGGCAAAATAATTATTTTCGGGAGGGCACACTAGGTAATCACGTCGGTGCCTTATTGGAACTTTGATCTTTTTTTTAGTTTTTTGCCACCGACTAGGCAGGCAGGTAATAAACACTGCTCAAAAAGCCGCAGGCTAAAGTGGGGCTGGGCTGGCCATGTCTGCCGTATGCCTGACGAGCTGTGGGCCAAAATAACCAAAATGTGGAGCCCTGACACAACCAAAAGGCGACGCGGTAGACCTCGCAGGAGATGGCGGGACGAGCTAGACAAAACCAACGACCAGTGGCCCACATTGGCCCTGGATCGAAAAATTTGGAAGTCATGGGGAGAGGCCTTTGCCCAGCAGTGGGATGACACAGGCTAACAGTAACGAGTATTTAGGTTGCTTCAGCTTTACTAAAGTTTTTTATCTACCTATTAGGTAAGG
Source organism: Xestia ashworthii (assembly GCA_950022955.1). Taxonomy (NCBI): domain Eukaryota; kingdom Metazoa; phylum Arthropoda; class Insecta; order Lepidoptera; family Noctuidae; genus Xestia; species Xestia ashworthii. Next base: position 2,078,248 of record OX465566.1, on the reverse strand, counting down.
AAGAATTAATACTATGTATGTACCTAAGTCAAAAGGTACATGCTTACTTATTTTTATTTAAAAATAATATTTTTACAATAACGTGCAAGTACCTCTATTAATATCTATAAATATCCTACATAGAACTATTACACTGCCGCGTATCTACATAATTACCTATTTTTCGAGAGCCACATTTGTGACAAATGGACGGACCGAAAAACCCTAATAGCAGGTACCTATTCCCTTCCATAATCCAAAAAGAATTAGGTACCTACCAGCCAGGCCTACTTAAACATCTGAAATTATGTACAGCCTACGTAATATTTATTGCTATGGCAGTGCTAAGTACCTACCTATGGTATGTTGGTAACTAACTACCTACCTAAGTACCTACTTAATTAATTTTATAACAATATAAAAATGATTATCAAATGTGAAGCCTGATTGCTGACCAAAACTTAATTAGAAAGGTACATAAGGAGACAACGGAAATAGGTTTTAAAGTTTATAATAAACCCTCATTTTATTCCCAGTACTTAATATTGTCGAAATTTTATAGGTACCTACAAGTCGTAGGAAAGACAACAAACTCGTACAAGACTTTTAATCTACATATACCTAATTAATACCTACCTACGTGAAGCAAAAAATTTGCTTAGGTAGGTTGGTACCTACCTACCCCTTTTTACGAAAATTGCGCGGACGGAGGAGTATGAATTTCGCACACTTAAAGTTTTTAAAGAGAAGCAGTGCAAAATGCTAATACCTATTTTTATAAAGTAAAGATATGTACCTACTTATAAAAAAATCGAAAAGCGAAATCTGAGATTATAGAAGTAGGTAGGTATAGTCTTTGATAATAGAACCTTATCAATGTTCAAACTTATAATTTAAAATTATGGTCGAATTTCGACAACTGGGCGACCAATTAGCACCAGAACAGTACCTACCTACATCTTTCAAGAATCACGAATTTGATTTAAGACTCGTTATTCTTAAACCAAATTCGCGTTTTTTGAAAATATGCTACGTCACAACCGTCGTCAACAAAAAGGTTGCAATTTCACAAATTGTTTCCCCAATTTTTGGGAGTATGTTTATACCAATCTGTTTTTAGAGGCACGATGTTCGATCATTAGTAGTGTATGAAATAAAGTAGGTACAAAAGCCATTCGTTCCGTTTGGTTGTAATGAACTTAAATAATATAAAAACTATTTGGAGAACTTAGTGGAAAATACCTTAGTATTTTCCACCAAGTTCTCCAAATAGGTTTTATTTTTTATTTTATTTTATTTATTAGATCTACCAACAATTGTTTACACTAATTTACAAACAAAAATAAAACATGCCTTTAAACTCTACAAAGCGCAACAATTACTTAGAGGTAAACACCACATGGACAAAAAAAAACAATAATAAGTAGTTTCATACGTTACTATCATTAAACTCTACCTACCCTTATCTACTCCAGGTTTTTTTATCAATAAAAGCATAATAGTTATAGCCTATGTAGGTATAACTATTTTTATCACCATTACAAAAATAAATTACCTATTACAAAATGGAAATCAAGAGTAATCATGGCATTGTGGTAATAAAATAATGCTGGTAGGTGCTCTTCTAAACTACTAAGCAATCTTGCCATAACATTATTTTAAAAGTAATTTTTAAAGTAAACGTGGAGTATGATTAACGTTACTCAGACACCGTGAAATAGGTTTTATGTATGCATAATGTTATTAATAATAAATTTCGTAGTAAGTCAATGTCAGGAAAAATAGTGGACGTGACAGATTCGGCCTTATTTTTGGTAAATAACATTTCGTAGCAGGCAACACACTTTTTGTCTGTGTACTCTGTGGACTTGGATTTGGATGTGCCGGCGCAGTGCACTACCGCCCGGCATTACGTCTTCTGCAAAGTGTCAGTTCGTTCGTGGTGACTCTGTCGAGTGATTCTTTTGCGTTGTTGGAGATTGTGTTGTGTTGTGTGTGCTTAGGTAAGTGTTTAATTATTGGAATATACATCTAATTAAGTTATTGCATTTTAAAGATCGACTAACACACGATGAATGACGGCACCGGGGCCGGCTAGGCGCCATGTTGTGAGCAAAAATCATCTTACTTGTTTTACTACCTATTTACCTACCCATAGTTAAATAACTCAATGTACCTACCTATTCGGTTCGATTATGGGTGCACTAATTGTGAAATGATAGGCTGGTAGTAGGTAGATATGCGAAGCGGTAGACATTTCGCGGTTCCCTTACGAATTCTGCTCAAAAAAATGCTTTGCGCTTCAATGTTCAAATTTACCGGTAGGTAGGTACCTACCTACCACGCAACCGCATTCCCGGCATTCTCTTCTCACTGTGATAGGAAGCTGCTTTTTACGTCCAGAATCTAGGCAGACCCGGCCGGTAGATGTAGGCATCTAGCTGGTGAAAATACCACCAGCCGCCTGACCGCCAAGTTTGGTGAAGTTCACCGAGCCTATGCAACTTCTGATTCCAATCTGGTAGGTCAGAATCAGAGGTGTGTAAGCTCGGTGAACTTCACCAAACATGGTGGAAAAGGCTGCTGGACTGCCTTTCACGTTAGGTATGTCTCTGGGTGATGGAAAATGTAATCACTACCTAACTTAATGAGCATGAGGTTATTGTTACTTTAATAAAGGCTATACCGTAGCTACAATGCTAAACCTGCTGAATGTTTATCCTACCCGGCTGTTTTTTACATACTTAGTTAGGTACTAGAATAATCACTAATTTATGTTCTGTCTATTTGCAGATTTAAATCAAAACCTGTATCAGCATACCATACTATCTTTATTATCATAATATAGAGGATATTAAAATGGAGTTGCTTCTTAGGGAATGGAATATCCCACAGGATATAATTACAAATTTCAACGGTAGGTGAATATTTATACTTATAAACATTTTGTCCGGAAAAGGCCATCAAGTGAGTACTCTAACTGTACTAATAATATTACTATTCCAAAAAGAAATGTACAAAGTTGTAAATAATAACAGATAAATTCATTTAAACACAATTTTAATGTGTTAATGAACTTTAGGCTGCTTAACAGCCGGTATAATTAAGATACATTCAGATACATCAGCATTAGGGCTTGTTTGAATGTTATAAAATTTAGGTAATTAGTATTTTGTTTAAACTTGTCTAGTGATTATGGAAATTTTGTTTTAGAAAATGATGTAACTGTGGATCAATTAAAGGAAATCAATGACAATATCCTGAAAGAACTGTGCCCAAAGATTGGACTAAGAATAGAACTAAAAAAAAAAATTGATGAGTATTTAGTAGCGACCAGCACAGTAAGTTACCTACCTATTGAATATTCTATTATCCTGTTTATATTATGGGGTTTTCTAAGGGGACAATTTGGCATCGTATCTTTGTATGTATGTAGGTACATACATATAAATATAAAACTTCGTCAAAAGTCAGAGGGGGGGGGAGAGGTCGAGAGGTATTTTTTCAGTTGGTCGGCCAGGTCCTTTGCTTTTTCTTGTTTATTTTTTTTGTAACAAATTAAGTACGTACCTAAGTTTAAAACAGTTAGATTTAAAACATCAAGGCCGATCTACAGGCAAAAACTCCAAGTCAAAGCATTTATTTCAATTAGACCATTACGGCAGTTTTTAATGTCAACAATACAAAAAAAAAACTACAGTCACAGTCACAAGGCATTATAACTTGAGAAAGTACTGTAGGTGACCATTCTCTAGCGTAGATCTCTATGGAGAAGAACGGCTTTCTTACAATTATTACTTAAATGTTTTCGGACTAATACAGTAACAAATAGCAGCATCACTGCTCCTTATCTATTCACGGAGAACGAGGACCTGGAAGACTTACAAGATATCCTTACAGGCGATATTTATGTCCGACCAAATTTCCCTGATTTTGACCTCAAGACGCTTCTAACAGTAACACCATGTGGCAAGAGTATATTAAATTATTACACTGCAAATAGTACCTTGACAAACAAGCACCGAAATCAACTCACTGATATCATTGTTAGACATCTCTTCACACGTGTCGTAAATTAGTAAGTACCTACCAGTACATACTCGTTCATTCATTTTCCCACTATACTTTTATGTGGTTCTTTGAGCACAAACTGGGGGAAGCAATAAAAGCATATCCCTTCTCTTAATGGACCTTGTGGATGGAGAGGGCCTAAGGATCATTTATTGTGGCATTTTAGATAAACGGGAAGGCAGTATGTATTCACTAGCTGATGATGATAATACTATGTTGTATGCTAGCTGACCTGCAAAGCACGAAACTAATAAGTTCTAATCTAAAAATATTTTTTATCATTCTTAAGATTCCGAAGTCGAACAATGAACCCTTATACTTAGATTTATTTTTTACCTATTTCAGTAAAATAACATATGAAGAATACAACATTTTAACCGCAAAAATAATAGCTTTATTTCCATTTGAAAACACTGGCACATACTTTGTACCACCAATTAAAAAAAGACAGTCCATATCCGGTAAACCTTCATTTGCTAAAGGCAAGCTGGTTGATAAAATTCGGAATACCCTGTATAAGTCTGGTGAAAAGAGAAAAAAATCAACATCAGAAGAGAATGTCATTCCAAATAAAACAAAAAAATATGAGGAGTTGAAAGGTTTTAAATGATTACTTGACCTACATAAATAGTAGCTAGAGTAGTTACTTGTCTGTATACATGAGATGGCGAATTTTTGCAAAATGTGTGTAATATTGTTATTAATATCTAATTATTATGTAGTCGGTAGTTAGGTACTTAATAAGTAGGTAAGTACTTTGTAGATCATAAAAGTTATAGGGTAAGCAGTAGTGCCCTGTCAGGTAGTTTGCTTCAGTAATACCTACAACCAATTTATTTATATGTCTTACATATTGGCTAACATAATTTTTCTATATTACAGAAGATCACACAGACCAAATAATTTTTCTTAAGAATAACAATGAGCCATGGAGTGAAATCATGGACTGTTGGAACAAAACATTCAAAGTGAGGCAGTGTAGCACCAACAACAACATTTCGGATTTTATTGATGAGTGGAACATTTTAAATGATCCAAGGAGTGATAGTTTGGTAAGTATTTTTTTTTTTTACAAAAAATACAAAAAGTTTATTTTCTTTCACATTTTTTTTTAATTTTCTTAACAGTAGGTACCTATTTGAAACCGTTATTGGCTTAAAGTTGTATTTATAAGATACATTTTGTACAGCTATGGGTTTTGTTAATAAATAAAAGTAGTTATGTATTTACAAAAAAAGTACCTATAATATGAATATCAGAGCTTTGCTTAGTTTGTTTATGTTTATTTCTTTTTAGATTCACATTTTCATTATTGTTATCTAAAGCTGTTCAATGTTTCACTGTTCACTAGCCAATTTGAATCTACATTTACTGGAATTTAGGGCTAGATAGTGTTGTGTGGATTGCCCACAAATATTTTTATTTGTTTATGTTGGCTGTAACTAGATTGGTCCAACTCCAGCATGCCAAATACGTTTCTGAAAAATTGTTTACGTTTCTAGATAAACCTGGACTTTGAAAGACTGTATCCTGAAAGATCAACATGCTTTTTCAGGAATTGGAAATGGTTTATTAATAAAATCATCAGCCTCAAATTTGGAGAATCAAAAGATGACACGTTGAGTACTTTATATGAAAGTATTCAAGAGCAGCCTGATGATGGTAATAAACAGTTTAATTTTCATTTATTAGGTTTACCTTCAGCGTCACCGTCACTATTCTTATTTATATTATTTACGTTACTAGCATCCGCTCGTGGCTCCGCTCGCATGGTACCTACTTACTTCAAAATAAATCACCTGTTTTATACATTTCAGATCTAAAAGTGCCAGATCAAATAAAACTGTTGTCCTACCTGATTCCCCCGAGAGGAAGACTGAACAAGCGTAGAAAATTTTCCACATTAGAATGCGTCGAAAACTTCATAATTTACGTCCAGGTAAATATATTGGGGTACTATTTTATTAAGTTGAATGGTATGGTATTTAATATCTATACCTCGCGGACTCACTCGCGGTTACGTAATTTTATGGAATGTTTTGGTTTTTTCCTGGATAAAGAGTAACATCTGTTAACCAGGGTATAATTTACATTCATACCAAATTTCATCCAAATTTTCAGATCAGATTCAATCACAAGCTTTCCCATTTATAATATTAGTAGTAAACACGCGTGCTTTGTAGGTATGTTCATCAGTTTTGCAATTTTTATATGTTTGCTATTATTTTCAGAATCCTGGAGATATACAAACGAAAATTGATGAAGTAAAAGACAAGGCTCTTCGCAGCAAGCAAAGTGTTCAACCGTACGTAATTAAATGTGGTGCTGCCGATGATGGTAACGATATCTATTATTTGGTAATAGACAAGGTTATGTGGAAGTTTACCTCGCCAATGAAAGCTTTTGACACATTGTTCAAATCATACCATGCGCTTCACGCCACATATCCAGCAGCTGCTGCGCATTTATACGTGCTGATTCAGCGTTGTGTCTATCAAATAGAAACAAAGTACGATAAGATAGTACCATACATCGCAGATTTGTTGTCGCTTGCGAAAATGTAAACAAAATTGTTGTTTAATCTTGTTGAAATTAACTATAAATAATTGCACGATGAAGTGCCTTGAATGTCGCAACGAATATCAAGATTTTCAGCAATACTTTGTGCATTTGCGTTACGCGCATAATATTGTTAATTATTTTAAATGTCCTGAAGAAAATTGTGCCAGGTTATATCACTCTAAGAGTGATCTAAAGAAGCATTTAACTCATTATCATGAAACCTCGAGTAGCAATCTCGTCTCAGATGCCAATGTATTTGATGTTAGTGGTAAAGCAAACTGTAATTCCGGTTCAACGTCTGAATTAACACCTTTGAATGAAGCCCCTAAATTGAATAATAATACTAGAAATGAAACCTCAAATTTATCTGATTTTCAAATAGAAGTCGATAATGCGTTACTTACATTTATTGCAAAATTATATAACATGTCCAATTTGCCAAGAAGTGTTATCCAAAATATAATTGAAATCGTGTCTGAGCTGTTTATATCGGAGCCGTTTAACATTATTAGACAATCCCTAATAATGTCAAAGAATGATTTGAATAATGATAGTTTGCTGATGTTATCAATACTTCAAGATTCGTTTAAAAACATCAATACCGATTATAAAAGAATAGAACATTTCAAAAAATTAAGATCGTATGTCAAACCTATTAAAAAAACCATTGGTGTTTCCGAAGATAGTAATCGTAGGAATAACACTGTTGAAATGGTAATCAAAAATAGATTTTCTTATTTTATACCTTTGCGTGACACTCTTAAGGAGTTCCTCGAAGCAGCAAATACATTAGAAATTATAATTAACTACCAGAAAAAAGTAAGCGAAGAGAAAGATGTCCTTAGAAACATAATAAATGGCACATCTTGGCAGGATACAAAAGAAAAATGTAATCACGGAACCATTCTACCTTTGACAGTGTATTATGATGATTTTGAATCTGGCAATCCACTAGGCAGTCACGCTGGAAATCAGAAAATAGGTGCTGTATATGTAACTATATCTACAATACCACCACAGTTCTGCAGTCGTTTAGATAATGTCTTACCAGTTCTTTTGTTTTATACACAAGATAGAAACACTTTTGGTAATGAACCTGTTTTCAGACCGTTACTTAAAGAATTAAAGTTTTTACAGGAGGAAGGGATAAACGTAAAATCTAAGAAATCTAGTATATGTGTTACTTTTTGTGTAGCCAATATTTCAGGAGACAATTTAGGGCTTCATTCAATTTTAGGTTTTCACGAAAGTTTTTCTTCCAATAATTTTTGTAGATTTTGCACAGTACAAAAAGAGCAAACAAAAACTGACACCAAAGAGCGATCTGAATACATTCGTAAAAAAGAAGAATATAATGCACATTATACTAACAAAATTGGCGTTAAAGAAAAATGCATATGGCATGATTTAAATTATTTCCATGTTTACAACAATTTCACGTGCGATGTTATGCACGATTTGTGTGAGGGCATACACCGTTATGACATGTGCTTAATAATCAAACATTTTATTGATAACAATATTTTTGATTTGACAACTTAAATTCAAGAATAAAATACTATACTTATTTAAAGTCTGAAAAAAATTGTCCTCCACCTGTCACAAAACAAAACTTGTTAAATGGCAAAATAATGTTTTCGGCTTCTGAGATGTTGTGTCTTGTTCGTAATTTTAGGTACATAATTGGTGACTTAATTGCGGAGCATGATCCAGTATGGAAACAATATTTAACTCTGTTAGAAATTACAGAGATATTAACATCTCAGATTTTCACTTCACACTTGATTGATTACTTGAAAACTTCAATCGAAGCTTACTTGGAAAATTTAATTCAATTATTTAACTGTACATTAAAACCGAAACATCATTTTCTACTACATTACCCAAGAATAATACAAAAAGTTGGTCCGCCAATATTAATAAGTGCCTTTAAATTTGAGGCTAAGCACAAAGAGTTGAAAAAAATAGCACAATCAATAGCTAGCCGTAAAAACTTGCCACTAACACTTGCAACAAGACATCAATTGACGAATAGTCATAAATTACTTGTTAACACTGGACTTACTGATCGCTATGTACACGGAAAAATATTAAAACTAAATAATATGACAGAAATTGATGGTGATGTTTATAATTGTGTTGGTTTTATAGAGATTAATGGTATAACATATTGTGAAAAAAATGTTATCTTGTATAGGTATGCAGTCCAAGATATACCATTATTTTTGAAAATTGAACAAGTGTTATTTAACGAATCTGATAAAAGTAAAATTTACTTTAAGTGTACCTAGAGTTCTTAAAACAATTAATTATTCTCCTCATTACATGGCGTTTTTGGTCAATTGTACAAGTAGTTTTGAAGTTATTTCCTTACAAGATTGCTATAGCACAACACCGAATATAATTCATAAAATAGGTATGAATCAATATGTTGATTTGAGAAGTTGATTCATTATTAATGATTATTAACAATACAAAATGGAACATACAATACGGCCAGCGGATCTTGGCAGTTCTGAAGTGAGTCATTGGTGCGAAAATGGCCAATGAATGACTGACGAAAGATTCGCAAAACGGCTAACTTCAGACCCGGCCAAGATCAGCCGGCCGTATTGTATCTTGTGTAGATATGAACGAGAATAGCTGTTTGTTACAATTTTAAGATTGAATTCATTTTTTTATAAGAATTGATGGTATAACCCGCGCCAATAAAGCAATTAACGAATCTTAAATAGCGACGTTAATCTATCTCTAAAGTTCTAGAGTAAGCAATAGTGTATAAGTGAGAGGTAATGATATACGCTGCCATTTCAGATTGTTTTTTTTTTATTGACGTGCGTGGGTTATAGCTAAAGCTTATTATGTGTAAATAATATTCAGGGGTGGAAATTTACTAACCAATTTTTGCATAATAATCTGATGGTATAATAATAACCTGCGCCAATAGAGGAACGAACTAAGTTTCGTTTCTTTATTGAGGCGGGTTATATAAAGTAAAATTCACATAATGAGTGATCATAAGTATGTTTATTGGCGGCCATAATATTACCGTCATCAGTTTATAAAAAATCGCAAGTAGCGATGTTGTGTGCAACACGGTTGAGCAAAAACATACTTTTGATCCAAACAAATTTGCCTTCCAAAAAGTTTGCAAAAGTATGAAAATCAGTAAGGCAAACTTTTTGGTAGAAAAACGTGTTTGGATTAAAATATTTTTTTTTGCTAAACTGCAATATAATGTTAAAATGTATAAAGTTGTCAAATACCTACCCAAATAACACACAAAATAATGTTAAAATGTATAAAGTTGTCAAATAACTTCAAAATATTATGAATAAGCGATTATGATTAAATTAAGATATTAACATTATATTTCAGTTGCTATTGATAGGATTTGACAAATATTTTGTATGACTATAAAAATGTGATAGTAGGCGGGTTGCCAGCACCTTAAGATTAAGAATGATCATGATAAAGCGATATTATCAAGATATTAAGTATTGTATTTAAGATGATAATTACTGAATTACTAGGTACTCGTATTATTACGTATAAGAATCTGATGGTATAGGTCCAATAAAGAAACAAATCTTAAATGGCGGCGCTAATTTATACTTCTTACGAGTGCAGCTAGGCAGCTAATGTAAGCAATAGTTTGCGATGTCCCCTTAAGTAATATTCACAGTAATAACATTAGGTAATATGATTAATACCTAGAATATATATAAATAAAATGATCAATACTTTTGTTTTAGGAAGTTTATTTTTTAATAAATGATTTCATAGAATTAAATCCATTGTATTATTTTATCTATTATTAATTTGAGTACCTCCCACTTATTTACCTACCTCTATTTACAGGCATGAAATAACACGCGGAGATCAGATTGAAAGATGTGATGGTGCATCAGACTCGAAATTCTGTAAGTGAGTTTTAGTGCTTTTTCTTGTTCATTTTATGTTTCAAATGGTACTCAATAATCATGGTATTTTAGTGAAGCCGTTTCAGTTCTATGTACAGATTCAAGTGCTTTGTTAAATACGGAGTTAAGGTTGTCTTAATTGAATTACAATAGTCTTGGTTCAATGCTTAAGATGCGTTTCAGTCAATATTTTTCAGTTCATCGTTCGATTTATTCAAGCTAAAGTTTAGTCACAATGTGAACATTTTGTTTAATTACATTTTGACTAAACTTTAACTTGAAAAATCGAACGATGAACTGAAAAAAAATTACTGAAACGCATTTCAACCATTGAACCAAGACTATTGTAATTCTTTAAATAAGACAAGCTGACTTTCGTATGAAACATGCCATGATTTGAATCAAGAACTGAAAATTCTTACAGTAAAATACTTTATTATTGAGCCAAGAGATCTCTTATCTCCGTATGAAACATGCAATGAATTAGATCAAGAACTAAAACTTCTTTACTGAAGTACAGGGTTTTTAGATCAATAATAATGACATTATTTGTTGGAAACAATCTGATCTTCGTATGAAACATGACATGCATTGAACCAAGAACTGAGATTTCTTGCAGTGAAATACACTAATATTGAGCTAAGAGATTTCTGATCTCCGAATGAAACATGCAATGAATTAGATCAAAAACTATAACTTCTTCAGTTAAGTACCTGCAGTCCTGCACGTTCTTAAATCAACAATATTAACATTATTGATTGGAGACAATCTGATCTCCGTATCAATTGCTTATTGATTTGAATTAAGAACTGGGCTTCTTCACTAAAATACGCTATAAATATTGAACTAAGAACATTGATAATATTCTTTCTAGACAACGTGATCTCCGCTTAAATTCGATTAAATTATTAAACTAAGAAATAAAACTTCTTCACTAAAAACGCATGATTATTGAACTAAGAACATTGAGACTATCTTTTTAAAACAACGTGATCTCCAGAGAATAACTTATTGTTATTGAACTAGTACCATAAACTTCTTCACTGAAGAGCATCTACTAGTAATTAAGATTGTTGGTATTTTTCATTAGAGATAAATTTTCTCAGTGTGAAAATAGAATTAATTGATGCAAGAGTTAAAGCTGCTTCACTGAAATATGCCGTAGCATACAGACAACTCATTTATTTTTCATACTGAGAATTTATTTTCTTGTAAGAAAACTCCGGGATCCGTTTGACAAAGTGTTCAACTGAGAAAAGCATTATTCTCAAATATATTGTTTAATCACAAGTATGTAAATTCTAGAAGGAAGACAAATATCTTGACTTAACTATTTATTTACTAGCATTGAGAATAATTGTGTTTTGATACAACCATTTATTGTTTTCCCCATATATGAATCACGGAAATTCTTGACCAATAGATATATTCTTGATCAGAAACAATGACATTTCTTGTCCAATAAATATATTCTTGATAAAAGATATTGCTCTTCATAGTCGGAGGAGTAATCGGAGAACTTCGAGGAGTACAATCTAGATTTAAGACATAATTGTCTTAAATTTGAGAATTTAATATTCTAGACTTAAAAAAAAAAACTTACTTATGCAAAGAAAACGTTTCTTTCTCATTGCAAGAATAGGATATTGCCTTGGTTAGTGAGTATAAATACTTGGAAGAAAAATGAATAACAAGACAAATATTTACTAATTTTAAGAATAAAATGTTTTCCCCATATATGAATCACGCAATGTCTTGACCAAGTGAAATATTCTTAGTTTAAAACAATTTTTTTTTTCCGTGTACGACCTTTATCTAGCACTACAAGACTTCCCATCAGTAATTTCGCTAACATTTTTACACACAGCAACACAACAAGCACAAATGCAGGCTGTCTTCCGCGCTATCCATCATCGGTGTCCCGCGGGCCGTGTCTGCGGGTGGCTCTTAGCTTTAATTGTCGAATGCGTGCTGCCTGTAACTTACTGTTGGGAGTGCGGCCCTGCCCTGCCGGTTGGAGGGACAGCATATCTAGATTAAAAAATGGTAAAGGACGTTTCGAGTGGCCAATTTCTAGCTTTAAGGAGTTTTTTTATGTTGTCAGGGATTTCTGATGAGAATGTCCTTAAGCAGGGTTGATAAAAAGTGTTTTCGCCTACCTACACTTGAGATGAGAGGAGCAATATTCTGTAGAAATATTCTTTGGAATTCTATACACACATCATAGGACACTCATGACGTGCTAAGCAGTAAACTACGAAAGGACCTCCTTATATTTAGCACATTCTCGTTCACCATTCATCATCATCATTCTCTTGCGCTTATCCCAATTCATTTGTGGTCGTCGCAGTATGTCTCCTACTTCCATACTTGTCTATTGTACTTGTAATCTCATTAGATACTCGTAGACCATTGAAAACTGACAAAATTATTACCAACTAACGGCTATCTCAAATTTGCTTATGACACAAGTCAGTAACTGCTAAAAATTCTTGGAGGTAATTAAAGCCCCGTTTTACATCCCTTTCTTTCGTTGATTTTTTAAAGCGGTAATAACAAAAATCTCAATTAGTTTAATTAAAAATCCTCATCACCCAGCCCGTTTTGCGGACAGTACCGTCGCCCGCGCATATTGTATCATGCACCTTGTAATTTCTCATGCTAATAGCGAGCTACCGCGCCGTGTACCGCTGCTCCGATGGTACTTTATGACAATCGCCGGCCACGAGATACTTCAGTAGCCTCCTGGTAGCCGGTACTCTCGTCATGCTCAATATGTTGTACTTGTTTGTATCAGACAGGAGATCTCGGGAAAAAAACCAAAGAATTCAGTCATTGGGTGTGTTCAACGACCATACAGCCTGTATGGTCGTTGGGTGTGTTAAACAGACTGTCCACAGAGTATTTAATCACTACGTTTTAAGACTGTCCGTGCCATAGTGATTATATACTCCGTGGCCAGGAACTTAATTTGAAATTCAAACTACAATGGTGTGTTTTAGTTTTTTCCTTTTGGATTTTTTACTAGTAACACGGAGTCTATAATATTATCGATTTGTGCCTGGTAAAAGTTTATGGTAAATGGCTTTTTACTGGGGCTTAATCACTATTGCAAATCAATATTACAGGTGACCAACTAAACGCCTTTATCTACAACTTCAGAGGATGGCTTAGACGAATGCTGCAATGACAAACGTTCATCCATTTCGCTGGTACCAGCGCTAAAAGTGTTTGAAAAACAGCTCACCATCACACTTTTATCGTAGGTAAAGTTGGTCTCTTGGTGCTTAGTGATTGATGAAAAGTATTATGCAATGCGAGAACTGCCGATCGATATGGTGACGTTTCGTGGGAGGTCAACGTCCAGCATTGGCCTTTTTTCAGCTGAAATTATGATTATAATGATGTAGAAGTGCGATTGTGGATGATTCAGGCTAGCCCAGTAAGAGTAAATGGCCAGTCAATGCTTTAATAACTCATCATCATCATTATTTCAGCCGAAAGACGTCCACTGCTGGACATAGGCCTCCCCCAAGTGTCGCCAGTCAACGGATTCCAGCAGCCTTCACCAGGCTTTAATAACTGTCAAACTTGTTCGATGCAGTCTACCACATGGCCAACCTGACAAAGCGAAAAACTATCCAATATGATTTCAATACTTCAAAACAAGCAAGAAGTTAAGATCTTGCACGCACATCTGTAGTTACGGACACGAGGCTTCCGATTATACTCATCTATTAATAGCAATACTCATTAATATATTTAATTTAAGCTGAGTTAGCTCGATCGAAAACCACCTGTTGGGTAAGTGATCGCTAGGCTGTGCGTTGCGTGTCCATAGCCTACTCAGTTGCTTGAAAAGTTCAAATATTTATGTACGTTTCGACATCTGTCAAGATGTCATGTTGACAGCTGTCATGTGGGTGATTCGTGGCGGATAGTTCTGATAGCGCCATAAAGTAACAACAATGTTATATTCTTATGAGTGTCCATGTTTGCAAATTATGGTTTATGGATATTTTGTAGTTGTAATGTAGATAAGATATCCAGATATGCATGTAGATAAGATGGGAGCCATATAGAGCTAGGTTGATATCATATTTCAGTTTTTCGGACAGATTTGGAGACGATTGGGATCAAATTAATAAATGTAAAATAACTGGCATTGACGACCTTAAGTTTATTTGATCAGTCCTATTGTATTGATGTAATCACAATACATAGGTATACTTAATTGGTAGATATTTGGATCCAACTAATATAATTCTTATTTAATTACGTCTTTATTCTAGGGAGTTTTCAGGGCTCCAAAAATAAGCTAGGTCTAGGTACCTAAATATAACAATAGACAAGGCAGGTCAAGGTTAAGGGTTTATTTAAGGATTTAGAAGTAACCCTAGCTTTTCTTTAATAACATACACACCTAGACGTTTAAAGACACTATAGCTGATTATTTCATTAATTTAGCAAGCTCTGTCGTGTTAAGTCATGATTAACTTATACTAACATGAGTTAAATCCTGCAATCCTACTTGGAGGATAGGAAACAAATTACCCAGATTAAACAAGTGGATATTAAAACAAAAAGTGAAGTGGTATATTCATCTGATCCTAGAATACTCCATTACGGTGTTCCGCAGGGTTCTATATTGGGGCCTTTGCTATTCATTTGTTACATAAACGACTTTCCCCAAGCAATTACTCACCAAATGTCTTTATTTGCAGACGACAGCGCAGTGATATATAATAGTGGTAGTGCTAAAGAAATAGAAAATGACATTAACGCTAGTCTGGTTACGATTATTGAATGGTTAGAAGCTAATAATCTTAAAATTAATCTTACCAAAACTACAATTATGAACTTCAAAATTAGACATAAAATACAATCCCAATTTCAAATAAAATATAAAGCAGATCCAATACTTGAATCTAATGTAACAAAATTCCTTGGCCTACATATTGATAACGATGTCTTGGAAGACGCAAATTGACAATGTGTGTGGGAAACTTAGTAAGTTTTCCTATGCTCTTAGGATGCTAGGTAAAATTGCAAACATGACCGCACTCTTAGCAGCATATCATGGTTACGTTGCCTCCACGTTGCGATATGGCCTAATATTTTGGGGGAATGGTACTAAAGTCGAGCAAGTTCTTATAGCACAGAAAAATGCATTCGAACTATGTGCAAAATAAAACGGACGGATTCATGCAAGCCACATTTCCAGAGGTTGAAAATATTAACTGTACCATCACTTTATAGCACTTTATAGCACTTTATCAGCCAGGTTTCAGGCTTGCTAAAGTAGATTCATCTTTCATGGGGTACTGTTTAAAATGTTACAATAAAATACCTCCCCACATTCTACAACTGAATGAGACGAAATTTAAATCTTGTGTAAAACGCACACTATGTAGGCAAGCTTATTATAAGCTGGGGGATTACATTGAGGATAAAAATGCTTGGCTAAATGCTGGTCCTGCTCCGCAACCATAGATGCAAACTTATTGGACAATTAGGTATTGTGGTAGCTGCAGAAGATTGTAAAAACATTCTTGCATTGTATAGATTCCATCTCTTAGTATTGTATAATTGCATAACACATGTGTGAGTACCATGTAGGTACCGTAAAGCTACCATTTGCATTTAGTTATGTTTCATTGACTTGAATATGCCTTGGTGGCTGAGAGAATGTCATGCTCGCTTAAATGTCTTGCTGATGGTGGCGGGTGGGTCGGGTCATTTAGTTCCCTTCAATATGGTTGAATTGAATGGCGCTGATTCATGCGTCATGTTCGTGAACGGGCGCTGTCAGTCGGGACTGGTCATCTCTTAGCTGCCGTGGATCATTTGAATTGGGTGCTTTATTTTTAATTGTTGATTTATTTATTTTTACTCTGGACGCTCTTATTGTGCACGTCTTTCTACATCGTTCTCACATATATGTATAATCTCAACATGAAAGATGTAACCAAGATTTTGTAACAACATTTTTGATTGAAAAGAGTGTCCATGGAGTTTCTTGCCCGTTCTTCTCCATAGAGATCTACGTTAGGGAATGGGCAACTACAGTACTTTCTCAAGTTATTATGCCTTGTGTCTGTGACTGTAGCTTCGCTTTATTTTTCGTTTTATCGACATTCAAAAGTGCCGTAATGGTCTAGTTGAAATAAATGATTTGAGTTTGAGTTTGAGTTTGAGTTTATATTTATGAAGCCTGCACTTTCGTAAAAACCAATATGCATCTGTTTGGGCCTGTCGAAAGTCAACGACGCTCAAATAAGTTGCACTTGCTATATACAAAAACCAATTTTTACCATAAAAGCATATATGCAATGGCTCCAAAAATGTATAATAAATTACCAGACAAAGTTATTTTAGCCAAAAACTTAAATAATTTCAAAAGTCAGCTTTTTAAATTATTGAGCGACAAGGCATATTACTCTGTCGATGAATTCCTTAGTGATAAATTTTGATAAGATATATTTTTTGTTTTTTGTACATTTCAATTTATGTGTCAATTTATTTTTATTTTTATTCTTGCTGACATTTATAATTATTTGTAATTTTTTTGCTGACATTTTGTACTATATTTTTTTATTTTTTTATTTGACAACAATGCTGACATTCTATTTCTATTTTAAGAGTTTTGATTCAATATAAATTCATGTAATTTTATTTGTTAATTCTTATTGTTTTGATTTGATTTGTATTTATTGATTTTAGTTTTTTTGATTTAATTTAATTTAATTAAATTTGATAAACATTTTGTATGCCTGCCGGCGGAACATAGTTAGTTCTGAATTGTATGTATTTTTAACACCTATTTTTACTTGTGTTCACAAAATAAATAAATTTGATTTGAATTTGATTTGATTTAATCAAAAGCAGCGGTGACCCAGTGGTGGCGGCCTCGCCTTACGAACAGTAAGTCGTAGGTTCGTACTTCGAACCCCGACAGGCGCATTACCTTGTGTAATTTATTCCATCACCACTGCTCACAGCGTACTTTTATATCCACTGCTCTCAGAACTGTGAAAGAAAACATCGTGAGGAAAATGGCATGTCCTAGAACCAAAAATTCGAAGACATGTGACATCTAACAATCCGCACTGGGCCCGCGTGGTGGACACGGACACCCCATTCACTCTTATTGAAAGGAGGCCGTGTCCCAGCAGTGGGAACATTATAGGCTGATGATGATGAGTTTATCACGGAAAAAGCCAAGTTATGGTTGAGAGACCATTTCACATAGTCATCTTTCACATTAATAACTTTGAAAGTTATCATAAAAACACAAAACATCGATAAAGTGGCTCCACCTGTCGGAATGGACACGAAACATCAGATCAGCACGATTTAGTCGCAGCTGGTATTGATTGAAGACTGACACACGATGAAGTATATCCTACAAACATCTTATTTCTCACTTCATAAATGGCAAAGATGTAGATTTTCTCAAATATAGAAATGTTTCATAAGGCTTTCCATATTTTAACCGACAACAGCTATGCTAAAAGGAGGGTTATGATTTTTTGTACGATAGATTTGAAAAGATAGAAGAATTCTTTGACAGGGTAGTACTTTTTCAGGGTAGGAAAACTTAACAGTTATATACTTACTTAAGGCGCTTAGACGAGCTAAATTAGCAACTCTATTTGTGGGTGTTCAAACTTCGTTTGAAATGCCGTTAGAATAAAGTTCTAATCAGCTTGCACTACAAAGTGGTTGTTACGTCAGCCACTGCGGGCCAAATAGCGCGAAATGAGTGGTTTCGATCGATTTACAAAAAAACTATTGATTGGATTAAAAAACTAAAACAGTATCATGCTAATATATTGCTTGTAGAATTATTTGCCAATAAAACAGAATGATCGCATGCATATTAGTATGTTTTTTATTGTTTGAAAGATATTTTTAGAGGTAAGTTCGTGATTTCTTTTTACGAGCTAAATTAATTGTATTATGTTTTCAAAACAGTATCATGCTAGCATATATCCTGAAGAATATCATATATTTTTCTGGTCTTGTTTATAGCAGTGAATCATATACTTTTAGTAATTATAAAACTCGCGTTTAGCTCGTGTAATCGCCTTAAAGGCCAATAGTATTTAGGGGCTTGTAGGCCTACAACGAATTTTAACAAGATTAACATAAACTTCTCAGTAAGTAGTCTATGCCATTTTTTTTTCCAATAGAGTTACCGAAAGCCTTCCTGCCCCCGTATTCACAAACAATTGTATTAGACATCTTCTTCGGCATGACGAAAGTGAGCGAGATTGACGTACGTACGACTTTCCGACCGTAATTGAATTGAAGCGTTTGTGAATAGTGGGGCTGCTGGGGCTGATCAAGATCATGTAAGTATGTAAGACACCTATCAGAGTATGAAGAAGACCTAACTGACTGACCACTGACTTTCAGTTTTGCTTTCAGCAACAAGCAACAACCGTTCTCCTAAAAGCCTTACTTTATCAATAATTTAATATTGGATCATACATTTATAGGCTTTAAGCATTAAATTAAGACGTGTCTGACCGTGGGAATGTCGCACGGAGACGCGAAATGCTAAACTATGTAAATTGCGCGGGAAAGGATGAATGTCACATTGGCGGCCATATTTTATCCGCAACGGGCGCGTTCTTCGCGCGCGATTTATGTCGCGTTCACGTATTGAATTAGATGAATGGGTTGTTTAGCTATTGATAAAATGTACTTACGTTTTGCAAACTGGTGATGTTGACCGCAAGATTTACTTAGTCAGCGTTTTTGTTTGACTTATAAAAGATTTATTTTGATTTGTTTAGAAAACAAGATGGAGAACTTTCATTTGTTCAACTTGAGCCACACGATGGGCTTGACCGTCTAGAAGATTGAAAACTTACTGAAAAGCCTTCCCCTGTATTTATTATGATTTCTTTAAATACATGATCATTTATAAACTATTAAAACCTCAACAGAAAACTGACAATGACGGCACGGGTGGCGCAGTTGCTGCTGCGCTGCGTATCGCGGGTTCGATCCCCGCACGGAACAAACGTATGACCTACAGATAGTTGTTCCGGGTCTGGCTGTTTGTGTATGTGAGTTTAAATGGTCGTAAACGCACCCACGATACAGACGAATTACCCGATACACACTTCAACCTTATAACACCCCTTTTTTAAGTCGGGTGTTAATAAAAGCGAAGTAATTTAAACAGGTAGGTACGAGGCGTAAAGTAGGTAATACCAAACTTAGTTTTTGAAACATGGCATGATAAAAAAGTTTAGCCATCGCAAGGAGTCTTCCACATACAATCTCGTGCTAAGAGTAGGAAGGGTTCCAATTCCGGCACCATCGAATCCATGTTAATACTTTCCTTGCTATCCCCGGTTGCCCCATATTTACGCCAAGACCTTCCTATAAATTCCAAGGTCGATCTCTTGTAAAAGATAAACCAGTTTTTCTCAAAATATGCAGTACTTAAACAAAAAGCCAAAAATCTTTGCTATTTCAATCATCTACCTACATATGCGAATTACGCCCAAATTCTTAAGAATTTCTTTAGCAATGTTCACAGGGACCACGGCAAAGACTTAATTAGATACTTCAATGACCAAATTAAGTCGAAATTACCCAGAAGACGCGAACACAGGTAATCTTATCAACATATCCGAGGCATCCATTCAGGCATTCCTCGAGCGAGTACAATTGTTTGATTCACAGGGGCACAATGTCGGCGCTTTTAAAATAGAACATTCGAGAAGGAATCAGCATCAGTTCGCGACATTTAAATGTGCTGGCGGCGCTTTTGGCCCGCCATTTGCATCCGAGATCGCGTTGATCGGCCATCTTGGTGCGTTTTTTTTTGCCGCCAACGCGTTGTTGTAGGTTTGGTGCACACTGAGTTTTTTTTCATGTTTCGTGTGAAGTATTTTATGTAGGTACGTTCATTACGCAAGCAATCGTGTGCAAAATGCGGGATTCCGAACCAGTGCTACTGCGGTGCTCCTGCTTACGTTGTTAAGGACATGTTTGCATGTCCCATATGTTGGAGTATTCAAAGTGCCGAAGCACTTCTGAGGACTTCAAAACCCCTGAAAAGGTTTGACTTAAAATGTTTCCTATGAATGCGAACAGAAAAAGAACATAATTATGTACTGTATGCCTATTCACAATTTTGCACACTTTGCAGTGTTACCCAAAAGGGATGTCTGTTAAATCATTAAATAGTCGCACCCTCTCTCATTTTTGTGAATTTATTTATAGTGAAAGACGGAAGACGTTGTGTTGTAAGGCCTCCCACTAGGTGGACAGATGACCTGGTGGAGGCTTCGGGAATCCGCTGGATGCGAATCGCACGGGACCGGTCGTTGTGGCGACACTTGATGTGGAGGCCTATATTCAGCAGTAGACGTCTTTCGACTGAAATTATGATGATGATGATTTATAGTGTAAACAGAATTTGATCGGCCAAAAAAATCCAATAGGATCGTCTCAGTCTTACCGGATGAATACCAGTATTTTATAAGGAGCGACTGCCTCCTTCCTCCACGAGTTCCATGACCCAGTAATTGTACCAGTATTAATAATCCTCTCTGACTCTGTGCTAGTAAGTGTTGAAAAACTGGTTGTCACTCTTCGAGCTTATCTGCTATCTGACCGACTGTCAAACATTTCCAAGTGCCAGCCGGAACCTTTTGGGGGTTTTATGTAGGTAAAGGTTGGTTGGTATAAAGTGGTTGGTCTGTGGTCACCCATCCACTGACAAACATTTGCAAAAGTTACTTTTTATCAATAAATATTGTCCCGTAATTTGCACTCAGTGTGCCCCGGGCGCACCTCACGCAACATTTCGTTTTACTCTTGCACCATCTTTATATTCGGTAGCGGCGAACCAAAGGGATGCATTCAATTATTTACTCGTATTATTCTTGTTTATAACTGGTACGAATGTCGTACGTGATGCCTATCATCATCCCCGCTAATTGGGAGCGACCAGCAGACAAAAGTAGAACTTCAAAAGTCAAAACTAGCGTAAGAAGCATGCAAAATGTTTTTTGGGAAAGATATTTGCCGCTTCTTGTTCGTGGGAAAAAAATGACAACGTACTCATCGAAAACATCAGACCTCAAATCTTCAAGAGTTAGATAGAAGACGTGTAGTTGTGCACCTTATAGTATAGATACACCCAATAATATTATTAGTAAAAAGGCGGCGGATACATCCATATTTCGCCAGTTACCGTACTTATTTAGTTTTTTTTAAGTGATAGCACACTCACTTTTCTAAGATTTGAAAAATCTTTTTGTTCTTGAGAATGTAATACATTACTTACTTTATTTATTCATATATAGGTATAAGATATAAAATTATGTATTTAATTAAAAGACCATTAATTTTTCAAAAATAAGCGCCACCTCACTTGTAAAGAGGAGTAGCGACGACTTAGGTAGCCGCTTACCATGAGAGCTTATTCGAGACTAATCGAGACCAGCAAAAAAGGTCTTGGAAGGACTTGTGCGAGGTTTTTGCCCACCAGTGAGACAGCAACGGATAATAAAAAGGAGATTTTAGTGCGACTGTATGACTGCATTATGGTTATGGATGTCTATTGCCAAAACGTCTACGTCATGGACTGTCAACGGTCATACCACCTGTCAAAATTACGCGCCATTTACAAACAAATTTCAATAATTTTATTGTAATTCTTCCAATATGTATTCAAATAAGGAAAAGTTAAAATATATGAGATCAGCACATTCATTTGACAAGCGTATTTGCTTTCCGACTAACTCAATAAATATATAGTAATGTTTGATCCTCTTAAAGATCACCATGAATTACAAGAATTGGATTAAGGTGCACTTTAAACATAGTCCAATCAAGGTGAGATAGTCAATATTGTTTCATAGAATTTAAAACTAAACATTCACAAATACACGCCTCTTTTTCATGGCGGGAGGAGCAGTAACACAGATGGTCACAAACCTACTGCACTCCTTTTACCTTGCTTTGTTGGTATCAGTATTCTACTCTTTGTTGTCCACGTTCGTACTACGTCATCATGATCTGCCTAGCCTTTTCGCAACTATGTCGGGGTCGGCTTACAGGATGCAGCCGAATACCAGTATAGGTACCTACTTAACATGGAGCAACTGCCTAACTGACCTCCACAACCCAGGTAAGTAGAACTGGGTTGTGGAGGTAACTAATTACTAACGCGCTAGCTGTTGCATGTTGCCCGCGTGGTTTGTCCACATGAACATATTATTAAAAAAAATTACTTCCCTATATTGAATTTCATTTTGTCAATAATTTCATGGGCTTTATTTGCACGGTTTCTTCACGATGTTCTCCTTCACAATTTAAAGCAGAGGTGATGGAATAAATTATACAAAGCAATGCACCTGTCTGCGTTCAAACCCATGGCCTACAATTCGAAGTTCCTCGTCACTGGACTGTGGTGTCTTGGTTCTAAAACCAACAATTCGAAGATATGTGACATCTACCAAACTGCACTAGAGCTGGGTCCGCGTGGTGGGTAACCGCGCACTACCTCTCATAGACAGGAGTCCTGTGAACCAGTTGTGGAAAGATTTTAGGCTGCCTATGTTTTTGAACGTATTAAGTATCAAAGATTCATAGAGGGTGTAAAACACCTCTTAACGAAGCCGAAAGGCACTTGTTCTCTCCGTCATTGCGATATTTTTTTGTTTGTTCTGGACCATATCTGAGATCTACTAAGATTATGGAGAAATTGCAGGTCAAAGTTAAAGCTTTTCACAAGTTTTTTTAAACTAGTTTTCATTGTCATTACTTTAAATACGTCCTTAACCCGTTTATTTTTAAATGCATCCATCAGCATAATGTTTTGAGTGCGTTACATTGAGTTTTACTGTAAAACGTGAGTTTTCACCCCAAAAAAATCGTTTCCTAGCTATTTTTTTACATAGAATAAGTTACTTAGTTTGTTGTACAGAATGCTTGGTTGACGGCTTCGTGATGAGGTTTTGTACACCCTGTATGGTATGTTATAACTTTGGAACTTTCAGATATACCTGCGAAACCACCGCGGTGTGTTTTTGACGGAACAGCACTCTACCGCAGAAACTTGCGCTCCCTGCTCAGATTCCCGTGGCTACGGTAAGTACTAACCAGTCAGAAGTTTTCCTGAATCTAAACCTTAATGTTACTAGCGACCCCCCTGATTCACACAGCGCCTTCTATTGGGTCTATAACTACCCTATACCAAGCTAGAACTATACACATTCACAAAATTTCATTGAAATCGGTTGGGTTTTCACACGTGATTTTTAAATACATAGGTCACCTATGTATTTAAAAATCACGTGTCACTCAGTGCCATAGGTGTATAGGGATTCTTAACGAAGCCGTCAACCAAGTATTCTATATATCAAACCAAATAAGTCGACGCAAAAATTGTTGATGGGAAACGACATTTTTTTGGGGTGAAAAAATACATTTTAAGGCAAGACTCAGAGGCAGATTGTAACGCACTCAATACATTATGCTGATGAATGCATTGAATAATCTGGGGTTCGTAGAGATACTTAAAATAAAGATATAATTGTACTTATTTCATTTAAAAAAACTTATAATATACTTGAAATTTGTGAACTAAACTATGATCGCAATGACGGGGAGAACAAGTGCCTTACGGCATCGTTAAGGGTATTGTTTCACCCATTATTTAGATAAAGAGGTAAGGTAGGGTGTAGCTAGTAGCGAGGTAATCTTCCAAGGGGCCGCCTCCACGAACGGCGAAATTATCGTCCCAGCCACGTTTTTCCATACACTCTTTTGGGCCGTTACCGGAGCGAGATAATCGGTTGTGGGGGCCCCGACTTACGAACAGTTAGTCGTGGGTTCGAACCCACGCAGGCGCACAACTTTGTGTAGTTTATTTCATCACCACTGCTCTCAAAAACGGTGAAGAAAAACATCGTGAGGAAACCGGCCGGCATGTCCCAGAACCAAAAATTCGTAGACATGTGACATCAAAGTACCACTAATCTAAGTACTGGGCCCGCGCGGTGCATTATATAGCCATTCGCAAAATACACGCTTTGAGGTGGAGTTGCGGACACCAGCCCGTTTACAATACAATACGTTAAATCGCCGCGATTCTCTCACTCATGGAGGCGGTCCCTAAATTTCTCGCCCAATTTAAAAAAATATATCTCATTGATGTACTCGTAAAGGCACTATTATCAAGTAAGTACCATAGGGATAGGTTTCTTAGACGCGGACGGTGACATGCAGAAGATAGTTTAATTTTAATACATAGTTATAATCAAAAAAAAAAAATCTAAAATATAAATAAATAATAAGTTGTAATTTTTTTCAGTTATTAATTTGAGAAAGTATGGTCTTTGCGACCCAAACCAAGAAGAAACAAAGGTGAACACAATACCTAAAGAAAAAGAAAAAAAGAAGAAGACATTACCTGCTGATAAAGAAATAAAGAACACCTGTCTTTGTTATACTACCCAAAAAGATAAAAAGAAGAAGACACTATCTGCTGATAAAGAAATAAAGAACGACTGTCTTTGCTACACTACCCAAAAAGAAGAAGACTAAAGAAATAAAGAACACCTGTCTTTGCTATACTACCCAAAAAGATAAGAAGAAGAAGACACTATCTGCTGATAAAGAAATAAAGAACGATTGTCTTTGCTACACTATCCAAAAAGAAGAAAAGAAGAAGATTAAAGAAATAAAGAACACCTGTCTTTGCTATTCTACCCAAAAAGATAAAAAGAACAAGACACTATCTGCTGATAAAGAAATAAAGAACGACTGTCTTTGCTACACTATCCAAAAAGAAGAAAAGAAGAAGACACTACCTGCTAATAAAGAAATAAAGAACACCTGTCTTTGCTACACTACCCAAGAAGAAAAGAAGAAGGACGCTCTACCCAAAGAAAAAAAGAAAATTTGTAAGCATTGTGGATCAGAGACTGGATGTAAAGGAAATCCTAAGAAGAACCAAGCCAAAGGAGATATAAGTGCCATGGACAATGACGAGAGTGCCATGCAGAATTGCAACGAAACCATAGAAGATGCCAAGAAAACCATAAATGATGCCATAGAAGAAGGTAAGAAAACCCTAAATGAGGGCAAAATCACTATTTTGGAGGCCAGAAATACTATTGTAAACACATTTAAGTATAATTTAACTGGAGGCAAAAAAAAGAAGAAAAGTCCTATTAAAGATAAGAGAATTACTAAATCGAAGAAACGTTAATATTACATCACTATCACCACTTTTCTGCTGCTATCCCAATTTATTTGGGGTCGGTGTCTTCTTCTTCCGTACTTCTACTACTCACCATCTCAGCAGTCGCCTCTTTTCTAGCCTAGGTATAGGTACATAAATATTTTCAACAAATTCTCCGGGAATTTAATTAAACAATATGCACAATACAATTTTGTTTCTTTTTTTCATTTTAGTAGGTAAATTAGATTCGAGTGAATCATCATCTGCCTAAGCTTTTCATCAACAATGTTGACCTTGTCGACTTTCCCGAGCACGTTAAACCGTGTCGGGTCCGAGCCGAGTGTCGACCGTGCAATTTTGTATAGACGTTGCTCGGTAGCCTCGGAAGCGTGAGTGTCTCCATGTAAATCCAGTAATGGCAGCAGATTCAACCAACGGCTTAACGCGCTTTCCGAGACACAGAAGGGTCTCGGTATGTAAATGGATAGCTACCCCCCTCCACAGACCGTCCTCGGTAAGTATTGCTAAACAAACAGAAGAAAGCAAAGGAAAGATTTTTATTTTTATTTTAACATCTTTTTAAACTTATGGCACGCAAAATAAAATGAATATGAAAGGTAAACTGAGACGCAGTCGAGCCAACGAACTTCTACAAACTAAAAATCCAAATTGCATCTAACAAGTTAAATAACTGTAAGGACTGTAGGTACTTAGTACTTATTAGTTCCATCAATCCATGGTCGTCACTGGGTTCGTCACCAACCTCAGAACAATATCACCAACATTATGCTACGTCCCATAAGTCATCCACTGACGTCAACGGTCAGTCTTGTCAAAATTCCGTGTCAAAATTACGCGCCCTAGTGCGCTCTTTTTAAATGAATTTCAGTTGTAAAATTTTAAAAATCAATAGCGTAAACATGGTGACAACAAGTCAGTCATATAGAACGATCGTTTAACATGCAATAGACCTATGTGGTTCATAAAACATAATCATCATAATGGATCCTATGGTTTGTTCGGAAAATCTCCAGTCCTAACAGACATTGGGAAGGAATAGGAATTAAAGGGATTGGATGAAGAGGTTCCGTCGCTTAAGGATCTGTACCTACTAATGAGTAAGTAATTAAGATTATAAATAAAGGGTAATATTTCTGTATGGACAAGAATTTTGGGCCACAAAATGGATGAATGAAAGGCATTTGCATGTCGCGGAGATGAGAATGCTAAGTGGGATGTGTGGTGTTAGGTACGCGAATGGATAAAATAGAAATGAGTACATAAGAGGAAGTCTGAAAGTGGCGCCGGTGAATAAAAAGTTGTGTGTTAATCGGTGGTCGTGGTATGGCCATGTGATGCGGAGGAATGAGGAAAATGTCTTGAAGGAAGTTTTGAGTATAAAAGTGGATGGGTATTTGAGTAGAGGAAGAGCAAAGAAACGGAGGATGGTCTGTGTTAAGAAGGATATGCTAAGAAAAGAAGTGTCTGATGAGATGACGAAAAATAGAGGAGTATGGAAGAAGATATGCTGCACCGACCACAAATGAATTGGGAGAAGGGCTAGAGAATGATACATCATGATGATGATGATGATGATGATGGCTGATATTGCTAGAAAGGAGGGTACCTATTGCTGAAATGACGAGAAGTAGAAAAGGATACAAGAAGATAATTATGTTGCCCCGACCCGTAATAAATTGCCGTAAGGGCAGGAGATTATGAATTCTGTTTAACATAAGTTTGTCGGTACCTACCTAAAGTACGATTTAAACATTAGGTTGAACTGGCAAAATAATTATTTGTGTCCTAGCTTATTATTGTCAGCCGGTATTATTGTCAGCTACTCATGTCGTTTTAACTTCTGTTAAGCTAAAATACGTATTTGCTAACTGTATTTTCTGATTCATTAATTTTTATAGGCTAAAAATAAGGGCCTGCTTGTCAACTTATTCAAAGGAAATCACATGCTGATCTCAATCACTGAAAAAAATTTAAGCAGAAACTGGCGATTCATAAAAAATTGCACTTTCCGTAATACAAAACCTAAAAACACGCTTGAAAAAAGCCAAAGATTTTCAGAGACATGGCAGAGTGTGGCAAGACTGACGAAAAGGGCGAAAACGCTGAAATAGGATGCAAGAATGAGACTGAAGAGGACAAGAAAGTCCCCTTAGAAATAGACAAAGTTATTGTAGAAAAATTGAAAACCACCATATCATACGTAAAAAAATCAATAGAATCTTGTATGAAAAACCCTGCAGAAGATGTCCAAAAATGCCCAGTTGAATGCAAAGAAACCATAGAAGAAGGCAAGAAAGCCATAGAAACCTGTATTGAAGAAGACAAGAAACCCATAGAAACCTGTATTGAAGAAGACAAGAAACCCATAGAAACAGATAAAAACTGTTTTCTGAAAATTATAGACGAAGTCAAAGCATGCATATTCAAGGAAATAATCGAACCAACCAAGCAAATCTTAAAAAAAGTCTGGTGTTTCATTTTAAAAATCATCGCGATAGCCAAAAATTTTATCTGTTGCGTCTTAGAACAAGCAAAGGCATTTGTGTTGAAGACCATAGAGGCCATAATTCAACAGGCCATAGCGTGGATAATGGAAACTATAAAAACGGTCAAAAACTTAATTTGTGAATGCCTAAGATCTTATTTGAAGTTCTTCAAGTGCTTATTTAGCTGATAAAAAACCGGATTCGTGTGTGGAGTTGCCCAAGAAGTCTTGCCATCTTGCAAAACTTAATATTAGGTACTTACATATATTTTTAATTCTCTTAAATGGAATCTCTTTTAATTTCTAACCCGACTACGGCAAAGCTAAAAGGATATTTTGTGATTTTAAAGTCGCTGTGTGTATGTGTTTGTAACATTTTTATGTTCCACCGTAGCTTCTAAACAAGGACGTAGCGAGGTACGGGCAGGGCCCCCCGCTGCCCTCTGAAGATGCTGAAATACTCACAAATCGTAGGGTAATATAACGTAGGTAGCCCTTTTAATAAACAAAAACAAAGTAGATCCTATCGATAGGCGAATTTTATAACCGGAGGACACGGTGTAGGTTGGCCCTGCGTGGGCGTAGCACCACCGTATCCTCG
The DNA here is from genome assembly GCA_950022955.1 of Xestia ashworthii. Classification (NCBI taxonomy): domain Eukaryota; kingdom Metazoa; phylum Arthropoda; class Insecta; order Lepidoptera; family Noctuidae; genus Xestia; species Xestia ashworthii. Next base: position 2,049,383 of record OX465566.1, on the reverse strand, counting down.
TAGCGGCGATCGGCGGCGGCGACCTCTCGCGTCCGGCCCTGGTTCAATCCATGGTCCGGAGCGAGATGGAATGGGAAGCCGTCACCTCCTTCTGCGAAGCAGTCATTCTAGCGAAGGAGGTGGCGAAGCGCGTGAGGGAAAGAACCTCTCGTCCCAGCCGCCGCGGGAGACGAACTGGCGTACACCGTAGGCGCGGGCCTGTGGACGGTGAGCTACGGGCTAGCTCGCTCATTGGTTTTATCCAGCTGCTCGTCCCGTCATCGTCTACGAGTTCATTTTGACCAACAATTCATTGGGCATTCGGCAGACGCGGCTAGTCCAGTCCCAGTTTAACTTAGCGGCTCTTTGAGTAACGTCAATAGTTTGTGTTTTGGAGCGCAATGTGGTGTTGCGTGCATAGTCGGTTAGCTCAAGCTACTGCGCTCCATTGCGTGTTAGCAGACTTTGAGTTTGGACTTTTGAATGTTTGTCAAAGTCTGGGATCCATAGGTCAAAATGAAAATTCGTAAGCTCCTTCATATTGAAATATTCAAAATGAAAAAAACCCACATTAATTTATACTAAACCCAACTACGACCGATGACCTGGTGAAGGTTGCGGGAATCCGTTGGAATCCGTTGGATGCGAGTCGCAAGGGACGGGTCAATGTGGCGACACTTGGGGGAGGCCTATATTCCTTTTCCAACCAAACTCATTGTATTGTATTATATTGTACAACAGGCTGGTGTCCGCAACTCCACGTCAAAGCGCGTATTTTGCGTATGGGCTATGATCCACCACGCGGGCCCAGTGCGGTTTGGTAGATGTCACATGTCTTCGAATTTTTGGTTCTAGGACATGCCGGTTTCCTTACGATGTTTTCCTTCACCGTTTTTGAGAGCAGTGGTGATGAAATAAATTACACAAAGAAATGCGCCTGCCTGGATTCGAACCCTCGACTTACTGTTCGTAAGTCGGGGCCGCCACCACTGGGCCACCGCTGCTCTCACATCATATGGGGGAGGCCTATGTCCAGCAGTGGACGTCTTTCGGCTGAAATGATGATGATGATGAAATTCGGGGTTTAAAAGGTCGGTTCAACTGCTTTGGTTGAAGTCGGTTAAAATGTAGCCTGTTTTGAATCGATTTGTTATCGTGACCCGGGGGTCACGATAACAAATCGATTCAAAATCGGTTAAATAGTTTAGGCGCTACGGCGGAACAAATGTAAATACAAGCATACATACATAGACTGCTAAAATCATAACCCCTTTTGGCTTAGTCGTAGTCTAGTTGAAAGTTTGTTATCGCGGTCCAGAAATGTACGATATAATATAATAGCATATAGCTCATAGCACAACAATATCGCTCACCATACATTTGTTATGGACACGTTCACACTGTGCTATAATATAGGTACTTAAATTATATAAAGGGTGTAAATTCACCTCTTCACGAAGCCGAAGGCACTTGTTCTCCCCATCATTGCGATCATTTTTTTGTTCTGCACCATACCTGGGAACCTTCTAGTTACGGAGATATGGGGGGTCAAAGTTACAACTTTTTGACAAGTTTTTTTTTAAATATAAGTTTTTTTTTTGTATGATTTTAACTTTTAATACCTCCACGACCCCCGTACTATTCAACCCATCCATCAGCACAATGTTTTAAGTGCGTTACATTGAGTTCTACTGTGGTAGAACTCAATGTGAAACATGATTTATAACCTCAAAAAAAAGTTGTTTCCCAGCAATATTTTTTGCGTAAAGTTACTTAGTTCGATGTACAGAATGCTTGGTTAACGGCTTCGTGATGAGGTGGCTTACACCCTGTATATTATGCTATAAAATGGTGCGATACGCTGAGTTCATGCTATGCTATATCGCGCGCCGCCCTTTTCCTCCTCCCTCACCCCCGGCCGTACCGCAAGCGAATGTTTTCCCAACTTATTTGAACTCTTTCTGAGCTTGCTATATACTATAAATGCTTGCGCTAACATCGCGTGATGTGAACGCCATGTTATATAGTAAGTATAGCATTAGGTCCTGCTTTGCTATACTATACTATACAGGGTGTTAGTGTGAACACCGTTATCCTTGAAGCCAGTGGTTTGGTTTCACTAATAGAACCTAAAACCAATGAAAAAAAAACTTTTTTGCAAAAAATAAAACCGACTTCAAAAAAAAAACAAAAAAGTGAAAAATAACTTTAGCTTCTGAAGTCGGTGACCTTTGTTTGATTGATTTAGTTTTTTTGTCACCGACTTCAGAAGCTAAAGTTATTTTTCACTTTTTTGTTTTTTTTTTGAAGTCGGTTTTATTTTTTGCAAAAAAGTTTTTATTTTTCACTTTTTAGTGGTTCTCATGTGCTTGATATACATGGAAAGTGCATACCGTTACAATTACATCAAGCCCAAACACGACTAGGTTACATTGTCTCATTATGGAGTTCCGTGACTCTTGGCTTCATCATCAGATCTGATGGTAGAATGGTTCTTATCAAACGCAAATGCTTCACTTGTTGTAGAAAATACCAAAATCACAACACGTTTTCATATAAAATTTGAAGAGTTCCCTCGATTTCGCCAGGATTCCATCATCAGATCCCAACTTGGTGGCTATGGGACCATTTGGAAAGAATACCCTTTCCAACAAAAAAAGAATTATCCAAATCGGTTGGCAAGCGACGGAGTTATGCCCGAACAAACATAAAAAAAAAAAAAAAAAAAAAAAAAAAATAGAAACATCCGAATTGAGAACCTCCTCCTTTTTTAGAAGTCGGTTAAAAACAACACTTTTTTTTTACAGAAAATCCACTTTTTTCCTCAAGATCATTTCACCCTCATACGCGTAGAAACGCAACTAACAGCGTTGAGTCACGCCCTCAGTCCTCAGTCAGTCAGTTGCGCGTAAATTGAGTGAACTTAGTGCTACGAGTATGCCTTACACAAATGAACAGTGGACTGAGTGGACCGAAATAGTACGGCTTTACGCCATCGCGGGTGACGACCTGAACGAGGCTTGTAGGTTGTATGAAGAATTGTTCCCTGAACAGCCAAAAAGCAAACCTAAGATTACGTAATGTAGATGTCACCTTAAAATTGTCAAACACGTTATATTACAATATAACGTGTGTCTCTCTAGCCGCTAGAGTCTAGCGATATTGTAAAGTCTCGAATTATTGTCAACTGACCATACGGAAGTATCTCTGCCCCCAGAATTGGGACTTGGGGCACCCCCCCGTTAGGTTAGTTAGGTTCCTTTAAACCCTGCACTCAGAAATACCGCGAAGCGGGGCTCCGTCGACTACGCTTTTTAGGGGAATATAAAGTGTTTTAAGGTTAGGTTATATTAATCGATATTTCTCAGGAATGGTACAGTATCTTTTCATGAGAGTGGTACCACTGGGCAAGGGGGACCCCTCTTTCCCTCCACTGCGCGTGTGTTGAGTACCATCGCATGCATTTCACGAAAAATAATGCGTTTTATTGTAAGCAGTATGTTCGTTTGACAATAATTCGAGAGTTTACAATAGCGCTAGAGATATTACAATATAACGTTTTTGACAATTTTACGGTGACATAGATATTAGGTAAGTGTAATTCAATCAGTGTAAATTTAACCGGTGATTTTAAACTGTGCCAACATAAAATAAATAAATAAATATCGCTGGACATTACACACAGCGCCGTCTAGTGCCACACTAAGCAAGGCTTGTGTCGTGGTCACCAGACAGTTGACATACTACATAAATACTTTTTTTGTTTGTAAATACATACCTATTATACATATAAACATACATGACTCGGAAGCAAATGTCCATGCTCATCACACAAACATTTGCTCCTACCGGGATTCGAACCCGGGACCCTAAGAACGTAAGGCAGCCACACTACCGCTGCGCCATTCGGGTCGTCAAAGTTGTGATGAACTTTTAAAATACGCCAAAATGACCAAAATTTTTTCATTTTCTTTGTTGTCAAATCAAATTTAGATTCAGACTCGTCACGCAACACCTGAGGTTGGTATTTTTGCCTATCCTAAGTAAGCCATGAAAAGTATGAAGGAAAAGTTGCATCACAGGTTATGTTGCGACTACGAGTAATGTGTGGGTAGATAGAACGGACGGCGATTACGTCACTCGAGCGCATTGCACATGGATTCGCGCACAGTGTCGGATAATATTTTGTCTTAATTTTTTTCTTAAGCCAATATCGTATTCTGTTTTTTAAACCTGGTCCTATATTTTTTAATTTATGTCAACTATCCATGGTTTGAGTGACAACGGTGTTTACACTAACACCCTGTATAGCTGAATATTATAGCGTAGTCTGAAAGCCGCTAAAGCCTTAAATGCGAGTCACAATCGAATTTAGGCACATTCGCTTAGTAAAATCAATTACAACTTCGCTTTAATCGGCATCCTGACGGATGCCATTTTGTATAAATTGCAAAAATGATTTTCAATACACTTCCTCGAAAACTGGTTCTTTTCGCACTACGATTAGGTTCAAAATGCAGTGTATTTCACACACGTGCATTTTTCATATTTTTTCTACACGTGTGCAGAAAGTAAAATTGCCACAGATAACTATACCTATGCTTAGTCAAACTTGGTTCAATGTCTATAGTCAGAGGTGAATGTTTTTTTTTTTTTATTTTCGGCAAAGCCTACCTACGTCTTTACGGCGTAAACATTTTTTTAATATTCAATTTGTGTTTATAAATCCAATATCATAGATAAACGTGATTATTTAAAACTAACATTTACTTTTATAAACAAATTAACATTTATTTGTATTCTAAATTCAAAAATATATTTAAAAAAAAAATTTGGCTGTATAACGGCTTCATACCTTTGCTTTTCGTTCAACGTGGCGAAAGCAAAGCGGGGAAAAAAAATAAGATTAAATCATAGTCTCGTAATGATTCATGACACAGATATTTTCCATTCTTTTATTTTATTTCTTCAAAAGTGTATTGAAAAACGTCGTTTGATACACGTGGACATTTGTTATTGCAGTTCTCGGCTCAGAAACACTACTCGCCTACGGCTCGTGTGTCAATACCGCCTCGAACGGCAATAACAAACTTTCTCCACTTGTATCAAAATGTTACTATTGTTACCCTCGTTTTGGTTTTTGACACACTCGGTTTCGAGGGGCTTGAAAAAAAATATACAGGACCCAATTAATCCCTAATTGGGTCCTGTACCAAATTTTTAGCTACGCCAGTTTTATTTTGCATACAAAACCCTAAAAACCATTAGCTAATCATGATTCATACTGTGTTACAGCTTGGCTGCAAAAGCTTCCAGTCTCCATCAGTCCAGGTTCTTCGCCACTTCATGCCAATTCTTCAGGAACACGTACAATTCGTCCCGCAATCTTCTTCATGGTTTGCAGCTGCGGAGGTTTCTGGGTGCCAATCCTGTGTATAAACTACTTTCATGTATATTTTGGGTTAAGTAAATATCCTAAATTAAAGTCGGATTTGGTGTCAATCTATGCGACCGTCGTTCTTTTAAACTGATTTTTGTGCTTCAACATCAAAATTATTATTCCGGAAGGTTTGTGTGTAACATGAACTTAAATGAGAACGGAGGTTCTCATTTAAGTTCATCATCACTCCTTTTTGAAGTCGAAACTTTGCGCAAAAATTATTGCTGGGAAACAGCTTTTTTTTTAGGGTGAAAAATCTCACATTTTGTGGTATAACTCAATCTAACGCACTCAAAACGTTATGCTGATGGATGGATTGAATAGGACGGGGTTCGTGGAGGTATTTAAAGTAAAAATCTTACAATAAAAACTTGTATTAAAAAAAAACTTGCCAAAAAGTTGTAACTTTGACCCCCAATATCTCCGTAACTAGAAGATCGGAATGACGAGAAGAACACTTGCCTTTCGGCTTCGCCAAGAGGTGTTTTACACCCTTTATCACACATACTGAATGGGCGACTATCAAGTAAGTAATTATTTTTCAATACACTTACTCGAAAACTGGTTATTTTCGCACTACGATTAGGTTCAAAATCCAGTGTATTTCAAACGCGTGCAATTTTCATGTTTTTTCTTCACATGTGCAGTAAAAACATTAAAAATGCACTATGCTTAGTCCAAATTGGTTCACTGCATAATTTAAAAAAAACATTCAGCTCTGACTATAGAGTCAGAGGTGAATGTTTTATTTTATTTCGGAAAAGCGATCTACGTCTTTCTTTATAACATTTTTTGAATATTCAAATAGTGTGAAATTCAATATCGTAAATAAACATCATTATTTATTTATCTATACATATAATAAAAGAGTAAAAAAGCTGTGTCTGTACATTGAATATATTTAAAAAATAATAATTGAAGGGGATTTAGAAACAGTAATAGAGCACGAATCCAAAAAAAAAAGTCTGTCTGTTTGTCTGTTTATCTGTTTGTCTGTTTGTTTGTACACGCTAATCTTCGGAAGTACTGGACGGATTTGAATGATTTTTTTTGTGTTGTATAGATATTATGTCTGGGCAACATATAGGCTATAATTTTTCTTGGAAAACTGAACACCTGATGTAGAACCGCAATAGACCAGCTAAACTATAAGAGATACAAATATGACACCATAGCAAAAAATGTTTCACGTGATGAGCATTTTCTGCTGAGAGAATAAATTTGAAGATCTGGAACACCTGATGTGGAACTCCGAGAGCCCAGTTATAGGTACCCTAAACCCATATAGGAATGACGTCTTAGCAAAAGTTGTTCAATCTGATGAGCACTCTCTGTTGATTTATAAAAATCGAAGATCTGGGACACCTGTCGTGGAACTCCAATAGCCCAGCTACACCGTAACACATATGGGAATGACGTCTTAGCAAAAGTTGTTCAATTTGATGAGCACTCTCTGTTGATTTATGAAAATCGAAGATCTGGAACACCTGTTGTGGAACTCTAAGAGCCCAGCTACACCATAACACATAGGAATGATGTCGTCTTAGCAAAAGTTGTTCGGTCTGATGTGCATTTCCTGTTGACTTATAAAAATCGAAGATCAGAAACATCTGATGTGAAAATTATTGCAAAGCTATCACTAATTTCACTGTGTAATTATAACAAAAACTGGGAGTACCTCCACGTGGTTAAGGCATGATGTGACGTGGTATGAATTCGAGCTTATTTTATTTGAGTGTTTTTGGCATGAAGAGCCAGAAGAAGAGCGCCGAACACGCACACAACAAAATATTCATAATCTGTTAGAAAGTGAGAGAGAAAGAATTGCTGGAGTACGGCATGAAGAGACAGAAGAAGAGCGCGAAGACTTCGACATTCTCTGAACAGAATGTATAGATAACATCTGAAGAATCGGGTGTCTCAAGATATAGCCGTAGGGCATGACGACCTTCCTTGGGTTGATAAGAAACGGAGTTCATTTACGTATACTCCTATGGTTGAGTACGCCACATATTCCGCCATCGGAGGTATGGTTCAAAATTTTACTTTTTGTGAAGCTGTTAAATGGCAAAAAGAAACAAACGGTATGTGTTGCTCAGGTGGGAAAGATTATTACTATTTTCCCGTCCCCGGGCTCTTAGAATTAGACGTTTCAGATCTTCGATTTTGACGAACCCGGTGTCGCTGGCAAAAGCAACAGGATCCGCGTACGAAGTCGCGGGCAGAAGCTAGTAACTAATATTTACTTTTATAAACAAATCAACATTTATTTGTGTTCTAAATTCAAAAAATAAAAATAAATATTAGACTGTATAACGGCTTCATACCTTTGCCTCTCCTTCAACCTGCCGAAAGAAAAGCGCGGAAAAAAATAAAATTTTAATCATAGTCTCGTGATACAAATATTTTACATTTTTTTATTTTATTTCTTCAAAAGTGTGTATTGAAAAACGTCGTTTGACACACGTGGACATTTGTATTGCAGTTCTCGGCTCAAAAACACCCTCGCCTTACGGCTCGTGTGTTAATACCGCCTTGAACTACAATTAAAACTTTCTCCACTTGTATCAAAATGTACTATAACCGGCCATTTCGACAAGGCGAACATCAGAAGCAAGAGCGAGCGAAGCAACCTCGGGACTTGCGGCCACGACCCTGACAGGTTAGGTTCGAAGGGGGGAAGGAGGGGTCTAGTGAGTGGGCGAAGCTCGCAAAGTAAGACCCCGGATGCCCTTCGTGTTTGGTTACAATAGGAGTAGGGTTGGAAATAGGAGCCCCGCGCAGCCGGGCTACATCAACTTTGCTTTATCCACTATCTAGACGATTATGCTTTGTTTTAGTTTTTTCTGAGTCCTTGAATGATCACTCTGATCGTATCGAACATCGTAGGCGCGGGTCAAATACGTATGCCGTATGGCAGTGGCGCGGCGCGGGCGAGGTGATGGCGTGGCGCTGCCGGCGCAGCGCAGAACAGGCGCGCTAACAGTGTCGGAATGGCGAGGCATCTACAATCAATTGCTCGGCGCCCCCGTCAGGGGGCGCGGCAGGCGGTCACGGGGCTCCGCCCCCTGGCCGCGGAGGCTATACCTCGGCCTGTTAATACAGGCCCGTCATTGGGTTGTCATATAATGACTAGAGCCTGTTGGCGTGTGAAATGAATTTCACACGCCTGTGTAAGGTTGCTAATGAGTTTCCGTAGGCGCGCCTACAGCGCTGTTATAACGCTGTAATGGCGAGGCGCGGGCGCTTTCTAGTCTTTAAAGTCTAAATTGTTACGCATATTCGCCGTCTTGTTCCCGCCCTGTGCATGCCACTGCTAACCGCCATACACCATACGCCACTTGTGTTTGACCCGCGCCTTACGTAACTTAGAATTTCAGTTGCCCATATTCAATATTTTTGGCACCTTTCATTTGAATTTATATTCTCTCGTTTTAATACTCCCGTTAGAAAATAAAACAGTTTATACAGTAGTAACATTTAATGTCATCCAATGACGTTAGAGTATTTGCTAACAATATCCTTATAGAAATCGAATACGAGTTTGCTGGCGGAGCGACTTCGTTCCAATGCTTCGTTGTACGCGTCTTCGCTGAAACTGCCGTCCGTGAATCCTATGGGATTGAGGAGATAGATTATTAAAGGGCTTAAAAATGTTTGCCGGCCTAACGTCCGCCATTTTTATTTTTAACTGTGGCCACTACATAGAAGACCAATATTAATCGAAAGCTGGTATCAATACAAACTAGTTTTGTATGAGACAAAATGTTCTAAACATGTCACGTTTACGATCCGACATAGTATGAGCTATCAAAGTTAAAGTCGATTCACTGATCATCTTTCTGCAAAACTTTGATTTGATCAGACACGCATAAAATGTGTATCAATCCATGGCTGATAAAACTACCAACAAGTTTTGTATGAGACAAAATCTTTTAAAGCGTCACATTTCCGAGATATGAGCTATGCTAGTTAAAGTACATTCATTGATGGCACCTTTAGCAAAACTTTGATTTGATCAGACACGCATAAAATGTGTATCAATCCATGGCTGATAAAACTACCAGCAAGTTTTGTATGAGACAAAATCTTCTAAAGCGTCATATTTAAACTTGTGCTTGAGAACATTTCGTGTTCATGAAACATGTTTGTATTAATACCAGCTTTCTATTGATATATGTTTTATAAGCAACGAAGCACACTAAGCAACGAAGCTTGTGTAGTGGACACCAGATACATACTACATAGATACTTTTTTTTTGTAAATATATACTTATCATACATGTAAACATCCATGACTCGAAACAAATGTCCATGCTTATCACACAAACATTTGCTCGTACCGGGATTCGAACCCGGGACCCTAAGAACGTAAGGCAGCCCCACTACCGCTGCGTCACTCGGATCGTCAATACAAACCATTAGTGAATTCATTAGTGAACCAACTCTTAAGTTCAGGCGTTCGATGCCTCACTTCGAGTGAAAGAAAAAAATTAACGAAAAACTAAACTTCTGATATTGGTCGAACCAAAGCGATCGTCACATTAATTTTGTGCCACTTCAACAGAAAGCGCCTTTTTTTATAAAAAACCCATAAAGGAATATTTCCAGCCAAGTTGTTTTTTGTTGCTAAAATTTTATAATAAATAAGTTTGCGGGCAATAATGTGAAGCGATGATGCGGCTTATGGTGAAGTTTTCGCCTGTTTTCTGAACAAATGAGTGTAATAAACAAGACGATCACGAATTCTTAGGTAGGACGCAAGGGAAGATGGTCGGTATACCTGTATAGTTCTACATGATTCATTTGTCGCGTGGTCATACTCCGAACTAAGGCCGCCATCATTGTTTTCATTACAATGTCACAAATTTAAAGAGAATCAAAAAATCAAAGCGTTTTAGAAGTGAAAACTTCTTCAGGCGCTTTGAGCACTTTTTGAGTGAAAAAAATCATGGAACTCGCGTGACCGTCAGCTAACGCTTCCTAGCACTCGTAGCCGATCTGTCGGCAGTTCCCAAAAACTGCCCCGCACGTTTTTTTTTAATATATGCATGGCGTTGACGTGTGAAAAGTATTCAACACTTACCACTAACCAACGTCTTCTCTCGACTATCGAACACGAAGGTCATGGTGGCCCGAGCTGTGGCGAGCTGTGCCGGCTCGGGGTCCAGTTGTATGTTGCCGAGCTCGTCGATAGCGCAGGACACGGCTGCGAAGGTGTGCCGCATTGAGAGGCCAGCGTTTAGGAGGGCGAGGCACGCGCAGTTTATACAGCAGGCTAGGAACTGGAACGAGACAGAAATAAAAAAATACTGTTTGTGAATTTCATGATTTTTGACCACCATTTGTGAGACCCCCCCCCCCCCCCCTTCCTTGTGTGACGTCACCTATTTTGCAATTTTACATCTACTTACAAATTATTGAATTAAAATAGCAGTTCCGAAAGTAGTTTTTTTTTTTCGATTTAAATTCTTTTTATGTTATAAAGGGGGTTTGAACTTTTTGGCCGGATTTTCTTCTGCCATTGAGATATTTTTTCAAAGAAGTGGTCACGCAGAAGACCTATATTAATTGATAGCTGTTATCAATACAAATAAGTTTTGTTTGAGACAGAATGTTCTCGAGATATGCGCTAGTTCAAGTCCATTCACTGATGCAATCTTCAACACAACTATGATTTGATCAGAAACGCATAAAATTAAAACAATTGAGAAAATAAATAAAATAGGCCAGGTGCTTCAGATGCTTTTATACCTATGTAGAAGTCTTTTTTGTATGTTTGATCTTGGGATTTCTACTTACACCTCCAAAGTCCTCCATCTCTTGAATGGTGACCGTGATACCAGTCCGAGGGTACAGGCTGCCCAGGATCGCAGTCTCACATGTCTGCCTGATCACATGCTCTTTGTATCTGAAATGTGATCATTGTTATGTATTAGAAATAGTGCTACAAATACAAGATAGAGGATACATGAGACAATATTGTTCTAAATTGGTGAATTGTAGAATTGATTTCACACAGCAAAAACAGTTGCGAATTAATTCTCATAGCATTAGAAGAAGCTATTTTGCTTTTTCTATTAAACAGACACATATCTTATCAGGATTCAGGTAGAAAAGGTTTTAAAGAGACCGTCCCTCTTATAAGATATTGTGACCAAACAGATAACACAAGAGCCTGTGGCAAAATAATATTAGCTGCTTGGGCTGATCTATGCCTGATACCTGGGTTGGTCCATGGATGGATGACTCCTTACATACTGAGTTTCCTCCATGCCTCAGAAGCATGTTAAATGGTTGGTTGCAGCGGTCATTTCTACATCTTTGGCAATTGTTACGGGTAGTCAATGGCCCCAACATTATTGGGAAAGGGCTACGCAGATGATGATGATATTCAAACAGATAGTAGATACATACATCTTATCCTATTTGTCATGCCACAATTTAGTTAGGGTTTTTATGTAAAGATGGGATGCCATCCCCTGGCTGCCTACCACCCAATGGGAACAGAGCTAGTTGAACTGAGTTTATCATATTTTTGTCATTTGCAGGGATCAAGGGTTGAAAGTTTGTAATTCTTTGCAAGCAGGAACTAGGGCAACAAGCTTGATAGATAGAATCCAGAAACTAAACATTAATCAAAACAATTGAATATACATATACATTATCAATACCTGTCTCCAATTGCTGGTTTGCCACCTTTACTGCTGAACAAAACCTCGAGGGTGGCCTTCTCTATGCTTTGGCTCTGCATCTTGATGTCAAGAGGACCATTCACACTTACTAGGGCTACAGTTTGACCTGGAATATTACAACAAAGGTTTGTTTATTATTTTCAAATTGTTTATTACGGTTTTTTTTGTCAGTAGTGATTCTGTGTTTGGAATTGATGGCAATAGGCACGACCCATAATACATTGGACCAACACTAATGGCGAAATGTGGGTGTAATAGGGTACAGCTTTGCCTAACCCAAAGTATGATACAAATATTATGCTACGTTTTAATAAACTTTTGTCATTTTAGTCTATTAAAGACGCAACATTAAGATTAGAAATTACGATCGTAAGTTTTAATGCAAGAAATAGATAAAACAGTTAACAAAAGTTATGTACCTTGAGATAAAATAGCTGATCCGTCCGATTTACTGAGGAAGTTGCACTCGCATTTCATCGGCCTTAGCTTGAAATCTTTTAAATCGTTGCTATCGCCTCCCATTGTGAAATATTTAAAAAAAAAAAATTCCGAGTTATTTTGTTTTGTTTTGGCCAACGAGAAACGGAAAGCATGTGCAAGTGACACTGGCAGCAACTGGCATGACAGTTGAGTTCCTGACTTTGACATTTTGGTCGTTCGTTTTGAAACTGGAATTAGATTTATACCATTTATGATTGTATTACCCGTTTTTAGTAACACTACGAGTTATTCAAACACAAACGAATCTTTAAGACGCTAAAAGTGCAAAACCACGTTAAATTACTTTAGTCCATGTGCGAAACTCATTATAAGGTATAAACTGTTTTTTTTGGCTATAAATGATGATGTTTTCGTTTCACGGACTTTTGTTTCACAAACACACGTGTGACGTATGAGTGACAGAGACGATGCTCTACAAAGCTGAGCTAGTGATGTTCATGCATGCATCGTATAATAATACTTTTTCACCAGTTTTTTGAAGTGAAATAGTTATTTGTTATACAAGAGTGCAAAGTTGTTTTTTAACCGCGTTTTCAATTTTGATGACCGAGCAAGCGAAAATTCTAAAATTGAGTCACGAGCGCGGCGAGTGATTCAAAACTTAAAATCTTGAGCGTTAGCGAGGGAATCAAAAGAGCACGAGGTGAAAAATCTTTGCACTTGAGTGCAACACGTAACTTTTATCCCACCTCAGCGAGGAAATGAATAAACGCAAAAAAAAATCCGCATTATTAACAAATTCAGTTAATTCTGTTGGCGTCAAATAAACTTCCTCGTCGCTAGATAATGAGTAGTAATTTTAGGTTTTTCACTTGTTTTCAAGTTCCTTGTTTTTAACCTAAGGTGTTAACAATGTGACGTGAAAAGAAAATGGCGCGCGCAAAACAAATTAAAAAAACTAGGTACACCAAGAAGGTTCAGAGTCTGAGTTACTAACAAATAAAAAAAAATGTATGATAAATTCGGCACCATGGAGGTAGAAGTAAATAGGTTTAAGTTTTGTGTGTGTACTTAGTGCACACGATGTTCTAAATTTAAATTTACTTTAACCACTAGACGATAAAAATGGCTTTAGCACTCAGATATCGAAGAGCAAAAATACTCTTTCCGAGATGGGGGGATGAAAACTTCTTGAGGCACATTGAGCACTTTTTGGGTGAACAAAAATCAGGGAACTCGAGTAACAGTCACGTACGCTTTTTGTAGCACTCGTAGTGGATCGTCTCCTAGTTTTCACTTCAATCGGGCAGTCCCTTATGACTGCCCCGCATGTTTTTTTTTAAGTGAAAACGTTTAAAATCGTTAAATATTGTGAGCATCCTAAATTATTTTGTAACCAAAGTTAGATTACCTACCAATAAAAATCTGTGTACTGAACAACGAATTAGTTTTATTTTGGAATTTTAATCATCATCATCATTTCAGCCGAAGGACGTCCACTGCTGGACATAGGCCTCCCCCAAGTGTCGCCGCATTGATCGGTCCCGTGCGACTCGCGTCCAACGGATTGCCGCAACCTTCACTTCACCCAATCATCAATGAAAATACAATCGCATTTCTAGCAGTTTTTACACACACCCTATGTTAACAATCATCATACTCTTGCCCCTATCCCAATTCATTTGGAGTTGCACAGGATGTCCTTTTCCATACATAACTTAACTAATAAATAATACCTGAACAATTTCATTAAAAAAAAAACAACGGATTGCACTCCGGGAGAGCCGGCAGAAGTGAAAACTTGAACATTAACGTTGTGCATTTTTGATATTTTGGAATGGTTAGGGAATAATTTCGCACGAACTGCTTTAATGAGCAGTATAAAAGTATACATTAATGTGGTAAAATACAATATTCATATAATGCGCTATCGTACACAAACATGACAATTTATATTACATTGAAAATTTAAGAACTACTACAATATTATTTTACTTACATAAAAAATGAAAAAATAAATAAAACTAAAATTAAAACGAAACAGCAAGAGCAGGCATACATTTTCGCCGCACGGTAGAAAGAGAGGGGCATATAACTTCCTCTCCTACGGCGCGCCGGCGGTCTAATCTCCCTCAGTCTTACGAATTTTCGATCAGGTCACGTGTCCTGACGCGAGTTTTACATTTTTTACCCATCCCAGAAAGTGCACAACGCCGCTAAAGAAGATTTCACCTAAAAAAAAAACAAATAATACGTACGTGATAAGCCGCGTATTGACAAATCCTCGGTCGGACTCGGTCGGTATTGACTGAGTGAGCCGCCTCGCGCGGCAGCCTCGGACGTTTGCTTCGCAACGTTTGCCGCGCGAGGCAGCCTCGGTCTGTATTTCAGTTCTGCTCAAGATTGTCATGAAGCCGTGCGTTAGGAAGGCTATCGCCACCACTGCCATTCATTAACTTGTACAAAAAAAGAAAAATTGGTATAATCAGGACATTGCGCCCCCCAAAGTAGTCTATATTTGCCATGCAATTGTTTTAATTTGAGACACTGTTCTCAATTCATGATTCTGTATTCTTCGAACAAGCGAGGCAAAACACAACCGTCTTGAGTGCGTGAGGCAAACTTACTGAGGCGCTTTTGAGCATGGCCAAAAACCGACAACGTTTGGCTCGGGCCACGGCATGCTCGAGCGAGGCAGCGCGTGGCTTTGCCTCGGGTGAGGCACGTCTTGATCGACCGAAAATTTGCCTCGCGCTCAGTCAGTACGCGGCTATTATACTGTTATTCACGAACGTATTAAGCGTTACTGGCGTGTGTCCCATCACTACGGTTCAACGTCAAATGGTGACCTGTCAAATGAACAACACACTGACTGACTGTTTTTATCTCTTTTGTTCCTCGCAGTAGCTGATTTGTAAAAAGAGTGACATCCAGTCTTTCTAGTATAATGTACTCTGTGATCCAGTCAAAAACAAGTTAGTGACGTCGATTTCTACTGTCATTTATAATATCTCCAGCGTTGCCAATTTAGCGACTTAGTCGCTAGATCTAGCGACATTTCGTACTCTACAGCGGCTTAAATTATGCATCTAGCGACAAAAAAAATCTAGCGACTATTCTAACGACTAATAAAACGTAACAACAACAAACGTACATCGCAGCCTCAGCCTTCAGGAATTACTGTCAGTTCCAGAGTGGATGCATCAACCATTTCTGATTTTCATTACATTAGCGATAATAATTATTCTGATGATGAATGAATCGTGATTATGATTCGAACTATCGCTAATAATCTGAACTTTTTCATCTTAAACTGTTTTTAGTGTTAAGTTTTTGATTTTTTGTTTGTGAAATAATAATATTTTAGTTGGTTTTTATAATTTTCAATTGTTTATCAAAATTATAAGTTGGAAAATCAAATTATTATCTTTTATTCCAACAGACCAAAAAGCATGCATTCTAGCGACTTCTAGCGACTTTTGATATTTGTCCGTAGCTAACGACATCTAGCGACTTTTCAAGCGTAAGTTGACGACTTTTTGACAGATAGAGTTGGCAACACTGAATATCTCCGTTTTTCGTCACTATTTTGATAAATTTGGTAAGAAATAATTTATGTTGTGAAAAAGTGTCAATAAACCGCAAAAATGAAGAACAGATTCAATACATATGATATCATGTGCATGGTTACAGAATTACAAAGGTAATTATATGTTTTCTATAGCAAATTAGTGCTGAATTTTTTGTTGACGAAATCTTATCACCACAATTACATGATTTAATAATTGATTTCATGGATTATGCAATGCAGTCTGTGTTTTTAAAGAGTTAATTTGTATTTTACGTAGATTTTGAGTTGTTTTAAAATAACAGTAGGCAGTAAAACATGGCTTTATTAAATAATAACCTCAGAAAATTTTTGTCTTCTGGCTATTATAGTTTTGCAATTAAAAGTATTTGTAGGTCTACCTAGTCATATACCTATGCTCCTTGTTATGTTGAAAATAATTGGTAAACAATGGAAATAAATGTAACCTTTTGAATGCATGTATTTTCTTGTCTCTTTTCTACATCCAGGCTGATAGGAATGCGTGTAAATCAAGTCTATGACATTGACAGCAAGACATATGTGATCCGTCTACAGAGGTCGGAAGAAAAGAGTGTGTTACTTCTAGAATCTGGGAACAGGTTTCATACAACACAGTTTGAATGGCCCAAGAATGTGGCCCCTTCTGGGTTTACTATGAAGGTACAGTATAGATATTATAGAATCATTATTCTCCCACACTTATCCTTATTTATTTGGAGTTGGTGTAGTATCTCATCCTCCTTATAAAGAACTGTAGAAGATTTTTCAATAACTAACAAACTCTTTAATCTTTCGACGGCCATAGCACATTTACGTAACAAGCAAGCCCATGTCCTGTATGCCAAATGACACAAATATGTGACAAAATGGTAGGTGAAATTGTGCCTTGGCGTTTGCTTATGGTCCGATGGTCAAAAGGTTAACATAGTATTTGTATCGTAAGTTACAGTAAGTTTTTAAACATTACCGAGACCTAGACTTTACTAGATTCAAGAACTTGTGACACGATAATGTCAGAGATTTCAGATGTACTTGCAAAAGCAACTAAAATTGCACAATACTGGTAAATCTTGATGCCTCTGCAACACTATGCATTTGAAAGTAATCCAAGATTGTATGATAGAAATTGCTAAGATTCTTACAGTTTAAAGTCTACAAATTGAATTGGAAATTTTGAAAAATCAGTTCCGTAATTCCATTATTCTTTATTACAGCTCCGTAAACATTTAAAAAACAAACGCTTAGAGAAACTCTCCCAGCTCGGTATTGACCGTATCGTAGACCTACAGTTTGGTAGCGGAGAGGCTGCGTACCATGTCATATTGGAGTTGTACGACAGAGGCAACATCGTGCTGACTGACTACGAGTGGACTATACTGAATGTCTTGAGGCCGCACGTAGAGGGAGACAAGATTCGGTATGAGTTTAGATAATCCCAAATAACAAATAAATTATGATATGTATGTGAAGGTGTAGTGACAAAGTGATAGCCATCACTTTGTCACTACACCTTCACATACTGATAAAAAAATGACTATAAGAGCAAAGGAACAGAGAGTGCACCTGTGCCTGCGCACACACTTGTGCCCTTTAATATCTCGCGCGCCGAACGCTAGTGTTAAGATTGGCCTCCGTGACCGAGAAGGATCAGGATGACTATTATTGTTATAATGAGTATAAAGAAACTGTTATCCTTCAAGTCGAAATTTAATTTGTTCTGGACATATACCTGGACAGTGGCACCTTCTAGTACCCAAGACATTGGATGTCAAAGTTCTTACATTTTCACAAGCTTTGAATGTTATAACTTTATTTAAAATACCTCCATGACCCCAAAAAATATGTTATATCCAGGAACCTTTTTTTGTAGAATAACTTAGTTTGATGTACAGAATGCTTGGTTGATCGCTTTGTGAAGATTGGTGGTCAATTTATAACTGCTGTTTATTTTTTTGTTTGCAGGTTTGCAGTAAAAGAAAAGTATCCACTAGACAGAGCTAAGACGAGCTACGCAGCGCCATCTGGCGACGTAATACAAGAAATACTAACTAACAGTAAACCTGGGGATAATCTTAAGAAAGCGCTCAATCCTAAACTAGGTGAGAATCCAAACATTTTGCAACAAAATATTCCAACACACATAAATATACACTTTAAGTGCATGAAAACTGAGTTGATTTTGAATTAACTAGTTATTTTACTGAGGAATAAATCGAGATGCATTGTAACATCACATCGTTCTAGATTTTTCTCAGCTATGTTGTGAAATGAATCTCAACACTAGTTACGTTACTGATTGACTGTCATGAACATAGATCGGGTAGTAGGTGGATTGATTTTTGGTACTTGTATCATAAATGCACACAAAGAATAACATGGATAAGCCATTTGGGGTCGTGGAGGTGTTAAAAGTCAAAATCTTACAAAAAAAAACTTAAAAAAGTTGTAACTTTGACCCCCATATCTCCGTATCTAAAAGGTTCCCAGGTATGGTGTAGAACAAAAAAATGAAGGCAATGATGGGGAGAACAAGTGCTTTTTGGCTTCGTTAAGAGGTGTTTTACACCCTTTATACGTTTCGGATCAATGACCCCAATTCAATCTTCCTACTCCGATCATTGGTCATGAATGTTCGAGTTTCTGATTATCCATTACTAGTTCAAGATCCACGACTTTAGACTTGGCTTTACATGCCGTCAAGAAATATCTCCCAAGCATGCTGGTTTCTTCACGAGCAAGTGATAATTATACAATACGCATAAGAATCCGAAAAATCAGAGATGCGTGTCCTTTTCTTTTTTTTTTCCGGATGGGAAATCCTTAAATGACTTCTCTCACCCGGGGTGGATCAGGAGGGAGTGTCAGACTTTTACTGACTAAAACCCATCCATGTTCCTTCCTGGCCCTTTATGTTCCGGGGCCACGGTATCTCTTTCGAACAGCCCCGGCAGAACAAAACTACACCTTGTATAAAACAAAGAATCGAAATATCTCTTCCACTTCCAGAATACGGTTCAGCAATCATAGACCACGTTCTCTTAGAGAACGGTCTGTCAGGAACCATGAAGCTGTCCAAGGAGCCTGGCAAGGGCTTCAACGTGGAACAGGATCTGGAGAAGTTGGTGATGGCTCTGAAGCAAGCTGAGGAGCTGTTGGATATTGCGAGGACTCAGGTGGCGAAGGTACGTTGGTTAAAAGTAGTACAGAGGACTCGGGCTTTCGCAGACTTGAGTCACGACAGTTTTATTTGGTATTTTTGTCTCGCTCGCACTAGTAGGACAATACATCTTCTGCCTAGCCTTTTCCCAATTATCTTGGGGTCGACTTACAGTCTAACCGTGTGCAGCTGAATACCAGTATTTAACATACGAGCGACTGCCTATCTAACATCCACAACCCAGTTAGTCATTAGTGGCGGTTAGTGTTCGTGGTAATACGATACCCCTTGGTAGGACTGGTTGTCAGACTTTTTGGGCCACTAACTACCTGTAACAGCCTTCAAAGATTTACAAATGACAGCCGGGACCAACTGCTTAACGTGCTTTCTGTGGCATGGAGGAAACTCGATATGTAATGGTGCTCAACCATCCACAGACCGACATAGGCGAGCGGGGCTTAACTTAAACATCGACCCGAGCGTCTGTTATTATTTAGCCACGACCTCGAGCTCTTCAAGTAGGACAATAAAAGTCTGTCTTAAAACTGTCGTGACTCAAGTCTGCAAGAGCCTTTAATGTAATCATTGCTTCTGGTCTAGTTTCTCAATGGCGCCTCAGCGGTGATCACCAACATAACACACTTGTACCATAATGTACTATTATTTCGCCTGTCTCGTTCGCTACCAGGGCTACATAACTCAGAAGAAGGAGACGCGGCCTGACCCGGAAGGCGGCGCGAGTACGTACCTACTGACCAGCCAGGAGTTCCACCCGATGCTGTTCGCGCAGCACCGGGACCTGCCCCACGCTGAACATGAAACCTTCGATAGAGCGGTCGATGAATTCTTCTCGACGCTAGAAGGACAGAAGATTGATATGAAGGTATGTTTTAAGGAAAAAGTAGAAATGTTGTTTTCAGTTTTATTATCTGCTTTATCAAAAATGATATGCAAACTATAAACATACTTAAATTAGTAAGTAAGTAATTTATTTCATAACAACTGATATTTGTTTGTGTATATTTAAGTTAGTTTTCCGAAATCACATAAACTAACGTGTAAGGGAAATCACATTTGCTCGCACGGATCAGCGTTTTTGAATATCTCTGTCTCCTTCTGTCTCGTAAAGTCGTCATTTGGTAGAGCAAGAGATCCAGTTGCAAACTTTTGCAATTATTAGCATAGGAAACATGTAAACTTGCGACTGGACCTCTCGCTTCAGTGAGTTGCAATAGGCTAGTTTCCACCATCAATAAATTGCAAAACTAATAAGTCCGTCAGTTAGAGTATTGGAAAATAATGGACACGTATTTTTTGTTTTTGTAAATCACTGAGTACTGACAAAGATAAAACGCATCAAAACTCGGGAGTGGGAGCTCGTGACGTCACAACGCACTAAAAACTATAGCACGGCGCGCGGCGTGACGTATTGCGAATTATAAAAGCGTCGTATCTTCGTCAATTTTGGTTTATGTAACAAAAGAAAAAATATGAGTCAAATATTTTTTTATAATCTAATTGACGGACTAATTAGATTTTTTTAGGACACAAGCCTATTCTAAGTGATAGAAATGGAAAAAAAAATACAAAAAATTCTGATCCGTGTGTGTTGTCCAAAGTCGGCCAGATTTAGGAAGAGAAAACTTTCTCATTTAACTGATATAAAATCTTACATTGTGCTAATATGTGGTCTTTTTACCAGACAGTGCAAGTAGAACGCGAAGCCCTAAAGAAACTGCAGAACGTCCGCAATGACCACGAGAAGCGAGTCACCGAGCTCGCTCGCGTGCAGGACGTCGACAAGGAAGCCGCCGAGCTCATCTCACGCAACGAGCCGCTCGTGGAGCAGTGTCGCCTTGCAGTACAGGCGGCCATCGCCAACCAGGTCAGGATACTGTAGTACAGCATGAGACTTTAGTGGAGTTTGGAGGCTTAAACGCGAAATACTACAGAGAATAGACACCAGGTTTCGAGCTCCAGGTCAAGCAAAGTGTTACTACAATTTTCCAGTAGCCATCCTGCAAGAATCTTTATTCCGCCTAACCATAAACCTGCCATATTAAATCCCTACACTTGGGTAATTCAAGTTGTAACTATTTATTCATGGAACGAATGCGTGTCTGACTTTCAAAATCCAATTAATGTGGACTCCTTAGTAAGACTGTACCCCATCGTTTGTGATGCCCAACCGAAACGGTCTGACGCCCTTGTTTAATTATTGTGTCTATTTCGCTAACAGATGAAAGTTTTTCAAACTTTCGTCGTAAAACCAGATACTCAATTTTCTAGATTATAAAGACGACTATTTTTTTGCTGTCTCCAGATGTCCTGGGACGACATCCACCTCCTGGTGAAGACAGCCCAGGACAACAAGGACCCGATAGCGTCGTGCATCAAGCACTTGAAGCTGAACACCAACCACATCACCCTGCTGCTGTCTGACCCGTACGGGGAGGAGGAGGGACTGAAGACCAGGACGGTGGATATTGATCTCTCGCTTACGGCCTTTGCTAATGCTCGGAGGTAAGACTTGCTGCTTTAGTTTTTGACGTGTGTTTTAGTACCTGTTTTCAGAAATAAATATATATAATTAAAAAGAAAGAAAATGCATTTATTAGCCCGTACAGGACAAAACACAAAAAAATATAATATTGAAATTATCAGTAGGTACCTACAACAACTAATAAAAATTAAACACGTAGATTTTTTTTTTAATTTGTGTGCTGGTTTTTACAAGCTTTTGCCTGTGGCTTCGCTTGCGTTAATTTAGAATTTGTCAATTTCGGGTTGTACAGTCACGAACAATAATATGTAAACACTTTTGACGACTCGAATGGTGCAGCAGTAGTGAGGCTACCTTACGTACATAGGGTCCTGGGTTCGAATCCCGGTAGGAGCAAATATTTGTGTGATGAGCATGGACATTTGTTTCCGAGTCATGGATGTTTATATGTATAACAAGTATGTATTTACAAACAAAAAAGTATATATGTAGTATATCAACTATCTGGTGTCCACGACACAAGCCTTGCTTAGTGTGGCACTAGATGGCGCTGTGTGTTAATGTCCAGCGATATTTATATTTACTTAATCGCTTTTAAAGTGTTTTTCTCCTACTGTTTAATTGCTTAATTTGATGTCTTTACGAACATAGTATTCTGGAACTCATATTTTTATGGAAAAGGTTCTTATCTCCATGTTTCAATCGTTATTTTTCACGAAATTTGCTTTTAAATTTAGGAAAGTGTATACATATTGGTGTTCGTGACTACTCTGCTTGTAATAATGTAATACAATCGTGATTCGTAAGATAAGTAACTATGATAAGAATGATATTGTTGTTGTACCCTGCAAAATCTCAAAAATCAACTTTATAACTTCACAACCATAAAGTTCATAGTTGAGTTAACAGTAATTAAATGTAAACAATCAATTTATTCTTAGGTATTACGACCAAAAGCGCAACGCAGCTAAGAAACAGCAGAAGACGTTAGAATCAGCGGGGAAGGCGCTGAAGAGCGCTGAACGCAAGACGAAGCAGACGCTGAAGGAAGCGCACACCGTCAGCAACATCATCAAGGCGCGGAAGACGTATTGGTTCGAGAAGTTCTTCTGGTTCATCTCTTCTGATAATTATCTGGTAAGATCTCGGTCACCCCTATTTTTATCTTTTTCATAATTTCACATCATGTTCGTGTAGTGGTTAATAAAAGGCACATACTCTTCTTTTAAATGGCTGTGATATACGGACGGACAGACAGACAGGGCGATTTTTCGTGGACGTGTATGTACTCCATAATATGTTGCATGCAACATTGGGGTGGCATAAAAGCTCGTCTACAAAACTACCACCTTCAGCAGAATAAAAATGATATTCCATCATGTTTTACCATTTCTATACGACTACTTTGCTACTGTGTAGATTTGTTTTATTTAATTTTCAAAAGTACTCGTTCGATCCCAGGTGATAGGCGGTCGCGACCAGCAACAGAACGAGCTCCTTGTGAAGCGCTACATGCGCTCGCGCGACCTGTACGTGCACGCCGACATCTCGGGTGCCGCCTCCGTCATCATCAAGAACCCGGCACCTGGAGACGTGCCGCCCAGGACCCTGAGCGAGGCGGGGCAGGCGGCTGTAGCCTACAGGTGACATACACTAGCCTACAGGACATACTCCGTCATCATCAAGAACCCGGCACCTGGAGACGTGCCGCCCAGGACCCTGAGCGAGGCGGGGCAGGCGGCTGTAGCCTACAGGTGACATACACTAGCCTACAGGACATACTCCGTCATCATCAAGAACCCGGCACCTGGAGACGTGCCGCCCAGGACCCTGAGCGAGGCGGGGCAGGCGGCTGTAGCCTACAGGTGACATACACTAGCCTACAGGACATACTCCGTCATCATCAAGAACCCGGCACCTGGAGACGTGCCGCCCAGGACCCTGAGCGAGGCGGGGCAGGCGGCTGTAGCCTACAGGTGACATACACTAGCCTACAGGACATACTCCGTCATCATCAAGAACCCGGCACCTGGAGACGTGCCGCCCAGGACCCTGAGCGAGGCGGGGCAGGCGGCTGTAGCCTACAGGTGACATACACTAGCCTACAGGACATACTCCGTCATCATCAAGAACCCGGCACCTGGAGACGTGCCGCCCAGGACCCTGAGCGAGGCGGGGCAGGCGGCTGTAGCCTACAGGTGACATACACTAGCCTACAGGACATACTCCGTCATCATCAAGAACCCGGCACCTGGAGACGTGCCGCCCAGGACCCTGAGCGAGGCGGGGCAGGCGGCTGTAGCCTACAGGTGACATACACTAGCCTACAGGTGACATACACTATATAGCCTACAGTGACGTATACTAGCCTACAGGTGACATACACTAACCTGCAGGTGACATACACTAGCCTACAGGTGACATACACTATATAGCCTACAGGTGACATACAGTAGCCTACAGGTGGCATACACTAGCCTACAGGTGACACACACTAGCCTCCAGGACATACTCCGTCATCACCAAAAACATGGAGACGTAACCCCACGGAAGCCCTTGCTGCCTGTATTCCATGTCCAAACGCCTTAAACGCCAACACCAAGTAAGAGTTGGCGTCTCAGGCGTTTTTAGCTGTAGTCTACTCGCAATACAGGATAGAAGAATCCCTTCTTCTTCTTCGAAAATAGCTGTATTTTATGGCAAAAAAAAAAAAAAAATTTCATCTAGGCATATCGATAGTTGTTTTTAAACCCACTGCGTATCTATGACAGAATCTGATGTCCCTCCAACTATGTATCCTGTTATCTCAACTATCCCACTTTTTTTTTTAGCCTGTATTGTCCCACTGCTGGGCAAAGGCTTCCCCCATAGCGTCCCCCACTCTTCTCTCAGTGCGTCTTTAAAAATATTTCCATTTATTTTCGTTAGCGTGGCATGGGAAGCCAAGGTCCTGACTCGGGCGTGGTGGGTGCACGCGTCGCAAGTGTCGAAGTCTGCGCCCACCGGCGAGTACCTCAGTACCGGCTCCTTCATGATCCGCGGCCGCAAGAACTACCTGCTGCCCGACCAGCTGCACTTCGGCTTCAGCTTCATGTTCCGGGTAAGTCAGTCTGACTCCAATCTTACCAAGGAGTATCGCGTTATCCAGTATTTATCAGGGTAAGTGTGGGCCCCTAAATACTGAAACGCCACTCAAAATTTAAAGGCTGCTGAACAGTTGAGCAGCTCCTAATCTCTAAATTTTGTATGGCCAAACGTCTCTTTTGAGTATCTGTTAAACATCACCATCATCAGCCTATAATGTTCCCACTGCTGGGACTCGGCGTCCTCTCTATTAGAGGGAATGGGCTATAATCCACCACGCGGACCCAGTGCGGATTGTTATATGTCACATGTCTTTGAATTTTTGGTTCTAGAACATGCCGGTTTCCTTACGATGTTTTCCTTCACCGTTTTGAGAGAAGTGGTGATGAAATAATTTACACAAAGTAATACGCCTGCCTGGGTTCGTACCCACGACTTACTGTTCATAAATCGGGGCCGCCACCTCTGGGCCACCGCTGCTCTAAGTCAGTCTGACTCTAATCTAACCAAGGAGTGTCGTGTGTTAACCAGTATCTTTCAGGCTGAGTGTCTCATACCACCAGACTTACCAAAGAGTGTCGTGTTATACAGTAATTAGGTTATGGAGGTCAGAGAGGCAGTCGCTCCATGTATATGGTATTCAGTTACATCCGGTTAGACTGGAAGCCGACCTCAACATAGTTGGGAAAAGTTTAGGCAGATGGTGCACACGGAGAGCTGTTATACACAATTTTAATTTGATCGCGTTCAGTTTTGTGTGAAATTGACAAAAAATGTCTGGACGAATTTTTTTTGTGACTATAATTTATTATTGGTAGTCCGATAAAGTACTCCTCTAAATTCAGGATCTCGGTATGCATAGGCGTTGCGGTATGCGGTAGCCGTTATTTTACCTAAAAGATCGACTCGTGCGCCTTTTATTATTTACCCATGATCCCTTCCACTATTAGATAATTTCATATTGAAACTAGATTTACTACCATTCAATTACAGTCAACTTTAGAATCGTGTGATTTAAGTTGATTTTTGCGTGACCATTTACACTAAAAGAATCCTAAATAATTTTTCATTGCATTTAAATTAGAACCTTGACATTTAAGACATAGAGTAAATAATTAATCGCAGTTTCCAATGAAATCTTATCGTTGTACCAGTTGGAAGACAGCTGCATCGAGGCCCACCGCGACGAGCGGAAGCCCATCGCTTTGGAGGACGCGTCTGACGTCACTTCCGCACAGGAGCTGGAGGAGGACCAGGAGATACTAGTATCCGATGATGGTGAGCACAACTGAACCATAACTACTTACCCCACCCTTGCTCTCCGCCCCGAGTCGAATTATCACGATACGTCTCGGGAGAGTCATAGTGAGACATCTCGTTCAATAGTCTACCATACTTTTAACATAAAATCTTCAACAGACGAACCTTCAGACAAAGAGGAAGAGAAACCCGACTCCAACAAACTAGACGCCATCACGGAAGAGTCACCTCCTGGCCAAGATAAAGGAGAGACAGAGGGAGAGAATGAGAAGGAGAATGCGCAGGAGCAGAAGAAAGAAGAGAGCGAAAGTGACAGCGACTCGAGTGAAGATGATGTGCTGGATACTCATATAAAGGTAAGAAATTCTTTATTAAGTGTGTAGTAGAAGGAATATGTCCTTAAAAGATCCTTAGTGAATCTTAGTATGTTATGTAGTAGAAGGAATATATACTTTTAAGAGACTTAGGTCCATGTTCACCGAAAAGATAACAGCCTGATTAGCTAAAAACAGCTGTCACTGTGACATATTACCATGCAAAAATGTGTTTTAAACAGCTGTTTTAGATAATCAGACTGTCATCTTTTTGGTGAACATGGACCTAAGTGGGTCTTAGTGTGTAGTAGAAGGAATAATGTACTTTTAAGATCCTAAGTGGATCTTTGTATGTCGTAGAAGGAAAACCCTTATACGATCCTAAGTGGATACTGGAAGTACTGGAGTGTGTACTGGAAGGAATATGTCCGTATAAGATCCTTAGTGGATCTTAGTGTGTAGTAGAAGGACTAGGTATATCCTTATAAGATCCGATCTTATAAATTGTGTTGTAGAAGGAACCATTATAAGATCCTTAGTGGATCTTAGTGTGTCGTAGAAGGATTATGTCCGTATAAGATCCTTAGTGGGTCTTAGTGTGTAGTAGAAGGACTATGTCCTTATAAGATCCTTAGTGGATCTTAGTGTGTCGTAGAAGGATTATGTCCGTATAAGATCCTTAGTGGGTCTTAGTGTGTAGTAGAAGGACTATGTCCTTATAAGATCCTTAGTGGATCTTAGTGTGTCGTAGAAGGATTATGTCCGTATAAGATCCTTAGTGCGTCTTAGTGTGTAGTAGAAGGACTATGTCCTTATAAGATCCTTAGTGGATCTTAGTGTGTCGTAGAAGGATTATGTCCGTATAAGATCCTTAGTGGGTCTTAGTGTGTAGTAGAAGGACTATGTCCTTATAATAAGATCCTTAGTGGGTCTTAATGTGTAGTAGAAGAAATGTGTCCTTACATGTCAATAACTACGTCTTTTTAATACTTGGCCTTCAAAGGATCGTGGCCTTCATGGTCCACCCACCTCATTTGTAATGTTACATAAACCAAAAGTTAGTGGCAAGCCTGAAATACGTAGACTGCTGCCGGAGGACTCAAAAAAAAACGAATTTATTATAAACTAATTTATTTAATAAAATAAATTACAATGATTGAAAATGGAATTGACTCGATCGATGGTGGATGCAAAGTGCGCGGGCGCAGTCACGTAGCCAGTGTCGTCGTGCCTCGTGTCCTGTGTCAGCAAGTCAGCATGTTCCCCTCGTAGCAACTAGCTCGATGGTGCGCACGCGGCTTGCCTCGTGTCCTGTGTCAGCAAGTCAGCATGTTCCCCTCGTAGCAACTAGCTCGATGGTGCGCACGCGGCTTGCCTCGTGTCCTGTGTCAGCAAGTCAGCATGTTCCCCTCGTAGCAACTAGCTCGATGGTGCGCACGCGGCTTGCCTCGTGTCCTGTGTCAGCAAGTCAGCATGTTCCCCTCGTAGCAACTAGCTCGATGGTGCGCACGCGGCTTGCCTCGTGTCTTGTGTCAGCAAGTCAGCATGTTCTCCTCGTAGCAACTAGCTCGATGGTGCGCACGCGGCTTGCCTCGTGTCCTGTGTCAGCAAGTCAGCATGTTCCCCTCGTAGCAACTAGCTCGATGGTGCGCACGCGGGTTGCCTCGTGTCTTGTGTCAGCAAGTCAGAATGTTCCCCTCGTAGCAACTAGCTCGATGGTGCGCACGCGGCTTGCCTCGTGTCCTGTGTCAGCAAGTCAGCATGTTCCCCTCGTAGCAACTAGCTCGATGGTGCGCACGCGGCTTGCCTCGTGTCCTGTGTCAGCAAGTCAGCATGTCCCCCTCGTAGCAACTAGCTCGATGGTGCGCACGCGGCTTGCCTCGTGTCCTGTGTCAGCAAGTCAGCATGTTCCCCTCGTAGCAACTAGCTCGATGGTGCGCACGCGGCTTGCCTCGTGTCCTGTGTCAGCAAGTCAGCATGTTCCCCTCGTAGCAACTAGCTCGATGGTGCGCACGCGGGTTGCCTCGTGTCTTGTGTCAGCAAGTCAGAATGTTCCCCTCGTAGCAACTAGCTCGATGGTGCGCACGCGGCTTGCCTCGTGTCCTGTGTCAGCAAGTCAGCATGTTCCCCTCGTAGCAACTAGCTCGATGGTGCGCACGCGGCTTGCCTCGTGTCCTGTGTCAGCAAGTCAGCATGTCCCCCTCGTAGCAACTAGCTCGATGGTGCGCACGCGGCTTGCCTCGTGCCGTTGTGTCAGCATGTCAGCATGTCCCCCTCGTAGCAACTAGCTCGATGGCGCGCACGCGGCTTGCCTCGTGCCGTTGTGTCAGCGCTTTACTTAATAGTCATGCGCGTAACACCTGTAAGATGAAGTGCACGTAAATATTTGTGTCAATTTAATAATAACTGCGAATCCGTTTTCAGGTTGATCACGGAACTGGAGCAGTTATCGTTCGATCAATATCGAGAACGATTTCTGAGGTATCTAACACAAGTAAGTTGATAAATACCATATTTTTGGAACCCTCCCAATTTAATCTCCTTTTTTCTTCATGTAATTCGATTACGTCAATACAGTTTTAAAAAAATACTACCTTGCTTATCGTTATAAGCAAGTTAGTATTTTGCACCACAGCTGGTAAACAGGCGCCCTCTCTGTTACAAGGGTGTAAATGACAAACCAATTATTTATTTATTAACACTTTAAGCACAAAAGTACAGATTCGGACTTAATGCCATAGGCATTTTCTACCAGTCAACCTTAGGTGATGCAGAGACAAGCAGTGGTAGGCATTTATTTACATTAGTCCATTTAAAAGACACACTTTACAATAAAATAATATTTATTCTAGTTGTCCGTTCTCATAGTTTGATTTCAATAGAGAAGAATGGACAAGAAACTCCATAGCAATTCTTTTAAAAAGGGGGTTATAAATAAGTTTACCAGTTTAATCCGGATGTTTCTTGAGTAAAAAAACAAGATAATATATTTTAGATATATTTATTTTCTTTTATTTTTATTTTAGATTAAGTATCGAAAAATTTTGCATATGCGTTTTTTGTTTTATCAAGTCGATTTTGATTTTGTTTTTTTTTTTGTTTGAAAGGTGAATTAGTCGGGAGTGTTCTTAGCCATGTTTGATAAAAATCAGTCCAAGATGGCCTCTGTCACAAAATGGCGGATTACATATTTATACAACAACTCCCTCAATATAGGCATCAAATGAAAGACCTCACTAGTAGAAAACACTATGATAAATTAAATCCAAGATGGCCGCCACCACAAAATGGCGAATTTTTTTCTATTTAACTTTTAGTACATTGTGTCGGGGGTTTTTTAAATTTAATTTTACTTGTTTTAATTTTTTGTTTATGTGAAAAAGAAAAAATACGTGACCAATATTTTTTGGAAATCTATCTGACAGACTAATTAGATTTATTTGGTCATCTACCCTTGTCAGGCGAAGACAAAGTCCCCACATTCCCATCCCTACCGAAGAAGGGCGGCAAGAAACCGCAGAAGGACAAACAAGAGAAGCAAGAGAAGTCGGAACAGAGAAAGGAAGAGAAGGGAATGAAGAGAGGACAGAAGAGTAAGCTGCGGAAGATTAAGGAGAAGTATAAAGACCAGGATGAAGAGGATAGAGCCGTTATGATGGAGATATTACAGGTATGTTACTGTTAGAGAGTCTTAGGCAAAGAGTTTAAAATATTTTAAACAGAAGTAGTTCAAACGAGCTTATTAATGTTGTATCAGAAGGCTTTAATTTTTTTAATAATCTAAAAAAAGCATGTATTAAGTTGAGAGATGGGGAATGTTAAGCAACGTGCTAATGTGTTGCTGAAAACACTGTTTTAAAGAAGGAAATAACGTATTTGTCTTGCAAAGGACACAACAAAAATGGTTAATTGTATAATAAAACAAAATTATATAGGCCCCATTTCAGCATGGCGCTGTAACATAAAAAAAGTTACAACGCTGCTTGCATCATTTCATGCAGTTTAAATATGTTACCAATGCTATTGTACAAATTTAGGTCATTTTGAGATATTATAAAGTAAATTTCTTATTCAACAGTCAGGAAAATCGGAGAAAGAATCAAAGAAAGCTCAAAAGAAGGCGGCTGCAGCGAAAGCCAACAATGTAAAGACAGGACCGCGCGGCGTCAAGATACCTGCGCCCGCGCCGCTCATACTGGAGGCAGACTCCGAGCCTGAAGAAGCTGACACAGAACTCGATGTGAGTCACCACACGCTTTACTATACGGCGCCAAAACACCGTCTGCCATTCTTCTTATAACATAAAAATGTTTAAACTTATTATAAAAAAAAATATATAATAAGGTTAATGGCGTCATTTGTTCAAGTTTAAAATGTGGGTCATCCCAGTAAAATGTTGTCTCTTAACAAAATTATGGTTTTACAGGTTTTTAGTGCCTCATCTCGTAATAATGTGCAAGAACGGGGTAGAGGACAAAAAAAAAACTTATCAAAAAATATTTGACCCGCATTTTTTCTTTTTTTACGTAAACCGAAATTGACGAAGATATACGACACTTTTAAAATTCTCAATACGTCACTTCTTGGTATAATTTTAGCGAGTTCTGACGTCACGAGCCCCTACTCCCTAGTTTTGTTGCGCTTTATCTTTGTCAATATTCATTGATTTACAAAAACAAAAAATACGTGTCCATTATTTACCAATACTCTAACTGACGGACTAAATAGATTTGCAATTATTTGATACCGTCGTCATGCATATTTTAAAGTTTGTTGTATTTTAATTTAGGATTACCTACCTCGTAATCCTAAATTAAAAATAAATAAAGTCGCAAGTGCAACTACTGAGTATGAGATCCTGGGTTCGATTCCCAGGTCGGGAAAAGTGTTATTGGGTTTTTCTATCAGGAATTTATCAGTAGCAACCGCGGAGTCTGGATTTATGATGGCAGAAGGCTTGCCCCATAAAACATAGGACTTGAATATAACTGACGAAATGTGAATCCTACTAATATTATAAATGCAAAAGTTTGTGATTATGCATGTATGTATGGATGGATGTTTGTTACTCTTTCACGCAAAAGAAGCTACTGAACGGATTTGGATGAAATTTTGCACACAGATGGTTTACAATCTGGATTTATCCCGGTAGTGAGATCCCATGGGACAATTTTGAAACTTCACGCGGGCGAAGCCGCTGGCAGAAACTAGTGTACTATAATTGGATACACCTCTGCCTATCCCATCGAAGATTATAGGGGTGACGTTATGTTGTGACATTTTTAAAATTTCTGCCTTCTGTAGAACCAGAGATATTCACGAAAAACGTGCTGGGATGACTTTTAAACAGTCGCTGCTACAGGAAGATAATTGGATCGTTAGGTGTATGTAGATTTCAACGAGCCATCACACTAAATCCACATCATATTATATGTCTGTATGACTTTGTCGAGCTTCATTGTCTCGGCGCTTTTCTGGTGGTCGCCACTGTTGATTCTGGCGCACAGGAGTTAGTGGTTTGAGAATAGTGTGGCGGACTTGTCATATCCTTATTTATGTGTTGTCTCCGTCCGCAGTCGGAACAGACCGGCCCCGACGCGGACACAGAGCTGCTCTCGCAGCTGACCGGCGTGCCGAGCAGTACCGACGAGCTTCTGTTCGCGGTGCCCGTCGTCGCGCCCTACTCCGCCCTCATCAACTACAAGTGAGTAGTCCCACTGCTGGACATGTGGCCCACTCCCACTGCGCATAGCATTATAAACAAACTCTTGATATTCGGAGAATTATTGCAGTACTTATTAGTAAGTACTGCAATAATTCCCCGAGTATCAGGAGCTCGTGTCTGGGGCCCTGAGATCTGAGGCCATTGAAGTATCCGCCGTTGTCATCAAATTAGGCAAAGCCCCATAGGTTCTTATGTAGCACGTGAAAGTACCTTTCGAACTATAATACACTTAGTGGAACCACATAGCGGCGGCCTGGCCGCCAGCTTTGCGTGCAGCAATCACAACAAAGCCGGTGACTATTTTTCCGACGAGACCGCGGCGCATCGGGGGGCAGTTCGTCCACGGCTTCCACCAAAAGTCACAAGATAACTGAGAATATCGATCCACAGCCGCACTTGCCGGCTTCTGCTGGCGGCACTTGCCGGCAACTTTGCTTGTAGTCAAGACAGTGGGTTATGTGGATCCATCATCAAACCTTACGCCCAATATAGTGATGAATACGACAATATCTTGTCGTCTGGTATATATGCCCATGGCCCTGTGCTGCTGGGAAATTCCCAGTAATGAAGAAGGCTTTTCAAAATCCGTACTATTCACCTCTACTCCCCCCTTCAAATACAGACAAGACATAACCATAACATTATGATTATTTAATCAATAAATTTTACCTCAGATTGCCTGAAACACAGGATTACCTAGTTTAGGCTCAAAACATGTGTGAAATTGACATAGATTTAAGAAAAACTGTAAACGTTGAACTTTTAGTTTGTATACTTAATTTTTGTTATTATTTCCCCTCCAGATACAAAGTGAAGCTTACCCCGGGCACCGGTAAGCGCGGCAAGGCAGCCAAGACAGCCGTGCAAGTGTTCCTGCGCGAGCGGAGCGGTACCGCGCGGGAGAGAGACTTGCTGAAGGCTGTCAAGGAGGAGAACATCGCCAGGAACTTCCCCGGGAAGGTCAAGCTGTCCGCGCCGCAGTTGCATAAGCATAAGAAATAGAAATATTACGGGTATTCTATGTAAGGCCCCGTTCCTGTCATGACGACAGATAATTGTGTAGTTTTAAGATCCATGTTCACCGAAAAGATAACCGTCTGATTACCTAAACACAGCTGTCACTGTGACATGTTCCCATACAAAAATGCGCTTTAAACAGCTGTTTTAGATAATCAGACTGTCATCTTTTTGGTGAACATGGACCTAAGTGTCGTGGCTAATGTATTTAAATGGAGTTCACATATAGGACGCCGCGATTATACTGTCGTCCGCGACTTTTGGCAACTTAAAACGAACGATAGATTAATCGTCACGACATGGTCGGATCGGGGCCTTAGGGTGTTAGCAGACGGGTGGGGGGGGGGGGGGGGGTGGATCGAGACCAAACGGGTTTTTAAACGTTGAATTAATATGGTACGTTGTCAACAAGGTCTTTAATTAATGAATTAAATAAATACTGGCGCAAACCTTACCATGACCGCAAGGAAGTATGGCAAGGCAAGGAGCTTCACGAGCGCACAGGGGGCATTTTAATATTTTCATTTTTTTTTTCTAATATTTAAAAATATTAAAAAAAACAATGCGTGTTAAAATCAATAAAGGAAGTACTAAAAAAAATACAAGTAGTTTTTGGTAACTTAACATATTAATTTAACGTCAAATACCCTTTCAAAGTTTTGTCTCGATTTAATCCTGCATCTCAACTCATGCAGTTCACCTGGAAATCGAAATCTATGTACGTAACTTATTACATACTTAACCACATATTCCCGTCCCTGTCTTACACTTGTAGTTTGACGACTGTGCGACAGAGATAGGCATAATGTGTCAAAGTGCGTGTTAAGCAACATTTATAGATCTCTGCTTTGACCCAAACCTTATGATTTTGTAAATAAAAGTTACCTATCTGAAACAATGTTAAACATTGCTATTGCAAAATAAATAATTATACACAATCATATTTTTTATATATTATAATATTAATAAGAAACTTAATTTTTCCTTTTTCTGAACTTACCGTAAAGTAAAAAAAAACGTATGAGAAAACTAGAACAACATTACAAACCGCGTTTATACTTCGCAAAGTAAAATGAGCTTTGTTACTTTGCAAAAAAGAACATAATTTGTCTAAACGAAGATTATTATTCTCGTTGAATACAAAGTTTACGACGTTTGTTTCTACGAGAATAATTATCCTTTTATTGGTATTAAAACAAGTGATTCATGAAAATAAAACTTGTTTCAATACTCATAATGTTCATACTCGATAAGACGCATGTGAACAAGCTTTTCATACGAGAATGAACCTTATGGTGACGCGAACAACGTCTTAAGAAAACATGATTGACATTAGAAGCATTTCGTTGACATTCATTTTGTCCTCTTTCAAAGCTAGTCGTCCTCCATATCGACCTCCTCTCCGAAACCCTCCCCTTCGCCCAAGACCACGACGGGAGGAGGAGGCGGCAGGTGTGCGATGCGGAATGCCTGGAAAATTAACACATTAGAATAGAGCGGCATGGATATAAAAATCTTTATAAGTGTAAGTGGAAAATACCTTTACCTACTTTCGGAAGTGGTGGCAACAAAATGAAAATGATCAAACAAAAATCAGTGCCACGTTTGTTTTGGACGTCGGTTTTTTTTGCTAAGGTTTTTATTTTACCCTTTAATTTTTTATAGGAATACATCCTCCTTATTCCAATGTTTTTTTTTTTTGAAATGGCATCTCGCAGTTCAACCTAGTTGAGAGGTTGTTGTCTGCTTTACCGGACTATCCTGTGGCTGACTTGAGTGTAAGGTCTCCAGCCAGGGCAAAACTCTCACAAAGTAAGCGACTACACGCTAAAGGCGCCCCCTGCGGGGTACGGGCCTCGGCTTAGGGCGTCGCATGCAGGGAGAGGACAGCTAGGGGACAGGCTGGATCTGAGTGGAAATCTGATGACTAACATGAGGGTTGAGGATCCAACAATGTTCTTCTTTACGCACTAGAGATGCTCTCTGACGGATTCTCAACCTCTACCCTGAACAAAGAGCCTAGTTCCTCACCTCTTCATCAGCGAAGGTAGGGTCAGCCATCTCCATGACCTCAGGGCCGATGACGTACTCATCCTGCGGCAGGGGTAGCTGCAGAGGGGAGAAGTTGGGTGGCTGGAGCTTCAGCCCCCAACCCACGTACATACACTCCGCTTTCCTGGGTGGGGAAAAAGCCTTGTAGCTAGCGTACATAACCAAGTACTTAAAGTTAAATTAAAAATTTCAAAAACCCCCGACACATGGGGTCATAATTTTATGGTACTTTTTTTGAAACAAAGTTCCTTAACGCGGCTTACGGGTGTCAAGCCCTTTCATTTAATACCCATATTGAGGAAGTTGTGAAAAATAAATGTAATTCACCATTTTGTGGTGGCGGCCATCTTGTATTTGAAATTTATTACAGCGCATAGTATTCTACCAGTCAATCCCTTTCATTTGATACCCATATTAAGGGATTTGTTGAATAAATACGTAAACCGACATTTTGTGGCGGCGGCCATCTTGGACTTATTTTTATAAAACATAGATATGAACACTCCCGACTAATTCACCTTTCAAATCTGTTCGGCAGCTACGATGCCACAAACAGACACACACACACACACACGTCAAACTTTTAAAAGAGCACGAGGTGAAAAATCTTTGCAATCGAGTGCAACACGTATCTTTTCATCCCACCTCAGCGAGGAAATGAATAAACCCAAAAAAAAAATTGCGCATTATTAACAAATTCAGTTAATTCTGTTGGCGTCAAATAAACTTCCTCGTTGCTAGATATTATGAGTGGTCATTTTAGATTTTTCACTTGTTTTCAAGTTGGATTT
Source organism: Xestia ashworthii (assembly GCA_950022955.1). Taxonomy (NCBI): domain Eukaryota; kingdom Metazoa; phylum Arthropoda; class Insecta; order Lepidoptera; family Noctuidae; genus Xestia; species Xestia ashworthii. The sequence goes on along the minus strand of OX465566.1, from coordinate 2,013,336 downwards.
CTTGTTTTTAACCTAAGGTGTTAACAATATGACGTGAAAAGAAAATGGCGCGCGCAAAACATATATCACGACCCGATTGGCGACCCGATTGGCGTAGTGGTAGTGACACTGCCTTACGTTCTTAGGGTCCTGGGTTCGAATCCCGGTAAGAGCAAATGTTTGTGTGATGAGCACGGACATTTGTTTCCGAGTCATGGATGTTAATATGCATAATAAGTATGTATTTACAAACAAAAAAGTATATATGTAGATTATCAACTATCTAGTGTCCACGACACAAGCTTTGCTTAGTGTGGCACTAGGTGGCGCTATGTGTTAATGTCCAGCGATATTTATTTATTATTATTTATATTAAAAAAAGTACACCAAGAAGGTTCAGAGTCTGAGTTCTTAACAAATTTAAAAAAAAAATTATGATAAATTCGGCACCATAGAGGTAGAAGTAAATAGGTAGGTAATAATGATGTTTTGAATTCACATGCTTAGTGCACACGATGTTCTAAATTCAAATTTACTTTACCCTCAAGAGGATAAAAATGCCTTTTGCACTCGGATATCGAAGAGCAAAAATACTCTTTCCGAGATGGGAGGATGAAAATATACAGCATTTATACAGTTTTCTTTACCCTAGCGATTATTTTTATTGTTATGTATCTTAGTGTTAATTTGTAAACAGCGTTGTGGGCTGCAATATTGTCTTGAAGTTTTGTTTATATTTCATATTTCTATGTTTTATATTGCAGCTGTTTGTTGTTCCCATTGAATAAAAATATAAAAAATGACGTCACAACTTGCGACGAGAGTCGCAAGTCATGTCTACTTGGGAACTACTCGACCAACTTGCTATTACGTTTACCAGCAGGAGCTACATTGGCCTTGGCTGATTTATTGTACACGATTGTTAAAAATACTAACTTGCCGTTCGTGGCGTACGCAACCGCTCCGGGCCAGAGGTTACTCCTGATGGTGGCCAGGGCTCTGTCGGAGCACATGAAGCTGCTGACCCTGGCGGTCCACGCGCTCAGACCCTCAATCCTCGCGTCCTCCGACAGGGGCGAGAACGGTGGGGGTCCGACCTCGGGCTCCACAGCGGGAGGGCCTTCGTCCTCCTCTTCTTCTAATCCCTCTTCCTGCGATTAGAAGAGCACAGTTGGTAATATGTGAAATTGAATTGAAACCAGCATGTGGTATCATTTTTTTATATAAAAGTAAAATTAAATTAAAAATTTAAAAAACCCCCGACACAATGTACTAAAACTTAAATAGAAAATAATTCGTTAATTCGCCATTTTGTGGTGGCGGCCATCTTGGATTTTTAATTTAACATAGTGTAGGTACAGTATTGTACTAGTCAAACCCTTTCATTTGATACCCATATTTAAGGAGTTGTTGAATAAAATATGTAATCCGCCATTTTGTGGCGACGGCCATCTTGGACTGATTTTTATCAAACATAGCTAAGAACACTCTCGACTAATTCTCCTTTCAAACAAAAAAAAAAAACAAAATCAATATCGATTCATCCGTTCGGGTGCTTCGATGCCACAGACAGACACACACACAGATACGTCAAACTTATAACACCCGGTCGTTTTGCGTCGGGGGTTAAAAACAGATGACTTTTAGAGTACTCCAACCAGGGTTGGTCTGGAAGAACTTTTTGATCAGTATTAGAAACAGGATCGATTGGCATCAAAAAAAAGTTTTGTGTAAAATGGCAATTTTCTTGCTAACTGTACCTACTTTTTTTTAATCTGTGAATGGGCATCAAAATTTCACGAAAAATTACGGATGGTTTCCTAAGACAAATTTCGTGTAGCTGCAACGGTTAAGGTAGCTCCCTTACTGCCCCGTTTATCGTTTCCACCCTGTATACGTGTCGTTTCATTGACGAAAATAGCCTTAGTTAATCTTTTTTCGAATTTCTATCTTCCTTACTCCTTCGACGTTAGGGTTCCACCACAGAGTCCTGCCTTGCTGCAGGATGTGCCGGCCGTGATGCACCCAGTACGTCAGGTTAGGATCCAGGAGGTCCTTCAACGTGTGTCCTTGATAGAACGGGTTCACGTTGCACTGCATGTCGCCTGAAAGTGATGATTATTCAAGAATTTAAGAGAAAAAGAAAGAGAATAATATCTATACAATTCTTTTTCCACCTCCTAAATAGGGAACCGATGTATCGTGTTGTGGGGTGGAACATTATCTTCCTTCTATCCTGATCCCAATATAATTTGGGTCGCGGTCGGTGCGACAGTTCTTTTGAACCGACTTTAAAAAAAAAGGCACAATGCATTTACTTCTGTCACTACTGTCTAAAAAAAAACTCAAATGTTTTGGCTTTCAATTCTGAAGGTTCTATTACTTAATGAAAGTTGAAAATAACATGCGAGATGTGTGTAATTATAAAGATATACCTCTGCCTGACGAAGCATACTGTTGTATCGTTACATTATGTTCCTAAAAGCTCAGATACTGACCAGCGCCTTCCTCCAAATCAATATCCTCCTCCTCTTCACCAGACCCGAAGGTGAAGAACCCTTGCGGCGAGATGGAGGTGGAGGCGGCGATGCGCGCGATCTGAGCACGGAGGTATTGGCGCTCGGTACCCTCGAACGGAGGGAACGTTACCACCTGCAATAACCAAATGATCTTGAACCTTAAAGTACAGTCCTATCGCTACACCCCTCTTTACCATTGCACTATAAAAAGTACTACAACATAAATAAGGACATTACACACAGCGCCATCTAGTGCCACACTAAGCAACGATGCTTGTGTCGTGGACACCAGATAGTTGATATACTTACTACATAGATACTTTTGGATACTTATTGTACATTTAAACATCCATGACTCGGAAACAAATGTCCATCCTCATCACACAAACATTTGCTCCTACCGGGATTCAAACCCGGGCCCTAAGAACGTAAGGCAGCCAGCCCCACTACCGCTGCGCCATTCGGGTCGTCTCATGAATGATGAACTAACAAGCGAAACACGCCAAAGTACAACATCGCGCAAGCAAAGTTATCCGCGACATTAGACAAGAATCCGACAACTGTCGGACAGGGGCCCACCAGATACTCGTATAACACCCGTCTGGTCGGAGGATACACCCTTTTCAGGCCTTTTCTATGGAGGATAGAGAGCTTTACACTCTTCTCCATACTCCCAAACCATCATTTCAGCTCGGAATCACCCACAGCTGGATATAGGCCCCCCCTTTCTCCTGACACACTTCCGGGCTTCCGGGTTCTGTGTCATATATATCCAGGTGTTCACCTGTTACATGTGAAAAGGGCGGACAACTAGAGGCCAGCGCTTAACTGTCGACTACCAGGTCGCTGCACGGTGCGGGAGAATCCATACTCCACGAAGAGGGTCCTTGTTGTCTTATAATATAAAAAAATCAGCTGTCACTAGTTACGTACCTATCAAAAGGAATCACCCAACCAATCTATACTATATTAATATTGTTACGAGCTGGGTATGAGATAAATTAATTGCTACCGATTAAACAACACAATCACTTTATTAATCACAAAACAATTTAAACTCAATCACAAGAACACTACAGTACACTACTATTCACTATTCACTTAGATATCGCACTTCAAGTTCACTTCGATTCGCTTCGATGGTAGCCAAAACAAGACTGACTGTCGCGGCCCTGAGCGGTCTATTTATACTCGCCCACAGACACACCAGAATAACCTCGAATATTCTAGAGGGTCATAGAAAACATTAACAAAAGAGTAGGTAGGTAGGTAGGTAATTATTATTACTAGCTACTTGTACAACACAAACAAATATGAACCGTATGCCCTAGGCGTACGGTTGAAATTCTAATGTCTTTTTATAAAGAGGTCGCGAGTTTGTAGGTACCTACCCAACTTTGAAAGTAATAATAATAGAAATCTCTCGAAATTCCAACGTACACATACTGTAATCACGTGCTTTCTCGAATGTTCTAATAGGTCCGATGTAACACTGCCCCCTCCTTAGACATGCTCGTCCCGAGCATCATTAGTCCCGTAGTATCGCGCCAACCTGTCTACATGCACAATCTTAGGCGCACCTCGTGGACCCTTCTGTATTCGGTAGGTGACATCGTTGATCCTAGTCACGACTCGGTATGGTCCATCCCATTTTGCTTGTAACTTCGGAGACTTCCCCTTGCTCCGCACTGGGTTATGCAACCACACCAGTGAACCCTCGTCGAAACCCCTACCGTTTGCCTTCCGATCATAACGGGTCTTCATCTTCTCAGACATCTGTTGGCCGGATTGTCGGATATGCTCATAAACATCGTTCAACTTATTACGCAAGTCATTCGCGTAATCTGTTACACTACATGGAGCATCAGGGGGAGTTCCAGTGATTAAATCAGCAGGTAACCGTAATTCCCTTCCAAAGTTCGCGAAGGCTGGTGTCACAGTCGTACTTTCGTGGACTGCACTTCGATAAGACAGAAGAAACGGCTGTATGTGCTTGTCCCAATCCCTTTGCCGGCTTTCCACGACCTTCGCCAGATACCTCTCCAACGTTTGGTTAAATCGTTCCACCATTCCGTCAGATTGTGGGTGGTAAGAGGTGGTTCTGGTTTTGTGGGTACCCATCAATCGACAAGTCTCTTGAAATACTTGCGATTCAAAATTCCTTCCTTGATCGCTGTGTATTTCTAAGGGTACCCCAAAACGACAGAAGACTTCCTGAACCAATTTATCTGCGACAGTTGTAGCTTCTTGATTAGGAATGGCGATGACTTCTGGCCACTTTGTGAAGTAATCCATGACCACCAGGAAGTACCTGTTTCCGCTCTCACTTACTGGAAATGGTCCCGCAACGTCTAGTGCTATCCGTTCCCAAGGGGCTCCAACGTTGTACACTTTTAATGCACCTCTGCTGCGTGTCTGGGGTCCTTTCACGGCCGCACAACTGGTACATTTGCGACACCAGTCCTCCACATCATCTCGACAGTGGATCCAGTAAAAGCGTTCTCGAATTTTTAGTAAAGTCCTTTTTACCCCCATATGTCCTCCTGAACATCCATCATGGTAGAGCCGTAGAACATCCGGTACCTTAGCTTTAGGGACAACCATTTGTAGATGGCAGCTGTCCCCTCTAGCGCTTTCCCATTTACGGCACAAGACTCCATCCTGGATTACCAAGCTGTTCCATTGCGCCCAATAACTCTTAGTGATGGAACTCATCGCAGCCACATCACTCCACTTGGGTTTAGGAACACCAGCTTTGATCCACTCGAAGATCGGTTTGATGTCCGGGTCATTTTGCTGAGCCTGCTGTAGGGTCTCCTTCCATTCATCGCTGAGATCCGTTCTAAGCATCCTCACGGGCACTACTTCCTTAGTCTCTTGCCTGGCACAGTGCTTACAGTCTTCAGGACAAGGTCTTCTTGACAAGGCGTCTGCGTTACCGTGAGTTCTCCCACTGCGATGCTCAGTTACGAAGTCAAACTCTTGTAGTAGTTCTATCCATCTCGCCACTTGCCCCTCTGGATTCTTGAACTGTAATAGCCACTTCAGTGCAGCATGGTCAGTTCGTAATTGGAATTTGCGTCCCAGCAAATATTTACTGAAGTGCTGCAATGTCTTTACTACGGCGAGTAGCTCCCGTCTTGTAACGCAATAATTTCTTTCTGGTTTCGATAAAGACTTGCTGAAGTAGGCTATTACAACCTCCTGGTCTCCTTTCCGTTGGGACAGCACGCCCCCAATTCCAGTATTACTTGCATCTGTGTCAACTATGAAGTCATTTTCAGTGTCAGGATATCCCAAAATAGGTGTATTGCACAGACGTTTCTTTAATTCCTGAAATGCGACGTCGCAGTCCTCGTCCCAACAGAATTGCCTCTTTTCCTCAGTTAGTTTGTGCAGAGGTTTTGCAATGTCGGCAAAATTCTTGACAAACCTTCGATAGTAGGAGCACATACCCAGGAATGCTCTGACCTGTGTCTTGTCTTTCGGAACTGGCCAATCCTTGACGGCGACTACTTTTTCTGGGTCTGTTTGAACACCTTCCCCCGAAACTATGTGTCCTAAAAAGTTCACTTGCTGTCTGAAAAACGAACACTTTTTCGGACTTAACTTGAGATTTGCTGTTTGGATTTTTGACAGCACTCGGTTGAGGTTTTTAAGGTGATCTTCAAATGTACGGCCCACGATTATTATGTCGTCCAGATAGACAAGACATGCGTCCCCAATCAATCCGGCGAGTACTTGCTCCATCAGCCTTTCAAACGTCGCAGGAGCGTTGCACAAACCGAAAGGCATAACTTTAAACTGCCATAGCCCTTTTCCTGTTGAGAATGCAGTTTTCTCCTTGTCCTTGGGGTCTATTTCTACTTGCCAGTAGCCACTCTTCAGATCAAGTGTGGTAAACCACTTCATACCAGTCAGCGTATCCAGTGTGTCATCGATCCTAGGCAGCGGGTAGCTGTCCTTTTTCGTGACGTCGTTCAGTCGCCGATAGTCCACACAGAAGCGCATACTGCCGTCCTTTTTCTTTACCAGGACCACAGGAGAACACCATGGACTCGATGAAGGCTCTATAACACCGTCCTTCACCATTCCCTCAATCATGGTTTCCACCTCTTTTTCTCGTGCAACTGGCAGTCTTCTTGGTCGCTGACGGATAGGTAACTCGTTACCCGTATTAATCTGGTGCTGAACAAGTCCAGTTCTCCCTATGTCAGCATCATTTGAAGAGAACATGTTGGCGTACTGAAGTAACATCTTCATAGCCTTGTCCATTTCTTCTTCAGTTAAATCGCAGTTTTCCAAAAGCGTCGATACGTCAAATTTTGTACTACGAACTTTATTTCCGGTAGACACATCTTGCAATTGACGCATCCAAGCTACTTCCTCGCAAGTGCCTATCAAGGTGCCTTTCTTAATCACATGTTCCTGGTCACTTGGATTCAGTATGCGTACTGCTGAGATGTTGGTGGCCTTGACCAGAGTTCGTGCCATCTTCCATGGGAAGTCATTGTTCACCCTTTCTATCAGAACACTTCGACGTTTGTTTAAAGAATTCCGTGGCAAACAAATTGGCACAACCGTTTCTGATCTGCGAGGAAGAACAATCTTCTTCAAGCAGTACACTTTCCCTGACGGTGCACCTTCCATGAAGACTTCCTCTGAACCACATTTCAGTACTCCTTGATCAACGTCGATCTCACAACGATATTTCCGCATGAAGTCCAAGCCCAAGATGCAATCGTCCACTATGTCGGCCACGATGACATTCTGCTTGTAAAATCTGTCACCCAATTTTAACTCCACCTCCTTCTTGCCTCGGACGTTTATGTGCTGACCGGTCGCTGTTAGTAACTGTATACGGTCGTGCATATTGAAGTAGTCCCCAAGAAACCGACTTGCTAGTTTAGAATTGACGACCGTGTGAGAAGCTCCAGTATCCAACGTCAGTTTGCATGGCGTTCCATTGACTTCGCCTTTGATGGTCAGGCTGTTCCCGTCATGTGCTTGCGAGATCAAGATTCTCGGGGCTCTTTCAATACCAGCCAGCACCCGCCCCCCAGTCCTGGCATTTACTCGTTTCCCTGCTGTGGCTGGGCAGTCACTTCAGCCACTCTTCCCTGCTGATCTTCTCTCGGGGTGCTCCGCTTAGGACAGCTGGACCGAAGATGACCTCTTTCTCCACAAGTGAAGCACCTAGGACTATACCCCTGTGGGCGGCCGCGTACAGGTGATGCTACAACCTCCCTGACGCGGTGCGTTCGGTGGTCTTGCCTCACTGCCTCTACTTCTAAGGCATGGGCCAAGGCGTCCTTCAAGGTCTCATGATGCCCAAGTCTCACGGCAGCTCTAACTTCTAAGTCACGTATTCCATCAACGAAGGCCTGTACCAGATTTCCATCAATCAGTGCAGGGGCAGACTGGTAGGCTTTCCGAACGAGTTTCTCAACTTCCAGAGCCCACTGCTGTAGGTTCTCGGCACTACGTTGAACACGGTCCTTCAACTTGGCACGGAATACGTGCTCCAGGTGCGCGTCGCCGTATCTGGACTCCAACGCCTCCAGCAGCTGCTCGTAGGTAACGTCCTTGCCGAGTGCCTCGAGAATGGTTAGGGCCTGGTCTCGGAGGCCCAAGGTAAGCGCGGTCATGGCTTGTGGTTTGGTCCATCCATTCGCCTTCATGACGGCCTCAAACTGGATTCTATAGGCCGACCACGACGATGTTCCGTCGAATGGCGGAACCTTAAAACCCCGCGAAGAAGGTGCAGCAACCACTGAAGCTACAGTTCCACCTTCAATCTTCAGTTCGCCCAAAGCCTTCTGCACCCCAGCAATCTTAACTTCGGCCTCTGAGATGCGGTTCTCATGCTGGTGAACCTGATCTTTCATCAACTTGAGGTCCTTGCCGAAAGTTGCATGCAGATCCTTTATCAGGAGCATCTGCTCGTCTTGGCGGCGGACCTGCTCCTCTTTGTCTCGCTGCAACTGCTCTTCAAACCGGCGAGCCTGCTCCTCTTGACGGCGAGCTTGCTCCTCTTGACAGCGAGCTTGCTCCTCTTGACGGCGAGCTTGCTCCTCTTTATCTCGCTGTAACTGCTCTTCCAATCGGCGAGCCTGCTCCTCTTGACGGCGAGCTTGCTCCTCTTTATCTCGCTGTAACTGCTCTTCCAATCGGCGAGCCTGCTCCTCTTGACGGCGAGCTTGCTCCTCTTGACGGCGAGCTTGCTCCTCTTTATCTCGCTGTAACTGCTCTTCCAATCGGTGAGCTTGCTCCTCTTGGCGGCGAGCTTGATCCTGCAGCAGCGCCATTAAAGCTGACAAGTCTGGCGCCACTGATGCTGGAGAAACTCCGGATGGGCCAGCGACTGGCTGTGACGTAGGCTGGACCCCACCCGGTGTCTGTGTCGGAGAATCTCCAAACCACCTTTGGTCCATGTCCTGCTGTCGCTGACTCCTGGTACGGATACCGTCCATGTCGTCCTTTGGTAGAATTGGCATAATTTATATCCCACTTCTGACACCAATTTGTTACGAGCTGGGTATGAGATAAATTAATTGCTACCGATTAAACAACACATCACTTTATTAATCACAAAACAATTTAAACTTAATCACAAGAACACTACAGTACACTACTATTCACTATTCACTTAGATATCGCACTTCAAGTTCACTTCGATTCGCTTCGATGGTAGCCAAAACAAGACTGACTGTCGCGGCCCTGAGCGGTCTATTTATACTCGCCCACAGACACACCAGAATAACCTCGAATATTCTAGAGGGTCATAGAAAACATTAACAAAAGAGTAGGTAGGTAGGTAGGTAATTATTATTACTAGCTACTTGTACAACACAAACAAATATGAACCGTATGCCCTAGGCGTACGGTTGAAATTCTAATGTCTTTTTATAAAGAGGTCGCGAGTTTGTAGGTACCTACCCAACTTTGAAAGTAATAATAATAGAAATCTCTCGAAATTCCAACGTACACATACTGTAATCACGTGCTTTCTCGAATGTTCTAATAGGTCCGATGTAACAATATTATAAAGCAGAAAAGTTTGTTTGTTTAGTTGAACGCGCTAATCTCAGGAACTACCGGCTCGAATTGAAAAATTCTTTTTTTGCGTTGGATAGTCCATTTATCGAGGTAGGCTATAGGTTATATAACATCACGCTATGACCAATAGGAGCGGAGCAGCAATAAGAAATGTTGCAAGCGGGAAAAAAGCTTCCGTTGAGCAGGCGATGCGTTGCGATATAAAAACTTCACGCGAACGAAGTCGCGGGCAGAAGCTAGTTTCAAATAAATTGAAATGTGAAAAATAGGATCCACAGTCTGTTGACCTGGGTGATGCAAAAGTACCTCCGAGTCCAGATCGCCAGTCATACACCGCACGGTGAGCCTCGCCACTCTGATGTGGCTTGGATCGAGGTCTGGCAGACAAACCCACGCGTCGCCTGGTTTGTTGCACACCCAGTACACCTGCATTGGAATGGAATAATTTCAAAGCTTTGCAATGGGGTTAATATTTTATTTCTGACAGCTCTCGCATATAATATTTATCACTCTTTCAGTTTCAGGGTCAACCGTTTGTTTGGAGATATTTGGTAGGGGTGATGGTAAATTGAGGATCACTTACTATCGATACCTCCTTCTACTTGAGGATATACTATTACTAATTAACTTAAATCAGGGTTATGCAGCACCTTTCTATTGACTCCCTGGCCAGGTCTTTCGACCGGAATCGGCGTGGGCGCCACCCACGTGGACACCGGCTCCGGAGGGAGCTTGGGAGGCACTGGTTCCTTGGAGACAGGCTCCCTACCCTCACCTTCACCAACTGTCGGGAGTTGGAGTAAGGGTTACTCACAGAACAGATCAGATAAAAGAGATTCGAAAGGAAAAGTTCCTGGACCTGATTTGTATTAGAACACGTGTAGCCGCTTGTTTTCCACTCTTTAACTCCACTACAAGCAAGAGACCCATACGTACGTGCATTACGCACATAAATAAACTACTCACACTTGGGTCGCGAGCATGCTATTGATTCACCCTAACGCAAAAACTGTGCTTGACGTGTACTCACACATACATGTTACGGTGACCAATGAGCAATCGATTGACATATGAGCGTTCACTTATATGAGCGGCGCGCCCACAAGGCCCCTTTAACCTCTTTTTATCTGTTCTGTGGGGTTACTTTGGCAATTGTCTAATAGTAGGTACGCTGGGTAAGATTTTATGACCTTATGATGATAATTATGGTGAGATGTGGCTCTTGGCTTGATAATAATAGCCGCTCGGGTCGGTCTTCAGATAAGCCGCGCTTGTCAGGTGGGTCAATAGGACCACCCATTACATACGTTACAGAGTTTCCGCCGTGCCACGTTAAGCCGTTGGTCCCGGTTCAAATTTGAAGACCTTTGACAGTCGTTACAGGAGTCAGTAGCCCGAAAGTATGACAATCAGTCTTACCAAGGGGTATTGTATTGCCCAGTACTAACTGGGTTGGGGAACTTGTGGAGGTCAGATAGGAAGTCGCTCCATGTAAAATACTGATATTCAGCTGCATCTGGTTACATTTGATGCCGACCATAACATATATTAGAACAGGCAAGGCAGCTTCTGAACTTGAGGTCTTGGATTCGAGGAGTATATTTAGTGATAGGTTATAGTAGGTTTATAGGTTTCTCCATTAGAAATTACAAAGTAGCAGCCCGAAGTTTTAACAATAGACTTGGCACCTGTGGCATTTGACCTAAACTTCAGGATCTAATGATGAGGGCATTATACTTACGGGATTCTGCATGTTCCTCTGCCGGAGGCTTCATCTCCTCTCCCTCGCCCTCACCCTCCCCAGGCATATCTTTTAGGTCAAACGCCTGAAGATTTAAAATCAAATCGTAAAGATTTTGAATGTTATCTTAGCACACTTGGCATCGGAGAAAACATTTTCAACTCGTCGACTGACAGAAAAAGGACCTGCTACAATACTGGGTCTAGAAGCATACAATTTTGCACAAGAGTTTCATACTAAAACGAACGCTAGAAAAGGTTTCCACCTTTTCTTAATAATGCTCTCTCTAATTATAGATAAGGATTAAGAATAGATTGGTAGCAATTGACCTAGGGAATAGAGCCTGACATAGCCAGAAGGCGACGTGCTAGACTTCACAGGAGTTGGCGAGACGAGGTCGACGAAACCAAAGACCAGTAGTCCACATTGCCCCGATCGAAGAATTTGGGAAGTCACGGGGAGAGGCCTTTGCCCAGCAATGGAATAACACAGGCTAACCGGTAACAGTAACACCTAAGGAAAGCTTGTATGAAAGCCTATGTCATCTTGAGTTAGGCCATCTTTGTGTCATAAATAACAAATATTTCTGGGGTTGGACTAACCCTGATCCTTCTGTCCAGCTCTGCCACAGTGAGGTCTGTTTCTGCGACGTAGTAATTAGCTTTGGTTCCAAAGATCTTGCCGAAGAATCTGTGAACACAACATTTCGGCACAGCCTTATAAAAATAAATAATACAAATAAGCGGGTATTTCAATAAATAAAAGGAGATCACCCAGCCTCCATATATTTTTGGGCTATTTACGTAAGTCCCGGCCAACCAAAATAAATACATTTCTTGGATAGACCATAACATAATAAACAAAATATCACCCCATTCTAGCTGATATCAGATATTTTGTGGTTGAAAAACTTCTCGGTGAATTGATTATTAAGACTTAGTAAAAAATTTGGAATAATAAAAAATATTTCTTATGTTAATGCTCTGTCCAAATAATAGGTAAGTTTTACTTTGGTTGGCCGGGCTCTTTTGAAAATAGCCCAATCTGGGTGATCTCCTTTCGTTCAGAAACGATACCGCTCCGAAATTCGTGTGCATTAGGACACGAATTTCGGAGCGGTATTAGTATAGAGCGGTATTGCATTAGCAAAAGCTGGCCGTAAAATGCGTGGAAAACCTAAAATCCTCTGACAAAAAATCTGAATCCTTGGTAAAAGATTGTGTGGCAATGTCCGACTTACGGTACACCGTGTATTTTCGTAAATCTAGCCAATAACGGCACGATTTAATTTTGATTAGGGTACCAACCAATCGACAAAGTTTTTCGTGATCCATGACTCAAGATAGATTGTTATCTGTGCGTGGTAAAGGTCTTAGCCCAGTTACACGGCTCCCACCCGGCAAAAAGAATATAATTCAAAATAAATATGCGCTTTAAATATTTCTCTTTACTTAAAAACTTTACATTGGCATTGACAGCGGTCAGCCCGCTGAACGAGCTGTGTGCTAATTTTTGTTGGCTACAACCTTTATAACGACTTATCACAGTTATCTAACTGACCTGACTGTTGCAACCGGCTCCTTGATGCCCAGCATTATCATAGAAATATAGAGCGCGTAGCATTCGCTGGTCGGCAGACCATACCCGCCCTAGAGGAAGGAGCAAATTAGATTTTATTACGCAGACGTATTTAATATTATGTACAATCTTCTGCCCTCAACTTACCCGCGTGAAGATTATAGCAAGAATTATAGCAAGGGGACGTGCCTTATATCGAGGCAAAAGTATCCATTCTATGTCCCATCAGCATGAGTCAGGGTCTATCTTATAAAATATCTTTGCATCTATAAAATTAAGCTAATTTCATGAACATAAAACACAATATGTTTCTGTGTTTTATTTGAATTCAAAATGTTTCCCCCAAAAAAAACACCCGTGAATTGCTAAAAGAAAAAAACAAGTAAAAGTATATCACCTCTCTAAAATAATAGTTGTGGTCAATAAGATCTTGGATCCTCGGCTTATAGTCTTCTTCCTCCCCAAGATCGAGGTCCTGTTCCTCCTCGCCCATGTCCTCTAACTTGGTCGCCTTGCTGGCCACCAGCTTATGTAAGAAAAATATTACGGCTCTGTGATCTCGGAAAGAATATCTTCATCACATTAGGGAGGTGCCATCACACTTCTTAAAGAGATTTCATGCAAAAAAAAATAACGAGAAAATACGTTATCATTGCCTCTTTTCGGTTCGCAAGTTTTCGTTCCACACTGCGTTTAACTATTCGCTACAATTCAAAGTGCTTAAAGCTCTCTGATGACTCAACCCAATACTGCATCGATAAGTGTGGTAAATTTCTTGTCTGTCTAGCTTTTGTCCTACACTGGGGTCGGCTTCCAGTCTAACCGGAGGCAACTGAATACCAGTGTTTTACATGGACCGACTGCATACTTGATTATCAGAAACCAGTTACAGGCAGGCGCGGTCCGAAGGGGGGGGTCACAGGGGACATGACCCCCCCCAAAATCTAAGGTCAAATTGAAAAACCTCTAAATCTTGCCAAATAATAAAAGGAAATTTCTAGCTATCCCATAACAGCGATAAACATCTAGTGGTGTTTTTATGAACTACGTAACGTAGTTCAGATAAACACCACTTTTTTATTAGTGTAGTGAGTGACCCCCTCCAAAATTTCAGGCTGCGACCGTGCCTGGTTACAGGTGACCGTAGGATAAGACGTGGTAAGACAAGACTTAAAGTTGGGGTAATTTTATTAAAAACAAAAAATTTAAATCCCCAAGGCGTCGCGGCAGACCTCGTAGTAGAAGATAGCCTTCTACGAGGTCTGCCGCGACGCCTTCAGCTTTTATATTTTTTGTTTTTCGGACGAGCTGGACAAAATCGACGACCAGTGGTCTACATTAGCCCTGCATCAAAACAACTGGTAGGTAGCCATGGGGAGACGGCTTTGCCCCTGTTAATAATGGTTGCCAGAATTTTGTTTTTTTTTCTGCTAATAATCGTAAAGCTTCATACCCTGAACATATCATCCACCCTCGTTACGGTGGCCAGTTGAGGGGGAGACAAGTATATGTCATTGAGTAGATCAAAGTTTGGCCGGAACTTCTCCTGTTTGACCTCCCACGAGTACTGCTCGAAGTTGTCCACCACATCCGGAGGCTTCGTGGATAATATCTTTTGAACCACATCCACCAAATGATCATAGCTGAAAGATTGAAGTGTCCTGATTTCTCATAACTCGAATACCTACTCGCGAGAGTCGTTGACTGCTTCATCGTAACTTCGCAAGTAGGGGTATTGAGCAAGGAGTTGGTTCCCCAAAATCGGGTAATTGGAATTTTTCAATATAGCAGCAACAAGTTTAAGATTTTACAATACAATTTACTGTGCATTGGTCGCTGGCGACCACTGGGTCACAAGCGTGACAGCTGAGCATGAAGTCCTGGATTCGATTCCCGGGTCGGCCAAAGAGTTAAATAGTTTTACCATTGCGAAATTCTCAGTAGCAACCACGGAGTCTGGACTTATGCCCGGTTGATGACAATAGGCTCACCCCTTTTTGCACCCCATTACATGGGATGGTTAAGTGGTAAAATGTGGGTGTAATCTTAGATATTGTACACCTCTGCCTAACCTTTTACGAATTACAAGCGTGATTTTATGTAGGTAAGTTTATATCATACATACAAGCTATTGGTTTAATTAACAATAAAATCAAGTTAAACTACATTAAAATCGGTAGAAATTAGAATTTGCCCGAATTGATTGTGGCCGAATCATTAATCGGTCACAATCAATTCGGCCAAGCCATTGCTTGCATATCGCTTGATGAGCTAATTTATTAAGCCTATCCATTCGGGGTCAACAATACCTCTGTATGGTTAAAAGGTAAGTGTATCTTACAGGGAATCTCCAGTAGCCAAGCTTTGCTGTTTCAAGAAGTTCTTTGCCAGTATCAAATCATTGTTTAGATCGGGCATAACATTTTCTGCTGCCGCTATTATATCCGGCTCCATTAAAAATATTTGAGACATTTTGAGGCCTTAATTTCTCTAAATACAAAATAAATCAATGTTTAGAAGATTGTCAGTTGTCAGGTGGCGTTTGACCGCTTGTCGCTAGATTTTGATTACTTCAATGATAATTTAATATTTTAATGGCCTTTGTCTGTATAAGGAGGTGAAGGTTTTGCATTATTAAGAAAGACCATTTTATATGTTAAAATATTGTATTCGTAAATCTTTCGTAATCAAAGCAGCAGAGGAAGATAATTTCATCATTCTCTTGCCCATAACCCAAAGGGATCGCCGGTCGGTGCAGCATCGTCATCTCATCAGACACCTCATTTCTTGCCATATAACGATTGATAGTTGTTCTTTGGTCTTCATCTCCTTTTATACCCTTGCACGTTCATACTCAAAACTGCAACAAAAACCAGCAGAGGAACCTAAGAGAATATTATGTTATTTCTCTATTATCATAAACAAGCTTCTTTGCTTCACTGTTGAGTTTCTAAACGCTAACAAAAATGTCACTTTGACTTTGACAGTTGTGAGTTGACTAAATAAAATTTTTGTCAAAGTTGTCATTTGATAAATCGCGCTTTTTCACTATTTTCAACAGAATGATATTTAAATAACTAGATCTTTAGTGTAAAAAACAAAACATAGTGATTATTCTATTGCTCTTCGAATCTTACTCTACACACAAAATATTTTAATTATTTCGTAACCATAACATAACCTCAAAAGAACCAAAAAGTATATTTATGTTCTGTGACCAAAACAAACAAATAAGAAATGGCCACGAAATTCGACGTTGCTGCTTATAATTTCCGTAAGAAATGCCCTTTTGTGACCAAAGACTTACTGCGCTGGTTCCCTGGCCACATGAACAAGGGTTTGAAGCAAATGCAACGTAAATTAAACAGTGTCGATTGTGTGATCGAAGTCCACGATGCGCGTATTCCCTTTACAGGCCGCAATCCGATATTTACCAAGACTCTAATAGGTACGAAACCTCACATACTTGTGTTGAACAAGAAGGATTTAACAATACCTGGTCTAATACCAAAGATAAAAGATAAATTGAAAGCAGAGCAGAATGTACAGAACATTATGTTTACTAACAGTAAGGATCAGCACTGCAGAGGTTTAAAAACCCTAAAACCACTCATGGTTGACCTGATCAAAGGCTCAAACAGGTATAATAGGAGTGAGGAACTAGATTACAACGTAATGATCATGGGAGTGCCAAATGTGGGGAAGTCTTCTCTGATAAATATGTTACGTTCGAAGAATATGAGCATCAGACATGCGCTGCCGGTCGGAGCCGTGGCAGGAGTAACGAGGAGCGTCATGACCAAGATCAGAATTAATAATGATCCTGTAATTTTTATGCTTGATACTCCGGGTAAGATTTCTGTAATTGCATGAAATGTAAAGGCTGATTAAAGAGAGAAAAGGAAATAAGAGGGAGAAAGCATAGTAGTATTTTACTGATACAACATCTTAGTCAATACAAGATTTTTGGACATGATTTCGAAACCTTAATGTCAAAATCAGAGCACATTTTTTAACATTATTAGCCGATGTTCCTATGTGGGGTACATTTAACAGGGAGCCCAAATAAGCCGTACTATTAAGTATGCCTTTCTACAGGTGTGTTCTCAATATTTTCCAGGTATTCTAGAACCATCAGTGACTGACATTGAGATGGGTCTAAAGTTGGCGCTCTGTGCCTCTCTCCAAGATCACTTGGTGGGTGAGGAGATCATTGCGGACTACCTGCTATACTGGCTCAATAAGCATGGACAGTTCAACTATGTGGATTACATGGGGTTACCGGAACCGTGTGATGATATTAATAGGGTAAGTTGTCTCATATTATGTCTAGTTGCAAGCGCCAGCATGTGGTCCTGGGTTCAATTTCCCAGTTGGGCAAAGTGATATTAAATTTTTCCATCAGAAATTTCTTAGTAGTTGCCATTAGCCTAGACTTCTGAGATGACAAATAATAGAAAAGTATGAAATAGACATGCTGTACCGACACCACATAAATTGGTATAGGGGCAGGAATGATGACCTACGGAGTCTGGTCTGGCTCAGTTGATGGCAATAGGCTTGCTCCCTATTGCATATGGAGAGGTGTGCAATAGAGTTGAATATACATATTTATGCTAAAAAAAAAAAAAAAAAAATAGGTACACAGCTGCCCAACTCTTTGTAAAATGGAAATACCAAACATTTTTTTCCAAATCACATCAAATAACTTCTAACCGGTTACGGATAAAGTGTTGGTTAGTTATCTGATAGTTAATACTATCTACCACTTAAGGCTGGTTATAACTTTTGTCTGTTTCACCATCAAACTTCCTGATAATTTATCTGGTAGATAAGCTACCGGCCACTTAATAACAAGCGGAACGGCAACGTCGCTTCTTTGCGTTTCGATACTACTACGTAAAATATTTTCATTTGAAAACAATTTTGAAAACGTAATTAATGAAATAATTTTTGTTCAGAATAATCCAAGTAAACTTTTTTTACAATTTGAAGTATAATTTTATCATTATAGACCGAAATTAGTAAGATTCCTATGATTAAAAACATTTAATTCCAAATGTGCGTATAGAAACGAAACGCAAGTGTCAATTGTTTTGTGTTTGATAGTTTGTTTTGGACGCTTTTGTTTGTTTCGAACTGCGAAAGTTTAATAAAGTTTCGTTTTTATATTTTTACCTTTTTAAAATGGAAAACCAAAAGCGGGTCAGTGGGTCATCTAAGCGCGAAAGAAGTACTAATTTTACTTCAGAAGAAACCAACCTTCTGGTTTCGTTAGCAGAGGCAAAAAAAAATATAATCGAAAATAAAAAAAGTGACGCTACGACTTGGCACGATAAAGAAAAAGCCTGGAAATACATCGAAAAGGTTTTCAATAGTTCGTCGGGTTCGGTGTTTCGTGATCACAAACACCTGAAGCTAAAGTATGAGGCATTAAAGAGAGAAACTAGGAAGAAAAGTGCCATTGTTCGAGCTGAGCGCTACAAAACTGGTGGAGGAACAAGCATAGCTCCACCGCTTACTCCTGCTGAACAAAAAGTTAAGGAGATGATTCTTCTGTCTGTTGATGGAAATGAAAGTGAATTCGACTCAGATTTGGTTTTACCAAGTAAGTGTCACATTAATGCAGAATGCAAAAATTACAGATTGTTTTGTATTAAAAAGACATATTTACAAAGTGAAGATTTCATAATGAAATTTGAGATGTACTAAAACTAATACTTTTTGTGTTGTAGGTAAGTCAAAGGAAAAAAGGCCTTTTGATATGCTAATTGAAGAAAAACTAGAAATAGCAAAAATACAAAGAAAAGTCATAACTGAAGAGCTGGAACAAAAACTACTGCAAAGGAAAATTTTAGAAAAAGAATTGGAGCACAAAGGAGTAATACAAGAATTGGAAAAACAACACCTTCTCAAAATAGAAATATTAAAAAAAGAGTTGGATAAAAAATGAAAACACTGTTTCTTTTTGTTCTGAGGATACATCCTCAGAACAAAAATAAACCCGTCCCGTCCCGTCCCGTTTTTAATTCTAATGTTTGAGTTTGGTCATGGCATGATCCTGGCCATCTAGCAACTTTGTCCATGATTTTTTATTTAGAATCCACTACTGTTTGAACATTCATTGAAAAGTTGCCTTTCCGGTCTCTGTACCATTCAGCAATATTGCCCCCTGAAAACAAATAATCACAATAGAATGTATTTCCTATACCAATAGATATTGGAAATTCTGGTTCAATCCCAAAAAATCTTTTTATGTTGGATAGTCTCCTTACCAGGTGATTTAATGTTAATATGAGTACAATTTATGACTCCGGCAACCCTTGGAAATCTTGCAATATCATAAAAAATAATAAATATCCTTGTGTTATATTTTCTATATTTGATGGGAATTTCACAAAATCAGGCCTTAATTTAGCTATTGCTTTAGAAACTTTGTGAATGATTCTGCAGGCTGAGGCCTTGCTTACTCCACCGAAGTCACCGCATACAATTAGAAAGGTCCCAGTTGCAAAATATCTCAGAGTTATAAGTAATCCCTGCATAGTGGAACCGCAAAGTTACTGAAAATTAAATAGTCAATGTTAATTAAGTAGTTAAACATAAGACGAAGATACCGCCACGATCATTGAAAATATGTGGTAATTAATAATTTATCTCTTACCTACCTATCTATCTTTATGTATCTTGTTGAATTTATTTAAAAATTAAATGTACCTATGCAGTTAGTGAAGAAAGAATATCGATTGAATTAATTACCCTGACCCTTTACACTCCGGGGTCACGGTTACCTGGTAGATGACCCCGCGATCCCGGCAGGGTTCGATACACGTGGGCATTTGATATTGCTGTGCTTGGTTCCTTACCGCTGGTACCGCCTCAAATGCAATAACAAACTTTTCTCATTTGAAATGTACTATACCTAATGTAGATGATAACTTCCCTAGCAGCCACTTGATTCGGCTGATAACTTAATCAATACTTTATCTACCAGATATCGCTATCCGACACCTGTGAAACCAAAAGTTTTAGTTTATCTGGCAGATAAGTTCATAATATACTCCGGTCAAAATAGACATTCAAAGCTACATTAATTCGCACCCAGCTAAAAATTGGCGTGAATGTCGGGAACCCTATTACACACAATTTGTCAAAATATTATCCACATGAATCCAACGTGTGGAAAAAAAATTATTCAAGGTCCAAAGGTCAAGAAAATGAGTTTTTCGCGATTTTCACCAAAAAAAAAAGTAAAGGTGGAACATTTCAAGGAAAACTTCTATTACAATTTTTTCAACTTTTTGAATCGTTATAACTCAAAAACGGTGGCTTTTAGGAAAAAAAGTATTGGGACATTTTTATAGATAATTATCTGATCTGCAATTTTGGTCCGAGCTAATTTTATGGTGTGTGTTGCTGGCAAAATGTTGTGCATTTGAGATGTGAGACCTTGACCAATAATTAGAGTATCATGAGGAGCAATTTGCTAACTAATAGCAAAATTTGCTTGCATTATAGTTTTAAAGTTATTTGAGAAAAACACATTTTGCTGGAGTAACGTTTGAAACGTTACCCTGGAAAAATCGATTTTCAAAAATTCGTTTAGCCCGGAACCAAATACATGAATAGATAGCTTTTGTTGCGTAGTAAATGTTAGTAAATAGCAAAATTTGTGTGTGTGATGGTTCTCGAAGTATTTAAGATTTTGTTGCGGTAACATTTTGGGATACCCCAGATCTCGAAAACGGCTCAACGCAGAAGATTGAAAAAAATACCTTAATTTGCTTAAATTAGTTTAAACATTAGTTTTTGATTTGGTCGTCGTAAACCAATGGAATTAAATGGTTTCAAAAATCAGATAAAAATGGATTTGCAAGTAAACCAAAATACTTAGAACCAAAAAAGTAAAAGTAAAAGAGGCCCATGGTAGACGCTAAATAACGCCAGGAAAATTTAGACTGGTCGTATTTTAGCGATGAAATACGCAATTCATAAAACACTAAGAAACGTGGCATACTTGAAGCAAATTAAAATGTTTCATGAACATTAATTCCTGTTAATTTCAGCTTTCAATTACGTCTGTAACGAAAGTTATATCAAAAACAAGAATAATTCAGTAACTCTCTAATAAGCTGGCCAAATCGAAAAAGTCACGAAAAAGCGGCTGCACCATACATTCGAGTAGTCTTCGCAAATTAGCAACTTAGTGTCTGATGTTTTGTACAGTTAAGCAGAAAAACATACGTGAAACCAATTTTTAACGTTTGATGTGAAGGTATCAAATTACACAATTTCTACAAGTTTTCGATTTTATTAATGAAAATAGTTTTAGAATAGAATAGAATAACTTTATTTGTGTAAAAACATGGTAAAATGAGGTCTTATAAATAGGGTTACGAACTTACATGTTTCGCAATGGAATGGCATACAAATATTAGAACATCTTATATTATGTAAAAGTTTTAACACAGCATACAATATTGGTATAAACATTAATAATACCTACGTCTAGACAATTATAATAATAGCATTTAGGATTCATATCTATTCGAAATCTTAACAGACAAATTACTTTGTAAACTCAGAAGCCATAGGTACTTAGGTATCGGACACTTTTTTCCAGAAATTCTTTAACACTATAAAAACAATTGTCAACAAGCCATTAACGTAGTTTGGCTTTAACATAATTATTTCAAATTGAGTTCTCTTACTTTTGTTGGTATGTTGTTAAAAATTTTGATTGTTGTGATTAGACTATTTTTTGGCATAATGTACTTTGATGTGTAGGAATTCGCAATCTTGTGGGATCTCGACGTATGTATTTTGAATTGAGGTCACATGCTATAAAAAAATTAGAGTGTTCCTTTACAAAACCCGGCCTGCATTATAAAAAGACCTGTATAAGGGTTAATAGTTTTAATTTTTTAAATAATGATCTAGGTACATGATGTTAGTGGGCTGATAGTGCTGATACCGCAGATTGCTCTTAAGCCTTTTTTAGGCACAAGATTTCTTGTGCAAAAAAAAAACCATTTGTGTTTCATTTATTAACCGACTTCCAAAAAGGAGGAGGTTCTCTATTCGACTGTATGTATTTTTTTTTTTTTTTTATGTATGTTACCCGATTACTCGAAGACGCCTAAACCGATTTGAAAAATTCTTTTTTTGTTTGAAAGGGTATACTTCCAAGTTGGTCCCATAGTCGCCAAGTCGGGATCTGATGATGGAATCTTGGCGAAATCGAGGGAACTCTTCAAATTTTATAGGATAACGTACAGCAATTTTTATATTTTCTACAACAAGTGAAGCATTTGCGTTTGATAAGAACCATTCTACCATCAGATCTGATGATGAAGCCAAGAGTCACGGAACTCCATAATGAGACAATGTATCCTAGTCGTGTTTGGGCTTGTTGTAATTGTAACGGTATGCACTTTCCATGTGAACCACTAAAAAGTGAAAAATAAAAACTTTTTTGCAAAAAATAAAACCGACTTCAAAAAGAAAAAGTGAAAAATAACTTTAGCTTCTGAAGTCGGTGACAAAAAAATTAAATCAATCATACAAACGTCACCGACTTCAGAAGCTAAAGTTATTTTTCACTTTTTCTTTTTGAAGTCGGTTTTATTTTTTGCAAAAAAGTTTTATTTGTGGAGTTCCCCCAGACTAGGAGTCCATATCTGAGTAAGGAGGATACGTATCTGTGGTAGGCAGTAAGGGCGACTGCTTTACTACCGGTAAACAATTAAATGGTTTAAACAATTAAATGGATCATAAGCACTTATTTAAAAGTCAAAGTAACTTTGAAAAGGTAAGTAATAATCTCAGTAAATAATTAAGTGTGATTTAAAATCAATACAAATATGTTCGGGGTGGAAGGGCTCCGACGCGAAAATATAGTAGTTTGTTGTTTCTTTTTATTATTTTTACTAACCTGACCAGCAGGGCTAGCATGGCCGGAGCCATTTTATCCACGGGGAGAGGACAAAATACTATTCCCCTCTGTCGATTTTGTCCACCCTCCGAGCATGGCGACATGGGTGGATAAACTATTCAAGGGGGACAAAACAGGGGAACGCTTGTCCCCGAAATTATTGCCATTATAAGAAAACTTTTATGTTTTATTTAATTACAAAATAGTCGAGAATATCGTCGTAAACCAAAGTACTTTTTTCGTTTTATTACATCTGTGCTGGATATTTATTTTGTTTTGTTATCAATGTCTCTGAGTATATAACCTCAAATCGAAAAACTCTTAGCGCGGGAAACAGTAACCACACTTTAACAGTGTTGATTAACTGTATTACCGGTTGCTCCAGCTCCTTGAGTTCCCGCTCAAATTAGGATATGTCTGATGGCCATGTCTGATTTTTTATAAATTTATCTTTATGAAAAATCAGACATTGCGCCATTTGTAGTACACGTCCAAAAAATGTTATCTCTGAAAATTATGGAACCACACTGCATCCCATCACATTTGGGAAGTTTTTAAACACAGTGTCAAGAAAATCGGGCGTAACAAAAAACTTTCGTTACAGACGTAATTGAAAGCTGAAATTAACAGGAATTAATATTCATGAAACATTTTAAAGTAGGTATGCCACGTTTCTTAGTGTTTTAGGAATTGCGTATTTCATCGCTAAAGTACGACCAGTCTAAATTTTCCTGACGTTATAAGCGTCTACCATGGGCATCTTTTACAGCTGTTTATTTGGTTCTAAGTATTTTGGTTTAGTTGCAAATCCGTTTTTATCTGATTTTTGAAACCATATAATTCCATTGGTTTACGACGACCAAATCAAAATCTTATGTTTAAACTAATTTAAGCAAATTAAGGTCTCTTGTTGGTATTTTTTTCAATCTTCTGCGTTGAGCCGTTTTCGAGATCTGGGGTATCCCAAAATGTTACCGCAACAAAATCTTAAATAACTCGAGAACCATATCACACACAAATTTTGCTATTTCCTAACATTTACGACGCATCAAAAGCTATCTATTCATGTATTTGGTTCCGGGCTAAAGGAATTTTTGAAAATCGATTTTTCCAGGGTAACGTTTCAAACGTTACTCCAGCAAAATGTGTTTTTCTCAAATAACTTTAAAACTATAATGCAATCAAATTTTGCTATTAGTTAGCAAATTGCTCCTCATGATACTCTAATTATTTGTTAAGGTCTCACATCTCAAATGCACAACATTTTGCCAGGGTAACACACACAATTTTATGATAAAACTTACCGTTTTGCTGAAAATCGCGAAAAACCCGTTTTTGTGACCTTTGACCCCGCGTATTTTGTTTTTTGTACGTACCGGATCGATGAGGACTTTCACATTACCTTTATAATAGTGTATTGAACAATCCTACCAATTTTCAGCCTAGTCGGAATTTATGTAACCTTTTTTTTTTTAGGATGGGAAATCATCAAATGACTTCTCCCACTCTGGGCGGAGCGGGAGGGAGTGTCAGACTCTTACTGACTAAAACCCATCCATGTTCCTTCCCCGCCCTTTACGTTCCGGGGCCGCGGTATCTCTTTCGAACAGTCCCGCAACCCCGGCAGACTTCGGCCCTTGCGGGCTCCAATTTATGTAACCTCACCCCTATTTTTTAGTCTAATTTGACCGAACTAATAGGCTATCAGAGACTTTATCCGTAACCGGTGAAACTGGCCCTCAAATTGTATGTTCGAATGCTAATAGACTATTTGAGTTAAAGTTTGTTGTACTTACACAAATATTTGCATACAAAGAGGTGAATAACTCTCTAATGAGTGTTTTAAAATATTTGTGATTTAGCCTCCTAAGTTGATCCTATTTTAAATTTTAAATAACACATTTAAAATTTAAAATATGTACTTGTTTTGAACTTTTTCTACATAATTATGATGTCAATATCTGTTTAGTTCCAAATGAATTGTATGGCTTGAATTTAATTGTGTACCCCGGTAAGGTCATACTCTGACTACTATAGGTACAGGTTGAATAGCTACACGAAAATAGTCTTAAGAGACCATCCATAATTTTCGTGTTTTTTTTTTTTTTTCAATCTGTGAATGGAGATTCACAGATTTTCGAAATAAAATACAGTTAGCAAGAAGCCTGACATTTTAGTAAGTACTCCAACCTGGGTTGGTACGATTGAACTTTTTCATCAGTAAGTATTAGAAACAGGAGTGATTGGCATAAAAAATGTTTAAGGAAGCGTTGCAGCTACACGAAATTAGTTTTAGGAGACTATCCATAATTTTTCGTGAAATTTTAATCCAACCTTAGCCTCTGGGAACTACCTATAATTCCCAGAGGCTAAGGTTGAAAGTAGCTTGCACGTCACAAAACCACAAAGTCTAATTGTGTATGTGTCTAAGAATACACCTCTATTTACCCCTTCACACAAAAAAACCATGATATTCAAATCACCATCTTCCATCACAGGTACTAATAGCAGGCGCAGTAAAATACAACCGCATACGCAAGACGCGAGACTTCGACGGACGCACCCGAGAGGTTCCGGACTTAATCGAAGTTGCCCGAACAATGATCAAGGCCTTCCGCACCGGAGAACTGGGGAAGATACTGCTGGATATCGAGATTCTTGATGAGAAACTTGTTGAAGAAGTCGATAGGACGTTAGCGTGAAAACAGATTTCGTTTGACAGCAGGAACCCAATAGCAACCTTACCTAAAGGTAATTAGAGATCAGTGTTGTTTGACAGACTTGTCAGTGGCTGCAACCTTAGTGGTTTAAAGGATGTAAAAAGACTCCATCAATGCGATAATTAAAGTTCTACTTTTTTTTTGTTTTTTTTTAGTCCATGTTTTTAATGTAAGATTTTTACTTCAAATACCTTTATGACCCCCTAAGTAATTTTTTTTGATGTAGGTACTTACAGAATGCATGGCTTCATGAAGTCTGTTTACACTGTAGATTGTTGAACACTGGTTTCCAGGCTTTACCTACTGTAGTATACCAAGCTACTATAAGCTGTCTTTCTTTCATCGATTTTCAACCTTATCCCCAAAGCATTATTAGCAATTTGCAAGTTTCGGGTAATTTGATGTCCTGGCGTCTGTATCAAACTGGCCGTACATTATTGTCATTCTCACAGTACCTACCTAATGGATGTTCACGTGTTAAAAGCACTGAATTGTTTAGTAAAATGTAAATAATTATTGTACAGTTAGTTCTAGTGGTTACATTGTAAGCTATGTATAGGTACATAAAGCGGCGAATATAAATAAAATTGAGAAACATAATAATTGTGTTTTTTTTTTGTTATGCGTTCTAGTTTTTCCTAAATTCTTAAGGGCCGAGTCACAACGGAATGGAAGCGGCCACAGCTACGCCAGCGGCCCCAGGCGTCGCCGCTGGCGGCCTCGCGCGACCTCCAGACCCGCCTAGTCTCCTCTTGACTAGTTTAGTTTCCAGATTCGGCCGGCAGCGGCCCCGCGGCGCCGCTGACAGCCACTGGCAGAACCACCGACAAGACGCGCGGCCGCTCGCTTTACCGTGAGCGGCCTTGCGACTCGCCACCTTTTCAAGCGATACTGGTCTTTTAAGTATGTAGGTAGGTAAAAAATTATTGCGCACTGAAAGTGCTCGCCGCGTCGCTGCCGGTCGGTGCCATTCCGGAGTGACTCTGCCCTAATAGAGACTTTGCTCTAGTTGTCGCAAGCGGTTTTATCGGGCACGAGGAACGACGTCCTGCGAACGATTGCTAGACCGGGCGAAGTAGGTAGTATCGGGGGAGTTTTCCGTCAGGAATTTCTCAGTACCAGCTAAAATTTCGGATTCAGTTGATGGCAGCAACCTTGGCATCTAAGTATTACTTAAACATAACTGGCGAAATGACTACCTATGTATAGCACCTACACATTTGCCAAACCCTTCGGGGATTGCAAGCGTAAAGACGTCAATTAAAATAGAGAAAGTTGCACGAGTATTTATCTAATTCAAACTCAAAGCATTTATTTCAACTAGACCATTACGGCACTTTTGAATGTCAAAAATACAAATAAAATCAAAGCTACAGTCACAGTCACAAGGCATAATAACTTGAGAAAGTACTGTAGTTGCCCATTCCCTAACGTAGATCTCTATGGAGAAGAACGGGCAAGAAACTCCATGAACACTCTTTTAAATCAATATATTGTTACAAAATCTTGGTTACATCATTCATGTGTGATTATACATACATGTGAGAACCATGTAGAAAGACGTGCACATTAAGAGCGTCCAGAGAAAATATTAAATCAACAATATAAAAAAAAAGAAATTAAAATTAACCGTGGCAGCTAAGAGATGACCAGTCCCACAACTGACAGGCGACAGCGCCCGTTCACGAACATGACGCATGTATCGGCGCCATTCAACTCGACCATATTGAAGGGAGCTAAATGACCCGACACACACGCCACCATCAGCGAGACATTTGAGTGAGCATGACATTCTCTCAGCCGCCAAGGCATAATAATGTACTTAAAAAAAAAAGATAACTAAATGTAAATGGTGGCTTTACAGTACATAGTAGGTACTCATAGTACTGCGCTATGAAATTGCTGTATAGATTCCATCTATACAATGCAAGGATCTTTTTACAATCTTCTGCAGCTTCCACAATACAATTAGTTTGCCCCTATGGTTGTGGACCAGGACCAGCATTGAGCCAAGCGTTTTTATCATCAGTGTAAGTAATCCCCCAACTTATAATATGCTTGCCTACATAGTGTGCGTTTTGTACAAGATTTAAATTTCGTCTCATTCAGTTGAAGAATGTGGGGAGGGATTTTATTGTAACATTTTAAACAGTACCTACCCCATGAAAGTTGAATCTACTTTAGCAAACCTGAAGCCTGGCTGAACTAGTTGGTCCCTATTTCTAGTACTATAGTGGTGTCTGTCACCTCTTTTACTGAATAAATGCAGGTTTTTCCTAACGTACATGATGTTTTCATAGATATATTGACAAGGTACTGTCATGATATTAATTTTCTGGAACAGCTGTCTTAGAGAATCACGTCTACGTAAGTCATATATGGCTCTGATGGCTCTTTTTTGCAGAATATAAAATACCGTATGACATAATACTATCGACCCTCGCGGTATCGACATCAGTAAATTGACGGATTTTTCTAACAGCCTATGCTGCTGAGCTCAGCTGTCCTGCAAGAGATATTAAATGAGGGCCCCATTGTAGCCTTGAATCGAGCGCGATTTCCAAGAAAACCGTTTTGTCGACAAATTCTAGTTTCTCTTGATTCAATACTATGTCACAATCAATTTGGTAGAGCAAATCTAATGAACCTAGTTTTTTTCCCATTGAGAACTAAATTGTTTGCGGTAAACCAATCATGGACCTGCATTAAGGCTCATTTACGTCGTCAAGATTAGTGGCACGTCGGTTTATCCTAAATATTAAAGAAGTATCGTCAGCCAACAACACCATTTGCGGGTAGTTGTTAAACAAATGGGGTAGGTCATTAATATAAACTAAAAAGAGGAAAGGACCCAATATGGAACCTTGTGGTACACCCATTTTTACTTTTAAAGCCATTGAATTTACACAATTTATTTGTACCTGCTGCTGTCTATCACTCAAATACGCGCTTTTACTAAACTGAACGCAAGTTTACCTACACCGTAATGCTCAAGTTTCAAGATCAGGGTTTCATGATTTACGCAATCAAATGCCTTCGAAAGGTCACAGAAGATTCCTATGGCATCTTGTGCCTCTTCCCACGCAGTAAATATGTGTTTTAATAAAGTGACACCGGCGTCAGTTGTACAACGTCCTTTGGTGAAACCATGCTGCTGCTCGTGTAATATTTTATTGATATTAAAATGGTTAAGCATTTGACTGAGCATTATCTTTTCAAACACCTTGCTGAAAACCGGCAACACGGATATGGGCCTATGGTTATTAGTGTCCATATTGTCCCCGGATTTAAAAAGCGGTATTACCTTACTGAATTTCATAAGATCCGGAAAGACCCCTTGATCCACGCACAAATTAAATATTAAGGCTAAATACGGTGCTACAGTCTCAATAATTGAGGTACACGCTTTGATAGTTAATTAGTGTACCTATCCATAAACTTAACATTCAACCTCTAAGTTCATAAACCTACGCGCTAGTTTAAATTCAAATTTATTAGGTAGGTACGTCACTGTCAAAACGGCAGTACCTAGCTGTGGTACCTAGGTATATAAAAAAAATAATGAAGTCAAACTGAGCTCAAATTGTAATAAAATTTTAATCAAATAAATCTTAATAAAATACCTATCATCAAACTACTTAACTCAATACAAAAACGACCTAACGGAGAAAATAATGGTAAGGGAGCAAGTCTCATCCAAATCAAAATGAACCCTTTGCTATACATACAAACATTTATGAGTTCCATACAAGAATATCGATGGCTCATCGACATAGCAAATGATTGCTACCCTATTGCTGTCATGGCGAAAATACATACAGCGTAATGAACATGGATACTGAACAACAGAATTGACTATAAAGACAGCATGGCCAGATTACCTAAATCAAAAGTTACATCATCTGTGAAATCGGGGCTCACGCTGAAGAGTAAACATTCACCAGCTTCCTCAAGCGCCTCGGGACATGCGAACAGATCTGATAATGGCACGAAAGTAACCTTAAACACGTTGAGCATGATTAGCTCGCCCTGGACTACAGAAAGTGGTTTTACTTCGATGGAATGTTTTACGCAATCATTTGTGTCGTTGACAACCAGCACCTACAATTTCAGCTCCTCGAGTGCTGACCCACAGACGACCACTGCGTCCAGCGTCTTGTCATTGCAAAGCTTTGCAAGCCATCCAACTATAACTTTGTTGTCACCGGCCACGTCATATCAAAGTGTTCGGATATGTCTGCCGAATAAGCAGTCTGCGTCAACGATGAGCTCGTGGACAGTAGAGACGTTCACAAGCGAGGGGCTAATTTTCTCTGACAACTCTCACTCACGTAACGTCAGGGTAAAGGACCCGTTTAGCCCCGTCAGTAGCGGCACTGACTACTACCCCTGCAGTTCAGACACCCCCGTTTCTAGGAAGGGGAGCAGGGCCAGCATTTCTCCAGGATCATCCAAAGAAGGAGACTACTTCTTTCCCATTAACTATATCAAAGAAATCACATTAAATTCTCAGTCCGACCACCACCACGGGCTAGATTGGAGTTTCGCCAAAAAACATGGGATCCCTATCGTGATTTCAGTTCCAATTTAACTGAAAACAGGGTTTAAAAAAATTGCAAAAACGATTAAAAAATTTATTACCAACAAAATATATTTGTTTTACATTTATTTACTTAAAATGAGGTACTAGTTTGGTGTGGTAAATCCCACGTATTTATGATTATTGAATTTACATTTGAAATATACAGCACATTGTTTACAAACTATTCATTGAAATATAATCACAACTTATCGAGACTGAACAGAACAATTTATATCCCTGTATGTATTTTTATATACCCGGTTTATATAAATGTAAGTAGATAAATAAAGAAAACAAAATACTTCACATAATGGAAACGATTAAAGAAAGTAACATAATGTTAGTCAACAATCAATATTCATAGATATTAATTATTAATTATTTCCTACGAAAAATGTCGTCACTCACAAACGTACATAAATTAATTAAAATAAATGGAACAACAACAATGTATTTTTGAATAGTCGACTTTTTAATCTTGAACGCAATCGCCGTAGCACAAACACACGTGCGTGCCCTCCATGCAAAGTTACAATGTCACGTACCATTTTGTCACATATTAGTGTCGTTTGACGTACAGGGCACGCGCTTGTTTGTCACGTATATGTGACAGTGGCGGTAAAGGTTTATATCAATATGGATCACCAAATTCTTTTGAAATACATACTGATAGGTTTACTCGGGAAATACAACTGGTTTTAATTATAAATTATTTTATCAAGAGACTATTAAAAAAATACATTGCAGTAACTATGTGATACACCGGACTAAGAATAAATACAAAATGATTTCAATAATCTTTATGTTATCTGCTGAAATCAAACCAGCGTGCGATTATCCTTTTTTTATTTATCACTATTTTATTTTTACAAAATGATTCATCCATAATATAGATGTAATTAATATGTTGGTTGATAAATCATTAGGTGTCTTATGTCTTACATATCAAAATACTCGTATTATCCTTGTTATAGAGGAAAGTCGAAAGAAAGTGCCTTATGTAAAGTCTATTACAATTAGACTACCTGTTATAATATAGTAAAAATCACAGCGAGTAATGAGTTTAGAAAATCATATTTTTTATCACATCTCCTTGAAAAGTATCCCTAGCTTATTTGATTTCAACTTTTAGAAATAACTGTCATGCAGAGGATAGGTCAGTTTATGGAAGTAGATAACTTATATATTATGGATGGAAATTCTAAAGAAAACTAGTTTTATCAATAGTCCAAGGTGTTCAAGAAAAATTTGTTCGCGTTTAACTAGTCTCGGTAGGTTTATTTTTAGCATTGTTGACATAACGAACCGTTTTTCCGAGTTATGGATGTTTATATGTATAATAAGTATGTATTTACAAACAAGAACGGTATTTATGTAGTATATCAACTTATCAACTAACTCAAAAGCCTTGCTTAGTGTGGCACTAGATGGCGCTGTGTGTTAATGTCCAGCGATATTTATTATTATTTATTTTCTTGGGATATCATAAAATTCCGCTAGCCATAATGGACTTGTGTGAGTTGTATTTACTTACGTATGGATTTGTATAAAACACGTTTACTTCGAGAGATTAATGTTGATTCAAGGATGCTGTCTCCCTATGGATATATCTCGCGGTGAAAACTCTTTTTTACCGTTATATAAATCTGATAGGTGTTATTTAAATAAACCGGACACACATACAGCTAAACAAACACTTTAAAAACTGGACATGGCACTCACTAACTGCTTATTTACTATAGTTTTTCTTAGTCCGGTTTATGATTTCGACGAATTTTACCACTAAAACTGAACGTGACAGCTCCTGTACACCGTTTAGATCGCTGATCGCGTTCAGTTTTATGGGGAAGGTAACTGTGAAACGAATTGCGCTAGCATAGCTAATTCCAAGCATTGTGATTGGTTCAAAAAACCGTTGATACCATTTATATTTTAAATAGCTTGACCTCATTGGTGTTACGAGTAGCTACGGACACACCATCCACAATGAGCTTTTACAGATCTTCCCCATTGGTGAAATCCGCTCTTAGATATTGGAGACCCTACTTTTTCCAAAGACCGATGTCCTTCTTGAAATATTTGGGCTCAGTCAGAGAGTTGACTAGGAAAGTTCCCAGGTCCCACTTCGAGATGATACGCCCGCCCATTGTGGTACAATCTACGTTTACTGTGTATTCGCTGCTTGGAATTTCTGGAAAAATGAAAGGATCTAGTTCAGGGCCGTACCATATCACTTTGCATGGTAAAAGAAGCTGAATTGCGACCCCACTTGGCACAAATTCGTATGTAAGAGAAGTAAACTCGAAGAGTTTTGGGGTTAGCTAGCTACACGCTACATAGAAAGATGTGGGAGGTCTTTACCCAGGAATGGGACAGTTCAAGCTTACAAAAAAAGCATACTATTAAAAGTCATATAGATATTAGTTTAAGAATCAACTGAAGAGATGTGGCGGAACGAAGACCCCAGAAGTTAAAGACGGCGAAATGCTGTTGTGTTCAAACTTTTTGCTCGCCAGATGTCGCTTTACTTTAGCTTGACAGCATCTGCATTTAGCCGGGCCGTAATACAGTCAAAAAAATCTTACCATCAATCCTCGGGGGGAATACCGCGATCCAATCCAGTGGGCTCTCCTTCACAGCATCCCACATTCTCTTATGGTCCTTCGTGATTTCCACGAACGGCTTAGGGATCTTCTCTGGCTCGAACAACAAGAAGGCAGACAGGCAAACCGACACTGGTTTCACATTCTTCGCCCTCATAGCTTCTAAAATGTTCTTTGTCCCTTCGGACATATCTGACGTCGGGGCTAAACTGCTGGGTCCATCGTGGCCAGTGCCCAGAGCGATGACGACGGCGTCCATGCCATCGATGGCATCTGATACTGAATCGGGCTCCAACACGTTTCCGGGGAAGATTTCTACTTTCTTCTGGTATTCTTCTGGGATCTTTTTCGGGTCACGGACGAAGGCGCGGACTGAGTAGCCTGTGGGGACAACATTATGGATAAATTCAAGCTAATAAAGAAAAAAAATAAAGGCTAATCTCCGCGGAGTTTGAATAATAGTAGACTATATGAAATACGTAATTGTGTCCTAATAGTCCTGGAGGTACCGTTGCAAATAAAAAAGTCATAGTGAGCCGGCTGATATTGTCATCGAAGGTTGATCTTATTTTACCAATAAGTGAACCGACCGTCAGCTGCTTAAGTAGCGGTGGGTGTAGGATTGGGAGGTTACGGAAGTTGTAAAAAAAATAAAAAATTAAGTCGAAGTGCCGGCTGAAGCTTTTTTCATAAATAAAAAAAATCGTCAGCTGCTTGGTGGAGGGGGGATTATGCGTCAGCTGCTCTAACAATGTTAACCAATTTCCGTTTCCGACCAAACAATTTACTTAGTTTTAAAAACTCCATAAAATTTGCTTCGTTTGTTTACTGCTTCAAAATTTCAGCACATATCCAGATAAATAAAATTAAAGAGTTTTACATAAGTGGTGAAAAGGTCGACTCAGTTATGAACTCGTCGCTCATTCGTAATGTTGTTAAATTGCTGACCATACAATCGACAAAAAACCGGCCTTTTCGCCGAAAATTGTTTGGCAGATTATCACTTGCCAACCAACGTTTCGCTGATGTTTCACTTTGACAACTAACGATTAGCAGATTTTTATATGACAACGTTTCATTTGGTAGAGTTATTGTTAAGCTGATTATTATGACACAAAACCTTTGTGACATTAATCATTTGTCAAACATTTCACTAGGCTACACAACTATTAGACGAATGACGTTTTGTCAGTGTAACAGTTCCCTTTGTTACTTTGTTTATTTTTTATCATTATATCAATGTATGAACATTGATATAATGATAAAAAATAAACAAATTTTATATACCTACATTTTTTATTTAAGAATCTCAAAAATAATATTAAACCTTTAAATTGGCAGCAATGCAGAGCAATATTTTTTTCTCTGAGTACCTACCTATGTAGTTTGTGGGTGACCACTGACCAGCCAGTTCACCAAACATTAATTCAAAACCTTTTACTTGACAAACAATGATTAGCAAAAACATTTGTCATTTCATCATTATACAACAACAAGTTTAACAAATAATTCACTTTGCAAAATAATCCGATAAACTTTTATTTAATAACGTATTATTTGACAAACAATGCATTATTTATCATTTTATCTCATAAAACAACATTTGATGAATTTAAGGCTTGGGCACACCAAAAGCAGTTGCAGTGCGGTAGCAGTGCGTCTCCGTTAGAAAATAATGTAGTTATATGAGGGATGACACACTGAACAAACGCGGGCCCGCTGATCCTACCTGCTCCGCCACTGCACCGCGCACGCACTGCTCTTCTACAAAACTTTTGGACGGGAGCAGCGCAGGCGCGGGGCGGTGGCAGCGCGGGCGCGGGGCGGCCGCAGTGAGTACACGTTGTATTACTACGTCCGCCATATTGACTAGTCACACCAAAGTAGTTGCGCGGGACAGACGCAGCGCGGGTCGTAAACGGTTGTGATTTTTCACAACTTTATCATGGAAACGAATGAAAAATTGATTGAGTTGGTGAGGAAATAAAAATGTTTACATGATTTAAAGGATAAATATTATAGAAATACGGTTTACAAGATGCATATTATACAAGTTTACAAGATCCATATTCTTCTCTTCTCTTATTTACATCGTGAACCCAAAGTCTTTTTTTTTTACTTAAAGCTAGAAGCAACAATAGCTCCTCTTCGTCAGAGTCAGAACCGTTCAATCTTGAAGTGTACTGAGTGTGGCTATCGATACGACACACATAACGCAGTTACAAAGCAGGCCCGCATTCAAACTGCTTTCTGACTGCTCACGTTTCTGGTGTGACATCAACCGCGTCGCAACTGCCCTGCCCTGCTAAGGTGCTGCGCTTGTCCTGCTTTTGTGTATAAGGTCTCATCATAACTAACAAAACAAGCCCAAACTCGGCTCATCTAGTCCAACACGTCTAGGAGTTCCAGTAGCAGTCACCGAAGTACACCTTCAGGTCGCTCCATCAAGTCCGGAGGTAAGGTCTCATCATAACTAACAAAACAAGCCCAAACTCGGCTCATCTAGTCCAACACGTCTAGGAGTTCCAGTAGCAGTCACCGAAGTACACCTTCAGGTCGCTCCATCAAGTCCGGAGGTAAGGTCTCATCATAACTAACAAAACAAGCCCAAACTCGGCTCATCTAGTCCAACACGTCTAGGAGTTCCAGTAGCAGTCACCGAAGTACACCTTCAGGTCGCTCCATCAAGTCCGGAGGTAAGGTCTCATCATAACTAACAAAATAAGCCCAAACTCGGCTCATCTAGTCCAACACGTCTAGGAGTTCCAGTAGCAGTCACCGAAGTACACCTTCAGGTCGCTCCATCAAGTCCGGAGGTAAGGTCTCATCATAACTAACAAAACAAGCCCAAACTCGGCTCATCTGGTCCAACACGTCTAGGAGTTCCAGTAGCAGTCACCGAAGGAAGGTCTTGCAACCGAAATAGTGACTACAGCCTTGCTATTGGCGATAATATTTTAAATTCAGACACTCAAGTTGCCACAGCCTTTGAAAATTTCTTTGCAGATATTCCCGTATCGACTACTAAATCGCTTAACTCGTCACCTGCTGCTGCCGAGTCTTTACTAAGGGAAAACGTTTCAGTCTGTGATTCCGAATTTAACTTTCATTATAATAATAATAATAATAATAATAACGTTTATTTCGGGCTACGCCCATAGTGTTAGTAACAATGGTCTTAAAAACTAGTGTTAGTAGACATACATACACACACAAAACGGTTTAATTACATGTGGAGTTTCATCCAATGTCGCAGCATTGGAGACTCCCATCTATCTGCAAATAAACTCAAAATACTGTTGGTACTGCCACGAAGACGAGCGAGCAGGGAAGCGCTTCTCTTACGCATTATGGCCGCAAAACCATCAATATGCCTTTCCGCAAACATTGTTGACGCGCTACATCGCCATGGCAGCCTCAACAGTATCCTGAGTGCGTTATTGTACTGGACCCGTAGATCGCTGTACGCACGCAAACTATAACTAGTCCACAGGCTGCACGTGTAAAATGACGAGCAAAAAGCCTTAAAAAGAGTAATTTTGACCGCCTCTGTACATCGAGCAAACCTGCGGGCCAGCATGTTGCAGCGCACTGACAGCGATCTACGTTCCCTGTCAATATCTTTGTTATCCTTCAAGTCGTCGGTAACCCAGTGACCCAAGTACTTAAAACTGGTCACTCTATTTAAGGGTGCTCCGCCGAGCGACACCTCAGGTATAGTTGGGTAACCTATAGCACCTGCCTTAAACACCATTATTTCGCTCTTTTTGACGTTATACTTGAGTCCTTGAGCTACCGCGTAAGCTTCACAAATTGACACCAGTCGCCTCAAGGCACCTATCGATGGGCTCAGCAACACCATATCGTCGGCATAACTAATGTTATTAACACACACCCCATCAATATGACAACCGATATTAGTGTTGCTGAGCTCACCGATCAGCCGATCCATGTACAGATTGAAAATACGAGGTGAGCTCAACCCCCCCTGCCTCACTCCGCACTCCAACCGATACACATCAGAGAACGACCCCTCCCACTTCACACTGTTTTGTTGTTTATTATACCAATACTTAAACAAATGAATTATGTTACTAGGCAAGGTAGTTTCTTGTTGTAGCTTACGCCATAGAGCTTCATAATTAACTAGATCAAATGCCTTTGACAAATCCAGAAAACAGGCAAACACAGGCGTTTTTCTGTCAGTATAGTACTGTACAGTCTGCTTGAGGCATAAAATAGCACTCTCCGTGGAGAGTCCAGGCCTAAAGCCAAACTGACTGTCTTTTAATATAATATGCTTCGATAACTGTTTGTCAAGCAGACTGTCCAGCACCTTGGCTACGACAGTCGCCAATGATATAGGCCTGTAGTTGGAAATGTCAGAGGCATCCCCGGTTTTATTTTTAACAATAGGCACTACAGTCGTGTATATAAGGTCGTCAGGTAAATAACAGTGACTCACACAAAGGTTGAAAAACATGGCCAACACTCGCGGCAGGTGTGCGCCGGCATGTTTCAGGTGCTCGATGCTAAGACCGTCGTGGCCGGGCGACTTACCTCTTTTCATTCCATAAATCACTGTCGCAACTTCCTTTGCAGTGAAGTGAACGGTAACGTCACCCGAAACGGCCTCAGAATCGATCATCTGAGTCTGATCTCTAAGTATCAGTGGATCAATCTTAAAATGTTGTTTAAAAGCATTGGCTATTATGTCACCTGTAAAGATATTATTAAAACTTTTCACACCTTAAATGTTAAAAAGACCGCCGATCTATGGGGTCATTCTGTGGACGTTGCTAAATCCATTATAAACGTTGTAGCTCCTTGTTTAGCTGTAATATTTAACGATTGTATTGACCGTGGTGAGTTTCCTGATCTAATGAAATATAGTAAAATAATACCATTGTTTAAATCGGGTAGTACATCAGACCCCACTAATTATAGACCCATTTCAGTACTACCCACTTTTAGTAAAATTTTTGAAAAATTAATTTTGGAACAAATGCAAAGTTATTTCAATAAACATAAGTTATTGCATAATAAACAGTTCGGTTTTACAAGGGGTCGTTCAACTACTGATGCCGGTGTTGAACTTTTAGGACACATTTATAATGCTTGGGAGGACAAATGCGATGCTTTGGGAATTTTTTGCGATTTATCTAAAGCTTTCGATTGCGTTCTTCATGAAACATTAATCAGGAAACTACACCACTACGGAATCCGTAACGCCTCGCTGGATCTTCTTACTTCATATTTGAGTGACAGGATTCAGAGAGTTGATGTTAACGGGAAAAGATCTCCCGGATCCGTGGTAAAAATGGGGGTACCCCAGGGCTTAATTCTTGGTCCATTTTTGTTTTTGATTTACATAAATGACTTGCCTTACCTCATAAAGGATAATCATGACGTAGTATTGTTTGCAGACGACACTTCTCTTTTATTTAAACTCAAACGTCAGCAGTCAGTTATGGATAATGTTAATAGCGCCCTGGCAAAAGTCGTTAATTGGTTTAATGTTAATAATCTACTCTTAAATGAGAAAAAAACTAAATGTATTAAGTTTACGATACCCCATGTAAGACAAGTTGAAACTACTGTACTAATTAAGGATGAAGAGTTGCAACTGGAAAATAGCACAGTGTTCTTAGGCATAACTTTGGATGCAAAGCTTCAGTGGGGCCCGCACATAGACAAATTGTCGAAAAAACTTAGCTCTGCAGCATACGCCGTTAGAAAAATTCGTGAATTAACTGATTTAGAGACAGCCCGTTTAGTTTACTTTAGTTATTTCCATAGCGTGATGTCGTACGGTATCTCTTGTGGGGCAATGCCGCCGATATTCAAACAATATTTGTTTTACAAAAAAGGGCAATTCGTTCAATTTATAAACTAAGTCCCAGATACTCCCTCAGAGAAAAATTTAAAGAGATTAATATTCTTACTGTGCCCTCTCAGTTTATTTATGAAAACCTTTTGTACGCACACAAAAATATTAATTTGTTTAAAAAATACAGTGATATCCACAACATAAATACGAGGAACAAACACAAATTTATTATTCCTGCAACGAGGCTCAAAAAAATAGGGGGTACGTTCAAATGCCGATGTATACGTTTTTACAATAAACTTCCGAGCCATATTCAAGCACTAAGCCTAAATAAATTCAAATCGTTTATAAAACGGAAGTTATGCCTGAAAGCCTTCTATCATGTTAATCACTATCTCGAAGATAAAAAGGCTTGGGATTAAGCTGCTCCAATTTGCTCTGTGAATGTTGAAATTTCGGGCTTCGCTTGTTTATTATTGATTCCTTTATTTTATACACTGTGACATTGAATGATTTGACATGAATACTTAGTTCAGTATTTTATTATTTTTTTTTACTTTACTTATTTTTATTTTTTATGTGTGTGTTTATTTGACATGAATATTTACTTGTGACTGTCATGACATTTAATGATTTGACATGAATACTTAGTTCAGTATTTTATTATTTTTTACTTTATTTTTGTTTATTTTATGTGTGTGTTTGACATTTCGTATTTTTATTGACATTCGAATTTGAATTGTAATATTATTATTTATTTTATTTAATTATTGTGAATGTGAGGACCTTGTGGGTCACTTATTGTTGTTTTTTTTTTCCCACGACTGTCTGGCAGTTTGAGTACTATAAGCGACCTACCCAAATGTCCTTTCTTTGGTATTGTTCGTCGTTTCGTTGAGCTCCTTGAGTTAAAGGTCGAGCTACACGATAACTGACAAATGCTTGCACTGACTGGACAGGTCCACTCAAATCTGTATGGTTCTTTCTTCAAAAGACCATCTCAGACACTAATCTGCATAGTTCTCATGTGAGTTGAACAAGATTGTCTGGACTTTAAAAGAGACTATGACCTCTGAGTTTGTTTCGGCTGTTTCTTCTCAGAGTAGTCAGGTACGAAACACCGGCCCCATCTAGTTTAAAAACATGACGTGTAAAAGTGTTTGAGAAAACCTACTTACTGAATAAATATCATTTATCATTTATCATTTAGAAGTACACCTTCAGGTCGCTCCATCAAGTCCGGAGGTAAGGTCTCATCATAACTAACAAAACAAGCCCAAACTCGGCTCATCTGGTCCAACACGTCTAGGAGTTCCAGTAGCAGTCACCGAAGTACACCTTCAGGTCGCTCCATCAAGTCCGGAGGTAAGGTCTCATCATAACTAACAAAACAAGCCCAAACTCGGCTCATCTAGTCCAACACGTCTAGGAGTTCCAGTAGCAGTCACCGAAGTACACCTTCAGGTCGCTCCATCAAGTCCGGAGGTAAGGTCTCATCATAACTAACAAAACAAGCCCAAACTCGGCTCATCTAGTCCAACACGTCTAGGAGTTCCAGTAGCAGTCACCGAAGTACACCTTCAGGTCGCTCCATCAAGTCCGGAGGTAAGGTCTCATCATAACTAACAAAACAAGCCCAAACTCGGCTCATCTAGTCCAACACGTCTAGGAGTTCCAGTAGCAGTCACCGAAGTACACCTTCAGGTCGCTCCATCAAGTCCGGAGGTAAGGTCTCATCATAACTAACAAAATAAGCCCAAACTCGGCTCATCTAGTCCAACACGTCTAGGAGTTCCAGTAGCAGTCACCGAAGTACACCTTCAGGTCGCTCCATCAAGTCCGGAGGTAAGGTCTCATCATAACTAACAAAACAAGCCCAAACTCGGCTCATCTGGTCCAACACGTCTAGGAGTTCCAGTAGCAGTTCCCGAAGTACACCTTCAGGTCACTCCATGAAATCCGGAGGTAAGGTCTCATCATAACTAACAAAACAAGCCCAAACTCGGCTCATCTAGTCCAACACGTCTAGGAGTTCCAGTAGCAGTCACCGAAGTACACCTTCAGGTCGCTCCATCAAGTCCGGAGGTAAGGTCTCATCATAACTAACAAAACAAGCCCAAACTCGGCTCATCTAGTCCAACACGTCTAGGAGTTCCAGTAGCAGTCACCGAAGTACACCTTCAGGTCGCTCCATCAAGTCTGGAGGTAAGGTCTCATCATAACTAACAAAACAAGCCCAAACTCGGCTCATCTAGTCCAACACGTCTAGGAGTTCCAGTAGCAGTCACCGAAGTACACCTTCATCAGGTCGCTCCATCGAGTCCAGGACGATTAGGCATATAATTATAAACCCTACTTACATACTTTTTTATAGCAAAATGAAATAGAATGAAAATCTTACGAGTACCTTGTCAAGTATCAAATTCGGTTTGTCGAATATTTTGTGTTTTTACAGCGATCTTTTTCAACTCGAGCCGCTCTAAACAGGCGATACATGTCCACTCTCGACGGGGGCCGCGCTCGGACTAAAGTTTCATTCCAAGTGCTTGTGCAATAAATCAAGACGGGTATAGAAATAAAATAACCCTTAATGCAATCGATTAAGATTCATCCAGAATAGCAAAATATGTGAAAAAATAAGTTTCGGTTTTCATTTTTTCTGCGACTATTTAAAGCATTTAGATGAAAAAAAAAAACTAACATTAAACATTAAATATGTTAGCCTACATATAGTATTTTTAAAAGTAGTCAAATATGATAATAATAGCACAAAAAATGTACCTAAACTCAACCCGGTATCGTTAAATTTGTGGAAAATGGCAACGAAAGATCGATTTTACATTGTAAAAAAGTAAAATTTTCAATAATAAAGTACCGTTAATTTGAAGATGAAGAACCAATCTATACGATGTAGTTATTGGTTATATTGAATTTTGTTTTATTATGCTATAAAATGTACCGAAAAACAGCATAATTTTGCCTGATATGCAAACGCGCCCTTAAAACCATCTGCGATGATAAGCTCGCGTGTAACCGCCGGAGCCCCGCAGCGTCGGAGCCGTGACAGAAACTATGCCTGCTGCATGTTGCATGTTTGCTGCATGTTGCATGTTTGCTGCATGCTTGCTGCTTGTTTGCTGCATGCATGCTGTGTGCTTGCTGCATGCATGGAGTGTGCTTGTTTGCATGTTGTGAAAAAACTATGCATTTCCTAAACTAAAAAAGAGTAATAAAAAATACTAGCCTGTAAATTATTTTGTAGAAACGTGATTTATCCAAATGTATCTAAATAAGAAATGAAAAATGTTTAAATGATTAAATATTATGTGATGCATTTGATAAAATAAGTATTTGCCAAATTAATGTTTATAAAGAGAATGTTACTAGCTTTGATAAACAATTAACAACTAAATGAATATTAATTACGCAAACTATAACATTCTGCTACTTGAAAGTTGGCATTTTAAAAAGTGTCTTTATGAAAAGCTGACCATACGTACAGTTGGTAACTGTGAGGTTGGGAAATAAAACAACATTTTATGATAAGTTGGCAAATGATTATTCGGCGAAATAAAATTCTGCGAAACGTAAATCTGGCAAACAAATTTCGGCGAAAAGACAGAGAACCCAAAAAACCATCTAATCTAAACTTCAACTAATATTATAAAGAGGAAAGATTTGATTGTTTGTTTGTTTGTTACGATTTAACTCTAGAACTACTCAACCGACTTTAAAAATTCTTTCACCATTAGAAAGCTAAATTTTTGCCGAGTGACATAGGCTATAAATTATATTGATATCATGAAAATTAGCTGTGCTATCACATTTTTTCCGGACAAAGCCGCGGGCGAAGTGCTAGTGTTATATCACCACCATTTTTAAATACAAATACTTATTTAAGTGTTCTGCTAAAAAAATTCAGTACTAATCTAGTAACCTAGTTTTCCCAAGTGCCGTAACTTTTGATGCTATTTAAAAGTCATAAGCCGGCCAATTTTTTATCGCACGAGAGATCTTCGCAATCAACGGTGAACGATAACAAATACTTACACATGTCATGACAAGTTGACAACTACAAGTATCTTCAACGTCTTCAAAAAGTTGGCGTAGGTAGGTACCTAAGGTTTATTTTACCTAAATAACATCATAATCTCCTCATGATTATTAAACTATCTATTCTTATTTCTGTACTGATATTTTATTTATTGATATTACTATTTTATGTTTTGTTTCTGTTGAAGGAGAGTAGCTCGTGGCTAATCAGGTATATTTTTTAGGGTATCTAATTACCTACTACTATCTGGGTTGTGTAGGCCAGATAGGCTCCAGCCCGCTTAGCATGACCACCGGAGAAACGAGAGAGACTCGACAAATCTTTTGTTCATCTGTCATTGAAACGACAAAATTACAGATGAACAAAAGATTTGTCGACTCTATGTCGTGTCTACGGTGGTCATGCTACGCGGGCATGTAAAATATTGGAATTCAGCTGCATCAGGTTGGACTGGATGCCGACTCCTACTTCAACATACTTAGTTGGAAAAAGTAGCCTTTTCCCAGATGACGATGATTCTGATTCTGTTAGACAGAGATCGCGATGTTTGGTCTCTCGTCGAGATATAGGGAGATTTCTACGTGAAAATAGTTCCACCGAACACTAGCTGTTGCTTCCATAATTACTTAAATCGGATTTTGTTTATTTTTTGTACAGAACCCTCTTTTTTCTAGAATAAAAGTAACCTAAGTTACTCCTTATGACATCACCTATCTGCCAGTACAAGTCTAGTAAAATCGCTCCAGCCATTTCGGAGATAGCCGGAACAAACAGATAAAAATTAAAGTTATTTTTGAAATTTTAAACAGACTTACACTTCAACTTTATTTATTTGTATGGTTTTTTTTTTGACTGCACTATAGGGACCTAGAAATTACTACAGAGGGTAATTTACAATGTTAATTAAGTATGTTAATCTAAAACTGACGAAAATATGTCAAAGGTCCATTGAATTCAACAAGTATTACAAAAATGTAGCACAGCAAACATTTTTACGAAAATCTTCTATTGTTTTAGCCAGTGATTCCCAAAGAGGTCCAGGTGGACCTCCGGGGGTCCACGGGTGACCCGTCGGGGGTCTACGTTGGCGTGAAAAACAATGTGGGTTCTCGA
This sequence comes from Xestia ashworthii, assembly GCA_950022955.1. NCBI lineage: Eukaryota > Metazoa > Arthropoda > Insecta > Lepidoptera > Noctuidae > Xestia > Xestia ashworthii. The sequence goes on along the minus strand of OX465566.1, from coordinate 1,969,624 downwards.
GCTGTAAGTGCACCACGAAAATTTGTCTGGTTTCGATACTATAGAACAAAAATGTTGGCTTGGCTTTATTTGCCACTATGCTACTCGAAAAAAAAGTAAGTAAAAAAAAAATAGGCGATTAGTGTTTTGGCATTTAAGAGGGGAGGTTGGTAAATTGGTATCTCACGGTGTAGGAAGAAGAGCACATCAAGAGCATCCAGAGTGCAAGATTAAATCAAAAATTCAAAAAAAAAAAAAAACTAACTATCTACGAGAACAAATTGCTCACATTGTGGAAATCTTACAATCAACATAGTAGCATACAATGAAAATTATACAATGAGGTTGACTTGGATTTACATGAATTTCAAGTTTTTTTTACTTCGACAGCACCTTTGCAACAACAACAAATTTCAACCAAAATTGCTATGAATATATTCATAGCAATTTCGGTTGACTAGGAAACTTGATAAGTATTGAGTATTCTAATTTTTTTTTTCAAACTGCTCATAATCTGAATAATAGAATTAGTATTATGACTAGAGTGAGTAATATTTATTTCTCAAATAAATAATCTAGACTCAATCTGTTCCCCATAAAGTATTTTATTTGAGATTTTTTTAAATATTGATACAGAGTCGGGGAAAAATAAGCTAATAAAATGTTTAGCTGTTGGTCCCGGCCGTCACTCGCAGATTTTTGAGTCGTTACATGTAGTCCGTGGCCCAAAAAGTCTGACAATCGGTCTTACTAAGGAGTTTCGTATTACCTAGTACTATCTGGGTACTGGGTGGATCAGATAAGCAGACACTTTATGTAAAATACTGGTATGCAGTTGCATCTGGTTAGACTGGAAGCCGACACTAACATAGTTGCGAAAATGCTAGGCAGATGATGATGAATCGGGAAAAGTAAAGTGCATTGCATTATGCGGTCATCTTTAGTAATGCAAATCAATGTATGATTTCTGTGTCAAATTGTGCACTTATTGAATGTTAATTGGTTTAGTGGTTGCAAGCTTGAGTGCTGAGCATGAGGTCCCGGGTTCGATTCCCGAGTCAAGTAAAGCATTATTGGCTTTTTCATCAGGAATTTCTCAATTTATATTTTTATTTAAAGCTTATTTTTTTCTCCTGAACCCAACATTTTGTACGTTACTTTATAATAAACATGGAAATTTGGTGAAATGATATTGTGAAACGAGAACTGCCGACAAACTGTTTTGCAGTTTGGCAGACCTTTTATAAGTTATAGCTATACAGATTTTGAATAAATAAATAAAAAAAAAACGGAAGATTTCTTGGGTTATTAAAAAAAACAGCTGTTTTCCATAAAAGTGCATTTTTTCCCATTAATAGGCCAGCTATAGGTCCACCAACAAACAGCTAAATACTAGTAGGTATTTAAAAAAAAAAAATCAGATTGCTTTGCCAGTAAAAATCAGAGTTACCAATTTTTGTATCAGAAAATTGGATAAATGGGATAGGTTTATTGCCACTAGTACCACTAATATTTCCATGATGGAATTACTATACATTTTTTTTTAATCACTTGGTAATTCCATTTTAAAATAATCTGAAAATAATGGAACTTATTACTTAATGTTGAATTTTTTACCACTAGTTCCACTTTGTTGCCACTAGTAAGATTAAACAGTTCCATGATTGGACTACTGTGGTTTTGTTTATTTTTTTCAGTAACTACCTTTTTTTATTTGATCTGAGGTAACTACCTTCAAAATAAAATAAATATGGACCTCTAGTTAAGATTTAAAAAAACATAATATGAAGACGGGTGTTTATCGCGAATTCACCTTTAATTTAGCAGATGCGTTGGCAATGTTTCCCCAGCTGACAAGGCAAAAGACCATAGAAATTAATAATTAAGTAGGTATATCTTTTTAAATTTGAAATGTATAATGTTCGTGAAACAGACATTATTAATCACGTAAATAGAAACAAATTATAATTTACCTTTTTTCAAGGCGGCGGCGACGGCGCATAGGCCGGTCATGCCGGTGGAACCAAAGATCACAATTTTCATTTTCTGCAATAGGAAAACACAAGTAATTGTTGTACTAGTTCTTGGAACAAGGCTATTAAACCAGTAAAACGAGTTTGTCTCAGTACTATACCATTAAATCACATTTTTATCTTTTTCAATTACTCACCAAATCACATGTGAATTTTCTCAGAAAAACTTTATTTTAGGAGATTTTAGGACACAACATATAATTACTAAGTTAGATTATTATTGTGATAAGCACAGTTTAGGCTAATCTTATTCCAAGCAATGATTTTTATCTCAAAAAATAATCAATTGCGATAGATCGGCAGAACTTACCGATATGAACACTTGTTTCAAAAATTCAAAATGCAAAACTGCAGCAATGTATTTACAATGAAATTGACCAATCAACTGGCATTAGACACGACTAGCTACAATATTTATTGCCGGCGAATATTTTGGTAATAATTAAACAATTAAATACGTACCAGTTTGTATTGTGACTGTGAAGTGTGATCACAGACAGTGTTGCCAGTACCCCCGTCGACTTTCAGACGATTTACTACCTGAAATGGGACGATTTTTGGACAAAAAGGACGGCTGGAGAAATATTAATTTGTTACGATTGAATGAGAAAAAAGTAGGTATACCTAAAAGGGCATGAGTACTGTTATATTTTTAAGGCAAACAAATAAAAGTGAAAAAATGGAAGATGTTCAATATTTTAATTTTCGGTCGGCTCAAATTTAAGCGACCTTTAAATTTGGCTAAATTCAGTTCACTAAACGAATAAGACGCTGAATTTAGACAAATGTAAAGACATTCAGACTAAGGGACTACGCACACTTATTCAGCTCTATTCAGCTTGTGCCCATAGAAAACAACGATTTTGTTCGCGACGCGTACGCGCGCGTTCAGCGCGTACGCGTCTCATACAAAATCGTTGTTTTCTATGGGCATAAGCTGAATTGAGCTGAATAAGTGTACGTAGTCCCTAATTAGGCAATCGTAGTCGTAACTGCAGATCTAAATTAGTTATCATGCTGAATTTACCCAAGTGTAAAGCGATTTAGGCAAGAAATGCGTTTAGTTGTCTACCACTCGCAACGTAGTGCGCACGTCCATCATTTGTCACTGAACGCAGCGCAATAGGTACCTACTTTCGAGCAGCGAAATTTTAAGGGAGAAGCGTCAGGGAGCCCGCGAAATTCATTTTTTTTGCAATTTGCAGGCCAGTGGGTAATGAATAAAAAATCAAAATTTTAATATGATAGCTAGCCAATTATATTAATATAGAGAGCAACTTTTATATTCGCCCACGCTCACTGTCTGTATTTAGTGAACTGAATTTAGCCAAATGTAAAGGCACCTTAGACGACATCCTTGATTCCTGAATTCGTTGCCATCAAGATTACTAAGGCATTGGTGTTGAGGCCGGTTCTGCTTTCTGTCTTGATCCTTTTCAGTTCAAAACGAAAACTCAATTTCAAATTAAACACCACCGAGTATCATACGTAATGAATTCAGCTGAATAACCGAATGATTGTGGTTGTTGTGTGCGTGGAACGTACAGGCAAGCGATATGGGATCACTGCGCGTGGAAAAAGGATGGCGATATTCGCCAGCAGTGGTCTGACGTTGCATTTACACGCCTCGCGTTTAGTTTTTACTTAAAGTGTTACGCATTATAGTAATTTATAAAACTGAATATTGTTATTTGCATTTAAACGCATTTTTGAAATAAGAAAAGTAAATACTGTAGTTGGCTATTTGAAAAGGGACGGAAAAGGGACTGAATGTATGAACGGACATCGAAGGGACGTAAAGATGTCTAAACGGACAAAAATCGTCCCTTTTGGGACGTTCTGGCAACACTGAATTCACAGATTACTATATTAGTAGCTAGCTAAGTGTGATGTAAGTTCACTGCACAGAGTATATAATCACTACGTTTAGTTCACTGACAGATGTTCACCACTCATACACTGTGGAAGTGTGGATGACACTAGCAGCCACTTTTCAGTACAGTAACCGACTAATTTACAGAGATGAAGAACGTTGCGGGATGTCTAATCATATCAGTCAACATTTCGTGCTATCTCTTTCACTTGCCATGATTTAGACAAAGATTGTTGATCCAGTGTTGTCAGTCTAAGCCCTTTTAAATTTTATCGTGGTTTCATGGGATATCTGACCACTGTCACGTTCAAGTCTGTCAAATTCTGTAGTCATGATGACAGTGTGTGTAAACCAAAACTCCAAAATAGTAGATTTTAGGTATAGATAAGAAGGGCTCTGTGATGAAATTGAGGAGTCATGTATAATTACCGCATTTGAGGGTCTCCCTTGTTTGACCGAAACGAATTTGACATATTTTCACTTCCCAAAAAATCTTTCGCATAATTTCATTTGCCAAATTATTACTAATGCCAAAAAATCTATTGTCAAAAAATTGTAACGCAAACCTAATGTTTGGGAAATGAACGTTTAAACTATAACTTGTTTAACAACTAGTACTTTTAACATTTTTTATTTAGTCAAATATTTCAGTTGGAATAACAGTTTTACGCAAAATCAAATAAGCCAAATATTTTGTATCGTCAGTTTTCCATTTTTTTTTCAACATCCTGTAGTCGTTCTTAGCGTAGGAGGTTACAGTTTTAACCTAACCTAACCTACCCATTTTGTTCGACGAAATTAACCTAATCTAATAGGAGGTCACAGTTTTAACCTAACTTAACCATTTTTTTAAATAAGTAATTCATCTCAGCCGAAAGACGCCCACTGATGGACATAGGCACCCCCCAAGTGTCGCCACATTGACCGGTCCCTTGCGACTCGCATCCATCGGATTCCCGCAACCTTCACCAGGTCATCGGTCCACCTAGTGGGAGGTCTTCCAACGCATCGTCTTCCGGTTCGCGGTCGCCACTCCAGAACTTTTCGGCCCCAACGGCCATCCGTTCTGCGAGCAATGTGCCCTGCCTACTGCCACTTAAGTTTAGCAATTCTTCGGGCTACGTCGGTGACCTTGGTTCTCTTGCGGATGTCTTCATTTCTGATTCGATCACGCAAGGAAACTCCGAGCATAGCCCTCTCCATTGCCCTTTGGGTGACTTTAAGCCTTTTGATAAGGCCCATTGTGAGCGACCACGTTTCGGTCCCGTATGTAATCACTGGCAACACACACTGGTCATAGACTTTCGTCTTGAGACACTGCGGTAAGTTGGACGAGAAGATACCGCGCAGTTTCCCGAACGCTGCCCAGCCGAGTCGGATTCGACGATTGACCTCTTTCTCGAAATTAGACCTACCTAACTGGACCGTTTGTCCTAGGTATACATAATCGTCTACAGTTTCGAGTGTAGAGTCTCCGATCTTGATAGGAATGGGTGTGACATGGGCATTCAACATGACCTTCGTCTTATCCATGTTCATTTTTAGACCCACTCTTTCGGAAGCTCTACTGAGGTCATCGAGCATTGTACTGAGGTCCTCCATGGTCTCAGCCATGACCACTATATCGTCGGCAAATCGAAGGTGAGTGATGTACTCGCCATTGACGTTGATGCCAAGCCCTCTCCATTCCAGAACCATGAAGACATCCTCCAGTGCAGCGGTGAACAGTTTCGGAGATATGACGTCTCCCTGTCTTACACCTCGCTGCAGAAGGATAGGTTCCGTGGCTTGGTCCTGAAGTCGGACTGACATGGTGGCGTTTTTGTACAAACACTTCAACACCTCGATGTACCGGTAGTCAATTTGGCACCGTTGGAGAGACTGCAGTACAGCCCAGGTCTCGATCGAATCAAAGGCTTTCTCGTAGTCCACTAACGCTAAACAGAGAGGCAAGTTGTACTCTTCGGTCTTCTGTATAACCTGCCGAACCGTATGTATGTGGTCTACGGTGCTAAAGCCTTTTCGGAAACCGGCTTGTTCGGGTAGCTGGAAATCCTCAAACCTGCGCGCGAGGCGATTCGTTATGACTCTTGAAAACAACTTGTAGACATGGCTTAGAAGTGAGATGGGCCTGTAATTCTTCAACCGGGCATTGTCACCCTTCTTGAAGAAGAGCACCATCACACCCCTGCACCATGCCTGTGGCGTTTTCCCCTCGAGTATGACGGAATTAAACAGCTTCTGAAGGGCCTTAAGTACCGGTTTTCCACCCGCCTTCAGGAGTTCGGCCGTAATTCCGTCATCCCCCGGTGCCTTGTTGTTTTTGAGCTGTTTCAGAGCCATCCTAATCTCGTACAGGCTAACGTCCGGGATGTCTTCGCTATAGTGTCGGGTTAGTCTAGCTCTTGGGTCGTTTGCTAGGTCGACAATGGGTTTGCTAGTTGACGTGTACAACTGTTCGTAGAAGCTCTCGATCTCCTTCAGTAGCTCCAGTTTGGCGGATAAGATCCTGCCATCGTCGGACTTCAGTTTCGTGAGCTGGCTCTGCCCAATAGCCAGATCTCTTGAAAATACATTGGAGCCTTTGTTTCGTTCGATTGCGTCTTTAATGCGCTAGGTATTAAAGCGGTTGCTCTTCAAGGATTTAGAGATCTGTCTATTGAGCTGCCGGTATTTCAACGCCTCGTCTGAAGACTGCAGGATCATCTCACGCCGCTCCTTCATGAGCTTGAGAGTTTGATCGGAGAACCTCTTTTTCTGATCTGTACGACGTGTCTTGAAGAACTTAGACCCGGTCGTATGGACAGTTTTCACGAACCCATCGTTGTATTCGTCCACTGAGCTCCCTAGGCACTCGAAACGTTTCTGGAGTTCGAGCTGAAAGCTTTCGGGGTTTTGGATTTGGATCTGTGCTGGACGGAGCGTAGACTTCATCAGTCGAGACCTTTCTAGCTTGATATTGATGTTCAATGTGCCTCTTACCATGCGGTGATCGCTCCCGGTTTTCACCGAATTGATCACAGAGACATCATTGAACATTTGCTTCTTGGTTGACATGATGAAGTCAATCTCGTTTTTTGTTGCACCATCTGGGCTCTGCCAGGTCCACTTTCTGTGCTCACGCTTTTTGAAGAAGGAGTTCATCACATAGAGGCCCTCCTTCTCCATAAAACTAGCCAGTTGGTGGCCCCGGTGGTTCCGACGTCCAACTCCAAATTGCCCCACCTGCAGCTCATCCCCGTCTCGTTTGCCCAGTTTTGCGTTGAAGTCCCCCATGACACCGGTGAAGTGAGTTTTGAAACCATGCATGGCTTTAGTGATATCCTCATACATGGTCTCCACTTCGTCGTTGGGGTGTGCCGAGGTCGGGGCGTAGACCTGTATGACCTTCATCGAATATCTTGAGGATATTCTGAGTATAAGGTATGCCACCCTGGTCGACACACTCTCGATCTACACCACGTTGTTCACGAGGGACTTGTGGACGATAAACTCAGCACCACCCTGGGACTGGTGGTCACCCTCTCGGAAATAAAGCAGGTTGCCGGATTTGAGGATTACCTATCGTGTCCTCCCCCTCTCTTCGGACTTCAGACAATCCGACAATAGTCCATCGCAGCCTGCTCAACTCCTCCTCGAGTTCCGCTATCTTCTCGTCGGTCCGGAGTGTGCGCGTGTTATAGGTTGCCAGGTCCAGTCGTTGGTATAGGCAAGCGGATCCCATTTGGGGATTCTTCGCACCCCTTGCCACGCCATAACCTCGACCGCTGCCGTAGTCGAGGGTAGACGGGCTGCCGGGAACTAGGAGCCATTTATTTAATGCGGTGTCCATTTGGGGGGGTTTTGCCATAATCGCCACGCTTGGCAGGCGGGTTGGCGATCGCAGTACGGTTGTTACAAAAGCACAGAGAACGCTGCTGCCCATTCTCTGGTAAGTCCCTTAGTCGCCTCTTACGACACCCACGGGAAGATATGGGATGGTGCTATTCTTTATGTCCGACACCATGCGGACGATAAGTAATTATTCTAATCTAAATAGTTCAGTTCCGGGTAACCTACTAAAAACAATCTCTTTTTTCTATGAATGCAAGTCGTTTCTGGCGTAGGAGGTCGCAGTTTTAACCTAACCTCACCTACTCATTTTGTTTAAAGACGAAATTAACCTAATCTAAATAGTTGAGTTCCGGGTAACCTACTAAAAACAATATCTTTTTTTTTCTATTAATGCAAATCGTTTTGCTTAAATATTTTTTGTCTTAACAAATCTTTTCACCAAACGTTTATTGTTTGAAGATTGTTTGCTGTAATAAATCATTTGATTAAAGACCAAATGCCTTAATGATATACTTGGTAATATTTTGACCAAATAAAAATATGCGTATTAGAATCATTCGAAATATTGCAATGAAATAGAAAAAGGTTGCTAAAATTTGTTTGTGTAATGAAATTTTGGCAAAATCTTTTCGGCAAAACGGCAGGATCCCCGGTTACCCATCTGTTCGAAAAATATTTGACCGAATTTCATTTCACGTAAAACTTTTCAACTACCTACATCATCATCATTTCAGCCAAAAGACGTCCACTGCTGGACATAGGCGTCCCCCAAGGGGCGGTCCCTTGCGACTCGCATCCAACGGATTCCTGCAACCTTCACCAGGTCATCGGTCCACCTAGTGCGAGGTCTTCCAACGCATCGTTTTCAGGTTCGCGGTCGCCTGGGGGAGGCCTGTATCCAGCAGTGGACGTCTTTTGGCTGAAATGATGATGATGATAATGATGATATTTTACCTACAAAAAAAAAACTATTTTTACTTTAACTCAAATACTCCGCTAAAAGGTGAATCAGAAAACATGCGGGGCAGACTTTGAGGACTGCCGATAGAAGTGAAAGTGTTGCATGATTTTTTTTGTTCACTCAAAAAGTGCTCAACGTTAATAAAGAAGTATTCATTTCAATAAACATAAACAGCACAGCACGACGATTTGCCTGGTAATGTTTATTTTTTCCTATTATGCCAACAAAATAAAAAGCTGTCGGCATTGCGATATTCTGTTTCTTTCTCGTGAATTCGTGATCAAGGTCGTTTTTAGGTAACCAGTATTAAAGCGGTTACCCAGATAGTGGTAACCTACAGAAGTCGTAGAAATAGCCTAAATTCTTCGCTTCCTGTACGATACCTGTCCGGGACTGAAAACGAGATGGTAGTTTCTAAAAGTAGGTAAGTGGTAACACTTTTGAGTTCGGGTTGCGTTTAGTTATTAAATTTTAAAAGATTAATTAATTTTTATCAAGCTTTCATATTAAGGTATAATCAGCAACAGACCGTTAAAACTTTGATGATTACTGTTTTTTAATTCTAGGGGCCTATTGACCACAGTATTGTGTTACGAGGGCTGAAGGCACACAATAACTAATGTCAAAATATTACTACGACAACAAAACGTAGATAACCTATATTTCTCACGCGTAAACAGATGTGGTTCTGTTTGAATTGTGATTTTGGACCTAAATACATTTAATAAATATGGGAGACTCAGAGGAATACTTTCCTCGTGGAGGCAAGAAGCCTACAACTACATACTTTAAGCAAAGTGCAAATGTAAGTACGGTAAAATCAAAGTTGAATTTTTGTGCTAAGACGTTGTTTAATTTTGATTCTTGTAGTTTTTAGGGGCTGCTGAGAAGGGAGAAAAGAAAAAGAAGAAACCGAAAAAGAAGTCTGAAGGGGACGATGGATATTTATCGGACGAGGGCACGAAAGAAATCGACCAATCATTTAAAAACTGTGCATTGGGTTTGAGTTATAAGGTTTGTTATTTAACATAAGACATCGTAAAATGATGTACTAACATTAGAGCGGTGCTTGAAATACTTATTAATTAAGAAAGGATTGCCCAACTATCAATAGAATTTGTTGTTGTTGCGCAATTGTGAAGTAGTAAATTCGTTGATTAACCTTTCATATAAATTAACAGATCTTCTACAGTACAATTAATCACACTTTGCTAAAGTATATCTAACTCTTTAACAAATACTGTTCATTCATAAGATTTTTAAAGATTTTCATTCAATAGCTTTAAGTAAAATAAGCTTTTCATTTTCCAATTTATAATTTTGTTTTTGAATACCCAAGTACTTTTGATGGCTAATTAAATAAGTTGATTTGTCTTACAACTTTTGATTGCACAGTAACATGCAAACATCAACCATGCTAAAAAAAAAATGGTAATAAATAAACATTTAATTGGTAAAAAAACTCCCACTGGTTTAAAAAGTATGCTTCAGTTCCGTCAATGCAAGAATATTAAACACAGAGGAGCAAGTCCATAGAGACTTATCCTGAAATGTAACTTGCTTTAGACAGCATATTTCCTGATTCAACAGTATAAATAAGTTTCTAAAATCTATTATTATAATTTGCAGCTGATAAATGAATACTGCACATTGTCAAATATTTTTTCCAACTATAGAAACCCTTCACTATGTCTATTAATATTCTGGCCTCACCCTCTATGCAAGTTATACGGAGTTTACTCTTAATACTTTTTTCTAACGTAACAAAAAAAAAATACTTGACTAAATAACTTAATTTTGTCTCTTCTCCACAGACAGTAAAAGAAGGTTTATTGATACTGGGCAGAGTGAAGGCTGTTCTGGAAACTAAGGTTATAGTCAGCCTGCCCTGCAGACTGATTGGCTCCATCATGGCTTGTCACATCAGTGAGCCTTACAACAAGGAGCTTGAAGCTTATGTAAACGATAAGGTTAGTATTTAAAGGGACCTACTATCATTTGACTGGTGAAGGTTGCGGGAATCCATTGGATGCGAGTAGCATGGGACCGGTCAATGCAGCAGTGGACGTTTCGGCTGATATGATGATGATGAGGATGACTATCATCATCATCTGCCTAACCTTTCTCCAACAATGTTGGGGTCGGCTTCCAGTCTAACCGGATGCAGCTGAATACTAGTATTTTACATGGAGCGACTGCCTATCTGACCTCCACAACCCAGTTAGTTCTGGGTAATACGATACCCCTTGGTAAGACTGGTTGTCAGAGTTTTTGTGCCACTGACTACCTAAGCTTTAACGACTGTCAAAGACCTACAAATGACAGCCGGGACGAACGGCTTAATGTGTTTTCCGAGGCACAGATGAAACTCTGTATGAAATGTGTGGTCACCCATGTATAGACCAACCTGGGCAAGCACGGCTTAATTAATCTATAGATCGACCCGAACGGCTGTTATTATTTAGCCACGAGCTCCTATTAATTGGACCTACCATCTTGATTATTTTTCTCTCGCACATTCCAGTCCACGTATTTGTTGGAAAACAAATGCTTTGTTTTTCAAATTCCTAAAGTAATGTCCACACAAACATTACCTTCCTGCTCTTATCTCATGTTACCACCCCACATCCCCCTCAGCATTCTCACCTCAGCCACATGCGCTTTTCATTCACCCCTTTTCTGGCTCAACATTCTGATCTCATTCAAGACATAAAATAAACACTACAAAACAAGTGTTTTGAGGTTATGTTACATTAAATACTGTTTTAAGCTTTCACTGTTTAAAACTAAATTTTATGTGTCTTTTTACATCGGGACTTCAAAATAATAAATAATCACGGAAGATATCCCGTAAGTGACAATATAAGTTCATAAAGTAAAATAGTGCTGCTGTATTAATATCTTCAAAATCTTTCTATTTCAGACGGACAGAGTGTTAGAGCTGAGTCAGATGTTCCGACCTGGTCAGTACATCGCTGTCAAGGTGCTGGAGGTCAAGGAACTCAGTCTCATGCTCTCCGTGATGCCGCAGCATGTCAACGGGCAGATGTTACTCAAGGATTTACAGAAAGGTATGTACATATTGAGTTTGTAGTAGTAAGCAAATAATCATGGAAAACCAACTTTGATACCCACAGGTAAAGTTCAGTTTATGCTACTATTTCCAACTGTCAAATTTAAATATTCCCATACAAATGATCTCTTACTTATGAATGATCTCTAACTTAGTTCATAGCTATAGCTGTCCTTTTCGCGCACTGCCTTTTAGTAAAAGATAGCAATAGCCTAAATTAAGTTTAGTTTGTGCACAATAGAATCGACACCAATATCATCAATGGGGACTATCGCGCATGAATTCGCCGCTAGGGGCGCTCGTGTAGAGTAAGGTCTTCCGAAATGACAGATGTCATAGTGTTCGCGCGTTGCGTGCTTTTTTATTACGTATTTTTACTAATATTCGCAGTTGTGGTCTAGATTGAGCCATTCCTGATTAATAATGACTTAAAGATTTTAAGTAACAAGTTTGATTTTCAACATCTAATTTGTTAGTACTTGAAGGAAAAAATATTTTTAAATTTTTAATACTTGCTCATTTTAGGGGCAATTTAAAGTATGCACAATAAGCAATAAAATAAACTTTTTATGAAGTTATTGGTACTTTAAACTAAAGTATCAAATAGAATGAATGACAGGACCTTACTCGCCAGTGGCGCCATCTGGTGAACTCAAAAACGATAGCCCTCATTAGACTAGTGGTCGCAATGATGGCCGCTAGCATGAGGTCCTGAGCTCGATTCCCGGGTTGGGCGAATTGTTATTGGGTGTTCCCATCAGGAATTTTTCAGTTCCACGGAGTCTGGATTGTGCCCGGTGGATGGCAATAGGCTCGTCCCTATTGCATAATATGACATAAACATGTTTAAAAAAAACTGGCGAATGTGGGTGTTCTATTAGGTACCTCTGACTAATTACAGGTGTGATGTTATGTATTTGCATGTATTTGTTTTGTGGGGTTTACGACAACGGTCGCCTTTCATCTAATCATCTGCCTGGCCTTTTCCCAACTATGTCGGGGTCGGCTTCCAGTCTAACCGGGTGCAGCTGAATACCAGTATTTTTCATGGAGCGACTGCCTATCTGACCCCCACAACCCAGTTAGTACTGGGTAATACGATACCCCTTGATAAGACTGGTTGTCAGACTTTTTTGTGCCACTGACTACCTGTAACAACTGTCAAAGATCTACAAATGACAGCCGGGACCAACGGCTTAACTAGATTTCCGAGGCACGGAGGAAACCTGGTATATAATGTGTGGTCACCCATCCACAGACCAACCTGGGCAAGCACGGGTTAAGCTAAAGATCGACCCGAGCGGCTGTTATTATTTAGCCACGGGCTCCTCGCCTTTCATCTAATAAAGCTGAAATTCGAAATATCGTGTTCTAGGTAACCTCGTCCAAGCGGCCGTGACGTCAGTAGAAGATCACGGCTATGTGATGGATATTGGCGTGCCTGACACCACATCTTTCCTTCCCAAGACCAATACGAACCCAGAATTGGAACTAGGTAAGTTCAAATTGAAATATCCTTGCGTGATCGAATTAGAAATGAAGACATACGCAAGAGAACCAAAGTTACCGACGTAGCCCGATGTTTGCCAAACTTAAGTGGCAATGGGCAGGGCACATTGCTCGCAGAACGGATGGCCGATGAGGCCGAAAAGTTCTGGAGTGGCGACCGCGAACCGGAAGACGTTGTGTTGGAAGTCCTCCCACTACACTCTACGCCCTGACCGCTTTGTATAACTTCTCTCTTAATGTTTTTTTCAATAATTCTGTAGAATTTTGAGTTCAGCGCCATCTAGCGAAGACAAGGCTCTAACGCAAACTGTACGGTAACACTTTAATCATATTGGTCAATTGTTTGATGAGCAGATGTGGGCATGGTATGCTGGTGCAGCATCAAGTCGTCTCCGGGTCCTGGCGGCGGCGTGGTGACGCTGTCCAACGAGCTGGTGGCGCTGCAGAACTCCTGGTTGCGGCACAAGACTAGCGGCCCCATGCTCCCCGGGTCCAACCTCGACTTCCTTGTTGATACGGTAATGTGCATTATTTGTTTAACAATAGTACTACACAAAAAACAAACAGTACACGAATATTTTTAAGATTTTTTATTGGGAAAAGTCCGCCATACTATTCCCAAACCACTGTAACTCCTGAAAGTCAGAATCAACAGCGGCGACCACCAGAAAAGACACGCCGAGACAATGAAGCTAACTTTTAGGGTTCCGGAACCAACGGTTAAAAACGGTCCATTATTAAGACTCCACTGTCCGTCTGTATGTCTGTCACCAGGCTGTATCTCATGAACCGTGATAGCTTGACAGTTGAAATTTTCACAGATGATATATTTCTGTTGTAAATAGGGCTCCCCTACTTTGATGGTACGCAACCTTTGATGCGCAAGTCCTACTAGCAGAAAAAAATGTAAAAAAAAAAACTGGAAATTTTTGTATTATGTATATTGTTGTAGTAGGTACTTTTTGTACAATCTTACATGTAAAAAAAAAATTGAAAAAAAAACTGGTTTTTGTATTATATTGCTGTAGTAGGTACTTTTTGCACAATCTTACATGTAAAAAAAAACTGGTTTTTGTATTATATTGCTGTAGTAGGTACTTTTAAATTTTGTACCAACTGACTTCTAAAAAAAAATTTGAAAAAAAATCTGGAATTTGTTGTATTGTATTGCTATAGTACTTTTTGTACTACCTACTAGTAAAAATTTTTTTGAAAAAACACTGGAAATTTTTGTATTACATTGCTGTAGTACTTTTTGAACAATCCGCTACATACTTTTCAAACCTAACAAAATATACTTAAGGGAGGTTATTATCTTACAGCCACTAGAGAACGGTATCGAGGGCCACGTGTTCGGCGACTGCACGGCGTACGTGCAGCGACAACACGCAGACACTGTGCGCGGTAAGAAGCCGGCGCTCGGACAGAAGGTAACTACCACATCGCTTCTTTGATGTACCACCGACCAATGTAGTCTCTTACCACCCTAAAGACTATTCCCTTATGCAGGCGCTCGGCCACTATAGAAGCGGTTATGCATGCGTCCGCCAATAGCATCGCAGCATCTATTTACATCCACAGACCAACCTAGGCAAGCACGGCTTTACCTAAACATCGACCCGAGCGGCTGTTATTATTTAGCCACGAGCACTTCATTTATTTATTTGTGTAGATTAGAAAAGGTTTTTTTTTTAATTTCGCCAACAAAGTATTTCCTCTACAATGTGAAGTGTGTTTTTTTCTGAAGAATAAACGTCACTCGAAACTCGGAATAAAAATCTATCTTTTATAGATTCGTGCGCGCCTCCTATACGTGATGCCGACAAGGAACACACCGTTCCTGACGATGAAGAACATCTTCGACTCGACGTTCCCTGACCTTGGCGCGGAGCAGCAGCTGAAGGATGGCCAGATCATCGAAGAGGCACAGGTATGTGACTGATTTGTGACTTTATTTTTTATTCATTGTTTTAATCTAATCCGTATCTGACCGTGGCATCACTTTGACTTTGGGCCCTATCAGAATACCAGCGCTGTGATGATTTTAATGTTACGGCATCATGCTGAGATAGGGGCCTTTTGGCCTCGTTCAGGACCTTTCATTTCTTTTAATTTTTAAATTTTTTATCTATGTTTAGTTTTCAATAGTTGTAAATATTGTTAATTTTTATGTGTTTTGTCCTGTACGGGCTAATAAATGCTTTTTCTTTCTTTCTATTTGTATCTGCTGAAGTATCAAACACTAGCGGACGTCACGCGGTTAGTTTAGCAAGCAGGTAGTTCCCGTTCCCGTAGGAGTACGGGGATAAAGTATAGCCTTTTACTCGCTGATAATGTAGCTATCCATTGCTGAAAGATTTTTTCAAATCGGTCCAGTAGTTTTTAAGTTTATTCATTACTTAGAAAAGTACAAATCTTTCCTGTTTATAATATGAAGTATAGTTATCATCACTATGTCACTGTATTACTTCGTCATCTTCATGCTACCTGGAGACAGCGTAACACGTTTTTTAACCGACTTCTAAAAAGCGGGAGATTTTCAATGCAGATGTTTTTTAAATGTTCTTACACCTTACATTCTCCCGGTCAGTCACCAAGTTATCATTTATGCCTGCTTCATTTTATCCCAGTACAGTGGTCTAATACAGCGCTGGATTGCAACTGGAATAATGTAGACGTTATGATCCAGTTCAACACTGGACTGGAATATTGTGTACCGGGTATTACTCCCTTTATCCCTCATGATTCCTCACAATCCATTCATATTTGCTATGGCCTTCCTCTTCCAATATACCTGTGCTTGTCGGAGTTGTCGGGACAAAAACCACATACCCATCATAAGCTGAAATGAGGTTTGACGTTATATACATTTTTGTAACAGGAATAATTCGAGTGGAAAATGAAATAACAACCGATTAAAAAATATTTATTTGTTCCATGATAGAGAAATGTAGTCTTAAAAGGAAATAAAAACTGTGGAGCGCGGCGGTTAAAAAAAGACGGGTTTATTTAAACTTATTTATTTTTTTCTGAAAAGAAACGTACAAAATAGTAAAAACTTATTACTTAACTAATACATTGTAGTAAACATACACTGACTAAAAGTAAAGTAGAATAATATTTATTTGAAAAGAAAAACCCAGTTTTCGTGAAAATCATATAATTGTTCTGGTGAAAAAGATACAAATAGTAAAAACAAATGACACTTACTAAGTATATCGAAGTGCACAAACTTAGCCCAGTAAATGAAAAAAAAAAATAGTTAGAAAAAATAGTAAATCTTAATCTTACAAATCTAGTACATTGAAGTGCATAAAATCTTATATCTATGCCATCGTTCTTTACCACTCTCCTTGTTCTGGCCTTCCATACTTATTCCATTTCTGAATTTGAATCAAAAATTATTTTAATTTGCTTCTCTTTCTTCACTACAATATCAGAACGGATAAGAACTTTGGCAGCATTTGTACTTAATGTAAAAAAAATAACTCTGGAAGACTTACAATCTAACAATTAGGACATACATTAATATTCCAAAAGTAAATCAAAAGGTCCTAGAAAAAATTTAGTTTCACTTAAGTTTCAAGCTCAGAATGAAACCGAAATTGGTCTGTGGGTTTAAAACCTCGGGAATTGCCAAGTGTAAAAGCTGAAAAATGCGTGCAATGACACCAAAAAGCAAATTTATAGATTTTGTTGACATGAATATTTAAACATTAATAAGAAAAATTAAGTACTATGAAAGGTGGAGGTAGTACATGTTATCATCAATGCTTCGGAAATCTTTACTCAAAATGCCTTTAATATTCCTTCGATGACGGAGTTGAAGAGACTCTCTGGTTCCCATCTCTAGACAAATGACTATCGCTTGCACTGCATTTCGTATTTCTACAAAGCCAGCTTTCCGGTAGCTTTAAATGTGAATCTTATACAGTACGGCCGTCGGATGTTGGCGAGTCTGAAGTTAGGCTCTGCGAATTTTAGCGCTGAAAACTCGTAAAAAAAATAAATGATTTAAACAAATAAATGCAATTTGCAGTTGTTATTGCTGTTAAAAACTGTTATTGACATTTATTTTTTTAAAACCTTTATTTTTGTATGAGTTTTCAAGCGCTAAAACTCGCAAAGCCTAACTTCAGACTCGCCAAGATCCGACGGCCGTACTGTACATGTTTGCGATTTTCATCATCGTGTTCAATGACATATAGTCACTATGTCTAGGTCTACAGGAGATCTGTCCTATCTTCGTCATCACCAGTCCCTTTGTTCTTCAGCTGCTCGGAAGCTTTCCTGCGGTTGTCTGTAAAAACCCTTACTTCAACTTCCTTGACATAGTTTGTAGTGTTGTGACCTCTATTGTCTTGAAACTTTAAATCGGTGGCACTTTTGACGATCGCTTCATCTTCTCAATGGTTGTTCAAACCACTTGTTGCAAGGTGTAATGCTCGTAATAGCCATCCGTTTGTAGAGAAATCTTTGCTCCTCAATCCCGGTCTGAACGAGACCTCTGCCAGAAGAGGGGCCACCGGGGAAAGGTTGCGTTGGCATTTGGAAGGTCATCAGTTTCCTCGTCAGATAATTCTATCGTTGCAGTGTGGTCACTGCTGGCCGATGGTCTGGGGGAGTATAGTACTCGTGGCTGGGGGAGTATAATGCTCGGTCGCATGTAGGGAGCGGTGGATAACCTGCTACCTGATACTCCCTCCGGATTCAAAGCTCTTCTTTTACGCAATACCTCAACATTCTTCTCAATATTGTGTTTCTTTTGGGCCTTAACCTCATTCATTTCTTGAAGTTTCGCTTCAATTTCTTTTTTCGTTTCCTCTTCGTGTTGTCGCAGAGCTTCAATGTCATTTTTAAATTCTGCCTCACTTTTTGCCAACGAGTTTTGCAATGCTTCCATATTCTTCTCAATATTCTCCTTCTTTACGGCCTTAATTTCATTCATTCTTTGAATTTCTGCTCTAATTGAATTTGTCTTGTCTGCTTCCTGTTGTCGCATAGTTTCAAGGCACTTTTTGAATTCTTCATCGTTCTTTGCCAGCATGGCATGCATTTCTCCAATATTCTTTTCCATGTTGAGTTTATTTTGGGCCTTAATTTCGTTCATACTTTGAATTTTTGCTTCAATTACTTTTCGTTCCTCAGCCTCACGTTGTTGCATAGCTCTAATACTCTTTTCAAATTCAGCTTCGTTTGCAGCTAATTGTGTTTGCAATGCCTTAATATTATTCTCAGTACTATCTTTCGTGGAAGCTTCAAAAAGTTTTAAGGTTTGGATTTGTGCTTCAAAATCACTCGTTTTCTCTGCTTTATGTTGATCCATTGCCGCAATATTTCTTTCCATATTATGTTTGGCCTGGGCTGCAATTTCTTCAAGTTTTTTAATTTCGGCTTCAATTTCACTTTTTTTCTTAGCTTCAAATTGCTGCATAGATTCAATATCTTTCTCTAATTCTTCTTTTCGAATAGCTAATGCTTTTTGCATTTCCTCAATGTTCTTGTCAATGTTGTGTTTTATCTCGTCCCTCTGTTGTTCCAAGGCTTTAATATTTTTTTCAATACTATCCTGCATTCCAGATGTAGTTACTTTCATGTTTTTAATTTGTGTGTCAAATTGAAGCTTTTCACCGGCCTCATATTTTTGCATTTCGTCAATTTTTTTTTCGAATTCGGCTTTACTAATAGCCAACTGGTTTTGCAGTGTTTGAACAATCTTCTCAATATTCACTTTCTTCTGAGCTTCAACTTCTTTCATTGTTTGAATAGCAGCTTCAACTTCATTTTTCTTCTCAGTTTCGAATTTTTGTATCGACTCAATATTCTTTTCAAACTGAGCTTTATTTAGGGCAAATGCGTTTTCTATGGCTACAATATTCTTCGCAATATCATATTTCTTTTGCGCCTCAATTTCTTTAATTTTTTGAATTTCATCTTCAATTTCAGTTCTCTTTTCAGTTTTATATTGTTCCATAGCTTCAACATTCCTCTCTAATTGAGCCATATTCATGGCTAATGAGTTTGGCATTGCCTCCACATAGTTCTCTATTTGATCTTGATTTATAACCAAGATGTTTTGTAATGCGTCAATATTTTTCTTGATATTTTCTTTCATCTGAATCTCAGTTGCTTTCAATCCTTGAATTTCAGCTTCGATTTCTTTTTTTTTCTCAGTCTCGTATTGTTGCATTTCCTGAATATTTTTCTCGAATTCGAGTTTATTCATAGCTAACGTATGTTTTAATGCTTCAATATTATTTTCAATAGTGCCTTTCATCTGAGCCTCAACATTTTTCATGCTTTGAATTTCAGCGTCAACTTCACATTTTTTATTTTCTTCAATTTGTTTCATACATTTAAAGTTCTCTTCCATTTCCTTTTTAATCTCGGCTAACTTTTTTGTCAATGCTTTAATGTTTTCTTCCATACTTTTTTTCTTTCTATTCTGACATAGGCTCATCTTTTCAATTACTTTTTCAATTTTAGTTTGTTTCTCGGCTTTGGTTTCTTTCATCCATTGCATGTTTTTCTTAAAGTCTTTCTTATTAATTTCCAAAGAGTCTTGCATTGCTTCAATGTTATCAACTATCTTGATTTTTGCCTGAGCCCTTTTCTTTTTGATGTTTTTAATTTCAGCTTTTATTGTATTAATTTTTTCAGCCTTGAATTTTTCCACTGCTTTGATAAATTCCTCGTGTTCGGCCGTTTTCTTAGCTAACTTGCTTTCCAAAGATTCAAGCTTTTGCACTATTTTGATTTTTATTTCGGCTTCAGTTTCTTTCAGTTTTTTCATTTTAGCTTCAAATTCTTCGTTTTTCTCAGCTTCGCGTTTTTTCATTGCTTCAATATCCTTCTCTATAGCAATTGCCTGCTGCGCTTCGTATTGTTGCATACTTACAATCCTGTCTTCGGCTTCTTCTTCATCTGCTTCTACTTTTTTTTTCATTTCTATTATGTTCATTTTAATTTCATTTATTTTCCGAATCTCATTTTCCTTAATGTTCTGGATATCCATGTCAATTTCATTTCTCATCGCAGTTTCTTTTAGTTTCATTGCCTTAATGTTTTTTTCTGTTTCTTCTTTAGTGACAGCTAACTTGTTTTGCAAATATTTTATATTTTCCTCTAGATCAAATTTCGCACGAGTGTCTGTTTCTCGCAATCTTTGAATATCAGCTTCAATATGACTTAGTTTCTCAGCTTCGAACTGTTTGATGGCTTGAATACTTTTTTCGAGTTCTTCTTTATTTTTATGCATTAACTCGAAATTTTTCGCCATCTCGGTTTCCTTCCGGGCCTCCTCTTCTTCTAAATGTTTGATTTCAGCTTCAATTTCACTCTTTCTCTCAGCCTGATGTTGCTCCATGGCACGAATCTTTTTATCAAATTCATCTTTTGCCTTGTTTAAGGTATTTAACCTTTTCTCGTTGTCCTTTTCCATTTTTCTTTTCTCCACCGCCTCGATGTCCTTCATTTTTTGGATTTTCCTATCAAAATCTTGTATTTTCTCTTTTTCGGTTTTTTCCATAGCCTTATAGCTATTTTCCATTTTTCTTTGAATCTCAGCGAATGCTGTACGCTTCGCCGTGAGGTTACTATCTATCTTTGCTTTCATTTTCGACTCGACATCGTGCAGCTTTTGTATTACCTCGTCAATTTTGGCTACTGTCTCAGCTTCTTCTACCTTCATTCTTTTAATATTCTTCTCAAATTGGTCTTTTTTCATAGCCAGTGTATTTTTCTTTGCTTCAATATTCTTTTTAACATTAGTTTCCACCCTAGCTTCTACATCTTTCATGTGTAGAATTTCGCGGTTAATTTTATCTTTTTCGTCATCCTCGCGTTGTTTCGCGGCTTGAACATTCTGCTTAGTTTTCTCTTTAGCCGCATCTAACATGCTTGTCATTTCTTCAATACTTTTATTCATTTCAGTTTTCGCTCGCTCTTCCTTTCTCTCCCATTTTTTAATTTCTTCATCCATTCTAGCTTTCCTTCCAGCGATCTGTCTATTTATTTCATCGATATTATTTTTAATTTTATCAATTTTTCTTGATAGTATTGTCGACTTACTTTCTGCAGTTTCGTCTATTTGAAGTTCTTTTTTCTGCATCATGGCGAAAATTTTCCTCAATAATTTCTTATCTCTTTCTATCCTAGCTACTATACCGTTTACTCGTTCCGAGTACCTCGTTGTTTGTAATTCTTTCTCCTTTTTATTGACTTTAGATTTATATTTAATAACTTGTTTCTTCAAAGCTTCTACTTGCGGACTGTGCCTCGGTTTATATTGCCTTTTTTTGACTGGTGTATTCATGTCCTGCGAACAAGCAATAAACCTTGTTAGAAATACAGTTTGTCATTATTTTGCATTTATACATGGTTCCAAGTTTCATAGCGTAAAAATGCGTTCTACGCATTTTTTTTATTCCTCTATTAAATTACTGACAAGATGATGATATTGTTAAGTTTAAAAAAGGACTGTTGACTTAATTACTGAACAAACAGCTTCTGTCAGAATATTAATGGGAGTAAAAAACTGATGATTGTACGGTGTTTATAGGTCCTGAAGATAACGGGCCGGTCAATACACTTCCGGCTGGGAGGCGGGTGTTTCGGCACCATGAGCCTGAAGCGAATCCAAGTAGACGAAGACCTGACCGATGAAGAGGTGGTCGCCAAGTCTTACCCTATAGGTAAGTTGGCATGCCTGGGTCACGAAAACACGGCTTTGAAAGTCCTATAAGCTCTTTGTACCCAATATACTCCCATTCAAATTTTGACAAGCAGTAGCTTTACAGACTGGAACGGCTAACATAAAAACGGTTACCATATCCCTTCCACCGTTTTTGTACTTAAAACCAAATATTAACTGTCAGGACAAAAGTTATTGCAATTCATAACCGATACGTTAGTACAATACAGACAGATAATTTATAATAAATTAAGTAATTTTAATGAATTACTCAAAACAGCGAAATATTTGAAACCTATCCTCAACGTTGCCAACTTTGGCAACCTTTATGAACTTGGAGGGTTGATGATGTTGATGATTTAATTCTGTAACTACATACGTATTGCAGTCGCAAATCATATTTTCATTAACATACAACGTAGCACTGGCCTGCGAATTGCAAAAAAAACGTAAGAAAATTTGAATTTCGCGGGTGACCCTGGAGTATCAGCCTTAATAAGATGATATCTGTTTAGGAAGTACCCACAAAGTCCGCGTCCTATGCTACAACCTGTCTGACTACGTGTACTCGGTATCGGACCAGCCTGATGTGGTCTCCGAGAAGTACTTCAACTTCGAACAGCTCAGGAGCGGCCAACTGGTGGACGCTACGGTGAAGACTGTGGCAGAGAAACATGTGTTGCTCAATGTGGGGAGAATTGCAGGTAAACAACATTATTTATTTATGTTTTTTTTTGTAGTATTTCATCTGACTGGTGTCCACGACACATGCCTCGTTGCTTAGTGTGGCACTAGATGGCGCTGTGTGTAAAGTTAGCCTAGCCTTTTCCCAACTACGTTGGGGTCGGCTTCCAGTCTAACCGGGTGCAGCATTCTACATATACGGGGTGAAAACAAACTTATCATGAAGCTGTCAACCAAGCATTCTGTATATCAAACTAAGTAACTTTACGCTAAAAATGTTATTGGGAAACAACTTTTTTTTTTGCGGTGATTAATCATGTTTTGTGGTAGAACTCAATGTAACGTAACGCACTTAAAACATTGTGCTGATGGACACATTTAATAGTAAACAGTTATGGAGCTTTTTAAGTAAAGTTATGATCTTAATAACTAGTATTTGAAAAAAAGTTGGAACTTTGAAATCTTTGTTATAAAAAGGTTCCCAGGTATTTGTGCCCGGTTGATGGCAATAGGCTCGCTCCCTTTTATATGGGAGTATAACATAAATGTGGATGTACACTTAGGTACACTTCTGCCTAACCGTTCAGGGATTACAGCCATGATTTTATTTTATGTAAAAATCTTATCACCTTTTGTTAAAGTTGGCATTCTAATCTATACTAAAGGGTGTAAAACACCTCTTCACGAAGCTGAAAGGCACTTGTTCTCCCCATCATTGCGATCATTTTTTTGTTCTACACCATACCTGGGAACCTTCTAGTTACGGAGATATGAGGGGTCAAAGTTACAACTTTTTGATAACTTTTTTTTTAAATACAAGTTTTTTTTGTAAGATTTTGGCTTTTAACACCTCCACGACTCCCGTACTATTCAAACGATCCATC
Organism: Xestia ashworthii; assembly: GCA_950022955.1. Taxonomy (NCBI): domain Eukaryota; kingdom Metazoa; phylum Arthropoda; class Insecta; order Lepidoptera; family Noctuidae; genus Xestia; species Xestia ashworthii. The sequence continues at coordinate 1,946,102 of OX465566.1, read as the reverse complement.
AGCACAATGTTTTAAGTGCGTTACATTGAGTTCTACCACAAAACATGATTTATAACCTCAAAAAAAAAAGTTGTTTCCCAGCAATAATTTTTGCGTAAAGTTACTTAGTTTGATGTACAGAATGCTTAGTTAACGGCTTTGTGATGAGGTGGTTTACACCCTGTATACTAGCTGACCCGCGCAACTTCGTCTGCGTGAAGAACCGGTCGACCGATTTTGTGCAAACTTCACATAAACCATGTACTAAATAGTCCGAACAAAGCCTAAACATTTGGTTTGGATAGGTGAGCCCGTTCTTGAGTTATAAAATTACAACGAAAAGTGGCATTGATTTTCATATGTATTGATTGATTTAATATTATAAAGCTCAGGAACTACTGATTGAAATTGAAAAAATCTTTTTGTGTTGGATAGTCCATTTATTGAGGAAGGTTATAAGCTATATAACATCACGCTACAACCAATAGGAGCGGAGCATAAATGAAAATTGTTGCAAAAACGGGGAATATTTATTCCTTTTGTGGGCTCTTACTATTTTACGTGCCGCAGACGAAGTTGCGTGGGTCAGCTAGTTTTGTATAAAACCGCAGAGTTTTGGTATTTTTCGAGCTACAGCAAATAATATCTCTTGTTTACTTTTAAAAAGCTGTTAGTTAGATATGGAAATAGGTCAGACGTGGTTGCCTTTATGAACTATTGTTAACTGGTTTGTTATAATCTTTTTAGGTTACGTATCGCAAGCGCACCTGTTTGACTCTGGGATCCTGGCCGACAGCAAAACTACCACTTCGAATCCGAAGAAAAAGTATAAGGTAAGTGAGCTTTCTGCTAATCTTATATTAAGGTGAAAGCGTCAAGGTAGCCCGAGAAATTCAAATTTTCTTACGTTTTTTTGCAATTTGCAGACCAGTGCTAGTTCGTATGTTGATGAAAATATAGTTCGCGACTGTAAGACGTATGTAGTCTGTTACAGAATTATAATCATCAAAATCATCAATACAACCCTCGCAAGTTCGTAAAGGTCGAGGAACGTTTTGTTCAAGGTCAAAAACGTGTCGACCGACGCGGCGGAGGACGTTTTATAATATGTAATATGAGGTTTTAACTATGTACACAGTCTTTCTATTAGTTAGTTGGTTAGTTAAAATTAATGTTAATTTAGTTAAACCACAGTTAATTTAGATAAGACTAACGATGTAGTTGTTATAATGAATTGGTTTGTTTATTTTGTAACCATGACTAAAGATATTAAAAATCATTCTATGGAAATGTAATTATTAATATTTCGAGTTCTGCGTAAATATCCCTATCAGTTATGTTTTACACTTTGAACCCATTTACTTTATCTGATTTCAATTCCTGTTGTGGAGTATTTAGTATTTGTTTTAAATTAACTATAAGTTCGTGGCTAAATAATAACAGCCGCTCGGGCCGATCTTTAGGTTAAGCCGTGCTTGCCTAGGTTGGTCTGTGGATGGGTGACCACCCTTACATACCGAGTTTCCTCCGTGCCTCGGAAAGCACGTTAAGTTCATGGTCCCGGCTGTCATTTGTCCATCTTTGGCAGTCGTTACAGGTAGTCAGTGGCACAAAATGTCTGACTACCAGTCTTACCGAGTGGTATCGTATTACCCAATATTAACTGGGTTGTGGAGGTCAGATAGGCAGTCGCTCCATGTAAAATACTGGTATTCAGCTGCATCCGGTTAGACTGGAAGCCGACCCCAACATAGTTGGGAAAAGGCTAGGCTTATAATGATAACACTGAAGTAAACAAACTATATAAGAAAGAAAAAACAAGTTGTACTGAACAAGAAATAAACGTAGAACAGTTATTATGTCAAGGATTTTATCCAATTGCAACAAGGTTTAATTTTAATTGACATCCAGATATATTGGAACAGTCTAATTGTTCTCATTATTTGTTCTGTTGTCCTCATTGAGTTATTTAGTTAGATTAGGGTAGCTACACCATAAAACAATAATTTCAAGACACCAATCTCTAAAAAAAACGTTATTTTGGGCTTGAAAACCCGATTTATTTTCAAATAATTGCCAAATTAGATTTTTAGTTGTCAATATAAGTTGACTCATTGAGTTGACTAAACAGTGACGTCACAGCGTGCCATACGAACTCTATGAGAGAACCGCGTTTTGACAGCTCTTTAAAAGTATGTCAATTGATTGATGTGTCATCTACCTTTTTATTGAAGTTATTTTTAACGAACCTAAAGATCGACCGCAGCGGCTGTTATTAGTTAACCACGAGCTCCTCTTTATTAACCCCCGACGCAAAAACGACGGGGTGTTATAAATTTGATGTGTCTGTGGCATCATACTGCCGAACGGATGAACCGATTTTGATTTTGTTTTTTTTTGGTTAAAAGGTGAATTAGTCGGGAGTGTTCTTAGCTATGTTTGATGAAAATCGGTCCAAGATGGCCGTCGCCACAAAATGCGAATTACTTACATATGTTTTTACAACTCAATAGAGTAATGTACGCTATATTGAAAGGGAATAAGGAATACTAACTAACGAAATGAGATTAGGGAAATGGAGACTACTAGTACTTCACGAATTAAATGTAATATAGTACTTCACGAATATAGTATATCAACTATCTGGTGTCCAAAACACAAGCCTCGTTGCTTAGTGTGGCACTAGATGGCGTTGTGTGTAATGTCGAGCGATATTTATTTATATTAATTATTGTGTCGGGGTTTTATTAAATTTTTAATTTAATTTTACTTGTTACCAATATTTATCTATTTATCTAAACTTCATGTACAATAGTGGTACATAGGCGGACATAATGCCACAAGGCATTCTCTACCAGTCAACCTTAGTGTTGACTAAATGGACCGAGGATGTAAGAAAATCTTATTGAACTAAAAAAAAAACAAAAAAAAAATATGCATCATTCATTCATTCATTCATCTTTTTACAGGTCGGGCAGGCAGTGAAAGCTCGCGTGTTGGCCGTGGACCCTGGCAGGCAGACGCTATTCCTGACGCTGAAGCCATCGCTCCTGTCTCCAGACCTGCAAGTTCTGAGCAGCTACGAGGAAGCTGTCATCGGGAAGACATATACTGGAGTTATTAAGGTACAGTTGTACTTCTTACTACAAAGGAAGCCGAAAGGCACTTGTTCTCCCCGTCATTGCGATCATTTCTTTGTTCTACTTCTACACCATACCTGACCCCGTATTCACAACGTTTCGATTCGGGAAGTGGTATGTCTATCTCGCACGTTTTCGTTATGGCAAAAAAGGATAGACATACGACTTGTCGATTCGAAATTCATTTGGAGCGTTTGTGAATACGGGGCTGGGAACCTTTTAGTTGTTTTTTTAATGTAAGATTTTTACTTTAAACTCCTCCTCGACCTCTGTACTATTCATCCATCAGCACATTGTTTTGAGTGCGTTACATTGCATTCTACCAAAAACATGATTTCTCACCCCAAAAAAAGTTGTTTCCCAGCAATAATTTGTGCATAAAGTTACTTAGTTCGATGTACAGAATGCTTGGTTGACGGCTTCGTGATGAGGTGATTTATACCCTGTATATTCTGATCATCCCGATTCTTATATTAACGTGTCTGTCTGGCGTTTGTCGCCTAAACGGCTGAATAGATTTCAATGAAATGTAGCACATAGGCAGACGATTACCTGGATTAGGCTTTAGGATATTTTTATAGCTGCAGTAGGTTCCTGTGGGATATTTTTCGATCTCCACACAATTATAATAATTTAGAAAGTATGTACTTGTCTCATAACCTAAATCGTTTCTATTATTTTATTTCAGACCATAAGGGACTACATTTTAGTCTCATTTTTCAACAACGTGACGGCGTATATTCCGCGAATATTTATCAGTAAGGAGCCCCTTGAGAACATTGCACAGGCTTTCCACGTCGGACAAATTGTAAGTACCTATGTTAAGGTTCTAAGTAACGCCGGTTTTTTACCGTAGTTAGAACCATGTCGTATTATCTGTCAGCGCTTACTGAGCAACAGAATCTAGAGATTTTATTTGATAATAAGTTGAAAATAGCGTGCAACAAAAAATATGGCACGTTTGCTTGAGCTATTTTAAACTCTATGTCATTCATGGTTCTGTTCAAAATATAGCGTTGTGTATATGTTATTACAAAGGATTTGTTTTCAGGTAAATTGTACGATATTGCGACTGAATGCAGAGGAAAAGAAAATGTCGGGCAGTTTTATAACGCAGCCATTCACACCGACTGTGAGTACTACTCACTAGCTGATATTATAAAAATATTATTTTCGCCGTTTTTGCAACATCTTTCATTGGTGCACCGCTCCTATTGATCGTAGCGTGATGTTATAGAGCAAATAAAATTCCTAGATAAATGGGCTATCCACACTAGAATAATTTTTCAATTCGAATCGATGGTTCCTGAGATTAACGCGTTGAACCAAACAAATTCTTGAGCTTTATAATATTAGTATAAATGTACCCGTATTTCAATACCCAATTAAAAATTACATTAACTATTGCTACTTTATAAACATGTAGTGTAGGTTGATTTTTAAATGGCCGTCCAATGGAGATTTAACTTTGTCATGACATTAACTTTAAGGTTCCCAAACTTGATAATAATCCGAGATCAACTGCATCTCTTTTTTATTCTAATTTCAATTCCAAAAACCTCTATTGTTATACAGACTAAACAAGAGAAGTTTAACAAACGCAAAGCAACACAAGACGGCGAAGTATCAAATGAAAAAACTAGTATTGACCAAACAAAAGTCAGGAAGAAGAAACAATCAACAGAAGAACCCACAGAAGAATCAAACAAAGGTGACCATGACAGTACAAGAAAAATGAAGAAGTTAAAACAAGAGCAAACAGAAGAAGTTATAGAAGAAGAAGTAAGCAAAAAAGATAAAAAGAAGAAAGCTAAACAGAATATAGAACAACAACAAAAGATAGACTCAGAAGAAGAAGAACCAACAGTAAAAGAAAAAAGAAATAAAAAGAAAGAAAGAAAAGAATCAAAATCAGAAGAAAGCGATGCTATAGACACGGACTTAGACTTAGAAACGGTAATCGATCCACAAGACGCGGTAATGATCGACATGAGCGAATGCACAACCCGAAAACATTACGCGAAAAAGGTCACATCTCTACTTAAATCCATAAACAATAGAACTAAACGCGTAGCTAAGATAGACAGAAAAATAGCCAAACTAGAAGACAAGGGATTGGACGCGAGGACCAAACTATTCCATACAGCGATGCAAACCGACAGAATTTTAGTCAAAGAACGAATAGCAAGGCTAATGGAAGCTTTGGATGTAGCGCAAGCGAAGTTAAAAGAGTTTGGAGTAGAGATAAAGGAAGAGTTTAAGAAGGAGAAGAAGTCGGATGTAAAGGCAGATAAAGTAAGAGCGAAGGAGAAAACGAGAGATAAGCTAGATCTGAAGGTTGCAGAAAGTTTAGAACCAGCGTTAGAAGCGCCCAGTGCTCAGGACTTCTGGTCTGCAGGTGTCGACAGTTTGACGAAGACTGTGCAAGATGAAGAAGAAAGTAGTAGTGAGGATGAGGTCAGTGTACTCTTGCTTCTGTTTTTTTTTGTCTAGTGGTTGTAAGCGTGACTTATGAGTAAAGGGATCGATGCTTGGGTGGAGTGGATATTGATTTGTTTTGGCTAAGCTGTTGAAAGTTATTTTTACTTTTGCATTTATGTTTTTAGAGTTAACTTTTAAATGATCATCATATTTCCCAACTAAGTTAGGGTTGGCTTCCAGTCTAACCTATCTGACCTCCACTACCCAGTTAGTACTGGGTTATACGATACTTCTTGGTAAGACGGGTTGTCAGACCTTTTGGGCCACTGCCTACCTGTAACGACTGTTAACTTTTAAATGATTTGAACAGTTAATATTCCCTATTTAACACCTTCAGGTGTTATTTACATTTTTTTGTTGTGTTGGTCAGTAAATTAACGATTTTAAGATTTTTATCAATCACACATTTAAAAAACATTAAAAGTTAACTAATTTAAGCCTTGCCTTGCTTAGTATGGCACTAGATGGCGCTGTGTGTAATGTCCAGCGATATTTAACTCATCAATTTAACAGGAAATAGACCAGCCAAAGAAGAAACGCAAGAAGTTATCCGTAGCCGAGAAGCTAGCCAAAGTGCGGGAGGAAGAGGACCGAGTGAGGGAGATGGAGCGACGTGCGACAGAGAACGAGAACCAGCCGCAGTCCAGCGAGCAGTTCGAGCGAGCCTTACTAGCGAACCCTAACTCTAGTCAGCTGTGGATCGCTTACATGGCCTTCTATCTTCAGGTATACTATCCTACCAGCTTATTCATTTGTTCTCCACTGATCATTTGTCAACACGCATGCAACGCACCATCCTTCAGCATAATGTTTTAAGTGCGTTACATTGAGTTCTACCACAAAACATGATTTATAACCTCAAAAAAAAAAGTAGTTTCCCAGCAATAATTTTTGCGTAAAGTTACTTAGTTTGATGTACAGACTGCTTGGTTAACGGCTTTGTGATGAGGTGGTTTACACCCTGTATATGCTAGCCACTTGAGAGCACATGAAAGCTCTCGACAACCACCCTTGAAAGCCATCGAATGCAGTCGCTTTGCCCGAAATCAGCTAGACGGCATCATCATTAATAAAGAAGTAAAATTTGTTTGTAAATTTGTATGTAGGGCGTAATCTCCGAAACTAATGATCTAATTCCAAAAAAAAATTACCGATGTAAAGCTACATTATTCGTGGGTCCTTTATGATATAAATTATATTCCTATCATGCATATTGGCTGAGCTATCGCATTTTTTGCAGACGAAGTGGTAGTATTAATAGTGCTTTCCGAGGCACGGAGGGAACTCGGTACATCCACGGACCGACTTCAGCAAGCACCTTTTAATACCCTGTACATGTATTGATATCTTACTTTCTTCTGTTCGGGCAGGCTACCGAGGTTGAAAAGGCCCGTAAGATTGGTCGGAATGCTCTGGCCACCATATCGTTCCGAGAGCCACTTGAGAAGTTCAACACGCAGGTCGCTTTGCTCAGCATCGAGTGCCGGTTCGGTACCAAGGTCAGTCATCTGGAATTAAAACAACATAATAATATTATTATTTATTGACATAGTTTTGACCCGCTCCCACATGACTCCTAGTAAAGTACTACTAATATGTTGGTGTATCCTAGTAAAGTACTACTAATATAGGGTGTAAAACACCTCTTCACGAAGCCGAAAAGCACTTGTTCTCCTCATCATTGCGATCATTTTTTTGTTCTACACCATACCTGGGAACCTTCTAGTTACTGAGATATGGGGGGTCAAAGTTACACCTTATTGACAAGTTTTTTTTTCAAATACAAGTTTTTTTGCAAGATTTTCACTTTTAACACCTCCACGACCCCCATATTGTTCAATCCATTCATCAGCACAATGTTTAAAGTGCGTTAGATTGACTTCTACCACAAAACATGATTTATAACCTCAAAAAAAAAGTTGTTTCCCAGCAATAATTTTTGCGTAAAGTTACTTAGTTTGATGTACAGAATGCTTGGTTAACGGCTTTGTGATGAGGTGGTTTACACCCTGTATGTTGAAATGTTTACCAAGCAAAATACAAACCTATTTTCTCGTGTAATGACTAAGGCATGACGACAGTATCAAATAATTGCAAATCTATTTAGTCCGTCAGTTAGAGTCATCAAAACTCGGGAGTTTTAGCGGAATTTTTAGCGATTTCTGACGTCACGAGCCCTCAGGCTCGTGACGTCAGAAATCGCTAAAAATTATACCAAGGCGTGACGTATTGAGAATTTTAAAAGCGTCGTATTTTCGTCAATTTTGGTTTATGTAACAAAAGAAAAATTGACAAATATTTGTTGATAATCTAACTGACAGACTAATTCTTGTTTTTCTGTCGTCTACCATATTGCATGATGTCATGATATAGGCGTTATGTTTTGTTATCATTATTTGTTAATTTAAGGAACTTTTAAGCTCGTCTGCTGTACAACGTAAATACATTAAAATGTGGTTTAACTATCAAATACGAAGGTTAGCGACATTCGCACGCAACTTTCTGACGGAATAAACTTCACCTGTCTAGCTTTTCTCAACTATGTTGAGGTCGTATTCTAGTACTGGGTAATACGATACCCCTTGGTAAGACAGGTTGTCAGACTTTTAGGGCCACTGACAACCTGTAACGACTGTCAAAGAACTACAAATGACAGCCGGGACCAACACCTTAACGTGTTTTCCGAGGCGCGGAGAAAACTCGGTATGTTAGGGTGGTCACCCATCCACAGACCAACCTAGGCAAGCACGGCTTAACCCTGAGCGGCTGTTATTATTTAGCCACGAGCGTGTAAAAGAATAAATAAATCGTCGACGCGGTGCATAAAAAACAAATGCAGGAACATGAAACCTCGAACGTGGCTTATCGGTTGCACTACTAAAAGCAAACAGGTTTCAACTTGCAAACTATACCACTTATATACCACATACTGTTCTCCGAAACACTTCACAGTAGCAAGGAGTTGATACTTTAAGTACTTTATAGACTTGTGTCCCCAAATCCGGTTACATTGCTATAAACAATATTTTAGTCTCAATACTGGTTATGTTAATTTTCTACCATTAAACCAGACATGGTTTGTATTGGTACCCACATTCGCTAAAACAGCACTGCTTAATCACTACTAAACAAAATCAGTAAAAATGTAGGTACATGAAAAACATTTACTTTAGCCATCTATCAGTAAGGATACGCAATGTTTTGAATCTGAGTTCTTGCTATTGGGCGCTCATTAGACAGCCGGTTCTAGTCAACGTATACTATACAGGTTGCTTCGTTTTTTTTGTATTTTGGTATTTGTGTTTTGTGGGATTTCTTCCATGGTCTTGTTATTCAATTGTTTAAGCAGTTGTAATAGAATTTTTTATAAATTATAAATACATCAGTGTCAGGCAGGATGCATGTTGATTTAAATATTATTCTGGCTTTACTAAGTTATAATAATTAAAATTAAAATCATAAATATAACTCTATAGGTCCCATTGAATGACACTTTTCATGAAATCTTAAATTGCAAAATATTAAAAAAAAAGAAATTTCGCGGGCTACCCTGGCGATCCACCTTAAATGTACTTATAGTAGAAAAGATCTCGATGGTTTTTATGTCCTAAAAACCATTTGAAGCAGAAGCTGGTCGCGTTATTCAGTGTATGCAAAACTCATTAGCTTAATTGGATTCCAAAAGTACCATAAACTCTAATTAAAGTCCCTCTCATAGAGAGGAGGCCTGTCCCAGCAGTGGGAACATTAATAGGCCGATGATGATGATGAAAGTACATTGTTTCTGTTTTGTCTAAGTAAATGGTAGTATCGATTGAACTCTATTTACCCAACTGCAGAAAAAAAGGTGTATGTAATACGAGAATGGAGATGATCAATATTTATTTCAAATAAATCACGGGCACTTTTGAACTGTGAATCTCAAGTCATTCGTCAGTCGAAACAAGAAAGACGAATGCGATACGCCATCCGTTTCGCATTAGAAGAAGAACACAAGAAACTCCATGGACACTTTTAGAAATGAAATCCTTGACAATTTAAAAGTGCCTGTAAATGGTTATTCTTCGATATACCTACTCGTACTTAAAAATCAAGTGGCGCATGTATGGAGTATTCTCAGGACATGATTTGTTATTGTAATCAGTCTATTCAAAGTAAAGGTTTCATTTTTTGCCATTAATACAATGCATTTAATATGTTAACGTACTTAATTGAAAATTATTAAGCAGTTGTGCTGTTCTAACTTCGATAAAAATTTATTTTATTTATTTATTTATTTATTTACCAGAAAACAAACGGTCACACTGTTTTCATATTCTAAATCTAAACATTTACATAAACAGACCTATAGTTTCCTTAATGTAACAATATACAATAGCATGACAGCTTAAAATTATTACAAGAACAAGCAAAAATTGGAGAAGAAGTTAATAATACGGATAAAATGTTTGATTACATTTATCAGTCAAAACCTTTTTTAATGGAATTTATTGTGCAACAGAAAACATCAATATCAGACAATCTGTCGTTTTCATTATAAAGTTTACATGCACGCCTTATGAACATGTTTTTACAGTAGGATGTTTTACTTTTGGGGATACAAAATAAATGTTTTTTACGACATCGACGCTCATGTCCTCGGGGCACTCTGAGTAATATGTTATGCAGAAGTAAGGGGACATCCAAAACATTATTGATAATTTTATATAATAAGACCACGGTAAAAAAAATAATAATATTTCATGCCAGCCGTTCAAGGTTTCGTTGTTGAATTTTGATGAAGTGTCAAATGTGATCTTTTAATGTGGCCTTATTAAAGGTACATAACGTTTTTATTTTTGTCATGGTTTTTTTTAAAGCACATTTCATTCTCTTTTTCTTCATTAGTTAATAGGCTTGTTTCCACCACCAATAAATTGCAAATCTATTTAGTCCGCCAATTAGAGTATTGGAAAATAATGGACACGTAGGTATTTTTTGTTTTTGTAAATCAACGAATATTGACAAAGATAAATGCATCAAAACTCGGGAGTGGGGGCTCGTGACGTCACTGTTCGGTATCAACTCACTAAGAATGATACCGAACAGTGACGTATTGGGAATTTTTAAAGCGTCGTATCTTCGTCAATTTAGGTTTATGTGACAAAAGAAAAAATACGGGTCAAATATTTTTTGATAATCTAAGTGACGGACTAATTAGATTTTTTCAGTTAACAAGCCTATTGCACCCCCACGAAACAGGGCCAAGCAGATCGCTAGTTTGAAATAAATTCTATGAGTTAGAGGTTTTAATTAAAAAATACATACTAATTTATCAACAATGATGTAATCTACTTACAAACGTTTTTAGACACTTGACCCCGCTACATATGGAGCGATAATAATAGTATATATTTTGCATTATTTTAAAGATATGGCAATTGCAGTCACAGTACCTACTCGTTTATTTAATCTATAATACCTACAAAATTCTTGTAAAAAGATAATTTAATAGGCTGATTTAATATTCAGATAAGACCTTACATGCTTTTGGTGATAACGTGGAGAAAAAGACTATCTAACTATTTATTATTTTATTTTTCGTTGGTTACTTATAAAACCTCTATGACAAACGGACAAGAACTTGAAATTATAAAGGTATCATTTTTCTATGGAGCCAGGATTCGTTAAAAAAAATGCTTGCCCTATATTTTGACCGTGTACGTATTGTAGGTAACTTTTGTATAGAACAGCAGACTTTTTTATAACCTAACTGAATGTATTGAAAACATTGCGTGACGATGGAACTATTCCACTATGTATCAAAACAAAATTGTTTTTGTAATTTCAAAATAGACATTTTATTTATACTTTCCTTAGCAAAGTAGAGTTTGCCTTGGTTACCTTATTGTTTCATTTATTATTGTATCCTCCTCAAAATCTAAATAAGTAAATAATAAATAAATAACCTCCACGTTTAAAATGTATGTATAAGACACGCGGTTTTCAAAACAACAAAACTGCGACGGACACAAATCTAAAAATAGCCTTGTCTGACGGACGAACTGTTGCACAACTTTAAATTATTATTCACCTTTAATTTTTACGAAACGTCGTCGATTATTCACATCAGTATATGAAAGTTATTTAATCACATCACTAGATCACCGTCACTGTTACTATAACCATGGTATAGCTAAAAACTTTTTATCAAAACACAAAGAGGTTATGTTTTATAATAAAATTGGCGCCTGTTTGCCGCGCTCGCTGTTCACAGACTACAGACTAAACTTCGCCTCATATCGATTGCCGGCCGGCACGCCTACAACCAGATATATAACCTATATGTATTAAACTGTACAACCTATAGGGACGAACCTATTACTTATGTACTTGTAGTTTTCCTACACTTGGGATTATTGTGTTTAAGGTGACACTAGTCGATAGTTTTTCCATAAAACTTTCGGGAGAGAATTACTCCACTGATTGACACTGTACATGCAAAGTAAAACATGATTTTGTTTTGTTTAATTATTAAATTTTGTCTGTGCGGAAACAGAATAGTAAAATAAAAAATCATTAAAAAGTTACAAGCCACCAAAGATTCGTTTTTATTGCCAATTTTAACGCAACTGTGGGCGTAAATTAGTAATAAAAGAGGTGTCAAATTTCCAAAACGAAGTCGGTACCGACGAAGCATAAATATCAAAGAATTCAATAAATTTTATCTGTAATTGATAAATGCAGTGGTTTTTTCATAAAACTCGATTTTCCAAAGACCTTTTCGTAATTTATACGCGCATCTTTTACTATGAATAGGGTAGACGACAAAAAAAATCTAATGAGTCCGACCTGTAGATTATAAAAAAATATTTAACCCATATTTTTTATTTTGTTACGAAAATCAAAATTGACGAGTATACGGCGCTTTTAAAATTCCCAATACGCCACGCCTAGGCATAATTATTAGCTAGTTCTGACGTCACGAGCCCCCACTCCCGAGCTTTGATGCGTTTTATCTTTGTCAATATTCATTGATTCACAAAAAACAAAAAATACCTGTCCATTCTTTTTAATAATCTAACTGACGGACTAAATAGATTTGTATTTTTTTTAAACTGTCGTCATGCCTATTATCGTGCTGGTGCATCTCACTGAACTCCAATCTATCGAGTACGATGCCTGGTGAGCCGGCGGCGTGCTTTTTTTGGCCACTCTCACAAGTGAGTTAGAGCCTGCGACTAGTGCAACCTTAATACAGCCAACTGCGTAGTTTTTATCAGGCCCTTAACGTTGTAAAGCTGTGCTTCAAAATTTTACATGAGTCAGTCCTTGAATGTTTGTAAAGTCGACCTCTTAATCAGACTTAAATTCATTAAGGTTGAAATTAACGAAGTGTCACATAGCCAAAGAGGCCTTGTCCCATCATAGCGTTCAAGAGACTTTCAACCTTAAGGTGGAGAAGTAATAAGAATTACGTTTTGTTAAACAATGCATTCTTGTTAGATAATGATTGAGTCAGTATAATTATCGGACTATGTGTGCTCCTCACTGAGTTATTCTCATTTTTTTTATTCAAAACTATTCGTAGCCGAGCTGTAGAAAAGTCGTAATTAATAATACTGTATGAGTTACATTTATACTTTAAAGAAGAAAGCTTTGTTTTTTGTATGTTTATAATGATTAAACTAGGGATGCCTCGATACGCCTTTTTGCCGACACGATACCGATACCGATACTGTTATAAAATATCGCCGATACTGATACGCTTACTGAATTCAAAAGGAAGGTAGAATAAATAAAACACAATTAATTAATAGTTTTAGTAATCAAAATTAACATTTATAAGATTTTTATTTAAGAAACAAAGTATTCTTAAGTTTTGCGGGTAAAAGCGATTTCGCAAGTCTGTTTGAATAAGACCTGCGGTGGAAAATTGTCTCTCAGATGCGACAGAAATCATTTGGAAACTAAAGTACTTCTGCTCCATTTTTTTTCAATTTCGGGTATAAGACGTCATTTTTAAAGCGCGAAATTTTAAAAGTATCGTTGAATCTGCCATAAAAATATCGCCGATACCGATATATCGGCAAACCCGAAGTATCGCCGATATATCGGTATCGGTATCGGATGCATCCCTAGATTAAACTCAAAAACTACTGGATCGCTTTGAAAAAATATTTCACTGTTGGGATGCCACACTATCCCCGGGTGACATAGGCTACTTTTTATCCCTGTATTCCCACGGGAACTTGAACTACGCTGATGAATTCGCGTGACTCTAATAATTAGATATGTCACCGTAAAATACGTGTTTCTCTCTAGCGATATTGTAAACTCTCGAAATATTGTCAACTGAATACACGGAAGTATCTCTGCCCCCATAATCGGGACTTGGGGCACCCCCCCCCCCCCGTTAGGTTAATTAGGTTCCTTTAAACACTGCACTCGGAAATAGGGGCCCTCCGTGTACTACGCTTTTTAGGGGAATATAAAGTGTTTTGAGGTTAGGTTAAATTCCATCGACATTTAGGAATGGTACAGTATCTTTTCATGAGAGTGGTACCACTGGGCAAGAGGGGCCCTCCTTCCCTCCACACCGCGTGATTTGACTACCATCGCATGCATGCAATATAGATATTACAAACTATCCCTCCCCCCTGGATACGTGCCTGTCCCGTGTTGTTTGTCCCGCGCGTCGCAAAATGGGCGGTATTAGGCATATAGCTTCCGACCGAACGGCGACGCGGCCCGGGTTCCCGTCATTCGTAAGTATAATTTTAATCGGGCCTAACGCCCGGTAAACAACTCTGATTGTACAGCTAAAAACAACATTCGTACTCAATGTCATCTAAACTTTTGTCATTGTGTATAAAACCATTTGTATTCTGTTTCACAACTACTGTTTCAATTAAAATAATACAGTAACTCCGGGATTCCCAGAAAGATTTATCTAAAGCTGTTTAGGCATGGTTCGAATTTGAAATAGAATGAAAAATATTGTGCAAATACACCGTACATTCCGAGATACGATATAACCACTCACAATGCTCACAGCAATATTTTGCGTTCCGTTTTAGGCCGCGTTCCGAGATAGGCTGTAACAGCCTGGCCACGGGAAATTCGCCTTAGCGATAAATCGCGCGGTGCGACCGGCGGGGCGTGTAGCGACTGAAACAAACACATAGAAATGTACCGATGAGGCCACGGGGAGCGGCGACCGGCGGCGCGACCGGCGATATGTACCGCGCGAATCGCACCGGCGACTGGCGGGGCGACCGGCGAGTGAAACAAATACATGACTCAGTACGGCGCAGGCCACGGAGTCGGGCGGCAGTCGCGGCGACTAGGGAAGTGAATAAAAATTTTTAGTCGTGGTCGCAGCGATTCCGCGAATATAATATGAACACCGAGTTATTTATATCGGAAGTTTTAGCACGGCCACCTATTTGGAAGTCTGGCCACCCACACCATAAATATAAACATGTGGTGAAGAGATTGTGGGAAGAAATTAAAATGAAATTTCCAGATTCCTCGATGCCTATTCAAGTAATGAACTCCACAATCTCTTCCAAATATTAAGTCTTGTACCAAAAAACGATTACTTTCTAAGCAATATCGCGATAACTTTGATAAAGACATTTCGGACTTCCTTACTGGTCGCGGCGGCGAACGCGTCTGCCCGTGGCCTGCAAACGCCGCCGCAATCGCCGCCGCCGTCGCCGCCGCCGCCGCCCCCGCCGCCGCCGATCCCCGTGGCCAGGCCGTAAACGCTTTGAGCGTCCATAAACCCGTTCCGAGTTACTGTGAGCGCGATCACAAGCGCGATATCGATGTTTCTTGAGTCGTCATAGATGACGTCATGACACGCGCCATCTTGCGATTACACCGACCATGTCCCAAAGAAATATCACCGTGAGCGCTGTCAAATGACCTAATGACAGATCTTAGCTGTCATAATCGTGAAATCTATATCGGAACGCAAAATATTGCTGTGAGCGCTGTGAGTGATTATTTCGTATCTCGGAATGGACCCTTAGTTTTCACGATTATGACAGCTAAGATCTGTCATTAGGTCATTTGACAGCGCTCACGGTGATATTTCTTTGGGGCATGGTCGGTGTAATCTCAAGATGGCGCGTGTCATGACGTCATCTATGACGACTCAAGGAACATCGATATCGCGCTTATGATCGCGCTCACGGTATCTCGGAACGGGTTTATGGACGCTCATAGCGTTTACAGTCTATCTCGGAACGCACTGACATATTGAAATGTCAGATTATTTCCGCTGCTCAGCTGCTCATAGAGTTTGTGTATTCCCGCTCGCCCCCGCCCGCGCCCGCCGGCCCACCGCCCGTCGCCGCAACTAAAGTGAGGTCAGCGGGAAATGATTAAAATAATGAAGTTTAAACCTACATCCAAGTCATCTATTTTTTGGCCTGGGTCACTGCGTGTTATACTGTTATCCCGCCGCCGTTGGTCGTAATCGTCCCCTATCCTTCCAAAATTTAGGGGCTGTGATGTATTGATATAAACAAATAAACGTAGCAAGCAGCTCGACGGTTATGTCGTAAGGCAGCCCTGAACTAGCCCTTTTGGCGACTAGACGGTCTCTTCGAGTTGCACATGCACACTACTTACTTTAAATTGAGTGGTTTTAATCTAAACCTCAAAAGCATGCCAAGTGATTTAAGTGAACACAACATTGGCGACGAGTAAATGAATAATGCCCTACTTCGGGTCCAAAATTGGTTCACAGCAAACAATAAATGAAAAAAAAAAAACTACATGCATAAGATTTGCTTTACCGAATGTTGAAGCAATGGAGATTCTATACATGTTATCTACTGTTAAAACTAAAAAATAAATGTGCCTACGAGAACATTTTCTTGTAAATTCCAGTTATAACCAAGTGTCTCTTCGACTACGTCGAAGCAAAAGGAAAATGAAATCGGTTAAGGCTCAAATTATAAGTTAATCTAAAATGTCACATAAAATAAAAACTATTCATCACCTTTCTACGGGCCTTTGTATGGCCAAAGTGTGTTATGTCAAGTGGCTGTTTTATTCAGTAACACTTATCGGGTACAAAATGACCCTTTGTACGATTTGTCGGCCATAGTTTTTTCATCCTAAGTGCCAAGCAGGGATGTTACGGAGCTCCGATTCCGATTCCGATTAGTCGGAACTTCCGATTGGTTTTAAACCTCCTATTCCGATACCTGTTCCGAAACTTTTCAATCGGAGGTAATCGGAGGCGATGCCTTGCGGCGGGCGGCGGCCATACCGCCGCGGTCAACCTACCCGAATCTGTCAAATTTTGCCAATCGAACGTGAATTTTCTTACTTCGTGATAAAGTTGAAAATCTTTTGCAGAATTTGTGATAAAGTTGAAAATCTTTTGCAGAAATTTGACCGATTGTGGTAGCTTGATGTGCTGGCGTCTGTACAATGCATAATTATTTTATTAATAATGATTGATTCCGATTCCGATATATCAAATCCAAAACCTCCGATTCCGATTCCGGTTCCGATATCATCACATCCGTTACATCCCTGGTGCCAAGTCAAGTCACAAAGCACTTTGGCCGCATACGATAAAATCGAAGCTAAAATAAACAAAAGTGATATTTGATTCCTTTGTTAAATACGGCACTTGATTAGTTTAACACCGAAATCATTGTGTTCCATTTTAAAATAATTTAATTGTCGAATCGATCTTGAAATTTCATTACTAGGTACTACTCGTATGGTATTCATACAAGGTACCCTCTCTATTACTTGCAGATCGATCAACATGTCCCAATTACAAATCCCAACAATAGAATCATTCAATTGGGAGGAAAATCCAAACTCAATAGTCACCTATTAGATAAAATGGAAACGTGCTTTAGAAATATATTTCGCAGCAACAAACACCACAGATCAAAACAAAAAACGTGCA
This sequence comes from Xestia ashworthii, assembly GCA_950022955.1. Classification (NCBI taxonomy): domain Eukaryota; kingdom Metazoa; phylum Arthropoda; class Insecta; order Lepidoptera; family Noctuidae; genus Xestia; species Xestia ashworthii. The sequence goes on along the minus strand of OX465566.1, from coordinate 1,928,576 downwards.
ACTTTACTGCATTCCGGAGGCATAGCACTTCAATATATATTTTAATTTACCCGGAGCTCACTTGACTGATCCGGACGCAACTGATATTTATGATATAGCGATCAAAAAATTAATAAAACAAGAGTCGAATGAAAAATTCAAAACATTATTGATTCGGTTGAGGCGTCAAAGCTCAAAATGCAATTTTGCTAAGGAAGATGACAATCTTATCGACAAAATAACAGAAAAGTATTTCTTGAAAAGATTTTGACACTTGGTGATACAGCAACAATTTAAAAAATCATAGCAGAAGCTAATTCTATAGAAACCGTAGAAAGGCAAATGAACAATTTCCACGATAGTCAGAGCGCAAATGCCACAACTACCAGCTTTTAACAAAATTGACACAAAAATTACAAAACGTTTATTTAGTTTAAGAAAAACGTTGTCTGTTGCGGATGTGGCAGCAAAAATCACAAAAGTGGTGATAGTTCCTGCCCTGCGTTTAATGCAAATTGCATGAAATGTGGCTACAAGGGCCATTACCAAAACCATTGCAGAACAAGGGTCAACAAAAGAAATAGTGCTAACGTTGCAAAAGCACAAAAACAACAGCGAAATTAAAAAAATCAAACAAGAGAACACCAAAGATAAAGAACCTACATCTGTAGATTATATTTTCAATATCGATGACGATGCAACAATAGACTGTCAGGTAGGTGAAATAAATATAAAAATGCTTATTGATTCCGGTAGTACCTCTAATATTATAAGCGATAAAACTTGGGAGCATAATTATGAAAAAAACTAAAGTTATAATCTCCAACCAGCAAAGGTCCCCAAACAAAACGTTCATGGGTTACGGTGCTAAAGATCCGCTTAAAGTTTTGGGTTCTTTTGAATTTTGATGCACAAATAAAAGTTGGTTCAAAATCACTACTTGCCAAGTTTTATGGGTCAAGGAATCTTTTAGGTAATAAAACTGCGATCTCCCTAAATGTACTAAATTTCACGCTTAACTCCATTGACGATAATCCATTTCCAAAATTCAAAGATATCCTATTAGAGATTACTATAGATAAAAAAAATCCTCCGGTTTGTTAGCCTTATCGACAAGTTCCAATTCCTTTGGAATCATCAAAGATAAATAAAAAAAATGACGAACTGGTTAAAATGGACATCATTGAACCTGTAAATAAACCATCCTCTTGGATTTCTTCAATGGTACCGGTTCTTAAGCCTGATGATGATATTCGTATTTATTTAGACATACGTGCCGCCAACAAAGCCATCATTAGAGAAAATCATCCTTTGCCTACAATGGAACAACTAATTCCTAAATTTGGTAAAGCAATACTTTTCTCAAAATTAGACAAAAAACGCTTTTCATCACGTTGAACTAGAATAAAATAGTAGAGCAATCACAACTTTCATTACTAGCAAAGGAATTTACCGATACAAAAGGTTAATGTTTAGTATATCGTGTGCACCATTTAAAAAAAATATGGAGACAATCTTATTGCCATGCGAAGGAGTTGTAAACTTTATAGATGACATAGTAGTGTTTGGACGTGATGTAAAAGAACATGATGCAACACTTAAAAACGTATTGACAGTGCTAAAAGAGAACAACGTTTTACTCATTAAAAATAAAAATGTTTTTAATCAAAACTGTTCAATGTTTGGGCCACGAACTTTCACCGTCAGGCTTGATAAATACATCAAAGCAATCGAGACATTTAGAGCACCGGAAACCATTGAAGAAATTCAGTTTTCTAGGATTAACAAATTTTGTTGGAAAGTGGATTCCCAATTTGTCGACCCTAACTGAACGAATTAGACGGTTACTTCGAAAAAAAAAGTGCAAGAAATGCCAATATTACGGCATTTTGGAATAAAGAACAAATTATTGCATTTGGTGAATTAAAAAAATGTCTCTCTAAAATTCCTACCCTTGGGTACTACGACCAAATAGATCGTACTTACCCAAGTTATTGCAGATGCAAGCCCTATTGCTTTAGGAACTGTACTTATTCAGTACGATAACAAAGGACCCCGTATCATTTCCTTTGGTAATAAGAGTTTAACAGAACGTTGAAAAACGATATTGTCAGACCGAAAAAGAGGCATTAACTTTGGTATGGGGAATAGAACACTTCCACATGTACCTATATGGAAAAAAATTGAACTTGTCACAGACCATAAGCCTTTAGAAGTTATGTTTGGCACAAAATCGAAACGTTGCGCGCGAATCGAGCGTTGGGTTCTTCGATTACAATCATACGATTATAAAGTAATTTATAAACCTGGTAAATCAAACATAGCAGACCTTTTATCTCGTCTGTGTATAAGTGCCAAGATCCAAAAAAGTCCACTTGAAAATGAATATCATATTAACCAAGTTGTTCAATATGCGCGACCCGTTGCATTATCGTTTAAAACGATTATTAAAGCATCAAATAATGATAATGAGTTTAAATTAATTAAAGACGCTTTAATTAATAATGTTTGGGATGCTGCAATAAACAACTACAAACTATTTGAACATGAACTTTGGTTGCATGATGGCATCTTAAGGGCGAAGCGTCAGGGTAGCCCGCGAAATTCAAATTTTGTTACGTTTTTGCAATTTGCAGGCTAGTGGCAGGTTGTATGAAGTTGAAAATATAGTTCGCGACTGCAAGACGTATGTAGTATGTAGTACAGTCGATGTAAAGAAATCGAAATCATGAAATCGATTTCTACACAAGATACAATAAAAAACACGAATCGGAAATCCTGCTAGTATAACAGCAGATAATGGCAGACAATTCACTAGTCAGGAATTGAAATCGTTCTGTATCGAACAAGAAATTACGCTATTCAATACAATCCCTTACTGGCCTCAGCAAAACGGCGAGGTTGAGGGGCAAAATAGAGACATCCTTAAACGTCGAATCAGCCAATGCGAAAAATCAGACTGGAAAGATGATTTGTTAAAATATCTGGATTGTCACAATCGACGACGTAAATGCGATCTACGCGATATAGACGTTACTCGAATTTTAGTATGAAACTCGCACATTATGCTTTGTGTGTTTACTGAACTAGCCCTTCTGGCGACTAGACGGTCCCTTTGAGTTGCACATGCACACTACTTACTGTAAATTGAGTGGTTTTAATCTAAACCTCAAAAGTATACCAAGTGATTTAAGTGAACACAACTGGGGCCATTACCCATCCCAATCACGAACCTTCTCAAATCACACATAGTCAGCCTACAAAGCTCCCACTGCTGGGGCGCAGGCTTCCACTTTGTGTCCGTAAGGATTGAGGAGCCACTATTTTGTAGCGTAATGAAATTATTGTACTTATTTAGTAGTAAGTTTAAAAAAAATGTAGGATCGATCCTCGATTTTGTAGTACAATACTTCAAAAGTTATATGAACATAAAGGTGGCACCTCAATCTAAATGTTTGGATTGAGGAGCCACGTCAGAACTTCGGACAACATGGATTCATATTTATCATAATTTGGTATGTTTTTGTAGCATTTGAGAGTAATTAGTAGTCAAAGTCTGAACACGGTTGTATTAAAATCAAAAAAGTTACCATATATAAAAGTGGCTCCTCAGACCATACAAACACTCGTCATTTTTCAAAGAAGCAGTTGTTCAATTAATGCGCAATTTCTTCGTCATTTAGTAGTAAGTATAAAAGATTTGTAGGACAAGATTTATTTATTAATAAAACCGGCCAAGAGCGTGTCGGGCCACGCTCACTGTAGGGTTCCGTAGCTTCCCAGACCATTAAAAATACCAACATTTTTCGTCAGCAAAAATAACTTTGTTTTTCATAGTATTTGTATGAAAAACAAAGTTATCATTTGCGTTTTTTTGAAAAAGTGCTATATAACTCAAAAACTATTCAACTCATCAAGTTGAAAATAATTTTCCTAGAAAGTTCATATAAAGGTCTACTTCTGTGATTTTTTTCATATTTTTTAAACTTATGGTTCAAAAGTTAGAGGGGGGGGGGACACATTGTTTTTGACTTTCGGAGCGATTATTTCCTAAAATATTAATATTATCAAAAAATGATTTTAGAAAACCCCTATTCATTTTTAAATACCTATCCAACAATATATCACACGTCAGGGTCAAAATTAAAAAAAAAATCGCTCCCCACTTTACGTCTGGGGGAGGTACCCTAATAAAAATGTTTTTTTAAATTTTTATTTTTGCACTTTGTCGGCATGATTGATATACATATTGGTACCAAATTTCAGCTTTCTGGTGCTAACGGTCACTGAGATTATCCGCGGACAGACAGACAGACAGACAGACATGGCGAAACTATAAGGGTTCCGTTTTTTGCCATTTGGCTACGGAACCCTAAAAATGAGTGAATTGAGAGATACGGCATATTTCAACTGGCTCCTCAATCCTGACGTTTCTATACCTACCTTAGATCATAACTTACTCTGTACTTACCTGAGATCACAACGAAATCAAAAACCAAAGACACTAACATTTAGTATAAATGTCTACTAAATACCTATGTACAGAACACCATTGTAGATATTCGGTATCTGAAAACCCAACTACTTTACAAAATTCCCTATGAATTGTATGTTAAGGGTGACCATGGTATATGAATGAAACCAGGAAAACTAGTTTTTGAAATTTTATTTTGGTGACAATTACTTATATTACTACATCTGCATTCTTATTAAAACATAACTTTAAACTCAATACAAACTTACATACAACAAAAGAAAAAAAAATGTCACATAACCTGAGGAATAGATATAAAACAAACTTGCAGAAGAAGTCATCAGCGTACGCACTAATTACGGTAGAAAGACCATATTATTTGAAGGAGTTAATTTATGCAATGGATTACCAGACGATATTGAAGAGTGCAATAACGTGAACGCATTTAAAAATAAGCTAAAGGAACATGTATGTACATTAATAGTACATTGTTACCCTAGGGGTGAAAGTAATTTATTTAGTCCCTAGACGGGTTTTGCCTGTCTACTGTCATAAAGATAACAGCTATTTTGGACAATTTGTCAATGACGTAGAAAGCCTAGCGGTGACAGCGGTTGCCTTGTGAATAGTTCCCAAGTTCGAATCCGTAGTCAAGAATTACTTTTTGTATTTATTTGGTTGAACAGAAACTTACAGAAAAAGTTGCATTGCATTTGCAACGCTTACCGGACAGTTACTAAAATACATTTGTGTTTGTAAAAGCCAAGTAATTCACAAAAAAAAATTGTTTGGAAATTAAGGGATAGCCAATAACGTAGTGAACTCAATGTCATGTGTCTCTGATGGCATATGCTGCTGAACAAAGTTTCGAGTAAACGAGGTACTAGGTAGGTATGTACCAAAATCTATAATGATTTCTTAAATTATATACTTACGTTCATATGGCGTTATGGAATTTATCCCGGCAATAACCGATGCTGGTATGGGCCACTATAAATGTCACTATCCAACGAAGGATGAGATGTTTTGTTACGACGACTATGATTCTCACTCACCGTAAAATTCGTAAAAGCACCAAACAATCAATTAATTTATTCTTCAACTTATGTCGAAATTGACTACTAAATACATAGGTACATATGTACCTAAAACATTTGAAGAAGCTCTGTATATACCTATATTTAGACATTGTCGATTTGTTACAAAATAAAATTTCAAAAACCCTTCCTGGGCCTCGATTCTGCTATTACAATAGTGTCAGAGTATTCGATCATTGATTTCATAATGATGAAGTTTTGTCAAATTTTGACATTTTGACAAGTTTGTTAATTCTACTATCATAATGGCGCCATTATGACTTCTCAATGAACAACTCCATTGAAAGAAATGTCATAGAATATTAATCTCGTACATGAAATCTGGCATGAATAAATGTTCGCATTTAGTAGTAGATTTCGAAAACCATTTGTACTAAGGGTTTTATAATAATGACAATACGACAATGCCATTAAAACACAATTTTATTACGAGATCATTGACCGACCATTGTGAATTTAGCAGATTACGAACTTTAAGCAAAATGACAATGGGATGAGAATGGAATCGTGTTGGAGTGACGAATTTATTAAAATAGCAGAATTAGGCCCCTGGTTTCATTCATATACCATGGTCACCCTTTTTTTTTTTTTTTAGGATGGGAAATCATCAAATGACTTCTCCCACTCTGGGCGGAGCGGGAGGGAGTGTCAGACTCTTACTGACTAAAACCCATCCATGTTCCTTCCTCGCCCTTTACGTTCCGGGGCCGCGGTATCTCTTTCGAACAGTCCCGCAACCCCGGCAGGCTTCGGCCCTTGCGGGCCCCTCTCTGCTGCTGACATCTCTTTGAGGCGCGCGTGGAACACGAACGCGCCGTCGACACGGCCTGTCGTCACTAGACGGACGGACGGCTAGCTAGCCCATAGCTAACCGTCCACAGGCCCGCAACCATGGTCACCCTTAGCAGTGAATTTATAAGGCATATCGAAAAGTAATTTGTTGTTCAGAAACTGAATGTATACAATGTTGATTTGTACATAGGTATTTAGTAGACATTTATACTAAATGTTAGTGTCTTTGGTTTTTGATTTCGTTGTGATCTCAGGTAAGTACAAGTTATGATCTAAGGTAGGTATAGAAACGTCAGGATTGAGGAGCCAGTTAAAATATGCCGTATCTCTCAATTCACTAATTTCTAATAAATAAATCCTGTCCTACAAATCTTTTATACTTACTACCTACTAAATGACGAAGAAATTGCGCATTAATTGAACAACTGCTTCTTTGAAAAATGACGAGTGTTTGTGTGGTCTGAGGAGCCACTTTTATGATGTATGGTAACTTTTTTAATTTTAATACAACCGTGTTCAGACTTTGTCTACTAATTACTCTCAAATGCTACAAAAACATACCAAATTATGATAAATATGAATCCATGTTGTCCGAAGTTTTGATGTGGCTCCTCAATCCAAACATCTAGATTGAGGTGCCACCTTTATATTCATATAACTTTTGAAGTATTGTACTACAAAATCGAGGATCGATCCTACATTTTTTTTAAACTTACTACTAAATAAGTACAATAATTTCATTGCGCTACAAAATAGTGGCTCCTCAATCCTTACGGACACTCCACTTTAGGAGAAGGAGTGGGCTATAATTCACCACGTCAGCTCAGTGCGGGTTAGTAGATGTCACTTGTCCTTGAATTATACCTATTTGGTTATAGGACGCGCTGTTTCCTTACGATGTTTTCCAGTTCAACTACAGTACTTTCACACTGCCATGCGACTGGGTATTAATTGTTTGGACAGTTCAAAAGTGCCTGTCTAGGTGTACATACCTGTGTATTACTGTCTCACAACAGCAAAGCTCTCCTCTCTTCATAAATAGAGTAAGCAAGAAGCGCGAGCTATCAGGCATCACCACGCCTTCTGCTCAAGGTGGATCGGATATTTACCAGACACATATCCTTTGTAAATAACAAAATTACTTAGTATAAATTAACTGCGGTATTTAAACTCGTTATAATTCAACCTCCTTTCGTCCTCTGACATCATTCATGTGTTGAGCGCTCTTCTCGTGACCTTGTCAGAGATTGTTGACCTGTTTTTCGTTAGTTCTTCCCGAACGCCTGCGTCGTAGTCAGCCTAAAAATAAGTTTATGGTTGCTTTAGATCAATATATTGTTACCTTTTTCTTTATTCTATGTCCTTGTGACCACATTTTCGAGATGTTTCGTATTACATTGGTTGAAAAAAAAAACACTTCTTGTCTTGTTTTCCAACTCTGCGGCAAAACACCGATGCGACACACCGAAACTTTACATTGTGGAACACAATTATTACGTTTCCAGCTTTTTGTTTTGTATCACTCTCACGGGCCGGGCGTAAAAAGTTATAAAGCTTTACACTCTATTTAAATAACACATGTACTATTAGTTACATAGTAACAATATGAAAGGTTATTTAAAACGCGAAATCTTACAATGTGGACGCACTTTGGCCAACGACTGAATGCAATGTTTTTGTCATTGAATTAATAATTCGGCGCTGTTCGTGGCGATTCGTTCGCCGCGGAAGATTATAACACCAATTTAATACTTAGAGTGTGAGATTAAGATTAGATATTGGTTATTTTTCGATTGTTTTTCAAAGAATGCAGTAGGTACAAACAAATACATTAGCGATGTAATTAATTAATGACTGTAACGATATCTTTTTTTCTTAATCTTAGAAAAGACTTATGACGCAGACGGGGCGCAGACATAAATATGTCTATTCCGCGTAGGTATCTTTCATACAAAATCTATAGAAGCGCCGCGACGAAAAACATGTAGAAAAGGCAGGAGAGATAATTAACTGTGAACTCGTTACCTATACACATTAATTTTGGTGTTCTAAAAGTTACCTATCTCAAAATTCTCATAAAATCACGTCTGCGACGTACCTAATTTACTTAAGGACAAAGGTCATACTTAGAACGAGTTAACAACTCCTCTCATTCCGAAATTCAACTATGTTTTATCAAGCGCATATTAAGTAGTAATTAAATGATAACAGAAAACGTGATTAAATGAAAAAACAATGAACAATAGAAGCTTTTTCTTTCTTTCTTTCTTTTTTATGTAAAGAATCAATATAAACGTAAGCGTATAGTATCTTCGGGCAATGACGAGCGTATTTAATGTTTGTGCGCGGAACTAAACTATTACAAATTACAATACAATATACATAATTACATATTCATATCATAACCTCTAGCTATCTACATTAATTCGTGGGCGGTCTGGAAGTCGCCACGATGACGTGGCGTGGCTCGTAAATATCGACCGCCCCAGACGACCTCGAAAATGGCTAAATTCCCCGACCATAGAGCTTACGCGAATACGCGTGGAATTATAGAGCGCTAATCATTCGTAGCTAGGGTTGCCAGATGAGAAAAATAAAATACTTAGGCATAACTTCAATAAGTTGGGATTTTGGGATTATTGTTGGAACAAATGAATACTACATAAATCTATGTATATTATACCTATTTAAATAAAACCAAGTTAACCCGGGATAGTTACAGCATTTATAACACCGCATATTTGTACACACCAAATTACATCCTGATGGCGCTACTAAAAGTTTCCATAACTAGTTAAGGTGAAAGCGTCAGGGTAGCCCGCGAAATTCAAATTTTCTTACGTTTTTTGCAAATTTTCAGGCCAGTGCTCGGTAAAATATTATTCGCGATTGTAAGTCGTATGTAGTTACCGAACTAAAATCATCAATACAACCCTCCAAGTTCATAAAGGTCGAGGAACGATTTTGACCTTGAAAAAGTAGTTCCTACCTGTAGTAGTTTTAGTGTAGTTTCAGTTAGTTGGTTAGGTAAAGGATATTAAATGAAGTATACACTCATGATAATTATTGCTCTGTGTAAAATAGTAGGTAACATAACATCACGACTCTAATCCCTGCAGGGGTAAGCAGAAGTGTACCTAATGGTACACCCACATTTCGCCAGTTACGTTTGAAGTCTCATGTAATTGGGGGCGAGCCTATTGCCATCAACCGGGCACACATCCAGCCTCCATGGCTGCTATTGAGAAACTCTTAATGGAAAAACTCAATAACACTTTGCCCGACCCAGGACTTCTTGCTCAGCAGTCGTGATGCCTTAAATAAATCTGTAACATATATAACATCACGCCTATAATCTCTGAAGGGATAGGCACAAGTAACTCACATACATGATAGTGAGCTTTCTATATGTCACCGTAAAATTGTCAAACACGTTAGATTGTAAATTAACTAGAGAGATTGTAAACTCTCGAAATGTTGTCAAACGAACATTGTTATTTAGGGTGGGACTTTTCCACGATGAATGAGACACAGGCACTAGTTAAAAAAGGCTTATATTGTTCTTCATTTATAATCACACAAAACTCATAGTCAGATAAACTCAATACACTCAATCGTTACACTTTACAGAATTGGCGGGAACGCCGGAGCGTTGTGGTACACGCCCGCTCGCGACTCGATTTTAGCGGCAATTGTCTTGGACCGCCCGCCCGCGTGGCGCGGTGGGCACAAGCGTCGGTCCAAAAGCGCGCGAACATAAATACAATGTTGCCATTTCGCTTCGTGCGTAAAAAATACAAACTAAAATATAATAACAAACAATTCTAATAAAATGAGTTGCCTACATTCCACCCCCTTGTTCCTGAACAAACTCGTCAGTAGGCAACACAACGACCTTTACAACCGGTCGCTTCATAAAACCTTTACAAGTTTTTACAGTTACTACTCTAATATGACCGTCACGGCCTGGGTGGACTGCGCTAATCACGCCCTTAGGCCATGCATTACGAGGCTGGTTCTCTTCCAGAATCAGCACCATGTCTCCCACTTTAATGGGTGGCACTTCATGTTGCCACTTTTGACGCTTTTGAAGCGTGGGGACATAATCTTTTAGCCACCGACGCCAAAACATGTCTGCCAGAGTTTGAGCTTTTATCCAAGCTTTCCTACTAGTTAAATCCGACGCTTCAAAAAAACCTAACGTAGATGCACCGGTAGCAGTGCCTATCAATAAATGATTTGGGGTCAACGCGATGGGCCCATCGGGGTCCGTACCCACAAAGGTTATTGGCCTACTATTAAGAGTCATCTCTACCTCAGCCATCAAAGTAGTTAACAATTCGTCTTTAGGCGCTCGTGCCGACAAAGTCACTTTAAGTGCGGTTTTTATTGAGCGAATGAGGCGCTCCCAGCATCCACCCATGTGCGGCGCTGCTGGAGGGTTAAACTGCCAAGAAATGCCCTTGGTAACGACGAAATCGTGAATTTTGTTCTCCATTACCTGAACAGCGGCTTTCATCTCTGCGTCAGCACCTACAAAGTTGGTCCCTCTATCACTAAACATAATAGTTGGCTGCCCACGGCGAGCAATCAAACGCCGGATTGCCATTATGGCGCAGTCAGCTGATAGTGAAGATGCGAGCTCAATATGGACACCGCGAGTGACTAAGCAAGTGAAAATGACGCCCCATCTTTTTTCACGACGTCTTCCTATCGAAACTTCCATGGGACCAAAGTAGTCAACACCACAATGTACAAAAGCTCTTCGTGTATTTACAAGCCTAGCGGCAGGTAGGTCTCCCATCTTGGGCATGGAAGGGCGAGCATGACGCACCAAACATGACTGACATTTGGATACGGCTGATTTGACTGTACGTCGTAAGCGAGTAATCCAATATTTTTCCCTAATACTGTTAATGACAGTTTCAGTATTGGCATGGTGAGCGCTCTTGTGATATTCCAGGGCAATGAGCCGCGCGGTGTTACTTTGCCCGTCTAAAATGATTGGATACTTTTCGTTAAACATTAATCCCAGTGCAGCACTCAGGCGTCCTCTGACGCGAAGCAATCCATCACCTTCATATAAAAATGGATCCAAATCTCTGATTTTACTTTCTGCAGGTAATGCACTTTTTGTTTTTAATAATTCCAACTCCTTGGCAAAACTCTCACGCTGTGACTGTTTTAATAAAATATTCTCAGCTTCATGAATATTCCTAGCTGTTAACTTTTCACCTTGTTTCTTGCGACACATACTTACAAAGGCAAGAACACGACCCGTAGATCTAACAGCCCTTGTCCAACTAGAAAACCTATCGACATTGAATAGCGGTACATACTGTTTTACGAGATGAACCTTCTCAAGACGCTCCAAATCGGTATTATTACCTACGTTCTCAAACTCGTTGACCGGCCACTGGTCTTTGTCCTGGTACAAAAAAGAGGGACCTGTAAACCACAACTTACAATTCGTGGGCCAGTGCAACTTAGTGGCTTCATCAGCGGGGTTTTCTGCCGATGGAACCCAACGCCACTCACTTGGGCTGGACTTCTTGTCGATTTCCGCCAACCGATGTGAAACAAACTTATGGTAATCGCGAGGATCCGAATGCACCCATTTCAATACAGTTTTTGAATCGGACCACAAGTACCTTCGTGTTATTTTTAAGCCCTGCTCTTTGACAACGATGCAAGCTAACCTACACGCCAGCACAGCTGCCTGCAGTTCAAGGCGCGGCACGGATATAACCTTCAACGGGGCGACGCGAGCTTTACCAATAACAAGTGAGACGGTAGGTAAGCCAAACTCATCCCTACCAACTAAATATGCGACTGCAGCATAAGCCGACTCGCCGGCATCACCAAAAACGTGTAATTCGACAGTTGAGGGGTCAAGCTTGTACCAACGTGGCACACGCATACTACTCAGCTGTTTTATATCAATCAGCCACTTCTCCCATTCACTGAACTCGGCCTCCAATAGCTGATCGTCCCAACCTATACCAGATTTCCATACTTTCTGTAGTAAGATCTTTGACTTTATCGTATATGGATAAAGTAAGCCTAAGGGGTCAAAGATACTCATGATAAACCTCAAAAACTGTCGTTTGGTCGGAATAACTCTGCCTTCAACTACGTCAGGCGAGACTTTTTTGAACGACAAGTCGAACGCTAACTCGTCTGTTTCTGGTACCCATATCATACCTAAGGTTCGTTCACCATTATATGGAGACTTGTCAAAATTTACCGTACTAGGCACGACAGCTGGTAACTCTTTTCGAAGTTCGGGTGAATTGGTCACCCACCCCCTGATAGAGAAACCACCAGCGGAGTGGATCATGGAAACATCTTTGATCAGCTGACGCGCGTTATCTATTGAGTTCACACTGTCCAAATAATCATCCATATAATGGTTTTCATGGATCGCTTTGACCGCCTCAGGATATGAATCTCGGAACTCATTTGCATTTTTATTCAATACATGTATGGCTGAGGCAGGCGACGACTTAGCACCAAAAATCATTGAATCCATTACATATGTTTCAGGGTCGCTTTTTCGGTCTGGGCCCCTCCATAAAAAGAGCTGCGCACCCTGATCTTCTTTCCTAATCCTAATACGTAAAAACATGTCGGCTATGTCCGCTGTATAAGCTATTCGACCACTCCGGAACTTAAACAATACGCCTAATAAAGAATTTAGTAAGTCCGGCCCTGTAAGCAAATAATCATTTAAACACGCACCTTTATATTTAGCTGCGGCATCGTAAACTAATCTAAGTTTATTTGGTTTATTGGGGTTAATGACCCCGAAGTGCGGTAGGTACCATACCGGGTTAGCGCTCAGCGGAGTATCCAATAGCCTAGCATATTTTAGTGTTAATAAGCGCTCGATTTGACGCGAGTACGCGTCAGCATAATCGGGGTTTTTATCCATCTTACTCTCGATGCCGCGTAATCGTTTGAAAGCGTAATCGTAGTTGTCAGGTAAGTGTACAGCGTCACGTGACCAAAGCAATCCTACCTCCCAGCCACCGTCGACACGGCGACTAGTGCTATCTAGGATTTTACAAGCGCGTTCAGTCTCGACATTTTTGCGTGACACTTCTGTAATACCGATCGACTCGAGCAAAAATTGTTGTTTCACAAGGTCATTTAAATCAGCTAAACCATCGTAGGTTAGATTTACTGACTCACTATCTGACTTATCATCGTTATCTAAAGTTGCAGGTCCATGAACAACCCACCCTAACTTTGTATGGGACGCTACGGGTTGTCCGGATTTGCCCTGTCGTATTTCCTCATTTACGATCAACCTCCAGTTATCTTGACCGATTAAGACCATCGGTTTCGCGCACGACATCTGACATAAATCTAACTCTCGTAAATGTTTGTTTTCATTCAAAACTCTGGCAGGCACCGATTGGGTAGGCAAGTCCAAATTCTCTATCGTTCGTAATGCGATATCATAACATGCGCCGTTGGGACCGCGAATTAGCGCAGTCACCTTACAGGAATTATTATCTGTCATAACAAGACCGCGTGCACTAACAATTCTTAACGGAGATGATGGTCCACTGAAATTACACACACTAGAATCTATTAACGACACTGTGGCCCCATCATCTAGTAAAGCATAGAGACTATGCTCAGTATTGTTTACAATAATCGTAATAGGCATAATTTTTAATAAAGTTTTAGTGGTCCGACACCGCTCACCCATACTCGTCACAGACTCCGCGACCGACAGCGACGCCGCCGGCGGCTGTACATAGGCTGCCTGTGCCTGAGCCGCAGCCGGCGCGGGCGCTCCGCCGGAGGCGTCGTCGGTGGCGCCCGGAGCTCTTGGCTTCTCGTAGTGTAGAAGTGTGTGATGCGGAGCACGACACTTCTCACATCGTTTTGCGCGGCAACGAAAACGAGAATGGCTTCGAACTAAACATTTAAAACAAAGTTTATTGTCTTTTACAAAGCTCCACTTTTCTAACTCACTTTTTGTAATGAACTTATCGCACTCGGGTAATCGATGAACCGCACTATGACACAACGCGCACTCACTTGATGACGACGTACTCGGCGACGAGGACTTAGCTTCCTCGCTGGTGAGGTGTACTCGGTGTGCAGGCTCCCGGTTTTGACGCGTCTCAGCGCGCTTGACGCGTGACGACGACGGCGCGACAACAGCGGGGTTGGCAGTAGCGTTGCTTCGGTTACGATTGTTATGCTCGGTGTTCATGCTCAACGGTAGGTAATAAGCTGATGCCCGTGACAAATGACTCAGAAACTCGAGAACTATGTTTACATTTGGCGATAAGCGAAGATCGTCCTTGCTATCGGTGTTCCTTTTCATAACAAACTCGCCGTACTGCGATCGTTGAACATTCGTTAGTTTGCTAAGAATTTCGTGTGTTAATTGGGGGTTATTTATGTAGCCCTCCGCTCTTATGTTTTTTAAAATGGACACACAATTTCGAACGACGCAAGTCATATGTCGTAATTCGACGCCACTTTCAGACACACGGGGCAGACATCTTATTTTGTTCAGAACCGTTTCTAGCAGCAAGTTGGGGTGGCCGAACTCCTCCTCTAATGCATTTATCACATCTATTGGGTCGGACCCGGTGCGCAATAGATCTTCAACGGCACACTTTGCCGCGCCACGTAGCGATGCTTGCAATCGTAGGGAGTTCTCGAACATGCTATACGTTGCCGCGGTAGCTTCGTAGGTACGTCGATATGCCAGCCAGTCCGCCGGGCTGCCATCAAACACGGGGAGATCATAATTTTGTCGTGATCGCTTCGACATGTTTGTTATTATAACGTCGGCTAGATGCATGATGTCAGAGGCCGCGACGGTGCCGGCGGGGGCCGAGGGCAGAGCGCCCGGCGCATGCTTCACGTCGCCGGTCGGGGAGGACGCCGCCGCTGGCGCGAATGGCTCACGAACGGTGTTGTGCGCATGCGCGAGGCCGCGCGCGCGCTCGCTCTCTCGTGCTAGGCCTTCGGTCAGGTTCGGACACGTGCCGGCCGGCGCATGGGGCGCTGGCGGCTTTTCCACGTGTTCGCATGGGGCTTGACGTGTGCTTAACCACTCATTCACGTTATTAGGACCACTGTACTCACTCATCGCACGATTTTCTGCTTCTTCGTCGTCAATCTCCGCGATTTCTAATGCTAGTTTTTTCTTTATGAGCTGTTCCTTCAACTTGGCGATTTCTTCTTCGGCCTTGTACTCGGCACGGAGGCGAAGCGCTTCGCGACTGAGGCGGCTTGATCGCGACCCGATCGACGTGGCAACAACTTCACTACGCGGGGCCGTAGTGACACACGTCGTATCCGCACCGGGTCGTTGCTCAGCCCCAGCATGGGCTCTGCTCCGTGTCACGACGCCAGTAACGTTTTCATTCATCGTGATCCGGCTCGGAGGACCAATGTTATTTAGGGTGGGACTTTTCCACGATGAATGAGACACAGGCACTAGTTAAAAAAGGCTTATATTGTTCTTCATTTATAATCACACAAAACTCATAGTCAGATAAACTCAATACACTCAATCGTTACACTTTACAGAATTGGCGGGAACGCCGGAGCGTTGTGGTACACGCCCGCTCGCGACTCGATTTTAGCGGCAATTGTCTTGGACCGCCCGCCCGCGTGGCGCGGTGGGCACAAGCGTCGGTCCAAAAGCGCGCGAACATAAATACAATGTTGCCATTTCGCTTCGTGCGTAAAAAATACAAACTAAAATATAATAACAAACAATTCTAATAAAATGAGTTGCCTACAAACATACTGCTTACAATAAAACGCATTATTTTTCGTGAAATGCATGCGATGGTAGTCAACTCACGCGGTGTGGAGGGAAGGAAGGGTCCCCCTTGCCCAATAGTACCACTCTCATGAAAAGATAATGTACCATTCCTGAGAAATACCAATTAATACTTAGACTTTTGAACATATTGATATTTTTGCTTGTTCTCCCAGTAAGTTCAAATCCCACCAAAAACATTCTGTAAAAAACTAGCCAAGTCTCGATTGAGCTGCTTGTTTATCGCTAAAAAGTAATGAAATCTAGACAATAAGTCGTGCCAAGTGTAAGGTTCCTTACTGCGATTTCTTTATTATTATTGTTAATGTTGTGTGACTTGGCCGTTGAACATTTTTTATACGTTAGTGGGAACAAGTCAATTTTGTAGTTACAACAGATATAACATTACGTGTAAACAAAATTAATGTTCAACGGCCAAGTCACACAACATTAACTATAATAATAAAGAAATCGCAGTAAGGAACCTTACACTTGGCACGACTTATTGTCTAGATTTCATTACTTTTTAGCGATAAACAAGCAGCTCAATCGAGACTTGGCTAGTTTTTTACAGAATGTTTTTGGTGGGATTTCACTTCTTTTTGTAGAAACGTGCATATTGATTTATTTATAAGATTTTCTTATTTGACAGTTTTTTTTCCTTTTTGGGAGTAGTTTTTTTTATTATTAAAAATCTTTCTTTTCTTTTTTTCCGGTTCAGATTCTTGTACAGTAGCAACAGTTTTTCGTATTGCCCATTCGCGTTAATTATTTATTCTTTTAGACGGTTTAATTTCTGAAAGATCAGCGCGGTATTTACGCCTAAGCCAAGAAGAAGTGAAGTCAACATTTATGAGGTGCACCCCATGAAGATTGGTTACTCGTGAAGGCGCCACGTAGGTTTGGCCACAAGAGAATATGGAGGTGCCAATGTCCATGAGGGCATTTTTTAGACTTAGACCTTGGCTCTTGTGAATTGTTAGGGCATACGCCACACAGATTGGGAATTGTTCTATGTACACGTATGCCCGGGGCATGATCTCAAATTTTGACTTAATAGGCAATAATTCGTGAATCAAATTACTAGCGAATTTTCGAAGTAGTTTCTTCATAAAATTCCTAACCTATTCAAATCTTCGAATTGTTATAATAACAACCTGCTAACCTTAACAAACCTCACGAAATAATAAGCGAAATCAACGAAATGCAAATAATCCCTCCTAATCCCTAGCAAATGTTTTCAAGCGCAATAGAAGAATGTCGTAAATGACTGTAACGCGGCCGGTTGCCACTTCGCCATATAAGGTTATCGGAAAAACAAACGTAAGCGCGTTTTAAAATACAGTCAACGCCATCTAGCGACGTTTGCGGGTATCACCGCCACTCTTAGTCCAATGCACTATATTTTGTCAAAATTTTGAGCGAAATTAATCATCATCAGCCTATTAATATTCCCACCGCTGGGACACAGGCCTCCTCTCTATGCGAAATTAATGTTCTAGTGTAATTTGTTTATTTAATTTGTGTAATGTTCGAGTAGAATAAAGTTAATCGTTCGACTATTTCTTCTTGTAAACTTGTAAGTATAAGTATAAAAGCCAGTCTAGTCTTATCCAGAGTTTTCCTTTAATTTTATTTATAAGCTTTTTAAAAGCAGAAGGGGAGGCATTCGTCCAGCAGTGGGACGCTATAGCCTAGATTAAATTAGAAGATGTGTCCCACTACGCTGGATTTTTGCAATGACAGTCGATTTTTTTTATGTACCAATAGTAGAAGGGGACATTACCATATCTATACTAATATACTAATTATACTAATACTAATCTATACTAATATTATAAAGCAGAAGACTTTGTTTGTTTGGTTGAACGCGCTAATCTCAGGAACTACCAGCTCAAATTGAAAAACTATTTTTACGTTGGATAGTCCATTTATCGAGGTAAGCTATAAGTAGACTATATAACATCACGCTGTGACCAATAGGAGCGGAGCAGCAATAAGAAATGTTTGACTAGTTTGTTATAAATGACCAGCTGAGGGTTCTCCATCAGATACTTCAGACCTTCGATTTTTGACATCAAATGAAGCGGCCCACCAAGTTGAATATTTTTTGTAAAGGCGGTATGTCGATCTCTCTAATAGTTTGGTTGGGCTCTTGTGTTTTCTAATCAGGGTCACCAGGTACTCCAGATCTTCGATTATCCAAGTTTTCATAGTTTTCCCTTTATGTGGCCATTAAACCCTAACTCGGTACCAAATTTCAGCTCTCTGAGTTTATGGGAAGTACTAGTTCTATTTTGATGATCATGAGTGAGTGAGTGAGTGAGTGTCGTAAATGCGAAACTTTGCTTTCGCTTAACTTCGGAACTAAATGACCTACAGACTTGAAATTTCGGATTTTAAGTATGTAATTATAGCTTACTGGATGATGATAATTTCAGCGTTCTGGTCTTATCCAGAGGGTCTCAAATAGGGGCCTGAAAATGCGGCGAAACGGTTCCAGTAAAGGATGGTACGGCAGTGTTTGCTTCGCGCTCGACTTGGCGGGGGCACTGCCGTGCCCCCCGATGCCTTATACTCAAGGAGCTCTCTTGATCTATGTGTAAAATATAAATACAGATATGCATGATAGTTAAGTAAGTTTAGTTTCTAATATTATTTTGTATTACTACCCTAGCATTTCAATTAATTGTTAATTATATTCCACAGTTAATTTGTGAACAGCGTTGTGGGCTGCAATATTGTATCCTAAAAATGTTATGTGTACCTCCTTTTTTATACTTTATATTATAGCTGTTTGCTGTTCCTTTTGAATAACATAAAATAAAATAAAATATAACCTAACCACAACCTAACCTTAAAACACTTTATATTCCCCTAAATAGCGTAGTCGACGGAGCCCCGCTACGCGGGGTCCCTATTTCCGAGTGCAGGTTTTAAAGGAACCTAACTAACCTAACGGGGGGAGGCCCCAAGTCCCGATTATGGGGGCAGAGATACTTCCGTATGTTCAGTTGACAATACCGGTATTTCAAGAGTTTACAATATCGCTAGAGAGATTAAAATCTAACGTGTTTGACAATTTTACGGTGACATATACATCATTTTTATAGCATAGCTGCATATGTACCACTAGTACCACTACGGATTATTTTTTCATTATTATAGTATGTATTTAAAAAGAATATTTAGAAGAAGAGAAAACAGTAGCCCACCGGCATCGGGAACAGGATCCGAGTTGCCGGTGGTCAGGGCTCTTGAGAGGAACCTTCTAACACAGTGTGTGCCGCGTCACACTGGTGTACCGTGGTCATTAGTTGGTGTGCCTCGGAAAAAATAAGTTATCTATTAGAGTTAAATAGACAAACTGAAGAAAAATACCTAACTAAGTACTTAAACAACTGCAAAACTTTAGTAAGTAACAAGGTTAATATTATGTAAAACAAATGATTCTTCAATTATAGCGTAATTCCATTTTTTTTTGATTTCCTAGATGTACCTTAAACACAAAAAGTTTGCGGAACACTGTTCTAACAAAAGGTGCCGTGTCCATATGAATAAAGCCCCCAACCACCCAGCGAGAGCTTTGAACAGAAGTTCGTCCAGGCCTTTGCCATCAATTTATAATTAATCATCAGTAATTTATTATTAATATTATTAAAACCGTCTCCCACTCCAGGAATCCCTCCAAAAGACGTTAGAAGAGGCTCTCCAGACGAACGAGCCGTTCGACATCCACTCGAAACTGCTGGACATCTACGTGGAGACCAGCAAGCACCAGGAGCTCAGCGCGCTGGTGGAGCTCATGATGAGGAAGTACAAGCGGGAGACTAGGATGTACACGCTCTGTGGCGCCGCTTGCTTCAAACTGGGACTCATTGATAAGGCGCGACAGGTAAGAAAATACACAAATCGTGATAAGTATCGAAAGAAAAGCGGTGGTGGCCTTGCACACAAGATTTTTATACTTCGAGGTCCTGGTTAATTAACCATAACATTTAACAGCATAGTTAGTCTTTTATTTTAAGGTGGAACCGCCAAGATACCCCACGAAATTTAAATTTTCTTAGGTTTTTCGCAATTTGCAGGCCGGTGCTAGGTTGCGTGACAATATTTTGTATAGCTACATCTTCTGTAGAATGCATCAGGATCGATGGGCCAGAGTCATCACTCAGTGGGTGCCACAAGACGGCGAGGGAGGCTTAGAAAACGCTGGCGTGACGACTTTGAAGCGTTTGCGAGAGATTAGCCTAAGAGAGCCACACGTAGAGAGTGGAAGACTATGGGGGAGGCCTTTGCTCAGTGGGACAATATAGGCTAATAAAAAATGAAAATAAATATCTTCCTGCACTTGTCCCATGGTGGTGGTCTCCTGGAGAAAAAAACTCTTGTCTTATAGTGTTTTTTTTAAAGAAGGATGTAAAACTGTATTTATTTTTCAGGTTATGCAAAAAGCTATTTCCGTGCTGGAGAAGAAAGAACGTAAGTTGAAAAATACAATGTACTAGCTATGCCCGCGGCTTCGTCCGCTTTGAGTTTGGTTATTGTCCCACATGATTAAACTACCGGGATAAAAAGTATCTTATGGGTTTAGCCAGGTTAAGCTTGACTCACAGTAGACCGTGTCGGGTCGGAGCCGAGTGTCGACCGTGCAATTTAGTATGGACACACTCACGCTTCCGAGCCGCTACCGAGCAATGGACTATGGATTGTGCTACGGGCGACACTCGGCTCGGACCCGGCATAGCCTAGCATGCGTCATCTTTTATACATATAAATAAATAAATATTGCTGGACATTACACACAGCGCCGTCTAGTGCCACACTAAGCAAGGCTTGTGTCGTGGTCACCAGACAGTTGATATACTACATATATACTTTTTGTTTGTAAATGTCCATGCTCATCACACAAACATTTGCTCCTACCGGGATTCGAACCCGGGACCCTAAGAACGTAAGGCAGCCTCAATACCGCTGCGCCATTCGGGTCGTCGAAACTATCTATAAATATAAATATACTGTCATGCGAGTTGAACAAGGGGGTTCCGTTGCGTGAAAGAGTAACGAACATCCATCCATCCATACTCCCATTCTCGCATGAATAATGGAGTAGTTAACAGTGGCGAGGGGTTCATACAACTCGAAACCTACCGGCTTCCCTTCGGAACAACCACTGTGCTGGAGTTTACTATTGCCAAAAGTAAAACAATGTGGGTAACTCAGGACGTTACTGCCCTAACATGACTAAAACTACAAATGGTTCGATGTATGGTTTTTTCAAACATCATTCAAAATATGCACCGGAGAAACTTACAAAAATGTACCCTTCGCTACTGGTTAAGATTTGAATCTGTAATGTTTCTCCTATCAGATGTGGCTGTGCTGGTCCAGTTCGCGCTGCTGGAGAGCCGCGGCGGGTCCCGCGAGCGCGCGGAGGCTCTGTTCGAGCAGGTGCTGGCGGTGTACCCCGCCAGGGTGGACGTCTGCTCCACCTACCTCGACATGCTGCTCAAGAACAAGGACCATGATCACATCCGGTCAGTTTTTTGAGAACGGATTTTATTCCGACTGATCATTCCAAAAAGAGCTCGTGGCTAAATAATAACAGCCGCTCGGGCCGATCATTAGGTTAAGCCGTGCTTCCTCCGTGCCTCTGAAAGCACGTTAGGCTGTGGGTCCCGGCTGTCATTTGTCCATCATAGGCAGTCGTTACTGGTAGTCAGTGGCCCAAAAAGTCTGACAACCAGTTTTACCAAGTGATATTGTATTACCCAGTATTAACTGGGTTGTGGAGGTCAAATAGGCAGTCGCTCCATGTAGAATACTGGTATTCAGCTGCATCCGGTTGGACTGGAAGCAGACTCGAACATAGTTAGGAAAAGGCTTGGCAGATGATGGTCATTCCAAAAACATCTGAAAACCCATACAGTCAGAAGGTATCACTGACAGTGCCCCGTGCAGAGCGTGCATAGATGCGGAGGACACAGTGGCACATGTGCTCCAAGAGTGCACCGGCGTTACCAAGATTTGCGAAGAGACTCTTGGAACACCAAGATCCCTTGCAGATGCCCTGAGAAGACCGGGAAGTCTGATCTGCTTGTGGACTGGGCTGGTTGGAGTGGCTCACGCACAATGATCCACTCTAAGGTCTCAAGTGCGGAAACCAAAACCATAACTAGTTTTTTTTTAATTACTGATGAAAAATTTCTATGATTTTCGTAGTATTTTATATGGAGCGTCTACCTATCAGACCTACGGCCATTTTCAATAACTTACTGTTCGGTTCCGGTAGGTTGCTATCTCTGTCTTGACATTTTGCCTACGGACGATTAGAAACAAAACATCACAGAAAAGCTTTGTTTGATTTTTTATGAATAAAATGAGGTAGCTGGCGCGATTTCAAGCTGACTTTGTTTATAGAAATATCGATAGAGCGGACGTAGGCATATTAACTATCAGTAATACGTAAGTAAGTTATAGAAAACGCTAGTCTTTGGTAAGATCCAATAAGAAGCTACTTGACTATGAGTTTCATGTTTCATTTCTCTATCAACCTACATTTTCCTAAGTATCTCATGTTTTCACAGGCAAGTAATGGAGCGCATGACTTCGCAGAAGTTGCCAGCAAGGAAAATGAAGGTTCTCTACAAAAAGTGGATCGAAATAGAAGAGAAAATAGGGGATCAAGAACAAGTGGACAAGATAAGACAGCGAGCGATGGCATACATTGAAAAAGCCAAGTTTTAATCAACAATGTTAATAAAATAAATAAGTAATAAAATATTACGAATTTTATTTCACTTTACTTAGTTTTATTTTTTACAATTATTATAAACGCAATCCTTATTTGGATTACGTTTGGCCGCATCTCGCCGCAAGAAAAAAGTCTAACACCAGTCTTACCAAGTTGTATCGTATTAACTGGGTTATGGAGGTCAGATAGGCAGTCACTCCATGTAAAATATTGGTATTCAGCTGCATCCGGATAGACTGGAAGCCGACCCCAACATAGTTGTGAAAAAGCACGCTGATGATGATGATGAAACTGGTTTATGTCTAGCAACCCGCCCCGATTCTGCAAGAGTGCAATGTAGTTTTACGTTATTAAAAACCTTCCTCTTGCATCAGACTATCTATCGATTGCTGTTAACTCCATGAAAATCCGTTGCGTTGCATAAAAGATTTAAGCGTACAGACAACGGGAGCGATTTTTTTTTTAATCGCAGATGCTGAGTGCACAGAATACTCAATGTGAAAGCAATTTTTTCCAGGCAGAGTTCAAGACCAATTTATTTGTAACGGTTCTCTAAATATGAATCCAGAATTGGCCAGTTATCAAAGCCGAAAGGCATTTGTTCTCCCAGTCATAGGGTCAAAGTTCTAACATATCTACAAGGTTTTTTTTTAAATGCATGTTTTTATTGAAAGATTTTTACTTTGAACACCTCTACGACCCCCGTACTATTCACCATCAGCACAATGTTTTAAGTGTGTTACATTGAGTTCAACCACAAAACATGGATTTTTCACCCCAAAATAAAGTCGTTTCCCAGCAATAATTTCTGAGTAAAGTTACTTAATAGTCCGGGAGGTACCTACAGTTGCATTTTAGGTACTTAATGTTTTTTACGCCGATCAGTTGCCATCTTCTTCAACAGATCTCGAATGACTGATAAGTATAGCCCAGCGTCAGCTAACGCACCCGCGGTGGGTGTAGGATGTTAGAAAAAAAATAGAATATATTCATACGCCGGCTGAAACTTGTTTCATAGTCTACATCATTATCATACTGAGCAATCTACCATCAAGTAGAGAGTGTGTGATATATCGCTTTTAGTTTTTTATTAGGCGTGCATGATTTACAAGTTATTTAGTTAGTTTATAGCTGACGATTTATGTTAAGTTCATTAAGATTTAATTCTATTTTTATTATTATTTATAATTTGATTTAATTTATGAAAAAAGATTCAGCCGGCGTAGGTATTATGACTTCATTTTTTATATACAACTTTCGTAACCTCCCACTCCTACACCCAGTAGCTGACGGTCGGTTCACATATTGGTAATATAAGATCAATCTTCGATGACAATATCAGCCGGCTAAATATGACCTTTTTATTTGCAACGGTACCTCCAGGACTATTAGTTCGATGTACTTACAGAATGCTTGGTTGACGGCTTCGTGATGAGGTGGTTTATACCTTATATAGTACATGATATAGTTAGTATAAAAATCTTAGAATAGGTACACATTAATTTCTCGTTTGAAATAATAAAACAATTTAGATGTTCGTTATTTATTTATATTTTGTTTATTGGTAAAAAGTTGAGAAAAGGGCCCAAATGCCTGTGCTTCTCCATTCTTGCTTTTCGTAAACTGAAACAAACAGAAAATTCATTTATGATTGACTAGCCTTTATAGGTACTAAAACCTTCCTATTGAATCACTCTGTCTATGAGACAGATAGAGTGAGACTTTGTTTTATAATATGTAGTGATAGTGATTTGCAGGGCGGGGGGGGGGGGGGGGGGTGATCATGAAATTCTTGTGACTTAATTTATGGATGGGAGTGGTGAAGTTTTAGGGTGCCACACAGAACACCAACAAGCCCAGAGATAGGCTGCTACAAGCTGCAACTAATAGAAGAGCTAACATTATAAGAAATTATTTTATGTAAGTAAATAGGCTGTAGGTACCTTTCTAAATGGCGTCGTCTCAATTTCCTTTCCATCAGAGCATTACTTTCCCGAAGGGATCTATTTTTATTGCTTATATCCTGAAACAAACAGACCATTGTGCTAGGATTATCTTAGGAAAGTTATAATTTAGAAAAGTGTCAATACTTTGCCCCTGACACCGTAGTGCTTAAGTTTTTCAAGCAGTTAGTTGGATCACCAGTGTCAAATGCTGAGCTTAAATCTATGAAAAGCTCAGCTATTTTCTGTTTGTTGTCCAATCTGCTCACTACATCCTTAATTAGAGTCGAAATTGCATCTTGTGTCCCACGTTTTTCTGGTAACTAAATTGTCTCAAAACTCAATTTTGGTTGACACAGCTAAGTGTACCTGCAATTTTCTTTTCTTAAAACAGCGTGTAAAAATTTCTTTGAATTGCTTTTTAAATGAGTTTATTCCGAAATCGCTCCAGTCGTGATTTAATGGCAACTAAGTTTCTCTTTGTATTTTACATTTCTTTTTTCTTGTCAGTTGTTAAGTCAATATTAAAATCACCGGAAATAACACAGTTCTTGTTAAAATGTTCAAATAGTTTTTCGAGCCTTAACATAAAAGTGTTTAAAATTTTTTATCATAAGGCTAATGATAACAGCAACACACAGACAGGTCTGTTGAAATATCTTTGACACAGCGTATTTCAAACCAGTCCATTTTTTTTTGGCAATGGGTAGTTCCTTATATTCCCTATCCAGATCCGATTTTAACACTTACCGCTAGAAATTGAGTTGTGTCTGGTGGTATGGCTGGAGAGGGCGATGTGGCCAGAGGAGGCGATGTAGCCGGAGGCAGCGATGTGGCCGGAGGTGGTGGTGTTGCTGGAGGCGGTGATGAGGCTGGAGGCGGCAATGGGGCCCGAGGGGGTGGTGTAGCTGGAGGTGGTGAAGTGACTGGCGGGGGTTGAGCTACTATGATCTGAAATATTATTTAAAAAGGTTACATACAGTACACACAAACATCATAACATAAGATTCATATACACTGCCATTACCTCTCTTTGAGCTGCCATACCATAGGCACTCTCTATGCCTATGATATTTAAAATCTTGAGACTAGTCTCGGAGAGTGTGGGGATTATGTCATGGTTGCCTGCAACACGGGCTGCACTAGCGCGAGCACCATCTGCCCGCGCCTTTTTTTTTAGATCCCTCCAAGTCTAAAACACAATTAATCACAAATATTATGAGTATATAGCTGGAACATGATGTTTATCATCTTGTTGAAGTACTCGATTGAAAAGTTATTAAATAAAATACCGTCCGCCACTGTTCCACCGTCTTACTGGGTCCGTATTCCTGTAATAACTTTTGAGCACGGACCCATTCCTCATCGTGGCTTCGCCATTGGCCATTGGCGAAATCGGTGTGGGTGGACATATAGTCCACCAACATCTCGATTTGGCGGCTGGTACTTCGCACGCTGTAAATAAATTGGTTTTGGTATGTAACTTGGGTTTCAACGCGTTCCACCGTTTAGGTACCTACGGCAAAGATTTTTCAGACATTACCAAAATCCTGTTCTAAATATCCTCAAGGTTAGTTTTAGACTGTTGGAGGACTATGTTCTCATACATTAATAACACACAACGCTATTAATTGGTAATCTGGTTATAAAATTTACTTACTTTTTTCTCGCCATATTAACTTTTCGACCCACTAAAACACAATACAAATTAAAAAAAGTAGTTATTAATTTCGTTTATTTACGCATTGGTACAATGCGAAAATTAATTAAACAACCTAAAAGGCTAAAACTTTCCAATGTTTTTTTTTACTTTGTTTGTCAACAAATCATACAACAAAACTTCAAATCTTCAACCACAGATAACTAAGGCTGCAAAGTTAGTAGTTTTTGCGTGAAAGAGTTAAAAAAACTGCATGGATATGTCTATGGATATATTATGAGTTTGGAAATGTCACCGTAAAATTGTCAAATACGTTATATTGTAATATCTCTAGCGATATTGTAAAGTCTCGAATTATTGTCAAATGAACATACTGCTTACAATAAAACGCATTATTTTTCGTGAAATGCATGCCATGGTAGTCAACTCACGCGGTGTGGAGAGAAGGAGGGGTCCCCCTTGCCCAGTGGTACCACTCTCATGAAAAGATACTGTACCATTCCTGAGAAATATCGATTAATATTTAAAACACTTCATATTCCCCTAAAAAGCGTAGTCGACGGAGCCCCGCTTCGCGCGGCCCCTATTTCCGGGTGCAGGGTTTAAAGGAACCTAACTAACCTAACGGGGGGGTGCCCCAAGTCCCGATTATGGGGGCAGAGATACTTCCGTATGTTCAGTTGACAATAATTCGAGATATTACAATATCGCTAGAGAGAAACACGTTATGTTGTAATATAACGTGTTTGACAATCTTACGGTGACAGATATATTTTTTCACATCTTTTCACTCAAGACTCTACTTCTAGGTTTCTGTCTGGTTTGGGTCCATTTTAGGTAGTGAGAAAAAAAAGAAGAAAAGACCCTATTTGGCGTACGTATAACCAAATTAGTTCAGTAGTTTTTGCGTGAAATCTTAAATAACCATCTATCCATAGGGTTGATTCTACCACAGATAATAATACTAGCGTAAATTACAATAAACTGTACCATTGTAAAATATGACGTCACTGTCAGATCATAACGTAGCCACTTTTATGGAATTCTGATTCTTTTTATTTATTTTTTATTTTAACATGATGTGATGTGCATTACTGCGCAATAATATCACGCGCCGCCCTCTTCCTCCTCTCTCACCCCCGGCCGTCCCGCAAGCGATATTTTTCCCAGTTATTTGGGGAACTCTTTCTGAGCTGGCTATATACTATAAATGCTTGCGATAATTTCGCGTCATCTGATCCGCCATGCTATATAGTACCTATAGCATTATTAGGTCCTTCTTTTCTATACTTTAGAGGGTGTAACTTGTTCTCCCCATCATTTCGATCATTTTTTTGTTCTACACCATACCTGGGAAACTTCTAGTTACGGATTTATGGGAGTCAAAGTTACAACTTTTAGACAAGTTTTTTTTTTAATACAAGTTTTTTTTGTAAGGGCTACCGCACACTACAGACAAGACAGACTTTTGCATTACAAAATATATGAAGATGCGCACACTTGAGACAAAACGTCTCGTAGACAAAATTGTCTCATACCTACAAGAACTACACCACGACAAGTCTGACTACCGACTGTCGTCGGCTTCCCTTTTGTATGTATGCGGGCGCGCACATCTACGACAAAACAGTCTAGCGATAGGGCATCGAAAAGTGGGTAATCGGTTACGGGTTTTTTTTGTCCAAAACCGGGTTTTCGGGTTTTTTTTCATTAAATGATAAATTATGTTTATTTTGCAAATAGGTTTTACAGAGACTTTTACACGTTTTTTTTTTAAACTAGATTTGGCCGGTGTTTCGTACCTGACTATACTCTAAGGAGAAACAGTCGAAACAAACTCAGAGGTCATAGTCTCTTTTAAAGTCCTGACATTGATCAATGCACATGAGGACTATGCAGATTAGTATCTGAGATGGTCTTTTCAAATACAATATTAATACTAAATGCAGTAAATGCTCTTGCTTCATTTATTAATGAACTAATACAGAGGTTATAATATTGACCAGGCGCTCGACCAAATGGTGGAAATCTTTAGGGAGGAAATGCTGGACGGCCCAGTAGATTCTTCAATACGCATTGGTCTCAGGGTGAACTTAGACAGAACCCAGGTTCCACGAACACGTCACCCCAGGACCTATTGTTGTCAATGGTGGTCCTCTCGAGGTTGCTCAAGAATATAATTTACCTCGAGCAAACTGTACAGTGTGTTAAGAACAACATTGAGAAGACTCAAGCTGGGCTGGGCAGCATTCTTCGTTGGATCTTGTCGTTGCGTATTCTACAGAGCCTAAAGACTAGGTTTTCAATAAGTGCATCCTGGCTATTATGACTTACGGGGCCGAAACGTGGACACTCACGGTACGGCTAGTCCATAAATTCAAAGTCGCTTAGAAGCAATGGAGCGGGCAATGCTTGAAGTCTCCCTTAGGGATCGCATCGGGAACGAGGTGATCAAATACTTTTGTTTTAAAAACAATAAATATAATATTTTGTAATAAATTGAAGATAGAAAAATATTCAAATGAATATTTGGGTACTTTCGAATGAGAATTTTACCAATTCCACAACCCAAAAAACCCTGTAACGTATTTTCTAGAATAAATTATAAATAAGATTATTAAACTCGGGAGTTAGACAGTTTTTAATTACTCATATTTTATTACATTTTAAACAACCTACGACATGTTGTTGCGTGTTTGATCTGTAAAATTCACAGATCAATAATGATCGATTTAGAAGAGACCCAAAGACCCGGGTTTTCATACGGCAGAACCGGTTTATTATACAAAGGAAAACCCGGAAATTCCCGGGTCTTTGAGAACCGGGAAAAACCGGTTCGTATGTGACGGTGACGTACCTCCTCTCTAGTAGTCTCGTCCGAGCCAAAGAGGTTATATGGAATAGACAGCCCTCTCTTGAGAATTTTGAACACCTTTGCTGGACTGTGTCGCCCTCTGGTACTATATTCCCTGAACTAATCCCTAAAGCATTAAGCCTGTGTTTAGGTCTCTGAAAATACTAACCCTCCCGTCTATTTACATATTGGAAGTGTCCATTTTTGTTAGATCTAATTTAAATTTGTTTCCAACTCTGGCTAGCATTAGATTACGCTCAGGTCCTATAAGACAGCAATATAATAAGTTATTACATACAGGACAATACAAAACAGCACTATTAAGAAAAAGTATAATGTCAATGGGTCCTATCATATATAATAAAATTCCGCATAGCTTAAAAGATCACCCCATACGCATATTTAAAATTAAATTGACCACATTACTATTAGAAAAATGCTACTATTCTGTTAATGATTTCTTGAATGATAAAAATTTATAACTGTACTTTAGTCATTATTATTTCTTTTTTTGACATTGACATTTTAATAGATAATAATTTTCTATAATTGTTTGTTATGCTACAATGATTGTTAATAGACTATTTATTTTACAATTGACAAACTTATGTAAATTTTGATACCAAATTAGTACTAAGTCAATTATTTGGAATGTACTGTAACTGCCTAACAATACTTATATTTTAATTATATTCACATTTTCGAACATTTCAATAATTTTTACATTTTAATTATTTTGACATTGTAATCACTTTGCAATTTTAATTATTTTGACATTCTAATAATTTTGACATTCTAATTGTTTTGATTTTTTAATTTCTATGACTTCTTTTTTAATTATATTTTTCAATTTTAATAGTTTGCAGATTTCTTTTTTTTTTTTGAAATTTTATAATATTTAATGTCACTATCTAATGTATAGAATTGCACACCAAATTTGTACGCCTTCAGGCATAACATAGCGCACTGTTTCGTTAAAAATAACATCTATATGTCTTTACCTATGTTAACAAATAAATAAATATTATTATTATTATCTATCTAATTATTATTATTAAGCTTTAGGTGCGTACTTAGGTACCTATACATCCATACCTTATTATTGAATAGGTATTGCTATGGGTAGGCGGGTAATTTGAAATGTAGACCATATAAAATTTAGTTTTATAAACATTTTGTATTTGTTCGACAGCATTTCGTGCTAAGTTCCTGATGAACGTATAATAAGAATTCACAAAAAAAAAGCAAATACAGCTAATGTTACAGAACGTCACAGAATAAAAACTATGATTGTGTTAATATTTAAGTCATTTATTGGTCTGGAGACGTTTATTATAATAATCTTGAGCATACATTTTTGTTTCATCCTCACCATCGAATGTAAGCTTTCCTGCTAAAATTCGATTTGTTGACTTGCATCAACTATAAATCAAGATATTTATTGTTATATCTGTAAAGTATTCTTAAATCTTTTCTTTTTGTGTTTCACATTTGAATGGATACTGCACAATTGTTTTTGTTACTGCTTTTATTTATTTTTTATTTCAGCTTTCAGCACATCAGTTTTCTATTATGAAACACATATGTCACCGTAAAATTGTCAAACATTGTTCCGTTGCATGTATTTCACAATATTACAGTTTCACTTCGATAGATTACAATCTACCGAAAAATAATGCATTGTATTGTAAGCAGAATGCTCAGTTGACAATATTTCGAGGTTTTAGGTTTTTACAATGCTACGCTGACACATATACTTTGTATACTAAGAAAACATTCTTCCAATTCTTCAGAGGGACAACGTAACAACGTTTTGTCAGGATTTTTTTTTCTTTAAAGGAATTATTATCATTTTTACTGCGTATTACAGTTTTTCTGCATGCTTTGCAGTTTTTTATTATATTATTGAGAAATTTCCCCATACCATACACATAATTTCTGATAACGTTTTCTCAATGTGTTTGTTTTGCTTTCAATGGGTTACTAATAATTTAGGTAATACTGAATTGTCTTACTATTCCTATTCATTCATAAAACTTTGAATCTTTGACAGCTTAACATTGGGTAAATGAGGGAATAAACAGTTCTATGAGGATAAGGGTAAAATTCTTTGAAAATATTTACAAAAATTATTATTAATTATTATTCTTGGCTCAATTTTAATTAAAATCAACAAGGCGTTTTAAGCAAACTGGTGATGATTGGCGTAAGCACCATCTATGCCATTATTATGTACTAAATCTCAAGTTTACGCGGATATCATACAAGATGGTGGTGACTTCTTGTCAATAATTGGACGCCTACGTCAAGTAGTGCAGTGCCCCCCCCCTTGCTTCATCGTGGTTAGGGCATGCTATCCGGACATTAATTGCATTACTATTCGGATAGTACGATTTAAACGGATATTTTTTGTTTATTATTTTTTCGAATTTAACGTGTTCATAAAGGTCGATTGAATGACTTTTTCATGAAATAGTCATTCAATCGACCTTCATGAACTTGGAGGGTTGTATTTGAGTGTGATCAAGCAACTTCTCAGCTGCTTGAAAGGAATGAGTACAATGGGTTGGGGTCCAAAGGCGTTTGCGCTGGATCCCCTTCTGGCGTGCTCAGCAGCCTGCTGCATCGTTTTACTGTGACCTTTGATCCATTGTAGTGTCACCGTGTTGCGGTTTAGAACCGTAACTCGTTCTAGGGCATTATGGTAGTCTAGTTTTAGTCTCGAGTAGATCTGATTTCTTTTTAAGGATTGAAAATCTGAGACACTGTCGACGAGTATA
This sequence comes from Xestia ashworthii, assembly GCA_950022955.1. Classification (NCBI taxonomy): domain Eukaryota; kingdom Metazoa; phylum Arthropoda; class Insecta; order Lepidoptera; family Noctuidae; genus Xestia; species Xestia ashworthii. Next base: position 1,896,438 of record OX465566.1, on the reverse strand, counting down.
CGAATATGGGTATCCGTAACTTCCCTGTCCTCTATGACAAGTGTCGCTTGGATAATACCTACGCACTTAGCTTGGTAGACAGAGTTGAGCAATATAAGGGTCGTTGCAGAAGCCTTTGACATCTGTGCCGTCGTGGGTTCTTGATCTATCAGTTCAGATCCTTAGCTATTTTGGACCTGAGTAGTCACACGTCTCCGCTATGAGTTCTATGTTGTAGTGTTTTTGAAAGCAGTGGGTTCGGTCGCTGGGTGATGCCAACATGAGCTGTTGTTTCACAGCATCCCCTTTTATGCGTGTATGTTTGATTTTGTATTTTGGGTGCCAGATACGATAGATTCGAGCCTAATAGTCGTCAGGGCCACCTCCTCTCTTATGGGGTGAAGAGGTGCTAATCCCAGCATCACGTGAAGTGCGGGAATGGGTGATGTTCTCATGCTACTGGCGATTGTCACGCAGGCAAATGTTTGTAGCTTCTTGAGGTCCTTTTTGGCCGTGCTTAGGTTGGTTCTGGGGCCACCAAACTAAAGAGCCGTATGTGATGATTGGTCGGATGAATGTAGTGTATGGCCAGTAGGTGATTTTGGAGCTTATGCCCAAATTCCTTCCGAGCAGTCTTTTGCATTACCATAGTGCTATGCTGGCTTTTGTAGTGATGTAATCGGTGTGTTTTTCCCACGTCAGCTGTTTATCCGAACAGATGCCCACTTGCCCAGGTATTTGGTTTCAATCGATCGGCTCAGGGTGGTCCCAAAGAAACTTGGTGATTGTAGAGTTGCCAACTTTCTTTTATTTGTGAAAACCACGATTTCGGTTTTGGGGAAGGTTTACTGTCAGTTTATATTCCTTGCATCAGTCCTCTACAATATTTAGGGCTTTACGCATTTTATATGTTTATAATTATGTATTTATTTATTTAAACTTCATGTACAAGAGTGGTACATAGGCGGACTTCATGCCACAAGGCATTCTCTACCAGTCAACCTTTGGGTCAAATAAGACAGTATTGTGTGTGATAGAGTACAATAAAATTAAAAATACCATTAATTATGTTACAAGATGTCACTCATGTTTGCTATTTTATGACTTATTTCGTTGCCTACATAGCTATGATTATTTTATTTTTGCCATGGTTCGTTATACTGATTACTGAATATCAATGATTGACAAAATTGTGGTTAAATTTTATTTTTATCTATCCTATACAATCCGCTTTATCAGTATTATCCGGATTTATCCGGATAACGTTATCCAAGTATCTGGATACTAAAATGAGCGGATAATTGCATGCCCTGGTCGTAATAGACCAAACAGTTTCGTTCTAGGTGTGCGATGTGTCGTAGACAAGACTGTCTTGAGACAGACTTGTCTATGTGAAGCAAGTCTGTCTCAAGACAGTCTTGTCTGTAGTGTGCGGTAGCCCTAAGATTTTGTCTTTTAACCCTTCCACGACCCCCGTACTATTCAATTCATCCATCAGCACAATGTTTTAAGTGCGTTACATTGAGTTCTACCACAAAACGTGATTTATTACCTCAAAAAAAAAAGTTGTTCCCCAGCAAAAATTTTTGCGTAAACTTACTTAGTTTGATGTACAGAATGCTTGGTTGACGGCTTTGTGATGAGGTGGTTTACACCCTGTATGGCACAATAGTATTTAACGTAGTCTGAAAGCAGCTTTAGATCCATGTGAAATTATGTGAAGTTCTGTTCCTTGCAGTAACACACCGAGATCAGCGCCATCTATCCAGCGACTAGGGAAGAATTGAAAAAGAAAATCCCCCATTTCATTGCTTTCGTCCAAACAGATCGTCTTTTCTTGTCTTGAGGTATTTTGTGACTTCCGATTTACTTTACTCTATGCTTCCGACATGTTTGCACCCAGGTACAATACAAAGGGCTATGGGCACAAATGTATGGACTCTGGTCCTGGACCCAATAGATATAATTAGTATATCGTTAGAAAGGTATATTTTTATAGAGCACGAATAGATATGGCGCTTGACCTGATATGTTGTCCGATGGGAATACGCGTCCCTTGAATATTGAATCATTTTGTGATTCAATTTTTGATACATTTTTCAAACTACTGAACTAATTTTAAATTATTTAGATCTTAAATGAAAAGTATTAATCTCTTCAGTGTTATAGGCAACATACAATATAGGGTAAGTGCTCCAGTGAATGAACACTTAAGCAATCTTCCAACTTCAAAAAAATATTTCAGTGTGTTGCGTATAAGGGATACGGTCCAAAGCTATATTTTGGTATTAGGAATGTATTCAAAAACATTTTTTGAGTTGATTTTACGAAATAATCTGTATACTTTCTTAGATATTTAGCAATAAAATGAAAAAGACCCTAAAACCCCAGTGAATGAACGAAAATTTCTAGTAAATGAACTAAAAAAAAGCCAGTAAATGAACACAATTTTTGTTTAATTAATCATAAGAAAAAATCTAATTATTACACTAAATGCAGTCCAATAATCAACTAAATAAGACGAGCATAATTCTCTGCGTCTTAACATATATTTTTTTATTTTTTTACAAAGTAAAAGTTTTAAAATTAGCCTCCCCAAGTGTCGCCACATTGACCTGTCCCGTGCGACTCTCACCCAGCGGATTCCCGCAACCTTTACCAGGTTATCGATCCACCTAGTCAGTGGATGCATTCGGAAGGTATTTACCCCCTTGTGACAGAAGCAAAGACGGCACGAGAGACTTGGCTGGCACTAAAAAATGCCTATGCGGATGCTGGACTAATGCGGAGGTTTTCGTTGCTGCGAAAAATGTTTCGCATCAAGCTGGAAGCGTACCCAAGTATGGAAGCCTACGTCACGGAAGTTCGAGCGATTCAGCAGCAGCTGCGAAGCATTGGTGCCGGACTTGACGAAGAATTTGTCGGAATAATAATGCTGGCGGGATTGACGGACAACTACAATCCGTTAGTAATGGCCATAGAGCATTCCCGTTCGACAATTACCTCAGAACTGGTCATATCAGCACTTCTGAAGGAGGGTCAACGTCAAGAGTCGAATGAGGCCCCAAAGGATGATTCGGCGCTAGCATCTAGCGTTGGTGGTAGTGGAGGAAGAGACCACTCCAGAGAGATTGTTTGTCATTTCTGCAAACGGAAGGGCCATTTCAAGTGGCAGTGCAAGCAGTTCAAGGCCAAGCAGCCGGATAAGAAGAAATCAAATGCGAATTCGGCCATGGTGACCAGTGTGAACGCGAACTCAGACTTTTTGACCTTGTTGTCATCTGTAGGTGACAGTGATAACTGGGTGTTGGATTCAGGAGCCACGTCCCACATGACACCGGTGAAATCCCTCTTGAGCCCCACGAAATCTTGCTCCAAAACGATAACTTGCGCGAATAGCGAGAAAATTGTTTCGACTTCGCAAGGTTCTGTGGAGTTAAGCCTGCGACATGGGGAGCGTGACACTGTAGTGAAGATGCCACCACTCCAGAACTTTTCGGCCCTATCGGCCATCCGTTCGGCGAGCAATGTGCCCTGCTCACTGCCACTTTAGTTTGACAATTCTTCGGGCTACGTCGATAACCTTGGTTCCCTTGCTTCCGATGTCTTCATTTCTGATTTGATAACGCAAGGAAACTTCGAGATAGCCCTCTCCATTGCCCTTTGTGAGCGACCATGTTTCGGTCCCGTCATCAATCACTGGCAACACACACCAGAGAGCTTATAGTAAGTTGGACGAGAAGATACCGCGCAACCTCCCGAACGCTGCCCAGCCAAGTTGTATTCGACGATCGACCTCTTTTTCGAAGTAAGTTAGAATTAGTTCCGGGTACACATAATCGTCTACAACTTCGAGTGTAGTGTCTCCTAGGTGTTACGTGGGCATTGAACATGACATGGTTTTGTCCGTGTTCATTTTGATCATCACCCACTCTTTCGGAAGCTCTACTGAGGTCATCGAGTGTTGCACTGAGATCCTCCATGGTCTCAGCCATGACCACTCTATCGTCGCCAAACCGAAGCTGAGTGATGTACTCGCCATTGACGTTGATGCCTAGCCTTCTCCAGTCCAGAAACTTAAAGACATCCTCGAGTGCAGCGGTGAACAGTTTCGGAGATCCGACGTCTCACTGTCTCACACTTCGCGGCAGAAGAATAGGTTCCGAGGCTTGGTCTTGAAGTTGGACGGACATGTTGGCGTTTTTGTACAAACACTTCAACACCTCGATGAGTACCGGTAGTCGATTTGGTACCGTTGGAGAGATTGCAGTATTGCAGTACAGCCCAAGTCTCGATCGAATCGAAGGCTTTCTCGTAGTCCACAAACGCTACACAGAGAGGCCGGTTATACTCTTTGGTCTTCTGTATAACCTGGCGCGCCGTATGTATGTGGTCCACGGTGCTAGAGCCTTTTCGGAAATCAGCTTGTTCGAGAGACTGAAAATGGTCAAACCTGGCTTGGAAGTGAGATGAGCCTATAATTCTTTAACTTTTTTCTTGAAGAAAAGTACCACAGCCCAAATCCGCTCTGCCTAATGCCTGTGGCGTTTTCCCCTTGAGTATGACGGGTAAACAGCTTCCGAAGGGCCTTAAGTACCGGTTTTGCACCCGCCTTCAGGAGTTCGGCCGTAATTCCGTCATCACCCGGTGCTTTGTAGTTTTTAAGCTGTTTCAGAGCCATCTTTTTCTCGTACAGGCTGACGTCCGGGATGTCTTCGGTTATTCGGTATAGTGTCGGGTCAGTCTAGCTCTTGGGTCGTTTGCTAGATCTACAGAAGGTTTACTGGTTGACGTGTACAACTGCCCATAGATGCTCTCGATCTCCCTCACAAGCTTCGGTTTGGCGGATAAGATCCAGCCATCGTCGGTCTTCAGTTTAGTGAGCTGGCTCTGCCCTATCGGGCACAGCCAGCCAGATCTCTTGTAAATACCTTAGACCCTTTATTCCGTTTATTCGCCTCTTTAATATACTTGATATTAAAGCGGTGGAGGTCGTTCTTCAAGGATTTAGAGATCCATCTTAAGGGACAATAATAGATAAAAAAGAAAAAATAACATTGTAATAATCTAATCTAGGATTTAAAATCATGAAATCTAGCTCAAAATATTGTGTTCATTTATTGGTTACATCTTATTGACGAAAGCTAATATTTGAACATGATAAAAAATGTTAGTTCATTCACTAGATTTTATGAACCAATGAATGAACATAACTGTCCCAATACTGGCCTAAAGATCAGAAATCTATTTTGAAAACTACTCTCAATACATGAATCTTATGGCATAAGAATAAATTACTTATTTCAATAAAAACATGAAAATGACGTTTGTCCAGTGAATGAACGGTCGTTCATTTACTGGATCTCAAACGATTTTTAGTTCCAATGCTGAGACACCTAATAATTTACTTAAAACTGGCTAAAATTGCAGTAATATCGATTTAAGACTAATAGCATAACTATTCTTTACTCAAATTAATAAATAACTTATGTTACATACTTAAATTACGGCTTTAATCTGTTAACAAAGAAGTTGCGCCTTACCCGAGTCCTAAATTCTTGCCCGAACAAATACACTGTTACAACAAACTGCAAACTTTAAACGCTTGACATTTTAAAACGAACAGTGATATAAGAAATGAATGTAGCCACTTTGATGGCAAAAGGATTTACAATTATGAAAAAAAATACTAGGTTATGTAGAAATATCCTTATTTCTTATTTTTTGGAAAAAAGTCCGTTTTGTTCATTCACTGGGGTGTGTTCATTCACTGGAGCACTTACCCTAGACATACTATTTTTCGGGTGTGAAATCATCAGATGACCCCTCCCGCGCGGAAGGGAGTGTCAGACTTTTACTGACTAAAACCCATTCATGTTCCTTCTTAGCCTTTTGTGTTCCAGGGCCGCGGTATCTCTTTCTAACAGTCCCGCAGCCCCAGCAGGCATCAGCTCTTGCTTTTTGCTGACATCTCTTTGAGGCGCGCGTGGAACGCAAACGCGTTAGTACTGGATAATACGATGCCCTTTGGTAAGACATGGTTGTCAGACTTTTTGGGCCACTGACTACCTGTAACGACTGTAAAAGATCTACAAATGACGGCCGGGACCAACAACCTAAAGATTGACCCGAGCGGCTGTTAATATTTAGCCCTAGGCAAAAAAAAATAACTGAACTAAACATTCCAGCTTAGTAATCACTACACAATACGTATTTACATAAAATTTATAAACATATATTTTATAAGCCAATGTCTCGAATCGGACAACAAATCCAAACCTAACCCGGTATTATTTTTTTTTACTCTTGAAAAGACCTATCCATCGATGTACGATTAAGTCCATTGGTCATAAGGACCAAAACGCCCGAACCCCTTACCATGTCAGATCAAGGAGAAAGTAATACTCCACTTGCGTTTTATTCTGATTACTATCAAGCAAGAAAGAAAAGAACAAATAAAGCACCCACAGACATTTACTAGCCAGTATTTTATTTTAATTAAAATAACAATGAATGCCAGCAAAAAAATACACTGCTTTTATCGCCATCTATAATTTTTTGTTCGAAGTTGGCACTGAAAACATGTCATTATCTGGAAAAAGAATCCTAACCAAACAATATGGCACCGCACCCGTTATATGACTTCTCTACGAGATGGCATAGTCAAAAGCCATCGACAAACGTGATCAGTTTTATTTTAGTCACTCTACGAGAATATCACGCTTGCTCGTAGCAGTTTTCTTACGAAACTCTATGGTAGGGGAATACATGTGTCACCGTAAAATTGTCAAACACGTTAGATTGTAACGTATCTAGAGATTGTAAACTCTCGAAAGATTGTCAACCGAACTTACTGCTTACAATATAACGCATTATTTTTCGGTAGATTGTAATCTATCGAAGTGAAACCGTAGTATAGTGAAATGTTTGTGATGGAATTCTACTCGCGCGGTGTGCAGGAGGGGGAGGTAAAGAGGGGTCCCCCTTGCCGCATGTTACCACTCTCATGAAAAGATATTCCTGAGAAATACCGATTAATGTACCCTAACCTCAAAACACTTTATATTCCCCTAAAAAGCGTAGTCAACGGAGCCCCGCTACGCGGGGCCCCTAATTCTGTCTGCAGGGTTTAAAGGAACCTAACTAACCTAACGTGGGGGTGCCCCAAGTCCCGATCTTGGCGGCAGAGATACTTCAGTCGCATGCATTTCACAATATTACGGTTTCACTTTGATATATTACAATCTACTGAAAAATAAAGCGTTATATTACAATACTAGCGGTTGCCCGCGACTTCGTCCGCGTAAACCACCCTTGTCACTTAAGGGTATAAAAGTAGCCTTCGACTTGTTCTCTGACCTACCAAATATACACAAAAAAAAATATTAAATCGGTGAAGTCGTTTCGGAGGACTTCGATAACAATGTGACACGAGATTTTTATGTATTAGATAGCTTTGTCTGCGGCTTTGCTTGCGTTGAATTCGGGGTAATTTTAATTAAAAATGAGAGAATTTCATTGCGCAAAACAAAGAGGAAGTAAAATTCAAGATCCAGCGGACTTTTAAAGATATACATATCTGGGTTGCTCATAAATTAGTTGGTTTCAAAGCAAAACAGAGGAACTTTGCAGAAGTATTGTGTAAAATCTTAAATTATTGTCTAGGATGGAATTTCTATGGCCGGTAAATTACATAACGATACGCTACGAAGACAAACAAAAATTTAAGAAAAATTAGATTTGTGTTCAGTGAAAACCATGAAAACGACACCCATGAAGGAAAAACGAAAAAAAATCCTAGGTGCCTTCTTGGAGTTTCATTTTGACCTCATTTTTGTTATCAACGACTCCGAGAACCACGAAAACGACACCCATGACGGAAATATTAAAAAAAAACCCTAGACGGCATCTTGGATTTTCATTTTGACCTCATTTTCGATATCAGCGACCCTAAAAAACATGAAAACGACACATGACGAAAAATTTACTTCAACGCCATTTCGATTTTCATTTCGATCTCATTTTTATAATCAGCGACCTCGAAAACCATGTAAACGACACCCGAGCTGGAAGAAACAAATTATTTTCATGGGCGCTATCTTGTATTTATCAATAGGAGTACTCTTGTGAGGTTTCGAATGAAATAGTCTTACCAATCGTGTTTCCCCTTACAAACTTTTGAGGCCCGTTTCACCCCTCGGAGGGTGAATTTTGAAAAAATCTTTCTTAGTGCACCCCTAGACTACATAAGGAACCTACTTGCCAAATTTGGAATCTGTAGACCCAGCGGTTTGGGCTGTGCGTTGATTTTTAGACTTTGTCACCCTATTTACCCCTCTTAGGGGTTGAATTTTGAAAAACCTGAAAACCCGTCTCTACTCATTTATCAATAGGAGTACTCTTGTGAAGTTTCGAATGAAATAGTCTAACTTATCTTGTTTCCCCATACAAACTTTGGAGGCCCATTTCACCCCTCTTAGGGGTTGAATTTTGAAAAAACCTTAAACCCGTTTCTACTCATTTATCAATAGGAGTACTCTTGTGAAGTTTCGAATGAAATAGTCTAACTAATCTTGTTTCCCCATACAAACTTTGGGGGCCCGTTTCACCCCCTTAGAGGGTGAATGTTGAAAAATCCTTTCTTAGTGCACCCCTAGACCACATAAGGAACCTTCATGCCAAATTTGGAATCTGTAGACCCAGCGGCTTGGGCTGTGCGTTGATATATCACCCAGTCAGTCAGTCAGTCAGTTTACCATTTATATATGTCACCGTTAAATTGTCAAATACGTTATATTACAATATAACGTGTATCTCTCTAGCGATATTGTAAAGTCTCGAATTATTGTCAACTGAACATACGGAAGTATCTCTTGCCCCCATAAACGGGACTTGGGGCACCCCCCCGTTAGGTTAGTTAGGTTCCTTTAAACCCTGCACTCGGAAATAGGGGGCCCCGCGAAGCGGGGCTCCCTCGACTACGCTTTTTAGGGGAATATGAAGTGTTTTAAGGTTAGGTTATATTAATCGATATTTCTCAGGAATGGTACAGTATCTTTTCATGAGAGTGGTACCACTGGGCAAGGGGGACCCCTCCTTCTCTCCACACCGCGTGAGTTGACTACCATCGCATGCATTTCACGAAAAATAATGCGTTTTATTGTAAGCAGTATGTTCATTTGACAATAATTCGAGACTTTACAATATCGCTAGAGATATTACAATATAACGTATTTGACAATTTTACGGTGACATATATAAAGAAGAAGAAGATAGATAACGCTTTATTTTCAGCAGTATGTTCAGTTGACAATATTTCGAGAGATTACAATCTCGTTAGAGAGATTACAATATAACGTGTTTGACAATTTTACGGTGACATATATAATAATTATGCGAATTTTGGAGGTCAGCCGGTCAATGTTCGAGAGCAAGGGCACGCGTCATCACGCTTAACATATCTGGTATTAGCTAACCTCTCATTTTGGGGGAAGCATAGCATTGCGAGGTCTGTTTTAATTGGAAATTATGTCGCCGTGCGTTTGATCACGTACGCGCTATAACATCTGACTGTGACTAGTGTAAGACCAGACAAGATTTTTTCAAACGAATTAGACATGTTAGGTGTTAACCTATGATGTTAATTTGAGTGGGTTTGGGTTTGTTGTTGCAAATAAACTCAGTCCAAAGTTGACAAATCTTTCTTTTATTCAAGTGCTTCAAAAAAGTAGGTACCTGTCAATATACAAAAGAATCAGTATCCAAATTGACAATTACACTTAAGAAAATCATTCAGTCTTTGATTATATACTTACATCATTCAGTTTGCAATTCTAATAATTCTGTGAAGAAACAAATGAACCAAATTTTACACGTGGCGACGAGTTTTTGAATACAAAAAATACAGCTTAATCGGATACAAATTTAACATACCTTTTGAATATTTTGACACTTCTTGTGAAACCAAACTCTCGCACTTTTTAACAAACAAGATTTACAATTCTGAATTCGGAGCACATTTTCTTTTCGCCATTCTATTTCACTTTGATGCTGTCACATGAGGTTGTCAACTTATTAAACTATATATGAAAATTACATACTCTTTGCAATATATAACAAAAAAATAAAGTGTGAAGTAGAATAAGGTCGAGGTTGGATTCTGTCATTGACCAAACTCTCAACAACCTACATCGCAGTAATACCAGTGCCGTATCTCATAACTTCCCAGAATTATATCCTTATTAGCGATACACTACTATCGAATGATGTATATTGGTACCTACATGTTTTTATTAGCTTCAAAATTAGCGGGTTACTGGTAAACATCCCAGGAACTGAAACCGGGATTCGGTTCCTGGGATGTTTCTGGTATTTATAATTATTGTAAACCAACTATTCCCATAATATGTGATGGGCGTGACGGCAAAATGTGGGGAACCTTATTTTAAAAGTACATATCCGATTCAATTAGTAATAAAATAGGATATGTTCATAATAGAATAGGATACCTATGTTCTTTTAAAATAAGGTTCCCCACATTTTGCCGTCATGTAATAGACCCATGTTTGCAAAGGAATAAATGATTTGATTGGTTTTGGCTAGGAGTTTAGATTTTTCGAAAATCCATTGATAAGTTTTAGTTTTCATCAAAATCGGGGCACGGGACACTCTTTTGAAAATTTTACCCATTCCACCCACTTATGCTTTCAAATTTAGCCATTCACGCCCACTAAGTTGTACTTTGTCTAATTGCGAGTAAGCGAAATTGTTCGCGAACAAAATTAAAAAAATAGGTAAGTATTAACGTTTGCTCCAAGATACTGCATGTACACTGTGAGTAGGTACTTACATACATAAAGGGAAACAAGCGGGTGCTGAATTTCGATAGAGTCTACTCGTAAAATATTGGTTCATTACATTGTTGTTATTTTCAATTTCATCACGTTTTCTGCAATGCTCAGATCAACAAATGTTGATCTGAGCTGCAATGCCACATAAATGTGCTTGATCCAATATGGTTTTCATGTTTATAAACAACCATGTCGTATTATCATTTTGAATATTTTTCTACGGAAGAATATTATTGGCTCACATACCGGAAATCTTAATTTGAGGATGAGTAAACTAAATATGTATCTATGTATCTTTGCCTATGCATGTTATTATGTCAAAATTGTGATGTTGATTGTGAGCACTCCATACTAAAGAGAATTAATGAAAATAGAAAATTCACAGTTTTGATATGACATGTGTGATTAGGGTTCAGGTACGGCCACAAATTTAAAAAAAAATATGCTCGAGAAAGTTTAATTAGTTCTCTATGGAGTGCTCAAAATAAAAAATCCCTCCGGCAAGCCGCAGGAGGAGGTAGATTTCGAAGAAGGTGCTGGAGCGTCCGACTATTGATTTGTATAAAGAGTTGTACTTATGTGTACAATCTACAAAAAGAAATATGCTCTCAAAACCGTTGTCCTGTAATGGAAAGTTTACCCTTTTTAAATTCTCTCATAAGAGTTTAGCATGGAAACGCCCTCAAATGTTTAGTTATAATTTTTTATTTCGAAAACTGTAAGTTTTACCGCTAAACTTTGAAGGTAACAATGGTAAAGTAAACAATTTGCTTTCAAAAAAAAATATTTGCGACGCTAAAAATGTTTACTGTATCGGAGATATGATTTTTTTTCGCAAAAAATTTGGAATTTTCAACCCCCTCCCCAATTTAGGGGTTGCATCAAAAAAGTTTTAATTTAAAGATGTCCGTATTCGTACTCAGAATGATAAAAATGAGAAACGGTTCAAAAATTTTCCATAGGAAAAAAATTATGGCCAAAAAACTGATTTTAGAAAAACCGCCCCCCCGCCGCCCCCAATGTACGAATTCCGCCCATTCACGAACTTAGCCTAAGTTTTGACCGTTTCGATTTTTTGGCCAAGTTTGAAAGCAATCGGTTCATAATAGGCTTGTTTCCACCATCAATAAATTGCAAATCTATTTAGTCCGTCAATTAGAGTATTGGAAAATAATGGACACGTATTTTTTGTTTTTGTAAATCAACGAATATTGACAAAGATAAAACGCATCAAAACTCGGAGTGGGGGCTCGTGACGTCACTGTTCGGTATCAACTGACTAAGAATGATACCGAACAGTGACGTATTGGGAATTTTAAAAGCGTCGTATCTTCGTCAATTTTGGTTTATGTGACAAAAGAAAAAATACGGGTCAAATATTTTTTGATAATCTAAGTGACGGACTAATTAGATTTTTTCAGTTAACAAGCCTATTGCGGGGTTCCCTACTTGAAATCGAATGACGCGAGGTCGAATAACACTTGCTCGAAAACGTTTAAGTTCAATACCTCGATGCATCAAAATCTCGAATAACTATAAGCTCGAATCATCGGCAGCGCGAAGGCTCATTATCTTGAAACATCATTTCTCGACCGACCATCTAATCGATTTACAGAATACAAGATACAAGGATTTTTATTTGAGTACCTACAATATAATGAAACATTACATGCGCTGAAATATAAATCAACTATATTAATTGGTTTACATACGACATTTATTCCTTAGTCGTACTTATGTAACTTTAATTCTTACCCATTTTGTAAAATAACTAGGTATTTGTAATGTAATTATGATTATTTTACAAGAATAGGTACAGTTGATTTAAATAAAAAAATAATTTCGCATGTAGAGGATGTCATTTACTAATTATTGAACCCTACTTTCCCTAACCAAAGTTTCTTAGTTTGGGAGATAGATCAATTTTTATACTGCATTTTTAAAAACTTTTTTTACCATATTTTTTATTAATTGTTGGTAGCAAGGAACTTCCCTCAAATTAGGGTTAAAAATTAAGATACGATAGTAGGGTCCAATAATTAGCAAATGACTTCCTATATACGCGTATTTCCTATGGTGGATCCAGACACAATCACCCTGTATTGTAGGTATTCAAATGAAAATCACTATAACTATACTGTAAATCGATTAGATGGTCAGTCGAGAAATCATGTTTCGAGATTTTGATGCATCGAATAATGAGCCTTCGCGCTGCCGATGATTCGAGATTTTGATGCATCGAGGTATTGAACTTTCGAGCTCATAATTTATCGATTTCAAGTAATATCGAGTAAACGTTTTCGAGCAAGTGTTATTCGACCTCGCGTCATTCGATTTCAAGTAGGGAACCCATAATTGCGACCTGTAGAGTGTGGCTAAATTTTGCTTGTCACCCATATACATACGTATTCATATATCCCCGGTGAGAGACCAATAGGTAGATTTTTTTTTTTCAAAAAAAAGGAAATCTACCTAATAATATCACATTTTTTCTTGTGTTAGACTCTTAAAACACCGCAACACAAGAATTATGGCACAAGTGTGTAATGTTGGTGATTACCGCCGAGGCGCCATTGAGAACCGAGCCGTTAGGCGAAGTTCTTAAGAGAGCCGAGGACGGTAATCATCAACACACACGTGTATCATACGACGTTTTTAACACATTTGAGAATAAAATAATACTAAAAATAACTATAATTTCAACAGTGAAAACGAGTTGTGAATTTTTTTTCGCAATGGCGGGAATAATTCATCAGTTTTCCTATGCGCGCGCATCTAACAATGGCGATCGCCCATAGACTAAAAGAATGCGGTTTCTTTTTTTTTGGCTTTTCGCGGATAGCGTTTTAGCCACGTACGAAATGGGGAATTCAAAGTTTTATTATTAAAAAAAAAGTAAAACAAAAGTTGCATTTGAGTGAAAGTTTTATTTACTTATTAAAAACTTATAAGTTGAAATTATCTATGTAGATACGAAGTTGTATGAAATGAGCAAGCAATAGGTACATTAATTTATTTGTACTATTGAACACGATCTTTTTTGTATCGAAACTTTTTTAAGAACAAAGCAATTCAACCAATAAAAAAAAAACCCTACAACACACTTGCTAAGAGCAAGTGTGTTGAAAACTTAATTTTCAACACACTTGCTCATAAAGTGGCTCTAATTTCACCGCAATTAGGCACATAATGACACCTGTAATCAAACTGTGACTTTTTCATTGCTATTATTCACAAGTGAGTTATAGGGTTTTTTTTTTATTTTATTGGTTGAATTGCCTTGTTCTTAAAAAAGTTTCGCTACAAAAAAGATCGTGTTCAATAGTACAAATAAATTAATGTACCTATTGCTTGCTCATTTCATACAACTTCGTATCTACATAGATAATTTCAACTTATAAGTTTTTATTATATAAAACTTCCACTCAAATGCAACTTTTGTTTTCTTTTTTTTTAATAATAAAACTTTGAATTCCCCATTTCGTACGTGGCTAAAACGCTATCCGCGAAAAGCCAAAAAAAAGAAACCTCATTCTTTTAGTCTATGGGCGATCGCCATTGTTAGATGCGCGCGCATAGGAAAACTGATGAATTATTCCCGCCATTGCGAAAAAAATTCACAACTCGTTTTCACTGTTGAAATTATAGTTATTTTTAGTACCTATTATTTTATTCTCAAGTGTGTTGAAAAACGTCGTATGATACACGTGTGTGTTGATGATTACCGTCCTCGGCTCTCTTAAGAACCTCGCCTAACGGCTCGGTTCTCAATGGTGCCTCGGCGGTAATCACCAACATTACACACTTGTACCATAATGTACTATTATTTTGTTGTTAGGGACGCTCAGAAAGAAAATAGAAGCACGAGCAAGCGTAGCGAGCTCGAAACTTTTTGCTTTCTGGTTCGAATGGTTGGATTTCAATGTAAGTATTTTCTTTTTAACCGACTTCCAAGAAGGAGGAGGTTCTCTATTCGACTGTATGTATTTTTTTTTTTATTTTTTTTTTTTTTTTTTATGTATGTTAGGTACCCGATTACTCGAAGACGCCTAAACCGATTTGAAAAATTCTTTTTTTGTTTGAAAGGGTACACTTCCAAGTTGGTCCCATAGTCGCCAAGTCGGGATCTGATGATGGAATCTTGGCGAAATCGAGGGAACTCTTCAAATTTTATAGGATAACGTACAGCAATTTTTATATTTTCTACAACAAGTGAAGCATTTGCGTTTGATAAGAACCATTGTACCATCAGATCTGATGATGAAGCCAAGAGTCACGGAACTCCATAATGAGACAATGTATCCTAGTCGTGTTTGGGCTTGTTGTAATTGTAACGGTATGCACTTTCCATGTGAACCACTAAAAAGTGAAAAATAAAAACTTTTTTGCAAAAAATAAAACCGACTTCAAAAAGAAAAAGTGAAAAATAACTTTAGCTTCTGAAGTCGGTGACAAAAAAATTAAATCAATCATACAAACGTCACCGACTTCAGAAGCTAAAGTTATTTTTCACTTTTTCTTTTTGAAGTCGGTTTTATTTTTTGCAAAAAAGTTTTTTGTGTAAAAAATCGTTGTTATCACTATTCTATAATTTAGGTACTGTGCAGTGGTATCCCGTTTATTTTCAGTCAGATTTCGGGGGTAGGGGGTGGGTAAATCCCAACGATCCCCCTTGTATACGTTCCTGAGTCTGGAATTGCACAGACATTTTTTTGTCACACTTACGCATCATAATGTTTATGCAATAAGTCACAGGCTACAGCTAGTTTATTTATATTTTTTGCATACCACTGGGTGTTGTTTTCGTGTATCATTTCGGCGAAAGCTGAACTTAATACCTACCCTGTAATAAAGTAATCAACGTAGCGAGAGCTTTTAGGTTCGTGTTAACTACGTGTTGAGTACGTACCTTTGAAGTAGCTCATCTACTGATAATTTGGTGGTTTTGTTCTAAACCTTAACTACCAGTGTTTCTAGTGAACACCACATTGGCGACGAGTAAAAGCGCAGCAACAGCAAGTGAAAATATGTACCTACTTGCTCACGAAAATTCAACAAAATGATAATCACAAAAATAGAAATAAAAGTGTTCTGATAAAAACCGCCGCGACTTCAAAAAAACAAAAATGTGAAAAATTCGGTGACAAGTTTTATTTAATTTTGCAACTGACTTCTGAAGCTAAAGTTATTTTTCACATTTTGTTTTTTGAAGTCGGTTTTTTTTGCATATTTTTTTTTATTTTTCCATTTTTAGCTGTCTTAATGACAGTCAAAACCCATCTAGGTGTAAAGTTCTCATCAATACAAATTAATCAAGCCCAAATACCAGGTAATTGCTGTAAATGGTTGAGGAGTTCCCTCGACTGTCTTTCGGCTCCATCATCAGATCTACTCCAGACCTACATTAAATAGTAGTGCTACAGACATTAACAAACGCGCTAATCGCTCCTACGATTTTCGAAGGTTCCCCTCGATTTGTCTGAGATGCCATCATCAGATCCTGGTTTCTTTATCATGATACCACCCTTGAAATATCTTCTTTCAAAAAAGAATCATCAAAATCGGTTCATAAACGACGAAGTTATCCGCGAACACTCATAAAAAATAACTGTGTATATATATGTTTTTGCCATCTGTAAGTGAAACTAAGTAACAAATCATCATCGTACTAGCGCCTTCACAGGGTGGAAACTTTCAGCGCACCGTTGCAGCTAAACGAAAATGGTCTTAGGAGACCCATCTATGACTTTCGTGAAATTTTGAGTCCTATTCACTGCTTTTAAAAAAAATGTACGTACAGTTAGAAAGAAAATGGCCATATTTCCACATAATTATGCCAATCGGTCCTGTTTCTAATTTTGCTAGAAACCTATAAGAGACAAAACCAGTTGAGTACTAAATAAAAAACTTTTTTGCAAAAAATATAGCCGACTTCACACAAAAAAGTGAAAAATAACTTTTGCTTCAGAAGTCGGTGACCTTTGTTTGATTGATTTAGTTTTTTTGTCACCGACTTCTGAAGCTAAAGTTATTTTTCACTTTTTTGTGTGAAGTCGGTTATATTTTTTGCAAAAAAGTTTTTATTTTTCGCTTTTTAGTGGTTCACATGTGCTTACCCTTTCACAGCGTATCGGTGTGATTTTTTGTTATGAACTGGTGTAAACAATAGACAGACGTGAGTCTTCAGCGATCCCAGTACATTTGCTATGATTTATTAAGGAGTTCAGTTGCCTATCTTCCGAAGTCAACAGATCTTTATCAAATCGAAATGGGATCACTCCGAGAAAGTACTCTGCCTAAAACTACCCAAACCGCTTCTGGTGTGCCTATAAAGTTAAGGAGTTACCTCTATTTCTCCGGGATCCCATTGAATGGAACTTTACACGTCTAACTGTCGAAATCTGGGTGTGTTGTATACTTCTGCGTACTCCCTCAGAGCATACAGGTGTGATGTTACGTCATGATGTTGTATAAACAATAAACAACCCAGCGATTGCAGCAATTACTGCAGCTTTGTCGTGTATTTTTGAAGAGTTCCATTTATATCTCCGAAGATCAGCGTAAGATCTTAACCAAATTGACACGGAACCACACGAAAAGCACCAGCTTTCAAATAAAAGAAGAATCATCAAAATAGGTTCACCCAGTCGAAAGTTCTGAGGTAACAAACATTGTCGAAATCTGGGTATATTGTACACATCTGCGTACCCCCTCAGAGCATACAGGCGTGATGTTACGTCATGATGTAGTTTAAACAATGAACCTACAAGCGGATGCAGCAATCACTGCAGATTTGCCGTCTATTTTTGAAGAGTTCCATTGTATATCTCCGAAGATCAGCATCAGATCTTCAACAAATTAAAATGGGACCCAACGGGAAGCACCAGCTTTCAAATAAAAAAAGAATCATCAAAATCGGTTCACCCAATCGAAAGTTCTGAGGTAATAAAGATCTAAGCAAACATAGGGACATACAGACGCGGCGGGAGACTTTGTTTTCTAATATGTAGTGATATATTATAATATGTAATGATAGTGATGAGTTCGAAAAGAACCAGCGAAATAAAGTCGACAGGCGAGGTCATATTAAGAGCTATTTATATGAATGACGTCGTTGGACGACAAGCGGAATAGTAATGAGTCTGATATCGCACTGAACGTAGACTTATTTTATCATGACATAATTATAGTCGCGTTGGTCTAGTGGTCGTAAGCGTGACTGCTGCGCATGAGGTCCGGGTTCGATTCCCGGGTCGGACAAAGTGGTAGTTAGTGGGTTTTTCTAACAGGAATTTCGCAGTAGCAGCTGTGGTAGCATTCACGGAGTCTGGAATTTGTACCCGATTGATGGCAATAGCCTCGCTGTAAATATGGGTAGTACGTACACACCACCACCTATGCTTTTAATTTTCGCTATTTAGTACCTCTACGAAGGGCCCTTCACGGATGAAGGCGTGATGATATTAACAAGTTATAGTAGTGGTGACTTATGATAACGAGGGTGAAGGTCGTGGGTTTGAAGTTCAAAACCTCAGACACTCGAAGTAGATGAATAATTTCACCACCCGCTCTCAAAACGGTGAAGGAAAACATCGCAAGGAAACCGGCATAAAACCAAAAATTCAAAGACATGTGACATCTAAAAACCCGCACTGGGCCCGCGTGGTGGATTATAGCTCATTCCCTCTCATAGAGAGGACGCCTGTGTCCCAGCAGTGGGAACCACCTATGTGTGAGGTGAGAATGATCGACGTACTAAGCCCGCCGGATCACAGCAACACAGAGAAGTTTGGAAGGAGAAAGATGTGTTTGCACAGACGGCACAGCTACCCAAAACTGTCAATTTTTCCCTCCTTTTTCCCAATCATCTTTGAACCTAATTCTTTAGCGATAAACATGAACCTCTATTCAAGAAATTCATCAGATTTTAGTAACTTGATTCGCAAGCGTCTGCTGTACAAAATGTAACCCAAAAATAGAATGCATGAACACTGGAATCATCCGACACTTGAATTGTTGCGCCATATTTTCCTGCTATTTCAAATTCGGAGTTTCCTATTTTGTCAGACATATTATACATATAGCTACCTACAGCTAACAACAAAGCTATCAAATTCTGAGAATCCCGGAGTTACTTAATTATTTTAATTTAAACCGTAAGTTAGTGGTAGTAGTGTTCCTTTTGCTGCGCAATTCTGGGTTGTTTATCGGGCGTAGGCCCGAGTTATGTATGTACATATTATTATGTAGTAAGGTTTATAATGTGCGTGTGACAATAATTTTACGGTGACGTATAGAAAGAAATCCAGAGTCGTCAATTAAGCGGTATGGTCCGGCCAGGCCAGTGTAGTTTGTGACTCCGGTTGAGGAACACAACTTAACAATTCGGCTAAAGAACTAAAATTGTTTTTTGTTTTATGTAATATTCGGAAATACTTCTCACAGTCTAAGGTTAGTTTCACTTTTCATAAACGAATTATTTTCTAAAAGTTCGCGGGCATATTTTAGGGAAACTGTTTAAAACAAATCAAAATGCGGTCGTGAATTTTATCTAAACGAATTAAAAACATAATTATCTATGTAGATTTATGGACATTTAAGTGATCATGTTGATGGAGGACCCAAGAAGTTAGAAGGAAAGCTATGAAAGCCAAAGGAGGAAATGATACCGTGCTGGTTGACAGGGGTGAATGGAATACGTGTTGCGCCGACCCCGTAACAAGGGCGGGATCATAATGATGACGGAAGAATTCACGCTGTGCAATAAGTCGTAATGACCTTGCGAAGGAGGGGTGGACCATTGTATTTAAAGGTAGGTCCAAATAGTGACGACATACAAAATATTAGATTAATCACGCCCAGTATCCGAAAATACCCCAAGTTTGTTCGTTTGTTTGTTTGTTGTTGTTTTTCTCGATTTATACATTCTTGAAAATTGTATAGAAATTGCTGCAGCTATAAATAAATTCTATCTTTATTTTTACACGACTTTTTCACATTATTCAACGTTACTTAGAGGCATTTTTTAATCTCATTCTACTCAACAAAGCCATGTTAAAATTAATATCGTTTGTTCTAAAGCGGTTCGCGTACAATTTTTAAAAAAGCTCTAACTCAAAAACTATAAAAAATCGTGAAACATACTTGGGTTATTTTTAGATACGCTTGGGCGTGAGGAATCATTTTCTTAATGTCGGGGCTATTTGGACCACTGAGTTTACAACCTACATTGCTGAAAAGTCTCAATGTGGCAGCATTCGTGTGGTTATAGTGCCCAACCTGGGGGTCTAAAATGGCCGCTTTAGCAGAACATACTATGAATCACATTAAAAAATTAAAATTCTTAAAATTGACTTTATGTGTACGACAATAAAGTCCATTTTGAGAATTTAATTTTTTTAACGCAATTCATATTATGTTCTGATAAAGCGGCCATTTGAGGCCCGCAGGTGTCAGAGCTTTCATGCCGCCCATGGAACTTTGGCTTGGCTCTACTTACATGCCGCCGAGAAATATATCTCAGGCATGTATGGTCACAAGTAAATTAATATTGTTTTAATAAAATGTATTGCTCATTATATTTATTACTTTTGTACCCTATTATTCCTTCCCACCTTACAATAGGTACCTGATGTAACTGCAGTATTTGAAAGTTTTTTTTTTTATGAACAAACTGCCATCTCATAAATTTTGCGGTTGATGTTCTATTTATAACATAACTTAACGCCTAATCTCCAAAGGGTGAGACAGAGGTACCTAACAGAACACACAGATATCCTATTTATTCTACAATTGGTATGACTTCTGTGTAAGCTATGTAGTTTCCAGTTTAAAGGTATGTCAAAATTGTACCATAGGTAGAAACTTACGCCATCTAAGTTTAAATGGAAAGGTATGATAAAAAATTATAAAAATATACATTCACAAAAACAAAAATGTGTATATTTTTTGTTATATTAAAACAAACAATTTTTGACATTTAATTTAGGTACCTATGCTACGTTCCTTAATCTATCCTATATTATAAAATGAGCAATATTTGTAAGTATTTTATGTATTTATATGTACATATATATTTTAATAATCACATTCACGAAAATGGTTCTATCAATTTCGATGAAATTAAATAATGTGGTCTAAGGGGGCAAAAAATCGATCTACCTAGATCTCATATCTGTCTGGGAAATTCCGTTTCCCTAGTTTAGCCCGCGCCGCGCGTTGCTCGGTCGCCCAGATACTGTTCAACTAAAAATGAAACACTTTTCGTTGGGTTAGTCTTGGTACGCATCACTTGAGAACAGCTGTTTTTATTAAATGTTCGTAAACGTCCGTATTCGGTTCAAATTTTTCTGAAAAATTTCAAATTCACGAAAAACTGAACGTTCTTTTTGTAAGGGTTTCTTGTATAAACTCAACACCAAAACGAAATCGACAGAATAGGAAATATTACGCAAAACTAACTCTAGAAGTCTAGACGAAATTACTTCGTCATTCCGTAATCGAAACTGGTTTTTTTAATTCACGATTATACTAACACGTTTTTTTTTCTCATCAACTTAAACTAATGTGATAAAGAGGTACAGTTTGTATGTGGGGGTTATCTCCGGAATGAATGATCCAATTCTAAAAATTCTTACACTGGCAAAAAGCGACATTATTCGTTGGTGCGATAAGCTGTAAATTATATTTATACCGTGCATATTTGCCGAGCTATCACGAATTTTACGGACGAGGTCGTGGCCGCTTCGCTACTTTTGACATTCTCAAAAAGCGTTCCAAATCACAAAACAATCACAAAAAAATGTCGGATCAGCTAGTTTGTCATCTACTGAGTCGTAATTATTTTACAAAAGTGAGCGACACAGACAATACGACGAAATATCAAGTCGAAGCGTTTGTTATAAATACAGCGGCTGATTTACAAATGAATGAGATGTTTATCGATTCGGTTTTTCGGTCGCGACTCGCGACATTATACCTACTTCGCAAACGAAATCATCATGGCGGATGCTACATCGAAAAACTGGGGGCAACGATAAATTTTTATTTTTTAACCTTTCAAGTGGAATGTAAAACGAAAAAGAATAGGAGTTCATTAAAATACATTAGTATGCTATTAAAACAAAATAATCGAAATAAATAATAAAGTTGAAAATAACCCAACTACGATAAAAACGCCAATAAAAATGTGTAAACAAGACGTTTTGTTTTTCGGTTTTCGTATATTTGGAGTCGCGACGTACATAATACCTACCGCATACATAATAACCAATCTGACTGTTCTTAAATAAATTACCATTGATAAAATTATCGTTTTTCCTAAATCATGCTAAACTAGTATCGGTTATCGGGTCGGTTTCCTCGAATACATAATATTATATGTATTTTAATGACGGATTCTGAGTATGAGTCACTTCCACTTCAGTGGAGATAAGCTCATTCTGCCATGTTATTTAAATATTATAATGATTTAGTTACAATAATATGTATACATTGAGTTCACCTATTGAACTTTTGAGTCCATTTATAGAATGTTTGGGTCGAATTATACATAGAATATTGGGGGACCACTTGTTGGATATTAGAGGGACCACTTGTTGGATTTTGGGGTCCCATTTGTAGAGCCTTTTTTTTTTTTTTTTTTTTTTTTTTTTTGGGATGGGAAATCATCAAATGACTTCTCCCACTATGGGCGGAGCGGGAGGGAGTGTCAGACTTTTACTGACTAAAACCCATCCATGTTCCTTCCTCGCCCTTTATGTTCCGGGGCCGCGGTATCTCTTTCGAATAGGCCCGCAACCCCGGCAGGCTTCGGCCCTTGCGGGCCCCTCTCTTATGCTGACATCTCTTTGAGGCGCGCGTGGAACACGAACGCGCCGTCGACACGGCCTGTCGTCTTTAGACGGACGGACGGCTAGCTAGCCCATAGCCAACCGTCCACAGGCCCGCATTTGTAGAGCCTTGGAGGTTGAAACGCGGGCACCATAGTGACTTAACCAAATGTCACATAAGGCTGATCAGATGACTGACTCATTTAAGGAAAATCTTAGCAAGTACCTAGTTAATAGTTTGAAAGTAAGGCATCCAGTTCACAACGCGCTTCATACCAATGAGATGCGTCATGCATCCATTGTTTAGTTAGTTAAAGATAAGTAATTACTTCACCACTTTAAGTTTGAATGTCCCCTGAACGTCCTATAACAACAAGGTATATTTGTTTAAGTGACAATTGGTTAATATTCAACCTTAGTGAAGTTTTAATTTAGTACGAAATGTGGTCTAATAATAATTACAACTATACAAACATCAGTACCTAGTTCAAGGACCGACTCATGCCAAGTCTGAAGCTTTACAAAGTTATGGACCTGAGAAATAACAACGCTGTTGTATTAATACACTTATCCTAAGTGTAGGAAAACAACAAGTGGGGACGGCCCGGTGCGTAGTATATAATACCTGTAGACTATATAGGTTATCTATTATAGGTCGTGTTGTAGGTGTGCCGGCCGGAAATCTTAACTGTGTCGTGTTGTGTCGGTCGCATCAGTAGCACATCGGTTTCACACATCTAGTAGTTGAGGTTGAGTTAGTTTTGAGTATGATTAGAGCAGTGGTGGCCCAGCGGTGGCGGCCCCGACTTACAAACAGTAAGTCGTGGGTTCGAGCCCGACCAGGCGTATTACCTTGTGTAATTTATTTCATCACCGCGCTCTGAAAACGGTGAAGGAACAAAGGAAAAAATTATGCAACGAGTCGACGATATATAAGAACTATTTTTATTTTGTCATTCGAGAGCTTATTGCCATCAATCGGGCACAACTCCAGGCTACGTGGTTGCTACTGAGAAATACTTGTTGGAAAACACCAATAACACTTTGCTTCACCCGGGATTCGAACTCAGGACTTCATGATGAGCAGTCGTAAATATGTTAATAAATAATTTTGTTATTTTATTTCCAGATGCCTGACGTTGGTGCCGAACCGGCACTTGATGCTGAGCACGACGACTTCCGTGCTGAAATTAAGAAGTGGTTAGCGAACCGACATCCTGGCCAGAGTATTCCGGCAGATTTTGCGAGCCTTTTGAACCTCAATAGCCTGCCCGGAGAGAACGAAGTAAGATATCTATACATATATACATGTAGATCGTATGTAGTGTCGATCTATAAGGTTAACCAACCCTTGCTGTAGTCGGTCCGTGGATGGATGATCAGCCATTACTTATCGGGGTGTGCGCGGCGGGCTGCAGGGCGCGCGTGTCCGGTTTTAGAATTATTCATAAAACATATATAAAAACGGGTATTTATCGCGAATTTACCTTTAATTTAAGCCCGACGTTTCGACCGGGTTACCCGTTTTTATATATTTTTTGATGTGTTTAGAATTATTGTTTAACGATCCGTCGCCTTAAATACAAAAGTTACGAGCTTCGGGCGCTGCAGCGCTGGGATGTTGCGTTCTTTATAATATTGGCACTGTCTACAGCCGCAGACAGATCTCGCCAATCTATAAAGGGCCGGAAGGCATCTTTTGTTTGGTTTTTCTCTAAGGAATAACAGGTAATAGGTGCGCTCTGAGGAATACCTCATTTTTTCAAGTGAGTTCTGAAGCAATCTGCTACGCGACTACGCCGTAGCGGATCGCTACGAGTTTTCACTTCTATCGGAAGTCCTCAAAGGATACATGATCAACTTTTACATACATTAGTATATTGTAGGAAACAGCACATTACATTTCAGGGTCAGAATGACGTAGGTACTGAATTCCTGGTATTCGTTTGTGCCTCGCCCTTTCACTCAGTGTTTACGAAGACAAAACAAGCAAACAATGTAATTCAATTAGAATGAGTGCTTTTGGAAGTCAATTATGAGAATGAGTTTTGCCTATACCCCACTCGTACAAAGTCATAATTATAAGTATTTAGAACGTCCTCCAACTACAAGAAAAGTCATCGTTTATGCGCTAAGCTTGAAAATTGGCAACATCGCAAATAAGTGTCAAATATTTCCCTGTTCGATTTGTTTAATTAAGGCGATTACAGGAGCTGAACGCGAGTTTTATAGTGCCTGAAAGTGTTATGATTCACTACAATAAACAAAACCAGAAAATATATGAGATTCTTCAGGATATGTACTAGTATGATAGTGTTTTGAAAACATAGTACAATTAATTTTACTCGATAAATAAAATCACGAACTCATCTCTAAAAATTCTTATAAAGAGATTTTTTGGCAAATAATTTTACAAGCAACATATTGGCATCATAGTGTTTTATTGTTTAGTCCAATCAAAAGAATTTTAGTAAATCGATCGAAACCACTAATTTTGCACTATTCGGCCCGCACTGACTGACGTAACAACCACTTTGTAGTGCAAGCTGATTAAAACTTAATTCTCACAGTGTTTCAAACGAAGTTTGATTGAACCACCACAAATAGAGTTGCTAATTTAGCTCCTGTAGTCCCCTGAATTAGATAAATTCGTTTAATATTGGGCTATAAAAGCGATGATGAATGATAGGCTCATGCTTCTAGTAACAAGAATGGAAAAATAGGAGAGAGTCTGAAAAGTTGTGTGATTATCGGATATGGTGTGGTGAGAAATGAGGAAAACGAGGTGGGGAAAGTTTTGAGTACGGATGTGATGTGGATGACTATAAGCGCAGAGGAAGAAGAAACGAGGGATGAACTACATGAAGGATGATCTGGATAGAAGGAAGGTGACGGCTGAGATGATGAGTCATAGAGAAGTATCGATGAAGAAGATAACATGCAACGCGCAGCGCTGACTTCAAATGAAGTAGGATACGTGGGTTATGGTACACGGACACTATGGTATCAAGTTGTTCCTTAAATTAACAAATAATAACATAACATCACGCCTGCCTGTATAGATAGCTAGCTATAACATGACATCATGCAATAGTCAGAACACGACAAAATCGATTTGAATTTAGCTTGCTGGTCATATTAGCGCACGTGACTGTAGTATACTAGTATACACCTCTGTCTATCCCTGCGCGGGTTAGAGCGTGACGTTATGTAAATAAATATTATGTTCACTGTTTTAGACTTTAACGGTTTTTCACTTAAAGTACGAACGGGATAATATTCGTGGTTTTCTTTTGTTTCTATGAGCTCCCGATATTTCGGTGCTGTTGCACAAGCATCATGATAAAAAAACAAATATTACCTATTATTTATTTCATTTTTATTTATTCATTTCCAGATGGCTGACCTTGCTGCCGAACCGGCACTCGATGAGCAAGTCGTCGTGAGCGGTGATTCTCTTCATCTTATCAATTCTTTCACGGCTGATAGCATGAACCCTGGCAGCCTGCCCAAAGAGAAGAAAGTAAGATATACATAGTTACATAATCATAAGCCTACCGCAGTCCACTGCTGGACTTACGCCTCTTAATCGGAAGCTCTCACCCAGTCGCCCCCAGCCTCCCAGCGGAGATCATCGCTCCGCCGAGCCTGAGGGCGTCCCACCTTACCCTTATACATATCTTACTTACTACTACGAGTAGTATAAATGCGAAAGTTTGGATGTATGGATGGATGTATGGATGTTTGTTACTCAATCACGCCACAATGGCTCAACGGATCTAGATGAAATTTGGCACAGAGATAGATTATAATCTGAAAAAACACATAGGCTGTATAATTATTATCACGCTAATAACTAAGGGGGGTGAGCAGAATTGCATTATGTTCATTAATTCAACAACATTCTTCAACCGTTTGACAACTGACAACCGTCATAACATGCCTTAGAATAGAACGGCTATTTTGAACCATTTGTCACATGAATACAATGTGATTTTTTGTGAATCGCTGTTGTTAGATTCCCAAAAGTAGGTAATTACAACATGGTTCGATCCGATCCCCACCCGGTTTTCACTTTTTGTAAGTTCTAGGTAATTTGTTTATTTTAAACTTATATTGTCACTTACGGGATATCTTCCGTGATTATTTGTTGTTTTGAGCTCCCGATATTTCGACGCTGTTGCAAGCGCCATGATCGCGGGTTGACTGGAGACTGCGGGTGGATGGAAAATAAAATTGTTACGAGCAGACAAATCTGTCTACCCTCTTTCTTTGTCTTTTGCTACGCGCACTATTGGAACTCGACACTAAGTCACGACAAAACGCACTCACAGTATCACCAGGTTTTTTGGAGTTTTTTGTATGATGCCGGCTGCTACTTTTGAGCATACTCAAAACTGGATTCCACGTACTCGACAATTTGAAGCCATCCTCTCGATTGAAATTTTTATACTTCTTTATTTCAATTGCTTCTCTTGTCAGCCTTGGTAGGTAATGTTTGTCCTTAGACAAAATACGTGGCTTGTGAAATTCGATCCAGTGATTGGGCCCTGACTGCAGTAGATGCTCAGCTATGGCAGACTTTTGCTCATCCTTGTTTTTCACAGCCTTTATGTGTTCTCTGATGCGGCATGAGATGGTTCGCTTAGTTTGACCGATGTATGAACTGCCGCAACTGCAGTCAATTTTATACACGCCAGGATGTTCAAGAGGGATCTTGTCCTTCGGGGAACGCAGACTTTGTGCAATTTTCTCATGGGGAGTAAACACGGTCTTAATTGAGTATTTACTCAATTAAGACCGTAAATACTCAGTAAACGACCTATCCTGTCCGTTACCCCTAACTAGTGTTGATTTTTTTTACCACTAGTTCCTAGACACTCGTGATATTTTTCAAGAGTGGAAACACACTAGAGGTAAAATTACCTTTAATAATACGTATGTATGACTGAGTGGATGGTTGTCCTAGGTCTAATTTCCAGTCTGCACACCAAACTCTTTTGTTGACTGTACAGATGAACTAATCATCTGTACAGTCAACAAAAGAGTGAACTAGTGATAAAAATAAATCAACACTAGTTCCATTATTTTCAGATTCTTTCAAAATAGAACTAGTGATTATAAAAATCAACACTAGTTCCATCATGGTACTGTTAATTTTACTAGTGGAACTAGTGATAAAAAAAAATCAGCACTTGTTCCATTATTTTAAAATTCTCTCAAAATGGAACTAGTGATAATAAAAAACAACACTAGTTCCATCATGGAACTGTTAATGGTACTAGTGACAATGAACCATCATGGAACTGTTAATGGTACTAGTGACAATGAACCTCATATGGCAAGAAAGTTGGTTGACGTTCCACTGTAGATCTGCTGGCTCGATTCTTATTTGGTCTTCCTGCTCCAGTATTGGTATTATAGCCATTCCTATTTAAAACCATTTTCACGTGGGACAATTCACCAGTAAGATGTTGGAAATCACACAGATCAAAAGCGCGATTAGTCAGTGAGGTGACTACCGACTTGAGGTGACAAGGGTGATGATGCGAGGTAGCGTGCAAGTAGCGGTCAGTGTGAGTCGGCTTCCTGAACACTTGTAACGATCTCGTTTCATTTACAGTCTCGTGGACGTAAAACCTCCACGACGACTAAAAAACCTCCATAGTACTTACTTGGTACTCAAAGAAAGAAATGTAACAGTCCTTTCAAAATTCAAATTTGAAATTGGCTTGTCGCATTGACTGCGCAGCCATTTTATCATCAGTCCTACAAAAAATATTGAACAGAATACAACTTCCTAAGTTTCTTGTACCAGAGTATAATTGACTATGTAACAACGGTTTTCTCTAACTAGCACAGCTAGATTCTATTGTAATAAGAAAGTTCTAAAAAACCCGAAGCACGGGTTTTTTTATCTTACCCTTTCTACACAAAATAAACTACAAGTCGCATATAATACGTTTATTATTTCGTCACACCGTACGCTCCTCAAGGTTGAGGGCAGTGTCATCTCAGCAGCGTATTCTCCTCTTCATCTTCATCCATTACGTCACACTGGCTCTCCGGAAGAACTACCCCGGGATGAGGTTGTAGACGGTTGGCGAGAAAGCGCTGACACGCCAGACGAGGCCGACACGCCAACTACCAGCAACGTTTTACGCCATCTCCCGCTACATTCTACGTGACTGCGCCGAGGACACTGACCACCCTAATTGGATCAAAAAAAAGAAGATTAGGGACTTTTTTTTTTAATTTTTAGAGCGCGTATATAACGACGGCGTGATAGTGATTAATTTTTAGTGTTATACCATATCCTACCCTATGTAAGTACTATAGTCAAACTTTCATCCCCATTTTCATAACACTAATCAGAACGTATCACAACTTTCTAAACTTCAATGACTTTACACTCATTGTACAGCCAATAATACGTTCGACGCTACTAAGGCTGGTTACAAATGTAATCGGTTCCCGATTGTCTTAGTACCGGAGGCATTCATTCACAAACTTATTACCTACCTATTACTCTTATACCAAAACACTTACAAAACTCTATGCTTATATACAACACAGCCTTACAGACATCACCAACTCACACCTACGGCTTGTCTAACGACAGCTACATAAACCCTCGAGTTTTTGGAGTTTAAACCCTCGCAGTTATTCCAAAACTCGTTGGTTACCTCACCCTTGGCTTTGGGGAGTACCCTTATCCAAGTTACTACACGCTTAGCCCGTATTTCTCTAGGCCTTCGAAGCCGACTCGAGAATACGTAAGCTAAGTTCTTACAGACATTACATGCAGCTAACAGAATATATTTTTACACTAAATACACAACTATACAATCAAATTTCTCATACTACATTAACTTGAATTTAAATAACATATTCTACGTATATTTACCTCATTATCTAACTAACGTACAATTTTCACTAAATTCTAAAACATTACTACTATTTGTTGGATAATAATTTCGCATCGAATATTTAAATACATAATCTGTCATACTCAGACGTTGTCACTATTTATTTTCAACAATTTTCTTTATTTGACTGAAAAGGTTTTATACCTATTGTTCAATTAAAAAGCCATATATACAATATGGATATTTCACAACTTAACAAACCTGAAATTATTTATGAGCTTAATTTGCGAAACGCGCAATTTCAACCGACACAAACTGCCGTTGAATTGCGTGAAATTCTTTCCAATTTATTAGCAGAGTCCCATTTATATCCACCAACTTCTTTAAGCCCTTATACCTTAGCCAATGATATAGAGGCATTAAAAAATGTCTAGACATTCTAGATATAACTATAACTTCCTATCCCAATAGAAAAACAAAGATTATTCCATATA
The DNA here is from genome assembly GCA_950022955.1 of Xestia ashworthii. NCBI lineage: Eukaryota > Metazoa > Arthropoda > Insecta > Lepidoptera > Noctuidae > Xestia > Xestia ashworthii. Next base: position 1,866,415 of record OX465566.1, on the reverse strand, counting down.
CCTATTACCCACATCCGTAATCGTTTGTCTTTGATAGAAATCAACACAGAAAGTCCACCCGAGGACATTCAAAATTATAAATCCCTATGGGAACAATTAAAAACACACGAGCAACGTTTCCAGATCCTAGAACCAACACCATCTACATCAGTATACCATTCTACGACATCTGTTCAGGAAACCACTGTACCAAACATATTTTTCGATACTCTTACCCAAACCCTAACTAATATATCACATAACCGACCAAACACGGAGATTAAGAAATTTTCTTTTTCTGGAGATGGATGTCCCAGAGAATTTATCCTAAAAGTAGAGGAATTCGCTACTGCTAGGAATATCAGTAATAATATCTTGTACAATCACATTTACGATGTACTCTCCGGAATAGCTCTAGATTGGTTCAGAGCAAACAAAGACTCTATAATAAGAGATTGGGAAGCTTTTAAAACATCCTTATTCAAAAATTTCGAAATAACAGATTATGACTATAAACTCAAAAAATTTATAGATTCACGCAAACAAAAAAGTAATGAAAGAGTTATTATCTATTTTGCTACAATGGAGTCATTGTTCCACAAACTCCACGAACCACTCTCGGAAAAACGAAAAACTGAAATTTTACGACGGAACTTAAAACCAGAGTTCAGTCAAAGATTATTACCTAACTATCTCTCCTCAGTAAATACATTACTTGAATCCTGTAAATGGTTCGAAAACTGTCAAGAAGTATCCAATTCCGACTCTAACGATTTATCCCACATTTTACCTACTTTATCGAAGCAAAAAAGTTTTTCAATGTCTCATAGCTTTGACAACAGCATACATACACGTAAGTACTTACACACCCCCAACACCTATCCACACAATTACTCCAAATAAACAACAAAAATATTTTTCTTGTCCTCGTTGCCGGACAGATGAACACAAACTAGAAGATTGCACTAGTACTAAAAGAGTTTGTTTTCGATGCGGGAAACAAAACGTAATTTTCACAAATTGTCCGAAATGTAATATTAACCCTCCAAAAAAACTAATAAACAAGGATCGTAGTAAATCTAATTTTGATAAGTCAGATTGGGACAATTGGCTTAGTGCTATTAGAACAAAGTAATTCGCCAAAGTGAAAAAGTCCCAAAAATGAAAAAGTTCAATATTTTTTGGGGTTGCCAGTTGAAAGTGATGAAAATGGTCAAATGTCATTTGGGGCTCCCCAAAGTTGCCAGCTAGACAAAGTCTCCATTCAAAATGTCGTTATTACTACTTTTCATGTTTTCGGGGAAAATCTGGAAAGTACCCTAAAAACGGGGAAGTTTTTGCACCAAGCAACACTCCTCAACAAAACACACAACCGCTTGGTACAACTTGAACCCGTCAGAGGTTGCCAACTACACGAAAAATGCATTTAAAAAAAGTCGAAAATCCACCATTTTACAAAATGGCCGCCGCAGCGTCCGCCATGTTAAATTTTCAAAATGTCATAATTTTTCTCAATTGCCATTGAAATCACCTACAAAGTGGCAACGAGTTTTTTGTATGATGCCGGCTGCTACTTTTGAGCATACTCAAAACTGGATTCCACGTACTCGACAATTTGAAGCCATCCTCTCGATTGAAATTTTTATACTTCCTTATTTCAATTGCTTCTCTTGTCAGCCTTGGTAGGTAATGTTTGTCCTTAGACAAAATACGTGGCTTGTGAAATTCGATCCAGTGATTGGGCCCTGACTGCAGTAGATGCTCAGCTATGGCAGACTTTTGCTCATCCTTGTTTTTCACAGCCTTTATGTGTTCTCTGATGCGGCATGAGATGGTTCGCTTAGTTTGACCGATGTATGAACTGCCGCAACTGCAGTCAATTTTATACACGCCAGGATGTTCAAGAGGGATCTTGTCCTTCGGGGAACGCAGACTTTGCTGCAATTTTCTCATGGGGAGTAAACACGGTCTTAATTGAGTATTTACTCAGTAAACGACCTATCCTGTCCGTTACCCCTCTCAGATTATGGCAAGAAAGTTGGTTGACGTTCCACTGTAGATCTGCTGGCTCGATTCTTATTTGGTCTTCCTGCTCCAGTATTGGTATTATAGCCATTCCTATTTAAAACCATTTTCACGTGGGACAATTCACCAGTAAGATGTTGGAAATCACACAGATCAAAAGCGCGATTAGTCAGTGAGGTGACTACCGACTTGAGGTGACAAGGGTGATGATGCGAGGTAGCGTGCAAGTAGCGGTCAGTGTGAGTCGGCTTCCTGAACACTTGTAACGATCTCGTTTCATTTACAGTCTCGTGGACGTAAAACCTCCACGACGACTAAAAAACCTCCATAGTACTTACTTGGTACTCAAAGAAAGAAATGTAACAGTCCTTTCAAAATTCAAATTTGAAATTGGCTTGTCGCATTGACTGCGCAGCCATTTTATCATCAGTCCTACAAAAAATATTGAACAGAATACAACTTCCTAAGTTTCTTGTACCAGAGTATAAAATTGACTATGTAACAACGGTTTTCTCTAACTAGCACAGCTAGATTCTATTGTAATAAGAAAGTTCTAAAAAACCCGAAGCACGGGTTTTTTTATCTTACCCTTTCTACACAAAATAAACTACAAGTCGCATATAATACGTTTATTATTTCGTCACACCGTACGCTCCTCAAGGTTGAGGGCAGTGTCATCTCAGCAGCGTATTCTCCTCTTCATCTTCATCCATTACGTCACACTGGCTCTCCGGAAGAACTACCCCGGGATGAGGTTGTAGACGGTTGGCGAGAAAGCGCTGACACGCCAGACGAGGCCGACACGCCAACTACCAGCAACGTTTTACGCCATCTCCCGCTACATTCTACGTGACTGCGCCGAGGACACTGACCACCCTAATTGGATCAAAAAAAAGAAGATTAGGGACTTTTTTTTTTAATTTTTAGAGCGCGTATATAACGACGGCGTGATAGTGATTAATTTTTAGTGTTATACCATATCCTACCCTATGTAAGTACTATAGTCAAACTTTCATCCCCATTTTCATAACACTAATCAGAACGTATCACAACTTTCTAAACTTCAATGACTTTACACTCATTGTACAGCCAATAATACGTTCGACGCTACTAAGGCTGGTTACAAATGTAATCGGTTCCCGATTGTCTTAGTACCGGAGGCATTCATTCACAAACTTATTACCTACCTATTACTCTTATACCAAAACACTTACAAAACTCTATGCTTATATACAACACAGCCTTACAGACATCACCAACTCACACCTACGGCTTGTCTAACGACAGCTACATAAACCCTCGAGTTTTTGGAGTTTAAACCCTCGCAGTTATTCCAAAACTCGTTGGTTACCTCACCCTTGGCTTTGGGGAGTACCCTTATCCAAGTTACTACACGCTTAGCCCGTATTTCTCTAGGCCTTCGAAGCCGACTCGAGAATACGTAAGCTAAGTTCTTACAGACATTACATGCAGCTAACAGAATATATTTTTACACTAAATACACAACTATACAATCAACATCAGTATACCATTCTACGACATCTGTTCAGGAAACCACTGTACCAAACATATTTTTCGATACTCTTACCCAAACCCTAACTAATATATCACATAACCGACCAAACACGGAGATTAAGAAATTTTCTTTTTCTGGAGATGGATGTCCCAGAGAATTTATCCTAAAAGTAGAGGAATTCGCTACTGCTAGGAATATCAGTAATAATATCTTGTACAATCACATTTACGATGTACTCTCCGGAATAGCTCTAGATTGGTTCAGAGCAAACAAAGACTCTATAAGAGATTGGGAAGCTTTTAAAACATCCTTATTCAAAAATTTCGAAATAACAGATTATGACTATACATAGATTCACGCAAACAAAAAAGTAATGAAAGAGTTGTTATCTATTTTGCTACAATGGAGTCATTGTTCCACAAACTCCACGAACCACTCGCGGAAAAACAAAAACCTGAAATTTTACGACGGAACTTAAAACCAGAGTTCAGTCAAAGAAGAAAGAAATTATGCTTAAAAAAATATGCGTAAGCTGTTATGCGTAATTATATTCTGCGAAAATATAATTATGCCAAACAAAATTATGCTAAGTAATATTAGGTCTTAAAATTTTATGCAAATGGATAGGGAACCTATTCTGAAATACTGTCAAATTTAAACAATTTAAAATAGCAGCTTTGTTGAAATGAAACAGCTTAACCGTAAATAGATCAAGTTAATAAAAGATGCTTATAAAATAAACCCATATTTATGCTCTATGAAGAAACCGTTTATTGCAATGACAGTAATAGACTGTAGTAATTTTTATTTTATCTTCTATATTATATATATAAAATGGTAAACTGACTGACTGACTGACTGACTGACTGACTGACTGACTGACTGACTGGGTGATATATCAACGCACAGCCCAAACCGCTGGGTCTACAGATTCCAAATTTGGCAAGAAGGTTCCTTATGTGGTCTAGGGGTGCACTAAGAAAGGATTTTTCAAAATTCACCCTCTAAGGGGGTGAAACGGGCCCCCAAAGTTTGTATGGGAAAACAAAATTAGTTAGACTATTTCATTCAAAACTTCACAAGAGTACTCCTATTGATAAATGAGAAGAAAGGGGTTTCAGTTTTTTTCAAAATTCAACCCATAAGAGGGGTAAATGGGGTGACAAAGTCTGAAAATCAACGCACAGCCCAAACCATTGGGTCCACAGATTCTAAATTGGGCAAGTAGGTTCCTTATGTGGTCTAGGGGTGCACTAAGAAAGGATTTTTCAAAATTCACCCTCTAAGGGGGTGAAACGGGCCCCCAAAGTTTGTATGGGAAAACAAAATTAGTTAGACTATTTCATTCAAAACTTCACAAGAGTACTCCTATTGATAAATGAGAAGAAAGGGGTTTCAGTTTTTTTCAAAATTCAACCCTTAAGAGGGGTAAATGGGGTGACAAAGTCTGAAAATCAACGCACAGCCCAAACCATTGGGTCCACAGATTCGAAATTGGGCAAGTAGGTTCCTTATGTGGTCTATGGGTGCACTAAGAAAGGATTTTTCAAAATTCGCCCTCTAAGGGGGTGATTCGGGCCCCCAAAGTTTGTATGGGGAAACAAGATTAGTTAGACTATTTCATAAGAAACTTCACAAGAGTACTCCTATTGATAAATCAGTAGAAATGGGTTTCAGGTTTTTTCAAAATTCAACCCCTAAGAGGGGTTAATGGGGTGACAAAGTCTAAAAATCAACGCACAGCCCCAACCGCTGAGTCTACAGATTCCAAATTTGGCAAGTAAGTTTCTTATGTAGTCTAGGGGTGCACTAAGAAAGGATTTTTCAAAATTCACCCTCCAATGAGGTGAAACGGTTCCCCAAAGTTTGTATGGGGAAAAAAGATTAGTTAGACTATTTTATTCGAAACTTCACAAGAGTACTCCTATTGATAAATCCAAGATAGCGCCGAGGAAAAGTATTTTTTTTTTCATCTCGGGTGTCGTTTACATGGTTTTCGAGGTCGCTGATTACAAAAATGAGATCGAAATGAAAATCGAAATGGCGTTGAAGTAAAGTTTTCGTCATGTGTGTCGTTTTCATGGTTTTTGGGGTCGCTGATATCGAAAATGAGGTCAAAATAAAAATCCAAAAACGCATCTATGATTTTTTTTTCCTTTTGCCTTCATGGGTGTCGTTTTTATGGTTTTCACTGAACACAAATCTAAGTTTTCTTTAAATTTTGTTTGTCTTCGTAGCTACGTATCGTTATGTAATTTACCGGCCATAGTAATTCCATCCTAGACAATAATTTAAGATTTTACACAATACTTCTGCAAATTTCCTCTGTTCTGCTTTGAAACCAACTAATTTATGAGCAACCCAGATATGTATATCTTTAAAATACTGCTCGATCTTGAATTTTACTTACTCTTTGTTTTGCGCAATGAAATTCCCTCATTAGGGTTCCGTAGTCAACTAGGAACCCTTATAGTTTCGCCATGTTTGTCTGTCCATCGGTCCTCGCTTAATCTCTGTGACCGTTAGCACTAGAAAGCTGAAATTTGGTACCAATATGTGTATCAATCACGCCGACAAAGTGGTAAAAAAAAAAATTGAAAAAAAATGTTTTATTAGGGTAGCCCCCCTATATGTAAAGTGGGAAGTGATTTTTTTTTATTCCAACCCTAACGTGTGATATATTGTTGGAAAGGTATTTAAAAATGAATAGGGGTTTAATAAAACCGACTTCAAAAAAAAACAAAAAAGTGAAAAATAACTTTAGCTTCTGAAGTCGGTGACCTTTGTTTGATTGATTTAGTTTTTTTGTCACCGACTTCAGAAGCTAAAGTTATTTTTCACTTTTTTGTTTTTTTTTGAAGTCGGTTTTATTTTTTGCAAAAAAGTTTTTATTTTTTACTTTTTAGTGGTTCTCATGTGCTTGATATACATGGAAAGTGCATACCGTTACAATTACATCAAGCCCAAACACGACTAGGTTACATTGTCTCATTATGGAGTTCCGTGACTCTTGGCTTCATCATCAGATCTGATGGTAGAATGGTTCTTATCAAAAGCAAATGCTTCACTTGTTGTAGAAAATACCAAAATCGCAACACGTTTTCATATAAAATTTGAAGAGTTCCCTCGATTTCACCAGGATTCCATCATCAGATCCCAACTTGGTGGCTATGGGACCATTTGGAAAGAATACCCTTTCCAACAAAAAAAGAATTTTCCAAATCGGTTGGCAAGCGACGGAGTTATGCCCGAACAAACATTAAAAAAAAAAAAAAAAAAAAAAAAAAAAATAGAAACATCCGAATTGAGAACCTCCTCCTTTTTTAGAAGTCGGTTAAAAATAAAATAAAATAAAAATAAAAGTAAAAAACAATGTGTGTCCCCCCCTCTAACTTTTGAACCATAAGTTTAGAAAATATGAAAAAAATCTGAAAAGTAGAACTTTATAAGGACTTTCTAGGAAAATTATTTTGAACTTGGATGGAAACAAGTTTTTGTACAAAAAAGACAAAAAGTTGTACAAAATAATCTCTGGACTAAGTTCGTAGTATAATCGTATATGAAGGCATTTTTTTTAACTTCGTTAACATATTTTATTATCCTGAACGTATCTTTTTTCAAACAAAAAATAATTATTAAAACCGGATTGGAACCCTACACTGAGCGTGGCCCGACACGCTCTTGGCCGGTTTTTTTGAATTAAAATTACCCCAAATTCAACGCGAGCAAAGCCGCAGACAAAGCTATCTAATACATAAAAACATCCTGTCACATTGTTTGTTACCGAAGTCCTCCGAAACGACTTCACCGATTTTTTTTTTGTGTACTTTTGGTAGGTCAGAGAACAAGTTGAAGGCTACTTTTATACCTCTAGGTGACAAGGGTGGTTTACGCGGACGAAGTCGCGGGCAACAGCTAGTTTATATTATATAAGACCACTGACTCACTCACTGACTCACTCATTGACATGCCGTTTCTCGGAATGGGTGAGAGATGGGTTAGGGGTTAGTTTTGGAAAAATGACAAGTACTTACTTCCGGTCGAGTAGAGGAAAATTATAGAGGAGATTCAAATCCAAGATGGCGGCTGAGTCCATTTCCGGTTTCGGCGAGGAAAGGACTTGGACCGATTTCGACTCGTAGGTTTTGTAAAAGGTCCAAACTGATTTGAGAAAAACGTAAAAAAAAATAACAAGATGGCGGCCGCGCTGGGACGTTTTGAAATTTGCGACTTTTTTCACTCGACTTTGACGAATTGTTTTGTTCTACCGATTTAAAAAGTCGCAAACCTTAACGTTGCCAATTTGTAGGTGATTTCAATGGCAATTGAGAAAAATTATGACATTTTGAAAATTTAACATGGCGGACGCTGTGGCGGCCATTTTGTAAAATGGTGGAATTTTCGACTTTTTTTAAATGCATTTTTCGTGTAGTTGGCAACCTCTGACGGGTTCAAGTTGTACCAAGCGGTTGTGTGTTTTGTTGAGGAGTGTTGCTTGGTGTAAAAACTTTCCCCGTTTTTAGGGTACTTTCCAGATTTTCCCCGAAAACATGAAAAGTAGTAATAACGACATTTTGAATGGAGACTTTGTCTAGCTGGCAACTTTGGGGAGCCCCAAATGACATTTGACCATTTTCATCACTTTCAACTGGCAACCCCAAAAAATATTGAACTTTTTCATTTTTGGGACTTTTTCACTTTGGCGAATTACTTTGTTCTACCAAACTCAAAAGTTGGCAACACCGAGTACACCGGTCGGTGGCCTGTATCCTTGAGATTTCCAGAAAATTATGACTTTACAGAAAAACAAAATGGCGGCGTGTGTGGCGTCCATCTTGTAAAAACGACTAAAAATCCGAATTTTCGACACGTTTTTTCGGGTAGTTGGCAACATCCGACGGGTTGGAGTTGTACCGAACGGTTATGTGTTTTGTTAAGTAGTGTTGCTAGGTGCAAAAATTTTCCCCATTTTTAGGGTATTTTCCCAGATTTTTCCCAAAAACTTTAAAAGTAGAAATAACGACATTTTGAATGAAAGTTTTACATAACCACCAAGAATGGGATGCTCCAAATGACATTTGACCATTTTCATCACTTTCGACTGGCAACCCCGAAAGCCATTGGGGTTTGAATTTTCGGCTCAGACCTGACTTTGGCGAATTACTTTGTTCTACCAAACTCAAAACTTGGCTACACCAAGTACACCCGTCGGTGGCTTGTATCCTTGAAATTTCTAGGAAATTATGATGTTTCAAAAAAACAAAATGGCGGCGTGTGTGGCGGCCATCTTGTAAAATTACCAAAAATCCCAACTTTCGACACGATAAATGGGATAGCTGGCATCCCCCGACTGGATTATTATGTACGAACCGATTGCGTAGTTTATTAACGAGTGTTGCCTGGTGCAACATTTTTTCCCACTTTTGGGGTATTTTTCCCGATTTTCCCCAAAAACAAGAATAGTAGAAATGACATTTTAAATGAAAATTTTGCATAACCACCAAGAATGAGGTGCCCCAAATGTCATTTGTCCATTTTCATCACTTTCGGCTGGCAACCCCGAGAGCCACTGGGGCTTGAATTTTCGGGTCAGACCCTACTTTGGCGAATTGTTTTGTTCTACCAAAGTCGACGTATAGCCACCGTATGTTTACTGACAGGTAGCTTTCATTATGGTTAGTTTGGAAAAATTGTGACATTTCAGAAATTCAAGATGGCGGCCGTGTCATTTCCGGTTTCCTCAAAAAATTACCGATTGAGGTCGTTCAAACAATTCATCCAACTGAGGTGTAACAGTTTTTTTCAAATTTTAGGATATTTAAGGGGTTTCAAGGGATCTTCACTGATTTTAGGGCTTTGCCCCTACAGGAATATTTTGTAGACGCGAGCTGCTCGCGAACCAATAGCTTACGATCCTTCAAACGGTTTCGACCGAATGAGGATTGATTTCGTACATTGAGGGGTTTATTTATTTGGTCGATTTTAGGGTTCCTTTGGAGGTAAAATTTAGGTACCCTTCCAACCTCTCCCCAACCTCCCCTAAAATAGAAAGGGCTGTAACTTCATTACGGTAGGAGATAGCCGTTAAGTGTTTGAACAAATTTTATAGTAGGCGTTGGAACCTGTCCGGTGATGTTGGTGGAGAGGTGGCGAGCGAAGCGAGCCGGCGACCCCGTAGCGTGGGGATAAGTTCACGATAGCATTCCGGTGGTAGGAAGGTCCTGAGTGGAGCAAAGTGAGGAGGTGGCGAGCGTAGCGAGCCGGTAACCGAAAACCAGTCCGGTGGTGGTACCGGTAAAGTGAAGGGGGGAGGTGGCGAGCGAAGCGAGCCGGTGACCCCGTAGCGTGAGGATAAGGTCACGGTAGCTTTCTGTCGGTAGGCAGATCCTGAGTGGAGCGAAGGGGGGAGGTGGCGAGCGAAGCGAGCCGGTGACCCCATAGCGTGTGGATAAGGTCATGGTAGTTTTCCGGTGGTAGGCAGGTCCTGAGTGGATCGGAGTGGGGAGGTGGCGAGCGTAGCGAGCCGGCGACCAGGACCGGTCTAAAGTTGGTTTGGCTATCAGACTATTGTCCTGTCCTTGATCTGTTTGTTTTAGGTGTTAGTCTCCCATGTTATTTTATTTTAATAAATAATAAAATCAGTTTTCAAAATTCCCGTTCTCCCCCCCCGGCCCTCTCCCCCTCCCCCACATCGTATCTCGGAAACTAAGAGATCCGTGTTCTGTTTTTTTTACGGATTCGTATAGAGGAAGCTCGACAAAGAAAAACAATTTTCAAAGCTGCCCCCTTTGCCCGGGACCCTTAGCCGGATTTCAGAACTTGAGAGATTTGTAACATTTTTTTTCATATTCATAAACTGCGACCACTTCTCCCTTCCCGTCAGCCCGCCCCCCATCGTATCTCGGAAACTGGCACACATAGTGGTTGTTTTTAATTCTATCTTAATGCTATTGAGGGGCGTTGAAATTCGTATGGGTATGAGGAGAGGGTTCTCCTCCCCCTCCAACCTCCCCTTAACTTGAAAGGACTGTAACTTCATAACGGTTAGGGATAGCCATTAGGGGTTTGAACAAATATTATCATAGGCGTCGAAACCTGTCTGGTGGTAGAGGACCTTTCCGGTAGCAGGTAGGTCGACAAGCAAATTGTAGGGTGATGTTTTTTTAATGAGAGGAGGTCTGAGTTTTTAAATAAGTCTATAGATTATATTAGGGGTTCTTATGGGGTTTCCAAATCTTTAAATTAATTCTCAAGTTTAATTTTATGTAATTGTCTTATTTTTATTGAATTAGTTTTCAGAATGTGTTAGGGGTTCTTAAGTGTTTTCATACTGATTTAAGGATTCCTATTGGTTCTCAAAATGTCATAAGGGTAAGGAAAACATTTAAATTATGGGTAGGTTTCGTTATTCGAGTTAGAAGATGATTTAGAATGATTAGAGCCTAATCAAGTGGAAACCTTTAGTCCTTTTGGGCTTAATTTGGCAGTGCACTAGACTTTGAAAAGTAGAAAACTTCTTTTAGGGTCATTTTTGAGAATTAATATTACATTTAGGGGTTTTTAAAGTGAAACAACATCTACCACCACTAGCACGTGAGCTGCTTGCAGCTCGCGCAGCACGCAACAACTAGTCTGTAATATACAATTACAAGATACGCTTGTAGCCAGTATGATAAAGCTTCAGCCATGAATATGTGTTTCTTTGCTTCAACAAGCTTAATTTATTATTTGACCGGGTATCGTAATTTAAATTGTTTATTTATATATTTTGTGACAAGCTCCTGAATTTGGACTAGGATGCAAGATAACACCTTGTATAAAGTTTATTTATTAACCGACTTCCAAAAAGAGGAGGTTGTCAATTCGTCTGTATGTTTTTTTTTTTTTTTTTTTTTTTTTTTTTTTGTGTTTGTTACCTCATAACTTTCGACTGAGTCAACCGATTTTGATGATTCTTTTTTTATTTGAAAGCTGGTGCTTCCCATGTGGTCCCATTTTAAGTTGCTGAAGATCTGATGCTGGTCTTCGGAGATATACAATGGAACTCCTCAAAAATGTACGGCAAATCTGCAGTGATTGCTGTTATCGCTTGTAGGTTTATTGTTTATACAACGTCATGACGTAATATCACGCCTGTATGCTCTGAGGGGGTACGCAGATGTGTACAGTACACCCAGATTTCGACAGTGTTTGTTACCGCAGTACTTTCGACTGGGTGAACCGAGTTTGATGATTCTTTTTTAATTTGAAAGCTGGTGCTTTCCGTGTGGTTATATTTTAATTTGCTGAAGATCTGATCCGGATCTTCGGAGATATACAATGGAACTCTTCAAAAATACACGGCAAATCTGCAGTAACTGCTGCAATCGCTTGAATGTTTATTGTTTATACAACATCATGACGTAACATCACGCCTGTATGCTCTGAGGGGGTACGCAGATGTGTACAATATTCCCAGATTTCGACAGTTAGGTGTATTAAGTTCCATTTATTGGGGATAAGCCTATTACCTTGACATGTATTGTTTTTTTTTATTTTATTGGCAAGGGTACTTCAAGGGTAGTTTGATGAGAATTTGGTTAGGTTCTGATTATGGGATCCATGACAAAGGAACGGAGCTCTTCAATTCTTAGAAGCAAATTAACGATACTCGGCCAAATCTTTTAAAGGCTATCCGGATATTTGAGTCACGTACCATAACGTCGTTATTAACCGACTTCAAAAAGGAGAAGGTTCTCAATTCAATGTTCCCCGATTACTCGAAGATGACTGGACCGAATTTGTTTTTTAATTGTTTGAAAGGGTATACTTCCCAGAAGGTCCCATAATCATCAAGTCAGGATCCTGATAATGGGATCCTGGAGAAATAGAGAGAACTTTTCAAATTTTATAGGCACACCAGAAGCGATTTGGGTAGTTTTAGAAAGACTACTTTCTCGGAGTGATCCCATTTAAATTTGGTAAAGATTAGATGAAAAACTTTGGAGAAAGGCAACGGAACTCCTCATTAAATGTAGCAAATGTGTGTCTCTTACTGGGATTGCTGAAATCTCATGTCTGTCTATTGTTTACACCAGGTCAGGTCATAACAAAAAATCACGCTGGTACGCTGTGAAAGGGTAAGCACATGTGAACCACTAAAAACTGAAAAATAAAAACTTTTTTGCAAAAAATAAAACCGACTTCACACAAAAAAGTGAAAAATAACTTTAGCTTCAGAAGTCGGTGACAAAAAAACTAAATCAATCAAATAAAGGTCACCGACTTCTGAAGCTAAAGTTATTTTTCAATTTTTTGTGTGAAGTCGGTTTTATTTTTTGCTAAAAAGTTTTTTTTCTTGCTTGTGCATATCTCTTAAGTTTGACAACAACTAAGAAAAGGAGAGTAATAAAAATAAATATCTTTCCATTTGCGATCAGTTCCTGTGAAACTTACTTTTTGTTAACAAAGGTTTAATGTTTTTTTCACAGGACACGAAAACACCAGTTAAAAAAAGAAAATTTGAATCAAAGGATAGTCCGCAAGTGGCCGCTTTAAAGGAAGAAAGTAACAAATACAAAGAAAAAAAAAGGCGCTACACTTTCAAAGCAAAGGAAAAGGAAAAAGAAATTGAAATATTGAAGTCCGCGGAACGAGTAAATAAGAAACTGGCTAGCATAGAAAAAGATAAAACAATATTGAATAAACATTGCAAAAGACTAGAGAAACATAAAATTCCAATAGACGAAAGTCAAGAAAAACAATTGAGAACATTATCAACAAAGCTTGAGGAAATCAAAACACATGTCCGTAAAATAAATGAAGAGGGGACTGAAAAGATAGATCGTTTCAATAGTAAAATAAAAAAATGGAAAAGAAAGGAAGAGCAAGCAAAAACTAAAATGGAGAAAAGTATTGATGAAGCCAAAGAGGGTCAAAAGAAGGCCAAAGAGAAAGCTCAACAGAATATTCAAGCCGCGAAAGAATGGGAGGAAATTAACCGTGCAATTCAAAACGTACAAGATGCAGAGGATAGGGAGGAAACCACAATTAGAAAGAACATTGAGGCAAGGAAAAGTACATTGGCCGAGAAAAAAGACCAATTTACCAAGAATATTCAAAGAATGAATGAAGAACAGACTAAGACAATAGCGGAAATTGACGCAAAAATCCAAAAGCTAAACGATGACGAGTCAAAAATGAAAGAAGCGTTAGAATGTCAAATCGCCACAAAAAGCAAAGCCTTGGATGAACTTAAAAGAAAAATTATTTACATTGAAAAGATAACTAACGAAATGAAAGATTTTGAGGCGGTAGAGGAAAGAAAACTTGAAAACGGAAAGAAGGAAATGCTAAACATCTTCAAAGAGTACAAAGATTTTAAGTTATTGATTGACAGAAAACAAAATCTTGAGGACAGTATTCAAGCTATCCAACAGAACAAAGCTAAGAAAGTGGATGATATTACAGCTAATATTAAAACATTGCAAGAATTCGAGACTCAGGTAAAAATCAATCTAGACGCAAATATAACAGAATTGCTAAACGAGTTAGCTGTCACTATACAAGAAATAGACAAGAAACTAAAAGCAGATGCGACAGCAATGGAAATTAGAATGCGTATCCAGAACATGAAGGATAAAGAGAAAGAGATGGAAAAGAACATAAAAGAAAGGAAAGAAGAAATTGAAAAGATTGAAGAGGATGAAAAACAATCAAAACACAGGATTGCAAGTATGCAATGCCACGTAGCGCAGTTGGAAATCTATTTAGAAAACAAAATTAAAGCAATGCAAAAAGCTGAACGTGAGGAAACCGAAGAGTATGACGCAATAATTAAAAATTGGCAAGAACTTGAAATTCGAATGAAGAAATATAATGTTGAGAAAAGTATTGAGGCATTGCACAGAAGAAATACTTCGGATGAGTATCAGGTAGCAGGGTATCCTCCATTTGCTACATCCGGCCGCAGCCAAGATAGCTTCACTTCTCCAAACCATCGGCCAGTGACCACATTGCAATGGTATTAATTGTCTGACGAGGAAACTGATCTTCCAAATGACACTGCCACCAACGCAACCGTTCCCCGGTGGCCCCTCTTCTGGCAGAGGTCTCGTTCAGACCGGGACTGAGGAGCAAAGATTTCTCTACAAACGGATGGCTATTACGAGCACTACACCTTGCAGCAAGTGGTTTAAACAACCATTGAGAAGATGAAGCGATCGTCAAAAGTCCCACCGATTTAAAGTTTCAAGATAATAGAGGTCACAACACTACAAAGTGTGTCAAGAAAGTTGAAGTGAGGGTTTTTGCAGACAACAACCGGACAGCTTACGAGCAGCTGAAGAGCAAGGGAACTGGTGATGACGAAGATTTGACAAACCTCCTAAAGACCTGGACACAGTGACTATCTATCAGTGAGCACGATGATGAAAATGATAAGCTTTATATTTAAAACTACCGAAAAGCTGGCTTTGTATAAATACGAAATGCAGTGAAAGCGATAGTCATTTGTCCGGAGATGAGAACCAGAGAGTCTCTTCAACTCCGTCATCCAAGGAATATTTAAGATATTGTGAGTGAAGATTTCCAAAGCATTGATGGCAACATGTACAACTACCTCAACCTTTCATAGTACTAAATTTTTCTTATTAATGTTTTATTCATGTCATTTTGTAATATTAATATTTATGTTCTAATTGTTAGATTGTAAGTCTTCCAGAGTTATTTCTTTTTAACATTAAGTACAAATACTGCCAAAGTTCCTTTCCGTTCTCTTAGTTTAGTGATGAAATCGTACCCAACAAAATAATGTTGACAGTGATTCAAATTGAGAAATGAAATAAGTATGGAAGGACAAGAACAAGGAGAGCGGTGAAGAACGATGGCAATGTTAAAGATATAAGATTTTATGCACTTCAATGTACTAGATTTGTAAGATTAAAATAAAATTTCCTATTTTTTTTTCCAAACTATGTTTTTCGTATACGAGAACAAGTGGACTTTGATATAATAAAGGTCATTTTTACTATTGTATCTTGTTCACCAGAAAAATTATATGTTTTTTACATAAGATCGAGATTTTTAAAACTGTATTCTTTTAAACTATCTACTGCAATTCGTTTTTTCCATAGACTAAGTTTGTGAACAACTTCGATATAATTGCGTTTTAGATTTTTGTACTTTTTGTATCTTTCTTTACTGAACAAATAAACGATTTTACTAAAACCGTGTTTATTTTATCAACTGGATTTTTTCATGAATGAAAGAAACCCTTTCAACATCATGGTGTAGGTACTTCAATGTATTTTATTATTTGAATAAAAAATAAATAATTTTGCAGAAACCTGTCTATTTTCGCCACACTTTTTTGTTTCTGTAATGAAAACATATACATACACTTTCAAGTTACAAACAACAACACAACACAATTTTATTTTAAAGTGAAAATCACTGTTTATCGTTTTCCACTATAATTATTTGTATCTAAACCAAAGAAACGATGGTTGGATTGTGTGAGGAATGACATGAAGGAAAAACCGGCCAAGAGCATGTCGGGCCACGCTCACTGTAGGGTTCCGTAGCTTCCCAGACCATTAAAAATACCAACATTTTTCGTCAGCAAAAATAACTTTGTTTTTCATAGTATTTGTATGAAAAACAAAGTTATCATTTGCGTTTTTTTGAAAAAGTGCTATATAACTCAAAAACTATTCAACTCATCAAGTTGAAAATAATTTTCCTAGAAAGTTCATATAAAGGTCTACTTCTGTGATTTTTTTCATATTTTTTAAACTTATGGTTCAAAAGTTAGAGGGGGGGGGGACACATTGTTTTTGACTTTCGGAGCGATTATTTCCTAAAATATTAATATTATCAAAAAATGATTTTAGAAAACCCCTATTCATTTTTAAATACCTATCCAACAATATATCACACGTCAGGGTCAAAATTAAAAAAAAAATCGCTCCCCACTTTACGTCTGGGGGAGGTACCCTAATAAAAATGTTTTTTTAAATTTTAATTTTTGCACTTTGTCGGCATGATTGATATACATATTGGTACCAAATTTCAGCTTTCTGGTGCTAACGGTCACTGAGATTATCCGCGGACAGACAGACAGACAGACAGACATGGCGAAACTATAAGGGTTCCGTTTTTTGCCATTTGGCTACGGAACCCTAAAAAGGAGTGTATGAACACGTGACGACTAACATGTATATATGTCACCGTAAAATTGTCAAATACGTTATATTGTAATATCTCTAGCGATATTGTTAAGTCTCGAATTATTGTCAAATGAACATACTGCTTACAATAAAACGCATTATTTTTGGTGAAATGCATGCGATGGTAGTCAACTCACGCGGTGTGGAGAGAAGTAGGGGTCCCCCTTGCCCAGTGGTACCACTCTCATGAAAAGATACTGTACCATTCCAGAGAAATATCGATTAATATAACCTAACCTTAAAACACTTCATATTCCCCTAAAAAGCGTAGCCGACGGAGCCCCGCTTCGCGGGGCCCCTATTTCCGAGTGCAGGGTTTAAAGGAACCTAACGGGGGGGGTGCCCCAAGTCCCGTTTATGGGGGCAAGAGATACTTCATGTCACCGTAAAATTGTCAAATTCGTTATATTACAATATAACGTGTATCTCTCTAGCGATATTGTAAAGTCTCGAATTATTGTCAACTGAACATACGGAAGTATCTCTGCCCCCATAATCGGGACTTGGGGCACCCCCCCCGTTAGGTTAGTTAGGTTCCTTTAAACCCTGCACCCGGAAATAGGGGCCCGCCGCGAAGCGGGGCTCCGTCGACTACGCTTTTTACGCGGAATATAAAGTGTTTTAAGGTTAGGTTATAATAATCGGTATTTCTCAGGAATGGTACAATTCTTTTCATGAGAGTTGTACCACTGGGCAAGGGGACTCCTCCTTCCCTCCACACCGCGTAAGTTGACTACCATCGCATGCATTTCACGTAAAATAATGCGTTTTGTTGTAAGCAGTATGTTCATTTGACAATATTTCGAGATTTTACAATATCGCTAGAGATATTACAATATAACGTATTTGACAATTTTACGGTGATATATATATCAATAGTAACGCATAGTACATATATTTCTATGATTCATCCCATTGTATTAAGGATATGACGTCATCGACAATAGATTCACAGGAAATCATACGCAAAATCCCGATTTCTGCCCAGACATAATTATTTTTGGCATACGATCAAAATATCACTTATTTGGCGAAAACGACACACAGGATACTATACTTATGTATTTATTCTGGTTGGTTTCTGTGGTTATTAATATTCTATGGATACATTTTCTCAGTCGTCAGTAGGTAGTTATATGTACTTTACGCCTATTTGTCTCATAGGGGTAGGCAGAGGTGCGTAGTAAACAAGATTTATGTGCTATTTGAAACTACGTGTGATAACATTTGAACACGATTTTTTCATAAGAATTCGTTATTTTAGGTGCCTACTTTGGAATTAATACTTTATATGTAGTTCCATACATTACACTTTTATTCATTGGTAAGCTATGTTCTAGTCGTTACAAGCGCGTCAGCTGGGCATGAAGTCCTGGGTACGAATCCGAGGTAGAGCATGGTGTTATTGGGTTTTTACATCAGAAACTTCTCAGTAGCCGCACTGGTCACCCATCCACAGACTAACATAGGCAAGCACGACTTAACCTCAAGATCGACCCGAGCGCCTGTTACATAGCCATCGAACTCCTCCTGTAAAAATATAAAACACAATTTAGTAAAAAGGAAGGAAGAAGGTCAGGAAACGGAATGGTCTCCATTTTTTATATGAACCTCCAATGAGATATTATGTACCTACATGGCGTCAAAATCAAGTACCTACCTTATTGTTTCCACATAAATCTACATCGATATCTCTCACAGAGTTTGGTAAGACAAAACCAACCAGTTGAATGAACGGTACAAGGTCACAATAAATATGGAACGCTCGATACTAGAGAACACTTATTGCATGACGTCACTGAATTTTGTTGAATGATAATTATCATTATTTAATGAAAAAGCCATAACTATTATTACTGACATAATAAGAGACTGATTATTGTTTAACATTAAAAAAGTTTTATGGTCTGCTTGCTGTTTTCCATTTGTTTTTCATACGAAAATAATATGAGAGTGATATTGAATTAAGTATGTAAAATGATAAATGAAAACACTTACAGTAAAATTAATAATGCTTTTAAAACATTTCCACCATTTTCCTCATGTAAAAATCACAACCAAATAATTTTCATAAGCAAACATTATCTGTGGAAATAGTCTATGGATACTCTATATTGTTTATGCTAGAGGGAAAACCAGATAGCACGTAAGACGTATATACATCCGGTACATCATTGCTATTTACACTTTAGGAAGAGGCCATCTTTTTTGACGATAAGGTAATTATAGCACATTATACTTAAAGATACTCATAAATAACGCAGAATGTATATAATTTTGATTGTACTTTACTCCTCTGCAGTTATTATAATTATTCATCCGGAGATGAAAACTAAAACTATTAAAACTGGGAATTACGCATGAGTCGTGCCAAATAGATAAAGATGTTGGCTACGCTATGTTAGTATGTTTTCAGAGAGCGCGGCAAACAGGCACGCCCTGGTTTCATTGTATACATTCTGTGTTATTGTGTTCAAAAAGAGCTTGTTATAGTGAAAAAGCATTCTGTAAAAGTGTATTTTATGAGCTGTTGTGACCTTGTGACGAAATCAAAACCTTTCATACAAACTCAAGGTAAATTTCGCATACCTAGTTTTCCACAACCCAGTTAGTACTACTGGATAATACGAAACCCCTTGGTAAGACTGGTTGTCAGGCTTTTGGGACTACTTGTAACGACTGTCAAAGATATATGTATAATATGTTTGGTTATGCAGATGGCTATTTTAAGATTTGACATTGAAAAGATTTGAATATTAATTCAACCGCGCGCCTTACGCTTATAAACTTGGTTTCAAAAGTTTGTTTGGAATAATGTCGCATTGTTTTATTTTATTTAAGATATGGGTTGGATAATGATCATGATGATGTCTTGCTTGTAATATTGCTTCTCTGAGATCAATCTTGGGCCTTATCTTATCATCTTTTCAATTTCTAATATGGAAGGTTATTAATAAGTTTGATTATTTATTTTCTCACAAATATTTTAAAGGCGAAAGTTTGTATGTTTGTTAATTTTTCACGCTCAAAAGGCTAAACGGATTTGGATGAAATTTTGTATTCTGAGTAGATACAGATCAAAGACACGACTGTCGCAGCCAAATGGTTTAATTAGCCGTTCAATTAACCGTCTAGCCTCTTTACTGGCTCTTTAGTAAATTGATCCCGCTCATTTGGTTCCCGCAAGATAGCGGCCGTTTCTGAAGAAACAACATTTAAGATCGGGACTTCTGGCACTTGACGTTGACAGCTTTAACGCCAATGCGATAATATTATGTACTAGCGGACGTCCCGCGGTTTCACCCGCATAGTTCCCGTTCCCGTGGGAGTACGGGGATAAAATATATCCTATGTTACTCGTGGATAATGTAGCTTTCGAATGGTGAAAGAATTTTTAAAAACGGTCCAGTAGTTTTTAAGCCTATTCATTACAACCAAACAAACAAACAAACAAAGTTTTCCTCTTTATAATATTAGTGTAGACAAACGTCTGCATTTCATGCAAGACTTAATGAAATTGTACAGTGATCATGTTTCAACAGTAGTTGAGGTTGAGTTTGGTTTGAGTATGGTTAGAAACACATTAAACGCCATCAACGCACTATAATAATAGTTTAGTTTACTCTGTATATGAGCGACTGTGGCAAAGGAGCCGGCTCATAAATAGCTTTTATCTGCAATCAGGTTTAAATAATTATAATTGACTAGCTACCCTGCAACCGCAGTCTCATGTTCCTTTATTTGATGTTTACACACTTCATCGATGATATAAGGGGGTTGTCGTGACGTCATTCAGATTAACGTCGTTTTTAAAGTGTTTTATTCGTAAATAGCCCGGATTTATTATACACTAAATTATTTCCAACGATCACGATTCTGTGCTATTTCATTCCGATTCTCAAGAAGACATCCAGTTCGTCCCGCCATCTCTTTCGTGGTCTGCCGCGACCCCGTGTCAATGTTTCAGGGCACCATTCCTGAGCCTTACGGGCCCACAGTCCGGATTAAAAATATGAAAAAATATCCTATCCTACTTCCTACTATATTAATTAATATTATAAATGCGAAAGTTTGTGAGTATGTATGGATGGATGGATGTAAGGACGTTTGTTACTCTTTCACGCAAAAACTACTAAACGGATTTGGATCAAATTTAGCACACAGATAGTTTATAACCGATGGATTAACACATAGGATACTTTTTATCCCGGCAATAAGATCCCATGGGACAATTTCAAACTTCACGCGGGTGAAGCCGCTGGCAGAAGCTAGTATTACATATTTCAACACTTTGGTCTAGATATTTCGGTCGCCCGATACACGATTCCTTGCACTTCACTGCTTCGTATTAAATCGCAGAACCAAGTCTAAATCATGGTCTAATTTTCATTTCTTTTGAGTTGTATTAGACTCAAAGCAGTAATATTTATACCATCATTATAAAAGCTGTAAAAACTACGACAAGCAATGGCCACCACCATGTGAAATATGAAAGTATTCGTCACGTTGGGTTGTTTGTCAGAATAATCTTGGTGCGCGGGCTCTCGTGGGCGACGGGCGGCAGTGTATCGCAGACTAAGGTCCTCCAAGTCGTTTAAGGTCGCTGGCGTGAGGTAGACCCTTAAGAAATATTTTTTATTCCGTCACACGAGAGCTTATTGCCATCAATCGGGCACAAATCCAAAGTCCGTGGTTGCAACTGAAAAATACTTGATGGAAAACCCAAAAACACCTGGGAATCGAGCCCAGGACCTCATGATGACCAGTCGTAAATAATTTTGTTATTTTATTTCCAGATGCCTGACGTTGGTGCCCAACCGGCACTTGATGCTGAGTACGACGACCTCCGTGCTGAAATTGAGAAGTGGTTCGCGAACCGACATGCTGGACAGAGCATTCCGGCCGATCTTGCGAGCCTTTTCAACCTCGGTAGCCTGCCCGGAGAGAACGAAGTAAGATATCAATACATATACAGCGTATGTAGTGTCGATCTACAAGTTAACCAACCCTTGCTTTAGTCCGTCCGTGGATAGGTGACCAGCCATTATACCGAGTTCTCTAGCGATCTGCTACGCGACTACGCCGTAGCGGATCGCTACGAGTTTTCACTTGTATCGGCAGTCCTCAAAAGCTACATTATCAACTTTTCCTTACATTGCTCTTCTCAGGAAACGGCACATTACATTTCAGGGTCAGAATGACGTAGGTACTGAATTCCTGGTATTTGTTTGTGCGTCGCCCTTTCACCCAGTGTTTACGAAGACAAAGCACTCAAACAATGTAATTCAATTAGAATGAGTGCATTCGGAAGACTATTAAGTGAATGAGTTTTGCCTGAACTCACTCGTACAAAGTCATATAAGTATTTAGAACGTCCTCCAATTACTAGAAAAGTCATCGTTTATGCGTTAAGCTGTAAAATTGGCAACGTCGCAAACAAGTGTTTTTTCCCTGTTCGATTTGTTTAATTAATCAGATAAAGGTCCATCATCCCTTTTGTGGTCCAAAAAGATGATGAATGATAAGCAATTTCATGCGTCTAGTAACGCCAGTGAATAAAATAAGAAAGAGTCTGAAAAGTTGTGTGATTATCGGATATGGTGTGGTGAGAAATGAGGAAAACGAGGTGGGGAAAGTTTTGAGTACGGATGTGATGTGGATGACTATAAGCGCAGAGGAAGAAGAAACGAGGGATGAACTACATGAAGGATGATCTGGGTAGAAGGAAGGTGACGGCTGAGATGATGAGTCATAGAGAAGTATCGATGAAGAAGATAACATGCAACGTGCAGTGCTGACTTCAAATGAAGTAATGATCTGAAATAAGATACTTGGGGTAGGGTACACGAACTCTATAGTATAGTTTCGGCAGGTTATACAGAAGACCGAAGAGTACAACTTGTCTCTCTGTTTGTGGACTACGAAAGCCTTTGATTCGATTGAGACTTGGGCTGTACTGCAGTCTCTCCAACGGTGCCAAATTGACTACCGGTACATCGAGGTGTTGAAGTGTTTGTACAGAAACGCCACCATGTCAGTCCGACTTCAGGACCAAGCCTCGGAACCTATCCTTCTGCAGCGAGGTGTAAGACAGGGAGACGTCATATCTCCGAAACTGTTCACCGCTGCACTGGACGATGTCGCCAAGGTTCTGGACTGGAGAGGGCTAGGCATCAACATCAATGGCGAGTACATCTCACCTTCGATTTGCCGACGATATAGTGGTCATGGCTGAGACCATGGAGGACCTCAGTACAATGTTCGATGACCTCAGTAGAGCTTCCGAAAGAGGGCGTCTAAAAATGAACATGGACAAGACGAAGGTCATGTTGAATGCCCATGTCACACCCATTCCTATCAAGATTGGAGATTCGACACTCGAAATTGTAGACGATTATGTATACCTAGGACAAACGGTCCAGTTAGGTAGGTCTAACTTCGAGAAAGAGGTCAATCGTCGAATCCGACTCGGCTGGGCAGCGTTCGGAAAGCTGCGCGGTATCTTCTCGTCCAACTTACCGCAGTGTCTCAAGACGAAAGTCTACGACCAGTGTGTGTTGCCGGTGATTACATACGGGACCAAAACGTGATCGCTCACAATGGGCCTTATCAAAAAGCTTAGTCACCTAAAGGGCAATGGAGAGGGCTATGCTCGGAGTTTCCTTGCGTGATCGAATCAGAAATGGAGACATCCGCAAGAGAACCAAGGTCACCGACGTAGCCCGAAGAATTGCCAAACTTAAGTGGCAGTGGGCAGGTCACATTGCTCGCAGAACGGATGGCCGATGGGGCCGAAAAGTTGTGGAGGCGACCGCGAACCGGAAGACGATGCGTTGGAAGACCTCCCACTAGGTGGACCGATGACCTGGTGAAGGTTGCGGGAATCCGTTGGATGCGAGTCGCAAGGGACCGGTCAACGTGGCGACACTTGGGGGAGGCCTATGTCCAGCAGTGGACGCCTTTCGGCTGAAATGATGATGATGATGATCACGCCTGCCTGTATAGATAGCTAGCTATAACATATTGACATCATGCAATAGTCAGAACACGACAAAATCGATTTGAATTTGGCTTGCTGGTCATATTAGCGCACGTGACTGTAGTATACTAGTATACACCTCTGCCTATTCCTATTACATATTAGAGGGTGACGTTATGTAAATAAATATTATGTTCACTGTTTTAGACTTTCACGGTTTTTCACTTAAAGTACTTACGGGATAATATCCGTGGTTTCTTCTGGTTTTATGAGCTCCCGATATTTCGATGCTGTTGCACAAGCATCATGATAAAAAAAACAAATGTTATTATTTATTAAATTTTATTTTTTTCATTTCCAGGTGGCTGAACTTAGTGCCGAACCGGCACTCGATGAGCAAGTCGTCGTGAGCGCTCAATCTCTTCATCTTATCAATTCTTTCACGGCTGATAGAAGGAACCCTGGCAGCCTGCCCAAAGATAAGAAAGTAAGATAAACATAGTTACATTATCATCAGCCTACCGCAGTCCACTGCTGGACATACCCCTCTTAATCGGAAGCTCTCACCCAGTCGCTCCCAGCCTCCCAGCGGAGATCATCGCTCCGCCAAGCCTGAGGGCGACTGTAATTATTAACAAAGGTCTGCTACGTCATCAGCTATGATAATAACTAAAATTTCAGTACATTCACGACGTAAATCGTTTTTAAATTGGCTTTAAATGATTAATTTAATCTGGGATTCTTCATAAAAAAACTAAAAGTCGACCTAACTCAAAAACCACTGAATTTCGGTAGAACATTTGGTGGCTTTTCTTGCTTTATAACCCTACTATAACGTCCTGTAAGGAATACGTCGAATTACCAGTAACCCTGTATAACTATATATAACATAGTTTAATTATTTTTACTTTAAATACCTCCACCAAACCTGTACAATTCAATCCATCCATAAGCACAATGTATTGAGTGCGTTACATTGAGTTATACCACACAACGTGATTTTACACCCCCAAAAAACGTTGTTTCCCAGCAATATTTTTGCGTAAAGTTACTTAGTTTGATGTACAGAATGTTTGGTTGACGGCTTTGTGATGAGGTTGTTTACATGCTTCCGGCAGCTCGTTGGCCTGCCACAGAATTTAACAAGTTCATTAATAAGTAAAATAAATAAATATATCGCTGGACATTAACACACAGCGCCATCTAGTGCCACACTAAGCAAGGCTTGTGTCGTGGTCACCAGAGTTGATATACTACAAATATAATTTTTGTTTGTAAATACATACTTATTAAACATATAAACATCCATGACTCGGAAACAAATGTCCATGCTCATCACACAAACATTTGCTCCTAACGGGATTCGAACCCGGGACCCTAAGAACGTAAGGCAGCCTCACTGCCGCTGCGCCATTAAAAAACAAACTGTCACTTTGCTTCGGTCAAATTCAGGGAGGTATCTATGCTAATGATTCTCGCGCGACCCGAATCTGGTAGTTGTGTAGTTTTATTTCTCTTATGGTAACCGGTGAGAGTAAACCACGCGAATATTAAAACGCAGCCCGTCAGTAACTGGTCCTATAACCGAGCCTTTACACATATAAAGAAAGTATTGATACCAGCTATCGATTAATATAGGTCTTAAGGGGCCGGCGGAGGATGCGTATCACATACAAACGTAATACCAAAATTATTTGTAAATCAAACATATTCTTAAGGTAGTCTGTATTTATTTCGATTGAATTACAGAATATCTATGTTCCCAAATATGTTTTTTGAGAGAATAGTGATGCAAAGACGAGATATGAGGAATTTAAATTTTCTATAGAAAACTTATTTTTCTTATAACTCTTGTTAAAATCAGTGTCCAATCAAAATATATATTTGGGAACCTAGATATTCTGTAATTCAATCGAAATAAATACACACTACCTTAGGAATATGTTTAATTTACAAATTATTTTGGTATTACGTTTGTATGAAATACGCATGCTCCGCAGGCGTCTTAAGCGTGGCCGCTACTTTGAATAAAAATCAAAATGGCGGAAAAAAATTCGACCACGCTTCATACAATCCCTTTTAATCAAATCCCTACAAGCCCTTTAAACAATTTAAAATAGCAAAAAGCAGCTATTTTAAATTGTTTCAGAAACAGCTTAACCGTAAATAGAATAAGCTTCTTTTATTAAATAAAAGAAGCTTATAAAAGAAACCCACATTTTGCTCTATGAAGAAACCGTTTATTACAATGACAGAAATTGATTGTAGTAATCTGTAAAAGTTAATTAAAAGATATGCTTGTGGCCCGTATGATAAACCTTCTTTTAAATATTAAACCTTGGATATGTGTTTAATTGCTTCAACAAGCTTAATTCATTATTTGACCAGGTATCGTATTGTATTGTATTGTAGGTACAACAAGCTGGTGTCCGCAACTCCACGTCAAAGCGCGTATTTTGCGTATGGGCATTTATAATTCACCACGCGGGCCCAGTGCGGGTTGGTAGGTGTCACATGTCTTCGAATTTTTGATTCCAGGACATGCGATGGACATGGTTTCCTCACGATGTTTTCTTTCACCGGGTATCGTAATTTAAATTGATTATTTACGTCTTTTGTGACGAGCTCTTGAATTTTGACTAAAATATCGCTGGACATAACATAACTTAGAAGAGAATTAAAAAATATATGTCTTTCATTTTGTGATCAGTTCATATGAATCTTATTTAATGATTAACAAAGGTTTAATGTTTCTTTCACAGGATACGAAAACACCAGTTAAAAAAAGA
The DNA here is from genome assembly GCA_950022955.1 of Xestia ashworthii. Classification (NCBI taxonomy): domain Eukaryota; kingdom Metazoa; phylum Arthropoda; class Insecta; order Lepidoptera; family Noctuidae; genus Xestia; species Xestia ashworthii. Next base: position 1,839,919 of record OX465566.1, on the reverse strand, counting down.
AAAATGGAATCAAAGGACAGTCCGCAAGTGGCCGCTTTAAAGGAAGAAAGTAACAAATACAAAGCAAAAAAAAGGCGCTACACTTTCAAAGTACAGGAAAAGGAAAAAGAAATTAAAATATTAAAGTCCTCGGAACGAGTAAATAAAAAACTGGCTTGCATAGAAAAAGATAAGGAAATATTGAAGAATCATTACAAAAGTTTGGAGAAACATAAAATTCAAATAGACGAAAGTCACGAAAAACAATTGACAACATTATCAACAGAGCTTGAGGAAATAAAAAATAAAGTCCGTAAAATAAATGAAGAGGGTACTGAAAAGAAAGATTATTTCATTAGTGAAATAAAAAAATGGGAAAGAAAGGAAGAGCAAGCGAACACTGAAATGGAAAAAAGTATTGAAGAAGCCAAAGAGGGTCAAAAGAAGGCCAAAGAGAAAGCTCAACAGAATATTCAAGCCGCGAAAGAATGGGAGGAAATTAACCGTGCAATTCAAAACGTACAAGATGCAGAGGATAGGGAGGAAACCACAATTAGAAAGAACATTGAGGCAAGGAAAAGTACATTGGCCGAGAAAAAAGACCAATTTACCAAGAATATTCAAAGAATGAATGAAGAACAGGCTAAGATAATAGCGGGAATTGACGCAGAAATACAAAAGCTAAACGATGACGAGTCAAAAATGCAAGGAGCGTTAGAATGTCAAATCGCCGCAAAGCGCAAAGTCTTGGATGAATTTAGAAGAAAACTTAGACAAGAGGAACATGACATTAAAAAGAAAATCAATGAAATGAAAGATCTTGAGGCGGTACAGAAAAGAAAAATTCAAAAAGGAAAGGAGGAAAAGTTAAAAATTTTAAACGAGTACGATAACAAGGTACGAGACCACACTAAGAGATACAGAGAAATTGAAAATGACATCAAATATTTGAAAGAAAAAAAGGCTCGAGAGGAAAACAAGATGAAGAAAAATTTTAAGTTATTGCTTAACAGTAAACAAAAACTTGAGGAAAGTATTCAAGCCATCCAACAGGACGGAGATACGAAACTGGGTGATATTAAAGCTAAGATTCAAACATTGCAAGAAAAAGAGATTCAGGTGAAAATCAACCTAGACGCAAATATAAAATGTTTGCAAAACGAGTTAGCTATCACTACACAAGAAACGGACAAGAAACTTGCAGTGGAGGAACTAGAAGCCGCTGCGACAGCAATGGAAGTTAGAATGCGTATCCAGAACATGAAGGATAAAGAAAAACAGATGGAAAAGAACATAAAAGAAAGGGAAAAAGAAATTGAAAAGATCGAAGAGGATGAAAAACAATCAAAAGACAGGATTGCAAGTATGCAACAACGCGTATCGCGAATGGAACTCGTTATAGCAAACAAAATTAAAGCAATTCAAAAAGCCGAACATCAGGAAACCGAAGAATATGACGCAATAATTAAAAATATGCAAGAACTTGAAATGCGAATGAAGAAATACAATGTTGAGAAAAGTATTGAGCCATTGCACAATAAAAATACTACGGATGAGTAGGGAGTATCAGGTAGCAGGGTATCTTCCGTTTGCTACATCCGACCGCAGCCAAGATAGCTTTACTTCCCCAAACCATCGGCCAGTGACCACATTGCAATGGTAGAATTGTCTGACGAGGAAACTGATCTTCCAAATGAAACTACCACCAACGCAAACTTTCCCCGGTGGGCCCTCTTCTGGCAGAGGTTTCGTTCAGACCGGGATTAAGGAGCGAAAATTTCTCTACAAACGGCTGCCTATTACGAGATTTGAGAAGATGAAGCGATCGTCAAAAGTCCCACCGATTTAAAGTTTCAAGACAATAGAGGTAAGAAAATTTATAAGAAAATTCTTCAAACAAAATTACCTTATGATAACCCTCCCTAAATCCTTGCATAAAGAATTTACCCACCCCAGGATAAAATACATGCTTCATATTAACACGACCAATTACACTCTCTATATACGTTGATTTACCAACATTAGAAGGACCATACAAATACAACTGTTTTCTTTTCAAACCAACCGACTTCAAGTAATCATTCCACCACATACACACCTCCATAGTCCAATTACCATAGCATTCATAAATTGGTCGCAAGCGCACACTAACAACAGGTTCTTTAATATCAGCAAACACCTTTTGTAAAAAGCGCGTTGAAACGTCTCTTTTAAATGCAAAAGCTCGCATTGGCGAATTATGTGTAGAAATGGGTTCGCCAGATGTTGTTAATGGTACTCATGCAGGTAAAGCTTATATGGGTTTTGATGCACTTGGGTTACCTCCTAAAACCGATGCGAATTATTATTATCAGTATAATATTCGTTTTAATATAGAGTATAAGGTTTATTTTACTTTTACTACATTAAATCCCGATAATTTTAAACTTTAAAAGTTGTTTTTTTTAATACTTGCCCTGCATAGGTCGACCATCATGATTGGTCCGAATTAGTATTACAGCTTTTTGTCCCAGAAGTCAGACTTTGGGACATGAGGGGCGTAGGCCGAAGGCCGGCGGAGCCCCGACGACATGGGGGACGGAAGATATGGCGGCAGCTTTTTTTTTTATTACGCCCAGAGCGAACATCTGTTTAGTGTAATTTCTATTTTTAGATGATGACGTCAGCACCATTACGCGCCGGTCTAAAACACCCTACCGGCGCGTCCGCTGGGAACGCAGCAGGGGGTCCTTCAGTAGTTATAAGTCCTGTAGATGGTGTTGATACTTGTGGTGTAAGTGCTCAGTTGCAGTCTGGTACTGTTCCTAAGAAGAAGTCTGTGCGTCCTGGGAATTTATTTTTTTTAACATTTGATTTATTGAATTTTACTGCTGATTGTAGGCAGTGTTTATTGGATTATTTTGAGGACGTGTTGACATTTGTTGTTGGATTAGAAGAGTCTCACTCTTCTAAAAGAGTAAGTTATCATTTACATTGTTTTCTAGAGTTTAATAATCCTGTTTTAATTGAGAACTTGCGACAGTATATTGAAGTATTTGCGAATGGTACTCGGTTTAATTTACAAGCCTGTAAATCTAAGAAGTCGTGTATTAAGTATTGTTCTAAGGAAGATGCTAATTGTTTGTATAATTGTAAAGAATCGGAGTTACATTTTAATATGAGGGTCCGGCTTTGGGCTAGGCAAACTCCGAGATTTAGATTTGATGATCCTTTTGTTATTGAACATCGGTTTTGTTATCGCTTTTTACAAAAGGTGTTTGCTGATATTAAAGAACCTGTTGTTAGTGTGCGCTTGCGACCAATTTATGAATGCTATGGTAATTGGACTATGGAGGTGTGTATGTGGTGGAATGATTACTTGAAGTCGGTTGGTTTGAAAAGAAAACAGTTGTATTTGTATGGTCCTTCTAATGTTGGTAAATCAACGTATATAGAGAGTGTAATTGGTCGTGTTAATATGAAGCATGTATTTTATCCTGGGGTGGGTAAATTCTTTATGCAAGGATTTAGGGAGGGTTATCATAAGGTAATTTTGTTTGAAGAATTTTCTTATAAATTTTGTGTTCCAAGTATGTTGAAAAGACTCTTGGAAGGTCGAAAGTATGCGTATCCTGTTAAGTGTGAAAGTGATATGGTTTTAGCTTTTCATGGTCCAATAATATTTGTATCTAATGAGTTGGATGAGGGTATGGATGATGCATTGAGAAATCGTTTATTGTTTGTTAGTGGCCAGGAACCGTATTGGGAGGCGATACGGACTTGCGTTCCAAAGATGGAAGAAAGCTCGCCTGCGTGGTCGCAAGAAAGCATTTATATCTCGTCGGAAGATGAGGCGCCCTCGGCGACGTTACAGTCGTCGTGTTCATATGGGTCCACCGCTTAGGAGTATTATGTCACAGCCTGGTCGTGTTATGAAGTATATTTACGTTGGATCTTCTATCCAACAGTTGACATGGGAGTATGGTGTTAATCATAGTGATGTGAAGTATGGAGAGATACCTTTCTTTACGTTGTTTGCTAGAGGCAATAGTAATGCTGGTGTATATTTACAAAATCAGTATGGAATGTTTATAATTAACAAAGTTGAATATGTAATTAGTAATATGGAGTTGAATAGGTATTATGATATGGGAAAGGTTGAAGTAGTTAATAAGAATTTTACCGATTTGAGGGTGGATCCTTTATTTTGTCAAGATAGTTTTGCTATTTGTACTTATTTTACTGGTAATCATGGTTCATTTGGGGCGCCTGAGGTAACAGGTTCATATACTAATTTAAAGCGTACTTTGATGAAGAGAGGTGCAAAAATTAAGTGGGTATATTATCCTAGATGTAAAAAGCGCGTTGAAACGTCTCTTTTAAATGCAAAAGCTCGCATTGGCGAATTATGTGTAGAAATGGGTTCGCCAGATGTTGTTAATGGTACTCATGCAGGTAAAGCTTATATGGGTTTTGATGCACTTGGGTTACCTCCTAAAACCGATGCGAATTATTATTATCAGTATAATATTCGTTTTAATATAGAGTATAAAGTTTATTTTACTTTTACTACATTAAATCCCGATAATTTTAAACTTTAAAAGTTGTTTTTTTTAATACTTGCCCTGCATGGTCGACCTATGCAGGGCAAGTATTAAAAAAAACAACTTTTAAAGTTTAAAATTATCGGGATTTAATGTAGTAAAAGTAAAATAAACCTTATACTCTATATTAAAACGAATATTATACTGATAATAATAATTCGCATCGGTTTTAGGAGGTAACCCAAGTGCATCAAAACCCATATAAGCTTTACCTGCATGAGTACCATTAACAACATCACCACCAGCATTACGACCACACTACAAAGTGTGCCAAGAAAGTTGAAGTGAGTATTTTTGCAGACAACAACAGGACAGCTTTCGAGCAGCTGAAGAGCAAGGGAACTGGTGATGACGAAGATTTGACAAACTTCCTAAAGACCTGGACACAGCGACTATCTATCAGTGAACACGATGATGAAAATCGCAAACCTGATAAGCTTTATATTTAAAATTACCGAAAAGCTGGGTTTGTAGAAATACGATATGCAGTGAAAGCGATAGTCTTTTGTCTGGAGATGAGAACCAGAGAGTCTCTTCAACTCCGTCATCCAAGGAATATTTAAGATATTGTGAGTGAAGATTTCCAAAGCATTGATGGCAACATGTACAACTACCTCAACCTTTCATAGTACTTAATTTTTCTTATTATTGTTATACTAGCTTCTGCCCGCGACTTCGTACGCGGATCCTGTTGCTTATGCCAGCGACAACGGGGTCGTCGAAGATCTGAAACGTCTGATGTCGAATTCTAAGAACCCGGGGACGGGAAAATAACGGATCTTTCCCACCTGAGCAACACATACCATTTGTTTCTTTTTGCCATTTAACAGCTTCACAAAAAGTACAATTTTTAGCCATACCTCCGATGGCGGAATATGTGGCGTATTCAATCATAGGAGACGTAAATGCACTCCGTGCCTTATCAACCCAAGGAAGGTCGCCATGCCCTTTTTTTCGGTTGGGAAATAATCAAATAACTTCTCCAACTCTGGGCGGAGCGGGAGGGAGTGTCAGATTTTTACTGACTAAAACCCATCCATGTTCCTTCCTCGCCCTTTACGTTCCAGGGCCACGGTATCTCTTTCGAACAGTCCCGCAGCCCCGGCAGGCTTCGACCTTTGCGGGCCCCTCCCTTTATGCTGACATCTCTTTGAGGCGCACGTGGAACACAAACGCGCCGTCGACACGGCAGGTCGCCATGCCCTACGGCTATATCTTGAGACACATCCGGTTTTTCAGATGATATCGACATTCTGTTCAGAGAATGTCGACGTCGATCAGAATTCAAACGTTCGCGCATCACGCATCACGTTCATCACTCGTTTCAAAAGACCTGTTAGTAGATGTGCGAATACGCTGAAAACTCAAGCCTGATTCTGTATCGGTAAAAATTTCGGATTCGCTCACGATCAGCGGACAGTCGCGCATCACGTTCCGCACTTGTCTCTAAAGACCTAGAAGAAGCTATGCGTAGATACGCTGAGAACTCAAGCGCAATTCTCTATCCGTGAACGTCTCCGACTCGCGAGACAATGCGTGACGTTCACGATCAGCGGTCAGTCGCGCATCACGTTCCCTACTTGTCTCTAGAGATCTAGTAGTCGATGCGTAGATACGCTTGAAACTCAAGCGCAATTCTCTATCCGTGAACGGCTCCGACTCGCAAGACAATGCATGACGTTCACGATTAGCGGTCAGTCGCGCATCTATTCTTCACTGGTCTCTAGAGACCTGGATGTAGAAATACGCTGAGAACGCAGGCGTGCTTCGCGATCCTAAGAGGTTTCCACGGAGCAAGTTGCAGCCTGATGTTCTCGAACAGCATCAAGTCTCTCCTGACGCTCTTCGATAGATTCTTGGGATCTTATGATCCTCAATCTTTTAGCTCCTTTGGAACATTGGGAAAGATTTGACCTCTTTCTAGGCATGGTTATAGTTTTGTTGTGAAGATACCTGATCAATTGAAATCTAAGTAACTGCTCCCCTGCGTTACCGGGTAGGCTACCAAGTCACGAAGATAACTGGAAAAGGAAATTAATTCTACAACAGGTGTCCGAGATCTTCGATTTTTATAAGTCAACAGAGAGTGCTCATCAGATTGAACAACTTTTGCTAAGACGTCATTCCTATATGTGTTATGGTGTAGCTGGGCTCTTGGAGTTCCACAACAGGTGTTCCAGATCTTCGATTTTTATAAACCAACAGAGAGTGCTCATAAAATTGAACAACTTTTGCTAAGACGTCATTCCTATATGTGTTATGGTGTAGCTGGGCTCTTGGAGTTCCACATCAGATGTTCCAGATCTTCAAACTTATACTCTCAGCAGAAAATGCTCATCATGTAGAACAATTTTTGCTATGGTGGCATTTTTGTATCTCTTATAGTTTAGCTGGTCTGTTGCGGTTCTGCATCAGGTGTTCAAGTTTCCAAGATAAATTATAGCCTCATAGCTTCTGCCCGCGACTTCGTTCGTGATATCGCAACGCATCGCCTACTCAACGGAAGTTTAAACTGCTTTGTTCCCGCTTGCAACATTTCTTATTGCTGCTCCGCACCTATTGGTCATAGCGTGATGTTATATAGCCTATAGCCTTCCTCGATACATGGACTATCCAACGCAAAAAGAATTTTTCAATTCGAGCCCGTAGTTCCGGAGATTAGCGCGTTCAACCAAACAAACAAACAAACAAACAAACAAACAAACAAACTCTTCTGCTTTATAATATTATAAGTATATAAGTATATAAGTATAAGTATATAAGTATATAAGTATAAGTATAAGTATATAAGTATATAAGTATATAAGTATAAGTATAGATTCATGTCATATAATATCTTAGTATCTATAAATTTGCTTTTTGGTGCCATTGCACGCATTTTACAGGTTTTACACTACCCACAGACCAATTTCGGTTTCATTCTGAGTTAAACCAAAACTTTATAGGACCTTTTGATATATTTTTGAAATATTAATGTAATATGTTCTAATTGTTAGATTGTTTAGTCTTCCAGAGTTATTTCTTTTTAACATTAAATACAAATACTGCCAAAGTTCCTTTCCGTTCTCATAGTTTAGTGATGAAATCGTACCCAACAAAATAATGTTGACAGTGATTCAAATTCAGAAATGAAATAAGTATGGAAAGACAAGAACAAGGAGAGCGGTAAAGAAAGATGGCTATGTTATAGATATAAGATGGATGGATGGATTGGATGGATGGGATGGTTTAAAATGGTAAATTTTATCTTAATCTTACAAGATTAAGATAAAGTATAGTTAGCACATTGTTTTTCGTTTACGAGAACAAGTGGACTAGGATATAATAAATGTAATTTTTACTATTTGTATCTTGTTCACCAGAACAATTAATTATGTTTTTTATAAAAGATCGAGTTAAAACTGTGTTTTTTCAACTATCTACTGCATTTTATTTTTTTCTAGACTAAGTTTGTGAACAACTTCGATATTATTGCGTTTTAGATATTTGTACTATTTGTATCTTTCTTTACTGAACAAATAAATTATTTTACTAAAACCGTGTTTATTTCATAAACTTTTTTCACAACTAGTTGAACTTTTTCTACTGCTTCTCTGTGGCTTGATCCGGTAGCCATAATTGAAGTATCATCTGCAAAGGTCGCAATGGTGTTGTCTTCTAGTTCTGGGATGTCACATGTGTATAACAAGTAAAAATTGGCCCTAGCACACTTCCTTGAGGTACACCAGCTTTTGTAGCTTTTAGCTCGGATTATGCGTCCTCCTGCCGTATTCTAAACATTCTGTCAGTAATGTACGACTCTAAGATATCTGCAAATTCTGGTAGCATGCGTCTGAGCTTGAATATTAGACCCTTATGCCAAACTTTGTCAAATGCTTACGCGACATCTAAAACACGGTGGCGCAGACTTCCTTGTTTTCAAGCGTTTTTTGAATGATGTAAGTAGTTATTCTATATGTACTTATTCTATTGTTAAGTGTTTTGCCCTGAAGCCAAATTGATGATTTGGGATAAGGTTTTTATCTTCTATTATTGGTTATAATCGTTTAGAATGGATCGTAGAAGTACAATACGTGACTATTGATAACTACTTGTCAGTCGTCACGTATTCATACAATCCTTTTTCCTTTATGTCATTCTTCACACAATCCAATCATCGTTCCTTTGGTTTAGGTACGAATAATTATAGTGGAAAACGAAAAACAGTGATTTTCATTCTATAAAATTTTTGTTTATTGGTTTTTAGAGTCATTACCGCACACAACTTGAAAGTGTATGTAAGTATAGGTATGTATTCATTACAGAAACAAAAAAAAGGGGCCAAGTGTGAGTCGGACTCGCCCATGAAGGGTTCCGTTGCAGATTGAATGAAAGGTAAATTGCTGTTTTCGATTTATGACGTATTAAAAAAAAAACTACTAACTAGATCTCGTTCAAACCAATTTTCGGTGGGAGTTTATATGGCAATGTACATCATATATTTTTTTTAGTTTTATCATTCTCATATTTTAGAAGTTACAGGGGGGGACACACATTTTTCCACTTTGGAAGGGTCTCTCGCTCAAACTATTCAGTTTAGTAAAAAATGATGTTAGAAACCTCAATATCATTTTTGAAGACCTATCCATAGATACCCCGCACGTATGGGTTTGATGAAAAAAAAAAAATGCGTTTATGTTCTAAGTATGGGGACCCCCAAAATTTATTGTTTTTTTCTATTTTTGTGTGAAAATATTAATGCGGTTCACAGAATACATCTACTTACCAAGTTTCAACAGCATAGTACTTATAGTTTCGGAAAAAAGTGGCTGTGACATACGGACAGACAGACAGACAGACATGACGAATCTATAAGGGTTCCGTTTTTGCCATTTGGCTACGGAACCCTAAAAAGTGTGGCGAAAAAAGACAGGTTTCTGCAAAATCATATATTTTTTTTATTGAAATACCTAGTAAAATACATTGAAGTACCTACACCATGACTTGCAGTAATGAAAGGGTTTCTTTCACTCATGAAAAAATCCGTTTTTGGAATATCAATGTAATATGTTCTTATCAATGATCGTAGAGCTATTTAGGTTCATTGACCGCAAACATTGATGTCAATATGGATATTCCACGGGATTGCGGCTGAAACTACGGGATTTTATTGAATTTCATTATTAGTCAACATGTATAAAAATGCAAAACATTCAAAGAAGATATCCCGTAAGTGACATTTTAAGTTTGTATAAAATGGTTTATGTATGCCAGTAAGCGCATGAGCGACGTTGTAAATTTTACGTCAACAACAATAAGTGAATTACTGTTGAAGCGTACTTATTGATTATTTTAATTAAGATTTTATTGCACATACATACAAATTGTTCTATTTGATAATGTTTTGATTTTCTGAAGAACAAATAATTTGTATGGTAATATGTTTTTGTACAACTTCAGAATAAAAATGTTTTCAACACACTTGCTCATAAAGTGGCTCTAATTTCACCGCAATTAGGCACATAATGACACCTGTAATCAAACTGTGACTTTTTCGTTGCTATTATTCACAAGTGAGTTATAGGGTTTTTTTTTATTTTATTGGTTGAATTGCTTTGTTCTTAAAAAAGTTTCGATACAAAAAAGATCGTGTTCAATAGTACAAATAAATTAATGTACCTATTGCTTGCTCATTTCATACAACTTCGTATCTACATAGATAATTTCAACTTATAAGTTTTTAATAAATAAAACTTTTACTCAAATGCAACTTTTGTTTTCTTTTTTTTTTACTTTTTTTTTTTATAATAAAACTTTGAATTCCCCATTTCGTACGTGGCTAAAACGCTATCCGCGAAAAGCCAAAAAAAAAGAAACCTCATTCTTTTAGTCTATGGGCGATCGCCATTGTTAGATGCGCGCGCATAGGAAAACTGATTAATTATTCCCGCCATTGCGAAAAAAAATTCACAACTCGTTTTCACTGTTGAAATTATAGTTATTTTTAGTATTATTTTATTCTCAAGTGTGTTGAAAAACGTCGTATGATACACGTGTGTGTTGATGATACCGTCCTCGGCTCTCTTAAGAACCTCGCCTAACGGCTCGGGTCTCAATGGCGCCTCGGCGGTAATCACCAACATTACACACTTGTACCATAATGTACTATTAAATGATTGCTGATTCTTGAATAAGAAATTGATACGTAAAAATATATGTGGTTTGATGAATAAAGTTTAACTATTTATTACTGTTACCCGTCAGTAAGGAAGTGCTATCTTTTGTTAGTCCCGAAGTCGAGAATAGTTTTATTTTTATGATTTTACTACTTAAATCGTGATTTTTGAATGGCTCTCGTTTTAATATTACTGAAGCATTCACATAGGGATTAATATATATAGCAAAGTTGAGGACTGTTTCTAAGGTTCATCTGTTTCCGAAACACGATTCCATAAAAAATTCTCGATAGAAAAGTACCTCAAAGTTATTGGATATACGAACTTAATGTATATGTGTCTATGGTGTGAATTAAAAGAAAAGTATGTTCTGAAGTACTTGAATTAGATGTGACTTCTTGTCACTGTTGGTTGTGTCTAAACGTAGTGATTATATACTCTGTGGTTGTGTCGGCTTTCTCAGGCTCGTAGTCGCCCAGGTACCTAGTAAACGTAGTGATTATATACTCTGTGGTACCTAGTCGCCCAAAGCAGATTATATACTCTGTGGCCCAAAGCACCGATATCGAAAGAGGGATAAGAATTAAACGTAGTGATTATATACTCTGTGATAAGAATAACGAAGATTCAGTGAAAAGTCTGGAGAGTTACGTAAGAAGAGTAAATATAATTTTTTAATCCAGTAAAATAATTCGTTGTGAAAAAGGAGCGACGATGAGTAGTATATTTAGAATCGAGTCCTTGAACAAGGAAAATTATGATAGCTAGAGAATCCAGGTCCAGGCGATCCTAATTAAAAGTGATGGATGGAAATTTACGAGTGGTAAAGTACCGAAACCATCAGACATAGGAGAAGCTGAGAAATGGGAAGCAGAGGATGAAAAGGCCAAAGCTGATCTAATTTTGTCGATATGTGGTTCAGAACTTCGACATATTAGGGGCTGTAACACTTCCAGAGAAGTTTGGCTGAAATTGGAGTCGATTTATGCTTCGAAAAGACCTGCTAAGAAAGCTACACTTCTAAAGCGGTTGACGTTACACAAAATGTTGGAAACAGGTGATGTACGAGACCATTTAAATAGCTTTTTCGACGCTGTGGATAAATTGGCAGATATGAGTTTATATATCAACGACGATTTGTTGTCAATAATGTTGTTATATAGTTTACCTGCAAAATATGAAAGTTTTAGATGTGCCATTGAGTCAAGAGACGAGTTGCCGAAGCCAGAGGTATTGAAAGTTAAAATTTTAGAAGAGCACGAATCAAGAGACATAAATAGATCTCGGTCAGTGGGTCGTCTTAGGCTCAGAATGAAGACGTCATGCATACATATTTGAAAAATGGTTATAAGAAAAGGAAACAACGCACAAAAGTTGGAAACAAAACTAACCCAACTACCAGCATAGAAGAATTTAAATGTTTTAAATGTCACGAACATGGGCATAAGGCATCAGAATGTCCGAACAAAATGAAGGTACAAAGGGATGTGGCAGTAGCACATCGTGTGGACGTGGACGAAGCACTAATTACTTTTAATGTTTCAGATTTAGAAGTATGTAATGCTGTAAATGCACAAAAAGACGACTGGATTTTTGACAGTGGGTACACGTCTCACCTTTGTAATGATGCGAATATGTTCAGGGACACTTTAACTATTATTACCGGAGAACTTAATTTAGGTACGCATGTAAGTACTGAGATAAAAGGTAAGGGTATTGTATGGTTGTCGGCATGTAACAAACGCTCAAAGGCCTCGATTGAATTACGCGATACACTTTAGGTTCCGAACCTAAGAACAAATTTAATATCTGTAGCCAGGTTAACCAACGATGGTTGTGATGTCACATTTAAACACGATGTAGCGAATGTGATTGACAAAAAGGGCAATATTAAATTGAGTGCCCATCGTAAAGGGAACTTGTATTGTTTAAATAGGTCTGAATATTCATTTAGTTCAAGTAATGCTAATGTCGACATACGTAGTTGGCATGAACGCTTAGGGTATTTAAATGGTAAGGATGTTGATAAACTTTTAACTAAATTGGGTTTCAAAATTGACACAACCAAAGTACAGAGCTTACTCGATTGCGATATATGTGCTAAAGGAAAAATGGCCGCGTCACCTTTTTCTAATTCCGGTAGTCCTTGCGCTGATAAACTTAAAATAACTCATTCTGACATTGTAGGTCCTATGAGATGTGAGTCTGTAAGAGGTGCCAAATATTTTATTACTTTTATTGATGATTGTACACGTTGGTGTGAGGTATATTTTCTAAGTATGAAAAGTAAAGCCTTAGAAGCTTTTAAGGTGTACAAAAGTCAAGTTGAGAATCTAACCGGATGTAAGATCAAATATCTTCAAAGCGACAATGGAGGTGGATATTGTAACGCTGAGTTCGACGAATATTTGAAACAAGCTGGAATAATGCGAAGACTGACAGTTGCTCGGACACCGCAACAAAATGGAATATCTGAACGAATGAACCGGACTCTAGTAGAAATGGCTAGGTGTATGTTGCTAAGTTCAGATCTTTCCGCAGGTTTTTGGACAGATGCAGTGGATACCGCGTGTTATATCAGGAATCGATGTCCTACAAGCAGTCTGCATGGTGATATTCCCTATAAAAGATGGCTACAGAAACCAGTGAAGATTCATTACCTTCGAAAATTTGGAACTAAGGTACATATTTTAAATAAAGACCCAAATAAGGATAAAATCACAGCAAGAGGAATTTCTGGCATCTTTGTTGGATATCCAAAGAACGCGAGAGGATATAGAGTATGGATTCTGGAGCAAAGAAAATTCATGGTTGCAAGAGATATGAGATTTCACGAAAATGATTATTCATGTCACGAGATCTCGACGCAAGAACCAGGACCGTCGAATATTAAAGAGGATACGGATAAAGAGTTACTTGAAATCGAATTTTCAAAGTGTACTCCACCGTGTTAGGATGACTGTACTTTCAGTCTCCTTGACAACAGTTTTTCGTTATTTTGTATCTTGTCATTCTACTGTAAAATAAAACATTCGTCACAAGTTCCAACAGTATTTATTTTACTTTAATATGGTAGCAGAGCGAAAATAAAGCTATAAATACGCTGATCACGATGGCGTCGGGCTCAAGTACTAAAATTGAGACTCTAAATAAAGAAAATTTCGACACATGGCGAATTCAAGCAAGGGCCGTACTCATCAAAAATAAATTATGGAGTGTTGTTGAGAAGCCGCTGGATCTTGAGAAAGCTGATGAAGAGAAGAAAGAGAAGGATCTTTTAGCTCAATCAGAGTTGGTACTTTTAATTTCACCTTTAGAATTAAAACAGATAAAAAACTGTAAAACAGCTTACGAGATTTGGAATAAGCTTGATTCCATATATGCCAGCAAAGGACCAGCTAGAAAGGCTTCACTTTTAAAACAGTTAATACTGTCCAAAATGGAACATGACAATATTAGAGATCATTTAAATAAGTTCATGGACGTGGTAGACAAATTGCAGGATATGGACATTCATATTCATGAGGATTTGCTCGCTGTTATGATGCTATACAGCTTACCACCCGACTACGAAAATTTTCGAGTAGCTATAGAATCCAGAGGCACGTTACCGAAACCTGACGAACTTAAAGTAAAAATTTTAGAAGAATCAGAAGCCAGACAAATTAATAAGGGTTCCAACAACAAAATTAAAGATGAGCATGAAGAAGAGTCGAATTTCGTAAAAACATGCAAATTTTGCAAGAAGAAAGGACATGTTATCAATGAATGCAGAAAGCTGGAGAATAAGAAGAAGAAAGAAACGAACGAAGAAGTTCCTAGAACTTCTCACGCTCTAAGTATGCATTCCAAAACTAAGAGTTCAGATTATGAAAATAATACATGGATTCTTGATAGCGGTTGTACATCGCACATGTCTTATAACAGAAACTATTTCGAAAATCTAGACAAATCGAACTTCCAACGGCTAAAATTAGCTTCCCAAGATGCGACAGCTCAAATTGCTGGTCAAAATCAAAATCAAAATCAAAGCATTTATTTCAAGTAGGCCAGTTACAGGCACTTTTGAATTGTCGAAACAAAAATGAACATTTAATGTAGCTACAGTCCCAGTCACAAGACATAAAAACTGTGAAAGTACTGTAGTTGCCCATTCCCTAGCGTAGATCTCTATGGAGAAGAACGGGCAAGAAACTCCATGGACACTCTTTTAAATCAAAATATTGTTACAAAATCTTGGTTACATCAATCATGTTGAGATGGTATATTATGTGAGAACAATGTAGCAAGATTTGCACGATAAAAGTGTCCATAGCAAAACAAAAACAAAATACAACCCAAAAACAAAATAATTAATTCAAATAAACCATGGCGACTAAGACATGACCAGTCACAACTGACAGCGCCCGTTCACGAACATGACGCATGGATCAGCACCATTCAGCTCAACCATTTTGAAGGGAACTAAATGGTCCGACACACGCGCCACCATCAGCGAGACATTTGAGTGAGCATGACATACTCATAACCGCCAGGGCACATTCAAGTCAAAAAAAATAAATAAAATAAAAACGTAGGTTTCCAGCGAATGATAGCATTCTAGTACATAGCACTCACACAATATGGAATATGAGGTTATATAATACTAAAGATATTGAATTTATACAATGCAAAGATAGTTGTACAATCTTCAGCAGCTCCAACAACACAAATTAGCGCTATCCCTTTATGCGCCCCTGTCCTTGTGGAGCAGGACCGGCATTGACCCAAGCATTTTTATCAGCGATATAATCGTCCAATTTGTAATATGCTTGCTTACACAGTGTGCGTTTAATGCATGTTTTAAATTTGGTTTCATTTAGTTCAAGAATGCTTTGTGGAATTTTATTATAGCATTTCAAACAGTACCCCATGAAAGACGAGTCTACTTTAGCGAGTCTGAAGCCTGGCTGAACTAATTGGTCTCTATTTCTAGTACTGTAATTGTGTCTGTCACCTCTTTTACCAAAAAGATGCAGATTTTTCCTGACATACATTATGTTTTCATAGATGTATTGACAATATACAGTCATGATGTTAATTTCCTTAAACAGTTCCCTTAGAGAATCGCGCCTACGAAGATTGTATATGGCTCTGATGGCTCTTTTCTGCAGAATAAATATAGACTCAATATCAGCAGCCCGTCCCCACAGCAAAATGCCGTAAGACATTATACTGTGGAAGTAACTAAAATAGACCAGTCTAGCGGTATCTACATCAGTGAATTGACGGATTTTTCTAATGGCATATGCTGCTGAACTTAAGCGCCCCGCAAGAGATGTTAAATGAGAACCCCATTGAAGCCTTGAATCAAGCGTAAGCCCCAGGAAAACAGTTTTATCTACGAATTCGAGTTTCTCTTTATTCAATATTATCTCACAATCACTACTTTTAACATTCGGTAAAGCAAATCTTATGCATTTAGTTTTTTTTTCATTTAATGCCAAATTGTTTGCTGTGAACCAATTATGGACTTCAAGTAAGGCATTATTCACGTTATCTAGATTTTGGGCTCGTCTATTTATCTTAAAAATTAAGGAAGTGTCATCGGCAAATAATACCATATTTTGAGGTTGGTTTTTCAGTAAATAGGGTAGATCATTTATATATACTAAAAATAGGAAAGGACCCAATATTGAGCCTTGCGGAACCCCCATTTTTACTTTCAAGCCCTGTGAATTAACACCGTTTATTTGAACATATTGCAGTCTATCACATAAATAAGATTTTACCAAACTAAGTGCAAGTTTACCTAGTCCGTAATGCTCAAGTTTCAAAAGCAATGTGTCGTGATTTACACAATCAAATGCTTTGGAGAGGTCACAAAATATTCCTACAGCGTCTTGGGACTCTTCCCACGCCATGAATATGTGCTTTAATAAGGTTACACCGGCGTCAGTTGTACAACGTCCCTTGGTGAAGCCATACTGTTGATCGTGTAAGATTCCGTTGGTGTTGAAATGATTGAGCATCTGATTAAGCATTACCTTTTCGAACACCTTACTAAAAACTGGCAACACGGATACAGGTCTATAATTATTAGTATCTTTACTATCCCCGGATTTGAAAAGCGGTATGACTTTACTGTATTTCATTAAATCAGGGAAAACTCCTTGGTCTACGCACAAATTAAAAATTAAAGCTAAGTATGGAGCTATAGTCTCAAGTATGGAAGTACAAACTTTGATAGACATTCCCCATAGATCTTCGGTCAGTTTGATTTTTATTTGCCGGAAAGCTTTAATAACTGTCATCGGGTTTATGTGTTTAAATTTAAATTCAGCCTGGCATCCAGATACATTCGCTTTCAATAAATTGATTGAGACTTCAGAAGAGGAATTTAGAGCCTCCGTAGTTTTTAACGGTATATCGGTAAAGAAATTTACAAATTCCTGAGCTACTTCCTGATTAGAGCTTTTAGGACCACATACTGTATCTAATGTATAGCTAGTATTACGTACTTTCTTCCTGTTAGTCTCGCTATTTATGACTTTCCAAACTGTCTTAATTTTATTTTCTGCTGTTTTAATCTTGTTGCTAATGTGCAGGGCTTTGGCAATCTTGCAAGAATTTCTAAAAATTTTTGAATACTTAGCAACATAGTTGTTAAAAGTTTCAGTGTTTACATAAGGCTTAAGGCCATAAAGCTCAAATAGTGTTTCCCTACTTTTCCTGATACCTCTAGTTGCCCAATCACTAAATATAAATTTAGGGCAAATGCTTTTGGTCTTCTTTTCAAAAGTTTTATTGAATTCAGTGTGAACAATTGAAAAGAAATGATCATAGAATTGATTTATATTAATATTGTCATGGCTCATAACACTTAACTTGTTCTGTAGGGAAATATTGTACCTATTTAATTTACTAGAAGTTATAGGTCTAAATTTAATATCAACTTTTTGCAATGGTGTATTACACCTGAAAGTTACAGTTTGTCCGCTATGGTCAGACGGCAGACTATTTACTACGGCTCTATCTAAGTATTCACAATCGCAGAAAACATTATCTATACAAGTAGCAGAAGAAGGCGTGACTCTAGTGGGTTCTATAAAAACGTTAGTCAAGTCAAATGACTTAAAAAGATTTAATAACCGACTGCTATTTGAATTATCTTCCAAAATATTGATATTGAAGTCACCACAAATAATCGTAGATTTATTACTGGCTGTAAGTTTTGCCAGAACATCTTCCATTATTGATTCAAATAAGGAAAAGTTTTGATAGTTTGGGGGTCTGTACACACACACAATTATATGCTTATCTAGCTCAACACAGGACAGTTCGACGCAATGTTCAACCGAAAGACCTACTATGTCAGCACGTTGCTTATATTTAACACAATTTTTCACTAATATTAGGGAACCTCCACGCAGCATAGATTTACGGTTAAAGCAGCTACCCACCATATAATTCTCATAATTAATAAGCATTTGGTAATCTTTTAACCAATGTTCAGTAAAGCAAACAATGTCAAACATACTTTTCTCTAAATACAATTCAATTTCTAATAATTTGGAAGAAATGCCTTGGATATTTTGGTGGAATAATTTTAAAGAGTTCTGCTGAGGCCCTTTTTTACGATTTAATGAAGTGCCAGAAGATACTTTGCTGTTGGTAGGATTAACAATATTGTTAATGGTACCTTCTGTTGTCTCACTTCCTAGTTTAAATTAATATTAAGATCTGGAGAGAGCCCCGAGACTCCCGATCCATCGCCAGACAGCATGATCCTATCATTCCTAAGAGCTAATTGAGAAGTTTCCACGGTGACATATGGTTCCTCCTCAGTACAAAGTTTGTAAACATCAATAGCACTAATGCTATATTTATTTAAGGTCACCACCTGTTCATTAGTATTAGTACTAATAGTCGCAGTATCAATAATAGAACTAAACTTAGACATACTACTTATGTCTGTGTGAATATTAAAAGCTAATAGCCGAGCTATTTTGTGTCTACAACTAATAGGTAGATACACTTTACCCCGCGTCGATCTAAGTTTATCAACAAAAGTGTTAATATCAAGAAATATAAGTTTGTCACTATAGTGACCTACTAAAAAATGTATGTGTTTGTTTAACATGTGAATATAATCGTTTTTCCTACTACTTACATTTTCAAAATATGGAAAAGCACACAAAACGACTTTTTTACAATTTAACTTTAACAACTCAGAAACATAGTCAGTGATGTCTTCCTTTTTAACTTTTGAACTATTCCCAACACATATAGTAATGGTGGTACTAGGATCACAAACACTTTTTGTTACAGATGCCATGACCTGTTTGTAGGTTGACCCTGGCATACAATTGTTTTGGGTACAATAACTCAGGTTATTACTAATTAATTTACCTAGCCCCTTACCTATACTGTCAGAGAACATAACTGAATGATCACAAACATTACTATTTGATGAGACAAAATTACTAAACTCAGGCAAACTATCATATAACTCAGGCTGTACCACGTGTAAATCATCTTGTGTTATATTAATTGTTTGTTGATTTAGAGTGCTGTCCCGAGGCAAATTCTCAACCTGGTATGGGTCCTCCATTACCTGAGGCTGGATAATATCATGGTTGGTAACTGTCTGGCAACTACATTGACCCATTACCAACTCATTTGCCGCATAAATATGTTCCCTAATTTGGTTTTGAGAAATCTTATACCTACTAGAAAGGGAACTTAGTGAATCCTGAAGTACCTGAATTTCAGACTGCAACTGCTGAGTATCAATTTCATAAATTTTTATACTGTCCTCTAATTTTATTTGGTAATTATTTAACTTATTAACTAAATCAACACGCTCTTTCCTTAGTGGAATATATTTGGAAAAGCGTTTATGTTGTTTCCTAAATTGATTGCATTTTTTAATAATTCTGTTTAATTTTGCATATTTTTTAATCTTCCTATTGCTAACTATAAAATTCTGTTTGAGTAAGGAATCTTCAGTCAGGTCAATAGTTATTAAGGAAGGGGGGTTACAATTACTATTTAATAATTCATTATATAAGAGGTTTGTTTCTATAACCTGAGTACTTTCTCTTTCTTTCTGTAATTTAAATATACAATTATTGGCATGAATTAAGTCATTTTCCAGGTCCCTAATTTTAAACAAAGCCTCCTCATACAAGTTACTACAATTTGTGAAACCATCCATGACCACCTTCAGTTGATCCCGTTCATCAACAACGTCCAAGTATTGCTGATGTAGGTCTACTAGCTCCCGTTTTAAGCTTGAAATTTTGCCATTAACTTTATCGACTTCCACCTCACTCTCTTCTCTCTCCTGTAACAGCTGTTGGACTTGGAGGTTGGATTCTTTGAGTTCTTGGAGGGCCGTTCTCAATTTTAGCTCCATATCCAGGGCAGTAGCCTTGCGGGTCATCACAGGCATGGTTTCAGGATTGGTTACTGAAAATTAGAAGTAAAGAAGCGGTGAGAACCTATAGAATCAATAAAAGAAAGTTAGCGGTGAAAGGGGAGAAAAAAAAAAAAAAAACTACTTAAAACAAAAAAAAAAAGCAGGGAGAAGATTGCAGTTATGAGATTAAATGAGGTAGGCTGCTATATTAACTTTAAAAGTAATCTAATACAATGTATGTAATTGAATCTATGTAGATTTCAATGGTTTTATTATCTTAGGTATTTACTTTTCATGTGGGTATGTTGCATAAAATAAATAAAAGTTTAAACTGATCTTATTATGTTAATAATTCAACACAGTAATCCACAGTAATGATCCTACGCGATCTATCTATGAAATCGTATTGATTATATCAATTTGAAAATAAGAACAGAGACGAAACTACTATGTTTTGTTGCTAAATGACCGGTTGTCAACAAAGAGATTTAGAACCAGTACAGGGTAATAAATCAGCAAAAACTAATACTAAAAATTGGCATGAAAGTAATTTAGAGTTAAAATGACGTTTGTGTGCTGTTTTTAAATAAAAGTAAACAATACTTCCCCTGAATTATCCGTATACATCCGTGGTTGAAACGTCAGCTGTTGTTTTTAGGTTACCGGTATCCTTGTATTACCGAAAACTTCATTAATTATCAGGATAACAGTTTTCCTGAGTATTTACGCATTTAAGATGCGTTTCACATATTAATTACACCTTAATTTAACTTATTTACTAATTAAATTTAATTTTAAAATACGGATCAAAAATTTTACATGTCACTCGGGCAGTGTTGCCTGGTAAAGGCCAAGTCTCTATTATGCTAGATGTCAACGTTGAAGGCAAAAGCAAAATTCAAGAGGTTATTTTGACAAACACTCTCTATGTGCCAACCTTATCCTCGAATTTACTATCCATTGGAAAAGCCACAGAATCTGGATGGACTGTCTTATTTACAAAAACGCAAAAACCGTACCCTACTTGAAAAGGCTAGGAGCATGATGATCGAATCCAAAGCACCTCAAAGCCTTTGGGGGGAAGCTATTCAAACTGCAAACTACCTTTCCAATCGGAGTGTCAACAAAACTGTATCTGCACATTTTGGTAATGTTATTACACCTTAAGAGAAATGGGTACAAAGAAAGCCTCGCA
Source organism: Xestia ashworthii (assembly GCA_950022955.1). Lineage (NCBI taxonomy): Eukaryota > Metazoa > Arthropoda > Insecta > Lepidoptera > Noctuidae > Xestia > Xestia ashworthii. The sequence goes on along the minus strand of OX465566.1, from coordinate 1,818,604 downwards.
TTTTCCATTTGCGTCAGTTTGGAATAAAAGCCTTCATACTACTGAAAGATGGCAAAGAACGTGATAAATTCAAATCGAAAGCTATACCTGGGATGTTTGCAGGCTATTCAGATACTTCCAAAGCTTATAGAGTTTAGGTACCTTCAAAACATAAAATCATGATTGCCCAAGACGTACGGTTCACTGACAAAGTCTACTACACCGAAACACAAAATTCAATCTCGGAAATTACGAAATCTTTGGAGGATAACCATAAACATTACGCCGAAATAAACTTCTTTGACGATGATGTTGAAAGTGATAGTAGAGTGAGTATGAGTCAGTGCAAGAAAATAATGAACAAGAATCAGTACAAGGTAATGATGATGAACAAATATTTATCCCAGATACTAATGTCAATGACACTATAATCGAAGTAAATCCAACTCATGAAGTTACCAATAATGAAGTCACTACCAATGACGCTTCTCCTGAACAACGAGTACTTCGTGATCGCAGCCTCCTCAGAAAACCACAAAGGTTTGATAAATTTGTTCTCGCTGCTACTGAAGAGTTTAACAGCTATAGAGAACCTTCAACCTATCGCGAAGCTCTAGAAAGCACAGACAAAGAGAAGTGGTTAGGAGCGATGCTGAGTGAAATATATTCCCTTATTAATGAAAACCAAACATGGGATCTTGTTTCTTTACCCAAGAACAGAAAAGCACTGCCTTGCAAGTGGGTATTTAAAGTTAAGACATATCGAACGACATAAAGCGAGATTGGTTGTAAAGGGATTCTCACAGAAACCAGGGGTAGACTATGACAAAACATTTAGCCCTGTAGTGCGTCTTACTACCGTCCGTGCCCTATTAGCAGTAGCTGTAAAAGAGAAATTATCTCTCTGTCAGTTTGATGTTTCGACAGCATTTCTAAACGGTAACTTAGAAGAAGAAATCTACATGAAACAACCCGATGGTTATAGTGATGGAACAAACAGAGTGTGCCGCCTGAAGAGAAGCTTATATGGCCTCAAGCAGGCTCCAAGATGTTGGAACACCAGTATACATGAATTTTTTGTGAGTTCCAACTTCACACAGAGTACTTCTGATCCATGCCTATATATTCGAGAGAATGGAAAATCTAAGGTGTTGATAAGGCCCATTGTGAGCGACCACGTTTCGGTCCCGAATGTAATCACTGGCAACACACACTGGTCATAGACTTTCGTCTTGAGACACTGCGGTAGTTCATCTACTTACTATTACAATTTTCGGAAACATGAGTGTTATGAACATCGTCGGTAGCGCTACAAATAGTATGAATGAAAACTTTAGGATGAAAAATTTTAGGAAGAGTGATCATTCGGATTAACAAATCATTAAGAAGAACAATTTCGGGTAAAGAACTTTAGGTGAGCCAATATGGACCCCATTAGCAAAACTTTGAATTGAATAACCATGCATAAAACACGTTTTAATCGATAGCTGGCATCAATACAAACAAGTTTTGTCGAGACAAAATGTTCTAAAACGTAAAAAAAGTTTTCGAAATATTATATGGCGTTGTGATCGCTACCCGCACAACTTTGATAGCTTAAATCTCGGAAACGTGACGCTTTAGAAGTTTTTGTCTTGTACATAACTTATTTGTATTGATACCAGTTATCGATTAATATAGGTCTTGTGCGTAGCCGCTACTTTGAAAAAAAAAAAACAAAATGGCGATAGAATATCCGGCCAAAAAGTTCAAACCCCTTTGCACGGGTTAAGTCGCGTGCCACTTTATTATAATTTTATTAAAATGTTTTCTTGCGAAAAATAAATTTATACAAATATCTCTCTCGATAACAGGCACGTTTACCTACTGAAATTTTTGACGTTGACATAAGATTTCGATTTCAATCCATTTCAAAAATGATTTTATCAAGGAAAACTACAATATTTTGGAAAAATAAAAACACGGGTGCTTTATTTTTTAATCTAAATTTCATGTTTTATAAATAAGTAATTTCTTTACAACATAAATCGGTGTCAATCGGGTTTTCTGCGCGAAAACAAAGAAATACATCCCCCACGTCTGAAGGCCGAGACCGCCCTGACAATTTGTGCATCGGGGTCCTAGCGAGGGCCGGGGGGCAGGGCGGTCCTAGCTGTGACTGGTTAGAAAGCTTGAAAAAGGCATTTACGATGAAAATAACGGATTATATATTATCCTGCAAACTTACAAGACCTAGTTTAATGTCTTTAATTGAATATTCTTCCATTTAAAATTCATTGTAGAGGTCACTTTTGTAGGATAAAATAAACGAGGGGATAATAACTTGGTGTAAATATATTCAAGAGATCATTTTATGTAAGAAAGCCAACAGTTTGTTGTGTCAACAGTGACAAGAAGTCACATCTAATTCAAGTATGTACTTCAGAACATGCTTTTCTTTTCATTCAAATTTACACCATATAGACACCATATACATTAAGTTCGTATATCCAATACACCCTCATAAAATTTTAATTTAAAAACACTAAAATATATCCAAATTAATAACAACCTCTAACACCTAAACCAGTAATGCATTTATAGTGATTGACACTACACAATGGTTTAGTGAGAACGTCAGCTATCATAGATTCAGTGGGTACATGTCTCAGTTCGATATCTTTGTTATCTCGTAGCACTTCCCTAATATAATGATGCTTTATATCGATGTGCTTACTGCGTGCGTGAAACATTGGGTCTTGAGCCAAACAAATAGCTCCCTGATTATCGGCATGAACAACTACTCGAGTGTACCTCACAATTCCTGTCTCCCTCATAAGGCTATTCAAATAAACTGCTTCTTTCATACATTCAGATAGACTCACGTATTCAGCCTCACAAGTTGATGTAGCCACGCTACGTAGTTTTCTGGATTGCCACGAAACACTTGCACCACCTAAAATAAAAACATATCAAGAATATGATCGCCTATCTAACACACAATTAGCCCAATCAGCATCCGAAAAACCTTGAACACAATCACCAGTTCTCTTGTATACGAGTCTGTGTTGCATTGTCCTTGGTAACGTAATATACGTTTCGCTGATTTCCAGTCGCATATTTCTGGTTTCGTTAACTTCTGGCTTAGTTTACTCACCGCATTTAATTGCGTTCTGAATCACACTTTTCTTCGGACTTTACTTTCGAATTCATTTCCATATGAGTTGCACATTAATTCTCTTGTGACAATACAATGACATTGGCATTTCATAATGTCAATTCCTAAAATATATTTCGCCTGTCCGTAATCATTCAAGTCGAACTCCTTTAACAAGTCATTTTTAAAATCGATGATTGAACCTCTTTCTTGGCTTCCAATTAAAATATCGTCGACATATATTAATACAAATAAGAAAGTACTCCCATTTTGCTTAAAATAAAGGCATGGTTCGTTCAGACTCTGCTTCAAGCCCATTTCAGTGATTTTCTTGTTGAGCCTGAGATTCCATTGACGTCCAGCTTGCTTCAAACCATATAATGATTTCCGCAATAAGCATGAATCGCAACCACTATCCAATTTACTAAGCATGCCCTGCGCGTGCTTTCTAATGATAGGTTCTTCTCCCTCACGATTCATAAGCCTCATTAAACTTTCTGTTAATAGTTCCGGACATTATATGGTTTGAAGCAAGCTGGACGTCAATGGAATCTCAGGCTCAACAAGAAAATCACTGAAATGGGCTTGAAGCAGAGTCTGAACGAACCATGCCTTTATTTTAAGCAAAATGGGAGTACTTTCTTATTTGTATTAATATATGTCGACGATATTTTAATTGGAAGCCAAGAAAGAGGTTCAATCATCGATTTTAAAAATGACTTGTTAAAGGAGTTCGACTTGAATGATTACGGACAGGCGAAATATATTTTAGGAATTGACATTATGAAATGCCAATGTCATTGTATTGTCACAAGAGAATTAATGTGCAACTCATATGGAAATGAATTCGAAAGTAAAGTCCGAAGAAAAGTGTGATTCAGAACGCAATTAAATGCGGTGAGTAAACTAAGCCAGAAGTTAACGAAACCAGAAATATGCGACTGGAAATCAGCGAAACGTATATTACGTTACCAAGGACAATGCAACACAGACTCGTATACAAGAGAACTGGTGATTGTGTTCAAGGTTTTTCGGATGCTGATTGGGCTAATTGTGTGTTAGATAGGCGATCATATTCTTGATATGTTTTTATTTTAGGTGGTGCAAGTGTTTCGTGGCAATCCAGAAAACTACGTAGCGTGGCTACATCAACTTGTGAGGCTGAATACGTGAGTCTATCTGAATGTATGAAAGAAGCAGTTTATTTGAATAGCCTTATGAGGGAGACAGGAATTGTGAGGTACACTCGAGTAGTTGTTCATGCCGATAATCAGGGAGCTATTTGTTTGGCTCAAGACCCAATGTTTCACGCACGCAGTAAGCACATCGATATAAAGCATCATTATATTAGGGAAGTGCTACGAGATAACAAAGATATCGAACTGAGACATGTACCCACTGAATCTATGATAGCTGACGTTCTCACTAAACCATTGTGTAGTGTCAATCACTATAAATGCATTACTGGTTTAGGTGTTAGAGGTTGTTATTAATTTGGATATATTTTAGTGTTTTTAAATTAAAATTTTATGAGGGTGTATTGGATATACGAACTTAATGTATATGGTGTCTATATGGTGTAAATTTGAATGAAAAGAAAAGCATGTTCTGAAGTACATACTTGAATTAGATGTGACTTCTTGTCACTGTTGACACAACAAACTGTTGGCTTTCTTACATAAAATGATCTCTTGAATATATTTACACCAAGTTATTATCCCCTCGTTTATTTTATCCTACAAAAGTGACCTCTACAATGAATTTTAAATGGAAGAATATTCAATTAAAGACATTAAACTAGGTCTTGTAAGTTTGCAGGATAATATATAATCCGTTATTTTCATCGTAAATGCCTTTTTCAAGCTTTCTAACCAGTCACAGCTAGGACCGCCCTGCCCCCCGGCCCTCGCTAGGACCCCGATGCACAAATTGTCAGGGCGGTCTCGGCCTTCAGACGTGGGGGATGTATTTCTTTGTTTTCGCGCAGAAAACCCGATTGACACCGATTTATGTTGTAAAGAAATTACTTATTTATAAAACATGAAATTTAGATTAAAAAATAAAGCACCCGTGTTTTTATTTTTCCAAAATATTGTAGTTTTCCTTGATAAAATCATTTTTGAAATGGATTGAAATCGAAATCTTATGTCAACGTCAAAAATTTCAGTAGGTAAACGTGCCTGTTATCGAGAGAGATATTTGTATAAATTTATTTTTCGCAAGAAAACATTTTAATAAAATTATAATAAAGTGGCACGCGACTTAACCCGTGCAAAGGGGTTTGAACTTTTTGGCCGGATATTCTATCGCCATTTTGTTTTTTTTTTTTTCAAAGTAGCGGCTACGCACAAGACCTATATTAATCGATAACTGGTATCAATACAAATAAGTTATGTACAAGACAAAAACTTCTAAAGCGTCACGTTTCCGAGATTTAAGCTATCAAAGTTGTGCGGGTAGCGATCACAACGCCATATAATATTTCGAAAACTTTTTTTACGTTTTAGAACATTTTGTCTCGACAAAACTTGTTTGTATTGATGCCAGCTATCGATTAAAACGTGTTTTATGCATGGTTATTCAATTCAAAGTTTTGCTAATGGGGTCCATATTGGCTCACCTAAAGTTCTTTACCCGAAATTGTTCTTCTTAATGATTTGTTAATCCGAATGATCACTCTTCCTAAAATTTTTCATCCTAAAGTTTTCATTCATACTATTTGTAGCGCTACCGACGATGTTCATAACACTCATGTTTCCGAAAATTGTAATAGTAAGTAGATGAACTACCGCAGTGTCTCAAGACGAAAGTCTATGACCAGTGTGTGTTGCCAGTGATTACATTCGGGACCGAAACGTGGTCGCTCACAATGGGCCTTATCAAAAGGCTTAAAGTCACCCAAAGGGCAATGGAGAGGGCTATGCTTCGAGTTTTATTGCGTGATCGAATCAGAAATGAAGACATCCGCAAGAGAACCAAGATCACCGACGTAGCCCGAAGAATTGCGAAACTTAAGTGGCAGTGGGCAGGGCACGTTGCTCGCAGAACGGATGGCCGATGGGGCCGAAAAGTTCTGGAGTGGCGACCGCGAACTGGAAGAAGATGCGTTGGAAGACCTCCCACTAGGTGGACCGATGACCTGGTGAAGTTTGCGCGAATCCGTTGGATGCGAGTCGCAAGGGACCGGTCAATGTGGCGACAGTTGGGGGAGGTCTATGTCCAGCAGTGGACGTCTTTCGGCTGAAATAATAATGATGATGATGAGATGAACCACTTTAGGGGTACGTGTGCTCGCTGCCCGAGATAAGTAGGGACTGGTCGACACACGGAACCATAAAGCTCACGCTACGTTTATTAGTATATCACAGTGGCGAAAATAGACAGGTTTCTACAAAATTATTTATTTTTATACCAATTGTAAAATACATTGAAGTACCTACACCATGACTTGCAGTAATGAATTTCTTTCGTTCATGAAAAAACCCATTTGATAAAATAAACACGGTTTTAGTAAAATCATTTATTTGTTCAGTAAAGAAAGATACAAATACCTAGTACAAATATCTAAAACGCAATTATCTCGAAGTTGTTCACAAACTTAGTCTAGGAAAAAACGAATTGCAGTAGATCATAGTTAAAAAAAATACAATTTAAAAAATCTTGATCTTTAAAACATATAATAGGCTTGTTTCCACCATCAATAAATTGCAAATCTATTTAGTCCGCCAGTTAGTATTAGAAAATAAAGGACACGTATTTTTTGTTTTTGTAAATCAACGAATATTGACAAAGATAAAACGCATCAAAACTCAGGAGTGGGGGCTCGTGACGTCAGTACTCACTAAGAATGATACCGAACAGTGACGTATTGGGAATTTTAAAAGCGTCGTATCTTCGTCAATTTTGGTTTATGTGACAAAAGAAAAAATACGGGTCAAATATATTTTGAAAATCTAAGTGACGGACTCATTAGATTTTTTCAGTTAACAAGCCTATTGTTTGGTGAACAAGATACATTATACTAAAAATGACATTTATTATTATTATCAAAGTCCACTTGTTCTCGTAAACGAAAAACATAGTTTGGAAAAATAGTAAATTTTATCTTATTCTTACAAATCGAAGTACATTGAAGTGCATAAAATCTTATATCTTTAACATTGCCATCGTTCTTCACCGCTCTCCTTGTTCTTGTCCTTCCATACTTATTTCATTTCTCAATTTGAATCACTGTCAACATTATTTTGTTGGGTTCGATTTCATCACTAAACTGTGAGAACGGAAAGGAACTCTGGCAGTAATAGTACTTAATTAATGTAAAAAAAAAAATCCTCTCTAACAATTAGAACATATTACATTAACATTACAAAATTATATCAATAGGTCCTTTATAAGTTTTGGTTTAACCCAGAATGAAACCGAAATTGGTCTGTGGATTTATAACCTCTGGCATTGCCAAGTGTAAAACCTGTAAAATGCGTGCAAAGGCACCAAAAAGCAAATTTATAGATTTTATTACGACAAATATGACATGAATATTTAAACATTAATAAGAAAAATTTAGTACTATGAAAGGTTGAGGTAGTTGTACATGTTGCCATCAATGCTTTGGAAATATTCACTCACAATATCTTAAATATTCCTTGGATGACGGAGTTGAAGAGACTCTGGTTCTCATCTCCGGACAAATGACTATCGCTTTCACTGCATTTCGTATTTATACAAAGCCAGCTTTTCGGTAGTTTTAAATATAAAGCTTATCATGTTTGCGATTTTCATCATCGTGTTCACTGAAATATAGTCACTGCGTCCAGGTCTTTAGGAAGTTTCCCTTGCTCTTCAGCTGCTCGAAAGCTGTCCTGTTGTTGTCTGCAAAAACCTTCACTTCAACTTTCTTGACACACTTTGTAGTGTGACACCTACATTGTCTTGAAACTTTAAAACGGTGGGACTTTTGACGATCGCTTCATCTTCTCAAAGTTTGTTCAAACCACTTGTTGCAAGGTGTAGTGCTCGTAATAGCCAGCCGTTTGTAGATAAATCTTTGCTCTTCAATCCCGGTCTGAAGGAGACCTTTGCCAGAAGAGGGTCCACCGGGGAAAGGTTGCGTTGGTGGGAGTGTCATTTGGAAGGTCAGTTTCTTCGTCAAATAATTATACTATTGCAATGTGGCCGATGGTTTGGGGAAGTAAAGCTATCTTGGCTGCGGTCGGATGTAGCAAACGGAGCATACCCTGCAACCTGATACTCCCTACTTGTCCGAAGTATTTTATTTGTGCAATGCCTCAACACTTTTCTCAACATTGTATTTCTTCATTCGCTTTTCAAGTTCTTGCATATTTTTGATTATTGCGTCATATTCTTCGGTTTCCTGATGTTCGGCTTTTTGCATTGCTTTAATTTTGTTTGCTATAACGAATTCCAGCTTCGCCACGTGTTGTTGCATACTTGCAATCCTGTCTTTTGATTGTTCTTCATCCTTTTCAATCTTTTCAATTTCGTTTTCCCTTTCTTTTATGTTCTTTTCCATCTGTTTTTCTTTATCCTTCATGTTCTTGATACGCATTCTAATTTCCATTGCTGTCGCAGCTGCTTTTAGTTCCTCCACTGCAAGTTTATTGTCTATTTCTTGTGTAGTGACAGCTAACTCGTTTTGCAATTGTTTTATATTTGCGTCTAGATTGATTTTCACCTGAGTCTCGTTTTCTTGCAATGTTTTAATCTCAGCTTTAATATCACCCAGTTGCTTAGCTTCGTCCTGTTGGATGGCTTGAATACTTTCCTCAAGTTTTTGTTTGCTGTTGAGCAATGACTTAAAATCTTTCTTCATCTTGTTTTCTTCTCGAGCCTTTTTTTCTTTCAAATATTTGATATCATCTTCAATTTCTCTGTATCTCTTAGTGTGGTCTCGTACCTTCTTATCGTATTCGTCTAAGATTTTTAACTTTTTCTCCTTTTCTTTTTGAATTTTTCTTTTCTCTACCACCTCACGGTCTTTCATTTCGTTGATTTTCTTATTTATGTCATGTTCCTCTTTTCTAATTTTTCTTTTAAATTCATCCAAGACTTTGCGCTTTGCGGCGATTTGACATTCTAACGCTCCTTGCATTTTTGACTCGTCATCGTTTAGCTTTTGGATTTCTGCGTCAATTCCCACTATTATCTTAGCCTGTTCTTCATTCATTCTTTGAATATTCTTGGTAAATTGGTCTTTTTTCTCGGCCAATGTACTTTTCCTTGCCTCAATGTTCTTTCTAATTGTGGTTTCCTCCCTATCCTTTGCATCTTGTACGTTTTGAATTGCACGGTTAATTTCCTCCCATTCTTTCGCGGCTTGAATATTCTGTTGAGCTTTCTCTTTGGCCTTCCTTTGACCCTCTTTGGCTTCTTCAATACTTTTCTCCATTTCAGTTTTCGCTTGCTCTTCCTTTCTTTTCCATTTTTTTATTTTACTAATGAAACGATCTATCTTTTCAGTCCCCTCTTCATTTATTTTATGGACAAGTGTTTTGATTTCCTCAAGCTCTGTTGATAATGTTCTCAATTGTTTTTCTTGACTTTCGTCTATTTCCATTTTATGTTTCTCTAGTCTTTTGCAATGTTTCTTCAATATTGTTTTATCTTTTTCTATGCTAGCCAGTTTTTTATTTACTCGTTCCGAGGACTTCACTACTTTTATTTCTTTGTCCTTTTCCTGTACTTTGGAAGTGTAGAGCCTTTTTTTTGCTTTGTATTCGTTATTTTGTTCCTTTAAAGCGGCCACTTGCGGACTGTCCTTTGATTCAAATTTTCTTTTTTTACCCGGTGTTTTCGTGTCCTGTGAAAAAAACATACCTTTGTTAACAAAAAGTAAGTTTCACAGGAACTGATCGCAAATGGAAAGATGTATTTTTTATTACTCTTAAGTTACTGTAGGAAATAAATAAACTTTATAAAAGGTGTAGTCTTGCATCCTTGTCAAAATTCAGGAGCTTGTCACAAAATACATAAATAATCAATATTTAAATTACGAAACCCGGTCAAATAATAAATTAAGCTTGTTGAATAGCAAAGAAACACATATCCATGGCTGAAGCTTTATCATGCTGGCCGCAAGCGTATCTTGTAAATGTCTATTACAGATTACTACAGTCTATTACTGTCATTGCAATAAACGGTTTCTTCATAGAGCATAAATATGGGTTTCTTTTATAAGCCTCTTTTATTAACTTGATCTATTTACGATTAAGCTGTTTCATTTCAACAAAGCTGCTATTTTAAATTGTTTAAATTTGACAGTATTTCAGAATAACACCAAAGTAATAGAAGAAATATCCCACCCATCGTGCGATGTCTGCGATGCGTTTATTTGTGTGTGTAAAGGCCGATTCGGGTCGCGTGAGAATCATTAGCATAGATACCTCCTTGAATTTTACCAGGAAGCAAAGCAACAGTTTTTATATTAGGTAATGAATTTGTTAAATTCTGTGGCAGACCAACGAGCTGCCGGAAACATGTAAACAACCTCATCACAAAGCCGTCAACCAAACATTCTGTACATCAAACTAAGTAACTTTACGCAAAAATATTGCTGGAAAACAACGTTTTTTGGGGGTGTAAAATCACGTTTTGTGGTATAACTCAATGTAACGCACTCAATACATTGTGCTTATGGATGGATTGAAAAGTACGGGGTCGTGGAGGTATTTAAAGTAAAAATTATTATATTATGATTATGTATCTTAATATATATAAATTACCTGTCACGTTGTTTGTCCGCGATGGACTCCTAAACTACTTAACGGATTTTAGTCAAATTTGTACACCGTGTGCAGTTTGATCCAACTTGAAAGATAGGATAGCTTACATCTCAATTTATGAGATGCAGACGAAGTTGCGCGGGTCAGCTAGTAGATGTAATCTTACATATAATTATACATATGACTATAAATATAGTTATATACAGGGTAATTGTGTCTGGGCCCGCCATAGCAAATTCGCATATAGAGGAGGTCATTTACTAATTATTGAACCTTACTTTCCTTAACTTAAATTTTATAGTTTAGGAGATATGTCAATTTTTATACTAACCACTAACCTACCGACAGACGTAGTCCTGTCACCTACTACCTACCTACCTACTACTACCTACCTACTACTACCTACCTACTACTACTTACCTACTACTACTACCTACCTACTACTACTACATTTTTTTTTCATGAGAACCTTCTCCGTACAATAAGAAACACAACAAAAAAAGAATTAGTGAAATCGGTCCAGCCGTTCACGCGTGATGCCCGTGACCAATGGAAATAGGCATTCATTTTACTGAACATACGGAAGTATCTCTGCCCCCATAATCGGCACTTGGGGCACCCCCCTGTTAGGTTAGTTAGGTTCCTTTAAACCCTGTACTCGGAAATAGGGGGCCCCGCGAAGCGGTGCTCCGTCGACTGCGTTTTTTAGGGGAATATAAAGTGTTTTAAGGTAAGGTTTTATTAATCGGTATTTCTCAGGAATGGTACATTATCTTTTCATGAGAGTGGTACCACTGGACAAGGGTGACCCCTCCTTCCCTTCACACCGCGTGAGTATCATCTCATGCATTTCACGAAAAATAATGCGTTTTATTGTAAGCACTATGTTCGAGAGATTACAATATAACGTGTTTGACAATTTTACGGTGACATATATATAGGGTGACTGTAGTGTACGATACTTTAACACGTTATTATGCTCATGATAACAAACAACTTTTACTATGGGACCAAACCTGAAATCGCGAAAAAAAAATCAGCTGTTCAGTACATTTATGTTCGCCTAATGTACCGAACAGCTGATTTTTTTTTCGTGATTTCAGCTCGGTCCCATAGTAAAAGTTGTTTGTTATCATGAGCACAATCACGGGTTAAAGTATCGTACACTAAATTACCAGTCACCCTATATATAGAAGATTGAGATTTTTCCAAAACTTGACCTTCAAGCATTCATTACTTTTTTTGCAGTACTTTTGTAGCTTTTTTATTATTTGTTGGTAGTCATAAACATTGGCTATGTTACGTTTACTGAATTGTTTTTTTTTAAACTAGCAACATTTTTAATACTTTGGTACTGTTAGAAAGGTGACAAACTAGAGAACTAACTTAAATTGAAATTAATTATTGGAACACCATAGTTTTTTTTTATTTCAGGTTGAATTCGATCGTATTTTTTTTTTCTTGGTATTTTTTTCTTTGAAAGTGTACTGTTTAATTTATTGACCCTAGTTTGAGGGAAGTTCAGAGGTATTTTAATAACCAATATTTATGACTACCAATAAATACTAAAAAAGTAAAAAAAAACACAAAAATAATGCAAAATAAAGTTATGAATGCTTGATGGCCAAATTTTGGAAAAATCTCAATAAAGTATAAAAATTAATTATCTCCTAAACTATAAAACTTAAGTTAAGGAAAGTAAGGTTCAATAATTATGAGTAAATGACCTTCTCAATATGCGAATTTGCTATGGCGGGTCCAGACACAGTCACCCTGTATAATCATATGTATAAGGGTAAGTTGGGACTCCTTCAGGCTCGGCGGAGCGATGATCTCCGCTGGGACGCTGGGAGCGACTGGGTGAGAGCTTCCGTTTATGAGGCGTAAGTCCAGCAGTGAACTGCGGTAGGCTGATGATTATGTAACTATGTATATCTTACTTTCTTCTCTTTGGGCAGGCTGCCAGGGTTCATGCTATCAGCCGTGAAAGAATTGATAAGATGAAGAGATTCACCGCTCACGACGACTTGCTCATCGAGTGCCGGTTCGGCACCAAGGTCAGCCATCTGGAAATGAAAAAATAAAAATGAAATAAATAATAATATTTGTTATTTATCATGATGCTTGTGCAACAGCATCGAAATATCGGGAGCTCATAGAAACAAAAGAAAACCACGAATATTATCCCGTTCGTACTTTATGTGAAAACCGTTAAAGTCTAAAACAGTGAACATAATATTTATTTACATAACGTCACGCTCTAACCCGCGCAGGGATAGGCAGAGGTGTATACTAGTATACTACAGTCACGTGCGCTAATATGACCAGCAAGCCAAATTCAAATCGATTTTGTCGTGTTCTGACTATTGCATGATGTCATGTTATAGCTAGCTATCTATACAGGCAGGCGTGATGTTATGTTATTATTTATTAATTTAAGGAACAACTTGATACCATAGTGTCCGTGTACCATAACCCACGTATCCTACTTCATTTGAAGTCAGCGCTGCGCGTTGCATGTTATCTTCTTCATCGATACTTCTCTATGACTCATCATCTCAGCCGTCACCTTCCTTCTACCCAGATCATCCTTCATGTAGTTCATCCCTCGTTTCTTCTTCCTCTGCGCTTATAGTCATCCACATCACATCCGTACTCAAAACTTTCCCCACCTCGTTTTCCTCATTTCTCACCACACCATATCCGATAATCACACAACTTTTCAGACTCTCTCTTATTTCTCCGTTCTTGTTACTAGAAGCATGAGCCTATCATTCATCATCGCTTTTATGGCCCAATATTAAACGAATTTATCTATATTAAGGGGACTACAGGAGCTAAATTAGCAACTCTATTTGTGGTGGTTCAAACTTCGTTTGAAACACTGTTAGAATAAAGTTCTAATCAGCTTGCACTACAAAGTGGTTGTTACGTCAGTCAGTGCGGGCCGTATAGTGCAAAATTAGTGGTTGCGATCGATTTATTAAAATTATATTGATTGGACTAAAACTAAAACACTATTATGGTAATATTATGTTGCTTGTAGAATTATTTGCCAAAAAATCTCGTTAAAATATTTTTTAAAGATGAGTTCGTGATTTTATCTAACGAGTAAAATTATTATGTTTTCAAAACACTATCATACTAGCACATATCCTGAAGAATATCAGATATTTTTCTGGTTTTGTTTATTGCAATGAATCATATACTTTCAGGCACTATAAAACTCGCGTTCAGCTCCTGTAATCGCCTTAATTAAACAAATCGAACAGGGAAATATTTGACACTTATTTGCGATGTTGCCAATTTTCCAGCTTAGCGCATAAACGATGACTTTTCTTGTAGTTGGAGGACGTTCTAAATACTTATAATTATGACTTTGTACGAGTGGGGTATAGGCAAAACTCATTCTCATAATTGACTTCCAAAAGCACTCATTCTAATTGAATTACATTGTTTGCGTGTTTTGTCTTCGTAAACACTGGGCGAAAGGGCGAGGCACAAACAAATACCAGGAATTCAGTGCCTACGTCATTCTGACCCTGAAATGTAATGTGCTGTTTCCTATAATAGAGTAATGTAAGGAAAAGTTGATAATGTAGCCTTTGAGGAGTTCCGATAGAAGTGAAAACTCGTAGCGATCCGCTACGGCGTAGTCGCGTAGCAGATCACTACAGAACTCACTTGAAAAAATGAGGTATTCCTCAGAGCGTACCTATTACCTGTTATTCCTTACAGAAAACCCAAACAAAAGATGCCTTACGGCCCTATAAAGATTGGCGAAATCTGTCTGCGGCTGTAGAAAGTGCCAATATTATAAAGAACGCAACATCCCAGCGCTGCAGCGCCGAAGCTCGTAACTTTTGTATTTAAGGCGACGGGTCGTTAAACAATAATTCTAAAACCGAGCACGCGCGCCCCGCAACTCGCACACACCCCGATAAGTAATGGCTGATCATCCATCCACGGACCGACTACAGCAAGGGTTGGTTAACCTTGTAGATCGACACTACATACGATGTACATGTATATATGTATAGATATCTTACTTCGTTCTCTCCGGGCAGGCTATCGAGGTTCAAAAGGCTCGCAAAATCTGCCGGAATACTCTGGCCAGGATGTCGGTTCGCGAACCACTTCTTAATATCAGCACGGAAGTCGTCGTGCTCAGCATCAAGTGCCGGTTCGGCACCAACGTCAGGCATCTGGAAATAAAATAACAAAATTATTTATTAACATATTTACGACTGCTCATCATGAAATCCTGAGTTCGAATCCCGGGTGAAGCAAAGTGTTATTGGTGTTTTCCATCAAGTATTTCTCAGTAGCAACCACGGAGCCTGGAGTTGTGCCCGATTGATGGCAATAAGCTCTCGAATGACAAAATAAAAATAGTTCTTATATCGTCGACTCGTTGCATAATTTTTTCCTTTGTTTCCTTCACCGTTTTCAGAGCGCGGTGATGAAATAAATTACACAAGGTAATATGCCTGGTCGGGCTCGAACCCACGACTTACTGTTTGTAAGTCGGGGCCGCCACCGCTGGGCCACCACTGCTCTAATCATACTCAAAACTAACTCAACCTCAACTACTAGATGTGTGAAACCGATGTGCTACTGATGCGACCGACACAACACGACACAGTTATGTATCGATTGCCGGCCGGCACGCCTACAACACGACCTATAATAGATAACCTATATAGTCTACAGGTATTATATACTACGCACCGGGCCGTCCCCACTTGTTGTTTTCCTACACTTAGGATAAGTGTATTAATACAACAGCGTTGTTATTTCTCAGGTCCATAACTTTGTAAAGCTTCAGACTTGGCATGAGTCGGTCCTTGAACTAGGTACTGATGTTTGTATAGTTGTAATTATTATTAGAACACATTTCGTACTAAATTAAAACTTCACTAAGGTTGAAATTAACCAATTGTCACTTAAACAAATGGACCTTGTTGTTATAGGACGTTCAGGGGACATTCAAACTTAAAGTGGTGAAGTAATTACTTATCTCTAACTAACTAAACAATGGATGCATGACGCATCTCATTAGTATAAAGCGCGTTGTGAACTGGATGCCTTATTTTCAAACTATTAACTAGGTACTTGCTAAGATTTTCCTTAAATTAGTCAGTTATCTAATCAGCGTTATGTGACATTTGGTTAGATCACTATGGAGCCCTGGTTTCAACCCCCAAGGCTCTACAAATGGGACCCAGAATCCAACAAGTGGTCTCCCAATATTCTATGTATAATTCGACACAAACAAATATTATAATACTAAATCATTATAATATTTAAATAACATGGCAGAATGAGCTTATCTCCACTAAAGTGGAAGTGACTCATAATCAGAATCCGTCATTAAAATATAATAATTATGTATTCGAGGAAACCGACCCGATAACCGATACTGGTTAATACTGGTTATACTGGTGATGGAATTATCGGTAGGATAACCGATAATTTCATCAGCGGTAATTTATTTAAGAACAGTCAGATTGGTTATTATGTATGCAGTATATAGGTATTACGAGTAGGTACGTCGTAAAGTCGAATGTAAAACGAAAAAGGATACCTTCTGGGTTCATTTTAATACATTAGTATGATAAAAAAACAAAATAAGTATTCGAAATAAATAATGAAGTTGAAAATAACCCAACAACGATAAAAACGGCAATAAAAATGTGTAAATATAACACAACAGCAAAAATAACAATATCAGTGCCTCCAGTTTTTCCATGCAGCATCCGCCATGATAATTTCACGAATTTAGCGTAAAAACAAATCGATAAACATCTCATTCATTTGTAATTCAGCCGCCGTATTTGCAAACGTTTCGACTTGATTATTCGTCGTATGTCTGTGTCGCTCGCTTTCGTAATTATGACTCAGTTGATGGGTCTTGACTTATAAAAGACCAGCTGTTTTATTACAAACTAGCTGATCCGACATTTTTTTGAGATCGTTTTGTGATTTGGAACGCTTTTTGAAAATGTTAAAAGTAGCGAAGCGGCCACGACCTCGTCCGCAAAATTCATGATAGCTTGGCTGATATGCACGATATAAATATAATTTATAGCTTATCGCACCAACGAATAATGTAGCTTTTTGCCAGTGTAAGAATTTTTAGAATTGGATCATTCGTTCCGGAGATAACCCCCACATACAAACTGTACCACTTTATCACATTAGCTTAAGTTCATGAGAAAAACAAACGTGTTAGTATAATCGTGAAAACATTGTTTCGTTTACGGAATGGCGAAGTAACTTCCTTAGAGTTAGTTTTGCGTAATATTCCTTATTCTGTCGATTTCGTTTTGGTGTTGAGTTTATATAAAAATCCCGAAGAAAAGGAACGTTCAGTTTTTCATGAATTTGAAATTTTTCAGAAAAATTTGAACCGAGTACGGACTTTTAAGAACATTTAATAAAAACAGCCAAATCAGTACAGCCGTTCTCAAGTGATACGTACCAAGACCAACCCAACTAAAAGTGTTTCATTTTTACTTGAACAGTATCTGGGCGACCGAGCAACGCGCGGCGCGGGCGAAACTAGGGAAAACGGAATTTCCCAGACAGATATGAGACCTAGCTAGATCGATTTTTTGCCCCGTTAATTTCATCGAAATTGTTAGAACCGTTTTCGTGAACGTGATTATTAAAATAACATATACGTACGTATATAAATACATAAAATACATACAAATATTGCTCATTTTATAATATAGGATAGATTAAGGAACGTAGTATAGGTTTGTAAGTACCTAAATTAAATGTCAAAAATTATTTGTTTTAATATATTGAAAAATATACACATTTTTGTTTTTGTGAACGTATATTTTTATAATTTTTAACAATATTTTTCCATTTAAACTTAGATGGCGTAAGTTTCTACCTATATATGGTACAATTTTGACATAACTTTAAACTGTGAACTACATAGCTTACACAGAAGTCATACCAATTGTAGAATAAATAGCACATCTGTGTGTTCTGTTAGGTACCTCTGTCTCACCCTTTGGAGATTAGGCGTTAAGTTATGTTATAAATAGAACATCAACCGCAAAATTTATGAGATAGCAGTCTGTTCATAAAAAAAAAACTTTCAAAATACTGCAGTTACATCAGGTACCTATTGTAAGGTGGGAAGGAATAATAGGGTACAAAAGTAATAAATATAATGAGCAATACATTTTATTAAAACAATATTAATTTACTTGTGACCATACATGCCTGAGATATATTTCTCGGCGGCATGTAAGTAGAGCCAAGCCAAAGTTCCATGGGCGGCATGAAAGCTCTGACACCTGCGGGCCTCAAATGGCCGCTTTATCAGAACATAATATGAATTGCGTTAAAAAAATTAAATTCTTAAAACGGACTTTATAGTCGTACACATAAAGTCAATTTTAAGAATTTTAATTTTTTTATGTGATTCATAGTATGTTCTGCTAAAGCGGCCATTTTAGACCCCCAGGTTGGGCACTATAACCACACGAATGCTGCCGCATTGAGACTTTTCAGCAATGTAAGTTGTATTGGTCCAAATAGCCCCGACTTTAAAAAAAAATGATTCCTCACGCCCAAGCGTATCCAAAAATAACCCAAGTATGTTTCACGATTTTTTATAGTTTTCGAGTTACGAACCGCTTTAGAACAAACGATATTAATTTTAACATGGCTTTGTTGAGTAGAATGAGATTAAAAAATGCCTCTAAGTAACGTTGAATAATGCTGAAAAAGTAGTGTAAAAATAAAGATAGAATTTATTTAAAGCTGCAGCAATTCCTATACAATTTTCAAGAATGTATAAATCGAGAAAAATCAAGAATCGCAGAACAAACTTGTGGTATTTTCGGATACTGGGCGTGATTAATCTAATATTTTGTATGTCGTCAATATTTGGACCTACCTTTAAATACAACGGACCACCCCTCCTTCGCAAGGTCATCATCATCATCAGCCTGTAATGTTCCCACTGCTGGGACAGGCCTCTTCTCTGTGAGAAGGAAGGTCATTAGGTACGACTTATTAGCACAGCGTGAATTCTTGCGTCATCATTATGATCCTTGTTACGGGGTCGGCGCCACACGTATTCCATTCTCCCCTGTCAACCAGCACGGTATCATTTCCTCCTTTTGCCTTCATAGCTTTCCTTCCAACTTCTTTGGTCCTCCATCAACATTTATCACATGTCCATAATTGACATAATGATTTCTCTAATATGTGTGTGGCGCGGCTTCGCACTCGAAATTAATTATGTTGGTCCGGGCCGCAATTACAATCTGATGCGCAGTTTACTCAGTCACGCTAAGAGATACGAAACGCGACTTTATTCTTTAGTGTGTTTAATTTGTGGTGCTTTTGTGAAACTATCGTCGAAGTTTCCGCGGCCACGTTTTCACACTCCGAACCTTTTAGCGAGATTATTAATTTTGCTTTCAACACAACTTTATTTGATAAATATATCTACTATAATTATGTTTTTAATTCGTTTCGATAAAATTCACGACCGCATTTTGTTTTGTTTTAAACTGTTTCCCTAAAATATGCCCGCGAACTTTTAGAAAATAATTCGTATGAAAAGTGAAACTAACCTTAGACTGTGAGAAGTATTTCCGAATATTTCATGAACCAAAAAAAAAACTTTTAGTTATTTAGCCGAATTGTTAAGTTGTGTTGCTCAACCGGAGTCACAAACTACACTGGCCTGGCTGGATCATACCGCCTATTTGCCGACTCTGGATTTCTTTCTATATACCACACGCACATTATAAAGCTTACTACATAATATGTACATGCATAACTCGGGCACGCCCGATATATATAAACAACCCAGAATTGCGCAGCAAAAGGAACACTACTACCACTAACTTAAGGCGACTACACGAGCTAAACGCGAGTTTTATAATTACTAAAAGTATATGATTCACTGCTATAAACAAGACCAGAAAAATATATGATATTCTTCAGGATATATGCTAGCATGATACTGTTTTGAAAACATAATACAATTAATTTGGCTCGATAAAAAGAAATCACGAACTTACCTCTAAAAATATCTTTCAAACAATAGAAAACATACTAATATGCATGCGATCATTCTGATTTTTTGGCAAATAATTCTACAAGCAATATATTAGCATGATACTGTTTTAGTTTTTTAATCCAATCAATAGTTTTTTTGTAAATCGATCGAAACCACTCATTTCGCGCTATTTGGCCCGCAGTGGCTGACGTAACAACCACTTTGTAGTGCAAGCTGATTAGAACTTTATTCTAACAGCATTTCAAACGAAGTTTGAACCACCACAAATAGAGTTGCTAATTTAGCTCGTATAGGCGCCTTAAATAAAAATAATAAAGTAACTCCGTGATTCTCAGAATTTGATAGTTGTTGTTAGCTGTAGGTATTTGAAATAGCAGGAAAATATGGCGCAACAATTCAAGTGTCGGATGATTTCAGTGTTCATGCATTCTATTTTTGGGTTACATTTTGTACAGCAGACGCTTGCGAAGCAAGGTACTAAAAACTGACGAATTTCTTGAACAGAGGTTCATGTTTATCGCTAAAGAATTAGGTTCACAAATAAGTGACAGTTTTGGGTAGCTGTGCCGTCTGTGCAAAGACCTCTTTCTCCCTCCAAACTTCTCTGTCCATTGTCCTTCCTTTCCTTCGTCACGATACATACAGGTACCTCGACGGGCGCCGGCGCGCTGCGCGGCGATGTGTTGCTGTGATCCCGATCATTATTCATTCATCATACTATACCTTCTCACCTCACACATAAAGGGGCACGTAAACCACCTCATCACAAAGCCGTTAACCAAGCATTCTGTACATCAAACTAAATAACTTTACGCAAAAAATATTGCTGGGAAACAACTTTATTTTTGAGGTTATAACTTATAAATCATGTTTTGTAGTAGAACTCAATGTAACGCACTTAAAACATTGTGCTGATGGGTGGATTGAATAGTACGGGGGTCGTGGAGGTGTTAAAAGTCAAAATCTTACAAAAAAAACTTTGACCCCCCATATCTCCGTAACTAGAAGGTTCCCAGGTATGGTGTAGAACAAAAAAAATATCGCCATGATGGGGAGAACAAGTGCCTTTCGCCTTCCTGAAGAGGTGTTTTACACCCTTTATGTGGTTCCCACTGCTGGGACACAAGATTCCTCTCTATGAGAGGGAATGAGCTATAATCCACCACGCGGGCCCAGTACGGGTTTTAAGATGTCACATGTCTTTTAATTTTTGGTTAAAAGGCATGTCAGTTTGCTTACGATCGGTGGTGAAGAAATGATATACCTACTTAGAGTGCCTCACGTTATGAACTTCAAACCCGCGACCTTCACCCTCGTAAGTCACCACTACTATAACTTGTTAAATCATCACCCCTTAATCCGCGAAGGGCTCTTCGTAGAGGTGTTAGTACTGTTGGTACTTGGTGAAAATTAAAAGCAGAGGTGTGGTGTGTGTAACTGTGTACCCATATTTACAGCGACCCTATTGCCATCAATCGGGTACGACCAGAATCCGTGACTTCTACTGAGAAATTCCTGTTAGAAAAACCCACTAACTACCACTTTGTCCGACCCGGGAATCGAACCCGGACCTCGTGCGCAGCAGTCACGCTTACGACCACTAGACCAACGCGACTATAATTATGTCATGATAAAATAAGTCTACGTTCAGTGCGATATCAGACTCATTACTATTCCGCTTGTCGTCCAACGACGTCATTCATATAAATAGCTCTCAATATGACCTCGACTGTCGACCTGTTTATTTCGCTGGTTCTTTCCGAACTCATAGACAATAATATTTTCTATTTGGAACCATAGAGTATCTTTCAACGCGCCTGCGTATTCAGTCAGTCTTAAAATAAAGGTGGATAAAAATCAATATTTCGTTCCGTTTATCTTGGCGATTTTTGCAATTTCTGACTTTTTTAGTACTCCGGTTTTTGTCTCCTAAAGGTTTTTGATCAAAATTAGAAACAGGATCGATTGGCATAATTTTGTGGAAATATGACCATTTCCTTGCTAACTGTAGGTACTTACATTTTTTTTTAAAGCTGTGAATGTGACTCAAAATTTTGCGAAAGTAATAGATGGGTCTCCTTACCTACCTATACCATTTTCGTTTAGCTGCAATGGTGCGCTGAGTTTCCACCCTGTGAGGCGCTAGTACCACTAGTACGATGATGTTTGTTACTCAGTTTCATAGTTCGCAAAACTATATACACCGTGTTCCTGAGGATATACATTAATTTTGAATAATACTTCTATAGCTCTTGATATCGTAAAAAGGAAGTAGTAGTTTTTATAAATGGCATAGTTTTTAAGTTATTGGTAAGTTTAACCAATTTAATTATGTTGTGTGAGATGTTGCCACTTTGTGCAACCAAAACTATCAAACTGAATTTAGAAGACTGAAACTGATTTTTGTTTTTTTTTTGAAGTTAGAGGCATTTTGTGTTGTGTTGTGATAAAATGAGTTTGTAATCTAAGATGAACACGATATGTTTTTACTTATTGCCACTAAAAGTGAAAAAAATGGTAAAAATTAAAAAAAACGTAAAAAAAAAGTTAAAAAAACATAGTAAAAAATGGTCAATTTAATGGTCTGAAGAACATTACATCACATAAAGTTAATGTATTTAACCTCAGGAACACGGTGTATATGTATAGGGACACATTATATTTTTTATGAGTGTTCGCGGATAACTTCGTCGTTTATGAACCGATTTTGATGATTCTTTTTTTGTTGGAAAGTAGATATTTCAAGTGTGGTATCATGATAAAAAAATCAGGATCTGATGATGACATCTTAGAGAAATCGAGGGAAACCTTTGAAAATCGTAGGAGCGATTAGTGCATTTGTTAATGTTTAATATTAAGTATTTGAAGCACTACTATTTAATGAAGGTCTGGAGTAGATCTGACGATGAGCCGAAAGACAGTCGAGGGAACTCCTCAACCATTTACAACAATTAGGAACTTCACACGGTTCACACCTAGATGGGTAGTGTCTGTCATTAGAGGTCTGATGATGAAGACGAAGGACAGTCAAGGGAACTTCTCAACGTTTTACAGTAACTACCTTGTGTTTGGACTTAACTAATTTCTATCGATGAGAACTTTGCACATGGGTTATTACAGGTCTGATGATGGAGACCATAGACAGTCGAGAGAATACCTCAACGTTTCCAGCAGTTACCTTTGTTGAGCTTACCTTGGTACTCCACACGGTTCAATATGCCAAAATGTTTGGATAGGATATTACAACTAAAAATGGAAAAATAAATAAAACTTTATGCAAGAAATAAAACCGACTTTAGCCGAAAAATAACTTTAGCTTCAGAAGTCAGTTGTAAATAAAACGAAATCAAACAAAACAAGTCACCGACTTCTGAATTCTGAAAAGTTATTTTTCACTTTTTTGTTTTTTGAAGTCTTTTTTTCGGAATAGGTACTTTTATTTCTTTTTTGTGACTATCATTTTGTTGTGACTATCATTTTGTTGTTAAAATGACCAATTTTTCGTGAGCAAGTGCCTGCCTACATATTTTCACTTGCTGTTGCTAAGCTTTTACTCGTCGCCAATGTGGTGTTCACTATTATAGAAACACTAGTAATTTACAGTTAGTTAAGGTTTAGAACAAAACAACCAAATTATCAGTAGATGAGCTCCTTCAAGGGTACGTGCACTCAACACGTAGTTTACACGAACCTAAAAGCTCTCGCTACGTTTATTAGGTACTTTATTACAGGGTATTAAGTTCAGCCTTGGCCGAAATGTACCTAAACAACACACCCAGTGTTTTGCAAAGAATATAAATAAACCAGCTGAAGCCCGTGACTTCGTTCGCTTTCTCGGATTGATCCCATTTCGATTTGATAAAGATCTGGTGACTTCGGAAGATAGGCAACTGTACTGTGATCGCTGAAGACTCACGTCTGTCTATTGTTTACACCAGTTCATAACAAAAAATCACACCGATACGCTGTGAAAGGATAAGCACATGTGAACCACTAAAAAGTGAAAAATAAAAACTTTTTTGCAAAAAATATAACCGACTTCACACAAAAAAGTGAAAAATAACTTTAGCTTCAGAAGTCGGTGACAAAAAAACTAAATCAATCAAACAAAGGTCACCGACTTCTGAAGCTAAAGTTATTTTTCACTTTTTTGTGTGAAGTCGGTTATATTTTTTGCAAAAAAGTTTTTTCTTTCTGAGCGCCCCTAATAACAAAATTAACTTAATTTATCGCAAAATATACGCAGAGATGTACAAAATACCCTGTAAAGTATCTGGAATACAAAATCCAAGATACTTTAAATTAAGTATTTCAGATACCAGATTTAAATACTTGCGGGAACAGTATATTTTATATACTTCTTAAGGCGCTTAGACGAGCTAAATTAGCAACTCTATTTGTGGTGGTTCAAACTTCGTTTGAAATGCTGTTAGAATAAAGTTCTAATCAGCTTGCACTGCAAAGTGATTGTTACGTCAGCCACTGCAGGCCAAATAGCGCGAAATGAGTTATTTCGATCGATTTACAAAAAAACTATTGATTGGATTAAAAAACTAAAACAGTATCATGATAATATATTGCTTGTAGAATTATTTGCCAAAAAATCAGAATGATCGCATGCATATTAGTATGTTTTCTATTGTTTGAAAGATATTTTTAGAGGTAAGTTCGTGATTTCTTTTTATCGAGCCAAATTAATTGTATTATGTTTTCAAAACAGTATCATGCTAGCTTATATCCTGAAGAATATCATATATTTTTCTGGTCTTGTTTATAGCAGTGAATCATATACTTTTAGTAATTATAAAACTCGCGTTTAGCTCGTGTAGTCGCCTTAAGATGAAAATACTTATGTAAGAAAACAAGATTTTATTTTAATTTTGACAAAAGGCATTAATGTTATTTATGAATAAATTGTATTAATCGCTGAAAATGACTGAATATTATATGAAGACAAAATATTATATTTTAAAAACTTACTTATGTGTAACTTAAGAGGGCCTATAGGTAACAATTTTTCTTGTATTGCGGTGTTTTTAGAGTCTAACACTCTAACACAAGAAAAAATTGATATTTATTGCACTCCATAGAGAAATAATTAAACTTTCTCGAGCATATTTCTTTAAAAAATAATCGGTGCCGGTTTGTCATATCGGTGGAAACCAGAATTCAATTGAATTTTCTCCTTAGTCTTAAATGATACGTTGATGTTATTAAATTTGGGGATATTTAATATCCTAAAGATTACACAAAACCTGAAAGATATACAAAAAAAGTATAAGTAATTGAAAAAGTTCACCAATATGATAAAAAAATGGCATTTGTTGAAATTCACCCACTATTTGTATCTTTCTTTACTGAACAAATAAATGATTTTACTAAACCGTGTTTTTTTATCAAATGGATTTTTTCATGAACGAAAGAGAGAAAAAAAAACCCTTTCATTCATGAAAAATTACAATATATGTATAATACATTTTTTAATACGTGACAACTGACAAGTATATATTATTATCAAGAATAACGCATAGTACATATATTTCTATGATTCATTCCAAACATTGTATATTAAGGATATGACGTCATCGACAACAGATTCACAGGAAATCACACACAGAATCCCGTTTCCTGTCCAGACATAATTATTTTTAGCATACGATCAAAATATCACTTATTTGGCGAAAACGACGTAAAGGATGCAAATTATAGGTACTACTCGTAGTATATTATTATCCTGGTTGGTTTCTGTGGTTAATATTCTATGGATACATTTTCTCAGTCGTCAGTAGGTAGTTACGAGTATGTAGGTAGTATTAATATGTAATATCTTTACGCCTATTTGTCTCATTGTAGTAGGCAGACGTGCGTAGTATAACCAGATTTCTGTGCCATTTGAAAAATACATTTGAACTGTGACCTCACACGAATTTTTCATAAGAATTCGTTGTTTTAGGTGGCTACTTTATACGTAGGTAGTTATATGCATTACATTTATATTCATTGGTAAGCTATGTTCTAGTCGTTACAAGCGCGTCAGCTGGTATGGGCATGAAGTCCTGGCCCGGCAGTCTCGACAGAGATAACGTTGCAATAATGATGCTTGCAAATAATGAAAGTCTCTACATCCTAGACGCGTTTCTAGTAAGCATAATTATTGCAACCGAATGTATTCGTTAGTAATCAGCGATTGAATGTTAGCGACTTTGTCGTTATCTCTGTCGAGACTGCCGCGGCGCTCTGGGTACGAATTCGAGGTAGAGCATGGTGTTACTGGGTTTTTACATCAGAAACTTCTCAGTAGCCGCACTGGGTCACCCATCCACAGACTAACCTAGGCAAGCACGACTTTATCTTAAGATCGACCAGAGCGCCTGTTATTATTAAGCCTCGAGCTCCTCGTCCTGTAAAAATATAAAACACAATTTAGTAGAAAGGAAGGAAGGACTTCCGGAAACGGAATGGTCACCGTTTTTTATATGAATCCTCATCATCATCATAATCATCATCTCAGCCGAAAGACGTCCACTGCTGGACATAGGCCTCCCCCAAGTGTCGCCACGTTGACCGGTCCCTTGCGACTCGCATCCAACGGATTCCCGCAACCTTCCAGGTCATCGGTCCAACTAGTGGTAGGTCTTCCAACGCATCGTCTTCCGGTTCGCGGTCGCCACTCCAGAACTTTTAGACCCCATCGGCCATCCGTTCTGCGAGCAATGTGCCCTGCCCACTGCCACTTAAGTTTGGCAATTCTTCGGGCTACGTCGGTGACCTTGGTTCTCTTGCGGATGTCTTCATTTCAACTCCGAGCATAGCCCTCTCCATTGCCCTTTATGGGTGACTTTAAGCCTTGTGATAAGGCCCATTGTGAGCGACCACGTTTCGGTCCCGTATGTAATCACCGGCAACACACACTGGTCATAGACTTTCGTCTTGAGACATTGCGGTAAGTTGTGAATCCCCAATGAGATATACTCGTAGACCCACGCATAACTAAAGCGAGCGTCAAAATCGAGTAATTGCTTCCACATAAATCTACATAATATGTATTATAGATCTCGACAGGAAAAGAGCACGTGGAAGGAATTGGGGGAGGCCTTTGCCCAGCAGTGGGACAGTACAGGCTAAATAAAAAATAAAAAATAGATCTCGAGAGTATCGCAAGACAAAAACAACCAGTTCAATGAACGCTGCAAGGTCACAATTAATATGGAAGGCTCGATACTAGAGATTTGTTGAATGATTATTATTATCATTTTATAATGAGAAAGCCATAATATTATTATTGACATAATAAGAGTAAAAAAAACTGTGGTTTGTCATCATCGGGTAATAACAATCCTAAAGTACTTAGTATTATTTATGCGTAAGTTTACGCATGCATGTTTAAGCGATGTTACGAGTCGAGTTGTCTGATTCGAATAACTCGAATCAGACTCTAAACCAGTTGATTCGAATCAAGTTCATTCGTAACTCGAATGAACTCGCACTCCTAACTCGCCGGACAACTGAGCGGACATGGGGTCTCAACTAGAACAAATTATAAATAGTCTTGAAAAAAGACAATAGATGGCAGCATAGGTAGCAGTAATGAAATTAACAATCACTAAAATGCGTTATACGGTAGATTTTGGAAGAAATAAGATTAGCAAAAATCAAAAGTTCCTTGTTTAACGCTAATCTATCTATTTACTCTCATAAATCACGTTATTTCAACAAAATAGATAACGAAAGCCTTTTACTTAATTCGTACCCTTATATTGATAAAGTTGTCAAAAGTCAGCCATCTGTGAATCATTTTCGTTAGAGCTGTTTGCAATAGATGGCGTTTTACTCAATTTATCACATTCAATTTTACCACAATCGTAACTGATTTACGTTTAGTTGTTTCATTTTAATTAAATTTAAACTTTAAAACAAAATAAATGGATTCTGTTTATAGAAATATAAAAATCTTTTAACATTTCCAAGGTAAATAATAACATATTTTTCTCATTTTATTAAACTCGGAACTACTTACATAACACGAAACGTCCTACCCGTAGGTAGTTACTCTGCCTGTCAATGTCAATTCTTGACTCTCCATCTCATCCGACATCACGAGCGAAAGGGATAGACGCTGTGATGAGCAGTAAGGAGCTAGTGCGCGTACACACACATAGTCACATACGCACTCCTGACCACAGAACATATATACTCTAGCCTCCTGACCCTGAATGAGGCATACATGAGCGACTTCATTGAATTGACAGCGCGGGCGGCCGTGTGATTCATGTTTGAATGACAACATGAACTCAAACAAATAGGTGTTAGACTGGAACTGAGGCTTAGGATTATTACTGTGTGAAACGTAATAAATATGCACCCAATTTACCTAGTTGTTATTATGAATGGTCAAGCTCCTACATAATACTTACCTGCGACTTTGCCCACGTGACAATCTGTTCTCTTGCTAAAGCGTGAACATTATTATACGTTGAATAATGTAGGTAGATATTGTTATTATCAACAAATAATTTCATTGATTAGATTTTTTTCTTTGATGTGACTGTGAGGCTGGTTGTTGGTTCATCAAATAAAAAAAAGTGTTATTTTGTAAATTGTTTATTGGCTGTTTATTTACAATAGCGGTCAATAGATAGTACAATAAGCATTGACAATAATCTCTTAGTATACAGTTATCAACAATACATTGTGTAACCACAGGGACTAGGCGGAGGACTTGCCCACAATATTTGCTTCACGTAGGTTCTTGGCGATATTTATTTAAGTATTTATTAAAACTTTATGTACAAAAACGGACTGCGGCGGATGCCTTGGGCATTTTCTACATTTGCAGTACGTATTGATATATCCGCAAAGCACCTAAAAAAAGAAAGGTATATGCCGGACGATAATAACTCCGATTAAGTACTTATAAAATACCTAAAACTTGAGAGATTATAAATTGTGATGATCGGAAAGAAGATACATTTTTTATTAAAACATTGGTATGAAAATAAGTAAAAATATTGCTGGACATTACACGCAGCGCCATCTAGTGCCACACTAAGCCACGAGGCTTGTGTCGTGGTCATCAGGTAGTTGATATACTACATAGATACTTTTTGTTTGTAAATACATACTTATCGTACATATTAACATCCATGACTCGGAAACAAAATAATGTACATGCTCATCACACAAACATTTGCTCCTACCGGGATTCGAACCCTGGGACTCTAAGAACGTAAGGCAGTCTCATTACCGCTATGGCATTTGTATTGTCATTTAATTAGGTTTACACGAAAAAAAACTTTCGATTCAGAAAAAGTCATTGTTGCAGGAATATTTTCTTTATTTGCACTTAAAAATCTACCTTTTACTCTGCACCTCTTTTTGCGAGCAACACTTGGCTATAGGCTGGTCTTTTCGCCCATACGTGTATCCTTATTTGCCTCTGTAACACAAAAGGTTATTCTGTAAGAAATCAAATCTATCCAAAACATACTACAATGCCGTAGCAAAATGACTTACTATTATTTAATTTAGTAGTACTCGTAGTCGCTTCCGACACTCGCCAGGCCGAGCTTGTGAGTGTCGAAAGCACAGAACATATATACCCTAAAGGGAAGAACGTCAACTTCATACTTTAGAAATGCTTACATAGAAGCACACTAGCGCTGCCGTTCGTGCCATCAGTAACTTTCGATAGCGCGGGAGATTTGAAGTGTTTTCAATTTCCTTTTTTTATTTAGTCGATACCGGAGTTTCAACAGGCGTGAGTGACAATTAACTAAATGGTACATTTAATTTGTCACTCACGCCTATTGAAATTCCGGCATCGACTAAGTCATAGAATGTTCCTTTCCTGTTTCATCATCATCTGCCTAGCCTTTTCCCAACTATGTTGGGGTCGGCTTCCAATCCAACCGGATGCAGCTGAATACCAGTATTTTACATGGAGCAACTGCCTATCTGACCTCCACAATCCAGTTACTACTGAGTAATACGATGCTACTTGGCAAGACTGGTAGTCAAACTTCTTGGGCCACTGACTACCTGTAAGAACTGTCATACATGTACAAATGACAGCCGGGACGAACAGCTTAGAAACTCCTTATATGTAGGGTCACCCATATCCACATACAAACCAAGGCAAGCTGTTTTTGTTTAGCCACAAGCTCCTCGTTCGTTTCCTGTTTAGCAAATATAATAAAAATAATGCTCGGAATTTCTAAGTGATGTTAAATAATACAATTTTTTTAAACATGTTTGAGTATTTTTATTTTTCTTAATAAAGATTTTTTTGAGGCTTCCTCAACAAACCCTCGATTTTTAATCGTGCAAAACCGCTTCAGGCATATCTCAACTGTACTATCAACAATTATTTTTAAATTCATCTCATAATGATCGTCACACCCCTTCAGCCAATCTTTATTTAAATTTTCGCACGTTTTTAATAATGAATATTTTAATTTTTTCTTGTGCGAATTTTCTTTTAGGTAATTGTTTATTATAATTGCAGCATTTTCAACCATTTCACAGAAACTGGGCTGGATGTATTTTAAACTTGATTTTACGTCATTGTACTCCTTAAAGGATGTAAATAAATGACATACCTCAGTGTTCGGATCAGCAAGCATAATTTTTTTACACTGCGCGCAATTCATCGACATCTTTTTTGCTATAAAGCCGCACACATATGCACATGCTTGCATTTCTCCAGAACACTGAGGTATATCTAACTCTTCTACACCTTCAATAGAAATTTCCGCTGGAAAAGGTGTGGAAGAGTTTTCATCATTTATTGGTTGCTCACCTTTTTGCAGAAACACTTTGAAATTATTCAGAATGTCGTTATCATCATCCAGGCAGTTTCTGTTTTTATTGTTATTAATTAAATTGGTTATTATGCTAGTTTTCAATGCTGCAATAAATTGGACTGAAGTGGGGTTTGGATTACAACCACAGTTGCTCCGAATGCACCCGAAACAGTTTTCGAGAGGATCTTGATTTAGCCTTCGGACACATAATGTGTTAATATTATATTTTTTTAAATTTTTAAATATACGCTCGATTGCATTCATCGTCCTCAACCAGCCATCTTGTGATGGGGGCTTGCTTCTCGCCCCTACAAACTTCATTTGTGTGAAAAATTCTCTCATTTTATTAAAAAAATGTAAATGAGGGCTGGTTGAAGACATGTTGGTAAGGTATTCTTTGCCTCTTTTTCTATCAGGCGTGTCACCATTCATGGCGTCAAATAATTTATCAATATTTGCGATAAGGGTCGCAGTCCCCACGGCATCTTGTGGTAATTCGTCTGAAACCAAACAAAAAAACATTTGTTAAAAGGAATTTCTGCAACTAACATGACATGACACTGACTCATTGAAATGGGTATGAGTATTATTGTAGTGGCATTTTACATTGCAGTAATTTTCAACAACAAAACATAACGATTTTTTTTTAAACCTCTTTTCTACTGCAATCTGTCCCAGTTTGAGGACAATCAGCTGTACTTACTATATTCTCGCAGTTGCACTTGCCGGGTACGCATCCAGTGATGCACCCTCTCTTAGGTTTAACTTGATGTTATTGTGTCCTGTGGTATTGTTTTCTTCAATCATGCAATTATCAGTATTTAATTTGATCTGAATGATTTTATCGTCTTTTGTCAAAGAATCATATTCACATAGTCAAGAAAAAAACATGACCCTCCTTATGTGCATTGCCACAGACGGGAAAAAAAGCTAGAAAGATTGAAAGTACATACAAATATATTATGCTGAAACTTACTTAGGGCTACTTTGGCCAATAATCCTGCAGCAACGGAATGACTCAAAACTTGAGCAGCTAGCCGAACTTTCATCTTTTGTTTGCCATTCGGCTGAAGGTGTTGCTGGGTCAATGCTGGAGCAAAAACGAAGTTGGGGTTCTTGTTATCTTTATCAAAGAATTCTTGAATGTGGCTCCATTTAGCTACTCCTGCAATAGATTATAAAATCAATTAATATTCTGGTTATTTGACACACAGAAATGAATATAATAATAAAGTTGGATATTTGTTTTTATTCTTTAATATAATGTATAATGTATTGATACATTCTAAGATAGAAATATTAAGGTGGATTCAATGTAATGCCCAAAAAACAACAGCCCTGCTCTAGATTGTTGATGTTTCAATTGTTTGATTGTTGGTGTTTAAACTTATAAACACCAAAGATCCAGTGCGGGCTGAGAAAAATAGTACTTTCATTTAAATTTAATAAATTAATCACGAACAACCACTAGAAATGCGACGTTGCCAGCCCGCGCGGGCTGAACGCTCTTAACATAGGAATGATGTAAAGGCCTATTCAA
This sequence comes from Xestia ashworthii, assembly GCA_950022955.1. NCBI lineage: Eukaryota > Metazoa > Arthropoda > Insecta > Lepidoptera > Noctuidae > Xestia > Xestia ashworthii. The sequence continues at coordinate 1,786,347 of OX465566.1, read as the reverse complement.
ACCTAAGCAGTATTCGCTGCCGCTGTAGGTAGAGGTACATGCCGCGCAGGTTTGGATCAAGTATTTAGTATCAAGTTCCGCTCTAGCCGCGGAGTAGTTATAGTAACAATACAGCATGCCCACTCTGTTTTCTCTCCCGCTGACGGTAGCGAATACCGCTTAGGTTTGAATAGGCCCTTATTGTTAATTATATAAAACTGTTAAAAATACAAGCTGCTAAATCTACAACACGAATAATAAGCAATAGGCACCAACCTATTCTTCGTTGACCTTCTATTTGTACATCTTGTACAAATTGTACATTATGTTTTAAAAAATTGTTTCTAAAACATTTAAGCAGGTGGGGCGGGTCTAAGATGGTGACAATTTCATGTCCCTCATGGTCGAAGAATGGGTGATCTTTCGATGAGCCTAATAAATTTATTGCCCGTAAATTAACGCCATCCAAATCACATACGACGCCAATGACTTCCAATCCAGCACCAAAACAAGTACTCAAAACCTGAAAATTCATATTTATTTTAATCAATTAATTTATATAGTTTGAGGCTAAGATAATTTAATATTATCACACAAACAGAAGGCCCACCTCCTTAATAAGTACAGCTAATCTGTCAGCTGTGACGCAGTCTCCCGAAAAATAAAAGGCTATCGGCTGTTTCCAGGCTTTTCTAACTCCTATAGCCATAAAAGTTAGGGCATGGCTTGCAATTTCTTGCGTTCGGCCCTGGGCAGCATGATCCTGGTAGCCATCTAATTGGTCTAGTTTTGTGTTATAGCTCAGGTTTTTTCTTATTGACATTTCGTCATAAGCCACAACACACAAATTGTCACTGACTGACCTCTGTTTTGTGATTTCTTTAATTGTTTCAATCACTTGATTATTTATTCCGCACATCATGGGTATTTTGTTCAGTAATGCCTTTAGTGAACTCACACTAGGCAAACAAAATAGCCGACTTAATAGCCTATAGCATGAACTAGACTTTTTATACATGCTTAAGGCTAAAACTTTATCGTCTAGTGTCCATCTCCGCCCAGTTAACTTTCTCGACACATTTTTTAACTGGCTTTGTAGCAACAAATAAAATGAACTGCTTAGTTTTCGTTTCATTATGTTGTTCACCGCATCATCATCGTGCAAAGAACCTAAAACATCCCTGTTGCACTTCTTAACTTTTCTAAATTTTCTTCGCAGTCTCAAGATTTCAGTTAAATTTTTTCTGCATCTTCTGTACAGTTTTTGTTTTCTGGGTGTTAGTTCGGTCATTTTTTTGACATTCAGGTCTTTTAATATGCCTTTGCTTTTCGATGATTCCTGTAAAACATATAATAACCATGTCAGAGCATTCAAAGGGTTAGGACATACTTTACAGGTACTCAACATATTCATAGATCGCTTTATCATAATCCAACAATAACTCAGACCAGCAAAGTGTCCTCATTCCATAAAATTTCATCTGAATCGAATAATGTTATGATAAACTGATTATAATTATATAGTATGACTTGCAATATTATGTAACAATTACCAAATAAATATATCTATGTCAACAGCAAAATAACATAAATACATAAATTATATTTATCTAGACTCGAGCAATAATGAATTTGTTCTATTCAAAGAAAATATTAATATATTAATTGAAGTACCTGGGTCAAATCTGAACCCTGAAGGTTATATACATTTGAGGGTTCTATGGATGTAGAACACTGAGATGTACTGGCCGTAACTTCCACATCCATCTGCATCTGTGTAGACTCCTGATACTGAAATATTTTAATTTTATTGATTAACTTTCCTTCTATGAAATGTTTATTTTTCTTGCATATCTTTACAATTATTGGTGTTACTATTGAAACATTTTATGAAAATTTCCTTTTTTGTATGACATGTCTATTTGTTTTTGCTTATCTTGCAATAAAATTAGTCTAATGAAATCAGCAGATTTTTTTGTGAGATTCTTACATTAAAGAATCTGCCTGTACATATTATTATAGTATTCTATTAAAAACCTTCATCTGCTGCGAGGTAGACACAATAGTTAAACAATGGCGTCAGACCGATTCGGTCAGGCTTCACAGACGAAGGGTTAACATTCAAACAAGAGAGTGTGAATTTTGGTCTGTGTATATGTGGAGGGTTATCTCCAGAATCACTGCACTTATTTGAAAGTTCTCTCACTTTGGAAGGTACATGATTGCAGATAGATGTAGGCTATTATATTATGGCAAGTTCAACTTGGGCCAGGCTAATTATTCCACTCATAAAATATTATTACAACTTATTGAATTACCTTGGCCAAATCTGGGCTCTGAGGGTTATTTGCATTGAAGTGTTGTAGGGATGTTGAACACTGTGAAGTACTACTGGCCGTAACTTCTACATTGGTCTGCGTCTTTTGAGTAGTCTCCTGATACTGAAATATTTTAAGCATATTGATTAACTTTCTTTCAATAAAATATTTATTTTTCTTGCATATTTTAGCAATTTGTTGAATGAACCAGCAACAAATGTTTTATGAGAAACCAATTGACTAGGGAGTTTCTTTCTTTCTGCTAAGAATCTGTCTCTATATATTGAGAGTAGTAGAAAGAGTATTTTGCATTTTATTGATAACAAAACTGGTATGTTCTCTACTCCAATCAGTCTAAAGCTGGAACTTTGTATTAAAATTATTATTATTACTATAGCTAGCCTGTATTGTCCCACTGCTGGGCAAAGGCCTCGCTCCATTCCTTGTAACGATCACGATTCTGTGCTCTTTCTTTCCAATTCTCAAGGAAGACATCCAGTTCATCCCACCATCTCTTTCGTGGTCTGCCGCAACCTCGTGTATTAAAATAGTTCTTAAATAATAAAAATACTTACTTGAGTTTTTTGTGCTTCTATAGGTGGTTGTTCATCTCGTAACTGGGCCAAAATATTTTGAGCTTTTGTTGGAATGGCAAACTTATTCAATCTTGTTTTGGCACTGCTAGTAAACGATGAATCTTCAAAATGATTGCCGCATAACATCTTATGCTGCTTGTATAGCTTCACCAATGATTCATCTGAAGACCAATCATCATTGGGAAAACAAAATTTTGCCCAAACTCGAGCCCTGAAAAAGATTTTTTTGTATTATGTATTAGAAAAGTCATGCAATTTTTTTTATTTTTATTTATTTATTCACAAGGCAACTACAATATAGGTTTTGACCTGATTATCACCCAAAGCATGATTGATACACATGACTAGTACACGACGACCCACTGACCATATTGTTTATAGGGATCTGTTTGGATGTTTGTATTAATAGAAAATGTAAGTACCTAAGCAAACATACATATCTTTAAATAGTAATGAAGCCACAACCAATATTTTCAACTTCATACAACCTACCACAGGCCTGCAAATTGCAAAAAACGTAGGAAAATTTGAATTTCGCGGGCTACGAAAGTGGGCTAGGTAATCAGAAATTAGTTATAATTTACTAAATAAAGAGAATTAACTACTAACTAAGGCATAGTATCAGATACTAAAGTGTAAATTAACGCAAAATAGACTTACTTTATAGACCCATGAGTGGACGGGAGAGGAAACCTGTGAAAAGTCAAGGAAGAGTTTTCCTTTGAGTTAATGCCGCATTTTGCACACTTAACATTCCCTTTTCCAACCATGGTGGAAAAATAACACAAAAGCGTCAGTATCGCACAAGAATAAGTCAGGAAAGCGTCAATTTCGCACAGGAGTCTCTATCTCACAAATATTGAATTCACAACACACAAAGCGTCAATTTCGCACAGGAGTCTCTATCTCACAAATATTGAATTCACAACACAAAAAGCGTCAATTTCGCACAGGAGTCTCTATCTCGCAATTCAATAAAACGATAAACAAACCGGCAAAAACACAAAAACAGCAGCTGAAAGCAGAGAAAAAAGTTTGAAAAAACTTTTCTCGTAGTGACAACGGCAAACGGGCCCGGCCGGGTTAAGTTGTAAAAGTTACCATCACATAAAATAAAAGTCCAACCATTATCTGGTTGCAATAATTATAATAATTAGAATCTATATTACTGCAGAAATTTTAATTTCAAAAATAAATTCGAAATAATTAAAAAAAAAAAGGTAAACATCCATAATCGAAATATTTCACTTATCAAAATATAACATAATCTACCAAAATGGTAGGTAAGTTTTCAATCGGGCATGTAAATTTTTAATCTAACTATTACATTCTTTCGTAGAGCGCTATCCCTTTTTTGCAAATCGTGCCACTGTAGGCATTGGCCGCTTAGAAAGCTGACCACCCCTGGTCGAAAGCGAGTCTATCGCAAATATTGCCAAAACTTTTTTATTCGTTCATAATAGAAAACGCTGACTTAGAAATGATCAATATCACTGCATTTTATAAAACAAAGTCTCCGCCGCATTTGTCTTTCTGTCTGTCTGTCCGTGGCAAACTCAAAAACTGAGGCACGGATTTTCATGCAGTTTTTACCAAATAGACAGAATGATTCATGAGGAAGGTGTTTACACACACACAATCAATATTTCGTGGTCAAGTCGTCAATAGTATCAATTTCCGGGAGCTTTCATGGCGTACACAGGCTAACCCTTGTTAGATTTAACAAAATTATGTGATAAAGACTTATAAAAAGCTAAAGAAAAGTCCGTAATAACATAATAAGTATATCTATAATAACACCATAGAGTTTACCATAGGAGATATAATAAGTATATCTTCTATGGTAAACTCTATGTAACCATTTTTATCTTTCAAAATTAAAAAATATGACCTACTTTGCCAAGCCGTTTTCCTCTATTCAGTATTAATCCTTATCCAAATAAGTATGTGCATTATCTTGATAATTGAATTTAAATTAAAAGTCACTATACTATAATTTTCATCATGTTATTGCGTCAAAAGTAAGTAGGTAGGTAGTTATTATTAACTAACTGCTTTAAATTTTATCAAAACATGTTTCAACAAACTTTTGTCCTACACAAAAGTTTTAACGCACATTTTGTTAAACCTACAGGAGCTTTAGTTGGCCCGGCTACAGCATTGTACACAAACAAAAGGAAGCCATTTTTCTAAATAAAGATGTAGGCAGTCGGTACTTTATAATTCTAAAATGCGCGTGAAACTTTAGAATAGGAATGACGACAGTATCAAAAAAATACAAATCTATGTAGTCCGTCAGTTAAAGTATTTAAAAATAATGGACACATATTTATTTTTTTGTAAATCATAGAATATTCACAAAGATAAAACGCATCGAAACTCGGGAGTAGGAGCTCGTGACGTCAGAACTAGCTAAAATTATACCTAGGCGTGACGTATTGAGAATTTTAAAAGCGTCGTATTTTCTTCAATTTTGATTTATGTACCAAAAGAGAAATACGGGTCAAATAAAACGCATCGAAACTCGGGAGTGGGAGCTCGTGACGTCAGAACTAGCTAAAAATTATACCTAGGCGTGACGTATTGAGAATTTTAAAAGCGTCGTATTTTCGTCAATTTTGATTTATGTACCAAAAGAAAAATACGGGTCAAATATTTTTAATTATCTACCTGACGGACTATTTTTTTTTCGTCTAACCTATTGTTGATAAAAGTCACGTCATGTGCCCTCATGAATTTTACAAAGTAAAATAAAAGATTCCACTTACCCATAATTAATTTCTTGAATTGCTGAAGATCACTTCACTGACGCAACAAGTCCAAATTCAAACGCCGCCCGTAAATCAATATCAAATCGGAATCCAAAGTCCAAAGACAGGGTCAGTAAAATTAGACATAAATTCTAAATTCAACACGAACTATCAATAAAGAAATATCGGATTCCATATTCAAGCCATACTCGTACCTACGATAGCAAACAAAACCAGTTACATGCACAGCACGCACGGGTGCCGAAACCAAGCATGTGTGCACCCGCACACTGCGCACACACACGCGCTGCGTGCCTCCCGTCTTCTCCACTGACCGGGGAGGCAACTTGCAGCGAAATGCAATGCGATTTACAACTAAACCGGGCGCGCGAAATTTTCTATGCAGACCTTTGGTAGTCTGGATATCATGAAAAATCTATTGAATGTATCTGTTCAAACTAAAGTTATTTGAAATTTTTAATAACTCATCTATCCCTGTATGGTTTCGCTTTTTTTCGTTTTCGTATTAAATACGTTACTTATTTACGCCCAAAGATGATACGCTCATAACTTCCAAACCAATATCTTTTTTCCAATTCTGCTTCCATACAGGGCTAATAATGTCAAGAATAGAACATTCTAATAAGATGTAGCTAAATATATATTATTAAGTAAATTTAAACAATTAAGTATCCTGTTACGTTTGTGTAGGTTGTCATAGCCAATTGAAACAGTAGTTAGTAGCATAATAATAATGCATATATGATAATTCAAAGCAAAAACACTCACCGATTTAAACTGAAATTTAATTAACTTACTTTACGAAATTTGGTTATGCATTTCTCTACTATGCTGTAAAATAATCAAACTAATACGTAAAAAACATTATTTGACATGAATCTTCCAAACGGGTCAAAACGATTGACAAATAGAAAAATAAACCATATTAGCAATATTTCATTAGTCAGTCGATATTTTCGATTTTTGTAACTACAATATGTCTTGTAGTCGCGAACGATATTTTCATCAATATACAACCAAGCACTGACCTGCAAATTCCAAAAAACGTAAGGAAACTTTGAATGTCGCGGGCCCCCTGGCGCTTTCACCTTAATTAATCTAATCCCATTGAATGACTTTTTCATGAATAAGATATTCAATGGGATTGTATTGACGATTTAATTACTGATAATTCTGTGAATAGATACGTGTTACGGATTTACTTCAACGAATCATAATTATTTTGTTTAACATACAGGCTCAGACCAAATAAAAAGGTAAAGCCGCGAGACGTAATTTGACGGGCCTCACTTTGCTGTTCGCAGAGTTTCAACATTACCTTTTTATTTACATAATTATATGTCTTACAGTCTCGAGCGATATTTTCATCAACATACAAACTAGCACTGGCCTGCAAATTGCAAAAAAACGTAAAAAAATGGAACCCTGGAGCATCCACCTTAAGTATTGAAATACTCAAAAACACATGAAGAGGCATTCGCTACAGCGTGAATATTGCTAACTCACTCAAACAAAGGAAAATGTTTCGCCGACATTTTTTGTTGTATTGTTATTATCTACCCGTTCTTGAACGCACGGCGATGGTAAGAATCTATATAAAACAGCGCCATCTAGTTCATGCAATGCCACTTAGTATCGAAACAACCCAGTATCGAGGTGAACTCCTAGATGGCGTTGTAAAACTCCAATCTGTGGCAATTAGTGATACGCTGGTGCTGTCATCTGTTGTAAAAATAGAGGAAGGGATATAACCGGAGCAATAACCTGACTTAGGGAGGTGTCATTTCTTTGTATGGGATTGGGTATCTGTACGAAGTATTATAATATCTGTGGAGCGGATAACGAATGCGAGTTATCGAATGCGAGTGCACGCGAGTCAGTAGCGATTCGCCAACTCGAAATCGAAACTAGACTCGACGAATATTGACGGGTGACTGACCAGTCTTGACCCTTATTACAATGCATGTAAATGCACGAATAATCAGTTAACTTGGCGATGGTGCATAACGAAACAAATAACTCACGCACAGCGGTGAGCGGCGACTGGAAACTGATTCAGTGACTCGGCAAGGGTAGCTGTGTAAACTCGAATCGAATCGAGAATACGAATACTGTGAACTCGACTCGACTCGCCGATCCGTTTGGCTGTTGCCGCGAAGCGAATCCCATCCTGTTGATGCGAGTCGAGTTACGATTCGAGTTAGCGACCGAGTCATCTCGAGCTATCCGAGTTTGAAAAATTCGACTCGTAACATCGCTATCAGTGACTTTACATAGGTGACGAAGTCTATTCGAGATCACTACAATAATTATAGAAGAAATAAATTAAACGTAAATGTCTGTAATGTTGAATTATGTAAAATGATATTATGAAAAACTCTAGCAACAATATCAATAATTGCTTTTAAAACATTTCCACCATTTTTCCTCATGTTAAATCACATCCAACTCATATTCATTTCCAAACATTTTATTTTATTTTTTTATTTAAGCCTTTTAATTCCCAAAAATACATTTTTAAAATTCGTTACATAATAACATGATATAAAATCTTAATTGTACTAAACATTTGGTTCTTAAAACTAATCAATTCATTCATTCGTAATAATTGAACACATGCAATTAAAAGTAATAAAATCATAATTATAATATTCATTTGGTTCTTAAAACTAATAACTTCATTCGTAATTATTGAAAATGCATTTTAACAGTATTAAAATAAAAAATAATAAAATTTTAAATAAATAGATTAATATCATAAATTAAAATTGACATGAAATAAATAAATTTGCTATATAATCATTTGTTTAATTAGGTACTCGTACTTTCATTGGGTGCCCAATTTAGGGCGAAGGCCTCCTCCATCTTATGCCATTCCTCTCTGTCTTGGGCTATTCTAGTCCAGGTGGGGCCGGCCACGGCCACAATATCATCGCACCACCGACGCCTGGGTCTGCCTCGGGTGCGTGGTACATCGCGAGGGTACCAATGAAGGACCCTCTCGCTCCAGCGTCCATCTGTCGTTCTGGCTACGTGTCCTGCCCATCGCCATTTCAACTTTGATATTATGAAATGATATTATGAAAAACTCTAGCAACAATATCAATAATTGCTTTTAAAACATTTCCACCATTTTTCCTCATGTTAAATCACATCCAACTCATATTCATTTCCAAACATTATCTGTGGCAATAGTTTATGGATTCTCTATATTGTTTATGCTATAGGGAAAACCAGCTTTAGCGCTGACACGTACTATAACCGGTACATCATTGCTATTTACAATTTAGGAAGAGGCCACCTTTTTATACTATAAGGTAAATAAAACAAATTATATTTAAAGATATATAACGAAAAATTTATATAAGTAATTTTGATTGTATTATACTCCTCCGCAGTTTATGTATTTATCCGGAGTTGAAAACTAAAACTAAAACTAATAAAACTGGGCATGAGTCGTGGAACGAATAGATAACGTTGTGGCTATGCTATGTTTAGTAGGTATGCATTCAGAGAGCGCGGCAAACAGCCACGCCCTGGTTTAATTGTATACATTCTGTGTTATTGTGTTCAAAAAGAGCTTGTTATAGTGAAAAAGCATCCTGAAAAAGTGTCTTTTAAGAGCTGTTGTGACCTTGTGACGAAATCAAAACCTTTTATCATCTTAATTCTGCAAACTCAAGGTAAATTTCGCATAGTTTTATATTGAAAAGGCGAATTTTAATTTTATTTGACAATACAGTTCGATGTTTGGTTATCATCATCTGCTTAGCTTCCAGTCTGTAGCTGAATACTAGTATTTTACCTACCGGGTAATATGGTACCTCTTGGTAAAGACTGGTTGTCAGGCTTTTTGGGCCACTGACTAGGTACTTGTAACGTCTGTCAAAGATAAATAACATATTTGGTTATGCAGAAGGCTATTTTAAAATTTGATAATTAAAAGACTTGAATTTTAATGAAACCGTGTGCCATTCGCATAAAACTTGGTTTTAAAAGTTTGTTTGGAATAATATCGCATTGTTTTATGTAATTGAGATGGCATTAGAATGATGATGATGACGATGTCCTTGATTTGCTTGCTTGAGATACCTATTGCTTCTCTGAGAATTGAGATCACTCTTTGACCTTATGTTATCAAAGCGATTCCTAATATGGAAGGTTCAAATACTTATTAATGAGTTTGATTATTTATTGTGTCACAACTATTATAAAGGCGAAAGTTTGTAGGTATTTGTTACTTCTTCACGGATTTGGATGAATTTTGGTACTCTATAAGAATACATAAAGAGCGAGGGAACGATGGTTGTTTGTATACTTCGTGAAACATTGTATTTATTAGGTATATTATGGCTAGAAAGGATGTAATTACTGATATCACTAGTACATAGACAAAAAGAGATAAATAAGTAAGGAAGACACAATTATTAACCTAGACCCCAAAAAATAGGCATAAGCTCAGAAGAATGATGATATCATAACATTACCTACATCACGATTGTTATCCACAAAGGTAAGACAGAGGTGTACCTACTTATATAATAGGACACCCACATTTCGCCAGTTAGGTACCTTATGTTGTAGAGGGCGAATGATGTGATCATTATGCGTTAATTATAGTAATTTTGGGAACAAATATTTAACAACAAAAAGACGGAAGCAATCTTATTATAATATTATGTTAACGTCTGCATTACATGCATGACCTAAGTAATGAAATTGTGTCACTGATCATGTTTCAACAATTTAGATGTGTGTGTGACTGCCTCGTGTCGTACTTATCATTTAAGGTGGACGCACACCTAACCGCGCCGAAGGAATCGACCGCGCCGAAAGAATCGAATTTTAGAATTACTTGTATGAAATCCTACTAAACCTCGCACACTTATCCGCGTCGAATGGGAAGAATAGATGACGTCATACGTATGAGAAAAAATTCTTTCGGCGCGGTCGATTCCTTCGGCGCGGATAAGTGTGCGTCCACCTTTAAACCTAGCTTCGGGGATAACTACGCGGATGAATCGAAGGTCCTATGTTATGTAAAGCATCGAGTTTCGCACCATATAGGTACTTAAGACATGTTTCTTTTCTTTTCGATTGGCATCTCGCAAGTCGCAGTCGCTCCATGTAAAATACTGGTATTCAGCTGCATCCGGTTAGACTGGAAGCTGACCCCAACATAGTTGGAAAATGGCTTGGCAGATGATGATGGCATCTCGCAAGTCAACCTAGAGATGGGAACGTTACAGGCTATTAATTATGCTATACCTACTAAAGGGTGTCTTTAGAGTTCCGTTGCCAAATGGCAAAAACGGAACCCATAAAGATTCGTTCTGTCGGACTCCCAGTCTTACCATACTAACATTTTACTCCAAGATTGTTAGTACCACAGGTTGGTACCACACAGTTAAAATTTGAAAGATCAGGTCATAAATTGCTTGAAAAATAAGTCTGATGGGTCGGAAAAAGAAATAGTATCTTGATACGAATTGCGTCAGCCGATGCGATCTTTGGTATGGAAAGTTTCGACGACCCGAATGGTGTAGTGGTAGTGAGGCTGCCTTATGTTCTTAGGGTCCTGGGTTCGAATCCCGGTAGGAGCAAATGTTTGTGTGATGAGCATCAACATTTGTTTCCGAGTCATGGATGTTTATACGTATAATAAGTCTGTATTTACAAACAAAAAAGTATATATGTAATATCAACTATCTGGTGTCCACGACACAAGCCTTGCTTAGTGTGGCACTAGATGGCGTTGTGTATTAATGTCCAGCGATATGTGTTTATTATTATTATCATTTATTTATTTAAGTTCTTTTTTTTTCGGCCTCCTTCATTGAGAAAATGGTCTGCCTGAATAATACCCCGTACCTACGAGTATAAGTAATTAGGTATACCACCATCATCATCATCATCATCATCATCATCATCATCATCATCATCATCATCAGCCTATTCATTTTCCCATTGCTGGCCTGGGACACAGGCCTCCTCTCTATGAGAGGGAATGTGCTATAATCCACCGCGCGGGCCCAGTGCGGATTGGTAGATGTCACATGTCTTCGAATTTTTCGGTTCTAGGTCATGCCGGTTTCCTCACGATGTTTTCCTTCACTGTTTTGAGAGCAGCGGTAATGAAATAAATTAATTACACAAAGTAATGCACCTGCCGGAGTTCGAACCCACGACTTACTACTCGTAAGTTGGGGCCGCCAACAGTGGACCACGGCTGCTCCATAAGTTCCATAACATACAAAAAAAAAAAAAATTGTTGGTATTCTATAGACAGGCTAAATTCTTTATTTCCAGATGACAGACCCAGGTCCGAGAGCCATGAACATGGAGCAAATGAGACACTTATTGAAATATTTTTTTCTTGATACTGCCGCGCAAAATAATCGTGGCGGTGCCGGCAGCGGCGGCGGCTGCGGCGGCGCTGGCGGTGCGGGCAGCATCAACCTAGGAAAAGTAAGCAATTTTTACAAGCATACACATGCACTGTTTTGGACTTTCACGGTTTTTCACTACACTTAAAGTACTTAGGGCCATGTCACACTAGCGAGTTGCGAGCGAGTGGTAAGCAGGGAGAGTGCGCAGCGAAACGCCGCGGGTGGGCACGTGGGCAGCGAGTTCACGGTCTTTTTGTACAATCAATCATTTTGTTTTTCTTCGCGGCGTGTTTGCACACGTTGTGAACTCGCGGCGAGCTTGCTGGCACTCGCCACTCGCCTTGCTTTCCACTCGCCCGCAACTCGCTAGTGTGAGAAGGCTACGGTATAATATCTTTGATTTTCTTTTGTTTCTATGAGCTCCCGATATTCCCGCGATCATGATGCTTGCAACAGCAGTTTTTTTAGAAACTATTTCACGTGTTCAGATGAAAGTTTATTGTATTAACAAATTGTAATATGTCTGACCTATCAATTTAATTTCATATCATTCGTTGACATCCATCGGTTTCTAAAAAAACTTCAAGTAAATATTGTCTATTTCGACCATGGTTACTTATTTGTTTTGCCCTCTGTAACATACATCAAATTAGTTACTTTACCCAAAAATCATTGCTGGGAAACGACGTTTTTTTGGGGTGAAAATTCATGTTTTAGGGTGCTTACATAAAGAAACAGGTTTCCGGTACAGACGAATCTGTACGGGTCGGTACCGATCGGTACAATGTTGACTCGCATAAAGAAACAGGTGAATCTGTCCTTAGGGTGCTTACATAAAGAAACAGGTTTCCGGTACAGACAAATCTGTACGGGTCGGTACCGATCGGCGCAGGTATAATATTTCAATATATTCTATTCACTCACATATAAAGAAACAGGTTGTAACTTGTCGGTGCCGACTACCTGGACCGAGCCATACGGGTTTAAGCATTTACTGGTGTAGGGTGTGTGTTAATAATATTGAAAATGAATTTGGATAACGAAGTTTTGATAGCCTTGGTGTTTGATAAACAATGTTTATGGGACAAAACTCATAAGTCAGTTAAGTCAGTTCAGGTTAAATTGGTTGAACATTTCTTAATTAAGCGATGTTCGATTTTATTTAATATGTAGTAAAACGTTTCTTGAGTCATCCTTGTATAATCATAAAATTCCTTTTCATCGTCCTTTATATCTTTTAAGAATAAATGATAATATGTTCCATATTTAGTTCTTTTTCTGTTAATATCAGATACACTAACTGTTCTTCTCTTTTTATATTTTTAAAAAATCTTCGTCCGACGAACTGGAGGCAGTGATGGGCGTAACTAGTTACTTTAGCAATCTAATTAATAATTGAATTACATAATAATTGAATTAAAATGTAATCTAATTACATATTATTCAATTACATTGTAATTAGATTACTTTCGATGTGCTATGAAATTAATTACAATGTATTTAATTACAAAATAATTTGATTACAATGTAACTCAATTACATAGTATTCAATTATATTGTAATTATAATAAATAACTTTAAATATGAAATGCCGCATGCTTGCATCGCATGGCTGCGACTGCGATATAGGTACTTACTGCAAGTAGGTATGGTGATCTGAGATCGATTTGTCAGGCCCAAAAGATCGATCTTTTAAATCGATATGCAGTACTGAATCGATCCAGTGAATCGATTTTTCACCCTTGAAAATCCTCATTCGATTTTTTCTTTCGGTAATATCCATAAAATTATTTACAATTACAGTGTAAACTCCATTTAACGTCACTTGATTTAACGACCAACTCCCTAAAGCGTCGAAATGACTTGGCTTTGGTTGGTTTTGCTTATCTTCCATACAATGATACACCGTATATAGCATTATACCTACTCTCAATAACGACAACAATTAACTAATAAAAAGTACTTTTTTGAAGTTGCCAAAATAAGTACCTAAGGCTGCGCAGGTGTGTAGCGGCGATCGGCGGCGGCGACCTCTCGCGTCCGGCCCTGGTTCAATCCATGGTCCGGAGCGAGACGGAATGGGAAGCCGTCACCTCCTTCTGCGAAGCAGTCATGCTAGCGAAGGAGGTGGCGGAACGAGAGAGGGAGAGATCCTCTCTTCCCGGCCGCCGCGGGAGACGCACCGGGCGTCGGGGGCCACGTGGTGGCTACCGGCCACCGTAGACGCGGGCCTGTGGACGGTTGGCTATGGGCTAGCTAGCCGTCCGTCCGTCTAACGACGACAGGCCGAGTCGACGGCGCGTTCGTGTTCCACGCGCGCCTCAAAGAGATGTCAGCATAAGAGAGGGGCCCGCAAGGGCCGAAGCCTGCCGGGGTTGCGGGACTGTTCGAAAGAGATACCGCGGCCCCGGAACGTAAAGGGCGAGGAAGGAACATGGATGGGTTTTAGTCAGTAAAAGTCTGACACTCCCTCCCGCTCCGCCCAGAGTAGGAGAAGTCATTGGATGATTTCCCATCCTAAAAAAAAAAAAGGCTGCACAGGTGTGTACGTTCTTTTGTCGCTTTATTATCATAGCCCGTAATAAACTCGAATGTCGGCATTATTGAACTTTCTAAGAAATCCGCAATTCTTTTGTTTACAAATTGGGATTGCTTGCACGCTTTAACTAATAAAAGATTAAAATTATATAATGATTGACAGAAGATTTCATTTTTTTTTTGTATAATTATTATGTGTTTCATTTTTGTATTAATTTGTCCCATTACGGCTACTACTACTACTAATATAAATGTGACTAATTACGTTTTATCAGATTACTTATGTAATCTGTTATAATGTAATTAGATTAACTTGCAATTGAATTACTTTATATTTAATTACAGTAAGTACTCATTGCAATTAGTTACGTAAGTAATCTGTTACAAAGTATTTTAATTACGAATTACAATGCAACTGTAATTTGTAATTATTAATCTAATTACTTTTTGCCCATCACTGACTGGAGGCCATGATTGTCACTAAGGACAGATTCACCTGTTTCTTTATGCGAATCAACACTGTACCGATCGGTACCGACCCGTACAGATTTGTCTGTACCGGAAACCTGTTTCTTTATGTAAGCACCCTTACCATGTTCCGTGACGTTGTACTCTCGCCACCTTACACGGGGCATCTACACTAGTCTGCAAAACTATGTATCACACTTTTACGAGTAAATTAACAATAACTTTCTATGTATGTACACAAGAAGATATACTTTCGAAACAAAAAGGACTGGAAAAAGAGTTTAATTTTGTACTTACATAAAACTTTTAAGAAATGGTTGAAAAAAACTTTACAATAAAAAATAATCCTTTTCGAGCGAATTACAATTTTAACTTTTTTTTTTTATATTGTGTCCAAATATTTTCTTGATCGTCTTGTTTCAAAAGCTTGTTATTTTAAATCTCCAACTTCTATACATTATAAAAAAACAGTAGTACTTACTTACTTACTTTTGCAGGCCAGTGTATTTCCTAAAACAAATATTTTGGATTAATTTCAGGACAAGAAAACACCAACGAAAAAGAAAAAACCAGAGAGTAAGGAAATTGAACGGCTCAGGAAAAAAGTAGCTCTAGATAGGGCGAAACTAGCGCAAGCTCGCAAAGAATTGAAAGACAAGAAGTTGGCGGAGCATTTGGAGAGGGCACAGACGAAGTTGAAGAAGGAACAGGAGAGGATTAGAAGGCTGAAGGAGAAATTAAATGTATCTACGGACAGTAACACAATGGATTAAGAGGCCCACGGAGCATACGTAGTTCATACAAACGTAATACCAAAATAATTTGTAAATCAAACATATTCTTAAGGTAGTGTGTATTTATTTAGTTTCGATTACAGATAGACATTCTGTTTCAAAATGTCTAGGTTCCCAAATATATATTTTGAATGGACTCTGTTTTAAATAAAAGTTATGAGAACAATAAGTTTCAAATATTAAATTCCTCATACGAGTATCTCGTCCTCATATCATTGTCATTTCAAAATATATACTGGCAATTAGTGTACGAAACTAAAACACGTTGTTGTGCTCATGAAACATGAAATCGCAAAAAAAAACAGCTGTTCTGTACATTTATGTTCGCCTGATGTACCTACCTACTGACAACTAATGTACAGCTGATTTTTTTTCGCGATTTCAGGTTTGGTTCCATAGTAAAAGTTGTTTGTTATGATGAGCACAATCACGTGGTTAAATTTCGTACACTAATTACCACCCTATATTTGACAACATAGATATTCTGTAAACCAATCGAAATAAATACACAATAACTTAAGAATATGTTCGATTTACAAATTATTTTGGTATTACGTTTGTATGAACTACGCATGCTCCGCCGGCCACTTAAGAGGCTCGTACACTTTTATTCTTCAGTCGCAAGACATTTATATTCTTCAGTTTACTTGCGAGGCGAGTCGCGAACAAAAGCTAGATATAAGTACAAATAAATAAATTAAGTGTGTAAGATCATTTGGTTAATATTTAGGAATACGGACAAATCGTATAGTTTAATAGTCGATAGTTGATTTTTGTAATAGTTATTTGTTATACAAGAGTGCAAAGTTGCTTTTTAACCGCGTGCTCAATTTTGATGACCGAGCAAGCGAAATATTCTAAAATTGAGTCACGAGCGAAGCGAGTGACTCAAAACTTAGAATCTTGAGCGTTAGCGAACGAATCAAAAGAGCTCGAGGTGAAAAATCTTTGCACTCGAGTGCAACACGTAACTTTCATCCCACCTCAGCGAGGAAATGAATAAACGCAAAAAAAAATGCGCATTATTAACAAATTCGGTTAATTCTGTTGGCGTCAAATAAACTTCCTCGTCGCTAGATAATAAGTGGTCATTTTAGGTTTTTCACTTGTTTTCAAGTTGGATTCCTTGTTTTTAACCTAAGGTAACAATATGACCGATGACGTGAAAAGAAAATGCCGCGCGCAAAACATTTAAAAAAAGTACACCAAGAAGGTTTTGAGTCTGAGTTCTTAACAAATTAAAAAAAAAATATATGATAATTTCGGCACCATAGAGATAGAAGTAAATAGGTTCAATGATGTTTTGAATTCACAAACTTAGTGCACACGATGTTCTAAATTCAATTTATTTTACCCTCTAGCCAGAGGATAAAAACGTCTTTTGCACTCAGATATCGAAGAGCAAAAATACTCTTTCCGAGATGGGGGGATGAAAAAGTATGTTGATACAGAAGCCGAGGGATTAATAAATATTTGCCTTCATTAAAATGCCAGCAGTCAGGATGTACAGTCAGCAAAACAGTTAGGTATGCAGGCTAGCAATCTTCTTACGACTATTGTAAATGTAAAAGTCTGTAAAGATCGATTTTTGTTATACTTTCCCACAGAAACTACTGAAAGGATTTGGATGAAATTGGAAACAGATTGATTATAACCCTTTTACATTTATTATAGTAGCAAAAAGATTGCTAGCCTGTAAACCTAACTGTTTTGCTGACTGTACATACGCCAGAACATCAAGCTACGCGAAACTGACAAATTTACCCGAAGAACATTGAACTTAGTGCTTTAGCGATAAAGTTGAAAAACTATTTACAGTTTATTTAATTGGAAATATCCATATTTACCTAGCGTAAAATACTGACTGCATAAAATATTCATTTGCAATAATTTACTTCGTTAAGACCAAAGCTACTAGTCCGTTTAGTTCGACAGCTGTCATTGTAATCAAATTAGACAAAGTTTGACATATCGATGTATTTTTTCTTGACAAACAACGCCGCCTTGAACTGCAAACCTAAAATGGTCACACTGTACTTTATTTGACAACTACCAAACAATGTGAGAACAGGGTCACGAGTAGACGACAACAAAATGTAATTAGCCCATCAGACAGATTTCAAAAAATATTGGACACATATTTTTTCTTTTTTCACGTAAGTAAACAAAAAATGATGACGATATTACAGTTCGTGTAAACTCGTGTGACGTAACATTTCAGTACAGTTTTTACCGGAAAGTACGTTCCAAGCCCCTCATGATCTTTCGAGTCTTTGATGCGTTTTATCTTCTTCATTTTTTATTAATATGATAAAACAAAAACATGTGTCCAATATTTTTCGATACTTAATCTAACCAACTGAAATTATTTTTAGTCAGTCTTCATTCCTATTGTCTCATACAATCGTTAAATTGTGCTGTTACTTGTAAGTTTTTAATATCGATTTAACATTTAAAGTAATTAACAGGGTAACGACAAAAAAATCTAATTAGTCCGAATTTTGTTACGTAAACCAAAATTGAAGAAGATACGATGCTTTTAAAATTCTCAATACGTCACGCATTTTTAGTGCGTTCTGTTCTGACGTCACGAGCCCCACTCTCGAGTTTTGATGCGTTTTATCTTTGTCAAAAATCATTGATTTACAAAAACAAACAAATATGTGTGCATTATTTTCCAATACTCTAACTGACGGACTAAATAGATTTGCAATTATTTGATACTGTCGTTATCCTATTTTAGTTAATAGTTATGGTACTTACTAAAATGCTAAGTATATGCTACAGCCTTGTTGTCTCGTTGGTATAGATAGTGGTTGGAAGCGCGACTGCTCTGCTTAGGACCCGGGTTCGATTCCCAAAAATTCGCCTTGGACCAGAATGCTCATCGACATGGGAGCGTTTAAAATCCAGAAGTATGTAATTAAGGAATTAATTTAGGTTTGCCTGCTACAAATAACTGTAAACTGGCATTAATAGGCTTGTTAACTGAAAAAATCTAAATAATCCGTCACTTAGATTATCAAAAAATATTTGACCCGTATTTTTTCTTTTGTCACATAAACCAAAATTGACGAAGATACGACGCTTTTAAAATTCCCAATACGTCACTGTTCGGTATCATTCTTAGTGAGTTGATACCGAACAGTGACGTCACGAGCCCCCACTCCCGAGTTTTGATGCGTTTTATCTTTGTCAATATTCGTTGATTTACAAAAACAAAAAATACGTGTCCATTATTTTCCAATACTCTAATTGACGGACTAAATAGATTTGCAATTTATTGATGGTGGAAACAAGCCTATTAGTCTTTGAAATAGAGTAACTGCAAGTATGTACCTAATCTAAACTGCTTAGTACAAAATAATGTCAGACTTTTATTTTCTGATAGTTTAGTAAAAAGAGAGAACTTAAAATTTTGTGCAGTCGCGTCGTCGACAGGTGATGACGGTTGAACGAAGCAAACAACGATGGCAATGTTAGTTCACTAGCGCTCGATAGATGGCGCTGTGCCGAGCAGGAGCGGAGCTATAACAGTAGACTATAAGATTGAATGTACTTTATCGTAGGTAATAGTTTTACAAGATTTTTAAAATTATTTGTCTATAATGATTTTTTTTTATTGTGACAAGCCCGCCACATTATTCCCAAACCACTAACTCCTGAAAGCCAGAATCAACAGTGGCGACCACCAGAAAAGCGCCGAGACAATGAAGCTCGACGAAGTCCCAGAGAATGAATTTACTTGTTTTGGATCCAGCAACGAAATTGATCAGAAAGAACAGCGTAGGAATAAACGGAATTTCCACTTCCCTCCATACCAGCAGGAGACAGAACGAAATAAGGCCAATAGGCACAAAGGGACGTTTACAACTGGGATAGGGCCAGTTGCCTGGCACCACGGATAAATATTAACATTAATGGATCCTAATTTGTGAGCTGTTGTATTTGATTCATCATAATCATCATTTATTGCATTCATGTAGTTTACAAGTTGTTACAAAGTATATAGGTTTCATACATGAACCCTGCTAGGGCACAGCAATATAAATAGTTTAAAGTGTCACAACAATAAAACAAACTACTAAACAAAGGGATCCAATAATAGGTACTTATGGCAAAAACGCTTGAACAAAACACAAAAAACAAGCTTGAAGGAAAATAGTTTACTCTTAAACATGACCTCTGAGAAATTGGGCAACACAGATATCAAGCTCCAGCCATGTTCTGGGCAGCCGCTCATGATCGGATGGAAAGAACTAGTGGAGGTGTCGGCCCTTCAAACAAAAGTTCCTCCCAGACGTCGGTCTTCAGCGGTTTGAATAATCAAATCTTAGCACGGTCACGTATGCTTAAAAAGTCTGCGTCCGTGATCTCACGTGCGTTAATGCGTACATTGCAGCCGGACGCTACACTTCAAGATCGACCGACTGGAAGTACCTGCAAGCATCGGTAATGCTTCAGTACTAACCGTTCTATACGCTTTGCATAAGAATATCAAAGCTAAACGCTGGCTTTGAAGCAATTTAGCGTCGTACCGCTCCTATGGGGGCCCTATCGACCCAAACGGGTGCCCCGTAGCACATACAACCCAAGTAGGTAAGTAGCCACATAGAGGGTCTATAAAGTTATAAATGACAGACCCTACGTTGATTTGGATATTTTCGTTAAGGCATATAAGTTATAAGTTCAGTAATTTTTGTTATCTGCCAGCTGTGCGAGAAACACAAAGGTGCACATTAAAACTTGCATAATATGGTGTTTGTCGACCTCGAAACGGCATACTATGGGGATCCCTGTGGGTTCTGTGGTGGGCTCTTAAGGAGAAAGGTGTGCCTGGGAAGTATGTGCAGTTGATCCCTGCGATGTACAGTCTGTGCAGTACTCAAGGTCCGGTCTACAGCGGGCACTACCAGTAGCTTCAATGTGGCTGCAGGCTTGCGCGCGATCGTTGACTGTCCTCTCCATGACCTTCAGTCGGTACTAACCACACAACGGCGCGTGCGCATAATTCTGTGGCTCCTCGAATAACGCATAGTTTCCGTGTTACGCTGATTATCTTGTGTTTACTGTTATATACTGTTAAATACTGCTTATAAACTGTTGTGCTGTGCTTACTGTGACTGTGACTGTAACCTATCATCTCTGTTCTCCTTCTTCTTGTTTTGTGTTGTGCGTGTGAACTATCTATCTTCAATAGAACTGTGAGTACTTAGGCAGTGACTTTTATTTATACTCCTGCCTACCCCACACACTCGACAACACCTCTATAGGTGTATAACAATAAAGTAGCATTATAGCATGTATTATTATTTGTATGTAAAGTGTCTTCATTTTGGTAAGTCGCTAATCATATTTCTTCACAGAACAGTTGCAGGAATTGCGATCCGTTGGAGCTAATACTTTCTTGTTGAATTAGGAGTTAGTCGGCGTTCTTTTCTTCTAGCGTTAGCGACCAGTGGACAGCGGTGCAAGCAGAGGAGGTACGACGTCGTTTGGGCTAATTTCGTATTGAGTAGACGCAGCATTTAATTAGCTTAGACATAGCACTGTTTAGGAGCGGATGAATGTATTTTCCTATCTCCTTTTTCTCCTTCAAACATTTTTCACGCGTAGGCGCGAAATACAGACTGACAAACACTCTGTGTTTAAGACCGACATCAGATTGGATATAGGAGATTTAATATTTTATTACTTCGGCTCACACTCGTTGAACTTAAATGTTGCTGACGATTGAATTGATTGACAAGCTGTAGCTTCATTTCTATTTTAATTAAATCAAGCAGACAGTACAAGTATGTTTAAAAGAGTCACCTTTCAATAATTGTATTCATTGCAATAATTCATTCATTGCGACACTACATTTTAAAGAAGACCTTGTCTCGACAGAGCACCATTAATTCATAAAGCTGACAACTACAACGTAAATATTATTTGGATCTACATCGACCACATGGAACATTCGACTTGAAATCGAATTCCTGAAGTAAATACTTGTTAGAGTCTAAATACAACGCATCGACTTTATTTGCATATGAGTGTGAGCCACCCAATTAACTTTGTTCGCTAAATAAGGCGCAACGAGGGACCAAAATTCCGCTAAATAAGGCGCAACGAGGGACCAAATTGTCGCTAATATGAGCGCAACGTGGGATAATGTTTCGCTATGTTAATAAGCGACACCGTGGGACTCATTTATTTGACCTAGGAATTATACGAGCTCACAACTTGTATAATTTCTCACTTAACCTTGTACTCACGAGCCTTCACATTCATTAGAAATATAATTTATGGACGACGTTTTAACCCAAAACTTAACCAATCGTTTGAAGTAAAATTTTAGGAACAGTTGCGTTGTTTGTTTTAAAACTAACTTATATGTCTCTTTAGAATAGGGGCGACTCTAGGATCGTAAGGTCGACTTGTAGGAGCGTTGCTGCTTTCATTAACTGTGCCATGCGGTGGGGGAGAGTGGCGTGTACATGATCCGGGGTTTGAACACCTTTGTGCGAACCACGTCCAGCCATTTCTCCTTGGAGACTGGTCTGCCTACGTAGCAGCTTTTGAAGGCGAAAAGTGATTGCTCACTGCAGGACGGGCTCACTATTCTAAAGAACGCCACGAAGGCTGAAACCCCATGACTTCCGGTAAAAAATTTCTAGTATAAATTGTTTAAAACATATATTAACCCTTTCCTATCCCGAACATCAAAATCTGCAGATTCGTTTGAGGTGATTGCGAGAAGGATGACCAGATGACGAGTATGAACTCAACCAGGCGTAGTTTAGTATAGGTCGGGAAAATTTTGGTCGCAGGAGAAAGGGTTAGCGGGCTGGATTCTGACTCCGGACTTTCTTAAACTGCTAACTTCTTTCCGGATGGGTTAAAGGCGTGTAGGGAGACCCATACCTCTCTCGCTAGGGTTAGAACTCAAGACCTAAAGGTCTTATTTCAAAGGTCATTTGGGTCGGGACTTCTAGTTGCAGCTTAGCAGAAGGATGAACGAGCGAATTTTTCGAGAGTGAGTAATTTAACCTAAAATATTATTGGGAAGCTTTATTTTTTTTTACATCTACATAAATATTGATATATGTGTATTCATATACGTTATTATATTAAATATAGAAATTAACCAAATCGGGCCCGTAATTGTCAAAGTGTAGTGAAGTGTTTGTGAAGACAGAAGAAAGTTATATACGCGGGGCAGAGGTGAGTATTGCATGTATTTTTATTCTCACTTTTCTTTTAAACCAAATGTTATTTTTGTGTGTCTGATGATAAACTCATCTATAAATGTATAATTGATGAATTTATAATCACTTTGTTTCATCCTGTGCCTTCTTTTACAGCTTAGGAATTTATAATTATGCTTTTGTAGGCAATAACTCGAACGTTCCGAGCTATTTTCAGCGGATTTCTATTCTAATAACTCCCATTTTAAACGATCCGTTACCTTCTTATTTTCCTCTAAAGCTCGAAAAAAATTTAGTCAGACTTTCTTCTGGCTCATGTGTACGATTAATTATAAGTTATGTATAAATAAACAACTTTCGCATTAAACTGAATCACACAACGATAAGGGTCCAAATATTACCACTGACGATCACAGCTAAATTATAATTCGACCAAACATGCGTTAATTTAAAAATAAACAGATTCTAAGTCCAGGTTAACTAAAAGTTGTTTAGGCTGCTAGATTTAGGTCATAAGACTAGGTAAGATGAAGAGCCTCTGCAATACTATAGAAATATAACCTATAGTTGGTACAGAAGGTTTTTACACCCGCAAGGGCCGAAGCCTGCCGGGGCTGCGGGACTGTTCGAAAGAGGTATCGCGGCCCCGGAACGTAAAGGGCGAGGAAGGAACATGGATGGGTTTTAGTCAGTAAAACTCTGACACTCCCTCCCGCTCCACCCAGAGTGGGAGAAGTTATTTGATGATTTCCTATCCGAAAAAAAAGAAAAGGCCTTGGGGCAAGGGCCTCCTAATTTATTTCATCCTCTGTCTATACCGGTCATTCGAAAATCCAATAGGAGTGACAATCCAGAGGCAGAATAAAAGACTCTTTGTGTTAAAAGTTATTCGCAGTGTTCAAAGTACAAACCGCGCGTTGGAAGATAATGTGTAAGTTTCTTGTGGTAGTACGATCATTTTTAGGCTGAGAGATATTTGTCGACGGCATTTAAAGCCAAGTCAAAGGCCCATGGGTGGCATAAAAAATTTGACACGTTACCCACGCACTAACCACACTAGCAGTAGCAAGAAACAAAGCAGCTTTAAAATATTTTAATTTGAGAGTGATTCTACTCTACGTTACAATGTATTAAGTACTTACTAAATAAAAACTTTTAGTAATTCTGAGCCGGGGGACCATTGCTACAGATAGAGTCCAAAAGTTAATTGAATTGGGTCCTCGGCTTGACGGTAGACGACGTTATTTTAATCGAGTATGTATAACGAGGTTATTTTTAAATAGCAAAATAAAGTCGACCGCCAATCGGCCACATCGGCCCTTCAGGCATCCGGCCCATCAGGCATTTGCCCGATTTGCCCATATGGCCAGTCCGGGCCTTCATGCGTGGACTTGATTTCAGCGCGCCCCGGGCCCCTTATTGTCTAGCGTTAATCAAGGCCTTAATTACGACCAACGGATTGTTTGATTGCGGACCCACCTCAAGTTAAATGGGAAAATATATTAGTCTGTGATTAGGCCTGTCGTACTGTATGGATCAGAATGCTAGGCAGTAAAAAAAGATGGATGAAAAACTATTGCATGTAGCGGAAATTAAAATGAAGAGATAGATGTGAGGACTGACCAGAATGGACAAAGTAAGGATAAAGAAAAGACAAGTTTAGTTATACCGTGAAAGCTTAAAACGGTGTTTGGTTAGAGTAAGGAATGCGTATATTATAAAGGTAGTTTGAAAGGGTTATTCCCGAAGTAATCCAAAAAGAGTTCCCAAACTACTCCATGAAAATTATAATATTTTTAATTAGGTTTCATTCTACTCCATGATAATATTAAAATGTTCTCAAAGTACTCCATCCCATTTCAATCAAAAAGCTAAATATGTACCGGATTATATAAAAGGTTAGCTGATGTACAGTCAGGCTCAAAAGCTTTGTAAATATTTTTTTAAGTATTAGGATTTTTTTTAAATAAGACTATAATATAGTTTAACAATCATTTTTTAATACAAAAATTTAAAATATTCAATAATCAATTAACACAGTGGGGCTCTGGATTCAAAAGTCTAACAAGCATGAAAAACAAATAAAAAGTGGGGCTCTGGATTCAGCAGAAGTATAAAAAAATATGAAAATCATAAAGAAAACTAAAACGATATATGGCAATTAAGCCTAATTAAATATTATTATATAAGCCTAACATAAAATATTTAAAAAATTCGACCAATAATCATTTGAATTTTATATAACATGGTAAAAAATACTTATAAATATAAAAATCCCAGTCTTTTATTCCCTAACATATCACATTAAGTTACTACTTATGAGAAAACTAAGGTAATGTAGAACTATTTGAAATATGTGGAAGTAGACGAATAATAAAAAATCTAATATGACATCTAGCAAATAAGCTTCACATTATAATTTAAAATATTCAAAAATCAACTGACAAAATTAAAAAGTGGCGCTCTGGATTCAGAAGTATAAAAAATATGAAAAATTATAAAAAAACTAAAACGAAATCTGTCAATTTATTAAGCCTAATATAAAATATTTTAAAAATATTATGATTCAAACTTGACTAACTAAGATTACAAATTGTTTGCGAACTAGGGATTTATTGTAAAAGCCTACAATTTTAAATATGCATTGACGTTATAACAAAATGCTAAACTTTAATAATTTATTTATTTATTTAAATAACATGGGAGACTTACAGCTAAAACAAACAGATCAAGGACAGTAAAATAGTCTGAAAGCCAACAGGTCTCCACTTATAAAATACAGAGAAAAAAAAACTATATTCTACGGACATTCACGCTAAATTTCTGTGTATATGCTACAGCATAATTACAATGTAGCTCACACTCTGCCCATCAACCAGCATAACAAAAGCAACTACATGAAGAAGCTTCGACTCAAGCACCTCCTGGCTGACGACACACTAGTTTGGAATGGATCTATATCGTACTGTTTACAAAGCTTGTTTAAATTTCTGCTTGCACGCACAATGAACGAATTCTGCCTATAATTAGTAGAAGCAAATGGCACACATAAAGGTGGATTGTATCGTTTAGACTTCAAGGGAACGTTGAAATAAAATTTTGACAAAATATCGCTACAGTTTATGGTGTTGTTAAAAATTTTCAACAAACACACACAGTCAGAAATCTCGCGGCGGTTGAGTAAAGGCAATATATGATATTTTTTACACAGGTTATAGTAGTTTTCCGAATGATACGGTACTTTTTGATGGTAACATAGATACCTTATGAACCTTCTTTGGATGCTCTCAATGCGGTCAATGTATTTGTGGTAACATGGGTTCCATATTTCAGATGCATATTCCAAGTGGCTTCTAACAAAAGTACAATATAGAATTTTTAAAGTTTTGGCTTGAGTGAAGCACTTGGATAATCGCATTATGAAACCCAATGATTTTGATGCCTTAGCGACTATTGCATCTACGTGTAATTCAAAGCTAAGCTTGGAATCATGATGAACCCCCAGATCACGGATAGAGTTTGATCTAGGTAGAATTTGATCGCCTAAGGTATACGATGTAGCGATAATTGAGCGCTTCCGAGAATACGTAATAACCGAGCATTTAGCGGGATTAAGATCCAGCTTGTTTCTTTGGCAATAGTCCTCGAGGCGACGTAGGTCATTCTGGAGTGCAATTACGTCCATCTGGGATGATATTGTGGCATAAATTTTCATGTCATCGGCAAAACACAAAAGTTTTGATGAAGTCAAGCAAGAGTCGATGTCGTTAACGTAGATTATAAAGAGCAAAGGACCGAGTAATGAACCCTGCGGGACTCCACTAGGGACAGGGACCCAGCTAGATATATAATTATTAAGTACCACTGCTTGGGACCTGTTGACAATGTAGGAAGAAAACCATCTGAGTAGATCGCCACGTATTCCCATGCTATTCAACTTGGATATGAGAATGTTATGGTCGATTCGATCAAAGGCTTTGCTATAGTCCGTATAAACGACGTCAACCTGCTTACCGTTGCACATGGCATCAGTAATAAATTCGTTAAGGAGGATCAGGTTCGTGGCAGTAGACCTCCCTTTTAGGAAACCGTGTTGGACCGAGCTAAATGAATTTTTCAGAGCAGAATAAACCTGATTATATATTATCCTCTCAAAGACTTTTGCTATGATACACAATTTAGAAATCGGCCTGTAGTTTGCTATGTCTGTTTTGACACCTTTTTTATGAATAGGCGTTATAAACGCAGATTTCCATATTTGTGGTACAACACAGGTATTCAAAGATTTTTTAAATAACATTGAAATAGGTTGCGCTATCGAAGGCGCACACCGAACAAGAAGTTTAGATGGGATGTTATCAGGACCTGCCGATTTGCACGTGTCCAACTTACGAAGCAAGTTAGTAATTTCATTAGTTTCAACAATAATGCTGCAGATATCAGATGTTAGGTTAGACGAATCGTTAAAAAGAGAAGGAGAAGAGACTGGAAGACCAACACTGGGATTGAGGAAAGTAGAATGGAAGTATTCCGAAAAAGCCTGACAAATAGATTCCCCCGTCCGCAAGGTATCGCTGTTATAGTTCAAAGTGCTTGGGACTGCGTTTGAGTTATGACGTTTTTTTACAAAAGTCCAAAAGTATTTTGGGTTATTTTTAATGGCATTTTCTGTAAGGCCCAAATAGTTGCGGTAGCATTGGGATTCCATAGTTTTCACCCTTTCACGAAGAAGTTTGAATGTTGATTCGTCAGATAAGTTACCATATGTTTTGAATCTTTTTAAGTATTTATACTTTTCTTTAATGGTTTTGATAAGTGACGGACTATACCATGTTGGATATTTTTTATTCCGAAAAAGTTTTTGTGGAATATGTTTTAACTGTAGATCAACAATAAACTGATTAAAGAAGCTAACTGCATCATCAATTGACCGCGCGGAGAACTCTGCTTCCCAGTCAGTAGTACAAATCGCTCTACTGATAGAATCATAGTCACCTTTATCATACAAGAATTGAGTACGGGGTGCACATTCAAGTGGAGGTGTTACTGATAGGTCCAAATTAATTAATAACGCTGGGTGATAGGCATCAATAGGTACTAATAATAATAATAATAATAATAATAAAGTTTATTGTGTCCAAAATTTATACACAAACAATTTGGGTTTGGAGTCTTCATTTAAGCAGATAATGCCTGTATTAGAGGACTCCGCTCCTTCACAACAGTAGGTACTTACTTAAAACACAATAAAAACAGTACATGGATGCAGTAAAACAAAATAACAAAATATAATTATATGGACATGAGTGAGTGTGTGCATGAGTGTGTGTGTGTTGTTGAGTGTTATGAGTGTTAAAGGATGTGTGGTTGTATGAGTCTGTGTGTGTGAGTGTACGTGTAGGTATGAGAGAGTAACTGTGTGTGTGAGCGTGAGCAGGACGTGTACATGTATTAAGTTACGTTTTGTAGGAGAGCTTCAGTATTTTCATATGACAGTGGTTTTATCCAGTCAATTAACATTTCTTTACATACATGATAAGATTTTGAATGTACGAATATTTCTTTATTTATTTTGTTATACAATTGAGCTGAACGTTTACTGAATTGCATAGATCCGAATTTGGTCTTGGTCATTGGTGTTTGAACAATATTATGTTTCCTTCTCCTAGGGTGTATATCCGAGTTATAAGGTAAGGTTTTGTGCTTTTTTAAAATTGTTTGAGTAATGTATAGTTTTCTAACTGACAATACATCACTAAGTTTGTAAAGGTTCTCTGTTGAAAATCTCCTTTTTTTAAAGTGCATTATTTTGAGCAGGGCTCGTTGTGCTCGCTCTAATTGGATGAATTTAGATTTTGCTGCCCCACCCCAAACAGGAATACAGTATATCAATATTGATTGCGCAAGAGAAATATAAATTTGAGTGAGCACATTACCACCCGGCTTACCGCTACTCTGTATAGACCTAGGCAGCACGTGACGCAGAGACTTAAAAATCCAATTTAGCTTGCGGACTCTATTAGCCACTTGCTCAAGATGGGGATACCAGCACAGCCTCTGATCCAGCATTACCCCCAAATATTTTGTGCTAGAGACTTTGCCAATACTAGAGCAGTTACAATTATCAACATTTGTACCATCACAAGTGTGTATAGTGATTCGAAAATCGCCGGTTGGTTGAGAACGGTTGCAGATGCTGAAACTTATAAAGTTCGTTTTGGAAGTATTTAATGTGAGAACATTAGCATTGAGCCAATTCGCAACCAGGGACATTCCTGTTTCAGCACTTAGCTGCACATCATGCCATGTCTTACCACAGAAGATGACAGCTGTATCATCGGCGTACGACAGGACTTTGGCATTAGGAATTTTCATGTTACACAGGTCGTTTATGTATAACAAGAAGAGCGTTGGACCTAATACACTTCCTTGGGGGACGCCGTATGATACATCTGTGACATCACTTATGTGTTGCCCCACTTTGACTCTCTGTTTTCTATTTGCGAGATAGCTCTTAAACAGATCAAGCGCGATATCTCTAATACCCACTCTTTCCAGCTTGCTTACAAGGATAGGCGTAGAGACGGTATCAAATGCCTTTCTAAGGTCTAAAAAGACAGTTAGGCACTTATCTCCATTGTCAAGATGATTAGCTACTAATGAAGTTAGTGATATGACGGCGTCCTCAGTAGAAATACCTTGACGAAAACCAAACTGTGAGTCAGAGATGATATTGAATTTGTTTAAGTAATTAAGTAGCCTAACATTAATTAATTTTTCAATAATTTTGGATATACTAGTAAGAACAGAAATTGGTCTATAATTATTAATATCGTCACTACCCCCACCCTTGTGCACAGGAGTAATAATGGCTATTTTTAATGGAGCAGGGAAGATGCCAGTTTTAAAGCACAGGTTCGCAAGATGGGCTATGATCGGGACGGCTTCCATGCCTACAAACTTTAGAAATTTCGTAGAGATATTGTCCCAGCCAGGGGCACTGTCAGTTTTTAGGTTAATTAATATTCTGTATACTTCTTCGGGGTCAGTTTCAAGAAGCACAAAAGAATTTACAAGATTTGCTGCGTTACTGCTCTGACCGAAGGCATAATTACCGGTTGTAGGTAGGATTTGTTGAGCTAGGTTATGACCAATTTCAGAAAAATAATTGTTTATAAAATTTACTGAATCAGACGGGGTTGGCTGAAGTTTTAGCAATTCCGCATCATAGTTATTTGTTTTCTGTGAGTAGGTAATAGCTTTTATATTTTTCCACAGTAGTTTGTTGTTATGAACTGATTTAGATAGCAGATTCCTTTCATATTGTCTTTTTAGTTTTTTAATCAAATTGTTACAGTGGTTTCTGTAACGTCTGTATGTTATTTTTAGAATTTCATTGGTTTGATCATGTCGTAGTTTATTTTGGAGTTTATTCCGATTTTGTATACAGCGCAAAATACCATTGGTAATCCATGGTTTTAGGATGCGTTCTTTGCTAGGGATCTTTAATGTTACTGTATTTAATTTGATGGAGTCAGCTAGAGTTTGCATCAACAGAGTACATAGGGAATCAGGATCATCACAGAAAAGTAACTCACTCAGGTTCTTTTCTTTTAGACAATGTAGGGCCTGATCAAAGTCAACAAATGTCTTGGTTTTACGAATATTTTGTAAGCATTTTTGCTTAGACAAAACTAGAAGGGTTGTGTAATGGTCAGTTACTGTGGTATTAAGGATAGCAATAGTGGGTGAAAACTTTTTCATATTTACCTTAAGCATGAAGTGGTCCAGGCATGATTTGTTTCTCGTTGGCAACAGGTGCCCTGGAAGGATACCGTGCAAAGACAACATGTTGAGGTAGTTCGTTCTGTTTGTCAGTTCATGGGACTGCTCAATAAGTTTAGGTATAATATTAATGTTTATGTCACCTGCCACAATAATGTTTTTATTTGGAGTTATGGTCTCCAAATGATTGTTGAGTGAGCTGACAAAACTGTCGGTGTTTGAGTTTGATGGTGATCGGTAAATACAGATAATGACGTTATTCAATATTTCCAGGCTAAGACAAGAGGCCTGAGATAGTGATACTTCTGTAACCCGATGTTCGAGTGCACTCTTCACGTAAACGACCACCCCATCATTTTGGTTTAACTGACTTGAAGTCATACAGGAAAAGTTTTTAACCACTGCGTAAATTTTTTTTGGTAGCTCAGTGTTAGTAATAGAACACATTCCCATTTTTAGTTTTAATTTTTTTTTTTCAATTTTTTCCATCTTGTCCCATTTTAAAATAAGCATAACATGGACATAATTTAATTGTAATACTGTGAATGAAAACGCGCTGGCTGCTGACGTACGATGTATCCTAAGCCCATGAAAGTATGAAGGAAAAATTGGAATTACGTTTACAAATAACATATCACAGCCTAAACTTAAAAAAGTAGCGCGAAACGGCGGTCAGTAACCGTCAGCGCGTAGGTAGGTAAGTTTACGTCGGCGCCGTCAAAACTCAGCTGATCTCAGGTTGCCGGTTGGGCGACCGGTCGACGCGTGAGTCGGTCGACCGGGCGCCCGACTGGCAAGCGACCATAAAATAAGTTTATAGGTAAATAAGTCTCGTAAGCGATAACTTTATTTTTTACTACTAACACATATCAAAATAAAAAATACGTGTCTATTAAAATACATTCAAGTTTATCATGTCAAAATTTGCGCACTGGTTAAAAACTTTTCCTGTATATGAACTATAGTTGTTAAGTACAGGAATGGGTTTATTAGAATTTAACCTACATTCTGTAAATATAATGATATCTGTTGCGAAGTTAAATGTAGACAATGTCAATAGAAAATCATCAAAGTTACAATAAATGCTTCTAATGTTCTGTGAGAAAATAGTTAGGTCACTTTTCTTTACAAAAATGTGTTTAGACAGCTCATTACTGTCGCATTCAAAGGTGCGCGCAATCTCAAAATTATCTATATCAGTAACTGTTTGAAGCGTATCACTCATTTAGTTGGAATTTTAAAAGAATGAATGTCATAAAACGGAACAAAAACCCTAAAAAGTACCCAACGGTAATTATTGTAGTCTCATAATTAATGGTTACAAGAAAAGATAATTTAGAACGTATATAGTAATTAACGATTGCTCTTTTTGTATTACTAATGTACTGTAGTACACAACGCACTGTGAGGTATATGAAAATAGCGACTAATGGGCTGGAACATTCAGTCACACTGACTTTGTCATTGGAAAGGACAAGGTCTAGGATTCTACCATATCTATTAGTTACCGTGTTATACTGTCCAAGATCAAGAGTGCATAATTCATCACAAAGCAAAACTTCGTCATTACTGTTAGGGTTCGATGGAACAAGCGACATGTTGTCGGAAGGAACCCAGTTAATACCGCTCATATTAAAGTCTCCTATTACGAGAAAGGTATCAGAAGTATTATTAATAATTGTTTGGTTTAATTTAGCAAGAAAATTAGAAAGTTGTGAGGAAAAAGAATGGCCTAAGTTTTGTTGGCATAAGTAAATATCACAGATATGCAAGGTTATATTGTTCCTCGTGATACGATTTTTTAGGTTTATGGATAGCCAGAGGTCCTCTGCTGTAGAGTGAAAATTAGGTTGGCAAATAACAGACAATTCTCTACGAGTAGCAATGAGTACCCCCCCACCACGCGATTGCCCGGTTAAAACATAGTCTCGGTCGCGGCGCCAAACAATGTACCGATCATCAAAAAACTCGGAATTCAAAACGCCATCCAATAACCAGGTCTCGGTAAGTACTATGATATCATAGGAGTTTAGTGACATTTGACGATAAAAAGAATGAGTTTTAGTCCTAAGGCCTCGAACGTTCTGATAGTAAATGTTTAAGTTATTACCGTTATTAGCCATAGCCACAAAATGTATTCAATAATTAAATATAAATCGGAATGTTGTATGAGTATTACAATGGCAGCATTCATTAAGCAATAATGTATATTTAGGTACAATAAGAATATAAATATGCAAGGAAGGTAAGCTTTAAAAAAGTTTGCGCGTGAACATAAATCAATTATTATGTGATAAGCAGCTGTGCGAAACAGCAAGCAGTAATGCGTGGTGCGTACAAGCGAGAGCGAGTCAAACATAATTAAATGTATATGAGCTTTGAAGTAAACAGCGCGATAAGAAACGAGTGCCGAGCTCATAAGCGCGATTGAGGTGGTAAAGCGTTTGTTAGTAAATATTGCGATACTTAGGTCCATGTTCACCGAGAAGATAACAGTCTGATTATCTAAAACAGCTGTTTAAAACACATTTTTGTATGGGAACATGTCACATTGACAGCTGTTTTTCGATAATCAGGCTGTTATCTTCTCGGTGAACATGGACCTTAGGATCACAAAAAATATAAGTGACTGTAATGTATTAAAAGAATGAGATAAAATTAAAATTAAATAATAACTTAGTAGAAATAGGAAGCACTTTACACAATCTTGTTTAAATCAGATTCTTTACGTATAATAGCTACTTTACAATTAGCATTTTTCAATACATGGATTTTCCCATGCTTTACCCAAACGAACTCATAATATTTCTCCTTGGCCATGGTCTTAACCCTACTTAAAAGCTTCTTGTACTCCACGCTCAGGTGATCGTTGACGTATATACGTTGAGATGTGCTCTGAAACCCGATGTGGGATGTAGATAGATCCTTAACGGCACGTGCAGCTGCGATAAAATCTTCTTTAACATACCGGTTCAGAAAACTCACAATTATCAGCTTTTCGTTGGAATTGAAAATAGGCACCCTTGAGATGTAGTTCACCTGTGATTTTGGGCAGCTATAATTGACCTTCCGGCCGATCGCTTCAATAATAGAAAAAAGATTTTCATCTTTTCTTGTAGGGACTCCTTTGATTTCGACGTTGTTCAATCGGGATCGCTGCTCATATTTTGCGAGTTCGAACTTAGATCTCTCTAGGTCAGTCTGCAGGCAAAGAACTGTTTCCTGAAGCTTGTCAAGTTCTGATGCTTTTGCTTCAACCTCCGCTAGTCTAGTGTCGAATTCGTCGAGCCTACCGCTAGTGCCTTCACAAGTAATTTTTAGCTCAGCTAACTCGTCCTTGATTACTTGAATATCATCAACCAGGGTCGGCAAATTAAGCAATTGGCGTTTCATGTCCCGAATTTCACTTAAAATGGTTTCAAGGGAAGCTGGTTCAGGAACTATTAGAGCTGGTGATGACGTTCGACAGGTGGGGCATTTCCATTGCGCCATTCTGCTGGCGCCGAGCTTTCTCCATCCGGCTTCGGATATATTGGCACAGCCAAAATCCAGATGTTTCTTGCAGCTTCCACATTGGACTCCGTCATTAAACTGCACGTTGCAGGCTGCACACGTTTTCATTATTGGAACTCAAGATAAATACCGTTAAAATCCAAAACAAAACCAGCAAAGTTTGCACTGTGAATGTCCATAGTCGAGTCAAGCAAGCAACAAAAATAATTAATGTTCCAAAAAGTAGTTGTGATGCTCAGATTCGAACCCGCGCCTCTACGTCTCAGGTGCCGCTCCTTAACCGAATCGGCCAACTCGGCTGTTGTAAGCACTACGAAATTAGTAGAGTGTTTTACCCGTACTTGTGTTTGCTTTTGTGAACTTGTGAGTTTGTGACCATATAAGGTCGCGCGATGAGCGTAGTTGAACGTTCTGACTCACCACCAAGCAGCCAATAGGAGCAGCCGTCGAAGCCGTGACTCACTGGCGTATGTTCAATCCGTGATCGTTTGTAGCATGCGTCGTCGGCGTGCATGGAGAGTGACGACGTAATGCGGCCGGCGTGCGGTAGAGATGTCAGCGGCGCAGGAGCAGGATGGCAATTATGAGGTGG
This sequence comes from Xestia ashworthii, assembly GCA_950022955.1. Lineage (NCBI taxonomy): Eukaryota > Metazoa > Arthropoda > Insecta > Lepidoptera > Noctuidae > Xestia > Xestia ashworthii. The sequence goes on along the minus strand of OX465566.1, from coordinate 1,751,411 downwards.
TTCCTTTTCCCTCGCGGGTCGCGGGTGCGCGGGCGCACCTCCGCTGTGTAGTTGATCGGTGTACGCGAAATTGGTGATTATACAGTCAAAGATAAGTACTAGTGTTGGTTGGACTATTAAATTAAATATCTTATAATAGCGGAGCTAAGAGTACACGTCTGTTTCCGTCGAATGTTGTAGACAAGATGATAATCTTTCTTTTAAGAATTTTTGTGCCTGACTGTACTGAAATATGTATTTTATAGGTAACTAGCTGTTGCCCGCGACTTCGTTCGCGTGAAAATATTGATGGGTCATGTGTGAGACTGCATCGTTGGTCAAGTTGTCGCAAGCGCTACTGAGCATGAGATCCTGGGTTCGATTTCCGGGACGGGCAAAGTGTTATTGTATTTTTGTGCCCGGTTGATGGAAATAAGCTAAATGTGCGAAATGTGGGTGTTGGATTAGATGCACCTCTACCTAACAGCGAAGGGTGAAAATAGTGTCAGGGGAAGCCGAAGAAAAAAAAAGAGAACTGTTTTTTTTTGCTTCTGTTAACTTTTTTTACCATGTTAATTTTGAACTGATTTTCATTATCAGCGACACCAAAAACCACGGAAACGACACCATGATGGAAAATCCAAAAATATTCGTCGCCGCCATTTTGGGTTTTTATCTTCATTCATCAAAAGTAAGATCAGAAATGCAGAAGAGTTAGAAAAAAATCCCTCCGGCAAGCCGCAGGAGGAGGTAGATTTCGGAGAAGGTGCTGACAAACAAAGTCAAAAAATGTCTTTTTCTGCCCCTGCCGTAACTCCATAATCTTCGGCTTACCTAGGTCCCTACAAAACGGTAAACTGCCAGCCGCGAAGTCACGTGTGCGCGTCCATACGATTGGTACCTACCTGTACTATTAACTTGTGTACGGCCTATACTATTAAGGCCCGCTTGTAGTGCGGCATGCTGGTATGAATTCGGTACCGCGTTCCCCGCCAGTTCGTTGACGCAGACGAGTAGCGGGCGAGTCGATTGCGCGGATGGGCTAGTCGATTGCGCGGGTGGGCGAGTCCATTTTGCGGGTGGGCGAGTCCATTTTGCGGATGGGCTAGTCGATTGCGCGGATGGGCTAGTCGATTGCGCGGGTGGGCGAGTCCATTTTGCGGGTGGGCGAGTCCATTTTGCGGGTGGGCGAGTCGATTCCGCGGATGGGCTAGTCGATTGCGCGGGTGGGCGAGTCCATTTTGCGGGTAGGCGAGTCCATTTTGCGGGCGGGCGAGTCGATTGCGCTGATGGGCTAGTCGATTGCGCGGGTGGGCGAGTCCATTTTGCGGGTGGGCGAGTCGATTGCGCGGATGGGCTAGTCGATTGCGCGGGTGGGCGAGTCCATTTTGCGGGTGGGCGAGTCCATTTTGCGGATGGGCTAGTCGATTGCGCGGATGGGCTAGTCGATTGCGCGGGTGGGCGAGTTCATTTTGCGGGTGGGCGAGTCCGTTTTGCGGGTGGGCGAGTCGATTGCGCGGATGGGCTAGTCGATTGCGCGGGTGGGCGAGTCCATTTTGCGGGTGGGCGAGTCCATTTTGCGGGTGGGCGAGTCGATTGCGCGGGTGGGCTAGTCGATTGCGCGGATGGGCTAGTCGATTGCGCGGGTGGGCGAGTCGATTGCGCGGATGGGCTAGTCGATTGCGCGGATGGGCTAGTCGATTGCGCGGGTGGGCGAGTCGATTGCGCGGGCCGCGCCGCGACGCGGCGCCGGCAACCCACCCCGTTCCTTCGTTGCCTTTCGTACCGGGACCAGGCCTTATTTTTATAAGATCTTTTATTTTTTTTATTACCCATCCTGTTTTCGGGGAAATTTAAATAAAATAAACAAATTCTTAAAACTAATAATGTACCTATAACTAATAAAAAAACTATTTCAAAATAAACTTCAGCTAAAAGATAATAAAAAGATACAAAAACGTTGCGTAACAATTATGAGGGGTAGCTCTGTGAGGCTGGTGTATTTCTCGACTTTCGCGACCCGCCAAAGCAATTTTATTTTTATTTTAAAAATATAGCACTTTTTCCAATTTTTTTTTTGCGAGTCCCTTCTATAAACAATGTTTGATTGTTTTATGTAATTTTCAATACTTTTTGAGACATAATCTCATATAAAAAATACGTTTGAAAATACAAATTAGAGTCAGGTTTGTGATTTTTTTTTATCGAGCCAACTTATTGATATCATGTTTTGGCTTTTGCCCGGCGCTTGGTCGTATGTTCAATTATAATAAAATAGTTTTTCATTGCTTTCTGTTTTATAGTTGAAACGTTACACATGTTCAAAAAAGTTCAAAATTAGTAAATCCTCGCCTTAACTTGCACTGCTGCAAAAGGTCTCTCCTGCTGCCGTTATTGGTGAACGAATGAACAAATACAATGCGAAACTTCATCCCCTTTTCCCTTTGTGGGTTGAAATAAAAAAAAAACCAACGACTTACTAACTTTGATACTATTTAGTAACTCAAAAATAAATACTTTAATTAAAAACAAAATGATGGTCTTTTTTCACCTTTCAAGGTTTGAAATTCTAATAAAGCCGTTGCGTTAGCTTCCAATCATAAGCCCAGATAACAAATTTTGTACTTTTTACGTCGAAAATTAAAGATTTTTCACACACAATTTCATCCCCTTTTTAAGCCTTCGGGGTGGAATTATCAAAAACGCTGAAACACGTATAAATTAATTTTCAATCGTCAGCCTACACACACACAGACTCATATAAACTTCCATCCCCTATTTTATTCCCTTGGGGGTAGAACTGATCAAAATCCTTTCTTAGCGGATGCCTACGTCATAACATCTACCTGCATGCCAAATAAATTGATCCGATTGACCCGATCCGTCCAGTGGTTTGGGCTGTGCGTTGATAGATCACTATGTCAGTCAGTCAGTCACCTTTGAGTTATATATATTTAGAAGATTATGTAGATGGAGCAGTTTGAGAATTGATAACGAATAATCGGTGGAGTACTTTGAGAATAATTCCAGATACCTATGGAGCAGAATGGAAACAAAATAATAAGTATTTTTAAATAATAATAATTCATTGGAGTAACTTGGGAATTAATGTATGAGATTCTTATCTTTTTAGAACAAAAGAATGGAGTACTTTGGGAATAATGAAAGTGGCGCCTGTTACAGAAAAATTAAAAAGAAGTTGGTTACCTTGGTATGGACATGTAATGAGGAGGGATGAAACGTATGTGACTAAAAAAAAAAATCAACAAAAAAGTCAATCAAGGTATTAGAGCATCGATGGCTGAGCGACAGCAGCTCCAAGTTATGGGCGATTACACGAGCTAAACGCGAGTTTTATAATTACTAAAAGTATATGATTCACTGCTATAAACAAGACCAGAAAAATATATGATATTCTTCAGGATAAAATATGCTAGCATGATAGTGTTTTGAAAACATAATAAAATTAATATGACTCAAAAAAGAAATCACGAACTTATCTCTAAAAATATCTTTCAAACAAAAAAACATACTAATATGCATGCGATCATTCTGATTTTCAACCGACTTCTAAAAAGAGGAGGTTCTCAATTCGTCTGTATTTTTTTTTTTTTTTTTTTGTGTTTGTTACCTCAGAACTTTCGACTGGGTGAACCGATTTTGATGATTCTTTTTTTATTTGAAAGCTAGTGCTTCCCGTTGGGTCCCATTTTAATTTGTTGAAGATCTGATGCTGATCTTCGGAGATATACAATAGAACTCTTCAAAAATAGACGGCAAATCTGCAGTAATTGCTGCATCCGCTTATAGGTTCATTGTTTATACTACATCATGACTTAACATCACGCCTGTATGCTCTGAGGGGGTACGCAGATGTGTACAATATACCCAGATTGCGACAATGTTTGTTACCTCAGAACTTTCGACTGGGTGAACCGATTTTGATGATTCTTCTTTTATTTGAAAGCTGGTGCTTTCCGTGTGGTTCCATGTCAATTTGGTTAAGATCTTACGCTGATCTTCTGAGATATAAATGGAACTCTTCAAAAATACACGGCAAAGCTGCAGTAATTGCTGCATTCGCTTGGTTGTTTATTGTTTATACAACATCATGACGTAACATCACACCTGTATGCTCTGAGGGAGTACGCAGAAGTATACAATACACCCAGATTTCGACAGTTAGACGTGTAAAGTTCCATTCAATGGGATCCCAGAGAAATAGAGGTAACTCCTTAACTTTATAGGCACACCAGAAGCGGTTTGGGTAGTTTTAGGCAGAGTACTTTCTCGGAGTGATCCCATTTCGATTTAATAAAGATCTGGTGACTTCGGAAGATAGGCAACTGAACTCTTTAATAAATGATAGCAAATGTAATGGGATCGCTGAAGACTCACGTCTGTCTATTGTTTATACCAGTTCATAACATAAATCACACCGATACGCTGTGAAAGGGTAAGCACATGTGAACCACTTAAAAAGTGAAAAATAAAAACTTTTTTGCAAAAAATATAACCGACTTCACACAAAAAAGTGAAAAATAACTTTAGCTTCAGAAGTCGGTGACAAAAAAACTAAATCAATCAAACAAAGGTCACCGACTTCTGAAGCTAAAGTTATTTTTCACTTTTTTGTGTGAAGTCGGTTTTATTTTTTGCAAAAAAGTTTTTTTGGCAAATAATTCTAAAAGCAATATATTAGCATGATAGTGTTTTAGTTTGTTAATCCAATCAATAGTTTTTTTGTAAATCGATCTAAACCACTCATTTCGCGCTATTGGGCCCGCAGTGACTGACCATTTTGTAGTGCAAGCTGATTAGAACTTTACTCTAACAGCATTTCAAATGAAGTTTGAACCACCACAAATAGAGTTGCTAAATTAGCTAGTCTAATCGCCTTAAGTATGTTATGTTACCCAATAACTCGGCTGTCAGTAGTGGTCATATTCCACGGAGATATTTGACAAAGGTTCCTCCACGAAGTCGTCAACCAAGCTAGCCCGTGGGTCATCCCAGGGGCGGTTATTCTTTAGATGTACGGTTGAACAAGCTATTTGGTATACATTTTACTACTTACATAGCTTGTTCGACCGTACTTTCATCCTCAATATCTCCGTACAGAAAGTTCTCAGGTATGGTGCAGTGGAACAATAAATATCGCAATGACTACCTAGGCTTGGTTATCGAATCTGTCATGTACGAATATAACTTCCAAATTCCTATAGCGAATTAGCTCGGTTTCCATTTTCCCGAGCAATGTACTGCGCAGGAGTGGGGTATCCGCCGCCAGTGATATAATTCTGTCCGGTTGGAGTACCTAGAGGAAGCGATGACGTTCGATATCAGCATGCGTCATGTTATCGTGTATGGCACTCAACAATCTATATTGAGAGGTGATTAAAGAGTGCATGGAAAATTACAATAGATAATTATTGAAACGATTTATTAGTATATGTGTATGTGCCTATGAGTGGTACAAAGCATTCAAAAGCGGTCGAGATGTGATGGAAGATTTTCCTCCCTCTGGTAGGCCATCAACGTCTGCAACTGAAGTTAACATCGCAAAAGTGAAGGAAATAGTGACTGAAAATCCTCATTCAACTTTGAGAGACATAGCCGCCGAACTTTCTGTATCTCACGAGTCGATCCGTACTATTTTAACTAATCATTTGGGTATGAAACATGTTACCGCTCGGCTAGTCCCAAAAGACCTGAATTTTCTCCAAAAACTCAATCGCATGATAGTCGCTGAGGACATGCTAGAACGAGTCAATTCCGACCCAACATTCATGAAACGCATTGTTACTGGTGACGAGACGTGGGTTTACGAGTTTGACATGCAAACTGGTCAACAAGCTTCGGAGTGGCGCCTTCCAACTGAACCGAAACCGAAAAAAAAAGAATCCGCGGCGAGAACTGAACTCAATTCCGGAAACAGCGTTTAAAAATGTTTTGATGATTGGATTTATTCTTTGGCGTAATAAGTGTATCGTTTCTGAAGGAGCATACTTTGAAGGTGATAAAATACATTTGGATGAATAACAAACATTTTGTGTACTATTGATCTTTTCTTTTTTTTTACTTTCTTGACAGAGCAGTATAGAAAACCAGCTGAGGATCGAACTCGTAAGCCATGGTTATTAATTTTTAAATATTTCAGCATTTAAAAAATCTGAATAAACACAAAAAGAGGACGTTTCAGCAGAGGTTTGAACTTGTGGACCACTGTTCTCAGGGCGGCCACAGATAGCGACGGGCTATACATATACTTTGGCGAGAAAAGGCCTAAAATAGCTGTTCTATGCTGATGCAAGTCATGACAGTAGTCAGCTGCTGTCAAACAATTTATAGCCTATAGCACTCACGATTAATGTAGCTATCTACATAGGTAAGGCATAGTTCATGGTGTCGGGTAATGCGACTTGTAATGCAACCTGCGTCATGCGACACACTCGCGCGTCAGCCTTCGTTTATGGGTGAAATCAGCAAAGTGCATTTTTTGACAATTTTGAATTTTGTATGACAAAAGAAAGTCCAAGCTTAAAGAATCTTCAAGAGGACCAAGATTATCTTGATAACTTATTGAGATATTTTAGTTTAAAATGTGGTGTGGCTACCAAAATTGAAAATTGCCCACCAAAATCTTCACTCTTCAAAAGTACCCACTAAAATTGAAAATCAGTTGCACCAAAATTGAATTCTCTGTATTAAACGTCAATATCTATAATGAGCTCAATGTAACCAATCTCAAATATTCTCGGGAAGTATCAATAACTTTCATCGGTTAAAATAAATATAAGTCTGTAGTTGTTTAAAATTATTTATCTGCTCTATCATTATGAGTTTATGACACAACTAAGTAAAACAAAAAGCAAGATATCATAGTTTCTAAAGCCGGAGATTCTTTAGGAAGTCGAAAACTTATTTTTTTCTCTTCAACCGATTTTAAAAATTCTTTCACCATTATGAAGGTACATAATTAACCGAGTAACAAAGGTTATAAATGGCATGTAATTAACGATGCACCAGATTTAACAAAATGGAACGGCAAAAAAATCACTTTTGATTGCTAAAATTAGTAAATGATCACCAAAAATTGATCCCCATTTTATCATGAAATTAGAACCAAAAATTTATTTTTTTAGTTAATGACCACCAGGAATTGAACTGATATGCTCTTGCATCCGAGTCGAGGGAGAACCGGTCGACGGAGCCCCGCTTCGCGGGGCTCCTACTTCTGAATGGTTTAAAAAAAAATAACTAACCTAATCTATCCGTGTCGGGGTGCCCCAAGTCGGCCTAGGCAAAACTAGTTTGTCATCAAACACCTCATTATAATTTGGTGCTCAATTTACTAAATTTGGTGATCAATTGATATTTTAGGTGATAGATGTTAGTGGTCACAAAGTAATTTTTGGTGGTCATTATATTTTCCCCCGTTATAAATTATATTAATATCATGCAAATTAGTCGAGCTATCGCAATTTTCGCAGGCGAAGCGCTAGTAGTCAACATAATCTGATTATGTTACCTACTGGGTTTCTGATAAGTAACCTCAATAGATAATAACGTATTCAGAATGAGTTAGAGATTTTTGACCGATTTTGATTCAAATCTGTATTGGACTTAAGTACAGTCATGTTTACGCTTTAAATTCAAAAGCATATTTTTTCGTGACGGTTGCAAGGTTTACTTAAGATAATAAGGGGCTAAAATTCGAGCTGCCACTAAATTCCTGAAAGAATATTCAGAACCTGGCCGTTCCCAACGAAGATACACAAAAGTGCTTCTGCTTCACGTTAACTCGCGGTCGCGGTAGCAAAATATCAAACACAGATTAATTATGCAAATGTTCAGCTGTTCACTTAGAAAACGGAAGTGCGGTAAAAAGAGCGGGCCATGCTAGCGATTGGCGTGAGCGATTTTAAAACTTGTCGCTACAAACGATAGCACGTCTTCATCAAGTATTTCAATCCATAAAAAGAACACTGACTGCACAAATAAACAACTATTTCTTTATTTCTAGCCTATTCCATAGCCTATATAATTTCCCTTGGACCTAATGGTTATATTCGGAAGCTTATGCAAACGAAAGTGTCAGTCAACGAGCGTATGTGACGTGTGTTTTTTCAAGCGTTTTGGCTTTGGCACCTAGTAACGTAGTCATTTCAATGCCATCTACCGAATTCTTGGAAACTATTTTTTTTTAATTCTCAAAAAGAAGACCTCTCATTACACTTACCTATATTATAACACAACAGCCCAAATACTTTAGGACGCGCGGATAATATAACGTGCGTGGACACATTCTCTCCACTGCGGTCAGCAGTCTTTTTACTGACGAGGCCTATACAAACGAGTTTATCTGAGCTGCAGTGCCTAGTAGTAAGTAAGTACCTACGTAGGATTCGATAGACTCGATTAGATGAATTTGACAGTTATTCTCGATAAAATGAGTCTTTATGGAGTCAAAATCTCATTCTATCGAGAAGAACTGTCAAATTAGAGTCCTATCGAATCCTACGTACTTGCACTGCTGTTCAGGCTCGAACTCCAATTTGGCGAAGCAACACACATTTCATATTCAAACAAAAATGTTCTCAATTAATAAGCTCTGGAAGTAATAACTGATTTGTTTCCTGAAATTCACCATCCATTCTCTTTTTTTTATTAATTTTGTACACAGCTATTCTAATTTTTATCACTACCCACTTTGGGTAAGAATTTTTCATTCATCATCTGCCCAGCCTTTTCCCAAATATGTTGGGGTCGGCTTCTAGCCAGATGCAGCTGAATAGGTGCCAATATTTTACATGGAGCAACTGCCTATCCGACCTCCACATCCCAGTTAATCTGGGCAATACGATACCAGCTGGTTTGACTGGTTGTCAGATTTTTAGGCCACCGTATACCAGTAAGAATATTTGATTTAAATAAAAAAAAATCGTCGTCCATGTTTACAACCTCTGACAATGCGTCACGACTCACGGTCACAATCGCACAAATGCCTGGCGGTCACGATGAGAACACGACCACTTCCGGCCCACCGCGCCCGCGCCCGCGCTTTGTACGTGAACTGCAAGCACTAAGTGTATTTAATCTATAAGTGCAATTATTGATCTTGTCTATCTAAGTACTGCAGCCTAGTTTGCCACAAAGTTGCAAAGCCGCATAGTTAATTCCGTTGTCGACAATAGAGGACGTTCCATGTTATAATTTTGTGTCGTATAAGTATAGATCAACCTACTCAATATTAAAAAATATAATAGGACTGTTTTACACTAAAATAAAACAGTTATTATGTGCCGAAAGAAAGACACAGCGTTAGTATGAAGAAGCAGTCTATGATTCTGGTTTCTAGGAGCATAGATATTGTAAAACATACCTGATTCTCTTTGGATTTACGTTGTTACCTCTCATTTCCGGCAGGGGTCGCCATCTCTGGTTCCGGTGACCGGCCGTTTAGGTTTTCATAGTGTCTTCATACCAGCAAGGACCTTGAGCTAACGCTGTGTCTTTCTTTCGGCACATAATAACTGTTTTATTTTAGTGTAAAACAGTCCTATTATATGCCTACCAGAAAGACACAGCGTTAGTATGAAGACTTGTTTGATATCTGCTGGTGAAGGTAACATAATAAACGCTATGTGAAATAAATAAATGTGTTAAAGAATGAAAGAAATTCATTTCAGATTAAACATTTATTATCAATTATCATAATCAGTAAGGTTATATTACTGATAATTAATTATAATATTGAAATTAAAATGAACAATTTGTTAGGTACTTCAACTTAAACAATCAACTTTGGCACATAAAACTTAATAATTCTAATTAAAACTTGAGAAATTTAATCGTAACAAATCTTCCTCTTCATTATTTGTATTTTTAATAATCTCTCTACAGTAAAACTTTCTGAAAGTCTTATCACTTTTCCAGTTTCCTCTAGCAATATATCATCTACAGGAACATTCTCCCACCAGCCTTTGGATGCTACAGCTGCTCTGACGCTTCCTGGAGTAGCTTCTAAATTTAAATCTTTAAATATAGATTTAATCCAACCTGCTATAATAGTCCTTGTGGCTGGTTTTATTTGGCCTTTTAATGAAACAAATAGACTTGTAACATTACTATTAAGTCTTCTTTCCTGTGAAATCTGAATCAATTGTGAAATATGTCTCAAGGGACATATATTTGCATCTGGGTGTTTTAATAAAGACCAGCCAGACTGTCTATATTTGTTTGAGTCTGTTTTTGATCCAAATTTTGGCCATAGTATAATTTTTTCTTCTTCTTCTATGAAGTTGCTTTGAGAAATATCCAACAAGGTAAGGTCATGTATCCTTCTGCCTGATGCTAACAATAAAATAATTGCAGTTCTTCTTGAGATATCAAAAAGGGAATTTGTGCTTGGAACTGTTTTCAGCCAATTGAAAATTATTTTTGTGTCCCAAATAGGGGTTTTTGTAGGTGGAGGTTTTGATAGTGCTATGGCTTTTAAAACTTGTTGAACAAAGAAATTTTTTCTTATATTGTCTGCATTTGAAGCACAGAAGGTAGAAATAGCTGATTTATGTAATAAAATTGTATTCACTGAAAAATTTCTTTTTAAATGCAAATCTGCTAAAAATCTTGCAACGTCTTTACCGTCAGGATTTCTTTTATTAATATTATTTGTGGCACAAAATGATAGCCACCTTTTAATAGGGGCTTTGTAAGTATTTAGAGTGCTTTTGCGCCAACTATTGCTTAGTAATTCAATTTCCTCCCTACTCCAGTTTGCTACCTGATCTGACCACCCCCAATTTTCCATGCCTGGAAGGACAACTTGTCCACTTGTGGGGGACAGAGCCCCGTCGATCGATCTATCAGGTTCTTCCGCAGATCTGTTATCGATATTGGGTCTGACAGGGCCCTGGCTTGTAGATCGGCCAGCCAAAAGCACTGATCCCACTGTGGTGCTATTACTATGTATGTCCCTATGGCCCCGTTCAGATGATGGAGCACCCGAGGGATCAAGTTGGGTGGAGGGAATACCCAGCCCAGCTGAAAGTCCCAAACTCGACTGAAGGCGTCGCAAAAAATTGCTGACCTATCTGTTGAGTCCCAAGTTACGTATTGGGGGACCACTGCTGTTTCTTTTGAAGCGAACAGGTCTACGTCTGGGACGCCCCATTTTTGGAATATTACATTCTTGGCTTGGGGTTATAGCTGCCATTCGGGGACCGGTTTTCCTCTTGAGAGGCGGTCTGCAATCCCGTTTAACCTCCCCGGGAGGTATGATGCCGACAGCGTTATGTTGTGCTGCTCGGTTAGGTGAAGGAGTTTGCTTGTTAGGCCCAACAGGGCTAAGGACCGGGTTCCCCCCTCGTTCCTTAAGTAGGCTATGAGAGTTCGATTGTCCGACTGCACTAGAACATGTGCGTCCTTCATGTGTGCACCTTGTCTTACTAAGGCTGCATACACAGCAAACATTTCCTTCACATTGGAATGCCACTTTTGCTGGCGACAATTCCATTTGCCCGACAACATGATGTTGTTCAGGTGTGCTCCCCAGCCCGCGTCCGCCGCGTCTGTGGTGAGAAAGTGGGTAATCTTGGGCGTGTGCATTGGTCTTGCACTTTTCCCTACGTTTCTTACCCACCATTGTAACTCTTGAGTCACTAGAGGTGGTAACTCCCTCTTTTGCCTTGGTCTGGCTCCTCTGAATGATTTTAGAAAAATCTGAGTACGGCGACAATGGAGGCGGCCGTTTGGGGTTGCTAAATTCGCAAAATTTAACATACCCAGCAATTTTTGCATCAGTCGGAGACACGACTCTTTCTTCTGTAATAAGTTTGTTAATAGTTCTAGAATTTTTTCCTACTTTTTTTACAGGAAGTGAAATTAGTTTTGTTTTTGTATTCCATATTATACCTAAATATTCTATTTCTTGGGTTGGGGTGAGAAGTGATTTTTTGAAGTTTACATGCCATCCCAACTTTTCCAGAGTTTGTATGGTTATCTTGGTGTGTTCTATGAGTTGTGTCTGATTTTGACTGGCTATTAAAAAATCGTCCAAGTAAACTACTATTCTTATGCCTTGTTTCCGAAGGATTTCCGCAATCCAATTGGTCACTGAGGCGAAGGTTTGAGGAGCTGATGAGAGACCGAAAGGTAAGGCCGTTAACTGTAATATTTCGCCTCCATATATTATGCGCAGAAAGCGCCTGTGGCTTTCCTTTATGTTTAGGTGAAAATATGCCTGATGGAGGTCTATTTTTGTCATCCAGTCAATGTCCTGTAGGAACTGAATTACATCCTGTCGAGAAAGTAGTTGGAAATGGCGAGTCGAGACATGTAAATTTAGGCTCTTTAAATTGAAAATAGGGCGTATCCCCCCATCTGGTTTCCGGACTAAAAACATTTTGGAGTAAAAGCCGGGTGTTATGTTTTTTGGTTTTTCTAAAATGTTTGCATCTTTTAACTGTTGTATGATTTCTGTCATCTTCTTGGATGACTTTGTTGCAAACTTGTTCAATATTCTTTTGTAAGGGTAATGTAAAGGAGGTTTCGTTGAAAATGGTATGCGACTCTCTGCTATTATTTTTTGAATATATTGACTGGCCCCTAACTGTTCCCATGCCTGAACATGGGATTTTAGGCAACCGCCTTTGAATACACTGCTTTGATTGTCACTTATCTTTAACGTTGGAGGTATCTTGAGTGCCTGTACGACGAAAGGAATGTTTTTTATAATTATTATTTCTTGATTTTTTGTCCGAGTTAAACTTAGTTTTCTTATTGAAATTAGTTTTATAAGATGGCTTGAAACTTTTATAGTTAACCTGATTGGTATTATTGACTTTCTTTTTATCTTTTAAATAACTTGGCATGTTAAGCCATACCTGCGAGCCTCCTAAAGAATCTACCAGTGGGATGAGCGCTTCTCTGTTGAAGAGATACTCAGCGCTAGGTGGAATATTTTGTAACGCTAATTTAAGATTAACGTTATTAACTTCTTTTAGAATGCGGTCACGTCTAACCTCAATACATTCAGCTCGCTTGCCACATATGACTTGCATACAAGTTTCCATATTTTTATATGAAGGTGACGCTGGACCAAATTTTTCAGATAACTTATCACAGAGAGTTCTGACACAGAGCTCAATGCAAGCAGCATTGAGCTCTGTGTCAGAACTAGCAGCCCAATTTACAACCTCCTGCAAACCATTTTTCAAAAGTTGCCTATTTTCCAGAACAGCATTTGACAATCCCGCTAACAATTGCTCCGTACTAGCCAAATAATCTGTTCCTTTATTAAGGTGACATAATTCCTCATTTAATTTTAAGCCTATAAAACCTGGTGTTGCTATAAGTGTCTGCAAGTCCTTTTTATACCGAATGCCCTTCCAGGCCTGTGAGTTAAATTGCTGAAGACTATTTAACTCTGCTAGTTTAACGGGATCGGCAACAGGTACAATCTTAGATTCGTCATAACTTATTTTCAACTCCCCCAAACACATATTATTATTATTAGTTGCTTTACTTAAAACTTGTGGTTTGTTTAGAAATTGATCATTCGTATTCGTAGAATTCACGGAATTCAAATGGCTGCCGACATTTTCTTTATTATTGTTGAAATTCGTATTAATAGCCGTGAAAATCTGCGGCATTTGAGCTACACAGTTTGTTAAATATGTAACTTGATTAATAATAGTGTCCATGCGAGGATCCGAACAAGTTCCCACTTGTTTGAACCTGCGCCGCTTAGACCTTTTATTAGGTGGCGGCGAGGCAAAACCTTCTTCGTCTTCCGAAGACGAAGAACTGCTTTGCGATGAGCTCGAGCTCACAGCTCTTCGCTCTCCATCCGGAGCAGCGACTTGAGCTACAGGTTCGGGAACGGAATCCTCCGAGTTCATAATGGTGGGTAGGTACTTACCGAATCGCCGTCAATGACGCAACACTGAACACTGTCTAAAACACTGAATACGTGTTTATTATTAGTGTACAATCACTCTAACACTATTTTCAGACCGAAAACAATGAATTATTGGAATCTGATAGTATTTTTGTCGGTTTTTTAAACTTTGAAAAACTTTTGCTCCTTACACGACAAAAATCATAAACGCTATGAAAACCTAAACGGCCGGTCAGCGGAACCAGAGATGGCGACCCCTGCCGGAAATGAGAGGTAACAACGTAAATCCAAAGAGAATCAGGTATGTTTTACAATATCTATGCTCCTAGAAACCAGAATCATAGACTGCTTCTTCATACTAACGCTGTGTCTTTCTGGTAGGCATATAATGTACCGATATTTAAAAGTGCGGCCAACAGGCCATCAAACTTAAGTTTTTCCTCAGTTTTTTTTCGCGGTAACGATTTTGACACCATGCGAGAAAGTTTTTCAGTTTCATGCTTTGTACCACGGTTTTAAATTTTTAGAAGCCTTACTGGTACACGCTGTATATACTGCAACTTCGTCTGCGTCACATAAGAGAAAGAGAGAGTTACAGAGAGTGGGTCGTAAGCACCTATAATACAATTTTCAAAGAGCACATCATACACATCCTTCCGCATAATGAAAATGCGCGCCCGGTACATGATCATTATTTTGCTGCGGAGTTATTTAAAACGGTGTATCTCCTAAGATATGCATTGAAATCAATTTACGTGCAATACGAAACGCGTCCATCAATTCTGTTAATATTGTTGATAGCAAAATTTGAAGTACTTAGATTGGACCAAGGAATCACATTTTCCCATACAAACTTTGCCCCCCACCTTTTCACCCCCTTAGGGGTATAATTTCAGAAAATCCTTTCTTATCGTATTATAAAATAAAATAAAAAAATACACCCTCCAAGCTTCAGGTTTCTACAATCTGCGGTAAAGGTTGTGCGTTGATCCATCACAGACCTTCAGGACAAAGCATTTTTATTATTTGTAGATAGTAGGATTTGAACTCGTTTGTATTTGTAACTTTTCGGGCTTTATGTCTGATGTACATTCGTATAGTCTACATTTTCTTCGGAGTATTATTTTATTTGTAAATATAGGGTGGAAACGATTAACCGGGCAGAAAGGGGAGCTTCCTTAAGGACGCGTTTACGAATTGACGCGCTTCTGTTTTAGGTATTGCCCCTTACTACTACACGTGCACGGCTCACACACACAGGAACAGCCCGAGGCGGCGAAATTATGAGTGAACCGACACGACTTGAGACTTGAGCCTACTTTTATTTATTTTATTGCCGTGCGTATTTTTTAAACTTACGGTAATTTGTTTTCAAAAAGTGTGTAACGTGAAATGGTCATAAAATTAGATAACATTGGACAGTGATTGTCTGGTAAGCGAAATAAACGAATAAAACAATCTATTGTTATAATTATTTGTTTTCAAAAGGCTTGTCGGGCTACTTATAAATGCTTAGGATTTACAATTTGCGCGAGAAGCTTTCTGAAAACAGCGATGAAAGCTTATTTTATTCGATATTTTTAGTGTTTCTCATGATACATTGGCTATGGTTTCAAATGCAAGTAAGTTTTCGAAAATTAGAAAGAAAAGAAAATTTTGAGAAAATTCGTTTATTTGGTACACACAGTTTAGGTAGACAGTAACAATAGAGATATAGAAAATAATTAAAAACTAACGAAAACCAATAACAAAAAAACTTTAATAATCATAATAATCATAATCATAAAATCTTTATTTTTCTCGACATCATGAATTGCAGGCGCTGGTTAACATTTTTACAATATTAGATAGAGAAAGGTGTCTGATGTAGGAAGATCCTGTGGTATAGATCACCTCTCCGGCTTAGATTTAACATTTTTATAATGCACAAAATAAAGTCAAGAATTGAATTTAAAATCAAATCAAAATCAAAAAGATAAAACATTTACACATAGATAAAATTATGTATTGACATAAAAACAGAAGATTACCGAAATACTACCTATGTTATTACATTGTAATAGTTCAAAACTTGAACTTCAGTAAAAAAATATGTAGAAACAAAAGAAATATGTAGATAAATTATGCTTGCAGGCATAATACAAAAAAAAAATGGATTATACAAAAAGAAAAAAATTAGAACAAGAGGATGAATATAATCAATTTTTAATTTTCATTACATTACTATGCGAATGTGAAGAATGTTCTCGTAGTTCCATATTTCTTTTGAATCTTGGATCAATCAATTCTGGAAGGAGGCAGTTCTGGTAAAATCGAATTAAATGTGTTTCCATATTCTCCTTCCAGAATTGATTGTCTTTGTCTATAAATTCATATTTAATTTTTCCAGGGCCCGTCCAAATAGCAAAAACACAAGTCTTTGCCCCTGTAATTCTTAGCTGGCCTTGAATTTGGAAATACCATTTATGTTTTGTGTTTACAACGAATTGTTTCGAATTCAAATTGTATTTCCAAAAGTCATTTTTTTTTTGTATAATGGCTTCTTCTGGTTCCATTTCATATGCCGACAACAGTACTTAAATTACATCTAAACATGGAACTATGGTTTCCAATATCTTGAATCTGTTTCATAAAATAACCTATTTCTATGACCCTTCTTCCTGATAACTGGAACGGTTCAGTTTCCTCATTGTTCGTGATCTAAAACTAATACAGAAAAAAAATTACTTGTTGTTTTCAGTGCAGTATTTTTGCACTGAAAACAACAAGTAAATTTTTATTTGGTAACGGTAATTAAATAAACAAATCATTACAATAATTTTAAATGCAATAAAACTTACGTAAGACACTTCCAAATTGATGTCATCAGTAGTACTACAACTCGCTTGGTCATATCTTTCCGAATACACTTCAGGTGTATCAGTCGCAATACTCGTATCACGACTAACTTCTTCTTTTTGTCTGTAAAAAGGATCCTATGGTAATAAATCATAACAATTACTAATAATTATACATGTATTTTTAATAATCTTAGAAGTAATAACCGTCTTCCCTTTTCTAAGTTACGTCTACTGGCCTGAAGTTTCTTACGGGAGCATTTCCCAAACGTCTTAGGCTTTGGCATCTAAAACAACAATTAAGTTATAACAGGTATATTAAGCTTTATACGTTCTTATCGGCTAGCTCTATTCGTTTATTATTTTAAATTTGTAAAAAATATAAAAGATATGTAAATAACAATGAATAAACGAAATACTTATAACACAGGTCAAGCAAACATAACAAGTTATAAAAATAAAAAAAGGAATACCAATATTATTATTATAAGTACTATCTTATTCATTACAACATTTTATTAATTTATATTTCAAAATATATTTAAAAAAAAAACCGTGCCGTGTCAAGAAGTACTGCTTTCTGAATCAAGAAAAAAAATTTCGTCGGCATCGGTGCCATCTTGGATTTTCATTTTGACCTCATTTTCATTATCACCAACCCCAAAAACCACGAAAACGACACCCATGAAGAAAAATATATTGATCACAAACGGCATACGGCATTTCGTTACGTGAAGCGTGGCGATTTCTACTAATTCACTCTCCCCGCAAGCCGCGAAACATAATTAACTGCTAAATAAGTCATTTGAAACACAAAAACACCTATCATATAAGTTTTAAAAACTTTGTTCTGAGGTACCGAAATTTCTAAGAAAGACACCTGCAATCATAAACAGCCGGCTTGTTTTTGTTATCCTTACTTGCCTAAAACACGTGTGCCATTACACTCGGATTACATTATTGTCTGTTATCGTATTTAGAACAATGTAATTAGGAGCCTATTAATACCAAAATTATTCAGATTAACAGATAAATAATAATAGTTTTATCAAAAGTTGAAAAATCTCAACGTAACTAACATAACTAGCCTAAACTCGGCACACCTAGCGCTGTTTGTTTATTAGTTCGTATAGCAGTTTTCTAAAAAATAAAAATAAGTACACATTCAGGTCATCACTCCATCAAGTCCGAAATGAAATGTGAATTTATAATCCCTATTTACTTCCAAGCAAAAACATAAGAAACTGTTAAAAAAAACTTACCTTGTTGTCCGTAGCCCGTATAAAATACGTAAAGTATCAAGTTTGGTGTGTCAAATATTTTGTATTCATACAGCGATCTTTTTCAACACGAGCTCCTGGTTACAAGCGACACAGTGTCCACTCACGACGGCGGCCGAGCGCAGACTAATGATTCTTTACAGATTTTTTGTGCATTAAGTCAAGCAAAATAACCCTTAACTCAAGTCCTTAAGATTCACCAGATTAAGCAAAATTTGTTGAAAATATAGATGCGATTTTATTTTTTTTCTGAGTTAAATTGTAATATTTTAATAGTTTTTTTTAACACCTTTTTGAGTTGAATATATAAGCTTACATAAAATATTTTTAAATATATCAATTTATATTGTTAAATAGAAGAAAAGTGATCCTAAACTCAACACGACATCTTCATTTTTGTGTGGAGAGGCAATGGAAAATATTTTTTACAATATTATTAACCAGTATTTTCGAATAAAAATCTAGCAATGTTTGAAGATAAAGGAGTAATCTATCTGTTGTAATAATTTGTTACATTTGGTTTTGTTTCATTTTGCCGCAAAAGCTTCCGAAAAACTGCTTATTTTTTTAAATTTTAGTCAGTTTTGCAAACGCGTCCTTAAGAACACACGCTCTGACAGCACGAACTAGTTGGTGGGCGGGGTTAAAATGCATGCTATCTCATCCGACATCACGAGCGAAAGGGATAGACGCTGTGATGAGCAGTAAGGAGCTAGTGTTCGTACACATACGCATTCCTGACGCTGAGTCACGCATACACGCGCAACTTCATTGAATAGTGGATGACCGCGGGCGGCGGCGTGTGATTGTGTGCTGTCGGTGGCGCGTAGGCGATTCATGTTTGAAAGACGACATGAACTCAAACAAATAGATGTTAGAACTTAGGATTATCACTGTGTGAAATGTAATAATATGTACCCAATTTACCTGGTTGTTATTATGAATGGTCAAGCTCCTACATAATACTTACCTGCGACTTTTCCCACGTGACAATGAGTTCTCTTGCTACAGTGTGAACATTATATATGTTGAATAATGTAGGTAGTTATTGTTATTATCATAAAATAATTTCATTGATTAGATTTTTTATTTGATGTGACTGTGAGGCTTGTTGTTGGTTCATCAAATAAAAAATCTGTTATTTTGTAAAGTGTTTATTGGCTGTTTATTTACAATAGCGGTCAATAGGCTTGTATCCTAAAAAAATCTAATTAGTCCCTCAGTTAGATTATAAAAAAATATTTGACCCGTATTTTTTCTTTTGTTACATAAACCAAAAATGACGAAGATACGACGCTTTTAAAATTCGCAATCGCGTTGTGACGTCACGAGCCCCCACTCCCGAGTTTTGATGCGTTTTATCTTTGTCAGTACTCAGTGATTTACAAAAACAAAAAATACGTGTCCATTATTTTCCAATACTCTAACTGACGGACTAATTAGTTTTGCAATTTATTGATGGTGGAAACTAGCCTATAGTACAATAAGCGTTTACAATAATCTCTTAGTATACATTTATCAACAATAGGCATTGTGTAACCACAGAGACTATACGAAAGACTCGCCACAATATTTGCTTCACGTAGGTTCTTGGCGACATTTATTTATTTAAACTTTTGCCTTGGACATTTTCTACATTTGCAGTACGTATTGATATATCCGCAGAGCACCTAAAAAAAGAAAGGTAGGTATATGTACGATAGCAAACTCCGACAACTTACAAAATAACTTGCTAATAGAGATTATAAACTCGATGTAAAAGTTGTAGGTATCTATATCTAAAACTTGAGAGATTATAAATTGTGATCGGTAAAAAGATATGTTTTTTATTATAATACTAGCTGACCCACGCAACTTCGCCTGCGTCCCATAAAAGAGATTTGATTGATTTAGTTTTTAGTTTTAGTGGTTCATATGTTACACTTACCCTTTCACAACGTTTTTGTTATGAACGTGTAAGCAAAAGACAGACATGAGATTTCAACAATCCGAGTACATTTGCTATCATTTATTGAGGAGTTTCGTTGCCTATCTCTGAAGTTCTTCATCACATCTGTACCAAATTGAAACGAGATCACTCCGAGAAAGTACTCTTCCTAAAACTACCCAAATCGTTTCTTGTGTGCCTATAAAATTTGAAGAGTTCCCTCTATTTTCTCCCCCCTCCAGGATCCCATCATCAGTATCCTGACTTGATGATTATGGAACCACGTAGGAAGGATATATCCTTTCAAACAAAAAAAAATCGGTCCAGTCATCTTTGAGTAATCGCAGAACATGGAATTGAGAACTTCCTCCTTTGAAGTCGGTTAATAACGATTATGGTAGGTTACTCAAATATCCGGGTAGCCTATAAAAGATTTGGTCGAGTATCGTAAATTTGCTGCTAAGAATTGAACAGTTCCGTTACTTTGTCATGTATGCCAATAATCAGAATCAGAACCAAACCAACACTCATCAAACTACCCTTCAAGAGTGTTTGGTTAGGTCACCCTTTCCAATAAAATAAAATAAAACAGTACATGTTACGGTAATAGGCTTATCCCTAATAAATGGAATACACACCTAACTGTCGCAATCTTAGAGTATTGTCCCCCCTCAGAGCATACAGGCGTGATGTTCTGTCATGATGTTGGATAAACAATAAACATCCATCAATTGCAGTAATCACTGCAGATTTGCCTATCTCCACCACACGGAAAGCATCAGCATTCAAATAAAAAAACCGGCCAAGAGCGTGTCGGGCCACACTCAGTGTAGGGTTCCGTAGTTTCCCGTCCGTCACAATAAAGTGTTCCCACTTATGAGTTTCGAAATTATTTTGTACAACTTTTTGCCTTTTTTGTTCAAAAACTGTTGTTTCCATATAAAGTTCTACTTTTCCGAATTTTTTCATATTTTCTAAACTTATGGTTCAAAAGTTAGAGGGGACACATTGTTTTTTACTTTTGGAGCGATTATTTCCGAAATTATTGACATTATTAAAAAAATCATTTTTTCCAATTTTTATTTTACCTTTTTGTCGGCGTGATTGATACACATATGTTATCAAATTTCAGCTTTCTAGTGCTACGGGCACAGAGATGAAGCGAGGACGGACGGACAGACAGACATGGCGAAACTATAAGGGTTCCGAGTTGACTACGGAACCCTAAAAAAAATTCATCAAAATCGGTTCACGCAGTCGATGTTTGTGTGATCTGTTTTTGTTACCTGAACCTCCTCTCTCCTCCACCTCTGAGGTAACAAACACAAAAGGAATAAATATTCCCCGTGTTTGCAACAATTTTCATTTATGTTCCGCTCCTTTTGGTTGTAGCGTGATGTTATATAGCTTATAACCTTCCTCGATAAATGGACTATACAACACAAAAAGATTTTTTCAATTTCAAACAGTTCCTGAGATTTGCGCGTTCAAACAAACAAACTCTTCAGCTTTATAATATTACTAGCTTATGCCCGCAACTTCGTTCGCGTGATGTTTTGATATCGCAACGCATCGCCTCCGCAACAGAAGCTTCTCGCTTGCAACATTTAATTTTGCTGCTCCGCTCCTATTTGTCATAGCGTGATGTTATATAGCCTATAAATAGCCTTCCTCAATAAATGGACTATCTAACGCAAAAAAATATTTTCAATTCGAGACGGTTGTTCCTGAGATTAGCGCGTTCAACCAAACAAACAAACTCTTCTGCTTTATGATATTAGTATTGATCGTCACGAGTAAACGTCACGTCTGAAATTAAAAATTGGTATTGACCAGATCTGTGGTAGTTAGTGTTATCATTTTTCTTGCTAAAAGGTTTACCATCGAGGTCGTCTATTATAAATAAATGAATAAATATCGCTGGACATTACACACAGTGCCATCTAGTGCCACGCTAAGCAACAAGGCTTGTGTTGTGGACACCAGATAGTTGATATACTACATAGATACTTTTTGTTTGTAAATACTCTAAGAACGTAAGTAAGGCAGTCTCACTACCGCTACGCCATTCGTGTCTTCGTATAATTAGGTATACACGAAAAAGAACTTCAGAAAAAGTCATTTTTGCAGGAATATTTTCTTTATTTGCATTTAAAAATCTCCCTTTTACTCTGCACCTCTTTTTGCGAGCGACACTTGGCCGTAGTCTGGTCTTTCTGCCCATACGTTTATCCTTATTTGCCTCTGTAACACAAAAGATTAGTCTGTATGGTTGTTTCTATCTATGTACCTAGTTCATATTATTCTGTAAGAAATCAAATCTATCTAAAATGTACTATAATGCCATAGCAAAACTACTAACTACTATTTAATTTAGTAGTAATACTAACTTACCTAAATGCCTCTAGGTAAGTATTACAAAATACTACTTCATATCACAAAGAAACTAGTAACTTCGGCCGGGCCGAGCTTGTGAAAGTCGGGAGCGAGTCTATCGCAAATATTACCACAACATTTTTTTTCGTTCATAATAGAAAATGCCGATTTAGAAATGATCAATTACTAAAATGGCCGCTTTAGTAGAATCGTAAATGAATCACGTAAAAAAAAAATATTCTTAAAATGGTCTTTGTAACCATTACCATAAAGTCCATTTTAAGAATTTTTAATTTTCGTGATTCATTTTATTGAACAAAATTTAAAATTCTTAAAATGGACTTTATTGCAATGGCTACAAAGACCATTTTAAGAATTTAATTTTTTTAACGTGATTCATTTACGATTCTGCTAAAGCAGCCATTTTAGACCCTTTTTAGAACCACCCCCATTTTAGACCCCATTTTAGAACCACTGCCTATTGCGTTCTATAAAACAAAGTCTCCGTCGCATCTGTCTTTCTGTCTGTCTGTCTGTCCGTGACTAACTCAAAAACTGCGGCACGGATTTTCATGCGGTTTTCAACAATAGTCAGAGTGATTCACGAGGAAGGTGTTTACACACACATGCTAACCCTTGTTAGATTTAACAAAATTATGTTATAAAGACTCATAAAAAGCGTGAAAAAAGTCCATCATCATCATCAGCCTATTATAATGTTCCCACTGCTGGGACACGGCCTCCTCTCAATGAGGAGCAATCAGTGCGGATTGATAGATGTCACATGTCTTCGATTTTTTTATTCTTGGACATGCCGGTTTCCTCACGATGCTTTCCTTCACCGTTTTGAGAGCATTGGTGATGAAATAAATTACATAAAGTAATGCGCCTGTCTGGGTTTGAACCCACGACTTACTGTTCGTAAGTCAGGGCCGCCACCACTGGGCCACCGCTGCTCCGAAAAAAGTCCGTAATAACATAATAAGTATGTTTATCTCCTGTGGTAAACTCTAAGTAACCATAATTAATTTAAAAATGTGACCTAATTTGCCAAGCCGTTTTCCCCTATTCAGTATTAATTCTTATCCAAATAAGTATGTTCATTATCTTGATAATTCAATTTAGATTAAAATTGTCTTTTACAGCATATCATTTGGATGAATAGTTCAGAAGTTATCACAGAATTTAAATTATTCGAGACTGAAAATATCATTCTCAGCGAAACAGTTGGTCACTATAATATGTATAATTTTCATAATGTTATTGCGTAAAAAGTAAGAAGTAAGTTATACTACCTGCTTTAAATTTTATCAAAACATGCTTCAACAAACTTTTGTCCTACACAAAAGTGTTAACGCACATTTTATTATACCTAAACAAACCCAGCAGCCGGTACTTTATAATTCTAAAATGCGCGTGAAACGTCATGAATTTTACAAAGTAAAATAAAACATTCCACTTACCCAATCAATTCTTGAATTGCTGAAGATCAATTCACTGACGCAACAAGTCCAAATTCAAACGCCGCCCGTAAATCAATATCAAATCGAAAATAAAAATTAGGGACAAATTCTAAATTCAACACGAACTATCAAAAAAGAAATATCGGAATCCATAGTTCAAGCCATACTCGTACAGACCTACGATAGCAAACAATACCAGTTTCATGCACAGCACGCGCAGGCGTCGAAACCAAGCATGTGTGCACCTACACACTACGCACACACACGTGCTGCGTGCCTCCCGTCTTCCCCACTGACCGGGGAGGCAACTTGCAGCGAAATGCAATGAGATTAACAACTAAAACGGGCGCGCGAAATTTTCTATGCAGACCTTTGGTAGTCTAGATATTATGAAAAATCTATGAAATATATCAATTCAAACTAAAGTTATTTGAAATTTTGAATAACTAATCTATGACTGTATGGTTTTGCTTTTTTCATTTTCATACTATATACGTTACTTATTTAAGCCCAAAGATGAGCTAAAATTAGTGTTAAAATGTGAAAGTTTCGACGCTCATAACTTCCAAACCAATACGTTTTTTTCCAATTCTGCTTCCATACAAGCATAGATAATAACAAGACCAGTTGATACAGCTTTTCATTTTGAACCTACACCGTCAAACAGAGGAGTAATCACCAGATTACGTTTGTATGGAAGAATGACCGGCGTGTTTGTCCTTAACAGTTGAGTATTAGAAACAGGATCGATTGGCATCAAAAAAGGTTTTGTGTAAAATAGCAATTTTCTTGCTAACTGTACTTTTTTTAAATCTGTGAATGGGGATCAAAATTTCACGAAAAATTACGGATGGTTTCCTAAGACCATTTTCATGTAGCTGCAACGGTTTCAGCTGTTCGCGGGGGGCGCTAAATGCCTTGCGTGTCCAATATAATAATGTTTTCAGGATGATGTTGAAACTCCCTCGTTTCTGTAGTGCCTCGGGGATGTTTGCCCAATCGCGTACAGATGGTTTCCATGCCATCATCAGGAAAAAGGTGGCATCGCTTGTGAGGAGGATTCGGGGGAGTAGCAATAGCATCCTGAAAGTCGTGGCTGGGGACCCGAGAGCTCCTGTACTGAGGCATCTCATGCGGAATCATTGTCCGCATGAAATGCCTCGTAAGTACATGAATCAATAACCTACCTGCTGTACTTCTCTTCTTTAATTTTTTACTAATCCTAGTGTATAAGTCTATTTATTGTGTTTACTAACAAAAATGGTGCCTGTGTTGTTCCGAATAAAACAAATTTATTATTATTTTATTATTATTAAGGTTTATCATTATTGGCATCAAAAAAATTGTTTTATGTAAAACGGCAATTTCCTTGCTAACTGCACTTTATTTTTTAATTAAATCTGTGAATGGGGATCAACATTTAGCGAAAAAATTATGGATTGTTTCTAAGACCTTTTTCGTGTAGCTGCAGTTCCCCTTACTGCCCCGTTTACCGTTTCCACCCTGTATTACCAACTACTTATACCGAGGAAAGCCGATTTTCTTGAGTTCCCCTATTTTGGGCGTATTCACTTCAAAAATCAAATTTCAAGAAAATTGAGAAATTATATTTACCTGTATTAGATTTGAAGTATTTACCGCAACTTTTAAAGGTTTATACTTCATTGGATTTTGTTCTATAGGTGTATGAAGTTTATTAATTTTTAACACAAAACCCTCTTTTTTACGTCTCTGGATGAAATTTTTTAAAAATGCTGAAACAGGTATTTCTATATTTTTAATAATAAGTATTTACTCTGAGTTTCATGATTCTAGCACAATCTAAAAAATTTTTTCATA
Source organism: Xestia ashworthii (assembly GCA_950022955.1). Lineage (NCBI taxonomy): Eukaryota > Metazoa > Arthropoda > Insecta > Lepidoptera > Noctuidae > Xestia > Xestia ashworthii. Next base: position 1,725,807 of record OX465566.1, on the reverse strand, counting down.
CAAACTTTACCCCCCCTTTTCACCCCCTTTTTCCAAAATTTTCCATAATTTCTATAGCCTAAATGTTATTCTGAGTTTATTTAAATAGATTAGTGAAGTTTTCATCAAAATCCGTCCAGCAGTTTTTACGTGATGCGCGTTCAAACAAACAAACAAAAATTTAAAAAATGGTTTTAATCAGTTTTAATATGTTCAGTTACTTATTTTAAGTCACCCTGGGCGATTTTTGTTTTTTATCTTCAATGTATAGATTTTTTGGTCTCAACGATTTTATTATATGTATAGATACTATGGTGTGTATTTATGACGGAAAAAACAAGTGCCTTTCAGCTTCGTTAATGGTGTTTCTAAACCCATTTATTGATCGGGATTGCCCCATCTATGGTTACTGGAAAATCGTCTGGGATCCCCCGGCCTAGACGATTTTCCAGTAACCATAGATGTTTAGCATGAAAACAGGATTGCTGCGGGTCTAAAATGGCCGCTTTAGCAGAACACAATATGAATCACGTTAAAAAAATTAAATTCTAAAAATGCACTATATTGTCATTACCATAAAGTCCATTCTAAGAATATTAAATTTTTAACGTGATTCATAATATGTTCTGCAAAAGTAGCCATTTCAGACCCCCTGAGTTTGGGTAAGGCGTGTGATGGGAGCACGCCAAAACTACAATTGACAAGTTTTTTGGCCTGTTATTTTGCCCTACCAAATCTGAAATTCTCTCACCACGCTGGACCAACCTTTTTTTTTTTTATGGATGGGAAATCATCAAATGACTTCTCCCACTCTGGGCGGAGCGGGAGGGAGTGTCAGACTTTTACTAACTAAAACCCATCCATGTTCCTTCCTCGCCCTTTATGTTCCGGGGCCGCGGTATCTCTTTCGAACAGGCCCGCAACCCCGGCAGGCTTCGGCCCTTGCGGGCCCCTCCCCTGATGCTGACATCTCTTTGAGGCGCGCGTGGAACACGAACGCGCCGTCGACACGGCCTGTCGTCACTAGACGGACGGACGGCTAGCTAGCCCATAGCTAGCCGTCCACAGGCCCGCATCTACGGTGGCCGGTAGCCACCACGTGGCCCCCGACGCCCGGTACGTCTCCCGCGGCGGCCGGGAAGGGAGGCTCTCTCCCTCTCTCGTTCCGCCACCTCCTTCGCTAGCATGACTGCTTCGCAGAAGGAGGTGACGGCTTCCCATTCCGTCTCGCTCCGGACCATGGATTGAACCAGGGCGCGAGAGGTCGCCGCCGCCGATCGCCGCTACGAGGACACGGCGGTGCTCCGCCCACGCAGGGCAGACTTCCACCGTGTGCTCCACCGTGTCCTCCGGTCAATCCTCGCAGTGGAGACACCCGGGCGTTTCCTCCCGCCCGATTCCGTGCAGGTACCTCCTGAAACATCCGTGTCCGGTGAGGACCTGCGTCAGGCGGAAGGTGAGGACGCCGTGACGCCTCTCTAGCCACTCCTCAAAGAGGGGACTTACCGCCACTATCGTGGCGTGCCCTACGCTGGACCAACCTCAACTATATAATTTGCGTACTCGTAACCATATTGTTGATACTTCTTCTTGGACTAGTCGGGCAGGTATTAAGTGAACACCAACTCCATATAGTTTTTATTTTTTTATTACGGTCATTGCGTTCTTGAGGTTATCAAGCAAATATTGATTTTCAAACTTATCAAGCATTGGAATACAAATATTCGTAAAATCTTCTTTGGTATGTGTTAGAAAAGAGTGTACGGTGTACCCACTGGTAAGTCAAGGTCTACATGTTGTATCGAGACCCGGTGGGCGGCGGCGGCTACGGTTATGCTTATATAGTCCCTTATCGATACGTAACTACGCACGGAAGCAAAATTACAAAATGGCGTCGGAATCGCGGCGCAATCACCCGAACCTCGACTACTCCGCAGGCGCCGCGTCTCCTTGAGGTCTAGGATCATGTGCTGAATAGTCTCTACTTCAAAGTAAACGCACTGGCAGTTTTATTCCTAAAGAAAAGCTAGAAGCGACACGTTCCGCCTTGCCTTGTCATTATTGTGTGTGCGATAGGTTTTTAGTCAGATCAAGGCATAGGGTGCCCACAACACGCATGTTACGTGCGGCTGACTGGTTCCCATAAAACTCGCCACGATTTTTGTGGAATGCGTGACGGTCGACAGAGGACAATAGAAGAAAAAGTCCTGTACCGCACACCACAAGTAATATCGGACATTGGCAGGAAGATGATGAAGTACAACTCCGCACGTGGTTCGATACCCTTATTGTAAGAAACCCGTTGACTTTCCTTAGAGTACCTACGGACTACCTACTAAAAATCTAAGTGTGGTGATAAAAAATAAATAAACAGGACATCAACGATTTCGATCTAATTGACTCTTAAAGATTATTTTTTTTTAGAAAGCGTTCTATATCAGCTATTTCACTCAATACTGTTTCTATTTCTTTATATATATTGGGCAGTTCCTTCGATTTCACATTTTCATCTCCATATCTACTACTCTTTTTACAACTCTTTCCTGAACATCGCAGTTGGACTGCATCATATCTATTATAATCTATTCTATTTCTGCCACATCTTTGACCAATACAAAGCAGATTATTTGCATTATCTCTGTAATACTCTTTTCTATTTTTGCCACATCTATCTCCGGTACATCGCAGATTATTGGATTCATCTTTGTTATAATTTTCTCTGTACCTACCACATCTGTTTCCTGTGCATAGCAGATTATTGGCATCATCCCCGTTATAATCCCCTTTGAGTCTGCCACATCTGTTTCCTATACATAATATCCGATTATTCATATCATCACCGTTATAATCTGCTCCGTTTCTACCACATCTGTTTCCTGTGCATAGCAGATTATTGGAATCATCCTTTTTATTGTCCCCTCTGACTCTGCCACATCTGTTTCCTACACATAATATTCGATTATTCGTATCACCTCTGTTATAATCTGCTCCGTTTCTACCACATCTGTTTCCTGTGCATAGCAGATTATTGGAATCATCCTTTTTATAGTCCTCTCTGACTCTGCCACATCTGTTTCCTATACATAATATCTGATCATTCATATCATCTCTGTTATAATCTGCTCCGTTTCTACCACATCTGTTTCCTATGCATAGCAGATTATTGTAATTATCCTTGTTATAATCGTCTCTGTCTCTGCCACATCTATTTCCTATACATAGCCGATTATTCGTATCATCTCTGTTATAATCATCTCTGTTTCTACCACATCTGTTTCCTGTGCATAGTAGGTTGTTTCTTTCTTCTCTGCTTCTGCCACTCCAAGACACATCATTGTTTAAAATACGCAGATCATCTCTCTCATTTCTGTAACGATTATCATTTAAACTGCATCTATTTCCAATGCACCTTAAATAATCCCTCACGCTTCTGTTAGAATCTCTATTGCTTCTATATCTCCCACATCTGTTACCTTCACAGCGCGGTTCACTGTCATAAGAGCCAATATTATAATATAAATTCTTCATAAGTTCATTGCGTGATTTTGGTAATTCATCGACATTCACATATTCGTTATAACCGTTTCTTATCATATCTCTTAAGAAACTTGTATTACGACAATTTGCACTATTACTACATTTCTCATACCTGGATAATGCAGAATATAAAACATTGTTTAAGTCAGATCGTATTACACCAACAGGCTTACCATCCAATTGTTGATTGAGACTATCGACATCGCCTAGAGTTAGATAGTTGTCCTGTTTTCCAAGATTCTCACGAGATGCCTTATACGCTTGTGCATCATCACCGTGACGAGAAATGTGAATTGAATCTTCATGATGAGTCTTGGGTCCATCTTCGTGGTGACTAAGGTCTATGTCGTAGGTACCTTGGTGATTTAATAGACCTTTCAACAAATTGATATTTAGTGAGCCATCTACCTTGTCAGCTGGCTTTCCATTTATCAGAGCTACAAATACAAAAAGCAAAAAGTATGCGATATCAAGAGCCATTGCTTACGGTTAGATTGCTACCATGCTGTGTTCGACTCAGATGATTGTAACCGTAAGATGATGATGTTTAGGTTATGGGGAGGGTATAATTGATTGGAAAACTAGTTATATAGATAAAACAATCAAGGTGTAATCCAGCGTGTTATTGGCAATATTTGATACCCCGTCTGTGATGAGCTCGATACAGTTGATTAGGTAATAGTAATTCATCTCCGATAAGAATCCATTACTGACTTGATAATATATTTTCTGACTGACGTTGGTTTATTTGTACCAATTTTTTTACCTAGCACTGTTAACCAAACGTGGTTAAAAAAAATCACTAGAACTTGCAAAAAAATTGATATAAAAAGCGACGAATGCCAACACTAACATCAAAATTAATTATCTGCGACTTAAGGCCATAATTATAATAGAAAACCAGCAGTAGCCCAAACAGACACAACTTATGAATTGGGACACTTTTTCACTTGTTTTGCACGTTTTTTGTTTAGTTGTCGAAATGGGCAAGTTACGAGATGGGACGTAGCCGACGAGGAGCCTCCTGTTCTATGGAGTAATGAGGAACTTTACACCCTCTTCTTCATGCTCCTAAATCATCGATAAGGGATATAATCGTATTGACAGCTTCTGATTGCGGCTTAGATGGATACATTTACGAAACATAAAAAATATATTTTGGGTAATTTCACACAAACATTTGCTCCTACCGGGATTCGAGCCCAGGACCCTAAGAACGTATGGCCGTCAGACTTTTACTGACTAAAACCCATTCATGTTCCTTCCTCGTCCTTTATGTTCCGGGGCCACGGTTTCTCTTTCGAACAGTCCTGTTTTTTTTTCCTGATCCCTTAGAGAATCACTTTGTAGTCCGTCTGTTAGTGTGTCCATCTGTCAAGCCCCTTTTCCTCAGAAACGTGTGGAGGTATCAAAATTAAATTAATATCAAATACTCAGGTCTACTCGTCGTCTCTAGGCTACCAGGGTGACCACTCAGCTGTTATGTGTCAAAGATGGACACATGACAGCTTAACGTGCTTTCCGAGGCACGGAGGAAACTCCGTCTGTGGCCAAAAAGTCTGACAACCATACTTACCACGTGGTATCGTATTATCCAGTATTGACTGGGTTGTGGAGGTCAGATAGGCAGTCGCTCCATGTAAAATACTGGTATTCAATTGCATCCGGTTAGACTGGAAGCCACCCCAAAATAGTTGGAAAAAGGTAGGGAGATGACGATGATGATGAGTCATCTATCGTCAATTCTTAAGAAAATATTTAAGTTAACAGAAATAAGATTTATTTATTTATTTATTTATTCAATAACACAATCATACATTTTGTTATAACAGGTAAAACCCAAGCTAACAAAAGTAGTCATTATAGCAAATTGTCCAGCCCCAACTACCGGGTCTGTGTAGAAGCACCATTTATACAGAAGATAACATGCTTAGTGACACCCTCTGGAATTCCGCCAAAGAGCAAGAAAAAATATCCAAATGCCGAGAGACATCATTAAGTATTCTAACTGCCCGAATCACTGGTGCAAACTTTAATAAGTTTGTACAGGTTGCCGGAACTTTAAAAAGCACCTCCCTTGGTCCCAACCGTAGCCTCCTGTTTGGAACGAGCAATCCCAACGATTCCAATATTTGTGGATTATTCAGCATACCACGAAAAACCATAAAAACATATTTTATAAGGGCGAGGTTTTGCCTAACTTCCAACTTATAGTACCCAACCATCCCAATAACAAAGAGAATTGGATACATAAGCGGGTAGAAAGGGTATGCTTTTTTGCACACCTGCACTATATGAGCACGAAACGAAAGATCCCCAGCGAAAGTAACTCCGAGATCTCGCACTGACCCTCCCCGCGGTATGACGTGACCGCCCATGCAATAATCATGACGTCGGGGTACCACGGCCCGCGTGAATGACATAACGTTACACTTCGTCACATTGAAGTGTAGTTTATTCTCTTCATTCCACGCTACCACTCAATCGATGTCTCGCTGGAGCATCCTGCAGTGCGACTCGTCTGCAATCCGCAAGAATAACTTGAGATCGTCCGCAAACAACAGACAGCTAGCGTTTTTAATGACTTCTGGAAGATCATTAATCATAATAATGAATTCTAACGGCCCTAAATTTGTCCCCTGACTGACCCCCGTAAGGGTGAAATACGAGTCCGAAGTCCTACCTCCGTATTCTACCATTTGTTTGCGGTTGCGCAAGTAGCTAGCAAAGAACTCTAGGAGGGCTGGGGTAAAACCGAACCTCGCAAATTTGCTTAAAAGTATTGCCTTCCTGAAGTCAAAGTACGCAACGTCCACTTGGGCACCAGTCTCCGAGTCCAGCACTGTGGTGGGCTGATTTAAAAAACACATTAAATTTGAATTCGTGCTACGGCCCACACGAAAACCATGCTGCGCGTCGTTGAGCTGTGAGGCTACTTGTGAGTGGATAGTTGAACACAACGCGGACTCGAAGACTTTAGCAAAAGCTGCAACTGGTCTATATCCGCTAACATCCGAGCTTGGAGTACCCTTAGGTACCGGAGTAACCCTAGTCAATTTCCAGCCTTCCGGATACGAGCATTCTCGTAAAAAACAGTTGAATACATGCATGAGCGGCCGGGCCAGTACTTTTCTACAATCCCTAACGACGAAGGGTGGCACCCCGTCTGGCCCGACCGAGCGCTTGGGCTTGAGACGCGCGAGCGCGGCACTCACCTCACCGAGAGACAGCTGTCCCACATGGACGCGTGCGCCGCGCTCGGGCGCCGCCTGCCCAGCGGCAGTCGCACCCAGCCGCGGTGCCACCGCCCCATAAACCGAATGAAAGTAGTCAGCGAACGCTTGAGCACACTCATGCTCTGGCAATGGCTCACCATCCCTACTTATCTTTGGTCTACTGCGTTTCGAGCGCTTGCCTCCAATAAAACCCCAAAACGACCTGGGTTCCTTCACAAATTGTAGCTCCGTACGCCTCTGATAATCGCAGTATGCGGTACTGATTTTGTTTTTGATAACAGAACGATAGTGCGAAAATTTGTTATAGTCGCTGGCTGAACCAGTCTTTTCAAACGATTTGTGCCACCATGCCTTCTTCTTTATATGACCTATTATGTCAGCAGTGAACCACTCCGGGTAATTATAACGAAAGAGCTTCAAGGGGGATACCCCTTGAAGCTCTTTCTTGGAGTGCTATCATCCAAAATCCTATAAAATATATCATAAAATATTCTATATGCTTCGTCGGCATTACTCGTTTCATACAGGGCACTCCAGTCTACCCCAGCAAGTCCCAAGTATAAAGAATGGAAGTCCGCCTGCCTATAATTCCATCGTGGCAGGGTCGAAGCCGGCGGCGGTACAGAGTTACCACGGCTCGAAGTCGCCCGCTCCCGACTTATACTTACTCGTAGCGGCGGATGCTGTGGGTCTATGCATGACAAACACTCCTCACGTTCCTCATTTACGACAATATCACCCTCGGGCAAAGAAGTTAGGACTACATCTAGCGTGCGATTGTTGCAATTAAGAATATTGTTACTTTGGCGAAACCCACAGAAAGTGACAAAATATTCATAATAACATTGTACCTCCTGGTTTGTTGAGTACATATTTAAATCATCTACTAAAACAACTTTGTCATACACATAACTGCTCTAGCGAATGAAACATAAACATATATTCCCTTTCAATAGTCTTAGGTGGAATATACGCAACACAACACAAAAACAAAAAGGTATCTTGACGGTATACCGTCGCACATACGATTTCGAACGGGTGGTGGTTCAAGCCTGTCTAAGGCAAGATTGGAGTCAATACTGACACCTAGATATTTCATGTGGTCAACTTTATCATAAATAGGGCAAGGACATGCAGTATCAACGTACGTGCTATGAGCATAAATGTTTTGGTTAGTAAGCGCATAAATGCTTTGGTGTGTCAGTATTTCTCATTGTAAATAGAATGTATTTTATTTTATGCGCATTTAGTGTTAGAAGAATATTCTGGAGCCATTTAGACACAATGTTGAAGCCATCCTGAGCATGGTCATAGGCCTCAGCTCTTGATTTAGCTGCAAACAACATAGCTGTATCATCCGCATAAGAACACATTATGACACCATTTTGGAGTGGCAGGCTGCACAGCCCATTAATTAATATAGATAAAAAATAATGTAGGACCTAAAATACTGCCTTGTGGAATTCCAAAACAAGTATGAGAAAGATCAGAACTTGTATTTGGACCAATTTTTACACATTGCTGTCGATCGCTAAGATAATCAGACAATAGTAAAAGCTGTGCTTCTCTTATTCCAAGTCTTATAAGGGTCTGCAAAAGAGTTGTGCAAGAAATAGTGTCAAAGGCTTTGGCAAGGTCTATAGGGATCCCATGTATGCATTCCACTTTCCAGGTTAGAAGGAATAATAAAGTACCTGCCAGTTTTACGGACCCTTTGGTGCGCGAGTCCAACTCGCATTTGGCCGGTTGTTAGGGTTACGTACCTGTAGGGGTTACCTCTGCACTTCACGGAATGTGTATTTCTGTTGCCACTATAACATCAAATAATAATAATTAAAATGGGGTCCCCTATTACGATGGAACGGTACCTTCTTGCGCAAGTACGACTCGCACTTGGCAGGTTTTTCTTAAATGTCCTGTTTAACACAAAAAATTGCGTTTATTCCAAACCTGACCCGAAAACCTAACCCAGGTTCGGAATAAACCAAAAATAGCTGTATTTTATTCTTTCCTTTTTATTTAAGAGGCCTGCGGAGCATGCGAATTTCATACAGACGTAATACCAAAATAATTTGTGAATCAAACATATACTTAAGGTAGTGTGTATTTATTTTGATTGGATTACAGAATATCGTCGGTGCGCCTGCCAAAACCGTTATGTGCATTTTTTTCTTTTTTTTTTCTTTACTATATGTTCTTGAAACCGAATTGCGCATCGATTACAAAAACAAATATGTATAAAATCGATTTGACAAAATCTAATTATGTGCACCTAATTTTCATTTCTGGCAATGATAAATTGGTTATGTGTTCACATCAGACGTTTTTAAATCACGTTTTTAACCATTGTTGGACATGTCAGAATTGAATTGCGAGTGATGAAAAATACAAGTTATTATTTTCACTTATATCTCAGTTCATACATAATATTTTTTGTCACCGTATGGTGCATTTTTAATTTATTAATAAGTCCATCAATCATTAAAAAAAACAGTTTATTGTCTCCCCTGAAAACTTGACTAAATACATATAGAGGTTTTGGCAAACGCAGCGACGATATATAGGTTCCCAAACACATATTTTGAATGTACACTGATTTAAACAAGAAAAATATTTTTTTTTATAAATTTTAAATTCACAAACACAGATATTCTATAATACAATCGAAATATATACACACTACCCTAAGAATATGTTTGATGTTTTTCATCAATATTATTTTGGTATTACGTTTATATGAAAAGCCCAAGGTTCTCTACAGTCGATCATATATTTACAGTGACACAAATCATCGAAAAGTATGAAGAATACGGGAAAAGGCTCTACATTGCCTTCGTTGATTATTCGAAAGCATTTGATTCAATAGGACACTTAGCTCTGTGGGAAGCCCTAGACCAACAGGGAGTGCCACAAAAGTACATAAATATTTTTAAGGAAATTTATAAAAGAGGTAAAGCCAAAGTAAAGCTAGAGAGACAAGGAAGACCTTTCGAAGTACAACGTGGTGTCCGACAAGGCGACCCAATATCACCGAACCTTTTTACCGCTCTCCTCGAGACCATTTTCCGAAACTTGGAATGGGACTCTGTGGGGATCAACATTAATGGAGTAACATTGAACCATTTAAGATTCGCAGATGATATCGTGCTAATCAGTGACAACCACACACATCTAGAATACATGATGCAATCTTTAGATAAGGAGAGTCGGAAATGCGGATTGACTATGAATCTGGACAAAACTCGAATAATGACCAATGGAGAGAACAAACCAGTAAAAATATTATCCACAGAAATAGAATACGTAGAAGATTACGTATATTTAGGACAAAAAATCACGTTCAAGGAGCAAACTGCAGGCGAAGTGGACCGTAGAATAAAACTAGCTTGGAAAAGATATTGGTCATTGAAGCACATTTTCAAATCCAAACTACCAATCAAACTAAAGAAGAAAGCTTTTGAAACCGTCGTGTCTCCCACACTTCTCTACGGTTGCCAGACCTGGGCACTAACAAAAGAAATTATCACCAAACTACAAGTCTTCCAGCGCGCCGTCGAACGAAGTATGCTGGGATTGAAACTGCGAGACAAAATTCGAAACTCTCAAATCAGAATTAAGACCAAATTGATAGACGTAGCAGACTTAGCCTGTAGGCTAAAATGGCGATGGGCGGGTCACGTGGCGCGCGCAGACGACGGACGTTGGAGCGAGCTAGTACTGCACTGGTGGCCGCGCGGCGAGACGCGCCGCGCTGCTTGAGCGATGATGTCATTAGGGTCGCGGGATCCACTTGGACCAGGATTGCCAAGAATAGGAAATTATGGAAATGCATGGAGGAGGCCTTTGCCTAACATTGGGTACCCCAAAACTGAAATCTAATCAAATTTATATCATTCTATTAAAATAATAAAAATAATAATACAAAAATAATAATATTAAAATAACTGCTATTTGACATACCTATATTTATAATTTATTGAATTCATTTTTATTAATCACGTTTTACCATTATTATTATTTAATATGTTGTATTTTGGGAAATAAACGGCTTTATTATTGTTATTATTTATATGAAAAACGCATGCTCCGCCGGCCGAGATGACAAAGGAAGTGTGCTATTCGAAAAATCGATAAATGGTCCTTTAGATTAATCGAATTAATATAAGCAAGTTGCATTATTTAGATTAGTAGGAACTCCTATCTTTTATCATTCTTTATACATATAGTATTACTACTAATTATCTACCAAATATCTGCATAAATGTTATTAAATTTGCACAGTTCAGTTGTATTTCGGTCGCAGTGTACGTTTTCTTGTTTTCATTTTGTATCGTAAGTACCTTTGCTTCTATTTGACATAGCCTTAGGTATTTAATTATAATCTACGTCTATCTTATTACGTATTTTTTTTCACCGTTTCAATGGCGCGGTCATGGCGTTTTAGTCATGCAGGTCTTGAAATATGAACCTAGGATTTTTTGTTTTATTTTTACTAGTTTTGACAAATTCAAATCTGGGTTTCACAAAAAACTTCAGAAGTCTGCGTTGCTTTTTCAGCGAGATGTCGGCGAAAATGTTTTTTTCACCGTTTCAATGGCGCGGCCATGGCGAATTAGTCTTACAGCTCCTAAAATATAAGCCCAGAATTTTTTCCTATAGTTTTACATTTTTTTTACAAATTCCATCTGTTACTTAGCAAAATTTCAGGTCTCTGCAATGCTTAGTTTTAAAGGGTTCACTAATGTTTTACCAAAAGTCCATTGACAAATTTTCATTTTACAACCAACGTTTCGTATGCTATTTATTTCGCAAACAACTTATTCCGCAAATGTTTTATTTTAAAAATATGCGTTTTACAAACATTTATTTGGCAAATACTTCTTTTATTAAATGCATCAGATGATATTTATTCATTTATAAATTTTTCATTTTTTACTTAGATACATTTGGATAAATCACGTTTCAACAATAGTACATTGTGATACAAGGGGCTAAAATGACCCATTATAGACGAGGTAAGTTTTACTACCGAGCTTTAGCGAGGCAATGCATGCAGCAAGCAAGCAGCAGGCATTCAGAAAGCATGCAGCAAGCGAGCAGCAAGCATGCAGCAAGGGAGCAGCAAGCATGCAGCAAGCATGCAGCTAGCATGCAGCAAGCATGCAGCAAGCATGCAGCAAGCATGCAGCATGCATGCAAGCAGCAAACATGCAGCATGCAACATGCAGCAGGCACGGTTTCTGTCACGGCTCCGGCGTTGCGGGGCTCCGGCGGTCACGCGGTACGCGGACTTAAATTACACTCTAGGGGTAGGGCAGAAAAGACTACGTGGAGTCGGTTTTGCAGCGATTCATTTCTGTCACAAAATTTGTGCTTATAAGAAACCAACTTAATTTATTTTCTTTTTTTTTTTGGATTGGCACAATCAATATGTGTAATGTCTTTATTTCAAACGTTGTTTTAGGAGATAAAACGAAAAAATAATGAATTGTTTGTCAAATAATACGTTATTAAATAAAAGTTTATCGGATAATTATTTTGCGAAGTGAATTATTTGTTAAACTTGTAGTTGTATAATGATGGAATGACAAATAATGTGTTTTCTAATCGTTGCTTGTCAAGTAAAAGTTTGTGAATTAATGTTTGGTGATCTGACTGGTCACCATTTTAAAGATCTCCGTGACCGGTTCGGAGAGTTTCAATGGCGTGGCCACGTTCAAAACCTTATAAGCCCGTTGTGCTTTTAACCATAGTTTTGACAAATTTATGGTTTTGGGAGTCTACTTTTACAATGTTTTCCAAAATCACGGCATAATTTAAAAAAAAAAACGTCATTGCCGCGCCATCGAAACGGAAACATTTTTTACTAGGCCTACAGTTGCGGAGATACTGGAGGTCAAAGTTTCCACTTTGCCACGCTTATATTTTATTTTTGCGCAGTGTTACTTAGTTTTATGTTACATGTCACCGTAAAATTGTGACCGATTATTTGATTACAAATAATTAGTGTAACGCAAAATACGCGCTTTGACGTGGAGTTGCAGACCCCAGCACGTTATATAATGAGGAGCCATTTGTTTACCATGCCATTTGTTGAGGAGCCATGTAAAGTTACAAAATCTAATATTAAGCATCTACCATAAGAATTTTTTACAGCTGTTTGTTTGGTTTTCGTTTATATATGTGATTGTTTAAACCATTTCATTCCATTGGTTTACGACAACCAAACCAAAACTAATGTTTAAACAAATCAAGGTCTGTTATTGGTATTTTTTGAATCTTCTGCGCTGAGCAGTTTTCGAGATCTGGTAAATCCCAAAATGTTACCGCAGCAAAATCTTAAATAACTCGAGAACTATCTATTTATGTATTTAGTTCCAGGTTGAACGAATTTTTGAAAATCGGTTTTGTCAGGATAAGGGTTGTAGCACACGTCGACTCGGAAAGGGATTGTCACCGCCTCGCCTTTCCCCTTGGCGACAAACAGGCGTCCACGGCACGTCGACTCGGCTACAACTAGGCGACGCCGCGCTCACGGCTCGCCGACCACTGTGGTTGACGGCTTGACGGCACTATTTCAATAATTTTTAATCCGAACGTTAAGTTCAGTTATTTCTCGGTACACAATACGTGAGTTCAGTGTCAGCCGGCCAGCAAGCCAAAGCTGCGGTGGTGAGCGTTAAAACCCTCTGCGACGATAAGTTCGCGTGTGACCGCCGGAGCCCCGCAGCGCCGGAGCCGTGACAGAAACCATGCCTGCTGCATGTTGCATGCTGCATGTTTGCATACTGCATGCTTGCTGCTTGTTGGTTGCATGCATGCTGCATGTTTGCTGCATGCTTGCTGCATGCTTGCTGCATGCTTTCTGCATGCTTGCTGGCCTTGTTGCATGCTTGCTGCATGCTTGCTGGCCTTGCTGCATGCTTGCTGAATGCTTGCTGGCCTTGCTGCATGCTTGCGCTGCTCGTTTGCTGCATGCTTGCTGCTCGCTTACTGCATGTATAGAGTAGGTATGCCTGTTTGCATGTTATGAAAAAACTATGCATTTCCTTAATTATTTCTTAGAAAGAGTAATAAAAAAAATACTAGCCTGTAAATTATTTTGTTGAAACGTAATTTGTCCAAACGTATCTAAGTAAAAAATTAAAAAAATATAAATGAATAAATATCATCTGATGTATTTGATAAAAGAAGTATTTGCCAAATAAATGTTTGTAAAACGAATATTTTTAAAATAAAACATTTGCGGAATAAGTTGTTTGCGAAATAAATAGTAGACGAAACGTTGGTTGTAAAATGAAAATTTGTCAATGGACTTTTGGTAAAACATTAGTGAACCGTTTCAAACGTTACGCCAGAAAAATGTTTCTCAAATAACTTTGAAACTACATTTCACACAAATTTTGCTATTAGTAAATAATTACGTGACATATCATGATATAAACAGAACACGTTATAATCATCATTTCGACCCTCGTGTAAAAATCTACTATTGCATGAAGCAATACATGTTTTATAGTGTCAGATTTCCGAAATCAAACTTCAAGTCTATTTTTTGATGGCATCTTCAGCACAACTTTGATTTGCCTTTTTAAACTTCCACGATCAGAACACATTATAAAACATATGAAAACGGGTATTTATCGCGAATTTACCTTTAATTTAAGCCCGACGCTTCGACCGGATTGCACCAGCCAGCCGTGGTCGCGGGGAGACTGAAGTATCCTTGCCAATGAGAAGCACTACTATAAGAGAATGGTTCGGTAAGCGATTGAGATCAAGAAGTACCCTAATTTCAATCGCGAAGACGGCTTCAAACTCTTCAGCTTGGAATCCAGTGATCACTAAGTGTACTCGTCAAGTGAAATCGCCTCAATATACGGACACTGTTAGTGTAGTGTGGTGTCCTAGTGTGAACCGGCCCTAATTAACATTCAGTCTCACCGCGACCACGGCTGGTGCAATCCGGTCTAAACGTCGGGCTTAAATTAAAGGTAAATTCGCGATAAATACCCGTTTTCATATGTTTTATAACTTTGATTTGATCAGACACGTATAAAACGTGTATCAATCGAGAGCTGGTATCAACACAAAGAAGTTTTTTTTAGATAATCTTCTAAAGCGTGACGTTTCCGAGTTTTATTTTAGGATAGGTCCCATATTACGAATACAAACTGCCCCCAAAGATGAATTGTACTGTCTACAAAATATTTAGTTTTTTTTTTTCCAGATGGCTGATTCGAAATATACATTAACTCCTGAGCAGCTCGCTGATTTTTTTGATAAATTCAAAGAAAAATGTCAATTAGCCAGTGCTGTTCATCAACCTTTCGATTTAGGCAGCTTGACAGAGAATGTAAGTCAATATGTTAAGAAAAATTAACCCTATTCTGTCTAAGATTCATAAATAAGATTTTCGAAGAAAATCCCGGACTTTTCCTTCCCGCAGGATAACTTTATTCTGATGTTTATTTTCATTCTTCCCTGTCAACCGCCACGCTGTCATTTAGGTACTGCTTTTTTTTTTTCATTCATCGCTTTCACTACCCTTCCATCATTTCTTCGGTCTTACTCTCCCTTTCCACCCATCGACATAATTACATTCATCTATCAACCTCTATTTCAGCACTAAATGAACAAATATTCTCGTTATTTTCAGTTGAATGACCCTGATATCCAGCGTTTGCTCGACGCTGAGCATGGTGACATAGACGCAGAAGTTTTTCGATACCTCGCCTATAGAAAAGCTAACACCGGCAATATCAGTAACTTGATCAACTTCGGTAAACTCTCGGATAAGGTAACACTCGATCTTCACACAAACCTTGGATTTATTCACACGTTTACTGACAGACAGCGCAAAAAGGTAGCTAGGTCCAGAAGCATAAAACGCACAAAAGTATAGAGTGTGACTGTGAAGTAAGTAAAAGCGCACAAATACAAGAGGCCTCGGGCGGTGGTGTGGCGCGGCTTCTCCATGATATTATAGCATATATATCTATGAGTGTTCATTTACATTGTGATTCTTCTTTGACGCATTCGCAGACTTTTACAGTCGACTGTAGATAAGGTTTTCAGATAGGTATCCAAAAAAAGATTATGACGAAATAACAATAATACCAACAGCAATTACGAGGTTTTTGACCGATTTTCACGCATATCTTATCCATACCATTTGATTAAATCGTTTTACAAGGAAAATAAGTTATAATTTGCATTGATGTCTATAGAATGTATTCAGTATCCGGGTGTTCAAGTCCACATTCACTTGTTTCTACTACATCAGGATAGCACGCTCCAATAAGTCAAACTATAAAAATAAGGCTTCACTGTTTGTTCTCAGGATGGAAAATCGGCAGGGATAAAAAGTATTCTCAGATCAGAATAGACAACAAAACGAAGGAGATAGAAAAAAGGAATAAGCTATTACAGAAAGATATTGAACAGCTAAAGACGATGATGATAAAGAAAAATACTGAACTAGACGAGAATGTAAAAACAATTGAGGAAAACATAGCTATGGAAATAGGTAACATTAAGAAAAATATAAATGCTTTCAAAGAAAAAGAAAAGGAAATGAAATCTAAAGTAGACAAGGAGACTAAAAAATTAAAAGCAGATGAAGCTCGGGCAAAAGCCGATATGGAGAGAAAAATTGAAGAAATGAAAATGACACTAACTAAAGAAAAAGAAGCCACTGATAAGAGTATTCAAGAAAAGGAAGAATACGAAGCTAAAGCGATAAGGTATTTTAATAAAAGAATTCAAAAACTGAAAGACACAAAGAGGGATATGGAGATCCTAATTTTGAGATCAAAAGAAATTGAGAAAAAAAACGTTTTTGCCAAACTAACCGAAATACAGAAAAGAAAGGAAGAAAAATTTAGAAAGAGCATTGAAAGATTGCGATTATACGAGGATAAGAGGACAAGTGAATTAGACGCCAAACATAAACAAATGAGCGAAATATATGCCCAGGAAAAAGAAAATATTGAAAATAAAATTGCAGCAATGCAGAGCACGTTAACAGTTCTGGAAGAAGAATTTAAAAATAGCATTGAAAATTTGCGGCAACAAGAGGCTAAGAAGAAATTAGAAGTTGAAGCTACACTTAAAAAAATTAACGAAATTAAAGAGAAAATTAATTCACCAACGCAAATCACGTCGGAAAAAAAGAAAAGACAAATTGCCGAAGTAGAATTCCAAAAGGGCATTGATACCCTTCAACAACATGAGGCTGAGAAGGCCAGGGAAATGGAAAGGGAATTTCAAGACGCTAGGAGTCAAAAGAAAGACAATATTGAGAAAAATCTTGAGCCGCGGCAGAAAAGAACAGCTTTGAACAAACGGAATGCATCTAGTAACCAGATATCTGTGCACACGCGATTACACAGTCAAATGAAACACGAGGCTTTGACACCGAGCCGACAAGCACGGCAACTAGACTACCCACGTCATCGAATGGCAATAGTAGCAGAACGACGTAGACGGTCCCAACGGAGCCATCATGCGGCAAACGTTTCGCTACAGTCATGGCCAGAAATGTATTAAATTGTGAAAGAATTTTTGGAAACGAATCAGTAGATATTATTATTCCCTGTTTAGTTTACAATTCTATCATCATGTGCCTAGCCTTTTCCCAACTATGTTGGGGTCGGCCTCCAGTCTACAGCTTCAGCGACCTTCACAACCCAGTTAGTACTGGGTAGTACGATACCCCTTGGTATTACTGGTTGTCAGACTTTTTGGGCCATTGATTAGCTCTAACGAAGAAACCATAATCACACATCAAAACTGATAATTTAGATGTGTGATTATGGCTTAGATATGGCCTAAAATTAAAAAAAATATATGTGCTCGAGAAAGTTTGATTATGCTAGGGAGTGCTCAAAATAAATATCACATTTTTTCTTGTAGAAGAGTTTTGCTCTTAAAACACTCAAATACACACTTAGTATAATAGAATAATTTTAGAAGGGATCCCTTCTTTTCGCATAATGTTCTTTGTCCTAATATACTTCGGCATAATGATTTTGGCACAATTTGTTTTGGCATAATAATACTTCGGCATAATTATTTTAGGCATACATTTTATGTTGGCATAATCATCTTAAAGACTAATTTGTTTTGGCATAAATTTGATTCGCATAACGTTAGTAGGCCTAATGACTATTAGCAAAATAATATTTAGGCATAAAATTGCAAATTAGTTTTAGTTAGGGAACCTAAGAACATTTTTCATTTACGCCTAAGTCGTAACTCAATTCACCGAGATGTTATTCAACCACAAAATATCTGAGGTCACCCAGATTGGGGTAATATTTTTTTTTGCCGGCAAACTAATATAAACGCAATAATTAAATAAAGGTTCCCTATCCATTTGCATACAATTTTAAGACCTAATATAACTTAATATTTTGTTTTTATAATTTTGTTTGGCACAATTATATTTTCGCATAATATAATTACGCATAACAGCTTACGCATAATTTTTTAAGCATAATTTCTCTAGCCATAATAATGATTAAGCATAATATTCTAAAGCATACATTTATTAAGCATAAAGTTCTAAAGCATAACTTTTTTAAGCATAATATCCTAAAGCATAAATTTGTTTGTTGTTGTTGTATTTTGTGGGTTTTTTCGCTGTAGGAAGCATGAAGCAAGCAAGCATGCAGCATGCAAGCAAGCATGCAAGTAAGCATGCAGCATGCAAGCAAGCAGCAAAGAAGCAAGCATGCAGCATGCAAGCAAGCATGCAGCATGCAGCATTCAAGCGAGCATGCAACATGCAGCAGGCAGGGTTTCTGTCACGGCTCCGGCGCTGCGGGCCTCCGGCGGCCCCACGCGTCCTAATCGTCGCAGACGGCTTTCGCTCACCACCGCAGCTTCGGCTTGTTGGCCGGCTTCGCCGGCCAGCCTCAGCCGCGGCGCGGCGGCGCTCCCTCGCAGCCGCCTGCTCCTCAGCCCGCGGGCCGCCTCACCCCTTCGCGCCTACGCGATTTTAAATTACACTCTAGGGGTAAGACAAACAAGACTACGTGGAGTCGGTTTTGCAGCAATTCGGTTCTGTCACTAAATTTTGTTGCACAGCATATTAAATTTTTAACCAACAATATTAATTAAATGTTACAGAAACTATAGCAAATTGGTTTGATCAGAATTAACTGATAAAAGTATCTCGCGATTGAAAAATCGTTTAAGTTACATAATGTTAAATATTATTAATATGTTAATGTTAAATAAATCATTTGCATGAAAATTGTTTTTGTTATTTATATTAATTGTATGCCTAAATATTATTATGCTAATAGTCATATATTAATTGTATGCCTAAATATTATTATGCTAATAGTCATTAGGCCTATTAACGTTATGCGAATCAAATTTATGCCAAAACAAATTAGTCTTTAAGATGATTATGCCAACATTAAATGTATGCCTAAAAAAATTATGCCGAAGTATTATTATGCCAAAACAAATTGTGCCAAAATCGTTATGCCGAAGTATATTAGGACAAAGAACATTATGCGAAAAGAAGGGATCCCTTAAATAAAGCTTATGGAAATAAACATTTTTCATTCTTAGGCCTAAGTCGTAACTCAATTCACTGAGATGTTATTCAACCACAAAATATCTGAGGTAAAAATGTATGGAGGCTGGGTGATCTCCTTTCATTAGAGCAATATTGTATAAACGTGTATAGTGTCTATTATTCTAGGTGTTAATAATTATTTCATTGTTATACCTATAAAAACATGTTTTAATATCATTATGCGTAAATAAATATATGCTTTAGGATATTATGCTTAAAAAAGTTATGCTTTAGAACTTTATGCCAAACAAAATTATGCTAAGTTATATTAGGTCTTAAAATTTTATGCAAATGGATAGGGAACCTTTTAGAATAGAATAACAATGTAACAAAAGTTCTAAAGATCACATGACCTAATTTCATTTCATTTACTTTTTTTAGTATAACCAGTATAACGATGAAATGTTGTAATCATTATTGATATAATTTCAGTTCACTTAATTTTATATGGTTTAATTAATATTTTCTATTATGCACATTTGAACTAATATTCAGTTAGTAAAATATTTAGTTAGTATATTATTTAAATCTATAGTAACGTTTAATATAATTTTGAAACGAACTACTTTGTGTTAAAATTTTTTGCATAAACTAATTGGACTATAAACGCCATTCACTTTAAATAACGTTCACATCATATAATTTTCATATGCTATAAAACAAATAACCTAATTTCGTGTGATCTAATGTTCCATGTCATATACTTCTTTTACCCTAATAACATTTAGTAAAACGTTCATTTCAAATAATATTTTTCAAATTGTATAATGCGGTTTTAATATAACGTTTAGTTGACCTAACTTTCATTTGACCTAATTTTCATAGTATTTACTAATTTTCAGCCAAAATTCTATAATTAATAAGTAATGCGCGCTAATGGTCACTGTTCTAACCTAAGCTAACCCAGATGATTCACCAACAATAGAGGGGATCTGGCACTCGAGGGAGTTGGGGGAAACATGAAAGTAGCAGGAGTTTATAGTCCAATCAGTTTTTGCAAAAAATTAGAACACAAAGCCCAAAGTAGTTCCTTTCAAATTATATTAAACGTTACTGTAGATTTTAAATAATAAACTTAATATTATACTAACTAAATATTAGTACAAATGTGCATTATAGAAAATGTTAATTAAACCATATACAACGTGTAACAGAAAGGATGTAGTTATATGATAGGGTGTGCTACAGACCATCAAACTGAACAACTTTCTCCATGGAACCACCATCATAATCTCGAAAAAAAATTCAACGGCCCCATACTAAATTCCAATACCTACTCGAACAAATGTATGAAACAGCTGATTATTTTTACGATTACGATGGTGGTCCCATAGAGAAAGTTGTTCAGTTTGATGGTCTACAGCACACCCTTTTTATGACTATACCCTTTTTGTTACACGTTGTATAATTAGGTAAACTGAAATTATATCAATAATTCATTATATCATTT
This sequence comes from Xestia ashworthii, assembly GCA_950022955.1. Lineage (NCBI taxonomy): Eukaryota > Metazoa > Arthropoda > Insecta > Lepidoptera > Noctuidae > Xestia > Xestia ashworthii. Next base: position 1,705,010 of record OX465566.1, on the reverse strand, counting down.
TTTTCATATTAATACTAAAAAAAAGTATATGAAATGAAATTAGGGCATGTGATCGTTAGAACTTTTGTTATTATATCAAATGGTACGCACCCAAATTTTTTACACGGACTTAAGGGGCCGGCGGAGCATGCGTATTTCATACAAACTTAATACCAAAATAATTTGTAAATCAAACATATTCTTAAGGTTGTGTGTATTTATCTCAATTGGATTACAGAATATCTAGGTTCCCAAATATATATTTAAAGAGGACAATGATACAAAACGAGACATGAGGCATTTAAAATTTCTATAGAAAACTTATTTTTCTCATAACTCTTGTTTAAATCAGTATCCAATCAAAATATACATTTGGGAACCTAGATATTCTGTAATCCAATCGAAATAATACACAGTACTTTAGGAATACGTTTAATTTACAAATTATTTTGGGACTACGTTTGTATGAACTACGCATGCTCCGCAGGCCTCTTAAAGAAAAAATATCATCTTGCAAATTATACAGGGTGATTGGTAATTAGGTGCAGGCCTTGAAATGGGTGATACTAGTCCTTATTTGCAACAATTTTGACCCGATAACTGGGGTCCAAATTGGGTGATTTCTCGACCTTTTAACAGGCAGACATCGACCTTTTAAAGATTTCTTTGAATTTTTCCACCTCTACACCATAAAGTGCTGATTGTGAGAAATTCACGCCGTTCAGGATGTTAAACTTATACTTTTCTGATGGCTCATGAACGACTGTATCCTTCGAACACCAATTTGTCAAAAGATACAACTGCCTTTGAAAAATAAGCGCCAAAAAGTTCATGTTATAAAAAATAATTGAAACTTTAGTTGTTTTTCGAGGCAGGTTTCTCAAAATAAATGTATGACACTTGTCGTGCGAATTACAGAACCGACTTTCTTGTCTCACTAACTTTCCAAAATGGTGCCACAATACCCTCTTTTAGTAAATAAATGACCAGAAAACAACGGTTGTTCCTGAGAAGGTAGTATTTTAATAAAACTGGGTGGTTCCGTTTTTTTTATGCATGCCTTCCATTTTGCAGATTTTCTTGTTACCACCATGTTACGAGTATGTTAGCAGTTTGACATAATGCGCCGGATCCTGGTCGATCAGATTATGTAAGATCTGTCTCTGTCAAGTGTATTATAACCTACCCTTTCAGACAGGTAAAGCAGTAATTTTCTTCTGTTGAAACGTCATTTAAGCTGGATCAGGGCCGTTTTATATCATGATCGGAGTAGATTTCTCACAATCAGCACTTTATGGTGTAGAGGTGGAACATTTTAAAGAAATGTTTAAAAGCTCGATTTCTCAGAAACCACCCAATTTGTTATCGGGTCAAAATTGTCGCAAATAAGGTTTAGTATCACCCATTTCAAGGCCTGCACCCAATTACCAATCACCCTGTATAAAAATCTGACATTGAGAGAATGTTATTTATAAAGTCGGGTGCGTGGCTAGGCCCTGGGCCCAGTGGTCGAAGCACCTGTGGCCGACGCCCCCAATTAGATTAATTTGTTTTTCTTTTGTTTTTGTGCTTTTTCAGCTAGTACAGCAAATGAGAAAATCGTTTCACCATAATTATTATCTCCTTTATTCATTTCAACATCTTATCGTATACATTAAAAAATAAATAAACTAAATATAAATTAAATTTATATTAAATAAATAAATAATGTATTTGTAATTTTTTTTTCAAATGTTTTTTTAATTGTGTTCTTTGTATGGGCGTCTTGCCTGAAATAAATGAATTTAATTTATTTATTTATAAAAAGTAGTGGTCTGCCGGTGTCTGCAGCAGGGACCAAGCTACCGGTGGTTAGGATTACAGAGAAAGGAACCACCACACAATGTGAGCCACAAAATATCTCCACTTGACTTGCCTTCTGGCAGCACTCCTCGATATATCTCCTATTTAGCCTACTCGGCATAGGGATTCGGCTCGGTTCATCATCTGCGGCGCCATTTCCCAACTTTACTATTGGGGTCGGCTATCAGTCTAACCGGATACCTACAGCAGAATACCAATATTATTATTCAATGGAGCGATTGCCATCTGACAACCACAACAAGACCACCACCCAGTTTGTAGGTATTACGTCTGGGTAATACTAGTACAGCTAGTACTATTAATTATCTATTCTGATGTAATACAGACTAAAAAAAACACACACACACAACACTCACTTATTTAATGTACTTTTACTTGTATTAGATTTTACCAATGAAACAGAACGTTAAAGACCTAGGGATCATTTATTTACCTACCTACCTATTTTCACTATCTTACAACTATCATTACAGGGTTACAGAAAGAAAGCGACAATGCGACAATGTTCACTGTTCACAACAACAACGTTAACTTTCATTCACAGAAATCACAGAGCATCTATATAAACGGCTTTCTTTGATAAAAGACTGACAACTCGCTGTTGTAGTTGATCGCTGTCAGTTTCATTGGTTGATGCTCCAAGATAGCCCGCGAAATTCAAATTTTCTTACGTTTTTTGCAATTTGCAGGCCAGTGCTAAGTTATACTATGTTGATGAAAATATCGGTCGCGGCTGTAAGACGAATGTAGTTACAGAATAGGCTTGTTCACTGAAAAAATCTAATTAGTCCGTCACTTAGATTATCAAAAAATATTTGACCCGTATTTTTTCTTTTGTCACATAAATCAAAATTGACGAAGACACGACGCTTTTAAAATTCCCAATACGTCACTGTTTGGTATTGACATTCTTAGTGAGTTCTGACGTCCCGAGTTTTGATGCGTTTTATCTTTGTCAACATTCGTTGATTTACAAAAACAAAAAATATGTGTCTATTATTTTCCAATACTCTAACTGACGGACTAAATAGATTTGCAATTTATTGATGGTGGAAACTAGCCTATTATAATCATTAGAATCATCAATACAACCCTCTATCTTCATGAGAGTCGAGGAACGAATTTTTCTCGGTCAAAGTCGCGACTGCAAATTGCAAAAAAAACGTAAGAAAAGGAGATCAGAGCCAGGTTCATAAGTCGAAGAAGGACTTTGACCGTGAAAAATTCGTTCATCGACTCTTATGAACTTGGAGGGTTGTATTGATGATTTAGATGATTATAATTCTGTAACTTAATACGTCTTACAGTCGCGACCGAACCGATTTGCTTATCAACATAAAACTTAGCACTGTCCTGCAAATTGCAAAAAAAACGTAAGAACATTTGAATTTCACGGGCCATCCTGACGCTAAGTATGTTATGTTCTATCCAAGTAGGTAATAAGTTTATTTTGGTTGGTTTTGAAATTTGCCCAAAAATGTATGGAGGCTGGGTGATCCCCTTTAAATTTCGCGGTCCACCCTGGCGCTTTCACCTTAATTAGTTTTCATTTGAAACCTCAAGTAAGTATTTTGATAGTTAGAATCAAAACTAGAACAATTACCTACTTATTTACAAATTGTATCTTGGATTGTAATTTTCCGGTGCACTATAATTGGCTGCTGTTTATTTTGCGCTGGTGGTTGCTTCTTTTTCGGTTGTTGTGGTTTTTTTGCCGCATCTAGCTGCTTAATCTGCTTCTTAATCTGATTCACCTTCTTAGTTTGTGAAACAAGTTTGTTTTCAAGTTGTTTTCTCTGCTGAGGTTTTGTTACTCGGCTCACCGTCTTTTTTTTAGCTGGGGCCCTATTCCGAGATGTTGCCGTGGCTGAAAATAAGAAAATGTTGGGTTAACACTTAACAAAGAGGTAAAGAAGGCGACGATTTGAAAATGGCATGCAATCGATCAATCCAATCGGTCGCGGAAATCATATTTGAATCAACATACAACGTGGCACTGACCTGCAAATTACAAAAACGCAAGATGAAGTGGGTCTATATTAGTGAGTTGTAAGACTGACAGAAAGGTCAAAAGATGAAAGAACATCCGACACACAACAGCACAACACAACAACACACAACAGAACAATGCCAACACACAAAAATCTTTCATGTCATTTCACCCTTAGTTTTGCTATAAAAATGACTGTCTGCATAGCCTTTTACCAACTATGTTAGGGTCGGCTTTAGGTCTAACCGGATGCAACTACATAATTATGAGTAGGTATTCTAAATGGAGCGACTAACCTTTTTGACACTTGACAACTCAGATAGTTATTACGAATATAAAAGTAGGTAGGAAACGACTCACCGCTTACTGCTCTGCTGGTTGTCGAGCTAGCTCGATACTTAAAGCACGCAGCTGTTACTGATTCCTTCTTCGTTTGCTTATAACGATTAGTTGCTGCATTGCTATTTCTGGGCCTACGGTCCGCCATATCGAACGACAAGCTCGTCACTAATCACTAACTCAGAAGGCGGTAAAAATAATCTAGATAACTTACCTATTATCAAATCAACAGTTTGTGGTAGATTAGAAATTGATGCCACACTAATCTTTTCTTTGGCACCGTTTACAAAAAACCCATTGGTTTAAATAAAACACATGTTTTATAAAATAATTTTAATTTACAAATACTTGTACATGTAAGTTTTTGTCGACTTCAATGTGTTATTGTTTACCAAACTGTCTGGTTTAGGCATCGGTGGGGGCGGCGGGGGCGGTGGTCCTGATGTAGTATTACTATTTACTGGCATTGGGTTTTGAATCTTCCCGTTCATGTCTGAAGGCTCATTAATAAAACTTCGAGTACCATAGATAGATACTGGCGCGCAAACTTCGTATCCCAGTTTAGAATAGAAGTTTTCCTGACCTTTCGTTGATAAATGAAGCATTCTTAACTTTAAAACATTCTTACAATATTCTTCAACTTGCCTCATAAGATAACTACCTAGTTTTTTACCACGCATTGCTTTACTTATAACTACAGTTTCTATAAAACAACTTTCTGTTATGCTGGGTATTGGAGTTAATTTACAATGTCCCAGGAGATGCTTCGTGTCGTTGATGAGAATTAAACTGGTTGGCAGGTGGTTGCACGATGCTTGGAGTGACATCATCCGGGCTGTCTCACTGCGTGGCCACTCATCGTTAATTAGCTCGCAACATGGCTTTAAATATTGAGGGTTTTCATGTAAGCGTAATACTTGTAGGTTTTCGGATTCCATTTTTACCTAGAAATGTGAAATTAGTGAGTTTTTTTTATTTTGAGCTGGCAATCTTGATTCAATACTGTCTTAGTGACATTGTGCATGTGACTGTCAACTTGACAACTTCATCTTTGACACTTACCTGACGTCAAAAACTTGGAGCGAGGTTAGAATTTAGATTAATTTTATTTGTTGTTTTCTACGACAATTTTCCATAATACCGTAATTATAAATAATTATTTAAGAACAAATGCTACTTACAAACTAAACTGTATCCATTTCTGGAGCTATAGCTTCACACTGACACAGTATTTGTGATTTTTATCTGGTAATTTTTTGATACATGATATTGTTTGCCGCGGCGACGAGCGCAAACTAACCTATTTATAGCTGTCATGTCACACTGTTTAGAGCAGGTCGAACAGTAGATCACCTTCGGTTCAGTGTGATCTAACTTATTACGTTAAAAGTATGTAGGTTGATTATTTATCATGCATTCTTCCTCAGAGATTGTAAAAATCCTATACATTGCAACATTATGAGATTAGCAGATGGCTGGCGTTTTATTATTAAGTATTTAATACATATAATACACTTATAATCATTACTTACAAATGGTTCATGAATGAAACAGCTAAGTTACATAAATTAAACATCTGCAGAAATGTTCAAAGTAATATTGAAGTACATCTTCAATATTAACATGCTATGGCCAACCCTTAAATAAAACCTGGCACCAGTGTACAAAAATTTGTTTCATTAAGTTATTATGAATCAAGCTTTTTATGTACCATATCAACCTTGCCTGCAGTTGCCAAATGTTTGTAAACAGTCATCCTACCACATTCATTAATACTTGGTAAATGGTATTTTACACAATTCTGCCAAGATAAATTCATTTTTTTTTCTTAACAATTTTGTTACCTACATAGATTAAACTGTAGTTGTCACACACCATGCTTGCAAGACCATGATGAAATAAAACTTACAGCAAAAATTAAAAATTACCTTGAATTAATTAAAAACAAACATGAATGCTTAGGGATATGTGTGGTGCAATGCAAATGGATAAAATAAAAAATGAATACATAATGGAAGACTGAAAGTAGTTCCGGCTCCGGTAACCGAAAAGTTGTGTGTTTTTTACCACAGAATTTTTTGTTTTTCGGTTATTGTGGTATGGACATGTCATGTCATGTGGAAAATCTTGAATATGAATGTAGTTTGCTATATAAGTAGAGAAAGACCAAAGACACCATGAATGGACTGTGTGAAGGATAAATAAAATACAAAGCCCAATAAATTGGGATAAGGGCACCCAATACTAGAATAAAATTTGTCATATAAAAGGATGTTGTATTAGTTACTTACATTTAAAAAAAAGTGATCCCATAGTTGCTATGTTGCACTTGTGCTGACAACAACAAGCTGGCTCCGGCAACTTGGTTACGATTTTGTTGGCAGTGTCCGATCTATTGTATAAAGAATGTAAAGAAAACCTGTTAACAAAGCCCAAAGGCACTTGTTCTCCTCATCATTGCGATATGTTTTTTGTTCTACACCATACCTTCTATGTAGTTAGAGATATTTGGGGTCAAAGTAACAACTTTTTTAACAAGTTTTTTTAAACACATACAAAAGCGACACCTTGTATATGTCACCGTAAAATTGTCAAACACGTTATATTACAATATAACGTGTGTCTCTCTAGCGATATTGTAGTCTCGAATTATTGTCAACTGAGCATACGGAAGTATCTCTGCCCCCATATTTGGGACTTGGGCCACCCCCCTGTTAGGTTCCTTTAAACCCTGCACTCGGAAGTAGGGGCCCCGCGAAGCGGGGCTCCGTCGACTACGCTTTTTAGGGGAATATAAAGTGTTTTAAGGTTTGGTTATATGTATTAATCGATATTTCTCAGGAATGGTACAGTATTTCATGAGAGTGGTACCGTTGGGCAAAGGGGACCCCTCCTTCCCTCCACTCCGCGTGTGTTGAGTTCAGTTGACAATATTTCGAGAGTTTACGATATCGCTAGAGATCAACACGTTATATTGTAATACAACGTGTTTGACAATTTTACGGTGACATATTCACACACATTATAATATAAAGGGTGTAAAACACCTTTTAACGAAACCGAAACTCCCCATCATCATTTTTTGTTCTACATCATACCTTCTAGTTACCGAGATATGGGGGGTCAAAGTTTCAACTTTTTGACAACTTTTTTTAAATACAAGTTTTTATTGTAAGATTTTTACTTTAAACACCTCTATGACCCCCGTACTATTCAATCCATACATCAGCACAATGTTTTTAGTGCGCTACATTGGATTCTACCACAAAACATGATTTTTCACCCCAAAAAAAAAGTTGTGTCCCAGCAATCATTTTTGCGTGAAGTTACTTAGTTTGATTAACATAATGCTTGGTTGAAGGCTTCGTAATGAGGTTGTTGACACCTGTATAATGTAGGTATATGTATAAAAGACATTGTTTCTGATTGCCTCTCTATATTTAAATCTCTTTGGTTACAGAAAACCACCAGAGATCATGGATGATGATGACGATGCACCGTCCCTGTCTGTGGAGACGTTCGCAGCCCTCCAAGAGTTCTATCTGGAGCAACAGAAGAGGCAGGAGATCCTGGACAAACTGCAAGCTGATAATAAAATCAAAGAAAATATTTTGTTTGATGAAAATTGGGTAAGTAAAAAAGATTTCGAACTCTTTACAAAGACATCACATCAAAAAAAAATCACACTAATGTTAAGTACATAAATTAAAAAATTACGCTTAATTTTTTTGAGATGAGATATCTAAGTAAGCGATCTTTTAAAAAGGTTGTCTTTAAAAGATCGCTTTTAGCGATAAGACCGCCCATTGTGTCACCCCTTGTAAATGTTTAAAATTTTTGTATTTATATTTTTTTTTTATAGTGTAGGTACATAATAATGAGTATTCTATTCTATTCGAATAAGTACTTACCTGTAGTGATGACCATTTTTGAAAACAGGAAGGAGCCAGGGTAGCCCGCGAAATTAGTTATATTTTACGTTTTTTGTAATAGATGACAAAAAAATCTAATAAGTCCGTCAGTTAGATTATAAAAAAATATTTGAACCCTTCCTTTTGTTACGTAAACCAGAATTGACGATGATACGACGCTTTTAAAATACTCAATACGTCACGCCTTGGTATAATTTTAGAGCGTTCTGACGTCGCAAGTCCCCACTCCAGAGTTTTGATGTGTTTTATCTTTGTCAATATTCATTGATTTACAAAAAGAAAAAAATCGTGTCCATTATTTTCCAATAACTGACGAACTAAAGAGATTTGTAATATTTTGATAAGTACTGTCGTTATGCCTATTATCAAGTCAGTTTCACTTTCAGGTTGTATGTTGATTGAAATATGATTCACGGCCGATTCAACGACAAGAAAATGCAATGAAGCACAGATTATCGTACCTATTTATTCTAAACTACGCATCTGGGTGAGGGGGCTAAGTCAAATCTCACCAAGGGGGGGAATCGCCAAAATTGTCTCACGTAATTAATGGATGCCCCCCTATTTGTATTAATGTGTGATGCTTGTTCCAGCAACTGAGTCAGTTCTGGTACGACGAGGCGACGGTGCAAGCTCTTGTGAAGGTCGCAGACAGGGTGGTGGGTGCGGGGGGGAGGGTGGCGCTTATCTCCTGTCCCACTCTGTTCGTGCCCATCAAGAGACAAGTTGAGGATAAAGCTACAGGTATGTGCTATATAAAGGGTGTAAAACACCTCTTCACGAAGCCGAAAGGCACTTGTTCTCCCCATCATTGCGATCATTTTTTTGTTCTACATCATACCTGAGAACCTTCTAGTTACGGAGATATGGGGGGTCAAAGTTACAACTTTTTGACAAGTTTTTTTTTTAAATACAAGTTTTTTTTTTGTAAGATTTTGACTTTTAACAATTCCACGACCCCCGTACTATTCAATCCATCCATCAGCACAATGTTTTAACTGCGTTACATTGAGTTCTACCACAAAACGTGATTTATAACCTCAAAAAAAAAATGTTGTTTCCCAGCAAACATTTTTGCGTAAAGTTACTTAGTTTGATGTACAGAATGCTTGGTTAACGGCTTTGTGATGAGGTGGTTTACAGTTTTACACCCTGTATGTGTAGGTTACTAGGTAAACAACTTGTAACATTAAATGCTAGAAAACTGAAAACAATTTGATCCGAATCACGAGCAGAATCAATTGAACCACTTTTTAATAGAGGTCACATTTTACAAAAAAAATCATGATTAAAAATGTTGCCCTGTCTATTTAATAAAAGGTCAAGTCCCCGCAAGAGGCGTAAACCCGCCAAAATAGGTAGGTAAACAAACAAACCCAAATGCGTGTCGTCCAATTTAAATTGTCTCATACGCGGGATAATAATTTGGATTTTCTCAAAATTAGGTCAATTCAATTAAAAATCATTTGGGGTGTCTGAGGCTTTGCGCATTTAACTTACACGTTGTATCAAGGTATCGCCTTGCATCCTGGTCAAATCCTAAACAACTTAGTCTATGGGATCACCATCGTAATCGAAAAAAAAAAAAACTGTCTCATATTTTTGGTTGAGTAGTTATTGGAATTTTGTATGAGGCTGTTGATTATTTTTTATTGTGGTCCCATGGAGAAAGTTGTTCCGTTTGATGGTCTGTAGCACACCCTTGAATTTGACCAAGATGCAAAGTGACACCTTGAATTACTTACACTATTTTTTTGTTAAACATTATCTATCTTACGCTTATGTATAACAAGCTTCTGCCCGCGACTTCGTTCGCGTGAATTTCCCGCTTGCATCCTTTCTTATTGCTGCTCCGCTCATAAGCCTTCCTCGATAAATGGACTATCCAACGCTAAAAGAATTTTTCAATTCGAGCCGGTAGTTCCTGAGATTAGTGCGTTCAACCAAACAAAAAAAAACAAACTCTTCTACTTTATAATATAAGTATAGATAAGTTGATTTCAGCATGACTGAAAAATAAATTCTGAATTCCAAAGCCTTTTTGAATTTCCTGTTCAACACTGCAAACATGTTTATGCCGTCATAGCATGGCCTGCAGCTACGGTCGGCTCCTAAAATCTTAATGTATAATGTCGAACGAAGTTAACCGATCATTTGCTGTAATTGCTTCGTTGTTTCGAATGTAATGTGCCGACTCGAACAAGTCTCTACCTTTCCTCACGGTTTACGCCAACCTAGCTGAAAATTCACCTTACACGTATTATTTGCAGTAACTCTCCTGGAATACGACCGTCGTTTCGAAGTCCACGCTCCTGACTTCGTGTTCTACGATTACAATAGTCCTGAGAAGCTGCCCCCCGAAGTCTTGGGCTCCTACGACCTGGTAGTAGCCGACCCTCCCTTTCTGTCTGAAGAGTGCATCTCCAAGACCTCCCAAACCATCAAACTCTTGGCCAAAGACAAAATAGTCGTATGTACTGGAGCTATCATGAAAGACAATGTAAAAGAACTTCTCGGTCTCAACCTGTGTGAGTTTCGACCTCAGCATAGAAACAATTTGGCGAACGAGTTTTCTTGTTACGCTAATTTTAATTTGGACGATATTTTAAGGTGATACGTGTTCTGTACAATTTAGTAATGTCAGTAAATTAAGGAGTGTTACATCAAATGTCGGGGTCGGGCGGATTCGGCACATGCCGAACGGTAAAATTGAATGCCGAGTCCGGCCGATCGGGATAGTGTGTAACACGCCTAAACAACTAGGAATAATTAAATCAAATTCTTTAAAAGTAGCATTCATATTTAACAGTATTTCTGTGTGTGTGTGTGTGCATCGTCTTGACTGTACAATGCGCAGAACGTCACTACTAAGGTAACTTCCGAGCCGGTAAAACTATTTTTAACTATTTTATTAAAGACTATTTTTTTTTGCTGTTTCAAATGTTACAACGTTTTATATTAAAATAGCTTTAATTTACTTAGGTATAGATGTTCTTTAAGAAAATTGTATTAATAATAAGCATTTTAGGTGAAACTTAAACCCTGTTCAAGTTCTATTTTCAATTTCCTTTGTTGCCTCTTGAACGAATACCAACTCTATTACTATTTATTAAAAGTGCATTTCTTTTTACACGACTGCCAAGGAAGTGTAATGTTTTTCGCGCGTATCTTGTATGTTTTGTTTCTAAGTTGTAAAGCAAAGTGAACTCTTTCTGTGGATTTTTTCCAATGCGACAATAATGACATTACTCGAAAAATGAAAAATACTGGACAGCGTTTTTTTGTAAGTAAGACTTTTTCTTTAAGTTGAATTTAAAATTAACGAAAGTAAGTATTCAATTAAGTAACGAAATACGTAAAATTCACCCTTCATCTTTTGATAAAAGGTTTATATATGTTTTCATATTTTCGAGCTATGTCATTCTTGTCGCAAACGAGCGCATATTAGTATACTAAAGTCCATGTTCACCGAAAAGATAACGGTCTGAACTGCTGTCCCTGTGACATGTTCCCATACAAAAATGTGTTTTAAACAGCTGTTTTTAGATAACCAGACCGTCATCTTTTTGGTGAACATGGACCTAAATCATAAACCAAGCTTGTTAATGTTAAAGAAATAAAACAACATATTATTGTAAAACATTCCCGTTTTATTGTTCATCCTTAACAAAACTAATTTATTTGTTACAATACATTATGCTGGTAAACATTCTGGTTTTATTAATTCTCTCAATTTGATAATATGCAATTAATTTGCTAAGATTAAAATACGCGCATTTATATTATGCAACAACACCAATTTATATTGCTATGACGGCTTACTGTTAATATTGAAAGAAAGAAAATAATTTATTTGGGGTAAACTAAACTGAACAGTATTTTCTTGCATTTATCCCTAGATCTATGGTTGGGTGCTCAAAAAGGATAGGTAGAACAGATTTGTTATAAAGGCCTATCGCTTAGATGATACTGTACCTGAGGTAGATGTCCAGTGCGGGGTGAGGGGGGAGCTGTCATTGCGGCGACGTTATGATTGTGCATTCTGAAAGTTGGCAACGTCGCAAATCGCTGTCAAATAAAGCGCTGTTGTTATGAATTTCTTTTACTTAATGAGAAATGGAATATCACTCTATGTTGTACTTACTAAAACATTCGTTGAAAGTGCAATGATATTGAATTTGAAGCTTTAGGCAAGTACAAAAAAGCTCATGTCTTCCAAATGCGATTTTTACAACTAAACTTCTCTGTCTTGGAGGTGGGCGTTAATAGCTGCGACACAGTTTTGTAACTAATGTGGCTATTTACGTACGCAATCAATTTGTAAAATGTGTTTTTGTTCCAATAAAGATTATTATTATAGTTTCATATTTTAGTACAACACAGAGATATTCCATTTTCATTTATTATTAATATTAAAGAAACACAAAAAATGCGATATTGCCAACTTTCAGAATGCACCCTCTAAACACCCACCCCTCACCTCGCACAGTTACCTCGGGCACCGTCTCTGCTAAACAGTAAGCAATCAAACACCCATCGTTTAAAAAAAAGGAGGTTCAAATAATAACAGTTGGCCGTCACACAGTTAACTCATACATTAACAATATAGTTACATATTTCATTGACATTTCAACTTACAATAACTGCAAATACATGCTTTATGCGCGATAAAATACTTGTCGATGGAAATGGACAACGAAAATAAATTATAGATTAATACTAATAGTTTGTAACTATCTATACAACGTGTAACAGAAAGGGTATAGTCATATGAAAGGTTGTGCTATAGACCATCAAACTGAACAACTTTCTCTATGGGAAGCTGATTATTTTTTTATCAGCTGTCTCATACATTTGTTCGAGTAGGTATTAGAATTTAGTATGGGGTCTTGAGCACACTTGGGGAGGAATTTGATGGTCTGTAGCACACCCTTTCATGTGACTATACCCTTTCTGTTACACGTTGTATAAGGTGACTGGTAATTAGTGTACACGTGATTGTACTCATGATAAAAAATACCTTTTACAATGGGACCAAAGATGAAATCGCGAAAAAAAATCATCTGTTCAGTACATTTAAGTTCGCCTAGTGTACTGAACAGCTGATTTTTTATAGTTATTTTTTATGAGGTGTTTACGTATCGTACACTAATTACCAGTCACCCTAAATGTACAGAGTGGATCAACACCGACCACAAACGGCTATAGCACGTATTCGGTACATTTTTTTGAAAAGCAGCTATTTCATAAATTTTTGACCGCTTAGGTGTTGCACTTTTGTAGGAAAGATAGATTTAAAAAAAAATACCAAAAAATAAAAATTAAATGTCGTCGGTGTCGCTTCCAGAACCAGAACTATCGGTAGCCCAATTAATAAGGAAGGGTTTAAGCTATTTCACATCACGCTACGACCTTAAGGAGGACACCAGAGAACTGCGCCAAAACAAAAAAAGGATATAAATAAAAATAAAGTGATGTAGAAAGGCTGCCCATAGCCACCGATATTTTTTTTTTACAACTAATAGGCCATACGTGGTGATGTAATAAAATATCAATAGACACTCTAATTTATTATTACTATTTAATAAATTCTTCACTTATCACTATCAAATAAATAAATATTTTTTTTACATTTTAACTGTAACTCGCAAATTGAATGAAAATTTTCGTTAATTATAAGTATTTAAAAAATCATATTATAATTAAAATTAAACAACCAACAATTTGTGGATATTATCAAATAAAACAGCAACCGAAATTATTAGATTTTTAGGTAAATACATTTATAATAAAGAAATTATACTTAAACTCTGAGATTTTTCTATGAACTGCAATAGACAAAAATGCTGTTTGGGCTCATAAATTCATTTATAACTATCTAATGGTTCCAAATTAATTATGTAGCAATATCGACCAAAAAGCATTTTAAAAAGAAGTTCATAACACATTCTTAAAAAAAAATACGAAATTTGTACTAAAAATAAAATAATATTTTATCATAAAAGCTTAGTTTTTATTGAACAGCTACACAAAACCATGCACTTACAGTAGAACTACTTTTTTTTTATTAAGAGTGACGCCCCGCCCTTCTGCAGAGGACACAATCGTATAGGAAAATTGCAATAATCAATTATTTAACGCGGGGGTCCACATTTAAAGTTATCTAGCTATAGTTATAAATATTTTAACATTTATTGGGTCTATCTACAAGGCCATTATATTCTATTCTGATTTTGGCATGTAAGCCGATTTTTTTATAGATTTTATATTTTCATAACTAAGTCAAATAAATACTTTAATAACAATTACGTAGATCTTAAGGCTCATAGCGAAAAGAAGTCTTAGGGAGACCAGAAATCAAGGCTTGAAATCAAGGAAACATATATTTTTTTTTAAATTGATCTTGTCGTTTATAAGTAGAAATCGTGCTCGGGTCAAAAACAAACAAAACTAAACACGAATTTTGGAAGCTCTAGAACGCGGTTCAGTTGTCTTGCTCGCGTTAAGTTTACTTGGTAAAATACGCGACTTTACTGATTTAAATATTACCTATCAATAAAAAAGTATCATGTAATTCATTTTGAAGTTTTTTTTTTTATAGTACGAACATCAAAATCCTTAGGGGCAGCGCAGACGACAAACTTTTTATATGTACCAGACTTTCTGTGTGTAAAAGTAGCCAAACACATCAATCACGCAAAATTTGTCGCAGTTTTTGTCTGTCACATACAAAAAGTCTGTCGTCTGCGCTGCCCCTTAACGAGAATGCTGAACCAACTTTATGACAAGACTGGTCATTAATATTAGATTTATTTGTGTGTTCATTTACTTTCTGCATTAGGAAATATATAATATATCTAAGAAATAAAATTGTAGACTCACGATAGTTTAGTACGCATGCGTAATGGCTTTCTGTATCGTTTGAAAGCTCACAGAAGCGGTACCGTCGCGAGGTAGACCAAATTATCAGTCCTAAGCAATTAACATAACATATGCTCACAGGGTTATGCAGAGCTGCCAGTTATGTTAAAGTCCCATGAGAAAAGGGGTAAGCATATTGCCATTTTTTTATTAAAATCAGAAGTCACGGATTTTTTTTTAATGTTCTCTCATTTATATAAGCAAGCAAGAGGAGTTTAGTAATCGGGAAGACTTTTTTGATATACAAAGTAATACACTCTTTTATACAAGGTGTAAACTACCTAATCACGAAGCCGTCAATCAAGCATTCTGTACATCAAACTTATTAACTTTATGCAAAAACTATTGCTGGGAAACAACAATATTTGTTTTGGTGTTCAAAATCACGTTTTACGAAAAAACTCAAACTCAAAAAAAAAAAAAAAATTATAATGTACTTATTGAAAAAAAATGTTGGAACTTAGACTTCCAATAACTTCGTAACTAGAAGATTCCCAGGTATGGTCCAGAACAAACAAATGATAGAACTTTCCAAGGCTGCTGTTAGCGAACTATCTGTTAGTGATTAATAATATTACTATAATATTCTGTCAGATTTATCAAAAAAAAACGTATTTAAGGAAGTAATAAATTATAAGGGTCAACACAAGATTATTTGGAAGAGAAAAGAAAAACAACTTTTATAAATAAACACTAAAAGACTATAAATTGTGAAGTTACAAAACTAGTATCTAAATAAAAGAGAGAAGTTACTAAATGGTTTGCTATTTAAACAATAATCACAACCGTAGATAAACAAATAAACTAACTTGTCTTTAGAGGGTCACAGGTAGCGGTAAACTAGACACATTATGTTATCTATACTAATAGGTATTATAAAGAGGAAATATTTGTTTTTTATTGTTTGCCGATTTAACTCAAAAACTACTCAACCGATCTTATATTGTCACTTGTTGTTGTGTTATTGTCTTTTTAGTTTTAAACCTTGAAAGCTTAAAACAGTGTTTACTCAACCGATTTTTTAAATTCTTTCACCATTAGAAAGCTACATCTTTACCGAGTGACATAGGCTATAAATTATATTGATATCATGAAAATTTGCCGAGTTATCACAACGTTCACGGCCGGAGTCGCGGGGGATGTGTTAGTTAAGAACTAGAAAACTATTCATAACGTTTGATAAATACAGTTAAGATGAAAGCGTCAGGGTCACCCGCGAAATTTAAATTTTCTTACGTTTTTTGCAATTTGCAGGCCAGTGCTACGTTATATGTTGATTAAAATGTTGTTCGCGATTGTAAGACGTATGTAGTTACAGAATTATATTCATAAAAATCATCAATACAACCCTCCAAATTCATAAAGGTCGAGGAACGACTTTGTCCTTTAAAAAAGGTATGAGAATAGGTAAAATAGTTAGTTATAGATAAAAAGTTACGATTCAACAAACCGGTATCGTAGGTACAACACTGCACAAAAGAGCTGGCTAAAACTGACATAGCAAATGTCAAATTTACAAATAATGTTGCCAATTTAGTCTACGAGATTAAAAAACAGACTTTAGTAAATTGTATTTCACACCATAATTCATATGGCAGAACAACGTTTGCGGGGTCTGCTAGTAACTAATAATTAAAATTGGTTGGTAGACTTTCGAAAACGGTGTAAAAAAGAAAAATAAAAATGTGACTTAAAAAATCTACTAAAACATATGGAAACGGGTATTTACTAATCGTGAAAGTTTAAGAAGACAAATTCTACTAAACTGTATTGCCCCAAGAAGATACTATTGTGGTACTTAATAGCTTTTATATTCCAGACTTCATGGTTAGATTATCTATTAAATTTGATACTGGTCATCGATTTATTTAAATATAGAATTCTGTTTAGAAAAATACATATACGAGATGAAAACTTACAGGTAGTCAAAGTCGCAATATTTATTTAATTAGGTATGTATGGTTTGTATGGCCTACCTTACACAGAGATAAAATTTTATATATTTATTGTCTATGAATATAATTTATGTTTGAAATACTTCGATCAATAATAGTACTAGATTAAGGATCAGGAACAAAAATACGTCGCTCCAGTGGCCACGTTTGCACACACGCAAACATCTACATTTCATAGCAAAAAGTTTAATAATCTGAACAACCTACAGTTTAATATAAACCTTAATGCTTAAGCGTAAAGTTTAATTACCATTGCAAAATATATTGATTTAAGTCCTTTCATCGAAGAAAGGATTAAAAGAACAAATTTAAAATGTAGCTTGAAAATAAAAAGTCATCAGTGCAAAAATATTTATTCTAAAATGAATCTTAAGTCTGAGTCCTTAGGTTAAAAACATTTTGTTTACAATTTCGTGCTTATTCTATTGTGGAACTAAACGTAACTTTTGGTATGACATTTCAATATTTAGAACACAGTAAGTATTGAAAGACGTAGAGTTGCAGAATATATTTTTTTTAGTTTCGTATGTATGGTAGCAAATATTTTTGATCGATTCAAAAAGGTAAAAAATACTGTTTTACATTGCCGCTATTACAACGAATAGGTAATAAAAAAAACTTAAAAGTTAAAAAAAATTAAGGGAATCAAGAAACGTGTTTTCGGCGTATTCTTTATACAAAAGTATCTGAAATAGTAATCTAGGTAAGTTAATTAATAACATTATAAGGGTTGCATATTTTTTTCTTCTTTCTTTCGAGACATTAGATATCCATTCTGCACAGCGAAATGGGTCACTATAAAAACGATAAATAAAAATAACAACACTACTCCATGCGTTCCCTGTTCAAGAACTGTCAATGTTTGATACAATAGTTGGTGCGTTGTAGCAAACATTGGCCAAACAATTATAATATTAGCTGTTTGAATTCATTAGCTATTTAACTGTTTTTATTTTATGAAAAACACTTAATGATATAAACTTACCAAAAGAAAAATATTTCTTCCAAAACCTAGGTGTTAAGGTGGTATTTTTACACAGTTTTTGAACTCGCACTGCGGCATTTTGACGTCTTAATGTTGGCTATGCTTGGACCATACTAATTTGAAATAAGACCACAAAAGTATTTGTGGTCTTATTTTTCGGGCCGTTTTTGAAGCGCTGATCGGGAATCTAGTACTATTATTGATCGAAGTTGAAATAGGTTATATTTCACTTAGGCCTCTCAACTTTTGGGTTAAATGTCTTAAAATATTTAATTTGTGGTTTCTGATCTCTCCGATATAATTATCGCAATAACTGCTATTGTTTCGGTCATTGGTACGGACATAAAATGAATCGCAAGCGCGCTAGTACTGACATTACACAACCTACCTATAAGTCTACACACACAAACAGCGCGCTTCTACAGAATCGTGACATTTTTCCGACATATTAGAGCTAGAATTCTTCATTAATTAGTGTTTAGAAATGTAATATTTCCAAGATCTATTGAAACCTTTGTTCCCAATTGATGAGATTACCGTTATCACGAATATCTTTATGTAGTAAAAATGCTTGTACTAATAAAAAAAACTTATAAAAATGTTAGTTACAGCGCAAACTGAAGTTGGTTTTCACAATAATTATATGTTTTATATGTTTATAATCTGCAGTAAATGTATCGAACTAATAGTTCTTTTGATTACGTATCCTCTAGACTGGAAAGTACATACATTCATTGTAAACAGCAAATCTTTTGGTATTTGAATGACGTTGACAGGGTGCGGTATTAGTAAACAACTTTATTGAGAAGCAGAGATAGTTGTGTTATTTCCAGTTACGGCTGTACCTCAGTTTAAGACATAGAAACGGAAGTTATATATCTATTGATTTGCACATAAACTACTGCAGTCATTTTTACCGTTTAGTTAACTCCAACTTGGAATTATTTACAATAGTACGATGTGATTTGTGACGTTCAAAGAAAAGAGGTATGTTTGAGCGTTTAGGCCTATTTCATCGTCAGATAACTGTAATAATATAATATTACGCATGTCTTTCCTAAGGGGTAAGGCAGAGGCACTGCGGGACTGTTCGAAAGAGATACCGCGGCCCCGGAACATAAAGGGCGAGGAAGGAACATGGATGGGTTTTAGTCAGTAAATGTCGGACACTCCCTCCCGTTCCGCCCAGCGTTGGAGAAGTTATTTGATGGTTTCCCATCCGAAAGAAAAAGGGGGTAAGGCAGAGATGTCAGATTCAGAAATCAAACCAAGAGCCATGTGTCCTTTTGAACGCCAGAGCATAAAAGCACGCGCGTGTCCTCCACGCCACACTTTTGTCACATATTTGTGTCGTACAGGGCACGCGCTTGCTTGTCAGGTATATGTGACTCATGGTGAGTTGCACGAAACCACCATTAGTTTAACGGAGACTTTTAATTGATGCTGTCACTTTCTTTTTGATACAAAATGTAAGGGATGGCATGAATTTAAAGTCTCCGTTAAACTAATGTTGGTTTCGTGCAACTCAACAAATAGCGTTCAAAAAATTAACAGTAACGTTTATGACTATTACAACAATTGTAATCGGATAGATTTATGTAGATGTTTGGTAGTAATCAGGCCCTATAATCTATGTTAATGACTTGCAGACAACAGTTACCTACTAAAAAAGTACGGAAACAGAATACAAATAATTCAAGTATGGAAACATTGTACACGGTGCATGGCAATCGTTACCAAGGTGAACAGCAGTCTTAATACATAAATATATACTTAGTCACACATAAGTGACAGCGAGTGTTTATCAGAATTAGGCCTGCACAGTTTTCAAAAATAGGCGTATCAGATTAATAAAATAAAATATATCCCTAAAAAAAATTAACTAAAATATTGTGCATGTTAGTAAGCGTACTAAAATAAAAACTACTACACGAATCATACGCTCAGTACAATTTTATATAAGTCTAAATATATTATATCTATATTTTCGCCAGCCCCGTGCTAGGCAAAGGGTCTCATTTTAGAACTCGCCACGTAAAAAAATATACTACTCAATTTGGGTGCTTTATACAGGTTTTCTTACATATAGAGACACCTTTATAAACCCGGATTCTGAAAGACTGACTGACTTCAGCTACACTCTTTTTCGGGTCGGCACATTAGATTCGGCAGTGATTTACATATTCGGTTCGTGCCGATCGGTACACTTTGTTCGGCAGTTACTTTTATTAAGCACGTTTAACGGCTCAGCATTATACGAGGTAGGCCGAGCGATTGGCTCATCTACATTTATTTATATTAACAAATGCCGACCCGGATATGTGTGCAGCGTTCTTTAGGCCAAGTGATTCGATTGGTTGTATTTTATTTGATAGGCTTTTCAGAAACCGGGTGATAGTGGACTATTTTAATAACTGCAGACAAGTGTTGATCTGGTCAGCAACTTCAACTGAAGATATGCTTCTAGAAGCCAACAGTTTAACTGAAACGATGGCTAAAGTACCTGCGCGGTGCGGGAGGGGACGACGACGTATTGCGCGAACTCTCCAGAACATCTCCGCCCCCCGCACCGCGCTACTACCTCAGGCAATCTCAGTTCAGCCGTAAGCTTGTATTTTATTTAGGAGTCTGAACCTGCCACTTTTACCGGTAGAAAATTAAATTTATATCTTTTTTTTTTTCATAAATTTATAAGTTAACAGCAGTAGCAGTACATTTCAGCCTTTAGTTACAGTTTTGACCATCATTTTATTCCTTTCATTTATTTTTTCGAGTCAAAAACAAACACAGTGTTTTTTCAACAATATGGCCGTGTCCTGACCAAAGTAATTGTGCGAGCACGCAACGATCACGTTAACCACTTTGATTAGGAGGCAGGCTAAAACTTAAATATTTGGTCCACTTTATGATAAATCAGTGAACCAACTTAAAAAAACTTAAGTATGATGTTAGTGCCCACTGCCCAATGAAGTTGCTTCACTGATTATATTTCTCTATAGGTCATCAAAAGCATAAATACATGGACATTTTATGCCTTATTG
The DNA here is from genome assembly GCA_950022955.1 of Xestia ashworthii. NCBI lineage: Eukaryota > Metazoa > Arthropoda > Insecta > Lepidoptera > Noctuidae > Xestia > Xestia ashworthii. The sequence continues at coordinate 1,684,005 of OX465566.1, read as the reverse complement.
ACATATTTATGCTTCTGATTCCCCGTTAGGTGTCTCTAACTGTAAAATGGGGGTATGTCCTCTAAAATTAAGGAAACGGAAACGAACTTAACAACTAATCATTGCACAATATACAGATATCATCAATTATTATAAAAACGATATGCATAACCATTGTATGTGGGGTACACACTTATTCGGCTCGGCACGTCCGATTCGGCTGACTTTGTATTTATTCGGCTGTCATGCGGCTCGTGCCGATCGGTTTGTACCGGTCGGCATCTACTATCCCAAGATGAACTATTCGCGTCTGCTCGACACAATTGTAGGTAGGACGACGGGCTATTATTCCGGACATGTTCAATTTTGCCGCCCGGCTTTGCCGACCTGAACTTGTGTGTTCACCTCTTACAAGAAAGAATATTGTAATGTGTTACTTTCAGAAACGTGCAGTTAATCAAAATTCATGGTGATTCAATAATTATGTCTATTTAATATTTAGCGATGACTCTAAGATACAGTGTAGTATGTTATATCGCTGCGATACATTCTCACGTTTTTTGTAATATATATCTAAATACTGACTCATTTATAATTACAATTATATTAAATTTTAATTATTGCAAATCTCGGCTCAAAAACACCCTCGCCTACGGCTCGTGTGTTAATTCCGCCTCGAAAACAATAACAAGGGGCTTGGAACATTTTTGTATGAAGCGTGGCCGGATGGTATCAACACAAACGAGTTTTGTAAGAGACAAAATGTTCTAAAGTATCACGTTTCCGAGATATGTGCTATTAAAGTTAAAGTCCATTCACTGCTGGAATCTACGTTCTAAAGTGTCACGTTTCCGAGATATGTGCTATTAAAGTTAAAGTCCATTCACTGCTGGAATCTACGTACAACTTTGATTTGATCAGACACGCATAAAACATGTACCAATTGATACGTGGCATCAATAGAAACAAGTTTTGTACGAAGCAAAACGTTCTAACTAAAGTGTCACGTTTCCGAGATATGAAAGTTTAAGTAAATTCATTGAGCATCTTCAGCACAACTTTGATTTGATGATGATGGCAGCTATTGATTGATACACGTTGTATGCGTGTCTGAACAAATCAAACTTGTGCTAAAGTTGCTATCGTGATGGGATTTTAACTTTGAAAGCTCATTCTCGGAAACGTGACACTTTAGAACGTTTTGTTTCTTACAAAACTTGTTTGTATTGATGCCAGCTATCGATTAATACACGTTTCATGCGTGACCGATCAAATCAAAGTTGTGCTGAAGATTCCATCAGTGAATAGACTCTAACTTTAATAGCTCTTATCTCGGAAACGTGACATTACAGAACATTTTGCCCAATGCAAAACTTGTTTTTATTAATACCAGCTATCGATTTATATAAGTCCTTTGCGTGGCCGCTACTTTGAAAAAAAAAATCAAAATGGCGGAAAAAATTCCGGCCAAAAAGTTCAAACCCCTTTCTCCACTTGTAGCAAAGTGTACTATTATTTCATTTTAGCTAAACATTGTGGAGTAAACAGTATACATTCTATACACATAGTTACCAAATAACTCAATTTAATTAATACCCCAGCCATCGGTCAGAACGGCTAACAATATGCATATTAGATGCAAGAAAAAAATATATAATTCATTTAAATAATTAAAAATAAATTTAACTAAACACATCAGAAGGTAACACATTGACAAAATCTTCAAATAATAAAACAATGTCTTTTCAAAATGGAATAACTTTAAAAACTAGTGTTTGTAATACAGTCAAAACAGAAAACTTATGCTTTGCGACCTGAATAATAAGAATAGGATTGAAATTCACGCCATCTAGTGACTTAACTAACTAACTATACTTCAGTTTAGGCTCAAGTCAGACCAAAGACCGCAAATGACATTCAATAATAAACCTTACGAATAGTATTTTAAACTCCAAACGAGCTTATCCAAACGCCTGGAGGCGTATGATGTCTGAGTCAACGTTCATACGAATTTTTTCTTTATAAAAATGACAGTAAAGTGCACTATTCATAGTAATAGAAATGATGAATTTTGGTCTGTACGAAGTCTAAGATAACATTGAAGTTAAAGATAGTAGTAGTTCTTGGTGAAAATCAACTCTATTTTTATTTGATAGCTACACTTTGATATGCAATCACAGAAAACGTGTTAAAGACGCGCCTCGCAGACTAAAATGATAGCAGTCATATAATGTCATTTCCTTCACTTAGCAGTGGCGAAGGTTCCATACAACTCGATTCCTACCGAATTCCCGTTGAAAAATGGCAAAGACAGTATTCTATAGGTAATAATACAATATGTACTCCGGCTTACCTCTTACAAAAATCGTACCCTCGCTACTGATTCGTAGGATATTCCCTGTAAGATTTTATTACGTGTTTTCTCGCCATATTTTCCAAAATATTATACTGCCAAAACAGTGTTATTTATCGACCATTTTTTTTACAATTTCATATTTTCTACCAAAAAATCCTAATTTCTACAATCTCTTTCAAAATGGTAGATATTTGACGCGAAGTGGGAATGAAACCTAAAACGTTAGGTAATATTAAAAATAGGCCCCTCAACAATGAACACAATTGGTCGTATCTATGAGTTGGAGCAAAAACAAGTGCGTAATGGAATACCTTTACGATAAGCCAGAACTATTCACGTTACTAAAACCATACAAAATTAACCTTATTTTCATTGTCATACAATTCATTTTATAGTAACGAAATAACGCGAATAATTGCTAAAATATACTATGTATAATACCAGCTATACATTGTAGATATATTTAGCAGTCAGAATGCCTCTTGTACGCATTAAGCAATAAAAATGTTCAACTACCCTACACTAAAAACTGTTAAAACATTGGCTCGAATTATTCACTTTTAGTCTGCGAGGCGTTCGACGAAATACATTATAGAAGGACATAAGACACCCCGTTAGTATGTATACAGTACACGGCTGAGAACAAGGCACATAGAGAGAGACAAAAAAAATATCTGATCATAAATATGTACCCACTTAGCAAAATTCAAAGGAGCAAATATCGAGAAGAATATATAGAAGATTGAGAAAACAAAGTAACAAAAGTCTCAAGAGCCTTTTCTCGAAAAATCTTATAATTTAAATGAATGCTTTAGGAGAAAATAACTTTGAAGTTTGCCGTGTGTCTACATACATAAATGTTTAAGGTAGTGAACCTATACCTTGCATAGAAGCATGCAAGTAGCAGGCATATCATTGTAACATTCACAAGTTTTTATGGCTCAATGGCACGCAAGCTACTTGCATTAAGGGCTTTATGCGAGTGACATATATTTTTAAAACGCCATGTGCCTTGTCAACAAACGCGTAAAGCTTTAAGATGCGATCAAACCGACCGGACCGGCTGCGGACATTAGACTTTAACAAATATTTCAGTTCGTCACACCACCAAAGAGGCCTTTCTCGGTGACCTGGGATAGATTGGATGATGGAATCTCCCTCCCGTACGTAAAATACGCGCTTTGAACGTGATGTTGCGGATACCAGCGTGTTTTACAAAACAATGAGGTATCAATCTCGTGTCCGTCGGTCGGTCCGTCGCGCGTCGTGGTGTTACCGTGCGTGGCGGCGCGCGGCGCGGTACAGCAGCAGCGCCAGCAGCGCGGCGGCGTGCAGCGCCAGCGCGGCGGCCGCGCCCAGCGCACCCAGCAGCGCGCGCAGCACCACGCCCAGCGCGCGCCACGTGGCGAGCTCGGACCAGCATCATCCTGTGCCGCACTTGCCGCTCTCGAACACGCCCTGTACCACACCCCACACGATTATAACGCGGGATTACCAATATTCTTTTTTGGCATTTTTGTTTAAAAAAAAACATTAAAACGTCGTTTTAATGCAGGAATCGGCTGTTTAGGTGCCTCTGGGCCTGTAAGCTTTAAGATACCCAAAGCCGGAAACACACTTACGTGACGTGGCGTGGCTGGCGCGCCAGAAGCATTTCGGTTTCATATATTTAGTATGATTAGACATATTTGTAGGTCGTGTCGGGTCGTGGCGCGTTCTGGCGTGGCGCTGACTGCTCACCACCGATTGCGCCAGAGCGGTGGTGGGGGTTATGCACGCCACGTAAGTGTGTTTCCGGCTTAAGTATCCGATTCCTACCGGTTTCCTTTCGAGATCAATCTACGTAGTATCTACTGTAGTCATGCCACCACTTTAGTGGTCACTGATAACAAAAAATAAGGTCAAAACGACAATAGAATTCTCCGTATTCGTCGAAAAAACCGACGATGACGTAAAAAGACCCCAATTGACATGTTTTTCTTCGACTTCCCCTGACACAATTTTGACTCTTCGCCACTGAACGTGTGTGGTAAATGTGGTTAGTGCAATTAGAGCTCCAGAAAAAGGATTCTCCACACTCACAATGCGAGCCATGTGGAGGAAATGAGTCCACGCTGAGCAGGCAGCGCAGGAACTGTTACTGACCTTTCTGAAGAACGGCGAGAAGCTGACGAGCGCGTCCCTGGTGAGGGGCCGGTCGGGATGGCGGAAGGGGCACCTGGCGTCGCTGGACACCACGCTGAGCAGGCGACGCAGGAACTGCTCCAGCTGCGCACGTCGCGCCCGCGCCACGCCCTCGCCCGCCCACAACGTGCGCGCCGGGAACGGGATGCCCGACACCTGGGTGCGACAACAGACATTTTGTCATGTCTTCGAATTATATCCTAAAAATTACAACCTTTACACAAGGCTACCTTTAATACGGCGGAGGCTTTATGTAAGGGGGATCCGAGAGTGAATAATACAGCGGCGCTGACACGGCGCCATGCTGTAACTGTGCGTACCGCGTACCGCGTACCTTGGGTCCGTAGAGGCGGCGCATGGTGAGGTGCAGGTCGCGGAAGCGGCGGTAGCGGCGCAGCAGCAGCCAGCGACAGTCGCCCAGCGCCACGCGCACCTCGTACTCGTGGTGCGTACTGGCGCCCGCGCCGCGCGTCACCCAGCCCGGGATACTCACCACCGAGCCTGCCATCACACGTACTTCATGTTACTTCATGTTTACCACGTACTTTAACTTGTTTAGTAATCATGTGTTCGTAGTTTTATAACAATAGTACCACCACATACTATGTATAAAGGGCGTAAAAAACCTGTTAACAAAGCCGAAAGGCACTTGTTCTGCCCATCATTGCGATCATTTTTTTGTTCTACACCTGGGAACCTTCTAGTTACGTCGAAGATGTGGCGGGTCAAAGTTCCAACTTTTTGATAAGTTTTGTTTAAAAAAAACAAGTGTAATAAAGATAAAGTAGGGCAACACTAGTTCCGGCACAAATGACAGGAGCTAGGAGCTGCCAGAGAGAGTGCGGGCATAGACAATTAACTGAGGGCCACGAGCAAATTAATACGTGTAAAACATTAAAATCAATATAATATTCTAATCGGTTTTTTATTAAGCCATCGAAACATTACATGGCGCAGCCGGTAAATGCCAGACATCAAACAAGGAAAAGTACTTGTAAGAACATCTATTTTAATATAATTTCAATAAGTGGCTATGAACACAAATAAAACAAGTGCAGACGCCGCGACCGATACTGATATAATAAAAGAAGAAAATATAATGGCAGGAGTGGAGTACAGGATGCCGCAACCTTTAAAACTCGATACAACGGAAGATCTTCTCCCTAAATGGAGATTATTCAAACAACAGTTTAAAATTTTCGTGTCAGCGGCTGGATTAGAAAGGCTGAGTGAAACCAGAAAAGCAGCCATCTTGCTTAACTGTGCCGGGAATGAAGTGCAAGAATTGTACTTTAATGTTCTAAAAACAGAAGAAACTGCCAAGTATGACCAACTACTGAAGAGTTTGGACGAGTATTTCGAACCGAAACAAAACGAACTTATTTCGACTTTCATATTTCATAGGAGATGTCAGGAAGAGGGGGAGAATTTTGACGTGTTTTACACGGATCTAAGAAAACTCATAAAAACATGTAACTACAAAGATCAAGAAGAAAGAATGTTGAGGGATCGAATTGTCTTGGGAGTTCACAATAAGAAGTTACAACGGAAATTGCTGGAAGTCAACGATCTAAATCTACAGAAAGCCGTCGACATGTGCAGAGCTTCAGAGCTATCTGAAAACCATATTAAGATGATGTATCAGCAGAAGCCTCTAGGAGCAGTGGATGCAGTACAGGCTTCACAATGCAAGAATAAAGAAGACAAATCAAAAGTTAAGTATAACTCCACTACTAAAGGCGATGTGATGTACAATTGTAAAAAATGTGGGACTCGGCACATGGCCAGAAATTGCCCAGCTTATGGCAAAATATGTCATAACTGTAACAAGCCGAATCATTACAAAAAGGGATGTAAACTCATTAATGAAATTAGCACAAGTAATAACGCGGAAACGGTGAACATTGACTCCGAAGACAATAATGTGCATGTCTTATGACTCTTAAAAGTATGTCATGGTATTGGGAACACTCAAATAAAATGTAATGAGTGGATTGTAACACTAAGAGTACAAAATAAAAGGGTTGATTTCAAGTGTGATACAGGTGCCCAGGTTAATGTTTTGTCAATAAAAGACTTAAAGAAAATTGTCGATGATGAGATACCTAAATGGTCTGAGACTAAAGTAATCTTAGAAGCATTTGGGGGGGAACAAATTTATCCTGTGGGGAAAACATCTTTAAAGATAATAAGAGATAACCAAGTATATGTCACTGATTTCTATATAATTAAAAATAATGTAAAGCCAATTCTGGGACTAAGCACCTTAAGAGAATTAGGAATATTACAAAATGTAAGTAGCATACAAAATAAAGAAATATTATTAACAAAAATTGTGAACTGTTTCAGGGAATAGGACAGTTTGAGGAACCTGTGGAACTTTGTATCCAGCCTGGGACTAAGCCAGTGGTAAAACCTCCTCGTAGAGTTCCACACGCCTTGAAATCTCGGTTAGAAGAAAAACTAAGAAGCCTGGAGACTCACCAAATTATAAGCAAGGTATCACACCCAAAAAGTTTTGTTAGTAATTTAGTAATAATAGAAAAAAAAGATAAATCACTACGCATAGTTTAGATCCTAAAGACCTTAATAAAGCTCTGGTAAAAAATCACTACTTGATACCTACATATGAAGAAATTGTGTCAAAACTAACTAACAAAACTGTATTTTCAGTATTAGACTTATCTGATGGATTTTATAATATTAAGCTTACCAAAGAGTCTTCTGATCTATGCACTTTCAGTACACCTTTTGGAAATTATAAATTTTTAAGAGTACCTTTTGGAATATCAGTTGCTCCGGAGATCTTCCAAAGGTATAGTGAAAGAGCTTTTGGAGATATTCCGGGTGTAATAATCTATTGCGATGACTTGCTGATAGCTGCATCCTCGGAGGAGGAACATGATGTTATACTGAATAAAGTTTTTGATCGTGCTAGAAAGTGTAATGTAAAATTTAATAAAAATAAGTTTCAGTTCAAGTTAAGGGAAGTCAGGTATTTTGGTCATATATTCTCTAAGGAAGGTATTAAAATTGATCCAGATAGGATAGACTCAATAGTTAAAATGAAAAGTCCAACAAATAAAAAGGAATTGCAAATTTTTTTGGGTATGGTTAATTATCTGCGTAAGTTTATTCCTAACTTAGCAAAAATGATGTCACCACTAACAGAATTGTTAAAAAAGAATGTAGGTTGGTTGTGGACAGAAATTCATGAAAAAATATGTAAGAACATTAAAGAATTAATTACTAAAGCTCCGGTTCTTCAAAACTTTAATAGTAATTTACCAGTAGTCATACAGTGTGATGCATCCAAGGATGGTCTGGGTGGTTGTTTGCTACAGAATGGAAAGCCAGTGAGTTTTATTTCTAGAAATCTAACACCAGCGGAACAAAGATTTTCACAAATAGAAAAAGAGTTGTTAAGCGTAGTCTGGGCTACCAAAAAGTTTCATTACTTTATCTATGGGACTAAATGTATAGTTTTAAATGATCATAAGCCACTCGAGACACTATTAAGTGTAAGGTATTAGTATAAGATATGATTAAGAAATTAGTTAAAACTAGGAGGTAGTTGTCCACACTTTTTGTCTTGGCACTTCGCTAATAAACGTCTTTTGGATACGTTGTTATTTCCTTGCATAAATAAGTAACCTGCTTAATATCCCTCAGTGGCGACGAGAATACGGGATTTCACATTAATCGAGTGTTATATAAACGTATTGAAAACGTAAATATGTCAATCGGAAAAATTTCCGAGTTTAATGTGGAAGTGGACAATTGGCGGTTGTACGTGGAACGATTAGAACAATATTTTATCGTGAATAAAATAAGTGAAGAGTTAAAGGTGCCTACATTAGTGACTGTGATGGGAGCGAGAGGTTACGAACTTTTGGTGAATCTTTGTACTCCGGATAAACCAACCAGTAAAACATTTAAAAATTTAACGGACATTTTGGAGAAACATCTTCAGCCACGCCCCAGTATTTTAGCGGAACGATTCAAGTTTCATCATAGAAAACAAAATACGGGGGAGAAAATAACCGATTACATAGCGGAACTAAAGAAAATGTCTAGAACGTGTGATTTTGGTCAGTGGCTGAACGAAGGTTTGCGTGATCAACTGGTATGCGGGTTAGCAAGTGAAACGATAAGACAGCGATTGTTTGCAGAAGAGAAGTTAGATTTCCAGAAGGCATGTACTTTAGCTATGAGTATGGAGTCAGCAGAAAAAGACGCAGCCTTGATGGAATCCAAAGGCACGGGCGAGGTTGCAGCTGCAGATTGCCTGGCGATTGCGGGAGTGCAGAGGAGAAGGGAGGCGGTGATGCCACGGGGCCGAGGCAGCGGACGAGCGCCGCCGCCGGCGAGCGGCAGCACGCGCTCCAACGTGATGGTTGGCGAGATGCGCAATGCGGCTACCCGTCGCGGCGCGGGCGCATCTGTCACCGTCGTCGCCAGTGGACCAGGCGGGGCCACGCCGCGCCAGTATTGCCGAGTATGTGGCGCTAATCACGACACGAAGTCGTGCAGGTTTGCACGCTATGTGTGTCGGGTGTGCAACCAGGCGGGCCATCTACGACGAGTGTGTCCGGTAGTCAATAATGCGGGACATAACTTTATCGAGGACACTACCGAGTTCAGTAGCGGTGGCAGTGACGAGGTAACAAATATTAATCAGTTATCCTTAGGAAATTATCCCCCAATTTATATATCTCTAGTGATTGCTAACAAATGTATAAAGATGGAATGTGACACCGGTAGTGCCGTATCTTGTATTAATTATGATGTTTACAAAAAGCATTTTGCTAATATGAAGTTAGAGAAATGTAACTTGTTATTGAGATATTATACGGGTGAAACTATTCGCCCAGTGGGTGTCATAAAACCGGTTGTTAGATACAAAGATAGAAGTAAAAACTTGAACTTGTTTGTAATTTATAACGGGAAGACTATTTTGTTAGGTAGACAGTGGATAATGGAATTAGGTATAAATATACCCACTGTCAGTAGTAGTGATTGTTATGTAAACAGTGTGTCCTGTGAAGATTTTAATTTTAAGGAATTTAGTTCCAGATATTGTGAGGTGTTTGAGGACGGCTTGGGGCGCTTCACGGGTGGCAAGGTCACCATTCATTTGCGCGAGGGAGCGCGGCCGGTGTACATGCGCGCGCGACCGCTCGCCTACGCGCTTCGCGAGCCTGTGGAGCGGGCGCTCGACCAGCTGGTGCGTGATGGCGTGCTCACTCCTGTCGACCGCTCCGACTGGGCTACGCCCATCGTGCCCGTTGTCAAGAAGGACGGTAACATTAGGATTTGTGCTGACTATAAATTAACTTTGAATAAAGTGTTGGAAGTCGACCGTTACCCATTGCCAAGGGTAGAAGACTTACTGGCTCGCTTACATGGTGGACAGCGGTTCTCAAAAATTGATTTGTCGCAGGCCTACGCACAATTTGAACTAGATAAAAGTAGTGAATGCACGGTAATTAATACCCATAAGGGCTTATTCCGGTATAATCGACTCGTATATGGTCTTGCGTCAAGTCCAGGAATATTTCAGAAGAAATTAGAGCAACTATTCGCTCACTTGCCTTATGTTGGTGTATTTTTAGATGACATTGTCATTAGTGGGCGAGACACCCCGTCACATTTAGAGAACCTACGTAAAGTTTTCGATATATTAAAATCAAATGGGTTAAAGGTTAAAAAAGAAAAATGCAGTTTCTTTGCCAAATCGATTACGTATTTAGGATATGTCATATCGAAGGAAGGCGTACACACTTGTCCGGATAAGGTCAAAGCCATAATGAAAACCCCCACTCCTACAAACGTAAGCGAATTAAGGTCATTTTTAGGAATGGTAATGTATTATGCAAAGTTTATTAAGAACATAAGTTTTATTCTAGCACCACTTTATAAGTTATTACGAGCAGGAATAAGTTTCGTATGAGACGAACAGTGCAAAACCGCATTTAGCACCGTAAAGGGGTTGTTGTCCTCTAGTGAAGTATTGGCGCACTACTCCCCCGATCTGCCACTGATTCTGACAACGGATGCAAGCAGCGTGGGAGTGGGCGCGGTGATCTCACACATCACGCCGGACGGCGAGCGGCCTATAGCTTATGCTTCGAGATCACTTACTAAGGCAGAAGGTGCCTATGCCCAAATAGAGCGGGAAGCTCTCGCTATAGTGTATGGTGTTAGGAAGTTTCACCAATATCTTTATGGTAGGCGTTTTAAGTTGAGAACAGATCATAAACCGCTGACATGCATATTTGGTAGCAAGGCTGGTATTCCCGTGATGGCCGCCAGTCGTATGCAGAGATGGGGAGTACTGATGTCAGGATATAATTATGATATTGAATATGTCTCATCCTCTAAAAATTGTGCAGATGCCTTGTCGCGGTTACCACAACACCATCCCGTAACAGAGGTAACATATCTAAACTTTGTCGAGGATTTTTTACCAGTTACACACAATGAAGTAAAGAAGGCGACTGCTACTGATACAGTATTGAGTAGGGTCCTTTTATATACTCAAACCGGATGGCCACTGCAATGTACCGACGAAACATTAAAGCCGTATTTTACAAGGCGTAATGAAATTTATTCAGAAGGAAATTGTCTAATGTGGGGTTATAGATTAATTATCCCCATGACATTGCGTTCTCAAATACTCAAACAGTTACATAGTAGCCATATGGGTATAGTAAAAACCAAATCGTACGCTCGTAGCTATGTGTGGTGGCCCAAAATGGATGCTGATATTGAGAACACATGCCGGAGTTGCGACACCTGCGCGGCCGAGTTGCCGGCGTCGCCACACGTACCGCCGCAGCCATGGCCGTACATTACACAGCCATGGTCACGGTTACATATTGACTTCTTAGGTCCTTTAAAGGGAATGAAATTTATAGTTATTTCAGACTCGACCTCAAAATGGTTAGAAGTGTTTAATATGGTACGCACCACAGGGGGAGCAGTAGTTAAAGTTTTAAGAAGTTTGTTTGCTAGGTTTGGGCTCCCCTTGGAAATAGTATCTGACCAAGGTCCACCATTTACGAGTACCGAGTTCAGAGATTTTCTAAGGGTCAATGGTATAAGACAAACGTTTTCCCCTGCATATCATCCGGCGTCTAACGGTGCAGCGGAAAATGCGGTGAAGACATGTAAGAATGCAATAAAGAAGGCTATCACAGATGGATTAGATATCGACGCGGCTTTACAAACCTTCTTATTAGCCTATAGGAATACGGCACATAGTACCACGGGAGAGTCACCAGCTCAAATATTGCAAAAACGCCCATTACGATCACGGTTAGATTTACTAAGAAGGGAGAGAGCCGTTGTCGATCGTGTGAGTGATGCGCAGCGCCGTCAAGTTGAGTACGCTGGTGGTAGGATGCGCGAACTAGAGGCAGGTGAACCGATTTGGTTCAGGGATTACAGGGGTCAACAAAAATGGGAAAAAGGAACAGTAGGGCATAACGAGGGTTCACGTCGTATTTGTGTCAATGAAAGTAACGGTCGACAACACACTAGGCACATAGATCAGGTACGCCGCAGATCACGCATGTCCAATGTTACCTGCCCTGACATCGCGGTGCGGGATAGTAATGACATGCAAGAGGGTCAAGATAGCGTTACCCCTACAACTGAACAAGGTTTGACTTGTAACGAGCAGAGCGAGATTGAGATGGGAGGAGGTACGAATAGTGGTGAGCACGATGTGATGCAGGAATCGGACGAAGTTTTTAGTACACCTCCACGATCCATTCCACCTGCTGCACAGGCTATACCGGAGTCTAAGTCTTCGCCATCCGTGTCGCGCCCCACAAGAGTCCGCAAGCCGGTTATGAGATTTCGGGTAGAATGATTTGTGTATATTTCTATTCTATTGTATTATGTTCAATGTCAAGTGTCTTAATTTAAGGGTGGAGGTGTAAGGTATTAGTATAAGATATGATTAAGAAATTAGTTAAAACTAGGAGGTAGTTGTCCACACTTTTTGTCTTGGCACTTCGCTAATAAACGTCTTTTGGATACGTTGTTATTTCCTTGCATAAATAAGTAACCTGCTTAATATCCCTCATTAAGAAAAAGTATTCATGAGATTCCTTCGCCAAGGCTCCAAAGACTAAAACTCAAATTATTGAAGTATGATCTAGAGTATAAGTATTTAAAAGGAAAATTTATGTTTATATCTGATTTACTTTCGAGATCATACTTATCAAACTCAGAGATTGATGAGTCGTATATGTATGAGGTTATTCATTGCATAGGGTTATCTCAGTACTTGCAGTGTTCAGAAGAGCAAAAAAGTCAATTAATTACTGAAACTGGTAAAGATGAAGAATTGTTACAAGTTATAAAATACACAAAAGAAGGGTGGCCAGAAAATATAAAAAATGTACCAGATTCACTGTGTTATTATTATAAATTTAAAACAGATATCACAGTTGATGAAAATTTAGTATTTATGAATCATAGAATAATAGTACCTAAAAGTCTTAGATTGTTGTACATGAAGATTTTGCATGAAGGTCATATAGGAATGACAAAAATGAAACAACTAGCCAGAGAATTGTATTACTGGCCTAAGATGGATTCACATCTCGATAACTATGTTAGAGAATGTTTTATATGTCAAACATATCAGAACAACAATGTAAAAGAACCTTTGTTAGTACATAATGTGCCTCAATTACCTTTTTCAAAGTTGGGAATTGACATCATGGATTTCAGAAAAAACAGTTATTTGGTAATTTATGACTATTATTCTAAATGGTTGGAAATTAAATTAATAGGTACACAATAAGACTGCAAATAGTGTAATAAATGTTTTATTAGATTTATTTTGTAATTTTGGGGTGCCTTCGGAAATAGTCTCTGATCATGTACCATTTGATTCTAAAGAGTGTAGACATTTTTCACATGAATGGAATTTCAAATTTACTTTCTCTAGTCCTAAATACCCCCAGTCAAATGGAATGGCAGAACGGGCAGTGCAGATAGCTAAAAAAATTTTGTTTAAATGTAGGGATGATAATGTAGATTATAGAATTGCATTATTACAATATAGAAATACACCTGTAGCAGGCACAAAATTTTCCCCAGCACAATTGTTAATGAACAGGAATTTAAAAACAAAACTACCAGTAACAAGTCAATATTTAAAACCAAGACTGAACGAAAATATAAATACTGAAATGCAAAAATCGATAGATAGGAACATAAGAAATTATAATGTACAAACCAAAAAGAACTCAGAATTCATAGTAGGACAAAACGTTTGGTTTAAGAAAGATGTTAATGACAGGAAGTGGTTACCAGGAACTATAATAAGGAAAAATAACTTTAGATCATATAATGTAAAGGATAAAGATGGTGTGAGCTATTGTAGAACATCGTACCACATTCGTGGATAATTTGGTGGTTCTCCAGGTATGGTGTGGGGTTCCACGGATTCCTCAAACGAATAAAGGTTGATAACATAATTATGATATGATATTAAAAGGACATCAGTAAATAAATTGATAAGAAATAAGGCAGCTGGTTTTGAGAAGAAGTTTAATTTAGTTTTATGTTGTTATGTAATAAATAAGAAATTTAGTTTTAATATTATTTTAGTTTTACTTTGGTACTTGTGTAATAAACAAGAAATTTAGTTTTAGTATTAAAATAAGTATTGTAAAGGTTTTAAGTGCCTATTACCATTATTGCTCTGTAAAATGTATAAGCCCAGTATAAATTCAGTATGTTTCATGTAAACAACAAGAAGGGCAGTTAGTTTTATTTTTTTTCTTTTTGTTCCTTTTGTTTTTGTTTTTAGTTATAAACGGGAAAGATGTAAGATGTAAACTTTATTTTCTGTATTTTTTTATTTGTTTAAAAAGGGGAAGATGTAATAAAGATAAAGTAGGGCAACACTAGTTCCGGCACAAATGACAGGAGCTAGGAGCTGCCAGAGAGAGTGCGGGCATAGACAATTAACTGAGGGCCACGAGCAAATTAATATGTGTAAAACATTAAAATCAATATAATATTCTAATCGGTTTTTTATTAAGCCATCGAAACATTACAACAAGATTTCACTGCAAAAATTTTAACTTAAAACACCTGTACGACCCCCGTACTATTTAATCCATTGGTGACCTTGTCAGTGCCGGGGTCCCCACATCGCATGGCGACTTTGCCAGTCCTCCTCCCCACTTCGCTGTGCGACCCTGCCAGTCCTTCTCCCCACAAAGCATGGTGCCCTGCCAATCCTCCTCGACACATTGTATGGCGCCCTGCTAGTGCTTCTCCCCAAATCGCATGGTGACCTTGTCAGTGCCGGGGTCCCCACATCGCATGGCGACTTTGTCAGTCCTCCTCCCCACTTCGCTATGCGACCCTGCCAGTCCTTCTCCCCACATAGCATGGTGCCCTGCCAGTCCTCCTCGACACATTGTATGGCGCCCTGCCAGTGCTCCTCCCCAAATCGCATGGCGACCTTGCCAGTGCCCCTCCCCACATCGCATGGCGACCTTGCCAGTCCTCCTCCCCACATCGCACCTTGACGAACCTAAACTATTCTACGCTTGCTGCGAAACTACTAATTTTTGGGGTGAAAACTCACGATTTACGGCAGAACTTAATATAAAGCGGTCAAAAATAGGCTTGATAACTGGAAAAATCTAATTAGTCCGTCACTTAGATTATCAAAAAATATTTGACCCGTATTTTTTCTTTTGTCACATAAACCAAAATTGACGAAAAATACGACGCTTTTAAAATTCCCAATATGTCACTGTTTGGTATCATTCTTAGTGAGTTCCCGAGTTTTGATGCGTTTTATCTTTGTCAATATTCGTTGATTTCCAAAAAACAAAAAATACGTGTCCATTATTTTCCAATACTCTAACTGACGAACTAAATAGATTTGCAATTTATTGATGGTGGAAACTAGCCTATTGTACAAGTCAGTAGTCGAAACATTGTGAATAGTACAAATGACATGGAGGTACTTATAACAATAAAAAACTTGTAACTTTTTTAAGTTGTGAAAAAATACTAACTAAACTCTTGTAAAATAAACAAATGATCGAAATGACGGGGAGAAAATGTACCTTTCGGCTACGTGAAGGGGATTTTTATACCCATTATTATCGGACGTCCTCAAAAAGCTGTTGTAACACAGAAATAGCAATTTGTAGATTTTTATTTTTTTCGTAAGATATACGATTTTTAAAGTGTGTGTGCCCTTAACGATGCTTCCCTCCTCACCGATGTAAAAAAACTTTCGCTTCTGCCATTCGATGAATTATTTTCGCCGTACACTTGTTTTTTTATTAATTATTGAGCAAGAATAATCAGTTAAGTGGGAATATTTTACTCAATTATTTACCCAACGAAACCCTTTATGTGTACTGCGTTTGACCAAAACCATTGAAAACCTTTCATGCATTTATTTGGAAAATAAATAAACTGTAAATCAGTGGCGAAGGGTGAGAAAAGAGTCAGGGAAAGCCGAGCAAAAATATGAGATTTTGTTTATTTTGACCTCTTTTTAGTTATCAGTGGCCCCAAAAACCATGAAAATTACACCCATGAAGAAAAAATCAAAAATTTTCATCACTGATAATGAAAATGAGGTCAAAATGAAAATCCAAGATGGCACGGATTTTCATTTTATCCTCATTTTCATTATCAGCGACCTCAAAAACCACGAAAACGACACCACCTTGGATTTTCATTTCAAATCATAATTCATAAAAACAAAATTAAATAGTTGGTACTTACTGAAGTCTATTGGATGCATAAGTCCGGAACATATCGTAGGATCCTGAAAAATAAAAACCAAGAACAAACCTTAATAATTTATTTTAGAAACTATAATAAGGTCCCATTAAAATAGATGGACAAATTTTAACACGTAATGGGACTTTATATAGTGCTTAGATGCGTATGCGCTGATACCTTTTTTTTTTTTTTTAAATATGGGCATTTTAATCTCGTACAGTACCAATTTAGTTTGTAGTTTTTTCTTTAACTTTATAAATAATCTAATTGTACTTGTACTTAAAGTTGTATAATACTGACAGGTATCTGCATGTCCATGGAGGGCTGATCGCCACGGTCGCCGCGGTCGCTGCGGTCGCGGTCGGTACGTTCAGGTCGCACGCGGCACCGCAGCGGGTCCTCCCAGGGCGGCTCGTGTGTTTCCACTGGAAGTTCGTCGTTCGACGTCGACACGTTGTCGGAACCTTCCAGCTCTTGTTCTTTTAACCTACAATGAAACACCAATGGTAAGCGTACCAGGTCGGCTCGTAACTACGCAATAAGGTGTATTCCCGTTGACCCCACCGCCCGTGGCCCCACTGTTGCACTGGTGGGGTCAGCGGGAATGGATTAAAATAATTTAAAATTGTTCCCTGCTTGACCCTATTGTATTTTTGATAAAATAATCATTAAGGTTTTTTAACTCCTTCATTTAGTTCAAGAATCTTGATCTCAAGGGCAGGGTAGTGAGGCCAACGAAACGTCGGTTTTGATTTTTCCCGTTGGCCCCACTAGTGCAATGGGGCAAAGCAGTGGGGTCAGCGGGAATACACCCGCAATAACAACGGCTCAAAGGTTAATCAACAGTTGCCGGGGTCGCTCCGTGAGGGACTATCCCTTAAATACCGAAACCCCATCCGAACCCGATTCTCTCCGTCAAAACTGACTAACGAGGTCAAATTATTTAGAAACTAGCGGACGTCGCGCGGTTTCACCTTCATAGTTCCCGTTCCCGTGGGAGTACGGGGATAAAATATAGCCTAAGTTACTCAGTAAAGACTTGGCTTTCTAATGGTGAAAGATTCTTTTAATCGGCCGAATACTTTTAAAGTTAAATCGTAACACATAACCAAACAAAAGACCAAAATAAATCTTTCCTCTTTATAATATTATTTGTTTAGATATAAAATATTTTTTGCTGCTGCTAGTGACATCGGTTGTACAATGTGACCCAAATTCAAGGAGGTATCTATGCTGATGATTCTCGACCCAAATTCAAGGAGGTATCTATGCTGATTTTTCTCGACCCAAATTCAAGGAGGTATCTATGCTGATGATTCTCAACCCAAATTCAAGGAGGTATCTATGCTGATGATTCTCAACCCAAATTCAAGGAGGTATCTATGCTGATGATTCTCGACCCAAATCGATAGTAAAAATGGATCTTTTTTTTTCTTGTTTATAGTTTACAGCCTGTATAATCAATGTTGTTCATGAAGGTTAGTTGTCAGCCCCATTAATTTTCTTGTATGCTCACCTGTGCAGCAGTGGGTCCTCAACATGTCCGTTCTGCGTGCCCTCGTCCTCGGTAGCGACCTGCATGTCGCTCTCGGACAGCGTGAGCGAAGGAGTCTCTTGTATCGGCGTCACCATCATAGGCCTCCGTGATTGGTTGTCGAAGAATGAGTACTGCAGCGCCATCTCGAGGCGCACGTACTTCTTCTGAAGTTCTTGGAGCACCTGTCGAAACGATTGCCTTTGTTAAGATCCCACGGGTTAATGGGCTTTTTAAGGATGAAACTTGATTGGTTCACCCATCCACGGACTATCTCATGCAAGCACTGCTTAACTTTGAAGATCAACCCGTGCGGCTTTTTTTTCACGACCTCCTCTGTTTCGAATTAGTTCAAATAAGCTAATATCAAAAAGATAATAAAAATACGTTACACCATTGCGTACCCGTCGGAGAATTTCCGTCCATGGGACCAGTGAAGTGAAAATTGACGAAGATACGACCCTTTTAAAAATCTCAGTACGTTACACCGTCGTTTAACTTTTAGCGCATTCTGACTTCACGGGGGCTCGTGACGTCAGAACGCCATCGTGATGCGTCTTATCTTTGTCAATATCTTATTCTTATTACATTCTTGTCCAATCCTCGAACTGACAGACTAAGGTCCATGTTCACCAAAAAGATGACGGTCTGATTATCCAAAAACAGCTGTTTTAAACACATTTTTGTAGGGGAACATGTCACAGTGACAGCTGTTTTTAGGTAATCAGACTGTTATCTTTTCGGTGAACATGGACCTAAATAAGTTTGCTTTCCAGCTGTAGGTGGTGATAAAGAGATGCTCACTGCGATCTGCCTGTTGAGCTCCTCCTTGGAGCAGTCGTTCTCCAGCGAGGAGATGACGAGCATCTTCTGCTGCGCGATGCGCGAGCACAGGCGCTGCATGGCGCGCAGGGCCTCCACCTCCGTCACCTGGCGCCGCCCCGCCTTGCCCTCGCCTGCCAGACCACACACCGTACACGAATATTAAAACAGTATACATCAAATCTATACTAATAATATAAAGCTGAAGAGTTTGTCTGAAAGAAAAAGAAAACATATTTATTCGGCACATGCCTTAACAAATAAAAAAAAGTAAAACAAAATTAAAGAAAACTTAAATCTACACTGTAAAACTAGAATCTAGACAGAAAAAATAAAATAATCACAGGAACTACTAGTTGGAACTGAAAAAATATTTTCATTACTCATACTCGGAAAGTAGGTCTGAAGTTGCCTGAGGAGCGGGCTGAAAGTAATACTTTTCAGCCCTAGGGAGAATCACTTTCAACTGACAGCTGTCACATTATTAAAAAAAAATCTAGTTCTATTTTCACATTTCTATTGAACCATGTTCCGACTTCTATACAGCCTGTAAATTACAGCGCGATGTAAAATTGAAATAACATAAAATTCAGTATTAATTAAATAATATAATTATTTAAAATAACTTAGTTATAATTTAGTTACAAATATTTCATTAAAATAACAAAAATTTGGGCAAAATATTTACTACTTTTTCAGTGACTATAGTGAAAATAAAGGCTGAATAGCCGGCAACAGAAAAAAAAAAAATAGGCGGGAAAGCGGCAATCCGATTTTCATTTTTTTTCGAGTGGTTTCGTGTTTTGTTTTTATTTTCCTTATATTCGTAATGAAAAGCACAGTGTTTACCTCGGGTTAAAGACTTATTAAGTCCCTCGAGCTATTAGCGCCCGCGCTACGCTTGGGCGCCAAACCCCGTCTCGGGACTAAATAAGTTACTTTCACCCCTTGGATAACAATGTACTATTTTGTGTTGGATAGTCTACTAATCGAGGGAGGTTATAGGCTATAAAACATCACGCTACAACCAATAAAAACGGAGCATAAATGAAATATGTTGCCAAAACGCGGAATTGTATTCCTTTTGTGAGCTTTTTCTTTCTCATGTGACGCAGACGAATTTGTGTGGGTCAGCTAGTAAAACTATAAAAGTACTGCATTTAATGTGCCAGGATTTCCAAAGTAACGGCGTCGTAAGTTTCACAGCTTCGCACACTCGCAGCGTGACGTCACATCAGCAGTCGGATTTTGCCGCGGAGGCCGTCAATCATTATTAATAATAAATCAAATATCTCAGTCATATTTGAAATACCAAAACGATTTTTTTTTAAATAGGGTAACGATGATTATGCCCGTCATAATATAGGTCATGCAAATATTTGCTCCGACCAGGAATCGATACCCGATTACTTGGGGGTAAATACGGTGTGTGATGTATGTGTGTCTATGTCTATGCGCCGACGCGGCGGTCGTGTCAAGGACGGACAGTCCCCAGTAAACCACGGTACTAGCCACACGCTTGTTTTACTTTAAAAAGCATTTCCATACGGTCCACGTACATTGTCCAATTTCCCGACCTTAAATTATACTCCGATAACTTCCCGATATACATATTTAAATTTATTCGTCAGCCTGCTTTTAATTTATATATCCTCGTCGCCAGTGAGATGTTTAAGTAAAACAAGCGTGTGGCTAGTACCGTGGTTTATTGGGGACTGTCCGTCCTTGACACGACCGCCGCGTCGGCGCATAGACATAGACACACATACATCACACGGTGCAACACGTTTTTTTTTCCAGTCTCCTCTGTCAACCGTCACGCAATAATTTCCACCTTGTTCCATCATATGAGGAATGCCTCACACAATCTATCCATGGCTTCCTTGGTCATTCTACCTCTCTCCGTCCATGAAGTTTATATAAATAAATAAATATAAATAAAATATCACTCTTTCAGTCACATGAGATACGTCCTTCCTCACCACACAGTTGAGATGAAATGACCCGCAGTCGTAAGTCACATGAGATACGTCCTTCCGCACCACACAGTTGAGATGAAATGACCCGCAGTCGTAAGTCGGGGGTCACAACGTCAGTGGATCATATTAGAGGGACTTAGAAAAAAAATATAAAAAATTCGCGACCAATTCTGACGTAGTTGGTCACAGTTCTAACCTAACCTGCGGATCCCCTCGACATCGTTTTTACGACAAACGGTTAGTCGGAGACAAAAAACACCCAAGACACTTTTAGCTTTATAAAGGGTGTAAAACACCTCTTCACGAAGCTGAAAGGCACTTGTTCTCCCCATCATTGCGATCATTTTTTTGTTCTACACCATACCTGGGAACCTTCTAGTTACTGAGATATGGGGGGTTAAAGTTACAACCTTTTGACAAGTATTTTTTTAAATACAAGTTTTGTTTTGTAAGATTTTGACTTTTAACACCTCCACGACCCCCATACTGACAATCCATCCATCATCACAATGTTTTAAGTGCGTTACATTGAGTTCTACCACAAAACATGATTTATAACCTCAAAAAAAAAAGTTGTTTCCCAGCAATAATTTTAGCGTAAAGTTACTTAGTTTGATGTACAGAATGAGATGGTTTACACCCTGTATTTAGGTGTTTTATACGATAGAATCGGGAAAATTTCACTTTTTGCCTAAGGCTACAGTCCAACCGTCACATACACTCCTGCCCCTGTATTCACAAACGCTCGGAATGAATTTCGATTCGACAAGACGTATGTCTATCCTTTTTTGGCATAACGAAAACGAGCGAGATAGACATACGACTTCCCGAATCGAAGCGTTGTGAATACCAGTCTGGAGCAACAACGCAAAAGACAAGTGATCTATATTAACCTGGTACCCGTCTCTTGTACTTGGCTCTCTGGTGGCGCTCTTCAGGCGAACGTTCCACGGAACTCGATGACTGATCTTCCACTATCCGCGGCTGCAAACAAGAGTATTTTATGAAACATTGCTCTGGTACAATAATTTGTTATCCTCAGAACCAATTTGCCTTGTAAAATGAAATCATGTTTTGTAATTTCAAATTAAGTTTTTTACTGAATGTATATGAAATTACGTTTAAAAAAATTTGACTGTCAGACTGTTTGTTCCGGATAATCACCGAAACAGCTGGTCCGATTTTGATAGGACTTTAACCGGCAGATAACTGATGTTGTAAGGATTTACTTAGGCTTAACTTTACGTTTATTTTAGAAAAAAGATTAGGGTTCCGTGCTGAAAAATTGACGCCATGAATTTTACAACTAAATCCGATTCAAATAGCAACAGCCTCGATAATTTATAATTTTTGTAAAAAAAAAAATTCTACTAATAACTTAGTAGAATTTTTTTTTAACGTAGCGTAACAAATCAATCAACAACGTATAAGTAATGCCAAATTAAATCAACTCAAATTATCATACGTATAATACGAAACTAACGACCAATTTCACTTGGTCAGGTTATATTTTGGCGATATAAAGCGCTGTCGTCTAATGTTTCGTGGTACTGGAACGCATCTGAGATCATGGAACGTAAACATTTGGGCCGCTTTTTTGAAGTTAGTTCAAGCTGTCGCCATGTCACCGTCATTTTTGAATTTGATCCAAAAGTTGGGAACCCGTGTGTGTTTACAAAATTTATAGCTTTTCGTGGCGGGGACTAAGTTTGTGTGATCTCACTTTTCATACCTTGTGATAATCTTCAGTACTGGACATGTCATCGCTATCATCAGCAGTAGGTACTGGACCGAGCCGAAACTGCGGCGCGGGGCCCAGGGGGGTGGCCTGACCCTGTGGGGCGGCGGGGGCGGAGTCGGGCGACGTGGGCGACGTGGGCGTATCCTCCGCCGTCGCCGCCCACTCCGGCAACCGCTTGGGGGATGAGGTGGCTGTGTGGAACGTCTCTTCAGTATTCAGGGTCGAGTTCGGAGAGGCCAACGGGTCTAAGCTAAGGCTTAGACTGAAAAATAAAGCGTTTTAATTTCAAGGAAAATAATATTGATAAGTTACGAAGGTTACAGGAAAGGAAAGGATTATTATAAGGTTTCTCGTTTTTCTGTCTATTTGTATGTTTTTTTTAATATTTTTTGTTTATTTTATATGCATATACAGTCGTGGTCAACTAATTAGGGACATGCAAGATAGTGAAGAACAATAACCGGTTATGTACATACAAATATAAAACCCTATTGATTTCTCAGTAACTATTATTTGCATAATTTGGTCCGATTATTATGCTTTAAATGGCTGTAAATAAAAGAATAAATAAATAGAAAAAAGTATTTAATATCAAAGGTTGAACATGTATTCAATTTTAAGGTATAATTCTGTAGCTGGACATTTAATTAAGGACAGTAAACTATAATGAAAAATAGAGTTAAACAAAACTAATAATCTGCAGTATTATAATATCTTTAACAGCTCCATTTTATTTCGTGTAAAATCAGTACCCAGTAGCAAAACCTTTGTTAGTAATTACCGCTTGACACCGATGTGGCATAGACATTATCAGTTTCTGGCATGTTTCGACAGGAATGTTTGCCCATGCCTCACAAAAAGCTTCATTAAGTTCATCTAAAGTTGTGGTACGATAAGTGGCTACTTTTTTCTTGATTTCGTGCCAAAGGTGCTCGATTGGGTTAAGGTCCGGGCTATTTGCTGGCCAATCTAGCACCGATACTGACTGACTGGTAAGAAACGACTTGACTGAACGGGCGGTATGTTTCGGGTCGTTATCATGCTGAAACGTCCATATAATAGGGAGATGCTCCTCAGCATAGGGAAGCATCGTTTCCTCCAATATTGCCTTGTATTGATGTTGGTCTAAGTTACCCTGAACTTTCCTCACAGGTCCCACTCCACGTCCAGAAAATGAACCCCACATTTTAATGTTTCCACCGCCATGTTTCACCTGCTTTTTTGTGAATCTTGGATTCATTTCCGCTTTTACTGGACGCCGTACGTATTGCCTTCCATCTGAAGAAATCAAATTAACCTTGGTCTCGTCAGAGAATAATACATGTTGCCATTGGGCGTAGGTCCAATGTCCATATTTACGTGCAAACGCCAAACGAGCATTTCTATGTTCTTTCTTCAACAACGGTACTTTGCGAGCCACTCTTCCGAACAACCCTGCTTCTACCAGACGTCGTCGAACGGTCCTCGCTGAGACACCAGCTCTTTCGTCTGTCCCAAACACTTCGTGTTTA
The DNA here is from genome assembly GCA_950022955.1 of Xestia ashworthii. Taxonomy (NCBI): domain Eukaryota; kingdom Metazoa; phylum Arthropoda; class Insecta; order Lepidoptera; family Noctuidae; genus Xestia; species Xestia ashworthii. Next base: position 1,660,112 of record OX465566.1, on the reverse strand, counting down.
ATTAAAATAGAGCCTAGAAACGGATCTTTCTTAGCTAACCTGGCTATCATTCTATCTTCTTGCGGAGTTGTTTTTCTCGATCTTTTTGTTCTGGGCACATTTAAATCTGTGTTATTGCGTCTGACATGTTGCACTGCATTGTATACCATAGTTTTTGAACAATTTAAATGTTCTGCTATCCTTCGGTATGGCCAACCATGCTCGACAACAAACTTCATGATAATTTTTCGTAGTGTTGGATCGCAACTTTTATTTTTACCCATTTTTCTTCAAAATATTTTTCAAAACTTAAAATAAATATCGGGATTGCCGCCAAAACTACCACGAAACAATAAGAGAAGAAGTAAAAAAGTATTGAGATTCAAATTTTGAAAATAGAACGCAATATCTCAGTGTCCCTAATTAAATGGCCAGCCAGCATTATTTGAACAAATAGCACTACGATAATCTATCAGCTATACTGTAAAGAGGTTTAATGTTTAATAAGTTGTTATTGTTTGTATAATCGGGCACATAAATGACTAATTATACTTACATGTAAGAGATATGGAATATGGTTTAGACTCGTTGGAAAATAAAAAATAAATTCACAATTCGGTTTAACCAGAGTGTCCCTAATTAGTTGACCACGACTGTATATGTATTAGTATACCCATATGAGTGTTTTAATTGTATGCTTAAAAATGGTATCTTTATATTTATTGTCCTATTTGACCCAAAGGTCGACTGGTAGACTATGCCTTGTGGCATTAAGTCCGCCTATGTACCACTCTTGTACATTAAATTTAAATAAATAAATAAAGGAGAAGCGTTTGCCGAGTCACTAAATCCCCTATTTTGAAGAGGGTTAGTAAAACTCTCTAAATAACTGTTTTGTTCTGTCTCCTGCTGATATATTCTTATTCCTCATCCACAGCCCGACTTCACCTACTACTGGTTATAGGCCTCTTTTTGTTTATGCCAAGCTCCGCGCTCTTGTGCCGGCCTCAAATAGGATCTTCCCGCAATAGCAACAATATCGTCTGCTATTTTTCCTACTCGTCCGCTATTCATTTCTTATTAATTTCGTTGAGGGATCGAAGACAATAGGGAATATGCAAGAAATACAAATTCTTTTAATTTATTGCAAATGCCTTGTTTCGTATTAAAACATTGTGATACACTTGTTTAAACTTCTAAAACATCACTTATTTTACATTATATTGTTTTATGTAACATGTTTTTGGTGAAACGGAACGCACTCTGAAAACGAATCTTCCTAGATAACGCCGCCGGTATTGACGTCAAAGTATATGTGTCTATGGTTTGGGAATAGTGTGGTAGGCTTGTACACATTCCCAAAAAAATTACAAAACACAAGATCCAACCTAAGCAGATTTCAAGCAAATCATGTTTATTGTCGAAGTCCTACACGAAAATGCAGTATTTCAACAATATAACGTAATTACCTACTACATATTATATAGATGGCGTATAGAGGCACCGGCAAAAATAAAGGGAATCCCGCGGGGTTTCGATACAAAACGCGTGATTCCCCTCAGTGTGGCGCAGACCTGTTATCAAACTGTATTGCTTTAGAATTCCCTAATCACTAAAAGAGTAGCTGATACTGGCTGATAACAGTGACCACTGTATCAGCAACCATACGTATATCCTATAGATATGATTATAATGTTGTCAGTTCAACCTCCTCCTACCAAGACGATAACATTTGTTTTTTTTTTTCACTTTTTTGCCTGAAAGTGCAGTGTGTCAAAGTTAAACAGTTTACACTGTACAGCTACAGTGCGACGCACGGTACCTGAGGGGCGTTGCGCTCGTTTGCGTGGACTATGTCAAGTGCATGGATGAAGGAAGTAAGCTGTAAGTAAAAGAGAATCATCACTATCACTACAATTATAAAACAAAGTCTCCCGCCGCGTCTGTCTGTCCCTATGTATGCTTAGATCATTAAAACTACGCAACGGATTTTGATGCGGGTTTTTAACAGGTAGAGTGATTCAAGAGGAAGTTTTTAGTATACAATTTTACGCGGGCGAAGCCGCGGGCATCGGCTAGTACTTAATATGTATTTCGTAACCACAAGTAACGCGCACCGGTCGCAGACTCACTGACGCAAAAACGGGTTTTTTTAAATAACCTACCAATACCTAACATCGGTTTCATCATCATGTTAATGTCGAGGCCATCCAGCTCCTCGATAACACGGACATAGTAAGAACACTCAAAAGGACTAAACATTTTGAGTTAGTGTAGTGTAATGTAGTGTAATATTATTATATTTGTGAATTTACCGCGAGTGTAATATAGTACCTAGCTAATTGGGACACAAGAACAAAGTGACTTCGCCTTAAAAGACGCAAAGTAGGTAAAGGCAATGGTCGTGCTCTTAGATATAATTTTATTTTCAGCAAATCGTATCTATCTGATAGACAACAAATAACGTTCATAAGTAGAATTTCAAAAAAAACCGAAACAACATATAAATCCAGCCAAAGAGCGGTAAATTATGGAGTACCACAAGGTAGTGTACTCGGACCGCCCCTATTTATTATTTATATTAATGACTTTCCAACAGCATCAACATATCCTATGACAATGTTTGCAGATGACAGCACTTTACTTTTTAATAGTGACGAGGTAAGTACATTGGAGGCTGAGATTAACTCTACTTTACTATCAGTTGTGAATTGGCTGCAGAGTAATAATTTGATTATAAATCTTGACAAAACAGTATTAATGACATTTCAACAAAGAATAAATTATAATCTGGACTTAAATATTAAATACAAAGACAAAACTATTAATGAAGCAAATGTGACTAAATTCCTTGGACTAAACATAGAAAACACTTTAAAATGGAATTCCCAAATTGACAAAGTATGCAGTAAGCTAAACCAACATTCCTATGCTTTGCACATGTTAAGTAAAACGGCCAATCGAGCAACAGTCTTAACGGCCTATCATGGTCTAGTAGCTTCAACATTGAGATACGGAATTATATTTTGGGGCAATGCCACGGGTAAAGATATGGTATTTAAGTGCCAAAAAAGATGCATAAGAGCTATTTATAATTTGCAGACAACAGACAGCTGCAAACCGTTTTTTAAAAATGCAAAAATATTAACTATGCCGTCGTTATATATCTATGAAACGTCTATGTTCGTGAAAAATAATTTACATAAATTTGCTCGAGTAACTAGTCAGCGCCGCTGTGATCGGTTACAAACAGTCGGATCTAGTACTGCGCTATACAGAAACAGTATTTTTGTAATGGCTCCAAAGGTCTATAATAAATTACCAAAATGTATAAGAAGTGAAGATAATGTCCGCAAATTCAAGAGTAAATTGCATTCATTCCTAATAGATCAGACATATTACTCTATCGAAGAATTCTTAAATGATAAAATATGACATTACCAGCCCTCTAATATAATTTACTTTGTTTTCTTTATCAATAATATATTTCATTGACATTATTTCCAATATTACAAAAGACATTAATAGCTTTCTTTAGAATTTACCGTTGACATGCATGAAAAATAAATTATAATTGTTTCTTATATAATTGATTAATAATACTTACATTGAAATCTCATTATTTGACTTTGTATTTTATAGATCCAGACTTATTATTAAAAATATTTGTACACCAATTTCATTGGTAGGACACAGAGCTCAACTAAAATGTATGAATAAGACCTTATTTTAATACCTGTGTTTCACAAATAAAGATGATTTGATTTGATTTGATTTGAAATTAAGTTACATTAAAATTGCTTATTAGCCTTCTTAGGCTAGAGCTATATTACAATAAAAAAAATTAGTTGTCTGTAAAGTCGGTTTACGGATGATAGTTTAACGTGACAACGTCGTAACAAAACATTGATGAAATGATTGCATACATACGCTCCGATCCTAACGGGACACAGCGTAACGGGACACGTTTTCGTGCGTGCAGCCGGCGTTCATCGATTTATTAGACGTTGTCACGTCAAAAAACCTACCAATAGAAATCTCGCTGGGGTTCAAAATAATGGTACAGACCGACCGATTTTGGGTCGGTGACACTTCCATTCTGTAAAGAGCGGAATGAGGAATAAAGAAAAGCCGTGAGAAAAGATTTGTGTTGGTGACTAAGAGTAGCAGAAGACCACAAAAAGCCTAGTTCCTACGCAAAGCCTTTAATCCATGGCCCCTCCATTTTGATCAACCGTTGGTCGGATTCCCTATGAATATGGGTAGGAATACATAGCAAAATAACAATCCTCGCTCGTTTATTACTTTGTTTTGAGTATACAAACATAAAATGATTACTCAATAATATGAATTTCCGTGTAGGGTTCTTACAGACGAGCGGCACGTTGCCAACGGCAGATAAATTGCAGCCGTCGCCACCTGTCGACGACTGCCATCGACGCATCGGCGTTATTCGCTGAAACGTCGTCGGTTGCCGTCGACCGGTGGCGACGCTTGCAGTAATGCCACAACTGCAAGCATCGCCACCGTCGACGGTTATTTGCCGTTGGCAACGTGCCGGTCGTCTGTAAAGTGAAATTAAAAACATTATAAGTTTTTTATTTTGGAACATAGACATTTGGCACAATTACAAAGGAAACGATGATAGCTACAAAGGTTTATAACTGTGTCGCAGCTATCAACGCCCATTTAAACAGGAAAACAATAAAATTGTTGTTCCAGACTTAAACTATAAATACAGTAGGTATAATAGTACAGTCAAACGTTATCTCTAGCGTGAGTAATTTCTGACTTATTTAAGATATGTACTCATTTACGTGACGTCCATCGCGTTAGGTGCGCATTCATTGCTATATCTACCCGACATCTTGTTTTTATTTTTATTTTGTTATTAGTTTAGATGTAAAACTTTGCAAAATTGGAGGACTACGGAATTAAAATAAGATTATTTGAATCCAGAAACCGGACTACACAGGGTGAATTTTTCAAATGGGCGTCCATGGCCAAATCCGAAACTGAGAAATATAAAAAAAAATGCTCAAAGGAGTCTCTATCCCGAGATTAATGAAATCTAAAACTGCATTATTATATATTTGAAAATAGTAATTTTGATACAAGTGGAGAAAGTTTGTTATTGTAGTTCAAGGCGGTATTAACACACGAGCCGTAGGCGAGGGTGTTTTTGAGCCGAGAACTGCAATAACAAATGTCCACGTGTATCAAACGACGTTTTTCAATACACTTTTGAAGAAATCAAATAAAATAATGTAAAATATTTGTGTCATGAATTATTACGAGACTATGATTTAAAAATTTTTTTCCGCGCTTTGCTTTCGCCAGGTTGAAGGAGGGGCAAAGGTATGAAGCCGTTATCTGTGGCAATTTTGCTTTCCGCACACGTGTGGAAAAAATATCAAAAACGCACGTGTGTGATTTGCATTTTGAACCTAATCGTAGTGCGAAAAGAACCAGTTTTCGAGGAAGTGAATTGAAAATCAATATTTGTAGCCAGAAATCAAACCGGGGAAGAAGAACTGTATGTGGTTGGATGTTTGTTACCCTTTTACGCCAAAACTGAACTGAACAGATATGGATGACATTAAGCATGGCACACAGATCACGCTAGTTTACAGCGTTTTTGTTCACGAGATGAAAAACATGTGTTTTCATAGAAGATTTAAAAAGAAGAAACAAAAAATTTGGATGTCCAGTTTTCAATAACGTTAAATGAGCAAAACCAGAAATTAGTTTCATCAGAATCACGAGCAGAATCAATTGAACCACTTTTTAATATAGGTCACATTTTTCAAAAATCTTCGTTAAAAATGTTGCCCTGTCTATTTATTAATAGGTCAAGCCATCACGTGCGCAAACCCGCCAAAATAGGTAAACAAACAAACACAAATGGTTGTCGTCCAATTTAAATTTTCTCATACGCGAGATAGTAATAGTTTTTATTTCAATGCAAACACGAATCTTGCATGACAATTTGAAGTAAACAATTCAATGCTATCTATATTTTTAACTTAAATGTAACTAACCTATGAGTTAGAAAGAGAAAGAGAAATGGAGGCGGGGCGTACGAAATTCGTGACATTGGCCATGACCTCTTTACTCCAGTCGACAGTCTGAGCGGCGCCGGCGCGGCGGCGGCGGGCGCTCAGACGATTATTACGTTACGTGCGCTCAAAAATCGCATTATGGCGTTTTTGTAGACAAACATTCAATTTTGTAAAATAGTGAAAATGTTAGCGTGTTTTGTATCCAACTAATTGGTAGAAATTTTGAATCTTTGATACCGAAACGAGAGGACTCGTAAGTAGAGATACCAAATTATGTACTAAATTAATTGTAAATAAGTTGATTTCATTTGATTGTCTTTGCTCAAAACCTTTCAAAGTTGAGGTAAAAACGACCATTCACGTTCAGCGGTCACGTTTCCCGGGTCTTCAAAAGTTCAGGTGTGTTAGGTAATTACTATAATAGTACTCTGAAACACAAAAGTACTCTTGAAAGATACAGAAATACTATCTCGACTTAGGCAGGAATTCATTTCTAATTTAGGTTCTATAACTTTGTGATGTAATTTTGATAATTAACTAATAATGTTTCAAAAATGTACCCAGCTACTTTATCTAAGAGCGTAATGTTAAAACGTGTCGAACTCGCGTTCATTGATATTCGTTTAATTGCAGATCACGTTGAACTACCTTTTCGCAGTCAGGAAGACGAAAATATATCTTGATCACCCCGCGCGACTGTCAGTGGTGGCATTAGGAAAAGCAACCTGTCGCTGCTAACAGGGAGCTCCAGCGATTGTAAGTGCGTTGTATGTCATGTAGCACCTGCTCAAAATGGCGAGCTCTACAGGAACCATCTCTAAAAAATATACAAAGCGATCTGGAACGTCAGGCATACGAGGACAACTTTACGAAACCAAACTGCTGAGCCTGATATATTACAGAGCAATACATGATGACAGGATTGAAGAGTTTCATTTAGCAACAAATGTAGACAACTTGGGTTCATTCGATGACATTTGTTTAAGGGCAAAAGTGAGAGAGTTAGACAGGCCTATTGCTGTGTTTATCCAAGCGAAACACAGAGAGAATAGTTCAGTATTAACACTCAACAATAAAAGTGATTTGATCAAACATTTCGAAAGTTACTTGGCAATTCGGCGCAAATTCGAACCAAATAATAAAGACGTGATGTTCGAGGGGACGTTTAGTGAAACAAAATGTTTTTTTGTTATTTACACAACAGCTGAAGGTGATAAGGCAAGCAGACCATACGATGGTAGTTTTGCTAAACATTTGAATGCGCTGATAGGAACAGGTGACGTTGGTTCACAGCCATCGCATATTAATGTAGATGAAAAACTCTTACGTAAAATAGTTCTAGAATCTCACATGAAGACCCTGGCGCAACTCATGGCGAAGTGGATTTGTGAAGAGATTACTGACATCACAACGTTGATGAAGGATGAACTCGTGATACGGTATCACGTCATTTTGGCGCAAAAAGTTTTCGACGTTGCCGACGATCAAAATGAAGGATATCGTATAGCACGCTTTAGACAAGACTTCTTTGACGTCAACAAAAAATTTGTGCAGTTATTTAAAGTTGAACTGTGCACAGAGATTTCGAAACGGCGAAAATTTGAGTACCTTATTGTAAAATATCCTTTTGATACTAACGGAGTTTTTGAAAAATTCGGAAGTGATATCATTTATAAAAATGAAAAATTTGAGTTAGTCGATAAAACGATAACAAACGATTTGCGGTTTGGCGTCCGGCTGGATAAAATTAATGATTCACAAGAAACAATAGAAAAAACACTTGAACTAACACTTAAGGAGTGTTTGCCATCACTAGAATTTAAAGTGCCCGCTTCATTTGGCAATAAAGATTTAACAATAAAGGGTGGCGAAAAAAGAATCGAAAGAAAATTGACTGATTTAGCATTAAAAATTAATGGATTGTTGGAAAAAGCGCAAACTAGTAAATTGGTCATTATAGATAAATCTCTTGGAGAAGGATTTGTACAGCTCAGTGGTGGTATAGCTTCTGCTGTTGGTAATTTGTTAGTTTCTGATGACAGCTCTCGGCTGATGAAGTTCAATGATAATTACGAATCGCTTGGAAAACTGGCCAAAACGCTATATGATAAATTAAAAAGTAAAATCGAAAATTTGGACGAATTTAAATTTGATGTAGATGTTGAAATATTTCCGATTCTTTCATTCTCTAATGAGACTTTTACTACTGGCAACGTAGTAAAAGACTTTTTAAGTTCACTACTATTTTACACATCTCAATCTAATGAGAACGACGTTGAGAACATTTTAATATATAACATAAATAGAAGTCAATGTGCTGATGTGGCACACGATGCAGACATGACACCCAACGCAATATTCTTAACGTACCACGATATGGTACAAAAATGGTGGTTGACTCCTAAAGTGGCACCGTATCTAACAAAAGAAGGAAGTTTATACAAAAATGCTGTAAAACAAGCTATAGGCCAGCCTTTGATTGGAAACATTAAAATGATGCAGAGACTTAAGGATAAGAATTACACGTTCAACGCAGCTGCCGTAGATTCAATCAAGTTAGGTGACCAGCCTTCAGGAACTATCATCGTTTCAGAGAACTGTGAACTTACCGCTGCCAAGTTCACACAAAACTCAAATAACAAAAACTGTTTTATTTTAGATTTGGAATACATTTATAATTTATCTCCAAGAGATGAAATTTCACTATGTTCAGAACTAGATAATGCGAGTGAAGTGAAAACTGTTGTTATTGTTTTTGGCAAACCAAAAATTACCACAATTACAAACATAAAGCTAGAACATATTGCACAGTCTATAAAGGACAAAGTAGTCATTATTATTACAGATCAGAACTCTGTTGAAATCGCTAAAAAAATATTTCACAAAAATAGATAACGTTATAAAGGATGAACGGAATAATTTAATTCATTTGAGCAAAGAGAGTCAGGAAAATCTCTTAAAAAATACTACAGTGTTCTTTCAAGGATGCAAACTAACCTTAGATCAAGTCTTGGATGACACACTGATTGGCTGCGTAAGCGGAGAATTGTTACATATAATTATGCACAGTAATGAAAATAGTATAGGGAAACCGATTTGCGATTTAAATTATAACCCAAACTTATACATCCAAAGGGCTGTACAAATTGTTGCAGTAAATTCAAATTTAAGTCAAGGCACTTCCAAACACAAGAGCAATATTGATAGAAGAAATGAAGACTACATCAGCAAGCATCTCTCAACGATATACGACCTAGAAGAAGACGACGTACTTATCGTTGGGGACCCCGGAATGGGTAAGTCAACTCTGCTAACACATTTGTCTCTTAGAACGAAGGAACTGTATCCATTAGTTTGGATACTAAGGATCAACTTACTCGAGTACTCGAGACAACTTTATGTGTGGCAGAAATACACTTGTGAAGCAGCAGCCGATACTTTGGAAATCTTGAAATTTATGTGTCATGTTGCAGTCGTTAAGGAGCGTGGCAAAACAGGGGGTTTTAAAATAACACTAGAAGAATCTAATGGCTTCGTATCTCTAAAGAATTGTACAGGTGATGCGTGGATTGCCTTCGAGTTAACAGTATTCCTGCATTACTACAATACGAAAAATCTAATAATGTTATTTGATGGCTTTGACGAAATCTGCCCAACATACGCGCATGAAGTGATGTCTTTAATAAAAGTCGTGAAAAATTTGCCCCAAAAGCATAAACTGTGGGTCACTAGTAGAGGTTATGACAAAATCATCAGTATTTTAGAACTAGAAATTACAACATTATACAGAATTAAGCCCCTAAGCGACGATGAACAGCGTGATTATTTAACTGCATTATGGGATGAAAGTGAGTTATTAAAAGACATCAATTACGTCCGGCTACAAAATATTCTTCGATTTAGCGTGTTTATGTCCACAAGCTTCGATATAAATTACATATTTGAAAATTTACAGAAGAAAAATGATCTACCAGTACCAGGTCCGTCAAAAAAGGACATGCCATTTCTTGCAGTTTATTTAAACTTAGTAAATTATTTGAAGAATAGATTACACTACGATAAAATTGTTGATATTGATAGTGATAGAGCTCGAAAATTATATAATAATTTATATCATGCTCTTTTGGTAGCTTCCAGGAGAATTCCTGTTTCTAATATACAGAACTTCTTGACGACTCCTTTACACCTGGAAATGATGGCCAAATTTTTGTATTATAAAATAAGGGTACCAGAATTTAATGATAGATCTGAAATAGAAGCCATCTCGGCTAATGGTCACACTTACGTAACACGATCTACAGAATGGGACTTGGACACAAATTACTTCAATATCTACAGACGTTTTGTAAAAACTGCACTGTTCAAAGTATGTTTGGAAGAAAAAAACCAAATTGACATTTACAAACCCGATAGTACGTACATTTCTCAGGTGTTTTATACAGATGTCACAATAATGCTTCAAAAACTGGCGGCATACGCCATTTATGACAAATGCGTATTTAGGGAAGCTGAGTTGAAGGAACTTAATTATATGATGTGTGATCTGAAACAAATGTCTGAAGAGGTGAAACCCGCGATGGGTGGGCCTACCCATTTAAGTATGACGTGTATGCTCTTGCAGAGAACCGGCATCATTTCTAATGTATTCGACGATACGCCGGTGTTTATGCACTCAACGTTCAAGGAATACTTCGCGGTCGAATTCATTTGTACTGCTGTAAAATGGGATAGTCGACCAGCAATTATTTGGGATTTTATACTAAACGTGATGTTTTTTAATTGTAACAAGAACGTTCTGGCACTGTTTGACGCAAAAATGAAAATTGATCGTCAGTTGGCGGACGAAGTAGCCATTAGAAGTAAAATCATATTTGATTTGTTATTGGGACAGGGAAAAAACACAAAAGATAAACATGGTGAAATTAAATCAGCTCTATGTGAGGCGGTTAGACACAATCTACGAAACTTAGGGGTACTCTTGTTATCAACAATCCATGATAATTTAGATAATAGTAACTTGATGGATTTTATAGAAATTGTAAAGAAAACCAAAATGCTCTTAGCAGCTGTGAAAATGGAATTTGAAGAGGTAGTAGTCGCTATTATTAATGCCTTAAGAAAAGTTAATACATCTAAGATAAGTGTGTTATTTGAAAACATTGAAAATTTAGAAGTTTTTGAGCATATTGACGTAATTGGTACTGATGAATTAGTTCAAATATTACACAGACATGTGTGGACACGTATGGGCATACAACCAGAATGGGAAAATTTGAGAGATTTAAGCGGTCAAATATATTTTATTTAGTTTCATACAAAAGATGTCCAAGTAATAATACGTAACATATTACAATTCTGGACCCGCCATATCAAATTCGCATATAGAGGAGGACATTTTCTAATTACTGAACCTTACTTTCCCTAACCAAAGTTTTATAGTTTAGGTGATATGTAATTTTTTATATTTAATTGAAATTTTTCCAAAATTTGACCTTCAAGCATTCATAACTTTTTTTTTGCTTGATTTTTGTGAGTTTTTTACTATTTGGTGGTAGTCATAAACATTGCAGGTGATTAAAATACCTCGGAACTTCCCTCAAACTAGGGTAAAAAAATAAGATCGTACGCTTTTTATAGAAAATAATGAGAAATCAAAATCATTACGATGAAATTCAACCTCAAATAAAAAAAAAGCAACAATAAAATTTGTTCTCTAGTTTATAACCTTTCCAACGATATCAAATTTGTATTAAAAAAGTTGCTAGTTAAAAAAAACAATTCAGTATAGGTTTGTTGAAGCTAATAATAACTTGGTAGGTAGATATTCTTAGTGGATTTACATTTTTATTATTTAAAATAATACTTTTACAATGTAAAACAGAAAAGTACCTTTATGAAATGATACCGGGAATTTAAAATCCTTTGTCCTTATTTTTTCATTGCAGGCAACTCTTTGGCCCCAGACGTAAAAGAATCAAGTGCAATGAAGAAAATTAAATAAGGACAAAAGAATAATTTATTAAAAAAAAAAAAAAAAAAAAATTCTTGTTCAGTTAGATATTAAGCTTGTCTTACCATCACGAAAATGAGGAAAAGATATCGGGCATGTTTCAGAAATCGCGGGCAGCAATTCGAGCAAAATCTTTAATTTTTGCTTTTGCTTCCCGATATCTTTTCATATATTTTTTCTGTTTTACATTGTAATAGTATTTTTTGAATAATAAAAATGTAAATCCACTAATAATTTCTACCTTCCTAGTCATAAATTTGCAAAAAAATACTTTGCACAATTAGCTTCAACAAACCTATAAGTACTGAATTGTTTTTTTTTAAACTAGCAACTTTTTAAATATAAGTTTGGTACCGTTGGAAAGGTTATAAACTAGAGAACAAATTTTGATAAAAAATAATTATTGAAACACCGTAGCTTTTTTTTAATTTGAGGTTGAATTTGATCGTAATGATTTTGATTTGGCATTATTTTCTTTAAAAAGCGTACTGTCTTAATTTTTACCCTAGTTTGTTTGAAGTTCCGAGGTATTTTAATCACCAAATGTTTATGACTACCAACTACCACCAAATTGTAAAAAATGTTTTCATAATATTAATTGGATGAATGTATTATTTCTTTAAAGCTATCAATTTGTTTTGTTATCCTGTTGTATAGATATATTAGATGATATTTAAAATTAAGATTTTTGTCGAATCTTCTCATCTTCTAACCTTTGTCCGATGTTATGGGTTTTTTTTCTATTCACCCCTGTATATCGTCACGGCGCCCGGCAAATAGAGTCATAATTATTTAATATATTCGACAGCAAATAGTGAGGGACGCAATAAAATATTAACTATGGCAGATTTGAAAATTTATTAAATACGATGTAGCAGTTTACCAGTTCTCGGTATTAAGAGAATGGACATTTTGAGCAACCCATGTTGTACGTCATTCGCAAAATTACGTTGTTTTAATCAAATCAAATCAAATCATTTATTCTTTGCAGACATGGGTAATACGAGTAGGTACATAGGTTTAAAAGTTAGATTATGTGTAAGTAATTATGAATCTTACTTAAATATAATAAAAGTGAACGTAAATAAAAACTTATTTGTTTTATTTTGAACTTTCAATTGTTCTATTATAATCCTTAGTAATTTACTAATCCATACTTCCATATTCATTTTTCCAAATTTATATTAGAAAATACTTATAATGCGTAATGATTATAAATGCGAAAGTAATTGTTGGATTTCGTATTTATTCGTAACTTTCACTGTAGGGTAGAAGTAAAAATGACTTGCAAACTGCGTCACTATCCTATGATATCTCATCCTTTTCCCACATGCACACCTGGACTATCGCTGTCCTTGTCACCGTCGACGATAACTGTGTGAAAAATTGAAGGCTCTCGTTCCACTTGAACGAGAGCAGCCTTACTAAGAACATACTCCCTTATTAATTTGCCGCGAGTGCATTTACAAACTTTTATTTCGGGAAATCATCAAATGATCATATTATGAATCTCCCCTCTGGGCGGAGCGGATGGCAGTGTCAGACTTTTACTGACTAAAACCCATTCATGTTCCTCCTTAGCCCTTTGTGTTCTGGGGCCACACGGTGCGCCGTCGACACGGCCTGTCGTGTCGACGTAAGATGAACGGACTGCGAGCTCGCTGTGCCAAATCCTTAAATACACATACACACACACAATTCTCTGATACCCCCTATTTAAGAGGACACAAAACGGCCGTTTTTCCACACAAACGTAGTTTCTCTCGCTGGATAATGCCAGTAGAGCAATATTTTCTTATCCGAAAAATCTACGACCACTATTGGCATATCCATGTTTTCTTTTTGTATTTCATAAATGATTTATTCAAAGAGTTATGAACCTTCAAAACCCTTAAAAATTGGCCAGATTTTCTGCTGTGTTCAAACCGCCAGAAAACTTTGACTAAAATATACAAAAAAAAGGACTACGCCACAAGTTTTCTTTAATTTTTAATAAAAAAAAGTAGTTAAATCGGTCGTTTTGGAGAAGTAACCAGGGGACAACGAAACGTTATTTTTGTGTACTTTTAATTGGTATTTTCTGCTGTTGCCTCTTGTGCGCTCTACGCGCGGTCGTCTTAAGGTTTTAAAAATACCTATTTCTCAATTCTCTCTACCTTATTGTTTCGACAGTAATCGTGTCGTCCTATACGTGAACACCTCCACGATTATCTGTTGTCACGACAAAATGGGAACGGTGCCATAGCCTCTATACGTGAACACCTCCACGATTATCTGTTGTCACGACAAAATGGGAACGGTGCCATAGCCTCTATACGTGAACACCTCCACGATTATCTGTTGTCACGACAAAATGGGAACGGTGCCATAGCCTCTATACGTGAACACCTCCACGATTATCTGTTGTCACGACAAAATGGGAACGGTGCCATAGCCTCTATACGTGAACACCTCCACGATTATCTGTTGTCACGACAAAATGGGAACGGTGCCATAGCCTCTATACGTGAACACCTCCACGATTATCTGTTGTCACGACAAAATGGGAACGGTGCCATAGCCTCTATACGTGAACACCTCCACGATTATCTGTTGTCACGACAAAATGGGAACGGTGCCATAGCATAGCCGAAGTCGGCCCGAGTAAGGTTGACTCTTGGTATCTATTATACCTGGAGGAGGAAAGGAGACCTAAACTTACATTGTCACTTTACTATATTTTGACGCTGTTGCAAGCGCCATGATCGTGGGTTCGAAATATCGGGAGCTCAAAATAACAAATTATCACGGAAGATATCCCGTAAGTGACAGTATAAGTTTAGTTTTAAACCGTGAAAGCTTAAAACAGTGTGGGAGAGGAGACCTGTCCGTCAGAAAGCACGTGAAGCTGTCGGGCCCGGCTAACATTTGCAAAACCAGTAAACGTTTCAGACAGAAACCCGAAAGGTGGTCCTGCGGCTGATCTCTCTCTGCGAGTATCAGATCGACATCCCATCTGACTATGAGACCGAGGGAAGAGAGTGAACGCACACACTTGGACACTACAAAATTTCCCGCGCCAAAGGCTAATCGCTCAACTGAATCTGGCCGCCGTGACCGAAAAACAGTAAATTCGTTCATTTTGATACATGTAAATTGTATTTTTAGTATTTGAACATGTCTACTTTTTTTAAATATACAGGGTGTAAACCACCTCATCACAAAGCCGTTAACCAAGCATTCTGTACATCAAACTGAGTAACTTTACGCAAAAATTATTGCTGGAAAACTACTTTTTTTTTGGGGTGAAAAATCATGTTTTGTGGTATAACTCAATGTAACGCCCTCAAAACATTGTGCTGATGGCAGGATTCAATAGTGGGGGGTTCGTGGAGCTACTTTTAGTAAAAATCTCACAATAAAAACTTGCATTTAAAAAAAAAACTTGTCAAAAAAATGTAACTTTGACCCCCAATATCTCCGTAACTAGAAGGTTCCCAGGTATGGTGTAGAACAAAAAATGAGAGGAATGATGGGGAGAACAAGTGCCTTTCGGCTTCGTTAAGAGGTGTTTTACACCCTTTATTGGTAGACGATTTCAGGAACAGGGTCCAAAGTACCGGTCAGGGCTGCAGAAGGAAGAGGTACCTCCTAACAATGCATGCCGTGTCAAGAAGTACTGGCTTCTGAATCCCAGACCCCTGATCCAACTGCTCAACTAGACCCTCCTTAGGTGTTAGTCGAATCTCTTGGCAATGAAGCCAACAGCTGACACAAGACAGTTTGTGAAAATACCCTTAACTAAGTTGAAAGGCACTTGTTCTCCCCGTCATTGCGATCATTTTTTTGTTCTACACCATACCTGGGAACTTATGGAAGTTATGGAAATATTGGGGATCAAAGTTCATTTTTTTTTTAATACAAGTGTTTTATGTAAGATTTTTACTTTAAACATTTTTACGACCCCCGTACTATTCAATCCATTCATCAGCACAATCTCTTAAGTGCTTTACATTGAGTTCTATCGAAAAACGTGATTTTTCATCCCAAAAAAAAATAATTTCCCAGCAAATTTTCTTGTGTAGGGTTAGTTTGATGTACAGAATGGTTGGTTGAGAGCTTCGAGAAATGTATGTTAGTATGATGACTGACTTGATTCTCCTGTGGCGGTAGTGGTCGCGCTCGTCGGCAGAGAGCGGCTCCATGACGTCCTCGCGCGGCGTGCGACGCAGCACCAGCTCCGACTTACTGCGCTTCACGCCTTCCAGTCCCGGCTCGCCCTCGCCCTCGCCTTCACCTGAACATTATTAAACGAAACCACGTTGAGCTGTTGCTCCCGGCTGTCATTTGTCCAGCTTTGGCAGTCGTTACAGGTAGTCAGTGGCTCGAAAAGTCTAACAACCAGTCTTAATAAGTAGTATCGTATTACCCAGTGTTAACTGGGTTGTGGAGGTCAGATAGGCAGTCGCTCCATGTAAAATACTGGTATTTAGCTGCATCCGGTTAGACTGGAAGCCGACCTCAACATAGTTGGGAAAAGGCTAGGTAGATGATGATACTATTTTTCCATTCGATGGTTTTACCAATTGTAAGTTTCTCTACAAATATTTATTTATATACTGCAATTATTTTTTTCCTAGACTAAGTTTGTGTACAAGTTCTATACAATTGTTTATAAGTTTAGTAGTATTTGTATCTTTCTCTAGTGAACAAATAAATGTGAGGTGTACAGACGTTGCGCGGCGTGGGGCGCGAGGTCGGAGGCGAGCGCATGCTGCAGACCGAGCTCCTGCGTGCCCAGCAGCGCCAGCTCCGCCTGCAGCCGCTCTATCTTCACGCGGTGCGACGCGACTGACGCCACGCGGCTTTGCAACTCCTCTTCCAATTCTACCAGCTCTTTTTTCTGTCAAAAATTATATTAACAACGTTTTAAATATAGCTTATGACACTCAAAGATATTGCAGCATGAATCAGTAAAGATCAAGGGTTTGGTGGCAAACCATCGAACTGAATAACTTTCTATATGCTCAACATCGAAATCGCGAAAAATTAAAAAACATGCCGTAAGTACACAATTTTAATACCTTCTAAACCCAAATACCCATACATTTGGGCCGAGTAGGCAGCTGACTATTGTTTCGTGGTTCCAATATTGGTCCCATGGAGAAAGTTGTTCAGTTTGATAATCTGTAGCACACACACTGATAGACGCTATATAAGATTAGTATAGATAAGAAGACAGAAAATTATGGTAGAAAGAGTCTAAAAAGCCTATTAAAATTACAGAGTTCATGGTCGTTAGCCCGAATTCGGGTGCTCGAAAGACTACTCGATAATTCGGGCAAGTAGTTTGAATGAAACTGAACTATGAAACCGAACAAGAATGTCTGAATTACGAAATAGCGTACCTGTTCATTTATTCTTGGTCGTTTGACCGAATACTAGTCGCAAACTAATTCGGGCAAACGACTTAAGCCACGTCCCCACTATGTCGTGACGACAGATAATCGTGTAGTTTTAACTGTCGTGACTTGTGTATTTAAATGGAGGTGTTCACATATAGGAATATAGGACGACACGATAACTGTCGTCCATGACTTTTGGCAACTAAAAACCAACGATAAATTAAACGTCACGACACGACATAGTGGGAACTTGGAGCAAGTGTTTAAGTATAATTGAAGGCTTGCGCAGACGACAGATTTTTTGTGCGATCGAGTCTGTTGCGTACAAAACGTATGCATATGTCCGTTGCGGATTTAACGCAGACTCAACGCACACGACGCACATCTTCATCATACGTTACGTCCCCCACTAACGAGTGCAGTATGCATACTAAAAGTGTGAGCCGTCTGTGTTAGCACCCAACGGAGTAAACGTTTAATTTCGCGCGGCATTTTGAGTGCCGCGGCGCGGCGCGTTATACCAGAATGACACAGATTTTTTTTGCGCCGGGTTTTCTGCTCGTCGTATGCGTTACTGTACACAGGGTGTAAACAACCTCATCACGAAGCCGACAACTAAGCATTATGTACATCAAACTAAGTAACTTTACGCTAAAAATATTGCTGGGAAACGACTTTTTTTTGGGGTAAAAATTAAGTTTTGTTGGAAGAACTCAATGTAACACATTTGAAACCTTGTGCCGATGGATGGCTTGAATAGTACGGGGGTCTGTCTAAAGATGTAAAAATCTAACAAGAAAAACATGTATTTAAAAAAAAAAACAAAAACTGTAACTTTGACCCCCACTATCTCCGTAACCAATAAGTTCCCAGATCCAGGACTGAGAGAGTGAAGTGCCTTTCGGCTTCGTTAAGAGGTGTTTTACACCCTTTGTAATTGCTAAGGTTTTATTTTCCCAGAATAAAAATTGCGTCACGGATAGTCAGTCGTCAGCGCAGGCTCTTACTGGTCTGATGGTGGACTCACATGTCGGTCTACAGTCTCCTTGATGCTCGACGCGACCTTGGGCTCGCACTGCTGCAGCAGGTGCATCAGGCTCTCTGTGCTGGTCTCCGAAGCAGGACTGTCCGGACTTGGGGTCGAGCTCTGAGGTCATGTGAACATTAAACAGGATCAAATTTTACCGAGCGGAACTCCGCACACGTGGATATCCAAACATGATAGACATAACAGAGCAGAGCTGACTTATAGTACACACACATTTAGCCTGTTATGTTTTAGTTCCATGTGATAGGACGAGCCTATTGCCATCAGCCAGGCACTAATCTAGAATCCAGGCTGTTACAGAGAAATTCCCGAAGAATACTTTTTTTTGTTTTTGTTCTATAGTGTACAAAATAAATAACTGTTGGTCAAATCTTCGATAAAATACATGTAAATCCAGCATTTTCAATTTGCCCTACTTCTGTTCTCCGGTGACTTAGGTTTTTGTTGTTTTAGTATTAAATGAAGTCCTTACTATAAGCTACTATTTTAGTTACGTTTCAATTCAGTTGGTATTACGCCCAGAGTTCATAGAAAATTACCCATAGTCCTTTAACCTTTGGAATGTGCATTGTCTGTGAGTGAATAAATAAATGAATGAATTTAAGATTGTGATTCTATTGATCGTTGTTGTTTCCAGTTGCACCCGCGTGGCACATAGGTCTTAGCCCACATAAACGATTCCACCCGACAAAAATAATATAATACAAATATGGGCTTTCAATATTTGACTTTAGATATACTTTACATTGGCATTGGTGTCGATGCTGTCGGCCACAAACTAAAGAAACGGAGGTAATTTGGAGCTGTCAAATTTAATTGGAACTAATATTTCCATACAAATGAAGGGTGCACGTAAAAACATGTCGACTAAAAACACGGTGAAGCGCAAGGCATAAACTAGTTTGACATCTCTAGCTTAGTTCATAGCTATAGCCGTCCTTTTCTCGCACCGTCTTCTAATAAAAGATAGCAATAGCCTAAATTAAGTTTAGTTTTTGCACAACAGAATCGACACCATTGACTGCTAATTTATGTTGCCAATGTAAATTATATCTAAAGGGAAATACTTAGAGCTCATATTTGAAATGTATTATTTTTGTCGAGTGGGAGCGGAGTCGCGTAACTGGGCTAAGACCTTATGGATCAAACTACAGCCACTATCGGCATCCCAATTGGACCCAATTATGCTAAAACGAAACCAACCCTCCCAAAAAAAACGTTTTGCAGAGCAGCCTTACTCTAACATACTTTCTACTATATGGTACAAAGCAAGGATAATCGTAAATTGTTTCTTGATTATTAAACTTATGATCTGAAGATTTAAATCTTAGATGTGCCACTATGGTTAGTCGCGCGAAAGTGTCCGCACTCAGTGGTTTATTAATAGATTCGACATACCGCCTCAAAATATTTTCACGTCTCGCTCACTCATACTGCTCATCATATCTATTGTTTCTTGCAGTTCGACTTTGCTCATCTCACTTTTCGCGCGAACAGTGTACCGTGAGGGTAATACTTATCTAGAACGATAAATACCATATGAAGTATGAATGAACGAGATAACACCATTATAAATATTGAACCAGAAACGTCGTTATATTTTGAAGCGGTCTGCCAAATCTAGAGATCTTAGATCTTTGGTGGAATCCCAGATGAGTAAGATTTTCTACTAAGGAAATCATGCGTACGAGCCAACTAAAAAATTCAAATAAGTAGATGAAGTTGTTGATGCATTTTACTATTTCAAAAGCGATCTAATTTGAACCTTATATAAATAACATAGAATGTAAAATGCAGCAACTAACAGTATTTTAATTGTAAACGCATGCATTGCAAATAGCTCTGTGCAATTAGTAGCATAAATAAGATTTATTTTTGCTATAACTTCAACCGTGACGCCAGTAGAATAGTAAAAACATTCTGTTTTTATTACAAATAAAAACAATAAATTTACTGTTGCAAAAACTTCTGATTGATGCTACCTTTTGCAAACATTGAAACTGAAAGGCTAACTATGAGTACTTGTTCGAGTCGGCACATTCGATTTAGCAATATTTGTCGAACAACAATAACCAACCAGTAGTACTACTACACATATACTACTTTTATTGGGATTCTGGCGATCGGCGAATCCGTTCGGCATCGACCCTCGTTCGCAGTCCGTGTTAGCCCGATACAAAAAAATATCTAATTAGTCCGTCATTTAGATTATCAAAACATATTTGACACGTATTTTTTCTATCGTTACGTAAACCAAAATTGACGAAGATACGACGCTTTTAAAATTCGCAATACGTCACACCGTGGATATAATTTTTAGTGAGCTCTGACGTCACGAGCCCCCACTCCCGAGTTTTGATGCGTTTTATCTATGTCAATATTCATTGATTTAGAAAAACAAAAAATACGTGTCCATTGTTTTCCAATACTATAACTGACGGACTAAATTTGCAATTTTTTGATACTGTCATCACGAGTGGCTTGTTTCTCAACATTATTCTACACAAATTATTCGATTAAACTGCCGAGCAATGCCGACGCAAACAAGTCAGCACCTCTTAAGCCTTCCTCCACACATGGAGTGAAAAACTAAACAGTGCTACATCGATGTGACCAATAGAGAACGATTGTGATGGTATTTAGCTGCATCCAGTTGCAATGGACTGGAAGCTGGCCCCCATATTTGTTTAATAGATAGTTGGCCTTAAAGTCACACGCTGATTTTGGAGGGTGCTTGCATAGGTAATACAGTATGTATCAGAACGGTGTGGGGTCTATGTGGTGCGGTGTGCGGTGTCCGATTTGTTCGCACTGGAAACCTGTATCGTTATGCAAGCACCCTTAGATCAACTCTACTCCATGTGTGGTAGCCGTCAAATAAAACCTTACCTCATCCAGGGTGTATCCGCTGGCGATGAGTTGTTGGACGCTGTCAGCGACGTAGCCCTCCAGGGCTGCCCTCTTCCCGTCCACTCGCGAGCGCAGCGCGGCTACGCGACCCTCCTCGCTCTCTGCCTACACCCCAGCGCAACCAAAAATTATAACGGAAGCTCTGGATTTTTTGCCAAAATCTTGGCTAATGGGATATTTTTATGTTCGTTCTACGACCCCGGGAGGTAGAATACATACGATTCGCCTTTTTATTCGTGTGGCTTTGACTTTACATTTACTTCTTATGTTTACGACAGTCGCCAGCAAAAAGTTGACATAATCACATCAAAGAAATCGACACAGATACGTCAGTACCTCATTGTTCTATTAATTCTGCAAATCGGTGACAATGAGGCATGCTTCATAACAATCACATCAGCCGAAACATTTGAAAATTAACGAACAATTCTTTTTCTTCAAAAAAATCCAGAGCTCCAAAAATAAAAGTATAAATAGCACTGCCTACCCACATAAACATTGGAGGCACAAAAATAATAAGTTCACACACATGCGCTCGGTACAACGTTGCTACTCGTACTAAAAGTGACAGATAGTGGGAAATATAAAAACAATAATTTCATTGTTTGTGCTAAGCAATAAACACTACTGCTTGTTTTCGATTTCGTTTCCGAGAGAGTATTGAGTGAGAAGTCATAATTAGTAGCAGTACAGTTTAACCCACAAATTACATAGTAAAATGTAAACCAAATAGCTTGTTCGACCGTACACGTCATGTCTCTGCGACAAGTAGTTTCTGTCTTTTTCCTTCTAAGTCTGACAGTGGACTGCTGTAGGCCGATGATATTATAAAATAATCATCAATTTCTTCACAAATACTGAAAAAATCGTGAACACACCTTTATAAAACTATGAAGGGTTCTACACAATTGATTTTCTGCCGCAGCGCGCCGTAAGTATCCGGGGATCACCTAACAGCTACTTTTTAAGGATTATTTTCCTTTACATTCTTCACCCCGTTTGGTAACGGCGGTTGTATTTTATCGTAATGAGTAAACAAACCGATTGTTATTTGTGTTCGAGTACCGATAGTATGGGTAGACGTTGTATGTGCTTACAGGACAATGACACCTATGATTGCATATGTTGATGTAAGACTGTCGTAATGATTGTACAACTTTGCGGTAAGATAATTAATCGAGTTTATTACTTTCACTTTTAATTTGTAAACAATATTTTGAAGAAATCTATATTATACCGTAAAAATAGGTAAAGTCTGTGATGGTATACACTTTTGTCAAGTGCCTATTAATCAATTTAGTGAATATTTTTGTAACTAAGAAATAGCAGAAATCATTTGTTATATCCAGAACTGCTAATTCGGTTTCAAAAAATATTTCATAGATATAAAGGTACACTATTGCCGAGTGCAGTAAGACTTGAATGCTTCTTCGACGCGGACAAAATCGCGGGCCAAAACTAGCATTAACACTTACATTATGTTTAGATTTATGTACTTAAAGATTGCATACTTTTATTTAACATAGTTCGGGTGTGTATGTATTTATTGAATTAATTGCATTTTCCAAGTTAAAACACCATTATACAGAATGTATCAAAAACGTGTAGTTATATTTTAGGCAGAGGTACAGACCAACAAACTTAAAAACTTTCTCCATAGGACCAACAATTGTAACAGCAAAATTGCCCCATGCATTTCAGCCAGGTATTGGAGTTTTGTATGGGACAGCAGAATATTCATCCGCAATTATTGCGCATATTGATGGATGGAGAAGTAGAGGGAGACCAAAGAATCGATGGATGGATTATGTGAGGAATGATATGAAGGAAAAAGGAGTAAATGATTGAGTGACGGGTGACAGAGAAGAATGGAAAAGGAAGGGCCAGAAGATGATGATGATTACGATGTTGGTCTTAAGGAGAAAGTTGTTCAATTTGATGGTCACTTCTGGCTTGACGCAGAGATGGGCGACGGCAAGACTGACCGAACGGTGGCCAACGTTAGGTCAAAGAAACCAGGGCCGTCTTAAAAGCTCGTTAGGTTGACGATATCGTCAAACTCGCAGATAACACCTAGATGAGTGACGCACAGAAACGGGAAGTTTAGCAGAAGAAAGAGTGCCGGAAACTGTGGCAGAAGAAAGCCTGTACCGAGCAGTGGGTTATTACGGGCTGATATGGTGATGATTTTGAAGACACTTTCTGATGCACCTTGTATATCCGTTTGAAATTGGAAAACGCACCCGAACCGAGGTCGGCGGTAGCAAAGACAATCTCCTCAGAAAGGGGTTCATGGACGGCTCAGATTTTAAATTTGTATGCGGCGTGTCTCCACAGACATTGGCATCTCCCATCTTGGGAGATCCCTGTCACCTGTACTCTATAACTGCATCAGCGAGCGGAGGTAGCTTAGCTGACTTTTGGGCAAAACACATTTCAAAAAGATTTCATGCCATCGACACGCTAAAAAGAAGATCCGTTTGAATAATTAAAAATGGATGTTATTTTTCTAGCTGACTACTGACCCCTGAATGACGAATATCATGCAACATTTTGACGTTGTCTTCCTAAGAATACCTAATAATATTCAGTTAGCTACGATTTACGTAAACATGCAGATTCTCACACAAAAACAAACGCAATACTAAATTGTCTAAGGTCTACTGAAATAATACAATGTTGCAAATCTAACTTTGGTCCCGTTCCCGCTACTTTGTGACGAATAATTGTTCGTTAGTTTTTAGTTGGCAAAAGACGTGGACGACAGTTATCGTGTCGTTCTATATGTGAACACCTCCATTTAAATCCAAAAGCCACGACACTTAAAACTACACGATTATCTGTCGTCACGACATAATGGTAACGGGGTCCAGTACGCTAATTTAATAACGTTACGGGTGTAAAAAGACATTATACGAAGCCAAGGTCATTTTTTCACGTGATTGTGATCTTGTTTTTTAACTGGACTATACCTGGGAACCTTCTAGTTACGGAGATATTGAACGTCAAAGTTCCAAATTTTTCTCGTTTCTTACCGATGATACCAGTATTAAATCTTATTGCTGGCAGTTGTTTACCAGTAATATCTTTTACTTAATGATACTTGGTTTAATGTACAGGATGTTGAGATGGTGGCTTTGTGGTGGTTCTTTTTACACCCTGTATACAGGGAGGAAGAGACACTGACGCACTAACGGTTACCACGTATTCATCAGTTATTTAAAAAAAACGACCTTTTTTTAAGTGAAAAAGTCTTTAGGCGTTTTGAGCACTTTTTGGGTGAATAAAAATCACGGAACTCGCGTGACCGTCTCCTACTGCTTCGTAGCACTCGTAGCCGATCCGCTACGGCGTAGCACTACTAGACGTGCGCGGGGCACAACCCGTACCAATTATATAGATTACTTTGTTTTCACTTTTATCCCGCATGTTTTTCTTTTTTTTTTCGATGCAAAATCACTATGTAGGGGAAGATTGATGTACTTAATACGTGGTAAGGTAACCGCTTGTGCCTCGGCGTCCCTTCCAAACATATATTATGCTTAGAAGAATTTCACAAACGAAAGTGAACGCGATCAGCATATTCCAATTACTGTAAAGAGCTGTCCGTGCAGTCTGCTATCAGCGATGACTGATATGGAGTATTCTCACGGACAGCTCGTGAACGCGTTTTAGATTTGCTGATCGCGTTCAGGATGCATCCACCCCGAAGTTTATTTCTGTTGGGCAACGCTCGCTGTTTTTTGTTTTGTGTTGTATTAGTACAGCTAGCAAAAAAGCTGTAGCAAAAGTTACGGAACGTTACTGCAAAAATAAACTTCGGTGTACACTTGTGATCTATATCTATAGTAATGCAATAAAGCTGAAGAATGTTTGTTTGAACACGGTAATTTCTGGAACTATCGCTAGGATTTGAAAAGTTCTTTTTGCGATTTTGATAGCCCAATTCATAAGGAAGGTTATATTTAACATCACGCAAATTAAGGGCCAAGTAAGAGTAAAACCGCGAAATAAACTTCATGTAGTCAAGAATCCGGGCGTATTGTAGTCGATTTTGAAGACGTAGTATGGAGTTAAGTTTTCACCAAATAGTGGTCAAAGGAACCAGGCCCGTCCAAAACCGAGTTGGGCTTGGGATACTTACCATTAAAGTTGCGGGAAAAACCTGGACAAACTGGGAAGTATGGCAGAGAATGATCTGATGGACGAGTCGGACCGTGATAGATTAACCATCCCTTCCTTACCAGACCCGGTGTCTCCGAAAGCACGTTGCCTCTGGCCGTGATTTGTTGACATTCGTTCAGGGTAGCCAGAAGGCCGAAAGTGTGACAACCGGTCAGTGCGTTCCGAGATAGACTGTAAACGCTATGAGCGTCCATACACTCGTTCCGAGATACCGTGAGCACGATCACAAGCGCGATATCGATGTTCCTTGAGTCGTCATAGATGACGTCATGACACGCGCCATTTTGCGATTACACCGACCATGCCCCAAAGAAATATCACCGTGAGCGCTGTCAAATGACCTAATGACAGATCTTAGCTGTCATAATCGTGAAAATTAAAACGGAACGCAAAATATTGCTGTGAGCGCTGTGAGTGATTAAATCGTATCTCGGAATGCGCGGGGTGTTACCAAAGTGTATCGTGTTACCCAGGTAGGCGTAGGCGCCGAGTGATGAAGTGATGAAGTGATGATGTATCGTGGTATGGTGTGGTACTGACCGCCGTGCGATGCGTGTCGGTGAGCGCGGCCAGGCGCAGCGAGCGCGCCGCCAGCTCCCTCTGCCGACAGCGCAGCGCGCGCCGCCGCACTGTCCAGCCGCGCTCCAGCGTGCGCCAGTCGCCCGACAGACGTCGGCACGCCGCCGCGTACTCCCGCTCCATGGCCTGGCGCTCCTGCACGACCATAGTCCATTTAACTCTAACACACCGGAATCGTATACTTTATGCGAAGGTCAGATAGGCAGTCGCTCTTGAAATTAGAACAATATTCCAAATTCAGTGTTATATTCTTGTCGGCACGTTTTATTTGTTAAAAAGTCCACCCTGTATATAGATAGATAAATAAAAAACACATACACATGAACATAGGACCTTCTCTTTTTCCAAAGTCGGTTTGAAATCGGTATTTTCTGAAAATTTCATAAAATGATACTTTTTGCGCCAAACGCATTTACGTACACATTTTATTTCCAAAAACCTTTCACAAATAAAGCGCTCACCTCATCAAGTTTCCTCTGCGCCTGTATCAGCTCCTCCCTCTCGGCGTGCCAGCGACGTTGCCGCTCTTCCTGCTGCATCAGGAACTGTTGCCGCTCTCGCTCCAGCTCCGCTCGTTGAGCCTCTATTCGCTCACAGCGGATCTCACTCTCTAAATCACTGAAGAAATATGATAATGAACGTTTAGTCAGCGCTTCCTCGTTTAAAAATGCAGCGATAGGTAGGTTAGACATTTCCGCTTCTGTCTGTAGGATCCTTAGTATTTATAGCAAAATAACAAAGCTGGACTTAATGCTCAGAGCATTCTCTACCAGTCGATCAATGCCACTTATTCTTTTCAATGTTGTAGACCGTTCTGAAACTTTGATCCTTAATACTTCTTGGATGGCTACTATCCCTTTGTAACCCCGATTGATAAGTGACCTTATTCTCGTTGACATAAGGTTAAGTTAATGACAAAGCTACGAGTACAATAATACTGAAAGTACCATACAAGTCTAACACAATGGTGTCTATTCTGTTGTGCACAAACTAAACTTAATTTAGACTATTGCTATCTTTTACTAAAAGGCAGTGCGAGAAAAGGACGGCTTTAGCTATGCACTAAGTTAGAAATGTCAAACTAGTTTATGCCTTGCGCTTCCCCGTGTTTTTAGTCGACATGTTTTTACGTGCACCCTTCATTTGTATGGAAATATTAGTTCGAATTAAATTTGACAGCTCTAAATTACGTCCGTCTCTTTCTCGTTTTATTAGTGAGAAAAAGATAGTAATAGCCTAAATTAAGTTTAGTTTGTGCACAACAGAATCGACACCAATATAAATGTTTCAGTAAACTTGACTTGGCAATTGCCTATAGCGTTATGAAGCCGTTTTTCAATCATTCAATTCAAGAAAGTGTCAACTAATGTTGGGAGTTCCCATACATTGCTAAGTTTACAATATTAAACTGTATTTGTTACTTTTTAAGACTTGTTCTCGCATACTTTTTTTTTTTTTTTCTTCATTTAATTTAATTTAATTTACACTTAATTCTTATGAAGTTTAACTAATATGAACGTAGTTGACATGGTTTTTGTTTGAGCTTCTTATGGTTGGAGATATAAACAGGGATTTAATTGTTCGTAAATGTTATAGAGATGTTGTATTTCTGCTTTTGTTATATGGTTTGACTTTTTAATGATTTTAATGCTGTTTACTGATGACATTCTGATAATGATTTATATTTTGTTTTGCTTGTACTCGATTACTGCTTCGGTTATGATTTTAAATATTATTTGTTGTATAATTCCAACACAGTGAAAATTGTTTGATGAATAAATAAATAATAATAATAATATATAATATAAAAAATGAAACTAAAAACCAAATATATGAATACTTATTTAAATGCCATCAAAGCAAATACTATTTTAGTTTAATATTTAAATAATTTGTTTCTTAACAAACAGCGCCTTCATCCTCTCTCCTATTAAAAATTAACTTTGCTGTGCCCGACAGGGTCCATAATTGATTCTATATTTTAACATACCATCTGTTACATGTACACATTATGGAACGCAATAAAGTATTGAGTATTGAGTATTGAGTACTTGAAATTTTATCTCAAAACCAACTCGTAATTAAAACGTCCCCTTTAATACTTGATGGATCAATAAAGAACTTTATTCTTTATGGTACAAAGTAGTTTCTAAAAACCTTTATCAGGAGTTATAAAATGTATTACAGAAACTGATACGAGTATTTGCTCTAGGTAAAGAAAATAAGACACGGGGAACCCCCACTTGAAAAGTTGTAGTGTTGCAATGAGTGAGTAGAATTTATTAATATCATTTTTATATATGACGAATACGAAACTGTATAAAAATAAAGGGTGCAAAAAAAACTTTTTGCAAAAAATAAAACCGGTTTCTAAAAACACAAAAAAGTGAAAAATAACTCTGGCTTCAGAAGTCGGTGACAAAAAAACTAAACCAATCAAACTAAGGTCACCGACTTCTGAAGCTAAAGTTATTTTTCACTTTTTTGTGTTTTTAGAAGCCGGTTTTATTTTTTGCAAAAAAAGTTTTTATATTTCACTTTTTAGTGGTTTACATGCGGTTACCCCTTTACAGCGTACTGGCGTGATGTTTTGTTATGAACTGGTGTAAATAATAGACAGACATGACATTTCAGGAATCCCAGTCCATTTGCCATCATTTATTGAGGAGTTCCGTTGCTTATCTCCGAAGTTCTTAATCAGATCTCTATCAAATTGAAGTGGAACCACTAGGAGAAAGTACTTTTCCGAAAACTACTCAAATCGCTTAATGTGTGTCTATAAAATTTGAAAAGTTCTCTCTATTTCTCCACGATTCCATCATCAAATACTGATTTGAAGATTACGGGACCACCTATGAAGTATACCCTTTCAAACAAAATAAAAATAATCCAATTCGGTCAAGCCATCTTCGAGTATTCGGGGAATATACATAAAAAAAAAGGTTCCGACGAATTGAGAACCTCTTTTGGAAATCGGTTAAAAAGAGCCGTAGCGAAACCGAAAGGTACTTGTTCTGCACGTAATTTTTTCTAGACTATATACCCTGTACTATCCCCAACAGCACAATGTTTTGAGTGCGTTACATTGGTATAGTCCTGCCGTGAATCGGAATGTTTCACGTCAGAAAAAAGTTACTTAGTTTGATGTACAGAATGCTTGGTTAACGGCTTCGTAAAATGTCCGTTTATACCATATATGTCAGAGGTTAAAGGCATGCAGAGAAGACGTTATACTCACGACAGTGTGGTGTTGAGGTTCTCGGTGCTGGCAGCCAGGTCGGTGGTGGACCAGGAGAGCAGAGAGAGGCGCGACAGGTTCATGACCGACGCACTGCCCTCCTGCCGCAGCTTGGCGGCCTCCGCCGGGTCGTTGTAGCGGAACATGTTCGTGCGGCCCAGCAGGAGGATGCAGCCTGCGGACGGACAATAATCAGTTAGCACGATGTTGTTGACGAGGGTGGCGGTGCCGGCACTAGTTGGTGCTGTCAGTTACCTTGGCTGAGCTTGGCCGGCCTGTCGATGAGCACAGTGTTGAGCCAGCACTGCGCGTGGGGGGCGGGCTCGAGGGTGGCGGTGCCGGCACTAGTTGGTGCTGTCAGTTACCTTGGCTGAGCTTGGCCGGCCTGTCGATGAGCACGGTGTTGAGCCAGCACTGCGCGTGGGGGGCGGGCTCGAGGGTGGCGGTGCCGGCACTAGTTGGTGCTGTCAGTTACCTTGGCTGAGCTTGGCCGGCCTGTCGATGAGCACAGTGTTGAGCCAGCACTGCGCGTGGGGGGCGGGCTCGAGGGTGGCGGTGCCGGCACTAGTTGGTGCTGTCAGTTACCTTGGCTGAGCTTGGCCGGCCTGTCGATGAGCACAGTGTTGAGCCAGCACTGCGCGTGGGGGGCGGGCTCGAGGGTGGCGGTGCCGGCACTAGTTGGTGCTGTCAGTTACCTTGGCTGAGCTTGGCCGGCCTGTCGATGAGCACAGTGTTGAGCCAGCACTGCGCGTGGGGGGCGGGCTCGAGGGTGGCGGTGCCGGCACTAGTTGGTGCTGTCAGTTACCTTGGCTGAGCTTGGCCGGCCTGTCGATGAGCACAGTGTTGAGCCAGCACTGCGCGTGGGGGGCGGGCTCGAGGGTGGCGGTGCCGGCACTAGTTGGTGCTGTCAGTTACCTTGGCTGAGCTTGGCCGGCCTGTCGATGAGCACGGTGTTGAGCCAGCACTGCGCGTGGGGGGCGGGCTCGAGGGTGGCGGTGCCGGCGCGGAGGGTGACGCGACAGTGCAGCGGCAGCACGCCGGCGCCCGACAGTACGATGTCCGGCTGCGGCGAGTACTCCGCGCTGCCTATCACCGTCTCGCCTTCCTAACAGACGATCTCGTTATTGAGCTTTTTATACAATAGGGTATACGACAAAAAAATCCGTCAGTTTATAAATAACTAGCGGACGTCCCGCGGTTTCACCCGCATAGTTCCCGTTCCCGTGGGAGTACGGGGATAAAATATATCCTATGTTACTCGTGGATAATGTAGCTTTCGAATGGTGAAAGAATTTTTAAAAACGGTCCAGTAGTTTTTAAGCCTATTCATTACAACCAAACAAACAAACAAACAAAGTTTTCCTCTTTATAATATTAGTGTAGATCAACAAATGTTTGACCCGTATTTTTTCTTTTGTTTTTAAAATTCTCAATACGTCACGCCTTGGTATAATTTTTAGCCAGTTCTGAGATCACGAGCCCCGCACTCCGAGTTTTAATGCGTTTTATCTTTGTCAATATTCATTGTCGAATATCGAATGTAATCTTCAAAACTAAAATCGAATAGACGCACACGTGACTTCGCGGCTGGCAGTCTGTTTGGAGCTCGGTAACCCGAAGATTATCAAGTCATGGCAAAAAAAAACAAACTATGTTGGAGAGAACGAGATAGAATGAGTAATGGTCGATATCTTATTTGGTACCGACTAGATTTTTTATTTTATTTTTGCAGACTTTATTTACGTAAGCTAAATTTTTTGCTTTTTCTTTTTTTTTGTTCATCAGCATTTTATTCTTTTCTTTTTTTCCGATTTTCCGCCATGAGTGTCATTTTCGTGGTTTGGTCGCTGATAATGAACATGAGGTCAAAATGAAAATCCATGACGGCGCCGACGAAAATTTTTTTAAGGAGATGTTGATGACCACTGCTCTCAAAACGGTGAAGGAAAACATCGTCAGGAAATGTTCTCAACCAAAAAATCGAAGACATGACGACATTTAACAACTCGCACTGGGCTCGCCTGGTGGATTATAGCCCATTCCCTCTCAACAAGAGGAGGGCTGTGTCCCAGCAGAACATTAATAGGCTGATGATGATGAAGGGTTTTTTTCCACCCTTTATAACCTGTTTTTTACACGTTGTATACAGGATCAACAATAGTCCACAGTTACCTTGAGATGATACAGCGTGACACCGGTGGACAGCAGATTATCATCGATGCCCACAAGGTGCGGCATGTCGGAGTCCAGCACGACGCCCAGCCCACTCTTGCGCAGCCCCAGCGCCTTCTGCTCCTGCAGGATCTGCTGCGTCTCGCGCCACTTCTCCGTCCACTTCTCCGTGAGCACCTTCTCTTGGGCTTCCTTGCGTTGTAACGTTGCTAGCACGCCTGCTTCGGCTTCTATAGGGTCCTGGGAACGAAAAAAAAATAGTTGTCTGTAAAGTCTGTTTACGGACGATAATTTTACGTGATAACGTCACAAAAGATGGCGTCACAAGCCGAACGTTAAGGCTGATCGTGCCTCTCTATCGTTTGTTCCGGGCTCTCGCTTGCACGCTCGGCTCAGGCGGAACGTGACAATGAGTCTTGCTTTTTTGTGCGTGCAGCCGGCGATCATCGATTTATAAGACTATCAAGTCAAAAAAATAAACGCACAATAAAAAGGTGTAACATGATAAACGCAAAATCTAACTTTTTTTTGTGCCGAGTTATAAAAGAGTGTTCATCCAGTTTGTTGCCCATTATTCTCCATAGAGATCTACACTTTGGAATAAGCAACTACAGTACTTTCTCAAGTTATTATGCCTGGTGTCTGTGACTGTAGCTTCGCTTTTTTTGTTTTCTTAACATTTAAAAGTGCCGTAATGGCCTAATTGAAATAAATGCTGATATTTTACGATAGTATTTAGGTAATTCCAGAACTATTCTTTAAAATACACAAACTGAGCAAATAAAAGGTACATTTCTAGAACGTCAATAAAAGTGTCAAGTGAGAGTCGTTATTTTAAAGTTCACAGATAAGAAAGATCAGTGTTGCAATTAATTCACTTCAACAAATACTTTGAGTTGAGTTGACGTCGCCGCGTCAGTTCGAACTCAAGCAACTACTTTCCGTTATGTTGTTAATTCTAACGCCACTTATCTCAAAAATATCAAGGGGTATAGAATAATCCAGTAGTAACTGGGTTTAGATGTCAGATAAGCAATCAAAAACCAACTTTTAAAAGGACAAACTTAACTTTGCTGTTCGATTCCCAGAAACGGCTACTGCACTTACCGCAAATAATAAGTTTGTAATAGTAAAATCGCAGAAATTAAACTACATATTTACGATTTTCAGGTCAGATAGACAAACACTCCGTTTAAAATGCTGCTATTCAGCTGCATCCGGTTAGACTGGAAGACTACCCCAAAATAGTTGAAAAAGCGAGGTAGATAATGACTTCAGAATATCGTGAAGATAGACTGGAACCTGGAGAAAGGCTAGGCGGTGGTGATGATGATGGTACTTACGTCATTGTGTGCGATCTGCGCGCGCAGCTTCTCGATCTCCTCACGGAGCTCTCTGATGAGCTTGACGTTGGGGTCTTCGTTGATGGTCGGCTTGTTGATGATGTTCTTAGCGCGGTTCGCGTACCGCAGTGTCGACAGTGTCTCCCCGTAGTTGCAGTCGGCGGGAGAAATCTGGTTCAAGAGAGAAAAGAGTGTATGGCATCATGATTCGCCGCCTTATACCATTAAACTAGCTTTTGCCCGCGACTTCGTTCGCGTGAAGTTTTGATATCGCATCGCATCACCTGCTCAACGGAAGCTTTTTTTCCCGCTTGCAACATTTCTTATTGCTGCTCCGCTCCTATTGGTCATAGCGTGATGTTATATAGCCTATAGCCTTCCTCGATAAATGGACTATCCAACGCAAAAAAAAAATCAATTCGAGCCGGTAGTTCTTGAGATTAGCGCGTTCAACCAAACAAACAAACTCTTCCGCTTTATATTATTAGTATAGAGTATAGATTGAACGAATTTTTCCATGGGACGAACATCGTTTTCACAAAAAAAAACAGTGCTTCCATACATTTGGGTTGAGTAGGTATTTAAGTAATCTGCAAGACAGCTGATTTTTTGTCGCAATTTCATGGAGAAAGTTGTTCAGTTTGATGGTCTGAATCACACCCTGAATGAAATATGGCCACACATTTTTGTTACACACAGTAGATGTATACTTTTCTCTCGGACAACTTTGCCTGCGCGGTTTAGTAAAACATAAAGGTCGAGGAACGATTTGACCCTGAAAAAACAGTTCCTAGACCTCTATGAACTTGGAGGGTTGACTTGATGATTTTGATGATTATACTAGACTATACAATATGTTAGTTTAAACGAGGGACTTATTCAAACCCGCAATAGTCCATGCTTACATGATACTAATAAACATATGAACAAAAAGAAAACACTTATAAATAACAGATAGATCCATACCAAAAACTGCATGCGCTTATCGTAGAACATGTGTGCGGGTCAATGACTTTTAGGTATAATCCATTTTCCCGTCATACTTTAAATCTGGCTTTGGCCAGGCAAATATCTAGGTATTACTACTAGGTGGGTACTATTAAGTACTAGGTACTGACCGAATGTTCGCAGTCGTTGATTAACACCTTGCATATTAATGGCTCCTCGCACACTATCACTAGAAAACACTTAAGCACGAACCATAATCCCAATATTCTTCACTGGATTGATGATAAGACGTCATTTTTGGTTATTCAAGAACACGTTTACAGGACACTGAATATCGCGAAGTAAATGGGGTTGTTAGTTTATGCGATACGCGGAAACTCAATATTAGACATGCGGAAGTAACGGCGATCGCGCATACACTGAGCTAAGCGCGGGGTGGCGCGGGGGTGTGCCCTGTCGGTGCATCGGGGACAACACAAAGGAAAGGGAGCTCAGGACCGGCACGTGTTTTGCCGCGTGACACCGTGGTATTTTATTAGGCAATTATGTGAAAATTTAACCTTATGGGTTTTTTTACATATTTGGGTTGAGAATCGAATACTGAATACCTTCCTTAAATATGTCCCTCGTTTAACCTAACACGCTGTACGTCTTACAGTCGCGAACGATATTTTCATCAACATACAACCTAGCACTGGCCAGCAAATTGCAAAAAAAGTAAGAAAACTATTTTTTTTAGGCTACCCTGACGCTTTCACTTTAAGCAAATCGTTACACGCAGCTAACTTCCGAGCCTATAATCTTAAGACTGAACTGCACTACTCGACATCGTTCGTAAAAAGATTCAGTGTTACTTACAGCAGCAATCATGATTGTCTTGGAGTTACCTCCGAGCGAGTCTTTTAGCAGCCACGTGAGCACCGAGTCACGATAGGGGATGAACACTTTCTTCTGGCCCTTTTGTAGACGCACTGAAACATTAATAATAATATTAATATCTACAACGTGTAATCGGAACTTTCACGAAGCCTAAATGAAGAGGTAAAGATTATTGTGCGCGCCCTCCACCAGGCGCAGACCCGTCGCGTGTGGGGGGGGAGCAGACAAGGTGTGAGGTATGTAGTGCCGGTACCTTCGAGCGGCTGGCTGGACTCGGCGAGCGCGGAGATGACGGAGCCGAGCGTCACGAGCGACTTGTTGATGTGCGCGCCCTCCACCAGGCGCTGACCCGTCGCGCCCGTCGCGTCCGCGCGCTCGCTAACAGGAACAAGGACCACACCGTACATATTATTATTTTTCACTTTCATGCTCTAAAAGTACGCCAATATAGCCCTACGAAGCGGGATTAAAGTGACCATTTATTCCCTAGGGAGTAAAAAGTAATTTAAAAATGGAACGATCTTTTACTCGGAAGCATGGTAACAAAAGAGTAACTTATGAAAGGTTTTATTTAAATTTCGAATTAGCTTGCAAATAGAAAGCGGTTTATTGAAAAAAAAAAAAACAAATGAACTCTTCACCGCGAGAAAAATTACTGTTGTTTGTGTGCATCGTTGATTTTGAAAAGTATGTGCAATGCCTCTGTTGCTAGCCGCTGCAGTAAAGTAGGTACTAATTATCTGTGGAGTGTGGATCATCTTCATTGCGAAAATATTGAGAGTTTGTGTTGTGTTTTAAATTGTTAATCTGTGACTGACCTGATAGAAGAAAAAACTGACCGCTCAGTTCAGAATTTTTGTCGAGTGTTTTTTTCGGTTTTAAATGACTATTTTTCTGGCACTCGAAGTGAAAAGTACCGTTTCCACCTCGAGACTAAACGCCAATTTAATATACCCTCGCTTTCATTGACTCCTTCGCAAGCTCGGGAGTCAAACCACCTCGGTTATATAATGGCTTCGTTTAGTCCCTCGTTATAAAATATACTATTGTTTTAATTTAAAAAGCTTGTCCAGCACTAGAAATTCTCCTGTATCTTAAGCGCGTTTACAAACTTTAAACTCACATAAAAAACAGCTAGAACCGGACCTGCTACCTGTAGGCTATACAAAATGTTGTTTTGTGCGGGAATCGAACTCACGACACGCAGCGCAACAGCCAATCGCTCAGTCACTGCGCCAAGCGTGCCGTCAAATCATTACCGCTCATCTGTCGATCCTCTACACACAATTGGGTCCCGTTTAAGGGTGCGTTTCGACCAAAGATGACCGAGAGTGCATAGCGAACGATGAAACTAACCAATAGCATCGCTTCTTTTTCACAGCTTGAACTATAGTTATCTAGTTTCTCGAGAATCCTCTGATGCACATACTCGAACATCTCCTGTGGGGTTTGACGCCGAATGTGCACTTTATAAAATGTGCACCTCGCAAAATGTGCACTTCGCAAAATGTGCACTTGACGCAAAATGCGGATTTCGCAAAATGTACACTTCTCAAAACGAGCACTTATCAAAATGAGCACTTCTTAAAGGGTGCACTACTACAACAGCGAACTGTAGGTAAAAAAACAATAGAAATTTTCGGGAGTGGTATACACCTCCGTCCACCCCAAGGTGTTGCTCAAGGTTTGCTTACCTCCCAGCCAGGTCCACGAGGTGCACTTTAGACACTGTCTCACTCGGCATGTTGTTGTGTCGCAGGTAGGACGCCTGCACGAAGGTGATCGTGAAGATGGCGTGCGAGCGGGACGACACGTCGTTCATCTGCGTCGATGCTGTCGTTCGTTGGAGGTTGCCGCGGTGCATGCATTCCTAAGCATGGACGACAGAATGTATTAGAATACAGGGTGTAAACAACCTCATCACGAAGCCGTCAACCAAGCATTCTGTACATAAAACTAAGTAGCTTGACGCAAAAATTATAATTATTAGTCATATCGTTTCCTCAGAATGGAGACACTGAACTCAAAAACAATACACGAATTATGGAGAAGAACAAACGGAATGATACTAATTGATGTGTATTTATTTATATATAGAAATAGTATCACTATATTCTGGAATTGCCTTTCACTAATCGATGAAAATTTCTACAAATTACAAAAAGTTAAACAAAATCTAACCTGTATGTCATCATAATCGGACACCAAATGCTTGGACAGATCTTGCACATAAGGGCCCAGCTTGGGATGCTCTCTGACCCTCAGGGAGTGCCCCGCATCCGTAGACAAGAGGTCTTTGACCCTCTCATTATAGATCTCGAGGTAGCTGACCTCCGTGCGGTAGGAGGCGCCGGACTCCTTGCCGGCAGCCACACGGGAGAACAGGTGACGACATATCCGGGGGATCAGGCCTTGGTACTCCTGGAGTGGGGGAAAAACAGTGAGAAACGTTAGGAGACTCCATGTCTTTGTCGTACTCTTTTAGGGTACTGCTGGCGCTAAGAAGAAAACCGGTAAATCCATAGAAACACGAGAAAACGTAAAATATGACATAACGTCGGTATCGTCCCCTGGCCTGTGTACTGGGAAGCAAACCCTGTACCCCTAGCTCAGCAGCGCCCAACGTTGCATATAATCCGTTCTCTCCTAATGAGTGATACGTACGTTAGAGCCTGAGCCCATCATGGTGAAGGTCTTGCCGCTGCCAGTCTGTCCGTAGGCGAACACGCACGCGTTGTAGCCCTCGAACGCGCTGTCGATCACGTCCAGTCCCAGGTCCGCGAACACCTGGGAAAGATCAGGAGTTGAACAAGGGAACGAACTGCTGCAGTGTATGACATGACGTGAGGGTCTCGATAAATGGGCTGCGGGACTGTAGATGTCGAAAGAGATACCGCGGCTGTGGAACACAAAGGGCTAAGAAGGAACACGGATAGGTTTTATACAGGGTTATTTGTAAAACACCAACAACCTCGCAGGAGTAGATTACTAACATCATAAACACTATTTCACATTATTTTGTTCTACATATTACTTTTCCGAAACGCACAAAAAAAAACAACTCTCCATACATGTGTCCGAACAGCTGATCGAGTTTTGCATGATAAGTTGATTTTTTTACTGTTTTCGAAAAAGTCCGTAGAACAAATGTTATTGTTTATGATGTTAGTAATCTACTCCTGCGAGGTTATTGGTGTTTTATAAGTAATCTTGTATAGTCAGTAAAAGTTTGACACTCCCTGCCGCTCCACCGCCGCGAGCGGGAGGAGTCATTTGATGATTTCCCATCCGAATAAAATAAAAGAGGTTCTCGATAAATAACAGATCTGGCTGTAATTTTCCCACTGCTGGGACACAGGCCTCCCTTCTATGAGAGGAAATGGGCTGTAATTGACCATGCAGGGTCAATGCGGGCTGGTAGATGCCACATATCTTCGAAGTTTTGGTCCTAGGACACGATGTGTCCTTAAATATTCGACAGTTACATGGTTCTTTTTTTAAATGGTCGATGTTCTGGATGTATCATAACTGCTTATATTAAATTGTATGTTAATAATTCTTTTCGATTTAAAAATGTACACAGGTTTTTTTATTTAAAAAAAATATATTATTATCTTGGACGTACCAAGCAGTGTTATTAGACTTTTATACGGAATCTCACATTCGAATGGTTAAGATGTTTCCTTTTGAAAGTAGCGGTGTTGAAATAAATTATACGAAGTAATGCGCCTGCCTGGGTTGAACTCACAGCCAACACAATCGTAAATTCGTAATGTTGGGGTCGACACAGGGTGGATTTTCGAGATGAGACAGTAAAGATACCTTACCCGTGGTAGATACAAGGAAGAGGTCTTAGACAGCATGCACAGATTTGAGACATGTTGGAAAAAAATGGGTCATTTTCACAAAAACTTTTCAGAATAGCGTTTTTTGCGCATATAAGTTTGCATCAGCTTCCGCGGTTATACGCGCGCCACGTTTTGCGCTTCAAAAAACAATTAGTCTGGCATGTTCGCGAGGAGTAAGTGGGCGCGTGGAGAGGCGTCTCTTGTATGAAGAGACGCGCACTTTACGCGCCTACACGCGCTTCCAAAAACGAGCTTATATTAGGCGCCGAAAATACACAAATTTGAAAACGCTCATAAGGATCAATATTTCTTAAAGACCAATTGAGGTTTGACTCAATCAGTGAAAAAAAGTCAAAATTGTAAAAAAGCGTTGTCCATACATCATTCCGCAGAAATGGAAGTCATATTACGGTACCGACCTGTTCCTGTGCCGCGTAGTTCTTGTCATCGTGCGCGTACGACCAGTACGAGTGATCGAATGTGAAGTCCTTATACTTCTCCCGGCTGCCGTCATTTTGCTCTTTGCTATTCTGTAACATAGATATGTCATAGTTTAAATAATGTCCTTTAATACTTTGGTCATTTGCGTAAGTACGGCTTGGAACCTCGACCCTCGAAAAGGACCCTGTTTACCCTTTTAAAGATTGGTAATAGTTGAGTGATTTATAGCAGTCCCCTATTAGGTAGGTACTTATCTTACTACAAATCTATTTATTCAGAAGGGTAAACAATCGTAAAAATCGATTGATAACCTCGCTGTTGGTCGGATCGAGTGGTCGCAAGCCTCGATCAGCCCATGTCGGGCAGTGTTTTTTGATTTTATCACCCGGATTGTTTGAGTAGGTGCCTCAGAGCCTGGATTTGTGCCCGTTTGATGGCAATAGACCTCCAATTGCATGGGACGATTAGGTACAGCCTAACCGTTCGGGGATTACAGGAGGCGCTTTTTGTTTTCTTTACAATCGGATAAAAGCAATAAAGAATAATGGTAATTTCGATTTCAAGCGCTAACAAAATTTGAGTGCAAACTGCATGCCGTCGACACGTGATATCTTGTTAATTGCAATTTAATCACACCTATCAAGATAATAAACTGTTACAAAATATATAATGATACGGTAATTGTGTGTGATTGTAAAAAATAATTAGTTGATACATAGTACATTATTGGCGCGAATAGCCGAACATTGCACTACAAAAAGAATGGACTATGGTGGAAGATGAGGAGAGGTCGACTTGAACACAAATGATGAAATGACTGAACACAGAGATGATGAGTGGGTGAAGTGTCATCATCATCATCACCTACCCTTATCTCTATTTGTCCCGGGTAAGCGCAGCATTTATTGAGTATTTGCTAGAGGAGCAAGAAGAAGAGAAAGACTTGTCTGGGACACAGACTTCGACTTAGATTCAAATCATTAGACGAAAATTGGACGAAAGATTGGAGTGCCTATAAGTGGCTCTTCAATCATTCGTCTCTCAATCTTCGCTTCGCCCTTACTTCTATATTACTCATCATCTTAAAACTTTAGAAGTCACCCCTTTTCAGACCTTTCATCTACTCCAAGTGTGTGGAAGAAAAAATACGAAAGCGACGCTTAAATGCGACGAAACGAAATAAATAGGTAAAAGGACCAGGAACATAATGACAATAGGCTAGTTTCCACCATCAATAAATTGCAAAACTAATTAGTCCGTCAGTTAGAGTATTGGAAAATAATGGACACGTATTTTTTGTTTTTGTAAATCAACGAAGACTGACAAAGATAAAAACGCATCAAAACTCGGGAGTGGGGGCTCGTGACGTCAGTACTCACTAAAAATGATACCAAACAGTGACGTATTGAGAATTTTAAAAGCGTCGTATCTTCGTCAATTTTGGTTTATGTAAGAAAAGAAAAAATACGGGTGAAATATTTTTTGATAATCTAAGTGACGGACTAATTAGATTTTTTCAGTTAACAAGCCTATTGCTCAATGTCAACAAAACCTACATTCCCGACATTTCTTACTATGATTTTCAAAGAGTTATTTTTAAAATGGTAAATGTTGAAGGACAGAGAGATAGAGAAATGTCAAAGAAGAGATGGATGGGTTGTGTGTGAAATAAAAGAAAGGAGTAAATGATGCCGTGTCCTCTGACAGGCGAGAATCGAAGAAAAAGTGCGCAGACCCTAAGAAGAATGGAAGTAGGGCAGAAACGTGGTGATATTTTTAGAATGGTAACTAGCTTAGTAGGTAAATACGTCCTTGAGTGCAGTCAGAGCGAATTGGAGCTAACGCCGTGGTTAGCAGGGTTAAGAGCCTCTAAACGATGCGTGACGTCACACGTGACGTCAGTAATCAGCCTCCCGTCGTGATTAGTGTGTGTGGGAGCGTAAACATAATTTAGACTATCTTTAGTTTAGTCGTCCGTACGTTTACTTGAACGACGAAAACTGAACCCTTACTTAGGGTCATCATTTCGATTCCGAAAAATTCAAAGATAAAGATAATTAGTTTCCAAAAAACTTTTCGACCGGTATTTTTTTATAAAGAGTGTAAAAAACCGAATGGCACTTGTTCTCCCCGTCATTGCGATCATTTTTTTGTTCTACACCATACCAGGGAACCTTCTAGTTACGGAGATATTGGAGGTCAAGTTACAACTTTTTGACAGTTTTTTTTTAATAAGTACAAGTTTTTCTTGTAATATTTTTACTTTAAACACCTCCACGACCCCCGTACTATTCAATCCATCCATCAGCACAATGTTTTAAGTGCATAACATTGAGTTCTACCACAAAACGTGATTTTTCACTCCAAAAAAAGTTTCCCAGAAATAATTTTTGCGTAGGGTTTGATGTACAGAATGCTTGGTTGACGGCTTCGTGATGAGGTACACCCTGTATACAGGGCGTAAAAAGGCCCTTCACTAACTACTGGTTTGTAGTCATTAAAAACCTTTAATACAACTCTAAAGCAATGTAATCCTATATAATGAATTTTTCATGAAATAGTCATTACATGGAATTAAGTTGAGAAACGTCTGGAAAAAATAGGAATGTACCTATGCCAGCCTTCGCTGAATCGAAAGTGGCTCAACATGAGTGCTGCGGGGTTACCACAACGTCCAAATGCGATTCAATTTAGGTTTGAGCTGTCATTTTCTGACAGTTTTTCTATGGAACTGACAGCTTGCGACTCAGTTTAGGACCTGAATTGAATCGCATTTAGAGGTTGTGGTAACCCAGCTGTTCTTTGGGTCCATTTAGTCAGGTCGAGTCTAGCCCGACTCTGCTAGAAATTATGTAAGAACAACAGAACCACTGCAATGCAATACTATGTGACCTTGGCAAAACACATTGTCGTTTCAACGGTCAAGGTCGTACCTACTGATTTAGGGAAGCTTCAGGGTGTTAGGTACAACAACTTCTACACTTACACGACTACCATCTTGCATCAAGCTTTTAGAGTCTAGAAGCATGAAGTTTCTAGAATCTATTATTCTATAGAACAAGCAACTCAGGTTGTATACTGTCTGCCAAACCCAATCTCTACTCAATAAAATCTTAATGCTGAGGGCTTTAAGATTTTTTTTCCAATAGGTTTACAGTAGCAACCTGATGAAGTCTATTTGTGTAGACGGGTAAGTCTATTATAGGTCAGTAGTTTTTAAAGGGTAATAGGGTCGCCTCCTATTACCTTTGCTAGTGGCGAGGCGAGTGGTAACGTTTTTCTAAAAGCCGTTAGATTGTAATCTATCTAGCGATATTGTAAATTCTCGAAAGATTGTCAAACGAACATACTGCACACAATTTAACGCATTGTTTCTCGGTGGATTACAATCTATCGAAGTGAAACCGTAATATTGTGAAATGCATGTGACGGAAGTATCTCTGCCCCCATAACCGGGACTTGGGGCACCCCGACGTTAGGTTAGTTAGGTTCCTTTAAACCCTGCTGACAGAAATAGGAGCCCGAAGCGGGACTCCGTCGACTACGCTTTTTAGGCGAATATGTCGGTTTTTCTCAGGAATTGTGCATTATCTTTTCATGGGAGTGGTACCCTGGGGCAAGAGAACCCCTCCTTCCCTCACCCCCTCCACACCGCGCGAGTTGAGTTCCGTCGCACACATTTCACAATATTACGGTTTCACTTCGACTTATTATAATCTACCGAAAAATAATGCGTCATATTGTAAGCAGTATGTTCAGTTGACAATATTTCGAGAGAACGGTTTTTACAATGTTACGCTGACATACACATATCTTCCTCTCTTATAAACCTTTGATTACAAAACACAGGCGTGGAGTTATGTTAACTCTAAATGTGTTTCTTATAACGAAAAATCAGCGGAGCAGTAAAGCTAACAATGTCATAACAGTTAGTCTGAGTACCCGGGAGTCTCGGGCGTTTGAAATACTATCACGCACTGATGTTGCTTGCCAAATTGTGGTGAGACACGCGAACGACGAGCGACGCTGTCTGCTGTGTTATCACGGGTATTACCAGCAAACAGTGTCTATAAAAAAGTATATAAAAGATCAACACAACGACAAAGTAACAGTTTATACGTCACTTGTTCAAATGACATGATTTACTGCGTTATACACCTGTGAGCGATAATGCAGCGGCTCGTGGCGATCTTATCGTGTTTATATACTACGTATCGTCAGCCGACGCGGCGACGTGGGAAGAGATGGCTGTAACTGTATACCTGTTATTATGAAACCAGCGGGCATGGATGCCCCTCAAGTAAAAGAGGAAAATATACAATTCCGTGATTGGAACTGTCGCACTGTATGGATCACAATACTGCAGGGTGTGAAAAAGATGGATGAAAAACGATTGCATGTAGCGGAGATGAGAATGTTGAGATGGATGTTTTTATATGCGGAGTAACAAGAATGGATCTGTTATGGAATGAGTATATTGGAGGAAGGATGAAAGTGGCGCCTGTTACAGAAAAAGTGAAAGGAAGTCGTTTGTTTTGGTAAGGATCGACATGTAATGAGGAGGGATGAAACGCATGTGACTAAAACAGTGATAGACATGAGAGGGAGAGAAAGAGAAAAGAGTAAATGATGCCGTGACGTCTGACAAGAGCGAATAGAAGAACATAACGTGTTGCGCGGGCGCCGCCGCCGACCCCAAATAGAATGGCACAACGGCAGGAAGATGATATAGGCGTGTATGACCACATGTATGAACTTGGACTTAGCACCTGCGGGCCTTAAAATATTTAAATTCATTAAGAATTTTAATTTTTAACTTGATTCATATTATGATTCTGCTAAAGCGGTCATTTTAGACCCCCTGTTGTTTCTGCGTTACCATTTATGAAAAAAACGTGTGATGTTATGTATGAATGGATATCGAAGTAATTTTTGCCTCCGTAGCCTTTTCTCAACATGATGGGGTCGGCTTCCCGAATACCCGGATGCCGCTAAATACCAGTATTTTACATGGAGCAATTGTCTCACGGACCTCAACAACCCACTTTATAAATGGGTAATACGATACTCCTTGGTAAGACTGGTCCAATCACGACTGTCAAAGATATAAAAATGTTTGAAGTAAATTAAGCGCATACCGATCTGTTAGAACTGATATCTATTGCATAATTGGGAGAACGGCTCGACATTGAGTGTGCTTTCGATAAAGGTCAGCCCATTCGATGTCATTACATAGTTCTGAATACATTCTATGCTTCTTTTGTATGAAATATAAAACCTGTTGCGTCTATGTAGATTGTAAGAAACAACATAAAACATCACGTCAGGTTTTCCCAGAAGGGTTAGGCATAGTAGAGTACACTTACCACTTATCTATTTACTTACACATTTATTATTTTTTTGTTAGGTTTTAACTGTGTAACTCAATAACTACTCATCCGATTACATGACATTGACATACGAAAAAAAAATCTTCGCCATTAGATAGCTACATATTTACAGAACAATATATATATATATACTTACATAAATACCTACATAATTTAAAAAAATATATTGATTTCATGCAAATTAGCCGAGCTATAAAATTTCGCGGACGAAGTCAGGGGCGAAGTGGTAGTATGTGGGTACATAAATACACAATTTTCACCTATTTACTTCCTTCGCTTCGTCTCCTTCAGTACAACTAAATTTCGTTTTATTTGAGTCCCATTTAATTAGGCCCAAACCTATTGCCATTAACCGGACACAAATCTAGGCTGCAGGATCCTACTGAGAATTTCCTGATGCTATTTGCCTAGCCTAGGAATCGAACTCAGGACCTCATGCTGACCAGCGCGCTTGCGGACACTATACCAACG
This sequence comes from Xestia ashworthii, assembly GCA_950022955.1. Classification (NCBI taxonomy): domain Eukaryota; kingdom Metazoa; phylum Arthropoda; class Insecta; order Lepidoptera; family Noctuidae; genus Xestia; species Xestia ashworthii. Next base: position 1,615,225 of record OX465566.1, on the reverse strand, counting down.
AGACAGTCGGAACAGAAGGATGTTACATGTTTGAAAGTAAATTGTAAACGGAACTCTTCACGAAGCTATTATTGCTAGGAAATTACTTTTTTTGGGGTGAAAACGAGAACAAGTTTTACGGTAAAACTCAATGTACCGCACTCGAAACATTATGCTGATGGATGGATTGAATAGTTTGGGGGTCGTGAAGGTGTTTAAAGTAAGTTCTTCAATAAAAACATGTATTTAAAACTTATTTAAAAAACATCCCGTGAAAATGTTGAAAACCAGGTTTCCAGGCATGGTCTACAAAAAATGATTGCAATGACAAATGCAATCATTTTTTCTGACAAATGCCTTTCAGCTTGAGTCTATTTACATCCTTTATTATGGTCAAAAAACCAATTTATATACAATGAAAGTGCTTTGGCAGACGCTCTGGGTTTCAGAAACCGGGATGCAATGTGTACTGGGTAAATTGTGCCGGTATATGTGAAAGCTTTTACACCTAACCAGGGGCGGATTTGATACGTTGGCTGCCCTAGGCCTACGAAAGATTACCGCGCCCCTATGTGCTGTAAAGCATGAAAAATTAAATACACTATAGAAATCAAATTAACCTTGGAATAAACTAGTAAGCAAAGATTCAGTTGGATGAGCAATACTTCTAATTATAGTAATCGCTATACATGTAATTTTTTTGCGGGATGCTATAAGGACATATTTTTGAGATTTAAAAAAAAAAAGAAAGAAAGAAAGAAAGAAAGAAAAAATGTTTATTTGACGTCAGTACATTAAGCACACACACAATAATTTAAAAAAAAAGTTACAAACAGGACAAAAATACATGGTATATATGTGCTGTGTGCCCCACGGCTGCGCCAAAAAGGTCCATTTCAGCATTCATGCCAGACAGGTGATGCTGTCTGACGCTGGTCTTCCAATGAACCTTGAGGGGGTTAGTGACAGACAGAAAACAGTTTCAAACATAATAAATATATAAATAATAGTAAATAAATGGATATAAGTACTGTTCGGTACATATATATAATTGTCTGTCTTGCTCATTAAAGTAGTGCAGAATAAATCATCGTGAAGTAAAGACGTGTCTGTCATTTTTACAAAGTCCTACATTCAATATTGAACCTTAATTACTCCACCATATGGTCCAAACGAGCCGGATATTAGAAAAATAGATAAGAACGACCCGGCGATCGGAGAACAAAAGGCCGCATTCCTGAGCCGTTTTTTGTGCACCTTTTTATGCAAGACATCTGTGCTACGCGTAATAACTAATAAACAAGTTAAACGATTGACTATAAGACTTTAAAAAGGTGAATTGTGAGTGCGTTTAAACTATCATAACAAGAAGAACATCTTAATAACTAGACAGAACAATGAGTGTTACGTTAACTAGTGAACAGCAACAGTTGGTTAACTCGTTAGAAGATCTTTATTTACTGTTACAAAAGACACAAAGTAATTTGAAGAAGTGTTCGAAGCAAAGATTAACAAAAGGTTATATTGAAACTAAGTTACAAACCATCGAAGGATATTGGCAAACGTTTAATACGACACATCAAAACTTAGTAAAATGTACACCTAAGACTAAACGAAATGATCTTACATATTTCGCTAACGAAGATTACTTTGTGGTAGAAGATTTGTACTCATGTTTAGTAGGCGATTTGAAGGATACGTTGTCGATGCTTTCGAAATCTACAGAGAATCAGATACAAGCTTGTGACGCCTCGTCGCCACCACGGGTTAACTTACCACGCATCGAGTTACCTTCTTTCAACGGCAGCTATGATGACTGGCCTATGTTTCGAGATATGTTTACGTCGCTGGTACACAACAACACGTCTTTATGTAACGTCGAAAGGTTACATTACTTGAAGTTAAGCTTGGTTGGTGAACCTAAAGAATTGTTGAAGCATGTTAATGTCACTGATATTAATTATGAACAGGCGTGGAATACACTTGCACAACGGTATGGAAACAAACGTTTAATAGTTCATTCTCTACTCCAGAAGTTATTTACTCAAAAGAAAATTACCACTCCATCGGCTGTCCAAATAAAGAATTTATTAGATACAACCTCTCAGTGCTTAAATAACTTGAAGAATCAAGAAATACCTATCGAGGGTTGGGATCAGATGATTATATACACAGTTGTACAAAGGTTAGATGTCGATACACACACAGCCTGGGAAGAAGATTCTTACAAGGAAGAGACTGACAACCTACCATCTTGGAAAGAATTAAAGACTTTCCTGGAAACAAAATATCGGACACTCGAGATGGTTAACCCTACAACTAAAAGGGAGCAGACGAATGTTAAGGCGAAGTCATTCCATGCCACATCACCGGAAGAGAAGTCAGATACATCACCGACCAAGTCATGCGGTATGTGTAAAGATGAGCACTCCTTGTGTCACTGCAAAGAATTTTGTAAATTACAACCGAATGAACGCAACGAATATGTTAAGAATAACAATTTATGCTTCAATTGTCTGACATCAGGACATTCTGCCAGGAGATGCCGCAATCGAATGTCCTGCCGAAGATGCAACCGCCGCCATCATACATTGTTACATCAACCCAGCAGCGGTCAGTCAGACAATGCGAGTCAGTCAACAAATCATAGTCAAATAGAGGAAGAACAAAAGAAAGCGGAACACAGTGACAATCCTGAGTTGGCATTATCTACACACTTTGTCTCGGAGAAGTCAACAGCGTTGCTTGCAACAGCATTGGTGCAAGTCAGAGATGAAGATGGACATAGTACAATATTACGAGCGCTGGTTGACCAGGGCTCACAAGCAAACTTTATTAGTGAGCGAGCAGCGCAACTGTTAAAGGTCAAGAGATCACCAATAAAGGGAAAAATTACTGGTGTTGGAGCAACACAGACAACAGTTAATCACGTGATCCAAGTCCAGCTTCATTCGCGATATGACAATGACGTCAAGATTACTATCAATGCCTATGTAATGCCAACGCGATTAACCTCACACTTGCCATCTGAAACAATTACTGGTACCATGCACACCTGGCCGCACTTAAAAGGACTCACCCTGGCAGATCCAAGCTTCCATTCACCAGGGCGAGTAGACATGCTGTTGGGCGTAGAAGTTTGTGCTCAAATTTTGAAGGCTGAAATAATCAAAGGTCCACCTGGCTCTCCATGTGCCCAAAATACAAGCTTGGGTTGGATCTTATTTGGAAAGATACAAGCACAAACTTCAGAAGAACGAATACTAGTAATGCATCATAAGCTTGATCTAGATGAAATGTTGAAATCTATGTGGGAGGTTGAAACAGATACACAAGGAAAACTTACCAAAGAAGAAGAAGACTGCGAGAGAATATACAAAGAGACACACATGCGAAATAGCGAAGGGCGCTACATAGTCAAGCTGCCATTTAAAACAGAAAACCCACAATCACCACATGGTAATACAAAAGAAGGAGCAATCAATAGATTATTTCATTTGGAAAGACGTTTTATGAAGAATGATGATCTGAGAAAGGAGTACACTAAGGCCATTAATGAATACAACTATATGAAACACATGGAGGAAGTACCAAGTGGTGAAAGTAATAAGCCAGCTGTCTATTTACCCCACCATGCGGTGGTAAAAGAAGAAAGTGAGACTACAAAGGTCAGGCCAGTGTTTGACGCCTCTCACAGGGGCTCAAATAATGTAGCACTCAACGACGAGTTACTGGTTGGACCGCAACTTCAGGAAGATATGAGATCACTCGTCATGAGATGGCGCCTGAAAAAGATAGCATTTGTAGCCGATATTCAGAAGATGTATCGACAAATACTCGTTTCGAATGAGGACGCAGATTACCAAAGAATTGTCTGGCGTGACAGCCCAAATGAACCGGTGAAAGAATACCGGCTTCTGCGAGTCACCTTTGGCACGGCATGTGCACCATACCTTGCCGTCAAGACTCTGCACCAGGTGGCGAACGATGAAGGCGAGAACCATCCTGTAGCAGCAGATACTATTAGAAAAGACTTTTACATGGACGATCTGATGTCCGGTCAAGATACGGTACCCGAGGCTGTTGGTGTAGCGATGGACGTGAAGGCAATTCTTGAGAGAGGCGGTTTCACCCTACAAAAATGGGCGTCGAACAGTTCAGATTTCCTCAGAGAATTTCATCCAGATGAGCTCAGCTCTCATGTTAACATTGATATCAAGTTAGACGGCTTGATAAAAACACTGGGCTTATCCTGGAATATGGGAGAAGATGTTATTAAATACAACCTAAAGCTACCACCCTTATCAGAAACCGTCACCAAGAGGAAAATATTAGCCGAGGTTCAACGACTTTTTGATCCTCTGGGATGGTTAGCTCCGGCACTGGTCCCTGCAAAGATAATGATTCAGAAATTATGGCTTCAACGGGTCCATTGGGATGAAGAACTCTCATCTGAAACAAAAAATGAATGGTTAAATATTAGACACAGTTTTGAAGATATTAAATCCATGAAATTAAAGAGATGGCTGTTTACGACACAAGAAACGTTGAAAGATGTTACTATTCACGGTTATTGTGACGCTTCAACTAAGGCATACGGAGCTGTTGCTTACTTGAGGGTTCGAGGAGTAAACGGAGGATATCAGACAGGAATTATCGCTGCCAAGACAAAGGTAGCCCCTATCAAGGCGTTATCCCTTCCACGACTTGAGTTGTGCGGTGCAGTGCTCCTGTCAAAGTTACTAAAGCATATAAGTGAAGCGACGCGCATCCCAACGAGTCAGATATTTTGTTGGACTGATTCCACGATAGTGTTGTCATGGCTGCAAGGAGATCCCAACAGATGGCACACTTTCGTAAGAAATAGAGTAATAACCATACTTGACAATGTTGGAAACAAATGGTACCACATACAGTCACAACAAAATCCAGCTGATGTCGCCTCGAGAGGAATGTTGGCTCCTGAATTGAGAACATACTCACTCTGGTGGCACGGACCGGAACACCTGAAACAAGAAAAAATACACATGGAAACATTAATGAATGAAGAAGCTGACTTAGAAAGAAGGAAAACCATTAATACTTACCTCACAAGAGAAAACGAAGAAATTTCCTTGTACAGAAAAATTGAGTTATTCAAAGACTTACCAGAATTACTGAAGACTATTACGTATGTTAAAAGATTTCTAAGGTTAAGACAAAATCAACCTGTACATTTGTCGATCACTACTGAAGAACTCGAAGACTCGCTGCAGACCTGCATAAAAATCATACAAGATGTTATATTTCAGGAAGATATTAGAGACCTATTAGAAAGGAAACAAGTAAGAAATACAAGCCGTTTGAAGACCCTTAACCCGTATCTGGATGATAAAATGATACTCAGGGTGGGCGGAAGACTACAAAACGCTAATTATTTAGAACACGACCGTCTGCATCCTATAGTCTTAGATCACAAGAATCCACTCACCTCCTTACTGGTTGCGGATGCTCACAAAAAGACGCTGCACGGAGGAGTACAACTGATGATAAATTACCTGAGGTCAAGATACTGGATTCTGAAAGTAAAGGGTTTAGTAAAGACATACCTTCACAAATGTTTTGTTTGTGCAAAGTTGAATGCCCGATCTCGGACGCAGCTAATGGGCGAGTTACCGAAGGTGCGAGTAACCCCTGCACGGCCATTCCTCCATAGTGGTGTTGATTTTGCTGGCCCTTATGATGTCCTTATGTCCAAAGGCAGAGGTGCAAAAACCAACAAATCCTACATCGCCATATTCATATGCATGTCGACAAAAGCGATTCACTTGGAGCTGGTGGGAGATTTGACGTCGGAAGCCTTTATCGCTGCTTTTCGGCGCTTTGTATCACGTCGTGGACGATGTAGTGATTTGTGGAGTGACCAGGGACGAAATTTCGTCGGAGCAAACAAGTCACTTGCAGAGGCATTCAAGGAAGCAAATGTTGAATTTGGGGATCACGTGTCCAATCTACTCGCAGCGGACGGCACTCAGTGGCACTTCATACCTGCATATAGCCCAAATTTTGGAGGCCTCTGGGAAGCCGGAGTAAAATCCATGAAGTTCCACCTCAAACGCATCATGAATACGAATTTGACATACGAGGAGATGACCACCGTATTATGTCAAGTTGAAGCATGTCTTAATTCTCGTCCTATTTGCCCACTTATTGAAACAGATTTAAACAACTTGGATGTACTAACGCCTGGCCATTTCCTCATTGGAGAGTCTCCAATTACTATACCCTCACCGAGCTTGAAGGATATTTCCCAATCAAGCTTATCACGGTGGCAACACTGTCAACGGGTACTGTCGAATTTTTGGCATCGCTGGCAGTGCGAGTATCTCTCCAGACTTCAACAAAGACCAAAATGGCAAAAAATACAAGAAGAATTTGACATAGGCCAGATTGTTCTTATCAAAACTGAAGGATTGCCACCTGGCAAGTGGCCTTTAGGACGGATTGTGGACAAACATCCAGGATCTGACGGAATAGCTAGGGTTTATAGCGTAAAGATTGGTACGAATACTGTAAGAAGATCTATCTCCAAACTCTGTTTTCTACCAATCGACAATCGTTAAAATTATAATCTTAATGTAATAATTATGTTAATTTTTTCGCTACAATTTTGTTATTTTTATGTTCTATTATGTGTCACAAATGTTGTTTTGAAAGACTCCCATTTTGTTTTGCAATATAAAACTTATGTTGTAGTCTATCTGGAGCATCATTTATTGTTTATCTGATAATTATATAAATTAATTTATATTTGATGAACATAATGTCTACATGATTTATTTGTTAATTGATTAATAATTATTGCCTATTCGTTCAAAATGTAATTGTAAAAGGATTTAAAAATCCCTTTTGGTGGGCGGTATGTTCGGTACATATATATAATTGTCTGTCTTGCTCATTAAAGTAGTGCAGAATAAATCATCGTGAAGTAAAGACGTGTCTGTCATTTTTACAAAGTCCTACATTCAATATTGAACCTTAATTACTCCACCAAGTACAATAAATAGTTATCGGGTAAATTAATGAAATGAGTTCGTACTTAAGAAGAAAAAAAATGTAAGTAATAAGTATTTCATTGTGTGAGAAAGTAATACTGGTAACAATAAATAAAAACACAGATAAGCCGAGATAGAAGAAAAAAAAAAAGAAAAGAAAATATACGGTATTCGGCGCTCAATGAGTGCCAGGTTCAGTAAGTGAGAGATGATTATGGTCCGTGAACAATATTATGGTTAATATAATTGTGGTCGCAAGAGTTCGCGTGTATGCGTATGAAGGTACATATAGGCACAGTCGTACGCAAGTGCTGCAAATTACCTACTAAGCGTTTATATGATTGAAACATTCATTGTAACCAAATCCAGTTTCTGCTGTGCTGCTATCAAATACTGCCGCAGTCGTGTTCTGAAAGTGTGAATAGTGCCCAGAACCCGCAATGGTGGAGGAATATTATTCCACACTTTAGATGCGGCGTATCGGAAGGTACCTCTGAAAGCTGCTGTCCTATGAGATTGCGTTGATAATTGTTGGGCACAAAGCCTAGGTGCGCACTCTCGTTTACTAGCCATCCAACTTAACTTGTCGTACAAATACTTCGGCTTCGTAGTCCTAATAACACCAAACAGTAGACACGCAAGGTGTAACTTTCGCCTCGACTTCATTTTAAGCATACAATGTTTGTTCATATATGGGGTGACATGACTTCTAGGGGGAACCGAGTAGCAGAATCGAGCACACGCGTTTTGGACTCTTTGTATAAGTCTATCCGTACGAGCCAGCAAACGTGGGCCGTAAACCGTATCAGCGTAATTAAGTTTGGAGAGTACAAGGGTTTCGACCAGCTGTTCGCGAAGCTTTTCCGACAGGTAAGGCCTCATTTTGTACAGCAGTTTCAGGCGGTAAAAACAGTTTTTTACGGAGTTAGCGACGTGTTTCTCAAACCTAAGACTGTTGTCCATACACAACCCTAAGTTCCGCGCCTCATTAACTCGGTCAATAGGCTCACCCATTAGAGTCAAATTAAGGCTTAAAGGTACCTTCTTTAACTGCTGCTTCGTACCAAACAACATGTACTTAGTTTTCAATGGGTTTAAAGCTAGACAGTTCTCATCTGACCAAGTAGCGATTCTTTCCAGGTCGTCATTTAGGTCTTTAATAGCCGAGTCAATGTCGTCAGGCTTAAAGGATAAATATTATTGCACATCGTCAGCATAAATGTGATATTTGCATTTCTTCAGACACTTTATTATGTCTGCACAATATAAAATAAAAATAATCGGACCCAATATAGATCCCTGAGGAACTCCTCTTTCTATTGAAGTAAGAGCCGAAGTCAGAGTAGTACCGTCCGGCAACCGTAATTCCACGAGTTGTTTTCTGTCACTGAGGTAACTATGGAACCACTGGATTGCATTGTTGTCAAAACCGTAGTATTTTAACTTGGATAATAATAGTGGGACATTTATGCAATCAAATGCACGGGAAAAGTCAAGTAGCACCATAAGTGTACACATGCCCTTATCTTGGGCAGACAAAATGTTATCAGTGACGTCCAGCAACGCCGTAGAAGTACTGCGCTGTTTCCTGAAACCAGATTGCAGGTCAGGTAATATCTCGTTCTCTTCCAAAAACTTGGTCAATTGACGGCATACCACCCTCTCCATTACCTTTGAAAGACAGGGCAGAACACTGACAGGCCGCAAGTCTTTAACCTCTATAGGGTTTGGATTCTTAGGTAGGGGTCTAACTGTTGCAATTTTCCATTGGTAGGGAAACTTAGCTGTCCATATGGAGCAATTAATCATGTCAGTGATCGTTGCTAACGTGTATGGCATAGTTAGGGTAAGCATGCTCAAGGTTATGTTGTCGTAACCTTCAGCATTAGACTTTGGGTCAGTTATAATGCGGGAGATATCATATTGGTCTACCTGATCAAGTGTGAAAGTAGATTCACTATATCTGTTGGTCTCATAAAATGATATAAGCGAAGTGCTAGCTACTGGGTTTCCAGGGACAGTCAAAAAAGTGTTATTAATTAGGTCTGGGTTTCTAAATTGTGAGGGAAGGTCTAATCTTTGTTTAGAGGGTGCAAACGTGGATTTAATGTTCTTCCATAGTAATTTTGGATTATTAATTTTATTATTTATATTGTGTTTGAAGAATGCAATTTTTTCATGATACAAGGAACTATCAACTAAAGATTTTAACTGTTTGTAATATTTTTTTTTAATTTCTGATTTGGTACACCTATACTTGCCTAGTGCATTGTCTCGCAACTGCATCATCAGTTTAACAGTGTCCGTAATCCAAGGATACGATAATTCCTTAATAGTGCAGGTTTTTAGTGGTGCGTGGACATCAAACAAAGATATTAAGCAGTGATTAAAAGTGTCAACCATGTCATTGATATCAGCTTGTTCAGAAACACGCTCAATGTTTGATTGTGTCAAATCCATATGGAAACTATCCAAACAAATATCTTTAATTGGCCTAAATCTAATTACGTAAGGTATAAACTTGTCCCGCTTTACATGAAATTCGCTGACTAAAATGGAGTGGCCAGTAATCGAACCAAAGGGTTCCACTGTCGTATATTTAGGCTTTAGGTCTGTGCACAGTAGGTCGATCAGAGTTTCACTCGTATCTGTAAAATGAGTCGGCATCGTGACTAGCAGCTGAGCGAGACTCGTGTAATTTAAAAACTCTTGCACCTTTTTAGTTTTAGTCTCGCTAACGTTGAGCATATTTACATTAAAATCGCCTAGCAAAATGTAATGATCGCACTTTCCCAGTGTGGTAAAAGAATTCGTGATGGCATCCAAGAAGAGGTCAATGTCTAACCAAGGTGGCCGGTACGCTGTACCGATGGCAATTTTTTTCCCGCTTTGCGAGATTGTCAGCCACATCTGTTCGACGGAATCGAACCTGGGATCCACCGTGCCAGAACAGATACGCGCGCTCAGGCCCCGGCGCAGGTAAAAACCGACACCCCCACCACGCCCCGCGCGAACAGCTGTAGGCCGCGGAGTGTGACGTAGCCGGTAGCCGGGGACAACAGGCGCGCGCCCCTCCTCGCCCGCCCGAAGCCAAGTCTCGTTTATTGCCATAACATCAAAACCATGTTTTTCTATTGCACAAATCAAATCGTCATGGCCTGTTCCCAGAGACCCTGCATTGAGGAAGCCAACTTTAAAATATGTACCACTTTTAGGCATCATGACAATAATGAAAAAAGGCTATTAAAGGTATTGCATAAAATATTAACATTATGTATTGGTTTAAAAAGAAACGTTGTATAGGTATTTGGGTCTATTGTTATTGAATAGTAGATATTATGCGTAAATAGTAGTAGTGTATTTATGAATCTGAATATGTTTAAATTTCGTACTAGTGATGTTTGTATGTTGATGTAAGTAGTAAATAATATAATACGTGTATATTGAAACCGGTTTATGAGCCAACGGAGTAGTTGCGCCGCCGTGTGACAGACAACTGCGACGATTAATAAAGACAATAGATCACAATAATTGTTGTGCCATGACCATTTGGCGACATACAGCATTGATGCCATGGATACCTTATAAACTAAAAATACGCAGCAAAAATACATTGAAAAAGAAACGAAAATAAAAATGTTAATCAGAACAGTTATAGGAAGAAAACATTTACCAAAAAAATCATTACATTTAGGACAGCATGTGGCAGTCGGTAACTGGCAGAGGTGTAGGTTCAAATACGCGCGGTATATCTGCCTCGCAGCTGATTTGGAACGTGGCGTCTCTGGGTTTGTTACGGGCAAGAATACGGCCTCGTTTACACCACACAAATTTCCACCCGAGCCGCCCCCCAGCCTCTCGCGCCTTCCGAAATAACTCACGGTTCTGCTTGGTAAGACGCTCGTTGACATAAAATCGCACTGGCGGGCCGGGCAAACCGAGATCAGCAGAAGTCATGCCACGGCGTACTCGTGCAGCCTCCAACAACTCGTTGCGTAGATCGCGGCGCGCAAGGCGCACGACGAGAAAACGCGGGCGGGATTCCACCGGCGCTGGCTGCGTTGCGTTAATGCGTCTCCCCCCCAATCGCTCGGCGCTCACTATGTCGCGAGTCTCCACATTTACTCCCATCTTTGACGCCACCAACATAGCCGTATGGACCGGGTTTTCACCAGTCACCTCAGGCAAGTTAGATATTTGTATATCTGTGGCTAGAAGCTCCTGATCGCGAATATTTATGTCGCTCCGCAATTGGGCAATTAAATGATGCACATCCGGCGATACCTGGGCGTGAACCTGTTTTTGGTTCTCCATAACGGCCACTCTTTCCTCCAAACTGGTCATACGGTCATTAGTGGACTTTAGAGAAGATCTCAAGTCAGCCAAGTCATTTCTCAGTAACTGAAACTCACTCCGAACTGTGTTTATGAAATCTTCCTTAAACTTCCTCAGCTCGGAGGTGAAGTCTTTCGAGAGTTCTGTCGTCGCATCCGAAGCAGTGATGTTAATTAAATTCGCATCCATGGCATTTACCGTGCTCTCGTCCAGTGCTTCTTTTGCCTGCCCTCGTACTGGTGTTTCGGACCGATTGTCCCGTACTAAGTTTTTCTTGCACTCCGGGCAGTGCCAGGGAGATGCTATGGGACCTGTTTGGCTCAGACCAGCGCACTGACGATGGTACCACAACACGCATTTGGTGCATTTAGCGGCTTCTGCCGAAGCGAGAAATTTACCGCAGGCGGCGCACTTCACCATTGTAAAATACTCGATCTTGTTCGATCGATCTACAAGCAGTTTGTGTTGAGAACGATAGATGGCGCTGTTTTCAAAATATGCGTTTACGGATTTTTTTATGGTGTTATGGTAAGTAATGACACCACTAGACGTAACACAGCCACTTTGTCAAGATACGCAAACACTGAAACTATGTCACTAAGTATTTTCAGACACTGAGCAAAACGACTGTTATTATTTATACGTGTCGGGTAGAAGTCCAGCAGCACCAGAATGGTATGGAGTTTTTGGTTCTTATATATTGTACACAGCACTGATTCGCAGGATAACAGCGTCACTTGTAAGTTGCACTCTGTTAATGACTTTAACAATAAAGTTTATGTAAATAAAGAGTTTGTTTGTTTTTTAAGAAATTGAGATATATTTGATACTGTCACTCGATAAAAGATCCGTTACCCTCCCTCAAAAACTTGAGAGGTGTCAAGGGACACCCGGATGGAACGAAGTTCTGGCTTGCTTTCTATAAGAGAGAGAGAGAGAGAGACAGACAGAGAAATATGCGACGCCGCACAGCTTACAATAGCTTACTATAGCAAAACATTATTTCCCCGTTTTGGTTTTTTAAAACAACTTTCAGCGTTGCGAATGGCAAAAATTACGAAAACGGCCGGAGGGTGTTACTCAGTGCATTCCCAACTACTAGCGACATCTAGTAACACAACGGAGTAGTACTTACATATTTTAACAATAGATGTCGCAGTTACCAATATTATTAGTACCACTCATACACATTAGATGGCGCTGTTCTAAAAAATAAAAAGTGTCGTGACAACTTTTCGTAAGAATTTTTTCCGTCTAGCCCCCTTTCACAACGACCAAATTTTGCCGCCCCCTAAATTTTGCCGCCCTAAGCCCGGGCCTACTCGGCCTATAGGAAAATCCGCCGCTGCACCTAACTGCACGAGATCATACACTTTCCACAGCACTGTAACTTCATATTACACCTACGTAGCATTGTCAGCATCGATCGTATTTAGCTGGGTAGTATTGGCCACAGACATAAAATAAACATTTTAGTATTGGGTAGTTTGCAACCAGTTCGAATATAAAGCTGCAGGAATTGGATAAAATTGTAAATCAGATTGCGTTAATAGATAAAGTTGACAAAGATCGTTGCGAAGTCGCTTTAAAACGAAATTCTGCTTACCCAATTGAAATCTGTAACGGCCATTATGAAATTAAGCAACATTTCTTTATGACAATAACGCCCGTTTTCTTTGATACGGCTACACCTAAATCGATGCCTAAATATAAGCGCTCCGACGGATCTTCAACGCTAGGTTCAACGACGATAGTTCAAATTCCAACAATGTATGAATATTTAGCAGTTTATGAAACATTATTTAAAGCTAATTAGTACCTACTCGTGTCACATTTTTTTTTATTTTATCGTCGATTAAGAAGCTTAATTACAAAACTTACTTTCACGGTGAGCAATCGTGTTTTCTTGCCCTCCATCTGGACAATCAATTTCGCGCCCATGTCCTTTTCTCTGTAAAAAAAAAAATACATTTATTTCGTTGATTTTTCAGTTTCCTTGCGTGATGCGTCCTCTCCACTTTGCACATCTTCGCACAGCTTCGGTGGATACACCCTAGCTTTTCCGCAACTTCTCTCCTCTCCGCCTCGCATATCTAAGCTTTAGTGGAATCCAGGCCATAGGTATTATACAGGTGAAATAGGAGTTGTAAGTATGTACAAAAATTAGTCACCGGGCGAAACTGGTATGGGTCGGCTAGTAATACATAAAGTGGTTTGGTTTGAAACCGGATATAGGTCTAATTTCCCTGTAGTACCAACGACGACGTCGCCTTTGTACGACCGGAGACATCGCACTTCCTGTTTCCGGCATAGTGACTAATATACAGAGTACACAGTACAGCTCGGCAGATGTTGAAGTAGCGATGTTTTATGACTGTGACGGTTTCAGAACATTTCTTATTTGCAAAGAGGATAGTTTTAAGAGACATAGAGGAATGGCGGTATAGCAATTTTAACAGATGTATTTTCTCTTTCTATTGCTGCAGGACATCTATCCCAAAAAATACATCTTTTCAAAGTGTAATTTTCATAATATTTATGACCGTTTGTATGTCAACAAATTTCTCAAAATCTACTGAACCAAATACGATTGCACTTAGTTTTTTATCTAAAAACACAACAGATAAACACGTGAACACAGTCATTAGTCACATAACCGAAGATAGCAAAAGATATATGTTAGCAACAAAAGTGACTCACAATTATATCCTTGCCAAAGTAATGAAGTTTGAATGTTTTTATTTTTATTGTTATGTGATTCAGCATTTTGATAGTGGAAATATAAAGTAACGTAGAACACATTGAGCTTGCTGTGGGATTTTCAACTGTCGGTGGTGACATTAAAGTTGGAAATGCAACAGTGCTCATGTCCCTAACGATATTTCAAAATTTCACCATCGATTTCTTGAATGATGGAAGCTCCTTTAACTTCACCCACGTTCTAGTAATATCCTTGTTGAAACTATGTATTTAAAACCACTTTGTTGCCTATAAAACATCATGTTTCCACCACTACCACTTTCTGATGTACTAAAGATCGTTGATTAGGTATTTAACTTACACATAATCAGCCTATAACGTTCCCATTGCTGGAACACACGGCTTCCTCGCTAGTATGAAAGAGAATGGGCTATAATCCACCACGCGGGCCCAGTGCGGGTTGGTAGATGTCACATGTCTTCGAATTTTTGGTTCTAGGTCATATCGATTTTCACACGATGTTTTCACCCATTGAGAGCAGTGGTGAATGGTATTAAAATGAATTACACAATGTAATGCGCCTTTTCTGTATGGGAAGTGGCCTTTGCCCAGCAGTGGGACAGTAATAGGCTGATTTTATTATTAAGATTATGCGCCTGTCTGGGTTCGAACCCACAACTTCGTTTTTCGGGGCCTCTCTCTTTTAAACTGACAACTAATAATACGTATTATTACATAGAGATAAAATCATCGTCTTAGATGGCTAAAGATACTTAACTATCCATGTTAAAAAAATATTTTAATGCGAGACTGTCTGTCTTTCTGTCTGTCACTTTATTAAACCAGAAAGGCTAAACAGATTTCGATAAAATGTAGCACACGGGGAATATAACCCGGGTTAGAGCATAGGATATTTTTAGGGTTCCGTAGTCGAATGGTAACCAACAGGACCCTATTACTAAACCTCCGGTGCCAGTCTGTTTGTTCGTCTGTCTGTCTGTATGTCAGCGGGCTATATTTCATAGGTAGACAATTGAAATTTACACAGAATGTTTATTTCAGTTGCCTCTATAACAACAATAATAATAAATTAAATTAAATGGGGCTCCCGTACTACGAAGGTAAGGAATCCTTCATGCGCGAGTACGACTCGCACTTAGTCGGTTTTTTTAAATATTTTCTATGGAATAATTTTCGACTTCCGTACAAGGCGAAGGCAAAGGTATAAGCCAGTTTATTAAAAAAATTTAAACAGTTACATTTTATAATTAATGCACACAATGCTAATAAGTTTACATTTTCTGTTATAACTGTGATCTTCACAAAAACTAAACTCAGCTGAATATATGAATAATTTATGTAATTTTTAAGTCAGTTGATGACTTTATAATTCTAAATTATTCTTGTACGAGATTTGATTGTTCTTAGGAAACGCTATTCACAAACAGGATTTAAGAAGACAACAAGTACATTAAATATGTATGAGATCTATGTTATTTAGCAAAAAAGCGAGTTGACCTGATGGAAAATTGTTGTCATGGTTGCATATTCGGTTTAGAATATTCCAACTGGGGCACAGGCTTTCTCTCTCCTCTGTAAGAAGTGAGCCATAATCCATCACTAGGGCCCAGTGCGGGTTGATGGACATCCGTTTTTGTAGTCATCAGGTGCATTAATAATAGTGCAGTAATTTTCTCCAGATAAATGAATTAGAGTAAATTTTAAAGGAGGAAGTACAATATACTTAATTAATTTATTACAACTAATGTTTTAAAGCAGTTCTGGATATCAGTATTATTAAAGATATGATCATGAGTTCATCCCTATAAGAAACATCTGAGGAATGCCTAGTTAGGATAATGCACCATTCAGAAATTGCTGAGATTCAAAGACAATAGCTACGACAGACTTAAGTTACCAGTAGAGGCACTCAAGTGTAACATTAGCACTAAAATTCATTCATCTGTCCCAGTGTGTGAAAAACCAATAACAAAGTGCATTGTAAACAGGAACTCTCAACCAATCATTATTGTTTACAACACTCGAGATGATAAACAAGCATTCCAACACTCAGCCTCTTATAATAACCACTGCAATTTTATCTTGTTTATTTAGGTCACCGACTTTTTTACATTTTTTCGACAACTTTCATCTAAACGGCAAACCCGAGGTACAGTTTGTGCTCCAAATGCAACTGAACCGTGAAAGTCATTGTCATTTAACATGACATCATTGCTTTTTTGCACTTTCAAATGCCATGAAAAAGTTGGAGCTCTCGTCTACTTTGAACCTCCATCTCCTCGTAAATAATCTCTCATATCATCACAGTGAACATACAAAATAACATATTGCAGCCAATTATCAACACAGTACGTCAGAATCAGTGAAACATCATTATTACATGCAATACGTAAACTCCCCCAAAACATTGGATAAAAATTGAACTTTCGTGAGCACGGTATCTACTAACCTTTGATTGAATGGGCGAACCCTTACAGCCACTTTCACCGAAGCCATTGTCACACATTATATTGTCAATAGTTACAATTATAATTTAAAATTACATTTATCCACACAAATACGACACCACAAAGCAAGTTGACATTTTTAAGTTTGATTGACAGTTTAGCGAGTGACGTTGCAATACGGAAAAATAATTATGTTGAGTGCACGTTTGTTGGCAGCAACAAAACGTGTTGTTTTATTTAAATTTGCACAAGTTATGAAATTAATTTGCGAAACTGCTTCTAAGATTCTAACACAATTATATTCATACAAAAACATTAAAACAAACCCGCGAAACTGCGTTGGATCTTTTTTTTTTCAGTCTAAAAATTGGAGTTGCTGTGCTGTGATCAACTCTAGTCGTGTGAAGTCTGCTACAATCGATTTAAACAATACGATGGATTAAGGCAAATAATCTTATCTGAGTTTACTAAATGAAAACAGTACTCATTCGTTTCTCGTGTGATAAAACAAAACCTAATGCTCGTATATATTTAATTTTCTCATTATGTATTGTAATTGTTGAAACAAAATACTTTCATAAATATTTGATGTAATGGCTTGTTTACAAGCTTTTATTCAGTTTTAATCGCTGACATCATATTTTACTTTGAACACCAAATATATTTAATACGTATTTTCATAAAATCAGGTTATTCTTGTTACCCCAGCCAGACTCGGACATAAAAAGTCAAAAACTCGGGAACTTTTTAGTCGAGTTGCAATAATTTAGTAATCATTATTAGCACTACTCTACTGCTGTCGATTTCTATCTGTCGCAGGAAAGGTTAGAATTTTTTGATTTAGTTTTTACAAAAAGAATCGGTAAATACGATAGGATCTTTCGTTTATTAATCATTGTTGTAGTTAAATCCTGCTTTATTGTGTGTTTGCCTACGAAATAAGTTGTAAGATAATAGTTGACATTGGAGGTAAGTTGGGGTAACATTACATAATAATTGTGTGATGTTCTTTCTTCAGATAGTCAATCGTCACGATGTCCGACTCGCCAGGCCGCCCAATGAAGTTCCCCTACACGTTCAGCGCCAAGATCGCGCAGTTCCCGATGAAGTTCTACGTCCAGAACCAGTGGATCTGGAAGTACTGGATGATCGGAATCGCCGTCTCTGTCCCCATCTTCTACAAGATCAACAAACTGGGTTAGTTATCGATTATAACTAAAGTAGATTATTTTGGCCAAATTTGACATCAATAGGACCTAGAGCACTATGCGGCCACCCAACCAATTTTGTTCAAGACTGTGGCCGGTCATGCATAAAGTCGCCTTTTATTTTCCTTGCTGCTTCAGCACTGGACAATTTTTCATTTACTTACAAAAAATGTTCCATATCAGATCTCTTCTGTATCAGTTTGTAAGTTTTTTTGTGGCTGTTAAGACGCCTGCGGAGCATGCGTATTTCATACAAACGTAATACCAAAATAATTTGTAAATTAAACATATTCCTAAGGTAGTGTGTATTTATTTCGATTGAATTACAGAATATCTAGGTTTCCAAATATATATTTTGATTGGACACTGATTTTAACAAGAGTTATAAGAAAAACAAGTTTTCTATGGAAATTTTAAATTCCTCATATCTCGTCTTTGTATCATTGTCCTCTCAAAAAATATATTTGGGAACATAGATATTCTGTAATACAATCGAAATAAATACACACTACCTTAGGAATATGTTTTATTTACAAATTATTTTGGTATTACGTTTGTATGAAATATGCATGCTCCGCCGGCCCCTTAAGATATTATTTATCTAAATGGAGTTATAATAGCTTACCCTCATTGATAAACAACAAAATCAATAAAATTTGGGAGAGGGTTAATAGAATCAAATGCTAACTATAAAATTTGTCGTTTTTTTTTGTTATTTATTTTGTAAAGAGGCAGGTCAGAGCAAATATTTTTCGCATCAATGTCTCTTGTTTTTTCCCATTCAGTGAAGGGTGTCAGGTTTTATAGTAACTTGAGTCAGAGTTTATAATTATTGAAACTTACCAAATGATTTGATAGAAAACATAAATGAAAGTTGATGCTTCCCATTTTCAATATTGAGACCAATATACATTGTTACAACTAGCATCTAGATTCCTTTGATTTCATCATCATCTTTCTCCCAAAAGTTATTGGGGTGCGCACAACAGATTTTGTTCCCCGCTCCCCCCCATCCCCTGTCAGTCATTGGCTCCCTTTTCTTGGCAACAAAACAATCAATCCTACTGTTCTCTTCAGATTTCTTAGAATTAGATCTTTTATGTTGTGGAGATCATAAAATATGATATGAATGTTATCTTGTTTCTAGCTAACTCCCCCGGCAACGTCAGCAAATGGGCAGAGATCAGGAGGAAGGAGGCTGCCGAGCACCATTAAATTAAGAGCAAATGCAATAGTACTGGGTTATAAGGAAACCATTTTGTGTGATTTATTTATGTTGTAAGCGAATATTAAATCATGGAATAGTTCATATGAATTTTATTTTATTACGATTTTTTTTTCATCAAATCCTCAATTTTTTTACGATTACGATGGTGGTCCCATGGAGAAAGTTGTTCAGTTTGATGGTCTATAGCAGCGGTCGGCAACCTTTTGGCAGGCAAGGGCCACAAGGTGACAAAATAAACTAAAGGCGGGCCGCACTTGTGCTAATAACCCTAGAAGCGTACCTAGGTATATATTTTTTTATTAAAAAAAATGAAAAGCCAAAAAAACATACGAAAAAGCCTTTGAAAATTCTAGTTTTATGTGACAAATAAAATTTGTGGAATTCTTCGATTATTGTTCTTTGTCTTTGTTTTGGAATTTTGACACTTCTTTTATTACTAAGTTGCGTTAAAATTGGCAATAAAAAAACGAATTTTTGGTAGCCTAACTTTTTAATGGATTTTTATTTTACTATTCATAGTATTATTGTTTCCTCACAGACAAAATTAATAATGAGAAGAACGATAAATATCATATTTGACTTTGGATGTACAGTTTCACACAGTGGAGTAATTTCCTCCCAAAATTTCTAAAAAAAATGTCGAGTAGTGTCACCTTAAGGCTGGATCCACACTATAAGGTCGATCGGGGTTCGTTGATGCATTTATTTTGATATTTATAACTTTTTTACAAAACATTCTTATTATATACCTACGATAGTTTTTTAGGTCTCGTTTCAGTATAAATGACATACTTTCTCTCCACCAGTTTTCCGCAGCGACAATATCGAAGAAAATACTCGTTCAGTGAAACTCCCATGGCAGACAACACTCACCAAGAGACTTTTCTGGTACACAAGCATACCAGAAAGTTGTAGGGCATTCACTCAAGGAGACGTGCCTATAGGAACAACACCGCGTTAATCCCTGAAGGGTTGGGCAGATTACTTAGGGTGGATGCTCCAGGGTAGCCTCGAAATTTAAATTTTCAATTTGCAGAGCAGTGCTAGGTTGTATGTTGATTAAATAATTTGGATTTGTTTCCTAGACATTTATGGACTTGGAGGGTTGTATTGATGATTATAAGGGCCGAGTCACACAGGAATGGCAGCGCCCGCACTGACGCTCGTGGCCGCGCGCCGCGTGGCTCTAGTCGGTGGTTCTGCCCGCGGCTGTCAGCGGCAACGCGAGGCCGCGGCCGGCCGACTGTTGAAACCAAACTAGTCAGGAGGAAACTAGGCGCGTGGTATCTGAGTCTCTGTTAAGCAGAGTGTACTAATATTACACATTGCCAGTTAAAATTAGAGGATAAGTGGAAATAAAAAATACAGCAACTGTACGTGGGTGCTTTATTCACTACAATATATAAATTAATATAAAACTTATAAATTACATCAATAAATAATCGCTGACAAAATGATCATTAGTATGGAGAAACAAATCACTGAGAACAATTTACATATTACCGTTTCTTTGTAGGAATGCACTGATACGATTTACATAATTGTACAGTCAACCACTACCATTACTTACCGCCGTGGGGTGAGCAGAACTACAACCAATGTATACAAGGCGTATTGACAAGGAATTTATAATTTTACAGAAATATTAATTGGCGCAATGTTACATAATTACTTTGGCCGACTGTACTATTCAACAAGGTTGCTATAAAATAAACCGAAGATTTAAATTGCTAGACTCAACATGCCACGTAAAAAAATGAATACATTTGTTTCGTTCACTATGACATATGAATAGTATTGTCTCACTCACAATGAAAATCATATCTATTGTGTCATGTGGTATGTGCAAGCGCACTCTTCTCAATGTAAACACTTTTTCAAGCGACCTAAGTATGGCAACACCTAACGATTTTAATCTTTAAACAAAATACTATCATGTTTGTGAAAGTTTTGAGTATTAATTACAATAAAAATCACATAAAAATAGCAACCATGTCCAAGAAAAACAATTATTTGTTTTCGTAATAATATCAATTTAAAAAAAACGGCTATGCCTCCTCAGTACCTATAAAAAAACCAATGCTGTTTCAACTTAAAAAAGAAAACAAATAAAATTTAGCAAAACAAAACACAACTTTGAGTTCGATTGATCGAAAACACGAGATTTTATAGTTGTATAAAATAAAAGCTACGTTCAAACTTATGCACTAACAATTTTAAAACTAAAACACTAATGTCTAAAAGGCTTATACACAATGGCGTATGATGGACCATTCTTGCTAGGCTAGTCCCCGTCGGGATTGAAAGCGACTAGGTATAAGTCGTAAATCATTCATCAGAAGCCAACGTGTACTGAAGCCTCAAATAAACCACTAATGTGCTACATGAACCTGTAACATAAATCATGGCAATACAGAAATTTCACATTTATTTTGATCAAAAACATGCAACAATCATTTCTTTCCATGAAATTCTGTACTAATATCAACCAGTACCACCAAGGAGTATCGTTTTACCGTATTACTGGGTTGTGGACGTCAGACAGACCGTCAATTTAAGTAAAATACTAGTATTCAGCTGCATTGGAACCCGACATCATAGTTCCAAAGGCTAGGCATATGATGGTCGTCACAAAATATGTAGCACAAAAGTGTAAATAACAATAATACGTCAAAACACAAGCCTTTACTGTCACGATATTAATTACAACACTAATGTCACTAATGAGGTTTAACTAAATGCAAACGTGTCAAATCAAGGGCGGTATCAAACAATTATAGTCGTTATCACAGATACTTTACCTCCTTTTTCTGTTCATGATATTACGCATATTGCCCCCCCCCACTTAGAGTCTTAACACACTTGCGAGTGCGCAGCGACCTCGCCGCGCTTTCCACTCGCTTGCAACTCGCTAGTGTGATAAGGCCCTTAGATAGCAAATTTATTTATTTGGTAATATAATCATTCTCTCGATGCAAGTTAAGGCAAAAAATCACGGTGACCTGATTTGGGACCTCTAATTTGTGGTTAGTATTGAATATCGACCATCAATTTTTTTTCAGCTCACAAATTTGCAAATATCCCATACTTTTATAATAATAGAATACATTTTCGTTTTATTATGCCTTTTAGGTATAAATTGTGAAATTAGATTAACGCAGAAATGTGAGAGGGCTCTTAAGATTACCTACCCTAATTTTAAGAGACTTGCCAGTGGCAACATAATTTTAACCTTATTGTAAGTTCAATAAAGATCATTGTTAATTAAGTGATGCAAAGTTATGTGAGGTAAAATACTGCGAAAATTACGGTTGCAGAGTTATGAAAATTGTCGTCGAGGTAACCCGGCGAAAAATAGTCATAAGACATTTTGAATTTCGCGGATTTACATTGGAGGAATCATCCTAGTAGCTAGTAAAAATCTGAAATGGCATAACATTAAATCAAATGCAATAAAAACATTAACGAATTTCAATTGCTGAGTAACTATTATTAAGTGTTTAACCGACTTCAAGAAAAGGAGGTTGTTTCTAAATTCGACCGAATATTTTTTGTTCTATAATTTCAGGGCATTATTTTTATTCAAGGAACAGTTAAAATATTACTCATCAATTGACATTCGAAATCACAATCAGCATTATTTTATTTAAAAAACCACAAAAAAAGATATACATTCAATTATCGAGAATCGTAACAATATAATATGACAACATTTACATATAGATGGAATGAAATCTTTCAAATACAACTACTCAGGGCAATAATATTCTATGTATTTATCTGCAAGAATCTTTTACAACGTAGTTCCTATGCCTCACTCAAACGCTAGCGTATTTAACAAAACATGAAATCACGTCTGTAACTAATCCCAAAAGGGTTAGAAGACCGGGTAAAGCCGGGGAAATAATTAGCTATCTAAACTTCGCAGAAATTATGGGCATCAATATACACAATTAAAAAAAGCCCTGTCCTATCCGAAAGCATATAGGTATTCTAATGACATTTCCAATTAAAAGATAATACATAAAATATTCATGAAAGTAAAAATAATTATAAATATTAGAATGCGTGATTTTTGTCCCAAATTACCATCGTTTCCCTAAACTCAAACAAAGTTTTAAAACGTGGCAACACCATCTTCGGCATAAGTATGTGTTCGATCCTCAATTGTTTTTTTATGACGTCACTACCCGAGAAGCGACCGCTCGTCGTTGCCATAGAATCGTTGCCTCGTGTGTTGCCATAGAAGTTTCCTCATTTTAGTAC
Organism: Xestia ashworthii; assembly: GCA_950022955.1. Classification (NCBI taxonomy): domain Eukaryota; kingdom Metazoa; phylum Arthropoda; class Insecta; order Lepidoptera; family Noctuidae; genus Xestia; species Xestia ashworthii. Next base: position 1,592,007 of record OX465566.1, on the reverse strand, counting down.
ATTTTATTAAATTTTCATTGGGTTTTTTTTTTGTTTACTTGGTTTTAACTTTAAAATCAACGTGTTTACATCGCGCGCTCGTGCTAAGCCTCTGCTTCAAAAGATTATATGTTATTGCGAATCAATGTATGATTCTGGCGACTTTTCTATTACAATTATTTGGCTTCAAGGCCTACAAGAATACTATGATAATATCTCATTTTACTAAACAGTACAAATTCTTTAACAGAACTTTAACGGAATATTTCTAGCGTTTGTACGTTATGAATATTATATTATAGAAGGCTCTTCGTTTATTAAGTCTAAAAAGTAGCAAAATTATTTATTTTTATAGAAGGTGGCGGTGCTTGTCAAGAAAATTTGCATAGATTGTCAACTTGGTACATTTATTACAGTTCTTTATTTTCCCGCCTGCACAGATAAGTTGGTTGAAGTGAACAGGACATTACCGAGTTACGCCACTAGATAAATATATAACATATTGTTTAGTCAACTGACAAAACAAACCACAACATAACATATTCGGGCAAATATTAACATTGTATATTCTTTCCAATAATGACAGCAATAGCCAGGCATATTATTATTAAATACATTATTTTTGCTAAATATTTAAAGCTTTGTAGCCTTAGAAGAAAGTACTTCCAGGAATATTATTCAGCCATAGTTCTGCATGTTGTATCTCTTTTTATCGCTTAGCTGTCATTTAGCGTTGTCTCACACATGTTGATATAGCTATACCATTTTAAACTTCTGCAACTTCTTGAATCTGAATCTAAGGTTGAAACTATTTCACAACAGCCATAGTCACAGGAAGCTCCATGATAGCCTACGAAATTCTAAATTTTCTTACGTTTTTTGTAATTTGCTTGTCGGTGTCGAATTATATGACGTTCGTAAATCCTGGCACTGGCCAAAACAAAAAACGTAAGAAAATTAGAATTACGCGGGATACCCTAGCGCTTCTACATTAGGGGCCGCCTCCATGAGTGAGCGAATCGCAGCGATTCAACGTTCTACAACGTGTAACGTTAAATGCGCAAAACCTGAAAATAGTTTGACCAGAATCACGAGCAGAATCAATTGAACCACTTAATAATATAGGTCACATTTTTCAAAAAAAAATCATTAAATATGTTGCTGTTTATTTATTGATCGGTCAAGCCATCACGTGCGCAAACCCGCCATAATAGGTAAACAAACAAACACAAATGGATATCGTCCAATTTAAATTTTCTCATACGCGGGATAATAATAGTTCTTGTCAGTAAAACTAAAACAGCACATAAAACCTTAATTTTTTTTATGTGTTTGCTCTTTCAGAATAAGGTCAATTGAATTGAAAATAATTTGGGGTGTCTGAGGTTTTGCGTATTTAACGTTACACGTTGTATACGAAAATATCGCGGCGATTTTAGGAGGATGATCACAGTCTTATCGTTAAATAATTATCCTGAATCGTTTATTTCTAATTACGCCCTAAGATTTGTCTTTTATTTAACACTATACATTACAATTGACATGAATACTTAGTAATTTATAAAGTTATCAACTTCCACCAGTCATTATCGGTTTTTTTTTTTTTGTCATACAGGCAAATGTGTTCTTTTAAATCTTCTTAACGTAAAGTTACCAGCACTTGACGTTTACGAATAATTTACTTAAAAGTTCTTATATATTTCGAATTCTTTATATTATTAAATCACGATCTTTCATCATATTTTTTCTTTATTCTATTTTATTAGTAGCATCACATTGTTTTTTTATTATTTCTTGTTACTTTTTTCGTCTTTTATTATGCTTTTGTCTAATAACTGAATACTTTAAATAATAACAAGAGTTATAAAAACGTATTTGGGTGCCATCATAATTGCTGTCAGTAGTTTACCTGGTTTAGGATGTAAAACATTGATACAGACTACATTTACAAATTTTTCAAGTCTTTACTGAATTCTTAAATAAAAATGCACTTTCTAACAATGCTTAGTATTTAGCAATTCGTTTAGGTGTCAGTTAGTCCTAATGAAAACCTATATTGACTTTGTTTTCGGGTAACAGACTCAATTACTTTAAATTTCTACGCATTTTGAATGTACGGGCGAACAAGCTATTTGGTTTACAGCTTAACCCACAAATGACATTGTAAAATGTAAACCAAATGGCTTCGTCAACCGTACGTAACAGTTTTGTTGTATAACTCACACGCTGATCAACAGCCATTTAGTATATTTGGTTAATTTCGATGGTTTCGTCAAGTGTATGTCTATTAACATTTACAATAAGAAAGTTCGTGACAGGCCTGTTAACTTCTAAAATCTATCTTATCGCGTATATCATACAACTTCAGGCGGCAACCATATCCTATAAAATATTACCAAAAAACATTTGCAGTTTCAATACCATAAACGTACTCACAGTTGAGTACGTCGGACATTGTAGTTAGATAGATAAACGATTTGATGACATAACAGAGCATCATGCCTGCGACTCCTGAAAGGTAGGTAGAGGTGTACTAATAGTACACAAATTTCACCATTAGGACGAGGCTATTACCATAAAACCAGACTCCGAACCGTTAAACATGTACGTATCTATCTATCTACAATGTAAATGGGACCTTATGCAGTGTAGAATAAAGCGAGTTATCACTAGCCTCAGTTCCTGGTCACTTGAGCTTGGCGCGCTTGGGTGTGGGCGCCTCCTCGTCGGAACAGGGCGAGGGTCGCTTGGTGGAGGCCTCGCCGTCCTCGCCCTCCAGCGAGATCTCAGGGAGGGGAGGTAGCTCTAGTTCTGCGCAGCGCTTGTTTATGTACCTTTCGAGGCGGTTGCCGGCTCTGGAACGAAAAATGTTTAATTTTATTTGCGAAAGCATTTAGAAATGTATCGAGCAGCAGCGAAAGGTCAATTTTTGTTGGTAAGCCGGTTTACCGCCGTCAATACCAATGTAAAGTATATCTAAAAAGCAATACTTATAGCCCATATTTTAGTTATACAGGGTGTAAACCACCTCATCACGAAGCCGTCAACCAAGCATTCTATACGTCAAACTTAGTAACTTTACGCATAAATTATTGCTGGGAAACGGCTTTTTTTTGGGGTGAAAAATCATGTTTTGTGGTAGATCTCAATGTAACGCACTTAAAGCACTGTGTCGATGGATGGATTGAATAGTACGGGGGTCGTGGAGGTGTTTAAAGTAAAAATCTTGATTAAAAACTTGTCAAAATGTTGGAACTTTGACCCCCAATATCTCCGTAACTCGGTTTCCTTTATGATGTAGAACAAAAAAATGATCGCAATGACGGGAAGAACAAGTGCCTTTCGACTTAGTTAAGAGGTGTTATACACCCTTTAGAAAAATTAAGATTATAAAGAGTTATGGATTATAAGGCCAAGCTTAAAGGCTTGTATGAAAGTACTACTGCCAACCCTGTTGAAGCCGACTTTTAGTTTCACCGAATGGAACATACCAACATTTTGCATGGAGCGTCTGCCCACCTGCCTCCAACAATGTCGCGTATCGTAACTCCAGCAGTGAAGAACTTACTTGGCGACGGGATGCGAGTCCTTGTTGTAGGTGTAACAGTTGAGGAACACGAGCGCCGCGTCCGCGATCAGCTCGTCGTCCGTACTGTAGTCACCTGCCTCCAGCTTCTCGCGTATCGTCGTGAAGTCCATCGGCTGGTCGATCACTTCCAGGTAGTCGGGCACCTGAGACAGGATCATATTTTTTTTTTAACTTATATACGCTGGGGCGACATTCTCATCAAAAAGACACCTCAATTAAGACTGATGCTCCAGCGTAGCCCGCGAAATTCCAATTTTCCAACGTTTTTTGCAATTTGCAGGGCAGTGCCAAGTTTATGCTGATGAAAACATCGTTCGCGGCTGTTATAATCATCAAAATCATCAACACAACCCTTCAAGTTCATAAAAGTCGAGAGGAACGACTTTGACCGTGAAACATTTTTTTCACCACTCCCGCACGAAAGAAGTGTCTTTCCTCTACTAAAACAGTGAGGAAAGTTGGTTTTCCTCACTGTTTGAACAGTGAGGAAAGTTGGTTTTTCCTCACAGTTTGAACAGTGAGGAAAGTAATGATCCCATTCAGAAACTAACCTTGTCTGATTTTTTTATGTTAAGTTTTAATGATATTTTAAAAAATAAATAACTTTATGCTTAGAAAAGAAATATTTATAAGTTAAGATTAATGTTTTTTATTAAATTTATCAAATTATTGTAAGTGTATAAGTTCAGAAACATTAAAAAGTTAAATAAATATTGAAAAAATTACATCGTCAAATTTCGATTTGCTTTGTGACTATTTAATTTATTTACCTATGAAGACTGAATACTTTCTTGCTGGGAGTGGTGAAAAGTTTTGTATGCAACATGTGAGCAAGTTCATTTGCTATTCGTTTTGTTGAGTCTCGCTTACTCAGGATTGAAATTTATAATCACTCGCTGTGCTCGTGACTCTATTTTTCAATCCTTCGTTCGCTCAAGACTCAAGATCAAAACTCATAGAAAAAACGAACTTTCCTCACATGTTGGATAAATAACTATTCCTCGACTTTCATGAACTTGGAGGGCTGCACCGAAGATTCTGATGACTACAATTCTGCAACCACATACGCCCCACAGCCGCGAACGGTACTTCCACCAACATACAACCCAGCACTGGCCCGCAAATTGCAAAAAACCCAAGAAAATCGGTCATAACGGTCGCATCATGATCGGGCGGAACTCCTTGAATACTACGTCCTTCAGTTGTTCATGTCTGTCAAAGGACCTATGGATGATAGAGCAAACGAGTCCTTGCGTGGAGTGGAGTGACCACCCTAGGCTGGAGCAGACGACAGACCGAGTTGATAATGTCCCCCCAGTAGTACTCACATCGTCAGGCGACACGGGCTCGTAGAAGGGCCAGCAGTCCTTGTGCTTCATGACGTCACGCAGCAGCGCCTGCAGCGCCTCCGCGTGCAGCTGCACTGACTGCCGCCCGCTGCGCTTCCTGCTCGGACGCGCCTCTGTAACGTTACAACATGATACCTTACACACTTCTACACAAGCACGTCACTAAATAATAACAGCTAGGGGCCATCTTGCTCGTGGAGAGAATCGCGGCGACATAATCGTTGTGTTAAGTATTTCTTTACACCGTGTTTCCGGACGATATCCATAAACTTCGATCAGTCATTTGATTGTACTCATCATTATGAACAACTTTTACTATGGGACCAAACCCTGAATAGCGAAAAATAAATCAGCAGTTCTATACATTTTGTCGAGATAATGCGAACATGTTGTACGGAACAGCAGATTTTTTTTGTTGTAGGGAACAGCAGATTTTGTTTCGCGATTCAGGGTTTGGTGCCATAGTAAAAGCTGTTCACAATGATGAGTACAATGACCGGTCGAAGTTGATGGATATCGTCCGGAAACACGGTGTATACTCACTTAGGGGCGCTTAGGGGCGCGACTTTAATATCGCCGCGACTCTCTCTCGTGGAGGGTCGGGTCGATCTTCAAGATTGCCAAAGTCAGTACGAAGATGGCAAAGCACGTTAAGCAGTTGCTTCCGGAATCCGGTTGTCAATTGTAAGTCTTTGACAGTCGTTACACGTAGTCAGTGGCCCGAAAGTCTAAGCTGTTCTTTAGAATTTTGATGATCGAGTTCCAATCCATTTTTTATAATTGCATGATCCTATGAAAATAAATCTATTTGATCCATAATTAAGGTACACAAATAAACTTAGTTATTTATATTATTAGTAGTTATACGTACCGTCATGTCCGTTTGTAAGTGAATTCTTTGATCTCCGGCCTGACGTGTGTCCACTTGTGTTCATTTCTTTTTCTTGCTCGTGATTTTTTGGTCTGAAAAAAAGATAATTTTTGTTTCAAAGACGACGGAGACTGATAAAATTATATAACATCGTTGAGCTGTCGTTTGCACAGACCGTTCACGAAACCGTCAACCAAGCATTCTGAACATCACTAACTTTACGCTAAATTATTACTGCGAAACGGCTTTTTTTGGAATAAGTAATCACGGTTTAACGGTACGAATCAAACACTGTGTTTTTGGATGCATTAAGCTTGACTCACAGTAGACCGTGTCGGGTCGGAGCCGAGTGTCGACCGTGCAATTTAGTATGGACACACTCACGCTTCCGAGCCGCTACCGAGCAATGGACTATGGATTGTGCTACGGGCGACACTCGGCTCGGACCCGGCACGGTCTAGCGTGCGTCCCGAATGGTGTAGTGGTAGTGAGGCTGCCTTACGTTCTTAGGGTCCTGGGTTCGAATCCCGGTAGGAGCAAATGCTTGTGTGTTGAGCATGGACATTTGTTTCCGAGTCATGGATGTTTATATGTAGGTATAATAAGTATGTATTTACAAACAAAAAATGTAAATATGTAGTATATGAACTATCTGGTGTCCACGACACAAGCCTTGCTTAGTGTGGCACTAGATGGCGCTGTGTGTTAATGTCCAGCGATATTTATTTATTTATTTATTATAGTACAGGAGTTATGGAGGTATTTAAAGTTATAACAATAAAAACCTGAGGAAAGGTAGGATAGGAACTTTGTACTCCAATATCTACGGCCTGACTGAGGACGCTGACAGATAACAAATATCAAAGTCCGGTGTCCGCAGCCAGTCGGGTGTCCGGTCCGCTCGGTTTGTCTACATCCTTATTTCTCAAACTCCTATTGTCCTTGCTCTCTTTTAGAGATATGCGGTGGATCTTTGCAGTATGTGTAGGTGTATTTCGACAGTAATTTTATTCAAAATGAATCTTAAATAATTGTTAAGTTCTAATATTTGTATGCCTCTAAATGGCGAAACATGTGAGCTCAAAACCCTATTTTATAAGACCTTAAATGTACCATGTTTTTACACAAATAAAAATTATTCTATTCTATTCTATTCTATAAAAAAGTGTTACTTATGGGAATTCAGTGTTTTGATGAGATACAGTGTTGTATTTGTATTGTACAACGGGCTGGTGTCCGCAACTGCACGTCAAAGCGCGAATTTTGCGTATGGGCTATAATCCACCACGCAGCCCAGTGCGGTTTGGTGGATGTCACATGTCTTCGAATTTTTAGTTCTAGGACATGCCGGTTTCCTCAAGATGTTTTCCTTCACCGTTTAGAGAGCAGTGGTGATGAAATAAATTACACAAAGTAATGCGCCTGTCTGGGTTCGAACAGATACAGTGTTATTCTTATTATTAAAGGGAACGAAAACGTGATATTGAGTTAGTAGTCTAAATCATAACATAGCCTGCCTACCTCCACCTGCAAGTACAGAAGCTCCTTGCAAAAGGCTATACTCACTTCCGTCCTCTCCTAGCGGTTCCATTGTGTAGCGGGGAGGATTCCTTGCTGCTGCGGGAGCGCTTGGTCTTCAGCTTCACCAGCGCCGTGTTGTACTCACTGTCGTCTGAGTCTGCAAGCGAATATCGGTCAGTTTGGGCCTTAAATTGTAGTTGCCACAGAGTAGTCTATAAATGGAGTGAAATAAGAAACAGCCAAGATCTTGAACGTGCCTCAAGTTGCTGCTAAAAGTTATGCGGTCTCTTTTGTTGCCAGATATTTTAGCGACAGAGAAAATCTTAAGACCATTGTGTCGTCCAGAGTTTGAGTGTTATTCCAGTTGACCAAGGACCACTATAAGAATTTAAGTTCTTCCGATTTGATCTCATACCAATGCAGTCATCCCTCCTATTAATCCGTAAGGATTTTTTTTAGGGAAAACAACTGGTATAAACCGAACTTGGAAAGTAACAAACGGCGCGCTTGCTAATTGGATCCCATTTGAAGTATGAAAGCAAAGTGCTTGCTATTAACTAATTTTGGAACTCCATTTATTAGCTACTCAGTGTTCGTTAGTACGGAAAATGATAGAGTAAGCGATTTTTAATGGACCGGTTAGTGAGCGCCTAAGCGGTGTTAGGAAGCGCTTTTGAAACATTTTCAACTGTGTTGAACGATCATCTACTTAGATTTTTTGTAAGGTAATTGCATGTACATACTAACAATATAATGCAACAGCATAGTTATTTACAATAACGCTCGATTCGAATTCGATTCAGAAAGTTGTATGTCTATCTCGCTCGCTTTCGTAATGACAAAAAAAATAGACATACGACTTGTCGAATCGGAATCGAATCGATCGTTTGTGAACATCTATGCAGGAAGGGTTGGATTACTTACATTGCACAAGCAAATGCACTCAGTATTCAAATTTTAAACTCAAATGTTTTCACAAAAAAAATAATCATATGCTCTCGCATTTACAATTTTGTTCTTCAATTTTACTGCAAAAAAATATCTAGGCTGTAATGGACCTATGTCTCATTCATGCTCGTAACATATCAAGTAGCTATTCTCGTGTCATACAAGAAATACACATAATTATTAATTTCTCGCTTCTTTGGAATGAGAGTGTGATGATTTTCACTTAAGTTTACAACTCTCTGTGTATAAATGGATACTCGAGACGATAAAACAAAGAAATGCCGTGCAAATGAAGATGCAAAGCTCATGAGAAGGTGAGTTAGTTCAGATGAGAGGACAGCCCACAGCCCGACTGATGATACACTTTATACAACGACCAGTCACTTGGTCACGGAAATGTTTTGGTATTTATTCGATGTATTCGTAACATGAGTGAATGGGCTTATTGAACTAGAGTAAGGTTGTGTTTCCATCAGGGATGCGTGCCAATACTACAGCTTAAGTATTCTGTAGATCAAACTAAGTAGCTCTACGCAAAAAATATGGCTGAGAAACGACTTTTTTTTGGGTGAAAACTCACGATTTGCGGTAAAACTAAATGGAGCTAGGCTAGCTATGTGATTGGTCAGTTTTACGAACATTTCTAATGAAAGGCAGCTTTAATTTGCCAACGCTATAGCTTAGTGTTACCGCAACTTTCGGCCGATATTATATTTTTTGGTTGTCAAAAACCCCTTTAGTGCATCATTATGTAGATAACTTTTTCATGAAGTTATTCGGCAACAAATTTAGTTCAAATTCAATATTTCCACATGAAAATGGAATGGAGAGATTGTTGACAGACATTTCTGTTTGGAATAGTCATCAATCTTTAAAAAAGAACCTACGTTTACGAGGGAGAATGGATACACGAGTGGGAAAGGGTAGGAAGACGAAGATATACCTACATGGTTCGATTCACTCATGTTACAAAAAGACAGATCTCGGAAAAGGAAGTAAGCCTTATTAAATGCGCCGTAAGGAAAATTTTTCGCACCTTTTGCTTAAGGCAATAAATAAATTATGGAATCAGGCGTCACTTTGCGGAAATTCACGACATAAAATGTTATGCACAAAAAAAAAAGTTTTTCCACAAAAAGTGGATCTATCTCTCTTGGATATTTTTGAGGAGGTAGGTGCTGCATCCTGCATTCAAGCTTGGATGTATTCGCGGAATTAACACTAAACAGTGCCGATGCCGTCAACCAAGCATTGTGTATGTACATCAAACTAAGTAACTTTATGCAAAAATTGTTAAAAAGTGGGAACTTTGACCCCCAATATCTCCGTAACTAAAAGGTACCCAGGTATGGTGTAGAACAAAAACAAATGATCGAGAACAAGTGCCTTTTGGCTTCGTTAAATCTTTTAACAGCCTTTATTCAGTATAACTTTGAAGGTTGTAGATTGAGGGTTTAATTCCGTGACCAGTGAAGGGTAAAGGTCTTAGCCCAGTTACACGACTCCGCTCCCACCCGGTAAAAAATAATAGTACAAATATGGGCTCTAAGTATTTCTCTTTAGACATAATTAACATTGATAACATAAATTTTCAGACAGTTTGCTGTCATAGCCGTCAATGGCAATGTAAAGTATAACTAAAGAGGAATACATAAAGGCTATATTTGAATAATATTCTTTTTGGCGGGTGAGTCGTTTATGTGGGGTAAGATGTTTAGGCGGTAACGCACCGGTGGAGTGGGTAGTGTGTAGCGCGCGCGTGTACTGGTGGATGTTGGACATGGCCGTCGCCGCGCAGCGCCGTCCGCTCGTCTCTTCATAACAACCACGACCCGTTACTCATCATTACTTATTACTACTCACTTTGTACTGTACTGTCTTCGATTACATTCTCAAGTATAGGGTAGAATCAGTCCGCCAGTTAGATCATCAACAAATATTTGACCCGTTTTTCTTTTGTTTTCTAAACCAAAATGAATGAAGATACGACGCTTTTAAAATTCTCAATACGTCACGCCTTGATATATTTATTAGTGCGTTCTGACGTCACGAGCCCCCACTCCCGAGTTTTGATGCGTTTTGTCTTTGTCAATATTTATTGATATACAAAAACAAAAAATACGTGTCCATTATTTTCCAATACTCTAACTGACGGACTAAATAGATTTGCATTTTTTGATACTGTCGTTATGCCTATTATTGGGTTTTTCCATCAGGAATTCCTCAGTAGCAGCCGGGTCTGTATTTGTGACCAGTTGATGGCAATTGGCTCGCCCTTTTACATAGTTCTTGGCAAAATGTGGGAGTACTATTAAATACCTTTCTGTCTTAAATAGGTATTATTATACAAAGTAGTTGAAACATTTGGTGTTGCCGAAAATTCTGTTTAGGAACTGGTAATTTAAGTTTTCTATGTGTGGCTTCCTACATTGTAAGATTAGAAGAAAGCATTGATTTTTTTAGTTACATTTGGGAACATTAAGCGCAGGGTCTTTATTTCCTGTGGATATCAATGCAAGAGAATCACAAAAGGAACTGAGTTTTTAGCAAGAAATCTCTCTTTTATACATTTTCAAATTCAATTCACTGTCACACTTGACGCCAAATCATCTATCATCATTTTGAATTTCAATCTTATACGTCAAGCAAGAACGCTGATAACAAAGTCTCCGAACTGTAAAATGGTCGAATTCTGTGAAAACTGTCTTTATAAGGTGATACATACCTCTGGTGGGCGCCAGACAGTGTCCGCAGTGCCAGCGCTTGGCAGCTCGTGAAGGCTTGGGCTGCGCGCACTCGGCGTGGTACCGCGCCGCGCAGCCCGCACAGCGCGCCGCCAGACGTCCGCCGCTGCCGCACGACCCGCACACTCCCGTGTCTACAACTAAACCTTCCGACTCGCTGCGGGACATATAACCTTGTATCACTACACAACCAGATAAAAAATATTCATCACTCATTATATCCCTCGCTCCGCTCAGGATTCTAATCGAAAATCCCTTGGTGCGCTCGGAATTCTACTCTAGAATCCTTCACTGCTCTCGGGATCCAACTTAATCCCTCGAATTACATTCGTTTTTATTACTTGTTATACATATAATCTACGTTTCGGTGTGAGTTTAACTGTTAGACAGTTAGACTGTCAGTGACGGTCAAGCACTTTTCAAGATTATTACCCACGGAGTGTCGAGCGACCGTCAGTGAGCGCAGCAGTACAGTGTGTAAACTTTCTTCATAGGGAAATTCCGTACAAGTGCTCTATTGACGTGTTCGTCACAACGCTTCTTGACAAGTAACCAGTAATACAATTAAACTACGAAAACAACCCTTATAACACATAAAATACGACGCACTGTGACGTGAAGTGTCGTGAAAATCTATGACTTGCATCTCAAAAATTCATGACTTAATGTTCAAACGAGATAACAATAATAATATGCACGACACATCACAGAAACTTCAATCTGAAATAAAGCAACTAAATCTACACTTACTAATAATTTAACCTGTGCGTCCGTCTTCATGTTGGACATACAAAGAGAAAAACAAATAATGAGTCACATTTCTACGAATTTACTCAGACACATGTTTGAAACTTGCACAAAGTATAGATCTAGCCTGCATACAAGTAAACTTAAAAAAAAAACAACTCGACTGTTATCCCCGAAGGGTCTGGCATATGTACACCCAAATTTTTCCTGGGGTGTTTCTATGAGGGATTTCTTTTTTAAACTCTTCCCTAGTCGCTGGATAGATGGCGCTGAACTTGGTAAGTTACTTCAAGGAACGGAAAGTCACATCATTTCACTTGGATGTTATGGTTATATTCGGAAGCATAAGCAAACGAAAGTGTAGTGTATGTGACGTGACGCAATGAGTTTTTTTTCAAGCGTTTTGGCTTTGGCACCTAGTAACGTAGTCAGTTCAACGCCATCTACAGAGTTCCTGGAGACTAGTTTTTTTTTTAATACTCGAAAAGAAAACCTCTCATTGCCATGAAGGTTGCACAAATCGGAACTCCTTGCTGAGACTGAGAACTTCCTAGCGGAAAAATACCACTTTGTCCGACCCGGGGAAGAAGAATCAGAAACTATAATGGCATACAAGAGTCAAGATGCTAGCTAAATTTTGTGCAAGATAAAGGCATAAGAATCAATTAGTGACTAACAGAATGTTCGTAAAACCTACCTGTTGTCCAATTCTTCTTCAACGTCATCATCGGAGAATAGTTTCCTTCTCTTGCGCGGCGTCCGTTCTTTGGGTTTGCACTGGTCGCAGAACCAGTCGCCTTCTGGCACTTTCTGTTAACATATTATTAAATATTAGTTTTTCATACTAGTGATTAAGGTAGCTTTAGTAAAGTACCAACTAATAGAGGTATGCGCCTCGTTAATGATCTTTAGACAACGGAAACATAGATTATGGAGGAGAATAACTCGTAATGTACACTGGCCGCCCGTAAATACGGCACATCAAACACTGTTTTAAGCTTTCAAGGTTTAAAACTAAACTTATATTGTCACATACGGGAAATCTTACGGGATATCTACGGGATCTCAAAATAACGAATAATCACGGAACATATCCCGTAAGTGACAATATAAGTTTACGGCACATCAAGTTTCATAAAGTTCGGCTTTGTAGATCTCACTCACAACTTTACAATGAACCCTTCACGAAGAAATCTTTACAAAAATCCGTGAAGAAGCTTTGGCTTCATTGAGGGGTTTTTTACACCCTTGATGATGGTGTCATTCTGAAGCTCGATATGACATATTTACGCTCGAAAACTGTAGCCAGTATGAAGTTTTGCTACAGTTAAGACAGACAATACAGTTTAGTTGCATTGACACATTTAAACAAAAACAGTAAGTAAAAAGGTTACCTTTCGATACCCCGACTGGTGGCGTGCAATTAGAAAAATAAATGTGAATAAATATTATTTTATAATTTAACTAGCTGATACCCGTGGCTTCGCCCGCGTACAAATTATATACTTAAACCTTCCTCAGGAACCACTCTATCTATTGATGAAATCAGTGCAGTAGTTTTTGAATTTATCGCGAACAGATACAGACGCGGCGAAGGACTTTTTTTAGAATATGTAGTGCTATTCAGGCTATTAATTCATCTCGCTACAAATAAAACATTGCAAAACCCCACAGACAAATAAAAAAAATACAACTCACGTTTAGTTTCGGCTTCAAACAGTAAAGATGATGTCCCTTATTACATCCATCGCACAACAGCATATTATCCGGGTCAGTCTTCCGTCTGCAGAGCCTGCAACTCGCGTTCAGGATGCTGGCCGACCAGGTCACGCTGGAGTCCAGGGTGAAGAGGTGCAGGACTATCTGTGAGAAGCTCTGACACTCCATGAGGGAGACCTCCCAGCGAGCGAGAGCTTCCAGGTCTAAGGGCTTGTTGCGAGCCTCTCTGTCTTTGCGTTCTTTGTCGTCGAGGCCTGTGGGGAAATGGTAAGCTAGCATTACGACGTTTTGTTTGGTATAAAGCAGATATGATAGAATTGGTTGTTTCTTGCACGCGTAGCATGATTCCATTTCTATTCTACCAGGAATGAGTATTATGACTGAAGAATAGATGAAGCTCTTTCTAATCTGAATCTGAATAGTTGACTTATTAAACATAATTATGATATTTTTAAATGTTAAGATTTTGCAGCATTGAGATTTTAGTGTTGAGATTATTATTGTTGATCATATGTACCAATCCCAAGTGTAACACAGGTAAAAAGACTTCCTGTGGTACTAATACATCAGTGGGTATTTTTCTACAAGATTTTTTTTATCTGTGGTACTAGCGGTAGTCCCATGGTCAACAAACGGAAAAAAGCTGATTCCTTCAAAACGGCCCTACACGGTCAAAATCTATGAAACAGCTTGTTGCATATAAAATTTTCGGCACTTAGCCGATCGTTGCAAATCCCTCTGAATATTCTCTGTTGCAGTGGTTTCCCTAACAGAAGCTAAGTTGTTGAGGTAGGTGGTAGTGGTTGTTACCGAGCGGTCGCTTGAGATACTTGTGGTGTATGGCCTGCTGCACCTGCAGTAGCGCGCAGGCGAGGCCGCGCACGGTGTGCTGGGAGCGCGGGCCTGGCTTCACGCCGTTGGGCTTCGGCGCCTCCAGGTACTGCCCCGGGTCGCGGTACTTGTTCACTGGGATTGATTTCAACTCGGATTCCTCTATGTCTATACGATGAAAAGAAACTATTATTAGGAACGATTTTAGAATAGATATCCTTGACTTCAACGGTGAAAATTTGAGCGATGATGGATTTTCATATTTTGTCTCAGAACCGAACGTTGCAAATCCAACATCGTATTCGTGTCTAATGTCCCTTGATTACAGTCTATTTGCGTGAAAGATAACAAACATCCACCCATTCATCCATCCTCCCATAGTATAGTAACATGTTTATGTATTTTGATGCAAGTGAAGAATATTTGTTATTACATTCGACGCAGAGTTAATACCCGAGCTGTAGCCGAGAGGGTGTTATTGACCCGAGAACTGCAATATGTTCCGCACATGTGCGGAAAGCAAGGCTTTTCGACGTAACCTTGACGGGTAAATAAAAAAAACGCACGCGTCTGAAATAAATTGCATACTGATTGTAGTGCAATAGGAACCCGTTTTCGAGGAAGTGTATTGAAAAATCAGTTTTATTTCTAACCTCTTTAGATAGGAGTAGTTACCTGTGGGCAGGTTGAGAACTCCGTTGGGCAGATGGTAGTCGTCCCGGTACTGCCCGTCCGGTCCCCACGTCAGGTACTCCGCCTGCTTGTCGTAGCCGCGCAGCATTATCGTGCCGCGCCACGCCTCGCGGTCCTGGATCACACAAGCTAATATTTTTACAGATTTCGTGAAATAACATGGAGTAAGACTGCGAAGAAAGTAGCAGGAGCTCGTGGATAAATAATAACAGCCGCTCGGTTCAATCTTTAGATTAAGCCGTGAATATGTAAGGGTGGTCTTCTCTAGGTTGTCAACCTAGGGAAGACCACCCTTACATACAGAGTTTCTTCCGTGCCTCGAAAAGCACGTTAAACTGTTGGTCCCAGCTCCCGGTTGGCAGATGTTTGACAGTTCTTACAGGTAGGCAGTGGCCCAAAAAGTCTGACAACCAGTCTTACCAAGGGATATCGTATGACCCGGTACTAACTGGGTTGTGGGAGTCAAATAAGCAGACGCTCCATGTAAAATACTGGTATTCAGCTGCATCCGGTTAGACTGGAAGCTGACCCCAACGTGGTTAGGAAAAGGCTAGGCAGATGATGATGAAGACGACGAAGAAACCTAGTAGAACTAGAGAAATAATTAGTGTACTAGTTTGGTTGGCACTGCAGAAACAGCGCTGTGAATGGTACGGACACAAGTCGAGTTTTGTATTTTCTGAATGTTACAGTGTTGTTGAATGTTATAGGTCGTCGTACCTTGACTTTGAGTGTTCCGAGACAGCCGTGGAAGATCTTCTCCTCCAGCTCCAGGATGTGGTCGCGCAGACTGAGCTCCAGCGCCTCGCTGAGCGTGGAGTCAGGCGGCACGCTCAGCGACGGCTGGAACTTGCGGTGACGCGTGTAGTGGTTCGACGGCGCCGGGGGGGGCTGCGGATGTTACGGTACTCACTTTATCGCAATCTCTCATACTTAGGGATGGCAATCCGATGATCCAATCCGATGATTGGTTATCTGCGCGATTAAAATGTATAAATAAGATCCTGATCTTCTTTATACATTTTAATCGCGCAGATAACTATAATAGCGCAATAAAGGATTTTGATGCTTTAGTTAGTATGCGACGGTAACGTCGATACATTGGTTTCTCTAGTTCCTAGAATCTAGTGGGAATATCCCAAGTGAGCAGTATACGTACGGTGGCTACCGCCGGGTTTAGTAGATGCAGCGGACACCTGGCGAGCTGCTGCAGCAGCGGCGCGCGCTCCAGCTCCAGGTTCTGTCGCAGCTCCGCCTCGCGCAGTCCGCGCTTGTTCAGCGACGTCGTCAGCGCCTCCAGCTGCTCCGCCGAGTGGTACACGTACCAGCGGGGCCGCTCCGACTGGAACACGGAATAGCATTACTGGTATAACGATAACATAACATTCTTCAGCTCGCGCAGCTGTTGGAAGATGCGAATTGTGAAGGAACAGATATCCCACCCCTCCTCATTTCATCAATCCAGCAGAAAATGTTCCTCCTGGACAGGAACTGCAGTGGCCATACTGGAAATCTGTTAACCGTTTGCGAGACTCAGGTTGGCCGCTGTAGAAATAATCTGGAGAAATGGAGTATTACCAACCAGTCCCATATGCAATGTCAGTGTGAATCCTTTCTGCAGGATATGCTCCACCTTCTTTCTTGCCCATCCTGCACAGCCACTTGCACCGTCCGTTAAACGAGGCCAACGACAAAGCTGTGCAGGTGGCAACATACTGGTTGGGTATTATTTGAGTCTATTGACACGCAAAGAAGAAGAAGCTGTTTGAGTGTTGGACTCGACGCGGTTGAGGTCGTGAGTCGTGTAGAGCTCACAATGACACAGATAGCTCACCTTCCCGTGCACGAGACACGTGGTAACGTCCCCGGTGCACATGAGCAGCTCGCGCAGCTGTTGAGTGCTGGACTCGACGCCGTTGAGTTTGTGGTTGAGCCCGTTCAAGCTGGATAATGGTTTCTTTGGTGAGCTGCCTCGAGAGTTGGCGCCTGCTTCGTTTTCTTTGTCGCTGCCTGCTATTGGAGAGTGATTATGTAACGGTTTTTGAATAAACCAGGGGTTCTTTTAAGAGCATAAATTACTAATTAAATTAACTAACGAAACTCATAAGTCCTGATGGATTTCGAAAAACACGATATTTATTGGGATGATCGAAAGAATTTTCTGACTGATGACTACGGGGACTAATACCATAACGCGCTTTCCGAAGCACAAAGGAAACTCGGTATGTAATAGACGGTCACCCATCCACAGACCAGCCTATGCAAATATGTCTGTTGAGTCTCGCTGGCTAATTTAATTTGATCTAGTAATTCATTGTCCTCATATGATGTTATTATTACAAAATTACACTTTAGAAGCGCTCCCACATAGCGAGCATCCGAGCATTCACCTGTTAGGAAATCATAGATTAAATTTTTCGCAAAAACAAGTGAATCAAAATTCAGAACTGTTACATTACAGGCGAATGGTCCCGTAAGACGTTACAGCAACAGTAGCAGCACCGACCTTTCTCCTTCTGTTGCTCGAAGAGCTTGGCGACGTGCGCCAGCGTGTCGGCGGGCTCGTGGTCGTGTCGCGCGGAGATTGCGGAGAGTGCGGGCAGTACGGGCTTGTGTGCGCAGGCGCCGCGCGGCTCGCTGCCCGCCTCACAGTACAGTCCCGCCAGCGATCGCACCACCCAGTAGCGACGGAACGCGCGGTCCGAACCTAACAAACACATTATACATTTACTTATATTATGATACAACACTGCCACGATGCTAGCGATCTACGTCGTTTTCTCGTGGGGATGCACACTGTGGAACTAATGGTGCTAGCATAGCTGGTTCCAAGCATCGTCATTGGTTGAAAATCAAGAAATGTCATTTCATATTTTAAAATACCTTGACCTCATTGGTCGGATTGAGACCAGCTATGGTGGCGCCATCTACAATTAGCTTTTAACGGTCTTCCCCATTATGTTCATATGTTTTGGCGCATACGTTATTTTATTCTAAGCGAGCACACACTCTTTCTGTCTCTCGTTCCGCACGCGGTTGTAATAGCGCTATCCTTTTCAACCGTTCAAGGTTCAAGTTCAGTAACAAGCGAGCCTTGCCAGTGTGAGGACGTACGACTCTGCTGCGCGGGGGTCGAGTATTCTTCGTAAATATATTACAGTGATTGTACGCCGACTACTACATATTAATAAGAAAAGATTTATTCTGTAGAGTAAACATAACATCACGCCTGTTATTATTTGAAGGTGAAGATTTTCGGTTTTTCCGTCATGGGTATCGTTTTCGTGGTATTCGGGGTAGCTGAGTACAAAAATGAGGTCAAAACGAAAATTCAAGATGGCGCCGAAGAAAATATTTGGTTTGTCCATCATGGGTGTCGTTTTCATGGTAATCAGGGTCGTTGATTTCGAAAATGGGGTCAAAAAGAAAATTCAAGATGGCGCTGAGGACAATTTTTGGGTTTCCCGTCATGGGTATCGTTTTCATGGTTATTGGGCCCGCAGATAACGAAAATGAGATCAAAGTGAAAATCCAAGATAGCACTGAGGATTTTTTTGGTTTTTCCGTCATGGGTGTCGTTTTCATGGTTTCCGGGGTCGCTGATTACGAAAATGAAGTCAAAATAAAAAACCCGAAATAGCGCGGAGAAACATTTTTGGTTTGTCCTTTATAGGTGTCGATTTTATGGTCTTTGAGGTCACTGATAACGAAAATGAACTCATTTTTGTTATCAGCGACCCCAATTACCATGAAAACGACCACCCATAACGGAAGAACCAAAAAATTTCCTTGGCACCATAATTAATTTTTATTAAGAACTCATTTTCGTTATCAGAGACCCCAAAAACCATGAAAACGACACCCATAACAGAAAATCTGAAAAATTTCATCAGCGCCATCATCAAATTTCATTTTCCGTTCGCGCAAAAGTCCGTGCGCGTATTTGTAACAGGGTCCGAGCCTATTGCCATCAACCGGCCACAAATCCTTACTCCACGGCTGCTACTGAGAAAAAATTCCTGATGGAAAATCCAATAACACAACATGTTGATTGTGCTAAGCACACAATGGCCTTTATTTCTAAACCGAACAATTACTACGTAATTATTTTACTTAAAAATAATATCGTCTAAAAGATCAAAATGGTTTAAGCGATCACTACACTCGAACTTTACCCGTGTGTGCGTGTATCTGCATTGAACAATCCACACAAACATAGGGTCGCAACGAATTTGCCTAAACTCTAATGAGTGAACAGCGTAATGCAGACTCTTAAGTTGATCTTTGCAATCATAATACACAACAGCAAAAATGTAACCACCAAGTAACAGCCAAGTATTTTCGACATTCCAAGCATACAAAAGGTGTAAGAATCGCATCAAAGTTTTTTCAGTCTTTCTTCCATACAATCGCAGTTTCACACAAATCCAACCACTTCATTTCCTCTAAAACATTTCTATCTCAAATCAACCTTTAACTCACCAACATAAGATGTATATTCGAACAGCTCCATCTGGAACTCCTTCAACTTCTTCTCATACTCTTTCTTCTTCTCTTCTCCCTCCGCGACAAGTTTGTCTATGGCCGCTTTAGTCTCTTCGTCGACCGTTCGCGCCTTTTCGCCAGAGAGTTTATTTTCTTCTTTTTTCGCGAGGGACTCTTTACGCAGTTCTTGTTTTGCAGCTATTAGTTGTGCTTCGCGTTTGCGTTCGTTTGTCTGTGGAGGAAGGCAGGAGATTAATCAAAAACATCTGTTTTTTAGGAAAAAGAACTTAAATACCTAATGCATCAAGTTCAATATTGCCCTGCAGCTTCAAACATTGTTGCGACTTTTCAATAGTTGTATTCATTCTTAAATCTCTTATATTCACGCAAGACTAAGGTTGATATTTATATTATTGGGAACAGATTTTAACATGGAATATAGGATTATTATTTTTTATCAAAGCACAGGCAAACAAAGAGTTCAAGCTTGTTAAACAATCATTTATTTTTACTAATATTAAATAAATGTCAGTTCGAACTTTTTACGCTTAATATACATTTTAAAGAAAGAATAATTATTGTTATACTAGTAAGTTAGCTAGCAAGTTAGCAGCACAATAAACAAGATACCAGTGGCGTAGCTTTCCTACCACTTGATTCCTATTTACTTAACGATTTAAATACATACCTGTAGTAATCTGAGTGCTTGCTTTTTGTTTTTTAACTCGTCCAGGCGCTCCTCGATGACGTCACGAACGGTGGCATAGCTCAAGATCTGGTTCATGAGGCACTGGAGCACCAGGAATTTGTCCTCTGTGGAATAATGTTTTGTTAGTTATGTTTTCCTCGGATGTTGAAACGTTTGTGGGTAGTTCGACACCCATTTATTTGCACGTCAACCAATATTGTTAAATCAAATTTCAAAACAATGCAGATTTTTGCAAATTTTTCTGGACATGGTTAAAATGTGTCTAAATGACGTAGCATACAGTCCTTTAACAATAATTCTACCTCTGATTTCAAATCAGCGTCAAAATACATGTGATCTTTATTTTCTTTGTTGATATATTGCTGTCACTGGCAAAATGAATGTGATATTTAGAGGTTGCAATAAGGTTGATAATCGAGTGTCGATACCGAGCGGCAGGTCGGCGACGTGCGTGGCGGCGAGGGCGCGCAGCGTGGCGGGGCGACAGACGCGCAGGCGCAGGCCGGCGTCGTCCGCGCTGGTGTACCCGCCGCGCGCCTGGTAGCGCCACGACGCGCACCGCGTGCCCGGGCCCGCGCCCGACGACAGCAGGTGCAGTCTGACACAAACATTCAAACTGTTACGAGCGCCCCTAATAACATCATTGCGGCAAAATACAAAAAAAGGCATTTTTAAATACTATGGTGATATTCTGTCTAGCTGTGATGTTGTACACACAGATGCATACATAGTATCTTATTTGGTCATAGTACACACTACGAAGTGTTTTTCAAAAGGGAAGAAGGTAAGAATCGGGTTGTATTGAGGCTTCGCTGCTAGATTATAGTATAATAGAACTTACCTCAAGACTTCGCTGACTGTGGTAGGGTCCAGCGGCAGTTTGCTGAGGGGTGTCCCCAGGTATGTCTGTGACCACTTGCTGGCTTTAGTTGCGAGCTCCATGGCCTTTGTGACGCCCACTTCGCTGTCTGCCTCTTGGTCTTCTGTAAATGTTGTATATTTTTACCATCATGCCTAAATTCAATTAAATGCTAGGTAGCTGAAGAGTATGTACAGAGACACAGTCGCCACAGTGGGTAGGGGGGTACTGTGACGCCACGGTACCCCCTACCCACTGTAGCGCCACAGTACCCCCCTACCCACTATGGCGACTGTGTCACACGTACCCATCCCTTGCGTAGTTGTTAAAAATGTAATATTTTTCTAGAAGTATTTATTGTAATTTTATTAGAAAGTTTCATTTTGTGTTTTCCCACATTCCCACATCTGTAAAGCAATATGTTTGGACGCGCTAATCTCTGGAAATACCAGTCGGATTTGAAAAAATCATTTTACACTTTATAGCCCAATTTTTTAGAAAGGTTATAGGCTATTTTACATCACGCTACGACCCTGAGGAGCCGAGCAGCAATTAAAAATGCGGGGCACTGACCTAACTCCCCTGTAGACAGCTGTATCCTCCCATTCTCATTATACTCCTCGGCCTCATCTTCTTGCAACGAAAACACCGTCGTCAAGAACATCTGTATCAGGTCACTGAACACGCCAGCATGCTCCTTCGAAGTCAGCGCTTTCCTAAAGGTTTCCAGGTCCAGCTGGTTGTGGAACACATCTTTGACTTTGAGGATCTCGGAGTATGTGTGGACGAACTCGAGGACTGAGAGGAAGTCTCCGAAGTGTTCATGAGGTATGCCTTCGACTTCTATTGGAGTGCCTTTTGGTATGACCTGGGAATGGGATGGTAAGGTTAGATTTGTGATAGGATGGACATGATGTTGATCAGTTTTTATCCCTATGGTTTTTGAACACGGGGTTGAAAATTGACCAACCTCCATTGTCTGCAAAGAGAACTGGCAAAATAACTTTAAAACCTTAGTAAACCTGTGCTAGTAGTCATATTATATTCTAGGGTTTTAAGTGTCTAATGTACAGTGATTATCTATGATTGTTGATACTTCCTGTATGTCATGTGATTCACTGCAAATCTCTGACCCGTATGTGATGCAACTACAATGTGTGCCTTGTGTTAATAAACCGAGTCTACTCAACGGTATCTTATATTCAACCAACCAACAAAATCCAACAGTAACTATAATATCTTCTCCAGAAATATGTTTACAACTTACTTTATGGTCCTCCAACTCCATATCATCTTTGACCTTCTGCCACTCCTTCATATATGCCTGTAGACGTGCAGTCTTCTCCTTCTTCCTCAGTCTCTCTTCTTCTTTGCGCTGTCGCATCAATTCTTCTGCTTTGCGCATCTTGTCCGCCATCTCCTGTGCATTCTTCTTTGCTGCTGGGTCGGCAGGTGGTTTGTTCTTTTGTGCTGTTGAAAAGACATCTTATTAATGGCTAGCTTTTGGTTGCGGATTCACCCGCATACGGGTCAGAAATTATATCATCTTCTACATAGTGCATACGCTAGACTTTTTCCCAAATTCACAACTATTTTGTGGTCAGTTTCCAGTCTAACCACACTAAGAAATATTTCATTGGTTATTAAAAAGAAATCAGCTGTTCTATACATTGATCTTGTAGGTACAGTAACCGTTTGTTTATCGTATCGTATGTCCTTTACACTCCGTATTTCAGAACAGCACTAACATGAAAAATAAAGACTATAAAAGGACTACTTCCACCTCCACCCGAAAAATGCGCTATATTAATGGCGACACCAACCTTCGGCTTTGTCAGTCTTCTTGACAAACTTATCCATAGACTCTTGCCTTCCCTTCTTGTCAGGACTTGGCTTCTTGGCAGATTTGTTCAGCTTGTTGGCAGACCCCGGCTTGGCCTGACTCTTGGACACCGGGGGGGACTTCAACAGCTTCTTGGACGAAGGGAAGGCTGGTGCGATACCCGTGAATATTTGGTCGAAGCTTACTTTGCTAATACTGTATTTTTCTAGTGCTGTTTTCTGTGGAGAAAGTGATAACAGTTTGGGTTAGTTCTACTTAAATTAACGCTAATTAAGAAAACTAGGGCAAGGCACAATTTTTCTATCTCTCCACACTCTACACCTACAGGCAAGGTGGAACGAAAACTTTTGAGTTGTGGTAGCTGCATATCGTATTATTATCACTTGCTTTGGTGTAGGAAAACATCGTGAGGAAACCAAACCAGCATGCCTGAGAGTCTGAGAGATATTCCTCGATGGCATGTAAACCCAAGTCAGAGGTCAACCACAAGAAAAAGAAGTACAGAAAGAATTTAAAATCATCATACCTTAATCCCAATAACACCTTCAGGACTACCCTCAACAAACTGCTTGAGGAACAGACGGTTCTTATCGCGGGTGTACACGCCCTTGCGCCGGCGCACGCGGTCCGAGGGCGCGGTGCCGATGGTGCCCGAAGCTGTGACGTCGGCGTCGTTGTACTGTTCGACCTCGTAACAGTAGGCGGCCGCGGGAGGGATGGCTTTGCTGAGAGGGAAAGAATTTTATAAATTATTATCGGACATTGTTCCCGTTCCCGTGGAAATACGGGTATAAAATATAGCCTATGTTACTCAGTACAGACGTGGCTTCCAGAAAAACTTTTCGGTGGATCACATGGGGGAGGTGGGGTCAAAAATTGCGTTAGGTAATACTTGAACACTCCCCACCCAAGGATAGAAAGAAGATGACAAGCTTCAGCCGGCTGCTTCGCTCGCATTATAATAGGAACTGATCCCACGGAAATGTTTTACATACTGAGTTATAGTTGTTATCAAAGTACTAGAAAACGATTAGTCATTTAACTAACGTTATTAAACATCGTCATGAATATAAAATTAATTTTAATCAAATAGGTACGTATGGTTTTGGTTGAATTACTTTTATTGTGTATTAAAAAACATAATCAAAATCGATTCATCAGGTTTGGGAGCTATGATGCCACAGACAGACGGAAACACACACAGACACGTCAAGCTTATAACACCCCAACGTTTTTGCGTGGGGGTTAAAAATATAGTATGTCCTTACCATACATATTTAAGTAGATTTTAAGTTGGGGTTTAGTAGAATAACTTATGTCAAGTTTTACTTTTCATCATCATCATTTCAGCTGAAATACATCAACGCTGGACATAGGCTTCCCCCAAATGTGGGTGTTTTACTTTTAAATAAAAACAAATAATTTAGATTTACTTGTCTGTGTATTACATCACAGATAATTATCTAGATTCTAGATAAAGACAGTGTTTCTGTGTATTGATAACGACGATTTTTTACTTTGACACTAAACAAACATTCTTTATTGTTGTAGGTCATTTACCTCAAGTGGAATGAAAGGATAAAAATAAACTAAAAATTTAATTAACTTGAGGAGTTTGTCACCAAACATTATCAGCCACTTGGATCGATCTTTAGGTTAAACCCTGATTGCCTAGGTTGGTCTGTGGATGGGTGAGCACCCATTACATACCGAGCTTTTCATACCGAGACTACATACCGAGAATTTATTTATTTTTTAAGTTGTTGATTTCATCTTTTCTCTGGACGCTCTTAATGTGCACGTCTGTCTACATCGTTCTGACATATATGTATAATCACAACATAAATGATGTAACCAAGATTTTGTAACAATAGTTTTATTTAAAAGAGTGTCCATGGAGTTTCTTGCCTGTTCTTCTCCATAGAGATCTACGCTAGGGAATGGGCAACTACAGTACTTTCTCAAGTTATTATGCCCTGTGACTATAGCTTTGATTTAGTTTTGTATTTTTGACATTCAAAAGTGCCGTAATGGTCTAATTGAAATAAATGATTTGAGTTTGAGTTTCCACCATGCCTCAGAAAGCACATTAAGCAGTTGGTCCTGGCTGACATTTGTAGATCTTTGACAGTCATTACAGGTAGTCAGTGGCCCAAAGTCTGACAACCAGTCTTACCAGGGGTATTGAATTACCCAGTACTAACTGGGTTGTGGCGGTCAGATAGGCAGTGTCTCCATGTGAAATACTAATATTTTTCTGCATCTGGTTAAACAGGAAGCCAACTCCAATATAGTTGGAAAAAGGCTAGGCAGATAATAAATATCGCTGGACATAACACACAGCGCCATCTAGTGCCACACTAAGCAAGGCTTGTGTCGTGGTCACCAGACAGTTGATATACTACATAAATATACTTTTTGTTTGTAAATACATACTTATTCCATGACTCTGAAACAAATGTCCATGCTCATCACACAAACATTTGCTCCTACCGGCATTCAAACCCGGGACCCTAGGAACGATGATGAGGATGATGATGATGATTTAAATACTTTCTAAAAATGTATCATGTATATAGCAGGCGAGTGTCTGGCACTACCTCCTTGCCTTCCTCATAGTACCTATCCAAAAATATTCCTCTTGTGAAATCAAACTCAATATATTTTGATATGGAGAAAAAGAAAAATACAGTTAAATTGATAATCTCCTCTTTTTGGAAGTTGGTTGGAAAACATCATTTAAATGGTTGGTTTTGGGTATAGAGAACTGAAAAATGGTTATTTGATAACAAATTAAATGCATGTATGTGATATTAATTAACACAGTGATCCTGAAAAGAAAATCAACATTTTACATAGTTAAAGTTGAAATAGAACATAATTCGAGAAAATTGTAAATAGAAAACAGGAATGTGTAATTTTTGTGTGAATGTGTAACTTGTGATGCCAACTGTACAGTTTCCTATATTCATACAATAATAATATCTACCTTCATACTGTCTCTTAAGTTTTTGATAAACTACATAAATCATAGTAGGTACCCAACCAGTGGTCTAAAATGGCAGATTTAGTAGAATCATAATATGAATCATGTAAAAAATTCTTGAAATGGACTTTATGCGTGTGACAATAAAGTCCATTTTTTATTATGATTCTGCTAAAGCAGCCATTTTAGGCCCACAGGTAAGCACTAGTTTAATATATAAGTTTATATACTTCTTTTGATATAATGGGTATCACATACATTGATATCCAATACTATTAAATGAGTAGGTAATTGTTATTTGTAAACAAATTCTCGCAAACAACTTGAACAATTTTAATTTCAATATAATTTATAGCTTATATTACTTGGTAACTTATATTACTTGGTAAAGATATAGCTTTAGCAGCAGCTTGGTAAAGGTATAGCAGCAATAGTATACATTCTGACGCTTAGCAACAATATGATTCATACATCATATTTTGATTAAATAAGGATATTTCATGTGCATTAGTTTAATATTCTTGTTAGATCATCTGCCGCCAAAACATATGGCCTTCATAACAATTAAATTGTTGTATTTTTTGCTAACATTTTTTAGAAAGGTACATTGTGCCTACTATAGATTTTTGTTGGCAGTCAGTCGGTTAAGACAGGGTTCAAGGCCAAATGTGGATAATATGTTTAGAGAAATTCAGATTATGAATGGTAGCAATGTAGCATTAGCAAAACAATGATCTGTACATATTATTAATTTGGAAGATTTTTGATATTTTAGAGGATAAATGGATTTCTGGTAAGAATATAATGGATTATTGTTTTGTTTTGAATAGTAAGTAGCAATTTTAAACTTTACACTGTTGTTAAAATTTGTAGTTTTTTTAGGCATATTACGGATTTTAGAAGTAATAAAATTACACTATTTAACTGCTCACCTGTCTGGGTGCTGTTTCTGTGCTGTGACTGATAGTATGTGAGCCTCCCGCCATATCTCTCCCTCCAGGCAGGCCTCCACAGTCTCCCCAACGAAGTAGCGGTCCCTCACGAAGTTGAACACATCCTCAGACATCTCAGCAAAGGAACACCTCTTGGTCCTCATTGCCAAAAACAATATTGGTATGCGCAGTTCCATTGGAAAATCTTTCAGAGCCCTCCTTGCTGTCTTCTCACTGTGCAGGGCCTCTGAGTATGTCAAATTATTCTTTCCAGTCATCTCACATGTCCACACCATTGAATTGACAAGAATAATCCTCTCACAGTATTCCCTGTAAATAAACATTCATCAAACAACATATAATTATGATAAAAATTGTGACGCGAATGACAGAAATAGCGAAATATTGTGTCATGCTCGCGTTATTGCGCGACCCGCCGCGCGCTGACAATGCCAACGGTCCCCGTAAACTGATAACTACAATTTAACATAGAAATTCGCAAAAATTCGGCGGTTTAAATGTTTATAGTTACACTCACTCATAATCTTTGAATATCTCGTCGGTAATCTCGCAGTGGAAGACCTCATCGTCGTCCCGAAGGTACTCCGACGCCTTTGATTTCTCAAATGCTTTCCTTTTTAACAGAGGCATGTTGAGAGTTCGCGGGTCACTACGGTGGGAAAACGATTTTCAGTCCGTTTTAACTTATCACTTGTGTTCAATATCTCTTAACTTTGCACGGCGCATCTATTCCTACATTCCAGTGAATAGTACATCAGGAAATTGGTAGGTTTTTTAAAATATTTCGAGCGAAAAATGTTGCGTGGTTTCGGTTGACAAGCCAAAAAACGGCGCGCTGAGGCGCTTCTTTTTACGCCAGAAACATATGAACAGGGTTGGAGTATGACACAAAATCTACCAAATTAGTAGAAATTGTTTTGAAAATAATATTCCCTGAAAAAATTTTGCACAACGATGGCGTCCCATTGACTGAAATGTCTATATAGAAATATTTAGTAATTTTCATAATTTGGGAAGGTGTAGTTCTACTTATTTATTTCAAAATGTGTACAGACCTAAGGGTATACAAGGTGAACGCAGTACGCACAGAGTATATAATCACTACGTTTAGCAATACGTCTTGCGGATCAGATTTCAGCTCAGTTTGCACTTCAAACTACAATTATTAAAAAAAAATTATACAAGCAAATTTTCCCAAGGTGCGAAATTTGAGTTTCAGATAGTGCTGGTGTCTGGACATCACTGGTATAATTTCCTTATTCGTCAATTTATATTCCTCTGTGTGTGTGTGTGTGTTTGTCTGTGTGTGTGTGTGTGGGTGTCTGTGTGTTTGTCTCTGTGTGTGTGTCTGTGTCTGTGTGTAGGAATATAACGAATATGACGACTCTATGGAGAAGAAATTTTCTTCTCCATAGAGTTTTCCATAGCTTCTGCGCTTGGGAATGGGCACAACTACTCTACTTTCACAGTTTTTAGGTCTTGTGACTGGGACTGTAGCTACATTTAATTTAAGTACATCTTGTTTCGACAATTCAAAAGCGCCAGTAACGGGCCTACTTGTTTTGAGTTTGATTCTGCTGCCCAAAATTTGGCGACTAGTTTGGCACTTTCAATACTTAGTTTTTGTGAGTCGCAGATTTCTTCGTTTTGTGGGTTAACGGCTTATCGAGCTTTCCGAGCCACGACGGAAACTCGATATGTAATGTGTGGTCACCATCACACATCCATAGGCAAACCTAGGCTTAACCTAAAGGTGGCCCCGGGCGGCTGTTACTATTTAGCCTCGATTCCTCGAACTCCTCAAAGTTGAAATATTTTATTTACTTTAACCGTCACCTGTTCCAGCAATAGTAGATAAACCGCTTCAATAATCTGGTATTACTGAAATTGGTTGCGTTCAGAAATCACAAACGTGATTTTTGTGGTTAACTTCTGTAAAATATTAATTATGAACGCGGCAATAACAAATGTCAAAAATGACCATCAGTTCTCATGTTTTTGAAAAATTATTGATTAAATACCTTTAATAAATTTTACAATAGAAATATAGAATATAAGATACGTGGTTTTCTATAAACCTGTCTAAGATGCCGAAGGAACATTAAGGTCAGAATTACGTTGTAGGAAAAATGTAAGGTTATGTTTACTTAACTAAAATTTTTGGACGAGATAAAGTGGCGGATTAAGGTGGACGCACACCTATCCGCGCCGAAAGAATCGACCGCGCGGGCCGAAAGAATCGAATTTTAGAATTACTTGTATGAAATCCTACTAAACTTCGCACACTTATCCGCGTCGAATCAGACGAATAGATGACGTCATACGTATGAGAAAAAATTCTTTCGGCGCGGTCGTTTCCTTCGGTGCGGATAAGTGTGCGTCCACCTTTAAATGGTGTATTTATGGCGGCTGTCGCTTTATCGATTGGATTAATCCAGAGAGCCTCATTTAAGATCAATCTTCAGGTTAAGTTAAGCTGCTCCTATCTATGTTGGTCTGTCGATGGGTGTCCACCCATTATATACCGAGCTTCTGAAGAAAGGGAAGCGTCAGGGTAGCCCGCGAAATTCAATGCGCTAGAATTCTGCTAGAAACCCCTCAGACATTGTGGGACGATCGTGAATTAAAAATAATATTAAGTTTCCGATCGTCCCACTTGATCAGGGATTACATATGTCACCATAAAATTGTCAAACACGTTATATTACAATATAACGTTTCTCTCTAGCGATATTGTAAAATCTCGAATTATTGTCAACTGAACATACGGAAGTATCTCTGCCCCCATAAACGGGACTTGGGGCACCCCCCCGTTAGGTTCCTTTAAACCCTGCACTCGGAAATAGGGGCCCCGCGAAGCGGGGCTCCGTCGACTTTGCTTTTTAGGGGAATATAAAGTGTTTTAAGGTTAGGTTATATTAATCCATATTACTCAGGAATGGTACAGTATCTTCTCATGAGAGTGGAACCACTGGGCAAGGGGGACCCCTCCTTCCCTCCACACCGCGTAAGTTGACTACCATCGCATGCATATCACGAAAAATAATGCGTTTTGTTGTAAGCAGTATGTTCATTTGACAATATTTCGAGATTTTACAATATCGCTAGAGATATTACAATATAACGTATTTGACAATTTTACGGTGACATAATTATATATACTTATAAGAATATGTTCCGACGATTAGTGCCATTCGCCCTACTAGATTTTATGGAATGTGGATGTCACCGTAAAATTGTCAAACACGTTATATTACAATATAACGTGTTACTCTCTAGCGATACTGTAATATCTCGAATTATTGTCAACTGAACATACGGAAGTATCTCTGCCCCCATAATCGGGACTTGGGACACCCCCCCGTTAGGTTCCTTTAAACCCTGCACCCGGAAATAGGGGCCCCGCGAAGCGGGGCTCCGTCGACTACGCTTTTTAGGGGAATATGAAGTGTTTTAAGGTTAGGTTATATTAGTCGATATTTCTCAGGAATGGTACAGTATCTTTTCATGAGAGTGGTACCACTAGGCAAGGGGGACTCCTCGTTCTCTTCACACCGCGTGAGTTGACTACCATCGCATGCATTTCACGAAAAATAATGCGTTTTATTGTAAGCAGTATGTTCATTTGACAATAATTCGAGACTTTACAATATCGCTAGAGATATTACATTATAACGTATTTGACAATTTTGCGTCCTACCCCGAGGCTGATGCTCCAGGGTAGCCCGTGAAATTCTTACGTTTTGCGGAATTCAAATTTTTTGACGGATGTAGATACAGAATTATAATGATCAAAATCATCAATACCTACTACACTAAAAAAAAAACAGTAGGACGACCGGGGAAAAAATAACGATTCCCATTCGTCTCACGAAGGGGACGGCAAAGTCGATGGGACTAACTAACGGAAACACACGGCTTACTGTGTGTACCTGTTAGTAAGTTAGTACCATTCTGTCCGATCGAAAGAGCGCGAAATCATCGTGGAATGAGAAAATCTCTGACTAACATCAAGCCCATCAAGCTATCAAGGCAAATAGTTTTGTGTTTGCCGGGACGAGTATTTTAATTGGTTCATGTTTTCTGCGGGCCTAAAGTGTCCGCTTTAGCACTCATAATATGACTCACGTTAAAAATTTAAAATTCTTAAAATGGACTCTAAGGCAATAACAACAAAGTCCATTTTAAATTTTTAACGTCATCATTATCTGCCTAGCCTTTTCCCAACTATGTTGTGGTTGGCTTCCAGTCTAACCGGATGCAGGTGAATACCAGTATTTTATATGGAGCCACTGCCTCTCTGACCTCCACAACCCAGTTAATACTGCGAAATACGATAGGTACCACTTGGTAAGACTGGTGTCAAGACTTTTTGGGCCACTGACTATCTGTCAGACCAACAGCTTTCCGAGGCACGGAGAAAACTCGGTATGTAAGGGTGGTCATCCATCCACAGACCAACCTAGGCAAGCATGGCTTAACCTAAAGATCGACCCGAGCGGCTGGATATTACTTGGCCACGAACGCCACGAATTTTTAACGTGATTCATATATTATTATGATTCTGCTAGCTAAAGCGGCCATTTTAGACCCCCTACATTTAAGGTGAACGCACACCTATCCGCGCCGAAAGAAACATTTTCGCATCCGTATAACGTTATCGATTCGTCCCATGTGTGCGTTCACCTATAGTGTCGGCAGTGGGTTCACCTATCAGCAGATGACCCATCTTGAGGGTCCCGGTCACACAAATACCTAATCAGGAAATACTGAATATCAATTGAATCAATGTAATTTTGTCTAATATAGCCTCACTGAGACATGGAATCAGTTTCTCTTTCGCTTGAAAAGGCCGTGCGGCCTCCCGCGGTGGCGCGAGCGGCTGCGCGTCTTGTCGGTGGTTCTGCCTGCGGCGCGGCGCGGCGGCGACACGACACCGCGGTCTGCTGCCGGCCGAATGTAACAACTAGTCTAGAGGTCGCGCGGGACCGCCAGCAGCGACACCGGGGGGGAGGGGGGACCGCTTCGCCGCCCGGCCGCACAGTGGTCTGGAAATCGAGCTCCATACTCATAGAAACTTAAAGTGAAGAATTAAAAAAATAAAAATTGTAATGGCTCTGGTATACCTCCCTTTACATCATATTAACGTATGGATGGTACAAGTCACACTACGCGTGAGAAAAAAAATATTTAAGTTTTTTTTGTATGGGAGAAAACACTAAACGTACGTTTTCTCGAAACTTAATGGAACTGTTAGGCTGGTGCTCATACGAGCTATAATCCCATACACGGCGATCAAGATGGCATACAATTCATATACCTTTAGGCGCCGCTTCGCACGTAGCACATTTTTGAAATTTTGAATTTTCGACATGTGAGTTTTCAAATCTTTGCCGTGGTTTTATGACGTTGCCGATCGATTTACTTATATTATAGTTAGATTTAGCCTGCTAATGACCGTTATGATGACAATAATTAAAAAAGACAATGATTGTATAGGTTTCTTTGGCCATTCCAAGAACTAACAAATTTGTTAATTACCGTGATTAGGGTTGAGATATAATTAGATACTAATGACATGAGCATTAAATAGCTCTAGCAGGGCCAAATGGGCCCTAGTCACAATACAATTCTAATTCTTGTCTGTAATATAGGTAACTAATTAGAGAATAGCGAACGATAATGAACCCTCATTATCGTTCGCTGTTCTCTAATTAGTTGTATAAAAACAGGACATTTGAGTCTAATTTTATCAGTAGCTCTCAGTACTTGTGCGCGCTAACTTATTACCTTATATTTCACAGCCCAATGTTTTATTTGAAGCTTACAAAAAAAACTTAAATATTTTTTTTCTCACGCGTAGTGTGACTTGTACCATCCATACGTTAATATGATGTAAAGGGAGTGGAGGTATAACAGAGTCATTACATTTTTTTTTTTTTTAATTCTTCACTTTAAGTTTCTATGAGTATGGAGCTCGATTTCCAGACCACTGTGGGCCGTTGCCATTCTGATGTGAGTCTGCCCGAAATCTCTTTATACACTGAAATGGTTAGTTGCATTTTATGTGGGCTGGTCCTGGCAGTGTGTCATTCCCTACAAATACAAAAAGGTAGCTATGCCCATCTACCATTTCGGCTAATTCGGGTCCTGTCAGGTCCACCGTCACCATACCGCAGACCATTTGTTGGGTAATAAAGAAGAATGTAACACCAGCCTATTGTTGTTCTACTGCTGCTTATTTTATTTTATTTATTATTAGGCAATATACAGCTACAATATACTCGTAATATGTTACAAAGAGCAATATTGTTATTAGTAATGAACACCCACTAAAATCTACATTATCTGCATGCCAACATTGAGATTAGGTAAAAAGTGCGACTAGATTGGTATTCTTCGGTATAAATAAAAGATAATACAATAAAAAGAATATAAAAAAGTAAAAATATTTCATAATATCACAGATAAATTGGAGATTGAAAGTACATATACAATTCATTTTTAAAACAGAATAAATTAAATTAAGAATAAAGGACTTACACTATTTACTATTTCAACACACTTATTTCAAACTTATTTTTGGAACTTACAGAATTAATATCAATATCAATGAAGTTGCGATTAGGTTACGGGCTCTTTTCATTCAGAGAAGATAAGCATTCATTATACACCAAACAAATAGAAAATATTGAAAAGAAAGTTTTTTTGTACGTAAATAATGTTATTTTGATATTACATATAGACACTTTTATTTATTTGTATAGATATTCAAATGCAGACATCGGTCACGGGGCACTGGGCACAGCTAGTTTTCATAAAGAATAAAGATAAATTAGCCAAGATTCTCCTTATAAATAGACAGCATGAGCATAGTTTCCAAAATTGTCATTTCATATAGATGTCACCGTAAAATTGTCAAACACGTTATATTACAATATAACGTGTTTCTCTCTAGCGATATTGTAATATCTCGAATTATTGTCAACTGAACATACGGAAGTATCTCTGCCCCCATAATCGGGATTTGGGGCACCCCCCCGGTAGGTTAGTTAGGTTCCTTTAAACCCTGCACCCGGAAATAAGGGCCCCGCGAAGCGTGGCTCCGTCGACTACGCTTTTTAGGGCAATATGAAGTGTTTTAAGGTTAGGTTATATTAATCGATATTTCTCAGGAATGGTACAGTATCTTTTCATGAGAGTGGTACCACTGGGCAAGGGGAGCCCCTCCTTCTCTCCACACCGCGTGAGTTGACTACCATCGCATGCATTTCACGAAAAATAATGCGTTTTATTGTAAGCAGTATGTTCATTTGACAATAATTCGAGACTTTACAATATCGCTAGAGATATTACAATATTATAACGTATTTGACAATTTTACGGTGACATAGACACAGACAGCAACATTAGCGCCACAAGAATCCCCTAAAAGTGATATTAGCAGAAACACTAAAAAGGTCCAGAAGAAAATTCATGAACTCGGTCACTCATATTACATACACTAAGAAAAAAAAATTGTACATAAAAAATGTCCTCCGAAATCTCCTCAATTAAGTACCTCCTCTTAGGATGTTAAACAGCTTCTCAGACATCTCACCAAAGCTCCGCTTCCTCAATTGTGGAACTGACTTCGTCTCATCTTGGTCCTTCTTGCTATATACAATAAGCCTATACGCAGATGCCTTGGAAGTCTTTTCAAAGCCCACCATGCTTTCTTCTCACTGCGATGGGCCTGTAAGTATGTCAATTGCTTCTTTCCAGTTATCTCACATGTCCACACATTTGTATAAACGAGTAAAATCCTCGCATGGTATTCCCTGTAAATAAACATCCATCAAATAAAAACTATCAAAAAACTTTTTTGCAAAAAATAAAACCGACTTCAAAAAGAAAAAGTGAAAAATAACTTTAGCTTCTGAAGTCGGTGACGTTTGTATGATTGATTTATTTTTTTTGTCACCGACTTCAGAAGCTAAAGTTATTTTTCACTTTTTCTTTTTGAAGTCGGTTTTATTTTTTGCAAAAAAGTTTTTATTTTTCACTTTTTAGTGGTTCACATGGAAAGTGCATACCGTTACAATTACAACAAGCCCAAACACGACTAGGATACATTGTCTCATTATGGAGTTCCGTGACTCTTGGCTTCATCATCAGATCTGATGGTAGAATGGTTCTTATCAAACGCAAATGCTTCACTTGTTGTAGAAAATATAAAAATTGCTGTACGTTATCCTATAAAATTTGAAGAGTTCCCTCGATTTCGCCAAGATTCCATCATCAGATCCCGACTTGGCGACTATGGGACCAACTTGGAAGTATACCCTTTCAAACAAAAAAAGAATTTTTCAAATCGGTTTAGGCGTCTTCGAGTAATCGGGTAACATACATAAAAAAAAAAAAAAAAAAAAAATACATACAGTCGAATAGAGAACCTCCTCCTTTTTGGAAGTCGGTTAAAAAATTGACGATTTTAATGTGATTGACGACTCAAATGGCATAGCAGTAGTGAGGTTGCCTTACGTTCTTAGGGTCCTGGGTTCGAATGCCGGTAGGAGTAAATGTTTGTGATGAGCATGGACAGTTGTTTCAAAGTCATGGATGTTTATATGTATAATAAGTAATATAAGTATGTATTTACAAACAAAAAGTGTATATGTAGTATATCAACTATCTGATGTCCACGACACAAGCCTTACTTAGTGTGCAGTGACGGATTAAGACTACTTGATGCCCTAAGCAATCCACGCCTGTGGGGCCCCCTATCCGAATGTCAACTAGAATCGCCAAAAGGTCTAGTAGTAGTCTAGGTCAACTTAAAACGCGCGAATTTTCAGTTAGTCCTAGTAACTTTTTTTTGGTGTGGTTTTTGGTGACGCCCTTTTTTCCGTATGGGAAATCGTCATATAACTTCTCCTAAGCTGTCTCTGTGCGGAGCGGGAGGGTGTGTCAGACTTTTACCGACTAAACAAAATAAATAATAAACAAACGGCCTGTCGTCATAAGACGGATGGACGGCAAGCTAGCCCATAGCTCACCGTCCACAAGCCCACGCCTACGGTGGCCGGTGACGCCCGGTGCGTCTCCCGCGGTGGCTGGGGCGAGAGGTTCTCTCCCTCTGGAGTTCCGCCACCTCTTTCGCTAGCAAGACTGCTTCGCGGAAGGAGGTGACGGCTTCCCATTACGTCTCGCTCCGGACCATGGATTGAACCAGGGCCGGACGCGAGAGGTCGCCGCCGCCGATCACCGCTACGAGGACACGGCGTTGCTCCGCCCACGCAGGGCAGACCTCCTTGTGTGCTCCACCGTGTCCTCCGGTCGATCCTCGCAATGGAAACACCCGGGCGTTTCCTCCCGCTCGATTCGATGAGGAACCTCCCGAAACAACCGTGTCCGGTGAGGACCTGCGTCAGGCGGAAAGTGGGGACGCCCGTGTCTCAAGCCACTCCTCAAAGAGGGAACTTATCGCCACTAAATATAGTGGCGTGCCCGGATTTTTTTTTTTGCTTCTGGTGCCCCCCCCAGACGTGATGCCCTAGGCAATTGCTTAATTTCACTAAGGGTTAATCCATCACTGTCAGTGTGGCATTAGATGGCGCTGTGTGTAATCTCCAGTGATATTTATTTATTATTATTTAATCCTATACAATATTATAAATGTGAATGTAAGTTTGTTTGTTACGCTTTCACGCGAAAACTACTGAACGGATTTGGATGAAACTTTGTACACACATTCTTGGAGGTACTAGAAGTAACATAGGATACTTTTTATTAAAAAAAAACTAACCCTCACTTGCAGACGAAGTTGCGCGGGTCAGCTAGTAATAAATAAATATCACTGGGGAGCAAGGGGAGACTGGAACTAACATCTTATCCAGCCCAACCGTCAATCCCCCTGCACGCGCCGGATGGCGGCAATGTCCAAACGGATATTGTGGTGCTCCCTGCTAGACAACAAACGGGGCCCTGGCGACCGAGCAATGGCGGTATTACCATACACCCAGCCGGGCAACTGGCTGAATGAGGCTGAAGCGAGCCTAGAAGACTAAATATCTTCTAAAATGCCTCGAGTGAGGAGGAGCAACAAGTATGGAAGCAAATTTGAAAGAGAATCTACCCCTGCCCGCGTAGCATGACCTCCGTAGACACGACAAAGACTCGAAAAATCTTTTGTTCATCTGTCATTTTGTCGATTCAATGACAGATGAACAAAAGATTTGTCGAGTCTCTCTCGTTTCTCCGGTGGTCATGCTACGCGGGCAGGAGGGTACCGCTAACCACGGAGAATCCCTCTCTGGGCTGAGCACAGCCGAGTGTAACCCGACTGTACTGAGCCCAGGCCGCCCCTCGTATTCTGGGGGGGGGCACAACTTTGCCTAATACAAGAAATGCAAAACCATTATCTGCCGCAACACCAGCATCGTCCACACAAAAAAAGCTGGTCCAACAGGCTTTTCTGGCCTCTTTACAAACAGACAGAGGTCCAACTCTTTAGGAAGTTTCCCCAATCAACAAATAGAACCAGGAAACAATGACAAATCAACAGAACCTTGCCCACCACCGTGGCAACGAATCTCTGCCATGCGAGGAGCCAAAAGAAAAAAGACAGCACAGACGCCCTCACCTCCTCCCAAAATTAAAACCAGCAATAGATACAGTGACTTACCTATAGACCTAACCGAAGAAGAACCTAAACAAAAGAAACCGGGCAAACCGCCTCCTATCATACTTTATGGAATCGATGACGTCAATAAATTAACAGAGCTCCTACTAACAACCACTGAAAGAGACACATTCACGTACAAAATTGTAAACAGAAACCAGTTGCGCATCAACTGTGGCGACGTTGCAGTTCATAAGAAACTTATAACACTAATTCGCGAAAATGGACTCATTGGACATACCTTCAACCGAAAAGAGGATAGATGCTTCAGAATTGTAATTCGTAACCTTCATCCTTCAACACCCCTTGAGGTTATAAGAAAAGAAATCGAAAAGACTGGAAATATTGTCACAGGAGAGATTATAAATGCAAAATATGGACCAGAAAAGAAGCCAACGTTGACATTTTTCGTGAATCTTATGCCAGACCTCAAGTACATATATATAATCAAGTAGTAGTTATAGAAGATCCCAGGAAGAGACGAAGCATAGTCCAATGTCAACGATGCCAGCAGTATGGGCACTCGAAGAACCACTGCATGAGGCCATTTCGATGTGTCAAATGCACAGAGTCTCACAAAATTTCGGATTGCCTCAAACGGGATCGAAACACCCCAGCCCAATGTGTGCTCTGCAATGGCGCGCACCCGGCAAACTATAAAGGATGCCAGGTATACAAAGAAATTTCGGCAAGTAAAGCTACCAATGCTTATAAAATCAGAAGTGGAAAGAATAAAGAGCAACCACACGATCAAATAAAGGGACAAGACAAACCCAAAACTGCCTACAAACCAGGAGACATGAGAAATCAGCAAACATCGTATTCTGATGCAGTGAAATACACAGAACATAGTAACAAAGACGACTGCAAGTGGAGTTCTACAACATTGAGTCCGTCATTAGAAAACATACTTCTCAAGCAATCAGAGAAGTTTGAGATAATCTTACAACAAATGGGTACCCTAATGGGGCTCATATCAACCCTTGTTGACAAGCTCTCAAAATAGGTCTCCGTATTATGGCTTGGAACATAAATGGATTAACTCCTAACCAAAATGAAATCATACCACTAATGGCAGAACACAAAGTTGATATTCTATTAATATCTGAAGCACACTGCACTAAAAACAGCTGCATTAAAATACCTAGATGCTTCACCTTTATCACTACACATCCAGATGGTACAGGACATGCGGGCACTGCTATCATTGTTCGTAGCAATGTAAAACACCATGTACTGCCTAGTTATCAAACCAATCACTTGCAGGCCACTGT
Organism: Xestia ashworthii; assembly: GCA_950022955.1. Lineage (NCBI taxonomy): Eukaryota > Metazoa > Arthropoda > Insecta > Lepidoptera > Noctuidae > Xestia > Xestia ashworthii. Next base: position 1,553,244 of record OX465566.1, on the reverse strand, counting down.
TATCGCAGTAGAAGATGAAATTGGGCATTTTAATGTGGCGGCAATCTACTGCCCACCACGACATACAATAGACTCCATCAAGTTTTCTCATTTTTTCAAACAACTTGGTCCCACGTTTCATCGCGGGTGGTGATTGGAACTCCAAACACCTTCATTGGGACTCCAGGCTAATCACGACGCGCGGAAGACAGCTGAAGACATGCATCGATGAAAACAATCTAAAGATACTGACGACTGCGGAACCTACCTACTGGCCGGCAGACCATCAAAAAATCCCAGATCTGCTAGATTTCTTTTTAATCAAGGGACTCTCTCGGCACTACTTTAAAACTGAATCCTGTCTTGACACCTGTTCTGATCATACGCCAGTAATACTAACCACTAGTGCTACTGTTATTGAGACTGAAATGCCACAATCGCTGTATAATCGTCACACGGATTGGGAATCCTTCAGAGAATTTCTGGAAGAAAACATCCAGCTAAATATAAGGCTGAAAACCACTGAAGATATTGACATTGCCCTAAAAAACTTTACTAACACAGTTCAGGAAGCTTGTTGGAGAAATACACCAGATATCAGGCATAAAGGAAACTCTACTAACCTCACACTACTGATCAAGCTTAAAATCCTAGAAAAGAGAAGGTTACGCAGGAATTGGCACCAGACTCGACTATCTTCAGACAAAGCCCTTTTGAATAAGGCGATAGTAGAACTCAAAAGCCTAATTCAAAAGACTACCGATGACACCCTCCAACTTAAACTAGAGTCCCTTACTGCAATGAAAGAAAGCAACTACTCGTTATGGAAATTCACCAAAGCCTATGCCTCATGAACAAAAACCCTCAATAAAAGATAGTGACAAGTGGGCTAAAACAGGCCAAGAAAAGGCAGACATCTTTGCAAAACACTTGTCACAGGTCTTCAAACCAAATGATGAAACTGACGACAGGGATGTAGAAAGTCACGTTAATTCTATTTTAAAAGAAGACTTTCAACTTTGTCTCCCACCAAAACCAGTTACACCCCAAAAGGTCCAAAAGACCAGAAAGACCAAAGACCAGCACCAGGCTATGATTTGATCATGAAGGAAGTACTGAGAGAACTACCACGCAAAGGCATAATTATGCTAACAATTTTGTTAAACTCCATGCTAAGATTGCAGTATTTTCCTGACCAATGGAAGATCTCAGAAATTGTAATGATTCACAAACACGGGAAACCTGCCCAAGAAAAAACGTCATATAGACCAATAAGCCTTTTGCCGACAATGTCCAAAATATTTGAAAAAGTGCTGCTGCATTGGATGGCTCCAATACTTAAAGGGAGAAACGTACTACCTGACCATCAGTTTAGCTTCAGGAAACAACACGGAACAGTAGAACAAATACACCGGGTCTGTGAACACATAAGAAAAACACTGGAAAAAACACTGGAACAAAAGAAATATTGCCCCTCAGTGTTTCTGGACATCCAGCAGGCTTTTGACAAAGTGTGGCATAAGAGCCTCCTAAGCAAGATCAAACAAGGAGGGGTATCCATCGGCGTCGAGTCGACGTAGAAGTACCTAGGACTCGTCCTCGACAGCCGGTGGAACTTCGTCGTGGAGCACTTCCGACGTTTGGCCCCCAGGCTGGAACGGACCGGGGCTGCCTTCAGGCGGCTCCTGCCCAACCTTGGGGGGCCAAACGCCTCCTGCCGCAGGCTCTACGCGGGGGTCGTGCGGTCCATGGCCCTTTACGGGGCCCCAGTGGGCGCGTTCCTTGAAGCGGCGTGCCGCTCATTATCTGAACGCGCCCCAAAAAGTGGTGGCCGTAAGGATGGTCCGTGGGTACCGCACGATCTCCCGCGAGGCAGCGGGCCTGCTTGCCGGATTGCCGCCATGGGATCTGGAGGCGATAGTCCTCGCGCGCCTACACGAATGGCGCGCGGAGGTACTACGCCGGGGGGAAACTCCGCTGCCGCGGCAAATTGCCGCTCAGCGGACTGACCTCCGGCGCGATCTCATGGCGACATGGAGAGAGCGACTGTCGCAACCCCGTGCAGGGCACGCCACGATAGTGGCGGTAAGTCCCCTCTTTGAGTGGCTAGAGAGGCGCCACGGCGTCCTCACCTTCCGCCTGACGCAGGTCCTCACCGGACACGGATGTTTCGGGAGGTACCTGCACCGAATCGGGCGGGAGGAAACGCCCGGGTGTCTCCACTGCGAGGATCGACCGGAGGACACGGTGGAGCACACGGTGGAGGTCTGCCCTGCGTGGGCGGAGCACCGCTGTGTCCTCGTAGCGGCGATCGGCGGCGGCGACCTCTCGCGTCCGGCCCTAGTTCAATCCATGGTCCGGAGCGAGACGGAATGGGAAGCCGTCACCTCCTTCTGCGAAGCAGTCATGCTGGCGAAGGAGGTGGCGGAACGAGAGAGGGAGAGAGTCTCTCTTCCCGGCCGCCGCGGGAGACGCACCGGGCGTCGGGGGCCACGTGGTGGCTACCGGCCACCGTAGACGCGGGCCTGTGGACGGTTAGCTATGGGCTAGCTAGCCGTCCGTTCGTCTAGTGACGACAGGCCGTGTCGACGGCGCGTTCGTGTTCCACGCGCGCCTCAAAGAGATGTCAGCAGAAGAGAGGGGCCCGCAAGGGCCGAAGCCTGCCGGGGTTGCGGGACTGTTCGAAAGAGATACCGCGGCCCCGGAACATAAAGGGCGAGGAAGGAACATGGATGGGTTTTAGTCAGTAAAAGTCTGACACTCCCTCCCGCTCCGCCCAGAGTGGGAGAAGTCATTTGATGATTTCCCATCCTAAAAAAAAAAAAAAAAAAAGCAAGATCAAACAGCATCTGCCCCACCCGTTCTTTAGCATTCTGAACTCTTACCTCACAGATAGACTTTTCTACGTAAAAGAATCAGGTAATACCTCAGCCCTTCACAGAATTGAAGCTGGTGTGCCTCAGGGTTCTGTCCTGGGGCCAATTCTTTACATATTGTACACAGCTGACTTACCGACAGAACCTGGAGTTGTTATAGCAACATTCGCAGATGATACGGCAATATTGTCTAGCCACACAAACCCAGAAGTTGCATCATATCTTCTACAAAGTGGACTTAACAAAATACACACTTGGATGAAAAGGTGGAAACTAAAGGCCTGTGCTGCAAAGTCTGTCCAAGTTACCTACACACTCAGAAAGGAGGACTGCCCACCGGTCAAACTAGGAGATACCACCCTACCACACAGAAGTTGTGTAAAATACCTGGGAATTCATTTGGACCGTCGATTGACCTGGCAACAACATATCAGAGCCAAGAAAGACGAACTCACATATAGATTAAAAAATCTTCACTGGTTACTGGGCCATAACTCTAGAATATCACTAGATAACAAGCTCCTAATATACAAAGTAGTATAGCCCGTTTGGATGTATGGGATACAGCTCTGTGGAAGCGCAAGTAACTCCAGTATAGCCATCTTGCAGCATCAACAAAATAAAATACTACGCACAATAGCCAACGTCTCATGGTTTACTACAAACGCTGAAATTCACCAACAACTAGTCATTCCCACAGTCGCTGAAGAGATTCGGAGTGTAGCAGGGAAATATAAAGAACGACTAGCCATCCACCCAAAGAGCTAGCCCGTCAATTGACACAACGAGACTACGTGCTCCACTTGAAGCGCCACAATATCGTGGCACTAGAAGACGAGTTTACAGCCGTAACACCTGCGAGTAGATGGCATCACTGGAAGCCACACTCTACACTACAAGCAACACGGAACTCATCCGCTCATAGTCTGAGGACTGATTGCAGATAATAATTAGAAGAAAAAAAAAATATATGTTTGTAGTGACACTCACTCATAATCTTTAAATATCTCGCCGGTGCTCTTGCAGTAGAAGACCTCTTCGTCGTCCGCTAGGTCCTCCGCCGCTGTAGATCTCTGAAATGGTTGTCCTCTTAACAGAGGCATGTTTCGCGGGTCACTACGGTGGAAAAACGATTTTCAGTCCGAACTTATCACTTGTCGGTATTCAATATCACCTACATTATCAATTATCAGTGAATGTTTATTATGGAATTCCGAGCGAAAATGTAGCACGATTTCGGTTGACAAGCCTAAAAACGAAGCGCTGAGTTTGGTATTATATGTGTTTCCAAAACACACAGCATTGTTGAAGAAGCATTCAATAAATTAAGCCTAAGATTATGTAATTTCATACCTGAATCGTCCTCTTTATGTTACCTGTCTCTTTCACTCGCAGCAGAGCGCGACAGAACTCCCGAACTGGAGCGCAGCTGTCAATGTCAATTCATAGCGTTCATAAATTTTGCCGCGAAAACATGCAAAATTTTTTCATTGTGATTATTGCTTGAAAATTAAAGTATTTTAGTTTTAATTAGGTGATTGTGTGGATAATTAGTGAGTATGAGCACTCAAGATAAGGTCAATATTGTCGGTAAGGACAATTTTAGTGGTGAATGTGGTAGTTTGTTCGTTGTTGCTTCGGACGAAGAACAGATTTCTCGACTCCCACGCCACTCGGTATCTACCAGTGGAGCCTGCGCCCTGCAGCCCTCCTCATCTTTGGAAGATGAGGAGGGCTACGCCTCTCCTCCGCCGAATAAACGTCGTAAGTACAAACATAAATGTAATTCCGATCCGAGTCTAAATGGCCTTACAAACCAAGTATCTAAGTTATTTAACCGGTTATTTATCACAGTTACCTTTTACCATGAATCGTAATACGAGTCATACTGAGGATCTAGTCCTTCTTGGCCCCTGCAAGGGAACCAATCATTCATAATAAGTAGCTTGGATAAATTTACATTAGGTGAACTGAACACAGATTTTGATGAAAGCAAAGTTTTCCCTGACCAAAAAAGAAAGATTAGATAAACTAAATAAGCTACATTATTTTGATACTCAAGCATGGAAGGGTATGCATTACAAGTCTGTACCTACTGCAAACTTATGTCCGGCGACTCCAGGTCTTGTTTCATTATAAGTACTAAATGAGGAATTATGTCACCTTAACAAGACTAAATACAGATTATTTGGCTTCAGCAGAAACTGTGTTAGCTGGATTAACAAATACAGTTAGAACAACATAAATTGTTAAAACAGGGTTTGCAAGACTTGGTGAGTTAGACCGCTGGAAACCCAGATAATATAAACCTAAACTCTCTTTTTGAGAAGCTTACTGATATTTATTTATTGGGAGCTGGTTCCCCACTACTTAAATTTTCAGAGAAGATAATGCAAATTATTTGTTTCAATAAATAATTTGATAATTAAAGTAATTAAATACCCCAATTTAAAAACTACATTAAGAGGTATACCTCCTTGTTCTGAACATTTATTTAGCCAGGATGTTCTACAGCCTGTTATTAGATATTTGGGTGGTACCCAATTATGGCTAAATAAACCAGACTAAATAAAGGAAGGAAAATCAAACAGGACCTTTTCAAATACAAATGAAAGAAGAGTACCTATAGTTACTCACATAATAAAAATAGTAAATTTCATGACAAACAGTTGAAATCCGATAATATTCAAAATTGACCTTTCATAAAAATAATCTAGATCAGAGCACAAAACAAAAGTGACTGTAAACAGAGCTGTCAAAATTTTGGGGGGGGGCATGCTTGAAGAACCATGTCCAAGTGTGGGAAGAGCTTGGGGCAAACCAGTTCATTATAAATATACCTAGTTACCAGAGGCTGCCTGCCTTTCAAGTTAAAACCACCACTCAGATGACAACAATAATAAAGGATTTGATAGACAATGGAATTTTGGAGGTGCCCCCAGATTTGAATTTTGGTTTCTCTTCCAAAGTACCCGATGAGACGATTGGCGCAACTGTAGTGACTGCCTTACGTTCTTAGGGTTTTGGGTTTGAATCCCCGTAGGAGCAAATGTTTGTGTGATGAGCATGGACATTTGTTTCCAATTCATGGATGTTTATTTTTGTAATAAGTATGTATTTACAAACAAAAAGTAATACTAAACTAACTATTTAGTGTATCTGGTGTCCACGAAAAAAGCTTAGTTGCATAGTGTGGTGTCAAGCTATATTTTTATTTTATTTTTAATTCGAAGTGTTTCTTGTAAAGAAGCAAGCGGGGGCTGGTGCCCCATATTCGCCCTCAGGGGGCTCAACAGATATGTAGCAATTAAACATTTTCAGTTAGTGGCCCAGACAGACATTGCAGACTTCTGACAAGAGAACAATTGGATGGCAAGATAGACCTCCAACAAGCCTATTTTCATTTACCAATTTCAGAACCCCACCTCCGTTTCCTAAGGGTGTTTTACAACAACTAAGTGCTTCAACTAATAGTACTACATTTTCACCTGTCTTCTGCCCACCAAACTTTCTCCACTTTATCTAATTGAATTGCAGAAATATTACATGCTCGGGGCATAAGACTACTAGGGTGTAGAATGTAAAGTCTAGGTAGACTTTACATTCTAGTAAGCCAAGACCAAACCAGACTACAGAAAAAGGTCTCGGAGACCTAAAAGATTCTGGAGAGCCTAGGCTGGCATGTCAATTACGAAAAATCAGTACTAGCACCCTGTCAAGACCTGGATTATAGCAGGTACATTGTGGAACACCAAAAACAAGACCAAGGCCTTGCCACCTAAAAAGGTGGCAGTAATAAAATCATTTATGACAAAACAGATTGGTGAAGGGTCGTTGCACTCTTCGGGAGAGTCAATGCCTTCTAGGTCTACTAAATTTCGCAAATACAACAACACCGAGGGGTCGTTTACACAGTCGACAAATACAGAGGTTCCCTAGGGAGTTCAGTCGACTCCAAAGTTCACAAAGATGGACCTACCTCCTTGTGTGCAGCGAGATATAGGCTGGTGGCGGAACGCCATATATCACAGTTCAGTGGTCCTGCACAAGAAAGAAGTGACCCACTTTTTGACGACAGACACTGCGGACGTGAGATGGGGCGCTCATCTGAACGAGAGGTATCTGACAGGCAGGTGGATAGCACAACAAAGGCCATGGCATTGCAACATGAAGGAACTTTTCGCAGTGTATGGCGTCATAGATCGTTGCCAAAAGTCGCTGCGGATGCGCGCATATTAGCACAGTCCGACAACAGGACTCTTGTGGGGTGGGACTTGTTCTCTAGCCCTCTCTAGCCGCCTCAACGTCACGCTCTCGGCGGCGTACCTCCCGGGGAGGTACAACGGCATAGCCGACCGCCTGTCCAGGAATCTACCAGTGCCGGAATGGCACTTGTTGCCCCCGGCCTCGGAGGCCGTATTCAGAATGTGGGCCGTACCAGATGTCGACTTGTTTGCATCAGGACGCAGCGCCGTCGTAAGCTCGTACGTAACATGGGACTCCAGAGATGGGTCAGCCATTATTTGCGACGCCTTCAGTCGACAGTGGTACTTCCAATATGGGACTTATCCAATAACCCGTTGGACTTGATGACAGGCAGGAGCCCCCCATTAGGTACAGAAGTTGGAACTTCTTGCTTGGAAAATTGGGGTGGGCCAATCAGGTCGCTCACTGGACTCCTGAGAAAAGAGGTATCCTAAATAATAGTTGGAGAAACTCCACTATAGGTATCGACCTACAAAGCTCCAATCAGGCGTTGGGTTGCACGGGGTTTGCAGAACAACATTAACCCTAGTTGCCCACAGAGCTGATGAATGAGGTTGCTTGTTTTTGTCTAGGTTGTGTATTGTTGACAAACTTGCTTGGAGGACCATACTTCTGCATAAATCTGCTGTAGCCAGCACAGCAGAAGGCGTAGCAGTATCAAAGAAAGTCTTTGTACAGCAAATCTTAAAAGCTACAGCCTAGTTAAACCACCTGAAAGAATAACACCTATTTGGGATACTGAGTTACTTTTAAACTGGTTTAGGAATACTGGAGTATTCCTTTAGGAATGTTTGACATTTTACATATCTAGAAGAACTGCAATTATCTTATTACCAGCTTCGGGTCGAAGCATCCATGATTTGACACTTCTAAAATTGTCCAAAGACAACCTTATTGTGGATAATGAGAGCCACAAGGTAACATTGTGACCAAGATTTGGTTCCAAGACTGATAACGGTGACACTAGACAATCAGGTTAGATATTAAAACGAATCCTGATTAGAAAATGTGCTGCCCAGTCAGACATTTTGTAGAGTTGGTACAAATGTCAGGCATGCTGAAGTTGATAACTTGACAAGCCTATTTATATTAATCACGGGCAAGAACAGGCCAACCATTCGTACCATAAAAGCTAGTTGGACAAGAAATGTTAAACAAGCTGGAATAGATGCATCACTAGGTAGTGTAAAATCAGCAGTGGCCTCGAGAAGCTTCTCAGAAAACAGGCCTGTCAACGAGATTTTAGAGAGAGCTAATCGGAGAAGCTCTAACACTTTCAGGAAGTTCTACTGCCGTACAGTTAAAAAGAGTTTGAGCAGTGGGACTAACGATTATTTTATAAATAATTTTATAATTTCTTACAGCTAAACTATAAATATTTCTTGAATGAATAACTACCATACTGTATTGAAGTATATGGTACCTGACTTTGATCTCATAATTTGATTTATTGATCTCTTAATTTGAATAATAATGATAAATTTTATGTTGTGTTTAGATATCTCTTTGTGGTAGGACAGCCGCAACATTTTGATTAACAGTTTTGTTAATTTTAGTTTTTAAAGAAATGCAAAGTTGTTTCATTTAATTATTTTTTAAGTTGGATTAATACACTTCATGGATGTATAACAACGGATTATCGATTAATATAATTGGTTGAGATTTATTTAATTTCACATAGCGTTCATAGTACCTGCACATTACAGGTTCTTTCACCAGCAGATAACAAACAGGTCTTCAACAATGCTGTGTGTTTTGGAAACACATATAATAGAACTGTTTTGCATTAAAACAAAACAGTTATTATGTGTGTGGAAAAACACACAGCATTGCAGCAAGGTGCTTGCTGGTGGTTGATGGACTATGAATTGACATTGACAGCTGCGCTCCAGTTCGGGAGTTCTGTCGCGCTCTGCTGCGAGTGAAAGAGACAGGTAACATAAAGAGGACGATTCAGGTATGAAATTACATAATCTTAGGCTTAATTTATTGAATGCTTCTTCAACAATGCTGTGTGTTTTTCCACACACATAATAACTGTTTTGTTTTAATGCAAAACAGTTCTATTTTATTAAGATGCTCTATGTATGAGCATTACTGCACTATGCTGTGGTTCCGTTTGATGGTATTCAACTAGGTATTATTTCGTCACATACATGGTACTGGTATGTGACGGTATATGTGACAGTTTATGGTAATATACTGTCACATATTTCCTTGCTGAGGGAGCAGTTTTTGGAGCACAGATTATTATATATATTAGTAGCTAGCTAATTAGTATTTATTTTATTTAGTAGCTAGCTACTTTTTACGCCGCAAACAAAGACTATAAGCAGTGTTGCCAGATGGAATCTGAAGAAATCAGTAGAAAAGTTAAAGTTTTAGCAGTAGATCGGAGAAAAAATCAGTAGATTTAAAAAGTTATACCCGCATGAGATATTAATGGACTTATTATAAGTATAATAAGTCCATTAATATTATATATTCGTTGCGACACAAAAATAGATTAAACTTGCCCCCCTCCCGCCTTAAATCTCACTCATCCAGTCCATATTCTATGTCAATAAAAATATACAACAAGTTACCTGAAGACATAAGAAACCAAAATAAAACAAGTATATTTTTAAATAAATTAAAGAAATTCTTAATTAAAAAAAGCTATTATACAGTCAACGAATATTTAACAGATAAATTTAATAATCATTCATAATTATGAAAAACAGACATTTAATAAATAAAATAACCAAAATTAAATTAAACTAAGTATAAGACATTTACACAAAATACATTTCTATTAAATAACTATAATTTAACTAATAAAAATGAACAATTTTAAGCTAGTAAATTAATTAGCAATTTTAAACATAATTATATAAATAAGAAAATGATTCGGTAGACTATTATTATTATTGGAGGCTATTATGATTATTAGATAAATGATAAATGAATATTTAATACTATAAGTTATAAAGCGCTTTTCCTCTCTCTATTTATTTTACTATAATTACTATATATTACTATAATTTAATTTACCACCATTTATCACATTATGGTTAAAGCAATAAATGATTTTGATTTGATTTGATTTTATTATTTAATACATTAGAAAAAAAATATGTAAAAATATTTATCTACAAATAAAGTAAAATAAGCCATGGCAAGTAAGAATTTGCCATGGCTTATTTAATATTATTTTGGCCTGGATTCCTGGTCACGTGGGTATTATTGGGAATGAGTCTGCTGATTCGTGTGCCAAATATGCAGTCCAGTCTGGCTCGCTTGATCATTCTGAAATCTATTCCCATGACTTTTGTGCTACTCTGTCAGTGTCAACCACTATGTATAACTCGTGGACCCAAAGATGGAAAATTTCTAAAACCATAAAGGGAAAATTTTATGGTGATATTCAACCTGAGATTCCCCACAAACCTTGGTTTTTCAAGTATCAGTAGGCAAATAAATTGACCACTTCAACAATCTGTCGGACTTTCGAACTGGTGTACATCGAGATCCTGTACTTTAGAACTAAGATACGTCAACATTTCAAACTTCGACATTCAGTAGCGGAGTCGAATTAAGTTAATGAAAATTAATGTTGATAGACCATTGACATTTTTTTTCATCGCACAAATAACGTATACTTTCATACTCGTATTCAATAGAATCTACAAACTAGAGGTCCCAAATCAGGTACGGTATTCACAACGCTTCAATCCGATTTCGATTCGGGAAGTCTTAAATCTGTCTCGCTCGTTTTCGTGACGCCAAAAAAGGATAGACTTACGACTAGTCGAATCCAAAATTCATTCGAAGCATTTTGAATACAGGGCCAGGTCTCCGTGAGTTTTTTAAACATGCATCGTTAGAATGATTATTACTGAATAAATAAGTAAGTTATCTAAAATTTGCATTATTATTACCGAAGAAGAGAAAACAAAATATTTGTAACAAAAAAATGACATTTCAAGCAACGAACGAAATCCGCTAAATTATGAAGTTTACTCGTTGAAAATGTATACTTCGCAATTTCGTTATATGCCTCGTAAGTTACGTAACCATGTTGGGGTCGGCTTCCAGTCTAACCGGATGCAGCTGAATACCAGAGCTTTACATAGTGAGACTCCCTTTATGCTTATAACACCCAAGTAGGCTGCGTTTCAACCAAAGATGAGTGAGGATACGTTACGAGGTAGGGTTATGAATTAATAAATCAAAGTCATCCGCCTCATCGGGCATTTGCATTTACTTTTCCGTAAGTGCGGACGAAATAGTAGAAAACCGTTTCAACAGTATGGTATCACTGAAGTTAAATGCGTTCAGAAATCACAAAAGTGATTTTTGTCATCTGGACATCTGTGAAACTTATTATGAACGCGGCAATAACAAATGTCATAATAGCTGCCTTTATGTCATTGTCATGCTGATCCTGTACGGTTCATGTTATTTGTAAAAAATACTGTATTGTTTGTGGTAATATTACAGTAATAACGTGGAATTTATGTAACATGGTTTTCTATAAATCTGTCTAAGATGCCGAAAGAACAATATCGTGAGACTTATGTTGGAAGGAAAATGTAAGGTTATGTTTACAATTATAGAACTGTAAAAATCATTAATGTTGACTACAAAAATACGCCTTTCACTGAAATGGAAGTCTTTTAGAAACTATCCGCCCCTAAGACGACCCACTAACCAGTCTGACGTTAGTTTTATGTATTTGCCTGGATGTTAAATGTAATTTGGTCATGTTTTCAGATCGCATGTCACATTCAATGTGGACAGTGCTTCTGCCATACAGCAGGCAGCTCATATCCAAGTGATCACTAAGAACCTATACGCTCAAGATGGGCAGAGAGTCCCGGCGACGTATGGTGTACTGGACAGGAGAATGGTATGGGCTCTGACAAAAGAAATTTCAACACTTACGAGAGACACGACAAGGCGAATAAAATCACGATCGTAAAGGCACAGTCTACACCACCAGCAAGCCAGTGCCGCGAGCCGAGAGATGCATAGTTTCACCTCTTTTCATACTTTGGCTCACACTCGGAACTACTGAAAGAGCTGAAAAGAAGTATGGAAAGATCATTGAACATTGACTATATAAGCCACTAGCGGTCGTCGCGCGTTATCACTCGCATAGTTCCCATTGTCGTGGGAGTATGGAGATAAAATATAGCCTATGTTACTTGCTGATATTGTAGCTATCCATTGCTGAAAGAATTTTTCAAACTGGTCCAGTAGCTTTTAAGTTTATTCATTACATACAAATCTTTCCTCTTAAGTATAGAGTGAATATTCAACAAAATCCCAATGTTTTAAGTTTTCTAGGATTTTTATTAAAGCTTTATTTCAATCTCACAAACCATATAAATGATCTTTATTAAGCAAATAGGTTTTTACAAACACTTTTACACATACTTTTTAAAAGTAAATGGGTTGATTTTTCGAACTTGACGATTCTGAGAAACAGCTAAGACAAACTCAGAGGTCATAGTCTCTTTTAAAGTCCTGACATGTCGGTACCTACACTTGTATCAACATTTATAATATAAGTATAGATAATATGTATGTAACTTCTATGAACAGGGAACTAATCAGAAGGATGCCAACTGTGAAACCTGCGGGCTGGGCCTGGCAGAGTGCGTGGGTCACTTCGGGTACATAGAGCTGGCTCTGCCTGTCTTCCACGTTGGGTATTTCAGGTCCATCATCAGCATACTCCAGACTATTTGTAAGGTAAGGGACAATCATATTTAAAATTTCTTCCTGACTTAATTAGATGGTATGAACTTGTGATGAGGATAGAAATTACGAATGCAACTAAATTTATTTATTTATTATATACTTAATGTATGGAGCGGGAGAGGAAGACCAAGGAAGCAAAGGATGGATTGTATGAGGAATGACATGAAAAAAAAAGTATAGGTACACTTCTGTTAGCTCTTTGTGGAATGCAGGCGTAATATTATACATAATATTATAATAAATGTTTATTTTTCAGTTTGTTAGTACTAAGTACACTTTCTCATTTTACTGCTTGTATCCTAATTTATTTGGGGCTTGTCTTTGTGTTCTGTACTTATCTGTTACTTGTAATTTCATCAGTCACCTACTTTCTAGCCATATCAATCTTCCATAACCATATAACAGTCGGCCCTAGTACTCATCCAACACTACTTTCACAGGAATGTGCAAAAGTGATGTTAGCAGAACCTCTAAAAAGGTCCTTCAGAAGAAAATTTATGAATCCAGAACTCTCCTACCTACACAAGAAGAATCTACGCGCTATGGTTCATAAGAAAGCAAAGACTTGCACCAAATGTCCTTACTGTGAAGCCTTGAATGGCATGGTGAAGAAGAGTCCTGCTGGCATACTGAAGATTGTACATGATAAGTACCGTGCGAAGAAACCTACGGATCCTATTGTGAAAAGGGTGCTGCGAGATTTTCATGAGGCGAAGGAATCTAATAAGGAGCTGGCGACTATCATCAACAGTGGGCTTGTTATTGAGATGAGTCCTTTAGAGGTATGTTGAGAAAAAAATGCTTTTTTTCTACTTAGGATGCCCTGTTTGAAATATTCCATGAATGTGAGAGCAATCAAAAACTTTTCTTGACAATTTTTCTTGACTTAAACAACCCAGCAGTAGGTGTTGACTATTTTTCCACTACTACATATGGATAAATATTTGAGTAATTAACACTACTTCTCTTGGAATGAATCTATGAAGCAGACAAGCAACTACAAATGGAATGATTTTTCATACATTCATTCAAAGAATATGGTAGCACTTAATCCAACAGTAACTATACAGGCTAAAATTAATAGAGCTAAAATGTTACTGCCCTTTCTAACCTCTCTAATTACCAATACCCAGGTTTTGAACCTGTTCCGTCGCATCCCAGACGAGGATATCCCACTGCTGGGCATGAACGCCAAGCTGACGCGCCCGGAGCACCTAATCCTGACCCGTCTGCCCGTGCCGCCGCTGTGTATCCGACCTAGCGTTGTCTCCGAGATCAAGGCGGGCACGTAAGTCTTTTGTCATCGGACCTTGCAATCAATATAAGTCATTGTTTTCATTTTTAGTTTACAGAAAAGTAATAAAATGAATGCCCCCCAATTTTTCAAATTAGTTTTGGTTGTATTCGAAATCATTATCATCAACACTTAATCGATAGACGTCCACTGCAAAGCAAAGGCGTCCTCCAAGCAAAGTGACAACAGCCAGTCCTGTCTCACAACCAGTGGATTCTTGCAACCAACACCTGGTCCATTGGTTCATTGTCCTCTGGATTGTCATCTGGTGATGACTTATTATTTTGATATGAAATATTATGTTAACCATCATATGATATGTGGTTTAGAAATTGCTCAAATAATGAGAATACTTAATCTAAAACTTTAGCCTACTAACAAACAGGTGGCCAACTCAGTGCAGTAACAAAGTGAAACAAATGTTCTAGAACCTTCGCAACCGCCCACTTTGATTCTAGAACGTTCTCATCACTTCACAACTCACAGGGCGACTCGCTAGGCTCCAGGCACTATACAAGCCACCTGTCAGTGCATTCGTAGGCTTAAAATTTAAATGAGAAATAGAAAATCAGAAATCCACTATGAAGGAGTTGGGGTGAAATAATTTAGTTGGGGTTAATCCATAATCGTCACATCTCATTTATGGTTTCCTTATTTTGTAGAAACGAGGATGACCTAACAATGAAGCAGTCGGAGATTCTTCTAATAAACGACGTGATAGCGCGTCACATAGCCAGCGGAGGCAAGAGCGAGCTGGTGCAAGAAGACTGGGACTACCTGCAGCTCCATGCCGCGTTGTACATCAACAGCGAGATGTCCGGCATACCATTGTCCATGCAGGTACATATCGTATAATATACAGGCTTTGGGCTTATTTGTGCATTTGAAAGTGACTCTACGGAAGCCTTTGACTGCATTGACTAAAGCGTACTTATTGGACAATTGGCGCGATACTCAATAAATGGCAGTGGCAGTAAACGAGTTCTAGATTTTTCATATCATATTTAGTAACCGGCAAAAAGATAAATGCAGCTCGAGGGGTATAATAGTGAGTCATGGAGTGCCTCAAGGGAATATATTAGGTCCGTTACAATTTTAAAACTACACCTACATATTGAATTCTACAAAGATTTTGTATGTATTATGTATATTATATTGTATGTATTAGTTTAGTGTATAAAATAAATTAGTTTAAGTTTCTAACTGTATTGTTTGTGCACATAGGTTTGTCCTCTCCTACAAATCTCGCAACTCAAGTATGGTTTGCTGTAAGAAAACCCAATTCTGGGTTAAGCTCGCCGTTGCACATAAGCTATATATTTTAATTTTGTGTATATTTTTGTTTGTTAATTTTTGTGTGTGCAATAAAGAATAAGAAGAAGATTTTTAATTGATTAAAAAAAACTTAACAAATACCAGGTTATCTTATAACTCTTTTATTTCCATGGTTGCAGCCGAAGAAACCGGGCCGCGGTCTGGTACAGCGGCTGAAAGGTAAGCAGGGGCGCTTCCGCGGCAACCTGTCGGGGAAGCGAGTGGACTTCTCCAGCAGAACCGTCATCTCACCAGATCCCAACCTGCAGATCCAGGAGGTAAGAGCATATGGTTTGGAGTCTCTTATCATGTTGTTGGTTCTAGGTTATGCAGCTTTAAAAAAATATGATGTACTTATATTTCGGCTTGTGACGTCACTTTTCGTTAAAAAATTTACCGAAGTATGACGTCACAGGAGTTTTCGACGCAATGTATGTACGTGTCTTCAATTTTTGTTTACGTGAAAAAATATGTGTCTAATAGTTTTTGGCGGAGTGATTAGATTTTTTTTTGTCGACTGCCCTATTTGTTTGTTCTCTGTTTATGTGGATAAGTCAATTACACAAATGTGTTGGGTTCGAAATCTTGATGATGATAAAACTCCTTTTCACCCAGGTGGGAGTACCAGTCCACGTGGCCAAGATCCTGACGTACCCGGAGCGCGTGTTCCCGGCCAACCTGCAGTGGCTGCGCCAGCTGGTGTGCAACGGACCCGACCTGCACCCCGGCGCCAACTACGTGCAGCAGCGCGGCTTCAAGCACAAGAAGTATCTCAAGTACGGGAACAGGGAGAAAATCGCGCAGGAACTTAAGGTAACTTGTCATAGCCTTTTCACTAGTTTTGTTGGGGTCGTCTTCTAGTCTAACCGGATGCAGCTGTATACCATTATTGTACATGGAGCGACTGCCTATCTGACCTCCACAACCTAGTAGGTAACACGATGCCCTTTGATAAGCATTTTTGTCGGACTTGGGTTTCTGTAATTTGTAACGACTGCCAAAGTTCTTCAAATGAATATAATGAAGCATTTATTGGCGCTAAAACATGACGCAAAACATAAGGAGCCAAAAATCGACTTGGGGACGACAGTAAACGACACATCCACGCAAAACAGCTATTGCTCAGCATAAGGTCCGGGCACCACCAAAGTGGAGAGGAGAGAAGATGCTTAGGAGCTAGGATGTATCTATCGAAGCTGTGTGGAGCCGTGTGTACTTGCTAGACCGTAGCAGAGATGTGTGTACAGACTACTCATGCCCAGTTTTCAAACTGCACTTGCACAAGTTGACGTTGATACGTGTTGTCCACAGTGCGGCGACATAGTGGAGCGTCACCTGGTGGACGGCGACGTGGTGCTGTTCAACCGGCAGCCCTCGCTGCACAAGCTGTCCATCATGTGTCACCGCGCCAAGGTGCAGCCGCAGAGAACCTTCAGGTAACCTACTGTCTATAGTACGCCACAGACTACTGGATTGTCGCTTCCTCTTCCTGTAATCCATCCAAAGGTTGTCTTGAAAAGATCGCTTTTTGTGTGTGTGGGTGTGAGAGTGGGTGTCGGTGTGGGTGTGGGTCTTGTTGTAGTTGTGGGTGTTGTTGTAGTTGTGGGGTGGGTGTGGGTGCAGTTGCTGGTGCGGGTGTGTGTGTGTGTGTCTATGATAAATTTCAAATACAAGATGGCCGCCACCACAAAATGGCAATTAACATTTTTTTTCACAACTCTCATTATGGGTATCAAATTTTGAGGAGGCAAGTTGTTTTTAATTCCATTCAATTCTGAAATGTGATTCTTTAATTAATGTTGATTGTGCAGGTTCAACGAGTGCGTGTGCACTCCGTACAACGCAGACTTCGACGGCGACGAGATGAACATGCACCTGCCGCAGACCGAGGAGGCGCGTGCCGAGGCGCTCATACTCATGGGGGTGAGGGACACATGACTTTTATACTAATACTTGCACTGGATCTTGGCTCGACGCCTCCTATGGGGTCTAAAACTATGCTATCTTTCATGCTGGAACCAACCATACACATTAACAGAATTTCATTGAAATCGGTTGGGTGGAAAGGAGATTATCGTGTGTGATTTATTAAAAATGTCGGATATACAGCCTCTTAAAGTTATTGTAATTTTGATAGCATCAAAGAACAACCTTATTGTTACCATGTTAAAAATCACTCTGATATTTACACTGTTGCAAATTTTAAGGTAAAATAAATGTAAAAGGGCTGCGCAGCGTATCTAAGCTACCCGTCAAGACTACCCGTTGACTGTATGCACAAGTGTGTTCGTATCTAAGCGTAGACTACCCGTCGACTGTATGCACAAGTGTGTTCGTATCTAAGCGGAGACTGCCCGTCGACTGTATGCACAAGTGTGTTCGTATCTAAGCGGGGACTACCCGTCGACTGTATGCACAAGTGTGTTCGTATGTAAGCGGAGACTACCCGTCGACTGTATGCACAAGTGTGTTCGTATGTAAGCGGAGACTACCCGTCGACTGTATGCACAAGTGTGTTCGTATGTAAGCGGAGACTACCCGTCGACTGTATGCACAAGTGTGTTCGTATCTAAGCGGAGACTACCCGTCGACTGTATGCACAAGTGTGTTCGTATGTAAGCGGAGACTACCCGTCGACTGTATGCACAAGTGTGTTCGTATCTAAGCGGAGACTGCCCGTCGACTGTATGCACAAGTGTGTTCGTATCTAAGCGGAGACTACCCGTCGACTGTATGCACAAGTGTGTTCGTATGTAAGCGGAGACTACCCGTCGACTGTATGCACAAGTGTGTTCGTATCTAAGCGGAGACTACCCGTCGACTGTATGCACAAGTATGTTCGTATCTAAGCGGAGACTACCCGTCGACTGTATGCACAAGTGTGTTCGTATGTAAGCGGAGACTACCCGTCGATTGTATGCACAAGTGTGTTCGTATCTAAGCGGAGACTACCCGTCGACTGTATGCACAAGTGTGTTCGTATCTAAGCGGAGACTACCCGACGACACGTAAGATAATACGTACGTAATATATTATCTGTACGTAGGTATGTAAGCGGAGACTACCCGTCGACTGTATGCACAAGTGTGTTCGTATCTAAGCGGAGACTACCCGACGACTGTATGCACAAGTTTGTTCGTATCTAAGCGGAGACTACCCGTCGACTGTACGCACAAGTGTGTTCGTATCTAAGCGGAGACTTCCCGTCGACTGTATGCACAAGTTTGTTTGTATCTAAGCGGAGACTACCCGTCGACTGTACGCACAAGTGTGTTCGTATCTAAGCGGAGACTACCCGTCGACTGTAGGCACAAGTGTGTTCGTATCTAAGCGGAGACTGCCCGTCGACTGTATGCACAAGTGTGTTCGTATCTAAGCGGAGACTACCCGACGACTGTATGCACAAGTTTGTTCGTATCTAAGCGGAGACTACCCGTCGACTGTACGCACAAGTGTGTTCGTATCTAAGCGGAGACTACCCGTCGACTGTATGCACAAGTTTGTTCGTATCTAAGCGGAGACTACCCGTCGACTGTACGCACAAGTGTGTTCGTATCTAAGCGGAGACTACCCGTCGACTGTAGGCACAAGTGTGTTCGTATCTAAGCGGAGACTGCCCGTCGACTGTATGCACAAGTGTGTTCGTATCTAAGCGGAGACTACCCGTCGACTGTATGCACAAGTTTGTTCGTATCTAAGCGGAGACTACCCGTCGACTGTACGCACAAGTGTGTTCGTATCTAAGAAGAGACTGCCCGTCGACTGTATGCACAAGTGTGTTCGTATCTAAGCGGAGACTACCCGTCGACTGTATGCACAAGTGTGTTCGTATCTAAGCGGAGACTACCCGACGACTGTATGCACAAGTTTGTTCGTATCTAAGCGGAGACTACCCGTCGACTGTACGCACAAGTGTGTTCGTATCTAAGCGGAGACTACCCGTCGACTGTATGCACAAGTTTGTTCGTATCTAAGCGGAGACTACCCGTCGACTGTACGCACAAGTGTGTTCGTATCTAAGCGGAGACTACCCGTCGACTGTAGGCACAAGTGTGTTCGTATCTAAGCGGAGACTGCCCGTCGACTGTATGCACAAGTGTGTTCGTATCTAAGCGGAGACTACCCGTCGACTGTATGCACAAGTGTGTTCGTATCTAAGCGGAGACTACCCGTCGACTGTATGCACAAGTGTGTTCGTATCTAAGCGGAGACTACCCGACGACTGTATGCACAAGTATGTTCGTATCTAAGCGGAGACTACCCGTCGACTGTATGCACAAGTGTCTTCGTATGTAAGCGGAGACTACCCGTCGACTTTATGCACAAGTGTGTTCGTATCTAAGCGGAGACTACCCGTCGACTGTATGCACAAGTGTGTTCGTATCTAAGCGGAGACTACCCGTCGACTGTATGCACAAGTGTGTTCGTATGTAAGCGGAGACTACCCGTCGACTGTATGCACAAGTGTGTTCGTATCTAAGCGGAGACTACCCGTCGACTGTATGCACAAGTTTGTTCGTATCTAAGCGGAGACTACCCGTCGACTGTACGCACAAGTGTGTTCGTATCTAAGCGGAGACTACCCGTCGACTGTATGCACAAGTGTGTTCGTATCTAAGCGGAGACTACCCGTCGACTGTATGCACAAGTGTGTTCGTATGTAAGCGGAGACTACCCGTCGACTGTATGCACAAGTGTGTTCGTATGTAAGCGGAGACTACCCGTCGACTGTATGCACAAGTGTGTTCGTATGTAAGCGGAGACTACCCGTCGACTGTATGCACAAGTGTGTTCGTATCTCCGTTGGGATGGTCGGTCACACACAATGACCCAACTAGGCTTCCATTTTGCGTCTGCAACTGAACGGCTGTTTAAACCAATTAAAACCAATGCCGTTGCATAGTTGAAGATCATGAGCTTTGATCCACAATTTGGTAAATCTCTAATAAAAAACCTCGCTTTTCTCTTCCAGAACAAATCTAACCTAGTAACTCCCCGCAACGGCGAGCTGCTGATCGCGGCGACGCAGGACTTCATCACGGGCGGCTACCTGCTCACACAGCGCGATACGTTCCTGACGCGCGACCAGGCGCAGCAGCTGGCCACCTGTCTGCTGGCCGGACCTGACTCCAACATGAGGATCGACATGCCCACGCCGGCTATACTCAAGCCCAGGATGCTGTGGACTGGGAAGCAGATCTTTAGGTGATGTTGATTCTACTTATACTTCTATAAGATCAACCTTTGGCCCAATGCTTAGTGTAGGTCTCTTCCGAATCTCTCCATTTTTGGCGGTTTTGTGTTAAGGCTATCCTGTTTCTTCCGGCAACTTTATTGATGTCGTCTGTCCACCTAGTCGGTTGTCTTAAAATCAGTCTAGTTTAAGTTTATTTCACTCTAGCGATTCGCTAGCTTGCGCTCGAGTATAAGGTGTATTGTCGCTGTCCCCACCACCTGTGGCCCCACTGGTGGGGGCAACAGACTTATGATTAAAATAATTGATTAAAATTCCCGTTAGCCCCGCTTCGTTCCCACTGGTTAGGCCAGCTGCCCCCTTAGTGTGACTACCGGAGAAACGAGAGAGACTCGACAAATCTTTTGTTCATCTGTCATTGAATCGACAAAATGACAGATGAACAAAATATTTGTCGACTCTCTGTCGTGTCTACATGGGCAGGTATTGATTAAAATTATTAAAAACTGTCCCGTTAGCCCAACACTTCATCCCCACTGGCGAGGCCAGCGGGAATTGTTCCCGTTATCCCCACCGTATTCTTGAGGAATATAATATTTCTCAAAAACATTGTATGGAATCGAGTAGTGTTAGTACAGTTGTGCTAGTTATGGGTCTCAGGAACAGTATTAGGCGCGCATGAATTCATGATTATATTTATTATTACTAGAAGTATGGTCTTCTCTGGTCTCTCTACCCAGAATAACTAAAATAATGACAAAATATCGATATTTCTGATTGCTTTCAAAGTTAGATGCCAATTTAATCATAAACCTTCACGAAATAATTTTATATTTAAGATGGTAAACAACCGACTGTCATCATTATTCAAATGATTTGAAAAAAGTAACTATGGAGTTTCTTGTCGGTTCTTCTCCATGGAATCGACCAACGCGAACCGTGCACCTTTTTCGACGTTTTATAAGTGCCCATCTATTTTCATCAATTTTTCATCCGAACCGTGCACCTTTTTCGACGTTTTATAGTGCCCATCTATTTTCATCAATTTTTCATCTATTATTATTATTTCAATCGACCAACACGAACCGTGCACCTTTTTCGACGTTTTATAAGTGTCCATCTATTTTCATCAATTTTTCATTTTTTATATATATATATATATTTTTCTATTTTGATTTTGATTCTTGTATGAATCTTTTCTTATATCTCTTTCTCGATTATCTAGCTATGTTGAAGTGTCATAAAACGATGCTAGTTTTAACAATAAGTTATTTTATTGCAGTTTGATAATGAAACCCAACAAGAAGTGCGAAGTCAAAGCTAACTTGGAGGTGAAAGGGAAGAACTACACTGGCAACCAGGACATGTGTGTGCAGGACTCATGTAAGATTACCTTCGCTATCTTATGCATCTGATCCAGCATGGCCATTGCTGACCGGGCAGCAGGCCGAGGCTGCCTGCGGTCTAGTGGGGGTTTGGGGTTAGACGACAACCTCCTAGGTTAACCTGCTAGGTGCTATTTCTGAAAAACAGCTTTTCACGCTCGATGTCTGAAGGTTATATCAAGTTTTAGTACAGCAAATTAGTGTGTAACTGCCCTGTTGGTTTCAAGCATCAATGATCGCAAAAGCTAGTTATACTGCTTAGCATAAGTTACTGGGTGCGATTACTAGTTTGGGAAATGTTATTGGGTTTTCAGAAATTTCTCAATAGCCGCTGCCAAGTCTGGACTATTATCCTTCTGCCTAACACTTGAATGACTGTCACGCTGACGGTAGACGGTCGTGATGTTATGGTGACGTATATGTTCTAGGGGTAATAATAAGAAACTCGGAGCTGCTCTGCGGGTCTATGGACAAGAGTACCCTGGGCTCCGGTACCAAGAGCAGCATCTTCTACATCCTGCTGCGGGACTGGGGCGAGGAGTATGCAGTCAGGGGCATGTGGAGGTAAGCAGAAGTAGATCTATTGATTTTTGAAGTTGTTCTGGCAAAGTAAAGGTTTTGATATGAATTGAAACCCGAATATGAGTACTCAATTTTGCATTTAAAACTTAATAACAACTGCGATAAGGTTTGAAATACAAAGAATAGGTCAAGTTCACGCTAGAACCTTGGATTTAAATTAGATATTATAATAAAACATATCGAGCCTGTAAACATTTTGTGTTTGCTTTAAAATTACTGCCACGAAATAAAGGCGTTGTTTATGTCAGTAGTACTATGAACATCGAATCAAATTACAGTTTTTTTAAAACGAAAAAAGAGCTTTGAAGTTATGCAGCTATCATTCAAAATTCCATATTGAGGTCTTGTCGTTTAAGTCGTTATTTCTAAACGCCGTTCTATTCGATTGTGTCCAGGTTGGCGCGCATGGCTTCCTATTATATGATGAACCGCGGCTTCAGTTTCGGCATCATCGACGTGACACCCGGCAAGAAGCTCATCGAAGCCAAAAATAAACTGCTTGAGTCAGGGTGAGTTTAATGTAGCATTATCTACGCGTTTTTGGCGTGGAATTTGGACACCAGCCCTATATACAATACAATGTACGACATTTGTAGCTCTTGGCTAAATAATAACAGCCGCTCGGGTCGATGTTCATGTCAAGCCGCTGTTGCTTAGGTTGGTCCGTGCGTGGCGAGCTCAGCAGCATCAGGTCCACATACCGAGTTTCCTCCGTGCCTCGAAAAGCGCGTTAAGCAGTTGGTCCCAGCAGTCATTTGTAGATCTTTGACAGTCGTTACAGGCAGTCAGTGGCCCAAAACACTGGCAACCAGTCTACCCAGTCCTACTTGGGTTGTGAAGGTCAGACTGACAGTCGCTCCATGTAAAATAACAATTAAAGAAGGTAAAAACAGGAAATTCAGGACTCGCACAAAAACTCTATGAGACCAAAGAGGCTCCTCATTCATCTTTGGACCTCATTTGCAGCACCCAAAAACAAAAGTAACATTTTCTAATTATCTCGGCTGGCATGCTGTATTGAAATGTTATCTAATCTTTACACTACTGCCCACCTCGTCACGGCGCAGGTACTCCAAGTGCGACGGCTACATCCTGGAGATGGAGAAGGGTACGCTGCAGTGCCAGCCCGGCTGCACCATGGAGGAGTCGCTGGAGGCTGTCATGTTGAGCGAGCTCAGCAGCATCAGGTATTTACTATTTAATAGCTTCTGCCAGCAGGTTCGCCCGAGTGAAGTTTGATAATTGACCCATTAGATCTTACTACCGGGATAAAAAGTATCATTTGTTTTATTCCTGGTTATAAACTAAGTTCCAAGACTTTTTCGAACCTTCTTCACAGTCCCATAGTAAACATCATCCTTCGAGAAGGTTCTGGAACTTACTCGAGTGTTCTAGACAGTTCCATATAGTATTAAATCATCAGTTCCATATAGTATCATTGTCCGTCGAGAAAGTTCCACAACTTTCTCGAATCTTTTAGACATTTCTATAGTAGAACATTCTAGACTCGAATCGTCTAAATGTAAAGAGTTCCATAGTAGAACATTCGAGACTTGCTCGTAGTCTACAATGTTTTCGTGCGACGTAACAATACTTTGGTTCACACCGCGAGCTATCGAAGGACCTGGGGCCCAATTCTGCTATTTTTATAAATTCGTCACTCCAACACGATTCCATTCCCATCCCATTGTCATTTTGCTAAAGTTCGTAATCTGCTAAATTCACAATGGTCGATCAATGGTCTCGTAATAAAATTGTGTTTTAATGACATTGTCGTATTGCCATTATTATAAAACCCTTACTACAAATGGTTTTCGAAATCCGCTACTAAATGCGAACATTTATTCATGCCAGATTTAATTTATAATAGATTTTATTAATGTATGAGATTACCATTCTATGACATTTCTTTCAATGGACTGTCAGTGGTTGACCATTGAAAAGTCATAATGACGCCATTATATTAGTAGATTACCAAACTTGTCAAAACTTGACAGATCTTGATCATTATGAAATCAATGATCGACTATTCTGACACTATTGTAATAGCAGAATTGAGGCCCTGAACGAAGTATGAAAAGGGCCTCGTCCGCCTCGCGGGCTAGTTGCCAGTGTGGCGTGCGCTTTAGCCCAAGTTACCAGTTTGTTTGTATTTCAGAGAGTTGGCCGCTAAAGCTTGCTTCCGGGAGCTGCACCCGACGAACGCACCACTTATAATGGCGCAGAGCGGCTCCAAAGGTTTGTCATTTGAATTATAACTTAAGCTGCTCTCATAAAAAAAAACTAGCTGTTCTCTACGACCGAGTTTAAATGAACAGAATTGGACGGCGTTATGACACAACGAACCATGCGACAACTTAGATGGAGTTTGATTTGAAGTCGCAAAATTTTAAAGCTTATTTTCAGAAACATGTGACTTGATTCGTGTTTCTTAACGCCGTCAAATTAACTTTTGATAGGGTTACTCGCTGTAAGGTTGGCATAGTGAATCAGTAGACTAGTGGAATTTAATCGGTCGCCCTAATCGGCGAGGCAAATGTAATAAATACGCTCGTTTCGCCTTTGAACGATCATGTCGAGCTAGGCTAACTACAAAATACATAAACTACTGTATTCATGGTTTTCGACAATGAGGTTTTCTCTTGGGCAGCTTTCCCAAAAAATCGATCGATGGCACTGTAGATGACCAGTGTAAAAAGATTTGCTTGGCTGTATGGAGCTGGCGATGACTTTCATTACCTTTCAAAAGTGTTCCTTCCTAGTTTGTATGCGTCTTTCTTCGTTAGATTTGCGTTTTTGTTGTTTTCATTTTGGCTATAATTTCTATAAAATACGACCTGGCACCGACTATTTAGACACTGATATCTGCTGCTCGTAAAAACTTAATTTGTTTACGACCGGACATCGATAGCAATTTTTTTTACACTAAGTCATGTACAGCCAGTACAGCGCCATCTTTCGCTTTATTGTGGAAACGGGCTTAGAAAAATCCTAAACCATTGATTGGCGGGGCTAGGTGCGATCGTGTCGTTTTGAAGAAACGTTTAAGCATTGTGCAAGTATAATCGACGCGCATTGTTTGTGAAAAAGCAGCTGATAATGATCTCATCGGTGTAGTCTGTTTTAATTTAGTGTTAGATCTCCGTAAAGCTTCTGCTCCCCCTCAGGTTCGAACATCAACATATCTCAGATGATCGCGTGTGTGGGGCAGCAGGCACTGAACGGTAAGCGCGTGCCCAACGGCTTCGAGGATCGCTCGCTGCCGCACTTCGAGAGGCACTGTGAGTTACACAACCACTTTTTGGTTTACTGACGAAAATTCACGAACATAGATGTATCTTGTTGCACGAAAAAAAGAAAAAAAATATTTATACAAATAAATTGAATAGAATAAACTATGTTTGTATGTAGACGACAAAAAAAAGTGATTTGTCCGTCAGTTAGATTATCAAATATCAAATATTTGACTCATATTTTTCTTTTGTTACATAAACCAAAATTGACGAAGATAGGACGCTTTTAAAATTCTCAATACGTCACGCCTTGGTATATGTTGCTCCCAAGTTTTAATGCGTTTTATCTTTGTCAATGTTCAATGATTTACAAAAACAAAAAATACGTGTCCATTATTTTTCAATACTCTAACTGACGGACTAAATAGATTTGCATTTTTTATACTGTCGTCATGCAGTTTGAAGTGTCAGTGTGATATTTCAAAATAACAGCTTTTCACTGAATCTATATCAAAGACACAGGACCGTGGAGATTGGCACAGGAAAAGAGAGGCCGATACCCAGCAGTGGGTGAGTTCCGGCTGTGGATCATGATGATATCAAAGTATTTAGGGTACTTATAATGTCTATCTGTCTGTCTGTTCCGGCTAATCTCCGGGACGCCTGGACTGATTTTGACGGGACTTTTACCGGCAGACAACTGATGTCATAAGGAGACTTACGGCCGAATACTGAAACATCACTCAAAATTTAAGAAGCACTTATCTTCACAGACACTCAAAAATTACGTTTGGCCATATAAAATTTAAAGTTTAGGTGCTAACTAAGCAGCCGTTTTTTTGAGTGACGTTTCAGTATTCGAGAGTTTTTATTCTGCCGCAAAGATTAAAGCAAATCCAGGATATTAAGTTTAAGATTCAAGTGCGGTCCGTTACTGAAGCAGCTGTATTACTTCCTAGCCAAGATCCCAGCCGCGCGAGGGTTCGTGGAGAACAGTTTCTACTCGGGTCTGACCCCCACGGAGTTCTTCTTCCACACCATGGGTGGGCGAGAGGGCCTGGTGGACACCGCCGTCAAGACTGCGGAGACAGGGTACCTGCAGAGGAGGCTGGTCAAGGTCAGTTCTAGTTAATACTCCACTTTATACAATTGAAAAGCATATCAGGGTAGTAAAGGTTCCGGTTCACATGGAGCACTTTACCCGCGACTTTCGCAAAAATTGTGATGACTCGGATATTTCTTAGGATATAAATACAATTTATAGCCAATAATATTTCCTGATAATTTAGTTTTCTATTGGTGAAAAACTGTAGTAGTTTCGGAGCTTATTCGGCACAAACAAACAAAATATTCGTCATTATAATATTATAGATCACTTTTGGACCAAGATCCCGTCCTTTTATAAATGCTTAAACTTTTTCTGAAGAAGTATTGGCAGATATCTGGTAAAAAAGGCATGCTAAATAGCTGCTAAGTTACGTTTTATCGTCATGATGATTACATATACGACATTAGTTTAAAATTTCTCCAAACATTAAAAGTTTTAAGTCTGTCAGATAGATTTCCAAAAACGAATGGACACGTATTTTTTTTTCACGTAAATAAGAAACAAAGACGTTACAGTGCGTCAAAAACTCGTGTCACGTCACAGTTTAGTACACTTTTTACCGGAAAGTGACGTCACACGGTCACAAGCCCCCACTCATATATTTTGAGACGTTTATCTTCGTAATTTTTTTATTGATTTGATAAAACAAAAATACGTATTCAATATTTTCAACCGACTTCTAAAAAAGGAGGAGGTTCTCAATTCGGATGTTTCTATTTTTTTTTTTTTTTTTTTTTTATGTTTGTTCGCGCATAACTTCGTCGCTTGCCAACCGATTAGAAAAAATCTTTTTTTGTTGGAAAGGGTATACTTTCCAAATGGTCCCATAGCCACCAAGTCGGGATCTGATGATGGAATCTTGGCGAAATCGAGGGAACTCTTCAAATTTTATAGGATAACGTACAGCGATTTTGGTATTTTCTGCAACAAATGAAGCATTTGCGTTCGATAAGAACCATTCTACCATCAGATCGGATGATGTCAAAATCAAAATCAAAATCAAAATCAATGCATTTATTTCAAGTAGGCCAGTTACAGGCGCTTTTGAATTGTCGAAACAAAAATGAACATTTAATGTAGCTACAGTCCCAGTCACAAGACATAAAAACTGTGAAAGTACTGTAGTTGCCCATTCCCTAGCGTAGATCTCTATGGAGAAGAACGGGCAAGAAACTCCATGGACACTCTTTTAAATCAAAATATTGTTACAAAATCTTGGTTACATCATTCATGTTGAGATGGTATATTATGTGAGAACAATGTAGCAAGATGTGCACGTTAAAAGTGTCCATAGCAAAACCAAAACAAAATATAACTCAAAAACAAAATAATTAATTCAAATAAACCATGGCGACTAAGAGATGACCAGTCACAACTGACAGCGCCCATTCACGCACATGACGCATGGATCAGCACCATTCAGCTCAACCATTTTGAAGGGAACTAAATGGTCCGACACACGCGCCACCATCAGCGAGACATTTGAGTGAGCATGACATACTCTCAACCTCCAGGGCACATTCAAGTCAAGAACTGCCGTAGGTTTCCAGTGAATGATAGCTTACTAGCACATAGTACTCACACAATATGGGCTATGCGATTATATAATACTAACATTGAATCTATACAATGCAAAGATAGTTAAGTACAATCTTCAGCAGCTCCAACTATACCATTTAATGCTATCAATTTTTGCGCCCCTGTCCATGTGGAGCAGGACCAGCATTAAGCCAAGCATTTTTATCAGCGATATAATCGCTCAACTTGTAATATGCTT
The DNA here is from genome assembly GCA_950022955.1 of Xestia ashworthii. Classification (NCBI taxonomy): domain Eukaryota; kingdom Metazoa; phylum Arthropoda; class Insecta; order Lepidoptera; family Noctuidae; genus Xestia; species Xestia ashworthii. The sequence goes on along the minus strand of OX465566.1, from coordinate 1,524,488 downwards.
GTTTACATAGTGTGCGTTTAATGCATGTTTTAAATTTCGTCTCATTCAGTTCAAGAATACTTTGTGGAATTTTATTATAGCATCTCAAACAGTACCCCATGAAAGATGAGTCTACTTTAGCGAGTCTAAAGCCTGGCTGAACTAATTGGTCCCTATTTCTAGTACTGTAATTATGTCTGTCACCTCTTTTACCAAAAAGATGCAAATTTTTTCTAACGTACATTATGTTTTCGTAAATGTATTGACAATGTACCGTCATAATGCCAATATCCTTAAACAGTTCCCTTAGAGAATCGCGCCTACGAAGATTATATATAGCTCTGATGGCTCTTTTCTGCAGAATAAATATAGACTCAATATCTGCAGCCCGTCCCCATAGCAAAATACCGTAAGACATTATACTATGGAAGTAACTAAAATAGACCAGTCTAGCGGTATCTACATCAGTAAATTGACGGATTTTTCTAATGGCATATGCTGCTGAACTTAGCCGCCCCGCAAGAGATGTTAAATGAGAACCCCATTGTAGCCTTGAATCAAGCGTAAGCCCCAGGAAAACCGTTTTATCTACGAATTCAAGTTTCTCATTATTCAATAATATATCACAATCACTACCCTTAACATTCGGTAAAGCAAATCTTATGCATTTGGTTTTTTTTTCATTTAATACCAAATTGTTTGCTGTGAACCAATTTTGGACCTGAAGTAGGGCATTATTCACGTCATCTAAATTTTGTGCCCGTCTGTTTATCTTAAAAATTAAGGAAGTGTCATCAGCAAATAACACCATATTTTGAGGTTGGTTTTTCAATAAATAGGGTAGATCATTTATATATACTAGAAAGAGGAAAGGACCCAATATAGAGCCTTGTGGAACCCCCATTTTTATTTTTAAACCCTGTGAATTGACACCATTTATCTGAACATGTTGTTGTCTATCATTCAAATATGATTTTACCAAACTAAGTGCAAGTTTACCCAGTCCGTAATGCTCAAGTTTCAAAAGTAATGTGTCGTGATTTACGCAATCAAACGCTTTGGAGAGGTCACAAAAAATTCCTATGGCATCTTGAGACTCTTCCCACGCAGTAAATATGTGCTTTAATAAGGTTACACCGGCGTCAGTTGTACAACGTCCCTTGGTGAAACCATACTGTTGATCATGTAAGATTCTGTTGGTGTTAAAATGATAGAGCATTTGATCAAGCATTACCTTTTCAAAAACCTTGCTAAAAACTGGCAACACGGATACAGGTCTATAATTGTTAGTATCTTTACTGTCCCCGGATTTGAAAAGAGGTATGACTTTACTGTATTTCATTAAATCAGGGAAAACTCCTTGGTCTACACATAGATTAAAAATTAAAGCTAAGTATGGGGCTATTGTCTCAAGTATGGATGTACAAACTTTGATAGACATTCCCCATAGATCTTCGGTCAGTTTGATTTTTATTTGCCGGAAAGCTTTAATAACTACCATAGGGTTAATGTGTTTAAATTTAAATTCAGCCAGGCAGCCAGACACATTCGCCTTTAATAAACCCATTGAGACTTCAGGAGAGGAATTTAGAGCCTCCGTAGTTTTTAATGGTATTTCTGTAAAGAAATTTACAAATTCTTGAGCTACTTCCTGATTAGAGCTTTTAGGACCACTTGCTGTATCTAATGTGTAGCTAGTGTTACGTATTTTCTTCCTGTTAGTCTCGTTATTTATGACTTTCCAAACTGTCTTTATTTTATTTTCTGCTGTTTTGATCTTGTTGCTAATGTGCAGGGCTTTAGCAACCTTGCATGTATTTCTAAAAATTTTTGAATACTTAGCAACATACTTGTTAAAAGTTTCAGTGTTAATAAAAGGCTTAAGGCCATAAAGCTCAAATAGTCTTTCCCTACTTTTTCTGATGCCTCTAGTTGCCCAATCGCTAAATATGAATTTAGGGCAAATACTTTTTGTCTTCTTTTCAAAAGTTTTGTTGAATTCCGTGTGAACTATTGAAAAGAAACGATTATAAAATTGATTTATATTAATATCGTCATGGCTCATAACACTTAACTTGTTCTGTAGGGAAATATTAAACCTATTTAATTTGCTAGAAGTTATAGGTCTAAATTTAATCTGTACTTTTTGCAATGGTGTATTACACCTATAAGTTACAGTTTGTCCGCTATGGTCAGACGGCAAACAATTTACTATGGCTTTATCTAAGTAATCACAATCGCAGAAAACATTATCTATACAAGTAGCAGAAGATGTTGTGATTCTAGTAGGTTCAATAAAAACGTTAGTCAGGTCAAATGACTTAAAAAGATTTAATAACCGACCACTATTTGAATGTTCTTCTAAAATATTGATATTGAAATCACCACAAATTATTGTAGATTTATTACTGGCTGCAAGTTTTGCCAGGACATCTTCCATTATTGATTCAAATATGGAAAAGTTTTGATAGTTTGGGGGTCTGTACACACACACAACAACATGCTTATCTAGCTCAACACAGGACAGTTCGACGCAATGTTCAACCGAGAGACCTACTATGTCATTACGTTGCTTATATTTAAAACTATTTTTTATTAATATTAGGGAACCTCCACGAAGCATAGTTTTACGGTTAAAGCAGCTACCCACCATATAGTTCTCATAATTAATAAGCATTTGGTAATCCTTTAGCCAATGTTCAGTAAAACAAATGATGTCAAACTTACTTTTTTCTAAAAACAATTCAATTTCTAATAATTTACAAGACATTCCTTGGATATTTTGGTGGAATAATTTTAAGGTGTTCTGCTGAGGCCCTTTTTTATTAACTAATTGAGTGCAAGAATTAATAGTACCTTCTGTTGTCTCACTTTCTAGTTTAAATTTATATTAATATTTGGAGTGAGGCCGGAGACTCCCGTGCCCTCCTCAGACAACAAGACCCTATCTGTAATAGACCCTAATTGAGGATTCACCATGGTGACAGATGGATCCTCCTCATTGCAATATTTGTAAACATTTATAGCACTACTGCTATATTCATTTAAAGTCACCTGTACATTAGTAGAATTACTAATAGTCGCAGTGTTAATAATGGAACTAAACTTAGACATACTATTTATGTCTGTGTGAATATTAAAAGCTAATAGCGAAGCTATTTTGTGTCTACATCTAATAGGTAGATACACCTTACCCCGTGTCGACTTAAGTTTACCAACAATAGTGTTGATATCTAGATATACAAGTCTGTCACTATAGTGACCTGCTAGAAAATGTACATGGTTATTTAACATATGTATATAATTGTTTTTTCTATTACCCAATTTTTCAAAATAGGGAAAAGCACACAATATGATTTTACTACAGTTTAGCTTTAACAGCTCTGATACACATTCAGTGATATCTTCCTTTTTAATCTTAGAACTATTACCCATACATATAGTTATGGTGGTATTAGGATTACAAACAGTTTTTGTTGCAGATGCCATAACCTGTTTGTAGGTCGACCCTGGCATACAATAATTTTGAGTACAATAACTCAGGCTATTACTGATCAATTTGCCAAGCCCTCTACCTATACTATCAGAGAACATGACTGAAAGATTAGAATCTAGACAATTAGGTGAGACAAAATTACCTAAGTCAGGTATTGTATCTTGGCTGGAAACACAGTCCTGAGTTTTCACAGCTTGGCACGGGTCCTCCGTTGCCTCAGGCTGAACATCATTCCTGGATTCCCCCTGACAAGTACACTGAATGTTGTTGAGAGTCAGTGAGTCCACTTTGTCTACCAATGCATTTGTAGCAAGAATATGCTCTTTAATTTGATTTTGTGAGCGTTCATATTTGTTATATAAAGATTTTATTGACTTATTAAGACAAAAAAATTAAATCAATCAAACAAAGGTCACCGACTTCAGAAGCTAAAGTTATTTTTAACTTTTTTGTTTGTTTTTTTTGAAGTCGGTTTTATTTTTTGCAAAAAAGTTTTTTTTGAAAATCTAACTGACGGACTAAAGATCGACGAATCATATTTCGTTTAATCAGGGATCATCTCTATTAATGATTCAAATTAACTCCTAACTTTCTCCCCTCAACCAGTCTTTAGAAGACCTGGTGCTCCACTACGACATGACAGTGCGCAACGCAATGGGCGAGGTGGTGGAGTTCCGGTACGGCAGCGACGGCCTGGATCCCAGCTACATGGAAGGCAAGGACCGTCCCGTGGACCTGGCCAGGGTCCTAGCTGACGTGCGCGCCAAGTATCTGTCCAGGTGAGTTCACTGAGTTACAGCTCCAGCTGCGAGGTAACTGGGCCTAGGATCAAGGCATTCGCGGGATGTCTATATCCTTCAGTACACCACTGCTGCAGTGGTTGCAAGCCCATCCATCCATCTCAACATGAATGAAGTAACCAAGATTTTGTAACAATGTTTTGATTTAAAAGTGTCCATGGAGTTTCTTGCCCGTTCTTCCCCATAGAAATCTACGCTAGGGAATGGGCAACTACAGTACTTTGTGACGGGGACTATAGCTACACTTAATTCTCATCTTTGTTTCGATAATTCAAAAGTGCCTGTAACTGGCCTACTTGAAATAAATGCGTTGATTTTTTGATTTTGATAGTTTGGGAAGTGGTAACAGTGGTAAGGATAGCTTGGACCCGTCTTATGGGAAAAGGAGCATGACTTTATGATGCTTGTTACCTTGCAGAGAGGAGGACCCACTGGACGGGGACGGCATAGTGTTGGCAGCAGAGGAGACCCTCGCGTTAGACGACTTCAAGACTTGCACGCAAGAGTTCAAGAATGAGTTACTGTAAGTTACGGTTTACACAGATTCACACAGATTCCGGGCTGAAATGATGATGTAGTAACGTTTTGATGATTTCCCATCCGAAAAAAATAAGGGTAAGTACTGCTTTTTTTTCGGATAGGAAATCATCAAATGACTTCCGCTCTGGGCGGAGCGGAACGGAGTGTCAGACTTTTACTGAATAAAACCCGTCCGTGTCCTTTCTTAGCCCTTTGTGTTCCACGGCCACGGACCCGAAGCCCCGCGAACAGTCCCGCAGCCCCGTTACGCAGTACCCATAAGTGATCATAAATGTCGGATTTTTTCAATAAATTATGAAATGATCTTTTATGTCTGATTTAAAAAAAAACGGTTGTATTCCGGAGAAATTGGGTTTTTTACACTTCCGGGGATATTGGGTTATTTATCCCAATTTTTAAGATTTATAATTTAAACATCTCTACGACTCCCGTACTATTCCAAATTTATCCATCAGTACAATGTTTTAAGTGCGTTACATTGAGTCCTACTGAAAAACACGATTTTTCACTTAAAAAAAACAATCCCAACAATATTTTTTGCGTAGAGTTACTTAGTTTGATGGTTGGTTGACGGACTCGTGAAATGTTGGGTTACACTTTGTAAATGAAGGTACAACCAAATTTTTTTTTCTAGGTCGTTCCTAAAAGCGTTAGCAGACAAGGTCCGCAACCTCCGGCAGCGCTACTCTCACTGCGGCGACATCGTGAAGCAGCTGCAGCGCCTGACGCTGACGCAGCTGGTGCAGTTCCTGCGCGTCTGTCACCACAAGTACCAGCGCAGCGTCATCGAGCCCGGGACTGCCGTAGGCGCCCTGGCTGCACAGGTAGCTAACAACATCCTTGTCAGAATTATTAACAACAACTAATGCCGCTAGTAGTTCTAAAGAAGAAGAGAGAGAAAAATGGAAGGAGATCAGGCCTTTCTTTCATGTTTTATCTATACTAATTTTATAAAGCTGAAGAGTTTGTTTCTTTGGTTGAACGCGCTAATCTCAGGAACTTATGTTTGGATATGAAAAAAAATGTGGTGAATAGTCCATTTATCGAGGGCTATCTAACATCACGCTACGACCAATAGGAACGAAGCAAAATGTAAAATGTTGCGAAAACGGGGAAAAATAATTCCTTTTGTGAGCTATTTCTCACTTATGTGACGCAGACAAAGTTGCGTGGGTCAGCTTGTTTTTTAAAATACTAAATGGTGTAAAAAAGACCCTTAACGAAGCCGACAGGCACTTGTTCTCCCCGTCATTGGGATCAGTTTTTTGTTCTACACCATACTGATAAAGTCAAAGTTCCAACTTTCTCAAGTTAAATACTATAGTGGTAACCTTTTGTACCTCCTTGACCCCCTTATTATTCAATGCATCCATCAGCGCAATGTTTTCAGTGTCTTCCAAAAATCGTGATTGTTCACACCAAAAAACGTAATTGTTCACCCCAAAAACGTAATTGTTCACCCCAAAAACGTGATTGTTCACCCCAAAAAACTTTATTGTTCACCCCCCCCCAAAAAAAAAGACATTTTCCAGCAAAAAAAAAAAAACGTAAATAGGTACTTAATTTGATGCACAGAAAGGCTTATTTTGTGAAGGGTCACACATAATATTTTAACATCACGCCTGTAAGTACACCCACATTTCGACAGTTATGTTTAGGCCCCTGGGAATAGGGTGCGAGCCCATTGCCATCAACGCAAATCCAGTCTCCGTGGCTGCTATTGAGAATTTCCTGATCCGAAAATCCAATGGCAATTTGTTCGACCCGGGAATCGAACCCAGGTTTCATTCGAGAGGCTTACTCATCACCTATATCATTATTAAACAGAGTATAGGAGAGCCCGGCACCCAGATGACCCTCAAAACCTTCCACTTCGCGGGCGTCGCCTCCATGAACATCACACAAGGAGTGCCGCGCGTCAAGGAGATCATCAACGCCTCGCGCAACATCTCCACGCCCATCATCACCGCTGAGCTGATCCATCCCAAGGACCAGGAGTTCGCTAGGAGAGTCAAGGGACGGGTGGAGAAGACCACTCTTGGAGAGGTAGGTTTTTGTTGTAAAGTTCAATGTTCAAAAGTGCCTTTTAACGTGCCGTCTGTGAAGCCCACCCGAATCGGTGTGACGCCATTGCTTAACTATTATGTCTACTTCGCTAACACATGAAGGTTTAAAAGCCTAATTGAAATATATTTTTTTTAAAGGTTCGTGGTGAAAATGGCCGTAAGACCAACAGAATAGGGTAGATGGACAAAAAAAACACACGATGTAGTCCTTTAGTTAGATAATTTAAAAAAAATGACACGTATTTTTTCTTTTGTCACGTAAACCAAAATTGACGAAGATACGACGTTTTTAAAATTATCAATACGTCACGCCGTGGTATAATTTTTAGAGCGTACTGACGTCATGAGCCCCCACTCCTCAGTTTTATATCTTTAAAACAATAAATACGTGTTCATTATTTTTCAATACTCTTAACTGACAACTAAATAGATTTGCAATTTATTGGTAGTGGACGAAATGATTAATGATATGGGTTAGGGGCTGATGATGATTTTCATTGCATTTCTCCAACCAATATTTATGTAACTACAACAGATCACAACATACATAGACGAAGTATACCTCCCGAACGAGTGCTTCCTGCTGATCCGCCTGGACGCGGAGAGGATACGACTGCTGTGTCTCGAGGTCAACGTGGACTCCATCGTCTACTCGTGAGTTACTTACCTAATAAGCTTGATTCAGAGCAGCAACATGCTGGAGCAGATACTATTTCTGCGCAGATTCTGACGAGAACTCATGTTCTGTGGTTCGTGAGTTTGTGACCCTCTTGGTAGTTTCACATCTTGAATGTGAAATTGCAATACTTTTTCTATCTAATTATGTTTTTAGGGTTCCGTACTTCAAAAGGTAAAAAAGGAACCCTTATAATTTAATAAAAGGGTTCCTTCGTTAAATAATGCCTGGACGGAATAATGTTTTTCTTGTGACACCATTCCCAAACCACTGCAACTTTTGAAAGCCATCAACAGTGACGACCAGCAGAAAAGCGCCGAGACAATGAATTTAGACGACGTCAGAGAAATAATTTAACTGTCTTGGATCCCGCAACGAAATTAACAGAAAAGAAGAAAAGAATAGCAGAGGAGTAGGAAAAACATAATTTCCACTTTCCTTCATACGATATGTGTTGTAATTGAAGTTCCTTTTTGGCTCAGTCAAGCTCTTATCTCACTCACACTTACTTTTCTATTCTCACCAGGATATGCACATCAAAACTGAAGATAAAGCCGGCGAACATCCACGTAGTGTCAGACTGGGCCATCAAGGTGTCAGCCGAGCCCAGCAAGCACGGCGGCTGGCTCAACATGTCGCTGCAGCAGCTCGCGCGCCAGCTGCCGCCCGTCGTCGTCAAGGGACTGCCGCAGGTCTCCCGCGCCGTCATCGCCTGCGACGACACCGACACTGTAGTCAGGTACACTCACACCTCACTACACTACATTATACAACAGTAGGAGCCGGAGTCTCAACCAAGCATTCTGTACATCAAACTAAGTAACTTTACGCTAAAATTATTGCTGGGAAACGACTTTTTTTTTGGTGTGAAAAATTATGTTTTGTGGTAGAACTCAATGTAACGCACTTAAAACATTGTGCTGATGGATGGATTGAATAGTACGGGGGTCGTGGAGGTGTTTAAAAATATTACACTAACAACTTGTACTTATTAAAAAAAACTTGTAACTTTGACCCCCAATATCTCCGTAACTAGAAGGTTCCCAGGTATGGTGTAGAACAAAAAAAAAGGGGCCAAGTGCGAATCGGACTCGCCCATGAAGGGTTCCGTAGCAGATTGAATGAAAGGTAAATTGCTGTTTACGATTTATGACGTATTAAAAAAAACTACTTACTAGATCTCGTTCAAACTAATTTTCGGGGGCAGTGTACATGGTAATGTACATCATATATTTTTGTTTTATCATTCTCTTATTTTAGAAGTTACAGGGGGGGGGGGGGGGGGGCACATTTTACCACTTTGGAAGTGTCTCGCGCGCAACATATTCCGTTTAGAAAAAAATGATGTTAGAAACCTCGATATCATTTTTGAAGATCTATCCATAGATACCCCACACATATGAGTTTGACGAAAAAAAATTGACTTTCAGTTCTAAGTATGGGGAACCCCCAAAATTTATTGTATTTTTTTTTTTCAATTTTTGTGTGAAAATCTTAATGCGGTTTACAGAATACATCTACTTGCCAAGTTTCAACAGCATAGTTCTTATAGTTTCGGAAAAAAGTGGCTGTGACATACGGACGGACAGACAAGCAGACAGACAGACATGACGAATCTATAAGGGTTCCGTTTTTGCCATTTGGCTACGGAACCCTAAAAAAGAATCGCAATGCCGAGGAGAACAACTTTGTTAAGAGGTGTTTTACACACTTTATGTTTAACGTGATTATATTATGTATTTGTCTAAAGAATACTGACTGTGTCATTTTCAAAGGGAATTCGGTAGGAATCGGGTTGTATGGAACCTTCACCACTGTTATACAAGCATTGCGGATAGTAATGTTACACAAGTTTTGAATGTTACATCTTCGTTTTAAACATCTGCATGGGTCCTGGACTATTCATTACATCCATCAGCACAATGTTTTGAGAGCGTTATCTTACATTGAGATTTACCACACTACCTTGATACCCACAAACACGGTGACCAAAGAAAAGTTGTTTCAAAGCAATGTTTTACTTAGTTTGGTGTACAGAATTCTTGGTGAACGTCATAATGACGGGACCACGCCAGATACTGCGATTATCATGTGAATAGCATTTAGTACAATATTTCTACTATTTCATACTTTCATAGAAAAATTCTACCACCGTAAAATTTGCAAATATTCCATGCAGAAACTGGTCCCGCCATTTTGATATCAAAATGACGGGACCAATGTTCATTTGATGAAAAATACACGATGTGATCTTAAACTGAACACATAAAATTTTAATACGAAATAGTACGACTACGTTTGAATCGTTATTATACATTATTAACTGTAATTTCAATAAAAAAAAGGTATACAAAATTGACATCAGAGCGCCTGAAGAAAAAGTATAATTTTATGCCATGAAGTATTTTATGGCTCATAAAATTTATTAAGGCGTTTAAAACGTTTGGACCGCGTCCAATTGGTTTTAAAAATATTTCATACAATTTAATTTACTTCTTGAACTTTAACTATTTTAATTCGGTTAATTTACAAGTTACAATTAAACACTACAAAACTCAATTGCAATGAGAGATTTTCTTTTAAACCCTTCGCTAGTCGCTGGATAGATGGCGCTGGTGTCGGCATTTTACTGCAAGGAACAGAACGTCACACAATTTCACTTGGACCTAATGGTTATACTTGGAACTCTTGGAAGCTTATGCAAACGAAAGTGACAGTCAATGAGCGTATGTGACGTGTTTTTGTATGTAGCGTTTTGGCTTTGACACCTGGTAACGTAGTCAGATCAACGCCATCTACCGAGTTCTTGGAAACGAAGTTTTTTCTTAATTCTCAATATAGAAACCCTTTAATTTTTCTATTCTATTTTTATTAAGTCAAGAAAATTGCAATTCTTAAGGAGCGTCCCCACTAGGAGCGCGCTCGCGAGGCCCGTGCCTCGCGAGCCGTTGTGGTTTTTTGCAACGTATCCACATTAAGAGCCGCGCGGCCTGCCTTGCGCAGATGCCACAGACTATATAGAGATATAAGCGGGAGTTTCTTTTGAGATGTACTAAGAAAAGTACGTTTTTTAGGTTCAGCAGCATTCATAGTAATAGGCACCGCTGCGCAAATAAGAAACATGTAACAATAAATTTAAAAAAGCTTATAAAATGATTTTGTCTATAAAAAAACTACTTCGGCAGTCCCATAACACACCCGGCACTGATCGAATAAAACACAATTTGATGTACTGGCGGTTACTAGCGATTATATTACTCTGTGTAGTGGGGCCGCGCGGCTTCCTTTGAAGTAGACCGACAACCGCCGCCCGCGCGGCTATACATGGGCCGCGCGGCCGCGCGGTTCAGGCTTCGCGCACGTCCACACTCACGAGGCTCTAGTGGGGACATTTTTTATGATACTTACTCGATGGTATTTTAGGGTCATTTCTTTTTACATATGTAACAATAGGCTGAATTTTTTGCCAAGCGTAGATATCTAAATGAAAAGTAATATACTCGTGATTCGATTTTGACGAAGACGTAGAAGAACTGTATGTCTCACTTCTGGCGATCTCTTCAATGTCTTCAGATTTTGATGTCGCAGAATCACCCTCATAAAAATAGTCATAATTTTGTTTTAGTGATAAATACAAACTTTTTGGTGTCATACAATTTTCTAATTCCTTACTCATTTGGCTAAAAACTTGGTCACAAGTAGATGGATATCGACGATTTTCAAATACATTCTTGTACTTTAGAAACACTATTTTTTGTTGATCTAGTGGAACCGCAGGTTTTCTTCCTCTTTTCATGTTGATGTAACAAACACAGTTTAAGCAGGGGTTTACATATTTTCACTTGCTTTGCCAACATCGTTTTAAGGGCCATAAACCGAAATATAACACACCTGCATAATAATATTTACACAGTACTGCATAATAGAAATATCCCTATAAAATTAAGTTAGAATCTAACTGCAAATTTCATGCGAGTAAACAGAACATTACGGTTTTTTTTAACGGGTAATAACAAAGAGGCTTTGTGCCGCTAAAAATCCATTAACATTTTTTAAATAAATAAATGTGTCGCTAATTGTGACAAAAACAAAACATTTATTATTATCAAATTATTTATTATTCACAATAATTTATTGCAAAATATTTGCATTTTATCATTAAAATTATAATTTTGAAGTAAGCTGTGTAAAAAAAAAGAACTTGCGCGCCATTTCCCATCATTTTCATATTTGTTTGTATCGCATTTGTTGCTGTGTGGTAAATAATTGTAAAAATGACAAGTACAGAAGTAAGTAAGTTCGTGGTACAGAAGATGAACAATTGATAAATTTAACCCCGCCAGAAATACTAAATGCAGCATAAAATGCAAATGAAAGCCAGTAGGTACAATGGCAGAGCAACAAAAACCCCAGTCTTTTTCTGAAAATGTGTTTTTGGGGTATTTCTCTGAACTCGCCAACACGAACAAACCCAGCTCCCTCTATTCCATGTTAAGCTCAAACATGGTGTTGAAATCAAAACGTACTGTAACCTGCATTTATGCAATACATTTCTGTTTTCCTCGCAAGTGTGTTGAAAAAGTGTGTATGAAACTCGTGAGCAACTTGCACACTAGACACTCGACTGACTTACGCCCTCGCCTACGGCTCGGGCTGCAACCCACAGCCTCCTGTATAATGAGCAACTTAGCTCACTTGTATTATAATATACTATTATAATTTATATTATACATAACTAGAAATGCTATTAATAAACACTACCACGACACATAAGACAAATTATTTGTATTGCACTTTCTGGTACTGAAGCATTATGCAATTATTTGTCTGATATTTTGTTTTAAACCTACCTGCTGCTGTTATGATAAAATTAAATATGTGTAGGGTAATACGAAAAATAGCTCGAGCTTGTGTTTAATGTAAAGCGGCTTCCTCACTAGAGTTACGCGGCTCAGCCTCACGAGCCGCGCGGCTCTAGTAGGGACGCCGCTTAAGACTTACAATTTGCTTTGCCATAATATAATAGAATAGAATAATTGCAATTGAATTTTGTAGTGTTTAATTGTAACTTGTAAATTAACCGAATGAAAATAGTGTTAAGTTCAAGAAGTAAATTAAATTGTATGAAATATTTCTAAAACCAATTGGATGCGGTCGAAACGTTTAAACGCCTTAATAAATTTTATGAGCCATAAAAATACTTCATGGCATAAAATGATACTTTTTCTTCAGGCGCTCTGATGTCAATTTTGTATACCTTTTTTTTATTGAAATTACAGTTATTAATGTATAATAACGATTCAAACGTAGTCGTACTATTTCGTATTAAAATTTTATGTGTCCAGTTTAAGGTCACATCGTGTATTTTTCATCAAATGAACATTGGTCCCGTCATTTTGATATCAAAATGGCGGGACCAGTTTCTGTATGGAATATTTTCAAATTTTATGGTGGTAGAATTTTTCTATGAAAGTATGAAATAGTAGAAATATTGTACTAAATGCTATTCACATGATAATCGCAGTATCTGGCGTGGTCCCGTCATTATGACGTTCACAATTCTTGGTTAAGGGTTTCGTGAAGACCCTGTCTGTTTTTGGCAGAATATAAGGGTGTGACAAAAGCACGTATCCAGACATTTGGTTGGGGGGGGGCGATAACTGTATCAAAAATCGCCGTAATCACTGTACTATGATTTACGTACTGCGCAGTGGTTATGATCCCGTTTATTACTAGTCAGATTTCGGGGGTCTTCAACCCCCTCCCCCCCCCTGTATACTTGCCTGGCATGATATCGTGTTCTAAGATAATTTGTTGTATTACAGTTACAAGCTGTGCGTGGAGGGTGATGGTCTTCGTGATGTCATCGCGACCTTCGGTGTAGACGGCACTAAGACTACGTCTAACAACATTTTAGAGGTACTGATTTTATGCTACATTAATAAAACCCAACAATATGCCTATCGCAGTCTACACCTGGGCATGGGCCTCTACCAAACGCCGTAATAACGCCCCTTTCTGCGCCTTCCATATTTAGTCCGACCCAGCCACCTTTTTAAAATCATCTAAATAAACTAGCTCAAAAATTGGGATAGCTCGGCTAAAATAATTTTAATTCCGAGAGGTGTAAATCTAAAATGATCATCATCATCGTTTTAGCCTAGCCTTTTCCCAACTATGTTGGGGTCGGCTTCCAGTCTAACCGGATGCAGCTGAATAACAGTATTTTACATGGAGCGACTGTCTATCTGACCTGGGACAACCCAGATAGTACTGGGTAATATGATACGACTTGGTAAGACTGGTTGTCAGACTTTTTTGGCCACTGACTACCTGTAACGACCATCGAAGATGGACAAATGACAGCCGGGACCAACAGCTTAACGTGCTTTCCGAGGCACGGAGGAAACTCAGTATGTAAGGGTGGTCACCCATCCACAGACCAACCTAGGCAAGCACGGCTTAACCTAAAGATCGACCCGAGCGGCTGTTATTATTTAGCCATGAGCTCCTCCGTAAATATAATATGACAAGAAAAGAAAAATTTTAAAAAGAAAATTCATCGTCCCCAGGTATACCACACGCTAGGCATTGAAGCAGCCAAGTCCACCATCATCAGCGAGATCCAAGCGGTGATGGAAGGTCATGGCATGAGCGTGGACCGGCGGCACGTGGAGCTGCTGGCCGGACAGATGACGGCCAGGGGCGAAGTCCTGGGCATCACACGCTACGGGCTCGCCAGGATGAAGGAGTCCGTGCTTAACTTAGCCAGCGTGAGTTATTTATTACGAACTATCACCATCATATACTTAATCCGTCACTTTCCATCAGGCGTGATCGAACTCTTTGGAATGTGCAACTACAGTACTTTCTCAAGTTATTATGCCTTGTGACTGTGATTGTAGCTTAGCTTTTTTTGTTGTTTTTTTTACATTCAAAAGTGAGTGAGAAAAAGTTACAACACGGTCATGGAGGTATTTCACGGGCTGCGGGACTGTTCGAAAGAGATACCGTGGCCATGGAACACCTTTGTGTTCCATGGCCACGGCATCTCTTTCGAACAGTCCAAAACCCATCCATATTCCTAAGAAGGAATCCCTTTGGCTAAGAAGAAATATGGATGGGTTTTAGTCGGTAAAAGTCTGACACTCCCCTCCGCTCCGCCAAGATCGGGAGGGTTCATTTGATGATTTCCCATCCGAAAAAAAAGTGGGTATTTCACAAATCTGCCAAACTGCAAGACAGTTTATCGGTAGACAATTGATTAATAAAATAACCAACAATAATAGTGAATTAACTGAGAAATTTCTCCACCAGTTCGAAAAGACAGCGGACCACCTCTTCGACGCCGCATATTACGGCCAAACAGACTGCATCGAGGGTGTCTCCGAGTCCATCATCCTGGGGGTCCCCGCGGCCATCGGTACCGGGGTCCTGCAGCTGATGCACGCGCACCCTCGCGCGGAGCCCCTGCAGGAGAGGCCGCTACTCTTCGACCGCCCGGAGTACCACACCTCCATATGGGAATAACCCTTGACTTCTGGTCGGAAACGAGGGACGACCAGATTTTATCCTAGGAAGTGAATTATGGACTGATGAAAGACCCATAATAAACTTAAATGTAACTGTGAAATGTGTGTGTACTTGTTTGGTATACTTCTATCTCACCTTCCGGGGATTACAAGGCGTTATGTTATGTGAAGGACAATTTAGAAATGTAATGCCTTGTTGTCTGAGTAACATTTTTGCGCGGAGAAATTGTGGGTTTTCAGGACCTATAAAATCCGTTATCAGGCAGTTGATAAAAAATACCTGAAGGATTTAGCGTTTTGACTGTTAAGTTATTTAATACAGAATTTGTTAAGGTTATAATGTTTTATACATAAATAGATTTTAAGAATATAAACTACAGCTTTTGATTTACCTACACCTCTTCATAACTGACGAAGTCTCAAGCTTCGGGGAAAACAAGGAAGAATGCTATTAAAACAAAATGCAAACAATTATTATAATACTACATTTTATTAACAATAAACTAATGACTAAATAACATTATAAATGCTTAAACACACTGATCATTCACTCAAAATACAACTTTTACTCAAGGAGACTTATATTTGTCTGTGCAATTAACCTTTTAAAATTCAATGAAACTGACAACACCGTTGATGTTTTTGTTTTGTCCATAAATTAATATTGTTGTAAAACACATTACTTATTACAAGGCTTCACAAAAAAGCCAGTTTCCCAGTCCCTTGTCGAGGTCTTAAAGTCCATAATATTAAGTTAAGCTGTTGGCGCTCAATCACGCGGCTTTAGCTTGTTTGATGGCAGCTTTATGCTCGTCTAGCTTGGTCCACTTCTCGCTGACCTTCCACATCCAGTTCGCGAGCTCGTAGTCCTGGGCGTGTGTTGACGGCGCCTTTTTCTTCATGTCACTGAGGAAAAGGAGAGTTTAGTACCCGTTTGGGTTAGGCCCGAGTCACACCGGAATGGCAGCGGCCGCCAGCGTCGCCGCGGGCGGCCGCGCGACCTTTTCAAGCTTTTCAAGCGATACTGGTCTTTTAAGTATGTAGTTAAAGTTTACAATTATAGGCAGGCCTGTTGGTCTAGTGGTTAGTGACCCTGACTGCTATGCCGGAGGTCGTGGGTTCGATTCCCACCCAGGACAAATGTTTGTGTGATGAGCACGATCATTTGTTCTGTGTCTGGGTGTAATTTATCTATAATATGTATGTATTTAGAAATATATAAGTATGTTTATCAGTTGTCTAGTACCCATAACACAAGCTCTGCTTAGCTTGGGACTAGATGGCGTTGTGTGATAGTTGTGGAATATTATTATTAATTATTATTATTAATTATTTCACACTGAAAGTGCTCGCCGCGTCGCTGCCGGCCGCTGCCATTCCGGTGTGACTCGGGCCTTAAAAACATGCGAAAAACTCAAAAAGGAATTCCAAATTATTCAGAGCGGGCGACTTTCAATTCTACAAGATTTGGCAAGATAAAAAGTCATCCATTAATCTATATCGTGTACCCAGTACTAACTGGGCTGTGGAGGTCAAATAGGCAGTTGCTCCATGTAAAATACTGGTATTCAGCTGTTTCTGGTTAGACTGGAAGCTGACGCAGATGATGATTAATCTATAGTCCAATTTCCCAGGAGTAAGTTTAGGAGGGATAGGCGAAAATGAATAAGAAATTATTGAAGATGAACCGAAAAGGCTGGGAATCAAACCCAGGACTCGCTCACTGCTGAGTATGAGTCAGCACTCATCACTTAGTCCAACGAGACGATCAAAACTACTTACACATAATAGTCTCCCGAAGCACCTTCGATGGCAGGATCCAGTGCAGCATGAATGATGGTCTGTCCCCCGATCTTGGGCGACTTCATGAAAGGCCAGAAGATCGGGTACACGAACCAGCGCGAGACGCTCTTCATCATGGACATGTGACGCGTTATGTTGGTGTCCGTCAGGCTCGGGTCTACACCCACCACTGATACTCCGGTACCTGCACAGTTATGGGGGTCAGTGACATTTATTTGAGGGGGGAAATATTATACAATCATATAGTGCTCAAGAGTGTGTGTAGCGGAAATGAGAATGTTGAGGTAGATATGTGGTGAGACAAGAATGTATAAACCAAGTAAAATTAAATGTACTAAAAGGTAAATGAAAAATAATTCGTTAGGTACTAGGTATCAGTCATCACTCCAATTTTCTCGTCTCGTTTCGTTAGTAAGTATTCCTCATTCCCTTTCAATATATTTAGTGCACATAATAGGCTTGTGTCCTAAAAAAATCTAATTAGTCCGTCAGTTAGATTATAAAAAAATATTTGACCCGTATTTTTTCTTTTGTTACATAAACCAAAATTGACGAAGATACGACGCTTTTAAAATTCGCAATACGTCATGCCGTGCTATAGTTTTTAGTGCGTTGTGACGTCACGAGCCCCCACTCCCGAGTTTTGATGCGTTTTATCTTTGTCAGTACTCAGTGATTTACAAAAACAAAAAATACGTGTCCATTATTTTCCAATACTCTAACTGACAGACTAATTAGTTTTGCAATTTATTGATGGTGGAAACTAGCCTATTGTACTAGTCAAGCCCTTTCATTTGATACCCATACTGAAGGAGTTGTAAAAAAATGTAATTCGCCATTTTGTGGTAGCGGCCATCTTGGATCTGTAGTTCCGAAGATGGCCCAACATCCAAACGACAAAGCTCACCCAGCATCTTCTTCCCGAGCTCTCTAACAAACAGCATGTTGGCGAGTTTGCTCTGCGCGTACGCAGCGGGCGCGTCGTACTTGCGACTGAAGTTCAGATCCTCCTTGTTGATGTCCCCGCGGTAGTGCGCGCTGCCCACTACCACCACCACGCGACTGGGCGCTGACGCCTGCAAACGGTCTTAGATTTAAACCAGAAAGACAGAAGCTAATAAAAAAAGTAGTAGGATGAATTTATGGTCGTAGGAAGAGTTACACGTTGAATGCGCTGGCACTCACATCGGTCTGCAGGTTCCGAATTCTCGATCGAAAGGCAACAACGGAAGCAAATAAGATGTTATGTTCTTAACTAGCCAGGGCCAGTCGTCCGTCAGGAATGAGTGTTTGAAGGACTTTTATTAGTTGCAAGATTACATTAGAGCTCTAGTCCACCAAACAGTTGCGATGTTGTCGCTGGCTTCGTACGTTCCCCCACGTACCTACGATTCTTGATCAAAATCAGCCTATAAATGTTCCCACTGCTGGAACACAAGCCTCTTCTCTATGAGAGGGAATGGGCTATGTTCCACTGCGCGGGCCCAGTGCGGATTGGTACATGTCACATGTTTTCGAATTTTTTGGTTCTAGGACATGCCGGTTTTTTCACGATGTTTTCCTTCACCGTTTTGAGAGCAGTGGTGATGAAATAAATATCACAAAGTAATGCGCCTGTCGGGGTACGAACCGCCAACACTGGGCCACCGCTGCACTCAGTCGGGGCCGCCACCACTGGGCCACGGTACCGCTTCGCTTTCCAATCCTTGATCAATTGCACATTATGCAAGTAGCAGCGATGCTGTCGGGGGAGTCGCCGTGGGAGAAGATCCTAGAATTCACCTCAAGAGTGTCCAGCAGCAAGTTGGTGAGCAGGAAGTGTCCCAGGTGGTTGACGCCCAGCTGCGTCTCGAAGCCGTCCCTCGTGACGCTTGCAGGCGGCTCCATCACTCCTGCATTGTTCACCAGGATGTGTAGTTTAGGCTCTTCGGCTTTGAATCTGTGAAAGTAGTTTTGATTATTTACTTTTTTAGGTACGCACAAACTTTGATGAGAAGAATGTTGATGTCCGTTTTGGTATCTGACCTGACATAATAGAAAAGCGGATTACTTAAGAAAGCGTTGCCTGAAACTGAAGAAGTTAGTAATTTGGTACCTCTCGACAAACTTCCTGACCGACTCGGTGCTGGCCAGGTCGCAGGGGCGGCAGTACACGAACTTGTTGTTGGACTCCAGCACGATGTTGCGGCGCTCACTCTCGCACTTCTCCATGTTACGACATGCCATAAACACCTGGACGAACAAACACAACCCTATTAACACTGTAGTTACCTAAAGTTTGAATAGGCACTGTTTGTAACTGAATCTCATCAGGGTTGAATGATCTAACTTTATAAAAGCATTCTTGGTCTCAAAATTACTGAATTAACTGTCCATACAGCAGCACCACAATCCAGACAACAGTTACCACCAAAAAGAAATGATTAAGTCACCATGACTTAAACATTTCTTCTTCATACTGTACATAATTGGAATAATAATTGCGTAACGTTTAATCCTACAACCAATGCTAGAAACAACCGTGACGATCAGACGCCAATTTAAAATAAAAACCGGCCAAGAGCGTGTCGGGCCACGCTCACTGTAGGGTTCCGTAGCTTCCCAGACCATTAAAAATACCAACATTTTTCGTCAGCAAAAATAACTTTGTTTTTCATAGTATTTGTATGAAAAACAAAGTTATCATTTGCGTTTTTTTTGAAAAAGTGCTATATAACTCAAAAACTATTCAACTCATCAAGTTGAAAATAATTTTCCTAGAAAGTTCATATAAAGGTCTACTTCTGTGATTTTTTTCATATTTTTTAAACTTATGGTTCAAAAGTTAGAGGGGGGGGGGACACATTGTTTTTGACTTTCGGAGCGATTATTTCCTAAAATATTAATATTATCAAAAAATGATTTTAGAAAACCCCTATTCATTTTTAAATACCTATCCAACAATATATCACACGTCAGGGTCAAAATTAAAAAAAAAATCGCTCCCCACTTTACGTCTGGGGGAGGTACCCTAATAAAAATGTTTTTTTAAATTTTTATTTTTGCACTTTGTCGGCATGATTGATATACATATTGGTACCAAATTTCAGCTTTCTGGTGCTAACGGTCACTGAGATTTTCCGCGGACAGACAGACAGACAGACATGGCGAAACTATAAGGGTTCCGTTTTTTGCCATTTGGCTACGGAACCCTAAAAAGTTTCTTTAATAGATTTTCAACTTTACTGCTAGAGCATTACGTTCAAGGTTGATTGGGAAAGTTTGACAGTTTCCGGTAGTTTGAGGTGCTGGGATCTATTCAATAATATCAATCAGTACGATTCTAATCCAATGGGTCTTCTCTTCGAGCACCTTTTAGACCATCGCCATGCAGTAAGAGTTTTGTAGATGCAGGAACTTCTTTTCTTCTTCTTTTGCCGTTCCAAGATCTAGTATTCTAGACACACAGTAGGTACCTTAGCGCCTCTCTTAGCGAAGTCCCAAGCAGCCTCTCTGCCGATGCCACTGTTGGCGCCCGTGATGATGACGACCTTGTCATCAGCTCTGACTTCTTTGTTGTAAGGTGGGCCGCCGTAGAAGTCTCTGGAAGGTCACCAAGGGTATTAGGTAAGTAGTACCTACGTTATTTAGGGCCATTAATGTGAGACATTTGTAAAAAACCGCAGATTTTGGGCAAGTTTTTAAGAAACGGCTAAGCTAGGCTATTTCATCATCATCATCATTTCAGCCGAAAGACATCCACTGCTGGACATAGGCCTCCCCCAAGTGTCGCCACATTGACCGGTCCCGTGCGACTCGCATCCAACGGAGCTAGGCTATTTAAGTCGTATCAACGTTATTTTATTAACCTAAGTATTTCGTTTCGTTAAATGCGTTGGTCGCATCCAAGTTTTTTCTTTGAACATACTCGTAACTTTTGACTATGAAAACCAATATTGTTATTTTACAATCTAGCTTTTGAATCAAAGAGTAGAACACTTACCAAACAATGAATACCTATATTATTAAAAAATGATACTGGGTAAAGAATTTTTAACACCTACAAAGGACAGATGAAAGGTCTTTTATACATATATTCTGGTTTTCCGAGGTTTAATTAGGTACAGGGAAGATGAACATAAGTTCGCCCTCTGTTACAATGTGACATAATCATAAACTGGCGACATGTCGTACTATGAAGTACACCTCTACCTAACTCGTTGGGGATTGCAGGCGTGATATTTATATAGCAAGGTGAAACTTACTTGAATAAGCACAAGCCGCCTGCAGTGGCCGCCACGGCGGATATCATCACCACTGGCATGTTGGGCACCCACATGGTTGATGATCTAGAAACACGAACATATGAGGTAGAAAATAGCAAAAACGATGACCATTTTCAGCAACACTAGGTCATACCTAAACAAGGGCGTGTTGTAGGATTTAATATAACTTTCAGTGCTGGGCCAAGCGTTGAATATCCAACCGCACGTGTACGGGCAATGACTGACGCTCTAGCTCTACAAAGGTGAAGTTTTTCTTTAAATCCAATGATGATGTTGATGGCATTAGGTTCACTCACTATTACCTACATGGGGTGAAATGTAGTTGTACTATTAGCTAACCCTCTGCTTAACCCCGCAGGGGTTACAATAGCGTGGTGTTACGTTTATCAGTACAGTAAGAGAAAATCACTTTTAAAAGTTGCTGCGTGTGACCTACATCTGCTATACCTACACAAGCACGTATCCAGACGTTTGGTTCGGGGGGGACATTGAAACAACCATGAGAACTTACTGTGCATGGGTGGCGGCACTTTTTCCATGAAAACATGGCTCGAATTTTTTTGCACTCCTACTCGGATAATTAAGTCTGTTAGATTCAAGGAGTAATTTGGCCGATCTATCCAAAAAGGTCCATCAATTAAAAAAAAGTAGGATTTGAATCCTATTTATAAAGAAAAGCTTATGAACGCAAAGGCCATAAGTAATTATATGGTTTTTCAATGTATTTTCTTGTGTAAGGCTCCGTTCCCACTATGTCGTGACGACAGATAATCGTGTAGTTTTAAGTGTCGTGGCTTAAGTATTTAAATGGAGGTGTTCACATATAGGACGACACGATTACTGTCGTCCACGAGTTTTGCCAACTAAAATCCAACGATAAATTAATCGTCACGACATTATGGGAACGGAGCCTAACTGTGTAAAAATCGCTGTAACCACTGTACTATAATTTACGTACTTCGCAGTGGTTATGATCCCGTTTATTGCAAGTCAGATTTCGGGGGGGGGGGGGGGGGATAAACAACTATCCCCCCTGCCTGGCGATACAATGACATACTAGTGCTCGTGACAGTTAGGCCAGAATTCATGTCGCGCCGACCGACGACGGTCTGTCGTGACATTAGTGAGAACAAAACACGGCTGTCGGTTGCCGCTGACGTCAGCGTCGCAATATAGACAATTTAAGTATGACTCATGCGACCGACCGTCATGCAGCGTGACAAGAATTCAGGCCTTAGGAGTAGGTAACGTAGTTTTTTTGTTTCGCAAGACCTAGTCGTGATTCGTACACACTTATATCTTAAATGTGTGTATAGTCAGTAACAGTACAGTCGTATAATGGGATCAAACTTTTATTCGCACATAGGGCTGCCTGAAGTCCAGTTTTAGTCATCCAACAAAGTCAGCCTAGGTACCTATTCTTTTTGTAGGAAAATATCGTCCTCTCCACGGCTACACTGGTTAAGGCTCATGAAGGCGATGATTTGCTGATTTTTAATTACTGAATTCAGGAAATGCAGAATAAAATACATAAATAAGTTCTAAACATTGCAATGGAGCAGACGAAAAGAGCACCATAGAATCAAAGGCCTAGCTATCATTTTCTGCCTAGCCTTTTCCCAACTATGTGGTCGGCTTCCAGTCTAACCAGATATATAAATGCAGCTGTCAAAGACCGATACGCGATCAATGGAGAAGACCGTTAAACTTATTGTAGATGGCGCGACCATAGCTGGGTCTCAACCAATAAGGTCAAGCTATTTTAAAATTTATAATTGCATAATTTCCAACCAAACGATGCTAGGAATGACGTCATTAGTCACACTTGCATTCCTAATTATTTTTGGTTCATTTTGTGGCAGAAATTACAAACCCAAAGTTTTTTGTGTTCTGGCAACCCTACCTACTTCGCGACCTCTATTTCATACGCGATACGGTATAACGTAAAAGGTTTACGATGCCGTTCTAGTTTTTATTTCAATTGTCTCCTACATACAGACTCACGCGGACGGATCATTTCTAAATTATTCAATAGAAAAGGTATTTTTCTTCCTAAACAGCGAGAAGACTGAAATTGTTTCTTTTTGTCATTTTCAGGTGCCAGTACTGCCAGTCACTCAACACACTCAATCTCTCTATTTTGGCTGAAATTATCTTTGGTCTCCACTATGACTGAAGGTCAGATATGCAGTCGCTTCATGTAACATACTGGTATTCAGCTGCATCAGTAAGACTGGAACTACTGGCTTTCAACAGCGCCGAAATATCGGGAACTCAAAACATACTGTAAATATCCAGTTTTCAGTGTTTATAAAGTCAATAGGAGCACAGTCACGCTTGTTTGGTGGTAGTTGCAGATACTTGGTTATTCCAGGAAATCACTGTAAAAGGCCCAGCGCAATGCTGGCGATGTTCGTGCAACTTTATAGCTGTGACATAAAGTTTATTATCCAATGCCATCATCGTTTGCGCTACGCTGAGCTAAAGGGAGACGTAAAAGAAACAAAAGTATAAGTTTCTTATTTATATATTTATCCTCTTTATATTATATCTGAGTGTAAGGCTAAGTGTGAGTCGTATATAATACAAGTGCCGTAACTAAACTATTCAGTTTATTTATTAGGTAGTTACATTGCTAGGAATATGTGATGATGTTTCTTTGGAGGGTAGATCAAAGTTGAAATTGTTGTAGGTATTTTACTTTATACTTTATTTTAACAAAGTCACTTTTTGTGTGTCTGCTTGAACACGTTGTTCTTATTTCTAACTGATTTTAATGCGGTTTTCGTCATAATTTTGAAAATTTACTCGGGAAGGTTTGTGTTTAATACAATAATATCAAACTTTCCACATGATAAAGAAATCTCAATGTTTTGTGAAGGCGTAAAAACCGTGCGATTCAGAGGCGAGTGTCGATTTTTTTTTAAGTTGTCTGCTTCTATATTTAAGGGGGGGGGGGGGGGGCGTTACGGTAGCTCTTCGCGGGCTGCCCTGGCGCGTCTACGTTAAACATAGCTATATTATAAATCCTATTCAGGAAGTGCTTAAAATGATTATTCCAACAGAAATAAACATGAATACTCGACAAACCCAGTTAATGTAGTGAGGACACGCAATCCCTCCCTTACACTGTGTGGCAAAACATATGACCACCAAAATATAATTATCACATATTCCTAGATTTGGTAAATTAGACATTTTAATATCTACTTATTTCAGTCTGGCTGAACGGAAGATTCTTGGTGATGTACATAATAGGCTAGTTTCCACCATCAATAAATTGCAAAACTAATTAGTCCGTCAGTTAGAGTATTGGAAAATAATGGACACGTATTTTTTGTTTTTGTAAATCACTGAGTACTGACAAAGATAAAACGCATCAAAAGTCGGGAGTGGGGGCTCGTGACGTCGCAACGCACTAAAAACTATAGCACGGCGTGACGTATTGCGAATTTTAAAAGCGTCGTATCTTCGTCAATTTTGGTTTATGTAACAAAAGAAAAAATACGGGTCAAATATTTTTTTTATAATCTAACTGACGGACTAATTAGATTTTTCTAGGACACAAGCCTATTGTAACCGTTTTTGAAGACTGCACGCATCAAAGTTAAAAGCTGGTAGTGATTTTGACACATGAGAAGATTGCAGCTAGTACAATTTGTCGTGTCCAGTAACTGCGTTCACACATAGAAAACGTTGGTGCTATTCCTCTCTTTTTACTCTTAGTTGACATTATTTACATGTTCAGACAACATTTTGTTTATGAATAAAGTGGAAATGCACAGATAGGAGCTTAAATTCGTGTTTTTTTTTCAGTCAAAATTATGTATTAATTCATGGTATTTAAATCGCTTTTGCGTACAGTCTTTCCTAGTTATTTACGCTCGGCTATTAAGGTTTATCTTAATACAAAAATATTACTTTTTACTATCTTTGACAACATTACAATGGCCTGCAACTTTAGGTGTTGGTGGAAAAAATATAAAAATTACATTACTTGTATAGTTTTTGTGCACCGCATTGTAATGTCGTGAAAGTGTATTACAGCAAGAGTATGATTATTTATACAAAGGTATTATACTTATATTTATATTTGAAATAAATCATATTTTAAATCACTGACTGGTAGGGGGTAGGCCTAAAACTTGCGAAGTTACGAGAAACGGGACAATGTGAATAAAAACATAATCTCCTTGCAAGGAGTCGACGGGCTATTGCTCTCGTCTGGTTCTAGTTCAAATTGCCATTTTGTTCAGAGATCAGCATTTTCTGACTTTCCTTCTGATAGTCACCTAGTATCTTAAATCTCTTTGTAGTAGGCCTATTTTTAGGGCATCGTACGATTAATCAACTACATTGTAAGACAAATTACTAACATTTTATAATAATTAAACTAACTTGTAGTTTTTCAAGGCTATCGGACCACGTTTCCGAAATTATCTAGACAATATTACTTCATAGCAGTATTGATTTGATTGATAAATAATGAAGAGCTAAGTCACTGAGGAAATCCGTCAGATTTAAGTATACTGCGATGATATGATGTACATAAATGTAACACAAGGTTATATATAATTCACAAAACAAGCTCTTAACTGACTCAATGTCTTCGACTATACAATATATTGGATCCAAACATTTCTGACGAAACAACTCGATTCACGTTGAAACAAACGTTATTTCTGACCGTGATTACATTATTTTATTTTAAAAGTGTGTGTGTGTGTTTATAATCTACGATATTGGTCGGGTTTACGAGTAAAGTGTGGGAACTAGGGAGTTTTTACAATAGTTCTGCTGTCACGCACGTCTGTGCACGTCAAGTACGAATAAGTACAATAGTACGATACGCGTGCTTTGCGGTACAGTCAGAGACAGTTTCAAGTGACGTTTATTGATTTTGTATACATTAAATTAAGGCGATTACACGAGCTAAACGCGAGTTTTATAATTACTAAAAGTATATGATTCACTGCTATAAACAAGACCAGAAGAATATATGATATTCTTCAGGATATATGCTAGCATGATACTGTGTTGAAAACATAATACAATTAATTTGGCTCGATAAAAAGAAATCACGAACTTACCTCTAAAAATATCTTTCAAACAATAAAAAACATACTAATATGCATGCGATCATTGTGATTTATTGGCAAATAATTCTACAAGCAATATATTAGCATGATACTGTTTTAGTTTTTTAATCCAATCAATAGTTTTTTTGTAAATCGATCGAAACCACTCATTTCGCGCTATTTGGCCCGCAGTGGCTGACGTAACAACCACTTTGTAGTGCAAGCTGATTAGAACTTTATTCTAACAGCATTTCAAACGAAGTTTGAACCACCACAAATAGAATTGCTAATTTAGCTCGACTAAGCGCCTTAAGAGGCCTGCGGAGCATGCGTTTTTCATACAAACGTAATACCAAAATCATTTGTAAATCAAACATATTCTTAAGGTAGTCTGTATTTATTTCGATTGCATGACAAAATATATATGTTTCCAAACACATATTTTGAATGGACACTGATTCAAACAAGAGTTATGAGAAAAATAAGTTTTCTATAGAAATTTTAAATTCCTTATATCTTGCCTTTATATCATTGTCC
This sequence comes from Xestia ashworthii, assembly GCA_950022955.1. Classification (NCBI taxonomy): domain Eukaryota; kingdom Metazoa; phylum Arthropoda; class Insecta; order Lepidoptera; family Noctuidae; genus Xestia; species Xestia ashworthii. The sequence goes on along the minus strand of OX465566.1, from coordinate 1,497,716 downwards.
TTTCAAAATATTTGTTTGGGAACATAGATATTCTGTAATCCAATCGAAATAAATACACACTACCTTAAGAATATGTTTGATTTTCATATTATTTTGGTATTACGTTTGTATGAAAAACGCATCCTCCGCCGGCCCCTTAATAAGTAGTACTTAATAAAAAATCTAGAAAGCTTGTATCGCTCAGATCTGAGCATGTAATTATCGAACAAAGAAAAAAAACAGGTTAAAACTCCTTTACTTTGAAGATTTACAAAATTGAGGACATCCGATTGAAACCGAATTGAAAAAAATAATAATTTACAGATATGTACGATATTTTTTCCACAAGCAGCGATGAACGCATCGCTTTATAACAATCAATACGAAATCTTTATTTATAGTACCAATATATCGGTATTTGAAATGCGTAAGTTTCAGAAAACACTTTCTGTGAAGCCCAAACTTCGTCGGCATTGAACGTGATCTTAAAATAGCCACAGCCAGTTTTGATAAATCAAAATAGAAAATTGCTGTATGGAATATAATGCGGTCTTTCACGATAGCGTTTGGTAGCCTTTTCACCTAATTTAGAATTCGAATTAAGATTCAGAAACGAATGTTGGTTAGTATAAACCGTCTGTATACTAAAAATACCACGTAAAATTACCCAATTTCCTAATGGCTAATCGAATGTTACTTTGCAATCGCGTAAAAAGATACGAACGTATTAACGTCCATCACTGACGTGTGTCGACAATCGGTGAAATATTATGAGTTTAGGCTCGTCAATAGAAATTAAAAACATTGCTAATAGACACGCTTACAATAAATAATTTAAACATTATAATAAATCAAGGCCTGACACGCGATTCCTTTTTTCTATTAATAATGCAGTGACTTGACCATAACCGTGTATACATCAGAAAAAACCTCTAAATCTTTGAAGTCAGTTAAATATACAGATCAGTGTGTAAAATAATATTAAATATGTTAAAAAAGAGATCAGTAGGCGAGTTGTTAAAAAAATGCGAGTTAATATTATATTAAGTTATGGGATGAAAATAGACTCATTTTAGAGGTCATCCCTTGCATTTGACTAGTTTTGGGAAACAGGTACCAGGTACCACTTCCACCACAGAATACATTTAGCACTAAATGAATTTAAAACTAGGGATGCGACCGATACCGATATATCGGAATCGGCGATATTATATTTACCGATACACCGATACTTTTGAATTTCGCGCTATAGACAATCTATGTGAACATTACCGGTAGCGAATATTTTGTGAATGTCCTGAACAAAAAATCTAATAACTGTGAATTATAAATTGAGATCTATATTATTATACGTATGAGTAATTTAGACTGGTTTTATAGCCCGTATCAGTATCGGCGATATTTCTTTTTAAATAACTGTATCGGTATCGTATCGGCTGTAGTGCGTATCGGTATCGTATCGGCTGTAGTGCGTATCGATATATCCCTAATTAATTAAAACATCATTGTTTCAATCAGTCGGTTGATGACAATAGCGACTGATATTTTCAGTTTGTTTAGCCCTAAACTTTAGGCTCAGTTTATTTAGCGATTTGTGGTAAAAGTAGAATTTAGAAGTCGGTTAGTTAGGTGTTTTGTTCCTTCGTTCTAAATCTTTGTTCAATGCAAAGTTTCAGTGTAGTCCGTCATCATCACAATAAAATGGAGTCACAGATTAGTTAACCTAAGTTTAACAGTCATATCACATGTGCCCGCCTAGTATTAGTGCGTTAATATACAAACATACAGAAATGCTTACTGGCATTGTATCTAAAGACATACCATTTCAAAAATACTTAAGTTTTTTTTTTTTTACAAAGAAAGAGAAAGATAAACTTTGTTTATGTGATTTAAAACAAATATGTTATTCTTTTTATTCAAACTTAGTTTTTTCTGTAAATATTTATTTTGTATATGTCCTTAGGTACTTGCAAACTATACACAATACTTACAACATAATAATACATTTTTACAAAAAATATAAAAGGCAAGAACTCAATTCACAATCAAATCCTTATTGTTTATGTATAAATTTAAATATGTATATTTTATTTTTAATTTATGTTAATACTATCCAATGCAGGTGTAGTGAGATTCGAATGTTCATATTTACATTAAATTTTACTTTATATAATTGCTCCCTTAGGTAAATATCTACAAGATACGTGATATTACAATCTAGAGTAAAAAAAGATTGTCCAATACAGGGAACATTTTGTGTAAAATTATCATAGGTATATTACTACTTTGATTTGCTTGAATCCTTGTAAAACATGGTTTTTATTTAAATATACAAGTAAAACTTATTCTCTGGTAAGAAATTCAGCATAAACTACAGTTATATTATTTGAAAATCTTGGTTTTAAAAATAACCATATATTTTGGGTACTGACTGTACTTCAGCAGTTTTTATCTAAGTTTTTTTTAATAACCCTATTGTTCTCTTACAGAATTCAAGTCAATCAAAGCCCATATATAACTTTTAAAATGTGCATTTAAAATGACATGTGTGTGTCTTACATAATACTATTCATCTAATAAAGCGTTAATTATTATTGTATCATACGAGTTTTGAGCTCTGCCGTGCGTTCTCCGTGTAACTTATGTCTACTGACTTCTTACAAACCTTGCAAAGAATCTGACATATTCATAACAACATTAAAAAATTAAATTGTAATACTAACATATTTCTGCTATGAAAAATCCAGGTTTTAAAGCTTCTTAAGCTATGAGAGCTCATTAAAACTACGACAGCATCATTCAATATGCCAGATTCCCGCCAGCCATCACCAAACTCCCCGATATGTAGACCCTAAAGCATACAGATATGACTCAACTTGACTAGTACAGTTATCAAAGACATTTGACAATTAACTTGGTTTCGTGTTCAGGGTTGTAGTACTTTTTGACTTAGGATCCTGCGGAGGGAGAGGACGGGCTATTCCAACCTTCACATTCCCTCTCGGAGCACCTTTCAAAGCTTGTACAGCTTGGTCAAGGGTTGCATTTTTAATACTGACTCCATTCACCGACATCACTCTGTCTCCTGGCGAGATATCTCCATGCTTCTCAGCTACACCTCCAGGCACTAAACTACGTACGACTATGACTGTACCCTGAGGATCTACAGGGTCCTGGTAGTCTAAAATGGAGAAACCCAACCCTTGATCACCCTTTAACAGTTCCACTATATCTTCTTTGCTCTGCCACATGGCTAAGCCGGAGACACACTCCAAAGACCGAGATTTCTTTGAATGCCCTGAATGATTTGTTAATGTAGCCGTGCTAGAGGTATTGATTGATGTGTCTGACTGGGCTTTGACTAGATTTGTCAAATTATTCAAACTGCCAGATATAATCTTCCTTGCTTCAAAACCTTCTCTATCTGGAGCTAAATTGATGAGTGGACGAGGCCCGCTGTCTATGCTACTCCGTGCACACACTAACCTGACTCTATTTGGAAGCTTCTTTAGGATATTTACTACTTCTGTGTGGGTTAAGCCGTGGAGGCGATACTCGTTTACTTCTAACAGCTCGTCTCCAGCAGAAAGGCTGCCTTCCTGACCAACAGGTCCCTCAGGAAGCACGGATCTAATATAATGATGAGGTCTGACTTCCAGACCTCCTTCAACGTCTACTGTGCCCTCGAGACTGATGCCCAGACCTTCAAGCTTCTTCACCTCAGCCACTAGAATTTCTTTGCTAGGCCCAACTTCTTCTACCCACTTTTTCTTTATTTCTTCTTTATCAACTGCTAATATTTCATCAAATCTTCTGTCTAACTCTTCTTGTGTTGGTTCTTGTGTTAGTTCTTGTGTATCAACAATTTCTAGAACATTGGAGTCTATAGTAGTGTTAGACTCAGGTTCAGGTTCTATTTCTACAGTACTATTTTCAGCTTGGGAAGGCACTGGGAACCAGGATAAGGTTGTTGTAGACGGTGACGGGGACGTAGGACGCTCCTCGTTAAATATAGCTAGCTGTAGATGCTCATACTTTGGACCTCTCAGATATCTCTCTAACACTAGGTGCACAGATATGCCTGTGTTTCTTAAAATCTCAACGGCCTGTGGGTTTGTCTTATCAGCTAAAGATTTTCCATCAACTTCTATTATTCTATCATTAATTCTAATTTTACCACTTTGTTCAGCACTGCTGCCTTCAATAATACTCTTCACAAATATTCCAGAGAGTTCCTCCTTCTCACACACGTAGCCCGCTACAGTGATACCCAGTCCATACACATTCTTATTTAAATCCACAGGAACAAGCTCTACCTCGGGCTGGTTGGGGATCTCTACAGGTACAGTGATTGTGATGGTGGGCGAGATGGCGTCAGAGATGATGGGGTGGTCGGGAATCTGTTGAGGATTGTCACCAATAACACTGACAGCTGCTGCCACTAAGCTGGACCCGGTCACACCATTCTGAGCATTGATGTAGTCAGTGAAGCATTGAGACAGGTCATACACAGCTCCATACCCAGTCTCTATGAGGTGTCGGTCGAGTAGTTCCGGGTCACCGAGTATTTTAGTTGGTACGAGAGCTGTGCCAGGGAGCGGAGCGCGTAGAGCTGTGGCGGGGTCGGCGGGGCGCGCCACCAGCAGGCGCACGGCGGGCCCGGCCTGGCGCAGCACGGCCGCCACCTGCTCCGACGTGAAGCCGCGCAGGTTCACGGAGCCCACCTGCAGGACGTGGTCCCCGCTCTGCAGGCGCCCGTCCTTGTCCGCGACGCCGCCCGGCAGCACGTACTTGATCACGACTCCTGTGCTTCGTCCGCCTACCAGATTAAACCCCAGGCCGTTTCCATCATTCGTGAGATCAACGACTTCAACCTGCGCCCACTCGGTACTCAGCACCATCGCGTCTTGTCTCACCATCGGGCACTCCCGTCGTTACGTGATGCAGCGAGTGCGCGCCGCGCGGAGGTTATGAGCCCCCAGCGCCGACATTACCACGTTTACGTCACGGAAACCGACACAAAACACACGAACGATCGTAAAAAACTCAACGCGGCTCGTTGTTAGCGTAAAAACTTGTAAAATATAATACTATGACATTTACATACTTGCTGAAATCGGAGACAGCAGAATGTGGCCAGCTGCGCGCAGGGGTGTCCGACGAATAAATTTCAATTTCTACTATTTTGTTCTAAATGTCAGTGTAAATTATTGTGTCCAGTTATTTTTATAAAACTCTTATTATTTAATCAAAAACATACATCAAGAATTAATTTACACAATAACTTCCATTTCGTATTTGTTTATTTTGATTTCATTCTTAAAATTGGCAGGAAGGAACGAACTGGTACAGATAAACAAAATGAAACTGACGGATTTTCATTCAATCTTCACTCGTATACTGTCAACAACATTTCTTCAGAGTGGCCACTAGAGGGCATTACCTGTGACTTATTGTAGCGACATCTGTTGATACATGGTCGTTACACCTACACTGGTCATAATTCTACTTGCCACTAGGTGGCAGTTGAAAACGCTTTGAACCGAGTGGAATAGGGCCGTGAGGAAATCCTGGCGACTCGAATGATCCCACTGACCACCTGCATTGGTCTGCCCACCAGCTTTACTTTTAACGTGGTAGTACCTAGGTACATTTTTCTACCCGCCACTTTTCCGCAGCCGGTGTTGTGGTGCGGGTGACGACGGCAGCGGGCGGCGCTTGCTCAGCGTTACCTAAATTGCCTAATAATAAAATGATAAGTAGATATTGAGTGCCTACCTACCTAAATTGAACCCCTGTGTATGCCTAGTAATAAAAATCAACTGAATGTAATTTGTATTTGATACCTACCACCTACTTACTCAATCTTTGAATTTGAATCCTAATAAAAATGAAGTGTGAAAGTACGCCCGGCGCCCGGTACATGATCATTATTTTGCTGCGGAGTTATTTAAAACGGTGTATCTCCTAAGATATGCATTGAAATCAATTTACGTGCAATACGAAACGCGTCCATCAATTCTGTTAATATTGTTGATAGCAAAATTTGAAGTAGATTGGACCAAGGAATCACATTTTCCCATACAAACTTTGCCCCCCACCTTTTCACCCCCTTAGGGGTATAATTTCAGAAAATCCTTTATATCGTACTAGCGGACGTCCCGCGGTTTCACCCGCATAGTTCCCGTTCCCGTGGGAGTACGGGGATAAAATATATCCTATGTTACTCGTGGATAATGTAGCTTTCGAATGGTGAAAGAATTTTTAAAAACGGTCCAGTAGTTTTTAAGCCTATTCATTACAACCAAACAAACAAACAAACAAAGTTTTCCTCTTTATAATATTAGTGTAGATTATAGGCATACGATAAGAAATGATTTTCTGAAATTATTGTACAAAAAATACACCCTCCAAGCTTCAGGTTTCTACAATCTGCGGTAAAGGCTGTGCGTTGATCCATCACAGTCCTTCAGGACAAAGCATTTTTATTATTTGTAGATAGTAGGATTTGAACTCGTTTGTATTTGTAACTTTTCGGGTTTTATGTCTGATGTACATTCGTATAGTCTACATGTTTGTGTGATGAGCATATGGACATTTGTTTCCGAGTCATGGATGTTTATATGTATAATAAGTATGTATTTACAAACAAAAAAGTATATATGTAGTATATCAACTATCTAGTGTCCACGACACAAGCTTTGCTTAGTGTGGCACTAGGTGGCGCTGTGTATTAATGTCCAGCGATATTTATTATTTATTTATTATTATTTTCCCCGTAGTATTATTTTATTTGTAAATACAGGGTGGAAACGATTAACCGGGCAGAAAGGGGAGCTTCCTTAACCGTTGAGTATTACAAACAGGATCGATTGGCATCAAAAATTTTTTTGTGTAAAATAGCAATTTTCTTGCTAACTGTACTTTTTTTTTAATCTGTGAATGGGGATCAAAATTTCACGAAAAATTACGGATGGTTTCCTAAGACCATTTTCATGTAGCTGCAAAGGTTAAGGTTTATCATTATTGGCATCAAAAAAATTGTTTTATGTAAAATGGCAATTTTCTTGCTAACTGCACTTTATTTTTTTTGTTAAATCTGTGAATGGGGATCAACATTTAGCGAAAAAAATATGGATTGTTTCTAAGACCTTTTTCGTGTAGCTGCAGTTCCCCTTACTGCCCTGTTTACCGTTTCCACCCTGTATGACCAACTACTTATACCGAGGCAAGCCGATTTTCTTGAGTTCCGCTATTTTGGGCGTATTCACTTCAAAAATCAAATTTCAAGAAAATTGAGAAATTATATTTACCTGTATTAGATTTGAAGTATTTACAGCAACTTTTAAAGGTTTATACTTCATTGGATTTTGTTCTATAGGTGTATGAAGTTTATTAATTTTAAACACAAAACCCTCCTTTTTACGTCTCTGGATGAAATTTTTTAAAAATGCTGAAACAGGTATTTCTTTATTTTTAATAATAAGTATTTACTCTGAGTTTCATGATTCTAGAACAATCTAAAAAAAATTTTTCATACAAACTTTACCCCCCCTTTTCACCCCCTTTTTCCAAAATTTTCCATAATTTCTATAGCCTAAATGTTATTCTGAGTTTATTTAAATAGATCAGTGAAGTTTTCATCAAAATCCGTCCAGCAGTTTTTACGTGATGCGCGTTCAAACAAACAAACAAACAAAAATTTTAAAAATGATTTTAATATGTTCAGTTACTTATTTTAAGTCACCCTGGGCGATTTTTTTTTTTTATCTTCAATGTACAGATTTTTTGGTCTCAACGATTTTATTATATGTATAGATTCGATCACGCAAGGAAACTACGAGCATAGCCCTCTCCTTTGCCCTTTATCCAAACCTACTTACTCTTGTGTTTATTGAAATCGGAATTTGAGATGTATAAAATTTAATGCTTGTCAAACTTTTTGTTTCACAAGCATTGGTTCATGTACCTACCTACATACTTTCCCTAGGTTTCTAACAATGGGCCAGAAAGACAGTCGCTCCATGAGAAATACTAGTATTCAGCTGCATCCGGTTAGACTGGGAGCCTGGGGCCCCTGGCTTCCATACATAGTTTGGAAATTCAGGCAGATGATGTCATTGCGTATAGGTAAAGGTATGTACATGTAAGTACCTAATTATTTTTTAGGGAGGTAACTAAAAAATGTGACAAATAAAACAACAAATATTTTATTATTTATTTATTTAATTTTAAAGAAAGCTTACAGACTAATAACAATAATAAAAAAAAAACATGTAGGTATAAGTAGTAACAATTGCTAATTACAAGCTTCCACATGTAAAAATTAACGATAATTTATTGCTTGTTGACATAATTTATTACGCTCAGAAACTTGGAAAAAACCTTTGCTACAAGGATTATATTATGAGACAACAGTCGTTAAAAAAATACAACCGAATTTAGAACCTCCTCTTTTTTTTGACGTTGGTTAAAAATAAACTACTACGATCATTCAACACACGGCAAACACGGCCACGAACAATTTTATATTATAACTAGGAGTTGAAAGATTTTTACAAAGTAAACTAGTAGTCATTATCGTAGCTATACCTAAACAGTTGGTCCGGCTGTCGTTTATCTATCTTTGACAGTCGTTACAGGTAGTCAGTGGCCCACAAAGTTTGACAACCACTCTTACCAAGGGGTATCGTCTTACTCTGTACTAACTGGGTTGTGGAGGTCAGATAGTCAGTCGCTTCATGTAAAATACTGGTAGCTGCAACTAGTTGGACTGGAAGCCGACCCCAACATTGCTGGGAAAAGGCTTGCACATGCAAATAGAAAAGAAAAGCAGAATTGAAAACCACTTCGGAACTTATAACACTTATAAACACACGAGTAAATAGTTAATTAACCTGCATATTAAATAGAAGATACGTATAATTGCACAAAATACCAACTTATTAAATGAGGAGCTGGCGAACAAATGCGGACTTGTCCATACACTCACAATTTTTTTTTTGTACTTTATGCCTTAGAAAGTAAAAATCTTTGCATTGCCGAAATATTTTCAATCAATTCTAGCTTTTTCTCATAGAAAAACAACTTCTAAATTTGCTTTTGTATTCAAAAACGGACTTGTCCCGTTTAAAGTTAGATAAAATTTCGCTTTGTTTCGGTTTTCAATCAAACCCAGACAAAAATAATACAAGTATTTAAATGTTAATGGATTTTCAAACAAACTGTGACTTGTCCATTTAAATTAACCAATATTCTATCTTTGCGATTTTAAACAACTGGAAACCTATTACAAAAAGGTGGACAACATCAGGGACGCAAAAGTAATAATAATAGAAAGAAAAGCAAATTTAAAAGATTCTCGAAACACACACGATTCATCAAGCATAAGGCAGGGTTCGTTCGCGCCATCCAGGGGGAGAACTCATCAACGACGTGGTAGAGGTAGATGATGTGAGAGATCACGTGGTTTTCGAGGAAGAAATGGAAGTCGAGGCGAGAATAGTTACTCTCACTTATGTACACTGTGACGTAAAAGTGTCTATTTTTTATAATGTCCCTGAAGAGGAACGTAGCGCAGTGTCTTTGCTAAAATCATCACAGAATCATCCGTCCCTTCTTCGCAGACTTCCACTGGTGAATGAGATTAAGCAGCAGAAAAAGAAAGACGTGGAGCAAATCTTGACCAAACAGTTGGTCACAAAATCCTGAACTTGAATGGTTTAAAACCATTATTTCCAATGAAACAGCTACTACATCTCATCACACATGTGCAGAAAATAACGTCAATGATGATGATGTTGACCCCGATGTCAAGGAATGTGATTGTTGTGAGCCCGATTTGCAAGAGTGTCTAATTTTTTCGATTTTTGTGATTCAATTTTTGATATGAAAAATCTGACTTTCATTTCCAATACGGACATGTCCATCAATTTATCAATCAAAACCGGAGTTGTCCAAACTTTCGAACAAAACCAGACTTGTCCAAGACAAAAAAAAAAAAAATATTCAGATTTTTGATAAACATGCAACGGATAAGTTTTTGTGTTTTAATGACGCTCGCATGCACTAAAAATCAGAAATCTGGCAAGTTTTTTTTTGCTTGTTTCAAAACTTTGCCCCTTATTGCAAAAACAAAAGAGGAACGCACATCACAAAGATGCACGGTTACTAGGTAAATAAAAGATAACAATTAGGTAATAATAATGACCAGAACACACCTACGAGTATTCTTACACATACTCTAGTTCTTTTCGTTTATTCATTTATTTTCATTTTTTAAATATTACAATATTAAAAAAATCAATAAAAAAAAAAAAAAAATAGTAGCCCACCAGAGCGCTGGGAACGGTCCGAGCTGACAGTGGTCAGGGCTCTTGTAATTATTATTTTTATGCAATACTAGCTTCTGCCAGCGACTTCACCCGCGTGAATCTTACTACCGAGATAAAAAAGTATCCTATGTGTTAATCTAATCTATCTGTGTGCTAAACTTCCAAATCCGTCTAATAGTTTTTGCGTGAAAGAGTAACAAACATCCATACATCCATCCCTACTCACAAACTTTCGGGTTGATAATATTAGTAGGATGTGGACACGTATATATATATGTCGAAGAAGCAGCATCCTCCTCGACATCATTAGTGTTCACGGAGTCTAGTAGGCGTCACTTGGGTGAAATGCGAGCACAAAACAAAGTATTCACTGCTTCACACAATTTAATGGCAATATTTGACAATAACTAGTTTGCTTAGCAATTACTTTCGAGCAGCAGGTTCACGACACCAATCTAACTTCATCACCAGCGATCCACCTGGATCCTCGATCCACCTCCGTTCTCCAAACCATCTCCAAGCAATCCTTGCTCTGTCACCGCATGTGTCAAGACCATCAAGACAGTAAAGACGGCGTGCGACCCTACTCTGGATATTTTATCCTCTGCTCTAATTTGACATGATACAATGCAATGACTTTTAAAGAAATTAGTTAGATTCTACACAATATTAAAATGTGATAAATCAAATCGAGTTATTTTAAATTATCAATCAATTGATCTTGCAACCAACAATCAACTCTTCGTTTACTTCCTTTTCCTTCGACACATATTATTATGAAATAACAAGACGTATGTTAGGCAGGCAGAGGTTATAAAAACCTACCTGAAGTACACCACATCCACTAGGAAAAGCAGGGCAGCTGGGCGGAGCGGGAGGGAGTGTCAGACTTTTACTGACTAAAACCCATCCATGTTCCTTCCTCGCCCTTTATGTTCCGGGGCCGCGGTATCTCTTTCGAACAGTCCCGCAACCCCGGCAGGCTTCGGCCCTTGCGGGCCCCTCTCTCTATGCTGACATCTCTTTGAGGCGCGCGTGGAACACGAACGCGCCGTCGACACGGCCTGTCGTCGTTAGACGGACGGACGGCTAGCTAGCCCATAGCTAACCGTCCACAGGCCCGCATCTACGGTGGCCGGTAGCCACCACGTGGCCCCCGACGCCCGGTGCGTCTCCCGCGGAGGAAAAGCACCCTAAAAACCGAAACTGCACTGAACTTGGCCCTTAGGTTTGCCCAGAGATTTATGTTGGCCTATATATATGTCACCGTAAAATTGTAAAACCCGTTAGATTGTAATCTATGTAGCAAGATTGTAAACACTCGAAAGATTGTCAAACGAACATGCTGCTTACAATATAACGCACTATTTTTCGGTAGATTATAAACTATCGAAGTGAAACCGTATAATATTGTGAAATGCATGCGGCGGAAGTATCTCTGCCCCCATAATCGGGACTTATGGCACCCCGACGTTAGGTTAGTTAGGTTCCTTTAAACCCTGCAGACAGAAATAGGAGCCCTGCGTAGCGAGTCTCCGTCGACTATCTACGCTTTTTAGGGGAGTATAAAGTGTTTTGAGGTTAGGTTAAATTAATCGGGTTTTCTCAGGAATCGAATGGTGCATTTTCATTTCATGAGAGATGACGGGGAGAATAAGTGCCTTTTGGCTTCGTTAAGAGGTGGTTTACACCCTTTAGGTATAGGACTTTTAACTGACTTGAGAACCTTTTCAGCTTAATATATAGTTTATGGCACTACCGCGTGACGCACCTACTTACGGATAACAATGCGTTGCACAGTTGCACTATTCGTAGAAATCGTAGCAGTGTTTCGTAGCCGCCTACGCGACGCTACGAACTCTAACGTAGCGTGGTCTACGATGCACTGTCTACGAGCGTAGTCTGCTACGGGTTTTGATACAATAGGCATACTAATTTTTGCTCGCAGTTACGCTCGTTAAAGTCGGAGAGTATACCACGGGAACATTTTAAACACGCTTTTGACTCTTGAGGATAATTAAGCTTTCCATTAGTGAAATCATTTTCTGAATAGATCAGGGGGTCTCAAATGGCCGCTTTAGCAGAACATATTAAGAATGACGTTAAAAATTCTTAAAATAGACTGTATGGTTAAGACTGTAAAGTCCACTTTTAGAATTTAATTTTTTAATGTGATTCATATTATATTCTGCTAAAGTGGCCATTTTAGGCCCTCAAAAGTTCAGGAAATTATCTCCTAACATTTGAACTTAACAAATTTACTTCTTTATAAGTAGGTACCGATTTATTAATCTGCCTTATTTCAGTTGAACGTGTTCTGGCCGAAATGATTATAATGATGACTTGGTACTACTGGTTGACGAATCAACTTGGGTAAGACCAAAACCTTATCTCAACGCACCCATGTAGGGACTGCGTGATGGGATCCGCATCACCTTAACTCGGGCCGGTCACCATTCTTTTTCTCAAATAACATACCATCATTTAATCAATGGTGGCACTTACACACAAGCTTGGCATACCATTTTTTTATTGAGACAAGCCCGCCACACTATTCCCTAACTTCTGCAACTCCTGAAAGCCAGAATCAACAGTGGCGACCACCAGAAAAGCCCCGAGACACAATTATTTAAGTGTCTTGGATCCCGCAACGAAATTGTAATCAGAAAAAAGTATAGCGGAGGAGTTTGAAAAAACAGAATTTCCACTTGACTTGCCTGTATGAACTACTAACTCTTCATAATGTTGGGGTTTAGGAACAGTCTGCTTGCTTTATGGGCTTGCCGTATTGTTGGCCCCTAGGCACGCCATTAACTTATCCCTAACCATCGTAATGGCTTTGCCTCGAATGAAGTGAAGTTCTCTGATTCTCTCGATCCGGTGCAGTTCTTGTACGAGTGCTATTATGCAAGTAGCTTTACGATAAGAAAGCTACTTTCATATTTGACAAACTGTATTTTCTTTGGTACCTAACCTACCTGGTATTTTATTTATTTATTTATTTATTTATCTGCCTATAGCTTTTTCCCATCTATGTTGCGGTCCGGCTTCCAGTCTAACCAGATGCAGCTGAATACCAGTATTTTACATGGAGCGACTGCCTATCTGACCTCCACAACCCAGTTAATACTGGGTAATACGATACCACTTGGTAAGACTGGTTGTCAGACTTTTTGGGCCACTGACTACCTGTAACGACTGTCAAATATATAATTAGTCAAAATATTTAATGATAAAACAGTGTCCAGCTGCTACTACCTTCATCCAAGGTAAGTAATAGGAGTAAAGGCCCAAACTAATTGTTAAAATCTTACAAGGCTATATATTAAATTAAATGAGTATTGAACGGTATTCATGCAACTATGCAGCTGATTAACTCTGTCGTGGCAGAGGATTACTAAAGGATGGGTAGGGGTACCCACCTATCAGGTATTTTTTCTGTTCCGTGGTGCCAACCCAATGATCCAAAATACAAACGAAAAGATATCCTAATTATGAACTTAGTCGACATGATAATAACGTATAGCAATGATTTACAAAGTTAGAGAAACCATCTCAGGGCCAAAGATAATGAACGCGATCAGCACATCTAAACTGCGTTCAACAGCTTTCAGTGTCACTACTGTTATGGAATATTGAACGCGGTTTATTTAAGCTTATTGCGTTCAGTTTCAACAATGAAATTCGACCGTAAAATCCGTACACTTCGTTGTAACAATTCAATCGCACTAATTTCACAATTATCGTCTCATTAACAATTAACTTTATTGTTCTTAAAGAGTTGCTCATTATTCATATGTGTGGTAATAACTAAGGTGTTCATATTTGCCGAGACGCACAAAGGGACACATACAAATTCCTAACAGACAACAAACATAAACAATATGGATACATAAGTTGATTGTCACATGTAACCGTGCGGCGCGGCGGCAGTGCGCGCCCCCCCCTCGTGGCGACTGGGCCGCCGCGCGACGCAGACTGGCCCGGCCCGGCCCAGACCCACACCCGCCCGGCCGCCGCGCCGCGCGCCAATCCGAGCCCCCAGCCCGCGCCATAGGAGCGCGCGCCGGCCGCGGGGCGGGGCTCCTCGAGGGCCGTAACCCGCGCCGGGGGCTCCGGCCGCCACTCTCGCCCCGAGAGCCACTAGAGGCTGAGCCGTCGAGTGGCGTCGAGTGTCGGCCGGTCGGATGTCCGCGGAGGGCGGCGACTACTCGCCGTGTCCGGCGGAGGCGCTGCCGGAACTGAGCGCTGCCGAGCTGGCGATGAGCCTGTCGCCCAAGTCGGCGCTGCTGCAGCAGAACCTGTCCCAGCTGCAGCTCCAGCACTCCACTCCGTTCTCCGTCACGGATATCCTGTCGCCCATAGAGGAGTACCGCAAGCTGGAGTTGGCGAACAATCCGCCGTCGCCGTACAGGTGCGTGGATCGATCGCCGGGAGGGGGGGGCGCCCTCCACCCGCTGATTTTTCGAGTGGCGAAGGTCCCGACGAGAGTGCTTGAGCGTCGTTCGTAGTCGAAGGATATAGTTCTGTGACGTTTGTTTGTGCAGGTATGTTGTGATTAGCGGTCAAGTGGTGTGTGTGCGGTCAACGATGTGCTGTAGGCGCGCGAGCGAGCTCCTCTCGGTCCTACTCGACTCTTGATCGATGTTACTTCACTCGGTTCTCCAAAAATAACGTCTTCATTCATGAATGCTAGTGGACTCAATGTAGCACCCTGAGGGACGCCATCGTTCAGCTCTACGGTTTACAGTCATGCTGGTGGAAGACTACCATTATATGTAGGTATACATTAATAGTGTGCCCGCGGCTAATTAGACTTTAGTGTTTGACAAATATCATCAAGAGAAGCTCTCAGTTCCACTCGTTGACTTTATCAAAGGCTTTCCGACAAATATTTTTTTTGATTTGTGGTAGTGATATTTTTTTCGGATGCTTTAATATTAAATAAAATAAATAACCAATTCGAATTCAAACCAACAAATAAAAATAACAAATTACTTTCATCCATTGGACATTAAATATAATTATTTTTCATTTAGGCCTAAAATCAAAACAGCCATTACCTACTAAAGTTAGTGACATCGGCATAAAAATTATAACATTGAAAATTGTTCAAATTAATTTAAAATATTAATAGATACGGATCTGGTACGGCTATTTCCTAAAATAAAATATACCTAGTTCCCTAACGATGATTATACATAATTTAAAATGAAACGAATTAAATATAATGTCATAGTTAAACTAAAAACATTTAGACGAGTGAATTTCTGTTGTACGTACATACATATTAAATTAACCTTTCTAAACACAAATTTACCATGAATCGGATCAAAATATTCCTTAACAAAAATATGCCTAGGTAGCCTACCTAGGTCGCAAACTATTTTTTTTAAATTTCTTACTATAAGTGAATAAAATTAACTTACCTTTTTACTAGCGAATCATAAGAACGGTTTTAAATGATAAATATAAACTTTTTAACTTTATTCACACATTATTTTACCATTTTAATGAAATTTTGCAGCGTTATTTGTTTCTAAGTACTCAATTTTTTGAAAAGCCTTCTTGTTAGTGCCTTAGCCTGTTTCACATAGTCATGGTAGAGTTGTACACCAATAAACCATAATTTATTTATTAGTGTTTTTCCGCATCTAAGAAACACATTGAACGTATGACACTTGTTAATAGTATAATTCACCATCAGTGAATTAGTTTGTGTTTGTGTATTTGGTATATTGTGTTCGGAATTCTCCAGTATCCAAATTTACAAACTTAACCTCTTTATAAAACTTAGTGATAACGAGTACTTCTGTTTTATCATCTACACTTCTACACTAATATTATAAAGAGGAAAACTTTGTTTGTTTGTTTGTTTGGTTGTAATGAATAGGCTTAAAAACTACTGGACCGTTTTTAAAAATTCTTTCACCATTCGAAAGCTACATTATCCACGAGTAACATAGGATATATTTTCTCCCCGTACTCCCACGGGAACGGGAACTATGCGGGTGAAACCGCGGGACGTCCGCTAGTCATCAATAATTACGAGTACGACAAAGTTAGTTATGTGTTACCCTGCCATGGTAATTTTACTGCGAACTCCAATACTGCCGCAGAAAAACTTTTAATCTCAGCTTCAAAATTAGCAATTTTGGCTAAAACCCTTTAATGGAAAGAACAAATTTCAGCGACGGAAAACATAAACGTTGGAAGTAATACGGAAAATAAACATCATCACATTATCACCAATATTGACTATCATTCATCCAAACGAACGAAGAAGTGGTTTAAGCAATGGTTCGAAATAGTTGGGATGATCTTTGTTTTCAGTGACTTCCGTTTATTATTTTTTCTTACTTACTTTTAGATTCTTGAATATTCCTTCCTATAAAAAATCAATATAAAATAGTAGCCCATCGGTATCAGGAACAGTCCAAACTACCGGCGGTTAGGACTCCTTTGAGAGGAACCTCCTTACAATACGAGCTGTGTCCAGGAGTACCGTTTTCTGAATCAATCCTTTGATCCAGCTACCTAACGAGAGCCTCCTCAGTAACTTTTTTGTTAGTCTAGCATTGGTTTCTAAAACCGACATGAGCCTATGACCTATAACATCGTTTAATGTTTCATTGATCTGTGCAACTATGGAGTTCACCAGTTTGGTATTATATTTACCAACGAGGTTTGAAATTCTAATAGATCCTTAAAGAAGTTTCCGGAATTGTCCAGGATGAACAAAAATGGCAAATATTTTCTATGCAATCATACATTTAAATATTTTTCGGATAAACGGGACAGGCGGAACGACGACGGGAAAAAAATTGTTATCTGTTTGCAAGAGACAACTTTTTCTATAAAGATTATTTTACTGTTAAATATGTATTTGGTTTCTGTCTTACCTACATACTTACAAAACTTGTATAAGGTAAAAAGTTTACTACTAATACTAGATAGGACGTAATACTACTAATACTGATAGGTATATTGTTCTAACTCCGTCGATTTGTATAAATCTACCGTAACTGTATAAATTGCCGTCATTTCAAACCATTGATCTTTCACGTGCAAATGAACATCCTTGTTTAGTCTTTGACATCATGACTGACGTAATTTTATCTAAACACAGAATATAAAATGTAAGTTTTTTAGAATTTACTTTGTTAGAAGCCTGTTGAACCAATGTTATCTTGCGGTTTTAATAAAAAATACGTGAAATATCATACCTGTGCGGGTATGCTGATTATTTTGACAACTAAGAAAATATTTGTTTAAGAGTCCTATTACACTTTTTACGCAAATTCATGATTTTTGACGCTGTAATTTTCAGCAGCCGTAAGATATTTTAATTATTTGCTTATGAATAACGATAGTGCCATTCTCTTTCTTGAAAGTTGGAGTTACACATTTTCATATTTCTTTTCGTGTAATTTACTATAAATATTTTACGAACTCAATTTGCAAGAAAAACCGTCGTCGATGGAAGTTTGACGCTCAAATTCACATAGTTACTTTCAATTCTTATAAAAGCTTAAATGACTAAAAAATAAGTTGAATGTTTTACTTGAAAGTTGGAGTTCTAGAATTTCGTTAAATTCCTTGAGTTTTCACAAAACAAATCGTAAAGAAAGCCTAATTTAAGCCAAAAATGTCTTGATTCAGCGGCCATCACATTCCAAATAAACTCAATTTTATCAAATAAATTAATATGATATAAAACTTCGATCTTCAATAAATACGTTTCATTAGTTTTCGTTTGTCAGTATAATAAGACAACGTTACAATAAATAAAATTAAAGCTCTCTAAATTCTGCATCAATTCCGCTCGCTCCTCAGTTTAAGTCATTCTGACGCGAGCGCTGGACGAGGAAGAACCTGGCCACAAAATTTTCGTCACTAACAATCCACTCGTGTACGTCGATCGAAATAATTTGATCCAGGACGTAAAGATCAAAAATTTGCAAAAAAAATGTAAAAAAGGACTCTTAACTTCGTTTAGAGCATTGGTACTACCTAATAAATAAACCGTTATAGTATAAAAAGAGAATTCACAATTTTCATTTAAAATATGTAGTATAGAAAAAGGTCACTATGGAAGGTGTGGCTTTTACGTATGATGAAACATCTTCCAGATGCAGATTTTTCTGTTCAAATTCTTCTTGGGTTTTCTTTATTCTTTGCACCGTTAATTATTACTATCAGTCATTCCTTTCTGCTGTTTTGGAGGACTAATGGTTTCCTTTATTTCTAAATACTTCCAGATATCAATTGTACCAACCTTCTCTTACGTTTGTATCTAATTTCAATTCTTAAACGACAACTTTATCCAGAGTTGCTATGGTAATAGGTAATATCTACTTGAACAAGAACAGCTCAAATCTAAAAGTATGTAATAGTTAAAATTAATTTGATTAGTAACCCTCATTTTGGGCCTAGACGATCGATCGTATTTTCAATATGATTGACATACATTTTTGGTAGTTTATGTCACTTTGTTTAGGTGTAGGCCCTCTTGTATGAACTTACAAAACGTTGTCTATAACAGTTTATCAGTTATCGTGGTATTTATTTAATAATTAATATGGGTTCACCAACAGCTTCTGTGTACAAAATTTAGGTATACATAGGTTTTACAGTATTGAACTTACACAGTCGCCAATTAAAGGTTAACCAGCATTCACAAAAATAAGTGATAAAAGGAGAAAAAAAGTAAAAAAAATAAAATGAGTGCCTCTAGACATGAAATACATACAATAGTAAACCTTACATTGATATGGATATGTGATGCTGACGAATGAGGGAAATGTTGAGTATTATAAATGTATTTTCTTCCAACTATGGTTTAATTTCATCATAATCACACTAAAAACTCAGTACAAAGCGAGTCTTTAATGCTCTAGATCAATAAAAATGTATGAAATTTCATTATGCACAGTTTATTTTTTATCGCACCAAAAGGTGCCAATCTCAATGGATTAGCTCTATTCAGCCAGCCGATATCAATACTTTTTTTTTACGTAATGTTATTCGTTTCTATCCTACTTGTTCCAAATTTAAAAAAAATATTGCTGCTAACTCTGATTTAAAAATGAAAGAAATTCAAAAAGTGATTTAGCGGGAACTTTGTTAATTTTGCTTGACAATATTTTTGGAAACGATAAAGTGTGATACTATCTGATTTTGAGTGCTTCGGCTTCGAATTAAAATGGAATCATCTAGCGACTCATTAACTCCGGAAAACATTCTAAATGAAGCCGACAGTGTTATAGAAACTTCTATTTTAACTGTTTGATATGAGTTTCTTTTATCTACTATTCCTAAGTAATAGTTGAAAGAAAAGCAGATTATGCACCTCTCCTTAAGTAATTTATATTGCCCTCGTGCCTGTTAGATTAGAGCAGGCACTTGGTGCAATAATAAATTACTTTGTGCTCGATGCAATAATCTACTATTAAAAAAGAATGGAGGTGCTGTAAAGGGTGGAGGAAGACCAAACAAACGATGGATGAACTGTGTGAAGAATGATATGGCTAGAAAGCAGATGTCTGTTGAGATAACGAGTAATAGAGAACTATGGAAGAAGCAGACATGTTGCACCGACTCCAAGTAACTTGGGAAAAGAGCAGGAGTTTGATGATGTCTATGAACAATTTACTCGCCGCAGCATCATAACAATTTGTCAATTTTGTGTCATCGTCTATCACACAAACCT
Organism: Xestia ashworthii; assembly: GCA_950022955.1. Classification (NCBI taxonomy): domain Eukaryota; kingdom Metazoa; phylum Arthropoda; class Insecta; order Lepidoptera; family Noctuidae; genus Xestia; species Xestia ashworthii. The sequence goes on along the minus strand of OX465566.1, from coordinate 1,477,691 downwards.
GCAGTGTATTAATTTACTTCGATCTATTATTGCTAGTTATAGTACTAAGCGATGCTTCTCCGTCGGCAATTGGTTATTTTTGCTTGTCAGTTGATCTATAGGTACTCATATTCCATAATCAAAAGCAACTGTCTGTAAATCCATCTACTACCTTTTTACGCCTCACCGTAATCTTGGTCTAGAACACAGGCTTTTCATCCTTAATGTTGTATGATTCGGTGGGATCATTTCCAACGTCTATACGGTCTATGACAAATTATAATTCTTCTAGTTCTATCCAAGTGATGTCAGCTCGAAAGTCGTCACCAAAATTATAACTATCAATATTTAACATCGTTTCTTCGTTTGTCTTAACCATTTGAAGGTAATTTTAAACTAGCTGTGTTCTATGTACTGTGACCGACGGCGACGTCCGCGTAAAATTATCATAAAAATCTACATTCCATCTTCTCTATTTGAATCGGATTTTGTTTACAAGTCAAGGGATTTTTTTACCTTAGTTTACTCCTTATGGAGAGCTTTCTGCCAGTAAAAGATTTGTCAAAATCGATCCAGCCGTTTCGGAGATTATCCGGAACAAACAGACATACAAAAAATAAAAATAATTGTTTTTGTTTTAAGTACCGTATATTATTGCATTTAGTCAAAAAAGCTGTTATTAAGAAATTACTAACAGATTCATAAAGGTCTTAGAAGGTTTTTGTATGAAGCCTGGCCGGGCCAACTTCCAACGGCCATTTTTTTCAAACTAGCGCATTGAAGTTAGTAAATAATATAAAGAAATCTCGGTGTTCTACTAAGCCGTATTAACGCTAACAAGTATCCGCCTGTCACTACGTATCACCTTTACCTTCACATTTACAGTTTCAAAATCAACTGTGACAGTTACGCAACATGAGCTTGACACAGCAAAACGCGCTGCAAATCAAACTGGCAGCTTTTCTTCCATTTCCAAGAGTAAATGCGCACCAAACATTCCAAAAAAGAAAAGTAGGTGACTATACAATTTGACAGCCAGTTGACGATGAGACAACCATTGAATTTAGCCTTTTATAAACTAAACATTGCATGAGCGAGTGTTTGCTTTGTCTATGGAGTGGTTCACACATTCACACCTACAGATTTTTCCGCTACTGATGAACAAATACTGCTTTACATGATAAATAAACGGCCATTATGTTATTTTATGGCGTGGTAAAGTTTGGGAAGTACGAAAGTGATAGTGATTATGAAGTACGAGATTGGACGTGTTGTAGTGACTTGGGAAGTGATTTTAAAACTGCATTTGAGTAAGAATTTAAAAGTAATTTCTTGTAAAGTGATGAATCAGAGTTCTCAAATGCTGGGATTTATGAAAAGTGTAAAAGTAGACATGATTTATTCATCTTAGCGTATCTATGGCAAAAAGTTCAAATGTGTCTAATAAGCAACGCTCACTGATGCACACATTAAATCATCACAGCCGCAGGTGATAGAGATATGTTTTATTTATACAAAAGCACTGCAAGGATGATTATATAGGTATTGCTCTGGTAGTTTCATAGAAAGGATTGGTTGGAAAATTATAGATACTTACACTCAATAAAAATACATAATGTGAACCGTTGATCTGCTGGTGATGATGAAACAGGATGTATGGGTCTATGTTCAGGTTTAACATCTTCGACACACCTACAAACAATGATCTTCTAGGCTCTAGCCAAACGAGAATTGGAGTTAAATGTCGGTTACAATGAATCCATTTTGACTTATTCTAAACTTGACTTACCTTTTGACTTCTAAAGTTCCCAATTTTGTAGGTATAAAATTTTGTGAGTTTAACTTCAAAGTTTATTTCTACCCTCCCAATATCACAGGTAGGCCTAAATTACTAATTAAATTACCTCGAAACCAATTAAAACTTACGTAACTCGCTAAATTGAAAGATAACAATCTTAAAATCAAATTAAAATTAACTCCAATTACGGTAGCAACCAACTAAAACGTTTCGCGCCATAATTTCCCGCCCTGTCAAAACTCAATTTGTCAAACCAAACATCGTAATGGCGGCCCTGGGGGTGTACCATAGACAAGGATATATTTACCGATTAGAATGATCGATTCAATCGTTATTTTGAGAAAGTTAAGGTTTAAAATTGCTTGTAAATTGTTTATCTTGACGCAGGGATGGTTCGATAGGGAGATTAAATTGTGTAAATAGGGATTAGGCAGATAAGCTCGGTATTGTTTGAGAGTGACGTGTTGGCGCCTCGTCGGGTAACGGCTTACAGATCTGCGTGTGGCAGATTTGGGTCAAATCTGTTTTGTTTAAAATTAATCTTTTAGATAATTTCCCGGATAAAAAAATGGGAAGCTCCTAATGCGGCAGAAAGGGATGTTCGGAATATTGTTTTATTTTTCTTGTTTTGTTCTTTAGCGCAGCCATTTCTTGTCGTTGTACTGAAGCAGAAAGAACGAGAATATGTTTACTTTTTTTACAAGCCCATCATTAGCTTTTCAAAGATTGAATTTGTTTTGTTTGATTTTGAGCAGCATTCGGTTAACTACTTAAGTGTGTGACCTACGCTACACCCTTTAGTTTCATGTTTTAGTTTTTTGTCCGACAAAGTGTTACTTTGCATTTTTTGATTTTGTACGTAACTAATAACTATGCATTTTGCATACAAGTATTTCTGTTCAAGCAATGTCCAAGGAGTGTGATGGAAGGGGGAAGATAAAGTAAAGTAGATACCTATAAAGGTGTTCCTTTTTGTCATACAACTTAAGTCATTCTTGTCTTCTTGCTTAATTCTTCCCGAAAGTCACACTCCTGCGTTGCAGACCATCATTCAGTGAAAATAATTTGTTTAGCAGATCGACACACAACGAAATAGAATGACACTTTTCGTTTGATTTTACGAAATAATAAGCTACTCTACTCTAGACATGACACGAGAGAAGGATAAGACATTTGCCATACACTAGTAAAACAACACGGGCTCATACTTAAATGAAGTTGTTGGTCCATTTGCTAGGCAATAATTTCCCCTGATATTACCTGTCTTATTTCCTCAGTCTAACGTCTCTCTTCCTTTCAGATCGAACTCATCAGGCAGCAGCATCAACTCCCCACTGGGGCCTTCTTGCGGCATGGCGGCAAACCCGTACGCGGTGCCGCTGTACGGTGGCGCCCCGGTCCAGGGGTATGGCTGTGCCCCATCGGACCTGCCCCACTATGGAGACATGAGAGGCGCTGGCTGGTACCCCGCGTCTAACGACCCCAGGTTTGCCAGTGAGTCGGCGATATTCTTTATAGCAACGTTTTTTTAAGTGTGTGTTAATTTTTATGAAGAATTTGGCCTTTCGTTGGTAATGATCAAGAATCTATTCTTGTCAAACCTTTGGTTAGAAAAGTAAACACCGTTTAGGTACTAAATTATAACATGCTAAACTTCACGGGACCAATCAAGTTATTACTTTTCTACACAGTTAATGAAACCAGCAGAAAAGTAAGGAACGTTACCTCACCTAACTAACGCTAACCAAAAGGTCCCATGGCATAGCTGCCAAAAAAATGGAAAAGAATCCCGTTTTCTTTAGACAACTTTGAAATTACTGCCCTCCGAAAGTATTATCGTCTTTAGAACCATCAGTCTCTCTGTCCATAATTCATTTTTTAATCAAACCCAAGGTTACAACCATATCATCAATATACTTCGTAAAAATCTTATGAAACCACAATCTTAACCACGGCACAAGTAATTCATACTAATAACGCATTAGAATAAATTGACGAGTACCTAATTCAAGATGGCGGATGGGCTGGCGCATGCGCGTAGCGAGCTCCGCCGGCACGTGAGCGCGTCGGGTAACAGACGCCAATTTGATGTAACCCGATGCGTTTAACTAATTCGGTATTTATCGGAGAACTGATATGGATGGTGTTTCACTGTTCAAGTGGGATGGGGCTGTTTAGGAATATGATATTCTGAGTCGCCGGCCAGTGGAATACGTGTAATGGCGGCTTTAGACGAACATTTTAGACCAACTGTACAAAAATAAACATACGCATACATAGGGTTTAAAGCATCTATTAGTGATATTTACGCTAAATTGTCTGGACCTCCTTGTACGCTTATCGTTTGTGTATTAAAGGTTTTTTTTAAGAAAACATTGTTTCCAAGATTGCATCATCTGACAATATATTCGTGCTCCGTGCTTCACAAATGATATATCTTCTTTATCATTTAGATTACCTACACTTTGGTTTTCGTTGTTGATAGTTCAAACTTAATTCAAACTTCAACTACCAACTATGTATTTTAGATCTCGAATTTGTTTAAGTGCAATATCATCAAACCTTCTTCTCTAAAACCAAAACCGTCGATTTCTAACTCGTTAGCTTCTTGATTACCAAAATAAAACTGTCTCAGATTGCGAGTTGGCAGAGTAAACACCATTAACGGTCGGGGACAAAAAAACCAAGCTACGTGCTTAGCTACCAAGCAACCAACTTAGCCTTAGATCAGCCGTCATTGGTGACAGAGGCGTCAATGCATTATAGATCGGTTAACTTTACCGGGCGATGCGTTCGTTATATTCGATTGATTTTTCGACCAAGTAATTCATTTTAGAAGGACCTTAGGATACGTCTATTCTAGGTTCTGTTGTGAATTTGATATGAATTAATATTTATCTTACTCTACAATCAGCTATGTGCTTGATGGTACCTATATTTGTTTCGTTTGCAGTTATGTGTTTCGAAATTTTTGTTTTCTTTTATTTCGTTAATGAATAAGGTTTTATTAATGGGAATGGTTACAATTTTATTGTCTTGTATATTTCAATATCCAAAGCAATTTTACTATCTATTTACACTATTCAGTTTAATTGCAGAATGCATTCGTTCAAGTAAAATTAAGGTCCTCTATCTCAACAGACAATCCCATCTCCTCTATAATCTATGGCTCGATGGTAATTCGATATAGCAACGGGAGCGCTTACCATGGCGCAGGTGCATAGAGTATCCCCTGATGAAGTACACAGACTCGTCGAGTATTTATATTACTACCATTTGTTTACTATTTACCTCTTCTTCAGAATCTCCTTGTTTCTCGGGACCGTGGCCCGTGGCGTATTTGTTAACGGTTATGTAGATTACAAGTCGTATTTTATTTATTTTAATGTTTTTCTAAGAATAAGGTACTTGGTTAAGATTTGTTTTATCATAAGATGGGTCTTGCGTAAGTGGTGCCGGTGATTGCTTTCGTGCTACTGCGTTTAGGAGTGAGTCTCTTTTGAAAATCAATGTGAGCAGTCCAAAGTAGGTACAAATGAGCTTCATAAAATAATATGAAAATTACATCGTCTGGGAATTTAGTTTTTTATAAAATGGACACATTAAGACGATTTACCGTGTAAGAACATACAACAGGCATGGAATGACAGTTGTGATTTCAATATGCAGACATGGTTCCGTCGTCGGGAAGTTTTACAATTAAAAAAATACATATTGAAGTATTTAAATAAGTTCTATTAAGTCTTCACTAGTTTAAAACGACTCTGTAAGAGCTCGAAGTAAAATATTGACAATTTAAAGTAAAGTTTAATAAATAAATCAATGCTAACGTTGACACAATCGTGACGACGCTTATTAAGCTAACACAATCGCTCTATGTACCTAGGTACTTATACATACGCCTTGTTTATTTGATTGGTAATTACTGCTATTCCATATCTTGCGAAGTTGCACTTGCAAGGCTATAATATTGAAATGGAATAAACATTTATATTCAACAGTTGCGTTCAGTCAGAACCTAAATCTTGACATTACCTATTTTGAGTATGTACGAGTTTCATCTATTTTGCTTGTCAATGTAGGTACTGCTTTGTCAAGAAAGTAACAGGAAAAGATCAATAATACAAAAAATGTTTGTTATTCATCCTATTTTATCACCTTCAAAGTATGCTCCTTCAGAAACGATACACTTACGCCAAAGAATAATCCAATCATCTAAATATTTTTTAAACGCTATTTCCGGAATTGAGTTCAGATCTCGCCGCGCATTCTTTTTTTTTCGGTTTCGGTTCAGTAGGAAGGCGCCACTCCGAAGCTTGTTGACTAGTTTGCATGTCAAACTCGTAAACCTGCGTCTCGTCACCAGTAACAATGCGTTTCATGAATGTTGGGTCGGAATTGACTCGTTCTAGAATGCCCCTCAGCGACTATCATGCGATTGAGTTTTTGGAGAAATTCAGGTCTTTTGGGACTAGCCGAGCGGTAACATGTTTCATACTCAAATGATTACTTAAAATGGGTCGGATCGAGTCGTGAGATACAGAAAGTTCGGCGGCTATGTCTCTCAAAGTTGAATGAGGATTTTCAGTCACTATTTCCTTCACTTTTGCGATGTTAACTTCAGTTGCAGACGTTGTGATGGCCTACCAAAGCGAGGCAAATCTTCCATCACACCTCGACCACTTTTAAACGCTTTGTACCACTCATAAGCACGTGTTTTTGATAAAGTCGATTCACCGTAAGCCTTCTGTAACATTTTCAGTGACTCCAAACAGGAAATTCTATTGGAGATGCAAAGTTTAAGACAAAGTCGATGTTTTGTCCATAGTGAAATTCGCTATACACACTAGATATGGTATAACTAAAAACAGCACCGTATTTACCATATATAAATATCAGATGCAACTCAAACTCCGCGCCAAAATGCAAAACAGTTGTGCCAATCTAACAACAACAAAAAAAAACAAAAATTTGAATTTGGAACCATAAACAAATCATCCATTCCCGATCCCTTTTTGACTGAATGTAGATGGATACCAAAAATTGGTTTCCGGTCACCATTGCTACGATTACTGAAAATTCGGGTGATACTGGGTAGGTACTTATGCCAAAATAACGGCCACGAAAAATGTAAGTAAATCCGTCAAAATAGATGGATTCAGACTGATAATAGACTGAGAACGTTTTTAAAATTTTGAGAACAAGCTGTCCTCTAAACTAATTCTAAAACTATAATTAGTCAGTCTTAGTTGACGGTGATCGCAACGAGACACCATTTGAAGTGGAACGGTAGACAATACAGAGCATAGACAATCGGTAATTGAATCTAAACTTTGTAGAAAAGCCAGCAGTTGACGAGAGAAAGTATAAATAGTATAGCTTTACTGTTTGTTGAAGAGTAAATTGGAGAAGGGAAGGGAAAAGGATTGAGAACGAATGATTTGTCAAAATTTGAATTAAAAACAAATGCTAGACGAATATTTTGATTATTCTAGTATAGTCCAATAGTGATTATATACTCTGTGTAGTCCAAGTTCAATCGTCATAAGACGATACGAGTATATAGTTCTTGATGCATCATTTTTCAATGACAAAAGAAAAGGGATCAAAACAGTTGTTCAAGGTAGATTGTGCTTCGTAAACTTTGAAGGAAAACTAGGTATTAAGCTACTTAAGAAATAGTTGGCCAAAAATAAAAAACAAAATAGATTTCAAAGGTCCTTCACAATGATTCACTGAAATAATTGAGCGTGGGTCGTAATCACTCACAAAAGGAATGGCGCCGATCAAGTTGTTATACGCGAGAAAAAGCTATAAATCGAATTTAATTGGCCAATACTATTCACGTATTGTATAAATAAAAAAAAATAATTTCCTAAATGTTCCATTAAATATTTTGGTACTTTTGTCTAAATGGTTACATAACAGCTGTGCCATTTTACTATCTCCCGACAAAGAATTTCAAAGAGTGGTAACAATCTCATAAATGCGGCTTTCTTGCTGTGGATTAAATAGCTTTGAACACAATAAAGCTCTCATAATAACAGGAAAAAACAATACTAACGAAACAAAACCAACAACTCGTTGAACAAAATTTACAAATAATTTAACACAATAATACATCACGCTTCCGCACATACGAGTATCTTTGAGCAAAGATTAAAACGGTAAACTGTCGAGTGATGTCCAACGGACAAAAAACATCAAGAATACCCACCGAATTATTGTAAAAAAAAGGTTAAAGATGGTCCGGGGAACGAGCCCTGAGGCACGCCTGTCGTCCGCCGTACCTGTTGTACTAGGGAGCTGTGTAGACAGACAAAATAAGCAATTCCATTTGATCGGGCCCATATTTGCCCACCACTAGAGTCTTGACTGAGTAAACATTAGGCCTCACGACCGCAAATAGCGTGCTGTCGGTGCATTCGAAGGCTTCAGTCGAGTCAGGAGAAATTGAGAAATTATTTTAGTATATGGTAATGAATATGGTAATTGGTGTTCGATACTTGTGTTCTTGCTTAGTGTGAAAGGTAGTTTGTAAATGTCGGATAAATACAGTAACTTGCGTGTTTACATAATACTGAGGACGTCAAATACTTGTACTAAAAATATTTATTTAACGTGTAGCGTAGAGGTGAAGTAGGTAGGTATTTTGTTAGAAATTCAAAAATGATTTTGTGTTTTGTCTTTGCAAAATTAAAAGCAAGTAGATACCTAACTAATTTACTTTGTGCAGCAGTATTGCACTTGAAATATATAATAACTCAGCATTCCGTTTATAGGTCATGAAATCAATGGATTTACGAACTAACAATTTTTTTCTCTGCCGCTCTATCAAACGCTAGAGCTAAAGTGGAAAAAAAATATCCGCACAATTTTCAACTGCTCGATCCACAGCATTTTTCAAGTGTTGCGACACATCAAACGTACCCAGTACCCACGGTCAGCGGTAAATTAAAATTGCCGCGGGGAAAAAATAAGTGTGTGACACACTTAGTTTCCATGCAGGCGCGCCTAATGCGGGCCGAGTGGCCGCGTCACCACCAGCCGGCCGCAGTTTATCTTCCTTAGTGTGGCAACACTGAGGGAAATAGCCGCGGAAATGTTTGCTATTTCATTTCCCTCCATCTTTGTTGGTTTGTTTACTTTTAGAAATGGCGACGGTTCCGTTTCTGCTGGACAGGAGATGAGATGGTAATATTGTTGGGTCAGTCTGTGAATTCACTTGCGGAATTCGTTAGTTTTCACAAAAGACTACTTTAGCTTGAATGTCGACCTATTTCACGAATATTGTTACTTTTGTGACTAGGAGGTAGGTTCGGAAACACAATAGAAACGGCTTTTATAAGATTTTCTACACAACTTAGAAAAAAAGTAACGCGTGCCTAAATGATCTGTATAACTACTATGATTAATTAACCACAATGATTAGCGACCGATTGTCTCAGCCCACTCTGCCTAATTGGGCGTAAAGATAGGCAAACATAAAACCGGATCACTAAACGTCCAAACTGATCAATAATCTACCAAACTACTAAGTTTTTTCTTCAAACAACAAATTAAACGCAACTAAAAAGTATGTAATACCAATCCACCTCATTTTCCGATCGGCCGCCCGCGATAAGATCCTCTCTATTTTGACAGCACACCCGGTTGGGGTTGCAACAATGCTCCTATTATTGTCAATGTTTATCCACGCACAATTTGCTCGCGTTTATATAGCGTTGGCAACATTTTCTGTAAGGGGATGCGTACGTATGGCGAATTTTAATGCGATTATTATGAACTGCTGCAGACAGTTCATGGGGATTATGAGCGTTTTAATGATGGATTATTTTTGGTCGATCTGGATGATTTTGTTTCGCTTAATTCTCAAATTCAAACAGATCATCGTGAGTGTGCAAATTCCCGGCCGTGCCATTTGATGATTCTCTCTAGTAAAGTATTTTATTTTATATCATGATGAGAGGAGGTAGATGGCTAAATAATAACAGCCGCTTGGGTCGATCTTTAGGTTAAGCCGTGCTTGCCTAGGTTGGTCTGTGGCTGGGTGACCACCCATTACATACCGGGTTTCCTCCGTACCTCGGAAATCACGTTTAGTCGTTGGTACCGGCTGTCATTTGTAGACCTTTGGCAGTCGTTACTGGTAGTCTAAGGTATATCGTTTTATCCAGTACCAACTGGGTTGTGGAGGTCAGATAGGCAGTCGCTCCATGTAAAATACAGGTATTCAGCTGCATCCGGTTAGACTGGAAGCCGACCCCAACATAGTTGGGAAATTGGGTATTGTTTGAGTTGACTTTATCCCATTTCCAGTCCCATGAGCCACATATGATTCAGAGCGATTGTTTAACTATTGTGTCTTTTCGTGGACAGTGAATGTGTTAAGTTCACTCAAAGTTCACTGTTCACATTACAGGTAAAAGATTATTTAATTAAATAAGAATTATTTATCTAGCCGATTCCTAGAATCGGCACCAAAAACAAATCCAACCACACATCTCTCAATTTTACTTTCAAATTCACACACACGACCCCTCGCTCGCAAAATCCATTAGTTGTCAGTAAATATTGACCCGACCGTGACGTGGGCGCACGGGCCGAGCATTGTCGACGGTAGCCGAAGTGGCCCGAGCACGTCCGAGCTCAATATGTATACGCACTGTACGCCGATTTGAATTCTTAGTGCTTCAGCAAACATCATGATTATTGTGATTCATCTAATCAATATTGAGGTTCCTTGTTTTTACGTTTAATTTACGTATTTGTATTGTCAGGCTTAACTGTTTGTTTTAAAGGCATGGAGGATCTTCTTCTGAGATTACCCAGGTGGTAAAGCTTACTGCATTAGTATTAAGTATATCATCTCATTCAGTTTTCCTAAACAGGCCGATCTACGACTACGTGCTCGAAATGTTTTATTCTATAATATCAGACAACGTCCAATTCATTGTAATTATTACCATTTTTTTTTACAAACTCTCTTCAAGAAAAATTAATTCAATTTGTCATTTTTCAAACTAGCGTGGCAAACCAGAATTCTTTAGCTTGTCACACTAACCGTTTTACTTACATAACGCACAAGTGTTATATACTCAAGTTTGAAGGTGGTTAGAAGACAAACATTCAAGATAAACCTACAAAAATGTCATATTATGTACCAATAAGAAGGTGTTACCTAATGTATTCGAAGACGAAAAGGTCAATTTGTCACGGCTAGTAGAAATGCAAACCATTTGTGATGTTTATGTAAGTCATGCTTCACGATGAAGCAGATGTAGAGAAAAAAATAGCTACTAATGTAAGTTTAACAATTTGCCATCTACCTAGTCATCTCAACAACTCAGTTACGGAGTACCAGGATGCTTAGAATGTGGGAAGACATCTGGCTAGCTGCATAGATGATCTTTTAAAGTGACCGGAAGAAACTGGATAGCTATGATAGAAAACAGCCAAAACTGGAGAGATTTGGAGTAGATCTACACTCAGCAGGTGGCTAAAGGTTGACGAAGAGAGAGAATAGACAATACGACTATTCGACATCAATTTTTAGTTCTCTTTTAGAAACTCAGCTAGCTCGTTGTTTATAATGGTAGTGTCTTCTGGTGCGTTTGGCATGGGTTTTGCTTTTTCTATAAGTATCTCTACTCTGCATTTACTTTTTACGTTGATCCATTTTTCTTCATATCTTTGTTAAGGCGATTAAACGAGCTAACTAGCAACTCTATTTGTGGTGATTCAAACTTCGTTTGAAATGCTGTTAGAATAAAGTTCTAATCAGCTTGCACTTCAAAGTGGTTGTTACGTCAGTCACTGCGGGCCAAACAGAGCGAAATGAGTGGATTGGATTAAAAAACTTAAACACTATCATGCTAAAAAATCAGAATGATCGCATGCATATCAGTATGTTTTTTTTTTGTTTGAAAGATATTTTTAGAGATAAGTTCGTGATTTTTTTTTATCGAGCAATTAAAGCACGTTTTTGCTGCGTGGGAAGAGTCCCAAGACGCAATAGGAATTTTCTGTGACCTCTCCAAAGCTTTTGACTGCGTAAATCACGACACATTACTTTTGAAACTGGAGCATTACGGACTAGGTAAACTTGCACTTAGCCTGGTAAAATCTTATTTGAGTGATAGAAAACAACATGTTCAAATAAATGGTGTCAATTCACAGGGTTTGAAAGTAAAAATGGGGGTTCCGCAAGGCTCAATATTGGGTCCTTTCCTTTTTCTAGTCTATATAAATGATCTACCCTATTTATTGAAAAACCAACCACAAAATATGGTGCTGTTTGCTGATGACACTTCCCTAATTTTTAAGATAAATAGACGGGCCCAAAATCTAGATGAAGTGAATAATGCCCTACTTCTGGTCCAAAATTGGTTCACAGCAAACAATTTGGTATTGAATGAAAAGAAAACTAAATGCATAAGATTTTCATTACCGAATGTTAAAAGTAGTGATTGTGAGATAATATTGAATAAAGAGAAACTCGAATTCGTAGATAAAACTGTTTTCCTGGGGCTTACGCTTGATTCAAGGCTACAATGGGGTTCTCATTTAACATCGCTTGCGGGGCGCTTAAGTTCAGCAGCATATGCCATTAGAAAAATCCGTCAATTCACTGATGTAGATACCGCTAGACTGGTCTATTTTAGTTACTTCCATAGTATAATGTCTTACGGTATTTTGCTATGGGGACGGGCTGCTGATGTTGAGTCTATATTTATTCTGCAGAAAAGAGCCATCAGAGCCATATATAATCTTCGTAGGCGCGATTCTCTAAGGGAACTATTTAAGGATATTGGCATCATGACGGTTCATTGCCAATACATCTACGAAAACATAATATACGTCAGAAAAAATCTGCATCTTTTTGGTAAAAGAGGTGACAGACACAATTACAGTACTAGAAATAGGGACCAACTAGTTCAGCCAGGCTTTAGACTCGCTAAAGTAGACTCATCTTTCATGGGGTACTGTTTGAGATGCTATAATAAAATTCCACAAAGTATTCTTGAACTGAATGAGACAAAATTTAAAACATGCGTTAAACGCACACTATGTAAACAAGCATATTATAAGTTGAGCGATTATATCGCTGATAAAAATGCTTGGCTTAATGCTGGTCCTGCTCCACATGGACAGGGGTGCAAAAATTGATAGCATTAAATGGTATTGTTGGAGCTGCTGAAGATTGTACAAACTTATCTTTGCATTGTATAGATTCAATGTTAGTATTATATAATCGCATAGCCCATATTGTGTGAGTACTATGTACTAGTAAGCTATCATTCACTGGAAACCTACGGCAGTTCTTGACTTGAATGTGCCCTGGCGGTTGAGAGTATGTCATGCTCTCTCAAATGTCTCGCTGATGGTGGCGCGTGTGTCGGACCATTTAGTTCCCTTCAAAATGGTTGAGCTGAATGGTGCTGATCCATGCGTCATGTTCGTGAACGGGCGCTGTCAGTTGTGACTGGTCATCTCTTAGTCGCCATGGTTTATTTGAATTATTTTGTTTTTGAGTTGTATTTTAATTTTGTTTTGCTATGGACACTTTTAACGTGCACATCTTGCTACATTGTTCTCACATAATATACCATCTCAACATGAATGATGTAACCAAGATTTTGTAACAATATTTTGATTTAAAAGAGTGTCCATGGAGTTTCTTGCCCGTTCTTCTCCATAGAGATCTACGCTAGGGAATGGGCAACTACGGTACTTTCACAGTTTTTATGTCTTGTGACTGGGACTGTAGCTACTTTAAATGTTCATTTTTGTTGCGACAATTCAAAAGTGCCTGTAACTGGCCTACTTGAAATAAATGCTTTGATTTTGATTTTGATTTCGAGTCAAATTAATTGTATTATGTTTTCAAAACACTATCATGCTAGCATATATCCTGAAGAATATCAAATAATTTTCTGGTCTTGTTTATAGCAGGGAATCATACACTTTTAGTAATTATAAAACTCGCGTTTTAACTCATGTAGCCTTAAGTATTATTGTAGGTTTTTGCCTTTCTAATAAAATGTTTAAATTAGGAACAATTGTCACTTTAATTTATTTTCACGTTAATTTTCAAGTCTATTAACTATTGACTGACTAACCCTAAGAAATAATTTAACAAACAAACTAAGAAAACACAACAAAACATTCAGTTCAACCAAAAACACCTCCAAAATAACCACGGACTCAAAAGCAATAACTACTTCACATAAAGCGAACCCGCTATACTTCGTCCATTAAAACTTTAGTGAATTTTCAACTAGCATTGTCTAGTTGGTAATTACTTGTGGTCAGCGGCCGTCAGACGCACGCCCGCTGGCCCCTCGAGCCGGGCCCCCAGCTCCTAGTTGGGGCCAATTTCACGCCAATCGTGTCATCAAACGCACGCGTTAAAGCTAAGTGTCCGTTTCGTGCAACTATTTATTTTTCTTCTGACTTTGCGGGTAGAATGATAATTGGGGGAAATGGGAGCGTAATGGTTTGGGTTCTTGCCCTAGGTGCTGTTTGATCTTCTAGTATCACTAAGTGTAGTGTATTTTCCTGGGTTCGAATCCCGGTAAGAGCAAATGTTTGTGTAATGAGCATGGACATTTGTTTCCGAGTCATGGATGTTTATATGTATAATAAGTATGTACTTACAAGCAAAAAAGTATATATGTAGTATATCAACTATCTGTACACGACACAAGCCTTGCTTAGTGTGGCACTAGATGGCGCTGTGTGTTAATTTCCTGCGATATTTATTAATTTAATTTATTTACTTTTTTTATAGACCGGCAGGGTTATGTCACACACTCGCTTTTCCAATGCCATTCGTTTTGTCAATTCACATTCATGGCGGTTTTCAAGTTGTCGAGTAGACGAATTTTTCGCAATTATTTAAGTATGTAACAATGCCATGTATAAGAAGTTTCCTCCCGGGTTTCTCAAAAACGCCTATAACGGTAGACAGGAAAACACAAGTTAAAGTAAAGCTAGAAATTAGATAACTGAGCTTTCTGAATGTTTCAGTGACCACTGAACTCAGACTTTTTTATATTTCAATTTTCATCGATAGAATGCCAGACATCTCCAGATATACCAGCACTTAGTTTTGACCACACATTTTCTACCATTCAAAAATAATAATTTAACAGCAACACTGGCCCGACACCGCTCGGCCGTGAAAATAGTTCCGTTTACGACGACATATTTTGACGCCCCGGCGTCCCTCGTCCTGGCCAGCCCCTGGTTCAATTACCGATGTATTTGTTGTCAAAATATATGCACATCTCTGTCCGACCCCTGTCACACACGGGGACATGAGTGTGAATGTATTTTTAGGAAATTTTAAGGTCTTCTTTGCAACGAGGAGGTGCGCTGTCCGATGAAATTCGGAAGATTAACTTGTTTACACATGAAATTGGGAGATAGAAGTAACTTTGTGTCTATCTTGTTGTTGTTAATTAACGCGTAGATAAGAAGTAGCATCATTCGATTGGGTGATACCTATAATATTATAATTATTACCTATTGGCGATAGTCACGCCCATACTCATCGTTCTTGTGGCAAAAAATAAACCAAAATGCTGTAGGATGTTTGTATCTTCCTTCAAAAATATACGTTACGTTAACGTCGCGTGTTCGTTTCTTCCAATAATGAAGTTGTGAATTAAAAACCCTCATTGTTGTTCTTCTTTACAGAAGCGCTGACAATCAAACAGCCCTTCAAAATGAATCAATTAAAATAAAATCAAGATCACATTGAACTATCTTCAAAAACTACTCAGACATGTTTGTAAACATCCCCTTACGTGTCATTAAACGATTCAATTGGGATCTAAAAACGCGCCCATTCATCCGCCATGGAAATAGCGCTACGTTTCGATTAAACCAGAGATCGACAGATAACTAAAATGTCCGGTGGTCTATTGAGAGCACAAAGGAGGTTTGAAACGAGCGGGTAATAGCAGTTTTTTTGGGTACCGTAGGTTAAAACTGAGTGATTTTTCCAATGCCTTTGCTCTCCTAGCTAAAATCTAAGTCATGTACTCAAACTAGGCTGCATATCAGCACTTTTTGAAGTTCAACACAGACAGTCCCCCAAAACGCCCACCCATCGCCACTTCCTAATGTTTTAGCTGGCAAGAAAAAGTAGCGAAATAAACTCCCCAGCTAAATCTCATATTGTTTTTAAAGCTAGGCAAAAGAGGGCATTGATTATATTCTGAGTTCTATTTTCTGACAAGATGTTTTCGCAAAAGACTAAACTACAAAAGGATCAGTCAAATATTAGGGACAATTTGCGGAACAGCTTTTTATACTGGCTCTGCTAGTAACCGACAACCGAGAGTTGCGTTTAAAATTTGTCCGTACCAATTTGACTGAGATTATGTAATAGGTTTGCCTTCCATCTTACTTTATTAAAATCACGTACAGAATCCACAAACTCACAGCTTGCACCAATTCCACCGATGAAGCAAAGATATCGCACAATACAGCCACACACGCACAATGGAGTAAGACAGAATGGGGAGCAATATTTTATTGAAAGACCCTTTTCGTCGAGTGTTGTGTAAATACGCGGCGGATTCGGCGTGTGTAATGTGCGGGGTATTGCTGCCGAAATGCTGATGTGCCGACCTTAGAGCATGTCTGCCTGCTTTTGTTGGTAGAAGAATTGTAATTAAAGTTTGTACCTTGGCACATTAGAATAGGTATAGAAAAAGTTTGGCTTTTTTCGAATCTATGTGGTTCTTTTTTCAAAAGACCACCTCAGACCTCGGCATGCTCCTCATAAAAACTTGACTAACATAACGTCTGCAATTTAAAAGAGACTATTTCGGTGAGACTGTGTCGGTAAAAAGTGTTTTTGAAAGATAAAGAAATAAATCTTAATCCATAAAAATTTTTGAAGAGTCGTCATCAGTCTGTCAGTCAAACCTGTGTAACATTATTTTTCTAGAAATCAATATTCGCACTGAAAATTCTAGCTAATAAGATATGCTATGATATTGTGTTGTAGTGGTGGCTAGGCCCGTTTTTAATTTCGTAAGTTCTCAAAAGGTGCTTCTAGTAGTTCCAAGTGATTAACTATTACAGTGTCACTATTTTATTGAACACAGTTCCGTGTTTTAGAGGTCGTCGGCCTACGCGAGTAGATACACAATTGTCATGATGGCGGATGGCCGCAATCATTTGTTTTGGCCACTGTCCCTTTGAAGACTTGTAGTTTCATTGATTGTTTAGACTAGAATAATACGGTGCATTTACAATACAGGTTTTAAATTGCATCCAGTAAGACTGTAAGCAAGCCAACCCCAACATACTTGTGAAAAGGATTGGCAGATGATGACGTCGTAGTTGTGTGTTCAAGTAAACGGAGAAATATGTGGCGATTCAAAAGGATAAACCTTTAGAAGTCTCTACAAGTATGTACCTCCATCCGATTTTGCAACGGTGACTATTTCTATTATATTTTGAGACTTTTGGTTACGACTAAGTTACGAGCGCAAGCTCCTAAGTGGCTTACGTCGTTTCTTGGCACCTACATACTATTCTGAGTAACGAAGTGATAGAAAACAAAGCTTTATACGTATAAAGCTTTGTTATATTAAAGCATAGTGAATATCTGACCTTGAGCAAAACTGTAATTATCACTTAAAATATGAATTGTAAAGACAGACGATTCCTTTATTTTTGCGGTCTAATTTTGCAACAGGAACACGTATTAGCATCTTTTTCGAAATAAAATAAAATATAGAAATAAAATTCATAAATGATAAAAACATTTAATCATAATTGTATGTCCTCAAAGTGACTAAAATACGTTGCAAAGCTAGTAGCGCGGGAAACCACGTCTAGTGTCATTAGGAAAATGGCGGGCGCCAGCTTAAATGTTGCCAGCACTAAGAGAATAATTTCTACCACGAGAAAGTATTAATTTTTATTTTTACGCTACTCCCCTTTTATAATTTACAAGGATGGATAAAATATTGTTAAAATTATGCAGTTGTTTCGCTTTTAAGTATTATGAGCATGTTTTAAATTGTAATATGTATTAAGCTTAATGTAATTTACTCATGGAACATTACACTTAATATAGGTAGGTAGGGCTAAATTGCATTATGACCTATTAATGAAACTCTTAGGTTTGTTTTTAATCCGGTTATAATTTCAACATGAATACCTTGATAAAAGCGAGTTGATTTATTTTCAGCATCAACCTATAAAAATCCAACAGCACACTTTTATATAGATACTAGCGGACGTCCCGCGGTTTCACCCGCATAGTTCCCGTTCCCGTGGGAGTACGGGGATAAAATATATCCTATGTTACTCGTGGATAATGTAGCTTTCGAATGGTGAAAGAATTTTTGAAATCGGTCCAGTAGTTTTTAAGCCTATTCATTACAACCAAACAAACAAACAAACAAAGTTTTCCTCTTTATAATATTAGTGTAGAAGTGTAGATATCTTCTAGTGATACTAACTGTATTTGCGCATCCAACAACTAGGATGAACATTATGATAAAACCTTAACCTACTCGTATTACCGATTTTTTCAAAACTCGTTCCGACTCAGACTCAATAATTATAAGTACTTACCAAATAAGTTTTAGCACAAAATGTATAAAAAAAAACTAAATAAAAACCTTTTACATCTAACCTTAGCAGAGTTAATCGCGTAATTAAAACCAACGATTTAATTAAAACAAAAGTTTGCTAAAGACAAATGCTTTCAGTTCAAAAAGACCTTTATCATGAAAAGCTGAAAATTCAATGCTAACTTAACTTAGCTTTTAAGGCTGAGAACCTAATTAATTCTTGTTAATTGCTTGCAAATCTTATAAAGGGATAAACAATTGGGTAGTTTATGATTAAACCCAAACTTTCATAGTATTTCTTTTCTTTCATAGTATTTCTTTTCTTTCATACTGTTTTGCACAACTAATTTCTCCCTCCAGGACTTGAATATGGTAAACCACAAGTTGCCACGTACTAGTCTGAGTGAGAAGCAGAAGAAGACTATAAAATAATTATGTTTAAAGAACTATGTTTTCTGCCGGTTAAATCATAACGACGGAAAATGTAAAAATATTTGAATTGGGCCATTGTTAAAACAATAACTCGTATTTCAATTCTAGATCATCAAAGATGTGTCACTGGGACTGTAACCTGTAACTTCATCTTTTTTGTATTTTTGACAATGCAAAAGTGCCTGGAATGGTCTATTTGAAATAAATGCTTTGAGTTCGAAAAGACACTTACTGATCTATTATGGAAATAGAATTGAGCTCTTGTCCTGGGTTAGGTTACATTATTGTCTCGCTGATGGTGGCGCATGTGTCGGATCATTTAGTTCCCTTCAAAATGGCTGAGTACAATGGTGCTGATCCATACGTCATGTTTGTGAATGGGCGCTGTCAGTTGTGACTGGTCATCACTTACACCTCACTGATTTGGGGTTGCCATGGCCTGTTTGAATGAATTAGTTTGTTTTTGTTTTTAATAAGGACACTTTTAACGTCCACATCTTGCTACCTTGTTCTCACAAAATATAACGCCTCAACATGAATGTTGTAACCAAGATTTTGTAACAATAACTTGATTTAAAAAAGTGTCCCTGGAGTTTCTTGCCCGTTCTTCTCCATAGAGATCTACGCTAGGGAATGGGCAATTACAGTACTTTCACAGTTTTTTTGTGACTGGGACTGTAGCTACATGTAATGTTTCGACAGTTCAAAAGTGCCTAACTGGCCTACTTGAAATAAATGCTTTGATTGATTGATTAAAAGACTCTTGAATCCCGCTAGAGCCCCGTGTTTGCACCGTAAAAGGAATCTAACAGGACTGGTTATATGATAACGATGATGATGGTTATGGTGGTATGATGGGCACAAACCACGAGCGCGCGTCGTGTGACTGCAATGTGTCATTGACAAGATTTAAATTGCAACGCTTGGCTCGCGGTCGTGAACTGTTACCACATGAACTACATTATCAGTTTTAAAGAGGCAATACGAGATAATGGTGTCGATTCTGTTGTGCACAAACTAAACTTAATTTAGGCTATTGCTATCTTTTTCTCTCTAATAAAACGAGAAAAAGATGGACGTAATTTAGAGCTGTCAAAATTAATTGAAACTAATATTTCCATACAAGTGAAGAGTGCACGTGTAAAAACATGTCGACTAAAAACACGGTGAAGCGCAAGGCATAAACTAGTTTGACATCTGTAACTTAGTTCATAGCTATAGCCGTCCTTTTCTCGCACTGCCTTTTAGTAAAAGATAGCAATAGCCTAAATTAAGTTTAATTTGTGCACAACAGAATCGACACCAATAGCATGCCTTACTGTGAAAAGAGATCATGATTCATGGTTTGATTGCTGAGTTCACATGAAGTACTTATAATAAGACGGAACACCTAGAAAGTCCATGATTTTCATTCGTTCTATGGCTTGCTCCTACCTAAGACTTTTGGATCGACGTTATAGATTTAAAAAAACCCGAGTCAAGAAACTAACGATTGTGCAAAGAGATGACCGTTTTGCGTAGATGTGACTTATATTTTGCTCCTACTTGTTCTTTCTGAGTTTATGTGCTTTAACTGGTAGAAATATTACCTGTCAGTTGCATCATCCAAGAAACGCACAGCCGAAGACAATAGAGTCTATGAGCTTAGATCATACACCAAAGAAATCTGAGATACTGTAGGTACTGTCGGGCTGTTAGGATTGCATGAGGACCGTTAGAATCTCCTAAGATTTTTTTTGGCAAAAAATGTGAAATTTAAAATCCTATAGCTTCGACATGCTTTTTTTAAATTCTCAATACGATGATTAAACCGTAATACAAGCTGTCATCACCGGAACATTTGTTTAGTTTTTTACTTTTTCGGGTAGCTTATATCTGCCAAAGTGCCTACATGGATCATGGCCAACAGTTTTGTTCTTTATTATCGAAACCAGATAAATTTTCGTGGACTCTCGTAGACCCCACTTACAACTTGTGAACCCTTTTTTTTGTCACTCCAACGTAGACCCCCGACGGGTCTCCCATGAACCCCTGGGGGTCTACCTGGACCGCTTTGGGAAGCACTAGCCTAATAACCTGTATTTTCTCTATAATTTGGCTTAGTAGATTCAAGTGTGCGTATCTGAGCGGCTGCTTTAGTTTCCAGGCTAATGACGTCGACGTCGGGCGGGATGGGCCACGTCAACAACATGGGGGGCCTGGCCGCGTGCGCCGGCCCTGACTCCAAGCCCATGCAGTTCCCTCTCGCGCAGAGGAGGAAGAGAAGAGTGCTGTTCACTCAGGCGCAGGTGAGTCCAACCAAGCTATTATTATTAGGTTCTCATATTGAAGACAACTATCATCATCACAAGAAAACCAAGGCCACTGACGTAGCCCGAAGAATTGCCAAACTAAAGTGGCAGTGGGCAGGGCAAATTGCTCGCAGAACGGATGGCCGATGGGGCCGAAAAGTTCTGGAGTGGCGACCGCGAACCGGATGACGATTTTGATCCCTGAAGTTCGTGTCCGTGGATAAATCTCTGACGTCTACTTGACTGAAGTTACGGGTAAAACCCAGTCTTAAATATTCAGCAATTGAACTTATACTTTCGTTTTTGTATTTAAGTACCTATAATGCTCAAAAGTAGCAGCCGTCAACATAAAATGTACTCTATGAAACCTAGTGAGACTGTGAGTGTATTTTGCCGTGACTTGGTGTCGAGTTCCAGTAGTGCGCGTTGCAAAAGACAAAGGGAGAGGGTAGACAGATTTGTCTGCTCCTAACATTTTTTTCCATCCACCCACATTCTCCAGTCGACCCGTGAACATAGCCCTTGCAACAGCGTCGAAATATCGGGAGCTCAATACAAATAATAATCACGGAAGATCCCGTAAGTGACATTTTAAGTTTAGCTAAGAACCGTGGTAGTTCAAAAACAGTGTTTCAGCAATTGCTTTCATTTCTTACCAAAAATAGGGACCTTACCTACCGGTACAAAATTCCCTCCGGTTGTTATCCAAAGCCTCCGTATTTCATCTGGATTGTCGGCCCTCTCGCAGGAGTCGCAGGGGGAGCTTTATTTGCCGATCATTTTACAAATAAATACGAACTGGGGGACTTTACCTGCCTTCATTCGCGATTTAAGGAAAGATATTCACGGTGCGATTAGAATTTGTTGTTCTGTTGAGTTGGAATTAAAATCTTAATTTAAATTAGAGAAAGTGAAGTAAGGATTTGAAAAGTTATTCTGTTATGCTTGAATATGAAATCATAGCCCTATTTTAGATTCACTAAAATAGAGTTTATGATACTTTTCTAGCTGACCCCGCAAAATACACTTTACGACCTATTCTCATAACTACCAATTAAAATCATAAAAAAATCGGGCGAGCCGTTTCGGGGGAGTGCGACCACAAATTATACCGCCGTGACACGAGATTTTTATCTACTTATTTTGAATTTTATCACTGACCTGTCGTCCCCTCTCTTTAATTACCTAAAATATAATAAAAAACCACATTTTTCTTATCACAAATTCAATACAATACCAGATAAGTGCGACAGGAATTAAAATCGCATCACACTCACGGTGAATAGGGCGCTTCACGAGGGTGAATTGTAGCGTGAAGCATGACCGGTCGCACAGCGGGGCGGTGCCATGGTGACCGCGACTGTGTCGGGTCAACTGTCGACGAAATCGCAGTCGCAACGATTGCTAACAATAGAATCGTGGCCTTTTCAAATCGAGCAGTAGTTTGCAATGCGGAGAGCTAGTATATTGCATAATTATGAGATCGCATGGAAAAGATGGAACGCATATAACTAAAAGAATGATGAATGTAAATGTTGATAGATGGAGAGGGAGAGGAAGACTACAGAAAAGATGGACGGTTTGTGTGAGGAATGTCGTGAAGTAAAAAGATGGACGGTTTGTGTGAGGAATGTCGTGAAGTAAAAAGATGGACGGTTTGTGTGAGGAATGTCGTGAAGTAAAAAGATGGACGGTTTGTGTGAGGAATGTCGTGAAGTAAAAAGATGGACGGTTTGTGTGAGGAATGTCGTGAAGGAAAAAGATGGCCGGTTTGTGTGAGGAATGTCGTGAAGCAAAAAAGATGGACGGTTTGTGTGAGGAATGTCGTGAAGGAAAAAGATGGCCGGTTTGTGTGAGGAATGTCGTGAAGGAAAAAGGAGTTAATGATAGCGTGACTGTTGACAGGGGAGAATTAAAGAAAAAAATCTTTGCGTCGACCACAAATAACATGGCACAAGGGTAGCAAGATGATTAAAGATTGTACGGTAAATAAATAAATAAATATCGCTGGACATTACACACAACGCCATCTAGTGCCACACTAAGCAACGAGGCTTGTGTCGTGGAAACTACATAGTTGAGGTATTGAAACAATATAGTGACAATAGCTAAAGATATCAATTAAATATTTTACTTAATTTAGGCTTATGGAGTTGATTAAGGGAGAAGCGTCAGGGTAGCCCGCGAAATTCAAATAAATAAAATAAATAAAAATAGTTTATTTACACCTTCAAGTAAAAATGTTGTTTACAATACAATTAAGCCTTAAGGTATATTTAAAGTACCTAGTATGTTTAAGTTTCAGCCAACACCTAAGCTAAGACAACTTAATGTCTTGTAATTAGGTATCAGCGCCCACCCTCGATATAACAGCCAATGCCAATTGTGTCCAGTTTTTACCAATTAAATAAACAATCAATAAACACAAAAATAAAAAACTAACAAATAATGAATAAAGGGAAACAAAAAAAAAAAAGAAACTATGAAAACATTACCCTCCTTCTGGGTAAGTCGGGTAGAAACAGATAAACGGTAATTGTATAAGTGTGAGTATCGTTGATGTTTAAAAGTGTGCGCATGTATGTGAATCTGTGAGTGTATGTGTGTGTGGGTGTGAGTGTATGTGTGTATGGGTGTGTGTATGTGTGTGTGCATGCATGTGCCTGTGTGTATGTATGTGTGCCAGTGCACGCTCGTGTCTGTGTTTGTATGTGTGCCGTAGGACAACTTAGGATACAAACTTTGTATAAGTACAAAAAGTAGACCACTGCCACACGAAGAAATACTTTACCTACGTTGATTTATTATTTCCGTATGTATTGAATTATTTGGGTACGGTAAACAGCTTCTCCGTTTCAGCATAGGTTAGTAATAGAAGCCAAGTGATCACATTGTGTTTGCACTCTTTTTTGGACATACAAAAAATTTGCAGCTGTTTATTTGCAATGTTGTATAGTCTAGGGCCCAGAAACATATTGAATTTTTGAGCAAAACTAGTTCTACAAGGTACAGATTTTAATAAATCGAAACGTCTGCTCCTTGTAATCTCTTTTTCCACTGGTGTACTTAGCCTTGCACAGGCATGCTGTCTCATAATTAGGGCTAGCACAAAGAGTTTACGTACAGTTAGTACCTCACATTCCCTGTAAAGCTCAGTGGTAGAATAATACTTGGGCTTAAAGTAACTTACCTTTAGTAAGGCTCTTTGAGCTCTTTCAGCAATTAAGTTATGCGTTTTAGCGGCACCACCCCAACAGGGAAATACAATACATTATAACTGATTGACACAGCGAATAATAAATAATTTTCATAATATTAGCGTTGGCTGAATGTCTTATTTGTTTAAATACATATATAAGTTTAATCCTTATCCTGTTTGAGAGATTATATAAATGATTTTTAAAATTGAGATTTTTGTCAAATATGAGTCCTAGATATTTAATATACTCAACAGCAGATAAGGAGGGACAAGAACAGTTTTTAGATTCATTATGGCAGATGTGGGAAGTTTTACGATATTTTGAATGTATCGGTTCACCAGGGTTGCGAATAGAGAATGGGATGTATTTGGAAAAAATCGTTCCTCGACTGTCCTGCTAATTGCAAAAAACGTAAGAAAATTTGAATTTCGCGGGCTACCCTGACGCTTCCACCTTAAGTATTGGTTTTTAAGGTGAAAGCGTCAGGGTGGCCCGCGAAATTCAAATTTTCTTACGTTTTTTGCAATTTGCAAGGCAGTGCTAAGTTGTATGTTGATAAACGTATCGGTTGCGACTGTACGAATTTTTCACGGTCAAAGTCCTTCTTCGACTCTTATAAACTTGGAGGGTTGTATTGATGATTTTGATGATTATAATTCTGTCACTTAATACGTCTTACAGTCGCGACCGATATCATTATCAACATACAACTTATTAGCACTGCCCTGTAAATTGCAAAAAAACGTAAGAAAATTTGAATTTCGCGGGCTAACTTGGAGCATCCCCCTTAAATGAAAATTGTAAACTGAATTAATGCACAACTCGAGGTTCTTCATGAATTCAGTTTTCAATATAGTCTACTGTCTCCCAGACAGAATTTCGTCTTTGGCTATCAATCTCAGTGAAGAGATTACAATAAAATCAAAACAGGAGATATTAAAATATTTACTTTGAACTATAAATTGACAAATTTAGTCAAAGGTTTGAAAGAGACATCCTCTAAGATCTTTTTATAAAAAATACATTTCCGCATACAACATAAACATGTCAAGAATTTTATTGCAAGTCTTGTTTGGATATTCTGTAGACAAAATCAACTTGCAACACAATGCTTATTCTTCAATTTTTAATCCAGTTACAGAACAATAAATATAGAGCAATAACAGTGCAATATGTGTAGGCTATTAACATGAAAATCTCACGATAATGCATTAATCTGCAAAACATTTAAATGCAACATATTCCACCTTCAATCTTATTAAATCAAACGAGCAACACAACATTGAAAAGCTATCTAAAGTCTAAAGCCAAAATTGCGTAAGCGTGTAGGGCGGCGCCCATCCCGCCCACGCGGCCGCCCGCCCGCCCCGCCCTCGTAACATGCCACCAGCTATCAACCATGTAATTAATTCTATTTCCACGGAATTTTCTGGTTGCAGTTTGATTCCAATGTTGCTGTGTGTGTGTGTGTGAGTGTGTGTATGGGGGTGTGTTAGTGTCTATATGTTTGTGAGTAGGGTGTGTGTGAGGTGGGGGAGGGGGCAGGTTTAGCTAAAAGTCGGTTTGATGAGGTTAGAGGGATTCTGAATGTGTGTGATTTATCAATGGTCATTTGAGATAGTTTGGGACTGATTCCTAACTGGTTACTGTGAACGCAAGTGTCATTTAATTGTTTCAACCATTTGAATGGACTTTCGTGGTTGACCGACGGCACATTTATGTGCTCTATAACATTGGGTTATGGTAGTATGGTAACCTACTTTAATTATTTTCTTGTAACCTTTATTACTTACTCGTAACTGGACGGTTGGATATAGGACTGTCAAAGTCTTGATACGGCATTTCCAAGTTAGACACTGAAAACAAAAAACGTTGACATTACTGGAAAAAAGCATATTGACTATTTAATCGATTTATTTATATCTTGGACTTGTTAATTATTGTATGAAAAGTATTTTAAAATGAGTATACTGAGGAAAATGTTGAGTATGGATGTAAATAAGAGTAGAGGGAGGGGGGGGATCTTTCATGGGGTACTGTTTAAAATGTTACAATAAAATACCTCCTCACATTCTACAACTGAATGAGACGAAATTTAAATCTTGTATAAAACGCTCACTATGTAGGCAAGCATATTATAATTTGGGGGATTACATTAATTATAAAAATGCTTGGCTCAATGCTAGTCCTGTTCCACAACCATCAAACTAATTGATTTCCATTTTAAGTTATTGTGGAAGCTGCAGAAGATTGTAAAGTATCCTTGCATTGTATAGATTCCATCTCGTAGTATTATATAATTGCATAGCACATTTGTGTGAGTTCTATGTATTGTAAAGCCACCATTTACATTTAGTTATCTTTTTTTTTTTGACTTGAATATGCCTTGGCGGCTGAGAGAATGTCATGCTCACTCAAATAAATAAATAAATAAATAAATAATAATGGCGCCGATACATGCGTCATGTTCGTGAACGGGTGCTGTCAGTTGGGACTGGTCATCTCTTAGCTGCCACGGTTAATTTTAATTTCTTTTTTTTATATGTTGATTTATTTAATCTTTTCTCTGGACGCTCTTAATGTGCACGTCTTTCTACATCGTTCTCACATAATGTATAATCACAACATGAATGATGTAACCAAGATTTTGTAACAATATATTGATTTAAATAAAAGAGATCGTCATCCATAGAGATCTACGCTAGGGAATGGGCAACTACAGTACTTTCTCAAGTTATTATGCCTTGTGACTGTGACTGTAGCTTTGATTTAGTTTTGTAATTTAGACATTCAAAAGTGCCGTAATGGTCTAGTTGAAATAAATGCTTTGAGTTTGAGTTTGAGGAAGACATAGAAACAATGAATGGACTGTGTGAACGATGATGTGGTTAGATAGGAGGTGACAGCTGTAGTGACGAGTTATAGAAGTTTGGAAGAAAAGGAAATGTTACGTCGACCTCAAATGAATTGGGATGATAATGAGTATTTTAATTTTGTTCATCTAGTCTCAATCTACTCGCAAGATTTAAAAAAGTAAAAACTATATATAAACATTTTAGTAAGTAATTGTTTCAGGATATTTTTGACGAATAGAAACAGGTTTTCAATGCGACCGTTCTTAAAAATATATGGGATACTCCTGTGAGCAAAGTGCTCCATTCGTACAGATAAGGTTTCATCTGGTGTCTAGATTTTTTAATGGTGAAGACTCATCATCATCATCATCATCATTTCGGCCGAAAGACGTCCACTGCTGGACATAGGCCTCCCCCAAGTGTCGCCACATTGACCGGTCCCGTGCGATTCGCATCCAGCAGATTCCCGCAGCCCTCACCAGATCATCTGTCCACCTAGTGGGAGGTCTTCCAACACAACGTCTTCCGGTTCGCGGTCGCTACTCCAGAACTTTTCGGCCCCAGCGGCATTCCGTTCTGCGAGCAATGTGCCCTGCCCATTGCCATTGCTGAAGAAGACTAACCTAATTTAATTTGTGCAGGTATACGAATTGGAGAGGCGGTTCAAGCAGCAGAAGTATTTGTCGGCGCCGGAGAGGGAACACCTGGCTTCACTCATACACCTCACGCCAACACAGGTAAGTCAATAATCACCTATTCAAATAACTCAACTCAAGCTGCTTCAGTGTCGATTTTTGGCATATTAATCGACACTAATGGCCAGTTTCAATAACTTACTAGCAGGTTTCGGTAGGTTGCTATCTCGGTCTGTTTGACATTTTGCTTAGTGACCGGTTAGAAACAAAACTTCAGACAAAAGCTTTCTTTGATTTTTCTATGAATAAAGTGACAGGTAACACGCGGAAAAGAAACACTGGCAGCTACGAGCATAGGCATATTAACTTAAAGTTATACCTTATACCTAAGTAAGTTACGGTCGCGGTTAAACCACAGGAGTAAAACAGTTACAGCTGTTTTACTCCTGTGGTTTTATTGCGACCGTAGATGTCCTATCGATCTTTGTGACTCACATAATACATTGAAACTCGTGGATTGTTTTTATCTTTATGAAAGTCCGTAATGCGTTAGATTAATTGATGATGCATAGAATTTTATCGCCATTATCCTCCAAGGGCGATGAAAATAGAAAAACAAGTTCGTTCCTATAAGATTCTAAATAGATCATTTTCAAGATTGTCATTTCGCCTTTTCAATCCTGAAGCAGTGTTTTTGATAGGATCATATAAAATTATGAAAAAATAAACAGTAAAAACACATAAAAATTCGTCCCCTACCGGTACCTACCACATGTAAGTACTGCCCCTAATTCAAAGACGGCACTTAAAATGTAACAAACAAGGAAAAATTCGTACCCTGCCACTCGAGAATCAAAGCATTTCAAGCACTATAGTGCGGTCGCCTGTGACGTCATGACGTAACGAGCTGTCTTAGGTTGCCAGATGAAAAAAAAGAAACGCGTGTGGTAGAATTTTCGTAGCTTTAAAAGAAAATATATTTTTTTGAATTGAGAACTAAGGAGTTACAGGTTACATTCTTTACTTTTATTTTATTATATACTTAGTTAAAAGCAATAGGTAATTAGGTAGGTATAAGGAATATAATTATGGACTAACTACCTAGGTATTGATAGACGTATAGTTTCATTTTACAAAGTAATAGCTAACACTATTTAAAACGACTTTTGTCTGACTGAAATTATATTAAATTGAGAGTGGTTATTTTAATCAAAACAGATTTATCGCTCACACTTGTCAAATATCAACGTCCTGAATAAAATATATCCCTACGACCTTTGTCGAAGTCGTCTTCAAACCCAAAAAGACAAAACAGTAAAATGAATAAATTCAACCAACCAATAACCAGTTTTCCCAACCGTTCAACTGCACCACAAAACGCTACTACTGATATTGAATTTTTCGCAAACCCTAAAAATGCGTATCACGCCCATTATCTCATAATTTTCCGTGACCACAGACATACTTTACAAGTTACACGTATCAATAGCGTTCTGCATGGGCGTCACACTGTGCCAGCCACAAGCGATCGTAAATCACTGGCTATAACCGTTTAGAAACGCCTCCGGTCATCACTGGCGGAGTCAATTACAGAAAACGCCTACGAAACGCGTGTTGCCCCACGGCTGGTATCCATTTTGGGGTTAACTAGCGATCGAGCACTGGTTTAGGGGCTGTAGTGATCAATTGAGGCTGATTGTGTTACGGAATGGGTCTTGTGGTGCTAATTTTGTGTTTGTGTCTTGTAAAAGGGGTGAAAGAAGCTTTTGAATTTGGAACAGAGCGTTTGATGAAAGATGTCTTTTGTAGAGGGATTGTGGCTTCGCAAGTTAGGCGCGGTTTATATGGAAGAGCCGTGGCGAGGACGTGTGGAAAGAGAAATGCGCCAGCGCCTCCAGGTGTCGACGCCGCCATCAGGTGACTCGCTCGACAATAACGACGTCAAGCGACAAACCTATTAGGTTCATTTTAAGTTTGATTATCTGCCACGGCGCCACATGTCTCCGCCATGTCTCTACTGTATAAACCGCGCCTTAGGACCACAATGTCTGCCTGCCGGGGCTGCGGGACTGTTCGAAAAAGATACCGTTGCCTCGGAACATAAACGGCGAGGAAGGAACTCATATAGCTTTCAAGACGTTAGTTTAGTGTTGTTAAGACTTTTTTCCTCAAAAAGAATGCCAAGCCTCCAAGTAGCCTAGCTTCGTCTTTTTAAAATTCCGTTATCATCAAAGATCGCTATTTGTTTCTTGTTCTTTCGATTTTAGTTTTTTTATTTCACAATGACTGCGTTTACCACATGCCTTCAATCAATTCCAAAGCGTTTCATGTTCCGACAATGTGTTTCAAACAGGATTGACACATAAGTTTTTTCGTAGCATATTGTTGACTTTTCTTTTTTTATCGCAGGAGCGTCACTTTGTCTATAAAGCCGCTATTTTCTCTACAATTATTGTCATTGTTGTGACGGCCTATAGCAGCAACTCTCAATGCTCCCACTATAATCCAAATTAACGCACAATCGTGCAAGTGGCTGCAATCAATAACGTAATTAACCTGCATGCCCTAACAATGCGAAACTACACGGCCCAATTATAATAACAACGCATTATCTTCGGCTTAACGCGCGCCGCCATTGTGTTCCGTTGACGTTTGTTTTGGCGCCAAACGACTGCTGCTGACACCGCCAAAATGGAGATTATTCATGGACCTAACCATTGTCGGGGGTCGCGTAGAGTTTATGAAATTTATATCGACACGGCCGGGATTATCGACGCATTGTTGTAAAGGATTTGAATTTTGTAAACGAATGTGGGAAATAGGGCGCGTGTCGTTGACAGTTATATTAATAATGGCGATGACGCTTTTTTGTGTAAATAAGTATTTGGTGAAATATTTCACGGATTGTTAGTGTGTTATGTTGTGTATAATTAACGATTATTTCTATTCGAAACTGACCGAGAGGTCTAATGTATGCTTTAGTACCTACAGTCGGCCAACGTAGTCTCTTTATATTCTTAAACCAAAATCGCTTGCACCGATGACCACATCTGCGAACCACCCATTTTTGTGAAAGAGAAATTTGTAATTTTTAATTCAAAGAAACTTCGTTTCTGTTTTTGTCGAAGGTTTTCGGCAAAAAATAGATGCTGCGATGCTATTGGCTGACGCATGCATAACCACTTCTATAGTGGCCGAGCGCCTGCATAAGGGTCTTTAGGGTGGTAAGAGATTACAATGGTCGGTGGTACCTATACCTACTAGTTCTGATTAATAAGAATTATGTGAACTGCTCATCATCATCTGCCTAGCATTTTCCCAACTATGTTGGGGTCGGCTGCCAGTCTACCCGGATGCAGCTGAATTCCAGTAGGTACCTATTTTACATGGTGCGACCTACCTGACCTGTACAACTCAGTTGGTATCTAATGGGTAATACCGATGGCCCTTGATAAGACTGGTTGTCAGATTTTCGGGCCACTGACTTCCTGTAAAATTTCAGAGGCACGGGGAAAACTCGGTATGCAAAGGGTAACCCATCCACAGACCCGCAAAGACGGCTTAACCTAAAGGGTGACCAGCGTGGCTGTTATTATTTATAGCCACGAGCTCATTCGATTAGGTGAACTACTATGGTGTGGAAATCTAGAAGATCGGAAGGCTTCAATACCAATTATCCTGTAAGTTCACAACACAACAAATCTATAGGGATAATCAGCAATAACGAAGAAAACACTCAAAAACCTTACTTATAAAGTAATACACCCAATTGGAACGTTCAGTTTCCTTATTTTCTCCACGTTTTTGTAATTATTAAATATTTTACTGTTCCATGTCTGTCTAATATCTCTGGCAACTTAAAATATTTTTTCTTTCCTTTACTTAAAATCTTTATCCTCTCTTCTAATATTTGATATTACTTTTGATTTACCTTTAACATTTTACTTAATTCTAATTGCTCATTGTCTATGGTGGTGAACTCAATGGTATTTATCAATTTCCTTTCCTATTTGAATTGCTTTTTTTGGGTGTTTTCTTCAGTTCAGTTTATTTCACTTGGATTTAAATCCTCTGCTACCGAGCTACTGGTCCGGTCAGCCGAACCGCCTCCGGCCGCTGACAAGCGCACGCCCGGCGCGTGCGGCCTGCGTTAAGCGCTGTATTATCTGTATTGAGTTACTACAATTTTCTGATAATATTTATGGACTTATATTGTTTCGTGGAGTAAGTGTTTTAGCAGATATTTGTTGGTTTGAGTTAGAGGCATTAGACAATTTGGTTTCATCCTTGTTTGTTTATTAGGGCCAATTTGTGGGAATTTGTAAACAGTCCAACTCACGGAACTGATATCGCTAGTGACTGAAAACTTTATTGAGTAGGTAATAGCAGTAGTAATATGTACTAAGATGTAAAGGTTCACCAAACAATATCAACACGCCTGAAATCCCCGAACGGTAACGCAGAGGTGTACTGTATAGCTATAGCATAAAGTGCACCCATATTTAGCCATTTTTGTCTAAGTCTAAATAGTAGATAGGTCCTGAATACATTTTAATTGTGTCAGGATCTAGAAATTAATTATAAAATAGGCGAGAGCAGAAAGTAAGTCCAAGCATTGAAATCAAAGCCCACTCATTAAAGGTGACTCAACAAAGCCATCAGCTTTAGAAACCGAAACGCTGAAACCGTGCATATTCATGCCATTTAAATAGCTCAGCAATAAAGACAGAGTCGCCCACAATATCCCGTCTGTTTGACGTTCGGAGCAAACAGAGGGAGCATTCGTTCAACTTAAGTAAATTTCGATGTTCGCGCGCACAGCCACCGGGGCCCGGAGCCGCGCTTCTCTCAAATAAACTTTGATTTAATAACGCTAATGGCTATTTTAATGACTTCTGTATATTTTGTGTATTTTTCGAAATTGCTGTTGGTTTGATTCTTGTTTTAGCTTTCGCTCTGAGGCAATTTATTTTCCGTCTTTCGAGTTATATATCAAACTAGCGGACGTCCCGCGGTTTCACCCGCATAGTTCCCGTTCCCGTGGGAGTACGGGGATAAAATATATCCTATGTTACTCGTGGATAATGTAGCTTTCGAATGGTGAAAGAATTTTTAAAAACGGTCCAGTAGTTTTTAAGCCTATTCATTACAACCAAACAAACAAACAAACAAAGTTTTCCTCTTTATAATATTAGTGTAGATGTAGATGATAACAAATGCACCTAATGGTTACTAGGAATGTACATTCGCATCATGATTCGTTTCCTAGTCATTCATACATGTCCCAGACTGTAAAAAGTGCGCTATTATTATTATTTAACTCATCCAATCCTTTTCTAATACAACGCCTGTAATAACCTTGTTACACAAATAAGAATCTTATAACAAAACATGTCTAAATTTCAACAACACCATCAAAGCCGTGAGAGCTGCCAAAAAAAGGTTGGAAACAAAAGCTTCAGCTCATTGTCTATGGTCACGAACTCTATGGTCTTGTCTCCGGCGGATGCGCGCATGCGGGCGCCCGGTACGTTTAATGAGAGGAATGAGATAATGGTGCTTCATGAAACAATAGCCTGTCAGCGATGTTCGTTCACTGGTCGACGTCAAGTAGCCTCTGGAAAAATTATAATGTTTGTGTCAGACAACTGTTGATGGGTCCAGAGAAGTTTTTTTTTATGTTTTTGTATCACTTGTTCAGTTATAAATCTTATGATAGACACACCCTTTTCCAAACTTGATAATATTATGACATCATCTATGTCATACAAGGTGGTCCTCGAGGGCTCATGCTGGTACAGTTATGGTGATGTTTTGCTACTGGATGGGGAATAGTGGTTTAATAAACGGATATCAACACGATAAAGTTGGTTGCACTTTTGGGTATAGGTAAGCCAACAAAGGTTTAGTCATGAATTTATTTATCATGCCCATGAAACATTCCCACCTTGGAACCCTGTTAGTAATCTTTTAGTTGAAGATTGTCAGTGTATTATAATGAGAAAACCCTTTTGAGAAATCTATTGCATCTTATAGAACACTGCGTTTTTCTACCGCACCATCGGGTCCAAATCATTACTGTAGCTGCAAGCTTCGTCTATTGAATTCAAATTATATAAAAATTACAAAAACCAGATTGCGGTTACACCAAAAGATTTTTTCCCCAAAACCCAGAAGTGCTTTTCAATGAAATAACATTTACATTCGCATCATAATTATTTGACGCAATGTGATTGAAACCCATCGGCGGTTTTTTTTGTAATCCTTAATAATCGGCGTGGGATTTCCTGACAAGGGCTTCGGATCATCTGCCTTATTCGCTTATTAAAATTTTTCTGGTTAAATGCAGGTTTTCGCTTATAGGTATGATTCCGTACACACATAATATGCTTGATTTTGGTAATTTAAATGATATTACTAATAATTCACGGATAAGTTGATTTGTAACTTTTGTATGCTTCGAGCAGAAATATCAATATTTTTCAGCCAGTAGTTTTTTTTCCGGGGCATTGCTAAGATTTGAAATTAAAAGCTTGAAGAAAACGGTGTTACGTGGTAGTGGAGAAAACGACTTTAAAAATAAAATATAATTTTATTTGAGATCGAATACAAGTTTAACAATGGAATGCAGGAATAGAACTGAAACTTAAAATTAAGGACTCTTATTTATATGAAGAATTGGATGGGAAAAGTAAATAACTAATTAAATAATCACTTATTGACTAATAACCTAATGACACAGTGAGAACAGTAAATAGTCGTAAGCTAAATGAGGTACATATACATTATATAGATCGTTACTGAAATGAGTTCAAAGATTAAAAGATAAATGAAGTAAACAATATTAAGAAATAAGGTACAGATAAATAAGATAAGGTAAACAAGTATATGAGAAGGAATGTTATATTATATAACACCTCCCCACCTAGAATAAAGATTGGGCGTTAGCGCCGAATCTTTTTGGAGTGGAGGAATTGTCGTCGCTGTCATCTTCGGAGATACATGATGTTGTGGTTTGGTTCAATGTGGTCATCGGGATGTTCTGGACGTGATGTGTTGATCGATGTTGTCGTCGTGATGTTCTTCCGAAGCAGTTGTTGAAGATCTGGATGCAGTGGTTGTCATCATTATTGCGACCAAAAGTATATGGAACTCTTAGACATCTTCTGAATAATTTATACATTAAAAATAATAACATGAGGGTTCCTGATACGAAGTAGAACCAAGAAAATCTATTCTGGTGTCGTTGGATGAAAGGTTTCTCTTTTATCTTCTGGATTTCCTCGTTATGCTTGTCTAGTTGATGTTTGAGGTTGTTGAGTGAGTCCAATGGTGTTTCGTTGATTGAGATAGGTAGAAGGTTTGGAAAATGATGATCTTCAGTTTCGTCGAAACAATCTTCAGTTCTGATGTCAGGAATTATAATCGGAAATGTGACGTTGTCTTCTCTGCTTTGGTGCGCTGATAGAGTACTGTATCCAGTGTGAAGTTTGCAGTTTTCTTCAAGGGTAATAATTCCTGAACCGTAGATGTTATGATGCGAGACTTGATTGTTGCATTGAAGGATGCACTGCGTTGCATTGCTGAGGATGTAGAGCCATCTGTTGTTTTCCAAGCGTTGGAATGTGTTGATTTGTGCAGCGAAGGTTGTAGTTGTACAGATGCTGGGGATGTCGTTCGAGACGCTGAGTAGGATTTGTAGCTCACAAACAGGTCTTGTATCAGAGTTGTAGACGATGATATCTCGGCACACGCTTCTTCTTTCAGCGTATGTCTTGCAGTTGTCCAATGAGCTCGTAGATACGTAGTGTTCACCGCTAGGGTTTGTGGCCAAATACTTATGCTCTGGTAGGATGGTGGTATAGAGAGAGGAGTTGGGATGTTGGATAGGGATTGAGTAGATATGATAGAGTTTCAAGGATTCAGGTTTAACTAGTGGGAAATCTAATATATAAACTAATCTATTTGAGTAAACATAAGCAGAGAGTTTAGACGAATCTAAGATTTTATTAATATTGTCGATGGTAACAGGGCTAACTAGTTGTTTATTCGATCTGGCGTGGTTGGATAAGAGAAGATTTTGATATAGTCTATTAAGAGAAATGATTGAGTGATGAATTATGTTTGATTTTGCAAATAAAATACTCGAAAGGCAATCGTCAATCTCGTTTTCGAGATTGGTAACCGATTCTAGTATTAAAATTGAGACTGATGAAATTTCTTCCGTAATTTTTAAATCGAAAATAGTTTTAGAGGTGCTATTAAGATATTGATTCAAACGATCAATGTTTTCATTTATGACTTGTTCATCATAAGAGATTTTAAATATCGTTTCGTTGAAATTTTTAATAGTACTAGACGTTATTTGGATTTGTTTCTGCATTAAAGAGGTGAGATCTAGTTCACGTTTCTCAAGCATATCGATACATTCGTCGTAATGTTTCGCATCTTTGGCATCTGGAGTACCAATGAGGTATTTCAACAAAGAACTGAGCCCATCTAAAAGTTCTCTTTTCTGTCTAGAGTTCCTACCTAAGTAAATATTTAGTTCAGAAAGTCTATTATCTATTTTATCGAGGTTAGTCTTAAGATACGATTTAGTGGAGAGAACATTAGGAAAAGCGGGGTATTTTACGTAAAATTGTTCGAATCTAGAGGCCAAACGTTTTAAGGATTCATGAGCAATAAATAGTGGTTTAAGATCACGATAAACGATAAGTTTCCATGAGTCATCAGATACGGAGATAGAGCCTTCTTCCTTGAAAAATAATCCGGCATGTGTAGGCAGCGGTTGAGTTAGATTGGCAACGATTCCCGTGGTTGCCCTGAAAGCGATAGAATTTGATTTAGGTTAGATTGCGACTTGACCTTATGTTTACTTATAATGTAGTTCTTAATATAGATATAAAACTTGTAGAGGAGAATATATAAAAATAATTTTAGAATTGAACAAATGACAAAACTAATGTAAGGGTTTTGCATAATGTTGTGAAAGTTATAGGGGTTAGAGGATTGAGCCACTGTAGAGCTGACCCTGTAAGAGTAAAATCAAAACTAGAATCTAATTAAGGATTAAGTGAACTATACTAATATATAAAAAAAATATCTTAACTGTTTATTCTTATTACTAAACTAATGTTTCATGCAAATGGTATGGTCTGAGCCTGTTTGCATGTACAAGTTGGTTACGATTGGCTTTCTGAATTACGTAGTTATGATTGAAACCAACACGTATAACTTGGTAAGGACCTTCCCATTTAGGGTCCAAATTATTTGGATTAGGAATCCTTAACATAACTTTACTGCCTACTTGATATTGCGTGAAGTTTTTAATCTGACTGTCATATCGATCTTTAGCTTTTTCTTTCATAGCTTGTAGGTTTTTAAGGGCTGAGTCTCGAGCAATTCTTAACCGTTCGTTTAAATCTTTTAGATAATCACAGGCTGTGTAGTCGGGAATAGTTTTAATATTATAAAATGGGCGTGGTTTGTAACCAAATAATAATTCGTGAGGTGTGTAATTAGTGGAACTATTAACTGAGGTATTATGACACATGATGGCAAAAGGTATAATTTTATCCCAGTTTTTAAGACGACGACTGTGATACATTCGAATGTGATCACGTAAGGTAGCGTGGAACCTTTCGAGAGCGCCATTTGTTTGAGGATGGTATGCAGTATTAAAAGTATGATTGGAACCGAGAAATTTTGTTAATTGTTTTAAAACGTTATTCATGAATTCAGTGCCTTGATCGGAATGAAATCTTTTAGGAACACCGTAATGTTGACAAAAATAAATTAATTGTTTAGCCACAGTTATGGCTTCTTTATCGGGAATAGGATAGGCTTGTACGAATCGAGTTAGGTCATCTTGAAGAGTCAAAACGTATTTATTGTTGTTGTCGCTAATGTCTGAATAAGAGACAAGATCCATAGATACTCGTTCGAATGGTTCAGTTGACTGTGATGTAATTATCATAGGAGCTTGAAAGTTTTTCCGTTGTATTTTATTACGCTGGCAAGTAACACACGAATCGATGTAGTTTTTGATGTCATTTGTCATGCCTTTCCAAAAGAAGTTGTCACGTATTTTCCTGTTAGTTTCTAAGATACCGCGATGTCCTGAGAGGGGTTCATCATGGTAAGTTTTCAGTATTTGGGGAATTTCTTCGGGTTTAGGATGTTTGATATTGTTTTTACAGATTGTAATGTCACAATCGTATATTTCGGCTAAATAAGATGTGATGCGTAATTGTTCGTTTCCTTTCAATTTACATGTGAGATCATTTTGTAAATCAGGTACAAAAAGAGATTCTATTTTGTTTTGTTGTAAACATGATAATAGTGATTTGAAGTAACTTTCGGAATCCCAAGGATCAAAATGTGTAGGTCTTGTGGGACAGAGGTATAAGTTTTGATTTTTATCTGAAATAAGGAGATCGACATATCACGTCCAGAACATCCCGATGACCACATTGAACCAAACCACAACATCATGTATCTCCGAAGATGACAGCGACGACAATTCCTCCACTCCAAAAAGATTCGGCGCTAACGCCCAATCTTTATTCTAGGTGGGGAGGTGTTATATAATATAACATTCCTTCTCATATACTTGTTTACCTTATCTTATTTATCTGTACCTTATTTCTTAATATTGTTTACTTCATTTATCTTTTAATCTTTGAACTCATTTCAGTAACGATCTATATAATGTATATGTACCTCATTTAGCTTACGACTATTTACTGTTCTCACTGTGTCATTAGGTTATTAGTCAATAAGTGATTATTTAATTAGTTATTTACTTTTCCCATCCAATTCTTCATATAAATAAGAGTCCTTAATTTTAAGTTTCAGTTCTATTCCTGCATTCCATTGTTAAACTTGTATTCGATCTCAAATAAAATTATATTTTATTTTTAAAGTCGTTTTCTCCACTACCACGTAACAAATTTGGGAATCCTACCGACTGCGCCAAATTTGTTACGTGGTAGTGGAGAAAACGACTTTAAAAATAAAATATAATTTTATTTGAGATCGAATACAAGTTTAACAATGGAATGCAGGAATAGAACTGAAACTTAAAATTAAGGACTCTTATTTATATGAAGAATTGGATGGGAAAAGTAAATAACTAATTAAATAATCACTTATTGACTAATAACCTAATGACACAGTGAGAACAGTAAATAGTCGTAAGCTAAATGAGGTACATATACATTATATAGATCGTTACTGAAATGAGTTCAAAGATTAAAAGATAAATGAAGTAAACAATATTAAGAAATAAGGTACAGATAAATAAGATAAGGTAAACAAGTATATGAGAAGGAATGTTATATTATATAACAACGGGCTGATATTTCTGAAATTCTGACCTGAAAATCAGTAGACTTCACAATTGCCTTAAATGTAATGAACATTGTTGGGTTTGTCACAACTGGCGACGACCGATGTATTTCTTAGACGTTGATGATTTTCTTCCTCGTTGTGTGTAATACACATGAGGAACTCTAACATCATTCATCATCATTATCCTCGCTATCATTATATCAAAAGAGCCTACCGCGGCTTCAATGCAGCCAACATGTCAAAACAAATTTGAAAAAAAGTTTTGATTCGTTTCCCGCGTTTAATAACCACGAAAATTATTGCCTGGCTTTTCGCTTGGGTTGCCATCACAAAGTAATATATTTGAGATTAAATTTTATGAATGCCAACGTTTTTGCAAGGCAATGTGAAGGATTAATAGTATCTTAAGCGGATGATACACCTGACACAGTCCTTTGTGGCACAGGTAAGGGGCATTATTTGAATTGTAATGTCCCATTGTTAATATTGCGGTGTTTGCGTAGGATCTTAGGATTTTTTGTGCGATTATATCGCAAATTATAGATACCGATTCGGACAGAAGCATTTTTTGGTATATTGGGCGGATTTTGTTGGCTTGCATTTTATGATTTAAGTAGGAATAGAAATCATTGTAGGTATTCATAAGTTGTTCAATTGAAGCTCATTTTTATAGATTTTATTTGATGATTGATGCTACCACAGTTCTTCCAACCACAAAATAAACATAAATTTGTAGATACGAAATAATTATTACCTAAATCTCAACATCAAAGCATATTTGTCTAAACGCACAGTCGTCAAAACTTGACAAGTAACATTTTAAACCAACTTTAATAAGCATACAACTTACAAATATTAATTTGGTAGATTGTTGTGTAAATATTAGCGCAACGAGTCACGGTCGACGGGTAGGGGCCGAAGTTGCATTAAACGATACTTAAACCTTACCTATGTAGTTCGTGTAATTGCTTCGATTCGAGGTTTTATTTACTAGATAGGATCAAAAACATCGTGGCAGGAGGATTAGCAAAGATTAGGATTCGGTCAGTTAATAAAGGTCCGATAAGTATTAAAAGTAAAGCTTAGGAAGATCCTATAGTTTACAATTTAACTTATGAAAAGTTGACTATAAGAAAAGATTAGTACACAATACACGTAGACATCAAAAGATTCACTATCACCTGAAAAAACACCGTCCACAAGAATTGATTTGTAACCAACATTCACTCACGTATTTTCCGCCATCTTTATTTTGCATCTGTCAAATCAGTTTTAACTGTTGAATTTGAAATTCGTCCTCCAAATAAGATTGAAAATCGTTTGTCAAATAGTATAGTGGTTGCACGTAGAGGTTTTTTTTCTCAATATTTTTATAAGTTACTAAATAAATGAAGCTCATTGATGCTCTGTCATGGCGCGGAGCGGTGTTTACTCAGCGCGCCGTCGGATGCAGAGGTTTCTGATACAATAATGTGCGACAATCAGACATTGTGAAAGCTGCGGGGACTGACAAATCAGTGACACGCCGTACGTTTCTAAATGAATCGGCGATGGGACCGTTTATTTAATCATACTAACGGTACTTTAGCTGCCATATTTATTATCGTTGAAATTTTTAATGCGACGCATCTTGACACAATCCGGAGCTAGGTATTGCCAACTTCAGCTTAGGTACCTGTATGTAGGTGTGGTAATGCTTTATGCTTGCTTTATGATTCTAAACACTACACTACTACTCTGTACTTTGTAAAAAGCGTTAAAATCCTCCAAAATCCCACTTGGCTACTTTAAAACTAAACTGTTCAAATGTTTGGGCTACTGCTCCCTGTAAAATCCTAAGAATTGATTTACCAACACTCCTAAGGCACACTTAAGCACGCAACTGAGCCCAAATACGAGCCATTGTCAGCAAACGTTTCAAATATTAAAACGTCAAACTCATCGCTGGAAAAAATGTCTGCAGCAAATGAAGAGCTAAACAAACACGAGTGCAGCTTTATTTATAATAATTGTCGCTCGATATTCCGAGTCATGGTTCAGAGAAACGGAACACCTACGCGGGATCCATATACCATACTATTTCTAATGAAGTAATACGCCGTTTTCAACCTTATCACTTCGGGGTTAGGTTTTGATTCGGACACCCACGCTTTTCTGACGAAGGAAAGGCGTCGGCGCCAAAATTGACTTGTATTGTAACGATGACAGCTGACTGGGTGGCCGCTTTTTCGTTTTAATGAACGTATTTTTTTAATGCCAACGTCAAATTATGCTTTAAAAATCTGTGGGAATGTCTCCTGTAATTACCAAATAAATAAATTATTAAGAAAATACCGCAACGGAATCCAGAAGCCGGTCCACAGTTAGCATAGCATAATAGAAAAACATCATGCTTGGCAGCTAAGTGGGTGTAAACTCAAGCACGAAAGCCCTCGGACACACCCGAAATGTCTCATCACTCGACGAGTAACAACAGTCGTTTAGATGTAAAACAAATAAGTGAATGGCGCACTCGGGCGTAGAGTGCGTGCGAGCCAACACCGAGCATTATGCACAAGGAGATTGAAAGAAAGTACTCCACACGAGAGCGTCCAAGCCTCGGCGGAGTGCAATAAGCGACGCCCGCCAACGGGGCCCGTTCATTAACTCTCACCTCCTCCATAAATAACCTAGCGAGCATCATTCCTGAACGCAGCACAAAAGCGCGCGTCACTGCTGCCAACGTTCCCACAACGAAGCACCATAGAGCAAACAGAAAAAACGACCAATAAACTGTCTAGTGGCCAGTATTTAGTAACTAGTAACGATTTTGTTTTTTTAACGGTTGTATCAACAATAAGTTGGTGCGCAGAAATAAATGTTTGGTATCGTAACGGGAGGAGATCTTGGTACAGGGGAGCACACATCCATTTCAAAGAATAAACACGAGGAAACGCTCTCGATGTATAAATAATAAATAAAGTGTATATTTCGCTGCGTCGGGAGCGTGCGTAGACAAAGGCTGGCCGCTCGGTGGAGCAAACAGCGCATGTTTATTCTTTCGTCATTAAGGTGGAGTGTTGACCGGGCTCGGCCTAGCGCTAATTTCAGGGAGGCACTGACTTCGCCTGTTGACTCGTCACGCGTTTGGGATGGGATTAGCGCGGTA
The DNA here is from genome assembly GCA_950022955.1 of Xestia ashworthii. Taxonomy (NCBI): domain Eukaryota; kingdom Metazoa; phylum Arthropoda; class Insecta; order Lepidoptera; family Noctuidae; genus Xestia; species Xestia ashworthii. Next base: position 1,435,391 of record OX465566.1, on the reverse strand, counting down.
ATTGCCATCGTTCTCTCAATCACTGCACAATCACTGCAACGTTTGAACGGTCTAAAAAGCTGATGTCAATGGGACTCTCAATCAACCAGTTGGAGTTTCTTTATGATGTCACGAATTTTTTAAGAACCCATTTTTAACTTCGCCATTTTTTTATGCAATTTCAGTAATGCAGATAATAACTTTGTGCAACTAGGTATACTATACCTGCTACCGTACTAGACAAACTTATTGCTACTGTTATATCTTCAATGGGGTAGGCAGTACTCGTAGTCGTCATCTTACGTTATTAACGTTATATCGTTTCTGAAATGGGAGTGTGAATTGGTATTAATTTACCTACTTGGTTTTCGTGGCAACTTTTTTATGTATCTCTATCTGACATTACACGCAGAAATTGATAGTTTTTCTATTCATAACATTAATATGATTACAATGAGGGTAATACGCTGCCATTTTTTGTTGGTTTAATGTTGGTAGTAGTAGTACAAATTCGAAAGTGTTGCAAGTTTCCCAAGATGAGTTCAAAATGGTAGAATCTTCACGGAAACTAAAAATCATCCGAAGTGACACCAAAATTGTTTAATTTTACTGTTTATTTTTACTGTTTCTTGAGCAAAATTGTTTGTTGCAGGTCAAAATATGGTTTCAAAATCATCGCTACAAATGTAAGAGACAAGCGAAGGAGAAGGCGATGGCGGAACAGAACCAACACAATCAGGTTAGTCCAAACACAGTTTTAAGCTTTCACGGTTTGAAAATAGTTTATACTGACACTTACGGGGTATCTTCCGTGATTGTTTACTATTTCAGTCACGTACGCTATCAATCACGGAAGATATTCCATAAGAAACAGTACTTATAAGTTCAGGTGAGTCCAGTCAAAATGAATTAGTAATAAGTACATATAGTTAAACTATTGTTATCAGTTTTGAAGAAGTTGAATCAGCACTTCAATTGCAAAAAACTTTTGTATTATAAACAGGAAAATATTGAAGGTCTGTAACGCGTAGCTTTAGTTTTTCGTGCGTGCAGCCGGGGTTCATCGATTTATTAGACGTTGTCACGTCAAAAACAGTGAAAAACGGTACATGGTTCACTTTTTTTGGTTCTTACGACGAGTATATTAGGGAAAGGGTCATTTCCCTATAATTGTCATCTTGACTGACAGCAACTATAGTCATCGATGCGAGAGATATTATGGACCCCCGTCCTTAAAAAGTTATTAAAAAAAAGAAATCAATTTTTTATCTCAAAAAATTCAAAAACTGATCAAGGACGTGACATTATTAATTCATAAAACTTTACACAATGCTAATGAATAATGAATATTAACGTGTAAGCGATAATAATCGTCACTGACGTCGCGTCGTGCTGCTAGGGGCCAGCCCCTGTTTGCGAAGGCGATAGACTTTGCCCACTCGATAGCATCTCCCGCTGCGCTCCTCAATGGGAAACAAAATACGGGACCCGCACTTCCCAAATCTGGCAACCCCGTGACAAGTAGAATTATATTTGGCGGGAAATAGGGCTGCCGTGCGAAACCGGTAGCCATAAGAGATGGTATCTTGTGCAATTTTTAACGATTGAAAAAACAATTGTGATTTTTAAACGTGATTTTGATTGAGACGAGTTACAACAAAGCATTTCTATACATATTGTGAAGTAAAGTGGTATTTCGTCTGTGACAGCGTTGTTGTTCTGAACTACGCAACACATTTTGACGCGGTTGAAACGGACTAGGCCAACATCTTTTAAAAGATACAAAATTGATATTTAACTTACGTATCAAAAAACAAATCACTGTTTTTCAAGTAATTAAAACCGTGCGAAACAGGGTAGGTCGCTTCAGTAGAGAGTAAACTGATTCAAAGCAAATGCAAATATGCACCAAGTGATATGCGACGTTTCTTATTTCTGTTATAAACCTCAAGGTTTAAGACTGCGACAATGCTGAGAGCCACATTGTCATAATTTTGGCTCTGATTTCCCTTTTATTTTTGCACGCCAGTATGTCTGCAGTTCTGTGAGATTGATGTATGATAATATTCTTCAAGTAATGTAATTTACGAAAGGCCAAATAAAAGGTTAAAGTAAAATATACTGTAAAGTTATACCTTAATATAAAATCTGGTTCACAGATAGTTTATAACCTGGATTCACACAATAGGCTTGGCTAGGCACCCACACGGGTAAAGCCACGAGCAAAAGCTTAGTTTAATTAAAAAACTAACTAAGCTAACTCGTGTCGTGTAGTAACCCTGTCGTGTGTAGAACATTGGCTCAATTTGCGCGGCAGGGGCGGCCGGGCGTACCGTCAACCTTCTGATTGTTCGCTGGGCGCCGCCCGCCCTACTAATGACTTGCTCGTTTCCAAGGGATTTTCATTCTTGTATTTTGTAGTTATTTAATTAATTCTGATGTCGTTTTGTTGAGGTTTTTTTTTTTTAATATTATTAAGATTTTTTAAATTCATATTTCACAAGAAGTTAAAAAAAGGTTCATTATGTAATAATGACGGACAACGCAAATACTGACAAGGTACCTACTGAAGATAGAAGTGTGCTTTTTTTGAAAATGTCGACGTGGAAAAGTCATCCCTGATCCGTCGCTTTTGAAAAGAATTTGGATTATTTTACTTTAAACTTGTTTAAAATCTATAAAACGATCTCATTTTTGACAACGCAAAGACTAAACTACTGAAAATATTTACTTGAATAAGTTTTGAAGGGTCTTCATCAGCCCTAACGGGTCAAGTGGAGAATAGGAACTACGCGCAAACAACAGTTCGTGCAAAATAGATATGTCTTTTGTCATTCTAAAATTGTGTGTGTTGTTGTTCTACCCGTTCCGGAACGAAGTTTTAATTTTTTTTTTGTTCCGGAACGAAATTTTGGAACGGGCAACTACAATTTTCTGACTAAAGGCCTGCAGGCAGGGCCCTGCCTGCAGAAACACTGCCAATCGCATAGTGTGTACCTATGCTTGCAGGGCCGATATTTTAATTGTTCACCCTGCCGGAGGGCCTTAAAATATCGGCCCTGCATACATACACACAATGCGATTGGCAGTGTCCTTGCAGGCAGGGCTTTGAGTAGGGGCTTTAACTGTCCGACTCCTTGACAATTGCAAAAGCGCAGAAAATAGTTTAATTAAAATGAATGCTTTGAATCTGTTACTAAACAAATCTCGTCCAACAGTCGTCCTCATCGCCCCGACGAGTGGCAGTTCCCGTCCTGGTAAAGGACGGGAAACCCTGCGGCTCCGGGGAGTCGTCGTCGCCTGCGCACAGCCACTGCGCTACCCCCACGTCTGGGTACTCCGCCCCGCAGCCCTCGCAGGCGGCGTGCAGCAACCCGCTCGTGTCGTCGTACCGCCAGCCGACTGCCTACCAACAGCAGTGCTCTGGATACTTGCCGCTGCAGGGCCGCGCTTGGTAGAAGTTCCCACAGCTTTATCACGAGACAATGTTCAAAGAAGAGATGTATTTTGATTAAAATCAATTGTAACCTAACAAAAAAATCTAAAATTATGGTTAGTTTTTGGTTTTTAGGTAGGTTGAATTATTTATTTTGCCCTTGCCACATTTTATTTTATTTTACTTGGTTAGGCTGTATGAATATTTCAGTGCTACTATATTTCTCAATTCATCAGTGTTGTATGTTTCAAAATATTTTCCCCGAATTTGGGGTAAGATTAGATTATTGCGTTTGTCATTTACTTTTGTATCTTGTGATTATTTTTAAAGAATATAATCTGTTTTAACATCTTAGAAATGAATTAAAAAGTAGTTTTGTTTCTTTTCCGGTTTCAATGTATCATTTGCGATAAAATAATTTGAATGTTACTCTTTTTTGTTGAAAGTCTTGAAACCACAAGTTTCTTCTAAGAACACTGTCTCGGGTGAAGCGTCGCTGGCTGCAGCTTCCAAAACGAACAATGATTAGAAAAATAGTGAAATTTCGAAAGTGTTGATGTGTAATGTGGACAAAGTCGGTAAAAACCGCAAAACGGGAGGAGGGTAATGTGTAAATAATTAGTATTAGATTTAGTTAAGCACACGTGAGGATTTGAATTGATTCTTTGTGATATTTTTTTTACTGACGAATGAACCTGAAGACAAAAATATTTTTTTTCTTTTTTTTTTTTCTCAATAGAATTGTAGTGATAATTTTTGCGTGTCTTGCGAGTATTATTGTAGGATGTTTTTCTTTAATAGATGTCACAGATTTTTAATTGTTAAGTGTAGGTTTAAATATTTTTCTGTTCAGGTTTCAAACAAGAGTGCCAAACTTACATTTTCATGGTTGATGTCTCCGTGTTATGCGATAAAAGCACAATTGTTTTGCTTGTTATACGTAATGACTTTTAAAAGAGTGTTTCACCACTAAACTGGTTGTTTTAGCGATGTTATTGGTAATTTATTTATTAAACTACCTTTATTTATTTATTATTGAAGAATAGTCGAAGATGAAAGCAAAAATTGAATTCTTATTGCAATAATTACCATTCCGTGCTCCATAGTTTTTTTTTTATTTGAAAGTCAGTGGTGAAAATCTCTACGTCAGCTTTAGGTGCATTACTGTAAATAACTGATAAAAAAGTAGGTAATTGTTGTGTGAATAGAAAATAATTTAAAAAGAGTCAGTGTTTGCGTGTGTAGATACATCTAATGTAAATAGTTGTGATCGCTCGTAGAATTCATGAGCGAGTACGGGTGACATCCCTTGTGCAATCTTTGTCTGTGGTTTTAATTTGGTTGAATTCTATTTTACATAAAAAAACGTTTCTTCTATTTCGATGCCGTAAAGGACAACAAATAAAGATACTTCTTAGTATCCGAAAAATGCAAGCTTTATTTAAAAATATATACCTACATTGAGTAAAAGATACTGGCCATGAAGTCAACCAAGTTAAAACACTTTAAATAGATGTTTCAAGTGGTTATTTTTGTTTTATTACAAGAGTAAAACCATCAAACAACGAATTATAATAATAAACAGAATTTTTCATTCCATTTTACTACATTTCTACTTCTATTACTTGTTTGCATTCCAGTGTCTTCTTTTAAGTCTAATCAATATTTAATTTAATTTTAAATAGCAGCAAATCCGATGATTATAGTTTAACTTTTAAACTTTGCATTCAGTGTTTTCCATCACTAGATATAATCTTATTGTGTACTTAAGTCAATTTTTATTTTTTTACAAACTAAAACCTGCGTATTGCTGCAATGTAAATATTAATTAAAATTAGATTTTTTTAATGAAAAGGTCAGCAACATCGCGCTAAGATGGCGGATTTTCCCGCGCAATCCGACAAGGAAATAATAGCAATAAGAATTTAATAAAAATTAGAGTAATTCGTCAGTTGTAACAAAATGGAGTTGTAATTAACGTTTTTCAACTTAATTTATATGTTCTGAGAAATTAGGTCGATGTATAATTTGTAGGTTTAGGGGGAGTTAATAATTATTATTATAATTATAAATAATAGTATTAATGAGAAGGAATTTGTAACTATAATGAAGAAGGAAGGTGTAATGAATTTCGATTTATAAAATTAATAAAATTAATGAGTTTCATTTGGACTTTCATTTGAGAACTATCTTGAGTCCCTTTGATCCTTAAGTGGACCTCAAAATGATGGGGTCAAGTCTTACAAGAATAGATATATATACACATCTAGGTGGAACACTCGTAACTCAAGTACTCGCTTCAAAGAGAAAATGCTTACATCGAGTTTGAAAAATTTGCATACAAAGGGATAGTCATTTCTGTCAACTTTTCATTTTATGAAGATAGGCAAATAAAAAAGGGGAAAAAATATTTGAAGAAATATACTCACGAGGTAAATTTGTCGAATATTGGGAAGGAAAGGCACTAGGAATATTGGTTAAAGTACGTATATTTCAAGAAAATAAGTCATTGTGATATTTGACTAATTCAGTGCAATAAAATATACAAAATCATGTTCAAAACATGAGGAATAAAAACTTACTATTAGGTAAATAAATAAATGTTCAAGATATGTAAATGTTTTCTAACATTGAAATAAAAACTGTGTATATGTAGAACTACTTACTTGAATTGAGACCAATTCAATGAAAACAAAAATTTAATGGTAAGAAAATCACAAGTCCCAAAAACACAACTATGTATAAATTGACACTATGTGAGATCTACTGGTAGATCTAATTTGGGAAGAAGATTTTTTAAGAAGATTTTTTAAGCCCGCTAGCCTTAAATCGCTTAATTCCAACATTATTTTAACAATACAAAAACATCGCGATGTCAGTCAATCACGCCCCTCAAACAATAAAAGTAACAAACGCTTACATCACCCCTATTCTAAACGTAAGCTCGTTCTTATTGTCTTCAATATTCCCAGATTACGCCGTAATCTTTCATAACTCGCATTATAGTTTATTCCGCATGGCAACACCGACTTTGAACGTCAGTCACGGCCCGCCAAAACGAAATAATAACATGGCCCTTCGCGCCATTGAGAAAGCTCACACGGAATCTCGTTTCTCTGAAATTGAAACTTTCGCTTTGTTCATATATAGTTGATTTTCGCATGATTTTGAAAGGGGTTACATCGCTTGGATGTCGAGCAGTAATTTTGATAGAACAAAGGCTGGGTAGGGTACACGTGCGAGTCGTTACGGGTCTTGCTAATAAAACGATGGATTAAGTGAAACACACAGGTGAGCTGGTGAGGGGTGGAAATTGAAAACTATTGGCCTCTCGAACAGATTATACGAGTATATTGCTAGGATTTGTGTCTCAGGTGACGGATGAGTTGAACATTCTTGTAGGATTCACAAGGGTCTTATAGGTAAGTCGGGAATATTGTATTTGTTTTTTTGTTTCCAGAACAATCTCTTTGAGTTTTCGGCACTGTTTGATACTGAGATTTTTTGACATTTGACTGTATTCATGTAATTGGGGTTCAACATTACGGGCGCACGAGAAAATGTGAAAGTGAAGTTTACTTGTACACCCTAGCGCCAGGGGTGGATTTCCCTATAGGCCGTGTAGGCCCGGGCCTAGGCGACAAAATTTAGGGGGCGGCAAAATTTGGTCGTTTTTTTTTCGTAGTTGCCCACGCGCCGTGTAAAAACTCAAAAATGTGCCGGTATAGCATCCCCCGAAAAAATATAACATGTATAGCGATTACGATTATTAGAAGTGTTGCTCATCCAACTGAATCTTTGCTTACTAGTTTATTCCAAGGTTTCTATAGTTTATTTAAATTTTCATGCTTTACAGCACATAGGGGGCGGCAATCTTTCGGTGGCCTGGGGCAGCCAACGTATCAAATCCGCCCCTGCCTAGAGCTATAGGTTCCTTACTACCCTGAGTACCCTGCCACTGTAGAACTCTAACTTGAAGAGAAGATACTACTGTAAACCAAGGCCAACCTTACTCTTCAAGCAGTAAGTAACCTGGCGAAAACGAGAGACTATGTATAATTCATAATAATCATCATCATCATGACCTGCCTAGCTTTCTCCAATTTCATCATACTTCCGCTCTTTTAACCGGATACAGCTGAATACCAGTAATACTACGAGTACATTGGAGGGATTGCTTATCTCATGTCTGACCTGCACATCTCCCTGGCACCCCTGTGCAGCACGATAACCTTTGGAAATAAGGCTAGTTATAATTGCCCACCTGCACTTGTATAAATAAAGAAAAGAAAGCCTCGCAGGTTTAGCGATAGCAAGCACGACAGTTCAGCAAGACCTCTTAAATGGATTTAATTCCCAGGTCGGGCTGGTGTATTATTGAGTTTTACCACTAAGAATCTCTCAGGAGCAGTTTCGGAGAATGCTTGCTGGCTTGCCCCACTAAAACAACTAGCGAAATGTTGGTGTACTTTGGGTACACGTCTGCCCAACCCTTCGAGGTTCAAAACCCTCGAAGTTCATGTAACCCGATTTAATGACTATTTCATGAAAAAGTCATTCAATCGGGTGAACTTAAGAGTTGTATTGATGATTTTATAATTCCGTAACTACATAAGTGCTACAACCGCGAATCATATAAAAACCTAGCACTGGCCTGTAAATTGCAAAAAACGTAAGAAACTTTGAATTTCACCTCTCTCTGTCTCAAATTTTCTTCCACCTTACCTTAATATAAAGAAATTACCCCCTACAGCATGTGTTTCTCGCGATATTTGTCAACGAGTGTGTTTCCGTGTCCGTGTAGAAACAGACTATAATAAAAGATGGCGGGAGCAGCGATTGTGTGCTCCATCGATCGACAGATACGGCACGTGTGCTCGCGGGCTATTGTACATACAAACTGCGGGAAAGGGTAGATTTAGATAAATATTCGTAGTTTTTCAGATTCGGAAGCGATTGGTGTGAATTTATGAGGTGTTGTGATTTATAGGTGTCTCGTATGAAGTTTCATCGCGCAAACGATAAGACTATCTGCAGATATTCGTGACAGAAAAAGGTGAGTATGGCAGCATAAGGTTTGATTCCTATACCAAAAGAACAAGCCTAGGTTAACAGGAATAATAAGTTAGTGGAAAAAGAACAGGAAACCTTAGCACAGTGATATTTTTTTAACCAGATAGACAAGTGCAAAGGTTGTCTTTTAAGTACCTAAGCCTGGTTTTCACAAACCCCGTAGCTGGCGTACAGTGAAGGACAGTTACTGTCTGGCAGCTACCATGAGTCCGTTAAAACAAAATTGAGCCAGTACTAACCGGAATAAGCGGTCAGTTTTTTTGTTTCTACTGTCCACTGCCCACTCCCACAACGACAGCTACTGGGTCGTCACTCGCTCCATACGAACGCAACTAGATGGGTCAGAAACACCTGGCCAGAACTAGTAACAGAGTAGCTGTGTACTTTCGTTGAGCTCCATGAGTTATAAGTCGAGCTACACGATAACTGACAAATGCTTGTGCTGACTGGACAGGTCCACTCAAATCTGTGTGGTTCTTTTTTCAAAAGACCATCTCAGACACTACTATTGAGCAAAAGATTATGTCACGACTTCAAAAGAGACTAGGTATGACCTCTGAATTTGTTTCGGCTGTTTCTTCTCGGAGTAGTCAGGTATGAAACACCGGCCCCATCTAGGTAGTTTTAAAAAAATGACGTGTATAAGTGTTTGTAAAAACCTACTTGCTAAATAAACATTTATCATTTATCACTGCTGTCTTCTATGCAGACCCAGTAGTGAGAACACGCCGCGAAAGTGGCAATGCTCTTTAGACAACCGACTGGGCCTGCAAATATTGCAAACCGTTAGATGTGCCTCCACCATGTCGCGCGAAATTGCACATCGCTTAATATTGAACGAAAGAGAAATTATAGTTTCATGATAAGAATATTTTTACGAGGTAGGGCTAATCTAACAATATAAAAATTTGACTGTCACTGATAAATAAAAAATAGTACATTGTTATCTTATGGGTGAAAGTAACTTATTTAGTCCCGAGACGGGGTTTGGCGCCCAAGCGTAGCGCGGGCGCTAATAGCTCGAGGGACTAAATAAGTCTTTAACCCGAGGAAAACACTGTGCTTTTCAAACACTGTTTTAGGCTTTCATGGTGCAAGCGCCATGATCGCGGGTTCAGTCAACCCGCGATCATGGCGCTTGCAACAGCGTCGAAATATCGGGAGCTCAAAACAATAAATAATCACGGAAGATATCCCGTAAGTGACAATATAAGTTTACTGTGCTTTTCATTACGAATACAAGGAAAATAAAAACAAAAACACGAAACCACTAGAAAAAAAAAGGAAATTCGGATTGCCGCTTTCCCGCCTATTTTGTTTTTTTTTCTGTGGCCGGCTATTCAGCCTTTATTTTCACTATCGTCACTGAAAAAATGGTAAATATTTAGCCCAAATCTTTGTTATTTTAAAGAAATATTTGTAACTTAATTATAACTAAGATATTTAAAAGTTATATTCTTTAATTAATAATGAATTTTATGCTATTTCAATTTTATATCGCGCTGTAATTTACAGGCTTTATAGAAGTCGGAACATGATTCAATAGAAATGTGAAAATAGAACTAGATTTTTTTTAATGATGTGACAGCTGTCAGTTGAAAGCGATTCTCCCTAGGGCTGAAAAGTATTACTTTCAGCCTACTCCTCAGGCAACTTCAGACCTACTTTCCGAGTATGAGTAGTGAAAAATTATATTCTTTATTTAATACTGAATTTTATGTTATTTCAATTTTACATCACGCACGCTGTAATTTACAGGCTGTATAGAAGTCGGAACATGGTTTAATAGAAATGTGAAAAGAGAACTAGGTAGATTTTTTTTTAATAATGTGACAGCTGTCGGTTGAAAGCGATTCTCCCTAGGGCTGAAAAGTATTACTTTCAGCCCGCTCCTCAGGCAACTTCAGACCTACTTTCCGAGTACGAGTAGGTAATGAAAAAATGTTTAAGTTGCTGAATGCACGAGATTCATATCAGGAAGTCCTCTTCGTAACCAGGATATCATAGCGTCAGGATAGGTAATTGTAGGTACCTATGTAAGTAGTTGACGAATAAGTACGTAAATCTGTCGTTTAAATCACAAAAAAGAGGTCTAGTCAGATTTCTCCAAGAGTTATGCCTACAATTCATCAAAATCGCTTAAAAAAAGTAGATTCATGCAAAAAGTCCCCAATGAAAACAAGCCAAGGTTTCCCCTATTCTCCCTCGCTGAAATACCGCGTATTGTGCGTGGGTACACGATCTGTAAACAAATTTGCGAATATTATTCGTATTTATGGTACGCCATGAATACGAAGGGGGTGAGACACCATTACGCCTTAAGATTCCCCATTCATGGGGTTAAGGAGCCCGTCTTACTTTAAATGCATGGGGACTTTCGGAGGGGCTTGTAATTGCTGTAATTATTGTTTTCAGGTATTTTATTGAGGTTGTTATGTGTTTTTCAATGAAGGGAAATAACACAGACGGGTATCCATCATGCACATCTATACATTCTGACAAATATGCTGGCATGTTACCTACACAGTTATCAAAAACTGCATCCGGTAAGACTGGAAGATAGATAGGTAAATGAAAAGAAAACCCAAATTGCCAAGATTTAAGACAGTCACTCCAGTAAAGTCAGCCTATTTAGGATAATAGTTAGATTTACATTTTGGAGCTTTAAGGTAATAATTTTCGGAATCTCAATGAAGCGACAAAGCCACGTGAACTTTTTGTAATATCTTCACAAAACATAGGCGACGCGACGGTTCCGTCGGTGGCAGTCGCGGCAGGAGCGCAGCGGAGGTCGAGAGCGGGCCTGACTAATTAGAACAAAAAACGCGGGAAAACACAAGTACGCTTGACAGAGAGTCAGAGACAAAGAGCGCGCAGTTTTCCCACAAAAAGGTTTTATACCCACCTTGAACATTGTGCAAATAGGAACTCTTTGGGTGAGAACGTAAAGTTGAATTTGGGGATAAGGTCTTAACATTGACCGGAACATTTATTTTTCGGATACTTTGGATTTGGAACGCCCTTTCTCATTTCTCTCACGAACGAAACTAAACCCTATCCCAAAGACGGTAAAATCAAATTGATTCTGATACGAGCCAGTTTCTATGTCATTTATAGCTGTCTATGGATGCGTAGAGAAGCGCCGTCGCGTCGATTGTCTCTGGCACGTTCGGGCAAAGAGGCCACAATCGATAGAGCACGGGCGTGCGTCGTAATGAATTTATTAGAGAACCGAGTATTTTGTCGAGTTGTTTTATTTTTATACGACTGCCGAACTAGGAGACGTTGAGGACTTTGGTTCATTCAGGAGCAATGAGTTGTGACTTGTGGTTGTCTGTGTCAAGAATTCAGGATGCTTGAGGTAAACAGATTTAGGAAGTTCATTGATTGAGTACGTAGTTAGGCAAGTACCTAGGTAAATTGAGCTCAGATTGTGTAGGTAATGGAGTAAACACTATGATGGAGGGTAACAACTTAGGCATAGAAATAACGTGTACATTTTAAAATGCTTTTGCATGGAATCATGGATGTTGAGTCCCCGCTTCTCTAGCATATCTGAAGACCTAAATAAATTGAGATAAGTAATCATTCCTAAATAAGCTTTAGACCATTATGAGACCTCCAGGTTACTGGTCACCCTGCAGGGCGAGGGGCGTCTTCTCAGGGTAGCTGATTGCAGCTGGATGAGAGTTGCTGTAAATCTAGTTGAAAGACGCGTGATTTGAGAAGACATGTCTAGCCACTGCTCCAGCAGTCCACTGACTGCTGGAGCCCTGTAAGTGATGATGATGATTAAGAGCTGTGTGAAAGATAATTAGTCACCCCGCCAATAGTCTTTTTTAACACGCTTTTATAAGATTTACCTTTAATTATGTAAAAAAAGGCAGTGTTTGGGGACTGCCAATGTATCTGCTGCGAGTACTACGAAAAGCATATGTGACGGTTACGCGAGTTCCATGATTTTTGTTCACTCAAAAAGTGTTCAAAGCGCCCATAGAAGTTTTCACTTAAAAAATCATAGAAGTTAAGTAAATATGATTGGCTTCCCGGTTTCCGATTGAGCTGATATTTTGTACACATATTTAGTTTGGATCAATGCATAGTTCAATCAATAACTGATGTCATTCTAAATCCAATATGGCGGAGTCCCAAAGACGATGGACTAGTTATTATACATTACCATGGATATAGGTATCAAATGAAAGGGTTGGCTGAGAAGAATGTGAGAAATAAGACGTCACTTTACTACTATGGCTGAATTGTCGCGGTATCTAAGTATTTGCACACAAATCATAAATCTAATTCGCTTCACATGTCTGCCTTTAACGAGGTATTCTCCCAAACTACGCAGTACATTTTGATGCAGTTTTCACTTTTATTGTGGTGTTAAACTTACACTAATACAAAAAAATCTAAATGTTGGGTATTCTTCAAGGCGTAATGGCCCACCTTAGATATTGTCACCGTATGCCCTATAACCTGCGCACTGATGATCTACTTAATGCATCAGTGAGAGGGGTCCGCATGGCTGAGTTTTGGGCTAAACAAATTTGAACATTTTGCCATCGATAAAAATACGCTAAGAAGAAGGCGTAATAACCGTGCCAAGCAAGGACTCGACAGAGATAACGACAAAATCGCTAACTTTCGATCGCTATTAACTTACGTAAAAATTCGGTTGTAATAATGAACAGGCATCATCATTGCAACCAAATGTATTCGTTAGTAATTAGTAATTGAATGTTAGCGATTTTGTCGTTATATACTCGTATGTTGACTGCGGCCCAGAAGCGACTCGCTATGTTACAACGAGGAATTTACAGAAGTGTAGGTAGAGAAGCTTTACTAATTTTGCCAATTATAGGGAACCTGTCATCCCGCAAAATGCATGCCCCTTCACACGGCCAGTACATAACAACAGCATATAATACAGTCAGTGTTAACAGTTCACACATTCACGAGCTGAGGCTGGTGTGCTGTGTGCCTCGGTGGCGCGCACCTCGTTAGCTCACGCCTGTCTGTCACGACCACCGCTGCGATCTGAGGTGCGTGTTGGTTCCGTAGGGGTACAGGAAATTTAACAGCATTGTGATAGGAATAGATGTGATATGGGAGTCAATAAACGGGATATGGTCTCAACTGCTTTTACAAATATGTATGTACTGGCATTTAGTGGCCGATACATAGCTAGCAAAATTCAAATTTTCTTAAATTCTTTGCAATTTGTAGGACAGTGTCAGGCTGTGTGTAAAAATACAATATACTTATTATTCCTTTGGCAACAAGGTCCGGTTTTGAGACATTTTTATTTTATGGTTATGCAGTAGACTCCGCGTAACGCTGGTCAGGTTCCGTCACTCGCCAGGTTATTTAATTCGACAGTTTCGTTAATTCGTCACTTTCGCTGATTGGACAGTTGTGTGAACTGTGAATGCGACAGTTGCGTCAACTCGACAGTTTCCTTAATTTTCCAGTTTCGTCGTCACTTTTATCCAATTCGTCGTCAGTCGAAGTACCTACAGTCCTTAGGAAATTGTCTGTTAATTTCAATATTAATTGAGATCTGTTTATTTATTTTACTATTTAATTACACACAAAGGACATTACAGGAAAATAACATAATATTTGAGTACCTACATAGGGTACTGGTGGCGTACCATGACGTCTTAAAGCAAGATTGTTTTAATCTTATTCCAGAGTGAGAAAGAGATGGCGCTAGACGTTCTCTATAGCTCCGTCTCTTTCCCACTCTGGAATAAGATTAAAACAATCTTGCTTTAAGACGTCATGGTTAACCCCCTGCTTATTTCTTAAAAAAATCTGCCATCAGACTGCAAAAGCGAAAATGAAAAAGAAATGTAGAAGTCATATTTATGTACAATGTTAGAATTGAACTTTTTCTAACATTGTACTCGTAGATATGTCCTACTTACCTACTAATATTATAATTGTGAAAGTTTGTGAGTTTAGATGTGTGGGTTTATGGATGATTGTTACTCTTTCATGCAAAAACTATTGAACGCATTTGGATGTAATTTTGCACACAGATAGTTTATAGCCTGGATTAAAACATAGGATACTTTTTATCCCGGTAGTAAGATCCCATAGGACACTTATTAAATTTCACGCGGGCGAAGCCGCAGGCAGAATCTAGTGAAATACTATACAAACTCACTTTGTGAATGTGTCGAACTGACTTATATGTATATTTTTATTTCAAAAGTTCTGTGAGAATTATTATTGTTATGCATTAGATACATCGAATTACTGATTCATTATTTTATCCTTAAAATGGACGACTGTTATACATGTATTCAAAGTGAAAAAGAAAAAAAAGTTTAATTATCCACATAAATTGTTTATTATATTTTCTCTTCGAGTGTACCTAAGTGATGAGTCAACGAAACTGGCAAATTATGGAAACTGTCGACGAACCTATCGAATTCACACAACTGTCCGATCAGCGAAAGTGACGAATTAATGAAACTGTCTAATTAAATAAATTGACGAGTGAAGGAAATTGGTTGTAGCATTTGCATTGTCACAAGAATTTTTAATTTAATGTTGTGCTTAAGGGTACTAATTATATGTATAAAATTGTAGCATCCTTCTGTATGAAAAAAACCTGTTATATTAAAAAAATGCTGGTAGATATGAATAATACTGCCACATGGATTTCCGAACAGGCTCACGCATCTCCACCTCACCGTCCATCCGTCGATCGCACAGCGATGACTCGGCAAATTGTTCGAATGTTCAATAATTCTTCTTTTATTTTAGTCCATTCTGTATCGAACGTTATTTTGACAACCCTCCAAGCGATGACAGGTGGCGTCGATATATTGATAAAGGTATATTCATATTTGTTTGAAATAATGAGAGGTTTTCATTTTAAGAATTAAAAATAAAATAGTTTCCAAGAACTCTGTAGATGGCGTTGACCCGACTACGTTACTAGTGTCAAAGTCAAAACGCTTGGCATGGTTGCCAGCTTAAGGGTTAGGCTAAATTTAGGGACTAGAATTGTTAAAAGAGACATTTATAGGGGGGCTCCAAATATTTTTGGCATTTTTTAAAATAGTACTTTCTATTAAATTTATTACAAAGCGTGTGTTTGTAGTTTTGTGCATAGAATGACGACGTAGGCCTCCCCCATGGTATGCCACATCAGTGATCTTCCGCTTTTGCAATCCAGTCGTTTCCAGCCACCTTTTTCATGTCATCGGTCCATCTGGCCGGTAGTCTCCTAACACTGCCTTTGCCGAGCCGTGGCCTCCTTTCAAGGACCCGTCTACTCCATCGACTATCAGTTCTGCCGCAGACGCCCGCCCACTGCCACTTCAGCTTGCTACTCTTCTGGACTATTTCAGGCACTTATGAGTTACGAAACAATTTAGGCACTAAACAAGACAAGTACATTTATAAAATTCTATAATTATTTTAGGGGTTCATTTCTTTCCATCACTTCTGGTGTTTTGCCTCCTCCGGCCAAACAGGTAAACTATTATTAGAATCTAATCTGAGATAGAATAAATTAATCTCTGTTGAATTTTGAACTAAAGAAAATACCTACAATACTAAACATTGATGAACTTACTTGGTTGTAACACTGATAATGGTGTTCTTACAAAATCATTTGGTTTAAAGTGTGCTGAGCATTTATGTGCGAATGTCTTTTTATGGTCCGTCCAGGTTTAAAATGTACGACGGCTTGAACCCATTGCGCTTTACGACTTTCATCTTTAGGAAAAAGATGCATGCCTTCATTTGTACACAAATCCACAAGGCAACGAGTTCTCTTCTTTTTCTCTTGGGACATTTTCTTTCTGGCGTGGAAAACCCTAAAAAATACTGGTGTATTGTTTTATATTTCCTTGTTGTTTAGTTACCTATTTTCAAAATATCAATGTGATGTGATGTGACATGTCGACATTACTTTATTTATTTACGTTTTATGTACGTTTCGTTTTACGTTCTCAAAATAACATACAAGTGAAATAATCAAAAAATTATGTCACGTTCCGTTCCTTCCAGTAACGTACCCCGGTCAGCGCCATCTATCCAGCGACTAGGAGAGTTAAAAAAGAAAATCCCTCATTACGAGACTGTTCGAGACGATTTAGGTGGAAGCGACAATCTTAAACTGCTGACACTGATAAAGATTTACTGGAAATAAAGTCTATGCATGGCTGTGTTTTGAAAACAGAAACCTGTGGCTAAGCTAAAAAAAGCTAAAACGTATAATTTAGGTACCGTGTACCTATCTGCTAATTTTGATCTCGAACGTCACTATCGACATGTTTGATTTTGACACACGATCAAGACCTGACAAGCGGGCGTATCATACTTCAACTCACAGCTTCAACTTCAAGTAGATATTTACGATTTGTCTTCGCTCGCCCGTACGTCGTGAATATTTAAACGTCTTTGATTGTGCAGCAAGTAACATGAACGCACCTTAACCTTTTTTAGAGCGCTCATTATAACAATTCAAATCATTCTGTTCTAATGAATCTAATAACGAAATCATTTATATTGATGTTTGTTTGATTTCATTTCAAGAACTTTGTCTATGGCCTACAGTTCTATGTGTCTGTCATTTTTTATTTTAGTCTTTTGTTATTGCAGCCTACAAAATAATTTTGCAAGAAGTTTGAATTAAAGGTCAATATAATATTGTGGCTTCTCTTTTGTTCTGCAGCTAAAATCTAGTATAGCCACGGAGTTTATCACTTTTATAACCATGACTACCTTTTACTAGCCACTACCGGGATATGAAGTAAGTATAATTGGCTAGTTTCCACCATCAATAAATTGCAAAACTAATTAGTCCGTCAGTTAGAGTATTGGAAAATAATGGACAAGTATTTTTTGTTTTTGTAAATCACTGAGTACTGACAAAGATAAAACCCATCAAAACTCGGGAGTGGGGGCTCGTGACGTCACAACGCACTAAAAACTATAGCACGGCGTGACGTATTGCGAATTTTAAAAGCGTCGTATCTTCGTCAATTTTGGTTTATGTAACAAAAGAAAAAATACGGGTCAAATATTTTTTTATAATCTAACTGACGGACTAATTAGATTTTTTTACGACACCAGCCTATTAGATCCCGTAAGGCGTGACGACACAAACTTACTTATGTAAGTATTTAGAATACTTTAGATTTAGGGAAACGGTTTGTGTCTAGCATTTAGGTTGCGTTAACTATTTTTATTGCGGGTTAATTGTCTGCGAATAGGCTGCTGACTGACCGTATTGTGGAATCCTATAAGTTTAAAATAGTCAGGCCAGCTTTTTAGCAAGAATAAGAAATAGGGTAGTCGACAAAAATAATCTAATTAGTCCTTCACGTAAATCATTAAAAAATATTTGACCCGTATTTTTTCTTTTGTTACGTAAATCAAAATTGACGAAGGTGCGACGCTTTTAAAATTCCCAATACGACACGCATAGGTATAATTTTTACCTAGTTCTGACGTCACGAGCCCCCACTCCCGAGTTTTGATATGCGTTTTATCTTTGTCAATATTCACACACACGCATTTTTTGTTTTTGCAAATTTTTTATTTTTATTTTTTGACTAAATAGATTTGTATTTTTTTTATACTGTCGTCATGCCTATTGGTTTAAGAAGACTAATGTTCAATCGGTTTTCTATCTAGGTATTTGTTCGAAAAGGAAACCAAGGTGTATAGGTACAAATAAGAATGTAAAGTCTATGGTTATAGATTCAATATACAGTTACCTATAACATCAAGCCGTAGGTACCGTACGTATTTTCTTATATCGTAACCTATTTACAAAGTTCTCAAAAAATGTGTAGCCTCCTCAACGCTAGTATTTTACGTAGGTACGGCTCTTGATACCTACTCCAGTTAAACACAAAGAGAACGGACATAAAGGATTACTTTTAAAGGCAAAGGCACACGACTTTCATCCTCTCGAGGGAAAATGGCGCGCGATCTGACAGCTGAGAGGTTTTGGCGCGCTTTCATTTGTACGATTGTTGCCTGCTAATGGCGCGTTCCGAAACAATGGGGAAATATCGCGATCTTTGCACACAAAGGACATTTACGTTTGATGTCGAATGCCATTGTGGTTGTATGTATGAATCGGGTTAGCAGTCGCCATTGGTGCTTTATTTTTTATTGCAGAAAGCTTTTCCGATAAGTGAATGATTTTGGAAGCCGGAAACTGCTACTTTCTGTAGGTTCCTTTAAGAAGTCAATGAAAAGTCAAATCTCAAGTCTGTGAGGTTCATTTTTGTCCGAAGTCTAAAAGCCATTTTGAGTGAGTAAGTAGTTATACCTACCAAAAGTAATAATTAGTAATGATAGGGATGAAAACTATATAGATAGAGATGTACTACCTACTCCCATACTTCGCGAAACAATAGGCTTGTTAACTGAAAAAATCTAATTAGTCCGTCACTTAGATTATCAAAAAATATTTGACCCGTATTTTTTCTTTTGTCACATAAACCAAAATTGACGAAGACACGACGCTTTTAAAATTCCCAATACGTCACTGTTCGGTATCATTCTTAGTGAGTTGATACCGAACAGTGACGTCACGAGCCCCCACTCCCGAGTTTTAATGCGTTTTATCTTTGTCAATATTCGTTGATTAACAAAAACAAAAAATACATGTCTATTATTTTTAATATTCTAATTGACGGACTAAATAGATTTGCAATTTATTGATGGTGGAAACAAGCCTATTGCCTAACAGTTTAATCCACTCTGGATTTCCAACAGTTTTTTTTTTAACATAATGGAACACACAAAACACAGCCCTATACACATATTAGCTACTATAGAAAAACACAAACAGTGATCACTGCAGCTTTGATTACACAAGTACTTGTAGTAGTAATGAGCATAGTACTACGATGGCACCTCAGCACCTTAACTATATGCCAATAGGCTTGTTAACTGAAAAAATCTAATTAGTCTGTCACTTAGATTATCAAAAAATATTTGACCCATACTTTTTCTTTTGTTACACAAACCAAAATTAATACGTCACTGTTTGGTATCATTCTTAGTGAGTTCTGACGTCACGAGCCCCCACTCCCGAGTTTTGATGCGTTTTGTCTTTGTCAATATTCGTTGATTTACAAAAACAAAAAATACGTGTCCATTATTTTCCAATACTCTAACTGACGGACTGAATAGATTTGCAATTTATTGATGGTGGAAACTAGCCTATTGTGGGCCTGCAACAGCCGGCTGAATGGGCACCAAGGAAGCTACACAGGCTACCTACTGGTCAGATCTATGCGCAAATAAGAAGAAGAACTTACGATGGACAGTCCGACTGAAGTCGGAGCTGTTGCTACTGGACCACCATAGCTGAAACATAATAATATTATTAAAATCTGACGAACTCGTTTCAATTTCACGACCTACACTTTCTACCCTAACAATTTCTTACCCTCTACCTACACACTGAATTTCCAACCGATTTTTTTAACACAATGTAACTCAACACACACATACATGCCCTAAATACATATAGCCACTATAGAAAAACGCAACGATGTTCATTGTAGCTCATTACACAAGTACATGCGTTGGCACCTCAGCACATGCCATAATTGTGGGCCTGCAACAGCCGGCTGAATGGGCACTCGAGACGAGGACGGGGGAGATTACGAAACAATGGATTTTTCCAAAATACATAATAATTCACAGCGTCAAATGAGGCAGTTTTTTGTTGAGCGTAGGGTTCCTTGGTCGATGTGCAAACGTTTAATTACGACGAGGTTTTTTTAGTTCATGGGAAACTATACCTCGGTACCTACCTGCCTAGGTCATATTTTCAATTTCTATCATACCAACCAATAATGTTACGTATGGCATATATAGTTTACCTGATAGCGTAAACTCTTTTATGAGCAAACAATATACATATATTGTTGCCCATTGAACTGCTGGTAGATCAACTTACAACATCATTTATGTCCTTTCATCATCATCTACCAAGCCTGTTCATAACTGTATTGGGGTGACTTCCACTTTAACAAGAACAGAATGAACAATGTTTTACATACCTATTGTATATGAAACGCAATACCCCGTAACGTAATCATATTTTAATGACATAACATCACGCTTGTAATCCTCGAAGAATTAGACAGAGGTATTCCTAATAGTAAGAACTACACTTCACCAGTTATATTTGAGCCCCATATAATTAAGGTCAAGCCTCAACTGGTCAGGGGCACAAATCCAGACTCTGTAGCTAGCCTGCTATTGAAAAAATAGAACCCAATAAAACTGTGCCCGACCTGGGAGTCGAACACAGAACCGCTTTAGACCGCTACACCAAGGACACGTCTCTTAATTCAATATCTACAGTTAATTATTATTGATACATCGCTATAGGTGTACGGAACCTCAATCAATTTAGTCAAAACTACAGCAACACATGGGTGGATTTTTGAGATTTTTTGGGTCCGTGCTCGAGTGGGGTGCTTGAGGCTCGACCGCTGCGCCGCGCGAATTATTAAAAAGTAAAAAAATAAAAATATATGACCCTTGAGAGTGAGGTCGCCTGTGAAATATAACATGCCAGCTTACTCGCGGACAAATGATTAGGAATTATGTCGATAATCATGAATAATAATTAGGGACGTAATGTAGCAGTCAACACTCATGTCTGTTCTCACTTAGGTAGGTACACTAGGTGCAACCAAATCAGATGACAAATTGGTTGGCCTAGCCTTTTGCAAATATACATATAGGGGTCGGCTACTAGTCTAAACGGATGCAGCTAAATACAAGTATTTTAAATGGAGCGGCTGCGTAGGGACTGGGTAATACGATACCACTTGGTAAGATTGATTGTCATACGTTCGGACCACGGACTATTATTTTGTTTGCACCTATGAAATCAGTCTCACAAAAAATAACAAAATCCTAGGCTATGTTTAACAGTGAAGTAACGGAATTATTTGCTATTTTGGAAACTTTTTTTTTTTATGGGACTTACCAACATAATATGGACAAAATACTACTACCTACCTTTAATATAAAAAAATCGTTTAATGACTGTGTCGTCACTTAACATATAAATATAAAATTTGAACTCCTAATGAAACCATAGTTTACCGCCTTTCGTAATATGTGCTTATATGTTTTCTGAAGAACCATTAACTGAAATCAAAACACTCAAAAAGACTAAACAAACATACCTATCAGATCATTAATCATGATATCTTTTACTAAAACAACTTTTAAAAAACCGGTAGTCGCCAACAAAAGCTTAAAATGAGTTATACATATCTCCCCTCCATGTCCAACCGCGCAACAAATGAATTAGGCGAAATAATATGAAAAAAAAATTGAACAATGGCTTTTTCAAACCGGTTGTGGGCGAATTTGTTACTAAAATGTAGCAACATCTGTCTAGAGGGGAGAACGTGACATCCTTATTTCAAATCTGTGTATTCAATGCCAAACAATATGCAACTCTAACTATACTCCACAAGATTTAAAATAGAAAAACCAAATGCAACATTTACGTCATTTTTGACAGACAAGGTTCGAGTTAACGCCATTACTGTCAAATTCTGAGCCAATCACCGCCGAATAGCTCCGTCCAATCAGAGCGTCGCACAGAGCGTGTTCCGAATGTAAAATTTGGGGGGAAACGGTGCCGTTGTAAGTTTTTGTGTTGACTCGACAGGAATTAATTTGTTTTTGGGTGAATGAATATGGGTTAGATGTTAAATACCACATCTGTTTGTTATTTTATCTACTGTGTGTAGTTGAGTTTTAGATACAGACTAAGGTTTTATGTGTTAACATCATTTCTGCTCAGGGTGGGTTGCTGATGAATGCTTCGTTGGTTAGGCTCTACTCCTGGGTTCGATTCCCCGATCTCGATCGGGAAAAGTGTTATTCGGTTTTTCCATCAGAAATTTCTTAGTAGCAACCACGGAGTGTGGATGTGTGCCCGGTTGATGGAAATTCGCTCGCCCCTACTTGGGACTTACACGTAATTGCCGAAGTTGCGTTGTACTTTTAGGCACCTCTGCCGAACCTTTCTGGGTTTACAGGCGTGATGTGTTTTATGTGGGTTATTGGTATTATGAATTTGGTAGGTAGTCTCAGTAGTCAGTAGTTTTATTGATCCGTCAATAACACAACTTTTCTTGTCCCAGTTGCGTTCTTTGTGAAAAACCTAGCTTCATTGCTATTGAAACTAAATTAATATAATATTGCCAAACACCACACAAACTCAGAAAGCGTAATAAATCCTTGCAGGGAAACTCCTAGGGCCTAAACTGAAAAGTATTGGCTCGTGATATACCTAAAATAATTCATCATAGGTACAAGAACTATTTCTCCGTTTTTTTATTTATATTTCGCAGAAGGGGCTTAGTTAATTAGACTGGTAGTAAGTGAACCATTTATGTACCATCATTTCAGCCGAAATACGTCCACTGCTGGACATAGGCCTGCCCCGAGTGTCGCCTTGACCGGTCCCGTGCGATTCGCATCCAGCGGATTCCCGTAGCCTTCACCAGGTCATCTGTCCACCTAGTGGGAGGCCTTCCAATGCAACTTTTCGGCCCCATCGACCATCCATTCTGCAAGCAATGTGCCCTGCCGATTGCCACTTAAGTTTGGCAATTCTTCGGGCTACGTCGGTAACGTTTTGGCTACTTGCGGATGTCTTCATTTCTGTTTCGATCATGCAAGGAAACTCCGAGCATTGCCCTTTGGGTGACTTTAAGTCTTCTGATGAGGCCCATTGTGAGCGACTACGCTTCGGTTCCGTAGTTGATCACTGGCAACACACACTGGTCCTAGACTTTCGTCTTGAGACAATGCGGTAAGTTGGACGAGACGATACCTACTACTACGCAACTTCCCGAACGCTGCCCAGCCGCGTCGGATTCGGCGATTGACCTTTCTCGAAGTTAGATTTACATAAGTGGACCGTTTGTCCCAGGAACACATAATCATCTACACTGTAGATCACCGGTGGTCCGCGGACCATAGGTTGGGAACCACTGATCTACAGCTTCAAGTGTAGTGTCTTCTAACTTGATAGGAGTGGGTGTTACATGGGCATTCATTTTAATACCCACTCTTGCGGAAGCTCTACTGAAGTCCTCGAGCATTGTACTCAGGTCCTCCATGGTCTCAGCCATGACCACTATATCGTCGGCAAACCGAAGGTGAGTGATGCACTCGTCATGCACCATTTACTTAGTACTTACCTATTAATAATATTAGTAATAGTCTTTTTTATACTACCTAAATAGGCTTGCATTTGGCCGCAACTTGCTTGACATGAAGCGATGAAGTGACCAAGGCTGGAGCATGCTTGCCTAGAACACCAATTCACCGATAGTCGAGGTACCATTTGGTACATAGGAGCTTAATGTATTGAATATTATAGGCTACTATATCCTATTCCGTTCTATGCAAATATTACAAATTAACAATGTGTTAGATGTTCCCTCATCGTACCTACTGATGTCGAGCTTGCTCATCTGGCTTGGAACGCATACCATGTTCAGATGATAGAGCGCCTTACTATTGAAGTGTCAACTAAAATAGTTCGGAGACACGTGGCTAAATAACAACGGATAATATTTTTGTGTTCACCAAAAATCTTTTATTCCCCGAAAAATACTGATCGTGCACCAAATATTAAAGTATCTCTGCCCCCATAATCGGGACTTAGGGCACCCCCCCGTTAGGTTAGTTAGGTTCCTTTAAACCCTGCACTCGGAAATAGGGGCCCCGCGAAGCGGGGCTCCGTCGACTACGCTTTAAGGAGAATATACAGTGTTTAATTGTTAAATAGATGCTCGATATGACATATTTTAGTTAACATATTTTGGTGCACATTTAGTATATTTGGTGGAACACAGGCAAAATTAGGTAAATGAAATGGGAATAAATTGAAGTACCTACTTTTAAATACTATCCAATAACACCAGCCACTCGGATCAATCTTCAGGTTAAACCACTTTTGCCTAGGTTGGTCTGTGGATGGGTGACCGTCCATTACAAACCGACTTTCTTCCGTGCCTCGGAAAGCACGTTAAGCCTTTGGTCCCGGCTGTCATTTGTAGATCTTTGACAGTCGTTACAGGTAGTCAGTGGCCCGAATGTCTAACAACAAGTCTTCCCAAGAGGTATCGTATTACCCAGTACCTACTAACTGCCCTGGGCTGTGAAGGTTAGATAGGCAGCCGCTACCAATAAAATACTGATATTCAGCAGTATCCGGTTAGACTGAAAACCTAAAAGTCATCTGCCTGACTTTTAGTTTTCCAGTCTAACCGGATACTACTGAAGTGTCACCTGAACAGAAACACGGTCAACGTGCTCATATGTTAACATGGTAAGAAAAATGTAACGATTTAAATCTTTCATTTTAACACAATCAAATTCGTCATAAAAGGGACATGCACCTGACTGGCTTTCAAACAACAAACCCAACTATTCCATTTCGCATGCCATTTCATCCCCAACCATCGGAATGTAACAAATCAGTCTACAGACCGCCCATATGTCCACATTCTCACACACATCACATCTGAACCGGAAACCTTATAGCTCTGCTCATTTCCCATAAAGGCACCAAGATCTAGAATGTGCACTTTACCATGAATTAATGTGTCAAAGGTTTGTCTATTGTCATTTGGGTGTACTAATGACGCGGGGGGACGTATAAGACCAGCGTGACGCCGCCATTCCCGCGGCGCTCGCGTGACTCTGAAACGGGTCATGCGGCGCAGACGCAGCGTGCTACCGAATTCGAAATTCAAATTCCGTTTGACAGATGACTTTGACTTTTGATTTCCAAGTCTTGAGAATTTGAGTGGCGTTTCTAAGTCGTTGGAGTGTGAATGAGCAATTCCCGTTTTGATGGGAATTTGACGGATCAGTCATTGTGATGTGAGAAGGTCAAGTGGCCGCGATTCGCTTGACTTTGGCTGATTGTTCGGCGGTTGTGTGAACGTTGTTCTTTGAGCTGATCCTGTCAAGAACCATTAGTGTTTACAGTTCGATAGTTTTTGGATTTCTTATAGCATGGGAGTTTTGCTTTCTTTTCTACACGAGTGGATACCTAAAGTAAATTAATGTTGATTAAATTTCATATCGTTTGGTAATTGGTGTGGTTGTGGTGGGACAACAAATCAAGGTTTTGTATAATAATAAAAAAAAAACATTTAGATAGGTATACATAGTCCGCCTGTTTCACTGCTGTTTAAACGAAAATTTTAAAGCTCGGCACCTCAGTCTCTGTCGCTGATTAGGTACCTACTAACGAATAAATTCGGTTGCAATAATTATGCTTACGAGAAACCCATCTAGGATGTAGAGACTTTCATTATTCGCAAGTACCTATCATTATTGCAAGCGAATTTATTCGTGTTAGTAGGTAATTAGCAATCGAAAGTTAACGATTTTGTCGTTATCTCTGTGAGTCCGCGTAACACTGGTCAGTTTTCCTCACCTGTCAGTTTATTTAATTCGTCAGTTTCGTTGATTCGTCACTTTCGCTGATTGGACAATTGTGTGAATTGGATAGTTGCGTCAACTCGACAGTTTCCGTAATTTTTCAGTTTCGTTGACTCGTCACTTATGTACACTCGAGAAAAATATAATAAACAATTAATGTGGATAGTTTAACATTTTTTCCTTTTTTCAATTTGAATAAAAATAAAACAGTCGTCCATTTTAAGGATAAAAAAAAACTTGAGAGGTGTCAAGGGACACCCGGATGCAGGATGGAACGAAGTTCTTTCGATTAACTAGTGAAGGAATTGTAATAAAATTTTATTTTTTTAAGTTATAATAATATTTTTTTTATTATTAACAAATATAATGTTAACTCAACAAAAATAATCGTCGCGACACCACACTGTTCAATGCGAAATAGAAATGAAACAAACGCATTGCACAACCTTCATTTATTTTTAAAAATAATCGTCGTGACACAACACTGTTCAATGCGAAATAGAAATGAAACAAACGCATTGCAACCTTCATTTATTTTTAAAAAGAAAAAAGAGAGAGAGACAGACAGAGAAACATGCGACGCCGCACAGCTTACAATAGCTTACTATAGCAAAAAGTGTCGCGACAACTTTTCGTAAGAATTTTTTCCGTCTAGCCCCCTTTCACAACGCGCGGTAAGGAACTTCAATATTTCATCGTCTCTGTAGGATCTGTAATGTAGAACATACCTAATATGATTGTTTATGGACACCTCCCGCTAGAGCTGTCGGTAGTCTATGGTTGTAGGTTAGATCCGGAGTGAAATAAAGAACGTGTTTGGAATCAAACCAGTATTATTATTTACAAGAAAACCTCTACAGATTTATTGGCGACGAGTATAAAACCACGGAGATACGGCGATGGCAGTAGCCGAGTATGCGGTTGGCGCTGCGGGGCCTAAATTCGAACCGTACCTGGAACCAGATTCCGTGAACGAAAGATGGCTGTCATGGATGCGAAACTTTAACTATTATTTGGAGGGACAGATCGGACTGTCGACAAAACAAAAGGTGGCACGACTTTTACATCAAGCTGGTCCAGAAGTTCAGGAGATATTTGAGAGCTTAGAAGACTGTGAGGAAGATGTCGGAAAAGACGATCTTGAAAAAGCGGTTGCCAAATTGAACCGATATTTTGCACCTAAAGTAAATCTAAGTTATGAAAGACAAATATTTCGAAGCCTGAATATGGAGGAGGGGGAGACAACTGATAGTTTTTGCGTGCGTCTGCGTAGAAAGGCAAAATATTGCAAGTTCTCCAACAAGGAAGAAGCGATTTGTGATCAAATTATAGAAAAATGTAACAACATGGAATTAAAAAGAAAGTTTTTGAAGGAAGAGTTAGCGCTAGACAAATTGCTAAAAATAGCAAGAATATTTGAAATGGAAAAACAAATGTCTAGTGTGACATGTAAAGATACTGAGACTCAATCTCAAGCGCTGGAACAGAAGAAAGTAAATTTAGTGAAACAGAAAGTGGGAAATCAAAAATGCTTTAGATGTGGATATACAGGGCATTTTGCTAAAGATTCATCATGCCCAGCTATGGACAAAAAATGTGAAAAGTGCGGGCTGAAAGGTCATTTTAAGAAACAGTGCAAGACACAAGAACCAAGGAAGAATGAAAAGAAAAACAAGAAAAGATATGTAAAATATGTAGTAGAAGAAGAATCAAACAGTGAAAGTGAGTCGGACAATGAATGTGAATGTGATGAAGAAGGTCATGTGCAATCTGTATTTCCAGTGATGAGTGTTGCAGACAATAAATGTAGCATTAGGATTTGTGGACAGAATCACAAGTTCATTATAGACTCTGGTGCGATGATCAATATAATTGACAAAAAGCTTTTTAAAGAACTGTTAAGGTGTGGTTTACAATGTGATTTAGTAAACAGTAAGTCTCAAAGGTATTGTGCCTATGGTGGCAAAGAAATTCGTAAATTGGGAGTTTTTAAAACAAAACTGTACTCACCGGACACAAAAAAATGTAACAGCTTCTGTGTTAGTATATGATGGCAAGGGACCAGCACTGTTAAGCCGAGATACTTCTATTCAGTTAGGACTATTGAGAGTAGGGCCTAAAACCACAGTTATGACAGCATATACAGAGCCTAACAACAGTCATCTAACCAAGGACAAAATAACTGATATGTATCACCATGATTCACAAGTAGTACAGCCTGAGATTAGTCATTTTGTTTCACCTGATTGTAATGATTGTCATCATTCAGTTATGTTTTCTGATAGTATGGGTAGAGGGCTAGGTAAATTGATCAGTAATAACCTGAGTTACTATACCCAAAATTATTGCATGCCAGGGTCAAGCTACAAACAAGTAATGGCATCAGTAATAAAAAATGATTGTTATCTTAACACTACCATTACTCTATGTGTTGGTAATAGTTCTAATGTAAAAAAGGAAGATATCACCGACTGTGTTTCTGAGTTGCTAAAGTTAAGATGTAATAAAATCATATTGTGTGCTTTTCCATATTTTGAAAATTTAAGTAGTAGGAAAAACGATTATATACATATGTTGAATAAACATGTACATTTTTTAGTAGGTCACTATAGTGACAGGCTTATGTATCTGGATATCAACACTATAGTTGGTAATCTTAAGTCGACACGGGGTAAGGTGTATCTACCTATTGTATGTAGACACAAAATAGCTCGGCTATTAGCTTATAGTATTCACACAGACATAAATAGTATGTCTAAGTTTAGTTATATTATTAACACTGCGACGATTAGTAATTCTACTAATGTACAGGTGACAGGCACAAATGAATATAGCACTAGTGCTATAAATATTTACAAACATTGTACTGAGGAGGATCCATCTGTCACCGTGGAAAATTCTCAATTAGGGTTTACTAGTGATAGGGTCATATCGTCTGAGGATGGCACAGGAGTCTCCGGCCTCACTTCAAATAAAAATTTAAACTAGAAAGTGAGACAACAGAAGGTACCATTAACAATATTTTTGTTAATCCTACCAACAGCAAGGTATCTTCTTGCACTCAATTAGTTAGTAAAAAAGGGCCTCAGCAGAACACCTTAAAATTATTCCACCAAAATATCCAAGGCATTTCTTCAAAATTATTAGAAATTGAATTGTTTTTAGAAAGTAGTAAGTTTGACATTATTTGTTTTACTGAACATTGGCTAAAGGATTACCAAATGCTTATTAATTATGAGAACTATATGGTGGGTAGCTGCTTTAATCGTAAAACTATGCTTCGTGGAGGTTCCCTAATATTAATTAAAAATAGTTTTAAATATAAGCAACGTAATGACATAGTAGGTCTCTCGGTTGAACATTGCGTCGAACTGTCCTGTGTTGAGCTAGATAAGCATGTAATTGTGTGTGTGTACAGACCCCCAAACTATCAAAACTTTTCCATATTTGAATCAATAATGGAAGATGTCCTGGCAAAACTTGCAGCCAGTAATAAATCTACAATAATTTGTGGTGATTTCAATATCAATATTTTAGAAGAACATTCAAATAGTGGTCGGTTATTAAATCTTTTTAAGTCATTTGACCTGACTAACGTTTTTGTTGAACCTACTAGAATCACAACATCTTCTGCTACTTGTATAGATAACGTTTTCTGCGATTGTGATTACTTAGATAAAGCCATAGTAAATTGTTTGCCGTCTGACCATAGCGGACAAACTGTAACTTATAGGTGTAATACACCATTGCAAAAAGTACAGATTAAATTTAGACCTATAACTTCTAGCAAATTAAATAGGTTTAATATTTCCCTACAGAACAAGTTAAGTGTTATGAGCCATGACGATATTAATATAAATCAATTTTATAATCGTTTCTTTTCAATAGTTCACACGGAATTCAACAAAACTTTTGAAAAGAAGACAAAAAGTATTTGCCCTAAATTCATATTTAGCGATTGGGCAACTAGAGGCATCAGAAAAAGTAGGGAAAGACTATTTGAGCTTTATGGCCTTAAGCCTTTTATTAACACTGAAACTTTTAACAAGTATGTTGCTAAGTATTCAAAAATTTTTAGAAATACATGCAAGGTTGCTAAAGCCCTGCACATTAGCAACAAGATCAAAACAGCAGAAAATAAAATAAAGACAGTTTGGAAAGTCATAAATAACGAGACTAACAGGAAGAAAATACGTAACACTAGCTACACATTAGATACAGCAAGTGGTCCTAAAAGCTCTAATCAGGAAGTAGCTCAAGAATTTGTAAATTTCTTTACAGAAATACCATTAAAAACTACGGAGGCTCTAAATTCCTCTCCTGAAGTCTCAATGGGTTTATTAAAGGCGAATGTGTCTGGCTGCCTGGCTGAATTTAAATTTAAACACATTAACCCTATGGTAGTTATTAAAGCTTTCCGGCAAATAAAAATCAAACTGACCGAAGATCTATGGGGAATGTCTATCAAAGTTTGTACATCCATACTTGAGACAATAGCCCCATACTTAGCTTTAATTTTTAATCTATGTGTAGACCAAGGAGTTTTCCCTGATTTAATGAAATACAGTAAAGTCATACCTCTTTTCAAATCCGGGGACAGTAAAGATACTAACAATTATAGACCTGTATCCGTGTTGCCAGTTTTTAGCAAGGTTTTTGAAAAAGTAATGCTTGATCAAATGCTCTATCATTTTAACACCAACAGAATCTTACATGATCAACAGTATGGTTTCACCAAGGGACGTTGTACAACTGACGCCGGTGTAACCTTATTAAAGCACATATTTACTGCGTGGGAAGAGTCCCAAGATGCCATAGGAATTTTTTGTGATCTCTCCAAAGCGTTTGATTGCGTAAATCACGACACATTACTTTTGAAACTTGAGCATTACGGACTGGGTAAACTTGCACTTAGTTTGGTAAGATCATATTTGAATGATAGACAACAACATGTTCAGATAAATGGTGTTAATTCACAGGGTTTAAAAATAAAAATGGGGGTTCCACAAGGCTCAATATTGGGACCTTTCCTCTTTCTAGTATATATAAATGATCTACCCTATTTATTGAAAAACCAACCTCAAAATATGGTGTTGTTTGCTGATGACACTTCCTTAATTTTTAAGATAAACAGACGGGCACAAAATTTAGATGACGTGAATAATGCCCTACTTCAGGTCCAAAATTGGTTCACAGCAAACAATTTGGTATTAAATGAAAAAAAAACCAAATGCATAAGATTTGCTTTACCGAATGTTAAGGGTAGTGATTGTGATATATTATTGAATAATGAGAAACTTGAATTCGTAGATAAAACGGTTTTCCTGGGGCTTACGCTTGATTCAAGGCTACAATGGGGTTCTCATTTAACATCGCTTGCGGGGCGCTTAAGTTCAGCAGCATATGCCATTAGAAAAATCCGTCAATTCACTGATGTAGATACCGCTAGACTGGTCTATTTTAGTTACTTTCATAGTATAATGTCTTACGGTATTTTGCTATGGGGACGGGCTGCAGATATTGAGTCTATATTTATTCTGCAGAAAAGAGCCATCAGAGCTATATATAATCTTCGTAGGCGCGATTCTCTAAGGGAACTGTTTAAGGATATTGGCATTATGACGGTACATTGTCAATACATTTACGAAAACATAATGTACGTTAGAAAAAATTTGCATCTTTTTGGTAAAAGAGGTGACAGACATAATTACAGTACTAGAAATAGGGACGAATTAGTTCAGCCAGGCTTTAGACTCGCTAAAGTAGACTCATCTTTCATGGGGTACTGTTTGAGATGCTATAATAAAATTCCACAAAGTATTCTTGAACTGAATGAGACGAAATTTAAAACATGCATTAAACGCACACTATGTAAAAAAGCATATTACAAGTTGAGCGATTATATCGCTGATAAAAATGCTTGGCTTAATGCTGGTCCTGCTCCACATGGACAGGGGCGCAAAAATTGATAGCATTATATGGTATAGTTGGAGCTGCTGAAGATTGTACTTAACTAACTTTGCATTGTATAGATTCAATGTTAGTATTATATAATCGCATAGCCCATATTGTGTGAGTACTATGTACTAGTAAGCTATCATTCACTGGAAACCTACGGCAGTTCTTGACTTGAATGTGCCCTGGCGGTTGAGAGTATGTCATGCTCACTCAAATGTCTCGCTGATGGTGGCGCGTGTGTCGGACCATTTAGTTCCCTTCAAAATGGTTGAGCTGAATGGTGCTGATCCATGCGTCATGTGCGTGAACGGGCGCTGTCAGTTGTGACTGGTCATCTCTTAGTCGCCATGGTTTATTTGAATTATTTTGTTTTTGAGTTGTATTTTATTTTTGTTTTGCTATGGACACTTTTAACGTGCACATCTTGCTACATTGTTCTCACATAATATACCATCTCAACATGAATGATGTAACCAAGATTTTGTAACAATATTTTGATTTAAAAGAGTGTCCATGGAGTTTCTTGCCCGTTCTTCTCCATAGAGATCTACGCTAGGGAATGGGCAACTACAGTACTTTCACAGTTTTTATGTCTTGTGACTGGGACTGTAGCTACATTTAATTTTCATCTTTGTTTCGACAATTCAAAAGTGCCTGTTATTGGCCTACTTGAAATAAATGCTTTGATTTGATTTGATTTGATATCCCAATATATTCTCAGGGGTGGTCCAATTGAAAAATTTTGAACTTAAAATACCCATTAACACTAAGGTACCACTTGTTGCTCAACCTGTCAGAAGACAACCATTTAATGTGAGACAAATAGAAAAAGATTTAATTCAGGAACTACTTGACAATGACATTATCGAACCTGTGACAGGACCGACACCCTGTGTTTCACCTTCACACATTGTACAGAAAAAGGAGAAGGGGCAGTACCGACTAGTAGTCGACATGAGAATGGCAAATGAAGCTGTATTGCGTGAAAGGGTACCACTTCCTACATTTGAAGAGTTACTGGATGACCTCAATGGCTGTAAGTACTTTTCTAAAATTGACATTAAGTGGGGATACCATCAGATCTTACTCTCCAAGGACTCCAGGAACATCACAGTGTTCAGTTGTAGTGTGGGGCTCTTCAGATACAAAAGATTATTCTTTGGTATTCGATGTGCGAGTGAAATGTTTCAACGAATTATCTCCCAACTACTGCAAGGCATCGAAGGTGTGGCAAACAGCCAGGATGATATCAGAATCGGAGGTAGAACACGTGAGGAGCATGATATCAGGCTAAAAATGGTACTTGAGAGGCTGCAAGAAAATGGTATCACCCTAAATGAAAACAAATGTATCTTTGGAGTGCCGGAGATCACATTTCTAGGACACCATTTATCAGCTAAGGGCATTAAGCCCACACAGACCAGTCAACAAGTTATTCAAGAATTTAGAGCACCTGAAAGTAAAGCAGAGGTAAGAAGTTTTCTAGGCCTGGTAAATTTTTCAGCAAGGTTTATACCTAATTTTAGCACCATCACAGAGGCACTGAGGGACCTGACAAAGAAAGACACAGAGTTTACATGGCAGGACAAGCACCAGCAGGCATTCCAGCTATTAAAGGATATTATTGCAAAGACACCTGCATTGGGCTACTATGACAAGGATGCAAGTACTACACTAGTAACCGATGCTAGTCCTGTAGGCATTGCAGGAGTTTTGATCCAACACCAAAGTATTAACAATGAGAAACAACCAGTGGCAATCAAATATATTAGTAGAGCTCTCACACCAACTGAACAGAGATATTCCCAGACAGAAAAAGAAACCCTGTCTATTATATGGGCTTGTGAGAAGCTCTATATGTATTTATTGGGTAAAGAATTTAAAATAATATCTGACCATAAACCGTTGGAGATAATTTATTCAGTAAGGTCAAAGCCAAGTGCTAGGATTCAAAGATGGGTGTTAAGATTGCAACCATATACCTTTAAAGTCATCTACAAACCAGGTAAAAACAACATTGCAGATCCGTTATCAAGACTATTAAACACTAACAGGAAGCCAGAAATGTCTGAAGATAAAACAGAGGAAAATTCTCTTTTAGGCCTGATTGAAATAACTACACCTGCAGTAACAATGGAAGAAGTGAGAGAAGCCACTTTAATAGACGAAGAGTTAAAAGAGGTGAAGAAAGCAATAGATAAAGACATATGGCCAAAGGAATTGAGGAAATATGAACTTATAAAGACAGAGTTGTGTGTTGTGGAAGAAATTCTTTTAAGAGGGCCTAGAATCATAGTACCCAAAGAACTGACTGCCAAAATACTAGAAATAGGACATGAGGGGCACATATCTGCAAATGGGATGAAGAGTAAATTAAGGTCAAAAGTCTGGTGGCGGACCATGGATAAAGATATTGAGTATTGGACAGACACCTGTGATGGGTGCAGGTTGGTGAGGAAGGTTATACCACCTGAACCTTTGGTACCAACTGAGCTCCCAAGTAAAGTATGGGAGCAAGTAGCAATTGATTATCTTGGTCCATTACCATCAGGACATTACCTGTTATTTATTGTGGATTATTACAGCAGATTCTATGAAGTAGAAATTGTAAAACATCCAACAGCTGAAAACACAATAAATATCTTGAACAAAATTATAGCCAGAGAGGGTATCATGGATAGTATAATCTGTGATAATGGACCAGCATTTATTGATCATCGTTTTGTGCAATTCCTGAAGTCATATGACATCAAGCTTAAGCATAGCACACCCCTGTGGCCACAGGCCAACGGAGAAGTTGAACGACAGAATCGCAATGTTTTGCGAAGATTAAGGATTGCACAGGCTATGAAACAAGATTGGAAAGAAGAACTACTTACATATTTATCTGCTTACCGCACAACACCCCACAGTACTACTGGAGTACCACCAGGAGAACTATTTAGAGGCAGACTCATAAAGACAAAGATACCAGAGCTAACAAAATTAGAAAAAACGAATTATGAGGATGAGGAAATCAGAGATAAAGATAGATACCAGAAGGGCATACAGAAGCAGTATGCAGACAAGAGAAGACACAGCCAAATTACAGATATCAAACCAGGAGATAAAGTATTAGTAAAACAGATGAAGCAGAATAAACTGAGTACAGACTTCTCACCTACAGAGCATACAGTTATATGGAAAGCAGGAAATTCAATGGCAACTCAATCACCAGATGGAAAAATACTGAGAAGAAATTCTACCCATTTTCAACCTATCAAGAGAAGAGATATGAGTAGATTTACTATGCAGAGCAGTGAACAAGCTAGGGTATGTGAAAAAGAGAACACAGATTTGACAAACAGCCATGAAAGTGATAAAGGGCAGAGGGAGAAAAGCAAAGAGAGGGGAAGTCTGGACTTGACAGAGGCTAATATTGGGACTAAGACAGACAGACCTTCAAGAGACTGTAGGGCTCCTGCTAAATATAAAGATTTTGTGTTAGGCCTAATATTAGACTGTATTAATAACTGATATGTTAAATACTCAATTTATACATGTTTAAGGCTATATTAGTTAATGCTTGATGTGTTGATTACTTTATGTGTACTTATGTGAGACTGTGTTTCTTTTAGTGGGCGACTGATGTGTTGGTTGCATACTTAATTTGTTTTGTTTAAGGCTAATCATTGCGCTTGTTAATTGCTATTTTGTTTATAAAGAAAGGAAGGGATTGTAGGATCTGTAATGTAGAACATACCTAATATGATTGTTTATGGACACCTCCCGCTAGAGCTGTCGGTAGTCTATGGTTGTAGGTTAGATCTGGAGTGAAATAAAGAACGTGTTTGGAATCAAATCAGTATTATTATTTACAAGAAAACCTCTACAGTCTCCATCTTGGATTTTCATTTTGACCTCATTTTCATCATCAGCGACCCCAAAAACCACGAAAACGACACCCATGAAGAGAAAACCGAAATTATTCGTCGGCGCCATATTTGATTTTCATTTTGACCTCTTTTTTATTATCAGTGACCCCTTTAACCACGAAAACGACACCCATGACGAAAAAAATGAAATTTTTCATCGGCGCCATCTTGGATTATCATTTTGACCTCATTTTCATTATCAGCGACCCCAAAAACCACGAAAACGACACCCATGAAGAGAAAACCGAAATTTTTCGTCGGCGCCATCTTTGATTTTTATTTTGACCTCTTTTTTATTATCAGCGACCCCAAAAAACACGAAAACGACACCCATGACGAAAAAACTGAAATTTTTCATCGGCGCCATCTTGGATTATCATTTTGACCTCATTTTCAGTATCAGCGACCCCTAAAACCACGAAAACGACACCCATGACGAAAAAACTGAATTTTTTCATCGGTGCCAACATAATGTCATCGTGATGGGAAGCCCAGCCTGAACATTCAGTCTGCGTTTGGTCCTCGAGCCGACAACAAGCGGAAAAATAAAATACATAAATAATTATAATGGGGATGCACACTGTGGAACTAATGGCGCTAGCATAGCTGGTTCCAAGCATCGTCATTGGTTAAAAACCAAGGAATGTCATTTCATATTTTAAAATACCTTAACCTCATTGGTCAGATTGAGACCAGCTATGGTGGCGCCATCTACAATTAGCTTTTAACGTTCCTCCCCGTTGCATAAGTTGATAAAAAATGGTTACAAAGAAGGTCTAACATCAAATGTATACAACCTACAACTCCTAGTTACTGTAATATATTAAAAAGAAAACTAGCTTGTCAAAAAGTGTCGTGACAACTTTTCGTAAGAATTTTTTCCGTCTGGCCCCCTTTCACAACGCGCGATAAGGAACTTCGTTCCAATAATGAATCTGTAATTCAGTATTATTTAATAATGTAACAATAATAATTCAGAAAGCAGTACTTCTTGACACTCCTCTCTCAAGAGAGTCCTGACCACCGTCAGCTCGGATCCTGTTCCCATCGCTGGTGGGCTAATATTTTAAATGTTTTTTTTTTTTTAATATAATATTATATAAGAATATTTAAAAATGTAAATTATATGTACAGAAATGAATAAAACGAAATAATTCACACAGATTTTTAAAAATTAAAAAATACACTCACAAAATGAGTTTGTACCTTTCATTAGATTCTGCCAGCGGCTTCACCCGAGTAGGGTTTTATAACTGTGTTGTGTATGGGATCTTGCTACCGGGATAAAAAGAACTATCTGTTTGAAATATTTTATCCAAATCCGCGCAGTACCTAGTTTTTGCGTGAAAGAGTAACAAACATCCATACATCCATAGTAGGATTATAACGTTAGTAGGATTTTCCTGTGTTGTCCTTTATAAGTAATTAATTGTAAAATAAATAAATAGATCTCAATACATATTGAAAATAAACACAGTGGAAATAGTTTGTTAATTTTAATATGTGTTGAAATCTAATTTATTTATTTGACCGACTGCACTTCGACTGCCGAATTGGATAAAAGTGACAAATCGACGAAACTGGCAAATTGTGGAAACTGTCGAGTTGACGTCTGTCGAATTCACACAATTGTCCAATCAGCGACAGTGACGAATCAACGAAACAGTGGAATTAAATAAACTGACGAGTGAGGGAAACTGACCAGTGTTACGCGGACTCATCTCTGGAGTGGAGTCTATGTCTTCAGACATGTCAGAACGCCATTGGAAGTTATAGCTGTGCTGGTGGTCTAGACGACAAGTCTTGTATGTAATTGCGTCTCTTTGACGTTCTGTTGAGGTCGCCTTTGTGCAAAGTTTTAACTCTGTGATTTCCTTGGTGACCTTGCAAACGCCCATTTCTGGCAATGTTCAATGGAGAAAAACCCTGACATAGCAATCTACTCGCACTCCACTGCTCCGTAAAGGTTTTTCGATTATATTATTATGAAGCTGGTCATACCTTGTACTAACATTATGTGGTTGCTGGAGACATAGTTTTCTTGATGAAATTTGAGGGAAGGTAGGTTGTACTTTGATAAGATGTATACCTACTAAGAATATACCTATTGTATATCATGAATGAATCAATATACTTTTATTATTGTTTCAGAAAAAAGCGTCTTGTTCACTAAAATTTTCTAAAAACAATAAATAACTTCAGCAAAACATTATCAATAGTTGTTTTTTTTCAGTTACAGCAGACAGGACACAGAGTATATATTCACTACGTTTAAGACAGGATGAAATTCCTGCATTTTCATAGAGCACCTTTTCTTTACCAACCCTCAAGTAAAATAGGCAGACCAAAAAAAAACTAACAACTCCAAACATAATAAAACCAGCATTAGCGAACTAAACGCAATGAATTATTTACAGTCCATTACACGCTACCTGGGCAAAAAAATCTTAAAAAATCACCGTTAACTT
Organism: Xestia ashworthii; assembly: GCA_950022955.1. Lineage (NCBI taxonomy): Eukaryota > Metazoa > Arthropoda > Insecta > Lepidoptera > Noctuidae > Xestia > Xestia ashworthii. Next base: position 1,397,064 of record OX465566.1, on the reverse strand, counting down.
CATTCATACTTCAAGAGGCTCCTTTCATTGCCTACCTTCAATTGAGAAAGAATAAAAAAAAAACTATTGATCGAGCACAAACGCGCGCCACTTGAAAATCTTTTGTCCGCCATATTGGAAAACGTTTTGACATGTGCACTAACGTGTTTTAATTTATATTATGCGTTTATTTTCTACGCTTCTATTGACTTTGGTTCCTGCATAGTAGTTTGTCTAACGTTGTTGTGTATAGGTTTTTTGTATCTTTTGAAGTTTTACTACTCTAGTCGAAAGACATTTAAAAATACGTAGTCTCATGAAGATCCATCGATGTGAAACTTCGTCTGTGGTAAAAGAAAAAGTTAACTTGTAGACGGCAAAACCAAAAGAGAGTGGTTCTTTCTTTTTTGGAGCTTTCTGAACAATACATAAATCTTAAACTACTCGTCGTAATAGTTCATACTTCAATAGGTTGGAGGACAAGGTCAGAACAAAACAAAAAAATAGAGGTGTTGGTGTTTTATTTATTTTTGACATTTGCGCTGAAATCATTTGCTTTTATATAAAATTAATCTTAATTATTATTTCATCGCAATATTGCGGCAATCGTGACACGGGGAATATTTGACATTAATCATTATTAATATACATAAATCACACCTCTGAATGGATTGGGCAGCGGTGTAGGTAATCGTCCCATGTCATTGCCATCAACCAGGCACTACCATAATCCCTTACAATAGGTACAATTAACAAGTTCAAATACTTGCACACACAAATTATTATTATAACATACAATAAATATGGACGCACAGCAGTGCACCGCCAAGTCCGCACACGTTTTAATGGTTGGAATATCTACCACAAAGATATAAAAGTGTTTTTTCTAAGTATTACTACTAATTGATCATGTCCTATATTAGTGAAGAAATATTTTGATATTTCTTTAAGTCATATATTTGAAGGCATAGTTGACCATGTAATTGCGTTATCACCTATTACTTACACTTCATACAACCACAAATGTTTGCACTGACTGGACAGGTCCACTCAAATATAGTTCTTTCTTCAAAAGACCATCTCGGACACTTATCCGCATAGTCCTCATATGATTTGATTAATGTCTGGACTTTAAGAGAGACATTGACCTCTGAGTTTGTTTCGGCTGTTTCTTCTCAGAGTAATCAAGTACGAAACACCGGCCCCTTCTAGTTTTGAAACAACATGATAATTGCGACGTGTATGTTTTTTTAAAACTAATTTACAGACAGAAATAATATTATTTCTGAAAAGGTACTTAAGTTTCAATTTATAGGAAACTAGTTTATGTCCGCAGTTTCGACTGCGTGCCGCGAGGAGTTGTGTTATTGTCCCGAGGGATCATCCTACTAGGATAAAAAAGTATCCTATGTGTTAATCTAGGTTATAAACTATGTGTGCCCATACAAATAGTAAGAAGATTGTTTTAAAAACTTTTAAAGCAATTACAAGGTCAACACTACAACTTTATGAAAAAAAAAAGATTCTTTTTCACAAAATTGCAAACCACGATTTATAATACACTACTAATATTCGTGAGTGTAATAGCAGTCTTAGTGTTAGAGCAAAGTGTTTACAAATCTATTTATTTATTAAACTATGCACTTGCAGGAAGGCAGATTTAAGGTACAATTCCCCAGGCGACTTAAGTTGTATTGTGTAACGGGCTGGTGACCGCAACTCGACATTAAAAACGCGTATTTTGCGTGCGGGTAGGAAATTTATTCGACCCACCCCAACTACTCGCAAACCAAAAAAACATTGTGAGGAAAACGGCATGGCCTAGAACCAAAGAAATTGACGACTTTTAACCATCTACCAACCCGAACTTGGCCCGCGTTGTAGATCACCGCCTACCCTTCGCTCAGAGGCAAGGTCTGTCCCCAGAAAATTAAAATTATAGGTTGATGATGATACAGCGAAATACAAACGTGTTTATTGAATTGTATTTTCGCCTCTAATTATATGAGCGTCCTGGCAGATAGCACTAGCAGGATGGCTGTGCCAGGACAGTTATCTTCCAATCCATGTTGGACTGCCATTTCCTGTTCATATCTGGAGTACGGATTAATCGATATAATATACAAAAATCTAATGTCATATAGTGCTTGCTATCGAACTCCTCCGAAACGCTCGACTATTTTTACGTTTTTTTTTTTTGTATATTTGGTAGATCTAAGAATAGGTCGTAGGCTATTTTTGTTTTCATGCACTTCAAAATTCCCACGCGAACGAAGACGCAGGCAACAGCTAGTATCCTTGCTATTAGGTTGTCAGATCATGTAGTCGCGTTGCTGCGGTCTGCCACCTTCGGAATTGTACCTTGAATACATTTGGCATTCCCTATTAGAATTCCATTGTTACCTATAGCTATTACAGCTATAAAGCTTAGTCCTATTGTAATTGATTGTAATCCAATTAAACAACTAGTTTTTTTTATCAAATATTATCTCACATAACTCATTTATATTTTAACACATTCTGATAGTTCAAGATTGAAAGTAAAATTGGTCTAATGCTTATTTTGGGTAGATATTTATCAAAGAGAATTATCTCTAAAAGAAAAAGTATTTTCCTATAAATTAATAGGTCTGGAACTCGAACTTTAATTCATTTTTTCGGACAAAAATAATAATACGTCATTGCCGCCAAAATATACAACATATACAATCACTTTTCAAGTAAAATAATATGAAAATGTATTTAATACAATATAGAAAATTATTTATAATATCGTTGAGAACTTGACTTGTCCAATATTATACTATTTTTATTATGTGAAATGTTTATAAATTAACATTTCATAATTTTTGTCACTGTTACCCTGACAGCTATTCTTTACCGATATGCACATTCAACAATCTACGAAATGTTTCCGTCATCATCATTTTTATTACAAAATATATGTCTTATCTTACTGCCATGATCCACTACCTCCACCCTGACTCGATCCTTGGTGCCACCTTCTATTGGATCCTGACTGTGATTGGTCATCGCTATGTTTATTCCTCGAATCCCTTGATCCTGAATTGTACCCTTGGCTTTGTGATCCGTACTTGGAACCTGTTGAGGTGTAACCCTGGCTGCTTTGGTGGCCGCCATATTTATTCTGGTGACCACCTTGTGATTCGTAGCCGTGACTATGACTCCTGTTTTGGTTGTACCCTCCACCTGATCCACTTGATCCGCTAGATCCACCTGAGTTTCCAAACCTGTTCTGGTTGCCGTAACCGTACCCAGACCGGTTTCCTTGATTGGATTGGTTATAGCCTTGGTTCTGGTTGTAGCCGCGACTGCTATAGTCTTGGTTGCCTTGGTTGTAGCCGCGGGAGCCCTGGTTGTAGTCCCTGTTGTATCCCCGGCCTTGTTCTTGTCCACCTGAGCTGTAGCTGCGACCATGCTCTTGGCTGTTCTGGCTTGGTACGTACCCACCAGGCCGCGGGCCGAATGATTGTGAGCGATCTGCAACAAGGAATATGTTGTTTAACGGTTTTTTATTTAATGTTTAGTTTCATGCGCATAGTATTTTTTATACGCAAATATTCGGGATGAATTGACATGATTCCGAAAGTAATTTCCGAACGTGTGCTTTGATTAGCTCGAGGTAAATAAAAGACGAATATAATAATGTCAATGGCATTTACTAAAATAAGGATACAATAAAGGACTCTGAGGGCAAACCCAGTAGGCTTTAATGCGCACGCAAATGAGGCTTTACTTCCAAATCACCTAGCGACAGAACCGTTCTTTATTTTAGAGCTTTAGTGCGGGAATCAAACGCCATCTTTCATCCGACACTTGCGTAAATATAAACGTTCCCTTTGAGCACAAAACTCGCGTATTGCGACACTCCGCTAAAAGTCGCAGCGACGCGCCCCGCGCGAATCGCACCTCGAGTGTTTAATCGCTCGCTTTGTCAAGATGTAATGCCGACTGTGATTATGTAGGACTGGAAGAGAACCAGCGAATACAGCAGAATGCTCTTCTGAACAACTCTGAAAACTCATGTTAAATGTTTCAAAATTGAAAATAGTCGCTAGAGACCATTAATGTGCTTGCTGTATTTCCCTAAGTTTTGTGAGTTCGAACTTTGGCCTATTATTCGGGGTACAAATAAATCAAATATGGATGGTGTGTCAGGATTTGTCATATGTTCAAGTTGCGAGATCTTGCTTCGTGGATAGTTAAAGCCAAGTACTTAGTCTAATTCGACTAAAACGATTATGGGTAACATCGACATCGACACGACAAAGTGCAAAACAAATGTTCACAGAGAATATAACATGTTGAATTGCTGACGCATGCATGCCAAGAACCAAATAAAGTGCATTATTTTTTTTCTCTTTCCCTGGCCACATCCAGCACTACAACTTCTTCACAAACTACACGACCATAATCCTTGCAGGTCTAAGTAACTGTGAGCTGTCTCGTACATCAAAAATTTGGCGCAAAGCGATTGCGAGGCGCAAGAGTGGCTCAAAGCAGCCTCCAGGGGCTTAGTCTCATCGCAAATAGATTATGAATATTTACATTTTGTATTCAAAGTAATGCCTTTGTTTTTTCGAGGTTTTTGGGGTACTCGAAACTTTTTTTTTGTAGCGTGAAGTGGATTTTGCAAGAAGTGGTGGTGATAGTCTTTTGTCTTTGGTCAATACGAGTAGTACGGAGGAAAAACGTTATGTTGACATAGGTAAAAATTCTCATAATTATGTGCCTACTTATAACTTTTTTTATTGGCAAGTTTATTCTAAGAACTTCTTGACTTTATACTTTAACTTTTTTAGATCTGTAATAATGAAAACATTTTTTCAAATACTACGACTGTCCCAGTATATGTAAATGTGTTTGCCATTTTTGTGGTGTAAGTACCACAATATGTTTTAATAAAAAAAAAACTGATGTTCTTATAATTCTGTGAATCTATCCGAAAATTCAACCACAGCCTAATCTAACCTTAGCGCAATTGGAAACACCCGCATATAACCGTAATTTGCAAGAGAATAGTCTATCCGTACCTGTCACACGTAGCAGCGAAGGCATTAATAATGGCGGCAAGTCGAGTGCGTAACAACGCGTCGCCATTAGCATCTATTGTTGGGGCCCGTTGGCGCCCAACGTGGGGCACGTACAACGCGCTATTCAGACCAAGTTTATGATTGTGGGACATTGTGGGTGTACTACGTATGTATCGCTTGTAGCGGGTAGAATTAGTGATAGGCATTAGGCATCATGGAGTAAGAAAACTCAAATACTTTGCTGGTTCAATATAAAATAAAAATTCTGTCACTTATTTTTAAGTCAGGGATACCAAAACAGCTCGATTTCTAACACTTTGTGTAACTTAATTCATCACCACTAGTCTCAAAATGGTGAGGGAAATCAACGTAAGCAAAACGACATGTCCTAGAACCAAGATATTACTACTTTGTCTCAAATAGAAGAGGCCTGAAAACGTTGTAGCCTGAATATATAGCGAATGCAAGGGGACAATATACTTAGGCAAATCATATTGCTTTACTAAAAAAATAAAATAAATGGCACGAATTTTAAATTAAGCCCACCTCCAAAAAACTGCCTTTCATAAGACTCGTGAAGATGCAAGTATGGTGCTTATTTGGCTTTTTCTATATTTTAATTTAAGGACGTACAAAACCGTCTGCCGAAATCTCAGCTGTCTTGAAAGACGCTAACACGCTGAAGGCGGTGCGAGTGTCAAAAAATCCTCTTTCAGGAGTCTCGCCACAAGATCTTTTCATGCAAACTCGAAACTTCGCGTCAAGGTGTCGCTTCACTATGACGTAACAAGCTTGGCAGCAAGGTGCTTTTCCTCTCGGATGTTGATATTGTAAAATAACATATATAACATGACGCCTATACTTCCTGAAGGTTTAGGCAGAAGTGTACGGTCGAACAAGCTATTTGGTTTACATTTTACAATGTAATAACTTGTGGATTAAACTGTAAACCAAATAGCTTGTTCGACCATACCTAATAGTACACCCACATTTCGGCAGTTAAGTCCCTTGTAATAGGGGACGAGCCTATTGCCATCAACCGGGCACAAATCCAGAATCCGTGAATGCTACTGAGAAATTCCTGATGGAATAACCCAATAACGCATTGTGAAATTAATAATGATGTAATATTTAGCCGAACTACTTGGTTCCTACAGTTTGATGTCCTTGTGATAGAAGTTTGTTCTATATTATAATTATTTCTAATTAGATGAGTGGAGTCATATTTTTGAATTGTTACAACTACACTGACAGCAGATGACCGATGAGCTAGATGACGGTACACAAATGTTCAAAAACGTGTGAACATTTAAACAAACTGTAATTGCAAGTATTGACTTCAAACGGTTCTCATATCTGACTAAATATTGAAACATTTCCAAATGTTACACTGTGGTAGGACACAACCTTTACCAAGAGCAGTGGTAAAAACTAAAAAATATAAAACCTCGGAGGCAGGCAGACATAATAGCAAAGTATAAAAAAAGACAAGTAGGGTAACTTCATAGAAACGCACCGCGCGCGGCTTGTATGTGTGCGTCATACTATCTTTACGTCGCCGCACGCACACTCTAACAAAATCTCGACCCGTGTCTTACTGCCGCCAGTCGAGGCTTGCACACCGCACAAAGTTCGCGCGTCACGGCATAAAGGCATACGTAAATAAATTAAAAATGGGTGATTATCGCAGGAGAACCTATTGCTGTGTGTATGGGTGTCTAAATAATTCAACTATTCCAGAGTTGTCTCTGTTCAGATTACCTACTGAACAGGAAAGGTAAGCAAGTCGCTTATTCTAGCATATAATTTATTATTGATGATGAGATACCTAGTTAAGTATTTGTTTGTTGTATTAGTCTTCTATTAGACAGACGAAGTAGGCAGGTCTACTTTCCCACTAGAATGTTAGGTAGGTAGGTACTTGATCTGACAATAGATTCTTTGACTTTGTTTACGTTGAGTTATGCCGATTTCTCAGTATTTTAGGTAGGTATAGTAACTAAGTCCATATTTAAAGTTATAAAATACGTAATTTAAAATGATTGACGAATAGGGTAGACGACAAAAGAAATCTAATTAGGTAGTCCGTCAGTTATACAAACCAAAATTTACGAACGTGACGCCTTAGTATAATTTTGAATGAGTTTTGAATGACGTCACGAGCCCCCACTCCCGAGTTTTGCTGCGTTTTATCTTAGTATTGACCATTGATTTACAAAACCAAAACAGTACGTGTCCATTATTAATAATTATCCATCAAAATTTTGTGTTTTGAAAACTTGTGATAGGTACCTTCCTAATAATTTTATGTCGTAAATAAGTATTTTTTTGATGGTATCTTATTGGAATCTTCATAGTATTATGATGAATTAGCATCATCACAATTTTAAAGTCCAATAAGACCAAAAAAAATGTAATTTAAAGTTTTGTGTCACATATTTACGTAACTTGAAAAGGTGATTATTTGTTAATTAAGATATGACGTTGAAATTAGTGTAAAAACGTTGAACTTGGCTTAAAACCGATATCCATGCAAAAACATGTAAATCGGTCCAGTAGTTTAGGAAATATAAGGTAAAACAAATAGTAAACATTGTGTTCATCGTAAATTTCACACTCTTTGTTGTAGAATATTTTTTTTGATAATAGTTTTTTGAGGTCACATAGTTTTTTGGTGGTTTTACGATGTTTTTTTATATAATATTTTAGTCACTTTACTCCACTTTTTATGATAGATACCTAATGTAGGTATATTAAATGTGCTTTCCATTCCAGACGCCTTCAGTGGCTGCGCTTAATGACCAACAAGTTTTTATTGTAAGATTTTAACTTTATACACCTTCACGACCCGTACTATTCAATCCATTCATCAGAACAATGTTTTGAATGCGTTACATTGCGTTACAATCGTTTGAAAGATAGACCCATCCCCACCCCTCTAAATTTTAAAATAAGAGAGTAAAAAAAAATATGCCGTAGATCTCAATGAAAACCAGACAACACATTTCTAGGCACTGAATTTAAATTAAGCTAAAAGTGACAACCCTGAGACAGGCAAGTACGGTAGGTAATTATAACGCGGATTGAGCTTTAGTTGCACTACTGCTCCTATTTATACTATGATAATAGGCACCTAATGGTCGCCCGGCGACACATTCAGGTGAAAGCGGCGAGCGACGCCGGGCGCCCAAATTATACCACGTTCGCTGACTATCTGTAGTGGGTAGCTATTTTCAGAATATGGCGAAGGTTTGTTGAAAGAATTTAAAATAGTTTTGTACGCGGATATGGGTATAAAGAATATGAATAACTAAATAACAGCGGTTTTTTTTGTTGAGTCCGATCAAGGGGTAAGAGAAAACTTGATGGAGAATTGTTTCAAACGTTGTGTATGTCTGGCAACAATAACTATCACAAGTAAGAACCTCAAAATGAATATTCTGTGAAATCCATACTCTTATAAACTGACTGTTTGCTTGTTACCTTTTCACGACTAAACGGCTGATCGTATCGTAATGAAATTTGGCAAGAAGATAGATTATTATACGTATATTGTGGAGAGGCACATGGCAGGCTAACTTTTTTTTCTCACATATACATATCATAATGTCTACGCAATGAACTTATAAAACGAAAACATAAATTGGCGGAATTTAGAATCGATTGAAAATAAGATCAGTAGACGGCTATGAACGCTTTATCAAGTGGGTTTGCTAACGTCCTAAGGTTCTCAAAACACGACAAAATTATTTATATCAAACATTTTTTTAAGAAACATCTTGCGTATTTTTTTTTATTTTGAACAGGGATGAAATTGCCACCGACTGCGAATGTCTTTGAGGGAACAACTCGAATGTCAAGCGGTTGTGGCCGGGTAACGCACCGCAAAGACACCCCCGTGAACATCAAGTGGGGTTGAACAGGAATTCCGTATGTATTTCTGTAGTATAATAAAAAAGGTCTTCCGAATTGTCAAGTTTTTGTCAAATTTTTAATCCTGTTGAAGTAGTGTCATTGCAGTTTTTTTTGGTTACATATTTCTGATCTTTGACGACTTGATGGATGCAGAGTTGGCTCTGACGTTTGATCTTGACACCGAACACATATTTTTTGTGTGAGAACACACGAGTACTTGTTCTTCGATAGAAATAGGGTTACATTTTCAAAAACTGGAAACAATAAAGCTATCCTTGATGTCGAAGATATTCTTGTAGCACAAAATACTTTAACATCTGAAAATTTAACAAATTAATGCTGAACTATCAAGTTCCCCCAGCACCCCAGCACCTATGCTGGGGTCGGCTACCAGTCTAACCGGATTAAAAAATAACAAAATAGAGCTTAAAGACTGTACCTCAGCTTTACTATAAAAATGTAGGTGCTAACTGTGTGCTCTGAAGGTCTGTCACGTTTCACCCTTACGTCCTAAGCAATAAGGTTGGAATGTGGTCGATCGCCAGTGAGCCGTGTAGTACTTACAGCGGAATCATTTTGTTTCACTGCGCTAATTGCAAGTAGCAAAACAAAACATTTTACATTTAAAACTTCTGGCGTTTTTGAGCATAAAACTGACAATTATTGTCAATCCAACTTTATAATGATAGTGACAAGAAAACAAAAATAGTTATTACGGAGATAAAAAACGGTTAGGAGCGAGTCGCTTTTCATTCATAGGGCTCCGTAGATTTCGTAAAGGAGAACGGTCACGACTCATAGAAAATTTACCCAGGCCCGACTTAAATGAAATTATGTCTCATTCGTGTCGGGTCTGGGTCACAAATGACCGTTATTTTTTGTTTACGGAAACGGAAGTTACTGGGATTGATTTAAATGGATAATGCGAAAACACAAAACCAATTCAAATGTGGAAAAAAAGCCCACAAACCCATTTTGACAATTCCTAGTGAAACTTGAACATTTGTTGCAACTTCACTAAAACATCAGAAGCTTGGTGGGTGGCCAACACAGAGCACTAGAAAAAAGTAAAGCCGTACTAGCCATACCGACTACCAAAACTAGGTTCCAAGTTTCGATCCCTTATTCCCTTTGAGGAAATCTACCGTGTTGGCAGTCAACGTATGGGCTAATTGGCTGGGACTTCAAAGTTGACATTAAGCACAAAAGAGAGCTAAGGTAGAATTTTTCAAAATTTGCTCCCAAAAGGAGTCAATGAGATATGGGGTGAGTCTATACTAGGATGGTTATGTGATGGGGATGAAATTATGACACTTTGTAAATATTTAAAACACGATTTACGTTGTTATAAATTCTACAAAAAAAAAAAAACGTAAACCCGGAACCCCGTAGAACTCCGTCCGGGCGCGTCTCGCAGGTCGCACTTGAGCACGCGCGGGCGATGTCGGGCGCTGCCTCTAATTACCGTCCGGCGACAATGTGGAGTGGTGCAGACTCCTCTCTCTATCTATCTACCCCCGATATTGTTGAGGGCTTCGTTATGCGTGACGCGTGGGATGTTATTGCGGACGAAGAGATTTTTTTGGAATTTCTGCGACGGTGGCGGCAAATGATGCTGAGGTGCTAGCTAGTACTTTAGTACTCTTTTGCCTATTTTATAAAAATGTTTTTTTTTTTATGTTTTGGTGTAAAAGAAAAAGCATTATTAGCCCGCCAGGACAAAACATACAAAAACAAAATGGTCAAATAACATTTTATAAAAGTTAAGAGAAAAATAATAAAATAAACGAAATGGTGTGTATTATTTTCATTAATAGTTGTCAATTTTGTACACTAGACCTTTGTTGACAGCGGGCTAAATAGGCAATTTTGAATCACATAAAATTAAAACATAGGGACATAAAAACCAGAAAGAAAACAGGCGAGAGCGTTTTTATGGAGAAAAGGCCATAGGTTTTTCTGTCTGTTGATAACAAAATAAATTATTAGTAGGTGCTTCGTCAAAAAATTAATTGTAGATATTTTCTTAATTTTAAACCTACAGGCCTGCTAGGAAAGACCAGTATCTAGATGGTGAAACCTACAGGGCTCTTAGGAAACCTTCGAAGTTTGGTGCACGATTCGAATTGACTGCCTCTTATCAAGAAGAACAGGCAAGAAATTCCATCGTCACTCTTTTATCTCACCATATTTTTTTTTTAATTCGTTTTCTACACGTCTGCAGTGGTCTGCGCTCTTATTAACATTAATTGATTATTAGCTTTCTTTTAAATATTTAAAACTACGATAGTGCGCCATCATTGGACACGTTACATTCAACTAAGCTTATTGTTAGTATCCATTTTTTTTTTGTTTTTTTCTCAGGCTTTACAATTGTTGTTGTTTCCTTAAAAAATCTACAGTAAGTTCATACAGTTATTTAACTACATATTATTTAAGTTGTAGATTAAGTAAAGAGATAACCCATCTCTATCGTGAACAATAATTTCAGCAGTAAATTTTTGATAATATGCCCACGGTAAGGTTACTTCTTGGCAGGTTATTCCAATCTTTATGAATACGATTGCGAACAACACATGTTTAATGGGTATAGTAACGGAAGTTTATAGGAAGCTTACTCCTGCCTACCCTACAACATCATCATGACAACACATACAATATTTATAAACACGTCAATCTTAAAATAAAATAAGCGTGTTCAATTAAATCCTTCCCTAGCTTGAGGGTAGAAACTCATAATTGGGCCGCGTGGCTCACCCCTTGTTTCAACCACTGTAATCATGCGAAAACCACCCTTATACGATTGTAATACGAATTGCAATCACTGGTTTTTTTCTTTTAAATTAATTGAATTATAATTGGAAGTCTTTTAGAGTGACTTTTGATGGGTTGTCAGCTTTTGAACTGGGAACTCATTGCTTTATTGATGTTTGAATATATTCGGTGTAGGAGGGCAGAGTAACTCTGAAGTACAGCTTCAAATCAATTTTCTGGTTTGTTTGTGGGATGTCATTTTTTTTCTTGTGATCAAGGTTTAAAAAATTTGACTTCCACAACCCAGTTAGTAATACGATACCCCTTAGTAACACTGGCTGACAGAATATCGGGCCACTGACAACTTGTAACGACTGTCAAAGATCTACTAATGACTGAACCAACGGCTTAACGTGTCACAGTGGTCACCCATCCATAGGTCAACCTAGACAAGCACGGCTTAACCTGAAAATCGACCCCGAGGGGCAGGTATTATTAATTTAGCAACGAGCTCCTTACTCGTAACGCATAACGTGTACATATCGAACAAAAACTAAAATACATACTTAATTTAACACCTGTTCTACCAAACGATACTATCTACAAATTCTTAAATGAATGCCACCAACGCAGTAACTAGCCTTATTTTGTAACTGATACGTTAGCAATAAGTGGGCGTATTGTATTGATGCTGAAACCCGATATTGTGATATCGAAACCGCCTGAGGTAATGCCAACTTGATCAGGTTGCAGGGGAGACCGGGAGACCAACGAGCCTTTTTTTTAGTTTATTTTGGATGGTTTGAAAATGCGTCACTAAATAAAAAGCCTTGCAAAATTAGTAAAGGTAAATGGTCAATTGAGTAAAAAAGAAATTCACGAAGACAGCTAGACGGGGTCGCGGCAGACCCGAGGAGAAGATGGCGGGACGTCTTGGATGGCTTCCTCGCGAATTGGCGAGAAGAGGCACATCATCGTGAGAAGTGGAGGCTTTTCCTCAGGAGTGGAACCATAAGGCTAATATAAAATCAAAACAACGCAATTAGCACATCCAATCTGCGTTCAAGAGCTATCATTGTCAATATTCCATAGCAATGCTGATACGGATACCTCTTTTACGCAGTTTTCAACGACCGATTCGTGGAATCCAAACAATTGGAAGTCATGGGTAGACGCTTTTGCTTTGGGATGACGCAGGCTGTCGGTACCTAAAGGGTGTAAAACACCTCTTCACGAAGCCGAAAGGCACTTGTTCTCCCCATCATTGCGATCATTTTTTTGTTCTACATCATACCTGGGAACTTTCTAGTTACGGAGATATGGGGGGTCAAAGTTACAAATTTTTGACAAGTTTTTTTTTTAAATACAAGTTTTTATTGTAAGATTTTGACTTTGAACACCTCCACGGCCCCCGTACTATTCAATCCATCCATCAGCACAATGTTTTAAGTGCGTTACATTGAGTTCTATCACAAAACATGATTTATACTTAACCTCAAAAAAAAAAGTTGTTTCCCAGCAATATTTTTTGCGTAAAGTTACTTAGTTTGATGTACAGAATGCTTGGTTAACGGCTTTGTGATGAGGTGGTTTACACCCTGTATATGCTAGCATACCGTAGCAGTCCCTACTTTTATATTATGTGTCATATAGACAAGGTTATAGAACGTCAATGAAGCCTTGACGATATTTTTTTTTGGAAACTATTAAATACACATATCTCCCACAACAACGTGTTTTTCAGACATACGAATGCAATGTCCATTAAAAACTGATTTTTCAATAAAGTATTGATGCACCCACTCTTAAAATACACAAAAAAAGATGAAAAGCCCAACACTTAACACTGCAAAATAACCCATATTTAAGGATCACAAAGTATCTTTATCCGATTATTAAAAAACCTAAATCTGGTATTAAAACACCTGGCTAAAAGTAACAAAAAGAAAAAGAGTAGAAAAAACCGACATTGTATCGGTAATCCTCTGTAGGAAGCACTTGAGCTTCGATATTTAAAAAAAACCGGTGCCTATTGTTGGCAACCCTCTATAATTATTATTTTCGTAGCTGGCGACACCGGGGCACACAATGGCGTCCCTACGCACTTCCTGTTTGCCCTCGCGCGCTATTTAACGTGAATGCGAGCGATTGGCCAATTTGAATTTGGAATGTCGTATAATGGAATACATTTGGCGGCTATTGGTGTGTAATTTAGTTCTTTTTGTAAGTGATGGGTAGCTATTAACTGTTTAGTGGACTGGGCGTCTTGTTGTAGTCTTTATTAATATGTTATTTTGTATAGTTTGGTAATTGAGGAAGTAAACATGCTTTTTGTGTTTTTTTTTTGTGGGTAATAGAAATAAATGCTACCACAGGTACAGATTTTTTCTTTTAATAATTCTCGTAATAAGGGTAATCTTATCTTAGGATATTCTCATATTTGAATGTCATAACTCTACCGGAGCCTATCATAACTCAATCTCTCTTTTTACGAGATATTCTTTTGCATGCCGTAAATCCGTAATCATAGACATCATATTGGTCGAAATTTGTCAAGATCGATATCATGTGAACCTGCATAGATATATGTCTAAATAACATAACATCACACCTGCACTCCCCGCAAGGTAAGGCAGAGATGTACTATTATATAGTCTTCTAATATTATAAACGCGAAAGTTTGTGAGTTATGGATGGATGGATGTATGGATGTTTGTTACTCTTTCACGCAAAAACTACTGAACGGATTTGGAAGAAATTTGGCACACATATATGTAGATTATAACCTGGATTAACACATAGGATACTTTTTATCTCGTTTGTAAGATTCACGCAGGCGAAGCCGCTGGTAGAAGCTCCGTATTTTGCCGATTACGTTAAAGTCCCTAGTAATAGGGGGCTTGTCCATTCCCCAACCGGGCACACATCCACACTCCGTGGCTGCTACTCAGAAATCACATGGTTAGGCAGAATTGTATCCTATTTTATGCCCACATTCCTTCAGCTATGTTTATAATGATACTGAGAACTGATGATAGAAAAAAGCGGCCCAGTGCGAGTCGGACACGCCCATGAAGGGTTCCGTAACAGCAAGTAACATAGTATAAAAGTTTTTGCAGTTCGTTATAAATGAAAGGTAAATTGCGGTTTACGATTTATGACGTATTAAAAAAAACTACTTACTAGATCTCATTCAAACCAATTTTCGGTGGTAGTTTACATGGTAATGTACATCATATACTTTTTTTAGTTTTATCGTTCTCTCACTTTAGAAGTTACAGGGGGAACGACACACATTTTACGACTTTGGAAGTGTCTCTCGCGCAAACTATTCAGTTTAGAAAAAAATTATGTTAGAAACCTCATCATTTTTGAAGATCTATCCATAGATACCCCACAAGTATGAGTTTGATGAAAAAAAATTGAGTTTCAGTTCTAGGGGCCCTAAATTTATTGTTTTTTTTTTATTTTTGTGTGAAAATCTTATTGCGGTACAAAGAATACATCTACTTACCAAGTTTCAACAGCATAGTTCTTATAGTTTCGGAAAAAAGTGGCTGTGACATACGGACGGACAGACAGACAGACATGACGAATCTATAAGGGTTCCGTTTTTTGCCATTTGGCAACGGAACCCTAAAAATCCACTAACACTTCATTGACCTGGGAATGTAAGACCTCATGCTAGGCAGTCGTCCTTGCAACCACGAGACCAACGAGATCGTGTGAATAAAAAGTAATATAAATATTCTACAATGTTTATTACCAACATCCCTCATAACATTCACAACCTCATTGCTGGTGAGCAGCATGGATTTGTCAAACGACGATCGACAAATACTAATCTCATGTTGTTCACTGACTTCCTATTCAAAAATATGGATGAAGGGGTTCAAGTAGACGCTGTGTACACAGATTTTCGGAAAGCTTTTGATAAGGTGGACCACAAACTGCTTCTAGATAAAATTGCATACAACGGCATCCGTGGCAGTTTACTGCGTTGGTTTATAGCTTATATATTTAACAGGTCGCAAAAGATAGTCATTAATGGTTTCCAATCAAGCTCAATTATTGTCACCTCTGGGGTGCCCCAGGGCTCTATCATGGGGCCCCTGCTCTTTACTCTGTTTATCAATGACGTTAAGAAATGCTTCATTCATTCCCAATTTCTAATGTATGCAGACGACATAAAGATTTATAAGTCGTGTAAAAACACACAAGACTGCCTACTTCTACAGGAGGACCTTGATAGACTTTCTCGATATTGTTCATCCAACAAACTTCATCTTAGCTTACCTAAGTGCAATGCAATCACTTTCACAAAAAACAAAAACATTTTAGTATTTCATTATTGTCTTCATGGTTTCCGTCTACAAAGAGTTGATCACATTCGAGATCTTGGGATTGTAATGGACTCAAAATTACACTTTAATCTTCATATTGATAATATTGTTAACAAAGCGTATCGAATGTTTGGTTTTGTCATGAGATCCTCTAACGACTTTAAAAGACCGTTTACCTTTTTACTTCTGTACAAAGCTTTGGTCCGCTCTCAATTGGAATTCGCAGTACCGATTTGGAGTCCCATTTTTGATGTTTATATAAAAAGAATTGAAATGGTTCAAAAAAAGTATCTCCGTTCTATGCACTATAGATGCACTAAGTCAAAATTACCATACACTGAATTATTAAAGCGTTACAACATTCAAAGCTTGGAGTCTAGACGCAACCTACTGATGGCCATGTTGCTGCATGGTCTGTGTAATAACAGATTTGATTGTCCTGATATCACTAATAACTTATATTACATTGTACCTAGAACTGCGATGCGCCGGGGGGCGCGCGTGCCCCAGCTGTTCCACACCGCAAGGTGTAGAACTCACGCTGGCGCAGGGGCGCCTCTCCGACGCATCGTAGATACGTATAACACACATTTTATCGAGCTTGATATTTTTGCGCTTACACACGTTAAGTTCAAAAAGATGGCTATTGAATCTTTAAAGTAGCCATCTGATACCTTTTATCCCAAAATTACATATGAGTCTCATTTTAGTTTTGAATATTAATGCACGCATTTAACTATTCTATTGTTATTATTTCGCGGATATTGGTGTGGGTTACACGTTTATTTAGTTTTAAGCTTAATCTGTCATACTTTCATTGTAATGTGTTACTGTTTAATGTCCCAATAAAGTAAAATAAAAAAAAAAAAAAATAACCATGCAATAAAAGTAAAACTAAATTAAAATTTTCAAAAACCCCCGACAAAATGTACTAAAAGTTAAATAGAAAATAATTCGTTACTTCCATTTTGTGGTGGCGGCCATCTTGGCTTTTCACTTGATACCCATATTGAGGGAGCTGTTGAATAAATATGTAATCCGCCATTTTGGACTGATTTTTATCAAACATAGCTAAGAACACTCCCGACTAATTCACCTTTCAAACAAAAAAATCAAAATCCAAATCGGTTCATCCGTTCGGGCGCTACGATGCCACAGACACACACATGTCAAACTTATAAAACCCGTCGTTTTTGCGTCGGGGGTTAAAAACAGCCTAAAGAGTCATGTAAAACAACCAGTAGTAGGCCCAACGACATCATCCCTACGGCAATAGGGGTGTCCAATTAGAGAGAACGATTGTTAGACGATCATGTTGGCTTTGTGGGACAACTGTAGCCTGAGGCGGTAGTACTGCTTACACCTTGTTAGGGGCGTCAAGCGCGGTGTTTGTTTTGTGAGGGAATTAAGTGATAATAATTTGATTTATGGTGATTTGGGGAATGGGCTTGTTAAATTAAATAAATTAAAAAAAAAACATTGTTGAATCATCATGTCATCAACAAAGATAAGAAGACAAAATACGTATTAGTGAAGATACCTAATAATATACTGAAACTACCCAAGAAAAGGTAATAAAATGGATATGGGACCACCGAGCCAGAGTCCTCTATCCAAATGAAAGAAGAATCATGAAAAACGGCCAAGAAATAACACGAGAAATCGCTGTAGGTTACATACATGTAAAAAAAAGATGCTGGTGGAATATAAAATCCTTCTATTTTAGAAGTCGGTTAAAAAGTGTAGTGTAGATTAAAGTGTCGGTAATTTTATTTGAGAACTAACTTTAAATTGTAACTTCGACAGAGTATACTATCGGCGTTAGAGTACGTTTTGTGCAACGCAGGTCTTGGTATACTTGTGTGCCATATTTCATCGAAATTCATTCAGGCGTTAAAATAACATGCAGAGTTACTTCTGAATTTACAATATAATAATTATGATTAAGTGATTGCAAAATCGAATACGAATTTTCTTTTAGAAATCATAATATTAACCAGGCACGTTTTTCGATATTAAATCATCAAATTCAAATAAACATAACCCGTCAATCACCATCGCATTAACCTCCCGGAGCTCACGTGTGTGCGTTCCCTCTGCCAGCCAATTAACGAATGACGCGGTGTACATGAGGCGGGAGGGGTGCGTGGTGAGCGCGGGGCGAGGGAGGGCAGGAGGGAGGAGGGGGAGGGGGAGGGCAGGCACGTGACGCAATTAAATCGCACGGCCGCGCTATTGTCGGCGGAAGTGACGTGCGGCCGAATTAATTTTTAATAAACTACCGCGTTTGTTATGTTAAGTTGTGTTGACGGTTATTAGTTTTTGTTTAGGATTATATTTTATTGGCATTCTAATGTTGTACATATTTTTATTTTAACGACGGTAACTTTGGCAATGTTTCAACGCTAAAATCTTTGTCTATGGGATCACGCACCGTATTGTTTCATCGTGGCACAGATATTATAATACTTATCGTGGTTAAAACGGGGTTTATTACACGGCGATGTTTCAACATGTACAGGGAGTTTACATGATTTTTATGGAGCTTGACCAATAGACTACCGCAATTTTTTTTTCTGAAGACCATAATATTACTATCAGGAATAATAATTGTTAAGCATATTGACATCGAACGACACAATTAGCCGTGTATTGCATACAACCAATCACAACCGATAGTGGCAATCTCGCTTCGCAATGAATTTTCCACATTGAGAAACACAATATTGACCACATTAAATTGAATAACACAATTAATGATGAAACGTTCCTGCAGTAGGGATAAAGGTGCTGACTGTCATCATAATAGCATACAGAAACACACAGCGGAAATACATGTTGCACGTTATATTCAACTAACTTCTAATATCATTGCTACTAAGATGTGATTTAGTTAATTATTAACAAAAACTGCTTGAGCATATTGCTAGTTTGTTTAACATTAGCGAGTCCATGAACCAACTGGGGGTACAAGTTAACCGGTGCAATACCATTCTGGTTAAATGGGTTATAATGGA
Organism: Xestia ashworthii; assembly: GCA_950022955.1. NCBI lineage: Eukaryota > Metazoa > Arthropoda > Insecta > Lepidoptera > Noctuidae > Xestia > Xestia ashworthii. The sequence goes on along the minus strand of OX465566.1, from coordinate 1,378,002 downwards.
CCCATCTCAAAGTACTGTGAATGAAGAGCCCCGTCACAAGACATGCCGCATCTGCATTTCTCCAGGATTTCAATGAGGCCAGCTTCAAAGCCAGTCCAGGTAGCGATGTAGTAGGCCTGAGGACGGTGAGCTATGGGCTAGCTAGCCGTCCGTCCGTCTTATGACGACAGGCCAAGTCGACGGCGCCAGAGTGTTCCACGCGCGCCGAGCAAGAGATGTCAGGATAATGAAAGGGCCGAAGCCTGTCGGGGCTGCGGGACTGTTCAAAAGAGATACCGCCGCCCCGGAACATAAAGGGCGACGAAGAAACCTAAATGGATTTTAGTCAGTAAAAGTCTGACACTCCCTCCCGCTCCGCCCAGAGGGTGACACATTTGAAGATTTTCCATCAGAAAATAAAATAAAAAGGTAGCTATGTAGTGGTCGGACACAATCTAAGACTTGGAGTTGGAAGAAGATTATCAACAGCAAGATACTCACTGTGTTGTCCATGCTGCTGCGGCGGCGGTACTGCGCCGTAGGGTCCGGAGCCCTGGCGCGGCAGGTGATGCCCTAACATCCGGCGCCCTGCTGCCTCCATCGTCGCTATCGTGTTTGAGCGCACCATGCCTGCGAGGATGGGAGAAAATATAAAAGATGTTCTTGTTGTCAATAGGTACCTACCAACTAAAAGAATAGTACATTTTGATACAAGTGGAAAAAGTTTGTTATTGCCGTTCGAGGCGGTATTAACACACGAGCCGCAGGCGAGTAGTGTTTCTGAGCGGAGAACTGCAATAACAAATGTCCACGTGTATCAAACGACGTTTTTCAATACACTTTTGAAGAAATAAAATAAAAGAATGGAAAATATCTGTGTCATGAATCTAAAGTTATCTGTGGAAATTTTGTTTTCTGCACATATTGTGTGGAAAAAACATGAAAAATGCACGCGTGTGAAATACTCTGCATGAACCTAATCGTAGTACGAAAAGAACCAGTTTTCGAGGAAGTGTATTGAAAAGGATATTTATAAGTAAACTTAGACGAAAAAGAAATTAACTTTATTTATTGTATGACTTATGAGATAAACATTAAAATTTTACTCATCATTTGCCTAGCCTTTTCTCAACATGTTGGGGTCGCTTCTAGTCTTACCGAGTTCAGCTGAATACCAGTATTTTACAACCCAAGTTAGTACTGCGTACTAGGACACCTCTTGATAATCTTGGTTGTCAGACTTTTTAGTGAGTTGACATTGTTATAACGTCATTAAGTAAAATTTTAATGTTCAAATTCAAATAATTTATTGTGGATCACAGGTTCATAAGATGTTGTGATAAATACAGGTGTCTGCTATGTCCCGCCATTGAGGCATACACAATTTATTAGTGGCTAAATAATAACAGCCGATCGATCGGTCGGTTGATCTTCAGCATAAGCCGCGCTTACCTAGGTTTGTATGTGGATTGGTGACCACTCATTACTTACTGAGTTTCCTCCGTGCCTTAGAAATACGTTAATACAGCTATTGGTCCCGGCTAACATTTGTAGATTTTTGACAGTCATTACAGGTAGTCAGTGGCTCTTAAGTCTGACAACTAGTGTTATAAGGAGTATCGTTCTATTACCCAGTACTAACCGGGCTGTGGAGGTCAAATAGGCAGTCGCTCTATGTAAAATACTGGTATTCAGCTGCATCCGGTTAGACTGGAAGCCGACCCCAACTTAGTTGGGAAAAGGCTTTCAGATTAATTTCGTTGCTGGATCCAAGACAGTTAAATTCATTCTCTGGGCCTTCGCCGAGCTTCATTGTCTCGGCGCTTTTCTGGTGGTCGCCACTGTTGATTCTGGCTTTCAGAAGTTACAGTGGTTTGGGAAAAGTAGCGGGCCTGCCCCAAAAAATAAAGTTCGGAGAAGGCAGGCAGATGATGATGAACTCACCAATCTGCGGCCTCCAGTTCCTGTTCTCCTCGTGGCTCAGGTTGCCGGGCTTCAGCACCCGCTCGGGCTGCAGGGCTCCGTCCAGGCGGCGCGCCGGGAACTCCTTGTCGTAGGAGGGGTCCAGGAAGCGCACACACACCACGCGGTTGCCCAGCACGGGCTGCAGACCGATCACTGGGGACGGGAGCTGTCTGTACGGGAGAGCGGGGTTACTTCATGTACATTTGTGACTCAGGCAGCGTGGTAAACGACACCGAAGGTTGCAAAACGTCCAATTAATTTTATTCTAAAGTTTCGAGAATGTTTGGTCTATGAGAAAATTCGTCTGACTTTTGCCGAATTAATTTAAGTTATTTGTAATTGAAATAATTTTCGTCTCGGCTAGTAAGTTGATCACGATTTTGTCAAAAAAAAAACACAATTAAGGGGGTATAAAAATAATTATCCTAAAGTACCTGGGCAACCAAGCTCTGCTCGCGTGAAAAAAGAGAATACAATTTTTTCGAGATATACCTAGCTAGATCGATTGTTGCCCCCGTAAACGCAGTTATCGCAACTTTCATCAAAATCTTTAGAGCCGCTTTCGAGAACGTGATTACAATTATTGCTCATTGTATGGTATTTTATTTTATTCAAACGGACAAACGGCAAACTGAACAAAACAAAATACACAAAACTAAACAATATTGCAGCCGACAACGCTGATCACAGATTAACTCTAAGATATAACAGTGAAATAATTGTTAGGATTACAAATACTATAGTATAGGATATGACTAAGATTACCGTGATGGCCGACGTAACTAATTAGTAATGGTAACGTAACTACGGCAACAAAACTCACCCCCCAATAACAACACAGTCTTTACTGAGCATGACCTCGCCAGTGACCCCCTCGCTCATGTAGGGGTACCTCTGCTGCTTCTCCACGAGGACCCTCAGCCTTCCACCTGCCTCCGTGTACAGCGCCAGCAGGTACTCGTAGCTCTTGTTGCCGGTGCCCACGTACAGGCGGTCGTGGCCGCGGATGTTGCGAAGTTCTGGGTGGAGAGAGAAATGTTATTGGTAAACTTGATTTTGGCCATACTCTTGGTTATTTGAATACTAGCGCTGCGACATTTATTTTTATGTCGCTGCAATATGCTGAGATGGAGCCTTTTGGCCTATTATCCATTAGAACAAGACGGATAGTAAGAAAAGCAATTATTGAACTTACACAGGAAAACAAACAAAAGAAAAAAAAAGCCAAAGAAGAGATGACTAAATATTGACAAAAAGATACACTAATTTTAAACTGATTAATAGGTCCTGTCAGGTTTTTTTTCATTTGTTTTTTTTTTATCTTTTGTAAGTCTAATAAATACTTTTTCTTTCTTTCAGTCTTAAGGTATTAGCCCAGTTACACGACTCCGCTCCCACCCGGCTAAAAGAATATAATTAAAAAATGGGCTTTAAGTATTTTTCATTAAGTTATAATTTATATTGGAATCTCATAGCGGGCTTACCGCCGTCAATGCCAATGTAAAGTATGTCTAAAGAGGAATACATAAAGCCCATTGTATTCTTTTTGTTGGGCGGGAGCGGAGTCGTTTATGTGGGCTAAGTGCTTTATTCTAATGGTTTGAATTTCCTTTTTATTTTATTGTTATTGAAAACTTTGCCGCGGCAGAACGCAAAGTATTTTTCATTTGTAAAATAAATTTTCAATGAATGCGCTAAGCAGCCAGTTATGCTGCATGAAAGTAAACACACACTTGGCGCCACTTACGCGGAATTTTAATTGTCAAAAATGTAAATCTCTCTCTCGTTCACTCTTGCTCTCTCTTTCACACACATGAAACACTCTTTCGGTACGTCAAAGTCCCACATCCATGGCGATATGATAAAATATGTCAGTTTGTCTTATAAAATGTATTAGAACGTACTCTCAGCCTCGGTGAGGTCGTCGTAGTAGGGCTCCAGCGCCTTGAAGAGCCTGTCCTCGTCCACGAAGGGCAGCAGCGCGACGCCCTGCCACGCGAACTTCTTGCCGTTCAGGTCTATCTTGAAGTCCGTAGGGTAGAAGTCGATTATCGGCGAAAACTGGGGGTTAGAGATAAAAGTTATATTCTGGAAAACTACATATTTTTATTACTAACGACTGTTTTCTATAACTTACGTATAACTGTCAGTTAAGATGCCTACGTCTGTAGCTATCGGTGTTTCTATAGACAATGTTAGCTTGAAATATCCTATCCGCGTCACGTACTTGTCACTTGATTCATAGAAAACTCAGAGAAAGCTTTTCTGTGAATTTTGTTTGTAACGGTCCGTAAATGTCAAACAGATAGAGATAGGAATCTTCTGAAATCTGTTAGGGTGCATTCCGTTTTAGAAAATAATCGCTAACAGCGCTCACATCAATATTTTGCGTTCCGATTTAGATTTCACGATTATGACAGCTAAGAGCTGTTATTAGGTTATTTGACAGCGCTCACGGTGATATTTATTTGGGGCATGGTCGGTGTAATCGCAAGATGGCGCATGTCATGACGTCATCTATGACGAATCAAGGGACATCGATTTCGCTCTCAAGGTAATTGGGAACGGGTTTATGGACGCTCAAATCGTTTACAGCCTGATTCGGAACGCGGCCTTAGTAAGTTATTAAAATGGCCATTAATTAGCATTCGGGGGAACACATTCGGGTCGCCACATTAGATTCAACATTATTTTTTGAACGAGAAAGCCGGTCCGAAGCAACTACTGCATATTATTTGGCTTTCATTTAGCTCGTACCTATTGCTAAACCCCGTTCGGGTATACCGTTGCTGAGTCATATTCCTGTCGGTTCAGCAGTTCCGAACGTATATTCGATTTTGTCGCCAAGCTGTGCCGACCTGACCTAGTGTTGTACCCCTAAGAACTTTTAATGAAGGGCTTTTTTGTCGACCAAGAATAGGTTTCGTGTTTAGCCACCGCGCTTTTTAATGGTATTATGAAGTCATCAGTTTTTTACGTAAGACGCTACTTACAGGATCGCTCATGAGCTGAGCCCAGGGCTTGGGCACGTGTGACGAGCTGGCAGCCGGGAACACACCCATCAGCTGCTCCAGCGGACGGAACTGTAACGAAATGTACCAAGTTTTTAATGAACTTTTGATATTGCATGCGAGAATGTAAGCATATACGTCATGGATGTTTATATGTATTTACAAAAAAAAAAAACTATACAGTATATCAACTATCTGGTGTCCACGACACAAGCCTCGTTGCTTAGTGTGGCACTAGATGGCGCTGTGTGTAATGTCCAGCGATATTTATTTATTTATAGCACAATGTAAATGTCTGCTTTATTTTAGGCTGCCTCGTTGGTCTAGTAACAAGACTAATTTCGTTTCTATCAATTCATTATTTTTTTATCAATGTTGAATTGTTATTATTTGTACTGATAATTTCACCATTTTATTTGAAGTGGTTTGTCCTGTGCAGGCTAATGTTTGTTTCTTACCGGCAGCGTGCCCTCCTCGAACTTGGTGGAGAGTCCGCAGACGTTGACGAAGTCGGAGGCGAAGGGCGCGTAGTGGTAGGGGAAGTACCACTTCCAGCTGGCGCAGCCCTGGTAGTAGTAGCGCAGCACCCAGCACAGTCCGCGCACGTACTGCAGCGCCACGCGGTATCTGTGGGATCCACGAAGAGTTGAGCAGAGGCACACTAGTGACTAGATCCGTGTCGTGAATTACAGTCCACTCCCTGTCATAGACTGGAAGCTTGTGTCCAGCAAGGGAATATTGTTGGTTGATGATGCCAATGCAATAAAACATTCTATAGATAACAGTTTTCACCATCTTCCAACTCTAGTCCTATTACTTGGGGTTCGCACAAATTTTTTTTTCAATTGTCATCGTCCATCAGTTATAATATCATTCACTTCTTTTTCTTTTATGTCTCAAACAATACATCCATCTTTTCTTTAGATCCATTCCTTCATCTATAGCAGCTTAGCCCATGACTGGCCCACAGTGGTTCATGATGGCCCTCCACCATGATAGACTAAAGGCTCCCACACACAGGCGCGTTTTTGCGTTTCAGCGTCCTGCGATATTGCAATAATGCGTCCTTATTCCTTACACAGAAGCGCGTTATTATTGCGCGATATTCTACTCATACCGCAGTACACAGAAACGCAAGCGGCCCAATACATAATATACTTAAAACAAATATCGCGGGACGCAGAACCACCATGGCACATGATGACCACACAATGGTTCACAATGGCAGTGTACAATACCTGAACTCGAGGTTATCCCTGGCCACCTCGAACTTGCTCTCGTAGTATCGTTCCTTGAAGCCCTGTTCCCACAGACGCACTTCATCATTTTTCTCGTCATCATCTTCGTCCAGTCCGGCTTGTTGGGCGGAGCGCTTGCGACCGCGACCCTCTTGTTCATCTTGCTGAAAAGGATATTTATTTTCGTAAGCTTTCTTACTTGATAATAGATTATGAAGGATTTAAATGGCTTTCATCGTTCACCTCAGTTAAAGCGTCAAAAGATTTTATGAAAATATTATGTCTTGAGTAGGTTTAGGTGTAGTCTTTTGCCAAAATCTATGAATGCAGATCGAAATTAATGAAATTTTCAAAAAGACCATTTTCTTACTGCCCCATCCCAATATTCTACCCTGAATTAAGTAATATCACATGATTCTTCCATTAGATTATGAAAAGTGACTATATTGAACACTTACAGCTGCCTCACGATGCATGCCCGCCAGTCGCATGTCAGCTGCCTCCTTACGAACGTTCTCCAGCGGCTTTGCTGGGTTCTGATTCTGACCTACCGCCTGAAAGTAGAAATAAAGTAATACAATAGTAAAAATTAAAATAAATTGTAGGTATCTGTTTATTCATGTAAGTACAGTTTAAATGAAGGATACAAAAATTTTGACAGTTTGAATTACTAGTTTTTTTCCGTGACTTAGGCAAAGGATCCTTTCATAGTCATCCAGTAATTTCTCTTAAACCTTTTCTAGCATAAATATTTGCCATTATCGCGCATCAAGTGGCTTTTATAAACATCTACATAAGGTTCAAACTACAATGATATTCTATCATACACTCCTGGATTTTATTCTACTAACAGTGTTGGCCGAGTTAAACTTTCCGTAATATAATTCACCACCACAGCCCTCAAAATTGTCAAGAAAAACATCGTGAGGAAACCGACATGTCCTAGAACCAAAAGCTCGATGACATGTGACATTTAATCGCATTGGACCCGCGTGGTGTATTACAGCTCATTCGTTCTCATAGAGAGGAGGCCTGTGTCCCAGCAGTGGGAAGGTTATAGGCATAAAATTATCTAAACTTATATTGTCACTTATGGGACATCTTCCGTGATTATACATAATTCAGCCGGCATCATACTAACACAAAACCTGGTGATACTGTGAGTGCGTTTTGTCGTGACTTAGTGTCGAGTTCCAATAGTGCGCGTAGCAAAAGATAAAGAAAGAGGGTTTACGATTCTCCAGTCACCCCGCGATCATGGCGCTTGCAACAGCGTCGAAATATCGGGAGCTCAAAATTATGAATAATCACGGAATACGGATATCCCGTAAGTGACAATATAAGTTTAGTTTTAAACCGTGAAAGCTTAAAACAGTGTTTATAAAATTATCTAGGCCTACAATAAACCGGTAATCTCGAAGATTCCATAATGTTATAACAACAACTCACCATAGGCGCAAACTGCGTCCTGTCCAGCATTTCAAAGTTGACCCTCTGCTGCTGCCTCTTTCTGGCCCTATCCTTAGCTTTGAAGTTGATCTCGTTCTGATGGCGCCGCTTGAAGATCTCGTCTTCCATGTGCCCCAGCTCCGTCATGATGACCTGGACCCGCTCCAGCTTCACGTCGCCTGAGTCTGTGATCCAGCCCTGAGGAGGTCAGGTGGTATAATGAGAAGGGAGATAGACATAGGTGATAACTCTTAACATATAATTCAACTAGCAATTCGCCCGCGACTTCGTCCGCAAAAATTGTGATAGCTCGTCTAGTTTGCATTATATCAGTATAATTTAAAGTCTATGTTACTCGATAAAGATGTAGCTTTCTAGTGGTGCAATATTTTTAAAATCGGTTGAGTAGTTCTCGAGTTAAATCGTGACAAACACACAAACAAAAAATCAAATCTTTCCCCTTTATAATATTAAGTATAGATGAACAGACTGTCTTCTTAGCAGATCCAATAGATTCTCCCTGCCCCCCATGAGAAAAAGGGGTGAGTTATGTAGGTCTGAAGAATGTCTGCGTCTGTATTATCTATTTTTGATTATTGATATTTAATTATCACCAATATAATTTGCGCCTGGAACATCTTTCCAGTATCCTTTGTAGAAGTAATTTGATCTGTACACAGTTTTTATATGCAGTAGCATTTTTCTGCGAGTTTGTTAGTATTATGGTGCAAATTATCCCACGGCCAAAAATTACTCAGGACATTCATACTTATTAACATACAAACCCTCTTTATAATAATCAGGAAAGATTTGTCTCACCTTAGTCTTATAAACACACTTCTTATACAAATTCACAAGTCGGTCCACGGCTCCCTCCCTGATCTCCAAACTGGGCAGATGTGGCAGAAAGTCATTCCCCACGAAGAAGCACATGAACACCCAGTCGTCCAGCGCCCTCTCGAAGTCATACGGAAACGGAAGGTCTGGCATCTGCAGCTCCCTCTCTAGGTACTCTCGGAGGACCGACAGGCGGACAAATATGAAGTTGTCCTGGTTTCCGAAGGCAGGGTCTGATCTGACGAGAGCGGCTTCCGGGTTGCTGCCTGTGCATTCTTTCATTTCGTGCCCTGGAAACAAGAAATATTTTTGGGTTACAAATAAACTCCAAATAATTAGGGTTTTGGGTTCTGAATTTTACAGGAAAACTAAGCAACACTCTGTATTTTTTTTTTCTCTTTTTAACTTCTACTTGTACTATTCGTATTCTGCTGTAGATCAGAAGCAAGTGAAATAGGAGCTGTTTTAAGCTTTCACATTGATGTTTCGATGGCTGTGACAGTGAACTGAGTTCGCATAACTAATCTTTAGAGCAAACATATTTGAACTTCTTGCCTTCAATATGCTAAGAAGATGCGAAGGATTTTGAACATTAGGACATGTAAATATTAGTCAATTTTGTTCTTAAACTGCCCCACTCACCCAGCTGTCCGCACACGTCACAGGGACGCGGCTTGTTGGGTTTGAACTCCTCGCGGATGATGGTGAAGTTGGGCTCGTGTGTGGCCAGGCCCAGCATGAGGAGGTCGGCGTCGGCGCCGCACAGGACGTGCTGGGTGTTCGGGTCGTGGTCCGGCTGCACTGGAAGCATAACATTTATTCATTAACTAAACGCTTTTAAAGTAAAACGAGAGTAGGGAATTCTTTAACAAAGTTGAGTCATAATAATGCGGTCTGAAAAGGAATAGTGTGAATGACTTTTACTTTCTATCATGAGTGTACACATTTTAAAAATGACTTTTTGCTAAATAGACATTCTGCTATATAGACTATTTTCTGATAGTTGGACGTTTTGCTACATGGACATTTTGCTAATTAGACTTACTGTTCATTAGACGTTTCGCGCTGTTGGATATTTAGCTTAGACCTTCTGGTCAGGAGGGGATAATATTCCTTGTTGATCGTGAAACATTTGTTTGTTGACAGAATAGAGTAATAATTGTGCTATAGAATTTTACCAACAAGCCTTTTCCCAATTATGTGGTATGGGTTACGGCAATAGGCTCTCCCTATTTCATGGGACAAAACCATAACTGGCCAAATGTGGCTGTACTATAAGGTACATGTCTGCCTTAACCCTTCTGAGTGAAGTTATGATGTGGTTTTTTTTTCAGCAAACTAAATAAATGTGTGTTACCTCTCTGCCTCCTAATATAGTCCATAATCTTGTGTTCCCCCTCACCAGGCACATTGGCATCTGACAAAATCACCTTGATTCCCTTCCATCCTGGATCACTGTTTAATCTGTACAAACATAAAATTTATGGTTATCTTCATCAAGTAACTGTTTTATGAACAAAAGAGGATCATCAAGCCTGATATACTATGGAGATGGACTATTTCCACTAGGTTGATTTGGGAAACAAAATGCTCTTATCCCCATAAGTCCTAGATATTGCAGTAATAGAGTCCTAGAGTGTAGTGCTTCATTACTTCCACAAAGGATGTCATAAAGTCATAACACACCTGTGTGTTTGAACACACTGATTGTTTCAGATTGTCATTCCTCAGGACTGCAGACAGCAGTCCAGTGGTATACATTTGGTAGTGGGCTAGTGGTATACTTAGTGGCCAACAATATGGCAAGCCCCTAGGGCTAGCTGACTGTTCAGACTCCCTAACAATATGAAGAGTAGTAGTTTATAAGGGCAAGCAAAGCTTGTATGAAAGTCGTCAGCAGGTTGGGGACTGGTGACAGTTATTCCGCTGAGAGGACTATTATTTTTACTTTAAAAAGAGATAGATTAAAGCAACTTCTTGTTTTTCCCCCCAGCAAAATGAGACAAGAAAGTATTTCCACAAACCTGTCATGAATATAATAATGCAGACACTTGCTGAGCCGGTCCATAAAGGGTGTCCCAGGAGTGATGCAGTTAGAGTCGAAGTGGGCTTCCTTGGGCCTCTCGGGGGGCAGGTAGGCGCCCTTAGCGAGCAGCTCATCACGGATGCGCGCGATCTCCTCGATCTTCTCCTGGGTTTCCTTGGAGGCTCGGAAACGGCGGGAGCGTTGCTGGTTCATCTTTGCTCTGGGTGCCTGGAAACAAGGGGAGTGCCATTAGAATTAGGAGGTGAGCAATGGAGGCACAGCAGGTTTTTTTTATTGAGAAAGTGGCTGCCAAAAGTCACAAACAAGCAAAGCTCACTTGCAGGAAACAGACAGTTGCAGATATTTTAGCGCCAGTCTAGCATTCTAGACTGTGCTAAAATATCTTTCCAATTAAGCCACAACTAAACACATCAAATGTCAATATTTCACATGTTACAGCTTAATACTATCTGAATCTGGTTTGTTTCAACCATTGAAAACTTACTAAACTATTGTAAACATTTTCAAAATGAATTATTTAGGTACTAACATTCACAATAAAGACACCTATGCAATATACAATAGAATGTCTTAGTAGGCCGATGGTTTCTAGGCACAACACTGGTATTCAGCTGCATGCGGTAAGACTGGAATGCAACCTCAATCATCATTCTCTTGATCTTATCCCAATTCATTTGGGATTGGCGCAGCATGTCTTCTTCACTACTATATTTCGTCATCTCATTAGACACTTCTTTTCTTGCCATATCGCTTGTAACACATTCCATCCATCGTTTCTTTATTCTTCCTCAACTCAAATATCCATCCACATTCAAACTCAAAACTTTTCTCACAACATTTTCCTCATTCCTCCACATCACATGCCCATCCCGCGACAACCGAATACCACACAACTTTTCAGTCACAGTGCCACTTTCAGACTTCCTCTCATGTACTCGTTTCTTACTGAATCCATAACACCACACATCCCACTTAGTGTTCTCATCTCCGCAACATGCAAATGCATTATCTTACATTCATCCCAAATAAAGAAAATGATAAACAATAATATGATTATAGTCTAGACTCACCACTCCATCAATAGCCATGTACAGCAGCTTCCTGGGCCTCACAATACGGAACAGGCGGTCGATGCACTCGAAGATAGCCACCATCATCTCATCCTCATCCTTGGGGGGCGGCTTGTCTTCTGGATGCGTGCACGGGTGGATGATACCGTTCATGTCCAGGTATAGGTTGTCAAACTCCACCCCATTGGGGTTTGGGAGCGAAGAGTCTATGTAGATGAGGGTTCCATCAACATCTGTTGGCTGGAATAATGTAATGTTTAGGTTGAATTTAGTTATGTAAAACATTCAAGCCTAACCATTGCAAGTAGTTTGTTTATCAATTTCGTTTTTTTTTCAAACTCATCCTTCAGAATTTGCTGCCTGCATGTGATACTAATGTGTGAGTTGAATCTTTTTTTTTTCATGATAGTCATATTTTTATTAAATACGAGTATACTGCCGCATTACTCTAGTGAGCGCAACTGTTGAGCATGGTGTCTGGAGGTATTCCCAGGTTAGGCTAAGTGATATTAAGCTCTTTTTTAAAGGGTATTGTTGTCAGTCTGCCTGTCTGTCCCTGTTGCCATTAAATGGGCTTGAATGTTTTGAAATAGGCTTAGCCACTATTATGTGTAACTTAACTGGAAAATGTGACTCTACTGTATAGGGTCCCCTCTGCCTAACCCTCCCAGGGTACAAATGTTCATCCATTTAAATAGGTAATTCCATTTCCTAACAGTTGAACTCATTTTTGTTGATGTCATCAATGGTGGTAATGTATTGTTGATGGAAACAATACTGTGGTCTTACACAAGTCAAAGATTTCTAATTCTCTTAATCCTCTGACTGAATTAAGCCCAGCAATATCTTTCTATGTACGCGATGCAGTATTGATTTTATTGCTTACTCTATCGAGACAATGAGTTATGTGTATAGCTATGTGATTTGACTGCCATCAGCATAGAAAAAACCAGAGTGAGGCTAAAATGTAAAACCATTGAAATAACTAATAATCCAAATAGGAGGCTAAGAGCATTAGTATTTCATTCAGCTAACGAATCAATAGCAAATCATTGGAATCGGTACAATTAAAACATACATTTTAAGGTTATGTTTTACCTTCTGTTCAACGCATTCCACAATGACGCTTGGGTATTTTCTACTCAGCCAGCGGAAGAATGCTGGTACTCCCATCTTGAGGTTTCACTTTGAAGTTCTGGTCTGATTTCTACACTTCGTTTATATTTTGTTACGTATTCAACACAAACAAATCGACGCAGATGCCATTTCGAAATGAGCGAGACAGAGAGAGAGAGAAAAAGAAAGAGATGGACATTTTGATGACGTTCAGAAATTACACAGTACGCGTAGAGCTCCATAGATACAGAATAATGTACTGTTTTTTTGATTGTGCAGCGAAATTCAAGGCTAAAATCATATTCAAACTCGTTCGTTTATTTCCATTACAGGCACTTCAGAATGTCAGAAAAGATAGGTGAAAGATGGGTAGCCTAGTAGTACTGCTAACGAGTTGTGGTAAACGTAGTAATTATATACTCCATAGATTAGAATAATCTAATATACTCTGTGGTTGTGGGTCGTGGGTGCAGCGATAACTTTATTTTGTCTTCAAATTAACAAATTTGCTGATAATTTGAATTGATAGAATGTTTTTAGTGTTCTTTTTACATTAAGTGGTTAATGTAAAATGAATTTGACTAGTTTAAAATAATTTTCATGTAAAAAGTTAATCTTAACATTACATGCGCATACTTTTTGTGGAACGGAGTGTCAATAACAGCCGTCAACTCCGTCAAGAGCTGCCAAAAGTTTTAAGGTGGACGCACACCTATCCGCGCCGAAGGAATCGACCGCGCCGAAAGAATCGAATTTTAGAATGACTTGTATGAAATCCTACTAAACCTCGCACACTTATCCGCGTCGAATCGGACGAATAGATGACGTCATACGTATGAGAAAAAATTCTTTCGGCGCGGTCGATTCCTTCGGCGCGGATAAGTGTGCGTCCACCTTTAAAGTTAAGTTTTAGTTTGAGTTAATTTATTGCTCTGATGGCAAAAGTGAAGAATCGAACAAAAGTAAATATTGAAAAAATCAGCTCTTCCCCAAAAAAAAGAAAAGCTTACCCGAGCGCAGCTCAAAAAGCTCGCTTGGTGAGCATTTTGGAGGCAGACCCAGAACTTCAAACGAAGACTGTTTCGAAGTTCTCTGCCTCCTTCACAATGAAAGAGTCCACAGCCCGATGGACCAAGATTGGTGACGAGCTTAATTCTATTCCCGGCGGAAAAAAAACTGGCAAGAATGACGTAAAGTAGTTTTTTTTTAACAAAGCATCACTTAGGTCCCATGGATCCATTCGCCATTGGGCTCGTCGTCGTGGCGGTGCTGTCTCTGTTATTTCAGCCTCCTCGATTAGATCTACTACAAAAGCCGCAACAAATTCGTCCACAGACATTTTCACCGTTTTAAGTTTTAACAAAAGCAACCTCAATACTCAACTCAATAATTTATTTCAGTTCGTATTATGTTCTAAAATGTCAATCGATATGTCACTATCGAGTGTTCCTGACCACTCGATGCATGTCTAACGCTTTGCCATCGATATTTATCTATAGTGACTTCTCGAGAATAGGGAAATTTGCACTCAATCGATATTTTGACAGTTTTTGCGATATTTATCGAATGTGACATTATATCTACTGCTCGAGAATCGCCCCCCAAGGCAGTTGCACTGATATCAAAACCTAGCTACTAATATCTAATCTGTGCTCAAAACAGTGAAGGAAAAATCGTGAGGAAACCGCTTGTCTTAGAATAAAAAAAAACGAAGACTTGTGCCGCCACCAACCCACGCTGTGACTGGGCCCACGTGGTCGATTACACAGCCAATTCCCTCAGATACTGAGAAGGCCTGTGTCCCAACTGTGGGAACATGAATAGCAAAATTCATGACAGGCGTGGTAGGTGGCACTGGCAGCGGCATCGGCATCTGGTAGCTAAAGTGGACGCACACTTCTCCGCGCCGAAGGAATCGACCACGCCGACAGATTTTTTTCTCATCCATATGACGTCATCTATTCTTCCGATTCGACGTGGATAAGTGTGCGAGGTTTTATAGGATTTCATACAAGTAATTCTAAAATTCGATTCTTTTGGTGCGGTCGATTCTTTCGGCGCGAATAAGTGTGCGTCCACCTTTAACGAGACAGATTATACCATTTCCAAACGAAGCAATTTCTCTCAAATGAATGAATGAAATAGATCAAATTGATTGAACGAATGATGATTATTCATTATGCAGATTACGCAGATTACAGCCGGTCGGTCAGCTGTTAGTGCAGTTCTTTGAATTTTATTTATTTTCATAATTTATGTAATAAAAGGGCGTTTAACAACATGAGTCGTTACTGGAAGTTGTTTAAAGTTTCCTGGTCTAGAAGATACTTCTCAAGCAGTAGCAGAGATGGAAATAGCCTTGAAAATATTCGCAATATTGGGATCTTGGCTCACATAGATGCAGGTTAGAATTACTCCATTTATTATGTAAAACTATTCAAAATTACTGAATTACATGAATAAAAATGAAGTAGTAAGTTTTCTGTACTACAAAGTATTGATCCCAAACACTAATTCAATTAAAAGAGTAGGGCTCCAAAAAATCTTTATTTTCATTTTAACTTGGTTTTGACCGCGGCTGTGCTCCTTTGGATTTCGGAAATTAACCTACGAGAACGTACTGAAATAGAAAGTATTCAATGTACACAGGGTCATGGTCTACGCCTTTGGAAAATTTCATCCAAATCCATTAATTAGTTCAAGCTGGAAACGCTAACAGACAAACAGACAGAGTTACTCACATAACATCACGCCTGTCTACCGCAAAGGGTTAGGCAGAGTTGTGAGGTGCTCCACGTTGCACTAGTCGGGGTGGTCTTCATGTAACCACTAGAGGAACAAGTCAGCCTCTGAGTTACTTATAATAATAATTAATTAGCCTTTTATTTCTCATCTCACAATATTTAAAATTTTAATATTAAGTACCTACTACTTTTTTTAAGAGAGTTGTGTTAGTGTTTGTCTTATTCTAGTTAGTAGTGTTGTTTGGGTATCTTTTGGAGATGTAGTCCCATATCGGGTAAAGGCCTCCTCCATCCGCTTCCAATTCTCCCGATCTTTGGCAAGGGTCCGCCAGTTTGTGCCAGCAGTTAGGCTGCGTTGTCTGCCCATCGTTTCAGAGTTACTTGCTCATTCATAATGTTAAAATTTCAGCATGGATGTAATACAGGTAATTATGTTTTTAGGTAAAACCACAACAACCGAGAGGATGCTCTTCTTCTCTGGCACCATCAGGTCGATGGGGGAAGTCCATCATGGCAACACTGTGACTGACTACATGGAACAAGAGAGGCAGCGAGGAATTACTATTACCTGTAAGTCGCTTTAAGGGTGGGGGGTGAACCTTAAGGAGGGGATGTTTGTAAGGAAATTATAATTTGACTGTTGAGCTTTCACGGTTTAAAACTAATGAATTAAAACGCTATTGCAAGCGCCAAAATGTGCATTGTAACAAATTATAACAAATAACCACGGGAGATATCCCATAGGTGACAATAATCATCATCAGCTTATTAATGTTCCCACTGCTGGGACACAGACCTCCTCTCTATAAGAGGACAATATATATGCATGACAATGTAAGTTTATAATTTGCATGGACTTTATTTGGTGAACGGAAACTACTACATCTGAAGGTCACTAGACCATAGTTTTGTATGTTACTCTCAGATCAACAAAATTTTACTTCATTTGTTTATAATGTAATACATCACACCTGTGATCCCCAAACGGTTATGTTGGTTGGTCACACTTCGTCTAGTTCTAGTTACGGGTTTTTTTTTTTTTTTTTGGACAAGCCCGCCACACTATTCCCAAACCACTGTAACTCCTGAAAGCCAGAATTAACAGTGGCGACCACCAGAAAAGCGCCGAGACAGTGAAGCTCGACGAAGTCCCAGAGAATGAATTAACTGTCTTGGATCCCGCAACGAAATTAATCAAAAAGTATAGCAGAGGAGTAGCAAAAACCGTAATTTCCACTGGTTCCATGGTTTTGGTTTCCGAACTAAGTCCTTAGACTGGACCATTGTGCGTGAGCCAGATTACGTCTTTTGACATCAACCGCTCACAAATCTGGGTGGAAACTCGAGTAATGCTATGCCCAACCTTGAAATAAATGCCAGTGCCAGTTTACTAAAAAAATTAAGATATTTTTTGTTTTGCATACCAGAAATAGGGTGTGATTGAAGAGGCCAATGTCCAGCAGTGGACTGTTGTAGCCTGATGATGATGATACCAGAAATAGTAACCCAACTACACACAAGCTCTATAACAAGCCGTACAAGTTGACGTATTTCGGCTGAAATGATGATATTGATATTTCCTTGTAAAGTTTTACGTCAATTGTGCCTTTTGATGTCTTATTGACTTGAACATTACATTCCACATGTAGCTGCTGCCGTGTCGTTCCCGTGGATGGACAGTCAGATCAACCTGATAGACACTCCGGGCCACATAGACTTCACCATGGAGGTGGAGCAGAGCCTCGCCGTGTTGGATGGAGCTGTCATAGTGCTGGACGCGTCTGCTGGTGAGATTATCATTAGATCTTAGATGGAGAGACTATAGCATTTGACCTTCACGACCAAACTAATGAGTAGGTACATCAATTTTATAAAAATCCTCTTTTTCAGTTTTTGGTAAATAATTACCTCCAACCAACTAAGGGCAAGCTTAGCTTCGCAAACCGGTCTACATGGCTTTAAGGTCGAGATTTATAAACGTAACAAAACTTGTTTTAGCTAAGACTTTTTCTCATCTCTTTCTTGCACTGCGACTTTGCTAGATGTACTAATATAATGACCAGGAATAACGCCTTATCTGCTCAGTAATATTTCTAGATTTCCTCGGAATTCCGCATCACGTCTGAAGCTTCAGCCTCGCGGCGCAATTCCGAAGACCGGCTTGCGGTGCAACTTGGGAGATATACCTTTCAGTTGTGCCACATGTTTACTGACTGGACAGGTCCACTTTAATATGTGATTCTTTTCTAACAATATCATCTCAGACATATAATTTGCATGGGCCTCACATTATCTGGCCAAGATAATGTCTGGACTTGATTGTCTGACTTCTGAGTTAGTTGCGCTGTTTCTTCTCAGAATAGTCAGATAGAAAACTCCTCATCGACCTCATTTAGTTACTGCATCAGCAATAAACTGTACCCCACTCTACTCAGATCTTTTACTCACAAAGCAAATCTCCCTTAGGCGTCGAAGCTCAGACCCTAACAGTGTGGAAGCAAGCCAACGGCTACCGCGTACCCCGGATCCTGTACCTCAACAAGATGGACCGCGGCGACGCCAGCGCGGAGGCCTGCGCGCGCTCCGTCGCCGACAAGTTGCAGGCGCAGCCGCTGTTGCTGCACACGGATGTGAGGCTTGAAGGCAGGCTTATAGGTGAGTGATACAGGACGTAGACGACAAAAAAAATTAGTCCGTCAGTTAGATTATCAACAAATATTTGACCCGTATTTTTACTTTTGTTACATAAGTACTAACATAGGCTAAGTCATATTGTTACTAACACAGTGGACCTCTTTGTAGTCTGGCAAATAAGTAATAATAATAAACCAAAATTGACGAAAATACGACGCTTTTAAAATTCTCAATACCTACGTCACGCCTTGGTATAATTTTTAGTGAGTTCTGACGTCATGAGACCCCACTCCCGAACTTTGATACGTTTTATTTTTGTCAATTTTCATAAATTAAAAAAAAAACAAAAAAACCGTGTCCATTGGCCTGAGCTGGTCAGGAAGAACTTTCAATTTCCTGCATAGATCGTAGTCACAAATAAATAATACAAATGACTGCATTAATTATATTGTTGAAGGAAAATATATAATGCTTCCTGTAGAAGTGAAACTGCTGGTATAAAGCACCCCGTAGTTGTATAAACTGCCCTTTTTAACCGACTTCCAAAAAGAGGAGGTTATCAATTCGTCTGTATGTTTTTTTTTTTTTTTTTTTTTTTTGTGTTTGTTACCTCATAACTTTCGACTGAGTGAACCGATTTTGATGGTTCTTTTTTTATTTGAAAGCTGGTGCTTCCCATGTGGTCCCATTTTAATTTTCTGAAGATCTGATGCTGGTCTTCGGAGATATACAATGGAACTCCTCAAAAATGTACGGCAAATCTGCAGTGATTGCTGTTATCGCTTGTAGGTTTATTGTTTAAACAACATCATGACGTAATATCACGCCTGTATGCTCTGAGGGGGTACGCAGATGTGTACAGTACACCCAGATTTCGACAGTGTTTGTTACCTCAGTACTTTCGACTGGGTGAACCGAGTTTGATGATTCTTTTTTAATTTGAAAGCTGGTGCTTCCCGTGTGGTTATATTTTAATTTGCTGAAGATCTGATCCGGATCTTCGGAGATATACAATGGAACTCTTCAAAAATACACGGCAAATCTGCAGTAACTGCTGCAATCGCTTGAATGTTTATTGTTTATACAGCATCATGACGTAACATCACGCCTGTATGCTCTGAGGGGGTACGCAGATGTGTACAATATTCCCAGATTTCGACAGTTAGGTGTATTAAGTTCCATTTATTGGGGATAAGCCTATTACCTTGACATGTATTGTTTTTTTTTATTTTATTGGCAAGGGTACTTCAAGGGTAGTTTGATGAGAATTTGGTTAGGTTCTGATTATGGGATCCATGACAAAGGAACGGAGCTCTTCAATTCTTAGAAGCAAATTAACGATACTCGGCCAAATCTTTTAAAGGCTATCCGGATATTTGGGTCACGTACCATAACGTCGTTAAAATCAAAATCAAAGCATTTATTTCAAGTAGGCCAATAACAGGCACTTTTGAATTGTCGAAACAAAGATGAACATTTAATGTAGCTACAGTCCCAGTCACAAGACATAAAAACTGTGAAAGTACTGTAGTTGCCCATTCCCTAGCGTAGATCTCTATGGAGAAGAACGGGCAAGAAACTTCATGGACACTCTTTTAAATCAAAATATTGTTACAAAATCTTGGTTACATCATTCATGTTGAGATGTTATATTATGTGAGAACAATGTAGCAAGATGTGCACGTTAAAAGTGTCCATAGCCAAACAAAATACAACTCAAAAACAAAATAATTAATTCAAATAAACCATGGCGACTAAGAGATGACCAGTCACAACTGACAGCGCCCGTTCACGCACATGACGCATGGATCAGCACCATTCAGCTCAACCATTTTGAAGGGAACTAAATGGTCCGACACACGCGCCATGATCAGCGAGACATTTGAGTGAGCATGACATACTCTCAACCGCCAGGGCACATTCAAGTCAAAAACTAAAGTAGGTTTCCAGTGAATGATAGCTTTCTAGTACATAGTACTCACACAATATGGGCTATGCGTTTATATAATACTAAATAGATTGAATCTATACAATGCAAAGATAGTTGTACAATCTTCAGCAGCTCCAACAATACCATTTAATGCTATCAATTTTTGAGCCCCTGTCCTTGTGGAGCAGGACCAGCATTGAGCCAAGCATTTTTATCAGCGATATAATCGCTCAACTTGTAATATGCTTGCTTACATAGTGTGCGTTTAATGCATGTTTTAAATTTAGTCTCATTCAGTTCAAGAATACTTTGTGGAATTTTATTATAGCATCTCAAACAGTACCCCATGAAAGATGAGTCTACTTTAGCGAGTCTAAAGCCTGGCTGAACTAGTTGGTCCCTATTTCTAGTACTGTAATTGTGTCTGTCGCCTCTTTTACCGAAAAGATGCAGATTTTTTCTAACGTACATTATGTTTTCGTAGATGTATTGGCAATGAACCGTCATGATGCCAATATCCTTAAAAAGTTCCCTTAGAGAATCGCGCCTACGAAGATTGTATATGGCTCGGATGGCTCTTTTCTGCAGAATAAATATAGACTCAATATCAGCAGCCCGTCCCCATAGCAAAATACCGTAAGACATTATACTATGGAAGTAACTAAAATAGACCAGTCTAGCGGTATCTACATCAGTGAATTGACGGATTTTTCTAATGGCATATGCTGCTGAACTTAAGCGCCCCGCAAGAGATGTTAAATGAGAACCCCATTGTAGCCTTGAATCAAGCGTAAGCCCCAGGAAAACCGTTTTATCTACGAATTCGAGTTTCTCTTTATTCAATATTATCTCACAATCACTACTTTTAACATTCGGTAATGAAAATCTTATGCATTTAGTTTTTTTTTCATTCAATACCAAATTGTTTGCTGTGAACCAATTTTGGACCTGAAGTAGGGCATCATTCACGTCATCTAGATTTTGGGCCCGTCTATTTATCTTAAAAATTAGAGAAGTGTCATCAGCAAACAACACCATATTTTGAGGTTGGTGTTTCAACAAATAGGGTAGATCATTTATATATACTAAAAAAAGGAAAGGACCCAATATTGAGCCTTGCGGAACCCCCATTTTTACATTCAAACCCTGTGAATTAACACCATTTATTTGAACATGTTGTTTTCTATCGCTCAAATAAGATTTTAGCAGGCTAAGTGCAAGTTTACCCAGTCCGTAATGCTCCAGTTTCAAAAGCAATGTGTCATGATTTACGCAATCAAAAGCTTTGGAGAGATCACAGAAAATTCCTATTGCGTCTTGGGACTCTTCCCACGCAGCAAATATGTGCTTTAATAGGGTTACACCGGCGTCAGTTGTACAACGTCCCTTGGTGAAACCATACTGTTGATCATGTAAGATTCTGTTGGTGTTAAAATGATAAAGCATTTGATTAAGCATTACTTTTTCAAAAACCTTGCTAAAAACTGGTAACACGGATACAGGTCTATAATTATTGGAATCTTTACTGTCCCCGGATTTGAAAAGAGGTATGACTTTACTGTATTTCATTAAATCCGGGAAAACTCCTTGGTCTACACATAAATTAAAAATTAAAGCTAAATACGGGGCTATGGTCTCAAGTATAGATGTACAAACTTTGATAGACATTCCCCATAAATCTTCGGTCAGTTTGATTTTAATTTGCCGGAAAGCTTTAATAACTGTCATAGGGTTAATGTGTTTAAATTTAAATTCAGCCAGGCAGCCAGACACATTCGCCTTTAATAAGCCAATTGAGGCTTCAGGTGAGGAATTAAGAACCTCCGTAGTTTTTATTGGTATTTCGGTAAAAAAATTAACAAATTCTTGAGCTACTTCCTGATCAGAGCTTTTAGGACCACATGCTGTATCTAATGTAAAGCTATTATTACGTATTTTCTTTCTGTTAGTCTCGTTATTTATGACTTTCCAAACGGTCTTTATTTTATTTTCTGCTGTTTTGATCTTGTTGCTTATGTGCAGGGCTTTAGCAACCTTGCAAGTATTTCTAAAAATCTTTGAATACGTAGCAACATACTTGCTAAAAGTTTCAGTGTTTATAAAAGGCTTAAGGCTATAAAGCTCAAATAGCCTTTCCCTACTTTTTCTGATACCTCTAGTTGCCCAATCACTAAATATAAATTTAGGGCAAATACTCTTTGTCTTCTTTTCAAAAGTTTTGTTGAATTCCGTGTGAACTAATGAAAAGAAACGATCATACAATTGATTTATATTAATATCCTCTTGGCTCATTACACTTAACTTGTTCTGTAGGGAAATATTATACCTATTTAATTTGCAAGAAGTTATAGGTCTAAATTTAATCTGAACTTTTTGTATTGGAGTTTTACAACTAAAAGTTACAGTTTGTCCGCTATGGTCAGACGGCAAACAATTTATTATGGCTTTATCTAAGTAATCACAATCGCAGAAAACATTATCTATACAAGTAGCAGAAGAAGTTGTGATTCTAGTCGGTTCAATAAAAACGTTAGTCAAGTCAAATGATTTAAAAAGATTTAATAACCGACTGCTATTTGAATTTTCTTCTAAAATATTGATATTAAAATCACCACAAATTATTGTAGCTTTATTACTGGCTGCAAGTTTTGCCAGGACATCTTCCATTATTGATTCAAATATGGAAAAGTTTTGATAGTTTGGGGGTCTGTACACACACACAATAAAATGCTTATCTAGCTCAACACAGGACAGTTCGACGCAATGTTCAACCGAGAGACCTACTATGTCATTACGTTGCTTATATTTAAAACTATTTTTTATTAATATTAGGGAACCTCCACGAAGCATAGTTTTACGATTAAAGCAGCTACCCACCATATAGTTCTCATAATTAATAAGCATTTGGTAATCCTTTAGCCAATGTTCAGTAAAACAAATAATGTCAAACTTACTACTTTCTAAAAACAATTCAATTTCTAATAATTTCGAAGAAATGCCTTGGATATTTTGGTGGAATAATTTTAAGGTGTTCTGCTGAGGCCCTTTTTTACTAACTAATTGAGTGCAAGAAGGTACCTTGCTGTTGGTAGGATTAACAAAAATATTGTTAATGGTACCTTCTGTTGTCTCACTTTCTAGTTTAAATTTATATTTGAAGTGAGGCCGGAGACTCCTGTGCCATCCTCAGACGATAAGACCCTATCACTAATAAACCCTAATTGAGAATTTTCCACGGTGACAGATGGATCCTCCTCAGTACAATGTTTGTAAATATTTATAGCACTAGTGCTATATTCATTTGTGCCAGTCACCTGTACATTAGTAGAATTACTAATCGTCGCAGTGTTAATAATATAACTAAACTTAGACATACTATTTATGTCTGTGTGAATACTATAAGCTAATAGCCGAGCTATTTTGTGTCTACATACAATAGGTAGATACACCTTACCCCGTGTCGACTTAAGATTACCAACTATAGTGTTGATATCCAGATACATAAGCCTGTCACTATAGTGACCTACTAAAAAATGTACATGTTTATTCAACATATGTATATAATCGTTTTTCCTACTACTTAAATTTTCAAAATATGGAAAAGCACACAATATGATTTTATTACATCTTAACTTTAGCAACTCAGAAACACAGTCGGTGATATCTTCCTTTTTTACATTAGAACTATTACCAACACATAGAGTAATGGTAGTGTTAAGATAACAATCATTTTTTATTACTGATGCCATTACTTGTTTGTAGCTTGACCCTGGCATGCAATAATTTTGGGTACAGTAACTCAGGTTATTACTGATCAATTTACCTAGCCCTCTACCCATACTATCAGAAAACATAACTGAATGATGACAATCATTACAATCAGGTGAAACAAAATGACTAATCTCAGGCTGTACTACTTGTGAATCATGGTTTTGATGGATGATAAAGTTCTGAGCACTCACAGCTTGAGACGGGTCCTCCGTTGCCTCAGGCTGGAGGGCATCAAGACTGGGTTCACTCCGACAAGTACAATGAGTGTTGCTGAGAGTCAGCAAGTCCACTTTGTCAACCAACTCATTTGTGACAAGAATATGCTCCTTAATTTGTTTTTTAGAGCTTTCATTTTAGTTATTAACCGACTTCAAAAAGGAGAAGGTTCTCAATTCAATGTTCCCCGATTACTCGAAGATGACTGGACCGAATTTGTTTTTTAATTGTTTGAAAGGGTATACTTCCCAGAAGGTCCCATAATCATCAAGTCAGGATCCTGATAATGGGATCCTGGAGAAATAGAGAGAACTTTTCAAATTTTATAGGCACACCAGAAGCGATTTGGGTAGTTTTAGAAAGACTACTTTCTCGGAGTGATCCCATTTAAATTTGGTAAAGATTAGGTGAAAAACTTCGGAGAAAGGCAACGGAACTCCTCATTAAATGTAGCAAATGTGTGTCTCTTACTGGGATTGCTGAAATCTCATGTCTGTCTATTGTTTACACCAGTTCATAACAAAAAATCACGCTGGTACGCTGTGAAAGGGTATGCACATGTGAACCACTAAAAAGTGAAAAATAAAAACTTTTTTGCAAAAAATAAAACCGACTTCACACAAAAAAGTGAAAAATAACTTTAGCTTCAGAAGTCGGTGACAAAAAAACTAAATCAATCAAATAAAGGTCACCGACTTCTGAAGCTAAAGTTATTTTTCACTTTTTTGTGTGAAGTCGGTTTAATTTTTTGCAAAAAAGTTTTTATTACTAGTGCCTACATTCTAGAATAGTTGTAACAGTCATGGACCTCGAGATAGACCAAATAGGACAATTTGACCGATACTTTAGATTTGACGTAAATATTTTGCTTTTGCGAATAATTGTTTCCTTTGTAAAAAATATAACGAGAACATGTGTATGTGGCAATATTATAGGTTGATTGTGCTTATGTGTATTTACGGACGCGAGAATAAAATTCAAGCGCCTCGCTTCGCTTGATGCAATCGCCGACCCTCCCCCCGCACCGCACGCCACTGCACCAAACTATAAGGACCAGCATGACCGATTTTAAGAATTGTAAAAAAAAAGTGTTATGACGTTGCACACTTTCGTCCAAATGTTAGATAATCTACTTATTAGATCCAAACCCTATCAAAACCATTTTTGGCCCTCTCTCTCATAAGTGACGCAGACGAAACTTCGTCTGCGTCACATGAGAGATCAGCGCGTGTCAGCTATCTATAAATAATGAACTGTGAAGTTTTGGGACCCTATGAACTCCTTACCGGGTAAAACGGGGTGAATAGAAATGCAGGGGTGAATGGAAACAAAACTTTAAAAGCGATTTTATCGCTGAACTTATATTGTAAATTGCCAACAAGGTACCTTTATAATTAAGTATAATTTAGTTAACACAATAGAGTACTTGTTGGTACCGTATCATGTGAATTCAACTTTAAAATCCATTCCAAAGTTTTGTTTCTATTCACCCCTGCATTTCTATTCACCCCATTTTAGGTACATCTTTACCTGAAATCCACGTGGTTGAGTCCTGTGGAAAGTATGGATGTTCTCAATGCCACCAGCCTCGACCGAAAGCTCATTTCTTCCTAAATGAGATCCTGCAGCGAAACCTAAGCTATCAAAATTTTCTCACCAGGCCTTATAGACCTAATAACACTAGAAGAAGTAATATGGACCCAGGGCCGCGGTCAGACCCTGGTGCGTCGGAAACTGACGGAGAATGCGGACGGCATCAAGTGGGAGACCGCCATGTCTGACCACAAGGAGCTGGTGGACTTGCTGTCTAGCTTAGATGACCAGCTGGCTGAGAATATCATTCAGCAGGTAAGTGTTTTGCACAGGCGTGCGGTCAGACCCTCGTGCGTCGGAAACTGACGGAGATAGTAGACGGTATCATCAGACCCTGATGCTATATCACTAATTACCAAAAACCGGACACTACTGAGAAATTCTTTAGGAACCCGCCCCGGAATTCAAATCCAGGACCACGCTCAGCAGTCGCACTTGCAACCACAAGATCAACGAAGTAGTTCATAGATCAGTAGTGATCAACGAAGTAGTGCATAGATCAGTAGTGATCAACGAAGTAGATCATAGTCAGTGATCATACAGTGTATATCAGAAAGGTGTGGTCATATTTTAGGGTGTGATTCGTCAAACAGAACAATTTCGTAACGGCTGGACCGATTTTGACGGGACTTTTACCGGCAGATAGCTGATGCTATAAGGAGTAACTTAGGCTACTTTTATTTTAGAAAATAAAATTAGGGTTCCGTGCAAAAAATCAAAACCCATGAAATTTTTAACAAAATGTAATTTAAAAAGGGAAATAATAATAACACCCGGACGAAGGCAGTAACTCGTGCACTTTTGACAGGAAACCCTGGACATCAGCAGCCAGGAGATAGAGGAAGCGATCCGCCGCTGCACGCTCGCCATGAAAGGATTCCCCATACTGTGCGGCAGCTCCTATAAGAACATTGGAGTGCAGACGCTGATGGACGGCATCATAGCCTACCTGCCGAGCCCGGCCGAGGGACACAAGTACGTTATACTAGACATTAAGAGGAAACAAAAGGGCGATAGAATTGAAACATTGGTATTTGTAATAGTAGATTGTTTCATAAAGGAAGCAAAATAATATTTTCACGGCGAGGGCGCTTTTTTAAATCAGAGCGAAGTGAGGGATTCTAGAGTAGAATCCTGAACGTAGCGAGGGATTCAAAGTACATTGCCCGAGCCAAAAACATATTTTGCGCCCGCACTATTGCTGTCGCGCAGTGCCCAAGCGACTGCTCAAAAAGCGCGAAAGAGACAACAGCAGAAAATACCCAATTAAAAGTACATAAAACAACTTTCCGTTGACCTCTGATTACTTCTCCAAAAATTAACCGATTTAACTACTGTTTTCATTCAAAATTAAAGAAAGATCTGGCCGTGTTCCTATGTTGTCCTTTTATAATCTAGTCAAGTTTGTTTTCTGAATGATTGCCCACAGCAGAAAATCTGGCCATTTTTTTAGGTTTTTGAAGGTATATTAAAGAGGAATGGGTGATATCCTCAGGGTGTTGAGAGGACTAAAACGCGGTATCTTGATGTATAGTGGACTGTATGATATTAAGATATTTACATAGGAAAACAAACGATCAATTAACATGAAATAGGCGAGAAAAAAAGAAGTAATGAATCGCTCGGTGGACGATGCTGCAGTGCCGGGCCGGCCAGTGCGCGCTCGCAGCTCGAGCGCCCCCTCCGCGGCCTCAGCTCCCCGCCGCGCGGTCGCCCGGCGGCGTCCGCGCGGCCTGATATTCTCGACATATATATCTTTTTTAATACAGAAGAAGACAAGACATGCCAATTTTCGAAATGAATAAATGAATTTTGTTATTAATACACTCAGAAATCAAAATAAGAGGACGCGCGAGCGAAGAGAGCTCGAAAACTTTTGCTTTCTGGCTCGGATGCATTGGTTTTTCTACGTATTTTCTTTTCCGTTGGGAGTTTGTCATCCCATAGAATAGAAACACGCTTTTTTCGAAATAAATACGCATATTTGTCTCGAAAAAAGCATTCCTTTCTGTCTAGGCTGTACCGCAGCTTCGGGTCTGAGCTGGCTGCCAGGGCTTTCAAGGTACAGCATGATGACCAGCGAGGAGTGCTGACCTTCCTGAGGCTGTACAGCGGTGAGATCTGCAAGGGACAGAAGATTTATAACCTTGCCAGGGATAAGAATGAGCAGGTAAGCAATGGTATCGATTCTGTTGTGCACAAACTTAACTTAATTTAGGCTATTGCTATCTTTTACTAAAAGGCAGTGCGAGAAAAGGACGGTTTTAGCTATGACCTAAGTTAGAGATGTCAAACTAGTTTATGCCTTGCGCTTCACCGTGTTTTTAATCGACATGTTTTTACGTGCACCCTTCATTTCTATGGAAATATTAGTTCCAATTAAATTTGACAGGTCTAAATTACGTCCGTCTCTTTCTCGTTTTATTAGAGAGAAAAAGATAGCAATAACCTAAATTAAGTTTAGTTTGTGCACAACAGAATCGACACCATAATGTACTGATATTTGGTGTGGTTTGAATAACTTAGGATTCAGTAAAAGAATTACTAAATCTAATATAATGTACGTAAAGACATGATAAAATCATGTCATATTTATACAAATAAATAAAATTGAAGACCAGAATAATATAAAAGTAAATACTTACGGTATAAAATATTGTTTGTCCGTTTGTTCCGTCTAATCTCCGAAACTTGTGTACCGATTTTGACGAAAAAAAAAATGCCTATTTCTCCGTCAACCTCCTCCCAGAACGTATGGGTTGGTAACCAGACCAGTAGCGTAGAATTTTTGGCACAGCAAATTAAGTGCACATTCTTTTTGAAAATTGGTTGAAACAGCAAATAGTTGTGACTTGTGGGCTTGTTAAGTAAGTAGTGATAATTTCTTCTAACGTTTTGTTTTTAAAACAGACGGGAGCATTATACGTGGCTTTAGCTGATGAATACCGTCCTGTTGAGAAGGTCACCGCCGGGAACATTGCAGTCGTAAGCTCATTGAAGGTAACTAGTTGTTCTTAATATCTTACATACTGATTTTTAACAGATTTCAAAATGGAGGTCGCGTTTTTAAAGGATTTTTTGTAAGACAAGATATTCATCGCCTACATAGATATTTCTATCAAGCCGCAGGGTCAAAACCTTTGCCCCTGCGGCAATGAAACTGCTGTAGTAATATACCCCAGTGCTGTGCAGGCGACGATGACGGGAGACCTGATCACCTCCACGCAAGCGGCTGCCACCCGCGCCCGCGGGCAGCTGGCGCAGCTCCTGCAGGACCCTGGGAACGTGGACGAGCTGCTGCTGCCCAGCGCCCGGCAGCGACTGCACACCCTGGACACACAGCCCAGCACCGAACAACTATCTGAAATGTTACTAGGGATTGGTAAGGGTTTTGTTAAAGGAAAATGTGTTAGAATCGTGCTGAATTTTGTAGGATCTTTACACTTAGAAGTATCCCAAGTAACTAACCTATATATATATATATTTGACCTTGACACACATGTGAAATCTCTTCCTAAATTACGAGTACGGTCGAACAAGCTATTTGGTTTACAGTTTAACCCACAACTGACAAAATATAAACCAAATAGCTTGTTCGACCGTACATTGTCTTTTATTAGTATTTGAATCTATTTTTAACTTTGTATGCTGAATGAAGTCAACGAAATATGTGAAACCTTTTTATTTGTAAGACCATAATTTACCACATTTCTTGTAAATAGAGAATCTTGAATTTTGTTGCACTTAGTGTCCGAAACGAGGCGAATGACATGTTCTTAATTTTTTCATAGACATAAAGATCTTATGCGACGATGAGGTACAATTTATTACTATGCGAATGTTCATTACTCAGCTTCTGAAATTCCTCTTCATCATCAGGTAACACGGTCCCGGAGCCAGTGTTCCTGTGCTGCATCGAGCCTCCGAGCGTGGCGCAGCAGGGAGCCCTGGAGACTGCGCTGACGGAGCTCCAGCGAGAGGACCCCAGCCTCAGGGTCACCGTCGACGCCGACAGCGGACAAACTGTACTCGCTGGTGCGTATGCTCTCCATCATCAGCAAAGAGTATCTAATCAACTTAAAACGTCTATGCTGCTGGTAATCCACCACGCAGGCCCAGTACGGGTTGCTGATGTCACACGTCTCCGAGTTTTTGGTTCTAGGTCATGCCGGTTTTTCTGCACTGTGCTATACTGTATATCATCATTTGCCTAGCATTTTGCTCAACTATGTTGGAGTTTTACTGTTAAATAATAATCCAAGTTCTTATATCCAGGCATGGGCGAACTCCATCTCGAGATAATTAAAGAGAGAATAGTGCGAGAGTATAAGATAGATGTGGAGCTGGGTCCGCTACAGATCGCGTACCGGGAGACCCTGCGCGGCGCCGCGCGGCTCTCTCACGTCACAGAGCGCAAGATCGGCGGCGTGCGACAGCTGTGCAAGGTCACCATGTCTGCGAAGGGGGTCAAGGGAATTGTGCAAGAAAAAATCTTGAAGTAAGTTGTATATCTGGCCCTGGCTATCCTTCGTGACGGCTCGTTTGGTGGTGTGGTCAGACTCTGTGATAAATAAATAAATATCGCTGGACATTCAGACACACAGCGCCGTCTAGTGGCACACTAAGCAACGATGCTTGTGTCGTGGACACCAGATAGTTGATATACTACATAGATATTTTTTGTTTGTAAAATTCAAACTTATTATACATATAAACATCCATGACTCGGAAACAAATTATCCATGCTCATCACACATACATTTGCTCCTACCGGGATTCAAAACGGGACCCTAAGACCGTAAGGCAGCCTCACTAAGTACCGCTGCGCCATTCGGGTCGTCAAATAACAAATAGTATTTTACAAGGATATTTCTTCTAGGTTAGACAAAAGCGGCGACAGTGCTGCCAACCTGGCGCACCTGCATCCTCGTCACCTGCAGGCCATCAAGCAAGGAATCAACACGGCACTCATGCACGGAGCCAAGCTCGGCTGTCCGGTATGGTTATCAATCTTCAAAGTCCACAATAACACAGAAACTATCTAGCTTGTTGTGGACGTTTCGGCCCCATCGGCCATCCGTTCTGCGAGCAATGTGCCCTGCGAACAGGAAGACGTTGCGTTGGAGGACCTCCCACTAGGTGGACCGATGACCTGGTGAAGGTTGCGGGAATCCGTTGGATGCGAGTCGCACGGGACCGGTCAATGTGGCGACACTTGGGGGAAGCCTATGTCCAGCAGTGGACGTATTTCAGCTGAAATGATGATGATGATGATGAATTCATATTAGAAGCAAGCTTAGAGTTTATTTGTTTATTTGCTTGGTTGAACGCACTAATATCAGGAACCAGTAGTTCACCTCGGTCTAAGGCGACACCGTCTAACTGTCTCAGGGCTCCAGTTTTGTGAAATGCAGGCCCATAGCTTTGCAGACATGGCCTGCCCAGTCCAGTATTGCAGCTTTATGATACGTCAGCAATTTGAGTTCTGAAGCGTTGTGTGGTATCCATCATGATCTGCCTAGCCTATTCCCAACTATGTTGGGGTCGGCTTCCGGTCTAACCGGATGCAGCTGAATACCAGTATTTTACATGGAACGACTGCCTATCTGACCTCCACAACCCAGTTAGTACTGGGTAATACGAGACCTCTATGTAAGTGGTTGTCAGACTTTTTGGGCCACTGACCACTTTTTGACCACTACCTGTGTAGTATTGTATCCATATTGTGAAGTTAACGTAGCGCTCTGTTTTATCAGGTCGTGGATGTGCAGGTGACGCTGCACTGGTTCGAATTGGGTCGCGGGACTTCGGACTCAGTCATCACTGCGACCGTCGCGCAGTGCCTGCGCAAGGTAAGATCCCTTTGTTTGTAGGCAACTGGGCCTATCCCAGTTGTAAACGTCCCTTTGAACCTATTAGCCTTGTTTTGTTCTGTCTCCTGCTGATATGGAGGGAAGTGGAAATTACGGTATTTTCCTACTCCTCCGCTATACTTTCTGATTAATTTCGTTGCTGGATCCAAGACAGTTAAATTCATTCTCTGGGACTTCGTCGAGCTTCATTGTCTCGGCGCTTTTCTGGTGGTCGCCACTGTTGATTCTGGCGCACAGGAGTTACAGTGGTTTGGGAATAGTGTGGCGGGCTTGTCCCATCTCTTTGCTTACTGGTACATTACAGGAGTAATATGATGAACAGGGTGTGAAGTTCCTCAATACACGACCGAAAAGGGAGGATCCTTCGACCAGACGGGTGATGTGTCTGGTCGGCTACTGCCCGACAGTTGTTGTCAGGTTATTCTATATCGTCTTAAGTCGCGGATAACTATAATATTGCTAATTGATGTTAGTTCTTTATTTGTGGTATAGATGGCGTGCTGATGTAGTGCTGGTTGTAATGCAGCCACGGTTCTTGAATCTTTTTTATGAGCACAAATGCATGGGGCACCTGATTTTTTTTCGCGATTTCAGGTTTGGCCCTAAAATAAAAGTTACTCAAAACGATCCCTTCAGAGGTTTCTGGTAGGTAAAGAAAAACTAACAATTGCACGTAGTCTGTAAACTCAAATTCATACAGAATTGTATTTTTTTGTGGGACAAATTACCCTCAAGGTGGAGTCCTGACACAGTCAAAAGGCGACGAGGTAGACCTCGCAAGAGATGGCGGGTCGAGCTGGACAAAACCAACGTCTAGTGGTCCACATTGACCCTTTTTTTTAGGATGGGAAATCATCAAATAACTTCTCCCACTCTGGGCGGAGCGGGAGAGAGTGTCAGACTTTTACTGACTAAAACCCATCCATGTTCCTTCCTCGCCCTTTATGTTCCGGGGTCGCGGTATCTCTTTCCAACAGGCCCGCAACCCCGGAACCCTGGATCGAAGAATTTGGAAGTCGTACCTTTGCCCAGCAGTGAGAAGACACAGGCTAACAGTAACATTAGCAATATAGTAAAACGAGCTTCACCTATGTGATGCACCACGGCATGAGCTATTCGTGACGTCACAGACATGAGACCTCTACACAAATATTCTGTACCCAGGTGTTCGAGGAAGCTGACCCTATCCTGCTAGAACCCCTCATGTCTTTGGAGGTGGTGTCTCCGGAGAGCCACTCGTCACGAGTCCTCGCAGACCTGGCCCGCAGGCGCACGCAGATCCAACATATCCATATAAGGCATCGGAACAAGGTATGCACCGTAATAACTTACTATTTTTTCACCGCACTTTAAAAACACTCAGTAAGCCGTTGGTCTTTGACAGTCTTTACAGGTAGTCAGTGGTCTGAATGTCTGACAACCAGTCTTACCAAGGGGTATCGTATTACCCAGTACTAACTGGGTTGTAGAGGTTAGATAGGAAGCTGCTCCATGTCATGTACTGGTATTCGGCTGCATCCGGTTAGACTAGCCAGACAGGGTTAGAGAGCTAGGCTAGCCAGATGATGATGGATAAGGCCAGAAATTACTGACGTATCATAAAGCTGGTTGCATATGGTTGGGGAAAGGCTACACAGATGTCGAATGATTCTCTGTTAGCGATTAGAGATGAAGAAGACTCGATCATTAATACATGTTTCTCTCCGAGTGAGAGCACACGTGCACGTCGGCATGCTTCGGCACGGCACGGTGGAAAAGTCGAATATTATGTAGATAAACTCTCGGGAAAATGTCGGTCGGTTTAGTTAAGTCATGAGTTAGCAATATTGTAAAATGAAACAGTACCTTATAAACATAACATGTCAAAGATAATAAAAATAACAAATTCAAAACAATAATAGTCCATACCCATTCAAATTAAAATAATTAAGAATAGAAGTTTAAATTGTGCCGAGCCGTCCTGAGCATTCGGATCGGGACGAGTCTAATGAAAGCCATTAATGTGTATCGAACCTGGATAAAATAATGGCGCCGTGTTCAAATCTCGTAGCATACTAAAATTTTCTAACATCCTCAGGTCGTAGAATGCCTAGCCCCGCTCTCCGAACTCCTGGGCTACTCGTCAACGCTCCGCTCGCTCAGCTCCGGGCTGGCTACCTTCACCATGGAGTTCCACTCGCACCAGCAGATGTCTCCAGTCGACGAGGAGAAGGCCATCAGGAGCGTCACCGGATTTTAAACGGCAACAAATGGACTGACCCTTTATGCTGTATGGTTCTTTTGGGCGCTTGAATGACGAGACGTTAATGTTCAGTTGGGTAGTTGATACCATCCTATATCCGTATCTAAAAACAAGTCAAATTGATTACTTGAGTAAAAGTATAATCTTAACGTACGATTTTTATTCTGTGGTTTAGTAATTGCTTGAAGTTAGAACTGTCAAAAGTTTGACAGTTCTTACTTTGTTCAAATTCTTGTCTATTGCATAAAAATGACATACTTATGCTCAAGTAATTACTTTAACTTGATTAAAGATACCAGATTAGAGGTCCTGGCTAAGCATTAGCCGCGAGAGACACTTTCCCGCGCGAATCGGCCAAAGGGCGTGTACGCGCGTTCGGGTTTTTGTAGCGCAAAATGTGACGCGCGTGTAAGCGCGTAAGCCGATACGAGCTTATATACGCAGAAAAATACGCTACTTTGAAACTGCTCTAATATCTGTGGATACTAATTAATTTATTAAAACAAAAAGTATCAACTATCTAGTGTCCACGACACACACCTCGTTGCTTAGTGTGGCACTAGATGGCGCTGTGTGTAATGTCCAGCAATATTTATTTAGTTTTCTTTGGTGCGCCAAAAGTAACCATGCAGCACTATATTATGATCTATCAATGCCATCATTGTTCCTGTTAAAGAAAGAGACGGCGTTATACGTGAAGAGGGCGTTAGAGCGGAATGGAGATAGTATTGATATTTCGTAATATGGCCACTTACACAGAGATTTAACTTAGTTAGATAATAATCAATCGTTTTCATTATAAATCGCTGCTCATTCGAGTTGGTATCTGTCTATGACCCCTGTGGGGTCTTATGTTAAATAAGAACTTATAGGGTGGAATTTTGAGACGGGGCAGTCAAAGCCTTAACCATTTCCTAAGAATGTATGGGGATTTTTTTGTGGCGTTTTTGACTTTTCTAGTACTCAAGCCTCAGTTGGTCCCACGAGTTATTTGATTCTCATGAGAAACAGGATCCATTGGCATCGGAAAAAAGTACTGATATATAGGGCGACTGGTAATTAGTGTGCGATACTTAAACACGTGATTGTGCTCATGATAACAAGCGACTTTTACTATGGGACCAAACCCGAAATCGCGAAGTTAAGTTAAGTATCGTACACTAATTACCAGTCACCCTATATTTTTTTCGTTTAACACTAAATACGCTTACATTTGGCCGCAACTCGCCTGATGTAAGCGATGATGCGGCCTGAAGCAAACTTGCCTAGAAGAAACCGATTCACTCGAACTTTGAAGAGATCATAATGATCAGTAGAAGCATAGCACTTTGT
Organism: Xestia ashworthii; assembly: GCA_950022955.1. Taxonomy (NCBI): domain Eukaryota; kingdom Metazoa; phylum Arthropoda; class Insecta; order Lepidoptera; family Noctuidae; genus Xestia; species Xestia ashworthii. The sequence continues at coordinate 1,342,955 of OX465566.1, read as the reverse complement.
TCGGGTCCGTGGAACTTCAACCATCTAACGGCGACATCTTTTATTCTATGCCGCGTATCTCTGGTCGTCTGATAGTTAGACTTCTTGCTAACCATAAACTTGTCCCAAAAATCTCTGAAAGCACGTCGAAATTTCCCTAAAAATGATAGTTAGTCTTATATGACCGTTTCCTTGCAACTGCAACGATTAATGAAACCTTCATCTATTAACGAAGTAGACACAAATAAATTAAATAATGGCGATTCAGTACCTTAAGGTATTTTTCTTAAAAATGTATGAATGAACATCGAAATTTCTTAAAAAGTTGTGGTTAGTCTCTTAGGACCGTTTTCTTGTAACTGTAACGATTATGGTACCTGCCCGTACTGACTCATCTCAAACCCCCACCCTGTATAGTTATTTAAAACTGCATGCATTCTTGTGTTTCTTGATGTCATTAGAATTTTAAATACCTATCTTATGTGGAATATTTCAAATTTCTTAGCTCAAAAAATGGTTGTTGCCATAGATAATAAAAAATAAACATCTTTGCACTACACTGGCAATACTGTGCGTGAATTCGTGCAAAACTGCGAATACTTGAGCAATTTTATATCCTTTTGGATAATAAAACTTTTATAAATGTTATAATGTCAGTAAGTATCTTGTTGTGATATTCTAAGATCCCGCCTAAGGTTGACCTATCTTTTAACCGGGTGTGTAATATATGCTATAATAACAGATAGTATATTTTCACTTGAAATAACGTTCACATCATATAATTTTTATATGCTAAAAAAACAAATAACCTAATTTCATGTGATCTAATGTTACATGTAATATAAACTTCTTTTACTCTAATATCATTTAGTATAGGTAACGTTCATTTCCAATAATTTTCAATTTTTATAATGCTGTTTTAATATAACGTTTAGTTGACCTAACTCTCATTTGACCTAATTTTCATATTTACTCATTTTCAGCCATAATTCTGTAATGAATAAGTAATGCGCGCTAATGGTCACTGTTCTAACCTAACCTAACCCAGATGATTCTCCAACAATAGAGGGGATCTGGCACTCGAGAGAGTCGGGGGGGGGGGGGGAACACGAAATTAGCAGGCGTTTATAGTCGGCGTGTATAGGCGTTTATAGTAGATAAACTGAAATTATAGCAATAATTCATTATATCATTTCATCATTATACTAAACAAAAAGTATATTAAATGAAATTAGGTCACGTGAACGTTAGACTTTCTGTTATTATATCAAATGGCACGCACCCCTTTTAACCGAATAACAAGTAAAACTAAATTGCAAATTTAAAAACCCCCGACACAATAGCAAGCATTAAAACATTCAAACAAATAAATAGATTTTAATTCTAAACGATTGCTATTTTAAGTTAGTGGGTACTAAATTAGGTTGATCTTTTTTCCTTCATTCCTTATAGAGATAATTTTATTACACACAAGATCGTAATACAAGAAAGCTTAATAAAATCGATCAAGAGTCATGGTGATCGCAATTTTAAATAGTCTCAACTGAATTAGGTACTTGCTATAAGTATCATGTTTTTCAGGTAACAGAAAAATAGTTTCATTCGGTAAACAGATGAGGTCAATCTCAGACGGGATCTTCCATTGTGAATATGTCCACGTCCTACCTATATGTGTCTTTAAGATCGTATTTAAAAAAAATCTATATGTCTATGCCTACGTACGGTCGAACAAGCTATTTGGTTTACATTTTACAATGAAATTTGTGGGTTAAACTGTAAAACAAATAGCTTGTTCGACCGTACCAAATATAATTTAAAAAATAGCATAACTAAAATGAGCTATGCCAAAGAAGATATAAAATACACATACTATACAAGGTTGGAGCGACAGCGACGCTAAAATGGTTACCAAGTATTCAATACATCATTCTGTACCTCCCCACAGGAATTTATCGACGAAAAAATCGGGGCAGTGTTTGGGGACTGCCCCGATTATAGATAGATAGAAGTAAAAACAAAAAGTATACAGGCCCCGCCCCAGTCGTAGCACCGCTATGGGTTGTGCCCCGCGCAGACCTAAGTCGTGCTACGCCGCAGTGGACCGGCTACGAGTGCTACGAATCGTTCGGTAACGGTCACGCGAGTTCCATGATTTTTGTTCACCCAAAAAGTGAAACACGCGCCCAAAGAAGTTTTCACTTCACTACATTTTTCATCGGTAATTAAAAAAAAAAAAATTTTAACCATGTAGTTTTTAGGCTCGAAGGCACCTAAAAAGCCGATTCCTACCGCTTCGATTCGGGAACAAGGCACTCTACGTAGTGTCTAGGTATTGCAGTTAAGTCAACGGTTGTATTTTTTAAATAATCGACGTAAATTAGATTATCTAATTCTAAAAGCAGACATTCCGAAACCTCCACGGGTACTGAATATATCATAAACACATGGTAATCGTTTTTGCGTAGCTCCGTATAGATAAGAAGTAGTAAATAATGCCTGTCTACGCAGCCACCACTCGCCCCGCTTCGCACGGCTTTTATCTTTTAAAAGTCTATTATTAATTGTACGCAGTACTAAGTAATTAGAATTTTATTTTCCCTGTTGAGGTAGCCAGGGTAGGGCCTATATACACGACGTATGTTTTCGGCGCAGGTGATGCGCGTTCAACGCGTGATTTAGATTCAGTCGCAGCCATCGATGAGAATTTAATCGTCTGACGCAAATGTGCGTACATGTAGTGTTTTAATTTTAACGCGTAAATGAAGTTTTCAACACACTTGCTCAAAAAGTGCATTTACGAAGCCTGTATACATTGTTCGAAAGTTAAAAATTACGCACCATACAACGGAACGTGCGGTAAATAACTATTACAGCACCACTGAATTTCTGCACTATTGCTAAGGTTAACTGGGTGCATTTGAATGTCGTTCGCGAAAAGCGCGTTTAACTAGCGTCATCTGTGCCGTGTGGTGTGAAGAGGCTCAAAAGGATTATTTAAATAAGGGTGTAAAAAACCTCTTAATGAAGCCGAAAGGCACTTGTTCTCCTCGTCATTGCGATCACTTTTTTGTTCTACACCATACCTGGGAACCTTCTAGTCACGAAGATATTGGGGGTCAAAGTTCTAACTTTTTGAAGTTTTTTTTTGAAATACATGTTTTTATTGTAAGATTTTTACTTTAAACACCTACACGACCCCGTACGTAAGTGTATTATTCGTATTCGTAAAAAAATCGTAAAAGCACCGATCAACCAGTATTAATGCATTCGTTAACTTATGTCGAAATTGACTAATGCTACAAAAACATACCAAATTATGATAAATATGAATCCATGTTGTCCGAAGTTCTGACGTGGCTCCTCAATCCAAACATCTAGATTGAGGTGCCACCTTTATGTTCATATAACTTTTGAAGTATAGTACTACAAAATCGAGGATCGATCCTACAATTTTTTTAAACTTACTACTAAATAAGTACTTACAATAATTTCATTACGCTACAAAATAGTGGCTCCTCAATCCTTACGGACACAAAAAGTTGTGCGTAAAGTTACTTAGTTTGATGTACAGAAAGCTTGGTTGACGGCTTCGTGATGAGGTTGTTTACACCCTGTACAACGGACATTGGTGCGCTTTTGAATTGCATTGTTCGGCTCTGAGCCTATAGTTGTAAATTCGAAAGCCGCCGCTTACTATGGCCGCTTACATTTGAAATTACCATTGTCGAAATTGTCAATAAAACGACTATTTGTGACATATTTATTATATTTTGTTCTATATACACACACACAGTGATTATCACAATATTTGTATTGGTCTAAAATTTGAGGGCCGCCATTCCTTACTTATTTTCTCATCAATAAAATGTGTGGCATCAACTAGTGTTGTATGTATTGTACCTATTGTGAACTAAAATAGGGTCGCAATTTATCATTTTTGTATGGATTCAAAATGAGTAGTGAAATGATTTCCTGAGATACCAAATATAAAATAAGCCTCAGGCTATAGGTAAAACCATATCCCTTTTTTTCCTTGCTTCGAAGTGCCTGGCAGACATTTTTATCGACCTGAAGCGTCTGGCAGAGTGTTAATAATATTTTTAACAATTTTCTACACAATAAAATAAAGAAAACAGCATTCGGGATTAAACAAAAAAAAAATATAAAAAATACTCAACATTAGCACCTGATATCTAAAAACATCCGAATTGAGAACCTCCTCCTTTTTTAGAAGTCGGTTAAAAATTGACCGTCGGCAGAAGTTATAGCAGGAAGTGAGCGTATATATACATCATACATACGTTCACAATACAATACACACAACACTACTTAATGCCACACATTTTGTGAATTAAAAAATAAGTAACGTCTAGCGGTCCTGGTGTCTTGCTCTAATAATACGTGCCGCGACTTTTTATTACAATAAATGCTTAGACAGACAGTATCTAAACTTTGTTTTATTTTTTTCCGTTTTATTTTTCCTTTTCACAGAACTGGTGCCTGGAATAAGAAAGAGGGTTAATGTTTAAAAAAAAACAAATAGTCAATATTAATTCTATGAACCGTGAATCCATCATACTTATTAAGATCAAATCTGCTGTAATGTAAAATAATGAAAGTGCGAAGATCCGTCTAACCAAGGGGTAGGTATCGTATTAATCCGGTAACTGGAGGTCTGGGGTCTAAAATGGCCGCTTTAGCAGAATCAAAATAGAAACATAATATGGAATGCGTTACTATTTTTAAATTAAAATAGTAACAAACACAGTTAATATTATAAATTTTCTTTTAAGACCATTTTAAAAATTGTAACGCAATTCATATCCTCGCACTATGTGGACACATGATGTAGTGAAGGCTGCGGGAATCCACTGGATGCGAATCGCACGGGACCGGTCGATGTGGCGACACTTGAGGGAGGCTTTTGTCCAGCAGTGGACGTCTTTCGGCTGAAATGATGATGATGATTCGCTTAAGTGGCCATTTAAGACCCCCTGATAGGCGTTCATCATTATCATATCTACCCGGAATCACCCACTGTTGGGTATAGGCCTCTCCTCTTTGTCCGCCACACTTGTCAGTTCTGTGCGTCCCTGATCCAGGTGTTTCACGCGACTGACGATATCGTCGACCCAAGTTCGTTAGCCTGGCCACCACACGGTGTAAGCCTTGCTCTATCCGCCATCTCCGCGTCTATCCAGATGTCCTGCCCCAGGTCCACTCACCACCCGGCACGGCCGGATAAGCAATTGCTCAATGAAAAAAATTGTATTTAGCAGCATTCAGTAACGGCTGTTTTCTATAACTTGCTTTCGTATCCGCGTATCTGCGTATCCTACCTGCCATTTTATAAGAAAAATCAAAGAAAGCTTTTCTGTGACGTTTCTTTTCTAACCGTCTTCTGTAAGCAAGTGACATTTTGTCAAACAGACAGAGATAGCAACCTACCGAAATCGACTAGTAAGTTATTGAAAATGGCCGTAAAACACTAAGAAAAATCAAAGTAGTTGATGGCTTGGCTTATCTCCGTGATGATTGGCTGCCATGACCAAAATTCGTCTGAAAGGATAAATCAATTATTATTATTGATGTCTATTAGAGATGAATCATACCCGGAACAGGTTCTCGAGCTCACCCATGTGGGTCTCGTGCCGGTAGGAGATGCGGACATCGGGTACGTTAGTGTGAGTGATGTCGTTACCGTCCGGACCCTCGCGCTGGTACTCCGGACCCAGCCAGAGCTGCTTCATCTACGGGAAAGATAATGGAAAAATAAGACAGTATAATATGTTTAGCTCATGAGACATTTCAACTTTGTCCTTGGGTTGGAAACGCAACGGAGTTTCCTCTGCTTTTGCAGATTTTCAACTTCTTTTTTCAAATCGAAGGTCATTTAGCCAATTTCATGGGTCCAGTGGATGACCACGATAGTTACGGTGTTAGTAATATTTTTTAATCCGCTATTATGCAGGTGTGGTGATGTTTTGGACACTTCAGCATGTGGTGCGTGGTCTGGTTGTTCAAGCGACAGTAACTACTCACCGTCAGATTAAAAAATCGATTGGACTTCTAATTAGCGGGTTTTCACTAAGCAACGGCGTATCAGGGTAAGTAACTAAGTAGGTATATCGGCTTTACCTGTCGGCCAAAAGTCCCGATACTAAAAAACCAAAACCATTTCGGAACCCACCTCATGCGGAAATCCAGACATGAGGACAGAATTCCTCGCGAGCTCGCACATGTCACAAGAGCTGAACTTCCACGCCTGCGCCGCGATGCTGTACTCCTCCATCAACGGTTCCTGTCAACAGGAAACAGATAAACCCATACAATGATCATCACAGGAGCTTACAATCCAATACCTTTTCGCAAGCCAGTCAATGAGGTTGGTTACTGGAAGGTACGCTGCGAGAGTGTCGAGTGTTAGTCATTTGTCAAAGACATCTTGACGTCTTGTCGAATAGTCGTAATCGCCAAAGTTTCCGGTAAGAAACTGTTGATTGCTGTGATAGTAATGTACATTAAGGCCAATTACGCGGCACTATTTCACTGTTTTCTTTCCCATTTTATGCCTGGCTGTGGCTACCTACTCTCATCTAGCTATGTACTTTCAGTCACTCTGAAGGGCACCCTAGGCTGAAGCGATTCTACATCACGATGGCAGCTTCCCGGTCCCCAGTCAAGAAAAAAAAACGAATACTTTAATTTACGGGATATCATACGTGATTGTTCGTTATTTTTAGCTTGCGATATTTCAGCGCCATGATCGCGGGTTGACTGAAGAATACGGGTAGATAGATAAATTGATCACAAAACAACAACAATCTCGCAAGATAAGTACCCCATAACATAAGTTTAGTTTCAAACAGTGAAAGCTTAAAACAGTCCCCACTCAAGAACATGCAAATATGCAGTCATACCATCCGTTGGGGTTTCTGGCCAATTTTTAAGCACTGTAACACAATTCTTTACAAGAAGTTTTACCCACCTTAGTATAGTGAAACTGCAGCGGATCGTCAGTACTGAGCGTGACCCTCAAGCCTCTGTAGAAGTACTCCGGCAGAGGGTTGCGGTGATACCTCAGGAACAGGGAGTTGTTGCTCAGAGGCGACATGGCAATGAAGATTTGCGCTAAGTAGTACATGTACTGAATGACTGGCACCTGAAGACGTGAGAAAAACCTGAGTTCGTGTGGGGAATCAAACATGAAATAAATATCTGAATAATGAGCCGTATGCGGTCCACTGCTGGTCAAAGGAAAGTTGGGAGACCACCAGTCACCACTACAGTCGGTTCACCGCCGCGCCAGTCTGTCGCAGGCACTTTTTAGGGCCATATCTGTGTAGAATCCTAGGACTTTGGTCCTTGTAGGATGATTTTTACTATGGGCATGCGATATTTCAACGCTCCCCTTATTGGAAAACTGGGAGCTGTCCAATCGTAAAGTAACTACATTAAACTCTTTTCTGTCCCTTTCTAACAACATACTGTTGTCCCATCGTCGGATATTTTTGATCCTGTGAATAATATAGGACCTACCTTCCTCAGCATGAGTCCGTGCGAAATGTTGTCAGCGAGCAAGAAGCCGACTGCGAGGTGCATGGGCGGGCCTGCCTCACCACAATGGGGGCGAAGCACAAACGTGTTTAGGCCTTGTTGTCTGGAAAATTAACCAACTCCAACCGGATTAATTGGATATTTATTTTGGATGGACCATAGGCTTTTTGAGATTTCGTGATATAGCCTACACCCTCACACTTCATAACTCCAAGAGGACAATTGGCCCATACCACAGAACTGAACTGAAACGGTGCCCTTGTCAGCTTTGGGTTCTCCCGTGAGTACCTACATGTCGCTCAGTTTAGTCACACGTATGCTAATAATGGGCATCAACACCCCTCCATCAACGAACCAGTACCTTAGGCATCGTCTCAATAAAACATTATGCCTGTTTACTGAATGAAAAAATACTAGGAAAAGAAGCACTGGTGGCCGCTAGATGGTCGCTAGATTTACTTTTTGTTTATTCAAGCCCGCCCCACTATTCCCAAACCATTGCAACCCCTGAAAGCCAGAATCAACAGCGGCGACCACAAGAAAGGCACCGAGACAATAAAGCTCGACGAAGTCCCAAAGAAACAATTTCAAGGTCTTAGATCCCGCAACGAAATTAATCAGAAAAGAATAACGTAGGAGGAGCGAGATGGACTGCCAACATTGTTGCAATCGCGGGTAGAATAAAAATGGAGAAGGCTAAACCATTGCAGGAATGTGGAGTTTGACACAAGTAAAACGAAGCCTGTAACCGGCAGGGTGGAAAGTCAGGCTGTGGATGATGAAGACGATGATGACGTGCACAATGAAATAAATATTTTCATATAAAAAAGAAGAGATGTGATATACTAATAAACGTAGCGTGAGCTTGTGTCGACCAGTCCACACTTATCTTAGGCAGCGGTTGCACGTACTCTGAAGTGGTTCATCTACTTACTGATAATTTTGTGGTTTTATTCTAAATCCTAACTAGTGTTACTAGTGAACATCACAATGGCGACGATACTTACTTCCTGATATGGTTAAGCACGGTCATGTTGGCGTACATATAGTACAGGTAGTAGGCGTAGGGCGGGTTCTCCTCGTGGTTCCACTGATCCGGAGTCTTCATCTTCTCCGTTAGCGTCGTGTCCTCCGGCTTAGACTCGTCATCCACGCTGTCAAAGCCTATCACGTGCTGAAAGATATCAATCAGGACCTGTTTTAGGCCGCTTAAATACACTCGCGTTTTTGACGTGAGAAATGACTGTCGATTCATAATAATCATTAACTAGGGTGGCCTTACTGCGTGTATCGCCCAAATTACAGTTTGATCTATACTTGTACATAGATTTCAGCCAAAGTTCACGACAAGTTTCTGCCCGTCAAAGCGTTGGCCTAGTCAAAAGTTTTATAAGCACACTGAATGTTTGTTCATGAAGCCGGTATGGCCAAGTATGACGGACTATCATTGGTTGTTGTCGTGAACCGACGCGCGACGTACGCACGGCGCATGCTACCTCAACCACTTTGATTCACTAGATCTTTAAAATGGTACAACCGTTACTGGACTAGAAAGAGAGAGAGCTTGGGCTGATAGATATCAGCCCAAACTAGTAGATATCGATATATCTACAGAGTAAATTATGACCTAACCTAGCCAAGTACCTAGTACCGCGTCGTGCGATACTAAACCTTATTCGAATGAAGTTAATGTTCATACGCTTAGAAACTTGTGTAGATCCGGATTGGAGCTGGGGTCTATGGAAACCTCGAACAGTGGCCCGAACAAGTTCGTCAAAAACTCCTGGAAGTTCTTCAGCAGATTATTCAACCGATAGATATCACTGAGAAAAGAAAGAGAAGATTTTTTCATCCTGATATTGTAGTTAGCAAAGAGAAAATTTTAGCATTCCGCCTCGGATAGGTTGATTTATTTATAATTGACAGAGCCAGTTGAAACCTAAACCCTTCTTAAGGTCGTAGCACACTTATCAACTCGGAAAGGGATCGTCAGCGCCTCGCCTTTCCCCTTGGCGTCAAGCAGGCGTCTACGTAACGTAAGCGGATCAGAAGCTCCGGCACGTCGACTCGGCTACAGCTAGGCGACGCCGCGCGCCGCGCTTACGGCTCGCGGACCGCTAGTTGACGACTAGGCGGCACTAGTTCAATCATTTTGAATACGAACGTAATAAGTGTAGCGCATGGTTATGTCTCGGTTCAAAATACGTCAGTTGGTGGCTATCATTGCCATAGCACTTGATGACGACCGCGGGACGAAGAGACGAAAGATAGGGTACGGAGAGCCGTAAGCTAGGGTACGGAGAGCCATAAGCCAGGGTACGGAGAGCAGTAAGCTAGGGTATGGAGAACCGTAAGCGCGGGAACTGCAAGTCAACCACGAACCTCGCGTGACCGTCAGGTTGACTGGACCAAACGAGATATGTACATGAGACCATGTGCGCTGTTTACTACCTATTTGCTACTATAAAACTACCCACAATATTCACAACTTTGATGATCAATTATTGTGTATCATAGTATCATCCAGTCTCACGAGAACTTAGATTCCTAAGAATAAATGCGTTTTTTTTTTTTTTTTTTGTACTATAATATTAAGAACAAAAGTCTTAATAATTAATTACGATCTAGCCTAAAAGACTAATAAGCAATTTAACTCTAACTTAATATGTTACGTGATAGAATATGTTAAAACTAAGAATAGTGTTCATTTGCACTTTTACACAAGTCCGTAGCACTTTCTTAGAGTCTAATATAATTTATAAAACACTATGTTCATGTGTTATATGAATAGCACAACATTGTTACTATTACTCATTCACTTTGTACACTACACTAATTCAAAAGGTTTAGTTCTTTTTAGCCTACGCACTAAGTCTGTGTTGTCTAGCAGCTGAATTGCCTCAACATTCACGTGTCGATGAAGTCTGTGTTCGTGGGCTTCAGCAAATTTTTGGATAATAGTGGTGACGAATTCCATTTTAAGGTCACGATGAAGGTCGTCATTTCTTATGTACCAGGGTGCATTGACAGCATCCCTAAGTACTTTATTTTGGAATTGCTGGATTATTTTGACGTTGCTTTGTTTAGTACAGCCCCAAAGTTGGATGCCATACGTCCAAATTGGCATCAGAATATGCTTGTATAGGGTTATTTTATTATGTATTGATAGACAAGATTTCTTTCCGAGTAACCAATACATACTTTTATATCGTATATCGAGTTCCTGTCTTTTCTTTTTCACATGAGCTTTCCAACGCAACTTGGCGTCGAGAGTGATGCCAAGGTATTTCGCTGTATTAGCATAAGGTACTTGCGTACCATTTATGTAGATTGGGTGATAGTCCAAGTGTTTGTTTGTAAAGTCAATGTGAATTGATTTTGACTCATTCAGTTTGATCTTCCATTTTTGTGTCCAGTCATAAACTTTGTTCACAGCTAGTTGAACTTTTTCTACTGCTTCTCTGTGGCTTGATCCAGTAGCCATAATTGCAGTATCATCTGCAAAGGTCGCAATGGTGTTGTTTTCCAGTTCTGGGATGTCACATGTGTATAACAAGTACAAAATTGGGCCTAGCACACTTCCTTGAGGTACACCAGCTTTTATAGCTTTTAGCTCGGAATATGCGTCCTCCTGCCGTATTCTAAACATTCTGTTAGTAATGTACGACTCTAGGATATCTGCAAATTCTGGTAGCATGCGTCTGAGCTTGAATATTAGACCCTTATGCCAAACTTTATCAAAAGCTTGCGCGACATCTAAAAAGACGGTGGCGCAGACTTCCTTGTTTTCTAGTGTTTTTTCAATGATGTTAGTTATTCTATGTACCTGATCTATTGTTGAGTGTTTTTCCCTGAAGCCAAATTGATGATTTGGAATAAGGTCTTTTTCTTCTATTATTGGTTTTAACCGTTTCAATAACAGTTTTTCAAATAGTTTTGATAACACGGGCAACAGAGAAATAGGTCTATATGATGATGCTTCATGGGGTGGTTTCCCAGGCTTTGCAATCATAATGACTTCAGCAACCTTCCATGACTCAGGTACATGTTTTAAGATAAATGCAGCATTGATAAGCTTGGTCAGCTTTACTATAGCTTTGCGCGGGAGGTGTTTTAGAATTTCACCTGTAATGAGGTCGTAACCCGGAGACTTTTTCGAGCTTATGTTATTTTGAATTTCTCTCATTACTTCTGCTGGTGTCACAAGCTTAATTCTTTGGTTTTGTGATAAATGTTCACTCACAAGTGTTTCGATCGAACTTTCATTGAGTTGAAAAGTTTCTTCTAAGTGTTGAGCAAACCTTAACGCTTTTTGGTCATTATTTATGGCCCATTTTCCATCGCTTGTTCTGATGGGCGGTATTTGTGTTATCGGCCTTTTAAGATTTCTTGTCGCTTTCCAAAGGGAGTAGTCCGTTGATTTGTCATTGGTTAGCTGCAGAAGGTTGGCACTCAGAGATTCATCCTCAAATTGTAGAATTTTCCTCTTTAATCGTTTAGTTAAGTTATTTAATGATGTTTTATCTCGTGGGCACCTTGTTTGCTGCCACTGCTTCCTTTGTTTCCTTTTCTCAGATAGTAAATCCACAATTTCTTTAGGATAGATAAATCCCTTATATTTACGTTTTAATTGCGGTGTGTTGTTCCACGCACATTGTTGGATGTCAACAATATATTTGTTTACTTCTGAGTCAAGCTGATCTTGCTTTTTTATAGAAGTGTTAAGGTCTATTATATTATCTAGATCAAGGGCAAAACTTTGCCAATCTGTTAATTTATTAACCAGTGTTAAGTGGCTTGGTTTGAATAGGATTTTTTGACTAAGCATTAGTATAATTGAAGAGTGGTCCGAATTCATATGAAAACCTTCCTCCAAACTGACGTAATTGGCGGATATATTTTTGCATATAAAAAAATCTATAAGATCCGGTATTTTCTGGTGGTCAGTGGGCCAGTACGTTGGTTTACCTGTGCTCATAACTTCAGAATGTGTATCTTTAACTGCGCTTAAGAGCTGCTTTCCCTTAGTTGTAGTAAGTCTTGATCCCCAATGCGTATGCTTAGCATTAAAATCGCCGCCTAGGATAAACCTCTGGCCTAATAGTTCAAAGAGATGTAAATATCGCTCTTTTCTTATCATGTGTCGTGGAGGACAGTATACGGCTGCAATGGATATGTGACAAAATTTGGTTTTAACAGATACTGCCACGGCTTGAATGTCTTGTTCTTCATATTTACACTGCACGTAGTGACTAATGTTCTCTTTGATTATAACCGCGCTACCTCCTCTGGCGCAGTTGTCAGGGTGGAGCGAATTATATACCATGTATCCTCTAAATTTGACAAAAGATTGCTTAGTGAAGTGCGTTTCAGAGACCAAACACACGTCTATATTTTCTGTGTCCAGAACCGCCTGCAACTCATTTTGATGTTTGAGGAGCCCATTAGAGTTCCAAGCCATTATTTTAAGTGTGTTATTCATTTTTGATTATTTGAAACTGCTGTTTTAGTGCTGGATTCTAATTTCTCTAATCTCTTGTCAAATGAGGTAATACACTTTAAGATCTGATTAATCTTATCCTCCAGATTCAAAGGCTGTGATCTCGGTTTTGCAGCTTCCGCATAGGAACCAGCTTTTGGTACTTGCGTGGGTTTTTCAGTTGACTGGACACTTGCTTTCTGTGCCTGTTTGTCTAATTTTGGTAAGGTAAGAGACTGTTGGGTAGTTGGTACCGCAAGTTTCTTTTTAATATTTTTATTTTTCATAACTTGAATTTGTTTAGCTACTTCACACCCTCTATAATTGGCAGGGTGAGGTAGACCACAGTGAACACATTTTGGCTTCTCCTGGGGAGATTTGGTACAGTTGGCTGTAAGATGCTTGCCAGTGCATTTTACACACCTTGGCTCTTTTCTGCAGTATTTATGAGTATGTCCATATGCCTGGCATCTCTTGCATTGGGGAATGAGTTTGGGATTTTTAAGTGGGTGTATTTCAATTTTACACCCTAAAATGTATTTTATGCCATAGATTTTATTGACATCTTCGTCATTACTGAATGATAAAACGAACATGTTGAGTGGTTCTTTACTCTTCCAGCTTAATTTGTTGTCTACTTTTTCTATTTTCAGTCCTTGGGAGGTTAGATCGTCTTTAATTCGATCAGGTTGGCAAGAAGAATGTAATTTCTTCACAACAACTCTAATAGGTCTAACTTGCTTATCCTCGTACGAATGCCAATGGTAGTCTTTTTCTGTTAAGAACCTGGCAATTACTCTATACGAGTCTTCTGTTTTGGCGTTAACTTTCACACAATCCCCATTCATCATTTTTGCGATAAATGATTCAGCTGTAATTTTTTCAGTTAGTGAGTCATAAAACGTTTGGTAGTTTTTAACTCCATCTATTATGATTGGCGGTGGCGGAGGCACTTTTTTGACGGAAGTCTCTTTCGCATTTTTCTGTTGTTTTTCTTGTTGGGCACTTGTTTCGGGTTGTTGTTTTGGAGAGAGGGAGGTATTAAGCTTCCTCTTCTTCCTGCTCTTGGCCCTAATCCACTCAGTCTCTTTAGCGAGCTCATCCTCGTCCGTGCAATATTCAACGTCACTTTTAGTACGCTGGGAAAATATTGTTTTCTCGCTTTCCTGTTTTTCTAACGGTTGCTTAGTTTCATTTTTTTCCTTCAAGCAGTTTAATTCTCCTTGAAGGCTTTGTACTTGTTCTTGCAAAGTATTAATGGTATCGTTCAGATTACGTACCATAAGTTGCAGGTTTTCTCTGTCTGTTTTCTCCTGGATGTAACAGTCATATAACCGCTTTTCCAGGTCAGTTTTTATCTTAATAGACTGTGAAGCCATTATTTTGTTGTAAGGCGAGTTTAACACCTAAACAACAAATTATTGTAAACACTTCATGATTTCCGCACTTGTAACTAGGTCATGGCAATGACCCCGATAGATCGACGTAGGTACACTGCGACGACGGTGTTGTGATGCGTCTGCACAATACTCTCAACTAGAGCACGCGCGCGCGATCGTACGTCTGTTCACTATTATAGTTAAACAACAACTGAAATTTATTTACTAAATGCGATATGTAAATAATTGTAAAATATTACAAATGGATAAAACTTAACTATGGATATACAGAAACCAGTTGTTCATAAGCCACCAAGCGCTAGCAAAAAGATTGTTAGCAATCATTCTGAGAAGAAAAGACGTCAATAATTTATGTACAGGCGTTTTAATGGCTTTTATTAATAACTATTTATAGGAGCTTCTTGAAGCTGTGTAACAAATATATGTTAAGGTAGCAAATAGGTAGTAAATATTTACATTAACAACGCAGTTAATACAACGCTAAAACTATGAGAACTTGAAAGTGGTCAGCGAACCTGACGTCAGAATGGCTGACCACTTTATTTCTTTGATATCTCTCTTAATGCAAAGGTAGCAAATATTTAATTAAAGGTAGTAAATAGTATCAGATAGGTAGTAAACATTGCACATGGTCTCATGTACATATCTCGTTTGGTCCAACCATCCTGACGGTGACCCACCTCGTCCGTTCAGTTATCTGGTCATACACGCACGCCGGTTGCGACTGCTATATCCAATTTTGCTGATACTCACTACAGCCTCGGCACCTGTATCAGCCACCGGACATGCGGTGAATAGACATCATGCTTCAGTGCCCAAGTGGCCAGCTTGTTCCACTCGTTCGGTCGCTTGCAGTAGATCGAGAGCCGTGGCTCTGAGTATGTGTACCTGCTCTCTTGAAGGTCTGACATCACCTCCTGGAAAAGGTTTAAGTTGATGTTCTACATTCCCAAAACAACAAAGTTATGGGCCATGTAAGCCCCAGTAGGCTTGTGTACTGAAAAAAGCGAATTCGTCCGTCTTGTTAGATTAGCAAAAAAAATACCCGTATTTTTTCTTTTGTTAAGTACGTAAACCAAAATGGACGAAGATACGACGCTTTTAAAATTCTCAATACGTCACGCCGTGGTATAATTTTTAGTGCGTTCTACCGTCACGCGCCCGAGTTTTGAAGCGTTTTTTCTTTGTCAATATTCATTGCATTGATTTACAAAAACAAAAAATACGTGTCCATTGTTTTCCAATACTTTGACGGACTAAATAGATTTGCAATTTATTGATGGTTGAAACTAGCCTATTCTAAAATGACGATGATCGCGAAAATCCTTGTAATCGTCTGGTCTATGTTTCACTAATTTGATGTCATTGTTCCCCCATCTCCCTCGAGCTAGACTCAGTACTACAAACATAGCATGGAAAATCGAAAGTTCTGGCAAAATATTACAATATACTAATATACCAATTTCTACCAAGTAAAAAGATTCACCTTTGCGTTTATTCAACCCATTTTACGGTAGGTACTGTCGTAGTCAGTGATCTGAAATAAAACCAGCAATAAAACGCCCATACCTTAATGATGCTAGCGAAATGCAACCCGTCCATGTGGTTGTCAGTCTTGAGGAAGACATTTCTCAAGGAACTCTCCCCAACGGGGTTGTACTTCGAGTTGAATTTGTCAAAACGGAGAAATGTGTTGCGATCCTGTGCACAATTGTTTTTGATTAATATAGTCCTTAACAGTGACAGGCAGGTTTAATAGTAACAGCATTGCAGTTGGTCTGGTCTGTGGATTAGAGATCATCCATTACATATCGTCTCCGTGACTCGGGAAGCCCTCAGACTGTGCTGCATTTCAAAAAACTAAACTAAAGCAGTATACACGTTTTTGTTCCCGGTTAGATCCAGGACATGTTTAGCAATTCTAGATTTTTCGATTATTTGTTTGATACTCGTATTTTTTATTGTTTCATTGATCACCTAGTCGTCGCAAGCGCTTCCTGAGTAGATCCAGGGATCGATTCCATCTATCCCTGGATCTGCTCAGGAAGGTCCGGGCTGTATTATTGGGTTTTTCAATGAAGAATATCTGAGTAGTAGAGACGGAATTTTGGATTTATGCCCAGTTGATGGCAATAGGGTCATAACTGTTCTAGTAAAATGTGTGTGCATAAGTACACCTTCCCTAATCTCTCGAGGATGACGGGCGAGATGTCTGTTAGAAAAGAAATGCCGTACCGCATGTACATCCAATATGTCCACATTAAGATCGTAAGCGTCTAGCTGCATTTCTTCGAACACCATCCTGAGGGTGACGGGCTTGCCGTCTTTGAGGTCCACCACTTCATCCGGATGTTTCCTGAGGATCTTCTTGATGAAACGCAGGAGATGCTTCTGGTTCATGCACGAGGCTGCGTGGATGTGGGTGTCCACTTTCCTGGTGATGGAAATGGCAGTTTATTTACCTGTCTATACAAAGGAATAGCAAATGCAGGATGAAAGGGAAAGCCCTCCGCCAACTTACAGAAACATATTGCACCGGATTTTTTCTCAAGAAAATTTTAAGAATTAGAAGACGAGAAAAATAAAGAAAAAGCCGGCCAAGAGCGTGTCGGGCCACGCTCAGTGTAGGGTTCCGTAGTTTCCCGTCCGTCACAATAAAAAAATGCTTGCATATCCGATTATACTACATAGTCCAGAAATTATTTTGTACAACTTTTTGTCTTTTTTGTACAAAAACTGTTGTTTCCATCCAAGTTCAAAACGATTTCCTAGAAAGTCCTTATAAAGTTCTACTTTTCAGATTTTTTTCATATTTTCTAAACTTATGGTTCAAAAGTTAGAGGGGGGACACACATTGTTTTTTACTTTTGGAGCGATTATTTCCGAAATTATTGACATTATCAAAAAATGATTTTAGTAAACCCCTATTCATTTTTAAATACATTTTCAACAATATATCACAAGTTAGGGTTGAAATTAAAAAAAATCACTTCCCACTATACATATAGGGGGGCTACCCTAATAAAACATTATTTTTCAATTTTTATTTTATCACTTTGTCGGCGTGATTGATACACATATTGGTAACAAATTTCAGCTTTCTAGTGCTAACGGTCACAGAGATTAAGCGAGGACGGACAGACGGACGGACAGACAGACATGGCAAAACTATAAGGGTTCCTAGTTGACTACGGAACCCTAAAAAGAGAGAAAAGAAAAATAAAGAAGAAGAAGGAGGAGAATTTGCGCGGAGATATGCAAAGCGGAGTGGAGAGATGTGCAAAGCGGCTCGTCGTTCACAGCGCACCAGTCACGGGCACGGCACTGCACGCACAACATTCCGCTCCCGTATGTTCTCATCTCCACTGCGCGCTTGGCTGGCGAGTGGGGAGGCTGGCCTAAATTACAAAATGTCTCCTCGCCTCTCTGCTCAGCCATCAAATGATAAAGAGTGTACATGGAGTTTCTTGCCTGTTCTTCTCCATATAGATCTACGCTAGGAATGGGCAACTCCAACTACAGTACTTTCTCAAGTTACGAGTATTATGCCTTGTGACTGTGACTGCAGCTTTGCTTTTTTATATTTTTGACATTAAAAAGTGCCGTAATGGTCTAATTGAAATAATTGCTTTGAGTTTGAGTTTTTTTATAATACAATTCTATTGGTGGTTAACAACCCATCTTCTCTCCTCTAGACTCGCCTCCGCTGCGGTGAAGTCCGGCCCTGAGGCCTTGTCCAGAAAGGGCGAATTTGACGAGATTCTCTCGTGTGAAGTACGTGCTTATGTGGCGTCCCGAAGGAGTGTATAACGTGCAAGCATGTGGGAAAGGATTCAGTTAGTTCGTAACATGGATAGCTACATTCACTCTCAAAAGTCTGGTGACGTGCACGCTATTTACGCATGAATTTTCAACTCGCGCTCTGTCTGTGGCGCCCAGTAGGTACTCGCAAACGCACATATGGGTTCGAGCGAAACTGTATCAAATAGCCTCGAATGAGTCTGCTTGGTTTAAAAAATACCAGGGTGAGATTAAAGTCTCACCGGACATTGTAGAAGTCTCGATGAGGCACCGCTTTTTGCAGCGCCAGCTCGTGTAGCTCGTTCAGCAACTGGTGCATCCTGAACTTGGACGACAGGTACGACAGGCGACGGTAGCAGAACGACTTGCTGCAAATAATTTCAGTAAACCTGTCTATCGGTGAAGGTAAACATCGTGAGGAAAGTTGGGCTTATAATTAATATAAGTCTGAAATCGCCAACCCGGTTTGGGCAAGCGTGCACTCGTGCCTTCTCTGTTGAGAAGTGACAGTACCTAATGGTCAGGTATTATTATTATTTATAAACCTGCCTCGTGGGTCTTTATCAATGTCTTTGCTAAGATTCCCAAAACCTTAGGTATTGGGGTTTCTTTTCAGTGATTTCTAGGTAGCAGCACTAGCAGCCTATAGAGTCTGGAATTGTGTCCGGTTGTTGACAATATACTCGCCCCTCCCTATTGCAGAGAAATTAGACATAACTGGCGAATTTATGGTGTACCGTAGGCGTAGGTAGAGTCTGCCTAAGCTGCCGGCAACCAGCGCGATCTTCAACTAAATTTATCAGAAAGAACAACGGATGATTAAGAAAAAGGTTAAAAACTCACAGCGGTCCATCACAGACCATGTTTTGTATCTGCTGCAGGTCCGACACATACTTGCTGAAGGTAACGTACTCGTACTCTATTGCGTGGTTGGAGTCCATATCGTGCTGGTTGCGGTAGACCGTCATCACGCCGTTCTCCCACTGGTACAAGTAGTGCTGGTCACGTGGTAGTATGCACGCCCATGGATCCAGCACCATCATTTCTGGTAGTGATGGTGTCTCGTAATGTCAACATTATACTATTTGCTGCCCAAGATAAGAACCGAGGGCCTTCACTAATGGCAACTTGACTACTTTCAAAGCGTTTAGTATTCTTATCATGTTTTTACTAGATCGACATAAACTTTAAGGCTGCATAATGTCATGTTGTCCTTGGCAGCTTCGGACAAAGATGAGGAGGTAGAAGGAGGCCAGGGAGGTTTCTGTCAAGCAACGGGGCGATAAGGGGTAATAGTATGTAATAATAAATTTGATATCGTACTTTGTAAAGTCGGTATGTCTTCATAACTATCGGTGGCGCCTCTCGTAACATCATGACTCTTGGGTCGGTCGGTGTAGCACACTAGGGAAGAAAATTAAAACAATGAAAATGAAAATAAATAAAACTACGTTTGGTCGAAGAACCCAAAGTACATACCTACAAAACAATCACTACACTGACTAGGCCAATGAACTTAGGTAGGTAGTTTATATGAGGATTTTAGGACGCGCAATGAAACCACCAAGTTCATGACCAGATAAGAAGTATATTTTTAATGTTGACGGTAGGCGCCGTGCGCTTACACCTACCTACCCGCATTAGGAGTCGAACACTACAATCCTCCACTGTTATTTATAACTATGCTACTCAAAATACTACACGATACTTAAAAACTATAACATCAGTAGGTACATAAGCAACATCGGGAACTTTAAATAGATAGGCACATCAAGCCACAAATACAAACACAGTCATTCAATGTTAGTACGGTTATACCTTTAGGCAGATAGTACTCAATAAGTAGGGTATATGTAGGTTCACATAGTAGGTGTAGGTTATACATTTCTGGTAGGTATGCATTTGTATTGATAAAAACTTAAATCTAACATATAGGTACTCAGTTAAGCACTTATTCAAAAGGTGGCTACACACAGTTTAACACAACAAATCCATCATAAAAACAACAAATAGATATAATTACTTATACGAAATCAGTGTGTTGTTATTGGTAGGTAGGTTGTTTCACTAATTAATCTATCTCCATCCCATATCTACGCACAGGCTTACGAAGGCGTTTCTCTGGCGGTTTATTGGATGCAGTTGATGGTATGTTTGTTTCGGTACCTGGAGGTGACACTAGAGGTTTCGTAGGCTGAGCTACACTTTTCCCTGCCATATCGACCCCGAAGCTGTCACCTGACCCTATCGCCTCCACCGACGCAGATGGTTTCGATAAGGAGACCACTTGCGCGCTGCCGCTGGGTACAGAAGGGTCAAGCTGGGCTGTGTTGCTGTCGCCGGCGCGCGGCGCCGCTAGTGCTGGTGGTGGGCTCACTGGGAAATACGCATGAGCTCCTCCGTTTTAACTGATCGATATGTCTATGCGCTGCCGCGCCATCGTGAGTTTTCACTGAATAATTATTCCTACCTAGCTTTTCGATGATTTGTCCGTCCGACCATTTAGTGTTGTTACTATCATTGAATTTACGATACCAAACTGAATCACCTGGATTCAAACTACGGGATTCTTTCGAGTTTTCGACCGCTATTAACTCTTTATTTCGCAATCTACGACCATGATCAGGTTTTATTGCGTCTAAACGCGTCCTTAGCCGCCTGCCTTGCAATAGCCGAGCGGGACTTTCGCCAGTCGTACAATGCGGTGTGTTATGATAAACCAATAGGTACCTCTGGATTGCGAGCTCCGGATCGATTCTGTCGCGACGCGCTTTTTTAATAACGTTCTTGATTATCTTCACGGCATTTTCTGCAGCTCCATTGGAGGCAGGGTGGTAAGGGGCTGAAAACATTCTCACACTCCATTGTTTTTTAAAAATTCTTTAAATTGTTTACTGCTAAATGGGGGTCCGTTGTCAGATACAACCTGCTTGGGTATTCCCCAACGCGACCACGACTCACGCAGCTTACTTAGCCATTGTCGCGTCGGCCGTAGTTCGACCCATTTTAAACGCTTCAATCCACTTTGATCTCGCATCTATTGATATCAGGTAAGTTTGACCGTCAATAGGTCCAAGAAAGTCGAGATGTATTCTCTCGTAGGGCGAGTGCGGCCACCGCCAAGGCACGGGCGGCGCGGCGGGCGGCGCGGGCGCCTCCGCCGCGCATGTGGAACAGGCGCGGCACGCCGCCTCCACTGCCTCATCTAGACCGGGCCACCAGACATAGCTACGCGCGTGGGTGAATATTTCATTTCGTGCATATTTGAAGTTTTGGAGAAAAATAAAAAAAAGTAACCTAATCATGTTCTTTATATACTTTTTTAAAAGTATATAATGATACCAACTGGGACATATCAAAGGGACAGTAATTCTAGGCGATTTTGACTTTTGTTTTTTTTTAAAGAACGGTAATGAGATTTCACAAAAACGGTAATTCTCAAGATACGGTAGTGAGATAAACTAGTAACTGCTAGTAACCAATAAAACATTTAAAAAAAACATAGTATTTTACACGTGTAAACCTTTTAAAAATGAAATAAAATATTATAATATTAACATTAAAAATCATTACCATTCGTTTCTTCTAATTACCATTCGAATTGTAGAAAATGGTATTTAACGGTAATTAGAAGAATGGTAATTAGATTCACAAGTATTTCTAGTAAATATTTGTTATTTTGAATAGGTAAAGGCTTGTAAGGCATATACAACAAAGAAAGACTTGTACTGGATATACTTAGCCAATAATTATATAAAAAACCCAATATTAATTACCTTTCAAAACGCGAATGGTATGTAGAAATATTTTGAACCACTTCACTTTTTGCACAGGAGAATTCAAAATTACGTCGCCATAATAGCTCTCTCACGCGTCCGTCCAGCTTGGTAGTAGAGCAGACACTGACGCCGAATATTTCTTGTATAGTCTACATCGCTGTGGCGCGTAAGTACGAAAATATCGGATTGCGAATATCGTCGAATGGTAATTATGAATGAGGGTAGGGACATTTTTCAAAGTTATATGAAATCACTTAAATATGGTCTTTCGTAAAGAATGTATATTATATAATATGGATTAATTAATATATTAACCGAAAACGTATTACATAAATCGTTCTTCCTACAGATTTTTTACTAAAATGCACCGATTTATTAAAATCTGGAAGAAGGGACATGGATGGTAATTAGATTTTTGGCTTGTTTTTTTAAATTTGGTGCACTTATAATAAAAAACTAGATTTTTGAAGCGTTGCGCCTAGTACTGTTATAAGTTAATTAGAAAAAAAAAATTCAGGTAAAGATTTTTTCAACATTTAATGTATTCTTTATCGCCTGCCGCGTAATTTGCACGAAATGAAATATTCACCCGCGTATGCCTTTGTCTTTACGATTCCCATATGGGGCTCATGCAACTCACGTAATATCGATTGTCTACATACATCGGGAATTACAAGTCTATGCCCCCACATAACACAACCGATTTCAATATATAATTCATTTTTTCTTGTAAAGTAGGGCTCGAGTTGCTTTACATCGACTTGCCTGGGCCACCCATTTTCGATGTAACCATATACACGACTTAATATAGGATCTCGCGATGTTTCCTGCCTTATGACTTCACCATCCAGGAGCATCGCATTGGTTGCGAAATGTAAGTAAGTTTGCTCTGGCGGTTCCTCCGCACATTTTTCTACAACCGGCAACCTAGATAGTATGTCCGCGCCGTTACTATACGTACCTACGTATTCTATATCGAAAGTATAAGCACCTAGTATTAGTGCCCATCGCTGCATGCGGCTCGCGGCCATAGTAGGTATACCTTTGTTGGGCCCGAAAATGCTTACAAGAGGTTTATGGTCGGTTTTAAGTCTAAAGCGCCTGCCTAGTAAATATTGATGGAATTTTTTAACGCTATACACAATAGCCAGTGCTTCACGGTGTATTTGTGCATAAGCCTGCTCCGCCTTTGTGAGCTTTCTAGAAACGTAGGCAATGGCGCGCTCTTCGCCCTTTTCGTCGCGCTGTGACAATACGCCGCCGATTCCTACCGCACTCGCGTCGCACGTTAGCACTAGCTCGCGTGTGGGCTCGTAGTGTGCCAGTACTTTACTGCTCATCAATAGCTGTTTCACGCGCTCAAAGACCCGCTGGTGTTGGCTGGTCCATTTCCACCGCAAACCTTTACGAAGTAACTCATGTAATGGGTGCAAAATACCGCTGAGATTTTGGACAAATCTGGCGTAGAAATTCACCATACCTAGGAACGATCTAAGCTCGGGCATTCCTTCAGGGCTCGGCATATCTCTAATAGCCCGCAACTTTTCTGGGTCTGGTCTAATTCCGTTTCGATCTACAATATAACCTAAATATTTGACCTCTTTTTGTAGGAACGAGCACTTTTCAAGCTTTATCTTGAGACCTACCGAACCTAACTTTTTTAAGAGTGCCTCTAGTGACTTTAAGTGTGACAACCTGTCAGGCCCGGTTATTATTAAATCGTCCGCAAAACATTGTACATTTGGGATACTATCGACGATGTTACTAATGACTCGTTGGAATATTCCACTGCTAGATGATAATCCATAAACGAGGCGATTATATTTAAACAGACCTCTATGCGTGTTAATTACACAATAACGTTTAGAATCCTCGGACAGACAAATCTGATTATAGGCTTGGGATAAGTCAATTTTCGAAAATTCCTCACCCCCGGCTAAATTTGAAAGCAAATCGTCGATTTTCGGCAGCGGATATCTATCGACCATAAGTACAGGATTGAGCGTTACCTTGAAATCAGCACAAATGCGGAGCCCACCATCACTTTTATTGACCAACACTAGCGGCGTCGCCCAGTCTGAGCAGTCTACGGGCTCTATGACACCACTGCGTACCATGGCGTCAAGCTCGGCGTCAACGCGCTCGCGCAGCGCGTACGGCACCGGCCGCGCGCGGTGGAATACCGGCGCTGCTCCCTCCCGCACTTTCAACGTCGCGCACCCTCCAGTGTACCGACCCAAACCGCCGCTCCATACCTCCTTATATCTGCCGAACATTTCATCAAAAACATGTTTGCTACATTCACTTTTTTTATAATTATGAGTCACACTAGGATACTGCAATATAGGTATTTGAATACACAACTCTGTGAGCCATTGTCTGCCTATTAATGATGTTACACCTGTATCTACAACAAAAAGGTCAAGGTCTTTTTTATGCCCATTATATTCTACACAGATTGTCATGCAACCCAGAGGTTTTACTTTGGATTTACCATCGTAAAAGAGGAAAACATATTTCGATTCTTTTAATCTAACATCGCTAAACAATTTATTATACGTCTCTTTACTTATACATGAGCCTGGCGTTCCGGTGTCTATCTCCATTTTTAGTTTACGTCCGTTTACTAATAACTCGAGACTCACCGGCGTGTAATGGCCTAATGACATTTGAAACATCGGTTCTTCGATTTCCACCTCCGAAGCTGAATCCGAGCTGTCGTCTACTGGTCGCACAAGGTGGTGCGATTCCTGGTTCCATCTGCTACCACCATTGCCACCGCCGCGTTGCCGCGTTTCTACTCTTTTCCCGCCGTTTGGTTTAGACGCGTCCTTATATGGGCATACGCGCCTCAGGTGGCCTTTGTTCCTGCAGCTGCTGCATACAAAGTTTTGATATCTGCACCCGTCCATCTGATGCTGCCCGCCGCACGCTGTACAGGCATCAGCTCGTCCCGCTGACGCACCCGCGCCACTACGTTTCGTGGAACCGTTGAATCGCGCGCCTCGATCCGGCGCTGTCACCTTGAGCGCATGCACCGCGCTTGTTACCGCCCCACTGCTCGATGCCGCCGATGAGTCTACGGCTGCCGCATCCCTTTCCGCAGCTTCCAGGGCCGTTGCTAAAGATAACGCTTTAGCATAGGTCAGATCTGGCTCCGAAAACAATCTCTGCCGTATCAAGTCGCTGTTCACTCCACACACAAACTGGTCACGTAGGTTATCCGTCAATGTATCCTTGAAGTCGCAATCCTTCGCTAATTTCTTTAATGCGGCCAGATATTGCACAATACTTTCATCCGCCGTCTGCCGCCTCTGCCGAAATTTGTACCGCTCCGCCATGATGGACGGCTTTGGCTGTAAGTGATCTCGCACCAGTTTCACCAATTCGTCATAGGTAAGGTCCGTAGGTTTCCTCGGACTTGCTAAATTCACCATTAACTCGAACACCTCCTCACCCACCAATGCAATCAACGTCGGCAATTTGAGTTCATCTTTAATCGCGTTTGCACTAAAGTACATGTCGACACGGCCGCAGTACAAAGTCCAATTGCCCGTATTTATATCGAATTCCCTGATTTTTCCGATACCCATTATTACAGGTCACTTTACGAGTTTTAATAATGCTTTGCACGCACTTTTTTTATTTACAATCGTCGCCAATAGTTTATATGAGGATTTTAGGACGCGCAATGAAACCACCAAGTTCATGACCAGATAAGAAGTATATTTTTAATGTTGACGGTAGGCGCCGTGCGCTTACACCTACCTACCCGCATTAGGAGTCGAACACTACAGTAGGTATCCTTATAAATTACCTATACGCTTGACACCAGCCCGTTTACAATACAATACGATAATGATCTAATCTACTTATCGAAGATTAAAGATGTCGAACTAAGGATAGCGGCGAACGGAGGTGGACTGATGGCACTTGGCTAGATATGGCGATAGATAGAGTAGATGAAACAGTGCCTTAACGTAAATGTAGCTAAGAAACGGCAACGGCGTCAGCTGACCAAAGCCGGACAGGTGGAGTGGTGGACAACGTACAGAAGATCGCGGGTAAGACCTAGAAGTGAACCGCACAGACCAGGAAAGGATGGTGCAAAAGGCAAGAATCTGATACTCGGCAGCAGGCGCACGAGGCTGCCAATAAATGGTGTAAAACAATTCTTAACGAAGCCGAAAGGCACTGTTCTCCACGTCAATGCGATCATTTTTTTGTTCTAGACCATTCCTGGGAACCTTCTAGTTACTGAGATATTGGGGTCAAAGTTCTAACCTTTTCACATTTTTTAAACATATTTTTTAATGTAAGATTTGTATTTTAAACACCTTCACGACCCCCGGGGTGCTATTCAATCCATCCATAAGCACAATGCTTTAAGTGCGTTATATTCAGTCAGCCTACCGAAAAACGTCTTAGCCAAAAAAGAAAGTCATGTCCCAGCGAAATTTTTTGCGCAGAGATTTGCGGTTTCGTAAAGAATCTGAATACATCCATATGTCTTGATATTTATGTATGGAATAAGAAGTAAAAGGAGGTTCGCTTACATGTGTGCTCGGAGCGGTGTGGGGTTATCTTAGGCCTTATAGGCTCTATCACCAGCTCGTCGGAAGAACAGGTGGTCATCTTCATGTATTGATCAGCAAAATTACCTAAAACATAGTAAGGTTACTATATAGCGCACCGAGTTATACTGAGATCCAACGCTATAAGTCAATTATTCACCTATAGTTCACAACGGAGGACCCGACATATTTTCATGGAATTGGATAGAAAACTGACCAAATAGTCATCGCAACCTATGCTCATCTAGTGAAAAAAAAACGAAATCAGACCTGTAGTTACGAACAAATACCCCTACATACAAACTCACAAACATAGGTTGTAATAGTGTGCAAAAACAATGTACTTACCAGTGAGGGGTTCATACAACTCGAAACCTACCGGCTTCACTACTTACTAGGCAAGTTTGCCAGGCTTTGCTCCGGATCGCCAAAAGTTATCTTCAGCTTCATGGTGGAGAACCTTTCGCGAAGTTTCTGGCTTTTCAGGTACTTGTCTAGCATCGGAGGGAAGTACTGGTTCGACAGGCTCATGTAGTGCTGTCGCTCCTCGAGCGCCGCCAGCAGCAATCGCGCCGAGCGGATCAGGTCCTCGAGAGGAACCTATTCATCAACATTCTAACTAGAACGATACACGATACACCTTGGTAAGACGGCAACCAATCTTATAGCCTACAGAGGAATCGAAAAAAAAACAGCTACTGGGTAGTGTAGGCTTTTATTTTTTAGAATGGGAAATCATCATAACTTCTCCCACTCTGGGCGGAGCGGGAGGAAGTGTCAGACTTTTACTGACTAAAACCCATCCATGTTCCTTCCTCGCCCTTTACGTTCCGGGGCCGCGGTATCTCTTTCGAACAGTCCTGCAGCCCTGGCATTACCCAGTAACTTGGTTGTGGAGGTCAGATCGGCAGTCGCTCCATAAAATACTGATATTCGGGCGTTTTTTAAAAAAGATGTACATTGCGAATTTTGGGTGTCCTAAACTCCTAACCTAACCTTTTTTTTTTTTTTTTTGACGCTGGGAAAAAATGCATTACGCATACCCTCCCATCGGGGGATGAGAGGGGTATGTGGGACCTCCCGGGTCTGACCCAATGCCTTTAGCAATTTTTTATAATTTTTGAATGCAACATACTCAAATAAACTGCATATTTATTAAATACTTAACATATTCAAGTTATTAAATTGACTATAATATTTATATGCAACCCACCTATCACTGACATTGAAATATCATAAAATGTACATAAAAAATGTGCTAAATATGCATGTTCCACCTGCATGTTTGGAACTTTGAAGACTCACGATAAGATTTAGTCACTGTTTTAGACATTGTAGACGTATTTTTAACTCATGAATACAATTTATAGCTTTTTATTTTGAATTAGCTTCTGCCCGCGACTTCGTACGCGGATCCTGTTGCTTATGCCAGCGACAACGGGGTCGTCAAAATCGAAGATCTGAAACGTCTGATGTCGAATTCTAAGAGCCCGGAGACGGGAAAATATCGGATCTTTCCCACCTGAGTAACACATACCGTTTGTTTCTTATTGCCATTTAACAGCTTCACAAAAAATACAATTTTGAACCATACCTGCGATAGCGGAATATGTGGCGTATTCAATCATAGGAGTATAAGTAAATGCACTCCGTTCCTTATCAACCCAAGGAAGGTAGCCATGCCCTACGGCTATATCTTGAGACACAGACATTCTTCAGATGATATCGACATTCTGTTCAGAGAATGTCGAAGTCGATCAGAATTCAAACGTTCGTTGCGCTTTTCTTCTGTCTCTTCATGCCGTACGTACTCCAGCAATTCTTTCTCTCTTACTTTCTAACTGAGCGTCTCGCTCAATTATTGTTTTTTTAATGTATTCAATGAACAGACACAGTTTTTTTACTCTTTTATTATACAGGGTGAAATTGAATAGATGCGACAAATTTAAATATACAATAATACGTGTTGTCAAGAAAATGTATAAAATATCAAATGTAAAATTGTAATGAACGAAGGAAGGGTAGTGGGCGGCGCGCGGTCGCCGGGAAGGGATGTCAGCGCTGGCGCACATGCGAGGTTTGGCAACGTCCCGCGATACTTACATTAGAAACTAGGCTAAATTAGGTAAATAACCGCTATGAACGGGAATACCGATAATTCGTACTTAAATAAAGATAATAACATCAATGGACCTTTTGAAAACGATAATCGCGTAATTTTTTTTAACGATTTAGATAGTAGAAAAAACAGTTTATAATTACTATGTTACTGTAACTGAAGCTCCCATTTCATTTTGTCGCATTTATTCAAATTCACCCTGTATGTATAGATAGATAGATATAGATTTGGGCTTTAATAGCTCAAAAAACTATATTTATTGTTGTCCCAGGAATTTGGCACTACCGGAATTCCGGTAGACGTCACGGCAAACTTTTCAATACTTCAAAGCAATATTACCCTAAAATGTGGTTGTTTTTCATTCCTGCCAACATTGATCTTGTCTGTGGTGTAACTGCCATTTTGAAGCAA
This sequence comes from Xestia ashworthii, assembly GCA_950022955.1. Taxonomy (NCBI): domain Eukaryota; kingdom Metazoa; phylum Arthropoda; class Insecta; order Lepidoptera; family Noctuidae; genus Xestia; species Xestia ashworthii. Next base: position 1,313,856 of record OX465566.1, on the reverse strand, counting down.
AACTCAGTGTCAACAAAACCTGTGACTAAAGTGGTTACAGAGGTCCCGAATTAGAGTTCCAGATAGTAACAGAATTTTATGAGGTATGTAGCAATTTTACAAGTTATTTGCTGTAACACAATTACATTTTTGTTTATAAATTATTGTAAAACGAGTCGAAAGTAGTCATAAAATGGATGAAAATTAAAATATACATGGATCATGACCTAGAATAAAAATATGTTACTTGGTTAAGATTTTATGTACTTAGGTACACGCTAGTGTAGAGTAAATATCATTAACAATGTAAAAGAGAGTCGTCTTTATCAAAACACGGCTCCTTTTTGCACAGCAAGATTTTATGTTGAAACAGCGTGATGATATTTGTTGGTAGGTTGTAGGACACAATATTTTGGGACACCGTGTATAAAAGGTGTTTCAAAACATTGAGGAGTCCTTTAAACCATCAAACTGAATAACTTTTACGACGGGACTAACTTTGAAACCGCGAAGAAATTACAGCTGTTTTCTTTTTCGGCATTTCAAAGTTGGTCCCATTGTCAGTTATTCGGTTTGATGGTCTTAAGCACTCCTTTTGTTTTAGTTTGTAAAGTAATAGTACACTATGGTACAAGTGTGTAATGTTGGTGATTACCGCTGAGGCGCCATTGAGACCTGAGCCGTTAGGCGAGGGTCTTAAGAGAGCCGAGGACAGTAATCATCAACACACACGTGTATCATACGACGTTTTTCAACACACTTGAGAATAAAATAATACAAAAAATAACTATAATTTCAACAGTGAAAACGAGTTGTGAATTTTTTTTCGCAATGGCGGGAATAATTAATCAGTTTTCCTATGCGCGCTCATCTAACAATGGCGATCGGCCATAGACTAAAAGAATGAGGTTTCTTTTTTTTGGCTTTTCGCGGATAGCGTTTTAGCCACGTACGAAATGGGGAATTCAAAGTTTTATTTAATAGGTACAGAGAAAACAAAAGTTACATTTGAGTGAATGTTTTATTTATTAAAAACCTAAAAGTTGAAATTATCTATGTAGATACGAAGTTTATTTGACATTAATTTATTTGTACGAACACGATCTTTTTTGTATCGAAACTTTTTTAAGAACAAAGCAATTCAACCAATAAAATAAAAAAAACCCTATAACTCACTTGTGAATAATAGCAATGAAAAAGTCACAGTTTGATTACAGGTGTCATTATGTGCCTAATTGCGGTGAAATTAGAGCCACTTTATGAGCAAGTGTGTTGAAAATTTCTTTTAAACATCTTATACAGTATGTTAGTTTAAACGAGGGACTTATTCAAACCCGCAATAGTCCATGCTTACATGATACTAATAAACATATGAACAAAAAGAAAACACTAATACATAACAGATAGATCCATACCAAAACCTTCGCCTAAGTTTCGCAACGTGTGCGCAATGCGCTTATCGCAGAACATGTGTGCGGGTCAATGACCTTTCTAGGTATAATCCATTTTCCCTTCATACTTTAAATCTGGCTTTGGACAGGCAAATATCTAGGTAACTAGGTACTGACCGAATGTTCGCAGTCGTTGATTGACACCTTGCATAATAATTAATGGTTCCTCGCACAATATCACTAGATAACACTTAAGCACGAACCATAATCCCAATATTCTTCACTGGAAGACGTAATTTTTGGTTATTCAAGAACACGTTTACAGGACACTCATAAATATCGCGAAGTAAGCGGGGTTGTTTGTTAAATGCGATACGCGGAAACGCAATATTAGACAGACATGCGGAAGTAACGGCGCTCGCGCATACACTGAGGTGAGCGCGGGGTGGCGCGGGGGTGTGCCTTGTCGGTGCATCGGGGACATTACAAAGGAACAGGGCAGAGTTTGCGCACGGAGCTCAGGACCGGCACGTGTTTTGCCGCGTGACACCTACTTGCGCGCTCAGTGTCCATGAGTAATGTATTTAATTAGACAATAATGTCAAAAATTAAGGTTATAGGTTTTTTCTTATTTGGATTGAGAATCGAATACTGAATACCTTCCCTCAATATGTCCCTCGTTTAACCTAACACGCTGTATAATATCTAGGTTATGAGATTTATTATAATTTTAGGGGTTTGGGGGCGTCCATAAATTACGTGAGATGTTTAAGGGGGGGAGGGGGTCGAGTCAAATCTCATCTAATCTTACGTTGGAGAGAGGTCTCGAAAAATATCACGCAATTTTTTTTCTGATTGAAACAAAAAAATATTATACTATTTTGGTCAATTTAATCCAGATTGTACATGCTTAAGGGGCCGGCGGAGCATGCGTTTTTCATACAAACGTAATACCAAAATAATATGAATATCAAACATATTCTTAAGGTAGTGTGTATATGTCACCGTAAAATTGTCAAATACGTTATATTGTAATATCTCTAGCGATATTGTAAAATCTCGAAATATTGTCAAATGAACATACTGCTTACAACAAAACGCATTATTTTTCGTGATATGCATGCGATGGTAGTCAACTTATGCGGTGTGGAGGGAACGAGGGATGCCTCTTGCCCAGTGGTACAACTCTCATGAAAAGATATTGTACCATTCCTAAGAAATACCGATTATTATAACCTAACCTTAAAACACTTTATAATCCCCTAAAAAGCGTAGTCGACGGAGCCCCGCTTCGCGGCCCCTATTTCCGAGTGCAGGGTTTAAAGGAACCTAACTAACCTAACGGAGGGGTGCCACAAGTCCCGATTATGGGGGCAGAGATACTTCCGTTTCGTATGGCGTATGGACGCCCCCCCCTTAATATATGCTAAAATAACAGATAGTATATTTTCACTTGAAATAACGTTCACATCATATAATTTTCATAATGCTGTTTTAATATAACGTTAGTTGACCTAACTCTCATTTGACCTAATTTTTATATTTACTCATTTTCAGCTAAAATTCTGTAATGAATAAGTAATGCGCGCTAATGGTCACTGTTCTAATCTAACCTAACCCAGATGATTCTCCAACAATAGAGGGGATCTGGCACTCGATAGAGTCGGGGGGGGGGGGGGACACGAAATTAGCAGGCGTTCATAGTCCAATCAAAAAATATTCAAAAAAGTAGACGTTTCAAAATTATAATTAACGTTATTATAGATTTTGAATATTATACTAACTAAATATTATACTAACTTAATATTATACTAAATTAACATTAGTTTAAAAGTGCATTATAGGAAATGTTAATTAAGTCATATTATAAAATTAGATAAACTGAAATTATATCAATAATTCATTATATCATTTAATCGTTATACTAAACAAAAAGTATATTAAATGAAATTAGGTCACGTGAACGTTACACTTTCTGTTATTATATCAAATGGCACGCACCCAATTTTAAGTATGTAATGTGATACAATGATAAGTATGTCTGCTACATTTCAGTAAACATGGCCCTAACGGCAGCAGAAAGAGCCAAACGATACCGGAAGAAACTGAAACAAAACCTTGAAAAATTTGAAGAGCTGCGGAAGAAGCAGTTTAGATTATAAATTTAAAGAGAGTTAAAATAAAAATGTTCGACCAAATTTTACTCTGTGTAAACTTAGCTTAATGTTTTCCAGTTTGTCACTTAGAATTCCAGATAGTCTCTGTCCCATATTTTTACCGAGACAAAAAACTAATCTTATTTAAGAAATATTTAGTTAAAGGTAATATTTTTGTAGTTGTAGTTGACTCTGAATTTGCTGTTTATATTTTTTGTAATCGCGTTAACTATTTTATTGTATAAGTAGTTGGTAGAAATGTAATGTTTAGATGGTCAAAAGTACCGTCTGTGACGATCTCGAATGTAAAATGATTGCTAAGCGATGATTATAGTGATTTACTATGTTTAGGTGTTTTGTTTCAAAGACTTGAGAGTTTATTTAATCTATATACATATAATAAAAGAGTAAAAAAGCTGTGTCTGTACATTGAATATATTTAAAAAATAGTAATTGAAGGGGGTTTAGAAACAGTAATAGAGCACGAATCCAAAAAAAAAAGTCTGTCTGTTTGTCTGTTTATCTGTTTGTCTGTTTGTCTGTTTGTTTGTACACGCTAATCTTCGGAAGTACTGGACGGATTTGAATGATTTTTTTTTTGTTGTATAGGTATTATGTCTGGGCAACATATAGGCTATAATTTATCTTGGAAACCTGAACACCTGATGTAGAACCGCAATAGACCAGCTAAACTATAAGAGATACAAATATGACACCATAGCAAAAATTGTTTCACGTGATGAGCATTTTCTGCTGAGAGAATAAATTTGAAGATCTGGAACACCTGATGTGGAACTCCAAGAGCCCAGCTACACCATAACACATATAGGAATGACGTCTTAGCAAAAGTTGTTCAATCTGATGAGCACTCTCTGTTGACTTATAAAAATCGAAGATCTGGGACACCTGTCGTGGAACTCCAATAGCCCAGCTACACCATAACACGTATAGGAATGACGTCTTAGCAAAAGTTGTTCAATCTGATAAGCACTCTCTGTTGACTTATAAAAATCGAAGATCTGGGACACCTGTCGTGGAACTCCAATAGCCCAGCTACACCATAATACATATAGGAATGACGTCTGAGCAAAACTTGTTCAATTTGATGAGCACTCTCTGTTAATTTATAAAATCGAAGATCTGGTACACCTGTTGTGGAACTACAAGAGTCCAGCTACACCATAACACATAGGAATGATGACGTCTTAGCAAAAGTTGTTCGGTCTGATGGGCATTTCCTGTTGACTTATAAAAAATCGAAGATCAGAAACATCTGATGTGAAAATTATTGCAAAGCTATCACTAATTTCACTGTATAGGTAATTATAAAATAACAAAAACTGGGAGTATCTCCACGCGGTTAAGGAGGTAACAGTTTAGGACTGATTTTCGATTTTCGATGACGATGGTATATCATTGAGAATTTGACTCTACTGGCCAAAACTCCCATTTATTATTTTATTTTATGGAATAAATATGTCTTCGAGCTTATGTTATTTGAGTGTTTTTGGCATGAAGAGACAGAAGAAGAGCGCCGAACACGCGCACAACAAAATATTCATAATCTGTTAGAAAGTGAGAGAGAAAGAATTGCTGGAGTACGGCATGAAGAGACAGAAGAAGAGCGCGAACTTCGACATTCTCTGAACAGAATGTCGATAACATCTGAAGAATCGGGTGTCTCAAGATATAGCCGTAGGGCATGATGACCTTCCTTGGGTTGATAAGAAACGGAGTTCATTTACGTATACTCCTATGATTGAATACGCCACATATTCCGCCATCGGAGGTATGGTTCAAAATTTTACTTTTTGTGAAGCTGTTAAATGGCAAAAAGAAACAAACGGCATGTGTTGCTCAGGTGGGAAAGATCCATTATTTTCCCGTCCCCGGGCTCTTAGAATTAGACGTTTCAGATCTTCGATTTTGACGAACCCGGTGTCGCTGGCAAAAGCAATAGGATCCGCGTACGAAGTCGCGGGCAGAAGCTAGTTAATAATAAAAACAAATTATCATATTAACTCATATTTTTCATTTTATTTACATTTTCCCTTTGTGACGAACCGTAGCACGATCCTGTGAACTCTTCCGTAAAAATAAAGATTATTACGTTGTTTTGCATAATACTGATGTATTTTGTATTACTTTAACTTGTTCAATCGCGCATTTTTACTACTATTCATAATATAGTATATTTTATCGAATGAGATAGGAATTAACTGTAAAATTTCTATAAAATAAAAATAAACCGGTTCGTCACGTGTTCATCTTTTTTGAAAAACGCCCATTCAGGTTCAGCTGCATCAGATTGCGTCTGGAAGCCAATCCTTACAACTATGTTGGCAATTTTCTTGGGAAAAGGCTAAGTAAGGTATTTATTTTGTAACGATTTAGAAGATTTTAACTTGAATAGCTCATGTTATCTGCGGAAACGTGACATATAAGAACGTTTTGTTTCGTACAAAACTTGTTTGTATTGGTGCCAGATGTCGATTGATACACGTTTTATGCGCGTCTGATCAAAACAAAGTTGTGCGCACAACTTTGAAAGCTCATAATCGTGGCATTTGAGAACATATTTTCTCATACAAAATTTGTTTGTATTGATACCAGTTATCGACTAATAGGTATGTCTTATGCGTGGCTGCTACTTTGAAAAAAAAAACAAAATAGCGGAAATTACTTCGGCCAAAAAATTGAAACCCCTTTGGACGAAGGTGGTATTTTTGGCCGAAGGTGGCCGAAGCCTACACCGAAGCTTCGGTGTGACACTAGTAATTAATAAGCTATCCAGGTCAATTTATAGCCCTATTAAAAATCGCTACTTCGTCAAAGCAGCAGACCTAGCCGCACCGCACGCGCCACAGTACTTAAAGTGGCGGAACTTCCCATGACGTTGCTGATGACGTCATCAACACCGCCGGAGAGAGAGAGAGAGAGAAAATTAATGTTCTGTGGTGAGAGGAACGCAGCGCGGACAGGTGTGTGAGACCATAAACACTGCTAGTGATGTGGCCGGCACAGGAACGTGGAGCTTGGCACAAGTAAAGAGATGAGGCCTAGACCCAGCAGTGGGTGGGGGATGTGGATGATTATGATGAGGTACGAACCCCGGTCACGTGTATCCCGCTCACGGAGACTCGTTGGAAGCGCACGCCAGCGTCGGCGGGTCGATCGGGGGTGCCGGTGGCTTCTTCGGTGGTGGCGGTGGCGACTACTCTGGGCTGGTCACCCGGCACGCGATTGCGGTTGTGGTCGCGCGTGGACGCCTTGATCAAATCGTTGTTGTAGTTGGACGGGCCACCCACGATGTCTCTAAAAATACATTGATGGCACATCTTAGGCACCTGCCTCACCATCTACATTACGTGCAAACGCGCAATCTTGGACTTCTGGCTATTGGGGGTTTCAATTACCTATACATCTAATTTCTCAGTTGCACCCGGAGACAAGATTTGTCGTCAGCTAAGTAATTTGTCTGTATCACTATTTTACCGTGAACCATTCTTATCTAACAACATTTCTCAGTGGCAGCTCGCAGTCTGGATTTGTGGCTCTATTATATAGGTTAAAATATTACATAGGTTAAAATAAGTTTCATTTAAAACTTGGTAACTAGCGATGTGAGTGTATTGTATAGATATTATAGAATAGAATAGAATAGAATAGAATAGAATAGAATAGAATAGAATAGAATAGAATAGAATACTCTTTATTATGTACACCATTATGTCACCGTAAAATTGTCAAACACGTTAAATTATAATCTCTCTAGCGAGATTGTAAACTATCGAAATATTGGCAACTGAACATTACGCTTTTTAGGGGAATATAAAGTGTTTTGAGGTTTGGTTATATTAATCAGTATTTCTCAGGAATGGTTCATTATCTTTTCATGAGAGAGGTAGGTACCATTGGGCAAGGGGGACCCCTCCTTCCCTCCCTCTGCTCCACACAACTCAAGTTGACTTCTATCGCATGCATTTCACAATATTACGGTTACACTTCAATAGATCACAATCTACCGAAAAATAATGCGTTTTATTGTAAGCAGTATGTTCGTTTGACAATATTTCGAGAATTTACAATCTCTCTAGTTATTTTACAATCTAACGTGTTTCACAATTTTACCCTACTAATAAGTACACCCCAGTCTTCGGACCAGACCGGTTCCCCAGACCTTCGGGGATTATTATGTAATGTTTGAATGTTTCACAGCTGACTGTTAAAATTCAAACAAACTGTAAAATTCAAAAAGACTATAAAATTCAGCTTATATTTTCTACGTTTGAACCACATAATGACATTGTTCGAGTATCTATTCTCCTGCATTTCTCCTGCCCTTTTCCTAATTCATTTAGGGGCTTGTCTATAGCTTGTCATCTCATCAATCACTTCCTTTCGAGCCATTTCATCCTTCACACAGATCATTCACAAAATGATTAGATTTCCTACTGTTCCGCTACACTTTTCTAAAATATTTTGTTGCGGGATCCAAGTCAGTTACATTCCTTCCTTGGGACTTCGTCGAGCTTCATTGTCTCGGTGATTTTCTGGTGGTCGCTGAATATTGTTGATTCTGGCTTTCAGGAGTTACATTGGTTTCGAAAAGGTGGGGCGGGCTTAAGACCATAAATTATCATTTCTTTGACATACGAGTATTAAACCACTTTTCAGAAAAACCGACGCCTACGTACTATGCTATGATTAATAAAGAAACAGTATATATTTAAGAAAAACTTGATTCGTAAGGCAGTTTTCGGTTACCCCGGCTGACGTTGTTTGGTCCATTTCTTGTATTCTCTATGCGGCCCCGTGGCCGGGGCTCGCATATGAACCCTGGATGTGCTCGGTTGTGTGAGTAGCTTCACCTTAGATCTTTTCTTCATTTTCGTAGATTTTGATTGTACACATATACAAAAGATTTATCCCATTTTCGCGACACTCGGAAAATTAGTGGTTGGAATTGTTTAGCGGTCAGATCCAACGCCACAGTGACATGAGTTTAAATATGGCGTTGCATTTTGGCATTAATTTTGGCGCGTTAGTGGTCAATTTCCACAGACAATTTCACAAAAGAAAGCCCTCTCTATGATGTCTTTCAAACGACTAAGGATTTATGCAGCACAAAACTTGTCAGTCAGTTGTTCTTTTTAGGGTTCAGTAGTCCTGACAAGGAACCCTTATAGTGCATTTTTCATGTTTTTTCGACACTTGTGCAAAAATGCACGCGTTTGAAATACACTGGATTTTGAACCTAATCGTAGTGCGTAAAGAACCAGTTTTCGAGGAAGTGTATTGAAAAATAATTTTCAGAATTTTTTTTTTAGGGTTGCTTTGTGAAGTGGGTATTTGTCGTTTACCCCATCATATGGGGTATCGTTGAATAGGTCTTTCCAAATGGGGGTTGCTAATACTATTTTTCGACTGAATGCTCCATTTATGAAATACAAACTTCAAAGTGCAAATATTAGTCCCCCCCCCCCCCTAGGGTTGCCAACTATACTGTTTTAAACAGTATTATACTGTTTTTAACTAAATTATACTTTTTACTGTTGAACAAATTTTCGGTGGAAGTTTACATGGTAATGTACATCACATATTTTTTTAGTTTCATCATTCTCTTATTTTAGAAGTTGCAGGGGCAACATTTACATTTTACCCACATTTTACCACTTTGGAAGTGTCTCTCGCGCAAACTGTTCAGTTTAGAAAAAAATGACATAAGAAACTTCAATATCATTTTTGAAAACCTATCCATAGATACCCCCCGTATGGGTTTGATGAAAAATAAAATTTTGAGTTTCAGTTCTGAGTATGGGGAACCCCCAAAATTACTGTTTTTTTTACCATTTTTGTGTGAAAATCTTAATCTTATAGAATATATCTATTTACCAAGTTTCAACAGCATAGTTCTTATAGTTTCGGAAAAAAGTGTCTGTGACATACGGACGGACAGACAGACAGACAGACATGACGAATCCATAAGGTTTCCGTTTTTTGCCCTTTGGCTACGGAACCCTAAAAAGATTGTAAATTAATAAGTTGTACGAGAACTTCTAAAAAATATGTACTTATTTAAAACAATAAATAAATAAAATACTGTTCATTTTTCTAAAATACTGTTTAATATTCTTCATAGACCTGAATATACTTTATTTCTTGTAAAAAACGTTGGCAACCCTACCCCCCCCCCCCCTCCAAAAATTAAACTGCTGGCTTGAAAAATCAAGATAAATTCATGATGATAGTACATTTCATGAACTTTAAAGGAAAATATATAGCGATTAAGATAACTTTATGAGTTTTGCAGTAATAGTCGTTAAACCCCTATACTGCGTGTGGCCCGACACGCTCTTGGCCGGTTTTTATTCATGAAATAATGCAAAAAATAGCAAACAAAATATTTTATTAAGTAGTGATCTTTGCCAAAGTTTTAAAGGACATTATTAACAAAGGTCTGTTGTGGTATCAGCTATGATACTAACTTAAACTTCAGTAGGTACATTCGCGCCGTAAATCGTTTTTAAATTGGCTTCAAATAATTTAATATCAAAAATACTAAAAATCTGATTTACTCAAAAACTACTGAATTTCGGTAGAACATTTGGTGGCTTAATTTCTTGTATTTTAACCCTACTATGACGTCCTGCAAGGAATACGCCGAGTTACCTTTACATTTACTTGCAACCTATATGTATAATTACAGAACTGTTTACCGTATTTTTCCTTAAATTCGAGGATCTGTAATTTCGGAGACTGATAGTCAATTGCAAGCTACTCGTATTTATGTAAAAATGATTAAAAATAGCACTTCTATTTGATTTTATAAAACACAGACACATGGAACAGTATGTTAAATACCTTACCGAGTACCTTTAGGGTAGAAGGGGGCCTCTCCCCTAAAGTTACTCCCATGATTAAAATGATACCTTAAAAAGTTGCTTTAAAATGCCATGTCTATATACCTACCTTGACATTTACTTTCCACGTTTAGAGTTTTTCTATCAGCATTTCATGGGAGCAAGCCTGGCAAGGCAATTGACTCGCAATTATTAACCCTTTCGGTTTGTTGACATGTTTTATGTACGAACCAAAATGGTGGACCCATTGCACAATGTACAAGTAGATTGGTGCACAGGTGTCCAGGCATTCTTGATGTCGATGCAACCAGTGATATTACCAAGGAGTGGAGGGGGATCTCACCCAATCTCACGAGGGTCTCGACATCATCATCTGCCTAGCCTTATCGTAACTATTTTGGGATCTGCTTAAAGTCTAACCGGATAATACGATAGCCCATGGTAAGACTGGTTGTCAGACTTATTGGGCCACTGACTACCTAACCACTAGGCTGTCAAAGATCTACAAATGACAGTCGGGACCAACGGCTTAACGTGCTTTCCGAGGCACGGAGGAAACTCGGTATGTAATGGGTGGTCACCCATCCTCAGACCAACCTAGGCGGTAACACGGCTTAACCTTAAGGCGCTTAGACGAGCTAAATTAGCAACTCTATTTGCGGTGGTTCAAACTTCGTTTTAAATGCTGTTAGAATAAAGTTCTAATCAGCTTGCACTACAAAGTGGTTGTTACGTCAGCCACTGCGGGCCAAATAGCGCGAAATGAGTGGTTTCGATCGATTTACAAAAAAAACTATTGATTGGATTAAAAACTAAAACAGTATCATGCTAACATATTGCTTGTAGAATTATTTGCCAAAAAATCAGAATGATCGCATGCATATTAGTATGTTTTTTATTGTTTGAAAGATATTTTTAGAGGTAAGTTCGTGATTTCTTTTTATAGAGCCAAATTAATTGTATTATGTTTTCAAAACAGTAGGTACCATGCTAGCATATATCCTGAAGAATATCATATATTTTTCTGGTCTTGTTTATAGCAGTGAATCAGATACTTTTAGTAATTATAGAACTCGCGTTTAGCTCGTGTAATCGCCTTAAAATCGACCCGAGCGGCTGATATTATTTAGCCACGAACTCTTCACGAGGGTCGCGACAAATATCATGTAATTTTTGGCCTTTCCCGTCAGAAATAGTGTAAAATAGCGAGAAAAGTCAAATCAAATCTCACGACATCTCACCATCCGCCCTTGGAGTGTTCGAAAAATTGACAAAATCAGCTGCTTTTGCTGATTTTGACAATTTTTCAGCCCTGCTGAGTTGGGAACGTCGCCGTCGAATATACAGACGATTCATGTGGAATACTGTTACTCAGCTGCATCCGGTTGGAATGGAATCCGATCATAACATTGTACGGAAAAGGCTAAAAACCTAAGATTATTAGGACCTACGTCTCTTTCTTTGGATGACATAGTGATGAGTTTTAAAATAAAAGTCTCGTTTCGGGGTTGTAGTGTTTAATTGGATAAACATATTAAAAAGTGAAACAGTAGGTACTATAACCATACGTAATATAAATTTTCCACAGTTTTGAATTTTGAATACTATGGAAATTTTTATTAGACATCACATGCCTAAATAATAACAAGAATCCATATTATGTTTATGTTTTTAAACCCTGTATGTTTTTGTATTTTTTTAGGTAGAAACTTTTTATTAACTACAAACGATTACATGAAAGAATACTCGTATACTTCTTAAATTATGATATTGAATTAAAAAGTAAAAAAAAACTTATCAAATAAAATGCAATTTACGGCATAAACGTGTTCAATAAACATACTGAAACCTGTAACAAAGTTAAAAATGATATTTACTCCATGGTGAAGGACTCGAAAATTAAATATTAAAATAACTACAAATAGAGAATAAGTAGATAAATATTACATTTTTTTTGCATTTTTACTACACTATTTTATTTATAAACAATTTAAATACCTACTTATGACAGTTTGCTAACATGAGTTTCTGAGGTAGTATTTTAAGACACTTGTAGAGAGAGATGCTTAGATTTATTATGTTATTGTAACTGCAGGATCACCAGTCTGCTATAGTGTTTTACATTCCTATAACTTTGTTGTACCTATTGTAGGATTACATGCGGCATTAACATATTGCACGTCCTCAACAAACCAACACAGAAAATTAATAGCAGTTTCAAGACATACAGAGTGTAAACCACCTCATCACGAAGCCGTGAACCAAGCATTCTGTACCCATTAAACTAAGTAACTATAATGCAATAGTACATTTTGCATTTCGCTTTTTAAATCCGGGGACAGTAAAGACACCAATAACTATAGGCCAGTATCCGTGTTGCCGGTTTTCAGCAAGGTGTTTGAAAAGATAATGCTCAATCAAATGCTTTGCCATTTTAACACCAATAAAATATTACACGAACAACAGTATGGTTTCACCAAAGGACGTTGTACAACTGACGCCGGTGTCACTTTATTAAAACACATATTTACTGCGTGGGAAGAGGCACAAGATGCCATAGGAATCTTTTGTGACCTTTCGAAGGCATTTGATTGCGTAAATCACGAAACCCTGATCTTGAAACTTGAGCATTACGGTTTAGGTAAACTTGCGCTTAGTTTAGTAAAGTCGTATTTGAATGATAGACAGCAGCAAGTACAAATAAATGGTGTCAATTCAATGGGTTTAAAAGTAAAAATGGGTGTACCACAAGGTTCGATTCTGGGTCCCTTCCTCTTTTTAGTTTATATTAATGACCTACCCCATTTATTTAACAACCACCCGCAAATGGTGTTGTTTGCTGACGATACTTCGTTAATATTTAGGATAAACAGACGTGCCACTAATTTTGACGATGTAAATAATGCCCTACTGCAGGTCCATAACTGGTTCACCGCTAACAATTTAGTACTCAATGGGAACAAAACTAAGTGCATTCGATTTGCCCTACCAAATGTCAAAAGTAGTGATTGTGACATAATGTTGAATCAAGAGAAACTGGAATTTGTCGATAAAACAGTTTTCTTGGGAATCACGCTCGATTCAAAGCTACAATGGGGTCCTCATTTAACATCTCTTGCAGGACGGCTGAGCTCAGCTGCATATGCTGTTAGAAAGATCCGTCAATTTACTGATATTGATACCGCGAGGCTAGTCTATTTTAGTTATTTTCATAGTATTATGTCATACGGTATTTTACTATGGGGACGTGCGGCAGACATCGAGTCTATATTCATTCTGCAGAAAAGAGCCATCAGAGCCATATACGAATTACGTAGACGCGATTCTCTGAGAGAACTGTTTAAGGAAATTAATATCTTGACAGTACCTTGCCAATACATCTATGAAAACATCATGTACGTTAGGAAAAATCTGCATTTATTCAGTAAAAGAGGTGACAGACACCACTATAATACTAGAAATAGGGACCAACTCGTTCAGCCAGGTTTCAGGCTTGCTAAAGTGGATTCATCTTTCATGGGGTACTGTTTAAAATGTTACAATAAAATACCTCCTCACATTCTACAACTGAATGAGACGAAATTTAAATCTTGTATAAAACGCACACTATGTAGGCAAGCATATTATAATTTGGGGGATTACATTAATGATAAAAATGCTTGGCTCAATGCTGGTCCTGCTCCACAACCATAGGCAAACAAATTGATTCCCAGGTTACGTTATTGTGGAAGCTGCAGAAGATTGTAAAATATCCTTGCATTGTATAGATTCCATCTCGTAATATTATATAATTGCATAGCACATTTGTGTGAGTTCTATGTACTGTAAAGCCACCATTTACATTTAGTTATCTTTTTTTTTTTGACTTGATATGCCTTGGCGGCTGAGAGAAAGTCATGCTCACTCAAATGTCTCGCTGATGGTGGCGTGTGTGTCGGGTCATTTAGCTCCCTTCAATATGGTCGAGTTGAATGGCGCCGATACATGCGTCATGTTCGTGAACGGGCGCTATCAGTTGGGACTGGTCATCTCTTAGCTGCCACGGTTAATTTGAATTTCTTTTTTTTATATTGTTGATTTAATCTTTTCTCTGGACGCTCTTAATGTGCACGTCTTACTACATCGTTCTCACATATATGTCTAATCACACATGAATGATGTAACCAAGATTTTGTAAAAATATATTGATTTAAAAGAGTGTCCATGGAGTTTCTTGCCCGTTCTTCTCCATAGAGATCTACGCTAGGGAATGGGCAACTACAGTACTTTCTCAAGTTATTATGCCTTGTGACTGTGACTGTAGCTTTGATTTTATTTGTATTTTGACATTCAAAAGTGCCGTAATGGTCTAGTTGAAATAAATGCTTTGAGTTTTGAGTTTTTGAGTTTTGATACAAGTGGAGAAAGTTTGTTATTGTAATAACAAATGTCCACGTGTATCAAACGACGTTTTTCAATACACTTTTTAAGAAATAAAATAAAAGAATGTAAAATATTTGTGTCATGAATTATTACGAGACTATGATTTAATTTTTTTTCCGCGCTTTGCTTTCGCCAGGTTGAAGGAAAAGCAAAGGTATGAAGCTATTATACAGCTTAATATAAAAAATGTGTTTTTTTTATGTTTTTGAATTTAGAACACAAATAAATGTTATAAAAGAAAATATTAGTTTTAAAGAATCATGTTTATCTATGATATTGAATTTATAAACACAATTTGAATATTCAAAAAATGATGACGCCGCCGTAGACGTAGATCGCATAACCGAAACTAAAAAAAAATGAACGAATGTTTTTTTTAGTTATGCATTGACCAGTTTGGGCTAAGTATAGGTAGAGTTATCTGTGGCAATTTTGCTTTCTGCACATGTGTGGAAAAAACATGAAAAACACACGTGTGTGAAATACACTGTATTTTGAACCTAATCGTAGTGCGAAAAGAACCTGTTTTCGAGGATATGTATTGAAAAGATATTTGTGTGTTTTCTCGTTTCCGTAAAAACGGTCGCTTGCGACTTATAATGGCAATAAATTTACGGCGCTTATTTTTTTCAATTGTAGAGCAGGGGTACTTAAATTAAGTTATTTAAAAACCTAATATTCTTATGTTATTTAAGTTTATATGTAGAGGACATGCGACTTACGTAACGGTAGTAGTAGTGATTAGGTGCGTCCACTTCTTACACTGTATATGTCACCGTAAAATTGTCAAACACGTTATATTACAATATAACGTGTTTCTCTCTAGCGATATTGTAATATCTCGAATTATTGTCAACTGAACATACGGAAGTATCTCTGCCCCCATAATCGGGACTTGGGGCACCCCCCCGTTAGGTTAGTTAGGTTCCTTTAAACCCTGCACCCGGAAATAGGGGCCCCGCGAAGCGGGGCTCCGTCGACTACGCTTTTTAGGGGAATATGAAGTGTTTTAAGGTTAGGTTATATTAATCGATATTTCTCAGGAATGGTACAGTATCTTTTCATGAGAGTGGTACCACTGGGCAAGGGGGACCCCTCCTTCTCTCCACACCGCGTGAGTTGACTACCATCGCATGCATTTCACGAAAAATAATGCGTTTTATTGAAAGCAGTATGTTCATTTGACAATATTTCGAGATTTTACAATATCGCTAGAGATATTACAATATAACGTATTTGACAATTTTACGGTGACATATATATGTATTTGTCACCGTAAAATTGTCAAACAAGTTATATTACAATATAACGTGTTTCTCTCTAGCGATATTGTAAACTCTCGAAATATTGTCAACTGAACATACGGAAGTATCTCTGCCCCCATAATCGGGACTTGGGGCACCCCCCCGTTAGGTTAGTTAGGTTCCTTTAAACTCTGCACTCGGAAATAGGGGCCCCGCTACCTGCGTAGCCGGGCTCCGTCGACTACGCTTTTTAGGGGAATATAAAGTGTTTTAAGTGGTTTTAAGGTTACGTTATATTAATCGGTATTTCTCAGGAATGGTACATTATCTATTCATGAGAGTGGTACCACTGGGCAAGGGGGACCCCTCCTTCCCTCCACACCGCGTGAGCTGACTACCATCGCATGCATTTCACGAAAAATAATGCGTTTTGTTGTAAGCAGTATGTTCGTTTGACAATATTTCGAGAGTTTACAATATCGCTAGAGATTACAATAAAACGTGTTTGACAATTTTACAGTGACATATATACTTTTTATAATATACTGTACGATAACAATCTTTAAATACCTATAGGATTATATTCTTTAAAAACAGGATTACATTCTTTATGGGTAGGATTATATCGTATAGGTAATAACGTAGGTCTAAACAAGCGATGGCCGTTTCAGGCTGACAATTGGGGTCGCGAAGATAGCAGGGGACACTCCGCCATTGTTGGTGGTACCACTGAAGGTCATGGGGGCCTCAGCCACGGTGAAACGGCACTGTGGAGGTAAGATTGAACAATACTGTGATTAGATATTCAAATGTGGCGATGGTTTAAGAGACCGTCGTATAGAATGCAATTTGATTTTTTTGTATTTTATATTTATGATACAGCACGTTTGTCTTTTAAACCATCGATAGGAGCAGAAAGGATTATAACCATAGATCGGAATAGGTAGAAATGTTTTATGTACTTGCCGTAGGTTAGAATAATATGGATATTCCCCGGGTCCCGGGATTTGGTTTTTAAGTAGGTATAGGTAGTAAAATCATAAAAAAACTATTCTCGCCTTCGGGACTAATGAAAGATTACATTTCCTTTCTGACGGGTAAATATAAGAAGGGAGGGATTGAGGATAGTAATAAATAGATAAACTTGATTCATTAAACCACAAAAATGTTTTTACGTAAGTAACAATTTCTTACTCAAGAATCAACAATCATTTAAAAAAAATTATTCTGAAGTTGTAGGTACAAAAACATATTACCATACAAATTATTTCTTCCTCAGAAAATCAAAACTTTAACAAATAGAACAATTTGAATTTAAAATAAAATCTTAATTAAAATAATCAATACCTACGCTTCAACAATAATTCACTTAATTAAACAAATAATATAATAATAAAATTCCGTAGTATCAGTCGGAATCCCGTGGAATATCCATATCAATATCAATGTTTGCGGTCAATGAACCTAAATAGCTCTACCTATTCCGATCTATGATTATAACAAATTCCTTAGATAAATTGAGATTTCTCAATACTTACCTAAGTATAATAAGTGAATCCATAACATTTTACAACGTTATCAGTAGGTAAGTACTAGTCTTATTAAATCATTCAAAAGTATGTACCTGATAAATAAGTTAAAGTAGTAAAACTAAAGACACTACAAGTAAATGAAAATTTAAGCTATTTCATGACTACATTTTTTCAACAGAAACAACAAAAATATCACTTCAATTATTATTAAATAATTAAGAGGCACTATTACTACACAAATAAATCCAAATAGGCTTGTTAACTGAAAAAATCTAATTAGTCCGTCACTTAGATTATTAAAAAATATTTGACCCGTATTTTTTCTTTTGTCACATAAATCAAAATTGACGAAGATACGACGCTTTTAAAATTCCAAATACGTCACTGTTCGGTATGATTCTTAGTGAGTACTGACGTCACGAGCCCCCACTCCCGACTTTTGATGCGTTTTATCTTTGTCAATATTCGTTGATTTACAAAAACAAAAAATACGTGTCCGTTATTTTCTAATACTCTAACTGACGGACTAAATAGATTTGCAATTTATTGATGGTGGAAACTAGCCTATTGATTATCCTACAGTAGTGGTAAGTAGGAATCACCGATGCAAAACAAAAAGAAAGCAGCAGTTTGTTACGACACAGATCACAGATATGATCTAAAACCATCGAACGTTTCGTCCCAAGGAAACGGTGATGTGGTTGATAAAGATGATGAAGGAACGGAGATAATCAAAGCCATCTCATATGATCCAAGTGTCAGTCTTCTGAGTCATTTTATGTCCGTTAAAATAGATCGCAAAGTACCTACAGGAGTAGAAGGTACTTAATACGTTAGCAAGTGCGTAGTACAATGGAGCTACGAGTGAAAAATTTTGATGGACAAAAAAGTACACCGACGACTGTCCCTCATCTGCAGGTTGCTGTCACACGCATTCACACACTGATGGATGTAGGTACCTTAGAAGAGGAGAGGCGTGGCACACAGCTGTAGCTACAGGCAAACAGTCGACATATTTAGAACAAATATTAAACTACTGGCGGTGTACCGACGTCTTAAAGTAGTGTTGTTTTAGTCCCCGACTGGGAAATAATCTGGTCAAAAGGGGCATCATTGACCTGTCCTAAATACAATGCCTAATGTGGAGCCCCTCTGCAGGATATGCCCCACCTTCTTGCCCATATTATATAGCTGCCTGCACCTTCCAGGATTTAAACGGAATAGCTGCGCAGGTGGCTATATAGGGTGACTGGTAATTAGTGTACGATACTTAAACACGTGATTTTGCTCATGATACTCGTAACAAGCAACTTTTACTATGGGACCAAAGCTGAAATCGCGAAATGTGTTTAAGTATCGTACACTAATTGCCAGTCACCTTAAATACTGGTCCATGGCGTATTTGAGTCCATCGACACGCAAAGAAAAAGAAGTGGGAGGGGCATGTCGCTAGACCTCCTCTGTAGCTCCGTCTTTTTCCCACACTGGAGTGACATTAAAAGGATACTGCTTTAAGACGTCTTGGTAACCCCCCTGTTCAATACTATACTACTAACTGGTATTCTGTGAGGGAACCACCAACAACAAAACTTCTTAGAGAAAATTTTGCAATCTTCCCAAACACTATAGGTACCTACCCCTTTAAATGTAAACTTCCTTTTGTAGTAACCATGTAATAACATCCAGTATTGCAGAACTGGTGTTCTTCTCAGCAGATAGAATAGAAAGCGGTTGCCTTTTCAATGAGATGAGAAATAATAAAAGCATCAATTACATTTGTAATTATTTTGTAACTATTGATAAGGCTTGGACAAGCGATAATCGGTTGAAAGCAATTAATAGTACTGAACTTTTCAGGAGCATACGAGGTATAAACGGACCCTTCTCGAAGACGTCGACCAAGCATTCTGGACCTATCAAACTAAGCAACTGCAAAAATTATTAGGTATTGGGAAACTAAATCACGGTTTACAGGACTCAAATTTGTAACGCACTCAAAAAAATGTGCTGATGTATGAAAGTTACGTATCATTAAAACTTGTGAAAATATTGTGACTTTGAACTCTAATATTTCCGTAACATCCACGATTCTCAGGTATGGTCCTTTTCAAAAACAAGATCACAACGACGGAAAGAACAAGTGCGTCTCGGTTTCGTTAAGGGTCTTTTTACACCCGTATTATCAATATCTGTGTTATCTTTTTCATCATCTTTATCACTGATCGAATGCCAGTATGTCTAGGCCCACAGGTTGTTGATATTGTTACCTCCATCAGCAAAGACGAGTATCATGTGTAAAGAATTAGTTGTAACACGAGTCGCGATCAAATCAACAACCTGTTTAGGACAAAATTGTGTGGGTGTTGTCAAATTCAGCAGGAAAGCTTCGCATGTAATCGTGTAGATATTGTTTTATTTCGTTTTTTATAGTTAGTATTGCATTGTTAAAGTGTACCTAAGTATTGTGTTCATTCCTATTAATCAACGGGCTGTATATAGTAGTTTTCATATTACCATCTCCAACGTTTATGTAACTGGTAACCACTCGTTTGCCTACAGATTCAATAACTTCATAAAACTCACTATCATTACGAAAGGGTAATCAGAAAACAGTTTCAGTATAAGATTTTTTATTTTCAACAATGATAACATGTATAGGTATTATATTATAATATGATTTATAATTTATAAATATTGGTATAAACTTATTCACAGGTCGTGTTTTAGGGTTAAGTACAACATAAAAATGAAGGTAGAAAGTTCCATGCAAATGCTATGCGGATTATGATTGTATTGGGACATTCGCAATTGAGGTAGGGAGAATATTTACGAGATGTTAGAAAAATATGCGATGTAATAATTGTCAACAAAACACATGAGATGAAAGGGAAACAGAAGTCACAATCCCATACCATTTGAACAGAAACAACAAAATGCATAAGAAATCACTGAAACTATACCCAAATCCGAATTCGAACTTTAATTAAAACGGTGTATAAACATTGAAATATGAAAAGTCGCGTGTTCTAGACAGTATCCCACAGTTACTCGGACAAAAGATGCTGCACAGACATAAAATGGAATAGGAAAAGGCGTACGAGGATTCGGAAAAAAAGGACTCTCGTATAGTTTCAGCAATGATAAATGTACAAGTAGGAATATTAACACAATTAACATAAAGTCACAATAACACAAGATTAACGATCACAATACAGTTAGAACGATACAACCTGTAAAGCCTGTGCCAACAGCTCACTTAAAAAGCTAAGCTATCATGAGAATAGAAATTCATACTGTAAATCAGCTGAAGAATATTGAGAAAGACGCCTTGTCTTGTTTTCAAAAAGACGGTTTAAAAATAAAGATTTATTCGAGATAAATTCATTAAAATACAATGATTTCATTAAAGGGAATGATGCAAGTACTATTAATTGATTTAAAGTCTGATTTGATACCTACTTAGTTATAATATTAGTGGCCAAATCTTCTTTGCATAAGAAAAGTATTATAAAAAATAAGAAAGAAAGACGATTTTGATGACATTTTATTAAAATAAGTAACGTGAGATGTGGTTTGTATGATAAGGTATATAAAAAATGTACAATTGAAAAGCTTTACGATAAATTCTACTTAATTAGTAAGATAAGATTTGAAAATGATTAAGAACTATGAATGTGCAATGTGTCTGAAAGGTAAATCTAATGTTTACGATATTATACCTACATGTTTACTTAGCAAAGATAGAGTTTCTGAAAGTTTAAATTCTTTAAATGCAACAACAGTTTGAAATAGAATAGAAAATCTCATGGCAGTAAAAATTGTAGTATTTAAAGCTGAGTAGGTAAATATAAACTTCTATCTCATTTCTTTCATGCTTAATAGTCTAGTTGGGGTTTTTTACTAAGACGCAAAGTATTGTTGACTACAAATGATCAGTATCATCATTCAACAACGAATCGTTATCATTAGCCACATTCACAGTTCATAATATCTATTCTAATTCTATAAATTCAAGAGCAATAAACTTCGTCCAAATGGCACTTTCAATAGTTTAATCTTTCATTTTCGCCTAGTTATCACAAGGGTAATCTATGGGACCTATCCTTATAATAATAAACTTTTTTTTTATTTAGAGGCACTATAGCCCTGGATTTGTATTTTATATATCAAAAACAATTATGGATTAATAAGTAGGTATAGTAGGTAGTCTAACTTGATTTTTAGTAAATGTTAAAAGTTAGTAAAAGTCAAATCGGTTGTCGTCAACATCCACAGTCGTGTCGGTGGATGTAGGTTTATCTCCGAGCTGACATACCCTCCTGAAATAACAGTTTTTTTTTAATTATTTAGGATGATTATTTTCTATATCTCAAACAACCAGAATACATTGCCTTGTTAGAATTGGTTATTTCTTACACAGGTTGGTCTAAAATGATGGGCTGAAAACGTGGTGACCGTTTGCGTGTGTTGTTGAAGGGACACCGCTTCCACCCTGTATAGTATCTATTGAATCCTCCATAATAATTAATGGAACCGCTTCAAAAACTTTACCCGCGAATAGTGTCACTTCAAACACTGCAATGTACTCTGATATTAAAGAATGAAAGATAACGAAAATGAGATAGGTATGGTTATAGCGAGATAAGCCTACACAATTAAGTGAGCAGGATAAACAAAAAGATGAGGAACATAGAAACACACATGCAACAAGAAAACTGAGGAAACATATAAAACACAAATTATTTGTGACTTAAACCGACATTTATCATCATTTATTCAATCCATCACTAGAATAATAATCCAAATAGCATTTGTAATGTAATAATTTTAGTACTGCAACAACCTACCAGCAAATCATCTAAGTAAACAAGCTTATTTAATCGTAATTTCTGTGTAACTGATCTACCTAATGTTTGATTTAGCTATCTATTGTGAATAGTAAGTACCTATTCATTGTAAGTGTGTAGGTGGCACCAAAATAATTTTAGCACTTGTGGTTTTACTTTTGTATAGACGTTCATCTCTACTTGATCAAACGCCTTTGCCGTTTCTAATTTTAGGTTTTCAATTTTTGATGTTTGTAAGCGTTAAAGCAAGTGCAAATATAGGAATTTAGCAGGCAATCGACATTATGTTTTGATCTTTTGGCTGAAATATTCAAAGATAACAAAGCTTTTCAGATGCAAAGGATCAAACCACAATGACAACCCCAGGTGCATTGCAAGGTTAACTACTTATGTGCAATTAAAAGTGTGTACAAAAAATCAAATATAACCAAAAGGTGAGGTAAGATAAGTGCAGTTTTCATAATATTTGTGCGACTGAAACGTGGTTTGCTTCTAACATTAATATACCTTGAAAATGTTGGTAAGTTCGTCGAGGAGGGTCTCATGGCGGAAGGAGATGCGGATGTCCGGTACGTTGGTGCGGGTGATATCGTTGCCGGCGACGCCCTCCTTTAGGTAGTTGGGGCCAAGCCAGTACTGCTTCATCTGTTTCACGAGAATAAGGAGGTCAGACTGAGGCGTTATAGGCCAACATGCCATTGGAGTCTGTCATCTGCCTCATTATAGGGGGAAGAGCAGGGTGTAAAATTCTTCATCCCCATAGAGAAGGAATGATCCTCTGACCAGAGGTGTTGTCTGGTGGGCTACTGCCCAACAGTCAGTAGTTAATAAGGATGTTGTAGTCGTCAATCAACTACTTATAAGGCCAAGTCAGCCTGTCCAATAGAACCAAGAAAGTGTTGAAATCCACGGCAGTAATTGATCAAATTTTGGCAGGAATTGTATGGTGTATCGGGCTAATGACGCAACTCACACAGCACAGGGATCTAAAGACGTGATTGGAAATCTTGCTTACCTCGTGCGGGAATCCGGACATGAGCACGGAGTTCCTGGCCAGCTCGCACATGTCGCATGAGCTGAGCTTCCACACCTGAGCAGCGATGCTGTACTCCTCCATCAGCGGTTCCTGCAAGCGTGAGGTGAGTTAGTAATGTTACATTAACTACATAATGGCTGTAACTTTCGTCTACCTGGCTCCATAAATTTAATTTATAACATTTTAAATTACAAATTAAATAGACTGGTGCTGATCAGGGACATTGCGTATTTCCACATCGACTTTCAACAGGCTTGTTTTTTATAGCTATGTTTTCCATTACTACAACAGCAGATAGAATATGTCTTTCTGACTCAGATGAAGTTAAACTCTAACAGTCACATATGATCCTGCTACTGATGATCTTCGCAGGTTAAAAGATTGGATCTTCCAGTAGGTTCCCAGGGTATTGTTACCTTGGTGAAGTGGAACTGCAGCGGGTCGTCAGTGCTGAGCGTGACCAACAGTCCTCGCGCGAGGAACTCCGGCAGAGGGTTGCGGTGGTAGTTCAGGAACAGCGAGTTGTTGCTCAGCGGCGACATGGCGATGGAGATCTGGGCCAGGTAGTACAAGTATTGGAGGACTGGCACCTGTGAGGGAAAAATTGTTTTAGTGTACGTAATAATTAATTTTGACTACCAAGTATCTCCCAACTATACAGGGTGGAATCGGTTACCGGGGCAGTAAGAGGAGCTACCTGGACCATTGCAGCTACATGACAAAGGTCTTAGGAAACTATCCATAATTTTTCGTAAAACACAGATAAAAAAAAAATTAAGTGCAAGAAAATTGCCATTTTACACAAAATATTTTTTAGATACCAAAATCATGTTTCTAATACTGATCAAAAAGTTCTTCTAGACCAACCCAGGTTGGAGTACTCAAAAAGTCAGAAAACGCAAAAGACGTAAAGTTACGTACCGTCTTCGTGATCATTTCACTTTTAGCTGCAACGGTTAAGGTAGGTCCCCTTACTGCCCCGTTTACCGTTTCCACCCTGGTATAATCCCAACGGAGATAGGCCAAGTTCGTATGACATGTTATTGTGTGTGTGCGCCGGTGCGCGCAAACACAGGTGCACAAAGTTCGATGCGTGGACTGGGAAGAGTTCAGACGCAGGACCAACCGATTTACTTGCTGGCCGAGGTTTGGGTGTGTTATAGGAACATAACTGGCAAATTTTTGCACACTAGTTCAATACAAGTGAGATCCATATCCAGCACTGGATGAAGTCAAGATATATAAATGAATCCTACTTGTCCTTATGCCTTTTCATTTACTCAAGTTTGGCTATCAACTCCAAAACCCTCTCTCATTTTCTTTGCAACGTGTAACAGTTGTGTATTCCTAATGATGAAGAGCATATGCTTACCTTCCTCAGCAACAGTCCGTGCGAGATGTTCTCAGCGAGCAGGAAGCCGCACACGAGATGCTGCACAGGTCCTGCCTCTCCGCAGTGAGGACGCAGCACGAAGGTGTTCAATCCTTGTTCCCTAAACACAAATAGGAGTTTATCAGCACAGATCTCCGGATTTTATGATGATGGGATATCCATGAAATGTTTTAAATTATATCTTAAGTATTTTTTCAGAAGCAGACAGTTTAGTAGCATAACTGACTGATACACATAAACATGTGCTTCGGTCAGTCTTTACTAGCCTTGACAAACTGCGTGGTAAGTACCATGCAGTTTACTTGGAAAATGCTTGTTCTCAGCAGGCAGGTTACTAAAATTATCATCTGCCTAGCCTTTTCCCAACTATGTGGGGTTGGCTTCCAGTCCAACCGGATGCAGCTGGTAATACTGGTTGTCAGACCTTTTGGGCCACTGCCTACATGTAACCACAGTCAAAGATGGACAATTGTTCCTGTTGTCTTAACGTGCTTTCCGAGGCACGGAGGAAACTCGGTATGTAAGGGTGGTCAGCTATCCACAGAACAACCTAGGCAAGCACGGCTTATTCTTACATTCGACCCGAGCGGCTGTTATTATTTAGCCACGATCACGAGGCAGGTTACTAAAATACTGGTTAATATTAAATAAAATATGAGGACTACAGTCCTGGAAGAGATTTGTCTTCTCACTTAAAAGTAAATTTGATAAAGACTCATATTACTTCAGTATACACACGCTCCAAGAAAAATATGCAAAAGAAAATTCAAAAGTGGTATTTGAACTTACTTCCTAAAGTGGTTCAGCACGGTCATGTTGGCGTACATGTAGTAGAGGTAGTACGCGTAGGGAGGGTTCTCCTCGTCATCATACTCCTCGGGGCTCTTCGCGTCAGGGTCCAGCATCGGGTTCTCCGGCTTGGACTCGTCGTCTACGCTGTCGAAGCCAACTACGTGCTGGAAGATGAAGAAGGAGTTAGCTGAGATCCTGACTGGCTGCATGGATTGGTTTGCCCAGCCTGGCCCAGCGTGACTCAGAAAGGTGTGGTCATATTTCAGGGTGTGATTCAAACTGATGAACTTTCTCCATGAGACCAACAAGAATATCGTGAAAATAAAAATGGCTCTCTGTACAAAACTTCAATACCTTCTCGATTCAAATGTATTAGACAGCAGATTTTTTTGCGCGATTCGCATGCAGCTGAGTTTGAATGATGAGGTCTGTGCTCAGAGACTTTACTTTCTTCTTATAGAATAAGTCAAGCAGTGTTAAGAACAGAGGTAAAGTTTCTCCTCAACCTTCATAGAGATGGGAGGATCTATAGACCAGATGAGTGTTAGGTATATAGCGGTATTGCTTTCGACATAGTGCAAAGAGCGAACAAATCGGACTTACGGTCAAAAACTTGTGCAGTTCATCATTGGTCTTGGGGTCCCGTGTGACCTCGAACAGCGGCTGGAAGATGTTGCTGAGGAACTCCTGGAAGTTGTTCATGATCTTGTTCGACTTGAAGATGTCGCTGTAACATAATAATTATTGTTATGCAAGGCGGGAGACCAATCCGCACTAGGCCCGCGTGGTGGATTATGCCCCATTCCTTCTCATAGAGAGGAGGCCTGCTGTGTCCCAGCAGTGGGAACATAAATGGTCCGCCATTATCATCAGAAATAGACTAGACGAAGATACAGAGAGGGGCGCGAACACATTATTCATCTGCCTAACATTTTCCATGTTGAAGTCAGCTTCCAGTAAATCCGGCCTGTTATACAGACCGGCTCGTCAAGCTACCCGAAACAAAGCGGTCGTCGTAGCCCCAAGCGGCTGCTATTATACTACGAGCCCCTTAATCCTCGCCGCCTCTTCATCTAAGTAGCAGGTGAAAAACCATGAAATGACAATTACAAAGAGATTTATGAAAGATAATGGTGATGGTTGCAGACTCACTAGAGCCTCGGTATCTGTATGAGCCAGCGCACGTTGTCGGAGTACACGTTGTACTGCACAGCCCACTTGCTGAGCTTGGCCCACTCGCTGGGACTCTTGCCGTAGATGGACAGTCGCAGCTCCGCGTTCTGGTACTTGCTCTCTTCCAGATCTGCTGCCACTTCCTATCAAACAGACAACACAATTAGATTTTGGCACTGAAACAGGTTTTACAATTCCAGCTTTGTCGTTTCTTGTACTTTCGCAAAGTTTTGGACTAAAACAATATAAGTGCTTCTCCTGCAAGAGTTCACATAACTGGGTTCTGTGAGACCTCTTGATCCCCAGTCCCCTAAGCAGTGTGTATGGAAGCGGAAGAAACTGGTGCATGTACTCCTCGAGTGCACCGGCGTCACCCAGATCCGCAAAGAAACTCTTGAAATACCAAGATCCCTTGCGGATGTCCTGGGAAGATCGGGAAGATTGATGCTTCTGTAGAAAGATGAGCTGGTTTGAGTCACAACCACCATGGCTCAAGTACAATGGTCCACTTGAAGGACTAGTAAGTGCGGAAACCAAAACACTAACATGGATCATAGAGACCTCTTGATAAACCCTTTAAAAAGGGTAGTCTCCCCGCCACTGACGGTCAAAATATTTATTATGTGACCATAGGGAGAGGACAAAAAAAAATATACTTGGTCCGTCATTTAGATTTTCTACAAAAAAAAAAAAAAAATACAGACGAATTGAGAACCTCCTCTTTTTGGAAGTCGGTTGAAAAGTGTTTGACCCGTATTTTTTCTTTCGTTACGTAAACCAAAATTCACGAAGATACGACGCTTTTAAAATTCTCAATACGTCACGCCTTGGTATATAATTTTTCACTCCCGAGTTTTGATGCGTTTTATCAATGTCAATATGCTTTGGTTTGCAAAAACAAAAAAATACGTGTCCATTATTTTCCAATACACTAACTGACGGACTAAATAGATTTGCAATTTTTGGATACTGTCGTCATGGCTATGTTGTAAGTGTAACGCTGGCCATCTAGAGAATAGACTTTATATTCAAATGTGAAAGCTGGTGTTTGTTCTGTTTGTCACTCGGCAACTATTTTTCTTGTACATATGTCATGTGTAATTTTTATAATAATATATATTATATATTTCACTTCTTTCCAACTGTGTTTATCACTCTACTCTGCAATAACAACAACAGGTTATGTGCTACATGTGTGAAGTGTAAATATTTTGTGAAAATATTATTATTTTACTCGAAATATGGATGAGTATACTAATTCGAAAGTTACGATGGAAAAGCTAAAAGGTACCATCAACTATCGCGATTGGGCATTTCAAATGCAAAATATACTTATATTCGAGGATTTGTGGCAATGTATTACTGGAAAATACGAAAACTCAGGTGAGAACGCTATCAAATTAGCTCGTAGAGAGGAGAAAGCTCGAGCGAGGCTATGTTTGAGTGTTGAAAAATCGTGCTATTCTCACATTGTGCAGGCGAAAACTGCAAAGGATGTATGGGATGCCTTGCAGAAGGCTTACGATGACACCGGGTTGCATAGGAGATTGTCGTGTCTGCGAACTTTATGCTCTATTAAGCTAGAACAATTCGATAGCATGGAGATTTATGTCAACGAGATCTTGTCACTTGCTGAACAACTCAGTAGTATGAAGAAACCACTTGATGATGAATTTCTGGCTGCTATTATGCTCCAAGGGTTGCCTCAAGATTATGACCCAATGATAATGGCTCTTGAGCATTCTAGTATAGACATAACTACAGATATGGTAAAAACAAAACTTCTTCAAGATAAGAGATGGAAAGGGAGCACCGCTGATAATGGCGATGGCTGCTTATTTACACGGAATCGTAGTAATGAAAAGGCTGGCTCTCGAGGCGAGAAGAAAAATGCCTCAAGTACATCAAAACACGCTAGTACCTCGTCAAGTACGAACAAGTTGTGGTGTTGGAAGTGTCATTCTAAAGGACATGTCAAGAAGGATTGTCCTCAATTGGACAGTAATGGAGCGACGTCAACTTCCATGGTGTTGTCTGCACTTAACACTGACAGTTCGTGGATCATTGATTCTGGAGCGACAGATAATATGTCAGGCCGCCAAGAATGGTTTCAAGCTCTGGATGAGTCTTCGACTAAGGAGGTTTGTGTTGCTGACGGCAAGAAGTTAGATGTGAATGGGAAAGGTGACGTACATTTTACGGTTAACTCTCGTGGACATACGATAGATACTACTTTAAAAGATGTAATGCTTGTACCTGACCTTACTGTTAATTTAATATCTGTATCTACTCTTGCAGAAAAGGGATTTAAATTTATTTTTGATAAAAATGGATGTAACATAATTTAAAACTGGTAAATTAGTTATACATGCTAGGAAAGTTGGGAGAGTTTACAGGCTCGATTCTGTGGGTAAAGTCAATCTGACAACGTCATCTACGTCTAAGGATATGATGTTATGGCATCAACGTTTAGCTCATATTAATTTTGACAGCTTGGCATCACTTAGGAAGGTAGCTAATGACATTGACTTTCAGGTTACTACTCAGAAGAAAGTTTGTGATGTGTGTCTTAAGGGTAAGCAATCCCGCGCTCCCTTCGTGACCAATCATAACAAACAGGTGGCCGAGGCGCGGCTGGCGCTCATTCACAGTGACGTCTTGGGGCCGATGCCGACTACTTCTCTCGGAGGCAAGCGCTACGTCCTCACGTTTCTAGACGACTACTCCAGGAAGGTGTTCGTCTATCCCATTGCAAAGAAGAGTGAAGTGTGTAAGTACACTAAAGATTTTATTAGACTGGTAGAGAATCAGTGTAGTGCAAAAGTCAAGGTAATGAGAACAGATAATGGCTCTGAGTACGTTAATGCTGAGTTGACGGACTTTCTTAAAAAGAAAGGCATTGTACATCAGCTGACGGTACCATATTCTAGTCAGCAGAATGGATCCGCCGAGCGCCTGAATCGTTCATTACTTGACAAGGTCAGATGTCTACTGTATAACGCAAATCTCGATGACAAGATGTGGGCAGAGGCTGTAAACACTGCGGCGTTTCTGATCAACAGATCGCCAAGCTCGAGACTTTCTGGTAGATTACCAGAGGAAGTGTGGAGTGGTAAGAAAGTGAGCCTTAAAAATCTGCGTGTCTTTGGTTGCGAGGCATTTGCTCATGTAGATGATTGTAAACGTAAAAAGTTAGACCCCAAAAGTAGAAGACTAATCTTTTTAGGTTACTGTGATAACGTCAAAGGATATCGTTTGTTCAACCCTGATGACAATAAGATCGTTGTATCACGTGATGTAGTGTTCAACGAATCTGTGTTTCCAGGGAGAAAATCTAAAATAGGGCCAAAACGTGTGTTTGAACCTATTTATCTTACAGGAGGTGATGATGAGAGGGAGATGCTGGAGACTACGTCGGTTGAGGCGGAGCCAGATACAGTTCCTGCAGAATCACCAAATCATCCTGTTGAGTTGGAGTGTGAACGCGAGGCTAGTAAAGATTCGGTAACGTCGCCTGAATTGGCACCAGAGTCTACTAGTACACGATATAACCTACGTCCACGTATGCCTAAGACAACCTGTAACATAACTAACGTGTGTAATGTGACAGAGCCTATAGAGCCACGTACTGTCAAAGAAGCTTTGAAATGTGAAGATAAAGAGTTATGGCAGAAGGCCATGAAAGAGGAAATCGATTCTTTTGTCTTACACGGAGCTTGGGAGCTTACTGATAAACCGATTGACAAGAACGTCGTTAAAAATAAGTGGATTTTTACCCTTAAACGAGACTCGGATGGGAACATTGCACGTTATAAGGCAAGGTTGGTAGCTAAAGGCTTTACTCAAAGATATGGTGAAGATTTCCAAGAAACTTTTTCACCGGTCGTTCGTCATTGTTCTATACGATTGTTGCTATCTCTGGCAGTAGAAATGAAACTTAAAATTGATCATTTGGACGTGCAGACAGCATTCCTGAATGGAGATTTGCAGGAGGAGATCTTTATGCAACAACCGGAAGGTTTCATATGCCCTGGGAGTGAGAACAAAGTCTATAGATTACGAAAGGCTATTTATGGGTTGAAGCAAGCATCGCGATCCTGGTACCAAAAGGTAAAAGATGTTTTACTTTCTTTGGGATACAGACAGTGTAAACAAGAGGACTGCATCTTCACTAAGAGATCAGGTGAATCGATTGTTTTTATCGCTCTGTATGTTGACGATTTTTTCGTGTTCTATAATGACAAACGTCTGGCTGAGACGTTAAAAAGTTCTTTGTTAAATGTTTTTAAACTCAAAGACTTAGGCCCGGTACGAAACATGTTAGGTATAAAGGTAGAACGTGATGCAACTTCCATCAAACTTAGTCAGGAAAAGCGGATTGACAATATGTTAGATCGTTTTGGCATGACAGACTGTAAGCCTGTAAAGTCTCCCATGATAACTAATGTTAGTTCGATCATTGAGAGTTCTAATAATGTTACAAATAACGTTATAACAAAGTTTCCGTATCAAGAGTTGATTGGTAGTCTTATGTATTTATGTGTAACTACGCGACCTGACATTTCGTTTGCCGTGTCATATTTAAGTAAATTTAACAGTTGTTATACGGAATTCCATTGGAATCAAGCTAAGCGTGTACTGCGATATCTTAAAGGTACTAAGCAAAAGGCTTTGGTATTTAAGAAGTCGAATGTAGTTCCCGTTCTTGAGGGTTATTCTGACGCAGATTGGGCGGCAGATCCTGACCGTAAGTCGTACACGGGGTATGTGTTTAAATACGGTGGTAATTCGGTATCTTGGGGTAGCTACAAACAGTCTTGCATATCGCTTTCGTCCACCGAGGCGGAGTATTGCAGCTTGAGCGAAGCGAGTAGAGAAGCGGTGTTCCTACAAGCTTTAATTAAGGAATTGCTAATGACGACTAGTTGTAAAATAGTAATGTATTGTGACAATCAATCTGCTATACAGCTTGCTATCAATCACACTCATCACAGACGGAGCAAGCATATAGAAATAAGATTTCATTACGTTAGAGATATGATAGATAGGTTTAACGTAGAAATTTTATACATCCCTACGGATGAGATGTTAGCAGATGTGTTCACTAAGCCCCTGGGCTGTGTCAAGCACGAGGTGTTCACTCGTCAGCTTGGTGTGGCATGAAGCCATCATGATGCCCACGTTATGGGGGGGTGTTGTAAGTGTAACGCTGGCCATCTAGAGAATAGACTTTATATTCAAATGTGAAAGCTGGTGTTTGTTCTGTTTGTCACTCGGCAACTATTTTTCTTGTACATATGTCATGTGTAATTTTTATAATAATATATATTATATATTTCACTTCTTTCCAACTGTGTTTATCACTCTACTCTGCAATAACAACAACAGGCTATTCTAGAAGAATAAGTAAATGCGTACGTTGATGATCCTGGCGAAGTACTTCCCGTTCATGTGGTTGTCGGTCTTGAGGAACACTTCGCGCAGTCTGCTCTCCCCGATGGGGTTGTACTTCGCGTTGAACTTGTCGAAACGGTGGAACGTGTTGCGGTCCTGATCAACAACAATATTACTCGTATTATGTTAGTTTCAGTTAGAGTTCTTACGGTCATAGACTTCTGAAATTGTCGCGTATACTAGACGGTCTATAAAAATTATGACCGGTTAAGTTGAGCAGCTAACATAGCAAATAAAATTGAGGGGCAATAACAAAGAGAACTATTTTGCTTGAGAAAGACGACCACGATCTTCCAGGTTAACAGCTGCGTAGCAATCTAGGTCAATGCTAACAATGGATTCCGAGACACATTCTTCTCTAAAGAAACCAAATATGAAACTAAATATGGTCAATTGCTTGTATTTCATGAGAGTGGCCTTCGTAAGTACTTACCGCGTGTACGTCGAGCATGTCAACGGTTAGGTCGTAGGTGCTGAGGTTCATAGACTGGAACACCGACTTCAGCGTCATCGGGGTGCCCTTGTGCAGGGTCACCACCTGCACAACAAACATTCAATGTCAGCAGACGAACCTGTCAATAAAGCTGACACAACTGAAGAGAAGCACATTTTCGGAAGATTTTAACTATTTTTGGTAGTTTCGATGATTTCTTTATTTGTGTTAGATGCCATGAACTTCGAGTCTCCGACTGTTCTTAGGATATGACGATGACGAAATTATTGAAGTTCTTATCCCGAAAAATTCAGTCCATCTATTCAGTCCATAAAATGCCATGACATTGCAATAGCAGAACAATTTGGGGAACATTAAAATATGGCAGTACTTACCTCGTCAGCATGGTTCTTCAGGGTCTTCTTGATGAAGCGCAGGAGATGCTTCTGGTTCATGCACGACGCCGCGTGGATGTGGGTGTCCACTTTCCTGAAGGGGAAAGTAAAATTTTAGAGAAGTACTACAATTTTCATCTAACCTCAAAGTCAAACGCATGCAAAAAACAATCAAGCATCCAAAATGCGATTTTGATTGTTTTTAATCGACATGGGGACTCCGTTCATTATTTATCGATATAAATTATCCATTTTCTTTTAAGACATGTCCTGTCGTCAATCTTAACCAGAGTAACTGATGGTAGGTAGGCACAACGTGACATTACATAAAATGGACCGATGACCGGTAAAGGTCGCATGAATCCGTTTATTTTGGGGAAAAAAGTCTCTTGGAAGAAGCATAAGTCAAATAGACGTCTTTCGGCTAAACGATGATGATAAAACGAGAAGGCATGACTTATTCTGATGATTCCTTTAGTTTTAAATAAGCTACAACCAGAATTTTGCCACCTCAATAGCGTTAGTGGTGACCTCGACACAGAGGGTCTAGGGTCTACTCTCTATGTCCGTCAAAGATATGGGGCCCGTCCGAAGGTAACTTATACGAAAGCTTTATAGTATATTTTATAACGAGGGACTAAACGAAGCCATTATATACCCGAGGTGGTTTGACTCCCGAGCTTGCGAGGGAGTCATTAAAAAGCGAGGGTATATTACGTTGGCGTTTAGTCTCGAGGTGCAAACTGTACTTTTCACTTCGAGTGCGAGAAAAAAAATCATTTAAAACCGAACTTTACACTCGACAAAAATTCTGAACTGAGCGGTCAGTTTTTTGCTTCTATCAGGTCAGTCACAGATTAACAATTTAAAACACAACCCAAACTCTCAACATTGCCGCAATGAAGATGATCCCCACTCCACAGATAATTATTACTTACCTACATTACTGCAGCGGCTAGCAACAGAGGCATTGCACATACTTTTCAAAATCAACGATGCACACAAACAGCAATAATTTTTCTCGCGTTGAAGAGTTCATTTGTTTTTTTTTTTCAATAAACCGCTTTCTATTTGCAAGCCAATTCGAAGTTTAAATAATACCTTTGCTCCATTAAAAAAAAAAAAAAAGTAGGTACTGTTTTGTGACCATGTTTCAGAGTAAAAGATCGTTCCATTTTTAAATTACTTTTTACTCCCTAGGGAATAAACGGTCACTTTAATCCCGCTTCGTAGGGCTATAATGGCGTACTTTTAGAGCATGAGAAGTGAAAAGGTAACTTATATCGGCAGTAAGGACAGATGACCAATCGTGTAGTCATTCATTTTTTGTTCGGGCCCCATAACGAATCTTATGTCCGTAAGTGATACGGAGTGAGCAACGACCGTAACTTCGGCCGAAACTATGGATTTCGTGTTTAGAGAGTAGACCTCCTGGTCCCTCAAGGTGCAGTTGGAATTGACTAACCTGATGTTATAGAAGTCCCGATGCGGCACGGCCTTCTGCGAGGCGAGCTCACGCAGCTCGTTGAGCAGTACGTGCAGCTGGAACTTGGACGACAAGTACGACAGGCGCCGGTAGCAGAACGATTTGCTGGAACAACGCAACCGTGGTTAGGACACAGCAATGTTAGAAGGGTTGCTTAATGCAGGTCTTAAGAACCTGAAGGCGTGGAAAAGGAGTGGAAATATGGCGCAAGCGGCTCCGGCCAGCAGACCTTGACAGTTAATGTACTGAAATGTCTGTCGGTGAACGTACGAGTAGCCGGTCATAAATCTATCCATACCTTTACTAAACTATATCCATCAAGAAACATTTAGTAAAACCAGAGTATTTTTAATGGCTGTCCAAGAGCTAGCTAAACACACTAAACCCGTTTAACCTTCATAGCTTGGCCATTCAATTATTTCCAATTTAAATGATAGACAAGCCCGCTACACTATTCTCAAACCACTGTATTTTCTAAAAGCCAGAATCACCAGTGGCGACCACCAGAAAAGCGCCGAGACAATGAAGCTCGACGAAGTCCCAGAGAATGAATTTAACTGTGGATCCCGCAACGAAATTACCTAATCAGAAAGTATGGCAGAGGAGTACGAAAAAACCGTAATTTCCAAATTTTAAGAAATTAAAAAGAAGCCGCCGGTTGAAGGCTCCATGTAAAATACTGGTATTTAGTCGCATTCGGTTAGACTGGAAGTCGACCCCAACATGTTGGGAAAAAGCAAAGCTGATGATGAAGACAAAAGGACTTAAACATAGCTGGCGAAATGTTGGTGTAGGTACTACAGGTAAGTCCACTTCTTACTAACCCTACAGGGACTGTAGGGTTGATACTGTACGTAAAAAAAATATTGATCAAAAGGAAGAGAGCCTGAATACTTCAGGCATGATTTAAAAAAACGTAATATTATTCTGTTGATTCCACAAAAAATCTAGGATCTAAGTTACTCACAGTGGTCCATCGGACATCATATTGCACATGGTATTCTTGTCCTGCATGAACTGCTGCATGGTGATGTACTCGTAGGGCAGCCTGGTCTCCTTCCCATCCTCGCCCTTCTTGTACAGGTTGAACACGCCTCGGTCCGGCCTGATGATGTAGTCCTTGGGTTCCGGGTTGCGGCACTCCCACGGGTCCTTGCCGGCGCGGAATGGAGGGTGGACGATGTGGTCTGGAGACAAGAGTTGTAGTTGTAGACGACAAAAAAATATAATTAGTTCCTCATTTAGATTATCAAAAAATATTTGACCCCTATTTTTTCTTTCGTTACGTAAACCAAAATTGACGAAGATACGACGCTTTTAAATTCTCAATACGTATATATGATTATAATGTACAAGTATAATGTTTATTTAATGTAGGGTAATTTTTAGTGAGTTCTGACGTCACGAGCCCCCACTCCCGAGTTTTGATACGTTTTATCTATGTCAATATTCATTGATTTACAAAAACAAAAAAACTTTTTTGCTAAAAATAAAACCGACGTCACACAAAAAAAGTGAAAAATAACTAATTAGCTTCTGAAGTCGGTAACCTTTGTTTGATTGATTTAATTTTTTTGTCACCGACTTCAGAAGCTAATTAGTTATTTTTCACTTTTTTTGTGTGAAGTCGGTTTTATTTTTAGCAAAAAAGTTTTTATTTTTCACTTTTTAGTGGTTCACAATATGTGCATACCCTTTCACAGCGTACCAGCGTGATTTTTTGTTATGAACTGGTGTAAACAATAGACAGACATGAGATTTCAGCAATCCCAGTAAGAGACACACATTTGCTACATTTAATGAGGAGTTCCGTTGCCTTTCTCCGAAGTTCTTCATCAGATCTTTACCGAATTTAAATGGGATCACTCCGAGAAACTACTCTTTCAAAAACTACCCAAATCGCTTCTGGTGTGCCTATAAAATTTGAAGAGTTCTCTCTATTTCTCCAGGATTTCCCCATTATCAGGATCCTGACTTGATGATTATGGGACCTTCTGGGAAGTATACCCTTTCAAACAATTAAAAAACAAATTCGGTCCAGTCATCTTCGGGTAATCGGGGAACATTGAATTGAGAACCTCCTCCTTTTTGAAGTCGGTTAATAACGACGTTATGGTACGTGACTCAAATATCCGGATAGCCTTTAAAAGATTTGGCCGAGAATCGGTAATTTGCTTCTAAGAATTGAAGAGTTCCGTTCCTTTGTCATGGATCCCATAATCAGAACCTAACCAAATTCTCATCAAACTACCCTTGAAGTGCCCTTGCCAATAAAATAAAAAAAAACTTATCCCCAATAAATGGAACTTAATACACCTAACTGTCGAAATCTGGGAATATTGTACACATCTGCGTACCCCCTCAGAGCATACAGGCGTGATGTTACGTCATGATGTTGTATAAACAATAAACATTCAAGCGATTGCAGCAGTTACTGCAGATTTACCGTGTATATTTGAAGAGTTCCATTGTATATCTCCGAAGATCCGGATCAGATCTTCAGCAAATTAAAATATAACCACACGGGAAGCACCAGCTTTCAAATTAAAAAAGAATCATCAAAATCGGTTCACCCAGTCGAAAGTACTGAGGTAACAAACACTGTCGAAATCTGGGTGTATTGTACACATCTGCGTACCCCCTCAGAGCATACAGGCGTGATATTACGTCATGATGTTGTATAAACAATAAACCTACAAGCGATAATAGCAATCACTGCAGATTTGCCGTACATTTTTGAAGAGTTCCATTGTATATCTCCGAAGACCAGCATCAGATCTTCAGCAAATTAAAATGGGACCACATGGGAAGCACCAGCTTTGAAATAAAAAAAGAATCATCAAAATCGGTTCACGCAGTCGAAAGTTATGAGGTAACAAACACAAAAAAAAAAAAAAAAACATACAGACGAATTGATAACCTCCTCTTTTTGGAAGTCGGTTGAAAAATACGTGTCCATTATTTTCCAATACTATAACTGACGGACTAAATAACTTTGCAATTTTTTGATAATGTCGTCAAGCCTATTGGTTATGTTATAGTTTATAATTATATTACTGGACTAGTAAATGACATGATGACAGGCCCTGCAGCATTCTAAGACACCAAGCCAGGCCCGATGACACCTAAGAAGCCTATTCCTACAATCCTACCGGCCTAGATACGGGAACAAGGCAATCTAATGTCTACTGTAGTCAAGTAGTTTATTACATCATACACATCTGTGGATATCACATCACAAAACAGACTGACCAAGCCATCGCTATTTCCTTAGCAAATCATTTTGAAGACTTGACAATATTTTTAGAGAGCCATGTTTACATTTACAAACTGATTTTCTGCCGTGTTGAATTTATACGAGTACGGTCGTTGCAGTTCCGTAACTAGCTACGCATTTACATAACAATCAAAAACCCGATATGTTACCGGTTTAGCACTAACGGCTTTTAAAACACCTCGATGAGTTTATGATGAAGCTTCTATCATGTTGCATTTTAATATTTCCACTTTAATAGACGTGCTTGTTTCACTGTTCTTTGAAAATCATTGCTGTCTACAAAAGCCAGTGTATTCCCGCTGACCTCACCACTCGTCGTCCCACTGGTGGGTTCAGCGGGAAATGATTAAAACAATCAAAAATTGTTCCCGTCGACCCCGCCAGTGGGACGACGAGCAGTGGGGTTAGCGGGAACTGATAAGTGATAGGTGTCGACGTACCCGCAATATGTTTCTGCACGTGCACGCTGGGCACGTAGGCCGGGGCGTTGGCGTCAGTACTGCGCACAAAACGCGCCGTGATGGTCGCGTAGCTCTGCTGCGACATCTCCATGTAACGCTTGCGCAGTTCCAGCGCCTGCACCAGGTACGAGGACGCCAGCTGGAGATCTTCTAGTGGGACCTGGGGAAGAACGGGAACTTATTAGACTAGGGATCTAAATGCCATTTTGGGTTACATAAATGCTCGATAATATTTTGTTGAAACCTTAACACCTTTCCCAGGCAGCATGTGTAGATTATTTGGCCAGAACACCAAACCATTTACCATCAACACCGCACCTTACAGATTAATCACGAAATTTCTTAGAATGCTGGAACGCCACGAGGCTAGAATACGATATTAATGAAATTTTATGCTGTTCACCATAACAGCTCCTGACTTGATCCCCACAATATTGGCTGACAACCTAGAGCATATCGCAACAACCCTCAGTGGGATCAACAAGATGCAGGCAACCAAAGACAGCAGTGGTCGTGTGGCCTTTGCTGTGTCGCCGCGTCGATCAGGGTATGTGATGGAAATTCCGGTGATCTTTACAAAGGCACTGAGTCTACGCGCTCGCATGACCTTTCTATTTTAACTACCGATCCTATAACTACTATAATAGCGTTTAAAATCATTCTCGTAAACATTTACTCACCCCAGAAGTATCCTCCCCACTGATGGCGACTCTCTGAAAGTGCGGTAGCACGAAGTCTGTCTCGTCATCATCAGCCATGCGCATGCGCTCGTCGAACACTGCGCCGGCGCCGCCTGCCTCGCTGCCGCCGAACGACCGCACAGACTGACCGCATTCTGCTGCCCTGAGGATGGAAACGAGAATAGTGAGCAAGGAATGCTGATAGCCTCGTATACTTACGTCTGTTGCTGAAGGGTTTAGTTTTATGTCTCCAGCTTGGATAGGATACCATGTTTAGAAATCGTGAGATGTAAATATACATTGAAAGAAAAGTAGGGGGTGGTTTTTGAATATGCAATGTGTGAAATGGACTTAATTTGCAAACTGTACTCATCCCGAAAACAGCTCTAACCTATCATCATCAGCAGCCTAGCCTTTTCCACTATGTTGGAGTCACCACACACACATAGGGACACCACACTTCCAAATCACCACAAACCAATGAGCCAATTCAGTAAATTAACAAGTAAATAATCGGCAATTTGTATAACCATCCAATGTCAATATTGCAACATTACTAATTCTACCCTCTAATGATTGATTGACAAATGAGACAATGGCCCGTCGGGGACCATTACCCGCACAATATTGCTGGGTTGCTCAAATATTAGCTCAGTCATTACCGTTTGGGGTGTTCCTGCTAATTACATTTGTGCTTGAATGAAATGAATGAATGAATGAATGATACATTTATTTGCAAGAATATGGGTAGTTTACATAAGTTCTTAATATCTAAGGGTTTCACTATATTCGGCATTTCGGCCATACTAATATTAAAGTTTATGTGTGTTTGTGTTTGTTTGTTACTGCTCTGTTCATTAGACAGTAATTAGGTTTTCGAGGTCAGGTGGCTATCGCTCTGTAAGTATTTAGTACTTAATACTTCTACATCACGCGGTTTCAACCACGCAGTTCCCGTTCCCGTTGGAGTACGGGGATAAAATGTAGCCTACGTTACTCGCTGATAATGTACTATGCATAGCTAAAGAATTTATCCAATTGTAGCATACAAAAATACAAACACACAAATCTTACTTTTCAACCGACTTCTAAAAAGAGGAGGTTCTCATTTCGTCTGTATTTTTTTTTTTGTGTTTGTTACCTCATAACTTTCGACTGGGTGAACCGATTTTGATGGTTCTTTTTTTGTTTCAAAGCTGGTGCTTCCCGTGTGGTACCATTTTAATTTTCTGAAGGTCTGATGCTGATCTTCGGAGATATAAATGGAACTCTTCAAAAATACACAGCAAATCTGCAGTGATTGCTGCAAACGGTTGGTTGTTTATTGTTTATACAATATAACGACGTAACATCACGCCTGTATGCTTTGAGGGGGTACTCAGAAGTGTATAATACACCCAGATTTCGACAGTTAGGTGTGTTAAGTTCCATTTATTGGGGATAAGCCCTATTACCGTGACATGTATTGTTTTTTTATTGTATTGGAAAGGATGTACTTCAAGGGTACTTTGATGAGAATTTGGTTAGGTTCTGATTACTTCTGATTATGGGATCCATGACAAAGGAACGGAACTCTTAAATTCTTATGAGCAAATTAACGACACTCGGCCGAATCTTATATAGGCTATCCGGATATTTGAGTCACCTACCATAACTTCGTTATTAACCGACTTCAAAAATAAGGAGGTTCTCAATTAAATGTTCCCCGATTACTCGAAGATGGCTGGACCGATTTTGTTTTTTTTTTAATTGTTTGAAAGGGTTCCTTCTCAGGTGGTCCCGTAATCATCAAATCAGGATGTGATGATGGAATCCTGGAGAAATAGAGAGAACTCTTCACATTTTATAGGCACACTAGAAGGGATTTGGATAGTTTTAGGAAGTGTACTTTCTCGAAGTGATTCCATTTCAATTTGATGAAGATCTGATGAAAAACTTCGGAGATAGGCAACGGAACACCTCAATAAATGATAGCAAATGTACTGGAATTGCTGAAATCTCATATCTGTCTATTGTTTACACCAGTTCATAACCGAAAATCACGCCGGTACGCTGTGAAGGGGTAAGCACATGTTAACCACTAAAAAGTAAAAAATAAAAACTTTTTTACAAAAAATAAAACCGACTTCAAGAGAAAACAAAAAAGTGAAAAATAACTTCAGAAAAAACGCTTCAGAAGTCGGTGACAAAAAAACTAAATCAATCAAACAAAGGTCACCGACTTCTGAAGCGTTTTTTCTGAAGTTATTTTTCACTTTTTTGTTTTCTCTGAAGTCAGTTTTATTTTTTGTAAAAAAGTTTTTATTTATAATAAAGTATAGACTAAGCTCCAAATAATAAAATGATGGTACTACAGAGTTCCCTGAGAGCCGACCTCTTTTTAACCTTATTACTATTATTATTAGCATTAGGGTTAAAAGTAGTGGACCCTCAGTGA
Organism: Xestia ashworthii; assembly: GCA_950022955.1. Classification (NCBI taxonomy): domain Eukaryota; kingdom Metazoa; phylum Arthropoda; class Insecta; order Lepidoptera; family Noctuidae; genus Xestia; species Xestia ashworthii. Next base: position 1,272,405 of record OX465566.1, on the reverse strand, counting down.
ACTCGAGAGCACATTGGCTTTAAGAGCGTGCTCTCTTTACGTGGTTGTGAGTTTTTTGTTTTCTCTGAAGTCAGTTTTATTTTTTGTAAAAAAGTTTTTATTTATAATAAAGTATAGACTAAGCTCCAAATAATAAAATGATGGTACTACAGAGTTCCCTGAGAGCCGACCTCTTTTTAACCTTATTACTATTATTATTAGCATTAGGGTTAAAAGTAGTGGACCCTCAGTGAACTCGAGAGCACATTGGCTTTAAGAGCGTGCTCTCTTTACGTGGTTGTGAGTTTTATTTTCGTATCGATGTTTGTTTGACAAAGGCCTTTTATCTATAAACATAGACAACTGATAGGTGTTAGATTCGTCATTTCATCAGGTCCTAAAAAACATGCAACACCGGCGTCAAACTCTATTAGAACTTAAATTTGAAATAAAGATAAATAAAATCGCACAGTTTGGAATAGCAAGTTCATAATTAACTATTATAAATTGGACTAGGTAGAAAGGCGGATCCACATGACGAAACGCGTCAATAGAACGCCCGCGCCTCTCAAGAACGTGTCTCTAAAGGTATACACAGGAGGTATGATGAGATACAAGCAAATCGCACTGTTCGTGCACGTGTGCAGGTGTGGAGGCACTTAACATAAACACCAAACTAAGAAAATTTGCAAACACATAATTTAAGGAAAATAAGACCTTTTAAGAAGTCCTTTTTGAATTTTCGTGTACACTAATATCATCATCATCTGCCTAGTCTTTTCCCAACTATGTTGGTGTCGGCTTCCAGTCTAACCGGATGCACCTACCAGTACTTTTTACATAGAGCGACTGCCTATTTGACCTCCACAACCCAGTTAGTACTGACTGGGTATTACGATATCCCTTGGTAAGACTGGTTGTCAGACTTTCTGGGCCTCTGACTACCTGACGGACCAACTGCTTAACGTGCTTTCCGAGGCACGGAGGAAACTCGGTACGTAATGAGTGGTCACCCATCCACAGACCAACCTAGGCAAGCGCGGCTTAACCTAAAGATTGACCCCGAGCGTCTGTTATTATTTTGCCGCGAGCTCCTGAGTGAAATAAAAAATATCAAACTGATAAATTAACATCAAATCTGGGTAAATCCTAGTTATTATTTTATTCAAAAATACATTCTAAATGCTAAAAATAATAGTACCTACCTACCTATTCAAAATAAAATGTCAGTTTAGGATGGACCTTGCAAATATGTATTCAATTATCTCTGAGCCAATGCATGGGAAGCAGTGGGCGTTTCATTTATGCCATTTCATTTATGCCATTCCAATTCATTCCATTCATATCAAGTTGCTTACTAAGTTATATTTGATACTGTTTAATTAGTCACCTTAGTTAAATATCTTACTGTGGGTGAAATTTGATAGGTACATCGCAATTCGCATAATAGTTATATGTTAGCAGGTATTAATAGGCTTTGGAATCTGACACTACTGCTTTATGACGTGATTTCACATTACCTACATAACTTGCTAATTTCTGTTTTACTACATATATGATAGTTAATTCTTTTCATTTCCTTTTTTTAATGGCAAGTAAACCTTCCAGAATATCTCTAAATATTAGTGAATGCCGCAAAATCATAAAATCAAAATCTGTTTTTGTAGAACTAGACGGTCACACAGACACAAAAATTGAGAAGACATGTGATTGTTGTGGCATCTATATTACAAACCCGCACTCGGCCCTCGTGATCATAAAATAAAATTGTCACACACACACACACACTTTTTTTTTAACATAATATAAATTTAACTTTAACTTTCAGAGTATTATAGGCCTCCTCCATCTCACTCCACTTTTTCCTATCACGGGCTGTTTTCATCCAGTCTTTGTTTGCGAATTTTATAAGTTCGTCTGCCCATCTTTCCAGGGGGCGACCTTATTTTCTTTTTCCGGCGGGGCCAGCCCACATAGTAGCTTTTCTAGTCCATCTCTCTTTATCCTGACATAAAAAAATAAGTAAGTATGACATGATAGGAATTAACCCTTTCGTTAGTGTGTATCCAGATTTTTGTTCGATAATTTTGAAATTCATCGTTTAAGTGTTCGGCTTTAAAGTTTCAACACCGGATGTTTTAAGACAACAATCGTACTTAGCTCGCATCGGAATCTGAACCATACAAATGCAAAACTTCGGATATCCGTTTCCTAACCACCGCAAACAGCAAACAGCACCGATACCCTCGAAAAATTCTTCACACCACTTAGTCAGTTTTTTTAAACAATTTGACATTAAAATTACCCTGAATTCCTCGTCGACGTCCATCTCTGGCAATCGATTTTGCTTCCAAACATTATAAAATCAACACCACAGACAAAAAACAAACGAACTGTCACAATCACATCTCCCGCCAAAACGTAACAAGTTTCTGAATAACCCAAACAGTGGCAACGGAACGGCCGCGTTCAGCCAGCGACACGCGTTGCAATGCAATCAAATTACAAATGGCGGCATCCCTCGCGGTAAGGGTTACTGTCGCTCCAAGGTTAATCCAATTACTTCTGCCACTAATAATAACGAGTCTCCGCGAGCTCGTGTAAACGTGGCGAACGCAAAAAGAGGTTTATCGATGGCTTTAGAGACTAGAGAGGAGCTTAGGCTCTGAGAATATTTATAGATTGGAGGCGGCATAAGACTTGCCTCTAATGCCTCTTGAACACAATGGTGGCAGTTAATATGGTGCTTATAGGGCCAACGTTACATTTGTGACGTGTGAACGTTGATGGAAAAGGCGAAGATGATGATGATGATATCAGATGGGATTATGACTCAGGGTTGATTTGAATGAATGTATCGTTGGTCAATCATAAAATAGCCACACATCACGATTTCCTGGTCATCCATTATTAACATTAGGACTTGAAGGGACTCACTATCACGTGTTTGGCAAAACAAAAGCTATTGCCAATGGAAATGTACGGACATCAATATTATAGTGCTTCGCACTTCGAGGACCTACAGGTAGAGATGATTATAACGAAACCACCGCGCTTTATATATATATATTTTTTTTTAATTTTAATTTTTAATTTTTATAACAATTACAATTTTTTATTTATACATGTAATCTTTGTCTAATGTAATTTAAATTTATTCTTAATATTTTGTTTTTTTTTAGCATTTCAATGTAACATAGTTTTTACTTTTGGAACGAAGTTCCTTATCGCGCGTTGTGAAAGGGGGCTAGACGGAAAAAATTCTTACGAAAAGTTGTCACGACACTTTATTTTTTAGAACAGCGCCATCTAATGTGTATGAGTGGTACTAATAATATTGGTAACTGCGACATCTATTGTTAAAATATGTAAGTACTACTCCGTTGTGTTACTAGATGTCGCTAGTAGTTGGGAATGCACTGAGTAACACCCTCCGGCCGTTTTCGTAATTTTTGCCATTCGCAACGCTGAAAGTTGTTTTAAAAAACCAAAACGGGGAAATAATGTTTTGCTATAGTAAGCTATTGTAAGCTGTGCGGCGTCGCATGTTTCTCTGTCTGTATCTCTCTCTCTTATATAAAGCAAGCCAGAACTTCGTTCCATCCGGGTTTCCCTTGACACCTCTCAAGTTTTTGTTTTTAAAGTTGTTTTACCATCACTCGATATGGATTAATGTCTGAAATAAAAAGTTTTTTTATTATTTGATACTTACGAAAGTGCGTGTTAGGTTAGTAGGTACGCCTCTTACCAGAAATAAACTTAAAGTGGTGCGTCTTGGTAGAAGGGTCAGACCGACGTTGTTCCGAAAAAAAGCAATTTTTTAGTCTATTGAATCCGTTACGCAAGTATGGTTATGTCAACATGCGTACCCGACTGACCACGAACTACGCGCACAACCTACAGTCGCGGGCGCTTTGCGGCATACAGTACCATAGAAGAAAATACTTAAAGAACGCCATGCAACGCAACTGGCGATAGTACTGAACCGTAGGAAACTAGGTAACGCGCGCGAGTGTCAGTTACTGTCGCAAGTCGCATCTCACGACGCTGTGGACGTGGCCTAACTGAGAAACTCCATTACCAGCCAATACGCAAGACTCCTATCAACATCTAACTCTCGCCTTAACGCGTCAATAGCTTTTATTAGCACTATTATAAGCTACAGCAGACGAAATACCTCGTAAAAGTTATGATAAGGCGAGGCGATGTTTACGACTCGATATCAATTGACGCGAGGCACAATGCTTATCGATTTACATTATAACTGCTTATTGTAAACGGGAAGATCAATTTGAGACGGAGTAACATATTTTTTTGGAGGAAATCACATCTGGTCGACCTAATTCTTCTATGTAATATCAAGAACAACCAGCTTATTTAAAACGGAAATCTTGCTACTGACACTTTCAGGTAAACAGTAAGTAACCTACTGGATTCCGAGATACTAGAGCTACACACTTAAGAATAAGATTAACAGAAAGTGTCATCATCAGTGTCTTACTCTTTTCAACTACATTGCCCGGGGTCGTCTAGCTGTATGCTGTAGTAGATATTTCACATGGAGCATCTGTCTATCTACGAGTACCTTATATCCACAAATCAGTTACTGGGTAAAACTACATTAATTGGAAAGACTTGTTGCCAGACTTTCCAGGCTTTTGAGTACCAAAGATCTTCGAAAGACAGCCAGGACCGACGTAATGTGCTTAGAGAAGAAACAAATGGAAATTAAAGCTATAACGGCATGCGCACAGCATACTTGACTATTCAGTCACAGGACTCGCAGGAACTCAGGCAGGTTGGGGCAGTAAATTCAGACTTGAATAAATAATACCCCAGGGAGCACGTGTGTTTGTTGATCCGTGCCTCTCCAACTATAAGTACAGACGAATTAACTATACCAAGGTACTTCAAAGATTTCCATGCAAGGGCGATGGAGATATAAAACCGTTTAGTAGAAATAGTCTAACTTCGGGTCCTTCTTTTTTGGGCTACACATTAATATATCATACTGATCTTGAACTTATTAACATACCTAACATCACGCCTGTAATGTCTAAAGAATTAGACTGAGTCGCATATGAAGCCGCATTCTCAAGTTAAAAGCGAGCCTATTGATATTAATCGCACACAAATCCCGACTCAGAGCTGACACTGAGAAAATAATATCTGATGGAAAAATCCAATAACAGATAGAGAGAACCTAGATATGCAAGATCTTTATTTCCAATTTGCCACAAGAGAAGGGAAAAAGAACTTGTGTGGAATTAATAACGAAGACAAAAATAAATGACGTACAGAAAGAGCTCTGCATTGGCAATTATAATGCCAACTTACTCGACAAAACTGTGACCTAATTTCGGAACGCAGACGGAATAAAAAGAAATCAGTCAACTGCTAATTGAAATACGGAACGAAATGGAGGACAGATAAAAGCTGAACCCTACGTAAATGTAGAACTACTTCACAAATATAAAAAATAAAGTCGAAGGGCATTTAAGCACTCTCCCCAACATTGCGATCATTTTTTTTGTCCTCTACCATACCTGGGAACCTTCTATATAATTACGGAGATATTGGGATTCAAAGCACAATGTTTATGGTGCGTTACCATGAGTCCTACTTTAAAACGTGATTTTTCATGCTTTAGGTTGACGGGTTCGAGAAGGGTGTTTACACCTATACTAATACATTTTACTAACGCAAAAGTAACTCCGCCAAGCGTACTTGTTTCAAGCGTATCTCAACGCGTCGCAATCGCAAGTCGCCTCGCAGCATCCTCGCAGTAACTTCTAGCATGCTCTCAGAAATTCTTTCGTTGGTTTTTTCCGCAGACGCACTGGCAACACTTGTGTTTCTTGCGAGTGTCGTGGGTTCGATCGCCGCACGGATCAAATATTAAACGCACCCACGATACAGAAGAAATTCCTAGTGTGGGGCGTTCCTGTGGGATAATTTCTAATCTCGCAACAAAAACGAATTTATATAAAAGTACAACATCCACGTCCTTGGCAACAAAACAAAAAACAGTTTCTGAATTCTAAAGTGAAGCCGGCACGTGTCGCGACTGACCCTGACTATAACCAAGGTCACGCAAATTGAATTATACAAATACACACACACGCTAGACGCTACGTAGGTAACTGGATTTCAACAATACCATGTGTTTGGAAATCAAGAACGCGGCAGACGGAGGGTGGCTTTTGTCCGGAGACGTGCTCTGTAACTAGGGACACAGTAAGGTCTTTGTTTTTTTATGTCGACTGTACCTGCTTTTGAATATATATTTTGTTACAGAATGCCTTCAGAATGCGCAAAATGTCGTTAGGAAAGAAAAGAGTAGAGAAAAACCAAAGCAATGATGGATGGACTGTGAGACCGAGTAATAGAGAAGTAAGTATGGAAGAAGACATGCTACTTTAGAATGTTTGAGCCTAGTAGGTGGTCACGTTGATAGCGGCATCAGTGGAATTCTGGGAATCTGGACTAGTAAGGTTATAAAAACTTTTTTGCAAAAAATATAACCGACTTCACACAAAAAAGTGAAAAATAACTTTAGCTTCAGAAGTCGGTGACCATTGTTTGATTGATTTAGTTTTTTTGTCACCGACTTCTGAAGCTAAAGTTATTTTTCACTTTTTTGTGTGAAGTCGGTTATATTTTTTGCAAAATGTTTTTATTTTTCACTTTTTAGTGGTTCACATGTGCTTACCCTTTCACAGCTTATCGGTGTGATTTTTTGTTATGAACTGGTGTAAACAATAGACAGACGTGAGATTTCAGCGATCCCAGTACATTTGCTATCATTAATTAAGGAGTTCCGTTGCCTATCTTCCGAAGTCACCAGATCTTTATCAAATTGAAATGGGATCACTCCGAGAAAGTACTCTTCCTAAAACTACCCAAACCGGTTCTGGTGTGCCTATAAATTTAAGGAGTTACCTCTATTTCTCCGGGATCCCATTAAATGAAACTTTACACGTCTAACTGTCGAAATCTGGGTGTATTGTATACTTCTGCGTACTCCCTCAGAGCATACAGGCGTGGTGTTATGTCATGATGTTGTTTAAACAATAAACAACCAAGCGATATATTGCAGCAATTACTGCAGCTTTGCCGTGTATTTTTGAAGAGTTCCATTTATATCTCCGAAGATCAGCGTCAGATCTTAACCAAATTGTAATGGAACTACACGGAAAGCACCAGCTTTCAAATAAAAAATTATCAAAATCGGTTCACCCAGTCGAAAGTTTTGAGGTAACAAACATTGTCGTAATCTGGGTATATTGTACACATCTGCGTACCCCCTCAGAGCATACAGGCGTGATGTTACGTCATGATGTAGTATAAACAATGAACTTACAAGCGGATGCAGCAATCACTGCAGATTTGCCGTCTATTTTTGAAGAGTTCCATTGTATATCTCCGAAGATCCGCATCAGATCTTCAGAAAATTAAAATGGGACCACACGGGAAGCATCAGCTTCCAAATAAAAAAAGAAGCATCCAAATCGGAAACACAAAAAAAAAATAAAAAAAAAAAATACAAACGAATTGAGAACCTCCTCTTTTTAGAAGTCGGTTGAAAAGGGATGATATATTTGAAGGATTAGGGAAGTTAGCAAGGTTTTAATCGAAGTTATGCGGACTAACTTACGCTACAGATGGATCACGGAGTAGTTTGGATTTCGGTAGAAAAATATGTCGTACAGTATAAGTAGATTACGTAGTACCTACGGGTTACGGGAAGAATAAAGAAGATCAAATAGAGAAGTTTTTAAGGAGGTACATTAAGGAAGCTTAGTGACAAATATGTAGTCCGAAAAGTTTTTAGGAACGGACATGAGACATTCAATGAAATAAAGCCCGAAGAAGACCACAATAGAATGGAAAATTACAAAGAACACAATAGACAGCATAAAAACTATGTATTTAGTATTTGGTGACATAGTGGTCATTGAACCTCAGCCAACGCATTCAGAAGTCCAATTGTACTAGTATGTAGGTAGATTACAGATCTGTATTGGAACATGTTTTTTGTTTGAGCCAAAATACAACAGACCAGTTCAATGCTATTCAAACACAATTTTGATATCGATAAAATAATTTAAAATCTAACAATAAGGTAGTCATTTTGTGAAATTTCCAATATGGCACCCAATCATTGAAGTAAATAATATTTTCATCACTCGTAAGCTACGAGTATATTACTTCATTCTGTTGGAAAATGGTTTGATTATTAAAACGTGCCATTCATTTTACGTTCAGTATTGACTAGTTGTTGACAGATATCGACTACATTAGTTTACCATTTATTTCCTTTCTTAAACTAACGTTATCATCTGTAACTTTTTTGTCTTATAAGATTCCTCTGATACTACGATTGCTCTGGCCACCTACTCCGTCCTACGACCTTTAATAATGCATGGTGACAATTTAGTCACCAGCATCCATCAAAAGACTGGGGGACTGAGGAGGTCTTGGCTTAATAATAACAGCCGCTCGGGCCGATCTTTAGGTCAAGCCATTACATACCGAGTTTCATCCGTGCCTCAGAAAACACGTTAAGCAGTTGGTCCCGGCTGTCATTTGTACATCTTTGACAGTCGTCACGGTAGTCAGTGGCTCAAAAAGTCTGACAACCAGTCTTAGCAAGGGGTATCGTATTACCCAATACTAACTAGGTTGTGGAGTCCAGAAAGGCAGTTGGGCCATGGCCGGTTAGACTGGAAGCAAACGTCTAGGCAGATGATGATGGATCCATCAAAAGACTGGGGGTGAGTCTACCCGTCGTCATGCTAAACAATTTTCGATGTTTACTATTATGTATTCGAATCGTAAAAAATGGGCCCGTTCACAGAGGGGTAGCCAGAAATGGGGAGCGTTATAGGCTAATTCTGTGCTTTCATTTCAAAATGTTCATAATTATCAACCTTAATGTGAACTTCGTCGTCTACCACACTACCCCCGAAGAATTTGTATCCATTTCTTGTCTAAAATGTTTACTTCTTTCCTTTTCACCGCTCTTTGTTTTAAGCACCCACTTAACGAGCTGCGAGTAACAGGGGCAGCTCTAGAGCTAAACTAAACAGTTACTCGACACTAAGCTGTCTCGCTGTGAAGTGTTAACACCTCTATTTACTCTGAGACGGAGCTACTCTTTGCTGAGAGGTACCTACGGGCTGCTAATGGAAGCTAAGTACGTTTGTGTTGCTACGGTATTGAAATAAAGCTGGTGCTTAGTCGTTAGTGATTTTAGAATGCATAATTGGTTTTCTCTGAATGATGAACAGATTTCAACATAGATGGTTAATTTACTGTGGCAATATGATATAGTTTCTTCGACCTAGCGATGCTCTCGGACACCTAATATCTATCGGGTCTGCAAATTACAAGACAATCGAGGTTATGAAGACCCCTTTATCAATTGATTGTTATCTACTCTATTTACACAGAGCTCTGTGTAAACAGACCCGTTTGTACGACGATGCCCGTTCCTTTCCATATGATCTATGTGATGGCTTCACAAATCACTGTTTTCATTCTTATGTGAAACCGTTTTCCTATCGCCCTGCTCGATGTGGCTGGCGACAGTGACACATGCGAGTTTCATTTGTTTCCCTCGTCTTTGCGTTGCAATTTTGGTAGGATTTGTTTAATTTCCTTCCTCCGTCATCGCTGTTGCAACACGCGCGTCACTTGAGCTTGTTGGTAGTGGCCAAGCGGTTATCTTTTTTCTCCAAAAGCCGTATAGTATGCGAAAATCTGTAATAATCTAAGACTCACTTGACATTAAGCTGTCTCTGTATGAGCAGCTTCTTCTCGATCTGCTCTATGGGGAACTGCGGGACCTCGTAGGGGGCTGACAGCTCGTTGGGCAGCTCCCGGGGTGCTTCAGCACCCACAGCACTCGTGGGGCTTTCACTCCCTGTGGACAAGAAGATGGGGGTTATAAAAAACTGCAATTTTTAAGTAGAAAGTTCTTTTAATGTTAACATAATATCGCGCGTCCGTAGTGCACCCACATTTCGCTAGTGATGTTCAAGTCGTATGACATAACGTCTGAGCCTATTAACACCAGCTGGGCAGTCGCAGGCGCAAATCTGAACTCCCGCGCGGCTGCTATTGAGAAATATCTACTTCATGAAAAACCCTATAACCTTTTACCCTCAGCAGTATTGCGACCAGTTGACGTACGAGTCAGTGGTGTTGGAGATACCGGTGTTAATAAATACTAGTTTATTGACTATTATGTGGGCAGCCGAAAAGGATCAGCCGTTGTGGCGATATAGTGGCGTGACAATATTTAAGTTAATAATTAAATTGGGTAGGGACTAAATCCCGCAATTTATGACTTTAGCCAACCTAACGATGAAAAGAGAATAGTGCTATTCGAAACATACAATGCATCGATACAATTTATTGTATTTATCGATGATGTATTGATGGCTGTTAGAGTGTTTTCATCTCCACAATTGAAAAGAATAATTAAAAATTGTATTCAAAACGATACCAATGAAGTCACGGTTAAAACTTATAAAGTTAGAGTACTCAATGAACTAGTTCATAAAGATGAAGCATCCTCCATCAATATAAATGTAAGTAATCAATGTGACCTGGATACTCTGGATAATGTTAATACTCCACAAAGAGGCGAGAACTCAATTAAAAAGCACTTCAGGAACGGGATTAATCAAAGAAGAGAAAATAATACAATACACAATGAAATAGCGCGCAACACAAAAGTTATAGATGGGAATATAACGAGCTAAGGGAATGGCGACCGTGCCAAAATCGGCATAGCAACGAAAAAATTGTATTACCAGTAAGCAATTGTTATTATAATATTTATACGTTTACGTATATAATCGTTTACAATACTAGGAGTAGGCGAGTCGTATATTCAGACGTGCCTGATTCGGGAATCGAACCTAGGGCCTAATGCTCAGCAGTCACGATCGAATCAAACCAACGCGGGGCAGTCAATGAGGTGTTTTTATTTTTTAGGCAGTAGAATAATTTATCGATACGAACGAAGTGTTGGTCTAGAATTTTAATCTGCTTTTTTCCAATTCCATGTTCATATTGCCTGCTTTCTTTAGTTAGAACTTACTTATAAAAGTAAAGTACATAGGTACTGTAACTGCCAACATTGGTGACTAATAGGTTAGCATGATTGGGTTTTTATTATTGTAGATAGACACACAGCTGTACCCGTATACGGGTACAGCTGTGTGTCTATCTGCATTAATTCTATTCATGATTACAGTTGGAAAATGCCCGCATTTCAGTAGATAACCTAGTTCTGTTAATTATCCAACTATAAAATCATCCCTGCCCAGCTTTTCCAAAAAACAAATAGTGTTCCAAAATAGCGGAAGACTTTACGTATGTCTAGACGCATGAACGTAGCAGGTGTCGTTATGTGGTTTCCAACTACCCCATGACAAAATCCCGCGTGTGTTTATGTATCTAGGACAAAACCGACATCAAATCAATGTCATCACGATTAATCTGTTACATTACACGTGTCGACAGCGAGCAGCTTCCAGGAGGTTTTAATCTCAATAAAGCTAGTGTCAATCAGGAGTAATCTACTGGAGCTAATGGATCAGGATGTCAACCAGATAAGGTCATTATAATTCTGACATTTCCTGAAGACAACATAGATAGGTGCGCTGATCCGTTCAAAGAATGTAACTTTGAAGAACATTCGGGAGAGCTCTGCCATAGATTGGTTGGAGGTGTCGTGAATTGAGTCGAGTTGCAATTTGGCAAAACTATTCTCATCTCATGCTAACAGAAATGCGCGTTTATATCTTCGTAGTATAAAACAAAGTTGCTCCTGCTGTCTGTACGCTTTTTTATCTACGCAATGGATTTTAATGCAGATTTAGATAGATGATTCAAGAGGAAGATTTTTATGTATATGCTACATTGCACCCGTACGATGCTGGGGCGGGTCGCTGGTGTAGAATAGAAGGTCGTCTGTGTGGAAAAGCTATCAGAAATATGCAAACGTGCTCGTATGTGTAAATATTTTTTGCCGCTTCTCGTGGGTATAGACAAATATACCACAAAATAAAACGTCATCGATCGCAATGTATCGTTGCTTCCTCTTCCTTGTTATTATTTCCAAGATAGCCCGTTTACTATAAATAGGTACCTTTATCGAACACAAAGGAAAACCTACCTACCCCTTTAGGTATAAAAGATGGGAATTTTCCGGAGACTACTCCTAGACAAGGAGCTCACAAGTAATTTACTCTGTCGAAGTCAAAGCGATCACATTAGAAGAGGACGATGATGGTACATCGGGGAGCTTTGTTGTGTAAATCTATGTATTCGTATGTATATAAAGGTGGATATTTTGTACATGCTTAGATAATACCTACATTGTTTACTGAAGCGTGCGAATTGAAAGTGGAACTAGTAATCTGTGGTGGAACAGGTCATGGTGGGGTGTTTGGACCGTTCATAGTTTTTCAGTGATCTCTCCAGTGCGTGCCATGACTACCTCGTTAGACAAATAGTCAGGAGCAAGAGGATCTTCTTAGGTTCTATGCCCGACCGACCCAAGATCGGGCAAGCTATGCGTTTCAACTTTTACCATCACCTAGGAATTATATTGAAACCTGAAGTCCACCTTGTCCCTGGGGTGGTAAGTAGGTTTAACTCCCCTTTTTTCTTCACTTAGGTAGGTATTGAAACATTATCCCCTCTTTATATGCACTTATATGTTTAAAAGGCAGTAAGTTGACACGTCTGGCGTCATATTTACAGGCAGGGGTGGTCACGGGGCAGGGGTCACGCACCCGCTACTATCGATTTGAGGCGCTAATTGATAAATTGTTATTTTAGGTTGAGCACAACAACGTATACTTGTACATACTTGACAAAATGATAATATGTATGCGTGCGGAGTCAGGATAGATTTATAAATACGGCGATTGAGCGATGGATTGAGTAATGATTTAGTGATACTTTCCAAAAAGAGGATTTCTTTTTGAGAATTAAAAAAAAAGTTTCGAAGAACTCGGAATTTAATTTTCGTGATTCATTTTAATGAACAAAATTTTAAATTCTTAAAATGGACTTTGTAGTAATGGTTACAAAGACTATTTTAAGAATTTTTTTTTTTTTACTTGATTCATTTACGATTCTCCTAAAGCGGCCATTTTAGACCCCCTGTTCCTTGCAGTAACATATCGAGATCGCCATCTATCCAGCGACTAGGAAAGAGTTTAAGAAGAAAATCCCTCATTGAATTTGACATTATGTAAGGTGACGCGGTAGTTGCCATCTGGAAACGGTTAAGCATAAGAGCGTGGAGCTTGGCACAAACAAAGGGAGGCCAATACCGAGCAGTGGGTGAAGTCGGGCTGTGGGTGTTGATGATGATGAAGAAAGATGAAAGAAGATAAATAGAAGATTTCTAATGAAATAAGCAGTAACTTTGTGCTCTTCTCCTGTTAAGTTATTTGTACAAATACATAAATAGTAAGAAAAAAAAACACCACCACCACTACTACTTACTAAGTAAGTGGTCTTGGGTCGATTCTTAGGTCGGTCAAGTTTCAGCAGAAATTTCTTAGCAGCACCCACGGTGTTGTGATTTGTGCCTAGGCTCGGTCCTGTTACATGGAACTTAACTATCTGGCTAAATCTGGGTGTAGAATTAGGAACCTAGGTACACCCCTGCCTAACCGTTTGGCGATTACAACTATTACAAGCGTCATGTAAAAACATTATAAACTATCCTATCATTCCCAACAACACAGCTTTCAAATTAATATTCGAATCCGTTCAAAACTAACCCAGAAACAGGGCGAGCATTGAGTAATGCCTTCCCCGAGTAGCAAACTGGGAATAGTTGCCAAGTTCCCAGCATTGAAAGGAATATAGCTCAGTGAATTGCCCGATACCTATTGCTCCTCACTCCACGCCACGACACGGTTTGCACAAAATTGCTCACTCGGTTGGAAACAGACGCACGAGGAAATCGTTCGGTACCTATGTAAACATTTAGTTTTACATTTTGATAAGGTGTGTTTAATAGAGCGTGTTAATGGTGCTCGTGATTCACGAGTCGTGAAGCTCGTGGCTAAGTGATAACAGCCGCTCGGGTCGATCTTTAGGTTAAGCCGTGCTTGCCTAGGTTGATCCGTGGATGGGTGACCTCCCATACTTCCATCCCATGACATACAGAGTATCCTCCGTGCCTCGGAAAGCTGGCTAAGCCGTCGGTCCCGGCTGTCTTTTGTAGATCTTTGAGACGTTACAGGTAGTCAGTGGCCCGAAAATCTGACACCCAGTCTTTCCTAGTACTAACTGGGTCAGATAGGCAATCGTTCCACGTAAAATATTCGGCTGCATCCAGTTAGACTGGAAGCCTAACAGTTGGGAAAAGGCATGACAAGGCTTAGAAGAAGAGTCTAAATTCCAAATCACACTAACATATCATGCCCCATGTAATTATGGGCTGATTTCCCTATAGGCCGAGTAGGCCCGGGAATAAGGCGGCAAAACTTGGGGGGCAAAAGGTGTTTTTTTTTTGTTTTAGTAGTTGGCCACGGGCCTACGTGTAAAAACTCAAAAATGTGTCCATATAGCATCCCGCAAAAAATTACGATTATTAGAAGTGTTGCTCATCCAACTGAATCTTTGCTTACTAGTTTATTCCAAGGTTTATTTAATTTTTCATTACTGATACTGTAATGTTTGTGTTTTTGTACTTACCTTTTTGACTACTGTAATCCAAAATGTTATCATACGTTCTTTCTGAATAACTGCATAGCCTTTATGCGGAGGCTTAGCATGCCTTTTCCGCCTTTTAATTAGTATTATTTATAGCATTTCTGTACATTTCAGTGTTTTAAATCTTTGTTTACTTTTGCGATGTCAGATAATGACAATGACAATGACAAAGCCTAGTTTTCTTTTTATTCCTGTAACTTGTAGGTTGTATACGTTTGATGTTAGACCTTTTCTTTGTTAACCATTTTATTCTTCAGTGTTCTAGAACCAACATTATGAAATTCATAATTTCATCATGACGGGAAGCTGAGCTGAAATATTCAGTCTCCGTTTGGTCCTCGAGCCAGCAACAAGCTGGGAATTACTCTGAAATATTTGACGTGGTCACTAAGCCGGCGAGATCTAGTCCTGGTGTCGTCATGAAAAGCTACAACTACTACTGTTACCACTATTGAGAGCCCCTGGACGCTGTCTGCCTTGAAAACTTGCTGCTGCTACTACTGCGGCTGCTACAACTGCTGCTACTCCTACTACTCCTACTTGAACCTGGACACGGACAGCGGGTGAGCCTCGACACTCGAACCATCGGAGATTGGCGACTGCGAGTGAGCCTATCACTGCGGCGAGCGGTTTCTGCCAGCTGCGAGCTTTGGACCCTTACCTCGACCTGGACCCTGATTACGTTACCTCGGCTTCCCTAATTTAGTAATTTTGTTCCCTTGTATTATTAAAGCATAATTCATTCCCTTGTCATTTTTCTTTTAAACTTTACACAATGCAACCTTACATTTTCCTCACCAGGAAAATGTAATGTTACAATACTCGGAAAGTAGGTCTGAAGTTGCCTGAGAAGCGGATTGAAAGCAATGATGTTATATAGGTATAATACTTAGTAATACTTTTCAGC
The DNA here is from genome assembly GCA_950022955.1 of Xestia ashworthii. Taxonomy (NCBI): domain Eukaryota; kingdom Metazoa; phylum Arthropoda; class Insecta; order Lepidoptera; family Noctuidae; genus Xestia; species Xestia ashworthii. The sequence continues at coordinate 1,256,762 of OX465566.1, read as the reverse complement.
CCTAGAAAGAGTATCGCTGTCTACTGACAGCTGTCAAATTATTAAACGATTACTTCAAAATAACATAGATTTGGGCAAAATATTTACCATTTTTTTCAATTATGAAAATGAAAAATAGATAATGGCTGAATAGCTGGCCGGCCACAGAAAAAAACAACAAATAGGCGGGAAAGTGGCAATCAGATTTGTTTTTCGATTGATTCATGTTTTAATTTTAATTTCCTTGTATTCGTAATGTGCACAGTGTTTACAGATTGATTGGGGTTAAAGACTTATTTAGTCCCTCGAACTATTAGCGCCCTCACTACGTTCGGGCGCCAAACCCCGTCTAGGGACTCGATAAGTTACTTTCACCCCGAGGGTAACAATGTACTATTATATTACTCATACTCGGAAAGTAGGTCTGAAGTTGCCTGAGGAGCGGGCTGAAAGTAATACTTTTCAGCCCTAGGGAGAATCACTTTCAACTGACAGCTGTCACATTATTAAAAAAAAATCTAGTTCTATTTTCACATTTCTATCGAACCATGTTCCGACTTCTATACAGCCTGTAAATTACAGCGCAATGTAAAATTGAAATAACATAAAATTCAGTATTAATTAAAGAATATAATTATTTAATAACTTAGTTATAATTTAGTTACAAATATTTCTTTAAAATAACAAAAATTAGGGCAAAATATTTACTATTTTTTCAGTGACTATAGTGAAAATAAAGGCTGAATAGCCGGCCACAGAAAAAAAAAAACAAAATAGGCGGGAAAGCGGCAATCCGATCTTCATTTTTTTTCGAGTGGTTTCGTGTTTTTGTTTTTATTTTCCTTGTATTCGTAATGAAAAGCACAGTGTTTACCTCGGGTTAAAGACTTCTTTAGTCCCTCGAGCTATTAGCGCCCGCGCTACGCTTGGGCGCCAAACCCCGTCTCGGGACTAAATAAGTTACTTTCACCCCTTGGATAACAATGTACTATATAATAATTATCATGAGTAAATCTTTCTACCAATTATAACGGTTCACAATCACTACATATTATAAAATATAGTCCTCCGCCGCGTCTGTTTGTCTGTTCGCGGTAAACTCAAAAAGTATTGCACCGATTTTCATGCTGTTTTCACCAATGGATAGAGTGGTTCTCGAGGAAGGTTTTAGTATTGTACGCGTTATTGTACGCGTGCAAAGCCGCGGGCATCAGCTGTTTAAGTATAAAATAAAAGTCACAAAGCGCTTCTAACTTAGGTATTCACTACCCAGTACCCCGTATATCCCCATGGGGCTTGTAAGACAAGATTATTGTAGCGGACGGGTAGGAGCCCAGAAGCGCCGAAGATGATAACGTTCTTATACAAACCATGCTATCCCCTAGAGCCTAGAGCTAGCCAACTTTATACCCGCTTATAACAGAACATAATTATTAAACTAACAGCAGCGTTCAGTCTGCTGTCTACGAATTGTAATTCGTTTGACATAAATGAGAAAGAAACTTGTCACATAAAATAATCTTGAAAACAAAGCACTTTCGTGTAAAAAATGTTAAAGAAAAATAAGAAGCCGTGGAAACGCAATGAGAAAAAGTTAGCTAGGGTGTCCAAGCGTCTCGTTTCTGTGAGACATTCCCAAATGAATTGATGTTGTATAATGCGAGTAAATAGAATGATAATAGCGAGCGAGTATGTTGTTATAAAGTATTTCAGGTTCTTCACCAATATTATCTAATGTTATTAGCACAAATTCAAAAAACCTTGCCTTGTTAAGATTTTTCTAACTTTTAATTTTGTATAAATACATGTAATGTAATTATATGAAACTATCAAACCAGTAATAACAACATATGGGCTAGAAATTATGGAAGGAATCTGCAGTGAGTAGTTTTAGTGCTTGTCGTTAAAGTCCGGTCTGCCAGCACGCGATTAAGCGTACCGTTGTGCGCAATGCGTAAGACCATATATTTTATTTTTTATTCGGTCAGGATGCGAGGGACGCCAATTTTATGATCCAGACTTAGTATTAACGTGATTTGTGGAGTATTTCTTTAATTTAATGCTGTTTTTCGGGTTGTTAAATATCTATTTCGTTTATATTGATGACATCTTGTCAAGATTTTTATGATTGGTGTTTTTTTTGTATTTTTTTTCTCTATCTTCTAACTGCTGACATAAGATTTGAGTAGGGATCAGAGGTCAGCGACTTTACTAAGCTTACGAAAGCTGTCGAGCTTAATACTGCTTCTGGTTTATTTCTGGGAAAGATTGAAGTGATCTTATCTTTCTGAAGCCTCATAAGTCACTATTTCATGACGTTCTTTTAGGTATGCTATTCATCTGTTCGCAAGTGGGTAAATCTTTCAAAATGAAATCTAAAATCAATTTGTTAATAATTGACTCACCAATATATACCTACTCGTTTGACCTATATTTAGGTACCAGTGGATTTTATTCACTAAGAGTAGGTATTTATTATGTTAAAGTAAAAATATAAATCAGAAGTTCTCGGATATTTTTCATAAAAACTACTACTGCAAAATTCCCGGTATTTTAGCTTTGAGCGAAGCCTCGCGATTTCTAGAAAACCAATCATGAACCAAACCACCATGTTGGCTTTCCAGGAAAAATAATAGCGAGCTAGTGCTCCATTTACAAAAGAGGAACTTTTATTTGCTTCCATAGCTAGTTTTTTCTTATTTCTTTATTATGGTTTCAGAGCTATTAATGTTGCCCTATTTCTTGTGCTTCAAGTTTCATTAAAAATAGGACAACTTTTCATCATTATTGCATTTCATGAGTGGTCAGGCCGAGGTGGCACTTAGGTTCATGTTCTGTCTCACGTAGAAGCTGAAGAGCCTTTTGCCTCCTCATCATCTGCTGCCTTATCCCAATTTTGACAAGGATTTGACAATAAACAGTGGACCCCCAGAACCAGGAGGCAGTATCTTAAATTAAAAATAAAGTCAAAATATATTTACGCTGTCTCTCCGTAGCTTTAGTATTCGCAGTCTCCTGCGACTCCTGTGATTCCGAAGGCCTCCTCACGTGCCACAAATCCTTATCGAAGCTATACATCTTCACAAGAAGGCACTTGTATCACTTTGTTCTCACTATCAATATAACTTGACAGGCATAACTTTTTAGTTTAACTCATTATCACTGAAAGGTTATCGGTAAGTTGAGAGATTATGACACTGTGTAAGACGACCGCCTGCGTTGACGTGTTGTTGTTCAATGGACTCAAGTATTCCAAATATGAATGTTAGGCGGCACTCGAAGTTGACTGGCCGGAAATCTTGGTGATAAATGGTAATATAGTCAGTATAGGCACTTCTTTAACGGAAGTGGTGAAATGTGGCTGATAAATGATTCATATACCCTAGAAATACTGCTGTTTCTAAATTGCTGTTAGTTATGAAATTTAACCATAACATTTGTATTCATTTCTTACACAATTGATATTTTGAAAACAATTGATGAGAATCATTGTAAAGTTAGAAAATTCCTTGTTAAAGTAAAAGAAATAAACCCACTTATGTACCCAATGCATCATCTCCTCTGTCTAGCCTTTTCCGAACTATGTCGGGGTCGGCTTCCAGTCTAACCGGATGCAACTGAATAGCAGTACCTATTTTACATGGAGCGCCTGCCTAACTAACCTCTACAACCCAGTTTATACTGGGTAATACGATACCACTTGATAAGACTGGTTGTCGGACTTTTTGGGCCACTGACTACCTGTAACGACTGCCAAAGATGGGCCAGTGACCGCTGGGACCAACAGGTTAACGTGCTTTCCGAGGCACGGAGGAAACTCGGTATGTACAGGTGGTCACCCATCTACAGACCAACCTAGGCAAGCACAGCTTAACCTAAAGATTGGCCCGACTGACCGTTATTATTTAGCCACGAGCTCCTGCGTACTGTATGTACCCGATGCCTTTTCAAATAAAGGTTTTCAATCATTCTGAACTAATTATTGACCATAATTTCGGAAAGTTTAGAGACTTTTAGAGACTCATAAATAATCCTATGAAGATATAAATGTACAAAGTTTATAAACATTTAAAGAACAAGAACGCAAAAAATCGCGCTATTGCGTCACAGAGATCGGAAGGCGCATAGCAACAGATTATGTTCGACCCAAATACGACCCTTGTGTAGCGGTGCCCGCAATGGCGTGGCGACGAGTGAACAGCTGAGCTGCGACGCGACGTCATCGTGTTCGTGCCCTGTTGATCTACTCGCGGATGAAGATGACCTTCTTGAAATACTGAGACAGCTATTTATAAAGTGCAGTTTTTTATTTTGATAGGCCGCCGAATTTAGTTTTTGACATAATATTCGAGTGTAAATTTTGTTGATGTAGGTATTGACATCCATGTCGAATCATGAATTACTATGCTAATGCATTTACCTACTTATAGTGTTGGAAGCATGTCGTTGAAGGTAGGTAGATACTTTAACTTATGAGTTGGTAATACGTACAGTTATGAGCGATACTTTAAAATGTTTAAATAGTTCATTATTATTGTCGTCGTCGATACCACAGATATTATAATACTTTCGATACACAATTTCACGAGTAATCAGCTAAAAGATTTTTAACGCCATTATTTGTCATTTTTAGCGTTAATTTCGCTTGGTGTGTGTGTTTGCTAGCGCCTAACCTATAAGTGGAATGTTTGAAATGTCGGATTATGTATGCTTTAGTATTACGTCATTCGTCTGGTCCTTGTTTGGATTTTTCGCTAGTAATAGCATAGCTGACAAGCCAGAGTAAATTTGGGCTAAAACAGAATCTACCATAACACCGTGCGTGACTCTTCAAATCACGTATTACTCATGTGGTCAACGGAAAATTTGTCTCGCTATGTTGTCTAAGCAGTATATTGTCAAAGTCATACTCGCATAAACATTTCCATATAGATAAATGCTAATAGGTACGCTTCTAATGTAATGAGATCGCGATGAAAACCCACGCAGTTATAGTTTCCAGAGTATTTGATGGAGAACTTTATTTTAGTATCGGGCTTAAGCAACACGTTTGATTCTTAATTTAACTCGGGTTACAATTTTAACAAATGAGTCATGAAAACAAATAAACATATTTTCTTCCTGTCCTTCAAAATGAAGTAAAGGTATCTAAATGTATTTTGTATTTGAATTATCCTTGTTCTAGGAAACAACACCATGCTGCATATTATGTACGAGTATTTATACTTCCATCTTTTACTCTACGTACCTATGTATATGAAATCTGGTGAATTAGTCAAAACCAGAAGTGGCATTGGATAATGCAAAGATTGTCTAGATTCCAAGTAAATCGGTGTTACTGTTGTAGAAACTAGGTAGCTTCGTAAGCTCAGCCTCTTCACCTCTTGCAATATAGTGGTTCTATTGGATATAAGGAAATAAAGTTTCGGTGTAGCTGTATATGCACATGATTCCAGACCTCCAGCTTACAAAAAAAATATTTAAGAAAGTTTGCTCGATATCTAACTATTAATTATTGTTAATTAAAACCAAACACGGAGGTAGAACGTTTCTGAGCCTGAGAAATTCAGTCATAACTACACAAGAAGGGAGACAAGACCCATTAGGCACGTATTTTTATTGAGCCGTCACAGTCCTAAGGCGAGGCGTCTAACAACCCACTTATAGCTAATTTATGAGTCTAATGCTATCCAATTTCTGTACGACATAATGGTAAAACACGGTTGAGGAATTTTTCCATTAATGCGCAATTAAGTGTGGAAGAATATTGCAATTATTGTGACTGATGTCACTGATGTGATCGGAAAACAATTCCCATTAAAATTTGTAACGACTTGTGGAGTTGATTCAGTCGTGATTGTGACAAATATCAGCTGTTTCATATAACGGTGTAAACGATATACAAGTTTGAACAGCTGTTTTTTTGGATATCTCATACTGAAAGAAAAGTTAATCCTTTTCGTCAGTACTGCAGTACTGCCATAACTACTATACAGTCATGTAACGGTGGATCTGAAGGAAATTAAGAAAAAAATATAGCATTTAAATCACTAACGAGATCCAAATGAAATCAAAATAACAATGATGATTGATCCACACTTAGATGCTTAGTATAATATTATCATCCATTCAAAGATTGTTTTTGACTTTGCAGGACCTGCAGATACAAATGAAGCAATAGACATAGAATTGAAAACAAACAGCAAGCTATTGTGTGTATGAAAACATTTTAATAATGCATAAATTCAAATTCATGACCGAAATAACCCAGGTAAGTATTGAAGTCGCCTTGAATTACTAAAGGATTAAAGACAACCATTCAGTTAGAACTAAATCAAGTTGGTGAAGATCTTCAGCTAAATACCTGCCTAGTTGTAATTGAATAAAAGAGACGACAATTAAGTACCTATTTTACAATTTGATATCTTGGAAAAGGTATAATTTGTTGTTGATTAAGTTTTTACATACCTACAACTTAATTGCTGCTGCTAATGCGTCAATTAACGTTAAAAAGGTTTAACACGGTTAAGTATTTTCATTCTGAACTTATTACTAGCAACTTTCGTTGCCATCTTATGGATCCACACCTTAGAAATTTAAATCAGTTTACAGTACAGTTCTTGATTTTTTTTTGATCGCACGGTAGCATAAATATTAGATCACGGTTTATGTTTCCAATTATCTCGTAAAGACACCCAATAAACATATTAATTGGAACTATGTGCGAGAGTTTCAAAACTCACTGCTTCTTGACTTTTGATATCCTCGCGTGTTGGCTAATTGGAACACGTAAATATTAAAGTAGCTCAAAACTGTAATGCAACTTTGTAACATTCTCCACTAATTGATGGTTGAACGTACGCTAATTGCGTAAGATTCATTATCGCAGCAAAACGATTAAAATTATAAATTTGCATGTTATTATCAGTAACACGTCATTATATTTGAGAACGAGTTAGTTCCATTAACCTATTTTTGTTAACAAACAACCTAAGTGAAACGTTCTACTTAACTGTCTGGCACTAAATTATAATTGTAATGGAAAAAACAGACAACAAAGATTTTTTTAGTCAATGTAGCTGTAACTGCTAACTGCGTTGCAAATAGTGCAAATATTGAAGTTAGGTGGAAACTTCTTCATAATGAGGCGCATTAAGACGCAAAACGTAACACTAAACTTGAACTTTCTAAAAGAGTACGAATACAAACATCACAGGCCCTCTTATCACAGTGTCAAACCATTAAAAACAAAAAAAATGCGCAGTCAAAATTTCAATATGGAACGCCACGCGATGAACTGCGCGATAGCGATCGCAGCGCCACACAGTGCGTCCTCGCGGTAGCGGCCGGCGACGGGGCCGACAAACGCGGACTGACAAACGGACTCAAGCCACACAGACCCCACGCCCGACCGGCTTCACACAGTCTACACTCGCCCCACACGACCGAGTTCACGCGACCTGCCATTGCCATTGTAAACAAAAGATAGGATTTGAGGTGACTTTATTGCGCAGCCTTAATCGGCTTTCACTATTCATTTATTCGCGCAAAACAAACAACATATTGCTACATTTGAGATAAACGGGAAAAAAATCTTTGTTCTCTTAAAAATAATAAAATGATCTGATAAGAGCGTTAGTAAACCTCATATAAATACCTAATAGTCGCATAGAATAACATTATAATAATAATATTGTTGTGATGAGGAAAAATAACTGAAATAATACACTTGAAGATAAGTACCGGTTATTTTAAAAAATAAAATTAAATAATATCTAAAGAAAACAAATCATACAGGTACAGTATCATCTGACGAAAACATTACTGTCACCCTACGTACCCTGCTTACGTAAATATTCTAAGAACGCGGTCTAAAATTTCGCGTCTCTATTCAAGCCTTCGATAGCTCAGTTGGTAGAGCGGTGGACTGTAGAGTTAAAAGCATTGATATCCATAGGTCGCTGGTTCAAATCCGGCTCGAAGGAATCTTTTTGTATTTCACATTTTTATGTTCATCTTGTTTTTTTAATATTATATTTTAGTGTTTTGTAGTAGTTTAAATTTAAAAATACATTTGTTAACCTCGAATTAACCAATATTCTTTTTACCTATCCTTTGCCTCTTTGTTTTTTATCGTGAAATAAGTTAAGTCTTGTACGTATTTTTTAATAAGTAATGGTTTTTTTTAGTGCAGGACACATTCCGCTATAACACAATGGAAACATAGTTTGAATTTATACGAGAAACCTTGATAACGTCCTTTGAAACTTTGCACGTGTTCCTACAGGACCGTCTATTTACGGTACTTTAGGTTTGCAGTCAGCCTCCGGTACCTAGTTTATAAAGTAACTCCCCGTTAACATCAACACTAATATTAAAAAGAAGTATAGTTTGTAAGTTTGGATCGATTTTCCTATGGCATTAAGTCCGCCTCTGTACTATGTGCTTGAAGTGTTAAATAAATAAATAAAGAATATTCTATCCGTGAGTGACATGGTCACTGGCAATAATTAGTGTACGATGATAACATTAACTGGGCGCAGCGGTGGCCCACAGGTGGCGGCCGCGGCCACGACTTACGAAGAGTAAGTCGTGGGTTCGACTTCGAGTTCGAACCCAGACCAGCGCATAACTTTTTGTTATTTATTTTATCACCGCTGCTCTCAAAACGGTGAAGGAAAACATCGTGAGGAAACCGGCATGTCCTAGAACCAAAAAAAATCGAAGACATGTGACATCTACCAGTCCGCACTGGGCCCGCATGGTGGATTATAACCCACGCGCTCTGTAATAGAGGAAGCCTGTGTCCCAGCAGTGGGAACAATTAATAGGCATGATGAGCATTAACTGAACAGCTGATTTTTTTTCGCGATTTCATGTTTGGTCCCATCGTAAAAACTGTTATCATAAGTACAATCACGTGTTTAAGTATCGTACACTAATTACCAGTCACCCTACCTATGCCACTTTTAAAACATTCCCAAGGGAAGCGTGGACGAAAGCTAGTTCTCTAATCATAAACACCGCGTCAATATTCCCAAAAAAAATGCAAAATTATTCCCCTATTTTATCTCCCCTAAATCTTTTGAAAAGGACTTGTATTTAGGTCATGCCTTGCAATGTTATCAACTGTTTTCGAGGGTGTGAGAAAGTCGAAACATTTCTTGTTATGGAACAAGGTAAGGTAGGTAATGAAACTTCTGAACTGGATTTGAATTTATTGGAATAGAGCTCGATTAAGTTACGCTATTGATTGGCTGTCTCGCATTAGGTACTCGGTTCTATTCCCGGGTGGAGCAAAGTGTTTTTGGATTTTTCCATCAGGAATTTATGAGTAGCAGCTACGGAGGCTGGATTTGCGCCCAGTTGATGGCAATAGGCTCGCCGACTGTTACCAGGGAGTTGAGAGCAGCGGTGACCCAGTGGGGGCAACCTCGACTTACGAACTGTAAGTCGTGACCCGGCAGAGCGCATTACTTTGTGTAATTAGGATCAAATGGTTGTGTGATGAGCATTGAGCATAAACATTTTGTTTCCGTGTCATGGATGTTATAAAGGGTGTAAAACACCTCTTCACGAAGCCGAAAGGCACTGGTTCTCCCTATCATTGCGATCATTTTTTTGTTCTACACCATACCTGAGAACCTTCTAGTTATGGAGATATGGAGGGTCAAAGTTACAACGTTTTGACAAGTTTTTTTTTTAATACAAGTTTTATTTGTAAGATTTTGGACCCCCGTACTATTCAATCCATCCATCAGAACAATGTTCTAAGTGCGTTACATTGAGTTCAACCACAAAACATGATTATATGACCTCAAAAAAAAAGTTGTTTCCCAGCAATAATGTTTGCGTAAAGTTACTTAGTTTGATGTACTTACAGAATGCTTGGTTAACGGCTTTGTGATGAGGTGGTTTACACCCTGTATGTAGGTATAATAAGTATGTTTTTATAAACAAAAAAGTATCTAAGTAGTATATCAACTATCTGGTGTCCACGACACAAGCCTCGTTTCTTAGTGGGGCACTAGATGCCTAGATGGCGCTGTGTGTAATTTCACGCGATATTTATTTAATTTATTTATAATTTATTTCATCACCACTGCTCTCAAAAACGGCATGTCCTAGAGACCCAAAAATTTGAAGACATGTGACATCTACCTACCATACGCACAATACGCGCTACGACGACGTGGAGTTGCGGACACCAGCCCGTTACACAATACAATACAATACCAGGGCATGACTGAAGTAATGTGGGTATAATATTAGGTACACCACTGCCTTACTTTTCGGGGATTACAAGCGTGCGTGCGTGCTTTATGTAGTGTAGTGTGATTCTAGAGTGAGTTTTTATCACTGACAAAACCTATTCGGTGAACTGATGTGAACGAAGGATGTAACGTGGGCGCCTCTGTCGGTCCATCCATGTGTGCAAGGCTTTTATTTTATAGCGGTTCACTACCCTAGAATAGGGGTGGATATTATAGACAAACCTGTTATTATTTTAGGGTTTCGTTGAAAAACACATGCCTTATAGAACACTTTTTCAAAGTCTGCGACCTATTCCAATTCACGGCCTATTAAACCGGAGTTCTTGCTTCAGATAAAGAGTTTTGAGGAGAATTTGAGACATTTGTTGCTTATTTTCACGGCAGATAGTGTCGATAACGATACATAAGATCACAAGAAATAGATAGTAGTAATAATGATCATCATCATGCGTAGTGCAAATATCACTTTGGGTAGGCGACTAGGCGTTATTCGTATTTATTTATGTATTTAAAATAGGTGCACCAACAGTACATACATAAAACATTTATAATTAAAGGTCCATTTGGTATGGTTCTAATGTACGTACCAATAGGCTTGTTAACTGAAAAAATCTAATTAGTCCGTCATTTAGATTATCAAAAAATATTTGACCCGTATTTTTTCTTTTGTCACATAAACCAAAATTGACGAAGATACGACGCTTTTAAAATTCCCAATACGTCACTGTTCGGTATCATTCTTAGTGAGTTGATACCGAACAGTGACGTCACGAGCCCCCACTCCGAGTTTTGATGCGTTTTATCTTTGTCAATATTCGTTGATTTACAAAAACAAAAAATACGTGTCCATTATTTTCCAATACTCTAATTGACGGACTAAATAGATTTGCAATTTATTGATGGTGGAAACAAGCCTATTATAGGTGTACACAACATTCATAACAAAATAAAGCAACTATGACTTAAAACTAAAAAAGAGATCAAATAACAGACTAACAATCACACACTTAAAATAATAAAGTATTAATTAAAGACCAAAATAAAATAACAAAATTTAAATGTATGTAAAGACTGAAAACAAAAATAAAAAAATTACTTAAGGCTATTTAAATGTCGGTTCAAATGGAAGCGCAACAGGGTTTTGAACCTGGGTAGGGAACCAAAGAACACATCCAAGTCAGGCAATTTTGAATTGAGTTCGTTGTATTGAATGCACATTCTTGATATTGGTGAGTGTCTCCCGATGTTACTTCTACTGGTTGGGGGTTGAAATAGTCTAGAAATTGGCTGTCTAGGACGGTTATATGGGACTGACAACATGACACGTTCGAGCAACTGTTCGCATTCAATTTGACATTTCACAACCTTATGTAGAAAAACTAAATCATGGACAGTACGACGGTTTCTTAGTGACTCAAGTTGAAAGAAAGCCAGACGTTGTTCGTATGGACATCTGTGTGATATTCCTGTGAACATGTAAGCAATATGTCTTGTAAAAGCTCGCTGGATGTTCTGAAGACGTTGCGAATGTACAACATAGATAGGATTCCATGCTATACTGGCATATTGACAACGTACCAACGACTTGAAAAGGATAATTTCAGTTTTTACCCCAAACGATTTCGCGTTTCTTTTGATGAAACCTAACATTTGAGCTGCTTTCTTCACCGTATCAGAGATATGAGAAGTGAACTTTAATTTTTGGTCCAAAGTAACTCCCAGGTCACGGATTTCTGTAACCTCTTGCAAGACAATGTTGTTAATTTTGTAGGGGGATATTAATGGCTCTAATTTACGACTGTAACGTATACAAAAACATTTCTCTGCATTTAAGGTCATCCCGTTAGCTTCACACCAAACACTGATTTGATCAAGGTCGAGTTGAAGTAGGCTGGCATCTGCTGGTGACTCTATTCTTTTATAAATTTTGAGATCATCAGCATAAAAGGAAAACTTGCAGTTTATTCGAGAAGCAAGATCGTTAATAAATATTATGAAAAGAAGAGGACCCACATGCGAACCCTGTGGTACACCAGACTTGGCATAATATAAACTAGACTCGTGACCTCCCACTGAAACTACTTGTTTCCTTCCGCTCAAATATGATTTAAACCAGGCAAGAATTGAACCATGTATACCATAAGATTCGAGTTTCTGTAATAAAAGTTGATAGTTTACTTTATCAAAGGCACTAGAAAAGTCTGTGTATATCGCATCAACCTGGTGTCCACCATCAATGTCAATCGATAGATCGGATATAAAACAGGTCAAATTAGTCTGAATAGAACGACCATTTCTAAAACCGTGTTGATGAGTTGAGATAAGATTACTAACATGTCGGTAAAAAACAGGATAAATGAGAGATTCAAAAATTTTGGCCAAGGTTGAGAGAATAGCAATGGGTCTATAGTTTTTAATATTGTCTTGATCGCCTTTCTTGTAAACGGGAATAATTCGAGATATCTTCCATTCTTCTGGAAAAATTCCTTCGGCAAGAGACCGGTTGTAAATTTTGGCTAACGGTGCAGCCAGTACACTGGCACGTAAGGGATGTAATGAATCAGGACCCGCACCTTTGTTAGTATCAAGCTGATTCAACTTAACAAATATTTCCTTTGTGGTGAACTGTATATTACAAGTCGCTAATTCCTGTGGATGTGTAGGTTAATGTTTGGGGATCGTCGTGATATACAGACGAGAAGTGTGAAGCAAATAAATTAGCAATAGTGGTACCATGTTCACCAAAAATTCCGTTAAGATGCATTAAGATGTATTTCTTCGTCCATTCTCCCTTGTCAAGATTCACGATATCTTTTTGACAATCCATCCAAATTATCTTTTATCATCCTGTTTATTAGTAAAATAAAATAAGAAACCGTTAAACAAACAGTTATAAAAAGAGTTCTCTTACTAGATTCATCGAAGAACGAATCAGTGATGATCCTCGGTGATCTGGAGCCATCTTGATAGCCTCGTATAGACATTTCACTAGTTTATATTGTTACTTACATTACACTACACTTTGTTTTAAACTTAAATCCATAAAGATAGTCTCAATGAACAACTCGCTTCCACTAACGCTAAGTAATACTTAAATGAATGCCTAAATATTATTGCGCTGATGGAATTTCAACTATTAGTGCTCAGCTACACATACAAATTCCTATAGCATGCTTTTATTTTGACAACCACTTAGATATCGCTTATTGTTAATGAAAGCAGAAATTACGAGTAGAATGCTAATATTTGGGCCCGAGGGAAACGTCACAACTTGTAAATAAGTAAAATAATAATAAATCAAGTCATGAAATAAATAGCGTTGTTGTCCAGTTCAAGTGTCTTGTGTCCGTTATATTATCAAACTTGCTGTTATCAAAAGTCTGAGATTAACATTATAATACGCAGATAAGGCAATTTATAAATATGCGAATTGCGATGTTATGCTACAGGTGCATTCGTGTGTTTGTTTGTCATAAGGAAAACAATGAAGTACGACATTGAACAGCTGCTGTTAGGAAAACTTATGTAGGTAATCGTTTACAAAGAATTCTGGAATCTTTCGAACTTTTGGTGCTTTTGTTTCCTAACAGATTAATTTGGAAACTTCCACGCTTATCTATTTTAAACCAGGCGATAACAAGTAATAATGCGCAGTTTGGCAAGCAGTTGGACTAATCATCACCTCCGGCTATAGCTTCCAGTCTAACGGGAATCGGGATACCTACATCTGAATAGAATACCAACATTTTACATGGAGCAGCTACCTAACTATAACCTTTTACAACACAGACTACCATGGGTAAAACGATACCGCTTCTGGTTCTGACTACCAGAAACAGTGACTGTTTCGGACAACAATAAGTTTCTATGGCATCATCATCAGCCAAGCTTTCACAAGGGTATGAAGAACCGGGTGTAAAGTTCTTCATCCTCCATAGAAAAGGGAAGATATCCCAACGAGACGGGTGTTGTGACTGCCGGTGGGCGACACTGCTGTCGGCTTTCTGAAGTGAAAACACCTTTAGCCGCGTTGAGCCCTTTTTGAGTGAACAAATATCATGGAACTCGCGTGACCGTCACCAAACGCTTTGTAGTACTCGTAGCCGATCCGCTACGGTTTTCATTTGTTCTTTAGTTTTCACTTCTATCGGCAGTCCCTGCCCCGAATGCTTTTTTTTAAAAGGTCTTGTTTTTTTTAATTGTTTTGTTTTTTTTTAAATGGTATTGTTTTTTTTTAAATGGTCTTATTTTTTTTTTTTAATAGTCTTGTCGCGGAGAACTTTAATATTTTATTTAGGAATATAATATTTTATTTAAGATTTATTAATTTTACGTTAGTTCTTCATTTGTGGCAGAGATGGCAGTGAAGTAAAGGGGTTTGAACTTTTTAGCCGGTTTTTTTCCACCATTTTGTTTTTATTCAAAGTAGCGGCCACGCATGAGACATTAATCGATAGCTGGTGTTAATACAAACTGGTTTAGTTTTAGGCAAAATGTTCTAAAGTGTCACGTTTCCGAGATATGAGCTATCAAAGTTAAAATCCATTCATTGACGGAATCATCAGCACAACTTTGATTTGATCGGTCACGCATAAAACGTGTATTACTATTGATTGATAGCTGGCATCAATACAAACAAGTTTTGTACAAAACAAAACGCTCTAAGGTGTCACGTTTCCGAGATATGAGCTATCAAAGTTAAAATCCAATCACTGATAGCAACTTTAGCACAGCTTTGATTTGATCAGACACAACAACAACTTGTACGGGAGGACAAGCTATTTGGTTTACATTCTACAATGTAATTTGTGGGTTAAACTGAAAACCAAATAGCTTGTTCGACCGTACAATCGATAGCTCAATGAATTTACTATCTCGGAAACGAGACACTTTAGAACGTTTTGTTTCGTACAAAACTTGTTTGTGTTCATGCCAGCTATCGATTTATACATATAGGTCTTATGCGTGGCCGCTACTTTGAAAAAAAAACAAAATGGCGGAGAAAAAACCGACCTCGCTTCATACAAAAACGATCCAAGCCCTTTGTACTACGTTCCTGTAGGTAGTACTTTTCAACCGACTTCCAAAAAGAGGGGTTATCCATTCGACTGTATTTTTTTTTTGCAAGTAGTGCTGTTACGTACATCTTTTTCCAACTACGTTGGGTACGGCTTCTAGTCTATCCAGCAGCTAAGAAAGTTTCTAGGGCAAACAAAAGGGATTTCATGAATCAAGACCACGGGACGTCAAAGTTGTATTAATACCAAATACCAAATCCGCAAAGATATTATGTATACCCAGCATTGATTGATGAGTATTCGTTATCTCATATTATGGCTATTTGCGGCTTATGTTGATAAGCGGAAAATTGCACGTATCGACAACAATACGCGATAACTCATATCTACCCATATTTATCGCTCTATTCAAAGTAGAGATTCGTTTTGAGAATGGTTGAATTAAAACATTCCGAGTTTGAGAAACTAAATATTGTTTTTAAAGCAAAAGGACCATGTACGATACTACGAATCGTATCAGGTGACGTTAGTCTAGTAAAAACGCATGAGAATATTTCACTATTCCCACTCTGGACAAAGAAGTCTCAGTCTGGACAACTTAGTAGGTTAACTATTCCAAAACAATCTCATCAACCATTCAATAGCAACCTTATTGAAAACCCAATCTAACAAATTGCGATTATGTACCACCCATATCAAAGGCTTTTCCACATAGTCACGAATCGATACTCGATTGCAACCTGTGAGAGATTACACCAACAAATTAAAGAAAAATCAATACGTACGCAACCGGCCCACGCTTTAGATGAAAATAAAGCGCCCGGCATTTATATACGAGCAAGCTATAGGTGTCTATCGTCAAAGTATCTGTATAACGGCTTGGTCACGAGCTACTCGCTCTAGCGTCACGAGTGTTGCAACAGCGACTGGGAAGATTAACCAAATCAAAAAATCTGACTGATAATCTCCACCAAATAGGCCATTTTCCTTTGCTTTTTTATTTCTGTAGCTAGTGGCACTTGAGCCACCAAGACGAGTTACGAGGTTACAATGGAACGGACAGACATACATATACATACACACATTATCGTCTATTCTGAACTCTAGGAAGGAAACCGGAAACGTGGTGGTCAGTTTTTACGTTTCAAGGATGTTCAAAATAGACACTTCAAAAGATGAAAGAGTAAATTGACCCCTTAGTGTGGGGAAAACAGGCACAAAATCGGCCCGAGTGGAGACGTCGTGTACATCGGCAGGTCAGCGCCTATTAAGAGAGAAGAAGGTCGCAGCTGGACTTAAAGCGTGATGACCTTAAAGCTGGACCACCTGCTACTATACTCTCCAATCATCATCAACATCACCCTCCTTCTGGTCAGTCGGGTACAAATCAAATTAAAATTGCTAAGGAAACATGCTCTCACATCATCTGAGGTCATGAGCGAAGCGTAATATCTTGCAGTCGCCTTTATTTATATTAATTAATAAAACAGGATTGGATTATTTGGATTGGAACCATGTCAGTGTTGTTTACGACGTGAAATGGTGATAAAATCAGCGTGACATTTGTGTCCGTTTCAGAAATAATCTCTCGCTTTTGATTGAGAAACGATAATGTTCTGTGAAATCTCTGAAATAAATAATTCGCTTAGCTAAGTATTACACGTATAGCTATATAGACGGATTTCCCGATTCAATGTTTTAGAGATACGCAAACTAGAATGACAAAAGATGAGGATACAACCTCCAAAACCGAGATTGAACAGTGTGTTGCACTGACCAAGATCATATCCCACCGGGACTTATAGTATTTTCATGTTTCAGACACTCTATACTTATGAGGAAATTTAGTATTTACACACTATAGGTACTTACACTTTTTACTATCATTCATATTCATTATCCTTGTATATTCTTTTACATCTAAGTCGCGCTTTGGCAGTAACTATTTTAGCTCACGTTAGTTTTAATCTAGAACGATGTTTTAACATCGATTTTAGCTGAAATAAAAATAATTTTTCAATATTTACTTTTTTGACATTACGTCAATTGTCAAGCTGTCAGTTACTTTTCCTCTACTTTTAATTTTCTTACTGGCCTAGGCCTATGAAGGTTTCTTTTGATTTATATAATTTTATTTTATTTTTGTCAATATATTAGCTCAAATAATGTATTTTAGAGTTAATTACGATTGTTTACTAAATAACAGTATCTTATCTTACTTTTATAAAATTAATTAGCACGCTCACAGAATTCTTCGAGGAAGTTTTTTACTGAATAATACTGGTCGTTTTAAATACAGGCAACTCACATTTTTGATTTTAAAATCAAAATAATCTAGAGAGAATGAAAGAACTAAAATAAAACAACTGATGTGGAAAAACTGAACAAAAAAAGAATTTTTGGGTATAAAAGGGCATTCCTGACACATTTCAAGTCAGTCTACTACGGGATCCGAAGCAAGTTACTTTATAATATATCAAGTCACCGAATTCATGGTGAAGTTCGTCCTCTGGAGCTGTACCTTGGTGGCGCTGATGCTCTGACGCGCCCCAAGCCCTGAAGCTGACCAGGAAGCAGTACTCCACGCTCTCTACTGAGCTGGACCAGGAGGTTGGAGCAGTAGCTTGGTGGTGCTGACGCTCTGACGCGCCCCAAGCCCTGAAGCTGAATAGGAAGCTGTTCGCCTTCACAAACAAGCCCTGAAGCTGACCAAGAAGCTGTTCACTTTCACAGAGTTGGACCAGGAGGTTGCTCAAGACAACAAGTATTGTGACCTTCCTCTAATTTTTTTTGTTTTTCTGTGAAGCGTGATAGGACTGATTTTATTTAATTAAATTAATTGTTTGTATTATTTTTTTTTTTTGGATAAGTAATACGACAGTTTGGCGCCCAACGTAAAATCAAGACTTAGATTTCACTCAATTATTTTTTCAAAATTCTAAAAAAAACTAGCACTAGTATTCCCTTATTAGACTCTTATTTGGCTTATTCTCTTATAACTTACTCTCTCATCTCATTCTAACACACACTCTCACACTTTAACATACGATGCGCGTCATCGAATTATAGCAAGTTCTAAAACTGCTTATATCTCAGAAACGGTGCGTCCTATCGCAAAAATAACGAAAAATGTGTCCCCCCTGCCCCCCAGTCATCTTGTCATTTTTAACATGATGGAACTTTAAAAACACAAAAAAAATTTTTTTTTTTTTCGTGTCATTAAATCGGATCCTCTAGTCCTCTTTAACACTCAAGTCCTCCTCTTTAACACTTATATCAAGCTAGGTATAGTGTCGTGGGCTCTTGAACTTTTTAAATAAAAACCCTCTTCAGTTTTTTATTACTAAAATCATCGGTTTACGATATTATTATGTAGGATCCTCTCGTCCTCTCGTCTTTAATACTTGAGTACTTTCTAACACTTGAGTTCTTTACTCTTGAGTCCTCTTGAGTTTTCTCTTGAGTCGTCTCTTGAGTTGTTGAGTTTTCTTTAACTCTCAAGTCTTCTTTAAAACTCACTCTCTTGAGTTATCGTTTTTGCTCCCTTTAATACAATTTTGTCCTCTTTAACTTTGATTTAATCATGGATAGAATTATTTTCTTTGAACTTCTTAACAAAGCAGAAACTATCCCCATTAGTTTATATACTTGAGGACTCTAATGGCAACCAAGCTAAATGGCATTTAAAGACTTTAAAATATAATGGATATAATTATGTAAATAAATTCCTTCTTCATACTCATGACTCATTTTTTTTTTTCTCTTTCCTTCTTCTATAATAGAGTTCTTTGTGGCCCATTAAAACTCTATTTATTTTATAATTCATTCATCGGTTCTTACACCATTATAAGATTATTTTTTTTTTTAATCTTTCTTTTTATCTGTTCCGATCAGATATCTCTAAGAAGTGCTTTTAGGTACAAGTTACCTAACCTTCGTGTCAACTAACTCTACAAGTTAGTATGACTTGTTTCTTACTATCGACTCTAAAAGTTGATTGGAGCGGCTGATAACTCCATAAAAATAAGCCCTTATCATATAATCAACTAAAGTTGATTCGGAGCGGCTAACAACTCCATAAAAATAAGCCCTTGTTAAACTAATAAAAAAAATCTTTATATTTCATTTCATTATGGGTTTTAGACGAGAGCGGATTACAACTCCGAAAATAAGCCTTAAAGTTATTGACTTATCAGGTTGAGTAGTGATCATTGAATGTGAATCCTACCTGACCTAACTACGTAAGATGTCGGTGTGATTGAATGAAGTATGTACGTTTTGTGAATGCTGTTATACTTTAACCTTATAAAAATTTTTGTTCTAGACCAAAAATTTTCTCGGGGTCGATGGGGAAATATAGTATTTTCATGTTTCAGACACTCTATACTTATGAGGAAATTTAGTATTTACACACTATAGGTACTTACACTTTTTACTATCATTCATATTCATTATCCTTGTATATTCTTTTACATCTAAGTCGCGCTTTGGCAGTAACTATTTTAGCTCACGTTAGTTTTAATCTAGAACGATGTTTTAACATCGATTTTAGCTGAAATAAAAATAATTTTTCAATATTTACTTTTTTGACATTACGTCAATTGTCAAGCTGTCAGTTACTTTTCCTCTACTTTTAATTTTCTTACTGGCCTAGGCCTATGAAGGTTTCTTTTGATTTATATAATTTTATTTTATTTTTGTCAATATATTAGCTCAAATAATGTATTTTAGAGTTAATTACGATTGTTTACTAAATAACAGTATCTTATCTTACTTTTATAAAATTAATTAGCACGCTCACAGAATTCTTCGAGGAAGTTTTTTACTGAATAATACTGGTCGTTTTAAATACAGGCAACTCACATTTTTGATTTTAAAATCAAAATAATCTAGAGAGAATGAAAGAACTAAAATAAAACAACTGATGTGGAAAAACTGAACAAAAAAAGAATTTTTGGGTATAAAAGGGCATTCCTGACACATTTCAAGTCAGTCTACTACGGGATCCGAAGCAAGTTACTTTATAATATATCAAGTCACCGAATTCATGGTGAAGTTCGTCCTCTGGAGCTGTACCTTGGTGGCGCTGATGCTCTGACGCGCCCCAAGCCCTGAAGCTGACCAGGAAGCAGTACTCCACGCTCTCTACTGAGCTGGACCAGGAGGTTGGAGCAGTAGCTTGGTGGTGCTGACGCTCTGACGCGCCCCAAGCCCTGAAGCTGAATAGGAAGCTGTTCGCCTTCACAAACAAGCCCTGAAGCTGACCAAGAAGCTGTTCACTTTCACAGAGTTGGACCAGGAGGTTGCTCAAGACAACAAGTATTGTGAGTTGTGACCTTCCTCTAATTTTTTTTGTTTTTCTGTGAAGCGTGATAGGACTGATTTTATTTAATTAAATTAATTGTTTGTATTATTTTTTTTTTTTGGATAAGTAATACGACAGACTCTTGATCCTACATAAGAATCCAACTCATCAATGGCTCGCTCATAATTAGTAGGGTCAGGTTGAGTTCGAAACTACCCTGCAAACTAGAAAATGTATAGCCGATGGATGGACACAAACTCAGAAAGACCGGTTCCTATCATCGCGTTGAAAGGATTAAGGACACAAAAAGACACAGCGTTACCGAGTGTTCTTGTCTTGCACCTTGTTAGATTTGGAATTGTGTCAAACTAAATCTTCCACCTCCTAAGCTGGTACTTACAAACATGCAATCTAAGAGACTGCTGTGCTTCCGTAGTACTGGCGAAGTTTTGAGCCAACAAGCGATCTGCCCAGCCAGCGATATGAAGAAGAGGATTTAGATTCATAAGTTGTTCCTTATTCCAACATGTGCCTCACTGTGTTGCATAATTATGCTTGTATATTGTATGCAAGTACAATAATAAATAATAATTATTAATGATGTGCTTATACGACATTAGCTAAGGCAATTAATCTTTCGTTGTGGTCGTTGTGGTCGCTAGACACCACCACCAGACAGATAGATAGGAAACAGTAGATCAATTGCTTGCAAATACGAAACTCAACCAAGTTTAGCTGTTCGCACAGATTTGGGAAATTGAAGCATTTTGAGATTCAGATAAGTGAAAACCTCAAGCAAAATTCTATAAATAGACAGATTAAAGGCGCTAAATTTAGCGTCTTTAATCTGTCTAATGTTGTATGAGAATTGGTTTGTTTGAGTTTTTTTGATTGTCAGTCCTGTTTAAAGTCTTTTTAAGTAACTAAGTACCTATTTAATTGTAATACATACTTTATTATCTATGTTAGGGATCGTTGGCCTCCTCTGGTCCTTATCGGTACCATTTTGGATCAGTATTTATTTACATTATGTGCATAAAAAATGTAAATGTGACTTCAGGAGGCTGTTCCGACTCATTATCGTCTTTGAAAGCTCATTAGGTGAAAACGCTTTTAGGTGCAAAATATTCAGGTGGGCTACAACCACCTCTTACTGCGGTATTACTTAATCTAACTTTAGTGTCGCAAAGAGATGAAGCAATATGACCTACTTAGTTGTCTGATTGATGGAATGGCTAAGCAACAAATCAAAAGTAAAAACAATCAATCTTCGCATAAAACTTATTCACTGACTCCACAAATACCCTCCCAATGCGCGCACGCAAACAAACATTCATTTGGCGCCACCAAATTGCCAGGTAGCAGTCCGGTTTCATGACAACAAAATGGAAGCTATTTTTGGCGGGAAAGCTGCCAAACACCCACTGAAACGCACCACGAGTACTGAAAGTCAAAGACCTATCGGAATTCAAACGCGATTTATATGAAACACCGTTCGTTTTGAGAGAAAACAGATGATTCTTTTTGATCGAAATAAATAATCGATTAGGATATAAAGTCGAATGTTTTGAAATAACAGCGTGGATGTTAGGAGTGGGTACTTATTTATTATGAGGTGTAAGTATTATGAATTTATGTAGGTCATTATAGGATGAACAATTTATAATACGCTATTGTTTAACTTCGTAATATCTCTTATCTCTAATACCCATGTGTACCTTTTACCGTTTTAGGTCTGAGGCTTAAGTAAGTATCTAGTATACCTAGTTATCCTTTGATTTGCTAGTCATGTACCTACCTCCATGTCTTTGGGAAAATACCCTTGAAATGCGTTCATTCGTATATCTAGGTACCTACTTCCAGAACATTCATGACATGACAAAAAGAGCAAAACATTCTATACACAACATCTCTTGTTCATTATCAAAATTGTCCAGTCATTGCACGAACTGCAATCAAGCGAGACCTCACGTACAGCAGTCGCTTGGTTTTCAACAAATCGTATATCATCTCTATCAGAAAATTACATCTGGTATGAAAACCTACAGATTTTTTACAGGTAGGTACGGCTAGCTATAAACATTGGCTAATCTGTGAGTGGTTGGCATGATTTCCCTCAACAACATTGTTTTTTTACATAAAAAAGTAAAAGCTAGCGATAAATAAGGGCAGTAGTTATGGGTAAAAATGACCACAGAGTTTTACCAGCTTCTAGTAGTGTCAAATAAAAACTACTTTCATTCAGCCAAAGCTCTTTAGTCAATGCTTTCAAGTGTGATTTCAAGTGTTGTTTCAAAAGTGTTGTCGTGTTACCTTTTTGCTATTCAATGTCGGTTTCAAACGACACTAAAGTACCTTATCAAAGGAGCGCTACATGATTAATTCATTCTAATTGACCGAGTTTACGTGATTACGTCTCTACACGAATGGCACCTGCAAGTTTGCAACCACGGCCATTGACGTCAAACAGAATATGGAACACTGCAGCTGTCAAACCGTTTCAAAATGGAACACTATATTATGCACCTGTCAAATATAATTTTGAACTGGAAAATTCCGGTACGCAAGACACTTGATCAGATTATGTTTTCCACTATTTTCTGAACACACACACTATGTTATTGTGGCAATGTTTGGCCCAAGACTGAGCTTGGCACGATGTTCGTTTCGACTCTTTTGTTCGTTCAGTTTTCAGTGAAGCGTCACGCGCGATCTATTATGCGTTGTCGCTCGAAGATTACTGTGTAAATTACTCTAGAGTGTCAGCTTGTTAGATAGGTAAAGTGTTCTGTATGTTATTGGAGTTGGTTTAGAGTTTAAAATGCAGTGGAATGGAGTTTTATGGGTGATATTAACACAGTTTAGTACCTGTGAGAAGCGCTGTAATCATGGGCAATTTGTTACTGCCGGGGATCGTTTCAAAAAGACATTATTTTCAACGCTACAGTTTATTCTAGCGATACGTCTAGTCTCTAAGTCTATTCGTAGAGAGTGTATTCAAACCACAATTAAATAGATGTGGTGCATTGTACTGGCTAAACATGGTGTGGGGCTTAACCGCCGACATGTCCCACAATTTTCTCAGACCTCAACCTTGGTTTGAACGTGCCACATCTGATAGAAGACGTACACGAGTGCTATTTATAACTGTTACACGGGCGGAAATTTGTATCTAGAACATTTTCTACAACATTCTAATGAAGATAAACCCGTCATCAACGTAAGAGACTGCGCGCTCTTGTCATTGACCACTTTTCTCTAATTTGTGTCATCATTATCTCTTCTATTTCGATGCAACCAAGCATTATGCCCTGGATGCTTTGAACATGTACTAAACAACTAAGTAGGTACTACAACTTATAACTATTCAAAACTGAAGTCCACTCTTTGTACAGGACCTAGCAATGAACCCTGAGGGACGCCACCAGATGAGCGGCGCTTCGTTCTGTTTCGATCTGTTTCTTTTGTGACAAAAAACTGATACATTTTGCTCGACCTGGGAATTGTGAACCCCAAGACATCTTACTCAGCCACTAACTTCTTTCTCCACTATTTCATTTTGAAGGTACAAATAAGTTCCATTTATTCTGTAGGTAAATACATTTTCTCAGAAGTGCTGCGTCCTACCTACGTAATACGTGTTAAAATTCAATTTCACTCGTAGAGTAGGGACTTGCTTAAAAATAAGCACAGAATGTACAGACGACTTATATCAGCTTAGGATAAAAAACATTCAGCTTTTATTGTCATTCAAATTCCAAATCTCCTATGCCAATTATTTCTTGACGAAGTAGACCAGCATTCTTTTGGCGACATTTCTATCGTCAGTGAAGACCACAGGTGATGACAAACTGAATCGACGTTTAGCGAGCTGATGACGCATAGCTAGACTGCCATCTTTCTTCAGTTGGCATGTCAAGATCTGCTAAATATACCCTGATGGTTCATATATCTTCTTGAAGATTCGTTTGTGACTGATACTAAGATGATTGATGGTAATTCTGTTGCAAGCTGCTATTGGACACTTGGCTTCCTTCGCTCTTTGTAGGTTGATTCGTGAAATGTCTCATGTTGCCTTATAAGTAGTTTCTTTTGTAGTTTTGAGTTCACCACCAGCGAAGCGGAGTTCGCGTGTCTGAGCTTTTGACTACACTAAACACATTTGAACTTTTTGCCATCGATATGCCTATATACGACCAAGCTATGACCAAGAAGAAGAATCCATCTATATCCAGATCTTTGTTACTGCAGTAGTCACCTCCATTAGATTGCTTTTTCGTGGAAATAATTCTCAATAACCAGACGTGATGCAATTACATTCCATAGAAATATTTATTTAAAATGATCATCACCGTTATAGCCTAATCTCGCTTTCCACTTATCCTTTCCGAAAGACGAAAGTACGAAACTTCTAAAAAACTGACTGTTTTTAAATTAAACTTCAAATAAAACTTTTTCAAAGACAAATTCTCTTATCATGCCAGACACAAATATCATGTCATCCACGAGGTCGCGTGGGCGCGATGTAACACGGAAACCTCAGCCAGCCAAGTTCAACGCCTCTGTTTACATGGGAGTTTTAGGATATACACACGAACTAACAAGTACAACAGTCAATAGACTGTACGAAAATATTTGGACAATAGTTTAACTATTTTAACAATAGACTGTCCTAACTGTTTTACAAAAAGTGGTACTGTCTATTATGATTTTGTTTTTCACGCAGCGCAGTCTAGTTGAAAAATCTTTTTGGAAGATTCGAGAACATTTTTAGACGTTATTTACTTACTTATTTCCTCATTTATTCCCGAGTTTGAATATATTCTAGACGCGTCATGCTCTTTAGTTTTATTTTTTTATTTTATTACACGACTGCCAAGAATCTTGAATGCTTCTTTATCTTGAATGAATCTTTCTCCCAAACGGCTGGATGGATTTCACGATTAAGGTATCATTAGATCTGTCCCAAAACCCCAAGTGTCCATAGTGCGTTAAATAAAAAAAAACAAAATGGCGCATTTTTGGCGCTAAATCTTAAGTCGTTATATTTTTTTCTTCAACCAAACCTATCAAGTAGTTTTACAAGAACATTCTAGATTACGTTCAAGTCTACTGATGTTCCACTAAGTATATAGAATAGTCTAGAAGGTTTTACTGTGGAATTGTAAACAAGGTTCCAGAAAGTTGTGGAACTTTCTCGAAGGATCAGTCGACATAATTATATAAATAGCCGTCGTGTTTGCGGGAGCAGTTAGTTCATAATTCAACTTAGTCTGACCTATAGCTGCCCTCCCCTCAATGACGCACTATGACGAGGCCCGAACCCCAAAGAGGGTGCCCTTAGTAAACGTTAATTTAAATAAGTAATATACGTAACTAACGTAACGTATTAATATCCTAGGTAGTAAGCCCTGGCTAAAGGCCTTAGAGTATTTCTTGGCCACCACAGGATAGGCTAAGCAGTAAAATTATCGAGTTAAACTGCGAGAAGACCTTTAAAGAAAACGGGAACAGTCACTACGAAGCGAATCGAATTGTGATCAGTAGTTTATTTGTGATTCAGAAATAAGTGTTTTTTTTTGCTTGCCTTCGTTGTGACCCATTGCTGGGCAAAGGCCACCCCTTTCTCCTTCCATTCCTCTGTCTTGTGCGATCTCCGGCCATGCAAACGTGATCAGATCGTCACGCCACCTTTGTCGGGGTCGACCTCGACGGCGCTGTCCTTCCTCAGGCGTCCAGTGTGTGACGATTAGGGCATGCTCCCGGGAAGTCCCGGTACCGAAAATCCCGGGATTTTTTTAACAATCCGGTTCCGGTTCTTCATCCCGAAGTCCCGGTTCTTTCGGTTCTTTCGGTACATATTATTTTCTTTCTTTTTTTCAATAAAAAGTAAAAATTATATTGAATAAACTTCTTCTTACACAATAATGGTAATTTTTAATCGAAAATTATTATTATTACCGAGAGAAAAAAGCTGTTCAACATTGTAAATAAGAGGTCAGTAATCAGTATAAGAAATAAAAGTTGAGTTTTGATTTATTTAATTTATTGCATCATCATCATCATTTCAGCCGAAAGACGTCCACAACTGGACATAGGCCTCCCACAAGTGTCGCCACAATGTCCACTTCCGTGCTACTCTCATCCAGTGGATTCCCACATACTTCACCAGCTCATCGGTCCACCTAGTGGGAGGTCTTCCAACGTAACATCTTCCGGTTTGCGTTCGCTACTCCAGAACTTTTTGGCCCCATCGGCCATCCGTTCAGCGAGCAATGTGCCCTGCCCACTGCCACTTAAGTTTGGCAAATCTTTGGGCTGCGTCGGTAACCTTGGGTCTCTTGTGGATATCCTCGTTCTTGATTCGATCACGCAAGGAAACTCCGAGCATAGCCCTCACCATTGCCCTGTGGGTAACTTTAAGCCTTCTGATAAGGCCCGTTGAGAGTGATCACGTTTCGGTCCCGTATGTAATCACTGGCAACACACACTGGTCACAGATTTTCGTCTTGAGTTAAGTAGGACGAGAGTCGAGACGATACTGCGCAGCAACTTTCCGAACGCTGCACTGCCCAGCCGAGTTGGATTCGACGATTGACCTTTTTCTCGAAGTTAGACCTACCTAACTGGACCGTTTGTTCCAGGTACACAATTTAAAATCGTCTACAACTTCGAGTGTAGAGTCTCCGATCTTGATAGGATTGGGTGTGACATGGGCAATTGGGCATTCAACATGACCTTGGTCTTGTCCATGTTCATTTTAAGGCCTACTCTTTCGGAAACTCTACTGAGGTCTTCCATGGTCTCAGCATTATTTATTTATTGAATTACTTTTATTTTAAAGAGAATACAGTTTGTTATCTTCAAATTTTGTTGAATTTTACCTTGTTATCATGATCTCGAAAAAGCGTTTTAGTTTTTTTTTGCAGAATTTGTTTGTTTAATGATATATACTTTACTTTTATTTTAAAGAGAATAATGTTTTTTATCCGTAAATTTTGTTGAATTTACACTTATAGTACTTACGGGATCATATCCGTGATTTTCCTTTGTTTCTACGAGCTCCCGAGATTACGACGCTGCTGACGCCGCAAGCATCATGATCGATGGAATACTGAAGAGGTATGCGGGTGGGACGAAAATTATTCATTATGAGCATACAAATCATTCTGTCCACCCGCTTATTTTTTTCTTTTGTTTTTTTTTTTGATCTCGAAAAAGCATTATTACAGTTTTGTTTTGCTAATGTTTGTTTAATGATACTGAAAGTTACGTTACCGGAAGGAACGTTATTACGAGTATGTGAAGTGAAACTATAAAGAGGAAAAATCAAAGTGATTGCGGGACGTTAAAAGACATTTCTAATTCTTTTTATACCTCGAATTTACATTCAATTTGACATTTTTATACTTTAGTATTTCTAATGAGTTCATTTTTCAACAGATATTAACTTGTGTGTGTGTTCTCTGGACGCTCACGTGGCCTACCGTAAAAAGTACCTACCGAATTTCCCCGTAAATTCCGGTTCCAAGTCCAGTAGGTACCGAAAATCCAGTCCTGGTTCTTGGGAACGGAACCGGACCTGCATCCCCTAGTGACGACCTTTGCCCATCTCTCCGGATGCATCCGTGCCACGTGGCGCGCCCACTCCCATTTCAGCCTGGATGTTTTTTCTCCAACATCTGCTACTTGAGTTATGGAGCACAGGGTGGTGTTTCTAACGCGATCTGTTCACTTTACACATATTTTGCTGCGCTCCATTGCTTGCTGGCAAATCTTGAGTTTGGACTTCTGTTGCTCAGGCAGGATGCACATGTCGACGAGTTTTCTTTTTAGTGTTAGTGGCAGGCTTCCCTTCATATGTTCCTTAAGGCCCAGAAGGTCTTCCAAGCATTTTCGACTTCTTTGTCTTGCCTGATGTTAAATCGTTAGTGTTTTAAATGATCCCATAAACATCTCGTCACACTTTCAAATGCCAGATAAAACGTCATCTCATCCTCATCCTCCTTGAAGCGCATCAGCCTACCTATCTTAATGCTTATCTCTCCGCTACTTTATTTAGTTCCACGAATAACTGTTAAGTTATGTAAATAATATTGTCTGATAACGATAAGATTAGACTGTCCCAGTATCAACAGGCTCAACAGTTGCCGTATCTGAGCAGGATATAAACAAAGACTGAAATTCCCTCAACACCATAATAGGTGTAATTATAATCGTTTTCTTTTTTACACAACACAAAATATCAGAAAACCTTTGTGGACAGAAGTTCATTTGGAACTGCAAAAAATCTTCTCAGTCTGGTTAGGTAAAGTTGTGTACCTACCTATTTGTGTACATTGTTCTTTTTTGCTGTGTTGGCTTTTAATTATAAAGCTTTAGCGTAATGTTTGGTTGAACGGATCCTTTTAATCGACTTCTAAAGGATGAGGTTATATAATCCACCGTGCAGCATCCTTTTTTGTCAGAAATATTGATCCAGTGTTTTTCCGTAAGTAATCTTGGTAAAACCGCAATTCATTAAATCAGTTTGTTGTTAGTTTGGTAAACCTAGTTGTTCAATGCTAAAATGCAGGATGCACTGGTTTTGCGAGCTCGATATAAATAACAATCACGGAAGATATCCCTTAACTGACATTTTAAGTTTAGTTGTGAACCGTGATAGCCTAAAACAGTGTTTGCACTAGTTTTATTTGCTTCTTCTTTCAACTATAAGTTACAGATCCACAGACTGATAACATTGCTCACAATGTAAGCGTAGGCGCAGCTAAACGACAGCTTGTCGAGACACACACTAAAATCAATATCAATTTGCACCAATCACTAACAGTACATCGTTAGTACTTATCGTTGCATATTTTGTAATTATATCTAGATTAGATTTTTTAAATTAACACCATTATCAAAGAGATTGTGATTTTGTTGTAACCGGAAATTCTGACCATTCAATGACACATGTCATGAAGTTTTCAGAATATTGGTACTTATTGCATTCGGATTTTAACTACCTAGCTGCAGTCCTAGACATTAATTAATGTGTGGGGTAGAAAATACATCAATCAATGTGTTCAGATAAAGTACTTTTTTTTTTGGTACTGCGTCCAGTTTACGGTGACTGGTCATAAATAAATCGAAGAAAAGCTCATAAAGTAAATGGACACCATACCTATCTATAATAATATTCCCCTATAAAGATAAACAGTTCCCTTTCAAACTAATGGTATGTTTACCATATTATCTAATCAGTAAATGATATCAGTTCGGCTAAAAGCCGATAGACATGTCAATGGGGACTTGTCAAATTGTATAAAGTTTAGAGGCCTGAGAAAGACGCCGCATGCGGAATACATGAATCATCGATCCAAGATAAGTACCTAGGTAGATACAATCTAATGTGCTAGATGTAGCGGCGAAACATCGAAATTAACTAAAGAAATATCGGAGGTTTTCGAACTCAAATGGAAACGAGCAGGACATCTAGCAAGGCGAGCTGATGATAGCTTTGGTAAAGTTGTCAAACTTGTGACCGAGTGGCGCCCAAGGACGAGTAAGAGAAATGTTGTTCGTCCGGCGGCTAAAATGGGTAGATGACATTGCTTCCCGGGGAAATCTTGGATGAGGTTGACACTGGAACGTGGAGATTAATACTTGAAAAGAGAGGTCAGTAGTTGGTGAAGTCGGGCTATTGAGAATCATAAAAGCCGGCCATAATAATGCGAGCGAAGCCGCGGACAAAACCTAGTTGTTAATAAGCTCAAAGTTCCCAGTTCTACGAAGAAATCGATTTATAAAGTAAGCTTTGAAGGCTTGGCCTATTCCCAGAATGAATGGAGGCCGCCTACAATAACCATCGACTAATAGCTACATACGTCAGGGGTGGCCTGGGTGCCCTAAGTTTATTATCCCTTTTTGAGGTCGCCCAGAGGGCAATCAGAACTATGAGACTCTTTGAGAAAGAAACCGGCTTTGCTTTATCCTGACTTGTAGCCGGTGCCGTTAGCAACACCAGGATCTACAAACGCGAAAATTTTCAAGAATCTTCAACAAAATGGGAAAGCATAATCCTGTAAATTTACTGGCTCGCGGCGCGGCCCGAATATAAATTAGATTGCTAACTTCGTCCTCCAACTTCCATATCGCTAATTTGTCACAGTTTTAGCTGTTTTACGAACGCTGTTCAATCAACCACTACACGCGAATGTAGGAACGTGGAAAGGACATTTAACCTACATGTTTATGTATAGCTACTTAGATATAGGTGTCGGTCGACATATGGGTAGTAATGTGGTCCGCAATACCAGCTGAGCGACTATCGATCGAATAACCCGGGAAAAGTGAGGAGCTCCCTGTTGCTAGGTCAAGTAGTCCCGGTCCGGAGGTTTCCGCACTCGGTCGGGTAACATCAACAAAACAAGCGAATGCCGCATTGAAGTGTTCCGGACACCGCTGCACCGGAGGAATATTATGTCTGTCATGCAAATTGAGATGGAACACCGAACAAGCGTGATATTACAACCGGCCGGCCGGCCATTACACCTGATGTCTTGGTCACGGTATGCTTATATGTTTCTGTCAGTCTTACATTGCAAACAAGATTCGTTTAGGTTACACAAAGAACACGGAAAATTGTTGATGAAAATTGTATGTTTGTTTTAATTGACAAACAAAAGAATTAAAGTCGTCGGTTCATCGATTTAGATTTTAGTTTGTTTTATTTTAGGGCGTATTCACTCCGTGGCGGTATCGTGGTCACCTTGTCTCGTTCCAAAATCAAATTCCATTACAAATAAAAGTGTAATCAAACCATAAAGGCCACACTAGCTGTGCAATTAAACCTCTAACGCGACCAATATAAACATTATTATTTTTAAGGCAGATAATGAAACACATGGCAAGTACTTACCGATACGCTTGTTCAGCCGTGGGGTCCCCCTTCCCTGCTCCTCTTCCTCCACATCCACGTCGAAGGAGAACGGAAAACTCTTCGTAGACCCGACGAAACCGGTCGCCATAACGACAAAAAATCACTTGAAAACACGCGTCATGCGTCGACAACCCTCCGGTCCTCCGATGTGACTGGCTGGAAACAGCGACGCGCGAAACCAGCGGGAAAATTTCAAGCGCTTGACGGAAATTGTACCAATCGCTATATACTTTAGCGCGCACATCAAACGCGTTATTGGTAGATTTTGTCCGGTGTTTTCAGCGTATTTTTATATATTTTGATATGCTTGCTGAGTTAACATCAAAAGGAAATTCGATGCGAATGAAAGCGCAAAATAAAATATTTCACCGCACATGATTAACTGTCGCCTCGAGATGAACATTTACGAGCAGCAAAAAGATAAAAATGAATTATGTAGGTAAATAATATTTTAAACTTTAATTATTATTAATAATCTAAGGTTTGAAAAGATCCTTGTGCCTAACTCTCATAACACAGGAGGTTGTCGACATTTGGGACGTGGACTAAGCAATCATTGTACCGATAGTCGTTAAGATTAATGGCCTTATGGCCTAATAGCAAAGAGCCTTGATCACACCTTAGAAGCTAGGCTCTCATTGCGCGGCTGAGTCAAGGGCTTGATTCAGAAAGCAATATTCCAGCGACACTGTACGCATAGTGGAACCCACACCGGTAGCCTGGACTTTGTTCCTGATGCCTTTGCTACTATTTTTAAATGATGTTTATGTTAGTTTATGATGAGGTACTTGAATCAAGGAAATAAAATAGTCTTAGACAGGTAGTGCTTTCTGCTTATTTGCATTGTGTAATAAACATAAGTACACAGATCCAGGAAGGAAAATGCCCAAGGAAATTCTCGCTACTGATAAATCTTTCTTAATAATCTAACATCGGAAGATAAGAACAAACTCTTAAAAGTCAAGTGTTTTGATAACTCAGTCTATCATTGTAATAAGATCCGTATTAGGCTTATTGATCGAAGGTACCTATTAGGACTTTGATGTCAAGATAATCTATGAAATACCAATTCCCAAATGATTACAGAAAGCGGAACTTTATAATATAGTTGCTATGGAATATACTTACTCCCCATTTTTCCGTTGGCGAATAGTGATCAACCTGCAAAGGGGCTCATCCCGAAATCTCTAAGAAAACGGGTTCGTATCCAGGGCATACAGGCATGCCACTTTCCAGGCGTCGTTCGCGTCGGACAAATACGGCACTTATGGGTCATTTCAGTTTCTAATAAAAGTAATAAAGCCCCTAACCACGTTTTCAAACAATTACGGTTTTTTCGTCTTTGATGTGATGCGTACTTTAGTTCATATTTTGTGTAATTTATATTCCTAGTCCAGGAGTCATTCAGGGAAAAGTCCTCTTGACGAAATCCATTTATAGTGTCCTGTGTCGGGTAACACGCACTCGAAGTGTTGTGTGCGTGACGGTCTAGTATTATAATACTCATAGTTGCAACGGGATTACTAAAAGACATATAAATTATAACGTCTTCAAGTTTTTGGTTTATATAAACAACCGTCTTTCGTTCGATGTGTCCCGCTGCGGAAAAAGAAAATGCTCCTGAAGGAAAAAATATACAATACGTTGTTATGCGACATTGCTATTATAAGTTTACTAGGCGTTTAGTGGGCGTGCTGGTAAGAGATCCTTCCTTGCGAGAGTAATTTCATCAGCCGTCGCAACAATCACTGCATTTTTTAATAATTGTAAAAAGTCTGACGACCTTTCCAGGGACGCTAAGTTAACTCTGTTAGAATAGATAGAAACATCGTACATCGTATGGAGAAAAGCAGACGAGCAGAGTAGTGATGAACATATTCTTGGAAAGCAAGTCTTCAGCGGAGGAAAGATACACCAGATTTTGAGAGCACTGGCAAGGAAATTTTAGACTCAAGTTTAAATTCTGAAGAGGAAAAAGTGAACAGCATGTATGTCATGGAAACTCCTTCAGAGAGTATGTCCCCCAATGCTACTTCAGTTCAGTCCCAGAAATTACACTAGTGGAGCAAGGTACACCAGCAACTCTACCAAAACGAAAGAGAAACCTGATCAGTTTGGTAATAATAATAATAACATTAATGTATGTGCCACACAGTGTGAAAATAATGACAAAGAGATCACTCTCGAACAGGCCTTAACCTTTTGACTGCCACAGCATTAAACTTGGCACTAGCCCTTTACACCAGACCCAATTTCGGCATTTTGTCACATATCCGTTTGACGTGCAGGGCACACGCTTTTTTTTGTCACAGTATATCCAACTATGGCAGTCAATAGGGTAAATGGACACGCACAATGGTCCATTTCAAGGACTAAGTGCGGAAACCTAAACCCCCATGATAGATAGGGTAAATGGATAGTTGAGCAAGTTTTGGCAAGGATACATGACGGAAGAGTTGGACTTGTTTGAAGATAATGATGCATAGGAGCTGCTAGTAGATCATACCAAGTAACGGAAAAGAAGATATTTTATTTTCTATAGATAGTTTGCTTGTTTTATTATTACAATGGTTCAGTGTAGATGGGTAAAAAAAACTCTGAGAAAACACTAGCATGTTTTATTGCAGGCGAGTATAATCAGTTACATTGAGGTTTTATTCTTCAACTGAAATACGCAGGTAGTATAGGAGCTACGAGTACATTCAAACTCTCTTGCATTGCACTATTTTAAAGTTTGAACCAGACACTTCATTTTACAGGTAAAAGTTCATAGCATGTAATTAGTCAGTCAGCAGTGACCAAATAACTTTCTCATGTCTCTATAAGCAGGGATAAAGAAACTACAAACACAAACTGTCTAATCCGATGATTTTATTTTACACTTATAAATATACCATGACGAGGCGATCACTTGGTTGTTTACTTGGAAAGAGGCTGTTCATTGATGGGGTCCAGCTTGGGCTCCTCGAACTTGAATGCGGGGAATGAGGTCATGTCCACTCCGGAACCGCCTCCATACTGCTTCTCAAGCTTCTCCAGCTCTTGCTTCATCTCCTTGGCGATAGCGGGACTGACTTCCAGCTTGCCACCGCTGGAATATTAGGAATTAAGTTCTAAATAAACAGTAATAATAATTACAGTTCAGGAAACTTGGTAGGGTCAATTTGCAGTAAGGAATACTTTGGAAAATTATTTTATGTCTACCCTCTCCTAATAAGAATGCTGATTAAGTTATGTTTTGGATCCAAATTGAATCTATTTACTTTATAAAGGTATGCAGTCTTAATTTAGTTTCACATACATTGTATTAAGAAGAAAAGTGTACATTCATTAAGGTTGGAGGGCAACTAACAATACTATGTCATGTCAATATTGTAAATGTAACCCATTTCTTCTGTAAGGCTAATAAAACCATCAGAAGTTCAGAATATATGATATAACTCAGCGAATTGCCGGGCAAGGTCAGAATTATTTGAACTTACGAGCTCTTCTGCTTGTATTCGCGGATTTTGTCAAGGAACAGCTGCTGGATCGGGTCAGCGGCCGTTTGCGCGGCCGCCAGGTTCCTGGTGACCATCACAGAGGTCTGTGCCACCTTCATACCGCCCAAAAGTCTGGAAGCGAGCATCTGAAACCAACATAACCTCTTACACCAGTTACATAACTTTGGTCGTCAAATTTAACAGATATCATTATTATTGCGGTTTATATAGTATTTATCAATTGATTAATAGTGGATTGCATATGAAATCAGTAATAAAAATAGAAAAAAGTACCTTTCTGTGTTTCGCTTGTCTAGGTCCTTTTGACAATTTTGACAGTTCGATTTCTTTTATTGATCACGACGACTGTCCTGTTTTCAAGGCACTGGTAATTACTCTAGTCCCGTTTTGACTTAAATATCATATTTTTATTTATTATATAGTAAGTAAAAAGTAAAAATTAAAATGGATTATTTCAGTATAATATTCTTCAACTGAAACGACTACACTCGGGAAAGAAATCTGAAATCACAATAGATTTTGAACGGTGTTGTGACTGTCAGTGTCAAATCTGTACGTCACTGTTTATTTGTGTTGTCAATTCGATGTTGGTTTGCCTAGCCGCAGTATTTTGCAAATAAAACTGCGATTATAACAGAAAACAGCTCACACATGCGACGATTTTCAGGTACCACAGAGACTAGAACTAAACTTATGATCAATTGAAGAATGGAACGAGGGAAAATGCCGTCGGCGGGTCGAGGTGCTAAAAGCAAAGCTCCTCAGCATCCCCAAGATATCTTCGCGTTGGGCAGCAAGTCCACTGTGGTGGTCTCAAGAGAAAGAGATCCCGAGAAGAGGAACATCCATAAACCATCTACAAGTAGTACGTATGAACATTCCCTTTACCAAATCCGATCCAAATCCATACAATATTTTACTAACCTCAGTTTGAGGATGTCAAAGTCATGGTTACATTACGGTTGTAGAATGAGGAGATAGCAACAATGTTGTGAAGTTCAACCAGGCAGTCACTCTATGTATGATTCTGATTTCCTGGGTTTCCAGGCTTTCCAGCTGCATCTGGTTAGACTTAGCCAACACATTAAGTAAAGTCTAGACACATCATCGGGTTTTAGAGTGTTAATTGGTTGATTAAAACAAGCCACCTACCACTGCATCACTTATAGGTTGACTGGTAGAGAATGCCTTTGGCATTAAGTCCACCTCTGTACTATGTGCTTGAAGTGTTAAATAAATAAATAAATACTAAGAAGTTTGATATCTGCACTTGCATGATTTACTCATGTAAATGTACTATATTTTTAATTAATCTTTCTCTGCCTATTTCCCTCTTTAAATAACTGTCTACATAGTGGTATTACATTAATTTTATGTTTTTTAAAAAGCATTTGGAAGTTGACTAAAAATATTAAAAAAACGTTTTAGATGTTGAACGTAAAAGGGAAACTTCAGGATTTGGAAGCCAGCCGCCCAGCAAGAGGGCTAGGATTGGCTCTCCAGCGGAAGCAGTTGGAGGAACATCCTTGGAAATAGATCCCGTGGATCTTGTTCCAAATGTTCTGCAGGCTTTGGATACACATAATTCTGATAAACTGGTTAGTAAATTGATATTAATGTGTAATGTTCCAAGCTGCTATAAAGTTTGAACCGTTACACCTGTGCTAACCAGCTCTCACAGCTAACCTCCAAGCCATTTAATGTCGTAATGCTAATTGAACTCTAGTGTGTGCAAAAATGGTACTTTTTCAAAAACACATTTGGAAACAAAATTTTGATTGCATTTTAATGCTCATAAGTCAAGTTGTCTTATGTTTTCTTTCAGCTAGGCCTCCTGACAGGCTCAATCCGCCTCCTCAAGTCCCAGCGTTCCAAACCAGACCCAATATTATGCATGAGTCTGCTGTACTTGACAAAGATACGTCCCAACATGTTTTCTCATGAAGTGGTTACACAGAGCCTCTGTACGCTGCTGAAGAGGGAACAAGGGGCTGCGTTCAAGAATAAGGGAAACCCGCTCGTATATATATTGGCTTGTAATATGCTGTATGCTGGACATAGGGAGAGTAATAATTGGCCAGATATATTTATTAAGGTAAGTGGTGATTTATGAACAAAGATAATAATGTTTGTATGTCTTAAAGGGCTGTAAAAAGGTATGGAATCAATTTTTTATTGATAACTGTAGGTATTCATAGTACAGTATAAAGATCAACGCACACCATTGAAGCACTCACTGCACTAAATCAGCATCACCTCAACTCAAGCCATTCAACATTATTTATATCAAATGCCAGTAAAAATGAGAAAAAAAAGATACTGATTCTGCAGTGTTTATATGTAATATGTTTGCTATGAACTTAATTACTGGAAGGTTTCAAGGGATTCTTTCAAGAACTATCTCGTATTCTGAGCTCCTGGTATTGAGGACGCTGTTGCAAGTGCCATGATTGTGGGTTGACAAAAACAATTGTGTAATGTCCAGTGATATTTATTTATTAATTAGATAGATTATTGTATGGGTTTTCTGGATGGAAATAGGAGTGGAGGGAAGCCCAGGAGTGGGACAAGGGAAGCTAGAAAAAAAATATTTTTTCTGTTGGCACTAAACAGTTTTTTTTGGCTAAAAGGCCTGCTCTTGACCTCTATCTCGCTTGTTTTAATCCGCTAGATGCCTGGACGCCTGCGTCTTGCTTGAAACGCTGATGCATAAGCTAACTTCCAATCGTCTGTCACCAGGTGTACATAGAGGATGCTCTGAACGAGCGATGCTGGGTGGAATGCTCGTGGTGCAAGTGTTTTGTGGAGAACGTGGTGACGGCCTTCAGCACCAAGCAGCCGCCGTCGCATCTTATACCCACTGACAATACTCTAGGTAAGTTGTCATATTGTAATTATTGTGGATTATCTAGCTTAAATGGTTGACTATCAACTGAAAAAAAGTGAAGTTTCCTTTGTTTCGTAGTTAAATTATAGTTTTTCTGTAAATTGCTTTTGAAGAAGTTTGTTAGTCGTCGAAAATACACCATCTTTTAAAATAAGATAAGTGCCGATGTTACCTGTCCAAACTCTGTGAGAGGAAACCGAAACAAACTCGGAGATCAGATCACATCACACTCTTAGCCATTTTAAACTGTCATGAAATGGGACTGGATGTAAAAGCCTCATTATGTTCCCCACAGGCACAATGTCTCCGTCAGGGTCTGGATCCCCACTGATGGGCAGCACGGAAGAAGATCCTGACAATATGGAGCTGGAATACTCAGTGTATCCTAGGTAAGATGACGCATTTTTAATTGAGCGCTTCATCATCTGCCTACGCTTTTGAAGCACTTTTTCGCTTTTGTTGAGGTCGCCTTTCAGTCTAACCATATGCAGCTGAATCTATGTTCTACGTGGACCTACTGCTGTACAACCTCCATGACTTAGTTACTAGGTAACAGAAATGATCCCATGAAAAGACTGTTCACCAGACTTGCGGGCGTCTACCTATCTTCTTCTTCGTTCTAATAAGTAACTGAACGACTTGTATATGACTCATACCTGTTCTTCTGAACTTGTTTCCCAGGTATTCCACCAGCTATGAAGCTGTTGAGGCTCTAGTGCTGGAAGCCATCAAGGAACAGATTCAGAGGAGGTCGGCGGCACCCGATGCCATTGGCAAGGGGTTCCTCAAGCTGCTGTCTGCTACTTGTGGATTCCCTGAGGTTAGTATACACATTAACAAAATGAAAAGGGATTTAAAAGATACCTTACACAACCTAAGAAATGAAATGGAACCTATGTAAATTAATGAGTTGTTAATTGGCGACGCTCAGCTTAGGCCCGAGATTTGAAATTCCAATGGTGAAATAATATTTATGCGTTTATTTAGGTATTGCTTAGTGTTCATATAAAGGAAAATAAACACCTTTTAAAATATAAGAACAGCAAGGTCGAAGGCAGCTAAGAAGCCGATTCCAGTCGGCTTCCGTTCGGGAACAAAGCTTTCTACGTAGTGTCTACTACAGTTAAATAGTATATTAAATACACATCTGTGGGTTAAATATATACACATCACAGCGAGAGCAGACCCATATAAAATACCTTCTCCCTTTCCCCCCCAGATCCGCATGATATCCGCCTCCCGTCTGGAAGCATGGCTGCACTCGGGCAAGCTGTGGCGATGTGCGCAGGAGTTGCTGGCGTACGTGTGCTGCAACTGTGACGCGTGCGGGCCCACTGCGGCCAGGGACCACGAGGTGCTGGCGCAGCTGGCCCGCATGCGCCTCAAGACCAAGCCGCTGCAGGCCGCCTACCAGGCCTGTCTCA
Organism: Xestia ashworthii; assembly: GCA_950022955.1. Taxonomy (NCBI): domain Eukaryota; kingdom Metazoa; phylum Arthropoda; class Insecta; order Lepidoptera; family Noctuidae; genus Xestia; species Xestia ashworthii. The sequence goes on along the minus strand of OX465566.1, from coordinate 1,217,448 downwards.
GGTGAGATGGGTGGCACGCCCTCATGAGATCTCTATTGCGATGCCATAACGCAATATCTGTAGTAATGTATTCTGAAATGTCTCGTAATGGTGTGTTTGAAGTTTCAGCGCAACTGAACTTTATGTGGTTATTAAACTTGTGTTTTCCAAAAAGCTATTTTTTTTATCGCGAACGCAGTATAACTTGTGGTTCCTCTTCCAGAGAGATGGTGTCGGACAGCCCGCCACTCCTGCGCAGCGTGGTGACGCACACGATCTACAACGAGCTGTCTAACGTGCGCTCACCCAACAACATGGCCGTGCTCGCTGCGCTCATCCAAGCTCAGCCGCAGCAAGTGCCCGCTGCCATGGCGGACACGTACCAGGTATAGTATAGTATACCAACTGTAGAGACAATAAAATAGCAGTGAACAATGTAGTATGTATCAAGTTTAGTTTAGTTAGGGGTTAGGCAAACAAACTGGTCCAATTAATCCTTCAGTGATATCTATAAGATAACAATTAAAAATACTGCATTGCGCATCGAAATTAACCGCGAGGTAACGAAACGACAACTCGACTGCAACCGGTAGTGGCTCAACAGGCACATTACCCGTCTGGTCTGAGGTTCTTCAATTTTCTAAGGTGGATAGATAGGGCGTAAAATTCGTCACTTTACAACCCTGTTTCTCATACTTATCATTATTATTTTCCATTCTTCTTTTTCCTATGTAGTCTTGTTTCCCATTTCATTCCAAATGCAGGTAATATAAGGTGAGTCCCCCCCAGGAGCTGGTGCTCCGGCCGGAGGAGTACCTGCGGCCGCTGCGCGCACTGACGCGCGAGGTGGTGCGCGCGGCGCGGGCGGACGCGGCGGCGGTCGCGCTCGTGCCGCTGGCTCGTGCGCTCGCGCAGCCGCCACCGCACGAGCCGCCACAAGAGGTGACTCCTGTCTTCAATCTCACTTAAATACCATCTTTACATCACTGTACTGTACTGTTTCTTTATTTTCATTCCTTTATTTTTAAACGCAAAGCATGTATATTTGTTTTATTAATGACTATTGAAAAAGTCATAGAAATCAATAAGCGTGTAAAAATGTACTTATGTAAGTTTCAAAACCAGAGTCTTCTAAACTTCAAAGGTTTTTTTTGCTAACAAAAAAGTGCGTTTTAAAGAGGCCTGAGTGCAACTCCAATGAATTATATAATAGGGGATTATGAATCCTATCTTGGTAATGCTATTTTAGGAAGTTTTGAGGAAATCTTCCGTGATTATTTGTTATTTTGAGCTCCCGATATTTCAACGCTGTTGCAAGGCGCCATGATCGCGGAGTGACTGGAGAATGCGGGCGGATGGAAAATAAAATTGTTACGAGCAGACAAATCTGTCTACCCTCTATATTATTAATTTTATTCGTTTTAATGTTGTTAATTAAATTAATAATTATATATATAATTAAATTCAATTGTAAATTTTTGCATGCCGTAAGGCAAAATGTATTGGGACAACTCACTCCTATTCGAACTTATATGTATACCTACATTTTTAGCAAATAAATGTTTTCTTTCTTCTTTCTTTCTTTCTTTGCTACGCGCACTATTGGAACTCTACACTAAGCTCGATCGATCGGGAGCTCAAAATAACAAATAATCAGTAGTATAATCAGACAATATAAGTTTAGTTTTAAACCGTGAAAGCTTAAAACAGAGTTTTTTTCCTCATTTATAAGTTTTTTTTGGAAATGATGTTGAGAGTTAAAAAAGTCCTAATCCACACTCTAAATTCAAGAAATGACTCTTAATTATATCTTTATTTGTCTAGGTCCGAGAGCGCGCCTTCTCATCGCTAGCAGACCTATTCTGCTGCTGCTGCCTGGTAACAGCTTCACACAGCAAGCACTTACCGGAGTACAAGCAGCAGGTGTGCGTCATCCAGGCCGCGGCGCTGGGCTGGCTGCTAGACACCGCCATGCCCATCTACAGGCCCAGCCGACACGACTACCTGCTGGCGCTCAACAAGGTACCATTGAGAAAATAACCAAAGCACAATTACGTAGACAGCAAGGAAAATCCTGGATTATGCCTCCTCCATAGTCACAACGACCGGACATCATCCATCATCATCATCCACTACCCGACTTCACCGACTGCTGGGTATAAGCCTCTCTTTGTTTGTGCCAAGCTCCACGCTCTTCTGCCAACCTCATCCGGGATATTCCCGCACTGGCTACAATAAGCTAGTTTCCACCAAAAATAAATTGCAAATCTATTTAGTCCATCCTATGTAGTGTTGTTTTTGTAAATTAATGAACATTGACAAAGATAACACGCATCAAAACTCGGGATTGGGGGCTTGTGACGTCAGAACGCACTAAAAATTATACCACGGCGAGACGTATTGAAAATTTTAAAAGCGTCATATTTTCGTCAATTTTGTTTATTTATTTTATTTATTTATGTACACACAAAATACTTCATCGGACATTACATTAACGATAGAAGAGCACAAAGGTACTGCTTATTTCATAAGAAATCTCTTCCAGCAGACCTGCGAGAGGAAAGTTGGATTAGAAATGTAGACACAGTGTGTAGAAAAGACAAAACATTAAAATTTAAATTAAAACCCTTAAAGAAAAATATAGCTACTTATATAAAATAAACGTAAATACATCTATATAAACACGTAAAAATAAATAATGGTATTGTAAATATATACCTATAATATATATAGAATATTACAGCATAGAGGACAGGTAGTGCTCCTTGACTTGCTTTTTGAAAATAAATAGAGTTTTAGAGTCACGAATGTTAGGCGGAAGCGAGTTCCACAAACGTACTGCGTGAACGGAGAAGGAGTAAGAATAGAATTCAGTTATGCAACAAACAAAAAAAAATCCCTCCGGCAAGCCGCAGGAGGAGGTAGATTTCGGAGAAGGTGCTGGAGCGTCCGACTATTGAAAATTTGTATAAAGAGTTGTACTTATGTGTACAATCTACAAAAAAAAATATGATTTCAAAATCCTGTAATGGAAAGTTTACCCTTTTTAAATCCTCTCATGGAAACGCCCTCAATTTTTTAGTTATAATTTTTTATTTCGAACACTAAAAGTTTTATAGCTAAACTTCAAAAGTAACAATTGTAGAGTAAACAATTTGCTTGTGTTTGTTTACTGAAACTCAAAATGTTTACTGTTTCGGAGATATGATTTTTTTTCCCAAAAATTTTGGAAATTTCAACCCCCTCCCCAATTTAGGGGTTGCATCAAAAAAGTTTTAATTTAAAGTTGTCCGTATTCTTACTCAGAATGACAAAAATGAAAAACGGTTCAAAAATTTTCAACAGGAAAAAAGTTATGGTCAAAAAACTGATTTTAGAAAAACCGCCCCCCCGCCGCCCCCCAGGGACGCATTCCGCCCATTCACGAACTTAGCCTAAGTTTTGACCTTTTCGATTTTTTGGCCAAGTTTGAAAGCAATCGGTTCATAATTGCGACCTGTAGAGTGTGGCTAAATTTTGCTTGTCACCCATATACATACGTAAACATATAAATCCCCGTAGGTGAGAGACCAATAGGTAGATTTTTTTTTTTTTTAAATGATATCTACCTAATACGGGTCAAATATTTTTTGATAATTTAACTGACGGACTTATTCGATTTTTTCAGTTGACAATCCTATTTCGGACCGCATCCAACTGTCTCACAAATATTGTCTAACGTATAAAGGTAGAATAACATCAGCTTTGTGTGTCGAAATATTTGCGTATCACCAAGACTCATTGACAAAATTAAAGTCCTTACCGAAATTCGGTGTTGGCGACTATTATCAGTGAAAATCAGTCCGAGTAGCATGACCACCGTAGAAACAGGTTTCTTAGAAGAAATGCCGATTCTTGCTGGCTCCCCTTCGGGAACAAGGCACTCTCCGTAGTGTCTACTGTAGTCAATTAGTATACAGGGTGTAAACCACCTCATCACGAAGCCGTCAACCAAGCATTCTTTACTTCAAACTAAGTAACTTTACGCAAAAAATATTGCTGGGAAACTATTTTTTTTTGGGGTGAAAAATAACGTTTTGTGGTATAACTATGTAACACACTCAAAACATTGTGCCGATGGATGGATTGAATTTTTTATTTTATTTTTATTTTATTTATTCGGGAAAATAAACAGTTATACATTAAAATCTTAAACTAAGTTATAAATATACAAGGTTTATAAATGTATAACCTACGACATTTTGCACAACATATTAATAGTTATATCTAACAGTGCGCTATTCTAAGATTTTAACGGAAAAAGACAGTTAAAACTGAACTTAAACATAGATAGTCATGCAAACGACAGAGAGAGAGAGAGAGAGAGAACGAGAAATTATAAAATTAACTAATTAAACTAACTATTATAAAATTAACTAATTAAACTAACGATTATATTCTAAAATTATTTTGTTGACGAGATTTCTAAATTTTTGAGCAGAGACAAAGAAGAAGTCGATGTCTACAAAAATGTTATTGTACTGGTTGGTAAGGCGGCGTAGCGGTGCTCGCAAACCCGCGTTTGTGCGACAGGAACTAACTGCAAATAAAGGTCTTGCACGCACCCCACGGCATATTGTCGTTCTGGGTACTACGTAGCTAATTTTGTTGCGAATATCAATACAGTCATAAGTATTGCACAGATCAAACAAGAACGTTGTTTCCAACATGATTCGTCTAGACTTTAAAGTTTGCAAGTCATACTTCTGCAAAAGGTCACTGTAGGATGCATAGGTACGATGGCAACGAAAATGCATGGCCTTTAAAAATTTTCTCTGTACTTTTTCGATCATATCGGAATATTTACCATAGTGGGGATTCCATACGGAAACAGCATACTCTAGCTGGGAGCGAACCAACGACCGATACAAATACAAATAGGTAGAGGACCGGGTAAATACTGAAGCTGTTCTCATGATAAAACCGAACATACGGAAGGCATTATTAACAATTTTGTTAATATGGGAATCTAAATGAAGTTTGTCATCCAACAGGACTCCAAGATCACGAACCAGGGTTTCTCTCTTTAGATTTTCGTTTTTTAAGGTGTAGGGATATAACAAGATGTTTTTATTTTTGGTAAAACTAATAACACAACACTTGGATACACTAAGTTGAAGTTTATTGCGTGTACAATATCCCGAAAACGCATCTAAGTCTTCCTGTAATAGAGAGCAATCACGGTTACTTTTAATGGACCTAAATATTTTAATGTCGTCAGCATACAGCAGTAATTTTGAATTTTTAAAACATTTATCGACGTCATTGATGAATAAAATAAATAGGAGAGGTCCCAGAATGGAGCCCTGCGGTACTCCAGAAGTAACCTCCACAGTGGTAGAGCAGAAACCATTTATTACAACCCTCTGTGTTCTGTTGCAAACATATGAATAAAACCATCTCAGCAGGTCCCCACGTATCCCATTAAACGCAATTTTCTGCAAAAGCAGTTCATGGTCAACTTTGTCAAAGGCTTTCTTGACGTCAGTATATATGGTATCAGTTTGAACTCGAGCATCTAAACTGTTAAACAAATAGTCTGCGAAAGTCACCAGGTTCGTCGCAGTTGATCTTCTTTTGACAAAACCATGTTGCTGTGGTAATAAAACGCTGTGAAGTAAAGGGTAAACTTTATCATGTACTAGTCTCTCGAAAACCTTTGACAAAGCTGACAATATAGAAATTGGTCGATAGTTTTCGACGTCATCGCTAGGTCCTGACTTGTAGACAGGGGTTATGTTTGCGAGTTTCCAAGCTTGTGGAAATATCCCCTTTGAAATGGATAAATTAAAAATGGTATGCAATGGTTTACAGAGATTAGTGGCCGTCTTTTTAATAAAGATTACTGGCAAACCATCTGGTCCAGGTCCCTTTGAAGGGTCTAATGATTCGAGCCCCCTTAGTACATCAGCCATTGAAAATTCAATATTACTTATAAGCGAGCAGGTAGGGGAGCAATCGATATGCGAGGACGGTACACCAGTTAACGTAGATGGTTCATATACCGAATGAAAAAAGTCCGAAAAAGTATTGCAAATGTCTTCTGGGTTATTAGTAGGCTGATTTTTATATTTCATGGTAGAAGGAATTCCAGTAGTGGATTTTTGTTTAGAAATGAAAGTCCAGAAATGTTTCATGTTGTCTCGAATACCATCCTCTACAGAAGTAATGTATTTTCTGTATGATTCTTTACACTCTGACTGAAATCTCGTGCGGTATAGTTTAAACTGCTCGTAGTCCGATAGATTCTTGTACATTTTCCATCTAACCCACGCTTTGGATTTGTTTTTACATATGTGTATCAGAGATTTTGAAAACCATACAGGAAACTTCAAAGATCTACTGCTAACCAAAGGTACATGTTTTCTTATTATGCCAAAAATAGTGTTATAAAACGTGCCTAAATACTCGTCAGGTGATTGATCATTCAAAAACTTATCCTCCCAATTTATTTCTTTTAAATCATGGTTAATGTTTTCATAATTGGCTTTAAAGTAATTATATTTTTTAATAGTCTTACGAACCATTGAACAACTGGGCAATGATACAGGTATCAACACACAAAATGGGGGATGATGGTTATCTGACTGCAGTAAATAATCCGTGGGCGGGTATGTAGTGCAGTCGTCGTTACTAATGAGCAAATCCAATATCCTCCCGTTCAGATTCCTTGCATTATTAAATTGATGACCGTCGAGAAAGGACATGAGCTGACATAAATGGATACCGATAGGAGAATTCCCTCTACAAGTCAGAGCGGTTTGTGAGGTACCCGCAGTGCACGCGACCCAGTCAATTTCGGGTAAATTATAGTCACCTAACAGATAGTAATGTTCAGAATTGCTGTGCCCAAGTATGGATTGTAATAAGTCAAAATAATCAACATATATACTTTCAGGCGTTTTAGGCGGTATATAAACTGCAGCAATAATTACATTTTGACCTCGACTCGAACATGGCAACTGTATTAGTATGTGCTCAATATGCGTATGCACAGAGGAACATGGAAGTAATCTTACTGAGCGCAGTTCTTTTAACACAGCAACAAGAACACCACCTCCGTCTTTCCTTTTGGTTGCCGCGCGATCTCTGTCACATCGGTGTACAGTATATCCAACGACCATACAGCCTATAGACGCCTAATACACGATCTAACGCACGAAAACTATTCTGTCAACTCGCTGAGGTACGAGGTACGCGAGGGGGACGGGGTACTGCGTTCTGATTGGCCAATTCAAGGTCATTGCATTTCACTAAGGATGGGACAGTTTTAAATCAAACAAGAAAGTATCGATATTTTTTAACTGTTGGCATAATAAAATATGTTTTACATACTTTACTTGCATTAAATTACCTCCTTTATTCTAATTACGATTGAATCATGTAGGTAAAATATCTGAACTTATATGAAGTTAGTAGGCGGCGACGGTTTTTCATAGGGATAAAACAATCTTCGGTAAAATGACGTGAACATATTAATAAATAAATAAATCTTGTAATTTTTTATTTTTAAAAATATATTTTTTGCATAAATAAATAGTTATAGGTTTTATTTTTTGGTTTATCGATAACAGAGGTGGTCGTACGATTTGGAACATCACTAATTATGATAACGTAACATCGAGGAAAAGAGATGGAGAAAAAAATACTTTCAAAAGAAAGGGACGCAGTCATAAAAGACATCAAGTATAACCAGTACAAGATGAACTCCGATAAATATTGTCAGAAATTTAATCTAATTTAGATTATGGAACTTTTAAATTACCGATGAAATGTGATACCGTCTTTCAGGAAACTTGAAGTTCGGCTTTCTTTATGACACCAACGTATTATACACGGGGCCATATTTATGTCTATTTTCTCGATTTTTTAATGGAGTAATGCGGAAGTGTTTGCGGCTCACAGGAGTGGTCGAAACTAATTCGAACTCGGTGAGTGACGACGGCTATAAGATTTATACCCCTTATGTGTTGACAGACATCGGTCGCCTGTTATTAGGAGTCTAGAGGCTGTATGGTCGTTGAGTATATCGTTCGTCGATGAACTCGCTGTCAGCTATATCAGGCATTAGCCAGGTTTCGGTCAAGATTATTACGTCATAAGAATTAGCAAGGATATTCATATATAGCGTATGCAGTTTCGTACGGATTCCCCTGCAATTTTGGTAATATATTATTAAATTATCCGCCATAGTAACTTTGAACTATACGGAATAAAATAGTGCCAGCAGTATGCATTGCGAATGTAAAAATAATAAATAGAATCGTTGTCATTAAATATTCATTAAATATCAACACAAAACAATAATATAACCTCGAATGAGACATGGTAAATGCATGGTGTAATGTAAGTTTGCAGTACAAAAACAATATTAAAGAGTCCGGGCAAATGTGATCTAATATGCTACCAACGCCTAACGAGAAATACACTGCAATCACGTCGATGAGATTATATACAACAAAACCATTCAACACCATTTCAAAAGTTGATATAAACAACACCGATGCAAAATATAACTGTATACGGAAACTGAAAAACACATGACGCAACATAAATCTAAATTTGTGGTTAATGAACAGTGAATATAATATTTCATAATCCAGGCAAACAACATAATATGATGTGCCAACAACGCCTAGATAAAAGCGCATAGCAATTACATCAAAATGAATTATCTTAATTATTAAAGAGGCAGAACTTATTAAGACAATTCTTTTACATGTAAAATCAGGTATGAATACAAGAAGTGTCTCTCTCTCAAAAACTATAACTATTATACCAGGGGAGTCTATGACAGAAATGCATGCAATAATTAAGTAAAGTGCAAGTAAAGAAACGACATAATATAAGCATTTGCTGTGAGTAGCATAATTAAAGCATCTTTGTTTCTTATATTTTTGCAGAGCCAGGCTTGATTTTAGCGATGTCCTGCGGGATCCGAACTGCAATGGCCTTAGTGCCTTCTTTTTCACGGACAAGTATGGTTCCATGCTTGACCCAGACAAACTTATAATCATGCTTTTTGGCTGCGTCCGTCACGAAACAATTGTTTGTTTTTTAAGGTTAGGTGTTCGTGCATGTAAATTGTTAGTGAGGTACCCGACACTCCCAGTTGCTCCGTTGTAAGCCCCTTGCAAAGTCGATGAGCGCTCAGGATATTGTCGCGTAATATTCTCGAAGCAAACTTCACTATAATATTTTTAGGCATGTTATTTTGTTGGTGCGCGTGCGGGACTCGATGAATAGATATTATATCGTTCTGTTGTATGTTGCACTTGACAGCAGAGCCAATATTCAGCATTAAATTAATAAGATTTTCATTACGCCGTTCCGGTATGTTACATAACTCTATATTACAGTTTCGTGCGCCCTGTTCGAGGCCATCAATCTTGGAGACCAAATCCGAGACCATCTTATTCAAACCAGCGGACTCTTGAATTTGTTTACAACAGTGGTCAATCTTCTTACTGAGATCGGTGTGATCGTCAGCGACAAACTGGACTGAGTTCTTAAGGGAATCGACTTGACATGTCAGACTTTCATGTTTCTCATCCAGTTCAGATACTCGCTGGCGTAAAAGAAGCTGATCCGAACGAAGGGAATTAATATCATTTTTAATCTCAGAAGTAACTTGAGTAATGGAAGCCAAGTCGTCTTTTATTGATGCAACGTTATCAGATATTTTGGCGATACTTGCTTCCATGTCAAGCCTCCACTCACTCAGCGTACTCTTGAAATCCGTAGTCAGATCTTTTATGGCCTGGACCCACTCATGATCTGGTTGTTTACGCTTACGTAGTGACACATTTTGTTCACCGATCGTTGCTGTCCCAGGTTCTTTGTTTATGTCGGTATCGGAAAGAAACTTTTTATTCTCTGAGAACTGTGACATTTTGTTGTAGTAGGGTAGAGCTTCTTAACTTATTCAAATTATAGTAAATAATAAATGGAAAAAGTTTTGCGATTATTGGGATTCGATCCGGCGACACTTCGCGCAAGCCCACTGACACAAAAAGCTATCCTTACACCGCTCGACCACGGCGACATACTTAAAGTGCGTGAATTTAAGCACCGCTAGGTAAAGCACAACATTGATGAGCACGCACTGATCAGGTGATTGTTAGTTCCTTTGTTCTCAACACTGAGGAATTATTCAAGTTTTAAACTGTTTTTTGCAAATAACTGAGATTACACTGTGATTGTTGTAAAGTTATTGTGATAATTCGTTAACACTATAGTCACTGCATGACACAATTTGGTTTTGTCCAGTTTAACAAGGTATTACACCACTTATTCGATTTTATTGTGAGAACTGTCTATAACACACGGTACTCAGGCGAAAGCGCACGACGGAGTGAATAGTACGGGATTCGTGGAGGTATTTTAAGTAAAAATCGTACAATAAAAACTTGCATTTATAAAAACAAAAAATATTTTGTAAGTTTGACCCCATATCTCCGTAACTAAAAGTTTCCCAGGTATGGTGTAGAACAAAAAAATGATCGGAATGACGATGAGAACAAGATGATGTGTTTCGGCTTCGTTAAGAGGTTTTTACACCCTTTAATTATTTTATACGCATCTGTGAGTAACAACACAAACATACTTCTCCGTACGATATGCAAGACGGATTCAACATGTAGATACCACCTCTCTTGAACCCCAAAAAGCAACAACTCCATTCCATATCACATTCCTTTTAGGTGATGTTCGTAGAGCCAGCAGAGTCGTACAGCAAGGCTGACAACTGGCCCCCGGAGTCAGAACGCGCGCTGACATACCGACTGTGCTGCGAAGCTCCCTTACCACAGAACACTCTGCTGCGCGTCATCTTCATCGGCCTGTCCAAGGTAAGCCAAGTGAGTGAAGAACAAAGATATATGCCTGTCTCCGTCACTCGCCGAGTACTCACTTACTGAGGCACTTCTTTTTCTTCTGGTTTTGGTCATTTTCTTTTTTGGTGTGTTTCTTGTTAACTTTTTGATGTTTTGATACTATTGGTACTAATTTGGTGGTGGAATTTGGTGGTTGTAGAATTAGACATCGATTCTGTAGAATTAGATTCGATTCAGCGATTTTCTTCTACTGTATTGATTTAAAGTTTTATGTTTTCACTAACAGTATTTTGGAAGTAGGTCTTATCTCAAAGTCATCATCTGCCTAGCCTTATTCCAACTATGTTGGGGTCGGCTTCCAGTCTAACCGGATGCAGGTGAATACCAGTATTGTACATGGAGCGACTGCCTATCTGATCTCCACAACCCAGTCAGTAACTGAGTTATACGATACCCCTTGGCACAGATCCCTTGGTAAGGCTGGTTGTCAGACTTTTTGGGGCCACTGACTACCTGTAACGACTGTCAAAGATCTATAAATGACAGCCGGTACCAACAGCTTAACGTGCTATCCGAGGCACGGAGGATACTCGGTATGTAATGCGTGGTCACCTATCCACAGTCCACAGACCAACCTAGGCAAGCACGGCTTAACCTAAAGATTGGCCCGAGCGGCTGTTATTATTTAGCCATGAGCTCCTCCAAAGTAGAAACCGTTATTTCACGAGAATATCTGGTAACTGTTTTGCTCAATCCTTACTGCATTCTCCGCAGTTACACTGTTTGTATACATATATAAGTAAATTAAACTTTAAAAAACTGGACAAAAAAGAGTTTGAAGAATTTTGTATGAAGCGTGGCCTGCCTAACTTCCGCTATTTTTATTATTTTATTATCAAAATACAAGACAAAAAAAGGAAAGCAGACATGCATAAACTTACCGGGTTGTGGAGCTCACATAGGCAGTCGCTCCATGTAAAATACCTACTAGTATTCAGCTGTATCTGGTTACACTGTGGAAGCCGACCCCAACATAGTGTTCTGAAAAAGCACGTCAGAGGATATTTGACCAATCTAGTATCCTGTCAGCCTATCTTGTACACCCCTCCAACACTTACACACTTCACCTCTACTCACCCTGTCAGGACATCCCCGTGTCTCCCGCGGAAGTGTTCGAGCTGGTGGAGCAGCTGGTGCGCCGCGCATGTGCGCTGCCCGCCGAGGAGAACCCTCTCCAGGTGGACAAGCTGGAGATCGCTGACTACATCTTCCAGCTGTGCCAGTTTAATCCGCCAGATAATATTACTCTGCCTGCTGGGTAAGTTAATTAAACCATTTCTACCTATATTTATCATTATTGTTTGAAAGTTGATTACTAATTTGATTTAGAAAGACTTGGAGAAGGTCTTTTCTTTAACGTGGGACAGTTCAAGGAAAATTATTTAATTAATAGCAATAGCATCTTTATGTAAACGTTTCTAGATTCTGTTTTTATTTTATCTAATTTATACAATCCCACTGCTGGACAAAGGCCTCTCCCAATTCCTTACGGGAATTAAGTTAGAAATGCGTGGACGACTTTTGATGACATTAATTTTGCTGTATATTGATTGCGCGTAACTTCAATATCACGGATATTGGATTGGTCAGTTAAGCATAGAGGGTGTTTTTGATTATTATTTTGTGGTATCGTTAGATACGCTCCACCCGCCCTGGCCATCACGTCGCTGTACTGGCGCGGCTGGATCCTGCTGACGATGCTGGCGGCTCACAACCCGCAGCAGTTCGCCGAGCGCGCCACCGCCATGTACCCCACGCTCAGGGCGCTCTGCGAGTGCTGTATCACCAAGTGAGTTCACGTCATTTACCAGCCAAGGAGGGAATCAGCCACCAAATACCAACCGCTTTGAAATTTCGATTGCCCCGTAAGGTGTTAAGTATCGACGCTATTCATATCTGACGACTGAACGTCAAAACCAACAGATTCCACAAACTTTTTATTTGTGAAATCTGTTCTGATTATATAAGTATTGTTCAAAGCCGAACGTCATATTTATTGATGACACCTTTAAGGCAGAGCTTGCATATTATATTGGTTTTATTCTTTTTTCAAATGAGCATAAGAACACGTACTTTAATGTATTTGGGTTCTTATCAATAGGTTTTAAATACATTCGATAATTTTTGACTTCTTTCTTTTTATATTAAATACATAAATACCGCTGGACATTACACACACCGCCATCTAGTGCCACACTAAGCATCGATAATATGCCTCCATTTCTTTTGACAGCAAACCGAGCATAGAATGGACGACCAGCTCATCAGCTGCGGAGGCGGAGAGGGCGGAGGCCGAGCGGGCTACCATCTTACAGCTGGAGACGCACCTCGCAGCCGCCAGCAACGCCAAACTGCCCATCAGCGAGCACTCCTCCAGGCTGCTCAGTCAGGTATAGTAGCTCCAGAATATACAGTCGTGGTCAACTAATTAGGGACATGCAAGATAGTGAAGAACAATAACCGGTTATGTACATACAAATATAAAACCCTATTGATTTCTCAGTAACTATTATTTGCATAATTTGGTCCGATTATTATGCTTTAAATGGCTGTAAATAAAAGAATAAATAAATAGAAAAAAGTATTTAATATCAAAGGTTGAACATGTATTCAATTTTAAGGTATAATTCTGTAGCTGGACATTTAATTAAGGACAGTAAACTATAATGAAAAATAGAGTTAAACAAAACTAATAATCTGCAGTAAATATCTTTAACAGCTCCATTTTATTTCGTGTAAAATCAGTACCCAGTAGCAAAACCTTTGTTAGTAATTACCGCTTGACACCGATGTGGCATAGACATTATCAGTTTCTGGCATGTTTCGACAGGAATGTTTGCCCATGCCTCACAAAAAGCTTCATTAAGTTCATCTAAAGTTGTGGTACGATAAGTGGCTACTTTTTTCTTGATTTCGTGCCAAAGGTGCTCGATTGGGTTAAGGTCCGGGCTATTTGCTGGCCAATCTAGCACCGATACTGACTGACTGGTAAGAAACGACTTGACTGAACGGGCGGTATGTTTCGGGTCGTTATCATGCTGAAACGTCCATATAATAGGGAGATGCTCCTCAGCATAGGGAAGCATCGTTTCCTCCAATATTGCCTTGTATTGATGTTGGTCTAAGTTACCCTGAACTTTCCTCACAGGTCCCACTCCACGTCCAGAAAATGAACCCCACATTTTAATGTTTCCACCGCCATGTTTCACCTGCTTTTTTGTGAATCTTGGATTCATTTCCGCTTTTACTGGACGCCGTACGTATTGCCTTCCATCTGAAGAAATCAAATTAACCTTGGTCTCGTCAGAGAATAATACATGTTGCCATTGGGCGTAGGTCCAATGTCCATATTTACGTGCAAACGCCAAACGAGCATTTCTATGTTCTTTCTTCAACAACGGTACTTTGCGAGCCACTCTTCCGAACAACCCTGCTTCTACCAGACGTCGTCGAACGGTCCTCGCTGAGACACCAGCTCTTTCGTCTGTCCCAAACACTTCGTGTTTAATTAAAATAGAGCCTAGAAACGGATCTTTCTTAGCTAACCTGGCTATCATTCTATCTTCTTGCGGAGTTGTTTTTCTCGATCTTTTTGTTCTGGGCACATTTAAATCTGTGTTATTGCGTCTGACATGTTGCACTGCATTGTATACCATAGTTTTTGAACAATTTAAATGTTCTGCTATCCTTCGGTATGGCCAACCATGCTCGACAACAAACTTCATGATAATTTTTCGTAGTGTTGGATCGCAACTTTTATTTTTACCCATTTTTCTTCAAAATATTTTTCAAAACTTAAAATAAATATCGGGATTGCCGCCAAAACTACCACGAAACAATAAGAGAAGAAGTAAAAAAGTATTGAGATTCAAATTTTGAAAATAGAACGCAATATCTCAGTGTCCCTAATTAAATGGCCAGCCAGCATTATTTGAACAAATAGCACTACGATAATCTATCAGCTATACTGTAAAGAGGTTTAATGTTTAATAAGTTGTTATTGTTTGTATAATCGGGCACATAAATGACTAATTATACTTACATGTAAGAGATATGGAATATGGTTTAGACTCGTTGGAAAATAAAAAATAAATTCACAATTCGGTTTAACCAGAGTGTCCCTAATTAGTTGACCACGACTGTAGAAGAAAACCATCTCTATGAATACCTAAATTGGAACGTTGTGGTTCAATTATCAAACTTTGCCCCGCCTGCAGGAGTGCCCCAGGTGTCCGTTTACTTGCACTCTTGACGACTTGAGTAGCACCTCTACCGACTGGGCCTAAACTGTATAACATGGCAGCAATATCGATACGACAACAAGAAGAATGATCAAATATACATTTTGATCATTCTTCATGCTAACACATTTCCAAGATAGTATGCGTTTCGGCAATGGCGACTTATATCTAACATTGAAATCGTGTAGCACACATCAGATATCTTTTTAAAGGCAACGGCTTCAAACTATCAAGAATAAAAGAGTGCTGCATTCTTATCACCATTTTCTCCCACAGCTCACAACCCTGGAACCCCTCGGCCCTGCGCGGAAGCCTCCTCAAGCAATCATCGAGACCCTCCAAGCGATGAGCTCGCAGATGCGGCTGGGCAAGCTGCTGTGTCGGCAGCCTGCCTTGCTGCTGGACCTGGTGGAGAGGCACGGTACCAGGAGAGCCATGCCCTGGCTGCATCAGCTGCTAAGACACGACCAGCTGGAGCTCAAGTGAGTGCACTGTGCTAGCAGCCTTACTGTTGAATCTGATTGAGGATAGTGGATACATTAGGGTGAAATAGCGTTGCTGTAAAAAAATACGATGCTTGTGTCTACCGTTTCCTGAGATTTAACAGAACTGTGCGGTCGGGGGAACCCCGTGTTCCTTAGGTTTTTTATTCAACTTTGAATTACATTTGTAGTTGGAAAAAAAACAACAATGGCACCCATGAAGAAAAAACCGAAAATTTTCGTCGGCGCCATCTTGGATTTTCATTTTAACCTCATTTTCATTATCAGCTACCTCATAAACCACGAAAACGTCACCCATGAAGAAAAAACCAGAAATTTTCGTCGGCGCCATCTTGGATTTTCATTTTAACCTCATTTTCATTATCAGCTACCTCATAAACCACGAAAACGTCACCCATGAAGAAAAAACCAGAAATTTTCGTCGGCGCCATCTTGGATTTTCATTTTAACCTCATTTTCATTATCAGCGACCCCATAAACCACGAAAACGTCACCCATGAAGAAAAAACCAGAAATTTTCGTCGGCGCCATCTTGAATTTTTATTTTGAACTCATTTTCATTATCAGCGACCCCAAAAACCACGAAAGCGACACCCATGAAGAAAAACCCGAAAATTTTCGTCGGCGCCATCTTGGATTTTCATTTTGGCCTCATTTTCATTATTAGCGACGCTTAAAACCACGAAAACGACACCCATGAGAAAAAAAACAAAAAAAAAATCGTCGGCGCCATCTTGGATTTTCATTATCAGCGCCCCCTAAAAACCACGACCCGAAACTCCTTCATAATATGGGTTCACACTCCAACTGATGACTTTATTGTACAGTGATTCAGTAAATTGTTTTCCCTATTCATAATTATATCTTACCAGGCTTATTATATCCAGTTTTTTTAAGGATTTAGTACTTTTGGAATGATTCAAAAAACCGAAATCCTTAAAAAAGCCGGATATCTGCAAACACACCCGGACATACCCCAATACGAGCGTGTTCTCTGCTCTCGCAGCGTCCTCCCCGTGCAGTGCCTGTGCGAGTTCCTGTCGGCCGGGGGCGGGGCGGGCGGGGCGGGTGGGGCGGGCGGGGCGGGTGTCGGCGAGGTGGGCAAGGCGGGCGAGCTGTGCGCGCACCTGCGGCGCACGGTGGCGGAGTCCGAGGAGGGCGCGCGCGCCGTGCTGCACTACTACATGCAGCGTCTGGCGCACACGCACGCGCCTACCCGGGCTAGCGCTAGCAGGGTACCTACAACCATTTTCACTTCTCATACTCTGTGTGACCACTTTACTCCCTAGGGAGTAAAAAGTAATTAAAAAATTAAATAATCTTTTACTCTTAAAAATGGTAACAAAAGAGTAACTTATCAAAGGTTTTAATTAAATTTCCAATTGGCTTGCAAAATAGAAAGCGGTTTATTGAAAAAAACAAATAAACTCTTCAACGCGAGAAAGAATATTTTTGTTTGTGTGCATCATTGATTTTGAAAAGTAATTGTATTAATTTTCTCGCATAATTAATTGAGAAAAGTACTTTATAAGCCTTGGCCACAACTAGACATTGATGTACTTACGTATGTGTACCTCGGTTTCTCCTCGGCTCACATTTACATGTTCGTCCATCAATGTCTCTGTTGCCAGCCGCTGCAGTAATGCACAATTATCTGTGGAGTGTGGATTATCTTCATTGCGAAAATGTTGAGAGTTTGTGTTGTGTTTTAAATTGTAAATCTGTGACTGACCTACTAGAAGAAAAAACTGACCGCTCAGTTCAGGATTTTTGTCGAGTGTAAATTTGTTCGGTTATAAATGACTATCTTTCTCGCAATCGAAGTGAAAAGTACAGTTTGCACCTCGAGACTAAACGCCAACTTAATATACCCTCGCTTTCATTGAGCTCGGGTATATTATGGTTTCGTTAAGTCCCTCGTTATAAAATATACTATTATTTCAATGTGGTCATTTAAAGGCATTTTTGAACTTAAGAATTAATTCTAGTTCCTAGTCTCCAGAACTTCCTTCTGGAGTCCGGCAGAAATTTGTAAAATTGACTTTGGCTTAGCTTGCTTCTATCACTGTTTATCAATTAGGCAAGAGGAAGACGGAAATTTATAGAAGCCAAAGCTTGTGTTCAGTAGCGTAATTAAAATCTGAAAGTTTTCAACTGTTGATCGCGCTAAAAATATGACTTTACCTCTTAATTTATGTGTCTTTTCGTTGTGAAACTGTGTGATAACAGAATTGTGTTACTCACATAATATCTATCACGAAAGCTGGTGTCAAAATGATTAAAAATGACTTGTTCTACAGGGTCTGAAACTGGTACTCCAATCAGACGACACATCGGAAACTGATTACAACGCTGAAGTTAGCCCCGAGTGAGTGTCAATCTTTCATCATCTGTTTTACTACTCATACGTCTGTCTTTTCTCTTGTAACAGTCGGTATGAATGTTGTAGGGAGTGGCTGCCCCTGCTGTGGGAGCTGCCGCACTGGGAGTCGGTGCGCGAGGAGGTGGTGTGCCGCATACGTGCCGCCTGCATGGTGGAGTGCGTGCCCAAGCACATGGCGGCCTACATCGCCTTCCTGCACAAGTACGAGACCCAGACGCCGCACATCGACCACACCGAGCTGGCACTGGTGAGTGGAGGAGAAGATGGAAACTACGAATAAAGATTTCATTCCCAACGTCCACAACGTACTTCCTGATGTCCACCACTTACATCTCGACGTCCAGCACCGGTTTCCCAATGTCCACCGCCTACTTCCCGATGTCCATCACCTACTTTCCGATGTCCACCACCTACTTCCCGATGTCCCCCACTGGTGGACAGTGACGCAACTTATAAATATCATTGCGTTGAGTGTGAGTTTATTTTGTCCGTATGCAGGATCTGTCTCAAGTGCTGATGGAGCGGTCGCAGGTGATGATCAACGTGCTGGGCACAGGGGACCGCTCGGACGAAATGCACGAGCTGCAGCGGGCACAGCATCGCGCCCTGTTCTCCGTCACACAGATGCTCTACAATCATCTACAGAAGGTGAGGCTTTAAATTAAGAAACTAGTCAGTGTGAAAGCAGCTTAATTTACTTTTACATTTGTATTTATTTAATTTGGCGTAAAATAAATAAATAAATAAATAAATATCGCTGGACATTAACACACAGCGCCACCTAGTCCCACACTAAGCAAAGCTTGTGTCGTGGACACTAGATAGTTGATATACTACATATATAATTTTTTGTTTGTAAATACATACTTATTATACATATAAACATCCATGACTCGGAAACAAATGTCCATGCTCATCACACAAACATTTGCTCCTACCGGGATTCGAACCCAGGACCCTTAGAACGTAAGGCAGCGTCACTACCACTACGCCATTCGAGTCGTCAAAATCAGTTGAAAAAATTGAAAAACATGTAAAAATTCTTCGCTTTTAGAAGCTACGTCGTTCTTCGACTAGGGCTTATCTTTCATATCAACTACAGTTTGGCTGGGAATGTCCAACCGAAGTCTAAACCGATCATTCGTCTATTACCATAGGCTTCGGCCAAAGTCAAGGGTTTAAAAGCCTTAAGAATTTCAGTTTAAGGGGATCTCATAAAATTTGGCCGTTTTTCATGTTCTATAAAGTATACCTTAATGTTACGTAAAAAATATCAAATAAATATATGTTGTAGCTTGGTTTCAGTTTATTAATGTGACTGTAAGATAAATAGATAAAACTTTCTAAATAAAGAGAAATAATGATTTACCTAGACACCTTTTCGCGTACAAAAATCGTATAGGATTCCTAATTTTAGTACTTACAATAATGAAACATTTTTATATTAGTTAAGAATCATGTACTTAATAATTCGACAGAACAGTTTTTTTTTATTTGCAGTATTTTATTAGAAAATCGTATAAATAGAATTCCTGGTTCGCGGGTCTGCGCGCGGGCGACGGGCGGCAGACGGCCAGAGGCCTTCGTACGGTGAACCTGTGTCACTCTCGATCGCACGCTGCTCCCGGTTACGCGTAAATTTATTTACTCTTTTATCATAGGAATATCTGTTGTTTATCTAGTTTAGATTTTTTTTCTTATTATTTAGTGTTAGTGCGGAAAATAATAGTGACAGGACACATTTTTAGTGATAATTATTGATTAATAAGCGAAAGGGCGTATTTTAGGTTATGTGTTAGTGTAAGTTTGTGACAGGACACGTCATCAGTTTTATTTATCGTGTGTCAGTGTGCATTGTATGTTATCAATTATAATCATGCATTCATGCCTAAGGTATCAAAATCAAAAAGAGTTCGTCAAAACCATTGGGCAAAATACTTGAAAGATAGCTGGTGAGTACCTACATACCTACTTATTCAATAAAAATATTATTTTTAAATATGTATAACTAATGTTTTGTACTGTGTAAGACATTGATAATTTTTCAGGAAACCACGCAACTTTGAGCATGATAACCCAAACGAAAATACAGATCAAAACTCGATGCTCCGGGTTGATCCTGTTGCTAAGTAAGTGAAATAGTAATATTTTCTGCACTTATTATTAATTTTTTTTTTTATTTCAGAAAACAATTAGCTCGTTCCGCATTAGTTGAAATTCATCAAAACTCGGAAAATAAACTCCAAATTTTGGATATTCCAGTTGGACCCTTGGAATTTTGTTCAGATTCCGTTTCACGGTAAGTGAGAAAATAATACCTTCATATATTTTTCAGTTTCACTCATAGACTAGGAGCTCATGTCGTTAAATTTTTCAATCATTTCATTGCAATTTGAGTATCATTATCTCATCACCACTTCGTAGTTGAGTATATAGACTAGTCCTTGTTTTTTCAATCATTCCTTGTTTGTTACTATTACATAAAGTAATTATTTCCAGTATTTTTTTACGACCTGTTAGATAATAACGCAAAATGACTCTGGAAGGGAGGGTAGGAAGTTCTATTAATGAATAAGTTTTTTCTATGACTTTCAGGAGTATGAGGAAAAAAATATTAGTTCTGTTGGAATACAGTCGCTTTTTAATGAAATTATATATATTACTTTTCAGAGACAGTTACAAAGAATTGCGAGTGCAAACAAATGAAATTGGTATCAACATGGTTAACACAGAAAGATCTGACAATCAGGATGAGGTACTTATTCAGTTACATAGGAAACCACTTAAATCCCGGTCTACTCAGTTCTTTTCTCAATAGTATTGGTGTATTTACTTCAGAAAAAAGATTTAGTATTTTAATTTTTCTGTTTCAGTTATTGATAACTACTGAAAAAGAAAAGAATATTGATGAAAAATACATTGGAAGACGAATCGTGAACGTATCTCACTTCACAAAAAAAAATACTTGAAATATGTAACCACGGTCCTTTGGGATGCTCAGCAAATGAGATTATATTAACAGGCGAAAAACAAAATGGTCTAATGTCAAAATTTTCATTTAAATGTAAAATGTGTAATACAGGTTTTATTATAAATAACGACAACTGTGAAGACAATAGCATAAACTTGAATGCCTGCGCAGCTGCGGGTACTGTTGCAACAGGTTGCGGTCGTTCGCAAATGGAAGAATTTTTTTCGGCTATGGATATGCCTTCCTTAACCGAACATGTTTATGACCTAAATCATGAAAGTATTAATCCAAAATATGAAAGAAGCTGGACAGCGTGAAAAAGAAATAGCTACAGCAGAGGGAAAAGTAATCGAAGATGGTTATGGAGACGTAGATGTCATAGTTGACGGGTGTTGGAGCAAAAGATCGTATAAAAAAAACCTAATACGACCACATCCTTGTCCGTCTTTCCCTACCGATTTTCTCAGGATAGGATGGACCTAGCAAGTTGAAATTTGTTTATACCAGACACTGAGGTTTATAGTCCCTATTAGGTGTATAAAAATCAAGATCCTGAGTCAACACGATATAAAGATATGGGCTAGATTTTCGCGAAAACTTGTAGATACCATGTTTTGAGTCGAAAATCAATAAAATATAGGTTTTCGACTCAAAACTCCCGTTGACCTAGAATCACGATATTTGGGGAGAAGCCATTTTTCATGTTGCGGCGACCTGTCGCGTCCGGCCCTGGTTCAATCCATGGTCCGGAGCGAGACGGAATGGGAAGCCGTCACCTCCTTCTGCGAAGCAGTCATGCTAGCGAAGGAGGTGGCGGAACGCGAGAGGGTGAGAGCCTCTCTTCCCAGCCGCCGCGGGAGACGCACCGGTCGTCGGGGGCCAGGTGGTGGCTACCGGCCACAGTAAAAAAAAAGCAATATGTTACAGCACATGTAAAGGAAAAAATGAACTGAAAACCGTCAATGTGTAGTTTAAAACACAAAAAAGCAATTTGACTACTACAATTTTATTATTTGCGGTTCATACAATCGCCGTTCCATGGGATCGAACAGCAAAGTTTGTCCTTTAAAAAGTGTGTTGTACGGAACCCTCGGTGTGCGAGTTCGACTCGCTCTTGGCCGGTTTTTTTTTGTCTAGGTCTTAAGAGCGCGTATTCCAAAAGTTGGTAACGTCGCAAATAGCTGTTAAATTTTTACATGTTTTAATTAATTTGGCAATTTTACTGTATGAAAATAAGAAATATGGCTCTGTAGTGCACTAAAAAATTGAATATGAGTTGCTATTAAAACATTAAATTTGATGTTGTAAACGTTTCAGGTGTAAAAAAGGAATTTGGCAAGTTCCCAAATACTTTTTTACATCTAAAACTATATATTCGGTGTTACGTTATTAATTATTGCATTCCCTAATCAATTTTTTAGTGCACTACAGAGCCATATTTCTTATTTTCATACAGTAAAATTGCCAAATTAATTAAAACATGTAAATATTTGACAGCTATTAAATCTATAAGGTAAAATTATTAAATAATCTGAAATAATATTTTAAGAGAAAGGCTTGTACCTAAGTATATAACTGATGTCGAAATATAGTAATATTACTTTTGTTAGTGGAGTCAGGCCTCTGTGTGTCTCCATCTCCACATACTTCGTCACAGTTAAGCACTAAATCACAGTTAAGTTTACAGACAGTTGTACACTAAATCCTGTAGTTTAACAACAGTTTTTTAAGAGTAAATAAAAGACAATTATTGATATTTCCAAATAAAATTTTGTTTCATTCACACGTAATAAATTAGTACAGAGTAAGTACCTACTGGTCAAAGTTAATATAATTTTGGAGCCTAAACGTGCGACACGACAAGAAGAATAATTAAATAATAATTGTATATACCAATGTATGATCACAAAATGAACGCAAGCTCCTGGACTTAATTATTAGTACAAGTTTGAGCCGGTAGATGGCCAAATTTAATGACATTTACGTAATAAGTATCAGGTGAAGTACGGGTAGGTGGGGTGTGGGGAAGACTAAACGCTCAAGGTCATTGAGAAAGGGGAGCCTCTTAATAAAAAATCGTGTCGAAAATAAACTTGTCAAAATTAATGTCATTTTTCAAATTTTTAATATACTTGATTAGAATTTGCAAATAGGTCGAAGGTGGTTTTTTTGACCGTAGGTGGCCGAAGTCGGGGACAATTTCAGATTCGATCGGACACAACTTGTCAGTACTACGTAGCACTCAGCTACGACGTAGCACTGCCATCAGCTACGCCGTAGCAAACATGTGACTAATGGTATACAGCCTGTTAGGTTAAACGAGGGACATATTGAGGGAAGGTATTCAGTATTCGATTCTCAATCCAAATATGTAAAAAACCTATAACCTTAATTTTTGACATAATTGTCTAATTAAATACATTACTCATGGACACAGCGCGCAAGTAGGTATCACGCGGCAAAACACGTGCCGGTCCTGAGCTCCGTGCGCAAACTCCGCCCCTTTCCTTTGTAATGTCCCCGATGCACCGACAGGGCACATCCCCGCGCCACCCCGCGCTGACCTCAGTGTATGCGCGAGCGCCGTTACTTCCGCATGTCTAATATTGCGTTTCCGCGTATCGCATTTAACAAACAACCCCGCTTACTTCGCGACATTAAGAGTGTCCTGTCAACGTGTTCTTGAATAACCAAAAATTACGTCTTATCGTCATTCCAGTGAAGAATATTAGTATTGTGGTTCGTGCTTAAGTGTTATCTAGTGATATTGTGCGAGGAACCGTTAATTATTATGCAAGGTGTCAATCAACGACTGCGAACATTCGGTCAGTACCTAGTTTCCTAGATATTTGCCTGTCCAAAGCCAGATTTAAAGTATGAAGGGAAAATGGATTATACCTAGAAAGGTCATTGACCCGCACACATGTTCTGCGATAAGCGCATGGCGCACACGTTGCGAAACTTAGGCGAAGTTTTTGGTATGGATCTATCTGTTATGTATTAGTGTTTTCTTTTTGTTCATAGGTTTATTAGTATCATGTAAGCATGGACTATTGCGGGTTTGAATAAGTCCCTCGTTTAAACTAACATACTGTATAATAGTCTCCCATTACCCGTAGGTCCGGTCTCGGACGCCGGAGGAAGCGGAGGCGGCCGCTAACGCGTGGGCCTTCGGTGACCGCGTACTGCTACAGTGGCCCAGCGGACGGTCTGCCCGCATGCATGTCGTGCTGGCGCATGCGTATATCAAACTGCTGTGTATCGGACCTTGCATATGTGAGTACTTTTACGACTGGTGAGGTTAAATTCGAGGAGCTTGTAGCCAAATCAACGATAAGATCTTCTCAAGGTGAAGCCGTGATTGCTTGTCGGTGCATGGCCATTTATCATACCGAGTTTCTTCCGTGCCTCTAAAGGCTTGTAAGCTGTGTAGATCTTTGACAGTCGTTACAGGTCCGGTCAGTGGTCCGGAAGTCTAACATCCAGTATTACCAAGGGGTATCGTATTACCCAGTATATGGGTTGTGGGGGTCAGATAGGCTCCATGTAAAATACTGGTAGTCAGTTGCAACCGGTTAAACTGGAAGCCGATCCCAACATAGTTTGGAACAGGCTAAGCAGATGTTGCACAAAGATTTGTGTTATCTAATATTATACAGAGGAAAGATTAGATTTTTTTTTCGTTTGTTACGATTTTACTCAAGAACTACCAACCGTTTTAAAAAAAATCTTTCACCAATAGAAATCTTCATCTTTACTGAGTAACATAAATTATATTGATAATATCGTGCAAAATTTTTGCGGACAAAGTCGCAGGTGAAGTGCTAGTGAATAAGAGACATTTTTGAATAAGAGGAAACCTTTTTATCAGTCACCCATTACCTCCACAGACGACACAAACCAAGAGATGTTCTCGTGGCTGATGTCGGTGTGGGTGGGCAACGAGTCCCCGCAAGCGTACAAGATAGACTCGGAGGAGGAGGCCGACATACTGCCGGACTGGCTGCGGCTCAGCATGGTGCGCTCGGCGCGGTCTCCGCTGCTGGAGGCCGGCATGAGGGGCCTGCCTGCGCCCAAGCTCGCCATCTTCATACAGACCTTCGGCATGCCTGTCAATGCTATGAGGTGACTCAACAGTGGAAACTGATCAATACTCTATTTATCTGTTTCGGTGAACATTTTCCATTTTCTAGCTGACTATATAGGGTGTTAATAACCTCATCACGTAGCCGTCAATCAAGCATTCTGTACAACTAACTAAGTAACTTTATGCAAAAATTATTGCTTGGAAACTACTTTTTTTGGGGTGAAAAATTATGTTTTGTAGTAGAACTCAATGTAACGCACTCAAAACATTGTGCTGATGGATGGATTGAATAGTACAGGGGTCGTGGAGGTGTTTCAAGTAAAAATCTAACATTAGTAACTTGTCAAAAAGTTGAAACTTTAGGCCCTAATATTTCTGTAACCTGATTCCCAGGTATGGTGTAGAGAACAAACAATAATCTCAATGACGGGGAGAACAAGTGCGTTTCGACTTCGTTGAGTCTTTTTACACACTTATAATTTTTCCAAAATCTGTGAGTGTAGATCGACATTTCTCTCAGAAGATCTCCTAAGAATATTTTCCCATAGTTGCAACGGTAAAAGTACCTGCCCTTACTGCTGCATCTCAAAATTCCACCTTGTAGTAGAAAAACATGAGATGTTTTACTAAGAAATTAAATAATATTTTGTCTATTGTGCTGAGGTTGGCGGCTGCTGTGGGGTAAACGATAAAAAAAGAAAAGTCCGTCAGTTAGATTATCAACAAATATTGACCCATATTTTTTCTTTTGTTACATAAACCAAAATTGACGAAGATACGACGCTTTTAAACTTCTCAATACGCCACGCCTTGGTATAATTTTTAGAGTTCCGACGTCACGAGCGACTCCCGAGTTTTGATGCGTTTTATCTTTGTCTAAACCATTGATTTACAAAAACCAAAAAACGTATCCATTAATTTCCAATACTCTAACTGATGGACTATTCAGAGTGGAATTTTGGAAAGTACTCTAAATACTGAAGATAGCAAGTTTTACTCAAAGGAAACATTCCTTTATTTTTAAAAAGAAACAAATCTGCATTCACACATTTTCGATAATTCATTTACCACACTTGATGATACCCGAGTGTGGCAAAATAATTTTCGAAAATCAGTGAATGCAGATTGGTTTCTTCACTACATATTATAAAACAAAGTCTCCCGCCGCGTCTGTCTGTCCCTATGTATGCTTAGATCTTTAAAACTACGCAACGGATTTTGATGCGGGTTTTTTTAAATAGATAGAGTGATTCAAGAGGAAAGTTTTAGTATAAAATTTTATGCGGGCGAAGCCGCGGGCATCGGCTAGTTTTAAAAATGAAGGAATATCTCCTTAGGGTAAAATTTGCTATCTCCAGTATTTAGAGTACTTTCCCTCCAGGTGGCATTGAAAAATTCCACCCTGTATAGATTTGCAATTTTTGGAGACTGTCGTCATGACTATTCGGCTTTGTTTAAGTTTATTGACTTGATGGTGAAAATGGTACACTGCAGCTTTGCTAGCTAGATAAAACTCATTCTGGCTCTTAACTAGTCAATGCCAAAGCTGCTGATGAATGTGGAAAATGAGTGCGGGTTTGATCGCGCACTAAAGACGTCTGTGGCCTTTTTTTTCGAATGGGAAATCATCAAATGACCCCTCGCGCTCTGGGCGGAGCGAAAGGGAGTGTCAGACTTATACTGACTTAAACCCATCCATGTTTCTTCCTCGCCCTTTATGTTCCGGGGCCACGGTATCTCTTTCGAACAGTTCCAGCCACTGTCTGTGGCCGGGGCAAAATAATTTCTGATGACGTTGCATTAAATTGATGCATTTCTATGATGTTTCGACAAACCAGATCTTGAGTTTCGTATTCCATAGGTTGTATTATGATTCCCCAGCGCGCTATTACAAGCGCTAGACTCATGTCCAGCGGGCGCAGTGAACCGCCTGGGCGTGGAGCGCGCCTACATGTGCTCGCTGCTGGCCGTGGCTCGCGCGCGCGGAGCCTGTGGCGGACAGGCCTTCGCCGCCACGCTGCGCCTCGCGCCCCTCACCTACCCGCCAGGTATACTACGAGTACCACCACTTTAACTGTGCAGTTCATGGTGGCGTTGCTTGTCAAGAAAATTTGCATCGATACGTCAAACCTGGTACATTTGTTATAGTTCTATTTTTTCCCGCCTGCACAGGTAAGTTGGTTAGTGTGTAACTTAACCTAATCTTAGTTTAGCTGACTAATCTTAAGTTTATATTCACACCTACCTTTAGCCGTAACATATATAGCCATCATTATCATTGTACACAAAAAGGTCATCTACTAAACGTAGGTTTTCCACTAGCATCGCTCAAAACCCAGATTCCGATACGTAATGTACTTAAAACAATGTTTTTCAACACACTTGTACGACGGGAAGCTCATACTCATATGTACATGAACAGTAAATGTGAAAACGTTGAAAGTTTGATCTTCAATGTCTTCATAACTAGAAGGTTCCCAAGTATGTTCCAAAACAAAAAAAAACATGCAGTGACAGAGAGAACAAGTGCCTTTTGGCTTCGTTAATTGTGTTTTAATAGCCCACCCTCCCTTCCACCCCCAGACGACGGGCTATTCAACAAGCCGGAACTCCCCACGGAGCCCGAAGACGACTGGAATAGCTTCGCGGTGCCCTCACCGCTGCAGCCCGAGCTGGTCTCCTCGCTGCTCAACACCGTGTTCCTCTCCGCCAACAGCTTCCCCGGTGACGTGGATACGGCCTTCACGCAGCTTGTATCGGTGAGTTCAGAATGTCTTGACAAAACTGGTGAAATGTGTATACTATTAGGTACCCCTCTGCCTAACTCTTCAGGGATCTACGTGATGTGTCTGAAATATCTACGCGTAATTTTCTACAAAGAACTCAGCGCATGATTCTAAACCCTCAGCACAGTATGCTTTCGTCAAATAAATTATTAGTCACTCACAGTACGTCATCGGGACCATAATTACCTTTTCAATTACGAGATTTTCAAGACTATAACAATCTTATATTATGCTGTCAATGATCTTTAAGAACTAGGCGTCTTACGATAGAGCGATGTCGATAGGGTTCGCTCTATCGATATCGTTGATTTTTACTTCGCGAGACTGATCTTATGAACTCGGTCTATTATAGGTTATGCCAGTATGCCTAGTATGATTCGCTTCTTGGCATCTGGTGCCAGTGATATTATTTGATTCTATTTTATTTGAGTTTTCTTCAGTTTTTAAGACGTCTAAAAGTCGATGATTCGGTTTTTACAGTGATGTGATTGTGTGAGGGCCTTTCGCGAAGGTGCGACGGCGATTGGTCCGTGCTAACCGATGAGAGGGAGCGGCGGAAAGCTGGAATTACCTTTGACATATGTGTATTTATCTCGTAGCTGATAACGCGTGAGATATCAGTGGGTGCCGGTGGCCCCTACGTGCCGGTGAGCATGTCGTGGCTGCGCGCGCTGGCGGGTAGTGCGGGCGGCGCCGCCGGCCTCGTGCGCACTCCCGCCTACGCCGCGCCGCTGCTGCGCGCACTGAAGCCGTCACACACCCACAATGTGGAGCAGGTAACTACTATCTAGCTATAACGAACTTTTTTCCAAAAGCTAGTCCGGATGGTATGCTGTATTTTGGTACTTGAAATGTTTTTTAAAACGAAAATGAGCAAAGCTACCTCAAAACCCGATATCGTTGAGATATATCCAACTTAACGACGCGGAACCAATTTTCGGCTTTCTGACGGCCGGTCAGAAAGACCTTTATATCTTTGCAATCAAAACGAAATAAACTCAAACACTTTATGGCATTCATATGTACCTTCATAGTCTGACTAGGTGTAAATTAGTTCCTAATTTAGGAGTCAGAGTATGTAAATTATTGTGGCTTAATAATACGCCTTATTGTAATGTCCAGGCTCTTGGTGAAATAAAAAAGAAAAAAATCACGTCATCCTAACCAAAGCGAACCAAAACCATCTTTTCCGCTTTTGTAACAAGGAAATAAAGGTTGGGTTTCAGCCAATTCCCCAATCTCATATATTACCGTCACAAGACTGTTTTATCTTCCAGCACCTTCTAACTTCAACTATATCTTTACACCCTCTAGATCGCAGACACCCTCCTGATGCAATGCAAGCTACTGACCGGCCCTGTGGTGGACATACTGCGAGCTATGATGCAGAGGAACAGCTCCAGCAGCATCAAGCGCGAGGTGGCGCTCCACGTGCCGGCTGCAGCTAACAAGCAGCAGCTTATTGCAGGTACGCGCAACGAATTAATAAAATATACTATTCTAAGTCAACAATCACTAGTCGCTACTCGCTTTCCACCGTTTGTGCTAACAAAAGAGGGCTTATTTGCCGCGCGTCGATGCCAGCATAATAAATCTTAATGTTGCACATACTGATGCTTTATCAGATAAACCAAATCCTGCCCCTCGGACCTCTTTTTGTATTAATATCCAGCAGGAATCCTTGCTCCATGTAACAATGATGTACTTTCCGTCTTTAGCACTGGAATCTGCAACGCCCAGCACACTGGAAGCCCTGGGCAACCGCATCATAACGAACCAGGACACGCGCGTCATCGTTGACGTCATCACGCATATTCTGGAGAAGAACCAGGAAGGGCATTACGAGTCCAAGGTAAGTCCTAAATGGTAGTAGAGGCCTTCATGAAAGAATGCATCCGGAGCACGCAGTGTGTGACAAGTGACATTGTTTTTAATTAATTCTGATTAATTTCGTTGCGGGATCCAAGACAGTTAAATTCATTCTCTGGGACTTCGTCGAGCTTCATTGTCTCGGCGCTTTTCTGGTGGTCGCCACTGTTGATTCTGGCTTTCAGGAGTTACAGTGGTTTGGGAATAGTATAGCGGGCTTGTCCCATAAAAAATAAAGTGACACTGTATCAGCGCCAAGGATGGTGGGAAAGTCAAAAAAATATCTTGAATAAGCTAATGCCCGCAGCTTGAGCTCGGTTATTGTCCCACGGGAGTGTAATACCGGGATAAATTGGTACACCACAGGCTACCTGCAGTATTGTCTCCCCTTTAAACCCATCCAAAGGTTGTCTTTAAAAGATGGCTTTAAACGATAAGACCGCCCATTGTGTCACCCCTTGTAAAATGTTTTACATTTTTGTGTCTGTAATTTTTATGGTGTACATAATAAAGAGTATTCTATTCTATTCCATGCTGGAATAGGAGCCTTTTGGCCTCGTACAGGACGAGTTTCGTTTCTTTTAATTTTTTATGTTTAATTTTTATTAGTAAGTTTTAAATACTGTTAGTTTTGTTTGATGTGTTTTGTCCTGTGCGGACTAATAAAATGCATTTTCTTTCTTTCTATTTTAAAAAGTACGTAAAAGCACTTTCTGAAGTGTAAGGCAGTTCACCACAACTGAATAAGTTTAAAAATTGTGTCATCTGTCCCAATTCCAATTTCTTATACCGAAGTTCTAATGTAATGTGTTCTGTTAACTCGGCTCTATATTCCATGGACAACAACTTCAATTCGTGTAAATCCTAATCTTTCCTAACTTCCTAATCCTAACTAATAGATATGCGAAAGTAAGTTTGTTTGTAACCTTTTCACGCCTAAACCACTGAACCGATCATGCTGAAATTAGGGTATACATAGGGTACCCTTTTATCCCGATAAAAATACTGTTCGCGAGGAAAACAAAAATAAAGCTCTCATTATAATAGATTGCGCTACGTGTCTTTCGAATCATAATTGAATTATGTTATTACAAGCAGGGAACAACCCGAATAGATTGTTAATTCAAAATTAACAAGAAAGTAAATTCATAAGGAAGGGAAACACTTACACTGTTCCATTTTCCAGATAAAGCACGAGGACGGCACCTCAGGCCCTGTCCACGTGTTCTCTCGCGGAGGCCTGGGCGTCGGCCTCCTGCTGGACTGGATGTCCGAGCTGCAGCGGGAGGCGCTGGGGCCCAGCGACCAGAGACAGC
This sequence comes from Xestia ashworthii, assembly GCA_950022955.1. Taxonomy (NCBI): domain Eukaryota; kingdom Metazoa; phylum Arthropoda; class Insecta; order Lepidoptera; family Noctuidae; genus Xestia; species Xestia ashworthii. The sequence continues at coordinate 1,186,379 of OX465566.1, read as the reverse complement.
GACAGGTACACGACTTTACCTCTAGATCATAGATGGCCTCTGTATAAAGATATTTTGTTACAAATCTGAAACTACATATTTCGTTAGCCACTTTTCTTAGGTCTGGTGATGCTTTGTGCTACACGGTATTAAGTCCATAATTTTTAACTAAATTCTCATTGTGCAATTTCATTGATCCTTAGGTCGCTAGTTCTAATCCGGCTCGAAGGACCAAAATAAATGTAGGGGATCGCTGCACTTAGTAATGATACCAGGGCGATTCTATGGGGATGATGATGAAATAAAACCGACCACCGCGAATGTCCGTTGAACACTCATTTATTGATTTAGTTTACTTACACAAATCAGCTTAGTGATAGATACAAAATGCTGAGGGCACAGAACGCACGGCGAGTGAGTAAAATAATTTGCAGTTCCGTGCAGGTTTTAATCTTTGTTTCCATATCTTTAAACTATTTTCCATTACGTTAAAATGCTTTAAAAAAATTGATATTAATCGTAATTCGATTTATGGAAAGACTTCGCATTGTTAGTTTATTGGCTGAAATCACACTTACATACACAGATGCAGCTGATGTTCCGGTCGGGCTGCGCCGCCTGGCGGCCGCTGCTGGTGACTCTGCTGGCTCACCGCGCCTCCTGGAGAACGTTGCACTACTGCCTCACCATGCTACTGCAGCCCGAAGGGTATGTCTAACACACATCCACCACTGTAGTCTTTCAATTCTACTGCTCTTGAAATTACAGCAATCAGAAGCAAACATCATACAGTACTATACAGAGTAAAAGGGACAACCCTCCGCAGACGGATGGAGTGAATTCAGTAATAATCATATCGTATGACCTGCTTCAGGAACGTTATTGGAACCCAATACATTTGATTTGTTTTATTTCCTCATACGCAATGTATCGCACGTAGTGAACGGCAAGCGCGACGACGAGTTCGGTAAACTATGTAGCTAGACAGGAAGTGAACAGCTAATTTCAAAATTTACATCCTGTATTAACTCTGACAATCTTTGTCACCAGGGGCTGGTCTCCGAGCGCAGTGCTGGACTTCGCGGAGACTCTGATAGAGAGTCCGCGCGTGTGGCAGGGCCGGGACAAGACTACGCCCAAGCATTACGTGCCCGATGATACGCTGCGACTGGACCATCAACAGGTTGACACTGTTTATTAAAATAAAATATCATTATTAAAATCATAACTTTTTTCATAACACATACTGGTATGTTGAAATGAAACGATAAAGAGGTTATTTTTTTCAGTAAGTAGGTTGTGAAAACAGTTTTACGCGTTAACATTTTTTTTCCTAAATTTGATGCGATCAGCGTTTTCTACCAACATTTATCACCTATTATATTATTACAGAAGCTTCTATTGTGATCGAATCTTGGTATTTAACATCGTATTTTTTTTTTCTCCTGTAAGTGGTCAAATCTTACACGTCTTTAATCCGTTCCTCTATACTTTGTCAGAAAGCATGCTTAAGGCTGATGCTCTAGGGTAGCCCGCGAAACACGACTTTTTCAATGTCAAAGTGGTTCCTCGACCTTTATGAACTTGGAGGGTTGTATTGATGATTTCGATTATTATAATTCTGTAACTACATACGTCTTACAGTCGCGAACTATATTTTTTTCAACATACAACCTAGCACTGACTTTCAAATTGCAAAAAACGTAAGAAATGTTGAATAAGCTAGTTTCCACCATCAATAAATTGCAAATCTATTTAGTCCGTCAGTTAGAGTATTGGAAAATAATGGACACGTATTTTTTTTGTTTTTGTAAATCGATGAATATTGACAAAGATAAAACGCATCAAAACTCGGGAGTGGGGGCTCGTGACGTCAGAACTCACTAAAAATGATACCAAACAGTGACGTATTGAGAATTTTAAAAGCGTCGTATCTTCGTCAATTTTGGTTAATGTAACAAAAGAAAAAATACGGGTCAAATATTTTTTGATAATCTAAGTGACGGACTAATTAGAGTTTTTCAGTTAACAACCCTAATTCGCGAGGTACCGTGACGCTTTCACGTAATCCCCCACAGCTAGGAGTGCTAGTCCGCTACGTGGCGGAAGAAGCGCGCATCGTAGAGGCGGCGGAGGGCGCGGAGGCCGGACGGCGCCGTGCGGACGCGCGGCTGGGCCTGCTGCTGCGCTGTGCGCCGCACGCCCGGGGGCTGCTGGCCGTGGCCAGCGCGGCGGAGGAACACGACCCGCTCTTGTTACTGCTGTTGTATATGAAGGTAACGGGTGTAACCTTTAATGAAGCCGAAAGATACATGTTCTCCTCGTCATGACGTTTTTTTTTCTTTGTGGACCGTACCTGGGAGTTGGGAAGTTTTTCCTTGCAATTTGGATAGCTCTAATTTTGGCCGCTGTCAAAAGAAGGCGCGTAGTTGGCCATCTTGTTGCTGCGTGTAGCCCTAGACAAAGAATTAGGCGGCGGTCTGATGATGCAGTCTGGCGGCTAAGGCGGGCAGCGCGACGCTTACGAACATCACGCCGTATGTCGTGGGGTAGCATGATTTCCATGCTGCTTTCTAGTAGACCAGTTTGCTTACTTAATTTCTAAAAAAACATAGTCACATGACGCATTCTCCTCCCAGGTGCCAAAGATCCTGCCGCTCGTGCAGCAGTCCGGGCCGCGCAGCAAGGCGCACAGTCCGCTGGCGGCAGTACCCTCACTCCGGCTGGCGGCCGCGCGCGCTACTAGCGCCACAGACCGCGTGTCGCACGCACTGCTCACAGCTATAGCCGCGCCACATCCACACTCCAAGGAGCTGGAGCACAAGTAAGCTAATTCCTCGCAGCAAGCCACATTTCGTGTGGCCCAAATTTAAATTCCAAACTACTTGTAACTGAGTGTCGTTCTGTATTTAGACAGTTATAAATTGTTATTTATTTGGTGACCCATTTGAATCTGTTAGTTCTTTTGAAGTAGTCAGCTCATTTCAGTGAGTGAAAATTCGGGTCGGTCGGTTGAAATGATGTTCAGGGAAAAGGTGACGGGTAATTGGCGTTACTTAAATATTGACATAATCAACGAGTTAGACTACTTAAATATTTCCTTTGAAAAACAGTACTGTATATCTAGATTTTATGAAGAGACTTGTTTCATAAGAGTTTTCTGAAATGACAAAATCACAAGGTCGTAGCACTGGCGTAAGGTCTAAACATCTATCAAAATACACGAGTTCCTTGTAGTGTAATATTATTTTGTCATAATTTATCTTTTAAATTATTAATAAAATGTCTCAGTGTTGCGCAGCATAAGTAACATTTCATTAAGTTTTTCCTTGTACCACAGAGACTTTTGCAGTACTAAGAAGCTTAATCTTTAGTTCGGCTGCTTTTGTTTGTCCACAATCCATATTTAAATTAAATCAGTCTAAATACGATGAAAGTTCGGTAAAAAGTTTCTTTAGCATACAATTCAGTACAATTTGACAGTTGTTTATACCAGACGCCTACGTAGCGACATCTGGTGTCGGATAAAAACTGTGAGTGTGTTGGTATTCCCCAGACTGTGGCGCATGGAGGCAGACGTGCGCGGCGTGTGGGCGCGCGTGGGCGGCGCGGGGTCGCGTGCGCTGAGGCTGGCGGGCGCGGTACTGCGCGGCGCCACGCCGCCCGCCACGCGCCACCACACGCACGTGCTGGCGGCGCTGGAGGTCCTACCTGATGCTGAGCTCTTCGCGCCCGACAACACGTATGCAATACATTATATCTTCAAATCAGGATCCAATTACTAAATTTATTCTCACTAGATCCATCATGGATCTGGCCAATGGATCTTCTGAGAATGATCCACTTCGCCCACGACCCCGTCCGTGAAAATTGTGATACCACGGCTAATTTTCATGATATCAATAAAATTTGTAGCCTATGTTACTCGGTAAATAAAGGGTGTAAAACACCTCTTCACGAAGCCGAAAGGCTTGCTTCTCCCCATCATTGCGATATTTTTTTGTTCTACACCATACCTGGGAACCTTCGTGTTACGGAGATATTGGGGGTCAAAGTTACAACTTTTTCACAACTTTTTTTTAAATACAATCTTTTTTGTAAGATTTTTACTTAAAACACCTCTACGACCCCCGTACTATTCAATCCATCCATCAGCATTGAGTTTTACCACAAAATATGATTTTTCGACCCAAAAAAAAAGTTGTTTCCTAGCAAAAATTTTTGCATAAGTAAAGTTACATAATTTGATGTACAGGATGCTTGGTTGACGGCTTCGTGATGAGGTGGTTTACACCTGTATTTGTAGCTTTTTAATGGTGAAAGAATTTTTAAAATCCGTTGAGTGGTTCTTGAGTTAAATGTTAACAAACACAAAGTAAATGTCAAATCTTTCCTCTTTATAATATTAATATAGATTAAATGTAGTCCTATCTCCTTCTTTTTCCTCCTGTTTTCTTAATTTTGTGCAATTCTTGTATTTTTTTTTGAAAGATGGTTGTTTTTTTTTCTAAATATCTTCTACTAACAACATTTCTATTCGTACAGCACGGAAATACACAGCATCCTAGAATGTTTCCTGACGATGGCGCGCACACAGCAAGGTAGCGGCGTGTGTTCGTTACTGCACCGCGTGGGCGCACTACTGCGCCGCTACCTCGCCTGCAGGCCGCAGCGAGCTAATGCGCTGCTACATGCGCACAAGGAGACTATCGCGTGAGTATACATCATCATCTGACTATTCAACGATAATCCTAGAATGTTTCATATGTTGTTCTCTGCTCCACCACTTGGGGGCGCTACTTTGTACCACGCGACGACCAATCAAGCTATGTAAAACCAAATTATGCTGATCTCTTATTGTACGAGAAGCTCATACAAAGCGCGGTCAAGTTATACTTTATATGTATGGCTTAATGTGGCGTGTATCTCGCTTCTATTTACATGAAGCATTGAACATTTCAACCCAGCTACTGATTTACTAAATATTGAGAGCAGCGGTGGCCCAGTGGTGGCGGCCCCGACTTACGAACAGTAAGTCGTGGGTTCGAACCCAGGCAGGCGCATTACTTTGTGTAATTTATTTCATAAACCACTGCTCTCTAAAACGGTGAAGGAAAACATCGTGAGGAAACCTGCATGTCCTAGAACCAAAAATTCGAAGACATGTGACATCTACCAACCCGCACTGGGCCCGCGTGGTGGATTATAGCCCATACGCAAAATATGCGCTTTGACGTGGAGTTGCGGACACCAGCCCGTTGTAAAATAGAATACAATAATACACAATACTATGGACACTCTACAAATAAGTTCCAAGTATAATAGATAAAATAACTTACTAAAGAAAAATACTGTTTGTCTAGATGCGAGCTGTATTGCTTTAGTATAAACAGAAAAAACCGATTGAAAACTCGCGTCTGTACAGGAACACGCCAGCGCTGTCATCGCTGCAGGCAGTAGACGTGCAGGCGCCCGCGTCTGCCGCACCGCCGCCGCTAGCGCTGCAAGCGCTGCAGAGGCGCTACGACTCGCCCGAAAACTTGCACTGGATACTACAGGTAAAGAGTGATGTACATCATAGGTATAGTTTCCAAACTATGACTTTATGACCTTTGTTCTGATTTTTGCATGGAACTTGAGCATAGTTAAAAAATGCATGGGTCTTGGAGGTTCAAAATGGTTATGGCTACAACTCCGCCTACGCTTTCTACGAACATAAAGCAATGTTCTGTATGTTTCAGGAGATCGAGTCGTGGGGCTCCCGGCGCGGCGGCGCGTGGGGAGGCTCGGGCTGGGCTGCCGCCGTGCTGCGCGGTGCGGCGCCGCACGCGGCTGCGTCGCACGCGCCGCTGCGGCACACCGCGCTGTCGCTGCTCGCCAAGCTGCTGCCCGCCGTCACCGACACCACGCCCGGTACGATATGCACTACTGCAGATACCACACCCGTTGTGGCGACAGCTTTACACACTTTCGCAGGAACCTGTGGCGCCATCTACAACGTCAAATAGTAATTGTGCTCCATCCTCATGTCACGCAAACATCCCGCATCGATCGTTGACGTTGATATACACAACAGATGGAGTCGATTCCCAAGTTAGGCAAAATGTTACTGGGTTTTTCCATCAGGAAATTCTCAGTAACAGCCAGAAGTCTGTATTTTAGACCAGTCAATGGCAATACTGCCTATAACTTTAAAGATTACAAGAGTGTTGTTATGTTATGAATTTTAAATGTAAACTCAATCAATTTTAGAACTTCATCAACTAGAAGTGTATAGTAATATTTCCATGTCATCCCACACAGGTCTCCAAGCCGTCCTAGAATGCCTGGACTCGCACCAGCCGGAAGTGACCCAGTCCCTGCTGGACAAGCTGCCGGAGCTGGTGGTAGGCATGCAGGAGCACGCAGCCAAGGTGCTGGTGCGGGTGTTCGAGTTGGGGCTCAAGTCGCGCCATCCGGTGGAGCCCTGCATCGCCAAGTGCGTCACCACTATCAACTTGCATCGAGGATGTTAACAGACTTATGGATATAGACTCCACACAATCTAACAAGTCCGTTTGACACCCGTCAAATCCATTGTAAATTGACACCGCTATCGGAAATTGAACTTTATTACTATTGCGCTAACAAATGTCAAAACGGACCTTTTATTTCTTGAAAAAGGGAGGGGGGAGGAAAAGTATTGATAGCCTAGTGATGTCAGACTGCCAAGTCACAAGTCTGGAGTTCGAACCCAAGACACGCACCTCTGCTCCATATATAGAAAAGTACTCTGTGCCTCTGATTTTCGGATTTATGTACGTATTTATAATTATCACTTGCTTCGGTAAAGGAAAATATCGTGACGGAACCAGACCAAGAGGGGGAGAAAAACTGGCAAATTTTATACGTTTCGTATAGATAGTGCTAATCACACAGCTATCATTCAGCTTCTGGACTTTTGCTAAAAACTTTGCCACAAGATGGCGCTCAGTATGTTGTCTAGTCACTTTTTTTTTTCAATATGTTTATGACAAATGGCAAACACGGCGCTCTCTCGCGACGAAGCTTCCAGCAAACAACCCCCATTCATGAGCAAGCGTCACGTGACTCTTATCTCGTTGTCATATGGTATACGATTGGAATAATGGGGTTGGCCGGTGAAAGCCGAAATCAGATGGCGCTAGCATAGCTTGTTCCCAATCTGACCAATGAGGTCAAGCCATTTTGAAATATAAAATGACATTACCAGATTTTCTACCAATGACGATGCTTGGAACAAACTATGCTAGCGCCATTAGTTCCACAGTTGCCATCCCCATTGACGCACGTTCTAGTAGTGACGAAACATTTGTATCAGTTTTTATGACTGGAAGAGAGTATTTTGGTCATTCTTATATCTTTTCTTTTGATTTGAAGAAGTTTTCAATGGCTGAAACCAGTAATGCATTATTTATGCCAGTAACTTGTAAAAAAGTATTAAGTACCTTGCATGTTATTAATACATAAGATATCACCAATCAGAAACAATTCTGACACAGCATGCAAACTACATACTTGCATACTTTGGTATTTGGATGTATTACATATCTGACCACCCATCCAGGAAATGAAGTGGCTGTATATTTCAAGAAGTCTTTTTGTATAAATCGAATTAATTAGTAATTAGATTTACTTTTAAGTACTTTCTGTAACTAATAGTAATAAAAACAAATATTTTAAAAACATGTTGTATATATTTTATTAGATGTACAACATACAAAAAATGCTGTCCTAAACCTTTAGAACTTATGTGACATTCAAACGATTTACACTCAATTATAACTTGCAATTTCAAGAAAATGCATCTCTGTCCTATAAATTAAAATGACAATCAATAATTCAAACAGTAATTTCTTATAATCTTCAGAAACTTCTTCCTGATAATTATGCTATCTTCATTTTGGTACAATAAAACCAGTAAGTACTCTAAATTATTACATAAAATAATTTCATTACATAATACTCAACAAAATAAATAATTTGCAAGTAAAGCACATAAACCCGCACCGAAGCTGACAGTTCACACTGGTGACATCACCATGATTTCATCACCATATGACCATTCATCACCAGTCATTGGAGCCGAGGTCGGTGAACAGTTTGTCCTTAATCTTTGGTCTGGGGTCTTCTTTTATTTTCGAGTCCACTGCTCCCACTTTGCCGAGAATGTATTCAAATTCTGGAACGAAAAGATGGTATTCACATTATTTTGCTATAAAAAGTTTGAGCCTTTTTAGATCCATCATGATTTGATGATTGTTAACTCTTAGGGCTCATTTACGGATCCACGGCGCGTGCCGTTATCACTCGCGCCAATACAAACATATTGCAATGTCTTTATCGTCCTTGCCTTTTCCTAACTATGTGAGGGTCAGCTTCCAGTCTAACCGGATGCAGCCGTATACCAGTATTTTACATGGAGCGACTGCCTATCTGACCTCAATGTTGATTACGGAGATGACGCGGAGCGCGAAGAGGCGCGTATGACGCCGCGTCCTCCGTCGTCGGTATCGCTACGTTTCTCAGACCCGCTTCTCCGTGAACAAAGTATTAAAGGCTGTCTGACCACAACATCTGCATTGTCGAATAATCTGACAATGGTTCGGCTTCTGGTTTTATGATAAATACGAGCTAATGAGGGTATAATATTCTGTTCATTATTTATTTATTTATTTATGTACACACAAAAATATTTAACAGGACATTACATTAACATAGAAGAGCACAAAGGTACTGCTTATTAGTGCTGCTTAAATAGGTACTGGTATTCAGCAGGAAAATTTATTTCTTCATCCACAGATAGTAGAACATAAACATAATCCAATACCAAAGACCTTATACTGATAGTAATTCAATACCAAAGACCTGATAGACCAGTGGAACATACCATCAAGAGTTAAAGATGTTCCTCTCAGCTCTGTACCCCCAATGAACTGCTTCTTCATGTCCCCCTCAAAGTACACAAACACGCTGGGCAAGTTCCTCTCCGGAAAGTTGGGGATGCATGTCTGAGCGATGGCCTTTATGAACTTGGTGTACGGGAACTTCTCTGCAAGCTGACGCATGTATTGGTTGATTAGGGCACACTGCTGGATGCTAGAAAATAAATAAAAGAAATTATTTACAGGATAATTTTTAATATCTAGTTTATGTGCTGCAAATTGTTGATACCAGTCTTACTAGCATGAGGGTTAGTTTAGTTTCATCATCATAGTGGCAGTACTTTCATACAAGCCTGAAGCTTGGCTTGGCTTGCCTTACGTACCACTGTTCATACCTAATACTCTTCACGATGTTAGGGTTTCCGAACAGTCTGCTTGCTGTATGGGCTTGCCGTATTGTTGGCCTCAAGGCACCCAACTGTGATACATTATAGAAGAGAGGAGGAGACAAGGCCTGTGGCCCAGGAGAGGAAACATTGTAAGCTGGTTATTACTTATTTATGGTTGAGATGCCACTAAGCAATCAAAGGACAAATTACTTGATACAGATATCTATAAAGGGTGTAAAACACCTCTTCACGAGGCCGAAAGGCACTTGTTCTCCCCATCATTGTGATCATTTTTTTGTTCTACACCATACCTGGGAACCTTCTAGTTACGGAGATTGTGATGAGGTGGTTTACACCCTGTATATACTAATATTATAAAGCTGAAGAGTTTATTTGTTTGTTTGAATGCGCTAATCTCAGGAACTACTCGTTTGAATAGAATAATTTTTATTTGTGTAAAAACATGGTACATTTAAAGGTCTTATAAAATAGGGTTGTGAGCTCACATCACATTGTGAAAAAATCTTTTTGTGTTGGATAGTCCATTTATCGAGGAAGGCTTTAGGCTATATAACATCACGCTACAACCAATAGGAGCGGAGCATAAATTAAAATGTTGCAAAAACAGGGGCGGACAACTTCTGTGACGCAGACGAAGTTGTGTGGGTCAGCTAGTTTAATGTATAGGCCTTGTGGGTCTTGTAGGCCTTTAAATAGCAATTAATTAATCCCCTATATCCCATTGGAAATTTTCTCATGTATTGACAATTCCTAAAAGTTTGTTTTTCCTTAAACAATTTAACCCCATTTCTATCAGTCAGACTCAACTTACCCTTGTTTATACAGATGTATAACCACCCAAATTCCCTCGCCAGCTTTGTTGACCTCCTGTACATAGTCCTGTCCTGACACCTCCCGGATGTCACCAAATCTTGGTTTCTCTGATAGCCTCTTTAGCTCAGCGATGCGCCGTTGTCTGTACTGCTCTATTACTGCCTCGTCTTCTGAATCTTCAAGTTCGTCAAGACCGTCTAAATCTAATTCTGATAGTTGTTTGTCCTCTGTAAAAACATTTGTAACTTAATTATCTATTTATTTAGTACATTGAAGACTTACAGCTAATAAATACAGGAAAAAAAAAGGAAACCATAGTCACCAGAAAGCCAATTACAAAGAAACTACAGAATTATAGTTAAGTGACAAGACTGTAATAGTGTTTTGTGCGTTTTGCCTATGAACTTAAATTTGAGAAAGATATGGATATTTTAAAGTTTACTGTTACATGAATCTGTATGTGTTGTTGCTCAAGTGGAACACCAGCCAAATAAAGAGAACAGTTACTTTTAAGCTAGAAACAGTTATGCTATCTTACTAGATACAAGTTATACTTTAGATATTGAGAAAATTTGTGGTGAAACCACTTACTTTAATGAGTTTTTGTACAGTTTACTGCAACAGGTGTCAACCTAACCTAGAAGATTTGTTTATACTAACTTTCATCCTGCTTCTGCTGGATGGTCTGCTCTATCATATTAACTATTTGATCCTCTGAGATCTCCGCCTCCTTCGGAGGTATGATTCCTTTGGCACGAAGGACATCGTTCCATTCTGTATCCTCATTTGGATTCTAAAAATAAACACAACGTTTAACACCAATATGAACCACACACACATGTATAAACGTTTAGTATTACGCCAGTCGCTGTAATTTACCTGCATTTTGAATTAGGATTATTTGTTTCTGTTATTTTTAGGAAATTAGAGCCTTATTTTACGGAAATTTGACACCATATAATCACTACGTTTACCAAAAAAAATGACAGATGATTCACTTTTTTTTTTTTAAACTTAGTGGTGCCCTTGCCATAGCTTATTGAACTTATTTTGTTTTCTAAAAATACTACTTACAAAAGCTTCCTTTTATAAACATAATATAATTTAGAATCATTTATTTTAAGAGTTTAGATTTGAGAGCAATTTCATATGTCATCCAATATTCTGTACTCGTAATTTTAGCTCTTGTGAAGCAAGGCAGGAGCGGAGTACATTTTAACATTTTTGTGCGCTAGCAAGTTATATAGCAACCCCTTTTTCTCGAAAAGTCAAAGTGTCAAACAAAATTGCCAATTTGTGATAAAAGACTAAACGTAGTGATTATATACTCTGTGATCTGTGAGCGTGACATGTTTACGTTACGTTTTTATGCTATTCTATTCTTCATGTTCTGGAATTTAGACATTAAATGCAATCCAAATAATTTCATTTTAACTCGTAAATATCATTAACTAACACCATGAATCGAGAGAAAAGAGAACCGGATTACCCAACCGAGTTGGAGTCCCAGTTCGTGATGCGTCTGCCCGAGGAACCTGCCAAAGTATTGAGAGAAGTGCTGAAGTCTGGCGAAAACCTGAAGAACAGACTGACGATAGCGATTGAGAACGACATGCGCACGGGCGAAGTAAGATTCGACCACTGGCTGATGCACGCCAAGATCGTCGACCTGCCGACAGTCATAGAATCCCTGAAAACAATTGACAACAAGAGCTTTTACAAAACAGCAGATATCTGTCAGATGATGATATGTAAAGAGGAACCTGACATACCAACAACAGAAGAAGAATCCCCTGCTAAAAACAAAAAGAAAGATCCTTATAAAGTTGACAAAAAGTTTCTTTTCCCCCACGGTATCACACCGCCAACTAAAAACGTGCGGAAACGACGATTCAGAAAAACTCTGAAAAAGAAGTATGTGGAAGCACCAGAGATTGAAAAGGAGGTGAAGAGGTTGCTTAGAGCTGACAATGAAGCTGTCAGCGTCACTTGGGAGGTTATGAAAGAGGAGGATGACCATCCCAAGCAGGATCAGGGCACAGCTCACAACAAACCAGAGAAAAAGACTAAGGCTGAACGTAATCCTAAACGTGAATCCGTATCGGTTGATGTGTCTAACCATGAATCCTCCAATGTTGTGGACATATTTGGTGGAGCTGTGAGTGATTCTGACTTAGAAGATGACAATATCAATGTGGAGATGGAAGATAGCCGTCTCTCCGCTTATGACAGCCGCTTGTCGGACACCAACTCAATGCATGGTGAAGGCCCATCAAAGAGGGATGCACTACCAACTCAATTCAGATCACACATGTTCCAGTCTCCTCAAGATCTTGCTCCAAAATCATTTGCTGGACACAGTCGGGCAACTACTCCTGCAGCTTCTGGAATGTCTAAAAGCGGAGGTCTGTCTTCTGAAGATGATGGTGACTATCAACCAAGAGACATGTCTAAGGACAATATGACATATAGAATTGAGCAGCTCAGGACAGAACTTGAAGAGTTGAAGCAAAGGAGACAGCGGACTCAGCATGAGATTGCTGGCATGGAGAACTTGGCCCTTAGGCAGAGGTTCCAAGACATTCTACATACTCTGAACCAGGATATCATGTACAAGGAGATGGAATACCAGGGTCTTTTGACTCTACAAAACTCTGATGATATCTAGCGGTAACTTTGTTAGATATGTGTATATCTAACAATAAATTCAGCTTAATATTATAAAAATCTAGCTCTTAAAATTATTATTAATTAAGATTGACTAATTTAGCTAGTATAACTTTCAAGGAAAAAAATGTGTTGAATTAAGATTAATGATAAGGACAAGGATCTTCATTAAAAAACACTTATTATATGATTTGAACATGTTCATTGCAAATAAATAAATATAATAAAATATTGTATCTCGTGAGTTTTTTCTTTTCAATAGGTCATTTTACTACCCTGGGTTTGGTGTTGATTGCTCCATCAAGTTGAATGTTCTGTGGTTGATAGGGTTTAAATTCTTTTTTTTTGCAAAAAAATAAAACCGACTTAAAAAAAAAATCAAAAATAATTTTAGCTTCTGAAGTCGGTGACAAAAAAATTAAATCAATCAAACAACCGTCACCGACTTCAGAAGCTAAAGTTATTTTTGTTTTTTTTTATGAAGTCTGTTTTATTTTTTGCAAAAAAGTTTTTATTTTTCACTTTTTAGTGGTTTACATGTGCTTGGTACACATGGGAAGTGCATACCGTTACAATTACAACAAGCCCAAACACGACTAGGAAACATTGTCTCATTATGGAGTTCCATGACTCTTGGCTTCATCATCAGATCTGATGGTAGAATGGTTCTTATCAAACGCAAATGCTTCACTTGTTGTAGAAAATACCAAAATCGCTGCACGTTATCTTAAACAATTTGAAGAGTTCCCTCGATTTCGCCAAGATTCCATCATCAGATCCCGACTTGGTGACTATGGGACCATTTGGAAAGTATACCCTTTCCAACAAAAAAAGAATTTTTTAAATCGGTTGGCAAGCGACGGAGTTATGCGCGAACAAACATTAAAAAAAAAAAATAGAAACATCCGAATTGAGAACCTCCTCCGTTTTTAGAAGTCGGTTAAAAAGTACTCTGTGGTTGAGGCCGATTCATGGACTTATTATACAAGGCCGATTTATATTAAGATGGGCGGTCACTTGATGTTCTGTGCTCTCGAGTTAGCAATTGAAAATTTGAAACAATCGATTTAGTTTGACAACAACAAGTGAGCGAGCGCCACTGGGGTAGCCCGCCAAATTCAAATTTTCATAGGTATTTTCGGTTTTTGCAATTATGCCAGTGGTAGGTTGTATGTAGGTAGTTACAGAAGTAGTCATCAATACAACCCTCAAAGTTCATAAAAGTCGAGGAACAAATTCACGGTCAAAGTCGTTCCTCGACTTGAACTTTGAGGGTTGTATTGATGATTTTGGTGATTATAATTCTGTAACTACATACGTTTTACAGTCGCGATCGATATTTTTAACTTCATACAATCTACCACTGGCCTGCAAATTGCAAAAACGTAAGAAAAATTGAATATTGCGGGCTACCCTGGAGCATCATCTGCCTAGCCTTTTCCCAACTACGTAGGGGTCGGCTTCAGTCTAACCGGATGCAGCTGAATACCAGTATTTTACATGGAGCGACTGCCTATCTGACCTCCACAACCCAGTTAATACTGGGTAATCTGGTTGTCAGACTATTTGGGCCACTGACTACCTGTAACGACTATCAAAGATGGACAAATGTCAGCCGGGACCAACAGGAAATGTAAGGGTGGTCACCCATCTACAGAGCAACCTAGGCCAGCACGGCTTAACCTAAAGTCGGCTCGAGCAGCTGATAATTTAGCCACGAGCTCCTACCTACTACTCCAGGAATATTCAATTGTGATTTTGTGAATATATTTTCTGGTTTTTATTTCTTGATTTGTACGCGTAGACGGAGAATCGATTCTCTTTCGCTCCATATAAAAAGTACTCTGTGTCTACGCTAGGCATGGGCAAAAAATATCGATATATCGAAATATCGATATTTTTCCATACAATTATCGATATTTATCGTCGATATTTTTTCATTCCGGTATATCGATAATCGATATTTATTTTGGAGTATCGAATTCGTATCAAATTCGATTTTTTTTTAACGCAACTTTGGTTTCGTGTCCATATATTATCTGATGACTACTGGTTTGATTAAATTGTATAAAAAAAAAAACTTGAGAGGTGTCAAGGGACACCCGGATGGAACGAAGTTCTTTCGATTAACTAGTGAAGGAATTGTAATAAAATAATCGTCGCGACACCGCACTGTTCAATGCGAAATAGAAATGAAACAAACGCATTGCAACCTTCATTTATTTTTAAAAAGAAAAAAAGTGTCGTGACAAATTTTCGTAAGAATTTTTTCCGTCTAGCCCCCTTTCACAACGCGCGATAAGGAACTTCGTTCCAATTATTTAGGGTCTAGCATCAATAAAAATACTGTTTTGTTTTATCCTTTTTTACAAAGTTTGAATGCTTTGGGAATATGTATGAATAATCATGTGAAAACTGACGATATATCGATATTTTTCACTCGATAATTATCGATACTGATTAAAAATATCGATTCGATAAATATCGATATATTTTTTTCACTTGCCCATCCCTAGTCTACGCTTGTACGACATACAGTGTATTGCACAGAGTATATAATCACTACGTTTACAGTGTATTGTTGTTTTATCTATGTGTACGACCATAGATGGTGTATTTAACATTTTGAATATGAATACTGACAACACCATTTACAGTCATGATAATTAGATTATTTAGCTTTTAATATTTTCACAATTTAGCAGATTTAACACGCGAAACGGTTTTGAAATTACCTTTTTTTACTTTGTAAAAAATAAGATAATTTATTTAAATATCTTTCCTCTGACTTTGACAGTATGACACGTCTTTTTTTCTCCGCAAGGTTGTCAACTTGCGTCGTGTTGGAAAAATTTTACGTCGCTATGTTCAGTCCAGTCAGATCTCGAAATAAATAAATTGAATATGGCTGAAGTCGAAGGACATAAACATCGAGAAACTAATTACCATGAGGGAGAAGGTAAATTATGTTATGATATTTATGGTTAGAGCGCGTGGTTAGTGAGTATCGCGGACGTCAGTGCGGATCGGCTGCGTCGCCGAGCTCCGTTACCCTCGTGTTACCTTTGTGACATTGAAATTGGGTTCTTTTTATAATTGCTGCGTGGAATTGTGGTGCTGGGTCGCCAGGAGCGGAGTGCGCCGCCCGCCTGACGCGTTGAGTGGTTCCGTCGCACGGACTTAGTGAACATGACCGGGGGCGCGGACAGGAGCCTCCACTCAGGTATTACATTGTTTTGTTGTAATATTCGATCATAACTGAGGTTAAGTGCGCTTGTACGTAATTAATGTTGTTTATTTGCGCGGGTTAACCTAGGGCGACGTGTTGAACTTTGCTCGTTCGTCGACTGTTATTATTGCATTGTTAGCACAACATGAACATTAGATATTCCAACTGTTTCCTTTCTTGTCCAATTAGAATGTTTCACAGTGTGTGAACAATCATAATCTGGTATTTTGCCAGTTATTAGGAGTTGACAAGTCATACACATTTGATTTTAATTGATTTGATGAGCAATAAATTATTAAAACAAAGAGTTTCATTTCAAGGTTGCTTATAATGAAGTTTGAAATGGTTTGTTAATGATTATTGCATTATCATAACAGTTATTTGATAAATTCTTAATTACCGTAGCTCCTCAAATGTTTTGAAGCGCCACAGACTGTTACAGTAATTTCACCTGAAGATTATGATTTCCTTTCTTTATACTTTCTTGATACCTACCTAAAATTATAGCAATTCATTGTTGATAATACTATACGGCTGAATATCACTTTCTGTTTATTTTATCTGTTGACTTTACACAAACTCGCATAGGTAATGAATCATTTTTACAGTTGTTGTTTTTTTTGTATTGTTCACAAACTCTTGGTTAAGTTAATACAAACTCTCATATTTAATTACCATATTTTTCCAGCTGATAACTTTACTTACTATTAAAAAAAAAGTATTAAATTTTTATAGATGCATATATTTTGTGATAAATAATATACATCAACCATTCAATTAATCATTGTTAGCTTAGTCTTTCAAGACCTTAGTTGACAGGAAACCGGTCTAAATCATCATTGTTCTTAAACAATATCCTCCTAGCTCATTACAAAGAAACTTCTTGTTTCAATATTAATAATATTAACCTACTCACTTTCATCTGTTAATAAACAGTATGATTATGTTTCATTGTGATTTTTAGTTTATTTTATCTAAATGAGGTTTGCAACTCACATATTGGGATGCTCTCTGTGTACCCAAAAGTAAACAAGAGTCGGAAATCAAGAAAAACAGTTGAAAACTTATCATTTAAATTAAATATGACCTATACCAAAAATGAAAATATGTTGAGATTGCATTCCAGCAAAAATGTTGTTGTCATAACTAGTATTATTGTTAGCCAAGAAGTTTAGCTAATTTTTTAGCAAAACGTGAAACAATCTGTTACCTTATTTATTAGTCTTTTATTTGGTTTTTTAATGTTTTGTCTTTTCTACACACTGTGTCTACATTTCTAATCCAACTTTCCTCTCGCAGGTCTGCTGGAAGAGATTTCTTATGAAATAAGCAGTACTTTTGTGCTCTTCTATTGTTAATGTAATGTCCGATGACGTATTTTGTGTGTACATAAATAAATAAATAAACATATTGAATTGTTTACAGTCGTATTAGACGCCTGTTTACATTTTATATGTTGTTTTTCCAGCATTGACCGCTGAAAGGAGGTGTCCTCCCACCTCCTTTCCTGTCTCTGGTCCAATACTTTTTTTTCTTTACATTTTCTTGGGTAACAACTTTTATCCCATTTGTCTGAAACTGCTACCTATGCGGGGGTTAAATAAGCCATCATCATTATATTCAATCTCTATTATCTCTGAACCATAGTCTGCCATGTGTTTAGTACCTTATCTGCTACTGACAGAGTAATAATACATATAATCAGCAGATATGATATCCTAAATGGCCATGTCTATTTTTTTTGTTTACATTTCTATAGCTTTGCCTGTTGTTCCTTATCTTAGTGCTGGTTTCATGTGGCCCAATATAATGTAATTTTTGATTTGATTGCATCAATGTGATTTGTGAAAATTGATGTAAGAATTGTGCAACTCATGATACATGGCCTTAAAATTTAGCTGACTCACATACACTGGCCAAACTTAATAGTCATTATGAATGTACAGTGGAAACAATATCTTACCGAAAAAGATGTGCAGGTGGCTATATTATCATACTGTTTGGTCATTACCTATTTGAGTCCAGTGACACACAATGAAGAAGAATATCTAATCTATATAAATAAAATTTAAAAACTTCAGACATATCAATTTTCTTAATTCCAAAATAAAAATAATCTTAGTTCCAAAATAAAGTTAATACCTACTAGCTACAGCATAAAATCGAAGCGTAGGACACGAAATAATTATGTCGTCCATTATTGGTCCTTTTCCAACTAAGTCAGCATATTTAAAGTAACAGAGACTTGGAGTACAAACCAGACTAAAAATTTCAGCCAGAACTTGGAACTCAATATTCCAGAGCAAAATTTAACAGAACATAATAGTTAATACAAAACTTGTGGGTCCAACTATGTATAATTTGAACCAGTCTTTTCTAATACAAAAAAGCATACGCGAACAGTAATACCTGTTTTGAGTCAGTTTTTTGCATCACCCAGTATCTTATTTTTTTTTTATCTGAGTATATCTGGTTGCCAACATTAAATAATTAAATTTGTTTAGGTATAAACTTGTTTGTACTATCTTGAGAAGGTAAAAAAAGTGTAGGTATTACTATTTGTGCTTATCTGTAATTGGGTTTATTTTGGATGTTGTTTGCATAATACACAATCTTAATAAAATTTCGGGTGTTTAATCATGCTCTATTCTGGAAGAGTAGTGACCATACATCCATTCATAAAATTCATAATATCAAATAACATAGACAAAATAATCCAGAATTGGCGCGGTTCTATGCATGTTCTATACTAACTGGATGCATTCAATTTAAATGACGAATTGCCACACATCACATACCATAGACAAAGGACATTAAACATTTATGCACGGAGTCCTGTGGTTGCCGATTTCAGACCGCGCCTTATTCCAATCCCATAATATTCACCATGGGAGGCTGATGTCTCATTATCTCACAATAATTGTGTAAATCTGTCGTACTGAATATAACTCAGGATTGTCACACCCACTACAAGCCCACATTAATACTAACAATACCAACTATTGTTTTAAATAAATATGAGTACAGTTGTTTAGTTCAATGCCCTTTTAATTTGTGCTAGACGTCTGTATCTTTATTGCTAGTTTTTTTCAAAATAACGTTAAAGCTAGATTTTAATTAGGAAGTTTTCGATTGACCATTAAGTTAATGACTAGGCAAGAATACATTATAGTGCCCGATACGTCTTCTCCTTTGCCGCGAATTATTTATTATTGCTTTCTTCAACGATTGTAAATTAGTTTTTTTAAACTTTCACAAACAAACACTCATCGTGCTAGTGTTTTAAGCTGGGAAGAAATATCGCAACTAATTATTCCCCAGACACATAAATCTACACAGCCTGCTGTCTATTTCATTTCAAAGGTCATCTAAATACCCTAAGAACCAACAAAGTATCTATTCAAATCTACCCTATACGTTTTTCGTTATGCTATTACAGAAATGAAGGCTCATTTCCTGTCCTCTTGGTGTAACTGCAGCTGTACTTGAGGACCCATCCGAAACCACTGCTTACGCTGTCAATGTGGCTCTGTTCTAATCAAAGTTCATTAAACAAGAAATATAAAAAAAAAATCGACACAATCGAGAAGACCTAATGTAAATCTCGCCTTATCTGCCATTGGAGCATCTCCCTAACCCCAGTATGCGGCAGTGATCTGCAAACCCAGTTTGTTGTGGTTGTCGGCCGGCTGCCAAGGTCCACTTGCGTAAAGGGCAGGTTATGCTCTTATTAGAATGCAGACAATCGACTTACTAATGTACTTAGATAATGGTGCGTAGTGTCTACTGCTATGCGGAGTAAGCAGTACGTGGAATTAAAAGCTTTATTGAGCTGAAATTCTGTACAACATATGGTTGAGGTTGTATTAGGATAGCGACTTTCTTTTTGCTTTTAACCTTTTGGACGCCATTGTCACATATACGTGACAAGCAAGCGCGTGCCCTGTACGCCAGACGACACAAATATGTGACAAAATAGTAGATGAAATTGTGGCTTGGCGTGAAGGGCACGCGCGTGCGTTTATGCTGTGGCGGTCAAAAGGTTAATTTAACACGTTCTTCCTGTAAATCCCTGCTTGTGTTGGGTCTTAGGGTGGTTTTCGTGTTCAGTGCAACGGTAGATCGAACTAACGACTTCTTGGAAGGTCATCCGGACTTAACCGTAGGGCTATTGACGCTTTTTAAAGATGCAATTGGAAGGCAGGTCTAAAACGAGTAAACCAATTAGGTGACGAAACTGCTTCCTAATGTAGCAAGATCTGAGAGGTTCTAACATAAATATGTGGGTTCTGGGATAGCTGTTCAATTCTTGCTTCTCATGTTCTCTACCTCTTCTTTGGCTTTTAAAAGGTATAGGTCCCTTTTGTTCTGCCACTTGTTTAGCCCAAAACGCATCTTTGCAAACTTCCATACCCACGTGAAGTGGTGTCGTATTCTTACCGCGAGACCACACAAGCAGGTACAGTCAGATAGTGCTAAATATAACTGTATCTGGGTCTGGCTCGGTTTTCGTTTGTTTTGCCAAAATTCTAGTTAGAATTGACAGGGTTTGTTTAGATACTATTTGATGTTCCTATTTTTCGTCTAAAGCTGCATACAGATTTGCTCGATCGTTTCAACTCTCAGGAGTCCCTTTCTAGCCATATCGCTTTTCACAGTTTATCCATGGTTTCTTTGGTTCCTTTTTATACACTACCAGATTTCAGTTTCATTATTACCCCCAAATGTCCGACCTGCAGTGACATTTACGAAACAGACATTCCGCAGTTTCTTTTTAGGTCATTGTCCATGATTCATACTTCGTTATCCATCTCTCTCATTATTATTATACAATAACTCGGTCACACATGTTATCCAACGTTGAATAATATCGGCCACACATTGTTTTCATGCCATTGCAGTGGTTACGTCTAAACAAACAGCTTTGTCTTGTTACAAAGCTGTTATAACATTATATTGTGGAGAATCATAATGTAATTTAACAAGGGGTATCGTTTTACCCATTAACGGGGCTGTGGAGGTCAGATAGCCAGTCGCTTAATGTAAAATGCTGGTATTCAGCGGTATCCGGTTAGACTGGAAGCGAACTCCAACATGACTGGGAAAAGTCTAAGAAGATGATATTCCAGTGGTAGGTATCATTCGTGCGAAAAGACACCGTTTTTCGAGATGAAAAGTCTTATATTAAAAATCCTGCATACAATTCAATTCACAAAGAATTTACATTGTGTTTGAAATACTTAACAAAAATAATAAAATAGACAAAATGAAAAACATTATTCAAGCGACACAATTAAAAATTAACAACATAAATATTATCTCCTATCAAATCCAAATTAACATTATTATTGTAACCCAAATACCATTTACATCCGTTTATTAGTTTCAAAAAAATTGTCTAGCAAACCTTTCGCACCATATCAGTACCTACGATTGCGAAAGTGCGCGTGTTGGTTTAGCACAACTTTACGGCAAAACTACTTTTTATGCAGATTTTGATGTCATTCAAAAAACCCTCGTATTACTGGTCAGCCTTCAAAGCAAGAGTGAACAGGCATCTTCTTGGGTAATGCTCATTATATCGTAGACAGCATCGATCGTCTCCCATCAGGCGAAATCGAAGGGCAGGCCCATTAGAAAAGAAATATAGCAGCGCATTTGGTATATTTTGAAGCCCAGATAAACTAAAATTGGGGAACACGTTGGTGGAAACACGAATCAAAATTGGTTAACAACATAAGTGGTGTACTCACAGTTCGTTGACGCGATATAGTGACCTTTGTAGCTGCGTGACCCCTTTTGCGCATTGCGTGATGTTACGTACCTTGTGGTGGCGTTATGGGTTCAACCAGTGAAAGTCTTTTAGTAAGGTTTTCTGCAGTCTAAATATGGGTGTAGACGAGTAAACATGCCAATCAATTTTTGTTTGATGTGAAACCGGAGGCAGCTGATATAATAATGGTAAAGGTGGCTTCCTAAAAACAACGCTCGAGTCAGTGCCGAAAGTCGAAAATCCGACAACGTGCTTTTATTTAGGCATTTTGAAGGTGTGTTAGTGGAAACTGGCATTAGTTCCGTAGTGTGAAAATACCGTATATCCCAAATTACGAAGAAAATAATATTCTGTTGTAAGCAGTTTTTCCAACATTCTACAAGATCTTATAAACTCCTATGATGAAACCCAGTCTTACCCAGTAACAAATAAATAGAGATCAAAAACCATGACTTCCAATCAGCCCAATAATCCCAATACCACATACAACGAACAATAGATCCGGTCACTGTTAAAACAGATGTCGGTAACACACCGACAGTTTCGATCCAAGGTTGTATCGATTAGAAGCAGGCAGAGTCGCAAGCGCAAGCTAAACTATGTAACAATCTATTTTGACCTATATTGCGAACTCGTCAATCTTTTGAGATCTTATTGTGGTTAGTTTTGGCTGAAAGTTTGGTCGAATATTGAATTCTATTGGTGTCTGGAGAAAAGCCTCATGTGGTCTATTTTGTCATCTCCTTAAGTTGGTTATTTGACTTGTCTATGTCTATAGGTACTATCTCTGTTAGTGCCAGTCGACCTCTTGAAAATCATAAACATGGTTGTCTGGGGCATCAAACCACCATACTATGCTATATTCGTGGCTTTTCTTAATTTATGTTACACTAGGAAAGTTTTTTAGACTTTTGGTCTTCGGTATTTTGTAATGGTCTTCTTTCTTAAGTC
This sequence comes from Xestia ashworthii, assembly GCA_950022955.1. Classification (NCBI taxonomy): domain Eukaryota; kingdom Metazoa; phylum Arthropoda; class Insecta; order Lepidoptera; family Noctuidae; genus Xestia; species Xestia ashworthii. The sequence continues at coordinate 1,163,654 of OX465566.1, read as the reverse complement.
CTGTTTCGTACATATTTGACTATAATGTCCCTTTGCAACCATCCAATGTAGCCAATTCACTAAACAATTTAAACCACAGTACAGGGCCAATCAAATTCCTTTCTACCTCCAAGAATGTTCAATCTACATACAATTCTAATCACCCCTTTGAAGGTAAACAAATAAGCCGTAATGAATGCGTATTGTAAGCTCACCGCAATGCCTAGCATTCCTATCGACTGAGTCTGACTGATCTATACGAACAATTCAAAATTTGTCCGTGTTGCCGGGTAGTTTGTTTCGCCACTTTTTCTTTTCAGGTAAAATAAGTATGTGGTTGGGAAGGGCAAGGGTTTTGGGGGACTGGTCACTGTAATTTTGACATTATAAAAGTGCTGGATCTCAACCTAGTTTATCCTGTAACGACTGCACGGAATTCGATGACATTCGGCACATAGGTAGACCATAGTTGGACATGTGATAGGATAGGATATAGTACTGTAATCCTTGTAGAATTTTCTCGTGGGAACATTTTCTGCCATCCACGCGAGCGAAGCCGGCAGGCTCTAGTTATATGTAGTAGGATTGTATTGAAGTATAGTATATTGGACGGAAGATATTCACTTACGTGCGGTTAGGAAGTACACTTGAGCTTGACATTGTCAAGTGTGATTCATCGATATCACTGGAATGCAGTGTTTTCAATTGATTGTTATAGTGATCATCTAGGAATAATGTCAATTTTGGAAAAATAGCATCTGTAATCTCCGAAACTCTCCATTTCACCTCAACAATCAGATTTCTGGTCCACAAAATTCAAGATTCAGCTAAGACCGACTGATTAAAAACTTTGATCAATCACAGCAACTGATATAAGTACAGTTCTGAGCAAGATTGAACAACAACGTACCGATGGCAAATTTAAGAGGTTCTAAACATAGTTAAACCTTGCATCATACCTTGCATGAGAAAAACATGCATCCTGCAATGACAACTGTATATTAGTTTCTGTTGAAGCAAAAAAAAACCTTAAATGGCCGCAAACGCCCGCGTCCGAAGTAATTCACAGTACTTATCTACTTAGACATGTCGTTGAAGGAATGTCTACTAATGACGGTCAGCCATCGGGCCCCGTTGATTTAGAAAGCTATGCCGCTTGCGTAATATCTAAATTGCTAACACATGTCCATTTCCGAGTGACGTGATATGAGTATGTGTGCACGGATATGGAGAACTTGACTTAGTATTATTAAACACTTTTGGAGCAAACACATTTAGGCTTACCGCCGGCGACTTGTGACAAACGAATGGAGCTAGAACACGATTAAAGTTGTTGGAGAGAGAGTTTGGCTAGCAGTGTGCGCTGGTAGTTTCAGGGTGCAGTACTTGAGACTGTTGTGTGAACTAACCTTTTTTGTAGTTAACACATTATTTTAGCTGTTACTTGCCTTGTTGTGCGATTACGCTTTGGGTCCCAATTAGATTAACACTTACAAAATAAATTTAGTTATGATATTCATAGTTGGTAACAGGTTTCTGAAGTCTTTTTACACGACTACCCAAAAAGGAGTGTTATGTTTTCATGGTTCATGTTTGTGTTTCTTTAATCCACCATAATTCTTTGTTTCTTTTTTTGAGCAGTTTTTCATAATTTAGCCTCTCAAAATTAAATTGGAGGCCTAGTGAATAAATAAATATGTGGCTGTTCTACTGACACGGGACCGTCTACTAACATCGTTTGTTCGTTTCTTTAGCGAGAAAATAGTCGATACGACAGCTAGTCGCTTCTTCGTCGGCGGTGTGACAAAGTCCTTATCTCAAGTCCAAAGAGATTCGTTATCGCGATGATTGAGTTTCGCTAAGTCAAATTGATACTTTCCGAGACACAGAAGCGAAAGTAGTCGTTTTAGCTCGTAAATATACATGTTTGTAGTTTCTGAAAGCTTGGAAAGTGTCTTTTGTTTCGATCTTTTGTCGTGAGAAAAGTTTACGTGTGGTGGAAAGCGTGTCGGCCCAGCCAGACGTCGACTTTTCTTTACTGAAGGTGAAAGAGGTCGTTTTTAATGCCCTTTTTTAAAGAAGTTACATACTAGATTTTGTGCTCGGTTGATGGAATTTGGTTCAACCCGTATAACATGGGTGACAGGATTCCTCTGTGAATAGAAATAGGTAAGTAAGAGAAGTACACCTACGCCTAAACCTTTGAAGAGACAAACAGTTATGCAAATTAGAGAACACAGATGCATATCAAAAACTTCCTCTTTAGTAGGATAACGCACTTCCAAGCCACAAGGATGCCAATCCGGTTGGTTTCCTGCAAACGATCAATATAGATATATCATTTAGCAGTTCGTTTTATGTTACATAGACGTTGGTCAAGCATGGACAGCCACAGATATTTACATAATACGTATGCATCTAGGCGTTACGGGTTTTTTACCTGGTTTTATAGGCTGCGTACGCGCATGTGACATAAATATTGATGTTTTTTTTCTTTTATCGGCGTTGATCTTACAGTTACAAGTGTGGCTAGTAAGTAGTAGGTAGGCAAGAAGGCTGCTACGTTTTGGTTGGTGAAATCAAAAACTTTTAAGGGATTTGGTAGTGTTATTGCCACCTAATTTGAGATCTGGGTTCCAACTCAACTTTGTACGATCTGTTCAGTGGACTGTGCAACCACCAACGTCATCAAGGTGGCAGAGTTTTGTCCGAAACTAATTTAATTTAAAAAAAGAAATCATCCACACGACGAAGAAGAAGTGCAATGGATTGTGTTTTTGATAGATTTCCCATACAAAATTTAAACAGACAATCAATAGATCAGTAAACTATTTATAGATTAGTGAAGTTGGGCCCACAATACCGTCTTCTCATCGTAAACACATAGATCCATGGTCACCAGCACCTGCACGTGCAATATAACTCTGTCAATTAACAATTATCCGTAAAGCATTGAACTCAACCGGCGTAATCTCTTGATCACAGACCATTCACCATTGTTAACCAATTCAATATAATTGACCATGTCTTGGCTACTGAGCGCATCACCCAACCGACAATGTTAGGGTTGCGTCTCATCTAGCAGTACTGCATCATGCATCTACCCCTTTCTTATCCCTTTCTGTCGCTCTTAACCGTCATGTGTTAGAGCGAGAAACAGAGCGTGCTGCCAACCGCATTGTCGATGATACTCGATGATGACGATGTCGATGGTAGCTTTCCTGTGATACAAGTATGAGTGATAGAGACAACCTCCTACAATGGGAGCTTTCCCACAAAGTATAGGATGTCCACTTTTCTTGTGAGTGTTATTGATTGCGAGGAACTTGATATTTTATGGGCAGTAGGGATAATCTGTTGCTGGTTGTGTCGATCATGATCATCATTCTCCTACCCTTATCCCGGTGTTTTTGTGGTCGGCGCAGCATGTATTCTTCTTCTATTGTTCTCCAATTCCTCGTCACCTCGGCAATCGCCTCCTTTCTATATCATACTTGACACAGTCCATCCATCATCACATTCAACATTTTCTTCACAACATTTTCCGCATCACATGCCCTTAACACGATAACCGATTACCACACAACTTTTCAGTCGCCGGCGTCGTTTTCAGACTTCCTCGTATGTACTCATTCCTTATTATTGCTGTTTGCGTAGATATGTGCCAGATTTACTCACATGTTGCTTAGTTCTGTTATTTAGACTTTTAGGAATGTCAACTTTAAACTACATAGAGACAATTAAACTGATTTCTAAAAACCGGCCAAGAGCGTGTCGGGCCACGCTCACTGTAGGGTTCCGTAGCTTCCCAGACCATTAAAAATACCAACATTTTTCGTCAGCAAAAATAACTTTGTTTTTCATAGTATTTGTATGAAAAACAAAGTTATCATTTGCGTTTTTTTGAAAAAGTGCTATATAACTCAAAAACTATTCAACTCATCAAGTTGAAAATAATTTTCCTAGAAAGTTCATATAAAGGTCTACTTCTGTGATTTTTTTCATATTTTTTAAACTTATGGTTCAAAAGTTAGAGGGGGGGGGACACATTGTTTTTGACTTTCGGAGCGATTATTTCCTAAAATATTAATATTATCAAAAAATGATTTTAGAAAACCCCTATTCATTTTTAAATACCTATCCAACAATATATCACACGTCAGGGTCAAAATTAAAAAAAAAATCGCTCCCCACTTTACGTCTGGGGGAGGTACCCTAATAAAAATGTTTTTTTAAATTTTTATTTTTGCACTTTGTCGGCATGATTGATATACATATTGGTACCAAATTTCAGCTTTCTGGTGCTAACGGTCACTGAGATTATCCGCGGACAGACAGACAGACAGACATGGCGAAACTATAAGGGTTCCGTTTTTTGCCATTTGGCTACGGAACCCTAATGAGTAACATTGAAAAAAGCTCAATAAAAAAGGTGACAAAAACACATATTCAAAATGCTCGGAAACTATAAACGAAGCTTAGAAGTCCACAACGATGACTAATCAGTTTTTCCACGTCGCAAGTCCCTGCATAATTTGTAGTGATTAAATATTGAGTTCTAGGTGCATTTGACCCGCGGTAGGCGATCGATATAATGATAGCAGACAGTCATAGAGCTCAGAATCGCTTACTTCTTGTGGCGAATCGATAAGAAATTAAATATGAGCATGTCTGAGTTGCGTGGTGGAAATGCATGGCTTTGGAAATGTCTGTAAGACTGGACAGTCGTTACAGGTAGTCGGTGGCTCGAAAGTCTGACAGCCAGTCTTACCAAGGGATATCGTATTACCCAGTATTAACTGGGTTGTGATTGTGGAGGTCAGATCCTCAGTCGCTCCATGTAAAATAATATTCAGCTGCATTTGGTTAGACTGGAAGCCGACCCCAACATAGTTGGTAAAAGGCACGCAGATGATAAATTGATATTGCACGTTTTAATCTGGTATTTTTATTAGTGGTCTATCAAAATTTCTAATGCAATGACGACATAGTTTACGATTCTCAACTTTCAGCACTGAGCTAAACATTGCTAATCAAACAGCGCTCTCGATCTCTCTTCATCATCATCATCATCATCATCATCGACTGCCTCACCTAACCCACTGCTGGGTATAAGCCTCTCTTTGCTTGTGACAAGTTCCAAGTAGCTGTGCCAGCCTCATTTGGTTTTACATGCTATGTCAACAATGTCTCTTACATGGCTTTTAAATTAAATTTACACCGTCGAATATCAGAATAGTTTTAAGCCAGTTACATTCACGCCTTCGACAATATCGTTTACAAATTTGCGATAACAGTCTAAACACATTGCATTCATTCATTCCTGCCATTGCGATAGCGGAAACACTCACAAATACTTGATTTGATTATTCGAGAAATACAGTGAATTCCACCAGCATTATTGGTAAAACCGTTATCTTTCTAGGAATGTGAACAGCTCAGATATTGGACTGTTGTCTGCAGGTTGCAAAAGATTTTGAGGATAGTGTAAACACAACCTTTTGAAGTTAAAAACTCTATCTATCGAGATCTGCCTAACCCTCCGAATTAATAGGCTTGATGTTATGTTAATCAAATAGTCTATTCTAAGCTATCAATTTATGTGCACTACAAAACATCGACCACAGCTACTGTTTGCATTTTCATCATAAAAGTTTTAGATCAGGTGTAGGAATATCATCAGCTAAGATATTTGTGGTATGTCGAACTGGTAACTACATAGTACATACAGGTCTTGTTGGCCGAATAACTATGTACTTGCCCGTGCCCTGAGCTTGCGGAAATACCACGTAACAGTACCTAGATTTGTTGTGCATTTGCTCACGATGACTCGCCAGCGAGTAATGGCTAACGAGAATATAATCTTCGTAGATTTTTTGAACGCTTTATACCGTCAAAGAGACTTGTCTTAACAGCCCTCGTGGCTCTGTTCCTCTCTTAGTTTTGAACGGGAGTCTTGTATGAAAGCCATCACTGCCTGATCGACCCTCGCGGCTGTTCTAACTTCCCATAGTGTTCCTCGATAATTTAGTAGCTCTCAATGTTACCGAGTATTTCCCCAAGAGAATGATGATAAGACTGGAAGCTGACCCCATAACTGGGTAAAGGCTGTGCAGATGACAGTTTACTAATAGGTCTCATATTAGACCACGCTCTGATCTTTTCTGTTAATAGTACTAAATACTTCATCATGAAAGATCATCATCAGAGGAGCCGTGGCTTAACAATAACAGCCGCTCGGGTCGATCTTTAAGTAAAGCCGTGCTTGCCTATGTAGCTCTGTGGATGGATGACCACCCATTACATACTTACCGGGTTTTCTCCGTGTCTCGGAAAGCACGTTAAACCGTTGGTCCCGGCTGTCATTTGTAGATCTTTGACAGTCGTTACAGGTAGTCAGTAGCCTTAAAAGTCTGACAACCAGTCTCACCAAGGAGTATCGTATTACCCAGCACAAACCGGGTTCTGGAGGCCAGATAGGCAGTCGCTCCACGTAAAATACAGGTATTCAGCTGCGTCCGGTAAGAGTGGAAGCCCCCCAACATATTTGGGAAAAGGCTAGGCAGATGATGAGTCTGTAGTACTTCATCATCATCATCATATCGACCCGGAACCACCTACTCCTGGGTATAAGCCTCCCCTTTCTTTTGCCACACATTCCCGTTCTGTGCCACCCTGATCCAGGTGTACTAGTGTAAGTACTACTTGATGTCATAATTTCGGTGTCATAAAAAGTCAATTGAATTTAATCAAATTAGTTTCACTTGACGACTTGAGCGTGTCAAATGATGAATGAAATTGATTTCATGCTCGAAATGTTTTTTTTATTCAGTAAGCCTATGGAATTTGAATCGCTTATGATAATTGTTTTGTAGTAACTTCAGCCTATGTTTATTTTATTTTACTGGTCTGACTGACTATACTTGCGGTTACAGGTGTTCAGTTTTAGTTGAAAAGGGAAACACAGAGCATTTTTTGGTTTAAAATCGCAACCCGCGTGCGGTTATGACGTCACCTGCTACGATACTTTCATGCTCCTTTCGCCTCCTCAATGTCTTTGTGATAACGACTAATTGATAAAAGTACGACTATCTTAATCTGGTGTATCAAAATGGTAGCTTTAATTTGCAATAGGTTGAGATTAATATTCATATCCGTCGATAACTTATCTAACATTGTGCCTTTTCTACTTAATTCTATTAATTTCCAATGACTTACAGTCTATTTCCGTATACTCCTATCAATAATCAAACTACTGTAGGTACTACGTTATACTAATGTAGGTATTTGTATTTATGTGTTTGTTATTCGGCTAGACGGATTTGCATGGAATTCAGGGCACAGACTATGACCTGGAATAACACAGGCTAGCTACCGAATTAAATGCGTGTACTGATGAGGAATAAGGCTGTCATTTGTCCATCTTTGACAGTCGTTACAGGTAGTCAGTGGCCCAAAAAGTCTGACACCAGTCGTACCAAGTCGTATCGTATTACCCAGTATTAACTGGGTTGTGGAGGTCAGGATAGGCAGTCGCTCCATGTAGAATACAGGTATTCACCTGCATTCGGTTAGACTGGAAGCCGGACCGCAACATAGTTGGGAAAAGGCAAGGCAGATGATGATGATGATGACTGATGAGGAATAAGGTTGAGGCGCTTAGACGAGCTAAATTAGCAAATCTATTTGTGGTGGTTCAAACTTCGTTTGAAATGCTGTTAGAATAAAGTTCTAATCAGCTTGCACTACTAAGTGGTTGTTACGTCAGCCACTGCGGGCCAAATAGCGCGAAATGAGTGGTTTCGATCGATTTACAAAAAAACTATTGATTGGATTAAAAAACTAGACCAGTATCATGCTAATATATTGCTTGTAGAATTATTTGCCAAAAAATCAGAATGATCGCATGCATATTAGTATGTTTTGTATTGTTTGAAAGATATTTTTAGAGGTAAGTTCGTGATTTCTTTTTATCGAGCCAAATTAATTGTATTATGTTTTCAAAACAGTATCATGCTAGCATATATCCTGAAGAATATCATACATTTTTCTGGTCTTGTTTATAGCAGTGAATCATATACTTCTAGTAATTAAATATTGACAAAGATAAAACGCATCAAACCTAGTAGGGGCTCGTGACGTCAGAACGCACAAAAAAATATACCCCGGCGATACGTATTGAGAATTTAAAAAGCGTCGCATCGTCGTCAATTTTGTTTTACGTAACAAAAGTAAAAATAAGTGTCAAAATATTTTGCGAAAATTTAACTGGTGGACTATTATAATGCCATAATTGTATTTACACATGTGTGAGTACCATGTACCGTAAAGCTACCATTTGCATTTAGTTATGTTTCATTGACTTGAATATGCCTTGGTGGCTGAGAGAATGTCATGCTCGCTTAAATGTCTTGCTGATGGTGGCGGGTGGGTCGGGTCATTTAGTTCCCTTCAATATGGTTGAATTGAATGGCGCGGATTCATGCGTCATGTTCGTGAACGGGCGCTGTCAGTTGGGACTGGTCATCTCTTAGCTGCCGTGGATCATTTGAATTGCTTTATTTTTAATTGTTGATTTATTTATTTTTACTCTGGACGCTCTTATTGTGCACGTCTTTCTACATCGTTCTCACATATATGTATAATCTCAACATGAAAGATGTAACCAAGATTTTGTAACAACATTTTTGATTGAAAAGAGTGTCCATGGAGTTTCTTGCCCGTTCTTCTCCATAGAGATCTACGTTAGGGAATGGGCAACTACAGTACTTTCTCAAGTTATTATGCCTTGTGTCTGTGACTGTAGCTTCGCTTTATTTTTCGTTTTGTCGACATTCAAAAGTGCCGTAATGGTCTAGTTGAAATAAATGATTTGAGTTTGAGTTTGAGTTTGAGTTTACAATGTGGAGGGAACACTGACGCGAAAATGGTTACCACATATTATTTAGTACATCATTTTGCCCGCCCCCCTCCCCCCCCCCCGGTTTGAAATTTTTCATAGGTTTAAAAAAACAGCTGTTTCCTACAAAACTACAATACCCACACAGTCTAACTTTATGGAACAGCTGATTTTTTAACCCTTCGGGGCTTTCATGTTATGTGTCGTAAATAAACACAACGACAATATAATAATGGAACAATATTTTTCTTAAACCTCTGAAACTAATGCGATAATTTCAGTTTACTTTCACACAAGCACGTGTTTTCATAATAATTCTGGTTTAATATTATTTAGACATTGGACTTGGCCCAATTCTTCAGTAATGTTCTTTATCTCTGCATTTTATTGGCTTTTAAGTGCCGTTAGCTTTTTTAGAATTTCTTTAAAACAGGCTTTGGGTGAATTAATTTGGTTTAAGATTAAAAAATAATATTATATTATTCAAACATGAATTGTTCTTGATTCAAATAACTAATTGTGATGGAAAAATATAATAATATGCTTTATCGAAAATATTAATTAGCACACTTTGAAAGTCGAATAAAAAGCCACAAATATTTGTCCTCCACCTCCTTTTGATTTTAATTATTTTAAAGCTAAAGAGTACCTGCGTTATTGTGTAGACTGTTAATAAATATTACTAGTTTGCATTAATTAATTTTACAATAACAATATTGAGATTTCTGCCGTTTCGTGCGTCTAATTTCAGCATCTATAGACTATAGGATAAAGCAATGATAAATATGATCAACAAGATCTGAACGTTTTATGCTGCGTGTAAACGATTTCCCCACAAAATTATTTCACACCATAAAACATGTTTATGGCTCCAATCAAACCAAACATAAAATATGCAAAGTAACGGTATTTAGAACGTGTGTGACATCATTTGTTTCGGCTCAACGACCTCATTTGAATAATCTTCTAAGTGTACATGATAAAGCGATAATTTATTCCAATAGACCAAAACATTACAGCCGCGCGGCATTACTGGGATCCTTTTAAAGAAAAAGCGGTTCCTCGTCATCTGCAATCTAACTTTATAAGCCTACCAAGTCATCTTCATCTTTCTGACCTTATCCCGTGTATCGCAATACGTTTTTATTTTCTTCCATTCTCCTCTGACAAGCGTTGCGCTATCACGTCATATACATCGATATTCTGGAGATTATAAATCATTGATTTACTCACTCACTGCAGCCCGCTTAGCATGACCACCGGAGAAACGAGAGAGACTCGACAAATCTTTTGTTCATCTGTCATTGAATCGACAAAATGACAGATGAACAAAAGATTTGTCGACTCTGTCGTGTCTACGGTGGTCATGCTACGCGGGCAGGACATGAGTAACTCTTTGCTAGCGGCAATCTTTACATTCATGTGTCATCTCATCTTGTACTAGGTTTTTTCCATACAGGGTAGATGTTCGGGATGGAATGGGGCAGTAAAAGTGTTGAACTAATTAAGTAACTGCATTCCTGTAGCTACAACTGTTATCGTTTCTAGAGGGGTTAACTGCTCCATCTACAAAATCCACCCTGTATAAGTATTTGCTATCAGAATGTATTCTGCCTTTAGGTCCTCTCAGCAGTTTCGATGTGAGAAAGTGACTAAACAAATGTTATTTCCATATTGTTATGCGTGTCAGAGAACGGAAGACAGATTATTTTCTTATAATATCATCGTTATTCTCATGAAATTGTGTGAAGAAGTCTCGCGTGACAGTCACTGGTTTCCCTTTCTGGTTATCTGCTGAGACCTGGAAGCACTTTTCTATTCTTTGCACTTTTGACATGGTATGATGGTTTTAGTGCGTGGTTTTAAAATACCGATTCGCGTGTATGAAAATACAGCATTAAAAAGCACAAGCCAAGTTCATTACCACCTGTATTTTATTTTTCACAGGTGGTTATGGGTCAGCAGTACAACTTCATTTAGTGCTATCTCTTACATCGTTTATTAGCATTTAATAAATTAATAGACATTAATTGTGGCAAAATAACTAATTAGCTTTGTATAATTAGTTTCAGGACTGTCTAAATTGACCTAGACATCGAAACATGCACTAAAATATCAAGTAGCTACCAGAAATACATTCTCATTGAGTCCGATATTAATGGCTTAATTACATTAGCTGGTAATTCGGCCGGTTTATTACGGTCTGCTCCCATTCACTTTCGCACACTGCCACCGATCTCGGATTCTTAAGCAATAGCTTTTGATCGTAAGTTCAATGTCATGACTTCGATAGCTGGGTATTTTATTGAGGTCATATCGGGCTCGAATCATCCAATGTAGAGTTTCAGAATAGTTCCTAGTAGAGACTTCAGCGATGATGATAATAATATGTTTTGGTACACCCACATTTTACCAATAAGTCCTATAATCTCATGGAATACCCACCTTTCCCGATGGGTTTTTAGACCTGAGGCCTGAGAATCGACCCTAGGACCTCATGATAAGCAATAGCATTTGCCACCACTAGACTAACGAGGTAGTATCAATTCACACTTTTTATTTACCCAGATCGTAGCGGAGCATTTTCGACTACACTCAAAGCATTCGCGTAACAGAATTATTTTCAATCAACGCCCGGTTCCTGGTTATTGGGTGCATGCCAGACACAACAGCACGCTTACTGTATAGATATGACACGATTCATGTATAGACATGAATCGTGTAAAACACTAACCGTTTTTTGACCTTTTTTTCTTGTCGTGGTCGGCAGAGGTCCAAGAAGAAAACGTGTATGATATTTGGATGATCAAATGTAATAGTTGAAATTCTTTTCGTGGAATAAGCTATTTTAGTGATAGATCTAAAAACTACAGACGTAACACAAGTCTTGTCAAATGCTCCATTAATCTCAACAGTCAAAAACAAGCAACTGATATATTTTTGCTGCCCGCTTGATTATAGAAACATCACGTGTGGTTGTTCATCATTTTAAAATCTGGTTGCGTTGGTGGACACAACCTGACATTCAGTTTTCAGCGGCATCTTTATATGGTCCCGATCAGATCAGTTCCAAGACTTCCCAATTAAAAACATGGTTACACGACCGAATGACATCATCGCAATCACTAAACTATGAAGGGCTGTATCGTGCCAAAACATCCTATCGAATCGTTCAGCCTCATTAGGAAGAAAGTCTATAAAACCAGCATATTTTCAGGCTGATGAATAGTTTCCGAATAGTCCCGTTATTGGAGCAGTTCCAAGCAGGTTATTGACATAATTCGCCTCAAGTTTGGGAGCTCGCCAGACCTGTGTTTCGAATGCACCGGTAATATCTCATTACGCACGTAATTATTACGGTCAGTGAAAGTGTCATTTGTCTTCTTCACGACATTTTGCACCAAAGGAAAAAGCAGAATTTCTGAGACGAGCGTTAGAAAATTGGTTTACGAAATATATTGTCGTCCGATAGCACAATCAGCCGGTAACGTCACCGCTTTTGGGACAAGGAAGACCTCATCTTAGTGAGAGGACGTGGGTCATAAACCACCTTGCATTTTGGGTTGGTGGCGCTGGCGGCTAGTGTGTCTCATAAATAATTTTAATTGTCAGATGTGGTGCTGGGGAGTTTGTTATGCTACTTCTCCCCTGCTAAAGCACTGGACCGGGATTGTCTAATGTGATTTTCACCTTCAAAGAGTAGCTCATTTCTCAGCCTAATTTACATATATGACTTGATTTGTCGAAAATGTTCGTTCCTTCTGATCACTCAGAAACGAACTCGTTTTCAATTCTCAATGAACACGTCGTAACTTTTAAGTTCATTGTCAAGCTATATCCATTTATTTCATCGTCAATAGTTTGACAGGTTTTATGAACTTAGCTCATTTAAACGAACTTCGGTTATTCCGATGCCTATACAAAACATGTCTACTTTTGGCGGACTACTTTTCTACCTGACAAGTATTTGAACTATGTGACTTGTGTTCCAGGCAGCGAGGTGGTAGGCAAGCTGAGTTTGCGTGTCAATTATAAAGACATACAAAGTAAGTGCGTGTGCGTCTGTCTGTGTGATCACTGTTTAACTTTCCGATGTGGAGTCCTTAACATATTGTGTCGAATGTTGTACGAAAATCGATGTCTACGCTTGTATATACTCTGCTGATGTATGGAGGCTACTTCAAGAACTTTGCTTGTATTTATAAACTGTCCCACTGAGTCTTGAGTTTATATTCGATGAATTTGAAAATATATAGCATGTGCGTATTCTGCTTTACCTGAAGATCTTGGTGTGAAGTCCCAGGAGAAGCTATTGTTGAAAATGTGTCCCATACCCCAGCCAAAATGGAAAAGGGGGAACAGCGTGTGGTTTTAGTCAAGCCTGATGGACCCTCCGTCTGCAACAGTCATGACCTTATATAATATGTTTTGAGCAGTTCTCAAAAATTGCCAAGAATATTTATCCACGTCGCCCGTCGAAAACGCAGGAATTGTTTAGTATGTTTGGGCACGAAAAGTGGTTAAGTAAGTAAACAAGCTACTTCATTTATCTTGTTAGAACTCGCCATTAAAACTTTCCTAAGTGACCTCACGGCTCTCATTAGTTTAGAAGCAACGGACAAGACGAATCACAATTTCGAAACTTACTTTACTGAGCAGGAATTTGCTAGTTCCATCATTATGCATTTTAAACTTTCTGCTTTCGTCTTGTCAAAAGGAACTATAACAACAACACTTATTAGGTGGTCCATGCCAAAGCTGGCCCAGACATCAAAATTAACAAAAAACATCTTATGCGTTCTCTCTCGTTAAGCCGTTGTTCCCGGCTGTCATTCGTAGATCTTTGTCGTCGTTACGGGTAGTCCCAAGCCTGGAAGTCTTGCTAGTTGCAAGACTGTCCCCAACACGGGAAAAGGCTGGGCAGATGACGACTGTCTTAGTAACATTCTATAGGTACCTACTACTAGCACAAATCTGTCTATGATGAAGTAAAAATGTGTACAGTAGGTAAATGCTTGGCACAGCGATGCGTCTGTGCCGGTCGCATGCCCAAAGTGACAGGTGTGATTATCTCGCGACCAGAACCAGCTATTAATGCTGCTCGTATTTACGCCAATATTGTGTAATGCATGGTCTATTTGACAGGTGGCAAAGGTCTCCCAATTCCAACACATTTGCACTGTGGAAACAGGTTTCCAGTTTATTTAAATCTCGAATCAGTAAAACGGGCAAAGTCTCATGGTGTGTTTCCATCACAGATTTCTCAGTAGTAAGGACGGAGTATGCATTTGTGCACAATTGAATGGGCTCGCCACCTTTTACGTAGGACTTAAACATAACTAGCAAAATATGGGTGAGGTTCAACCTCATCTGGCAGCGATTTCGTTACACTTTTACATGCTCCTATCTTTTTAATGAGGTTCAACCCTTAAGTACACCTCCAGCTAAACCTGCAATTACAGGCGTGAGGTTGTGTCGAATCAGTTTGGAATGATCGTACGTTACAGCTTAGATGTGACCACAGATTAAGGGTCGCTGGCGAAGAAACGATGGATGGACTGTGTGGAAGGTGATATGGCTAGAAAGGCAGCAGTGGCGCAGGCTCCTAACAACTCAATTCCCACCGGCTTACCTTCAGAAGTTTAGAAAACAACCACTCTCTACCTACCGTAATTGAAAAATTGCACAATCACTACTTCTTACAAGCATCACCAAACGCCTACTCGCATTTAATACAAAAAAAAATACCCTTCAATAACATTTTGCTATAAAATAACCCGCAGGCGCTATCGGCTTTTTGGCAGCTTAATTTCTAAGCAAAATAAACGTCATGACGTCACTAGCCAGCCCGCCGTATTAGGGCTCTGGTAAGCCGAAGCAAACCGAGTTATTCATAGAGAAAGTAATAGAAAATGCGTGCGCGTGAGCGAGATGGAAAGAAATCGTTATCGCTCGTTGAATTTCGTAAAGAATCGGACATCATTCATGCTTGATGAATGACATTATTTTGTGCAGTAAACCGAATTTTATCGAGTTACGACAGGGGCAGAAAAAGAAAGTATGATAGGGGAAGAACGAGATAGTATTAGTAATGGTGGATTTCGTATTTGGTTATTTATTTGGATGTTTATTTTGTTGTTCACTTTTATTTTTTTACTATGGTACCTCTGCATTTTATTTTGTTTTTTGTTTTTTTTTTTGTCATAGTTGCCAATTTCATTATTTTTGGGGTCGCTGATAATGAAAATTAGGTCAAAATGAAAATCCAAAATGAAATTTTTTGGTTGTTTCTTCATGGGTGTTGTTTTCGTGGTATTTGAGGTCGCTGATAATGAAAATGAGGTCAAAATGAAAATCCAAGATGGCGCCGACGATAAATTTCGTTTTTTCTTCATGGGTGTCGTTTTCGAGGTTTTTGGGGTCGCTGATAATGAAAATGAGGTCAAAATGAAAATCAAAGATGGCGCCGACGAAAAATTTCGGTTTTCTCTTCATGGGTGTCGTTTTCGTGGTTTTTGGGGTCGCTGATAATGAAAATGAGGTCAAAATGAAAATCAAAGATGGCGCCGACGAAAAATTTCGGTTTTCTCTTCATGGGTGTCGTTTTCGAGGTTTTTGGGGTCGCTGATAATGAAAATGAGGTCAAAATGAAAATCCAAGATGGCGCCGATGAAAAATTTCAGTTTTTTCTTCATGGGTGTCGTTTTCGTGGCTTTTGGGGTCGCTGATAATGAAAATGAGGTCAAAACAAACATCAAAAAGTCAAGTCAAAAAAAATCATTCTAATTTTTTTTCTCGGCTTACCCTGACTCTTTTTTCACCCTTCGCCACTGAAAGGCAGTCATCTACTGCTGAGATGACGAGTAATAGAGGAGTATGGAAGAAGAAGGCGTGCAGCGCCGGCCCCAGATAAATTTTGTGTAAGGGCAGAAATGGTGATGATGGTTAAGGCTAGCTTGCACCGAAACTCATTGCGCTTCGTACAAAACGTTTTGTTTCCGTCAGTCGTTTGAAGTTTACATTTAATTAGACTTTTTGTAAGAGTAATTGAAATGTCATGTCTAAGCAAGTTGAATTATTTACAGTGTAGTCTTAATTTCTACTAGTATGTGATTGCAACTGTCTACTATAATTGTTCTGTAGAATCTTTTTTGTTTGGCACCGATTCAAGTTCAATTTAAATTCTATTGGATTCAAGTCGATAATCCCCGCAGATGGATTTTTATGTCTAAGATTAGACAATTTTCACTGCCTATAGTACTGATGCTTTTCTTTGTTTTGTTGATTGTTTGCACTTTTTAGTTATGTTTTCAAGGTTAGTAGTTTTAATTTGGGAAAACCCCCACACATTTTAATTTTGTTGAAGATTGCCTTACTATTAGTGCGAAGTCTAATGCCTTAGACTTCGACAGACGTCTTTTTTGCGCGTTTAGAGGTTATTATTTAATCATGGCGTGGGATTTTAATCCTGTGTGTCCCAACACGAAACAATATGATCCATTGTTCGATATGTCTTGTTTATTAAGGCTAACTTGTGTTCGAATCACTAAAATCTTTTGCACAAGCGTTTTAAAAGCGTATTTAAAACATCGTTCTCTTTCTCTCAATCATTTGAAAATGACAGACATAGTCAGTTTTATCCATCCTGGCGAAGAAAACCATTGTGTGGTCCTCGGCAAATGTGTGGCTTTACATCAGTTAAATTAAATAAATGATGATGAGTTGACACATTCATTCATTGTTGTTACATTCATAGCAAATAAAGTTCTGATTCTGATGATATAAGTTTAGTTCAAGTGGGCCTGTTTTCGCCACTACCGAATGCGAATTTTGGCAAATCATCGTGGAAAGTGTGAATAGTTTTGCCAGCCTTCTTTGATTCCGAGAAAGTTTAATATAAACGCCTATTAGGAAGTTGATATTGTGGTTAGTAGCGGTAAGGTGTGGTCTAAAGATGGTGTATAAAGTACTTTAAGACGCAGGAAACTTGCGTCAGCCAATGAGTCAAGCCTATGTCATCTGCACAATGAAACCTTATTGCTAAATCAAGGGCTTTTTGAGTTAAAAAATTTAGAGTTCTAAACCATCGGCATCATCATTATTGGTAGTCAAGTTCTACACACTGCTGAGTAAAATCTTCCTCTCTTGTTTGCCATACTTTACTTCAGGGTAGTTGCGAAAAACAATGGTAGCATTAATTCCGATTTTCATTATTATTTATTTAGCATTAATTCCGATTTTCATTATTATTTATTTAGATTGTGCTAGACTAGAATATGTGTTATCTACGCAATTGGGGTGTTAAATCTGTACGGTCCCTACTAGCGATCTTTTGATAGTATGCTCCGCCCGAATACATACACTTGACTAGAAAGCTCGACCAATATAAGTTATCTAGGTAACATGCTTATGTTAAAGTTGTTAACTTCCCCAAGTGTATTCTACTCCTTATTGTAGTAGAATTTATTGTGATTATGTCAATTACCGTAGACAATCACTTTTACATATATCGCGTCTGCGGAGCTTGGCAAGGTAATTTAATTCGACCTTGTATATTATGCGCAAGACATTTTGGAAATTGACTGTAAAAGTATGGGAAGACCAAAGAAACGATAAGAAGACAACACTAGAAAAAGAGGTGACTGCGTACAATGACGAGTATTAGACAAGTATAGAAGAATAAGACATGCTGCGCCGACCCCAAATAAATTGGGATTAGGTCAAGAGAAAAATGTTTATGGTCTTAAGCTGCGGTCGGCAACCTTTTGTCAGGCAAGGGCCACAAGGTGACAAAATAAACTTAAGGCGGGCCGCACTTGTGATATTAAACCCTAGCCGTCTTATTACAAAACGTGGTCTTAAAAATAGTACCGGGTTTAGTACTAGGTCTAAACCATGAACTTGAAAAAACGTTATTACAAAACGAAGTTTATCGCTAGTCCTAGAACTATCTATGGTACCAAAGTTAGACCATCGCGACTCCTAGTTTAACTATGGTACTAAATTGTCAAACGTCAAATTCAGTCAAATTCTTAACTTTAAGGTTAGCAAATTATCTTTCGGAAAGTATTATTTTGTGATAAAAACCAAAAATGGATATTAATATGGAAGATTTGGATGTGTTGGATATACTCGCTAGTTCCCGGGGACCCAACAGAGTTCGTCAGCGACGAAATCCATTTGAATTGCCTGACGCAGATTTTCGATATAATTATAGATTTACTAAACGTTGTTGAGACCGCTACTCTCAACACCGCCGCGCGCCGCGCGCCAGCGGCAGTGAACGAGGGGTGCGGGGACAGCGGGGAGTCAGCCGGCCGACGGCCGAGCGCGGGCCCCCGCGCCACACCAGTCAGCTGTTGCACGCCTCCACGCACGGTTGCGCTTACGCGTTTCTTAGCGTCTTAATTCTTTCTTGTTTATCATATTCCAATCGACCGTTGTATTTTAATTCTTAGCTTCAATATATCTTGTTATACAGTCCACTACACATTTCATTTTGCTCCACCACGACCTATCGTCGCCAACAAACGTTTTGGCGAAAGGACTGTCGATTTAGTACGTGAAGATTTATCCCACGAATGCACACACGATATCACCACAAAGAACTGTACCTTTACTTGTTTTAATAATCTTGATGTTTTTCTTGTCTTGAGTTTACTTTTAAGTTGTAACATAGACATTTCGTTAACACTACTCGAATTACGCGCGCCGCCAAGTTCACTTCGTTATACGTGCTAGCTCGATAGTTGTTCCAAACCAGAACAATTTAAAATAATTGTGAACATGCATTAAAAAAAAATACAAGTCGAAATATTTAAATACCTTTAAATAACAAAGCTTTAATTTTTATCACTACAAATAACAATTTATAAAATAGTTTTTCTTTAATTTACGTAACAACATTGTGTAAAAAGGAGCGGCACATAGAACGCTGAACGAATGAATGAATGGTTTAAATATTTTTTTGCTTATAATCTGTGGATAATGTTTGAACTAGGGACTATCTTTGGTACTAAGTAGTCCTCTGTTGGTCTACGATTTGTAATACGAATGTAAGAACTAACGTTAGTACCGTACTAAACCAAGACCTTTTAGTTCTGGTTTAAACCTGGTACTTACGGAAGTTTTTATAATAAGACGGTAGAAGCTCACTAGGTATATCCCATAGAAAAAATGAAAAGCGAAAAAAAAGTACGAAAAGCCTTAGGAAAATATCTAATATTATGAAAAAAAAAACAAAACACTACAAAAACAACTACAAATAAAATTTATTGAATTTTTCGATAATTGTGTGTCGGTACCGACTTTGTTTTGGAATTTTGACACTTCTTTTAGTCCTTTTATTACTAAGTTGCGTTAAAATCGGCAATATAAACGAATCTTTGGTAGCTCCTAACTTTTTAATGGATTTTTATTTTACTATTCTGTTTCCGCACAGACAAAATTAATAATGAGAAAAAACGATATCATATTTAAATTTGGATGTACAGTTTCAAACAGTGGAAACTGAGTAATTCCATCTCAAAAATTTCTAAAAAAATATTGAGGTCGTTCATGCATTTATTTTGATATTTATAACTTATTTACAAAACTTTCACGGGCCGCAAGTAAGACGTCCGCTGGTTTAAAAGATTCATAATTTCTTCAGTCTGCTAATTGACCTGTATCCCTGAAACTTTGCATAATTATAACTTTACCAGTTGCAATCTTGAAATGATATTCCATCAATCATTTAATAGCACTCGATGAAGTATTCTTTATGACTAAACTAGCTGTTGCCCGCGACTTCGTCCGCGTAAACCACCCTTGTCACCTAGAGGTATAAAAGTAGCCTTCAACTTGTTCTCTGACCTACCAAAAATACACAAAAACAAAATCGGTGAAGTCGTTTCGGAGGACTTCGATAACAAACAATGTGACACGATATTTTTATGTATTAGATAGCTTTGTCTGCGGCTTTGCTCGCGTTGAATTTGGGGTAATTTTAATTCAAAAAAACCGGCCAAGAGCGTGTCGGGCCACGCTCAGTGTAGGGTTCCGTAGTTTCCCGTCTGTCACAAATTCACAATAAGTGTTCAATCCAATCCGATTTTAATAATTATTTTTTTGTTTGAAAAAAGATACGTTCAGGATAATAAAATATGTTAACGAAGTTAAAAAAAATGCCTTCATATACGATTATACTACGAACTTAGTCCAGAGATTATTTTGTACAACTTTTTGTCTTTTTTGTACACAAAAACTTGTTTCCATCCAAGTTCAAAATAATTTTCCTAGAAAGTCCTCATAAAGTTCTACTTTTCAGATTTTTTTCATATTTTCTAAACTTATGGTTCAAAAGTTAGAGGAGGGGACACACATTGTTTTTTTTTACTTATGGAGCGATTATTTGCGAAATTATTGACATTATCAAAAAATGACTTCTGTAAACCCCTATTCATTTTTAAATACCTTTCCAACAATATATCACACGTCAGGGTCAAAATTAAAAAAAAAATCGCTCCCCACTTTACGTCTGGGGGAGGTACCCTAATAAAAATGTTTTTTTAAATTTTTATTTTTGCACTTTGTCGGCATGATTGATATACATATTGGTACCAAATTTCAGCTTTCTGGTGCTAACGGTCACTGAGATTATCCGCGGACAGACAGACAGACAGACATGGCGAAACTATAAGGGTTCCGTTTTTTGCCATTTGGCTACGGAACCCTAATGAGTAACATTGAAAAAAGCTCAATAAAAAAGGTGACAAAAACACATATTCAAAATGCTCGGAAACTATAAACGAAGCTTAGAAGTCCACAACGATGACTAATCAGTTTTTCCACGTCGCAAGTCCCTGCATAATTTGTAGTGATTAAATATTGAGTTCTAGGTGCATTTGACCCGCGGTAGGCGATCGATATAATGATAGCAGACAGTCATAGAGCTCAGAATCGCTTACTTCTTGTGGCGAATCGATAAGAAATTAAATATGAGCATGTCTGAGTTGCGTGGTGGAAATGCATGGCTTTGGAAATGTCTGTAAGACTGGACAGTCGTTACAGGTAGTCGGTGGCTCGAAAGTCTGACAGCCAGTCTTACCAAGGGATATCGTATTACCCAGTATTAACTGGGTTGTGATTGTGGAGGTCAGATCCTCAGTCGCTCCATGTAAAATAATATTCAGCTGCATTTGGTTAGACTGGAAGCCGACCCCAACATAGTTGGTAAAAGGCACGCAGATGATAAATTGATATTGCACGTTTTAATCTGGTATTTTTATTAGTGGTCTATCAAAATTTCTAATGCAATGACGACATAGTTTACGATTCTCAACTTTCAGCACTGAGCTAAACATTGCTAATCAAACAGCGCTCTCGATCTCTCTTCATCATCATCATCATCATCATCATCGACTGCCTCACCTAACCCACTGCTGGGTATAAGCCTCTCTTTGCTTGTGACAAGTTCCAAGTAGCTGTGCCAGCCTCATTTGGTTTTACATGCTATGTCAACAATGTCTCTTACATGGCTTTTAAATTAAATTTACACCGTCGAATATCAGAATAGTTTTAAGCCAGTTACATTCACGCCTTCGACAATATCGTTTACAAATTTGCGATAACAGTCTAAACACATTGCATTCATTCATTCCTGCCATTGCGATAGCGGAAACACTCACAAATACTTGATTTGATTATTCGAGAAATACAGTGAATTCCACCAGCATTATTGGTAAAACCGTTATCTTTCTAGGAATGTGAACAGCTCAGATATTGGACTGTTGTCTGCAGGTTGCAAAAGATTTTGAGGATAGTGTAAACACAACCTTTTGAAGTTAAAAACTCTATCTATCGAGATCTGCCTAACCCTCCGAATTAATAGGCTTGATGTTATGTTAATCAAATAGTCTATTCTAAGCTATCAATTTATGTGCACTACAAAACATCGACCACAGCTACTGTTTGCATTTTCATCATAAAAGTTTTAGATCAGGTGTAGGAATATCATCAGCTAAGATATTTGTGGTATGTCGAACTGGTAACTACATAGTACATACAGGTCTTGTTGGCCGAATAACTATGTACTTGCCCGTGCCCTGAGCTTGCGGAAATACCACGTAACAGTACCTAGATTTGTTGTGCATTTGCTCACGATGACTCGCCAGCGAGTAATGGCTAACGAGAATATAATCTTCGTAGATTTTTTGAACGCTTTATACCGTCAAAGAGACTTGTCTTAACAGCCCTCGTGGCTCTGTTCCTCTCTTAGTTTTGAACGGGAGTCTTGTATGAAAGCCATCACTGCCTGATCGACCCTCGCGGCTGTTCTAACTTCCCATAGTGTTCCTCGATAATTTAGTAGCTCTCAATGTTACCGAGTATTTCCCCAAGAGAATGATGATAAGACTGGAAGCTGACCCCATAACTGGGTAAAGGCTGTGCAGATGACAGTTTACTAATAGGTCTCATATTAGACCACGCTCTGATCTTTTCTGTTAATAGTACTAAATACTTCATCATGAAAGATCATCATCAGAGGAGCCGTGGCTTAACAATAACAGCCGCTCGGGTCGATCTTTAAGTAAAGCCGTGCTTGCCTATGTAGCTCTGTGGATGGATGACCACCCATTACATACTTACCGGGTTTTCTCCGTGTCTCGGAAAGCACGTTAAACCGTTGGTCCCGGCTGTCATTTGTAGATCTTTGACAGTCGTTACAGGTAGTCAGTAGCCTTAAAAGTCTGACAACCAGTCTCACCAAGGAGTATCGTATTACCCAGCACAAACCGGGTTCTGGAGGCCAGATAGGCAGTCGCTCCACGTAAAATACAGGTATTCAGCTGCGTCCGGTAAGAGTGGAAGCCCCCCAACATATTTGGGAAAAGGCTAGGCAGATGATGAGTCTGTAGTACTTCATCATCATCATCATATCGACCCGGAACCACCTACTCCTGGGTATAAGCCTCCCCTTTCTTTTGCCACACATTCCCGTTCTGTGCCACCCTGATCCAGGTGTACTAGTGTAAGTACTACTTGATGTCATAATTTCGGTGTCATAAAAAGTCAATTGAATTTAATCAAATTAGTTTCACTTGACGACTTGAGCGTGTCAAATGATGAATGAAATTGATTTCATGCTCGAAATGTTTTTTTTATTCAGTAAGCCTATGGAATTTGAATCGCTTATGATAATTGTTTTGTAGTAACTTCAGCCTATGTTTATTTTATTTTACTGGTCTGACTGACTATACTTGCGGTTACAGGTGTTCAGTTTTAGTTGAAAAGGGAAACACAGAGCATTTTTTGGTTTAAAATCGCAACCCGCGTGCGGTTATGACGTCACCTGCTACGATACTTTCATGCTCCTTTCGCCTCCTCAATGTCTTTGTGATAACGACTAATTGATAAAAGTACGACTATCTTAATCTGGTGTATCAAAATGGTAGCTTTAATTTGCAATAGGTTGAGATTAATATTCATATCCGTCGATAACTTATCTAACATTGTGCCTTTTCTACTTAATTCTATTAATTTCCAATGACTTACAGTCTATTTCCGTATACTCCTATCAATAATCAAACTACTGTAGGTACTACGTTATACTAATGTAGGTATTTGTATTTATGTGTTTGTTATTCGGCTAGACGGATTTGCATGGAATTCAGGGCACAGACTATGACCTGGAATAACACAGGCTAGCTACCGAATTAAATGCGTGTACTGATGAGGAATAAGGCTGTCATTTGTCCATCTTTGACAGTCGTTACAGGTAGTCAGTGGCCCAAAAAGTCTGACACCAGTCGTACCAAGTCGTATCGTATTACCCAGTATTAACTGGGTTGTGGAGGTCAGGATAGGCAGTCGCTCCATGTAGAATACAGGTATTCACCTGCATTCGGTTAGACTGGAAGCCGGACCGCAACATAGTTGGGAAAAGGCAAGGCAGATGATGATGATGATGACTGATGAGGAATAAGGTTGAGGCGCTTAGACGAGCTAAATTAGCAAATCTATTTGTGGTGGTTCAAACTTCGTTTGAAATGCTGTTAGAATAAAGTTCTAATCAGCTTGCACTACTAAGTGGTTGTTACGTCAGCCACTGCGGGCCAAATAGCGCGAAATGAGTGGTTTCGATCGATTTACAAAAAAACTATTGATTGGATTAAAAAACTAGACCAGTATCATGCTAATATATTGCTTGTAGAATTATTTGCCAAAAAATCAGAATGATCGCATGCATATTAGTATGTTTTGTATTGTTTGAAAGATATTTTTAGAGGTAAGTTCGTGATTTCTTTTTATCGAGCCAAATTAATTGTATTATGTTTTCAAAACAGTATCATGCTAGCATATATCCTGAAGAATATCATACATTTTTCTGGTCTTGTTTATAGCAGTGAATCATATACTTCTAGTAATTAAATATTGACAAAGATAAAACGCATCAAACCTAGTAGGGGCTCGTGACGTCAGAACGCACAAAAAAATATACCCCGGCGATACGTATTGAGAATTTAAAAAGCGTCGCATCGTCGTCAATTTTGTTTTACGTAACAAAAGTAAAAATAAGTGTCAAAATATTTTGCGAAAATTTAACTGGTGGACTATTATAATGCCATAATTGTATTTACACATGTGTGAGTACCATGTACCGTAAAGCTACCATTTGCATTTAGTTATGTTTCATTGACTTGAATATGCCTTGGTGGCTGAGAGAATGTCATGCTCGCTTAAATGTCTTGCTGATGGTGGCGGGTGGGTCGGGTCATTTAGTTCCCTTCAATATGGTTGAATTGAATGGCGCGGATTCATGCGTCATGTTCGTGAACGGGCGCTGTCAGTTGGGACTGGTCATCTCTTAGCTGCCGTGGATCATTTGAATTGCTTTATTTTTAATTGTTGATTTATTTATTTTTACTCTGGACGCTCTTATTGTGCACGTCTTTCTACATCGTTCTCACATATATGTATAATCTCAACATGAAAGATGTAACCAAGATTTTGTAACAACATTTTTGATTGAAAAGAGTGTCCATGGAGTTTCTTGCCCGTTCTTCTCCATAGAGATCTACGTTAGGGAATGGGCAACTACAGTACTTTCTCAAGTTATTATGCCTTGTGTCTGTGACTGTAGCTTCGCTTTATTTTTCGTTTTGTCGACATTCAAAAGTGCCGTAATGGTCTAGTTGAAATAAATGATTTGAGTTTGAGTTTGAGTTTGAGTTTACAATGTGGAGGGAACACTGACGCGAAAATGGTTACCACATATTATTTAGTACATCATTTTGCCCGCCCCCCTCCCCCCCCCCCGGTTTGAAATTTTTCATAGGTTTAAAAAAACAGCTGTTTCCTACAAAACTACAATACCCACACAGTCTAACTTTATGGAACAGCTGATTTTTTAACCCTTCGGGGCTTTCATGTTATGTGTCGTAAATAAACACAACGACAATATAATAATGGAACAATATTTTTCTTAAACCTCTGAAACTAATGCGATAATTTCAGTTTACTTTCACACAAGCACGTGTTTTCATAATAATTCTGGTTTAATATTATTTAGACATTGGACTTGGCCCAATTCTTCAGTAATGTTCTTTATCTCTGCATTTTATTGGCTTTTAAGTGCCGTTAGCTTTTTTAGAATTTCTTTAAAACAGGCTTTGGGTGAATTAATTTGGTTTAAGATTAAAAAATAATATTATATTATTCAAACATGAATTGTTCTTGATTCAAATAACTAATTGTGATGGAAAAATATAATAATATGCTTTATCGAAAATATTAATTAGCACACTTTGAAAGTCGAATAAAAAGCCACAAATATTTGTCCTCCACCTCCTTTTGATTTTAATTATTTTAAAGCTAAAGAGTACCTGCGTTATTGTGTAGACTGTTAATAAATATTACTAGTTTGCATTAATTAATTTTACAATAACAATATTGAGATTTCTGCCGTTTCGTGCGTCTAATTTCAGCATCTATAGACTATAGGATAAAGCAATGATAAATATGATCAACAAGATCTGAACGTTTTATGCTGCGTGTAAACGATTTCCCCACAAAATTATTTCACACCATAAAACATGTTTATGGCTCCAATCAAACCAAACATAAAATATGCAAAGTAACGGTATTTAGAACGTGTGTGACATCATTTGTTTCGGCTCAACGACCTCATTTGAATAATCTTCTAAGTGTACATGATAAAGCGATAATTTATTCCAATAGACCAAAACATTACAGCCGCGCGGCATTACTGGGATCCTTTTAAAGAAAAAGCGGTTCCTCGTCATCTGCAATCTAACTTTATAAGCCTACCAAGTCATCTTCATCTTTCTGACCTTATCCCGTGTATCGCAATACGTTTTTATTTTCTTCCATTCTCCTCTGACAAGCGTTGCGCTATCACGTCATATACATCGATATTCTGGAGATTATAAATCATTGATTTACTCACTCACTGCAGCCCGCTTAGCATGACCACCGGAGAAACGAGAGAGACTCGACAAATCTTTTGTTCATCTGTCATTGAATCGACAAAATGACAGATGAACAAAAGATTTGTCGACTCTGTCGTGTCTACGGTGGTCATGCTACGCGGGCAGGACATGAGTAACTCTTTGCTAGCGGCAATCTTTACATTCATGTGTCATCTCATCTTGTACTAGGTTTTTTCCATACAGGGTAGATGTTCGGGATGGAATGGGGCAGTAAAAGTGTTGAACTAATTAAGTAACTGCATTCCTGTAGCTACAACTGTTATCGTTTCTAGAGGGGTTAACTGCTCCATCTACAAAATCCACCCTGTATAAGTATTTGCTATCAGAATGTATTCTGCCTTTAGGTCCTCTCAGCAGTTTCGATGTGAGAAAGTGACTAAACAAATGTTATTTCCATATTGTTATGCGTGTCAGAGAACGGAAGACAGATTATTTTCTTATAATATCATCGTTATTCTCATGAAATTGTGTGAAGAAGTCTCGCGTGACAGTCACTGGTTTCCCTTTCTGGTTATCTGCTGAGACCTGGAAGCACTTTTCTATTCTTTGCACTTTTGACATGGTATGATGGTTTTAGTGCGTGGTTTTAAAATACCGATTCGCGTGTATGAAAATACAGCATTAAAAAGCACAAGCCAAGTTCATTACCACCTGTATTTTATTTTTCACAGGTGGTTATGGGTCAGCAGTACAACTTCATTTAGTGCTATCTCTTACATCGTTTATTAGCATTTAATAAATTAATAGACATTAATTGTGGCAAAATAACTAATTAGCTTTGTATAATTAGTTTCAGGACTGTCTAAATTGACCTAGACATCGAAACATGCACTAAAATATCAAGTAGCTACCAGAAATACATTCTCATTGAGTCCGATATTAATGGCTTAATTACATTAGCTGGTAATTCGGCCGGTTTATTACGGTCTGCTCCCATTCACTTTCGCACACTGCCACCGATCTCGGATTCTTAAGCAATAGCTTTTGATCGTAAGTTCAATGTCATGACTTCGATAGCTGGGTATTTTATTGAGGTCATATCGGGCTCGAATCATCCAATGTAGAGTTTCAGAATAGTTCCTAGTAGAGACTTCAGCGATGATGATAATAATATGTTTTGGTACACCCACATTTTACCAATAAGTCCTATAATCTCATGGAATACCCACCTTTCCCGATGGGTTTTTAGACCTGAGGCCTGAGAATCGACCCTAGGACCTCATGATAAGCAATAGCATTTGCCACCACTAGACTAACGAGGTAGTATCAATTCACACTTTTTATTTACCCAGATCGTAGCGGAGCATTTTCGACTACACTCAAAGCATTCGCGTAACAGAATTATTTTCAATCAACGCCCGGTTCCTGGTTATTGGGTGCATGCCAGACACAACAGCACGCTTACTGTATAGATATGACACGATTCATGTATAGACATGAATCGTGTAAAACACTAACCGTTTTTTGACCTTTTTTTCTTGTCGTGGTCGGCAGAGGTCCAAGAAGAAAACGTGTATGATATTTGGATGATCAAATGTAATAGTTGAAATTCTTTTCGTGGAATAAGCTATTTTAGTGATAGATCTAAAAACTACAGACGTAACACAAGTCTTGTCAAATGCTCCATTAATCTCAACAGTCAAAAACAAGCAACTGATATATTTTTGCTGCCCGCTTGATTATAGAAACATCACGTGTGGTTGTTCATCATTTTAAAATCTGGTTGCGTTGGTGGACACAACCTGACATTCAGTTTTCAGCGGCATCTTTATATGGTCCCGATCAGATCAGTTCCAAGACTTCCCAATTAAAAACATGGTTACACGACCGAATGACATCATCGCAATCACTAAACTATGAAGGGCTGTATCGTGCCAAAACATCCTATCGAATCGTTCAGCCTCATTAGGAAGAAAGTCTATAAAACCAGCATATTTTCAGGCTGATGAATAGTTTCCGAATAGTCCCGTTATTGGAGCAGTTCCAAGCAGGTTATTGACATAATTCGCCTCAAGTTTGGGAGCTCGCCAGACCTGTGTTTCGAATGCACCGGTAATATCTCATTACGCACGTAATTATTACGGTCAGTGAAAGTGTCATTTGTCTTCTTCACGACATTTTGCACCAAAGGAAAAAGCAGAATTTCTGAGACGAGCGTTAGAAAATTGGTTTACGAAATATATTGTCGTCCGATAGCACAATCAGCCGGTAACGTCACCGCTTTTGGGACAAGGAAGACCTCATCTTAGTGAGAGGACGTGGGTCATAAACCACCTTGCATTTTGGGTTGGTGGCGCTGGCGGCTAGTGTGTCTCATAAATAATTTTAATTGTCAGATGTGGTGCTGGGGAGTTTGTTATGCTACTTCTCCCCTGCTAAAGCACTGGACCGGGATTGTCTAATGTGATTTTCACCTTCAAAGAGTAGCTCATTTCTCAGCCTAATTTACATATATGACTTGATTTGTCGAAAATGTTCGTTCCTTCTGATCACTCAGAAACGAACTCGTTTTCAATTCTCAATGAACACGTCGTAACTTTTAAGTTCATTGTCAAGCTATATCCATTTATTTCATCGTCAATAGTTTGACAGGTTTTATGAACTTAGCTCATTTAAACGAACTTCGGTTATTCCGATGCCTATACAAAACATGTCTACTTTTGGCGGACTACTTTTCTACCTGACAAGTATTTGAACTATGTGACTTGTGTTCCAGGCAGCGAGGTGGTAGGCAAGCTGAGTTTGCGTGTCAATTATAAAGACATACAAAGTAAGTGCGTGTGCGTCTGTCTGTGTGATCACTGTTTAACTTTCCGATGTGGAGTCCTTAACATATTGTGTCGAATGTTGTACGAAAATCGATGTCTACGCTTGTATATACTCTGCTGATGTATGGAGGCTACTTCAAGAACTTTGCTTGTATTTATAAACTGTCCCACTGAGTCTTGAGTTTATATTCGATGAATTTGAAAATATATAGCATGTGCGTATTCTGCTTTACCTGAAGATCTTGGTGTGAAGTCCCAGGAGAAGCTATTGTTGAAAATGTGTCCCATACCCCAGCCAAAATGGAAAAGGGGGAACAGCGTGTGGTTTTAGTCAAGCCTGATGGACCCTCCGTCTGCAACAGTCATGACCTTATATAATATGTTTTGAGCAGTTCTCAAAAATTGCCAAGAATATTTATCCACGTCGCCCGTCGAAAACGCAGGAATTGTTTAGTATGTTTGGGCACGAAAAGTGGTTAAGTAAGTAAACAAGCTACTTCATTTATCTTGTTAGAACTCGCCATTAAAACTTTCCTAAGTGACCTCACGGCTCTCATTAGTTTAGAAGCAACGGACAAGACGAATCACAATTTCGAAACTTACTTTACTGAGCAGGAATTTGCTAGTTCCATCATTATGCATTTTAAACTTTCTGCTTTCGTCTTGTCAAAAGGAACTATAACAACAACACTTATTAGGTGGTCCATGCCAAAGCTGGCCCAGACATCAAAATTAACAAAAAACATCTTATGCGTTCTCTCTCGTTAAGCCGTTGTTCCCGGCTGTCATTCGTAGATCTTTGTCGTCGTTACGGGTAGTCCCAAGCCTGGAAGTCTTGCTAGTTGCAAGACTGTCCCCAACACGGGAAAAGGCTGGGCAGATGACGACTGTCTTAGTAACATTCTATAGGTACCTACTACTAGCACAAATCTGTCTATGATGAAGTAAAAATGTGTACAGTAGGTAAATGCTTGGCACAGCGATGCGTCTGTGCCGGTCGCATGCCCAAAGTGACAGGTGTGATTATCTCGCGACCAGAACCAGCTATTAATGCTGCTCGTATTTACGCCAATATTGTGTAATGCATGGTCTATTTGACAGGTGGCAAAGGTCTCCCAATTCCAACACATTTGCACTGTGGAAACAGGTTTCCAGTTTATTTAAATCTCGAATCAGTAAAACGGGCAAAGTCTCATGGTGTGTTTCCATCACAGATTTCTCAGTAGTAAGGACGGAGTATGCATTTGTGCACAATTGAATGGGCTCGCCACCTTTTACGTAGGACTTAAACATAACTAGCAAAATATGGGTGAGGTTCAACCTCATCTGGCAGCGATTTCGTTACACTTTTACATGCTCCTATCTTTTTAATGAGGTTCAACCCTTAAGTACACCTCCAGCTAAACCTGCAATTACAGGCGTGAGGTTGTGTCGAATCAGTTTGGAATGATCGTACGTTACAGCTTAGATGTGACCACAGATTAAGGGTCGCTGGCGAAGAAACGATGGATGGACTGTGTGGAAGGTGATATGGCTAGAAAGGCAGCAGTGGCGCAGGCTCCTAACAACTCAATTCCCACCGGCTTACCTTCAGAAGTTTAGAAAACAACCACTCTCTACCTACCGTAATTGAAAAATTGCACAATCACTACTTCTTACAAGCATCACCAAACGCCTACTCGCATTTAATACAAAAAAAAATAC
Source organism: Xestia ashworthii (assembly GCA_950022955.1). Lineage (NCBI taxonomy): Eukaryota > Metazoa > Arthropoda > Insecta > Lepidoptera > Noctuidae > Xestia > Xestia ashworthii. The sequence continues at coordinate 1,132,812 of OX465566.1, read as the reverse complement.
CCTTCAATAACATTTTGCTATAAAATAACCCGCAGGCGCTATCGGCTTTTTGGCAGCTTAATTTCTAAGCAAAATAAACGTCATGACGTCACTAGCCAGCCCGCCGTATTAGGGCTCTGGTAAGCCGAAGCAAACCGAGTTATTCATAGAGAAAGTAATAGAAAATGCGTGCGCGTGAGCGAGATGGAAAGAAATCGTTATCGCTCGTTGAATTTCGTAAAGAATCGGACATCATTCATGCTTGATGAATGACATTATTTTGTGCAGTAAACCGAATTTTATCGAGTTACGACAGGGGCAGAAAAAGAAAGTATGATAGGGGAAGAACGAGATAGTATTAGTAATGGTGGATTTCGTATTTGGTTATTTATTTGGATGTTTATTTTGTTGTTCACTTTTATTTTTTTACTATGGTACCTCTGCATTTTATTTTGTTTTTTGTTTTTTTTTTTGTCATAGTTGCCAATTTCATTATTTTTGGGGTCGCTGATAATGAAAATTAGGTCAAAATGAAAATCCAAAATGAAATTTTTTGGTTGTTTCTTCATGGGTGTTGTTTTCGTGGTATTTGAGGTCGCTGATAATGAAAATGAGGTCAAAATGAAAATCCAAGATGGCGCCGACGATAAATTTCGTTTTTTCTTCATGGGTGTCGTTTTCGAGGTTTTTGGGGTCGCTGATAATGAAAATGAGGTCAAAATGAAAATCAAAGATGGCGCCGACGAAAAATTTCGGTTTTCTCTTCATGGGTGTCGTTTTCGTGGTTTTTGGGGTCGCTGATAATGAAAATGAGGTCAAAATGAAAATCAAAGATGGCGCCGACGAAAAATTTCGGTTTTCTCTTCATGGGTGTCGTTTTCGAGGTTTTTGGGGTCGCTGATAATGAAAATGAGGTCAAAATGAAAATCCAAGATGGCGCCGATGAAAAATTTCAGTTTTTTCTTCATGGGTGTCGTTTTCGTGGCTTTTGGGGTCGCTGATAATGAAAATGAGGTCAAAACAAACATCAAAAAGTCAAGTCAAAAAAAATCATTCTAATTTTTTTTCTCGGCTTACCCTGACTCTTTTTTCACCCTTCGCCACTGAAAGGCAGTCATCTACTGCTGAGATGACGAGTAATAGAGGAGTATGGAAGAAGAAGGCGTGCAGCGCCGGCCCCAGATAAATTTTGTGTAAGGGCAGAAATGGTGATGATGGTTAAGGCTAGCTTGCACCGAAACTCATTGCGCTTCGTACAAAACGTTTTGTTTCCGTCAGTCGTTTGAAGTTTACATTTAATTAGACTTTTTGTAAGAGTAATTGAAATGTCATGTCTAAGCAAGTTGAATTATTTACAGTGTAGTCTTAATTTCTACTAGTATGTGATTGCAACTGTCTACTATAATTGTTCTGTAGAATCTTTTTTGTTTGGCACCGATTCAAGTTCAATTTAAATTCTATTGGATTCAAGTCGATAATCCCCGCAGATGGATTTTTATGTCTAAGATTAGACAATTTTCACTGCCTATAGTACTGATGCTTTTCTTTGTTTTGTTGATTGTTTGCACTTTTTAGTTATGTTTTCAAGGTTAGTAGTTTTAATTTGGGAAAACCCCCACACATTTTAATTTTGTTGAAGATTGCCTTACTATTAGTGCGAAGTCTAATGCCTTAGACTTCGACAGACGTCTTTTTTGCGCGTTTAGAGGTTATTATTTAATCATGGCGTGGGATTTTAATCCTGTGTGTCCCAACACGAAACAATATGATCCATTGTTCGATATGTCTTGTTTATTAAGGCTAACTTGTGTTCGAATCACTAAAATCTTTTGCACAAGCGTTTTAAAAGCGTATTTAAAACATCGTTCTCTTTCTCTCAATCATTTGAAAATGACAGACATAGTCAGTTTTATCCATCCTGGCGAAGAAAACCATTGTGTGGTCCTCGGCAAATGTGTGGCTTTACATCAGTTAAATTAAATAAATGATGATGAGTTGACACATTCATTCATTGTTGTTACATTCATAGCAAATAAAGTTCTGATTCTGATGATATAAGTTTAGTTCAAGTGGGCCTGTTTTCGCCACTACCGAATGCGAATTTTGGCAAATCATCGTGGAAAGTGTGAATAGTTTTGCCAGCCTTCTTTGATTCCGAGAAAGTTTAATATAAACGCCTATTAGGAAGTTGATATTGTGGTTAGTAGCGGTAAGGTGTGGTCTAAAGATGGTGTATAAAGTACTTTAAGACGCAGGAAACTTGCGTCAGCCAATGAGTCAAGCCTATGTCATCTGCACAATGAAACCTTATTGCTAAATCAAGGGCTTTTTGAGTTAAAAAATTTAGAGTTCTAAACCATCGGCATCATCATTATTGGTAGTCAAGTTCTACACACTGCTGAGTAAAATCTTCCTCTCTTGTTTGCCATACTTTACTTCAGGGTAGTTGCGAAAAACAATGGTAGCATTAATTCCGATTTTCATTATTATTTATTTAGCATTAATTCCGATTTTCATTATTATTTATTTAGATTGTGCTAGACTAGAATATGTGTTATCTACGCAATTGGGGTGTTAAATCTGTACGGTCCCTACTAGCGATCTTTTGATAGTATGCTCCGCCCGAATACATACACTTGACTAGAAAGCTCGACCAATATAAGTTATCTAGGTAACATGCTTATGTTAAAGTTGTTAACTTCCCCAAGTGTATTCTACTCCTTATTGTAGTAGAATTTATTGTGATTATGTCAATTACCGTAGACAATCACTTTTACATATATCGCGTCTGCGGAGCTTGGCAAGGTAATTTAATTCGACCTTGTATATTATGCGCAAGACATTTTGGAAATTGACTGTAAAAGTATGGGAAGACCAAAGAAACGATAAGAAGACAACACTAGAAAAAGAGGTGACTGCGTACAATGACGAGTATTAGACAAGTATAGAAGAATAAGACATGCTGCGCCGACCCCAAATAAATTGGGATTAGGTCAAGAGAAAAATGTTTATGGTCTTAAGCTGCGGTCGGCAACCTTTTGTCAGGCAAGGGCCACAAGGTGACAAAATAAACTTAAGGCGGGCCGCACTTGTGATATTAAACCCTAGCCGTCTTATTACAAAACGTGGTCTTAAAAATAGTACCGGGTTTAGTACTAGGTCTAAACCATGAACTTGAAAAAACGTTATTACAAAACGAAGTTTATCGCTAGTCCTAGAACTATCTATGGTACCAAAGTTAGACCATCGCGACTCCTAGTTTAACTATGGTACTAAATTGTCAAACGTCAAATTCAGTCAAATTCTTAACTTTAAGGTTAGCAAATTATCTTTCGGAAAGTATTATTTTGTGATAAAAACCAAAAATGGATATTAATATGGAAGATTTGGATGTGTTGGATATACTCGCTAGTTCCCGGGGACCCAACAGAGTTCGTCAGCGACGAAATCCATTTGAATTGCCTGACGCAGATTTTCGATATAATTATAGATTTACTAAACGTTGTTGAGACCGCTACTCTCAACACCGCCGCGCGCCGCGCGCCAGCGGCAGTGAACGAGGGGTGCGGGGACAGCGGGGAGTCAGCCGGCCGACGGCCGAGCGCGGGCCCCCGCGCCACACCAGTCAGCTGTTGCACGCCTCCACGCACGGTTGCGCTTACGCGTTTCTTAGCGTCTTAATTCTTTCTTGTTTATCATATTCCAATCGACCGTTGTATTTTAATTCTTAGCTTCAATATATCTTGTTATACAGTCCACTACACATTTCATTTTGCTCCACCACGACCTATCGTCGCCAACAAACGTTTTGGCGAAAGGACTGTCGATTTAGTACGTGAAGATTTATCCCACGAATGCACACACGATATCACCACAAAGAACTGTACCTTTACTTGTTTTAATAATCTTGATGTTTTTCTTGTCTTGAGTTTACTTTTAAGTTGTAACATAGACATTTCGTTAACACTACTCGAATTACGCGCGCCGCCAAGTTCACTTCGTTATACGTGCTAGCTCGATAGTTGTTCCAAACCAGAACAATTTAAAATAATTGTGAACATGCATTAAAAAAAAATACAAGTCGAAATATTTAAATACCTTTAAATAACAAAGCTTTAATTTTTATCACTACAAATAACAATTTATAAAATAGTTTTTCTTTAATTTACGTAACAACATTGTGTAAAAAGGAGCGGCACATAGAACGCTGAACGAATGAATGAATGGTTTAAATATTTTTTTGCTTATAATCTGTGGATAATGTTTGAACTAGGGACTATCTTTGGTACTAAGTAGTCCTCTGTTGGTCTACGATTTGTAATACGAATGTAAGAACTAACGTTAGTACCGTACTAAACCAAGACCTTTTAGTTCTGGTTTAAACCTGGTACTTACGGAAGTTTTTATAATAAGACGGTAGAAGCTCACTAGGTATATCCCATAGAAAAAATGAAAAGCGAAAAAAAAGTACGAAAAGCCTTAGGAAAATATCTAATATTATGAAAAAAAAAACAAAACACTACAAAAACAACTACAAATAAAATTTATTGAATTTTTCGATAATTGTGTGTCGGTACCGACTTTGTTTTGGAATTTTGACACTTCTTTTAGTCCTTTTATTACTAAGTTGCGTTAAAATCGGCAATATAAACGAATCTTTGGTAGCTCCTAACTTTTTAATGGATTTTTATTTTACTATTCTGTTTCCGCACAGACAAAATTAATAATGAGAAAAAACGATATCATATTTAAATTTGGATGTACAGTTTCAAACAGTGGAAACTGAGTAATTCCATCTCAAAAATTTCTAAAAAAATATTGAGGTCGTTCATGCATTTATTTTGATATTTATAACTTATTTACAAAACTTTCACGGGCCGCAAGTAAGACGTCCGCTGGTTTAAAAGATTCATAATTTCTTCAGTCTGCTAATTGACCTGTATCCCTGAAACTTTGCATAATTATAACTTTACCAGTTGCAATCTTGAAATGATATTCCATCAATCATTTAATAGCACTCGATGAAGTATTCTTTATGACTAAACTAGCTGTTGCCCGCGACTTCGTCCGCGTAAACCACCCTTGTCACCTAGAGGTATAAAAGTAGCCTTCAACTTGTTCTCTGACCTACCAAAAATACACAAAAACAAAATCGGTGAAGTCGTTTCGGAGGACTTCGATAACAAACAATGTGACACGATATTTTTATGTATTAGATAGCTTTGTCTGCGGCTTTGCTCGCGTTGAATTTGGGGTAATTTTAATTCAAAAAAACCGGCCAAGAGCGTGTCGGGCCACGCTCAGTGTAGGGTTCCGTAGTTTCCCGTCTGTCACAAATTCACAATAAGTGTTCAATCCAATCCGATTTTAATAATTATTTTTTTGTTTGAAAAAAGATACGTTCAGGATAATAAAATATGTTAACGAAGTTAAAAAAAATGCCTTCATATACGATTATACTACGAACTTAGTCCAGAGATTATTTTGTACAACTTTTTGTCTTTTTTGTACACAAAAACTTGTTTCCATCCAAGTTCAAAATAATTTTCCTAGAAAGTCCTCATAAAGTTCTACTTTTCAGATTTTTTTCATATTTTCTAAACTTATGGTTCAAAAGTTAGAGGAGGGGACACACATTGTTTTTTTTTACTTATGGAGCGATTATTTGCGAAATTATTGACATTATCAAAAAATGACTTCTGTAAACCCCTATTCATTTTTAAATACCTTTCCAACAATATATCACACGTTAGGGTTGGAATAAAAAAAAATCACTTCCCACTTTACATATAGGGGGGCTACCCTAACAAAACATTTTTTTCCAATTTTTATTTTACCACTTTGTCGGCGTGATTGATACACATATTGGTACCAAATTTCAGCTTTCTAGTGCTAACGGTCACAGACAGACATGGCGAAACTATAAGGGTTCCTAGTTGACTACGGAACCCTAATGAGGGAATTTCATTGCGCAAAACAAAGAGTAAGTAAAATTCAAGATCTAGCAGTATTTTAAAGATATATACATATCTGGGTTGCTCATAAATTAGTTGGTTTCAAAGCAGAACAGAGGAAATTTGCAGAAGTATTGTGTAAAATCTTAAATTATTGTCTAGGATGGAATTACTATGGCCGCTAAATTACATAACGATACGTAGCTACGAAGACAAACAAAATTTAAAGAAAACTTAGATTTGTGTTCAGTGAAAACCATAAAAACGACACCCATGAAGGAAAAAGGAAAAAAAATCATAGGTGCGTTTTTGGATTTTTATTTTGACCTCATTTTCGATATCAGCGACCCCAAAAACCATGAAAACGACACACATGACGAAAACTTTACTTCAACGCCATTTCGATTTTCATTTCGATCTCATTTTTGTAATCAGCGACCTCGAAAACCATGTAAACGACACCCGAGATGAAAAAAAAAATACTTTTCCTCGGCGCTATCTTGGATTTATCAATAGGAGTACTCTTGTGAAGTTTCGAATAAAATAGTCTAACTAATCTTTTTTCCCCATACAAACTTTCGGGACCCGTTTCACCTCATTAGAGGGTGAATTTTGCCCCTAGACTACATAAGAAACTTACTTGCCATATTTGGAATCTGTAGACTCAGCGGTTGGGGCTGTGCGTTGATTTTTAGACTTTGTCACCCCATTAACCCCTCTTAGGGGTTGAATTTTGAAAAAACCTGAAACCCATTTCTACTGATTTATCAATAGGAGTACTCTTGTGAAGTTTCTTATGAAATAGTCTAACTAATCTTGTTTCCCCATACAAACTTTGGGGGCCCGAATCACCCCCTTAGAGGGTGAATTTTGAAAAATCCTTTCTTAGTGCACCCCTAGACCACATAAGGAACCTACTTGCCAAATTTCGAATCTGTGGACCCAATGGTTTGGGCTGTGCGTTGATTTTCAGACTTTGTCACCCCATTTACCCCTCTTAAGGGTTGAATTTTGAAAAAAACTGAAACCCCTTTCTTCTCATTTATCAATAGGAGTACTCTTGTGAAGTTTTGAATAAAATAGTCTAACTAATTTTGTTTTCCCATACAAACTTTGGGGGCCCGTTTCACCCCCTTAGAGGGTGAATTTTGAAAAATCCTTTCTTAGTGCACCCCTAGACCACATAAGGAACCTTCATGCCAAATTTGGAATCTGTAGACCCAGCGGTTTGGGCTCTGCGTTGATATATCACCCAGTCAGTCAGTCAGTCAGTCAGTCAGTTTACCATTTTATATATATAAATATATATATATATAGATAACCGTCGGACTTCTTTATTATAATTCTAAAACCATTAGAGGTTTGGACTTTGACATTGTTTTTAATGGACGTACCTGCCATCAAAACCTGTAGCTATTATTTCAATGTCATGCTGTAAAAAATATTCGTAGCACTTTTTTTGTTAATTTCTGTAGTGAGAAGTTTTGCTTTGTGTTGTTGTATCTCTTGTACAAATCAAGCATTCAGTATCAACATCATCATCATTAACTGCCTTGTTCCATCCCCTGCTGAGGACATGCCTCCTCTCTTGTGTGCCATTCTTCTCAGGCCTGTGCGAATTTCAACCAGCTCTCGCCTACGATCTTCTGAACGTTATTAATTCATCTGGTTGTTGGTCCAACTACAGTTCTTCTCTCGGCTATTCGTTCTGATTTACAGATGTTCTATCTATAATCATTTTGTTGTCAAGTGAACAAGAAACCATATGACAAAAACGTTTATGGTATTTATAGTAGGTATAGCATCTGTAGTCCAAGAATATCTAATCGACATCTAACATGAACTTTCCATTTTCTATCGTGGCGGGCTGCTATCAAAATCTAAAATTCAAAATATTTTATTTCAGATAGGGCCTACATGAATACTTGAACTTACATAAAACGTTGAGGCTATGACTTCGGACTACCGAAAAGACCGTCATTGTGGCACGGATTACTAGCGAATCTGGGGAACTTACTTAACACACCTCCTTAAACTACCCGTTGAGGGAATACAACCAGAAGTAATGTTTATGATTTCACACCATCGAGAACTAATAAAGAAGTTCTTTATTAGTGATCGATGTTTCACACAAAGTTATTTTGTATTTGCCGATGTTCGATGATGTCTAATTCATGCATGGTCACTACAGTTTTATTCATCAACGTATGTCCAAAAAAATACGACGTATCGGTTTTTTAAATCGGGCCCGCTAGGTGGCGCTGTTATGTAAACAAAGTATTTGATTGTGCTCTCGTAAATAATGTCTCTAAAAATATTAAAAGTGCTCAAAGGACCATAAATTTTGCACAAAAGTGGAAAAGGACACTAAAATCACATACAGCAGTGTTATCAATGACGTCCGTCAAGCGAAAAACTATAAAAGTGAGTGATAAAACAGATAAGTAATGATCTGCAAAATCAATGTGCGAAACAGTGATAAATGCTAATAAACAGTGATCAGAGATGTGTGAAGACTCCAAACCAGTGTAATACCAGATATATATAGTGAACTAGCTTTTGCCCGCGACTTCGTTCGCGTGGATTAGTGACTTCCGGCAGATTTTTGGTTTTACCCACATAGTTTCCGATCTTGCGGGATCTCTTCAAAAATGAAATGTGGAAGATATTCTAGGGAACTCTTCAAAAATCAACATAATGAGCTCTGCGTTTGAATTGAAGATATGTATACTCACTTAGGGCATTAAAGCCGTTATTGCCGATCGAAAAAGGCGAAAATGTTATTTTTCCCTTATTTTCAAAATATTATTTTGATTTGCCATTTGAGAAAAAAAGACTGTTTCTCCCTTAACAAATTTTCTATTATTTTAGGCTTTAAAGATTATTAAAGTTTCTTACACCAAGACATTTCTGTATACCACGTTTTTAGTTTTGCCATCCTTTGCAAAAATCTGGTCTTGTGGTTTTGACACTCTTGAGCACGCAACGTAGAGTTGTCCATGGGAGAAACAGTCTTTTTCAAGATGTACCCCCGCAACTTTAAGCGTTTGCCCCTGGGCTTTATTTATGGTCATTGCAAACGCAGTTTTCAGCGGAAACTGAACTCTTTTGAATTGGAATGGCAAATCAGTTGTAATGATGGGAATGCGGGGAATAATTACAGTTTCGCCTTTTGCCATTCCAGTCATAATAACGGCTTTAATGACATTCCGTCCTAAATAGGTTACTTGTAACTGTGTGCCGTTACATAGCCTTGGTGGATCTAGGTTTCTCATCAGTATCACAGGAACTCCAAATTTCAGCCTCAACTTGTGAGAAGGCACTCCTGATAACTCTAAGGAGTTGAGAAACTCTGTTGGGTAAGATGTCACTTGCTCGGTATCCACGACGTTATCTACTGATAGATACTCGATGACATCTCCCTCTACGTCAGACATAATTTGGTCATTTATCCGGCCTACTATTTCATTTGTTGGCGCCAATATCGCCCTTTCGCATAACCATTACCGATTTTCGATATTAGCGCGTAAATCCGGATAGACACTATTTTTATTTTTTGAGTAGTTTAAAAAAGAACTTAAAATAAAGAAATATTACAATCTTTCCGAACTTAAATTGAAAACTAACTGAAAACAAAAGAATTTAAAAAAAATACGAATTACGAACTTGATAACAATTTAAAAGAAATTATATTACAACCTATTCTCTTAATAACCAAGCTTAAAACTAAATAATTCAAAAGGAACGATATAATTAATTTAAAAATTAAAACGAATTTAGACATACAATTTTAGTATCTATGTCACCGTAAAATTGTCAAATACGTTATTTATTGTAATATCTCTAGCGATATTGTAAAATTTCGAATTATTGTCAACTGAACATACGGAAGTATCTCTGCCCCCATATTCGGGACTTGGGGCACCCCCCCGTTAGGTTAGTTAGGTTCCTTTAAACCCTGCACTCGGAAATAGGGGCTCCGTCGACTACGCTTTTTAGGGGAATATAAAGTGTTTTAAGGTTAGGTTATAATAATCGGTATTTCTCAGGAATGGTACAATATCTTTTCATGAGAGTTGTACCACTGGGCAAGGGGGACCCCTCCTTCCCTCCACACCGCGTGAGTTGACTACCATCGCATGCATTTCACGAAAAATAATGCGTTTTGTTGTAAGCAGTATGTTCATTTGACAATATTTCGAGATTTTACAATATCGCTAGAGATATTACAATACTTATAACGTATTTGACAATTTTACGGTGACATCTACTAATAATCGAGATCAAACTAAACTTACATTATACAACAACCAGACAACCCAACAAATAAACCTTTCAATCAACTAATACAACGGAGCCAATTTTATATTTACGAAACGATTAATCCACAATTCCACGACAGTACCGAAGCGCTCGGCCGATACCCAACCAAATGCGTGTAACGAAATCATAGCGCGATCTATTTCGATCCCAACGCCATCTATCGAGCATAGTGACAACTCGGATTATTTATCTATACTCCGTTCGGGCATTTTCTTTGTACTAAAAGTTTTATTATATTGATATTATTTTTTTCATACCTTTTTACTATTTATTTACTTTTTACCGATGAATTAAAACAATAACATGAACCGAACTCGTGTAACGATCGACACCATTGCGCGATCACAATTATCTATACTCCGTTAGAGCATTTTTTTTGGACTAATAGTTGTATTATATTATATTTTTCATACCTTTTTACTATTTATTTACATATTTCCGATGAATTTTCAGTACTGAATTGATGCCGACTCTTGACCAATAGATGGCGCTGTATGTCCGGAATAAATTTTATTTTATTTTTTGTAATAAAAACTATCCTATGTCCTTCCTCAAGTTCCAAACTATGTCTGTACCAAATTTCACACAAATCGGTTCAGTAGTTTAGGCGTGAAGCAAAGACAGACAGACAGACAGACAGAAAGACAGACAGACAGACAGACAGAGTTACTTTCGCATTTATAATATTAGTTTGGATAAGAAGTGAACAAACGATTTATTCTAGAATTCCATCACAAAATCAAATTGTAACATTTGAAGGATTCGTTTTTTATTTGAAATCTAGTTAAAACAACACCATCTCGTGGTTAACTTGCGAACTGACATGCCATAAATCGATATGTGAAGTGTGGCAACTGTCACACACAACATTATACTCATCACATACGCCTCAAGTAGCGACATCTCTTGACTAAGAAATAAGAATACTAAATCAACAGAACACGACTTGCTTTTTTCGATACGTATCTCACTGTACAGGTAGCCAGTAGGTCTACACATTAGACTTTGATGCAAAGAGCTCTGGTTCGAATCTCGCCACACGAGATTATTTTGGTACAATCATGAACTTTCTGGAAAATATTACGTTTCGTCGCACGCGCACCCGCTCAGAACCAGACGACAGTAATATGTCTCATGATGTAACAATTAACAGTATGCCTGACATGTCCGAGGACGATGATGATTCGCAACTCAAAACTTTAAAAACCACAATCGAACGACTCACATCGCAATTACAAAGTGCGCATAACGAAATTGAGTCGCTATCAACGGAGAATAGTGAATTGAAGAAACAAAACGACGAGCTATCTAAAAGAAACGATCTCCTCACAAAAATTAATAGCCCCGCCAAACCAAGATCCACGCCAAAGAAAACCACAAACAGACGTACACATAGTAAAGAAACCCAAACAGACAACTTAAATAACGCATCTGAAATCACAAATGAAAAGACCAAAACCAGTGAGATAACACAAAAACGTTTTAACACTACTCGAGTATCACCGCCAAACAGAACCCACAGCAAGCAGACTATTACTATAGACAAACCAAAAATATGTTTGTTAAGCAGCGAAACTTCAAATATACTATACACCGCTACAGAGGAAACTACCCTGCGAAACTACGAGATTTGCCACTATCGCAAACCAAAATGTGGACTGAAACAAATACTTGAGAATATTGACGTAAAAGTTCAAAACTTAACAAGTAAGGACTACTCTATTATTTACATCGGCGAAGAGGACTTCAGAAGAACGCAAAACTATGTAGAACTAGTCATGTTTATTAGAGAAAAATTAATTACATTAACCCATACTAACATCATTATTTGTCTACCGACGTATAAATTTAAATTTAATAATAATTATTATCTGGAACAGCAAAATTATGGCAATACTCTGTACAATAGTAGAATAGAAACTTTTAACAACCTTTTATATATGGATACACATACATTCAATTACGCATACCTACTGGACTCTAATCTAAATCTTTCCTATAACTATGATATGTATAATCAGCGCACGGGCGCACTGAATAGTAATGGAACGAAAGTCGTTGTATCAGACCTACAGTATCTTGTTATGTCAATAAGCAACTTAAATAATGAAGATTTTGAGGTAGACTATTCACAGTCGGATAAAACAGAACTATCAACGAACTCACAACCACAAACCAGCCCTAAGTTTTTTCTTTAACAACAACACATCAAAAAATTGTAAACAAACATATTCATGCAATAATAACATAAACATCCTATACCAAAATATACAGAGCCTAAAAAATAAACGTTACCTATTAGAAGCAATCACGAACCAACATAAAATAGAAGCGCTTTGTTTTACGGAAACGTGGATAACAGAATTTAAAAAAGATCTACTCAGTTTGGAAGGGTATACTGTAGCCGCCAAATACTGCCGCCCAAACTATGCGGGTGGTGGTGTGTGCATATTCTTAAAAGACGATATTGAATACAAAGAAAGAAAAGATCTAACGGAAATGACAAGTGAATTTATATTCGAAACGTGTGCAGTAGAAATTCCTAAAATAAATCTATTATTAATAGTTATCTATTGGCCACAGAAAAATAGGGAAACCGAAATATTTTATGCATCCTTGGAAAAACTTCTACAACATAAAAGACAAACTTAAACACATAATTATAGGCGGGGATTTCAACGTAAATATCCTTGAGAAAAATCGCAATTCATTTAATCTACTAAATACTATGACCAAGTACAACTTTCGACAACTAGTGACGGAACCTACCAGAGTAACAACCTCGAGCACCACATGTATTGACCTAATATTTACAAACGGACCCGATAAATTCCATCTAGAAGTAGTGGAGCTTGGACTCTCAGACCACAGAGGAATATCAATCACTTTACCTACCCACGAGCCCATAATTAATCAAAAACAAAAATATACTCTAAAGAGGATCTATAACAAACAAAACATAGACTCGTTTAAAAAAGAATTGAAAAAACTAGACTGGAGTACAATAATTAAGGAAAACCAAAATATAAATACTAATTATATGTCATTTCATAACACCTTACAAAACATATTAAATCAGTGTATACCCAAGAAAACCGTAAAAATTAAAAAGAGATCATCTAAATCATGGTTAACGACTGGATTAAGAGTAGCATGCAAGCATAAAAGACAACTAAAAGCATTCATGACTACAACTAATAACCATATATTGAACAAGTACTACAAGCGTTACGAAAAATTACTTAAGAGAACAGTATCACACTCTAAAAAACTAAACTACATAAGATTAATGAGTAAATCTGAAAATAAAACTAGGACTATGTGGCAAATAATTAAAGAGCGTACAAATAAAAATAATAAAAAGTCAATAAATAACATAAAATTGCGTGTCCAGGATACTGTCACAGAAAACGCGACAACCATTGCCAACGCTTTCAATGATTATTTTGTATCAGTAGGAAAAATGGATACTGCAAATGGGATCGTTTGTCCAACTGGCCGCCCTACCTCCTCCCAAAGCGAAAACTCTATTTACATAAGACCTGTAGACCCTAGTGAAATAAAGTTTATTATAAAAAGATTAAAAAATAAGAGAAGCTATGGGCACGACGAGCTACCGTCTACACTTATAAAAGCATGCGCTACGGAATTAACGTTACCGCTAACTTCTCTAGTAAATCAGTCTTTAGATGAAGGCTCAGTCCCTGACCTACTGAAAGTATCGATAGTAAAACCGATTCATAAAAAGGGAGACCAGACTGACACTAGTAATTATCGGCCGATAGCATTGCTACCGATCTTCTCAAAAATATTGGAGACTGCGATGTCAAAACGACTTTATTCTTATTGCGAAAGATATAAAATATTTAATGATAGCCAGAACGGGTTCAGGAAAAACAGATCCACGACATTAGCAATATTTAAGTTTATTCAGGAAGCTTTAAATATAATCAATAATAAAAACTACGCAGTAGGGATCTTACTGGATATGAGCAAAGCCTACGACAGAGTTTCATACGAAATTTTGCTTAATAAATTATACGCAATAGGTGTTAGAGGTACAGCACACAAGTGGTTCCGCTCGTACCTAGAAAATAGGGAACAATTCGTAGAGATAGAACACAGCGACCTGCACACTGGCCAAATAACACGCGTAAGATCTAATAAAGCAAAAATAACGATGTCAATACCACAAGGCAGTGTTTTGGGATGCTTATTATTTCTAATTTATATTAATGACCTCCCTAAAGAAATTGACGCTCAAAGTATTTTATTTGCTGACGATATTTCTATAATTTTTCCTTACACCGACAAAGAAAACCTAAACTTAAGTCTAGACGATAAGCTCTCCAAAATAATAGCATGGTTGAAAGATCATAACTTAGAATTAAATTTTGACAAAACAAAGCTAATGCAATATAGACCATACCAAAAACGCAAATTGGACATAAACTACTCATACAACAACATAAAGCTGCAATGCATAAATGAGTTTAAACTGTTAGGGTTGACGATAGATACCAATATAAACTGGAAAGCCCATATAGATACTTTGGCAAACAAACTAGCCAGCTTTATTTATGCCTTGGGGGAGCTTAAAAGAGCTACCGATTTTAAGACAGCTCTAACAGCGTACTATGCATACGCATACTCGTGGCTAAGTTATGGAATCGTGGTGTGGGGAAATGGTGTAGACAAAGATAGGCTTTTCATTCTACAAAAGAAATGTATGCGAATTCTGGCAAATATAGATAATACAGAAAGCTGCAAGCCATTTTTTGTTAAATACAAAGTCCTAACACTAACCGGTATCTACATATTCGAAGTGAGTAAATTTGTAAGAAAACACCAGTCACTGTTCCCACTCACTAAGGACCTTCGCCCACAACATCGCAGTGTTAGACGCAATAACAAATGTGAATTAGCTTTACCAAGCTCAAAATTAACTATGTTCCATTCAGGACCTTTAGCCATGTGCGTGAAAATTTATAACAAGCTTCCAAATTCAATTAAGGACATAGAATACGAAAATAAATTTAAAAACAGTCTCCAAAAATACCTTATATTAAAATCGTATTATACTCTAAAGGAATTCTTTGACGATAAGTAAAATTTTGACATTGAAATTCATACCTATACACAATACTCACATTGCCTACAAATTTGACCTACTTATGTTATGTTATTTAATGATTAATATTATCGCTATTTTGCTTTGTTTGAATTTTTAATTTTGTTTTTATTTTATTTTTAATTTTAATTTGTGAATGTAAATGATGACATTGTTCTTCTAATATTTATTATATTATGACAGCTAGTTATTTAAATTACAAATGTTGGACACCTGTTAGACATGTTAAAATTAGTATTTTGTTTAGTTGTTTTTTATAATGTTGTGACACTTTAAACTATTTATATTGCTGTGCCCTAGCAGGGTTCATGTATGAAACCTATACTTTGTAACAACTTGTAAACTACATGAATGCAATAAATGATGATTATGATTATGATTATGATTAAATTATCTTGGTAAAAGAAACGTGCATGTCAGCAACACTCGACATATTAAAATCATTGTGCCACGGATTAATTTTCGCCATTCATTCAGCATTATTAACTCCGGTATTTGAATTACATTACATGTGCAATTTGCTTGTTACAACTTGTTTTAAAGTACATAAACGTTTATGTTAATGGAAATTCGTAGACGTATACTTCGATTCTTTGATTGGAAAAATCAGCCATACAATGACGTGAAATGTGTTGTATGTACTACCGTGCTCGCTGACGGTCGATCAGTTTTCAGCCTTATAACCCAGGGCATAGGGTTAAAAGTAGGTCTCTTCACAGTTATTAAACCTCTGACCTAAAAATCAATCTTGTTTAACGAGAATGGACAGAGGTGTTATTGGCAGCTACCGATAACCAACCTTATTGTAATGGAAAAAGATTTCTTTGACATTGTCAGTGACGCAAAATCCAGTCGCTCGGGTCAATCTTCAGGTTAAGCCGCGTTTGCCTAGGTCGGTCTGTGGACGGATGACCACCAATATCTTACCTCTTAAGGGATATCGTATTACCCAGTACTGACTGGGTTGTGCAGGTCAGATAGGCAATTGCTCCATGTAAAATACTGTTATTCAGCTGCATTCGGTTCGACTGAAAGCCAACGGGCTTTATAGATGATGATTTATCGAATCTTGCGTTGAATTGAAGAATTGTTTAGTGGCAACACAGTTGAAGATAAGAATCGAATTATCGACATATTCTGTCCTGTTTCCATTGTTACAGCCACCTTGACTATCATAAAACCCGTCTGTCTGCCCACGGATTTTCTCCATTCAGAAGGCCGAAAGTAATCACAATATGTAGGCAGGGATTAGAATTACTTGCGCCCAGCTGAACGTTCTGAACCCTAAACCCTACCCCACCAGGCCGCCATTAAAGACCGTTCCCTTTGCGGATCACTGGAAAAAACTCCAATGACCTTTTTACATAAAAAAGATTTTAATTAATAACTGACCTTTTACAAAATACAAAAAAAACCCTTAATCAGCTTTTGTTTCTGGCGAGGACGTAACACGCATATCCATTAAAATATTTAAATCGTTAGATACGAGCATCACGTCACAAAATGCTAAAGTTTGTTTCTGTTTCGACATAGTACCTACTGTCTCGCTCACTTATGCTGAAAATATTGTTATCACTAAATTCACCGCGTTTACCCCGTATGAAAGGGATGAACGAGTTTACTCTTTGAAACCGGATCGTTAATTTCAATTTTATAATGTACTTTTGAATGTCGAACTTTATAGGGAAATTAAATGATTGATTCTAGTGGCCTATATGCAAAGGTAGTTTCGTATGGAGAAGAATTGGAAAGAAACTTCTCTGGTCCCAGACTGCACACTTTTTTGCGTAACGTAAGTGCAATGACGAGGTCGACCACGGAGAACATGGTGTGACGATCTGATCATGCTAACAGGGCAAACGTGGCTACAAATTGCGCAGAACAGAGCGGTTTGGAAGGGGAGGCCTTTGCCCACCAGTGGGACACAAAAAGGCTTAAAATTTGGCGATTTAAATATTTGGCAATTCACACATATTATGTATCCGTAATTCCGTACTTGTCTATAACAATACGGACGTATATCTTGACCTTCTCGCGTCGACACGCAACCTATAAGTACGAATTATCCTTAATTAGTAGCGCCGAGGATATTCATTGTTACATGTTTCCGTGTTGCGAATGTGTACGGACAAGTGTTATACATATTTGAATGTGCTGAAGTACTCTAATGACCTAGATAAAGCATGGTATGTAGTTGCCAAGAATCGATTTCTTATTGCATACATTATGGATGGCGACGATCCTTGAAGGCAGAAATAAGTAGAAGTATTACACGTTCAGTTTATCAATGACAGCATTTTCATTGAAAAACTTGTCCCCATTGAGGGCTACCTTCTGTTGAGATTTGTCCGCATATGTCTGGCTTTGCTCCCCGTCCGGACCTGGACTTTTTTTTACTTTTCGAAGTTAGAGATCCGCAAATTTTCGGCTTTCGGTCACTACTTATCGTATTTAGAAATGATCCTGACTAGTTTAAATTTGGGGCTTGGATACGATTTATTTTATACTAGGGGACGTCATGTGGTTTCACCCACGTAGTTCCAGTTCCCGTTGGAGAACGTGGATAAAATACAGCCTATGTTACTCGCTGATAATCTAGCTTTACATTGCTGAAAGAATTTTTCAAATCGGTCCAGTAGTTTTTAAGTTTATTCGTTACATATACAAAAATACAAATCCCTCTTGATAATATTAGTATAGATTTTTTCTGCTAAATGTTCGTAGTATCTAGTATTGTGTTACAATAAAGATTAGAGTAGTAAATAGTTTCCTCTATTATCCTCTAGAGAAGCATTTTTAACGTATATTCTCTTATTGTTTCTAGCGTTGTCACAGCCTGTTGCCAGGGTCGAGGCTCCAAGTAAGTCCAGTACCACTAGAAATATTGTAACAAACACTAATCCACATTACTTACTAACTTTTACAATAAAGTACTAGTGCCACTCACATTTTTAATACTTACTGAATAAACACACTTTTCTAAAACTGAACCATTTTTAGGCCCAATTGCGCCGCAACTCATTGAATGGACTAACCATTAAACATTTAAACCGTCATTCCGTCTCTGTCATCTTCAAATGATTGACTGAATCGGAACGATCAACGATGGATACGGAGTGATTTATGGTGCAAGTGAGCCTTCTTCCTCCCTCTCTTCTTTTATTCTCTTGCCAGAAAGTATGGCTAAATCTCTGTAGTATTGTCTTATAACAGTTATAATCAACGGCCTGCTCCGACTTAGTTGGGGTTGAACAAATATCAATAGTCTATCCGGAATAATGTACCTTTCAAATGATGGAATAATTTTTCATATAAGTAGATGCCGTGGTTCCGTAGATTACGTTTTTGAAAAGAGTATAACAGCCACTCGAGTCAATCTTTAGGTTAAACCGTGCTTGCCTGAGTTGGTCTGTGGAAGGGTGACCACCCTTACATACCGAGTTTCCTCCGTGCCTCAGATAACACGTTAAGCCGTTGGTGCCGGTTGGCATTTATAGATCTTTGACAGTCATTACAGGTAGTCAGTGGCCCTAAAGTATTAGTATCTTCATTATACTCGTTACTTGTAGTACAATCGAAACGTGTCATAGTACAAAAGTTTTAGTAGGTATGCGAAAATGCATTCAATTTTATATCAAGAGACGCGACGGTCCTTCACAAACTGCGATAAAGTTTATCGTTCAGTTTTATCATTCACTTTACTACGAGTATCTTCTTTATAGCGACTATATTTTCTCGCATGTGCCTATATAACTCTACGTAAACTGATAAAGAGCAGGCTGCCTTGGGGCTTTTTCTTCGTGACACAACAACCAAACGCGTTGAATGACTAGAATTGCCCAGCCACAATAGGGATGCAATTCGTGAGAGTAATAGACCTAGAGACAATCAACCTAAAACCGTTTAATCTTGACAACAAAGTAGACCCTGCGTTGTGGTGGTTGGTCACTCTTCGTCCAAGTAAAATAACTCAGAACAAGGCTCAAGGCATTCGGACATAACTTAGGTACCCTAACCAACCACGAATTTACCTGCATGAAGCAGGGGTTCAAAGTCAAACATAAATTACGATCTTAAAAAATATTGGCAAATTCCCAATAAGATTCGGTCATCACCCGCAGCGCTACAAAAAGTTTCTTCGCCTTCGAACTCAGGTATCATTGGAAACCCCACCGCTTATTTGTGACGTTAATAACTTAAGTTGATTATGTGTACCTATGTGCGAAACAAAAACAACGTGTTTATTTGTCGTAAGTCACGACCTTGGCTTAAGAATAAGAACGGACTAAGAATGGCGAGAGGTGTACCATGTACGTTCATGAAGAATGTTGTTGGCAACCGCACATGTGACTGTTCCTAAATTACCTTATGCTGATAAAATTTTCATTTTTCCTAAATCATGCTAATTCTTAAGATTACGGTCGGCGTCCCCCAGGGGGAAGAGGTCGCGCTCCACCTTCCGAACGACCCTGTGTAGGCTTCGTCCCAGACTGGTCGGCCTCCACCGTTAAAGAAGATTAGTCTTTAGTTTTGATGTTTAAAATCGCATCGAAATAGAGTTAGAATTTCGAAGTTTGATAAGTCCAAACAAAAAGCCGGCCTTTGCAATTTGCATAATGTTTCGCACATTTAATTCACTAGATTCAAAAGATTAAACTTTGTTGTTTCAGCACTCGTTATCTTTTTCTTCTATTATCTACACTAATAATATAAAGAGGATTTTTTTTGTGTGTGTGTGTTGTGTATGTTTGTAATGAATAAACTCAAAAACTAATGTGCCGATTTCAAAAATTCTTTCACTATTGCAAAGCTACATTCACCCTGCCATTTTATCCCCGTACTCCCACAGGTTCCCGGTTCAAACGCGTGACTTCCGCTAGTCTAAAATAGAATAAAAATCCGGACAGGTGACAAGGCCACTCAAAATCCGCACGGGGGCTAAAAAGCCAGACATATTCCTGTAATTGTGGACGGGTGGGTTGGCCTACATCGAATACCTTGATTCAGCCGCTAAGAATACCTAGTTCGTCAATACATGTTGTAACATGTTTCATTTTTAGAAGTCGCAATATAATCCGTTATTGGCTCCCGACGAGCGCCCTCTTAAAGAAATAGGTCGGCCTATTTATTTAAGAATCACTTCGCGTTCTGTTGCCATTATCGTAATCATCCCAAAAAGGTTTTATCTACGGCTATTTGGCTCCTTTATTGTTAAAAATGGGTCTACACCTAAAAGGAGATGAACCACTTCCTGAATCGAAGTCATTTGTGACTTTAATTCTGTTTCTAAAACCCACCTCTTCTTGGCAAAAATCATTTATAAATGATACAAATTGTGGATTCTATATTTTGGTCATGGTATTGTACTTGTGTTTGTTAGAAATTATCCCATGGAAAGATCCTATCGAGATAAAAGATATCGTATCGTATGTCCTACAGGCACAGGTCACGGTCTACCTGAGTTTAATCCTGATACATTAAAAACAAAATTAAATAAATAATCTAGCTAAGTGATTGTAGTCGGTCTCAAACTGGCGCCTGTCTCCTTACAAGTCATTATCTCAGCTCTCAATGTAAAACGCACTTCGTGACGTATCTCTTGATCTGCCTCTCGCGTATCTGCCGAGCAGTAATCTGCGAGTCAGACTGCGACCTTCCGATACGTCCGCTGAGGTCGTGAAACGATAAGTTTAAGGTGACAACACACAGGCAGAGTACGCGACGTCGATTTAATTCCGTTTAGTATTGTCATTTTGCCAACCGTCCGGTCCTATGGCTTTTACTTTTCTTTTTAATAAAAATTAAATGATGCCCACGGCTTCCGCGTACAAATTAAATACTAAAACCTACCTCAAGAACCACTCTATCCATTGGTGAAAACAACATGAAAATCGCTGCAATAGTTTTTGAGTTTATCTCGAACAGACAGACCCCTGCCCTGCTTCGTTGGGGTGCAATGGCGGTTTGTTAAATATTGTTAGTTTATACGTATTGATGTATTATGCACCTTCCGGAGTAGACACGGGTGAAGTCGCGCGCGGACTAATTAAAGGTCAAATCTTATCACAATCCACGACTAGAAGCTAGTTCAATTTTGTTTGGCCTATTTTTACTTTTTAGTCAGGATATCGCAAACGAAGTGGTAGTCCTCGCCGCGCTTAACCACAAATTGGCTGACCACTGACGTGATCGCGTAGGTCGGATGGAACATGTGTGCTGCGACCTCTATTCCAATTCAACCTTGCACTTTTACTCGCGTGCTACACTGAGAATTTATATTTTATAGACTTGTTGTCTGCTGATATTTCAGGCATTTAAGTGTTTACGGCCGGTACATTTTTACAATGGTCTACCTAATAAAAATGTTAAATTAATTTATTCATTGAGAATTAGAAAGAAGTAGCCAAAGAATCGTGACCGATGGCGTTAGAAGGAATGGAGGGAGCCCTTTGCCTAACAGTGGGACAATATGCGATAGCTCTAAAATATACATTGACAGGCAACACGCAGTCTTATACGGTATAGAAACAATAAACGGGAATGGGTGTAGGGACGGGTCCCGTGGTATTGAAGAGCTGCTCCTCATTGATATGGTCATTAGCCAATAGGTTCGCCGCTCCCGAAGGGATCTTTCTACATGTCGGATAGATTAAGGCCTATGATTCGGTGCCTCATAGTTGTCGCAGGAGTGTGGGTGTTGGAGTTGTATAAAGTAGATGCAAAGCTGCGTGTCTTCCTGATGTGAATGGGGTACTAAAGAACGGTCCTTCGCTAGTTGGCTATCCAGGATGTCGACAGAATCAGGGGAACAGCGAACCGATAAGGATCGGGCGTGGCATATTCCAGGGTGATAGTCTGAGTCCATTGTGGTTTTGGATAGGAAACCCCCGTAGACCAATCAGATTGTTATTAAATAGAAAGGTACTCAATTATACAGAACTGCAATACGTTAGGTGTCAAAATGTGTGGAACAGCTGACATGTGCATCTGCGAATCAAACGGAGATCAGGGAATCGTGTACTGAATTTTTGATAAAAGTTTGTGCCACGATGTTACACCGAATACATTCTTTGTGTCATAGACTCATAATATGCATTCTCAAAATGTTATGAGTTCAATGGAGGGAAATTAATTGTTGGTCGTTAGCCAAGAGGCTGGTAAAGCTGTCATTACCCCCATTACACACTTAATTATGATTTAGTCGACTATAAACTGATATATTATGAGCCATTAGTAACCTCAGCTTTGTTAAAGTAAACAGTATTTAATTTATTTTAAGCACAACGGCTGGTGCTACGGTTAGTCTTAGGCGAGCAATATAATTCCACATTGTAAGCTAAAGTTGTTATGAGTTTACATACCGTTAAGAAAAACCACTATCAAGTTTAGTATCTACTAGCCGATGCCGCGGCTTCGCCCGCGTAAAATTATATACTAAAACCTTTCTCTTGAATCACTCTATCTATTAAAAGAACCCGCATCAAAATCCGTTGCGTAGTTTCAAAGATCTAAGCATACATAGGGACAGACAGACGCGGCGGGAGACTTGGTTTTATAATATGTAGTGATAGTGATAGTGATTTATTGGTTCACCAACAATTGTTTACACAAGTTGTATGCTAAAAGTAACATGCAAAAATGAAACTACAACAGTGCAACAATCAGTTATAGGTAAACTCCGCGTGCATGAAGAAGTTGTATAATTTATAATATTAATCTACAATAAAAAAAAACGAATCTAAAGGTCTAAATAATTAATATAACAACGTAAGGAACTTATTATGCTTGAATACATTTCCTCTCAAACGAGACAATGAAAACTTGAACTATTTAGCAAGATGCTTTAAAAAAAATGACTTTCAATTTGCCCAAACTTTCAAAACGCAAATCAATTTGTTCACTGCAGCTTTAACTAGTTAAAGAATTTAGGTTTATTTTATTTTCTCAGTTAAACCATAACTTCTTGAATGTAACCTTAAGGTCCATGTTCACCGAAAAGATAACAGCCTGATTAGCTAAAAACAGCTGTCACTGTGACATATTACCATACAAAAATGTGTTTTAAACAGCTGTTTTAGATAATCAGACTGTCATCTTTTTGGTGAACATGGACCTTAATCCTATGATATCCTAACCAGGGGTATGATAATGTTGGCTTCAAAATCACAATCTCGAAATAAACAACAAAAAAACTAAAATAATACAATTTAAACCCCACCAAAAACAAAAAAATAACTTAAAAAATATAACAAACGCTATCCAAATTGAAGAAGTTGAAGAATTCAAATTACTAGGTATTACTTTGGACTCACATTTAAATTGGAAAAAACATGTTGAAACGACTAGAATAGAACTGTCACAAAAACATGGACCTTAGTGTGCTAAAATCGAATACTAACACACTGTGCCCTCACTGCATACTACGCATATGCCTACGCGTGACTACGCTACGGTATCATCATGTGGGGACACAGTGTAGATGCGATTGACTTATTCATAGCACAAAAGAAATGCATGCGATTATTATTTTAAATAACACCTAGAGAAAGCTGCAACCCTCACCTTATAAAAGAAAAAATGTTAACTCTGCCCTCCATTTATATATTAGAAATAGCCACTTTTGTTAGGAAAAACATAAAACTGTTTAATTTTGATAAGAACGAGCGCCGCAAAACTAAGTTAAAACTACCAGCACCTAGACTTCAAATGTACAAAAATAGCCCAGAATATCGAAGCATACAGACAACAAATTACCTGAAAATGTACGGTCCACAAGAACACTATGTGTATTTAAAGCTAGGTTAAAGTCATTGCTTTTAGAAAAATGTTATTATACTATACAAGAATTTATGGAAGATAAAATGTTAAAATAGAGTCCAATATGGATGTGGTTATGTGTTCGTTTTAATATGAGTTCTAATATGAGTTCTTTATGTAAAAATGATATTTTTTGGTTACCTATTTATTTATTATTTTAAGACATGTTTATAATGTAATTTTGTGTACTATGATTTTAAATTTGACGTTCATTTTATTATTATTATAAAGGGTGTAAAACACCTCTTCACGAAGCTGACAGGCACTTGTTCTCCCCATCATTGCGATCATTTTTTTGTTCTACACCACACCTGGGAACCTTCTAGTTACGGAGATATGGGGGGTCAAAGTTACAACTTTTTGACAACTGTTGTTTTAAATACAAGTTTTTTTTGTAGGATTTTGACTTTTAACACCTCCACGATCCCCGTACAATTCAATCCATCCATTAGCACAATGTTTTAAGTGCGTTACATTGAGTTCTATCACAAAACATGATTTGTAACCTCAAAAAAAAAGTGGTTTCCCAGCAATATTTTTTGCGTAAAGTTACTTAGTTTGATGTACAGAATGCTTGGTTAACGGTTTTGTGATGAGGTGGTTTACACCCTGTATAGTTCATGTAGGTATGACATTTTAAAAATATTTTGATGGTTTTATTTTTATGCGCCCTAACAGGGTCATGTACTCACTAGTTTAAGCTTAACGTGTGAAATTGGTTAAATAAATAAATAAATGATACCATGACAATGAGAATGAGAAATTTTCTTTTTGAGAATTAAATAAAAAAATAGTTTCCATGAACTCGATAGATGGCGTTGATCAGACTACGTTACTAGGTGCCAAAGCCAAAACGCACTTAACATACGCTCGTTGACTGACCCTTTCGTTTGCATAAGCTTCCGAATATAAAAATTAGGTCCAAGTGAAATTATGTGACGTTCTGTTTCTTGCAGTAACGTGCAGAGATCAGCGTCATCTATCCAGCGACTAGGGAAGAGTTGAAAAAGAAAATCCCTCATTACAAAGGGCAGAGATCTGTTCTTTGTAATTTCATTCAGTGACTTTGACATGGGCTAGGAACAACTAACAACTCCTGGCATTTTCTGATACTCCTAAAAACAACATATTCCAAATTTCCAAGCTCCCAGAATTGTTATTATTAAATAACTTAGATATTGAATAGTAAATGTGTAAGATATGAAGGGTATGGACAACATTTACAATTGCATATTTACAAACCTAGACAATAATACAACACCCCTCTATCTTCCCCAGTAACAGAGAAGCCGACCTCCCCACCCCGCACCGGGCCGCACGGGGTGCAGGTAGTGAACACAGGCGCCGACCACACGTTCACCCTCGACGAGGATGTGCTGAGGGACCTGCTGCTACAGGATGACATTAAGGACAGACCGGTGGTCGTGCTGTCGGTGGCGGGCGCCTTCAGGAAGGGCAAGTCCTTCCTGCTCGATTTCTTTTTGCGGTATTTGAATCATAAGGTGAGTTGTGAAACTGGTAGTTTTTATTAAACAAGGTGATTTAGGAGACTGACATCGCCGCGGTATCGACTTGAGCCAATCAGACACTGTTAATTTTCAAGCAATTCTTTTATCATTCATAGACAGTCAATCGAAAATCGTCAAAGGGAATTACTCCTGCTCATTTGTCGTATTACATTTATCAATGATTTCAACAGCCTTCATAACGCCTTTTAGGCTAGGCAGATAATGACGGTGACTGATCGGCTTCCAGTCTAACCGGATGCAGCTGATTATCAGTATTTTACATGCAGCAAATACCTATCTGACCTCCACAACCCAGTAACTGGGTAATACGATACCATTTGGTAAGACTCATGGATGTCAGACGTCCACCTTTTTCAGTCATCCATCATCCACACAGGCCTCCTCTTTATGAAAGGGGGGTCTTTTTTAGTAAATACTTTTAATATGCCATGTTTTTAATGTTATCATAAAACATCGCGCTTGTAATCCCCGAAGAATTATACAGAAGTGTACCTGTAATACACCCACAAAAGGCTATTACCATCACCAGGTAATCTGTCAGTGCATCTCAGGTTCATAATGATGTAAATGTTGCAGTATGGGTCGGACGGCGGCAACGACTGGCTGGGCGGCGACGAGGAGCCGCTGCGAGGGTTCAACTGGCGCGGCGGCTCCGAGCGCGACACCACCGGGATCCTCATGTGGTCCGAGGTCTTCAAGGCCACGCTCGACAACGGAGAGAAGGTAGGCAGACCGTGGACAGTAGACATAACTTTGACTTGTGAACATAAGTCTTAGAACATAAAGTTCATTTTCGTATCATTTTTCATTGTGTGGTTATAAGTGCCTAACCTGTGCCCCCGTATTCAAAAACGCTTCGAATGAATTTCGATTCGACAAGTCGTATGGCTATCCTTTTTTGGCATAACGAAAACGAGCGAGATAGACTTACGACTTGTCGTGAATTTTCTTCGTAATTGTTTATTGATTTTTGTTTGATTTTTCATTTTACATCTTTTTTTGGCGAAAGATTCTGTAGTCGATTCACATGAAAATTAATCGTTCTGTCGGCGAAACGTTCATAGCGGAAAGGTTCTGTCGTTGAAAAACTTTTACACGAAACATTCGGTCGGCGGCTCATTCGGCGGAGAAACGTTTGTCGGAGTTAAGTTTCAGAATCAAAAAATGTCGTTACCCAGCAATATTTTTTACGTAAGGATACCTAGTTTGATGTACAGAATGCTTGTTTGACGGCTTCGTGATGAGTCTTTTCACAGCCTGTATAATCAATCTCAATATAATTCATGGCTAATATCCTGTATCACTGTTGCAGGTGGCAATAATCCTGCTGGACACGCAGGGCGCGTTCGACAGCGAGTCCACGGTGCGGGACTGCGCCACCATCTTCGCGCTGTCCACCATGGTGTCCTCCGTACTCATCTACAACCTCTCGCAGAACATACAGGAGGACGACTTACAACACTTACAGGTAAAAACTAACTTGCAGACATGTGGAGAGCTAAAATTTATGTCTTAGATGTCTTAGATAAGATAAGATATTTATTTTGCAAATATGGATACATACACGGTAAGATAAAACTATAATTTCGCAACAGCCATGTTTTACCAGATTCTTCTTTCAATGTGATCTTATTTCAATGTGAATGTGAACAGCACCTGGCAGTTTCTGATACTTCTTAATACAACTTATTTCACGTTTGCAGAAGTACTGTTATAGAATAACCTAGATATTAAATTTATATATATTTATTTATATTAAATTTTAACAGTAAATAGTATGGTAGTATTGAAGTTTTTACTACATTTTCTTTTATCCACTTCTTTACATATAATTGACTTTTTTTTAATAAATATTTCTTAATAAAACTAAATAAAAAACATTAAAAAATATAAAAAAAAACAGTAGCCCACCAGCGCTGGGAACTACGTTTGCTATTACGCTAGCTTATCGGCTTCGCCCGAGAGTTGATAAATGTTCCATCAGGATCTATATAAATGTGTAAATATATTTGGGAACCTAGATATTCTGTATTCCAATCGAAATAAATACACCTACTTAAGAATGTGTTTGATTTTAGTATTACGTTTGTACGAACTACGCATGCTCCGCGGACCTCTTAATAAATGTTAACAATTAAATTCCAGTTATTCACGGAATACGGCCGCCTGGCTCTAGAAGACAGCGGACGGACACCGTTTCAGCGGTTACAGTTCCTCGTGAGGGACTGGAGCTTCCCCTACGAGGCGTCTTACGGAGCCGAAGGCGGTCGCACTATACTACAGCGACGCCTCAAGGTAACATATTATACTAAAACCTTTACATCAAAACATAGTCCAAAGGTCCGAAAAAGGCTAAGCAAATTAAACCTACTTTTCATACAGATTGGTTTAAATCCTATGTCATTTGATCTAACTGTCAAAAATCTACACTTGATAGACAGAATTGAAGCCATAACGTGGTTTTCAAGTCTAGCTACGTAACCCTATGTGAACGCACAGTCACAAATTGCACATATCCCAGACACACTGCACCACGGCATGGCACTCAACGTGGAGGTTGATGTGTCTAATATGACAAATGCTGATGCAGAAATTTAAGTGCGATCCTGCTCCTCAGGGCTAACCATCAATAACATGGCTGGCCTCGGTAACCACCCATCTCCGAGCCAACCTCAGCAATCTGTCCCCTGCAGGTATCCAGCAACCAGCACCCGGAGCTGCAGTCGCTGCGCAAGCACATCACGTCGTGCTTCTCGGAGATCGCCTGCTTCCTCATGCCGCACCCCGGTATACGTGTCGCCACCTCGCAGGACTTCGATGGCAGAGTTAAAGGTACGCTCATCATCTATTATTTGTTAGACAGTTGATGTACAGAGACACAGTACAGTATCACTTGTAACTTTGAAACCTCTGATTACTATATTACCCTTTATAGTATATTATCCTTCTTTGTTGCTTGTTTTCTGGCTTCTGGGCGTTTTAAAGCCGTTATAGTTATTTTGGTAGTCACAACAGTAGGTTACAACAGGTAGTGGCTCTGTGTACAGCAGAATATGTCATTCACCAATTTTAGATGATTCTTTCCAATTTAATTATAATGCATTCACCTTTTCATCCCCTAAATTGACATCTTGGCATGTGTTTGTATCAAATTACGAAGACATCATCCACCGACCTGCACAGAGTGTAGTGGATAACGTCCAACTCCCTCCCCGGCCAAGACGGCCTGTGTCCCAGCAATGGGAACATAGCAATCGCAGCAAACCTACTTAGAAACAATAACAACCTCCTCAGACATCGAGATGGAGTTCAAATGCTCGCTCCAGCAGCTGGTCCCGATGTTGCTGGCGCCACAGAACCTGGTGCCGAAGCTCATCAACGGGCAGAAGGTGCGCGCCAAGGACTTGCTGCAGTACTTTAAGAGTTACATGAACATCTACAAGGGAAATGAGCTGCCCGAGCCCAAGAGTATGCTGGTGGTGAGTTACAGTCGAAAATATTTGTTTTATTTTTTTAATATTAAGTATACCTACCTGTTTACACAAAAAGAATCGAGAGCAGGGAAAGAGCATTTTTTGGTCCAAGTCGACGTTGATAGATGATTGAAACAAAAAATCTGTAATGTGTGTATGTAAAAGATGTTGAAGAGGTGATCAAAATATGTAGTTAAAAGTACATACATCTGAGACAATGTCCAATGCATGATACAACATGTTCTAGACACAGTATGATTTTGACTGTCTTGTTCAAAATAAGTAGTGATCACAACTTGGATTTAGGCGGAGATACGGGGTTATTCTGATTACACACTGTATCTGGTACATAGTTTTTAAGCATACTTATATTAAAAATGATATGTTCTTTCCAGGCAACAGCGGAAGCCAACAACCTAACAGCCGTAGCGGAAGCCAAGGAGCTGTACACGCGTCTGATGGAGGAGGTGTGCGGCGGCGGCAAGCCGTACCTGCAGACTGCACTGCTGCAGGCCGAGCACGACCGCGTGCGCGACAAGGCGCTGCACGCCTTCCACGCCAAGCGCAAGATGGGCGGCGACGAGTTCTCGCTCAGCTACTGCAACCAGTTGTTACTGGTGAGTTACTAAGGGGCTGCCTCGGCAAGCCGTACCTGCAGACTGCACTGCTGCAGGCCGAGCACGACCGCGTGCGCGACAAGGCGCTGCACGCCTTCCACGCCAAGCGCAAGATGGGCGGCGACGAGTTCTCGCTCAGCTACTGCAACCAGTTGTTACTGGTGAGTTACTAAGGGGCTGCCTCGGCAAGCCGTACCTGCAGACTGCACTGCTGCAGGCCGAGCACGACCGCGTGCGCGACAAGGCGCTGCACGCCTTCCACGCCAAGCGCAAGATGGGCGGCGACGAGTTCTCGCTCAGCTACTGCAACCAGTTGTTACTGGTGAGTTACTAAGGGGCTGCCTCGGCAAGCCGTACCTGCAGACTGCACTGCTGCAGGCCGAGCACGACCGCGTGCGCGACAAGGCGCTGCACGCCTTCCACGCCAAGCGCAAGATGGGCGGCGACGAGTTCTCGCTCAGCTACTGCAACCAGTTGTTACTGGTGAGTTACTAAGGGGCTGCCTCGGCAAGCCGTACCTGCAGACTGCACTGCTGCAGGCCGAGCACGACCGCGTGCGCGACAAGGCGCTGCACGCCTTCCACGCCAAGCGCAAGATGGGCGGCGACGAGTTCTCGCTCAGCTACTGCAACCAGTTGTTACTGGTGAGTTACTAAGGGGCTGCCTCGGCAAGCCGTACCTGCAGACTGCACTGCTGCAGGCCGAGCACGACCGCGTGCGCGACAAGGCGCTGCACGCCTTCCACGCCAAGCGCAAGATGGGCGGCGACGAGTTCTCGCTCAGCTACTGCAACCAGTTGTTACTGGTGAGTTACTAAGGGGCTGCCTCGGCAAGCCGTACCTGCAGACTGCACTGCTGCAGGCCGAGCACGACCGCGTGCGCGACAAGGCGCTGCACGCCTTCCACGCCAAGCGCAAGATGGGCGGCGACGAGTTCTCGCTCAGCTACTGCAACCAGTTGTTACTGGTGAGTTACTAAGGGGCTGCCTCGGCAAGCCGTACCTGCAGACTGCACTGCTGCAGGCCGAGCACGACCGCGTGCGCGACAAGGCGCTGCACGCCTTCCACGCCAAGCGCAAGATGGGCGGCGACGAGTTCTCGCTCAGCTACTGCAACCAGTTGTTACTGGTGAGTTACTAAGGGGCTGCCTCGGCAAGCCGTACCTGCAGACTGCACTGCTGCAGGCCGAGCACGACCGCGTGCGCGACAAGGCGCTGCACGCCTTCCACGCCAAGCGCAAGATGGGCGGCGACGAGTTCTCGCTCAGCTACTGCAACCAGTTGTTACTGGTGAGTTACTAAGGGGCTGCCTCGGCAAGCCGTACCTGCAGACTGCACTGCTGCAGGCCGAGCACGACCGCGTGCGCGACAAGGCGCTGCACGCCTTCCACGCCAAGCGCAAGATGGGCGGCGACGAGTTCTCGCTCAGCTACTGCAACCAGTTGTTACTGGTGAGTTACTAAGGGGCTGCCTCGGCAAGCCGTACCTGCAGACTGCACTGCTGCAGGCCGAGCACGACCGCGTGCGCGACAAGGCGCTGCACGCCTTCCACGCCAAGCGCAAGATGGGCGGCGACGAGTTCTCGCTCAGCTACTGCAACCAGTTGTTACTGGTGAGTTACTAAGGGGCTGCCTCGGCAAGCCGTACCTGCAGACTGCACTGCTGCAGGCCGAGCACGACCGCGTGCGCGACAAGGCGCTGCACGCCTTCCACGCCAAGCGCAAGATGGGCGGCGACGAGTTCTCGCTCAGCTACTGCAACCAGTTGTTACTGGTGAGTTACTAAGGGGCTGCCTCGGCAAGCCGTACCTGCAGACTGCACTGCTGCAGGCCGAGCACGACCGCGTGCGCGACAAGGCGCTGCACGCCTTCCACGCCAAGCGCAAGATGGGCGGCGACGAGTTCTCGCTCAGCTACTGCAACCAGTTGTTACTGGTGAGTTACTAAGGGGCTGCCTCGGCAAGCCGTACCTGCAGACTGCACTGCTGCAGGCCGAGCACGACCGCGTGCGCGACAAGGCGCTGCACGCCTTCCACGCCAAGCGCAAGATGGGCGGCGACGAGTTCTCGCTCAGCTACTGCAACCAGTTGTTACTGGTGAGTTACTAAGGGGCTGCCTCGGCAAGCCGTACCTGCAGACTGCACTGCTGCAGGCCGAGCACGACCGCGTGCGCGACAAGGCGCTGCACGCCTTCCACGCCAAGCGCAAGATGGGCGGCGACGAGTTCTCGCTCAGCTACTGCAACCAGTTGTTACTGGTGAGTTACTAAGGGGCTGCCTCGGCAAGCCGTACCTGCAGACTGCACTGCTGCAGGCCGAGCACGACCGCGTGCGCGACAAGGCGCTGCACGCCTTCCACGCCAAGCGCAAGATGGGCGGCGACGAGTTCTCGCTCAGCTACTGCAACCAGTTGTTACTGGTGAGTTACTAAGGGGCTGCCTCGGCAAGCCGTACCTGCAGACTGCACTGCTGCAGGCCGAGCACGACCGCGTGCGCGACAAGGCGCTGCACGCCTTCCACGCCAAGCGCAAGATGGGCGGCGACGAGTTCTCGCTCAGCTACTGCAACCAGTTGTTACTGGTGAGTTACTAAGGGGCTGCCTCGGCAAGCCGTACCTGCAGACTGCACTGCTGCAGGCCGAGCACGACCGCGTGCGCGACAAGGCGCTGCACGCCTTCCACGCCAAGCGCAAGATGGGCGGCGACGAGTTCTCGCTCAGCTACTGCAACCAGTTGTTACTGGTGAGTTACTAAGGGGCTGCCTCGGCAAGCCGTACCTGCAGAGAGCTCCACGAGCGAGTGAATCGCGCTGATATTATCGTCCTTGCCATGTTTTCTATACACTCTCTTTTGGGCCGCCTCCACGTGTGAGAGAATCGCGGCGATATTTTAGTAGAAATACGACAAATCAATAAAAACAAACACAAAAACAAAACAAACAAACACACGACGAAGACGACGAAGATAAAACGGGTCTCCCTTGTTTGACCGAAAGGAATTTGACAAATTTTCACTTCCCAAAAAATTTTTCGCATAATTTCATTTGCCAAATTATTATTTAGCAAAAAATCTATTCTCAAAAAATTGTAACGCAAACCTAATGTTTGGGAAATTAACGTTTAAACTATAACTTGTTTACCAACTAGTACTTTTAACATTTTTTATTTAGTCAAATATTTCAGTTGGAAAAAGAGTTTTTATGCAAAATCAAATAAGCCAAATATTTTGTATCGTCAGTTTTCCATTTTTTTTTTCTATATAATGTAGTCGTTCCTGGTCACAGGTTTAACCTAACCTAAATATTTTTTTTAAAATACTTAAGTAATTATCCTAATCTAAATAGCTCAGTTCCGGGTAACCTACTAAAAACAATCTCTTTTTTCTATTTATGCAAGTCGTTTCGTCGTAGGAGGTCACAGTTTTAACCTAACCTAACCTACCCATTTTCTTTAAAGACGAAATTAACCTAATCTAGTAGTAGGTCACAGTTTTAACCTAACCTACCCATTTTGTTTCAAGACGAAATTAACCTAATCTAAATAGTTGAGTTCCGGGTAACCTACTAAAAACAATATCTTTTTTTCAACGACCATACAGCCTCTAGACTCCTAATAACAGGCGACCGATGTCTGTCAACACATAAGGGGTATAAATCTTATAGCCGTCGTCACTCACCGAGTTCGAATTAGTTTCGACCACTTCTGTGAGCCGCAAACACTTCCGCATTACTCCTATAAAAAATCGAGAAAATAGACATAATATGGCCCCGTGTATAATACGTTGGTGTGTTAAAGAAATCCGGACTTCCAGTTTCCTAAAAGACAGTATCACATTTCATCGGTAATTTAAAAGTTTCATAATCTAAATTAGATTAATTTTCTAACAATATTTATCGGAGTTCATCTTATACTGGGCACGTGATGTCTTTTATATGATTGTGTCCCTTTCTTTTGAAAGTACTTTTTTCGCCATCTCTTTTCCTCGATGTTACGTGAACATAATTAGTGATGTTCCAAAGCGTACGACCACCTCTGTTGTCGATAAAGCAAAACAAAAACCTTTAACTATATATTTATTCAAAAAATATATTTTTAATAATTAAAAATTACAACAGCTCACAGATCACGGAGATCGTTCAGATTAGATCTGATGAATTGTGAAACTTTAATTTATTAATTTTAGATAGGTACCCACATGATCCTGATTTAAAAAATAAATGGATAATTGCAACCAAGCGAGAGAACTGGATCCCATCTACTTATAGTGTAATATGTTCACGTCATTTTACCGAAAATTGTTTTATCCCTATGAAAAACCGTCGCCGCCTACTAAGTTCATTTAAGTTCAGATATTTTACCTACATGATTCAATCGTAATTAGAATAAAGAAGGTAATTTAATGCAAGTTAAGTATGTAATAACATATTTTATTATACCAACAGTTAAAAAATATCGATACTTTCTTGTTTGATTTAAAACTGTCCCATCCCTAGTGAAATGCAATGACCTTGAATTGACCAATCAGAAAGCAGTACCCCGTCCCCCTCGCCTACCTCGTACCTCAGCGAGTTGACAGAATAGTAGACATGCGCAAAACGTGTCCAACAAAAGATAAGGAGTGATATGTGTATTTTTGTTACCGGAACTAGTCCACTCACCTAGTTCATTAGTTCCTTTAGTACCGGGGAACGCTATCAATTCGTTAGTACCTCAGAAAAGCTCCATTCACATTGTGGTTCAGAACTATCAAAGCAAAATTGATATACTATTACCTCGGGACTATACGAGTACAAAACTATACTCTAGGTCAACGTTTTAGTACAGCGGCCGACGAGAGGTTGGTGGTGGTGGTCGTGTGTACTGGCGACCTAAAATGGTCGTTTTAGCTGAATCATAATAGGATATCTATATATATATATATATATAGGAGATATATATATGTACCTATATATGATTTATTTTTTATTTTAACGTTATTCTTAATATTATCCTATTATGATTCTGCTAAAGCGGCCATTTAAGCCCCCCAATGTTAATCGTTCGCCGAGTAGGCCGCGCAGAAGTATGCCCGCGTTAAGTTACAGAAGAGTTAATAGAACGTAGGTACGCGGCGTGTGATAACACCTATTATCGCTCGAAGTCTCCGCTCACGGCCCGCTCGGGCGGCGTGAGGCGCACTAGTAATTTTAATACCTATCTCGATTTTCCTTCATACTTTGCAGGCTTAGGACTGTCAACCATGATAAATAAATACGTTTTTTTATTGAATATGAGCAGGTTGGCGTATTTAAAAATCGAGATATGTACAATGATTTAAATATTTACAAGATTAGGTACCTACAATATTTACATTTTTTATTATTTTAATCGCAGTTGCTGCTAATAAATAGCAACTGCGATAGTTTTTTTGTTGTCAGCCGTGTTCTGCGATCATTGAGAATATTCCCGGCTTTTGAGAATATTCTTTCGCACGGAACTGAAGTTGCTACTAGATGCAGCCTTTTTAAAGCATATTTATATAAGTTAGGATAAAACATCCTACGTAATGCGTTTTAAAGAGTTTACACTGTAAATTATTACATCTCTGCAAATTATTATAATAAAAATCCGTTACTAAAAACTAGACGAGTTTTTAAAGGAACTATGATTTTTATTTTATCTGTGGTTGTTGAACGGTAATACGGTTCGTTTTAATATTACTTAATTCTCTCCATTACTCGTCATGCACGCGGTGTAGAAAATTTCTTTTGGACGCGAAGAGCAATGGATATACAAACAATACAATATTGTGCATGGTACGAGTACGAACATACGATGTGTTCCCATCTCGTTCTATCATAGGCATGGCGGTGCGTCGATGTGCGATGGCGCGAGCGAGAGCACGCGGCGCGAGAGCTAGCAGGTAGGGCGCTTCGGAAATAGTCGGGAGTTCGGGACTACTCGGTACTAGAGGAACTAAAGGACACATTTGAATTGGTAGTGAACGAGTGAATGGAGTAGTACCGGGACTGGAAGTATATCATTTTCATGACTCGTTCCGGTACTACCCAATGCTACAGAATAGTTTTCTTGCGTTAGATCGTGTATTAGGCGTCTATAGGCTGTATGGTCGTTGCTTTTTTTCTATTAATAAAAGTCGTTTTGCCCAATTTTTTTGTCTTAACCAATCATTTCACCAAACGTTTATTGTCTGAAGATTGTTTGCTGTAATAAATCATTTGATTAAAGACCAAATGCCATAATGACATTATACTTGGTAATACTTTGCCAAGTAAAAATTTGACCAAATAAAAATATGCGTACTAAAATCATTCGAAATATTGCAATGGTATAAAAAAAGGTTGCTAAAATTTGTTTGGGTAATGAAATTTTGGCAAAATCTTTTCGGCAAAACGGCAGGATCCCAGATAAAACGCATCAAAACTCGGAAGTGGGGGCTCATGACGTCAGTATGTTCTAAAAATTATACCTCGGCGTGACGTATTGAGATCTTTTAAAGCGTCGTATTTTCGTGAATTTTGATTTACGTAACAAAAGAAAAATAACGTGTCAAATATTTTATGATAATTTATCTGACGTGACGGACCAATTAGATTTGTTTTGTCATCTATGTCCCTATTACGGCTTGCATTGATAGTGTTATGTTTTTTGAAAGGAGATAGTACCCCGGGTGCGGGTTCTGAAGTTTAATTTATGTCTAGGGTGACTATGTTATACAGAATTACTGTACAGGGTGACTAAAATTTTTGACCTTTTCTTTCCAGGATTTAGACGAACAATTCAACCAGTTCCGCGCACAGAACGAGTCGAAGAACATCTTCAAGGCAGCGCGCACGCCGTCCGTGTTCTTTGCGCTGGCGCTCGTGTTCTACGTCCTCAGCGGAGTGTTCGGGCTCGTCGGACTCTACCCGCTCGCCAACCTCGCCAACCTCGTCATGTTCGTCACGCTGCTCACGCTAGTGCTGTGGGCTTACATCAGGTAATTTGGGCCAACCAAACAACCACCAGGATCCTTACGATGAAACATGTCTACTGCTTGGCTTAGGCTTCCTATAATGACTGGGTCTGTGCTACCAACAATCAAAGGATCCTTGAAGGCTTATGATATTCGTACTAGGCCAGGTTCAAGGTAGATCACCGGTAAGATTATCAGACGCGATCAAAAAGGTTGTTAGAGGCAGAATACACCGAGTGGTACACTGCAGATGATCATTTATACCTAACTGCGTCATTTGTTGCTATGATTCTCAGAATGAAAAGTTCGACGATGAAGAAGAATAGTTCCTTTGCTACTCGTACATTTATTCCTAGATAAAACTTTTGTCTCTTTGAATTCTCTTCCAAAAATGTATTTAGTCAATGCAATTTGATACAAACAAGTATTCCTTTTGTTACAGGTATAGTGGAGAGATGCGTGAGATCGGCGTCACAATAGATGACACTGCTAACGTGCTGTGGGACTCGGTGAGTTATTACTTCTATATCACACATTATTGGTTGTTTCTTCTAGAGTAGTCAGGTACGAAACACCAGCCCAATATACAGGGTGACTGGTAATTGAATGCAGGTCTTGAAATGGGGAATACTAGACCTTATTTGCAACAATTTGGACCCTGATAACTTGGGGTCCAAACTGGGTGATTTTTGAGAAATCGATCTTTTAAAATTTGCCTTGAAATGTTCCACCTTTACACCATAAAGTGCCGATTGTGAGAAATCTACGCCATACAGGATAATAAACAGTTTGGATCCATCATCAGTTGGGTTATCATTTTATGTGCAACAATTTTGTTTATTTTTCCCCATTTCAAGGCCTGCACCAATCATCCTTTATTAAAAAAAAAATACGTGTAAAAGGGTTTGCAAAAAACCTATTTGCAAAATAAACATCATTTATCATTGATAGCTGAAAGGTTCTGGTTTTTTAACCAACTTCCAGACAAAAAAAGTGGAAAATATGTTTATTTTCGGAAGTCAGAAGCCAATAAAACGAACAAAGACCTCCGACTTCCGAAAGTAAAGTCTGTTTCTGGTGTAACGTAGTAGAAACTCAAAAAAGTTTCTATCGTTACTTTGTTTACATAGACAGATTCAACGCTTACAATCTAGTCAATTGTCAAAACAAACGCCACAGATTATGTAAAATCATTAGGGCTTTCTCGTTACTAAACGACTAAATTAGCTGCGTTCCAGTAAAGTGCGCACCGTGTTCCGTGTATCTGCCTTTCCGTGACACTGGGTTAATAACTTTATGGTCGTCGGAATAAAGTTCAATAATAAACAATAACTGGTTACTAAAGTCTGGTGAAATGCAACATCCGTAACAAGTGAGTTCCTCCCCGCAGCTAATGAAGCCGATGTACCAGACGTGCATAGAGAAGGGCATGGAGCACGCAGCTGCAGTGGCGGCGGAGAGGGCCCTGGGTCCTGCCTCTCGTGCCTCTCCTGCCTCTCCTGCCACTCCGCAGCCCAACGGCAAGCACAAGATGTTGTGATGCTGGCCCGGCCCGGACCGAGGGCGCACACTCACGCGACGAACTAACGTGCGAGGACTCTACGTAGTACACTTTCGTGCGTGGCGGTGAAGGTTCATTATGTAGATACATTTTAAACTAGCCTTAATTTTACTGTAACGACGGACCTGTCGCGTTGTGACTCCGACCGGGGCTGGGTGAGTGTCTACCTCGAGAATTAATAGACTTTGTATGTATATGCTCATGTCAGGCTGTCGTATGTGTGTGCACACTACGGTCTACTAGCGGGTCTAGCCTCTAAATAACAGCCAATCTTTGAAGAGCCAGTAAGAAGTGCCAAAGAAATGTAAACTGCTACAAGAATGTTTTGGCCGTCAAATGACATTGGACAGATATCGACGTTAGTTCACGGTTTGGCCACGCGCCAAAACATCCTTGTACAGCTATAATGCACATTTCTTGTACCGGTCGGACTCTAGTCACTTATGATCGAGAAATGTACTAACAGACATTTTTCATTTAGCCATTAGGCCATTTACGTGACCTGGTATTGTGAATATGGTTTAAGGGAACTAAGTTAATAGCTGGCATGACCTAAGGCTTGCTATATACTTGTTCGGGTCGACACATTCGATTCGACAAGCCGACTCGAAGCAATTACTATAAGTACATATTCGGGATTTACTCGGCTGGTACCGATTGGCAAACTTCGTTCGGCATTTACCCTTACTGAATTATGTTCGGATCAGCTCAAAATAATTCGAGCTAAGCCGATCGGCTCTTTGATATTTATTTTTACTGAAACTGGGGGTATTTTTCTTGTCTTTAACACTTGATTTAGATTACCCAAACCAGGTGTCAAAGACAAGAAATATAAGTGCCTCTCGGCTTCGTTAAGGGTGTTTGTTTTTACACCCTTTATACTGAGAAACTTTATGGAACCATTAGCTCTTTTATTTATACTCAATCTTGCCGCTCGGCTATGCCGACTCGTGCCGAGCCGAACAAGTGTATCACGCTAACAAGTTATGTGGTGACCAGTCGACTTGACGTCACATGTCGTGAGAGGGATGGAATACGATATTGTTGAGTAGAAGGATAAATTATTTTTGTATTGTTAGATGCTCTCTTTGTTTCACGGGTAGGAATTATTGTTTTAATGAAACCTCATTTACGCGTGTCATTCATAAATGTTATATTTCTTCAGCGTCAAAATAAATTGACAAAACTTTACAGGCGCGATGAGTATCGAATCGGTACCCATGACTACCAATACAAGAAATGAATTTAATCTACAACGCACTTTGGTTTACGAAGACTGACTGTGCTTAGTAAAGATGAAAACATGTACAAGTTTGGCAAAATAGAGTATGGAAAAAATGAGGGCGCTGTTAGCGAGTTTCTGGCAACTCTGAGCAGTGACAAGCCAATGACCGAGTTTGACAGAAAACGCGGTATTGCCGGGTAGGAAAATTGTAATTTCACGTTTCGCCACCTTCTAAACTTTTTTGTCGGGCTGTCTTTTTGCCATAATATGAGAAAAATCCACTTATTTCCATTGATAAAAAAAAACGGTAATAATAAAATCAGCCCTATAACCTTGATCACATGTTACAAGTTTGAACTATGCCTTCAAATTCATTCAAATGCGTGACACGTTCAAATGTTGCCTTTAAATATACCAGCCTTGTGTTCTGTAATTATCTTATTTCATCCCGATCTGTTATGTTGTTATTATGTTGAATGTGACTGGCAATAATGTACCCCGGATCTAACGGCAGGCAAGAAACATCGCGAGAAAAATGTCGAAGTAATGTAAAGATATCCAAAACTACGATTGCCACATAAGCATGTGATAAATCTACGAATATTTGAGAAATAAGCAAAATATGATAAATTTTGCATTTATTCTATACGACAAGGTCCAATCACGCGCACGCACCGAGGTAAGCAGAGCTGTCTGGTCACCGCGATGCGCAGCGCGTGGAAAATTCTTATGGTTTTTACTATTTACAAAGATGGTATAGGTTAAATAAAGCAATAAGTTAAAATAACAAATTTTATAGTTAAAGTAACAGAGTAATAATTTTTTGTGTTATTATAGATTTAAATTATGCACAAAGCAGGTTTTATTTTCTCACTATTAGTCTCGAAACGTATTCTAACACTTGTTGCCTTGCACTGTAAAAAGAATCATGTACTTAATCCTGTCATTTTACAAATTTATTTTTGTTATAAAAACTGGAATCCGAAATTAATGTATAGTCGTCATAATCATGTTGGAGAAATCTGTTATTGTTTTATTATTTTGCATTTTTTTGTTCTTTAAATAAGTCTTCGTGTGTTCAAAATTTTAGTCGATTATGCTCAAAATTAGGGTCCTTCATGGTTTTATGTAAAGGGGGTAGGTACACTGCTAGCTTTTATATTTAACTGACGCAATTACACTTGATATCGACGGTGGAAAGAAATGCCGGAAGGAACATTGAGTACGCTATTGAATTTGTAACGTTCAGTTTAGTGACTAAAGTTCAGAATTCTACGGCGCACTCCATGTTCCTGTTACATTTCAATTTTCAATATAGTAAAAAGCGATGATTTTTTAAAAGCCAGCTTAATGCACTAGCTTCATACATGATACCCGTGACAGTAACATTGTATCAGTGTGCCTCCCCACTGTATAGTAACTATAGTGTCTAGCGTAAGTTAGCAATATTATAGTATGTGAACACGACTGCCACCCGTCTCTCTGTATCGAACCACCATTTTATACATTGAATCTCACCAAACTACAATGCGGCATGGATCTTTTGGCGTGCGAGTGACGTTTAATTATGGGGCGTGGGTGGACATACATCAGCGTTTAACGTTCCTAATGCTGGCACAGGCTTTCCCTGTGTTTTGAAAGATAATATGTATTGTACAGGTAATTGTTCTGAATCACATAGCGCAGTTGTTGACGATTTTGGCGCGCCACAAGATCCATGTACAATTGTGCAGCTATAATAGTTTGCCAAGCATTACTGCACGACCGTCAAGCCCACGATTGCTAACTTACCAACACTCCAAACTTAGTTGTTTTTAACAAAATGTAAATAAACGTTTTATAGGAAAATAGTAACATATCGTGAAATTTTTATAAATAAATAATGATATAGCATGTGCCAATCGAAATTCATTGTAAATGAATATTGTTTCCGTTTATTTGGCATGGGATAATTCGTTGAGGAGTTGATAGTTTATTTAGTTGATAGCTTGTGTACGGTATGTCTTCTATGTACCGACGGCGGTTGTGATGAATTATATTATGTTTGCGACCGCGAGACGAGTTTCATGTAAATATTTGTTTTAATACAATAAAGTTGACTAAAAATGTGAGTTTGTTTTACTTCTACAATCTTCGAGCATATTCACTTTGTTTGACAACACGACCCGCTTTGCGCGGTATGCAAACTTAAACCTCCCATGAGCTCTTGTTACCGTAGGCGTTCTAGCTATTTTAGAATCCAATGGCTTTGCACGCGATGATGGCAAAAGCGGGACGGCATGTCTTTCGTTTCCTTGGAAGATGAGTACGGTAGGTCTTCAGTGTGGGACGCAACATGTATGGATATTCTTGCGCCATCACATCTTCCAAGCTCAGGCGCTGCCGCTGATAATCGCGCATCGTTAGGTACCTTTGTGGAAACTTTTTCGAGCCGTTTGGGGTTTAAACTTTGTCTTCAGAGCCTGTTTAGGAAATTTCGAAACGCCTAGTTGACGCTTCCCGTGACCCAAGGGCAGGCTTTTACCTTGGCCAGAGGTTAAGTCTGCATGAAACTTGCGACGGCCGAGCGATAGCGGGGTGGCGCGACGGCGATGTATACAAAAGCATTGCACAGTATAGCGACGGGCACGAAACGGGCGACGGCGCGCGGCGGAGCGGGGCGATCGAGCGATGCACGGGCGAGACGGTGGAGCGACGGCGGCGACGCGGAAGCGACGAGAACAAACTAGTTTGGTTTCGTTGCTTGCGCGGGTGTACTACAGTGTTGTATTGAATAATTATTTTTTCACTTCTCATGCTCTAAAAGTACGCCATTATAGCCCTACGAAGCGGGATTAAAGTGACCGTTCATTCCCTAGGGAGTAAAAAGTAATTTAAAAATGGAACGATCTTTTACTCTGAAACATGGTCACAAAACAGTACCTAACTTTTTTTTTTTTAATGGATCAAAGGTATTATTTAAATTTCGAATTGGCTTCCAAACAGACAGCGGTTTATTGAAAAAAAAAAAACAAATGAACTCTTCAACGCGAGAAAAATTATTGTTGTTTGTGTGCATCGTTGATTTTGAAAAGTACTATATGTGCAATGCCTCTGTTGCTAGCCGCTGCAGTAATGTAGGTACCTACTAATTATCTGTGGAGTGTGGATGATCTTCATTGCGACAATGTTGAGAGTTTGTGTTGTGTTTTAAATTGTTAATCTGTGACTGACCTGATAGAAGAAAAAACTGACCGCTCAGTTCAGAATTTTTGTCGAGTGTAAATTTGTTCGGTTTTAAATTACTATTTTTCTCGCACTCGAAGTGAAAAGTACAGTTTGCACCTCGAGACTAAACGCCAATTTAATATACCCTCGCTTTCGTTGCCTCCCTCGCAAGCTCGGGAGTCAAACCACCTCGGGTATATAATGGCTTCGTTTAGTCCCTCGTTATAAAATATACTATTTCAACACACTTGCTCATAAAGTGGCTCTAATTTCACCGCAATTAGGCACATAATGACACCTGTAATCAAACTGTGACTTTTTCATTGCTATTATTCACAAGTGAGTTATAGGGTTTTTTTTTTATTTTATTGGTTGAATTGCTTTGTTCTTAAAAAAGTTTCGATATAAAAAAGATCGTGTTCAATAATACAAATAAATTAATGTACCTATTGCTTGCTCATTTCATACAACTTCGTATCTACATAGATAATTTCAACTTATAAGTTTTTAATAAATAAAACTTTCACTCAAATGCAACTTTTGTTTTCTTTTTTTTTTACTTTTTTTTTAATAATAAAACTTCGAATTCCCCATTTCGTACGTGGCTAAAACGCTAAGCGCTAAAAGCAAAAAAAAAAAAGGAACCTCATTCTTTTAGTCTATGGGCGATCGCCATTGTTAGATGCGCGCGCATAGGAAAACTGATGAATTATTCCCGCCATTGCGAAAAAAAATTCACAACTCGTTTTCACTGTTGAAATTATGGTTATTTTTAGTATTATTTTATTCTCAAGTGTGTTGAAAAACGTCGTATGATACACGTGTGTGTTGATGATTACCGTCTCGGCTCTCTTAAGAACCTCGCCTAACGGCTCGGTTCTCAATGGCGCCTCGGCGGTAATCACCAACATTACACACTTGTACCATAATGTACTATAGTTATGGAAATTGAAAATGAGGAATTCATATCTTGTATTTTATCAAAACCTGCTCTATGGGACAGTTAAAACGTACACCCAATAAATAAGGTTGTAATGAAGTGTTGGGTGTCTCTATACTCACACCTTAGCTCGTAAGAAAGCGTAGAAAATTCTCCCATATTGCGTCTTCGTTGATTTATTGGATGAGCACCATCTCTAGGCAATAATAATTCCCTCATTATGAGACTAGGCTCCAATAGTTATTTTCGACGTAAACTCATGTTTCTCACAACACTGCTCGAGCGCGACCCATAGCCCGATGG
This sequence comes from Xestia ashworthii, assembly GCA_950022955.1. Lineage (NCBI taxonomy): Eukaryota > Metazoa > Arthropoda > Insecta > Lepidoptera > Noctuidae > Xestia > Xestia ashworthii. Next base: position 1,088,804 of record OX465566.1, on the reverse strand, counting down.
CCCGCGCGCCAGCTTGTTTCGTGCCCGCGCGAGGGGTGCGTACCATTTGATATAATAACAAAAGTTCTAACGATCACGTGACCTAATTTCATTTCATATACTGTTTTTAGTATAACGATGAAATTATGTAATGAATTATTGATATGGTTTAATCAACATTTAGGTAGTAGGTATAATGCACATTTGAACTTGCATATATTATTTAAAATCTATAGTAAAATTTAAACTTGATAGTATATTATTTAAAATCTATAGTAACGTTTAACTTGAAACGAACTACTTTGTGTTCAAAATTATTGCAAAAACTCATTGGACTAAACGCCTGCTACTTTCGCCCCCCCCCCCCCCCCGACCCCCTCGAGTGCCAGATCCCCTCTATTGTTGGTGAATAATCTGGGTTAGGTTGGGTTAGAACATTGACCATCAGCGCGCATTAGGTACTTATTCATTACAGAATTTTGGCTGAAAATGAGTAAATATGAAAATTAGGTCAAATGAAAGTTAGGTCAACTAAACGCGTTATATTAAAACAGTATTATACGAATTGAAAATTATTTGAAATGAACGTAAAGAAGTTTATAATTATGACATTTAACATTAGATCACATGAATTTAGGTTATTTGTTTTTTATAGCATATGAAAATTATTATAGCATATCAAACTCAAAGCATTCAATTAGACAATTAGATCATTACGGCACTTTTTTATTTCACTATCTACGCTAATAAAAAACTTAGGTTACCTTTGAACAGTGATTTAAATGTTTCCATCACACTTTTCCAGGCTTTGTACTGGCAACATTAGGCAATCACATTTTTAGACTAAATAGTTTTTACCTACAGTAAATGACATGATGATTAAGTAGATTAGGTAGGTACTAGGTAAGGAATGTTGACGTGTTTAAAAAGTTTAAATCACTGAATTCACAAATAATTGGCACGTAATCAACTTATTTACATTTAATTAAGTAGATAATTAAGTATCTCTACTTACAGATCCCCTCGTTGCGGTAGCAGATTCAAAATGTCTACCACTTTGTTGAATACACCACACAGCCCGCCTTCTTAAATTATTTTTCAGCGATTTGAGCACTGTCAGCCTCAGCCTCTGTGTAGCTGCTAGCATCGTTCTGTTAGATACAGATACTCCAAACTCTTCTCGAAACCGTCGCACTGCCAAGTTAACGTTGTCATCACAACCGATAACATTCTCACCATTTCACAATACTGTATGTTTGTATACAAAAACGCCAGAGTCGCGAAATTCGCGCGCACGCGCCGACTCGCCGGGATAACGGGATAAAGCAATCACCTGTGACGCATGTGCCGGCGCCGCTCAGACTGAAGTAAACAAACATGGCCACTGTTACGTATTTCGCACGCCCGCCCTGCGCAGACGTCATTTCTCTTTCTAACCCTTAGGTTACGTTTAAGTTGAAAAAAGATGGGTAGCTTTATTGTTCACTTTAACTTATTAATGGTATTTACTGCATGGAAGATTCGTATTGGCATTGAAATAAGAGCTATTATTGTCCCGCGTATGAGAAAATTTAAATTGGTCGACAAAAATTCGTGTTTATTTATTTTTTTTTTGCCGGGTTTGCGCATGTGATGGCCTAGACCTACAATTTAATAGACACGGCAACGTTTTAAATGAAGATTTTTTGAAAAATGTGACCTATATTAACAAGAGCGTGTCGGGCCACGCTCACTGTAGGGTTCCGTAGCTTCCCAGACCATTAAAAATACCAACATTTTTCGTCAGCAAAAATAACTTTGTTTTTCATAGTATTTGTATGAAAAACAAAGTTATCATTTGCGTTTTTTTGAAAAAGTGCTATATAACTCAAAAACTATTCAACTCATCAAGTTGAAAATAATTTTCCTAGAAAGTTCATATAAAGGTCTACTTCTGTGATTTTTTTCATATTTTTTAAACTTATGGTTCAAAAGTTAGAGGGGGGGGGGGACATTGTTTTTGACTTTCGGAGCGATTATTTCCTAAAATATTAATATTATCAAAAAATGATTTTAGAAAACCCCTATTCATTTTTAAATACCTATCCAACAATATATCACACGTCAGGGTCAAAATTAAAAAAAAAATCGCTCCCCACTTTACGTCTGGGGGAGGTACCCTAATAAAAATGTTTTTTTAAATTTTTATTTTTGCACTTTGTCGGCATGATTGATATACATATTGGTACCAAATTTCAGCTTTCTGGTGCTAACGGTCACTGAGATTATCCGCGGACAGACAGACAGACAGACAGACAGACAGACAGACATGGCGAAACTATAAGGGTTCCGTTTTTTGCCATTTGGCTACGGAACCCTAAAAAGTGGTTTAATTGATTCTGCTCGTTATTCTGATCAAACTATTTTCAGGTTTTGCGCATTTAACGTTACACGTTGTATATTACACACCCCCGCGCGAGATATCGCTGCCTGATCGCCCCGCTGCCGCCTTTGCTCGGCCATCGCAAGTTTCGTGGCCGCAGACTAGTGTTGCCATACAACGTGGTAACGCCACCAGTCTCTGGGGCACATTACCATCTGACAACGTTAAGGCGTTTTTTAATGTCCTTTTATTTATAGTTTATTGTTGTTAGTTTATGTATTTAACACCCGACGTGAAAACGACGGGGTGTTATAAGTTTGACGTGTGTGTGTGTGTGTGTCTGTGGCATAGTAGCGCCCAAACGGATGAACCGATCTTGATTTTGTTTTTTTTTTTGTTTGAAAGGAGTCTTGATTAGTCGAGAGTGTTCTTAAGTCATGTTTGATAAAAATCAGTCCAAGATGGCCGCCGCCACAAAATGGCGGATTATATATTCGTTCAACAACTCCCTCAATATGGGTATCAAACTAAAGGGATTGACTAGTAGAATACTATACACCTAAAGGGATTGACTAGTAGAATACTATACACTATATTTGATCTGAGTACACTATGATAAATTAAAAATCCAAGATGGCCGCCACCACAAAATGGCGAATTAATATTTAACTTTTAGTACATTGTGTCGGGGTTTTTTTTTAATTAATTTAATTTTACTTGTTTAGTATATAATAATGTACTTATAAAGTTAGTTTACTTTAATCAATATTAATCAGTTAAATAAAACGATATCGAACTGTATAAAATTAGTACTTTACTTATGAATATAAAAATCACAAAAGCCGTGCTCCGGTCAACAGTATCATTAGTAAAAATAGACATAGGTATTAAAATTATCTTATCCTAGGTAGGTACGTCTAACGGAGAATAAAGTTGATTTATCGTATAAATCTCGCCTATCTCCACTAACTTACTAGCGACCCTTTAATGGCTTTAATTAAGGCAATGCGTAAATATGATCGCAAGGTTGTAATTTCGATTTTCGACACTCGATGCTAAGCCGAGAGTTGATTATCGAATAAAGCCTTTTTGTTTAGACATTCATGTAGGTGTTGCTAGTGTTAGTGGAAACGGGTATTGAACTATCAAAATATCTTTTTCTTTTTGTTTTATTCCCAACAGTACTTAGGTACTTATTTACATTAGAATTTAATTATATCGTTGAATTGGTCGGTGCATTGAACAATTTTAATATGTATAATACAGTTGGAAGCACCAGGGTAGCGCTTGAAATTCAAATTTTCTTATGTTTTTTTGCAATTTACAGGTCAATCATTAAAATCATCTATACAACCCCAGTTCATTAAGCCCCATTGAATGACTTTTTCAAGGTCGTTCTCGACCGTTATGAACTGGGAGGGTTGTATTGATGATTTTAATGATTATAATTCTGTAACTACATAATTAATACGTCTTACAGTCTCGAACGATATTTTAATCAACATCCAACCTGACAAAGACTTGCAATTTGCAAAATACGCAGATAAAATTGAATTTTGCGGGCTACCCTAGCGCTTCCAATAAGCATGTAAAACGCATCCTCACCGGAGCATTCGCACGTAATCTAATAATCCATGATCCGGATATGATTTTACGTTACAAATATATGCCGGTGTGGGAGCATTCACCTATAATATACAAATAACAATCTGTGATACAACTCTATTTAGAAATAAGGCGTTGTTACAAATTGTATCACCACATACGGCGTAGGAACTAATTGCTTGCTTGGTTCTCAAAAAAAAAAAAAAATAGTTTTACGTCATGTATGAGGACACGGACGTTATATTCGAAGTAGGCGAAGGCTCCCGGTGTGGAAGCGCCTTATTGCATGAAGACAAGCGAACAAACCTGTACTTACATTTCTATGGAGCAAACTAACAAACATTCCTACTCTAGCGACATCGAAAATGTTCTGTATATCCTCAATTTATATTTATAAATCCACATAACTTTGGCACTCTCGCAATAACGGTCTTCTGGACATCTTTGTTTGTAAGGCCCGGATCACATTATTCCAGGCTAGTGCTGAATTGGAACATGTCTACATTATTCCAGTCATTTTTTAGGATTCCGTAGCCAAATGGCAAAAACGGGACCCTTATAACTTCTAAAATAAGATAAAATCATCTCAATCAAATCAATCAATCAATCAAATCAATATCCGTCGTAATCGTAAACAGCAATTTACCTTTCATTCAATCTGCTACGGAACCCTTCATCGACGAGTCCAACTCGCACTTGGCCGCTTTTTGGAATTAGGTGCGTAATCACAAGAAAATAACAATGCATGTTCACTGTTCAACGTTTAGTTGAACAGTGAACACGCATCGGTTTCCAGCACTGGATTGACTGACCAGTTGCCCTGCAATGGGCGCGCTGGATTGAAAAGAAGACCGTCCATCCAGACACTCCACTGGATCCAGTCGACTGTCCGAAGGACTTACTTAAACCACTGAATAATGTGAACCGGGTATAAAGTAACTTGTATTTAATTTGACCTTATAAACTTATGGCAACTATCGTTTGCATGAGTGCTATCGCCAACCGCCCACTGGTTTATGACACGAACACTATCTTTCCTTTTTGTCTGCTGACAGTGACTCGATACTTGAGAGATGGCTCTGCTTTGGTGGCAAGATCTGGAAAAATAATATAACATTAGGCTTATATTCTGAGGGGGTAGGCAGAGGTAACTACTCCCTGAAGATTTACAGGTCCAATATGATGAAAGCATAATGAAGTTTTGGCGCGTTGAGCACTTTTTGGATGAACAAAAATCATGGAACTGGCGTGACCGACACCTTACGCTTTGTAGCATTCGTAGCCGATCCGCTACGGCGTAGCACCACTAGGCGTGCGCAGGGCAAAACTCGTAGCAGATATAGATTACTTACTTACTTTTAACTTCTATCGGCAGTCCCTAATAAATACTGTCCCGCATGTTTTTTTATTTCATAGAATTGCTACCGAGAATGTCGTAATGGAAAACCGCAATAGAACTTTGTTCCATTTGTCTAATTCGGGAATCAAACATGATCTAAGATCTGCTGCAGGTATAATACAGGGTGTAAACCACCTCATCACAAAGCCGTTAACCAAGCATTCTGTACATCAAACTAAGTAACTTTACGCAAAAAATATTGCTGGGAAAAATCTTATTTTTTGAGGTTATAAATCATGTTTTGTGGTAGAACTCAATGTAACGCACTTAAAACATTGTGCTGATGGATGGGTTTAATAGTGCGGGGGTCGTGGAGGTGTTAAAAGTTAAAATCTTACAAAAAAAACATGTATTTAAAAGAAAAAAACTTGTCAAAAAGTTGTAACTTTGACCCCCCATATCTCCGTAACTAGAAGGTTCCCAGGTATGGTGTAGAACAAAAAAATGATCGTAATGACGGGGAGAACAAGTGCGTTTCGGCTTCGTGAAGAGGTGTTTTACACCCTTTATGTCCGCTGTAGTTGTCCACGGCCTTAAGCCGTCTTTTATATTCAAGATTAATAAAAATAATACTTAAGGGAGATACTCACAAAGCTCAGACTAGATTTAATCTTAATGGCTATATCATCCAGTTGAATCCCGATCTCTCGCCCACTGCCAGTGTATCTGTGAAGTAAATTAATACATTAATGCATCATTCAGAGGCTCAAAGTCCGGAACAGAATCATAAAATAAAATTATAATTTAATGTAATTTTACTTCTTATTCTTTAAATTATTTCGGCAACAAAACACAATAATTGGTTATATTTTAGTCAATATTTATAAGCACGGCGAAAGGCGTACAACCCTCGACAACATCCATTGACAAATTATGAAGTGATCAAAGTGTTCGTGAGATAAACAAACCACTGTTCAAAACAACCAATTACCTGGTATACGACCAAACGGACAGCATGCCCGCTGCGGCCAAGATCACAGCCTGCCCCAGCGCCACCACGATCTGGAAGCCGAAGGCCCCGCCGAGCACGCTCAGCAGGTACCCCGCCAGCAACAGCGCCAGGAACACCAGCGGGGTGGCCAGCATGCTGTGCACGTTCTTGCCCTCATTGTGCGCTGCTAGCTGCTGGTGTAACTCCTCTAATTCCTGGACATTGAAGGAATAATAAGAAATAAGTCTGCCTGAAGTCACACGCCGCGAAATTTGTACTGTCGGCACCATATTGTCACGAAACTTCGCGCTATGACACGGAAGACGCAGTCAGTTATCGTGCATCAAACAAAGTTTCTAAGTAGCAGCGGCAAAGGTTCCGTACGACCCGATTCCTACCGGCTTACTTTTGAAAAAAGGCACAGTCAGTGTTCTATAATGTAATCACATTCAAGATATGTACCCCGGCTTACCTCTTGCAAAAATTTACACTTCGCTACTGCTAAGTAGCTCACATTAGCACGATAATTTTTAGCGAGCAGAAAATACAAAGCTTCATCGTGTCCCTGACGTTACAATCAAACGTGAAGTCACAGGTCAAGTCAACAAACAATAGAGCAACGCTAGCTGGTTGGTTCTTTTTTTTGCCAGTCACGGATCTTAGCGAATGATCTCGCCTACATTTACAAAAGTAGGTACACAAACTTCTTAGCCGTGCCCTTGGGCGGATGTGGAGCAGCACCTCCACAGTCATACAAAATACAAAAAAATTGGATTAGATCTTATGTTCGTGTACGTATTTTCTGCCGAGCCTACCCCCGTGGAAAAACGCGTCAATTCATGATTTCGGACTAACCTTAACAAGAAGATCCTTAAACTTGGCAGACATCTCCTCGCCTCCCATCTTCTTCTTACTATCGAAAGAATGCAGCGCCTTGTTGAGGCACTTCTTGTGCTCATCTTCCAGCACGTCAGGGTTCACGTAGGGCTTGGTGCCGCCGCACACCTCCTCCATCAGGGTCTCGTACACGTTGCGGGCTGCCGACGATGCTGATATGTTGTTGGCTTCAGCTGTCGCCTGAGAATGAGAGGAGGATAAGTATCACGTGATAATAAGGAATGGAGGATTCAGGGCACGTATCAGGATCAGATTGAGGTCAAGAGTGGACAAAAGTATTGTGAACAAACAATTGATTGCTATGAATGGTATCCCATTCATAGCATCATTCCCAATTATTGAAATGCTTCTCATCACCTAGAATCTGAACAAGCAGAGATCGGGGTCTATTGGCAACGCCTTCGCGTGTGGTGGATTGTAAAAAAATACAGGTTTTAGTTACGAAACGGTTCCTGAGGTAGATGCCTTGTGTAGGGATGTACCCAGCGGGTGAGTTACTGGGCTGATCGATACGACTGCAAGCTAATCGCTGATGCTAACCTGCAGTATGGTCATGGGATTAGGTAGCTCTTCACTGTTGAACACCTCGACGTAGCTCTTGAAGTAGTTCAGCAGGTCACGTGCCTTCACCGTCTGCCCGCCGATCCTCTTGGTGACCAGATTTTCTGGAGCTAGCAGCCTCGGTACCAACTGCTTCAGGCATGACTTGAATTCTCCGTCTATGTCTGGAATGGTTAGATACAATGACGCTGTTAAGTGTCTTACCGAGCGATCGTGGCAAATCACCAATGAGAATTTTACTTTGAGCCATTGTCAGTTAAAAGGTTTCTACCAAAAGATGGAAAATGTTTCACCTGATAATTACAAGTTGTCATTTTGGTGACCGGTGACTGGTAATATTTGCATACCCATTTCACGGTTAAACATGGAGAACTTTATTATAAAAACATCAATTTAGCATGTTTGCAAAGAAATAATATGACAAAACTGTGAGTATTTCATACCCGATAGTTTCCCGCTAAAGTGAGGATCAGTAGACACCTTGGAACCGGGATAAGGCATCAGGAAGCAGCTGACGTCCTCGAAGCAGCGCGCGATGTCCTGGCGCACACGCTGCAACTCCTCGTGCTGACCCTCGCGGACCTGGATAGAGATATAGAGATTCCTTTCAACTGTTAGCGAAATAGACACAATAGTTAAACAATGGCGTCCCGACGTAGTAGCTCAAAAATTCGAACGGTAATTGGCTATTCCCTCTACCGATTCAGCCCGTGAAGTGTTAAAAAGAAATTGGTTAAAAATAAACTTTAATAAACGCTCTCTATCATAATTATCTTCCCCCCCCCTTGTAACGCCCTTGTATCGTGTTACTGGGTTTGACGTAATGCGTCTTTCTTCCATTCCTCCCTGACAGACTTATTATTCACTCCTTTTAGATTTTATTTCATGCCTCACACAATCCATCCATTTTTTTATTGGTCACCCTCTCCCTCTCCAGCCAACCATCAACATTTCAAGTTATTTTTTTATATTCAACATACAGATAATAAAAACTAACCGTAAGTCGCTTCTTGAGCAGCTGTTCGCCCCCCACGGCGCCGTAGGGATGGTCGTAAGGGTAGGACCAGTCCCTCACAAGGAACTGCAGCCTCTGGAAGGGCTTGCCTCCAATATCATCCTTCGCCACTCGTCCGTACTCCATGAAGAGCTGGAACACAGGTGTAATATTTGGTTTATTAGAATAGAATAGAATAGAATTTTATTTTGCAAATATGGGTAATACATAATAGTTCTTAAGATTACATTTAGCTCAGCCTCATGCTCATTGTTACGTGATTACTGAAAGCCACATTATGAACTTCTGCTTTTAACGAAAAAGTTAAAGATTGCGGTTGCATAGCTTAGTTGACAACAGGCTATATTCAGTAAACTTCTAGTACCTACTTAGTTTGTTTCTGTACCTGTAAGTGTTGCAAATCATCTTCTTCAATGTTCTGCGAGAGGTTGTATATCTGCACGGAGGACAGCATGGTGGACAGCGCGAAGACAGTGGCGTTATCCTTCACCGTAGAATTGCTGTCGAAGGTGCCCTGAGTGTCCATCAGTAGGACCACCACCTGAAGTATAGCAAAACAGTACATTATTACAAGAACACATGTTGTTCAGAAGTACCTAACCCATGAGTGAGATAAATTAGATGCATAACTACGAAAATCCATGTGTAGCAAACGTGACAACAGAACAAGGTATGACAGCAATGTTGGGAAGACGTTGTTCATATACTTGGGATAGAACGCGACACGAAATTACAGTGCAAATACATAGTTTAGGGAAGTTATATCAAAGGATCAAAGTTTTGTAATAGGTTCCTCCAGCATGTCACGGTGATGGGGACAATCAGTTAAAAACATCGCCAACTGGAATGTCAGTAACAACTATAAGAACTTGGGTAGGTCTTAACCCGATCACAATTCATGACTATGCTGAACTGCAACAGTGTTGGCTTCGCGGCTGTCAACCTGCTACTAGTAATCAAATAAAATAATATCGCCGGATATTCCACTAAGCAACGAGTCTTGAGTCGTGGACACCAGATATTTGATATACTACTCGTACATAGGTACTTTATTTTTGTAAATACATACTTATTTATTATACATAAAGACATCCATGACTCTGAAACAAATGTCTATGCTCATCACACAAACATTATATTGTATTACCTTTTCCCCGTTACCCAGGGTAGCTTTGAAGGGCTGCGACCAGAGATGGATGCCGGTGGTATTGCGGTCAGACCCGCCGCGCCACGAGAACCCTTTCAAGGGCTCGTCTTCCCTGCCCAGCCACTCGCCCCCAGCCTCACCGCTGTTGTACTGAAATAACGAATTGAACAGTGTTACTTCAGTTTAAGGGGTAGACGGCAGTATTAGTTCCGAAGACAGTTTATTATATTAAAGTGAAAAAGTAAATTCGATAATAAGAAGTGGTTGCAGCTTCGTAAATCTTTCTTTCTAGATTTTTGTTTAGATGGTGGTCGAAAGTTGTTCGAAATGGTGGTTGGTGGAACCATTTCGAACAACTACAATCATGATTCGTCACAAGCTGGAGGATCGAATGTTTATTTTGTCACCCAGCTGTAGCTGTGGCTGACTCGAAAATTTGTATAGCACCAATTTTAAAAGTTATGGGTATAATGTACTTCCTATTGGTACGGTGTACTGCAGGGTAGACTCCAACCTTCTCTCAGTAACCCAGTCTGCCCCTCTCTCGGCCAACTCACCGTCCGATCCAAGTACCGTAGGAAGAAGTCAAGAAGGAAGGACTTCCCCTTCCTGTAGGCTCCTGCAACGGACACCAGCACTACAGCCCTGTCCCTAACGTCTTCCCGCAGGAGCAGTTCGTGCAGCGAGTCCTCGTCCAATAGGAACCTGTGGTCTTCGCTCGGGGTCACCACCTGGATGCCCTGACCTGATGACAGGGTCTCCATGTTTCCTGGAAGTTTTAAAATATCTCATGAAGCAACAAGAAATTGTAGCAGCTGAGGTCACAGGCGTGCGCACGCGAATTTCATACGGCTAATATGTTAATGTGATAATAGTGAACACGTATAATAAAAGTGAATTTGGGAAACTAGTTTGTTATCATGAATACAATCACGTGTATATGTCACCGTAAAAACAAAAAACAACCGTCAAACACGTTATATAACAATATAACGTGTTTCTCTCTAGCGATATTGTAAACTCTCGTATTGTCATCTGAACATACGGAAGTATGTCTGCCCCTATAATCGGGACTTGGGGCACCCCTCCGTTAGCTTAGTTAGGTTTCTTTAAACCCTGCACTCGGAAATAGGGGCCCCGCGAAGCGGGGCTCCGTCGACTCCGCTTTTTAGGGGAATATTAAAGTGTTTTAAGGTTATGTGATATTAATCGAAATTTCTCAGAAATGGTACAGTTTCTTTTCATGAGAGTGGTACCACTGGGCAAGGGGGACCCCTCCGTCCCTACACACCGCGTGAGTTGACTACCATCGCATGCATTTCACGAAAAATAATGCGTTTTATTGTAAGCAGTATGTTCGTTTGACAATAATTCGAGTGTTTACAAGAATTGATCAGTACTTAATTAGTCATAGTCGCAGTCACACTATAGGGTCAAAATCAAAGGTGGCGGCTGCGAAAAGTGGCGAATTCTACGTGATTCATAAGAATAAGAACAAGAATAATTTATTTAAAAAGTAGATATTACAAAAGTGTCCATTCAGTGTTCATCCATGGTAATCCATACCACTAAACTGGAATACTAGGCGATCACTAGGCGTGATTACGAGGGCACTCCAATCAAATATGGGATCAATAAAAACTTTTTTGCAAAAAATAAAACCGACTTCAAAAAGAAAAAGTGAAAAATAACTTTAGCTTCTGAAGTCGGTGACGTTTGTATGATTGATTTAATTTTTTTGTCACCGACTTCAGAAGCTAAAGTTATTTTTCACTTTTTCTTTTTGAAGTCGGTTTTATTTTTTGCAAAAAAGTTTTTATTTTTCACTTTTTAGTGGTTCACATGGAAAGTGCATACCGTTACAATTACAACAAGCTCAAACACGACTAGGATACATCGTCTCATTATGGAGTTCCGTGACTCTTGGCTTCATCATCAGATCTGATAGTAGAATGGTTCTTGTCAAACGCAAATGCTTCACTTGTTGTAGGTAGAAAATACCGAAATCGCTGTACGTTATCCTATAAAATTTGAAGAGTTCCCTCGATTTCGCCAAGATTCCATCATCAGATCCCGACTTGGCGACTATGGGACCAACTTGGAAGTATACCCTTTCAAACAAAAAAAGAATTTTTCAAATCGGTTTAGGCGTCTTCGAGTAATCGGTGAACATACATAAAAATAAAAAATAAAAAAAAAATACATACAGTCGAATAGAGAACCTCCTCCTTTTTGGAAGTCGGTTAAAAAAAGAAAATACACAATGGCGTCAACGACAATTTCGGTCCTTTCGGGACGGTTTTCGAGGTCGCTGATAACGAAAATGACGAAAATGGAAATTCAAGATGGCGCCGAGCTTTCCAGTTTTTTCGACATGCATGGGTGACATTTTCGTGACTTTCGGGGCAAATGTCTTAGATCTTTAAAAATAACTCCTTATTCAGTCGTAACAATTTGGCAGTGGCAAGACTTCGTGTTCCATTAGGCATATCATCATTCTCTTGCCCGTATACAATAGATTTGTGGTCGGCGCAGCATGTCTTCTTCTTCCATACTCCTCTATTTTTCGTCATCTCATCAGACACTTCTTTTCTTACCATATCCTTCTTAACACAGTCCATCCATCGTTTCTTTGGTCTTCCTCTACTCAAATACCCATCCATATTCATACTTAAAACTTTTTTCACGACATTTTCCTCATTCCTCCGCATCACATGCCCCATACCAGGACAACCGATTACCACACAACTTTTTAGTCACCGGCGCCATTTTCAGACTTCCTGACTTCCTCTTACATACTCATTCCTTACTTTATTCATTCGCGTAACACCACACATCCCCCTTAGCATTCCCATCTCCGCGACATGCAGATGCCTTTCATTCATCCCTTTTGTGGCCCAATATTCTGATCCATACAAAACAGCAGGTCTAACCATTGTTTTATAAATCTTCCCCTTAAGTTTAAGGGGAATGCGGGAGTCGCAGATCATTCCCGTGACCATTACCGTTACCGTGACCCGCCATTTCATCCATCCGGGTTAATTCTGTGCTTTACACTACGATCTATTTCGCCATCGCTTAATTGCATGAGTGAACCAAGATACCGCCAATAACCCAGCTTATTACCGGGTAATACGACACCCTACGGTAAGACTGGTTGAGACTTTTTGGGCCACTGACTACCTGTAACGACTGTCAAAGATCTACAAATGACAGCCGGGACCAACTGCTTAACGTGCTCTCCGAGGCACGGTGGAAACTCGGTGTGTAAGGGTGGTCAACTGGTCACCCGTCCACAGACCAACCATGGCAATCGTTTCCAATTATTTAAGTACGACCAGGTGCCAAAGGGGGCCCCGCACAGACGATGTGTTTTTGTTTTTGCTGTGAATTACTGAGTTTTGCACAACAAGAGTTGACAAAACTACGGCCTGAGGAGTTTCTGTAGAGTATTTAATTCGACCTTGTTCATTGTTGAGTGATGTCCCTAAATCCGAAACTATATGCCGTGTACCATTACACCAATTAATAACATAATTAAACAGAGTGTACGCACTCATCGTAACTTGTGATTATATACGCAACAGCACGTACTAGTTATTTAGTTATATACTTTAGAGCGCGTAATTATAAGCTGTGGCGAGTTGTTGATAGTTTGTACCGTTCGGAGCCCTATTTACTCACTGTGTATGTTGATTAAATTTTCTTTGATAATGGAATAGGCAGACCTGTACATCATAGGAAGCTATTACAAAACTTCATCAACCAAATTATTTAACTGATGATTGATGGTCTAGTTTACCCGGTAGCACGGGCACGACTGCCGGAAAGTGGGGTTTCTAGACACATACCCCAGGTCTGAGAAATACTCAGGACCGAAACATGGTAACGGGAAAACTACATAGTTCGGTAGTTTTTCGCCTCTGAAAATATAGGCGTGAATGCGTGACGTAGGTAATCCTAGTGTAAATACACTATGAACATTTTCTATTTTTTTTATTCTACATAAGATGCATTGATAACATTTTATTGTAAGTACCTATTGCTTATTTACAATAAAATGTTATCAATGCATCAGATCTATTGTTAGATCGTTATTGGAAATGCCTTTCCTTACACCTGTGATAAGAGCATGTTGCTATATCGCAGCTTACACCTGCTTACATGCGCTGGACACAACACATAATGCATGGAACATTTTTATCCGTCTACATTATTTTTAAGATAACTAACTATATGTAGGTATATGTTCGACATGTTCATCGCGAGTCCAATCACAAGGCTCGCCGTACTGAGCTGGTTCAACATAAGCTCCAGTTCTGCCGCCGTGGAAGAGACGACAATGTCATCAGCGAAGCGAAGGTTTGTTAACCGAGCTCCATCAATTTCAATGCCGCTTCTCTTCACTAGCCGTAAGCTTTTTGAACACTTCTTCAAGCGCGCTATTGAAAAGCTTATGTCAAACACCACCAAATACAAGATCCGAGTGAATGTTGCAGAATTGCAAATGCCCATGAATACATCTACTTGGGCGGGGGCCAGTTAGTCGCTTTCCAGTCTAGACAAGATAAGAAAGTCATAAGACGAAACCGAAAATGCCTAGAAGAGCTACTGGTCCATGAAAGAGCTAATGAAAGGAAATCTTCCTTTGACACTCAAGCGTAAAATCACGGACATGTGCATTCTTCCCATTTTGACATATATGGATCCCAAACTTGGTCTTTGACAAGCATTCAAAAGTCCAAGCTCAAGGTTTGCCAACGTGCAATGGAGCGCAGCTTCCTAGGCGTCAAACTTACCGACCATGTACGCAACACCACACTGCGCTTCAAAACACAAATCACTGACGTTGCTCAAAAAGCCGCCAAGCTAAAGTGGGACTGGGCTGGCCATGTCTGCCTAATGATCGACGAGCTGTGTGGATGTGGAGCTCTGACACAGCCAGAACGGTGACGCGGTAGACCTCGCAGGAGATGGCGGGACGAGCTGGACAAAACCAACGACTTGTGGTCCATATTGCCCTGGATCGAAGAATTTGAAAGTCATGGAAGGAAAGAATGCCTTTGGATGGAAGGATGGAAGGCCTTTGCCCAGCAGTGGGATGACACAAGCTAAAAGGAACAGTATGTACTCGCATGTTGTATTATACCAATTTTAACTTTGAATTACATTTTAATTATTAAGTTAATTTTACTGATTAATAGTAAAGATTAATAGATACAGACTTTGCGTGGCATGCGCCACGAAGGCGCACAACGAATGCCTCTGCTTGAGGCGTGCGTGTTGAAAAATGATACCAACATAAATGCTGGGGTCGAGCCATCGCGTGCGAAGCAACATGTTTGTTGCGAGGCATGTGCTACGAACAGACGCGCGCGTGCGAGGCGCGCGTGTGCGGCGAGCGTGTGTCGGCCGTGGTTTGACTGCTGTGTCGGTTGGATCAGCCCGAGCGTGCGCTGCGCGCTGTTTGACCCGAGGTGTGCGTGGATATCGTACACGGCGCACACCTTAAACGTGCATGCGCGACTACGTCCACAACTAATGTAATGCTCGCACTGAGGCACTTAGATCTTGAAGCATTTGCCGACATACGTTGGCTCGCCCTCGCACGTGCGTAGCAGATGCCTCGCCACGAATATAAAGGTACACACATTGCGAGGCATTCGCTGTGCGCCGTTCGCGGCGCATGCCTCGCAAAGTCTGTACCTATACGGCTTAACGAAATTGGTTTTTTATGCTATTCTTCACCGAAGTCACAGTGTCCCGAAACCCTGACAGCCAAAAAGATTGCGGAGTTCAGATATACGGTCGAACCATGTAAAATACTGGTTTAGCTGCATTCCGTTATACTGGAACCCGACTTCGAAAAAGTTAGGAAAAGGCGAGAGAAAGGTGTGAGGAGTTCTTCACCGATTAGCTCAGACATGGGCGAACTTCTTCACTCCGTAACTCGAACTTACTGAAGTCTAGGTACTGCTGAACATACTTGACAACCCGCCTCTAATAAATTTCACACAACATCCGGTTCTCCGCCTTCCAGCCTTCCTACCTACCTTTTGAAGGTCTGTGCACCTAAAGTCGTAATTCTCCCCGGCTGATTCATGTCTCCAGTTCTCCACTTTAGGACATCTCCGCTCCAGGTTATAGACTAACTCTGAATAAATTTATTTCATCAAATCAATTGAAAGTGCATATTTTCTGTCCTAAATTTTCCTCTGTTTCGTAAAACATTTCCTACGACTATACCTCGAAATGTTTCACCTACGTATATGGAAGCGATTCTTCGGATCCTGCATCCTCATCTTCAATAAGCTGTTGAACCAGCAGGAAGGCATGAATAAAACAAATAATTACAATTTTGGAAACGAAGCACTGGCAACGCAACGTCACCAGTATTAGACATATTATATGGTGCTCTATGGCCAATGCCTCCATGTCAGTCGCAAGAAACCAAAGAGAAAAACACTTATCAAGTTTCATTTTGATATGTGTTGTACAAGTACTCTTATGGCGCTTTCAATGCTCGAGGCCGCAGCGGTGCGACACGAAACGTCTAAATTGAAAGTGCCCTTAGCGGCGCATCAAGAGTTTAAAAGAAAGAGAAGTATTCTGCAAGGAGTTGGTATAAACTAATTGATTGAGCGTTTTTACTATGTCCCTGACCCAGAGTTACAACCAGAATTCTGCCATACGACAATGTTGCAGTAAGTTACAGCTGGCTTAGCTAGTCCTAATAGGGTCCTGTATAAATATTTTTGTGTGGCGAGTCCCAAAAAGAGGATAATGACTGCATCAAGTGACGACACCATAGAAGAGCGAGCTTGAACAAGGGCTTCACTTATAACGGTCCGATAAGAGAATTTTCATTGAAGAATGGGAGTCGCGGCAGGGAAAATTGACATTAATTAGGTACTCATAACGAGCCTCTTCTCGATAAGAATGTGGGGTTGTGGGGAGATTGTGGTTATTTTAACGTACACGTCGAGGGCCCTTAATGTTATTCGGTGGCCCCTTATCAATGATACGGCTGATGATAAGCGGTAGCTACGCCCCAGGTAGGATTTATATATACTCGTAAGATGATGTTTTGATGACCATAGAAGCTGCAGAACAATTCATTCAGCTTCCACGATTGACAAATCTTTAGAACTTCAGTTCTTAAGATTGGAATGTTAAGTTTTGCGAAGCGCAATTTTGTTAGTTTTTCCAAAACCACCACATTTTGTTAACATTCGATAGGTACGCGAAATCGACGAATGCAGTTTACCTATTTTCTTATTTATGAACCTACCTGTCTAATCTCTGTGGGGTGGGGTGACACAATTCCCACGAACGATCGATTTTGTAAAACCTTGCTCGAAATAACACCACACGGTCGATATCTAGGCCGAATGCAAGTTTAGTTCAAATACTAAGTTATAAGTCATTGGCCTAACTGCGCGGCGGTCGTTAGCGCGATTGTAGAGCGTGGGCTCGGGTTCGATTTCCGGGTCAGACAAAAAGTGCTATTGGGGTTTGCCATTACAAATTTCTCAGTAGTAGCGGGGAGTATGGAAGTTGGCGGTTAGATTTCCTCGGAAAGCACGTCAAATCGTTAGTGATCGTTAGTCCTGCTCTTGATCTCTCTCCGGTCGTGTCGAATTGCCATCCCATCGGACTATAAGAGTAACGGAACAGAGAGTGCACATGTGCCTGCGCACACACTTGTGCACTATAATATCTCCTGCGCCGACAATTAACTACTAACTACTTGTTGTAGTAGGAAGGTTAAGTTGTTAAGCGACAAAACTTTGATAAAGATATGATGCTGACTCCTAACCCAGATGACAAAGCTCTGCTTGCTTTATTTGTAAAAATAAAGACTCAACCTTCTTTATTTATTATATCTATGGTCTCAACAGTGTCGCTTCGTGCGATGAGTCACTTTCAAAGACTTTCAATGCCAAACTTGCTAGCGGTATATTAGCCAGAATATTAGCTACCTAAATTAGATACATAATAGGTATAGTATATTTGGGATAGTATTAATAATGTTACGAGCTGAGTATACGATAAATCTATACTTCTATACTAATCATCATCATCATTATTATAAAGCAGAAGAGTTTGTTTGTTTGGTTGAACGCGCTAATCTCAGGAACTGCCGGCTCGAATTGAAAAAATCTTTTTGTGTTGGATAGTCCATTTATCGAGGAACGCTTTGGGCTATATAACATCACGCTACGACCATTAGGAGCGGAGCAGGAATGAAAAATGTTGCAAAAACGGGGATTTTTTTTCCGTTCGTTTTTCTCTCTTAGGTGACGCAGACGAAGTTGCGTGGGTCAGCTAGCGATTAAGCACGAAATAACTACTTAATTACATTAATTGCAAAACACTTCAAACTTAATTACAAACACACTAGGTACTGATGTAGTGTATTTGTAACAAAGAAATTTAAAAGACCATAAGTAATTATATTTTTCACTTCTCATGCTCTAAAAGTACGCTATTATAGCCCTACGAAGCGGGATTAAAGTGACCGTTTATTCCCTAGGGAGTAAAAAGTAATTTAAAAATGGAACGATCTTTTACTCTCAAAACATGGTCACAAAAGAGTACCTAACAATTTTTTTTTCATCCCCCCATTTCGGAAAGAGTATTTTTGCTCTTCGATATCTGAGTGCAAAAGCCGTTTTTATCGTCTTGAGGGTAAAGTAAATTTGAATTTAGAACATCGTGTGCACTAATCATGTCAATTCAAAACATCATTAAACCTATATTTACTTCTACCTCTATGGTGCCGAATTTATCATACATTTTTTTTTATTTGTTAAGAACTCGGAACCTTCTTGGTGTACTTTTTTTAATATGTTTTGCCCGCGCCATTTTCTTTTCACGTCATATTGTTAACACCTTAGGTTAAAAACAAGGAATCCAACTTGAAAACAAGTGAAAAACTTAAAATGACCACTCATTATCTAGCGACGAGGAAGTTTATTTGACGCCAACAGAATTAACTGAATTTGTTAATAATGCGCAATTTTTTTTTTTGCCTTTATTCATTTCCTCGCTGAGGTGGGATGAAAAGTTACGTGTTGCACTCTTGTATAACAAATAACTATTTTAATGGATCAAAGGTATTATTTAAATTTCGAATTGGCTTGCAAATAGAAAGCGGTTTATTGAAAAAAAAAACAAGTGAACTCTTCAACGCGATAATAATAGGCTAGTTTCCACCATCAATAAATTGCAAATCTAATTAGTCCGTCAGTTAGAGTATTGGAAAATAATGGACACGTACTTTTTGTTTTTGTAAATCAACGAATATTGACAAAGATAAAACGCATCAAAACTCGGGAGTGAGGGCTCGTGACGTCAGAACTCACTAAAAATGATACCAAACAGTGACGTATTGAGAATTTTAAAAGCGTCGTATCTTCGTCAATTTTGGTTTATGTAACAAAAGAAAAAATACGGGTCAAATATTTTTTGAAAATCTAAGTGACGGACTAATTAGATTTTTTCAGTTAACAAGCCTATTATTGTTGTTTGTGTGCATCGTTGATGTTGAAAAGTATGTGCAATGCCTCTGTTGCTAGCCGCTGCAGTAATATAGGTACTAATTATCTGTGGAGTGTGGATCATCTTCATTGCGACAATGTTGAGAGTTTGTGTTGTGTTTTAAATTGTTAATCTGTGACTGACCTGATAGAAGAAAAAACTGACCGCTCAGTTCAGAATTTTTGTCGAGTGTAAATTTGTTCGGTTTTAAATGACTATTTTTCTCGCACTCGAAGTGAAAAGTACAGTTTGCACCTCGAGACTAAACGCCAACTTAATATACCCTCGCTTTTTAATGACTCAACGACAAACCACCTCGGGTACCTATATAATGGCTTCGTTTAGTCCCTCGTTATAAAATATACGATGAATGTCTTTGAGTTTGAAGTGTTTCTTTCTACGTCTGATAGTACACTCCCCTGTGCCGGCAGTCTCGACAGAGATAACGACAAAATCGTTAACTTTCGGTTGCTAATTACTAACGAATAAATTCGGTTGCAATAATGATGCTTGCGAATAATGAAAGTCTTTACATTCTAGACGCGTTTCTCGTAAGCATAATTATTGCAACCGAATTTATTCGTAAGAAATCAGCGCTCGAAAGTTAGCGATTTTGTCGTTATCTCTGTCGAGACTGCCGGAATCGAATTCGAATTTATTTTTTTCGTTATCTCTGTCGAGACTGCCGACAGAGATAACGACAAAATCGTTAACATTCGTTTGCTAATTACTAACGAATAAATTCGGTTGCAATAATTACGCTTACGATAATCGCGTCTAGGATGTAGAGACTTTCGTTATTTGCAAGCATCATTATTGCAACCGAATTTATTCGTTAGTAATTAGCAACCAAAAGTTAACGATTTTGTCGTTATCTCTGTCGAGACTGCCGGCCCAGGGCTGGCAGTCTCGACAGAGATAACGACAAAATCGTTAACTTTCGGTTGCTAATTATTAACGAAAAAAACCGGCCAAGAGCGTGTCGGGCCACGCTCACTGTAGGGTTCCGTAGCTTCCCAGACCATTAAAAATACCAACATTTTTCGTCAGCAAAAATAACTTTGTTTTTCATAGTATTTGTATGAAAAACAAAGTTATCATTTGCGTTAAATACTGCTACATGTATTGATAATGTTTTTTGTTGCTGCGACTACTTACATAAATCCATCGTAAATTACCTTCCTTCTGATCACAGCGGTCAGACCGTTGCTTTCGCGTCCAATATACAATTGCAAAGAATTCAGATACAAACTAGGCAAATGACACCAAGCAATTTAGACAAATTTAATAATAATTTAATTAACAAGTTAAGTATACCGGGCCCGAATATAACGAATGTAAATGAATTTTATGAAGAATTCTTTTCGGTTGTGCACACCGAGTTCAATAATACTTTAAAAAAGAAATCTAAAACCATTGGCCCTAAGTTTATTTTCAGTGACTGGGCAACACAGGGTATTAGGAAAAGTAGGGAACGGTTGTTTGAGCTGTACGGTCTTAAACCTTATATCAACACAGAATCTTTTAATAAATATGTTGCTACTTACTCGAAAACTTTTAAAACCACTTGCAAGGTAGCTAAATCCTTATTCATTAGCAACAAGATTAAATCAGCCGATAATAAAATAAAGACGGTTTGGAAAATAATCAACAGTGAAACAAATAGAAATAAAAAACAAAGTAATGACTTCACACTAGAGACCTCACGTGGCCTCGTCAGCTCCAACAGTGAAGTTGCTCAAGAATTTGTAAATTTCTTTACCAACATCCCAATTAAAACTACAGAAACCTTAAGTTCCTCTCCCTTGCTCTCTATTGATTTATTGAAAGCGAACGTTTCAGCCTGTCCAAATGAATTTAAATTTCAACATATTAACCCCATAACAGTCGTAAAAGCTTTTAAGCAAATCAAGATCAAATTAACCGAAGATCTATGGGGTTTGTCTATCAAAGCGTGTGCCTCAATTATTGAGACTGTAGCACCGTATTTAGCCTTAATATTTAATTTGTGCGTGGATCAAGGGGTCTTTCCGGATCTTATGAAATTCAGTAAGGTAATACCGCTTTTTAAATCCGGGGACAGTAAGGACACTAATAACCATAGGCCCGTATCCGTGTTGCCGGTTTTCAGCAAGGTGTTTGAAAAGATAATGCTCAATCAAATGCTTAACCATTTTAACATCAATAAAATATTACACGAGCAGCAGTATGGTTTCACCAAAGGACGTTGTACAACTGACGCCGGTGTCACTTTATTAAAACACATATTTACTGCGTGGGAAGAGGCACAAGATGCCATAGGAATCTTCTGTGACCTTTCCAAGGCATTTGATTGCGTAAATCACGAAACCCTGATCTTGAAACTTGAGCATTACGGTTTAGGTAAACTGGCGCTCAGTTTAGTAAAATCGTATTTGAGTGATAGACAGCAGCAGGTACAAATAAATGGTGTCAATTCGATGGGTTTAAAAGTAAAAATGGGTGTACCACAAGGTTCCATATTGGGTCCCTTCCTCTTTTTAGTTTATATTAACGACCTACCCCATTTATTTAACAACCACCCGCAAATGGTGTTGTTTGCTGACGATACTTCTTTAATATTTAGGATAAACAGACGTGCCACTAATCTTGACGACGTAAATAACGCCTTACTGCAGGTCCATGATTGGTTTACCGCAAACAATTTAGTTCTAAATGGGAAAAAAACTAAGTGCATTAGATTTGCTCTACCAAATGTCAAAAGTAGTGATTGTGACATAGTATTGAATCAAGAGAAACTAGAATTTGTCGATAAAACGGTTTTCTTGGGAATCGCGCTCGATTCAAGGCTACAATGGGGCCCTCATTTAACATCTCTTGCAGGACGGCTGAGCTCAGCAGCATATGCTGTTAGAAAAATCCGTCAATTCACTGATGTCGATACCGCGAGGCTAGTCTATTATAGTTATTTTCATAGTATTATGTCATACGGTATTTTACTATGGGGACGGGCTGCAGACATCGAGTCTATATTTATTCTGCAAAAAAGAGCCGTCAGAGCCATATATGACTTACGTAGACGTGATTCTCTAAGAGAGCTGTTCAAGAAAATTAATATCATGACAGTACCTTGTCAATATATCTATGAAAACATCATGTACGTTAGGAAAAACCTGCATTTATTCAGTAAAAGAGGTGACAGACACCACTATAGTACTAGAAATAGGGACCAACTAGTTCAGCCAGGTTTCAGGCTTGCTAAGGTAGATTCAACTTTCATGGGGTACTGTTTAAAATGTTACAATAAAATTCCTCCCCACATTCTTCAACTGAATGAGACGAAATTTAAATCTTGTATAAAACGCACACTATGTAGGCAAGCATATTATAAGTTGGGGGATTACATTGATGATAAAAATGCTTGGCTCAATGCTGGTCCTGCTCCACAAACATAGGGGCAAACTAATTGATTCCCAGTGAAGTTATTGTGGAAGCTGCAGAAGATTGTAAAAAGATCCTTGCATTGTATAGATTCCATCTCTTAGTATTATATAATTTCATAGCGCATGTGTGAGTACTATGTACTGTAAAGCCACCATTTACATCTAGTTATTTTATTTTATTTTTTTTTACTTGAATATGCCTTGGTGGCTGAGAGAATGTCATGCTCACTCAAATGTCTCGGTGATGGTGGCGGGTGTGTCGGGTCATTTAGTTCCCTTCAATATGGTTGAGTTGAATGGTGCTGATACATGCGTCATGTTCGTGAACGGGCGCTGTCATTGGAGACTGGTCATCTCTTAGTTGCCACGGTTAATTTTAATAACTTTATATTATGATGTTGATTTAATCTTTTCTCTGGACGCTCTTAATGTGCACGTCTTTCTACATCGTTCTCACATATGTATAATCACAACATGAATGATGTAACCAAGATTTTGTAATAATATTTTGATTTAAAAGAGTGTCCATGGAGTTTCTTGCCCGTTCTTCTCCATAGAGATCTACGCTAGGGAATGGGCAACTACAGTACTTTCTCAAGTTATTATGCCTTGTGTCTGTGACTGTAGCTTTGATTTTTCTTTGTATTTTTGACATTCAAAAGTGCCGTAATGGTCTAATTGAAATAAATGCTTTGAGTTTGAGTTTGAGTTTGAGTTCGTTTTTTTGAAAAAGTGCTATATAACTCAAAAACTATTCAACTCATCAAGTTGAAAATAATTTTCCTAGAAAGTTCATATAAAGGTCTACTTCTGTGATTTTTTTCATATTTTTTAAACTTATGGTTCAAAAGTTAGAGGGGGGGGGGGGACACATTGTTTTTGACTTTCGGAGCGATTATTTCCTAAAATATTAATATTATCAAAAAATGATTTTAGAAAACCCCTATTCATTTTTAAATACCTATCCAACAATATATCACACGTCAGGGTCAAAATTAAAAAAAAAATCGCTCCCCACTTTACGTCTGGGGGAGGTACCCTAATAAAAATGTTTTTTTTAATTTTTATTTTTGCACTTTGTCGGCATGATTGATATACATATTGGTACCAAATTTCAGCTTTCTGGTGCTAACGGTCACTGAGATTATCCGCGGACAGACAGACAGACAGACAGACATGGCGAAACTATAAGGGTTCCGTTTTTTGCCATTTGGCTACGGAACCCTAAAAATCGGTTGCAATAATGA
The DNA here is from genome assembly GCA_950022955.1 of Xestia ashworthii. Lineage (NCBI taxonomy): Eukaryota > Metazoa > Arthropoda > Insecta > Lepidoptera > Noctuidae > Xestia > Xestia ashworthii. The sequence continues at coordinate 1,064,696 of OX465566.1, read as the reverse complement.
TGCTTGCGAATAATGAAAGTCTCTACATCCTAGACGCGTTTCTCGTGAGAATAATTATTGCAACCGAATGTATTCGATGGTAATCAGCGATTGAAAGTTAGCGATTTTGTCGTTATCTCTGTCGAGACTGCCAGCCCTGGGCCGGCAGTCTCGACAGAGATAACGACAAAATCGTTAACTTTTGGTTGCTAATTACTAACGAATAAATTCGGTTGCAATAATGATGCTTGCAAATAACGAAAGTCTCTACATCCTAGACGCGATTATCGTAAGCGTAATTATTGCAACCGAATTTATTCGTTAGTAATTAGCAAACGAATGTTAACGATTTTGTCGTTATCTCTGTCGGCAGTCTCGACAGAGATAACGAAAAAAATAAATTCGAATTCGATTCCGGCAGTCTCGACAGAGATAACGACAAAATCGCTAACTTTCGAGCGCTGATTTCTTACGAATAAATTCGGTTGCAATAATTATGCTTACGAGAAACGCGTCTAGAATGTAAAGACTTTCATTATTCGCAAGCATCATTATTGCAACCGAATTTATTCGTTAGTAATTAGCAACCGAAAGTTAACGATTTTGTCGTTATCTCTGTCGAGACTGCCGGCACAGGGGAGTGTACTATCAGACGTAGAAAGAAACACTTCAAACTCAAAGACATTCATCGTATATTTTATAACGAGGGACTAAACGAAGCCATTATATAGGTACCCGAGGTGGTTTGTCGTTGAGTCATTAAAAAGCGAGGGTATATTAAGTTGGCGTTTAGTCTCGAGGTGCAAACTGTACTTTTCACTTCGAGTGCGAGAAAAATAGTCATTTAAAACCGAACAAATTTACACTCGACAAAAATTCTGAACTGAGCGGTCAGTTTTTTCTTCTATCAGGTCAGTCACAGATTAACAATTTAAAACACAACACAAACTCTCAACATTGTCGCAATGAAGATGATCCACACTCCACAGATAATTAGTACCTATATTACTGCAGCGGCTAGCAACAGAGGCATTGCACATACTTTTCAACATCAACGATGCACACAAACAACAATAATAGGCTTGTTAACTGAAAAAATCTAATTAGTCCGTCACTTAGATTTTCAAAAAATATTTGACCCGTATTTTTTCTTTTGTTACATAAACCAAAATTGACGAAGATACGACGCTTTTAAAATTCTCAATACGTCACTGTTTGGTATCATTTTTAGTGAGTTCTGACGTCACGAGCCCTCACTCCCGAGTTTTGATGCGTTTTATCTTTGTCAATATTCGTTGATTTACAAAAACAAAAAGTACGTGTCCATTATTTTCCAATACTCTAACTGACGGACTAATTAGATTTGCAATTTATTGATGGTGGAAACTAGCCTATTATTATCGCGTTGAAGAGTTCACTTGTTTTTTTTTTCAATAAACCGCTTTCTATTTGCAAGCCAATTCGAAATTTAAATAATACCTTTGATCCATTAAAATAGTTATTTGTTATACAAGAGTGCAACACGTAACTTTTCATCCCACCTCAGCGAGGAAATGAATAAAGGCAAAAAAAAAATTGCGCATTATTAACAAATTCAGTTAATTCTGTTGGCGTCAAATAAACTTCCTCGTCGCTAGATAATGAGTGGTCATTTTAAGTTTTTCACTTGTTTTCAAGTTGGATTCCTTGTTTTTAACCTAAGGTGTTAACAATATGACGTGAAAAGAAAATGGCGCGGGCAAAACATATTAAAAAAAGTACACCAAGAAGGTTCCGAGTTCTTAACAAATAAAAAAAAATGTATGATAAATTCGGCACCATAGAGGTAGAAGTAAATATAGGTTTAATGATGTTTTGAATTGACATGATTAGTGCACACGATGTTCTAAATTCAAATTTACTTTACCCTCAAGACGATAAAAACGGCTTTTGCACTCAGATATCGAAGAGCAAAAATACTCTTTCCGAAATGGGGGGATGAAAAAAAAATTGTTAGGTACTCTTTTGTGACCATGTTTTGAGAGTAAAAGATCGTTCCATTTTTAAATTACTTTTTACTCCCTAGGGAATAAACGGTCACTTTAATCCCGCTTCGTAGGGCTATAATAGCGTACTTTTAGAGCATGAGAAGTGAAAAATATAATTACTTATGGTCTTTTAAATTTCTTTGTTACAAATACACTACATCAGTACCTAGTGTGTTTGTAATTAAGTTTGAAGTGTTTTGCAATTAATGTAATTAAGTAGTTATTTCGTGCTTAATCGCTAGCTGACCCACGCAACTTCGTCTGCGTCACCTAAGAGAGAAAAACGAACGGAAAAAAAATCCCCGTTTTTGCAACATTTTTCATTCCTGCTCCGCTCCTAATGGTCGTAGCGTGATGTTATATAGCCCAAAGCGTTCCTCGATAAATGGACTATCCAACACAAAAAGATTTTTTCAATTCGAGCCGGCAGTTCCTGAGATTAGCGCGTTCAACCAAACAAACAAACTCTTCTGCTTTATAATAATGATGATGATGATTAGTATAGAAGTATAGATTTATCGTATACTCAGCTCGTAACATTATTAATACTATCCCAAATATACTATACCTATTATGTATCTAATTTAGGTAGCTAATATTCTGGCTAATATACCGCTAGCAAGTTTGGCATTGAAAGTCTTTGAAAGTGACTCATCGCACGAAGCGACACTGTTGAGACCATAGATATAATAAATAAAGAAGGTTGAGTCTTTATTTTTACAAATAAAGCAAGCAGAGCTTTGTCATCTGGGTTAGGAGTCAGCATCATATCTTTATCAAAGTTTTGTCGCTTAACAACTTAACCTTCCTACTACAACAAGTAGTTAGTAGTTAATTGTCGGCGCAGGAGATATTATAGTGCACAAGTGTGTGCGCAGGCACATGTGCACTCTCTGTTCCGTTACTCTTATAGTCCGATGGGATGGCAATTCGACACGACCGGAGAGAGATCAAGAGCAGGACTAACGATCACTAACGATTTGACGTGCTTTCCGAGGAAATCTAACCGCCAACTTCCATACTCCCCGCTACTACTGAGAAATTTGTAATGGCAAACCCCAATAGCACTTTTTGTCTGACCCGGAAATCGAACCCGAGCCCACGCTCTACAATCGCGCTAACGACCGCCGCGCAGTTAGGCCAATGACTTATAACTTAGTATTTGAACTAAACTTGCATTCGGCCTAGATATCGACCGTGTGGTGTTATTTCGAGCAAGGTTTTACAAAATCGATCGTTCGTGGGAATTGTGTCACCCCACCCCACAGAGATTAGACAGGTAGGTTCATAAATAAGAAAATAGGTAAACTGCATTCGTCGATTTCGCGTACCTATCGAATGTTAACAAAATGTGGTGGTTTTGGAAAAACTAACAAAATTGCGCTTCGCAAAACTTAACATTCCAATCTTAAGAACTGAAGTTCTAAAGATTTGTCAATCGTGGAAGCTGAATGAATTGTTCTGCAGCTTCTATGGTCATCAAAACATCATAAACTAATAAGCGAAATATCTGACTGAGACTGCCGGGCCAGGCCCGGCAGTCTCGACAGAGATAACGACAAAATCGCTAACTTTCGATCGCTAATTACTAACGAATAAATTCGGTTGCAATAATGATGCTTGCGAATAATGAAAGTCTGTACATCCTAGACGCGTTTCCCGCAAGCACAATTATAGACACCAAATTAATTCGTTCGTTATTAGCAATCGAAAGTTAGCGATTTTGTCGTTATCTCTGTCGAGACTGCCGGCCCAGTTCACTTCGATTCGCTTCGTTGTATAGCCAAAATCAGACGCTCCCCATAGGAATATAAAAAACAATGCTGCTCCCGCAAACATGACGGCTATTTATATGGCGAACGATCCAAGGAATATCCTAGGGGACCCTTGTAGCCGACGGGCATAGGGTTTGGGCCTCTGAGTTAAAGTCCTTGCTAAATTTCACACTACTTTATTAATCAAACACAAAAACGGGAACAATCAATGTCAAAAAAAAACAAGAAGAACAAATGGAAAACGTGGAAAGAAACTTTAGAGGTCTAAAATGGCCGGCGTTCTACGAGAGCGGTTTGAAACACGCCGCGTCATGCACGTATCAGGGTTACCAGTAGACTGCCCTACCCCCGGTACGTCATTAGGCGCCTGCTCAGCGGGTTGCGCGGTAAGAATTCCGGCGTCTGATTCGCTGCGCATAGCAGTGTCGCCAACCTCACTACAGTTCCCGCAATCATCCGATTGGCTGATGCTGACAGTGTGGCCAACATTATTATCAACCCTATGGTCGTGGGGTTGCCGCGTTACATACTCCCCCTCTAGATCACGATTACGCCCTCGATCGTGGTCTAGCGCTACATTAATTTCATTAGAAATGGGTTGTAAACGAGGTCGGCCTCGCTTTCTCTTAGGCTCCAGTGGTTGAGTGGACTCATCCACTCGTCCTCGAAAAGGGGTGAGCTGATTAGCGTGGAATTTGCCCAATACCTCACCAGGACTTCCATGAGATGCGATTAGGTATGTTGTTGGACTCAATTTCTTCTTCACAACATACGGCCCATCTCTCTTAGGGAAAAACTTAGCCGTTTTTGACTTGCTGGCGTCGCTCAGCTGATGGGTAGCCAACAAAACTTTGTCATCTACTTTGAATTCTGGTCCTACTCTTCTTGAACGATCAGCATAAATCTTCCTTCTATCCTGCAGTTTTTCTACCCTGTCACGAACATCACTTAAGGAGTTTAAAAATCTTGATAGGTACGGAGTGATCTGTGGTACAAAATTATCCTTCTGTAAGACCGCTCTTGGATCATTGTACACCTCTAACGGTGACCTCAGCTCACGTGCGAACGTCAAATATGCAGGAGTAGCCCCTGTCGTTTCACAAACTGCGCTGTTCATACTAAACCGTACTATTGGTAGTTGCTTAGGCCATGAGGGGTGATCCGTACCAACCAACAGAGCCAATTGTGTCTTCATATCCCGGTTTTTTCTTTCCGCTGGGTTGGCTTCTGGGTGGTAGTAGGGTATCAAGTCTTGTGTAATGCCAAGAATAAACATGCACTTCTGCATGACCGCTGAAACGAATTGGACACCATTGTCCGAAATAATGCGACGTGGTAAGCCGAACCGAAGGAAATACTCTTCTATGAGTACTCTTGCGCAGGCGACAGATGTTGCTTCTTTGAGCGCATACAATTCTACCCATCTTGTCGCGGTATCTTCCACTAACAGGATCCACTTTTCCCCGTTTTCGCCCTCTGGCAGTGGTCCGAATAAGTCGATAGCCAAGACTTCATTGCGCTGGTTTAAAATCGGTGTTTGAATCAGACCAGGTGGCTTTTCATTTGTCGCTTTATAGCGTTGACATGAGGAACATGATTTTACGTAATCTGTTACTATTCTTCTCATACCAGGGAAATAATAGTTTTGAGCTATCTTTTGGTACGTTCTCTCTATACCAGGATGACCTGCAATTGGAGCATCATGACATTCACTCAGAATCTCCTCACGCATGCTCACAGGTATCACCAATTGCGGTGACTCGTTGTCTGTATCTGGGTTATAGCGGTACAGGATACCACGTTCCATAAGATAACCGCGTTCAGTCCAACGCCGAGAGGAGACTTCTTCTGTATCTTCTAATTCCTTTATAATTTTACTGAAAACTGGGTCAGATTCTTGTGCTGCACGTAGCTCCGTAAGATCTCGCGTAGGCAAATCAATTATAACGGAACATATTCCACAGGCCTCGCGAGACTCATCTGTACAGACGGGGCGGCTGAGTGCGTCGGCCACTACATTTACCTTTCCGGGAGTGTACTCAAACCGGATGTCATAGGCCTGCAGTTTTAGAGCCCAACGCACCAGACGACCCGTTGGCGATTTTAATGACAACAGCCATTTCAAGGGCTGGTGATCACTGGCTATGATAACTGGATGGCCATCAATGTAACCCCGCATACGGTCGACGGCCCAAACGACCGCCAGAGCCTCCCGCTCCGTGGTCGAATAATTTCGCTCTGCTGCTGACAACAAACGACTGGCAAATTCAATAGGTCGTTCCTCATTCTTTTCTCCTTGAAGCAACACTGCGCCTATTGCGTAGTTGCTCGCATCTGTGCGCAGGATGAATGGTTTAGAGTAGTCGGCCTGTATGAGGATCGGCGCTGACGTCAGAAGCCTTTTTAAATGTCTGAAAGCTTCAGCTTGTTCTGGTCCCCATATCCAAGGTTGATTTTTCCTCGTCAGCCTTGTCAGTGGCTCTGCTACCTCCGAAAACTTGGGAATAAATTTCCTAAACCAGGAACATGTTTGTATGAATGTTCTGAGGTGTCCCAGCGAAGACGGCTCTTTCATGTCTAAGATGGCTTGAATCTTCTCTTCATCAGCTGAGACTCCCTCCTGTGAGATCACATGCCCTAAATATTTAACAGATTCTCTTGCAAATACACATTTTTCTCGGTTCGCACGCAATTTGAACTTCTTCAGCTGTTCAAAAACGATTTGCAGGTCTTCTAGGTGCCTGGAAAAATCCCCCTGCGTTATAATTAACAAATCGTCTAAATACCCTAGAATTGTAACATCCTTTAATGCTGAACCGGATCGCATTCTGTCTATCAGACGCTGAAAAGTGGCCGGTCCGTTCTTCAGACCGAACGGCATCCTTTTAAAACGGAAGGTTCCGAATGGGGTGACGAAAGCCGTCTTATCCCTATCCTCTTCCTTAACTGACACTTGCCAGTACCCAGATCGCAAATCTATTGTACTCATGTGACAACGTCCACGTTTTGTAGATTGCAGCAGTTCATCAATGCGAGGCATTGGATAGGCGTCCGTTTTCGTAATTGAATTTAACTTTCGATAGTCGACGCAGAAACGAAAACTGCCGTCACGTTTAGGTACTAGCAAGGCTGGGGCAGCCCATGCAGATTCGCAATCTTCAATAATATCTTCAGCCAACATCTTGGTGAGCTCTTGCTGCATAATCTCCTTCTTTGCAGGTGTCAAGCGATATGGAGGCGTCGCAATCGGAGAACTATTTCCCGTGTCTATATGATGTTCCCCATATGGAGTCGGCTCCCCAATCAGATTAAACATCTCCTGAAAATCCGTGAGCAATTGGGCAAGCTCCTCACGCTCCTGATGCTCTAAACCTGCACCCTCGTCATCGCGTAAAACATTCATCGCGGCGTATAAATGACGAGGCGAAGAGGTTTCTGAAATCAATGTATACTTTTGATCTCTACTATCCGAAAAATGCCAAAGGCACTGCTTGAAATCAATAACGAGACCGGCACTGTTAATAAAATCGATACCTAAAAGTGTTTCATTATCTTTCGCTTCGGGGAAAATTATGAACTCGGTGGGCACAATTTTATAAAAAAGTTTCACTTGTACCTTTGCAACAAGCACCTCCATCAGGCGCGTGCAGCCATCCGCCAGGCGAATGTTTTTAGTGCACTGTTGTAAAGGATGGCCTTTTCCCATTAAAATACGAAAAAGTGTGTGTCCGGCAATACAGCCCCTAGACCCAGTGTCCAGTACCGCTGTCCCATTTTCCCCCAAAATACTTATTTGCATCAAAGGTCTATTATTATTAGGCTCCCCCTTGATTGAACCTCCCTGAGTTCGACCCTGTGCAGACGCGAGGTGTTTCTTACCATTTGGTAGTTTATTATTTCTATTAACATTTACCGAGCTTAATTCTAAACATTTATGTTTATGAACATCATTATCACAAAAATATGAACATAAACAATCACACTGAATATTATCTGAACCCTGAATATTTCTATTAACCTTTACCGAGCTTAATCCTAAACATTTATGAACATTACTATCACAAGAATATGAACATAAACAATCACACTGTATATTATCTGAACCCTGAATATTTCTATTATTATTCATGCAGCATGATATGGCAACATTATCTCTATCATCTGATTGAATTACGTGTCCATGCTGCAAAAGGGTTTTATCTAAACTTACAGAAAACTTAGTGTCTCTATTAATATTATTATAACACACATTATCACTGACACTGGAATGCTCGTTATTATGTCTTAGTTCAGTAACACAATCACAATAAAGTTTTAAGTGATCCCCAGCGTTGCAAGACGCTAGGTTACCTGTGGCACCGGCAGGAACGATGCGAAGAGTGCCCGGCGACTTTCGACCACGCGTAACGTTATCATTACGCTCGCGGATGGTCGCTAGGCAACGAGCAGCCACGGCGCCAGCGCTCCCGGCGGCGGCGCGGCCGCACGGACTCTGTGAGGCTGGTGCGGGGGGCGCGGCCGCGGGCGGAACGCTTTCGGCTGTCGATCTCGGCTCGCCCGACGGCGACGCGCATTCATCTCGCATGATAACGCGACGACGGGAACCGCGCTCTTTTGAATTTACGCTATCACTAGTTGTAACCGAACAGAAAGCATTTTGAGAACTAGATTTACACTTTTCGCACTTGGATTTTATAACGTTAGGGGTACCGCACCCGTAACATTGAATAGCTTTATTTTTGTTTATGTTTTCCTCACTATTCCCGTTATCACTTTTTACGTTATCACTTTTATTGCGGTTTATTAACTTGTTGCACTGCGATTTTTCGTGTCCCCATTTCTTGCAGTAACTACACGACAGTCTTTTGCTGCGAGTGTTTTTATCACTTGGTGCCGAAGTTGAAGGAGCGCCGGTGACGGTAGATTGGTGACTGGCGCTCGGATGCGTCAGTGCCGGTGTCTTGTCACATGTGCTGTCTACTAACGATTCCTCGATCGCTCTGGCACGGTGTAGTAACTGGTCGAAAGATGATATGGAGTTACGATCGAGCCGCTTTTTTATTCTACGATCGAGAAGCCCGTATACCATATCTAGTTGAACTTTTTCACGTAGATCTTCTGGTGGTAATCTCGATAAAAGCGCTCTTGTCTTCGCTATAAATAAATCCGTTGTGTCGGTATTTTGTCGCAATGAAAACAACTCTAAATATATGCGAAATGGCGGACGATGCTCTCCGAATGCACTTTTTAGTTTTAGCATCGCGTCCGACCATGATGTGGTGCTGGTTTTTATTCCTTGCCACCATAATGCTGCTGAGTCTACTAGCAACATGGAGAGTCCTTTGACAGCGTTATCATCAGATATCTGTAGGCAGTTCTTGTACACTTCTATCGCGTCGATAAACCCGTCAACATCAGCGGACGATCCGTTAAATCGAGCAGTGCACTTTGAGAAGTTTGCGGCGGGCGCTGTCATAGACACGTCAGGTGCAGGTGTCGAAGTCCTAACCTCCTGGATGAGCCTCGCGAAAATCTCTGCCTGACTCTGCTGCAATGAGTTCATAAGGGTTGCAAACTGACCATGGTCCATAGTGATCGACGTGGACATCTCTGCTTCCTCTTCCGCCTCTAGCTCTACTCCCTCATTCTTGGATCTTTTATTTCTTGTTTCCCTCGCTGCCATAATGACAACGGAACCACGTATCGAAAATTTTCATTCGCCGGAGACGCCACTCCTAGCGCTTCAGGTTCCGTAGTTCCCACGTGTAGGTAGGTAGGTGTACACGAAGGCTTTCTCCTGGAGAACAGACGCCAACTGCGTCGTTATGCTTCGTAAAAAAATTTTTGCAAGCACGTGTCTTCAGAGGGCCCTACTGTTGGGACGCCAAATGTAGCCGACGGGCATAGGGTTTGGGCCTCTGAGTTAAAGTCCTTGCTAAATTTCACACTACTTTATTAATCAAACACAAAAACGGGAACAATCAATGTCAAAAAAAAACAAGAAGAACAAATGGAAAACGTGGAAAGAAACTTTAGAGGTCTAAAATGGCCGGCGTTCTACGAGAGCGGTTTGAAACACGCCGCGTCATGCACGTATCAGGGTTACCAGTAGACTGCCCTACCCCCGGTACGTCATTAGGCGCCTGCTCAGCGGGTTGCGCGGTAAGAATTCCGGCGTCTGATTCGCTGCGCATAGCAGTGTCGCCAACCTCACTACAGTTCCCGCAATCATCCGATTGGCTGATGCTGACAGTGTGGCCAACATTATTATCAACCCTATGGTCGTGGGGTTGCCGCGTTACACCCTTTAGATATTATGCTCAGAGTAGCAACCAAACGTTGGTTCATGTCAACAGGATATTTTAAATCTAAGATAGGTAGGTATGAGCTGATCTATTTTAAATCATTATCGGTTATCCTCATGTCCAATTATGCGCTGCAAAACGTACATTAATTAAAATACATTATTTTCTAATTACCTATAAAGTAATGAGGAAAACTTATGATGCCACCACAAAAATAATAAACGGTCGATGATAAAAATAACAATTTTTAAAGTTAATTCTAATGTTAATTCTAACTATAATAATTTGTGGTGTGCCTAACTAAGCATCAGGTAAATTAGTGCAATGATCTCATCGCAAGGTACGCCATCGTCACATTCAAGCTATAAAGTCGTTAAAAAAGTTGTTGTTTTAATATGAAGAAACCAGAATTGTATCATTCAGGCTACCTACAACACAACTGATTACCTACCTTGCTTTTTCCTGTGGTCATCGGAAATACCTCAACGGGTACTTAGAAACGGGACAAAAAGTCCTATGTCATAAAACCCCAACCCAGATCGTGGTCTACAACTTTGAAAAGGATCGACAGACAGAATTGGTGTCGCAATAATTGTACGGTCATATAGTGTAGCATAATACATAGCATAATCAGCTTAGGTATATCGTTCCTACTGCAGGGACACACGGCCTCCTCTCTATGAGAGGGCCGCAGCCGCAGCCGTGACAGAAACCAAGCCTGCTGCATGCTTGCTTGCATGCTGCATGATTGCTGCATGCTTGTTTGCATGCTTTTTTGCATGCTGTATGCTTGCTGCATGCTTGCTGTATACTTGTTTGCACGCTGCTGCATGCATGGTGCATGCTTGCTACATGCACGATGTGTGCTTGTTTACATGTTTGCCTGCTTATTACAGATGTATGCTTGTTTGCATGTTTGCCTGCTTCTTACAGGGAAATAAAAACCAAGTGTTCACAATCAACTGATTTTATGAATTTTCTGTGATTTGATAGATGACTCTTTCCATTATTATGCATTTAAAATGTATGCCAAAAGATGATTCTAACTGTAAACTATCTGAGACATGAAAGGTCTGCCTTTCAATGACTATCGATTTGAAATGTATGGCAAAAGATGATTCTGACTGTGAACTTTCTGCGTTAAGATGGTTCTACTTTGAATTCTTATTCATATGAAACTTATGCCTAAAGATGATTCTCACTTACAAAATTATGAATTTTGAACGTTTGATAAATAAGTTTATAAGTGTCTGCCAGACGATTTTCTGCAGAATGAAGTTTATGCTACGAGTATCAGCTGGTACCTATGCAAAATAATATTATGACAAAAAGTTCTGCTATAAAGGGTAACCTACTGCCTGCCAACAGCTGACAAGTATTTATGTAGGTACCTAAGTCATGTGGGTTCCCTATGCCTCTACGAATTTGTGAATGTTCATGGAAAAACTTATTTGAGTCAGTAGCTAAATTGGTAAAATACCTAATGTTTTTCAATGAAATCCAGTCGACTACGCGTCTACACATTAATGATGTGAAATTCTTGTTTTTATATTCAAAGTAGTTAAATACAATGGAAACATTAAAATATATGATAATGTCAGCATTTAGAATTAGTTACCAATTCTAATTGCATAAATAGCTATTAAATAACAATAAATATTTAAGTAATATTGAAAGGCTTCCTCTTCAATTGGCAAAAAGAAGCATCATGAGAGAAGTAGAAGGAATGGTAAAAGCCTTTGCCGTTTTGCTACTGTAAGTTGCTTTTTTACTATACTAATTTATTGTTTGTCAAAATATATCAGTTCAGATAATAGATAGTGATCCCTGTAGAAGAGGTATATGTACCTCTACGGTGTACAATTTTGAATTCAAATCAATACTCGCCTAAGTTGTGTGTATGTTGATTCACATAAGTAGTCAGATTTAAATAAATTAAATAATAAATTGATTTCATACTAATTAAATTATTCGTTGATTGCGGAAGTTGCGGTTTAGTTGTGGTATCCCTCAAAAATTCTTGCTATGAATAGTAGCTAGACAGTCGAAATTTTCACAGATGATGTATTTCTGTTGCCGCTACAAATGCACAAAAACAATGAAATAAATATGTGTTTTTTTTGCCGTTTTTGCTCGATCGGCAACAGGTAGACGCTTGTAATAATCAAAGAATGTTTCGTTGTACCTATAATTCACTTTAAAAATAAATACTTCAATTAAAATAAAATAAATATTTAAGGGGGGCTCCCATACAATAAACGTGATGGGAGCCCCCCTTTTTTACCGTTTTTTCTATTGTTGTAGGTACCTATAGAAAATGGTACGGAACCCTTCGTGCGCGGCGCGGGTTCAACTCGCACTTGGCCGGTTTTTTCTGTTTTGCATCGCAACTAATATAATAGTACCTAATAGCCTACCTAATAAGTAGGTAAGTACTATAATAAGTTTTTTCATTACTCATACTCGGAAAGTAGGTCTGAAGTTGCCTGAGGAGCGGGTTGAAAGTAATACTTTTCAGCCCTAGGGAGAATCGCTTTCAACTGACAGCTGTCAAATTATAAAAAATACTAGTTCTATTTTCACCTTTTTATTGAACCATGTTTCGACTTCTATACAGCCTCTAAATTACAGCGCGCGCGATGTAAAATTGAAATAACATAAAATTCTGTATTAATTAAATAATATATTCTTTTTAAATAACTTAGTTAAAATTTGGTAACAAATATTTCTTTCAAATAACAAAGATTTGGTCAAAATGTTTACTATTTTTTCAGTGACGAAAGTGAAAAACAAAGGCTGAATAGCCGGCCACAGAAAAAAAAAACAAAATAGGCGGGAAAGCGGCAATCCGATCTTAATTTTTTTTTTTGAGTTGTTTCGTGTTTTTATTTTTATTTTCCTTGTATTCGTAATGAAAAGCACAGTGTTTACCTCGGGTTAAAGACTTATTTAGTCCCGAGACGGGCTATATAGGTGCCATGTTTACTATATTTTGTTTTGTGTTCCCTTCCCACTTTCCAGAAAGAGGGTACTTAGACCGATTTCTTGGAGTGTATACCTACATGGAGCGGCTAAATATATGTATACATATAGCTAGATCGGGCACTCCCCTTCCCACTGACCGACTGTCCTAATACCTACCTACCTGCAGCTAATAGCTAACTTATTCCAATTATTTCAACAACTCGCCAGCCACTGTACCAACGAATGGAAGCGAGTGGAATATTTAAGGCATTCATTCGTTAATCAATCAATAATAAAAAAGTTGCCAACAGCTACAATTGCTTACTCACAGTCGATGTAACTATCTGTCATTTAGGGACATAGTAACTAATGAACCATCGTACTATACTTACCAAAGTATAGTACTTACCTACCATTTCGACAGAAAAGACCTGACAAAAAGTCGGATATTTGCAAGAAACTAGGTACTTACATAACACACCAACTTCTACATTGTTTTTTGAAGTAAAAACTTCTTTATGTGCGTTGATCAAAGATCATGGAACTCGCGTGTCCGTCACGTACGCTTTTCGTAGCACTCTTAGCCGATGCGCTACGGACGTACGTAGCCGTAGCGGATCGCTACGAGTTTTCATTTCTATCGGCAGTTCGGGACTGATAGAAGTGAAAACTCGTACCTACTGCCAATTCGGCAGTCCCCTAAAGACTGCTTGCGTGTTTTTTTTTTCTAAAAGAACAAGTAGACACTTATATCGAAAAATCCGGACAAATGACAAGACCGAAGAGGAGACCAAAAATCCGGACATGTCGAGACAAATACGGACGCATGGTAACCCTATGAAAGAGCACACAGCACATAGGTACTTATAGCTAACAATCGGTCATTATTTGTGCATCACACTTTAACTATCATTTGCAGGACGTTTTTGCTTGGTTCCCGTCGTTCCACTCATTTGGAAGCTAAAAAAGCTGTCCTCGCATAAAAATGTCTTAGTACAATAATCCTAAAAATCTCAACCATTTACATATTCGACAAAAATTGTTTCACTTGATCACTTTACAACTCTGTTGAATAAACATCAAAACCTGACTTTATTCACGCGTCTAACTCTGCCCACCCACTTGTACAGCAAGCGTGACTCGTGAGTAACATAAAACCTGTAGAAACATAACACACTGGCCTCCCAATCAAATTGACCACTCTGTTTACATAAACTTGCATGAAACACATAACATAAGCACTATTATTACCTTTTGTCAACACTTTTTTCAATCCAAATTAGTTTTAGCACGATAAAAATGTTACTTTGTAGAGAAAATTACTCACTAGACGTTTCCGTACGCGGAAGTATGTTACAAAAACAAAAACTACGCGGTATGTACAATAAGATTGTGGACCGCGTGCGGTAGCGGCTTGTAAGCGACTGGCTGACTGGCACTGGCACTTATTATTGCGTAGCATCATACGTCATCGAGTACTATCTGCAGAAGATTCAATCCCCGCAACTTGTGTTAAGTAGTTGCTACAAATATGGGCGGTATTTTGTTAAAAAGCAAAGCCGGCCTGATGCTTTCATTACACATGACCTACGATACCTGCCGAACGGAAATCTCAGTACAGCATCTTTGATCGCTGAATCATGTTTGGGCCGGTTTTCGGCACGATTCGAGCTCTTTTTTTAACAACACCGTTTATGCTTTCATATGCATTCAGTAAATCTTAGCTGTTATTTTGAAATTACAAACAGACGCTTCAATTTGATTTATTTTGGTTGTGCCGAACCATGCTGCCCGAATGTGCATCCCTAACACCACATGAATCTACTCATGATCTACTCATGTGCTACCAATATCTATACATATAATAAAATCGTTGAGACCAAAAAATCTGTACATTTTAGATTAAAAAAAGAAATCGCCCAGGGTGACTTAAAATAAGTAACTGAACATATTATTAAAACCATTTTTAAATTTTTTGTTTGTTTGTTTGAACGCGCATCACGTAAAAACTGCTGGACGAATTTTGATGAAAACTTCACTAATCTATTTAAATAAACTCAGAATAACATTTAGGCTATAGAAATTATGGAAAATTTTGGAAAAAGGGGGTGAAAAGGGGGGGTAAAGTTTGTATGAAAATTTTTTTTTAGATTGTTCTAGAATCATGAAACTCAGAGTAAATACTTATTATTAAAAATAAAGAAATACCTGTCTCAGCATTTTTAAAAAAACTCATCCAGAGACGTAAAAAAGAGGGTTTTGTGTTTAAAATTAATAAACTTCATACACCTATAGAACAAAATCCAATGAAGTATAAACCTTTAAAAGTTGCTGTAAATACTTCAAATCTAATACAGGTAAATGTAATTTCTCAATTTTCTTGAAATTTGATTTTTGAAGTGAATACGCCCAAAATAGCGGAACTCAAGAAAATCGGCTTTCCTCGGTATAAGTAGTTGGTAATACAGGGTGGAAACTGTAAACGGGGCGGTAAGGGGAACTGCAGCTACACGAAAAAGGTCTTAGAAACAATCCATAACTTTTTCGCTAAATGTTGATCCCCATTCACAGATTTAATTAAAAAAATAAAGTGCAGTTAGCAAGAAAATTGCCATTTTACATAAAACAATTTTTTTGATGCCAATAATGATAAGCCTTAACCGTTGCAGCTACATGAAAATGGTCTTAGGAAACCATCCGTAATCTTTCGTGAAATTTTGATCCCCATTCACAGATTAAAAAAAGTACAGTTAGCAAGAAAATTGCTATTTTACACAAAACATTTTTTGATGCCAATCGATCCTGTTTCTAATACTCAACGGTTAAGGAAGCTCCCCTTTCTGCCCGGTTAATCGTTTCCACCCTGTATTTACAAATGAAATAATACTACGAAGAAAATGTAGACTATACGAATGTACATCAGACATAAAGCCCGAAAAGTTACAAATACAAACGAGTTCAAATCCTACTATTTACAAATAATAAAAATGCTTTGTCCTGAAGGACTGTGATGGATCAACGCACAGCCTTTACCGCAGATTGTAGAAACCTGAAGCTTGGAGGGTGTATTTTTTGTATCATAATTTCAGAAAATCATTTCTTATCGTATGCCTATGATACGATAAGAAAGGATTTTCTGAAATTATACCCCTAAGGGGGTGAAAAGGTGGGGGGCAAAGTTTGTATGGGAAAATGTGATTCCTTGGTCCAATCTACTTCAAATTTTGCTATCAACAATATTAACAGAATTGATGGACGCGTTTCGTATTGCACGTAAATTGATTTCAATGCATATCTTAGGAGATACACCGTTTTAAATAACTCCGCAGCAAAATAATGATCATATAACGGGCGCGGATTTTCATTATGCGGAAGGATGTGTATGATGTGCTCTTTGAAAATTGTATTATAGGTGCTTACGACCCAATCTCTGTAACCCTCTCTTTCTCTTATGTGACGCAGACGAAGTTGCGCGGGTCAGCTAGTCATAAATAAATCGCAGACGCGACGTCTTGAACATAGAGTTGAAAGTTTGCTCAGTATTTTCCACTAAGCTTTGCAAGCGGGATTTCTGCGTTTACTTGTATTTTGTCGGGCAGTATGATGTCATAGACAGCCATTCGTAGTGTGATGTCATACGAGGCGGCGGCGGGCGGCGGCGAGGCAGACGAGATTTTGTTCAACCGGCTGCTGTGTCAAGGGCGTGTCTTTATTTGGACGATGTTTTGACGCTTTTTCTGCGTTTTGCAGGGTTTCCAATTTGTAAATAAGGGCGACACACATGTTCCATGATAGTAGGTAGCGGGTTCGATTTCCGGTTGCTCGTTTCTTTGTAAATAGATAGACAGAGATGTAGGTTCCTATTGTTTTTTTTCTAACAACAGCTGCTAGTGGTAGACTTGACCTCAGCTACTTGTTCATTCAATCCAGTCACATTGTATTTGTTACGTATTCGCTGTGGACCTGTCCACCTGTGACTTAGTAGTTGGGTAGTAGCCACGGTCGGGATAATGACCTAGAATAGTAAAGTGCGTAGGATACGTAGTACGAACGTACGTTTTAACAACACTGTTGTTTACAAGTCGTATGTATATCTACGTATTTAAACGTTTGACGTTGTTTTTTATAGCAATCATCATTTAAAATTTAAATCAACGTGGGAGCCACCAGGAAAACACATCTTCGAAAAATATCACAGTTAATATTATTAGGTACCTACCTAATTGTGTACTGACGTCAAATAAACATTTTTTTCTTTCTTCTTTCTTTCTAATTATTTCTTCGGAAAGCTGATTTGAAGCGAGACGAAAATACATTCCTATTTGGATAATCTCCAAAGTTAGCTATACTTACAGGTAATGGACAGATATGAAGGTCCTAAGACCTTTACTACCTCTGAATTTATATTAATTAAGCGAAAAATAAGAAATTCTCAACAACACCAAGTAGGTACACCAACTTAATATTTCAAAAAAAGCGTCAAGTAAAGAGAAACGATAATATTTTTGACAAACTTCTAAAAAAGGAGGAGGTTCTCAATTCGGATGTTTCTATTTTTTTTTGTTTTTTTTTTTTAAGTTTGTTTGCGTAAGTATAACTCCGTCGCTTGCCAACCGATTTCCAAATGGTCCCATAGTCACCAAGTCGGGATCTGATGATGGAATCTTGGCGAAATCGAGGGAACTCTTCAAATTTTATAGGATAACGTACAGCGATTTTGATATTTTCTACAACAAGTGAAGCATTTGCGTTCATTAGGAACCATTCTACCATCAGATCTGATGATGAAGCCAAGAGTCAGACACCGGAACTCCATAATGAGACAATATTGTATCCTTGTCGTGTTTGGGCTTGTTGTGATTGTAACATATGTTGTAACGTATGCACTTTCCATGTGTACCAAGCACATGTGAACCACTAAAAAATTAAAAATAAAAACTTTTTTGCAAAAAAAGTAACTTTAGCTTCTGAAGTCGGTGACAAAAAAATTAAATCAATCAAACAAAGGTCACCGACTTCAAAGCTACAGTTATTTTTCACTTTTTTGTTTTTTTTTTGAAGTCGGTTTTATTTTTTACTTGTCTCGTGGATCTAAACATCACCAATTTACCATATAATTTAGGTGCTAAGTCAGCCACGGGTTTTACAACTCACCCACTATTTGCGTTTTACAGCTTCAACATTTATATTCCTTTAAAAAATTAGTTCATGCATTAACGCGAAAACTAGTAAAAAGGCATTGCGACAGTGAGAACATAACATGGCAGCGGTCTCATGAGCGAGCGAAATGAACGAACTAAAAAAAATATATTTTTGAGTTTATAAATCAGGAATTTCTCAGTCGTCACGGAATCTAGATATGTGCCCGGTTGATGGAACTTAAACATAACTTGTGGTTACTTTAAACCAGACAGAAATAAGAGCCATAATTTAATGTCGACTATGCCTTATCATAAAATATTGATGTTTTACAAATTTTATATTGTTTTCCCTTAGGTATTATGCTCGTAACAACCAAAGTAGGTAATTGTTGGTTCATGTCAACAAGTTATTTTAAATCCGACCATAATTAGATATGAGCTGATCTATGTATTTTAACCTTTTAGATATGAGGTAGGTATCATCATCGGTTTTCCTCATGGATATTTTAAAACTAAACTAATAAGAGAGGAAAGATTTGATTTTTTGTTTGTTTGTTACGATTTAATTCAAAAACTACTCAACCGATTTTAAAAATTCTTTCACGATTAGAAAGCTACATCATCATCTTCCTGCCCTTTTCCCATTTTATTTGTGGTCGGTGCAACACGTTTTCCTCTTCCATTCTCCCCTGTTAGATGTCACGGCATCATTTACTCCTTTCTCTTTCATATCAGTCTTCACACAATCCATCCATCTTTTCTTTGGCCTTCCTCTCCCTCTCCATCCATCAATATTAATGTCCATCACTCTTTTAGTCACATGCGTTTCATCCCTCCTCACTACATGTCCATACCAAGCCAAACGACTTCCTTTCAATTTTTCAGTAACAGGTGCCACTTTCAACCTTCCTCTAATATACTCGTTCCTTACTTTATCCATTCTTGTCACTCCACATATCCACCTCAACATTCTCATCTCCGCTACATGCAATCGTTTTTCATCCATCTTCTTCACCGCCCAGCATTCTGATCCGTACAAGCTACATCTTTACCGAGTAACATAGGCTATAAATTATATTGATATCATGCAAATTAGATGAGCTATCACAATTTTCACGGAAGAAGTCGCGTGCTAAGTGCTAGTTATAACATATTAAGATAACTGATGAGCTGATCTATTTAAAAAATGTAGGTATGGGGTATCATCATGGGTTTTCCTCATTTAGGTACATGCCCACTGCAAAAAAGGTACCTATTCAAATAAGGACGTAATTAAACAAAATAAACTTGAGAAATTGTTAACTCAGATTAGGATCTCGAATTCCGGAGAACCCCGATGTTGGTAATTCCAGAAGAAACTTATGATTTAGGTATAAAAACTAGAACAATTTAATCATTTCATTACATTACCTAAGTACTAGGTATTTGCTAGGAAGTTGCATTGAAAACATTGTGTACAAGGGTATCCGCTGCCGTTCCGCGCGACCGGTCGTCACGCTGACTCACACGCTCATAATATTTCTGTTTCTTTATAAATGTGTATTTTATAACCTCATAAGCCTCATGCCACTATCTTTGTAAGTTTCGGAAGGCTATAACGTCAACAGGTTGTAATGTGCTCACTGCTGAATCAGGCAGTAGGTGTCATAATATTGTTGCGAGCACCTACATTGGTAGTGAAATTTTACCAAGATTTTGATGAAAAGAGTGTCCATGGACTTTCCAAGATTTTGATGAAAATAGTGTCCATGGACTTTCCAAGATTTTTATGAAAAGAGTGTCCATGGACTTTCCAAGATTTTTATGAAAAGAGTGTCCATGGACTTTCCAAGATTTTGATGAAAAGAGTGTCCATGGACTTTCCAAGATTTTGATGAAAAGAGTGTCCATGGACTTACCAAGATTTTGATGAAAAGAGTGTCCATGGACTTTCCAAGATTTTTATGAAAAGAGTGTCCATGGACTTTCCAAGATTTTGATGAAGTGTCCATGGAGTTTCCAAGGTTTTAATGAAGAGTGTCCATGGAAAGATTTTGATGAAAAAAGTGTCCATGATGTTTCTTGCCCATTCTTCTTTATCGAGATCTACGGTTTGGAATGGGAAATTATAGTACTAAGGTAGGTACTTTCACAAGTTGTTATGCCTCTGTGTGACTGGGACTGTAACTTCGCTTTCCTTGTTTTTGTGACATATTAGGTATTATGTACAAAAGTGCCTGTTATGGTCTAATTGAAATAAGTGCTTTGAGTTTTTAAGTTAAATGGTGGTTAACCAAGTGTTTTTTTTTTCTGAATTTGGACCTGTGCAATGGTGATTTTCTCACGATTTTTACTTTCAGTTCTTAAACAGCGGTACCTAATACGGTAAAATACATGCCTTGAGAAGTATGGAAGATTCTGCGCCGACCCCAAATGAATTGGGATACTTAGGTACTTAAGGGCAAGATAATGTTGATGGCATTCCGGGTTCGTATCCGGAGCAGTAAAACCACTGAGTCACCAACATTTATAGAATTTATCCCGGAATGTTTCTATTTATGTAAAATACTGTAGTTAAATCAAATAATATGATGAATAAACAAATCTCCATTCTTTTTTTTGAGTTTTAAAAATTGCGCAATGCAAGGGCGGGTCGCTGGTAAACAAAAAACAGTATTGCTACTTATATGAGAATATATTTGACTAAGGTATTTACAATAGACACATAGTACGATTTCAAATCTTACAGTTAAAGATATCTCAAAAATAGACAGATAGACATCACAGTAGGATGATAGGTAACATTATTATAACCTATAAATGCATATTTTTATTTCTGGAAAACATTGAGAAGGAAGAATATTACATAGAACGTCTCGACGTAAATAGTGACACGACAAATTGATTATGTATATTTATTTAGTTTAAAAATGGCGCTATTTCTGTAACACAGACAAAACTCAAAATATTGCTGTCTCTTTTTAGCAGTGAGTGAAAGAGACGGTAGTGGTTTAGCTGTCAAACTTGACAGTGAATTAATACAAAGTTTGTGATTATGGATGTATGTTTGTTTGTTACTCTTTCACGCAAAAATTACTGCGCAGATTTCGATGTAATTTTGCACACAGATAGTTTATAATTTGGAATTCTTGGTTGACTTTTTATCCTGGTAGTATGATCGCGTGGGACAATTATCAAACAACACGCGGGCGAAGCCGCGGTCCTTCGCGCCTTGCATAAAAGTGCAAGACAGCAATATTTTTAGTTTGGTCAGCGTTGAGTTCGCGAAATAGAATCGTTACCAAGTAATTAGCCACGTTACACCATCGCTTCCTACATACCTAACCTAACTGTACAGTCGCCAGCACATCAAGCTACACGAAACTGTAAAATTCTCCCAATCAACTTTGAACCTAACACTTCAACGATAAGTTGAAAATCTATTAGGTTGGATGCTCCAGGCTCCAGGGTAGCCCGTGAAAATGGTTTCTTTGCGATTTGCAGGCTAGGTTGTATGTTGATTAAAATATGATTCGCGGCTCTAAGATGTATGTAGTACGTAGTGTAGTAGTACAGTTTTTATGAAATAGTCATTCAATCGACTTTCATGAACTTGGAGGGTTGTATTGATGATTAACTACATATATACGTCTTACCGTCGTGAAAACCATTTTAATCAACATACAACCTGGAATTGGCCTGTAAATTGCAAAAAACTAAGAAATTTGTATTTCGTGGGATACCCTGAAGCGAAATTTGACAAATTGTAGTACCTTGATGTGCGTCTGTACCTTCACACATCCGTTTCCTTTGAGCTACACTTATTTTACATCCCTGTTCAACCGTTCAACTCATAACATTGATATTGATACAGTCTTTTCAGCCATTGTACCTCAGACAGCATCAACCGAATGACAACCTTATTGGAATATGAATAATAATCACTATTATTTGGACAGACTTGGCAGTCAGTGGCGCGAACTAACAGCCACCATAGGTAAATGAAAAAAGATTATTTTGTCACAATCAGAAGTAAAATAACTGTACAACCACATTACAATAACCGGGTGTAAATAAAACACATCGGGCATAAGAAAGAGACGTCACACAGGCATGAGTGACAGCACAGAACTGATAAAAGAGGTTAGAAGGGCATTGTGGGCGGGGCCGGCACGCTGCTCATATAAGTGAACGCTCATATGTCAATAATGTATGTGTGAGTGCACGTCAAGCACAGTTGCGTTAGTATGACAGGTGTGGGTCTCTAGCTTGTAGTGGAGTTAAAGAGTAGAAGTTATGCGGCGACACGCGTTCTAATACAAATCAGGAACTACTCGTATTTCCCTTCTGACCGCTTTTATCTGTTCTGTGAGTGACAAAGACGACGCTCTACAAATCGTAAAATCAATCTATCGGAGATCATCATGCCTGTATTTTCTCGAAGGGTTGGCTGTACAAAAACGAACTTTTCCTAATACGCGATGATATTTGCTGCTAAATACAACATTTACATAATGATTTTTGCGTCTCCCTCAATGCTACTATTGGAGCTGCCATTTCCAATACAATTTAAAAGCGAGTTATCGCCTAACGGTTAACGCGCACCATCGTTGATTGATATTGGTTGCGAAAATCTCACGTCTTGCCATTTCAATTTCATTTTGATTGAAATTCAACCATAAGCAGGACCAAATTAAATTGAGATTCAATTGTTATTGCAAATAGTAATTTCATTCCTAAAACCGAAGAGATAAAGTTGGGTTTCAATTATTATCGAGTATGGCGCTTAGTTCTTTGCACCTCCGAAGGTCTTCGTTAAACTAAAGTCCAGCGCAGATCGGGACGGGAAGGCAGCAAGTTTTATTTTTTGAGAAAACTTGTACAATATAACACATAAATACAAGCTAGATTTTTGATTAAAAGAAACATATTTACAATAAGGAATGATCCTCTTACAGAAACTAGGACATCCACGACATACCCATCTCGACTTCTCGAGGCATATAAATTACACTCCGGTGGCGATGCCAGTAAAGCATTGCCAGGGTGCGAACCAAGGGAGGGTTAAAATGAGAAACTAGGTACGTGCAGACGGAACATGCACTACTTAATCTGTTTAGAGATCGACCGCAAGGCATCAAAGAGGCGTTCCCTTGGCATTGCACATTGGAATAATTATCTTGTTACCACTAGCTACGGATGCATTTACATTGGGTAAAAAGATAAAATGATCTGCGCTGCGGACCCCGGTCTGCACTGGTCTCTCCTCTCTAAGCTGCGGCAAAAAACAGTCTCGCCTACAAAAATGTATTCTTGCATTTGCAATGCTGCTGCCCTGTTAACCAATGCATAGCTCCTGAATCAAGAGGCTTGCCATTCTTACAGCAGGTCAACTTTCGACAAAGATTGAATGAAGTTGCCTTGTAATTGTGTACAGTAGACCGCACGTCGTTAGAAACAATGACCTCGAGCTGGCTTAGTGTAGTGCGGAATTTCAATTAGAATGCGAGGCCAGTTTATACACTACTTTTGTTAAACTGACGAGCTGTCAACAGTACCAACCTAATCTTTAACGATTACGGTAAGGTATTTGATCGAAGAGTCTCACCCAGCACTATACACAATATACTGCCTTGGTAAAACCACTTTTATAGACAACATTGGCCACTAAGAAAAAAAAAACTCATTTTTTAAACAAATTAACCGAACATCTTCTTGATAACCGTTGTATAATCCTTATTTATCTTCTCAATCTTCGGCTTCAAGGAGTTTGCCTTCAACAGAGCCGCCTTGTCGTTGGGTTCTATCTTTAGGGCTTCCTGTATGTCCGTCCAGGCTTCCTCGTACATGTGTAGACCGGAGTGAGCTGAGCATTTTCTGTAAGGGGAATATACACTTGAGCATTTCCATGTTATGAAACTTTCTTCTTCTTCTTTATCGTGTGCTTAACTTGGTGTCAGTTTTGATGCCACCCATGGGCCTGACTTGGCTTTACATGCCGTCAATAAATATCTCCCAGGCATGCTGGTTTCCTCACGATGTTTTACTTCACCGAAGCAAGTGATAGTTATACAATACGCTCATGACTCCGAAAAATCAGTGGTGCGTGTCTTGGGGTCGAACTCCAGACCTTTGACTTGGAAGTCTGACAATCACACCACTAGGTTATCACTGCTATCCTAGCTACTAGTTGCTGCTGCAACGTTGTTACATTACGATTGGTACTATACAAGTATGGTCATTGATCATCTGCGAAACCTTTTCCCAACTATGTTCGCGTTGACCCTTACCCTGGCCTGTCTGACCTCATCAACCCAGTGACTGTAATACGAATAATACGATACACCTTGGTAGGACGTAGAACTAGTTGTCAGACTTTCCACTGTAATGACTGTCAGCGATCTACAAATACCATCCGGGAGCAACAGCTTACAAGCAAAAGCCCGTGTCGTACATTTGTTGAATGAAATATAATAGATTGGCTCTAAAGTAGCAAAATCAAGTTGGAACAAATCTTTGAGCGTTGTGCTTATTTTATCGGTTTGTGAGAGGGTGATACATTAAGGTAGATATTGATGACTTGCAACAATTGCCTTTAATGTAATATTCGCGGCGAAATTGGTACAATACAACGCTACAAAGATCGGCCGTAGTAACCGTAGAACCGATGACCATTGGGGTAGACATGTTCTTGAGTGGAGACCTCGAATCTGCTTACATAAGGTGGGACTCGCTCAGGCACGGTGGAGCGACGCTTTTCGCAGGCTCGCTGCAAGCAACTGTATGAAAGTTGCTGAGAATTTCAGAGTTGAGTGGCGTGCGATTGAGGAGGCCTATGTCCAGCAGTGGACTGCTTTAAGCTGATGAAGTTATGACACCCTGGCCACCTTTAGAGCGGATCGATGTTTTGTTACAGTAAGTTAATACTCTATAAACTAACCTGTATAGAGCCTTAACGTTGACGGGGTCATACTTGAGAGCCTTTTCACAGAGTTCTATTGTAGCTTCGTATTCGTTGTGCTGCAGTTGGCAGTGCGCTAAGTTGTTGTATAGTTTTACCTGCGGAAGATGGTTTTAGTTATGGAAAACTGATTAATTTTATCTATGAAGTAGTATAATAGTATTGGCTGGACAATAAAAACGATGGCATGAGAAAGTCGATATGTTCAGGCAAAACGCAACAACAAAAACACTAGTACCTAAGTATTTGTTACTCTTAGCCTGTGTTATCCCACAGCTAGGCCTCTCCTTCGATACAAGGCCAACGTGGACCACTGGTCTTTAGTTCTGTCCAGCTCGTCCCGCTATCTCCTGCGAGGTCTACCGCGTCGCCGTCTGGCTGTGTCAGAGCTCCACATAGTGGTTATTTATGCCTACACCTCGTCATATGTATCATACGGCAGACATGGCTACTATGGCTAGCCCAGTCCAATTTTAACTAAGTGGTTTTTTTAGCAACGTCTGTAAGTTTGTGTTTTGGAGCATCGTTATAAAGTATTTAGTCATTTTGAATGATGACTTCAGTTGGTCATAGAATACATAAAAAGTGCCAAAAATCATGAATTAAAATTCGGCATCATGCCATATCACACTACTGCCTAAATCCTCGGATTCACGTCCTTTTTTCTTTGCCAACATTCCATCACCCATCCACCCGTAAGGTAAAAATCAGGTAAGTATAATATACCTTGAGCTCCACCATATCCTTGACCACCTGTTCACTTATGACCTTAGGGTCCACGGGTTCCGTAGCTATCAGCATCTTTAGAGCCTTGTTGAACCTGCGGAAGGCGTCCGTAGTCCTCCCCTGTTTGATCAGGTCTACTCCCCGCTCCTGTGTATGCAAGAATGTTTTTGTTTTAGGACTTATTGTGATTTTTAAGAATAATCAGATGAGACAAAAGAACAATGAAAATGAAAATAGTTTTGTTCTTGAATATTTTTAAACAGTGTGTTTTTTTTTTGGAATGGTATGGAAATAGAAGCGACAGAGATGTTTAAATTGTATTGCGATGTTTTAAATATTGAAGTTTCACTATTATTAATACAACTTTGATTTTTGGAAGTTAAAATTCTAATTATGTTTAAAAGATAATGATAAATGATGTTTATTGCAAATAGATTTTTACAAACCATTTTACATATATTTTTTTTTAAACTAGTTGTGGCTGCAGTTTCGTATGTGACTACTCTAAGAAGAAACAGCCGAAACAAACTCTGAGGTCATAGTGTCTTTTAAAGTCCAGACATAATCTTGCTCAAATTACATGAGAACTAGAACTATGCAGATTTATTTCTGAGATGACAGATTTGAGTGGACCTATCCAGTCAGTCCATTATCGTGTAGCTCGACTTATAACTCAAGAATCTCAATGAAACTACAAACAATAGGTACGAAAGAAAGGACATTTGGGTAGGTCGCTTAAAGTACTCAAACTGCCAGAGTTGGGGGAAAAAAAACTGTTGTTTACAACTACTTAAACAAAATTATTATTGATAACTTTCAACTTGTCTGAAACTTAAAAGCGCATTGCATTTCATGTAAATTAAGGGAACATCAAAAGAAGAAGTAACCGCAGAGCACCCTGTGTAGTGTAATAGAATAATAGCAAAGCTGACACAATGATATTGTTTATGTTTAGGAATTTTATTGTCTTGCATTTGGAGAAACCAAATAAAACATTGAACACAGGAATAACACATTTCATTCTTTTAAGAATTTTGTTTGAATAGAAGTCTCCATGTTTTCATTAATTTACTAATTAAAAATCAATAGGATTAAATTGTGGTAATACTGCAGATTCCTGTCCCACTAACAGAAGAACCAGAGAAAGCTTCAAGAAGTTAAATTTGTGAAAAATAGAATTTGATAGTTACAAGAAGGTAAGTTTTAAATAATTCTTTTTTATCAGGGAAGGAATAGCAGTTTTGAAATTCTGACTCAAACACTGTGTGTATTATCCTTCTTGATGATTGGCTATAATTTAGGTGTAGGTATGTTGTTGAAGTTCTAACACCAAATAATAAGTCAATTTTCATGAATCGGAGGACATGTTGTTCCAGCCAATCACAGAAACTAGCAAAATCTCGATTGAAGTAAATGTAATTTATAAAATCGTGTAGCACGTGTGTAGTCGTGCAGTTTTAGTACTCCTACAAAGCTGTTATTTTTGACTTATGTGTTAGAATTTCAATGATAATACTCAAATTCCAAATTGATGGATATGCACAGCTCCTGGGTCTAGAACTCTCTAGAATTTATAACTGGCAAAAAACAGAACATGATGAGATTGTTAGACAAACCTTGTGATGCACTGCAGCTTCATACAGCCGCTCCCAGCTCCAATCACTGATCAACTGCTCCTCTGTGACCTCCCGCAACTCGACCTTACACGAGATCTCCTTCATCACTCTCCCCTCTAGGTTCTTGTACACCAGAGTCGCTTCACAAGTCTCTCCACAGCACATCTGCTGCAGCACTAACTCCAAATCTTTGTCTATAAACGAATCCGAGTCCCCAATCAACACGTTACCGTCAAAAGACCGGCTAAATATCCGGCTGACAGAATCTATATCGCACTCTCCCGCCTCGTTGCCACATTTCACTTCAGATAGAGTGATCTTGCAACGAGAATCTTCGTAAGGAACCAAGGTGTAGTCTCCGGCTTTTATCACCTTCTTTCGTATTTCTCGGTCTGGTCGTGTGCTTATTACTATTTCTTCGTACATTTTAAAGCGGTTTATTTGTTTATTTTGTAGTGTACAGGTAGAAATGTGGTTGTTTATTTCAGGTTTTAACGATTTTTCGATTTATTTCACGAAAGAAAGCCTAAATTTATTGATGGAAAATGGAAATCAAGGCACGTCAATGTCAAATCAAATATGTCAAAAATTTCAAAACATGTTCGTTCTGAAAGTAAAAGCCCTGTGTTTGATGGATTTTCAATTTTTCATGAAGTGCTTGATTAACACATAGGCGTTATATCTATAAATAAACTAAAAAAATTATGACTTTCTGTTAAAAAAAAGGCCCAGGACTTAGGTTCCAAACCTTAACGAAAAAATTTATGTATTTTACTTATTATTCCCTTAAACTTTGAAACGATAGTCCCAGGAGCCATTTCCAAAAATATTATATTCTCAAGTATATTCTAAAAGTACGTTTTGATTTTATAAGTTCTTATGAAACAAAACAGAATGGACGAAAAAAGTGAATTATCGTTTCTAGCCACACTACATATAATGTCATAGTCAGCTGTTGACAATAACGCGACTTTTTCAAAATTCTTCTTCTGCGAGTTTATTTCTGTTTTTAAAATCGATACTGTAAAACACATTTAAACAAAACTTAATATTGGGTGATTGAGAGTAAGAAATGTGTACCAACAACTTGACTTATTAGTTAGAAGTTAAAAAAGAAGCAATATTTGTAGTGAGTAAAATAATTTCCAGTTCCATTTCTTTCGTTTACAAAGCCGCCCCTAAGACGACCCACTGACCAGGCTTTTCTCAATAATTATTAACTCTAATTGACGGCTTAACAGTGAATGCGGATCCAAATATTCATATTTCTTCATAACATAACCTATCAAGCTATGTTCTAGGCATTGTTGTGATTCTTATTTATTTTATTTGTTTTAGTAATCATGTCGCTTTTAATGAAGAACGTTTGGCGAAGTATGATAATAAAAAGCAGGCCGCTGAAGCCCCTGTACAAATCTCTGCTGAACAGGGCTTTCTCTGCTAACAGTAAGTATTTCTTTAATCTAGCAGTACTAGCTCATAACTGTCCACTAAAATGATCTGAAGATCTGAAAGACTCTCAAAAGGGTCAATACTAATAATACAATAAGTAAAGTTATTTATCACCATCATCGCTCACATGCATGCACTTACTGGACAGGTCCACTCAAAGGAGAATGAGCAGTTTTCTATAGACTCTGGTCCAAGAAGCTTTATTGATTCTAGGATACTCAAATCACTTGTTGTGTTTGATGCTTTTCAATTACAAAAGCTCATGAACTTTGTAGATAAAAAATAAATTGTACTTTTTGTAAATCAAATTCCTCATTTGATTAAATAACAATATCAGGTAGATCATTATACTATATACAAGCTATATTATCAGTATGAGAAGTATGAAGCCCTCATCACTTCATCAATGATAAACGTAAGTGTAACCTTCACAACTATAATCCTCAGAGGTGTAAGCAGACATATTCATTGTATGACGAAGTTCACAATTCACAAAACCGACGACACCGACACTCCGTTTTATCTTTTAGAACATTTTTAGTCGCTAAAAACTGTACATTATGGTCTATATCTTTTTTCCCCATCGCCGATTTGCTTTTGACCTTAACAAAGAAAAACCCTCTTCTTATAAACAATAAAATTATATAATTATGTGTTAATCACCGACGCTCCACATATCTCTTGAATTAGAAGATTTTGAGTGACTAATTGTACATCATGGTCTATTACTTTTTTCTCAATTTGCTGGTGAACATAACAAAGAAAAACCCTCTTATAAGCTTTAAAATGATACAATTATTTGTTAATCACCGACGCTTCTTGTATTTCTTTAATTAGAAGATTTTGAGTCACTAATTAAAAAATAAATTATATAAATTAAATATCGCTGGACATTACACACAGCGCCATCTAGTGCCACATAATTACTTATTAAAAAAAAAAATATTTCAAAAAAGGTGCACGGTTCGCATATACATAAACATCTGTCACCGTAAAATTGTCAAATACGTTATATTGTAAAATCTCGAAATATTGTCAAATGAACATACTGCTTACAACAAAACGCATTATTTTTCGTGATATGCATGCGATGGTAGTCAACTTACGCGGTGTGGAGGGAAGGAGGGGTCCCCCTTGCCCAGTGGTACAACTCTCATGAAAAGATATTGTACCATTCCTGAGAAATACCGATTATGATAAACAACCTTAAAACACTTTATATTCCCCTAAAAAGCGTAGTTAAGCGAAGCGTATTTTCGAGTGCAGGGTTTAAAGGAACCTAACTAACCTAACGGGGGGGTGCCCCAAGTCCCGATTATGGGGGCAGAGATACTTCCGTATGTTCAGTTGACAATAATTCGAGAGTTTACAATATCGCTAGAGAGAAACACGTTATATTACAATATAACGTGTTTCTGTTTCACAATTTGAAGGTGACACATCCATGACTCGGAAACAAATGTCCATGCTCATCACACAAACATTTGCTCCTACCGGTATTCGAACCCGGACCCTTTGAACGTAAGGCAGCCTCGTTACCGCTGCGCCATTCGGGTCGTCAATTGGACATTATGGTCTAAAACTTTTTTCTTCCGGCGCCGCTTTAAGAAAATATACGTCTCGTTCACCGACATTACTTGGACCGCTTTGGCCCGATCTCCTTTGTTTGGGTCTTCTTTCAAAAATCCATCACAAACACTAATCTGCAAAGTTCTCTCATGGCTAAGACAATGCCAGAGAGACTGACCTCGTGAGTTTCTTTCAAGCTAGGAAAGTACCAGATAGGGGCCTTGCTTATGGCTTAGAGCCTACCGAGTCCACTTGTGAGTAACGAAGTGATATGAGAATTTCTGCCTCTGTCCACACAGCTCCCTTGGCGCCTTGGTTTTTTGCCTCTCGGCCTGGCCAGCATGTATCCTAGCAAATAACCAGATGTTAAGTGCCTAGGTCCTGTGCAAGGCCTCTGTTAGTGTGAATGTGGCCTCAGTGTTTCTGCTCAAAATATTCAAATGGGAAACACCAAGCTCGTGTAGAAAAATAATGAGAGGTTTTCTTTTTGAGAATTAAAAAAAAAATAGTTTCCATGAACTCGATAGATGGCGTTGATCCGACAACGTTACTAGGTGCCAAAGGCAAAACGCTTGAAAAAACACACGTCACATACGCTCGTTGACTGACACTTTCGTTTTCATAAGCTTCCGAATATAACCATTAGGTCCAAGTGAAATTATGTGACGTTCTGTTCCTTGCAGTAACGTAGTCAGACCAACGCCATCTATCCAGCGACTAGGAAAGAGTCGAAAAAGAAAATCCTCATTACATGCAAAAACACATGTTTGTTAAAACTAGTTTACAGAATAAACATCTATCATCATTTAAAAATTTAACAGCCTCAGGTTAAGCTAAGCTTGGTTGAATTTTTTCAATCGAGATCTATTTTTGTCCTAAAAAGAAGATCTACTCTGAGCTAATAAAAATATTTGCAGTCACAACAGAAGTAGCCCCAAGCCCACCTCCGGATCCTATGATGACAGCCATCAAGACTGCGCCGAGCGCAACAGAGGTGCTGAACGCAGTGGACACCAACATCAACCAGATGGGCCACAAACACGTGCTGCAGGCCTTGTCCTGCCTTTTTAAGCTGCAGAAGTCTGGACAGTAAGGAGTTGCTCTTTTTTAAATTATTTTTAGTAGCACATACTCCGGTGTAGCGCCATACCCCATACAAAATTGTGGGACTAGTTGGGCATATAAAGAACCAGTTGCGACACATTAGATGTGGATTGAAAAAACTGTAAGTCATTCGGGAGATTAATGGAGCCTGCACACCAAATCGGGTTAGCATGCTGTTGGTATTTTTGAAGACAGTTCATTTGATTTTCGACTTCAATTTAACTTTGCTTGGCAGTGAAAATACCTTCCTTTATCGAGACTACGTGGGTGAAAGTAATACAATGAGTATTACGTAATAAAAAAGAACCTTTAATTTATCTTTCTAATTCTAGATCAGATGTAATGCCAGAAAAGTTGGTAGCAAACCCGACATTTGGAGTTCTCTGTCAGAAAATCAAGAGGCATGCTCGAGAGCTGGATGTGAATGAGGTTCTGGAAGCCACAAAGATTCTATCTTACCTGAACGTCCCTACAGACTCTCATGTGGTCCAGACCATGCTGCAACTCCTCAGATGCTACATCAACATGATTAATTGCAGACAAATCATGTTCGTGGACTTTTTACTGAGGAAGTTCGACAGCAAGGATCATTTGGTTGATGCGTTAAAGGTTGCCCTGCCTTTGGCTTTCCAAATACATTTGCCATTGGAGATTGACAACAAGGACTTGCCGTTACTGAAGGATATGTTAGCTTATAGTTGCGCACACAATCTGCCTGACCATCATATTGATCAGATAATCACCAGCTTACTTTTACATGACCAGGCAATTGACGCTCAAGTAGCCAAGTCCATTATATGGTCTCTTAGCCAAGTGAACTGTACTGAACAAAGATTCCCTGTGAGGGTGCAGCTTCTCCACATCTGTTACGACATACTGACCCAGAAGGTTGATCTGCTGTCCTACGATGAGTTGCTGATGACGGCCGCGAAGATCAAGTCCAGGATCATAGAGAAGCACCCGGAGTATTACCATGAACAGCTGATGGATGCTATTGCTAACTCTGTGATTGCTCGACAAGTTAGCTTCGATAAGGGACTACAACTTGCTCGGGTATTCTCCAGAATTGTAAGTATAAGTTTGTGTACAGCCCCACATTTAAGAAAAAAAAAAAAAAAACGCTTTATGTAAAATACTGCTTTTTAGCTGCATTCGGTTAGACTGGTCCCTAGTCGCTGGATAGATGGCGCTGATCTCGGTATGTTACTGCAAGGAACAGAACGTCCCATAATTTCACTTGAACCTAATGGTTATATTCGGAAGCTTATGCAAACGAAAGTGTCAGTCAACGAGCGTATGTGACGTGTGTTTTTTCAAGCGTTTTGGCTTTGACATCTAGTGAATTATTCAGATCAACGCCATCTAACGAGTTCATACAAACTATTTTCTTTTTTTAATTCTCAAAAAGAAAACCTCTCAATGTTGGCACGTCCGTGCCCTCCAACTCGACGAACTGCCATCTATCGGACGTCGTTCGTAATTGCGTCACACTCAAACACTCGAGCAATACTAAAATGTTTGAACTATTGTATAATGTAAACGACAATAATTGCTTGACATTCCACTATCTAATATCAGGCAAAATGTCGTAAGCGATAGTGCGCGCTGTTGATATTTGCAACGTTCGTCTTAGCGTCGAAAGTTGGAAATGCAATCCACGTTCAATATCCCTTACGACATTTAAAATTGTATAAGTAATTGATAACTCTTGATTCCCCAGGCACACACCCACTTCGGCCTCGTGGGCTACCTCTGCGAACTAGCATCTGCAAACCCCGAGATCCTCTCACAGTGCAAATGTAAAACACTGTTCAGCTTCATCAACTGCCTCTCGAACAACAACTACACACCTGACCCCGCGATCTGGACCAACATCCGGACACAAATCAGTGACAATCCGTTACTACTCGATGATAGTCAGACCTTGCCGTGGACGAAGATATGTCTGGAGATGGCTTCCTTAAATCTTTATGAGGACAAGTTACTAAAAATGGTACGTTAACAATTGTTCTAATATTGGCGAAAAACATACATACTTAGTTCTGTCAAAATGAGATCCCACGATATTATCTAACTCAACATAGTAAAGAACAATGGGCGAAATTGCCCTTGCGTCCAATAGCTTTAAGATATACCAAAGGATAGATCTCTTTAAGAAGAACATTTTTTATTCTGGCGACTTCTCTCGATTCGGAGTCAGAGAGGAGCTACAGTGCTCTAAGTATGAGAAATTAATTTTAATTAAATACTGTTATTTCGTCAATTTATTAACTTTCATTGATACTGTATGTTTCAAACATCATATTATAACAAGCCTATTAGCGTTATTTTTTTCAAAACATTGACATCTGAACTGGCGTTTTAGGAACAAATACTTACATTAATTGTGGGTTTACAGAGCGTTAATTCTACCCCATGGACCAATAGTATCAATAGATTTAGCTCTTTCAAAAACAATATTTCTTGCCTTGACAATTTTCTCGATTCAGAATTAGAGAGGAGCTACAGATTGGTATCCATTCAACTACCTATTTCTATCATTAACATCCAACAGACTAAGAATTAGCATAAGTTCTACAGTAGTAAACGTTCTTTTTTGAAAGCTCTTTCGAATGGTGTATAGCTTATTGCTACTGGTTACCTAGAAAAACTTAACTTAGGTGCCCAATCAGACACACAGTTTGGTCAATAATTACGAACAGACTACGAATCAGCAAAAATGGTGCTAGTAGCAAAAGTTCTCTTTGCAAAACTCTATCCAATAGTAGATATCTTATGTCTATTAGTTGCCCCTAAACTCTTAATTGGTTGTAAATAAACTCCTAACTTCGGTGTCTATCTAGTGGCTTATTTAGGTCAATAACTCTGAACAGTCTGCGAATTAGCGTAAGTTATGTAAGTAGCAACTTGTCATTAAAAAGCTCTCTCTAATGGTGTATATGTTATAGCTATTGGTCACCCAGAAAATCCTAACTTCGGTGCACAAATAGTCGCCTATTT
Organism: Xestia ashworthii; assembly: GCA_950022955.1. Classification (NCBI taxonomy): domain Eukaryota; kingdom Metazoa; phylum Arthropoda; class Insecta; order Lepidoptera; family Noctuidae; genus Xestia; species Xestia ashworthii. The sequence continues at coordinate 1,030,098 of OX465566.1, read as the reverse complement.
AGGCCAATAACTCCTAACAGAGAACGAATCGGCGTTCTCCATAAAGAGTTCTATGTAATGGATTATTATGTTATTACTATTGGCAACCCAGAAAACTTAATTGGTTGCCTATACAATCTTAACTTCGGTGCTCCACTAGGTCACCTACTTAGGTCCATAACTCCGAACGGACTACGAATTGTAACAAAAAGTGTTAGAAGCAAAGGTTCCCCTTTAAATATTCTTTTCAATGGAATAAGTCACATGTCTATTGGACTTCAGGACAAATACCTAATATATCGGCGCCCATTCTCCTTTGGTATGTTTCTGTTCAGTAAAACAGATCCATGTACATCGAAAACGTATGGCAGAAACTGATTATAATAGTGTCAACTATCCAATTCATTAAAATCACTTCAGATAACTGTAAACATTTTTGTGTGACTTCGCGTTGTTCCATTTTCACAGAACTGCGCTCATTAATGAGATCTTACTTTATGTGCCAGTTTTCAACACGTAAAGTATTCTTATTCTCAGGTATTTTCTAAAGCAAATCTTGAAAGAGACTTAAATCTGCTGGATTATCTGCAACTCATGACTCTCAATGAAGCGGTAAAGTCTTTCCATGACGGAAAATACACGCTGCCGAGCGAGATCCTCGACAAGGCGAAGTCCTTGTATCCAGTACATCATCACAAGACTGACCTGATGGTGGAGCACCTGGCCGCGGGGCTGGGCGGGCCAGGTTATGTCGTGAAGAACGTGGTGCTGCCCAGTGGGTTTATCGCCGGTGAGTAGACCACGACTAGAAGTAACATTATAAGGCAAACACGCTTTACCGATAGAAGTGAAAAGAAAACTAAATAATCTACGAGTCGAGTTGTGCCCCGCGCACGCCGCAAGTGGTGCTACGCCGTAGCTGATCGGCTACGAGTGCTATGAAGCGTAAGGTGACGGTCACGCGAGCCTATGATTTTTGTTCACCCAAAATGTGCTCAACACACACGGTGAAAGCGTCAGGGTGGCCCACGAAATTCAAATTGTCTTACGTTTTTTGCAATTTGAAGGCCAGTTCTAAGTTTTTATGTCGTTATATTAGATACGATATTTTCATCAGCGTACAAATTAGCAGTGCCCTGCAAATTGCAAAAAAACGTTGGAAAATTTGAATTTCGCGGGTTACCTTGGAGCATCAGCCTTAAAATAGTTTTTACTTCAAAAATGTACCATTCCATTTACTGACTAAAACCCATCCATGTTGCTTCCTCGCTATTTATGTTCCGGGGCCGCGGTATCTCTTTCGAACAGTCCCGCAGCCCGACGAGACGGGTGTGCGAGATCTCGTTGAGGCGCGCGTAGAACACAAACGCGCCGTCGACACGGCCTGTCGTCATAAGACGGACGGACGCAGGCCCGCGTCTACGGTGCACGCCGGGTGCGTCTCCCGCGGCGGCTGGGGCGAGAGGTTCTCTCCCTCTCGCGTTCCGCCACCTTCTTCTCTAGCATGACTGCTTTGCAGAAAGAGGTGGCGGCTTCCCATTCCGTCTCGCTCCGGACCATGGATTGAACCAGGGCCGGACGCGAGAGGTCGCCGCCGCCGATCGCCGCTACGAGGACACGGCGGTGCTCCGCCCACGCAGGGCAGACCTCCACCGTGTGCTCCACCGTGTCCTCCGGTCGATCCTCGCAGTGGTCACACCCGGGCGTTTCCTCCCGCCCGATACGATGCAGGAACTTCCCAAAAAATCCGTGTCCGGTGAGGACCTGCGTCAGGCGGAAGGTGAGGACGCCGTGGCGTCTCTCGAGCCACTCTTCAAAGAGAGGAGGGAGAGAGTCCATGTCGCCATGAGATCACGCCGGAGGTCTGTCCGCTGAGCGGCAGTATGCCACGGCAGCGGAGTTTCCCCCGGCGTAGCGCCGCCGCGCGCCATTCGCGCGAGGATAATTGCCTCCAGATCCCATGGCGGCAATCCGTCAAGCAGGCACGCCGCCTCGCGGGAGATCGTGCGGTACCCACGGACCAGCTTTACGGCTACCACTTTTGGGGCGCGTTCTGGTAATGGGCGGCTCGTTGCCTCAAGGAACGCTCCCACACTGGGGCCCCGTAAAGGGCCATGGACCGCACGACGTCCGCGTACAGCCTGCGGCAGGAAGCGTTTGGCCCCCCCAGGTTAGGCAGGAGCCGCCTGAAGGCAATCCCGGCCAGTTCCAGTTTGGGGGCCAAATGTCGAAAGTTCTCTACGAAGTTCCACCGGCTGTCGAGGACGAGTCCTAGGTACTTCAACTTCGACTCGACGCCGATGGATACCCCTCCTACCGTCAGTGAGGATCCCGACGGTGGCGCATTCCGAGGCCCATGAAAGCACATGGCCTCGGACTTTTGCAGTGCCACCTCGAGAACCAGTTGCCGGATCCTCTCTACGACTATCGCAACTAAATTGACCATGCCTTAAAGGAGAAAAAAAAATCAAAATAAAAATACTAAAAAACCATAATAAATGATCATGACATGTGCTACTAAGGAACCATAAACTGCGCGTGACCCGACCCGCACTTGGCCAGTAATTTTAGTTGTAGGACAATTATATCTTTGTAAATATGGCAGTAAAGTAAAATCTTGCAAATTGTGCTTCCTTTGCAGATTGCCTCATATGTCTGAAGAGCGGCTACCCGGTGAAGTTTGAGGTCGCCGCGGGTGACTTGAGAGTCCCGATCGAGTTGTTGAACATACCGCCCGGGGCTGTGCTGTGAGTATTTACATAATAATACTTATTTGGGAAGAAATTCTTAAAAACCAGATATACGAACGTAGAAATATTGTCGAAAATAGTTAAATAGTCTCAGCTTTAAGATTGGTACATTCTATTTTAGACCTTATGTCAACCTGTACAATATCGATATTCTATGGGAAGTAAAATAGGCCCATAATTCAAATTAAAAACATTTATTTCAATCAAACCAATTATTTGCACTTTTGAATAAAAGGGCCTTCGCTATTAGTTGGTAGTTAATTGCACATTCAAAAATGTAAATCTCTATGGACAAGAACAAGCAAAAATCACCATTGAAACCCTTTTAACATCAAGTTATTCTTGTCAACATTAATATTGCTTCTATTTCCAGGGTATGCGTGTTAAACTTCCTGCCGGGCTGCTTCTCAATGAACAGCAACCGTTTACGAGGCACGTTCCGCCTCGTGGTAGACATCCTGGAGGAGCAGGGCTACGCCGCGGTGGCCGTGAACGTGAGCGAGTGGCTCGCGGCGCCGGCGCACGAGCGTACGCCCTACCTGCTGCGGGAGGTGGGGTACAAGTGCGGGGAGATCGGGATGAAGCTATCCGCCAGTTGAACTGGGGAATACACTTCGAGTTATAGAGTGAAGGTCTTTAGCCCAGTAACACGACTCCGCTCTCACCCGCCACAAAGATTATTATTCAAATATGGGCTTTAAGTATTTGTTTTTAGATGTAATTTACATTGGCAACATAAACTAGTAGACAGCTCGCTGTCATCGGGCTTGCCGCCGTCAATGCCAGTGTAAAGTATTAAAAAAGAGGAGCCATAATGCACACTGTGGAACTAATGGTGCAATTAGCATAGCTGGTTCCAAGCATCGTCATTGGTGGAAAATCAAGGAATGTCATTTCATATTTTAAAATACTTTGACCTCATTGGTCAGATTGACACCAGCTATGGTGGCGCCATCTACAATTAGCTTTTAACGGTCTTCCCCATTGAATTATATTCTTTTTGCTGTGTGGGAGAGGAGTCGATAATGTGGGCTTAGACCTTAAGGTACACAAGTATAACGTAACCTCGCTTTGCATAGATCCGTATTAACTAGTTTTGTATAGCTCGATCGGTCACCGTGCGTACATCTTGACACATTTTCACCAAGGTTTCAGCCAATCAAAAATGTTATGCTGGCCTAGAAAAAACTTCAATGTCATGCACTTGATTCCATGGTAAAAGTTTGTCACATTATTTGTTACGATATCTCATACAACCTTAGTTTTTAGTTTTATATATTGACTGATCTCTGAACGAGGATAGAAAGTTTATTATGAAATATATAACGTATAATAAATGGCACTTTTTTGTTTATTTTTTTTTTTTGGTCGTGTTTACAAGAGTACCATACAAAGTCACAAACGAGGTCAAAGGTAGAGGATAAACCACAGCTACACGGAGGAACCGAGCTATACATTCTCTCTTAGTTGCCTCTGAGATCTTCCTGGCTCTCCCAGAGATAATTGTGCTAGGTAGTGCTGTTCTCAAGCAACCGCAAACCACAGCGGCCAGGCAGCTATGCCAGAACGTAGGCTTTTTAACTCTTTTCGTATTTGTACAGCCACGTCTATATGTAAACACTTAAGAATTTTTAAATTGTGTTTCTCCTAATTTTCTGATTAAAATTTAATGTTATTACGTACATATTATTCTGGAACTCATATTTTTATAAAAAAAAGATCCAATTTCCTAGTTACAATTGTTATTTCTCGCGAAAACTGAACATACGGAAGTATCTCTGCCCCCATAATCGGGACTTGGGGCACCCCTCCGTTAGGTTAGTTAGGTTCCTTTAAACCCTGCACTCGGAAATAGAGGCCCCGCGAAGCGGGGCTCCGTCGACTACGCTTTTTAGGGGAATATAAAGTGTTTTAAGGTTAGGTTATATTAATCGATATTTCTCAGGAATGGTACAGTATCTTTTCACGAGAGTGGTACCACTGGGCAAGGGGGACCCCTCCTTCCCTCCACACCGCGTGAGTTGACTACCATCGCATGCATTCCACGAAAAATAATGCGTTTTATTGTAAGCAGTATGTTCGAAATCAAAATCAAAGCATTTATTTCAAGTAGGCCAATAACAGGCACTTTTGAATTGTCGAAACAAAGATGAAAATTAAATTAAATGTCAGTCCCAGTCACAAGACATAAAAACTGTTAAAGTACTGTAGTTGCCCATTCCCTAGCGTAGATCTCTATGGAGAAGAACGGGCAAGAAACTCCATGGACACTCTTTTAAATCAAAATATTGTTACAAAATCGAATCTTGGTTACATCATTCATGTTGAGATGGTATATTATGTGAGAACAATGCAGCAAGATGTGCACGTTAAAAGTGTCCATAGCAAAACAAAAACAAAATAATTAATTCAAATAAACCATGGCGACTAAGAGATGACCAGTCACAACTGACAGCGCCCGTTCACGCACATGACGCATGGATAAGCACCATTCAGCTCAACCATTTTGAAGGGAACTAAATGGTCCGACACACGCGCCATAATCAGCGAGACATTTGAGTGAGCATGACATACTCTCAACCGCCAGGACATATTCAAGTCAAAAACTAAAGTAGGTTTCCAGTGAATGATAGCTTTCTAGTACATAGTACTCACACAATATGGGCTATGCGTTTATATAATACTAAATAGATTGAATCTATACAATGCAAAGATATGTAGTTGTACAATCTTCAGCAGCTCCAACAATACCATTTAATGCTATCAATTTTTGAGCCCCTGTCCTTGTGGAGCAGGACCAGCATTGAGCCAAGCATTTTTATCAGCGATATAATCGCTCAACTTGTAATATGCTTGCTTACAAAGTGTGCGTTTAATGCATGTTTTAAATTGAGTCTCATTCAGTTCAAGAATACTTTGTGGAATTTTATTATAGCATCTCAAACTGTACCCCATGAAAGATGAGTCTACTTTAGCGAGTCTAAAGCCTGGCTGAACTAGTTGGTCCCTATTTCTAGTACTGTAATTGTGTCTGTCGCCTCTTTTACCGAAAAGATGCAGATTTTTTCTAACGTACATTATGTTTTCGTAGATGTATTGGCAATGAACCGTCATGATGCCAATATCCTTAAAAAGTTCCCTCAGAGAATCGCGCCTACGAAGATTGTATATGGCTCTGATGGCTCTTTTCTGCAGAATAAATATAGACTCAATATCAGCAGCCCGTCCCCATAGCAAAATACCGTAAGACATTATACCATGGAAGTAACTAAAATAGACCAGTCTAGCGGTATCTACATCAGTGAATTGACGGATTTTTCTAATGGCATATGCTGCTGAACTTAAGCGCCTCGCAAGCGATGTTAAATGAGAACCCCATTGTACCCTTGAATCAAGCGTAAGCCCTAGGAAAACCGTTTTATCGACGAATTCGAGTTTCTCTTTATTCAATATTATCTCACAATCACTACTTTTAACATTCGGTAATGAAAATCTTATGCATTTAGTTTTTTTTTCATTTAATACCAAATTGTTTGCTGTGAACCAATTTTGTACCTGAAGTAGAGCATCATTCACGTCATCTAGATTTTGGGCCCGTCTATTTATCTTAAAAATTAGAGAAGTGTCATCAGCAAACAACACCATATTTTGAGGTTGGTGTTTCAACAAATAGGGTAGATCATTTATATATACTAGAAAAAGGAAAGGACCCAATATTGAGCCTTGCGGAACCCCCATTTTTACATTCAAACCCTGTGAATTAACACCATTTATTTGAACATGTTGTTTTCTATCGCTCAAATAAGATTTTAGCAGGCTAAGTGCAAGTTTACCCAGTCCGTAATGCTCCAGTTTCAAAAGTAATGTGTCGTGATTTACGCAATCAAAAGCTTTGGAGAGATCACAGAAAATTCCTATTGCGTCGTTCGTTTGACAATAATTCGAGAGTTTACAATATCACTAGAGATATTACAATATAACGTGTTTGACAATTTTACGGTGACATATACATATTATTAGACGTGACTGAGGCAGGGCCCTGCATGCAGTGCTTTGCAGTCTGTCGCAACTCGGAACAATTTTTTTATCTATGGACTTTACAAGACAAATAATGGCGGATTTGCTATCACACTCCCTCAGTGGGGTTTCTCTTTCTTGCAATATCCCGTCAAGTGTCAGCCATGTTGTTTGTTGTCAAAACTTCATTTCGCGCCGTGTGTTTGAATGTAAATGCGTGTTTGATTGTGGATTTTAATCGTTTTAAGTGTAATTTCACATCAAAATTAGTGAAGGGTCATCAGAAGTGAACTTTGAATTGAAATGCCACCAAAAAGACGGTTTATTACTTGTGAAATATGTGAAAATCGAGCAAGTCGTTCGAATAATGTTACAAGGATGTTTATGGCGAGATTTCCTTTAGATGAAGCCCGGTAAGTACTTAAATATGATACTTTGCAGCCTACTTTTAAGCTCTACGTTAAAGCAGGCTAGGAACAAGTAAAATTAATAAAATTATCTTATTTAAAATATGTGCTAGTGTTGTACTGCAACTGGTAAACATATCGATATAAACGATATTGTTTATCATTGAAAAAAAATTAGAAATATAATATTGCGTGAAAGATTAGGGGCACAATGTTTTACATATTTAAATTGCGTGCCTACATAAATGAGCAAGGAACGGTTGTGCAATTTTAAATTTAATTTTATTTAAAATTTCAGATGCAAATAGTGGGTCAAGTTTGTGGGCACAGAAGATTTAATATATATGTTCCCGTTGAAAAGTTGCATACATCTACGAGATCTACGCTAGGGAAAGGGCAACTACAGTACTTTCACAGTTTTATGTCTTGTGACTGGGAGTATTGCTAGATGTAACTTTCATCTTTGTTTCGACACTTCAAAAGTTCCTGTAAGTCCTTTATCTGACCTATTTGAAATAAATGCTTTGATTTTGTTTTTATTTGAAAAACATGTCATCACAAAATAATGATAAAAATTTAGAATGAATCAGTTTTTATTTTCATTTCATTTGATTGTTTGATTTTCTTTTCGCTGATTATGTTATTTCATTTCGGTAATAAAATTTGAATTAAATCAGCAAAAACAGTATTTTATTTTATTGCGGGTCCGCATTTAAGTCCAATCTTGTATTAGTACCAAATATCCCCCTCATCAATATTGGACTCATAAATGCGGATTCAATACCTAAACATTAAACATATTTAGTAGGGGCCTCAGTTTTTACGCTGCATATTTTATCGATATCGATAAAAATCTATTTGGTAAGCACTATTTGGTTCATTAGGTTGGCACTCCTGCTTAAACGTAAGGATTATATAATCTGTGCACCTGTTGTTTGACATCTTTGTGGTATCTGTTGGTGTTGGATGCCATGTAATGCGTTTCCAATGGAATGTATGGAAGTCCCGTCTCTTAAACGTAGTGATTATATACTCTGTGGTGCTTTGCTTAGGGGCCTTAAGAGTCCGTGCAGAAAATTCACTCGCTAGAGTTTAGGCAAATTCGTTGCAATTCTATGTTTGTGTGCATTGTTCATGCAGATACACGCACACACGGGTGAAGATCGGGCGTAGTGATCGCTTAAACAATTTTGATCCTGTAGACGATATTATTTTAAATACATAATTATAAAGGCTTAGAAATAAAAGTCAGGAATGTGTGCGTACAGTATACTTATAACAATCAAAATAAAAATGGTTTAATTTTGTATTTTAGAACCCAATTTCGCGTTTATTTTCGCGAAAGCCGAAACCTTTGGAACCCAATACTTACCTTCCTTATTCATTAAAATAAACCTCACAATATGTACATTTTTACAAAGGTTATTGCACCTATTTTCACTTATTAAAACAATCATAATGCACCTTACATTAAATATAAAAATGTCATAGAATACGTGTGACATTTACGATGTACGCAATGTTTACTTTCTATTTTGCTTTATATTTTCTAAACGACTGAACCGATTTACATGATTCTTGCGTGAATAATGGTTTTAAGTCAAGGCCAGCGTTTAGACACTAATTTAAACGTTATACCTTAACAAACAAAAAAAGATCATTTCGAGTTACGTAATTATATGACACAAAAATTTTAATTTACGTGTTCTCCTTTCTCCATGAACAGCTTTTTGATTTTGTTTATTGCTGTAAGATTTCCGATAGTAACTTTGGTTCGCACGTTCTAAACCCACCTGGTTTTCACATTTTGTATCAAAATATATTTTTTTAAAGCTTTATAATTTCCAAATCATTGTTTTATAGATACTTTTTTTAACACTTTAACGACAGTTTGGGAATCATTTATTTCAAATAATAAATCTGTAAACATGGCGCTTGAGCTGTTAAAGAATCACACACAGAACCCTTTTTCTACTATTTCTTAAATTTATCGTCTGTGTTTGTGTGTCTCGACATAGCCCTTTTGTTATAGCATCACGTGGAAATTATAAAACCAATGTGGTTTGATTCAAAGCACAAATTAGTATTGTGCATAACTCAGAGGTTTTGATTTTTGTTTCTTTGTAATCGGTGCTCTCTATCAAAAGATATATGACTAAAGTTTTTAAGGAGAACTCATCGTCATGATCTAAGGATACATGCAATGACGTCTACTGAACAAAAATGGTACTAATGAATAAAAATCACAAGATAGAGAAGAAGAGAATAGTCAACATGACCCTGCTTTAAAAATCTACATAGCCGGTAGAGTGTCTGTTCGACCGCTTTCCATGCATATGTTTTAGCAGCTTAACTTGCAGGACACCTAGCAAGGCGCGGTGATGTCAGGTTGAGTAAAGCTGTGACCAAGTGGCGTTCTAGAAATGGAAATAGAAGTTTTGGTCGTGCAGCGAGCGGTGAGATAAGCAGACGATAAGATAAGTTTTTCCAGAGAAGTCCGATTTTCATGATTATTTTTTATTGAAAAGCGTGTTTCGCAAAGTTTGTCCCATTTTATTAACCGACTTCCAAAAAGGAGGAGGTTCTCTTATTGAAAATAGTCGTGTTCGAATCAAAGTCACGCACTTTTGATTTTTCGGATTCATATGCGTATTGTACAATCATCTCTTGCTGAAACATTGTGAGGAAACCAGCATGCCTGAGAGTTATTTCTCGACGGCATGTAAAGCCAAGACAGAGGACCTTGGGGAAAAGAGATAAAAACTCTGACACCAGGTTAGGCACTAACCACACGATAAAGAAGAAGATCGTGTTGGGGCTTATTTCATAAACCTTTTTGACAACTTTAGACCTGGCTGAAGTTTGACTGTGATCGAAGGTCGAGCGATGGAGACGGAAGACAGTCACAAGAGGTCCGAAACAGTTTACAGCAGCTATATCGTGTGTCGGTTCATTTCATGGACCTTGATATAAACTTTAGACCTAGCTGGAGTATGAGTATCATCGAAGGTCTAACGATGGAGACGAAAGGCAGTCACAAGAGGTCCGCAACACTTCAAATCTGCTCTATCGTGTTTAAGGCTTATTTCATGCACCTTGATGAGAACTTCAAACCTAGCTGGAGTATGACTGTCATCGATGGTCTAACGATGGAGACTGAAGGCAGTTGCAATAGATCCTCTATAGTTTACAGCAGCTATATCATCATTGGGCTCACTTAATGCACCTTGATGAGAACTTTAGAAATAGCTGGAGTATTACTGTCATCGAAGGTCTCATGATGGAGACGAAACGAACTTGCAATAGGTTTTCAACAGTTTACAGCATATAAATCGTGTTGTGTTGACCTGCCTGGAGTATGACTACCATCGAATGTCTGACTTTGGAGAAGGAAGGCAGATGCGAGAGGTCCGCAACAGTTTAAAGCAGCTTTAACGTGTCGCGGCTCATGTCATGTCACTTGATGGAACTTTCGACCTAGCTGGAGTATGACATCGTCGAGTGTCCAAGGATAGAAACGCAAGGCAGTCGAGGGAAGAGCCCTTATTTGGAAAACCATTAGTAGAATATTTTGGCGATTAATATAAACCTATTCGAGAAAAAATTAATTGTTACTTACTTGAATCTGTACAAATACTATAAAGCTGTAGAGTTTGTTTGTTTGGTTGGTTGGACGCGCTAATTTTAGGAACTGTTGGTTCGTCTTACGCAGACGAAGTTGCGCGGGTCAGCTAGTTATATCTATAATTTAATATCACTCAAACACTAAATCAACTGAACGACTCACGTTCTACTCTAAGTATGGCCACTATTGCACCCTGGTGTGGAGATAGGGTCTCGTCACCGTCTTTAGAATAATTTAGATATATTAACATTTTATAAAACAGTAAATATAAAAAAACCATATATTCATCAATGTCAAGTGTATTGTCAACTCGACGTACACCTCAGAATAGTTACTAAAAAAAACCGGCCAAGAGCGTGTCGGGCCACGCTCACTGTAGGGTTCCGTAGCTTCCCAGACCATTAAAAATACCAACATTTTTCGTCAGCAAAAATAACTTTGTTTTTCATAGTATTTGTATGAAAAACAAAGTTATCATTTGCGTTTTTTTGAAAAAGTGCTATATAACTCAAAAACTATTCAACTCATCAAGTTGAAAATAATTTTCCTAGAAAGTTTATATAAAGGTCTACTTCTGTGATTTTTTTCATATTTTTTAAACTTATGGTTCAAAAGTTAGAGGGGGGGGGACACATTGTTTTTGACTTTCGGAGCGATTATTTCCTAAAATATTAATATTATCAAAAAATGATTTTAGAAAACCCCTATTCATTTTTAAATACCTATCCAACAATATATCACACGTCAGGGTCAAAATTAAAAAAAAAATCGCTCCCCACTTTACGTCTGGGGGAGGTACCCTAATAAAAATGTTTTTTTAAATTTTTATTTTTGCACTTTGTCGGCATGATTGATATACATATTGGTACCAAATTTCAGCTTTCTGGTGCTAACGGTCACTGAGATTATCCGCGGACAGACAGACAGACAGACATGGCGAAACTATAAGGGTTCCGTTTTTTGCCATTTGGCTACGGAACCCTAAAAAAGGAAAACAAAACAAAAAAATGAATTGTTCCAAGCCGTTTTGGCTACACTAAATTATAAAATTTGTATGTTACAAACATACTTCGCGGGCGGAGTGCTAGTTTTAAATATAGGTCTTTAACAGTAGGTACTCACCTATACGTAAAAAGTTTTTGGCATAGTTTAAGTTCTATAAACGATTTGAATTTATTAGAGCTGACATTTTAAATGCGGGTTGGAAGTTTATTATAAGAGCGTACGTAGACATCTAAACAAGCCACCTGTTTTTTGAGCAGTGTTCTAAGTACAAAAAAGAATGTGCTTCCTTATAGTATTATGTTGCCGTATTTTAAACGAATTGTTGGCTTCCAAGATTTACCAATAATTTAACAAAACATTTACACGAAATGTCACGGCGATATAGTAAAACAAACCACTGAATACAGTATGCAAAACGGTATTGGAAAACGGTATTCCCATTCACACTGTCATAACTGACTGCTGTTGGTTGATCGAAAAGTCCGTACAAAACTAACTATTTTGCATTGTCGGGCGTGGTAACAATATTGGATACAAAAACTTGACGTGATAAAAACATTAATTGACATTCACTTTAGTTATTAGAAGGTCACAAAACAAATCAAACAGGTCAGAACCTGTTCCTGAACCTGAACCTTAGGAACAAAGAAAAAGAAATTTGTACAGGTATATGGTAGTTAGTGCATTATCTATGGTGCTAGTGTTCTCAACAAGTATGGAGCAAAGCGTCATAGTGGAAGATTTTTTAAGACTTCAACTGCTGCCAAACGTGTTATGAGGCACGTTGATAGCAGTTGGTGATGCACGTTTAAAATATATTTAAAAAATGGTTCAAACTGTACAGCTCGTTATTCAATCTTTAGTATACAAAAGTTAAAATGGTTTCAAGGATACTGAATTTGTATTTTCATTTATTTATATTTTCGTTATCAGCGACTCCAAAAACCATGAAAACGACACCCATGACTGAAAAACCAAAAAAAATCCTGGGCGTCATCTTGGATTTTCTTTTTGACCTCATTTTCGTAATCAGTGAGCCCAAATACCACGAAAACGACACCCATGAAAGAAAAACCTAAAAATTTCCTGGGCGCCATTTTGGATTTTCATTTTGACCTTATTTTCATAATCAGCGACTCCAAAAACCATGGAAACGACACCTATGACGGAAAAACTTAAAAGTTTCCTGGGCGCCATCTTGGATTTTCATTTCGTCTGCATTTTCGTAATCAGCGACCCCAAAATCCATGGAAACGACACGTATGACGGAAAAACTTAAAATTTTCCTAGGCGCCATCTTGGATTTTCATTTCGTCTTCATTTTCGTAATCAGCGACCCCAAAATCCATGAAAACGACAGCCATGACGGCGAAACCTAAAACAATCCTGGGCGCCATCTTGGATTTTCATTTTGACCTCATTTTCGTAATCAACGACCCCAAAAACCATGAAAACGACACGCATGACGGGAAAACCTTAAATTTTCCTGGGCGCCATCTTGGATTTTCATTTTGACATCATTTTCGTAATCAGCGACCCCAAAAACCATGAAAACGACACCCATGTTGGAAAAACTTTAATTTTCGGAATCAGATCAGCAGTTCCAACATATATGATGTACAAACAAAGAATCTTACCTCTACATAATATTAATAATGAAGACGAAATAAATCTTTAAAATCTTAAGAAACAACCAATGTCAAAAAATAATAATATAAAAAAAATACTACTACTAATAATAATACATCAAAATGTGGTAGTCGGCGTATATCTGGGAAATATATTTACGTATAACTTGCGAGCGCTTGCGAGCCAAAGTGATACGTGCTCACGCTGGGAGAGCCCGGTCGTTACTGACGGGATCGGGATTGCGCGGTCGATAATATAGCTCACTTTGCCCTTCATTTACGAAATGAAGTTATTGTTTATTTATAAATTAAAATTCAGATTCTACTAAAGGGCTACCTTGAGATTAATGAGTAATTTTTAAATTTTCTTTAAAGTGTTTCTAAGGTATAGAAAAAAATACTTATTTGTCCCGAAGTTTTTCGTAAATTACGTTTTTTCAACGTCTTTTTTCTGCTATATTTCGTACAGAAATCAATAATGTTTTCAACTAGTTTACGAGTAGACCATATAATGATGCCATTCATATTTTTTAATGTTCAGAATATTTTGTAGTTCTTTGTTCAGCGAACCCCAAACATCACTCGCTCGTTACTTTTGCGGAAAAGGGGTTTTGAATATGGGTGATTGCCATTAATACATACATTATTTTAAAAAAATAATCAAGCGGTCGACAAGAATAAGAACCTGACTCTTATAATAACAACAAAGAAGGTTCATATTCTTCTTACCTTTCCCACAAGTAGTGATCAAAAATGTTCAAAATGAGTTAATTTCGTGCACGGACTCTTAAGACAAGAAACTGTTAGGCATTTTCTTTGATTATTTGAGTTTTTTTCAAAGAGCAGGAAGATATAATAAACAAATGTTTCAAAATGTGTAAAACTAAATTGGCAACACCACTATAATAATGACAACAAACGTCAAAATATCAATTTAAATGCCGTCAATGTGCCGTCAATTTCAAAAAAAGTTGTTTGTACGCTTTGTTGAATTTTTCAAAAACATCATCAGCCCTAATTTTAAATGATAAATGTTATTCATTGTTAAAAACGTATGTTTGCATGCAAACAGAGCGAAGGAACATAAAGAGAAAACACATTTTAGATAACAGCTACAAGATGAACTCGAAATGGTTTGTTTTCTTAATAACTAGCGTTCTAATAGTGTGTGAATGTAAGTACGGGTACGTGGCGTGGCCTGACACGAAGCTAATTGTCAAGACCACTGATTACTTTGCCGATATACCTGATAAACATGTCGCTCGAGCCACGTATAGCAACGAAATCAATAGTACTGGGTAAGTTTTTTTTTAACAAGGTACCATTTTATTAAATCCAATATTCTAACTTGAAATTTGACCCATTTGCTTTTTGCTTTTGATCTATTCTATGATATACATAGGTACATACACTCACTAGTCACTGGCAAAAACTACAGAACGGTCATACCGTATACGGTAACGGATTAGACGGCATAACAATATAATTATTTGGGATGATCGATAAATAAAATTTGTAAAAAATTGCCCTTTACAGTTTTGTTGTGTGTCGGTTTTTATCAAATTTAGGTAGCGCGAGCCTCTGTAAATGAAAATTTTTTCTCTCTTATTGAAATCTTTTATCTCATCAGACGGACACTAATCCGTGCTACACACACGTTCGGGTCGACTTGCATGAGGCGGCACAGGCCGAGCAGCAAAATCGAATGCACATTTTGGCACTCGACGAACATTGCTTCATTAAGCAAAGAGGGATGGTGATATCCATACTATATGCTCGAGTGAATTGTCTCAGGGTAGCCCGCCAAATTCAAATTTTCGGTCAGTATCAGACGGTATTTCAGCTCGTATTTTTCCTTCACCTATTCTAATTATTTTCCTGGTCAACTTATGTTTGATGAATTTTACCACACGAGAAATGCGTAAACGTGTCGCTCCCTGTACAAGCTGGGCGTTCCTGGAGCTGCACACGTCAGCTGACTACTCCGACGAGAAGCAGGCGTACGGGGCCGGCTACCTGGAGGGCTACCTCACCAGGGACCTCATCTGGTACCACTGGCAGAACATGCTCAAAGGGTCAGTTACAATATTCAAAATTAAAACATAATATATATTTCAAGTAGGCCAGTTACAGGCGCTTTTGAATTCTCGAAAAAAAAAAGAAGAAACTTAAATGTAGCTACAGTCCCAGTCCCCGTAGCTCCGTTTGCACCATTGACCTGAACCATCAATGGTGCAGATGAGATTAATTAGCACCATTAATGATGCAAACGAAACCGCGGATTGCGTATGGTCTCATCTGCATAAAAACTGTGAAAGTACTGTAGTTGCCCAATTTTAGCTAATACTAGCCATGTGCCATGTGAAAATAATACGAGCCTTACTGGCGCACTGCAGGGCAAAGACCGCTTGTCATACAGAGAAGGCAAGAGCAGTGCTCACCACACTTGATCTATGTGGGCAGGAGATCTCCAACTTTCAGCTGCCACCCTACAGTGTCTTCAAAATGAACACATATCTATCGGCGTACACGTTAACATCGCATCTACACTAGCGGCGAATTTACCTACATCGTCCATTTCTTGTGGAATACTGTCCACGAGTGAGTGTGTACGAGTCTCAGTAGTCAGTGGCCCAAAAAGTCTGATAACCAGGTTTACCAAGTGGTCTCGTACTACCACAGGTACTACCCAGTGTGGTAACTGGGTTGTGGAGGTCAGATAGACAGTCGCTCCATGTAAAATACTGGTATTCAGCTGCATCCGGTTAGACTGGAAGCCGACCATAACATAGTTGGGAAAAAGCTAGTATCGAGTATCAGCTTTTCACGTTTGCGCGTTACTTGTCTATGGAAGGTACCTATCTAAATAACAAGTGCGAGTCGGACTCGCCCATGAAGGGTTCCGTAGCAGATTGAATGAAGGTAAATTGCTGTTTACGACTTATGACGTATTAAAAAAAAACTACTTACTAGATCTCGTTCAAACCAATTTTCGGTGGAAGTTTACATGGTAATGTACATCATATATTTTTTTAGTTTTTTAATTGTCTTATTTTAGAAGTTACAGGGGAGGGACACATTTTACCAGTTTGGAAGTATCTCTCGCGCAAACTATTTAGTTTAGAAAAAAATGATGTTAGAAACCTCAATATCATTTTTGAAGACCTATCCATAGATACCCAACACGTATGGGTTTGACGAAAAAAAAAATTTTGACTTTCAGTTCCAAGTATGGGAAACCCCCAAAATATATTGTTTTTTTTCATTATTTTTGTGTGAAAATCTTAATGCGGTTCACAGAATACATCTACTTACCAAGTTTCAACACTCAACAGCATAGTTCTTATAGTTTCGGAAAAAAGTGGCTGTGACATACGGACGGACAGACAGACAGACAGACAGACCGACAGACAGACATGACGATCGAATCTATAAGGGTTCCGTTTTTGCCATTTGGCTACGGAACCATAAAAAGTAGCCTAACACGCTAAAAGAATTTTATTGATGGTCCTAAACTCGGTAAAACTCGTAGATAAGTTATGGGCCGATTGAAGATAACGTAAGTAGTTAGTGATTGATGCTGAAAGGAGAAAACTTTCAGATACTGCTATAACAAGACGGACGTGTGCGGCCTCATCGAGGAGTTCGTGGACAAGAACGAGAAGTACATGTCTACAATGGTGAATAACTACCCTAGGGACCCCTATTGGTATCAGGTACTTTCTGAGATGTAAACTCTCTATACTTAGGGGGCGTCAGGGTAGCCCACGAAATTCAAATATTCTTACGTTTTTTGCAATTTGATCTGGAAAAAATCGTTCCTCGACTTTTTTTACTCATGTATGGAATCATCTAAAATAAATGAGAGCACACATTATCAAATCATCGATTAACGTTAATTCCTATTTTATCAATATCGACATGAAATAAACCAGAAATAAAATCCCCGAGTGTAGTTTACTCGAGTGGAGCGTCTGTAGATATTTAGCATCTCGACCCGAAAGTATTGGCGACTTCTGTTTACGTAGCGCAAGCGGCAATCCAATACAACGAAGCATATACTCGTAGCAACTAGCCTGCTGGGTATAACTGGGTTTATAACGCTTTCTTCTGCAACTAATAATGTCCCGGCCACATGCTTAAACACCCTGGTTAATTAAACCGTCCCCTGGGTTTAAAATTACATCATTGATTGACAATTGAATAAGTAAGTTATGGATCCACGTTTTAGCTGTACGCACTACCTACGATACTTCTGTTGCGTTGCAGAGGCTTAGTCTTACAATAGGGAAGACGACAAAAAAATTAAAAGTAGTCCGTCAGTTAGATTATCAACAAATATTTGACCCGTATTTTTACTTTTGTTACATAAACCAAAATTGACGAAGATACGACGCTTTTAAGATTCGCAATACGTCACGCGTTGGTATAATTTTTAGCGAGGCTCGACGTCACGAGCCCCCGCTCCCGAGTTTTGTTGTGTTTTATCTTAGTCGATATTCATTGATTTACAAAAACAGAAAATACGTGTCCATTATTTTCCAACACTAACTGACGGACTAAATAGATTTGCATTTTTTTTGATACTGTCGTCATACCTATTGAATGCAGTTGAAGCTGTATTACACCCAGCTGAAAGGGCTGGCGGTCGGGTACAACGACGCTACGACGGACCCCTACCAGTGGCTTTCCTCCAGAGATATCATGTATGTATGATTGTATGTACTACCTACAACCGCAACCACAGTTTTTCGAATCTGCATATTATCAAGGCAAGAAAGTTTCATCGGAATAGGTGCTTTATTTTTAAGAAAAATACGTTTCTACCGTACCTACCTACGTCGGAGTTACCTGAGGGCTTCGACTAAGGGTTCTTACAGACGAGCGGCACGTTGCCAACTGCAGATAAGTAAACTACAGCCGTCGCCGATGCATCGACTGCGCCGACGCGTCATCGACAGGTGGCGACGCGACGGTGCAGTTTATCTGCCGTTGGCAACGTGCCGCTCGTCTGTAAGTAGCTAAGGGTTCTTACTGCAAGCATCGCCACCAGTCGACGGCTGTCGTCGACGCTTCGGCGGCTGCCGTCGACAGGTGATGTTCTGGCTGAAATAACAATGAAGTAAAACTGAAAAAAAAACCTAATGTTTTGACATAATATGCTTTTCGGTAGTTAAAGAAATTCGTAATACGAAACGCCTGGAGGGTGATATCAGTTGTCTGCACTTGCACTGTGGGTTTGGGGTGTTGGTAAGTGTCGTTTATGGCAAAAGTTGCTCTCATAAGCGTCGTTAAACAGTTGGATCAACATGCTGGGTGACCTGGATGATATCGCGTTTGCGGTGAGCATGCCGAAGACTTCACCGGACGGCCGGCTGTTCGGGGACCGCTGCACCGGACTCGTTAAGTTACTACCGGACCACAGCAATTTATACTTCTCTCATGTCACTTGGAACAGGTCAGGAACGACCCCTGTCATTATGTTAGCTTAATACGGCTTATTGCAGCTTGACTTGATTTTCACTACCGAGAACAGAATAATAATTAAAAAAAGCGGCGCGCGTAGCAATGTATTGAGTGAGTTTGTAACTGATGCAACTGGGGTCAGCAGTAATCAGATGGTTTGAACACACGTATTCTGCATGGAGTATTTCTTTATCGTGTGGTTGGTGACTAACCTAGTGACAGAGTTTTTAGTTTTTATGCCGCCCAAGGACCTCTGACTTGGCTTTACATGCCGTCAAGAAATATCTTTCAGGCATGCTGGTTTACTCACGATGTTTTCCTTCACCGAAGCCAGTGATAATTATACAATACGCACATGACTTCGAAATATCAGAGGAGCGTGTCTTGGGGTCGATCTTGAGACCTTTGACTTGACTTATCATTGCATTGCCATGCTGCATGGGCAGACTGCTTATCTGAACACGATACTCATCGTGTTACCCAGAATCTGGGTTATCGATTAGACTTTTAGGCTTCGACTGCCCGTAACGACCGCCAGACCAGACATGCTATTTTCACCATTTAATTTATACATTCCAGTTACCAGTCCATGCTGCGTTTCCACAAGATGTATGTAATGAACCTGCACCTGCTCCCCGGCAGCAAGGAACTGATACCTGGGTATAAGATGTCTCTGTCGTCATACCCAGCTTTTATACAAGTAAGAACTGTTTCATGAAAATTGCAAACGCCATCAGTTTATATAACTACATAACATAAGTTTTTATTACTCCTTGATTATTGCTCTATCTACGGCATTAGCAACGCAACGCACACTTACAAGCATCGTAAAGGTTTTCGCTCATCACACATACTCGACGCCGACTGCACAGTTATTCGACTCGCAGTAAACGATTGAAATGAATATGAACTTTCTAGAATTTTAAAATTTACTTGAATGCTCATGCGTTGTACACTTATGGCCTTGTTGGAAATTCTACCGTATCGAATCGGTAGTGAGTGCAAGTTCGTACTTTGCATCAATAAGATATCGAGATCGAATTTGGAAGTAGGTACAGTAACACGCGACATGGAAAAAAAAAGTTATTTTTTGACTTATGAATTTTGATGTCCTTACCGCCATTATCGAGGACGACGTGTTTTGAGAGTGCGTTCCGTTTCACCAAAAACATGCTACATAAAACAATAAATTGTAAAATAAGTGATGTTTTAGAAACTTAAACAAGTGTACCATAATGTTTGTATGCTCCAATGCAAGGCATTTTTAATAAATAAAAAGACTTTTGTATTTCTTGCATATTCCCTATTGAAGATGAAGAAGAAGAAGAACACGCGACATTGAGAACAGGGTAGACGACCAAAAGAACTAATTATTCCGTCAGTAAGAGTACTGGAAAATAAAGGACACGTATTTTTTGTTTTTTAGTAAATCAATGAATTAACATTCAAAACTCGGGAGTGGGGGCTCGTGACGCCGTCAGAACTCACTATAAAAATTATATTGAGAATTTTAAAAGCATCGTCAAAAAAACGGAACAAAAGAAAAAATACGGGTCAAATATTTTTTGAAAATTTAAATGACGGACTAATTAGTATTTTTTTACCGTCTACGGCGGTCTACCCTATTGTCGGATTTAACGAATCGAGTCCTACGTACGGTCTACCTACTTGCACTGCGGGATTCAGCTAGTCAAAGAGAAGTGAAATGATGCGTTGTAGTGGCAACAAGTTGACAGCGCTTGGCAGTCCACAGATGACTTCTACATCATATCTTCGGGGCTGGCCACCAGCGAGACTACCATCGGCAACAGCAACCGCTCTCTGTTCGAGCTCATCACGCCTGTCGGCACGGTAACTCTTATTTTATTTACTTACTAGCTGACTCGCGCAACTTCGTCTGCGTCACATATGAGAAAGAGAGGGTTACAGAGAGTGGGTCGTAAGCACCCATACTACAATTTTGAAAAAGCACATCACACACATCCTTCCGCATAATGAAAATGCGCGCCCGGTACATGATCATTATTTTGCTGCGGACTTATTTTAAACGGTGTATATCATTGAGATCAATTTACGTACCCAAGGCGAATTTTGTTCAAAATCAAATACTTGTGATTAACAACTTATTTATTTGGAAAAGAATAAATTACCATGTTTACGAAAACAGCTTTAAGAGCTTCTATTGACAGCTTTACATCTTCATACTTAGACACTCGATGACAGTCATACTCCAGCTAGGTCTGCAGTTCTCATCAAGGTGCACGAAATGAGCCGCAACACGATATAGCTGCTGTAAACTGTTGCGGACCTCTTACAACTGCTTACCATTTCAAATTTCGAACTCTACGTCCCTACGCTATGACGCCGTGTCTTAAAGTGCACAACCACTTTCAAACTTAGACACCTTCAAATGCGGTATTAATATTTTACGGTGACTTTCGAGACATTCCAATTTTTAAAGAGTTGCAATTTTGCTCCAAATTTTTATGTGAGTTCAACCTTTTTGGAATAAAATCGGATTGGGTTTTGAAACATGTATCAAAATAACATGTAGTTTATATCAGAATCTCTAAGGAGTATTTATATCAAATTCGAAACAAATCACCGCCAAAATAACTTTCTACCCCTTTTTAACCCCGTCAGGTGATGAATTTCAATGCAATACGAAACGCGTCCATCAATTCTGTTAATATTGTTGATTGCAAAATTTGGAGTAGAATGGACCAAGGAATCACATTTTTCCATACACACCTTGCCCCCCCTTTTCACCCCCTTAGGGGTATAATTTAAGAAAATCCTTTCTTATCGTATGCCTACGTCATACAAAAATACACCCTTCAAGTTTCAGGTTTCTACAATCTGCGGTTTAGGCTGTGCGTTGATCCAGCAGACAGTCCTTCAGGACAAAGCATTTTTTATTTGTAGATAGTAGGATTTGTACTCGTTTGTAATGTATTTGTAACTTTTCCGGCTTTATGTCTTATGTACATTCCTATAGTCTACATTTTCTTCGTAATATTATTTTATTTGTAATATATTATACAGGATGGAAACGATTAACGGGACAGTAAGGGGAGCTACCTTAACCGTTGAGTATTAGAAAGAGGACCGATTGGCATCAAAAAAATGTTTTGTGTAAAATATCAATTTTCTGGCTAACTATTTCCCCTATACTGCCCCGCTGAAAGTATTTTTTTTGCAATTTCTGACTTTTTGAGTACTCTAACCTGGGTTGGTCTTTAAGAACTTTTTGATTAGTGTCGGAAAGAAGATCGATTGGCATCAAAAAAATTGTTTTATGAAAATTGCAATTTTCTTGCTAACTGTACTTATTTTTTTAATTAAATTTGTGAACGGGGATCAAGATTTCGTGAAAAAATTACGGATTGTTTCATAAGACCATTTTTGTGTAGCTGCAGCTCACCTTACTACCCGTTTACTGTTTCCACCCTGTATTACCAACTACTTAAACCGAGGAAAGCCGATTTTCTTGAGTTCCGCTATTTTGGGCGCATTCACTTCAAAAATCAAATTTCAAGAAAATTGAGAAATTACATTTACCTGTATTAGATTTGAAGTATTTACAGTAACTTTTAAAGGTTTCCACTTCATTGGATTTTATTCTATAGGTGTATGAAGTTAATTAATTTTAAACACAAAACCTTGTTTTTTACGTCTCTGGGTAAAATTTAAAAAAGATGCTGAAACAGGTATTTCTTTATTTTAAATAATAAGTATTTACTCTGAGTTTCATGAATCTAGAACAATCTAAAAAAATTTTTTCATACAAACATTACCCCCCCTTTTTAAAAAAAAAACATAATTTCTATAGCCTAAATGTTATTATGAGTTTATTTAAATAGATTAGTGAAGTTTTCATCAAAATCCGTCCAGCAGTTTTTACGTGATGCGCGTTCAAACAAACAAACAAACAAACGAAAGTTTTTAAAATGGTTTTAATATGTTCAGTTACTTACCTATTTTAAGTCACCCTGGTCGGTTTTTTTTAAATCTTCAATGTACAGATTTTTTGGTCTCAACGATTTTATTATATGTATAGACTAGCTGATGCAGCTGACGCGTACAAATTATATACTAAAACCTTCCTCGAGAACCACTCTATCCATTGCTGCATTGGTGAGAACAGCATGAAAATCGGTGCAGTAGTTTTTGAGTTTGTCGCGAACAGACAGACAGACGCGGCGGCGGCGTAGGACTTGGTTTTATAATGTAGTGATTATATAGAAAGACGAAATGTATACTTTTAAAGGGGGAAGTGTGGCAGATGAAAGGGGAAGCCTAATATAACTAGTAGTGGGCAATTCCAGGCTGAAATGATGATGAGGAAAGCACGAAGTGAAATGAAGTGTGTTCTAACTCACGTTAGTGAATGCTGTTGCCACTGGGCCATCATCGTACGTGCTATCACGTTGCGTACTGCATCAGACCCGAATCCGAAATGACGGTCTAGAATCAAGAACGCACTAAGTCCGACTTCTGCTTTTTTTTCAAGCCCGTGGGTTCACCATAGAAGAAAAGCAATAAAACAACATTATTTTTTCACGCTATCTGTTAGGATTGTTGGAAATATACTGCAAGGAGTTTGTCTGTCCCAGTATAAACTCTATGTTGTCTAGTTATAAGTAGTCTAGACAGATGTCACTTACTCGTCGTCTGATCGTTTGCATGTGCGGAGCACAATACATTTTGGAATCTTTGATAATGTATTTTATTGAGTAGCCCACGGAAACCAACATGGTAGCAGAGCGTTTTGGTTTAAATTCGTTACTCTAATTATTATTTTCCAAGTGTGCGCGTGTGATTTCGTAAATTATTTTCAAAATTTTATTCGCAAGAAAAAACAAAGAACAATGGCAACTGTCATGCAAAATGTTTCTATCGAAAAATTATCTGGGATTCAAGATTATTCATCCTGGAAATTCATGATGCGGATGGTGCTCATCCATGACGATCTTTGGGATTGTGTGGGCACACCTGAAAATAAAAACGAAGACGCGAAGAAGCAGGAAAAGGCGCTCGCGAAAATCGCCTTGAGCGTTAAACCTTGTGTATTTCCACAAATTAGAAATGCCAAGACAGCTCGAGAAGCGTGGAGCAACCTGCAGAAGGCATACGAGGACCGAGGCTTGTCACGACGACTCGGATTGCTTCGTACATTGTTCGCCACTAAACTAAGCGAATGTGCGAGTATGGAGGCATATGTGAACAAAGTCATAGATACATCGCAACAACTGAGCGACATCGGAGCGGCTTTAGAAGATGACTTCGTGGCCGTGATTTTACTCAGCGGTTTAACAAATGACTACGACCCGTTTCCGTACCGTTGATTATGGCTCTAGAACATTCGAACACGTCACTGTCAAGCGATAATGTCAAAGCCAAACTGCTTCTAGAAAATGCAAGGCGTGATGAGAAAAGCGTAGATGCTACGGCTTTAGCAGCTCGGAAAGCACCAAAACTAAATAAGTGCTTTAGATGCAAAAAGAGTGGGCATAGCAAGAAGGATTGTCCTGACAACTCTGACGGCAAGAAGAGTGGCCGGAAATGCCAGACGCATCTCACAGCGATGGCCGCAGGAGTCAAGCGAGACGTTTGGTACGTCGACAGCGGTGCGGCGCAGCATTTTTGCAATGATCGCAGGTTTTTATCAGATTTTACTACTGAAAAACCGAAGCAGGTCTTAATAGCCAGTGGTGAAGCATTGCCGACAGCTGGAAAAGGAACTGCGCAAACTGTGCTTATGGACAATAGTGTGAGACCGATAAGTAATGTGTACTTAGTTCCTAAACTGTCTACTAATTTGTTATCTGTTAGTGCAATGGATAAGAAAGGTTTTGAAATTGTGTTTCGTTCTGGTGTGTGTACAGTCTATGACAATGGGGAGGTTTTGGCTACAGCTACTCTGAGAGATGGTATTTATGAACTAGATGCCATTGAAACTGTTTCTGTTTCGTGTAGCGAGCCATCCTCGCAGGCCATGTGTACGTCTTTGTCTGTAGGTACAGGTGACAGCAAAGCGGTGCCGACACGTCAACTGAAGGTTGATAGTCGTCCTGTTGCCGTGAGCGTGAAGCAAGCGCCGCAGTCCCCTGCTACTGGAAGCCAGCCAACACAACAAATTTGGCACCATCGTCTAGCGCATCTGAACACTCGAAGCATGGAGTTACCGCGAAAAGGTATGGTCAAAGGTATTTCTTATGACAACAATAACTTTCAGTCGTGTGTTTCCTGTATCTTAGGTAAACAGACTAAGTTGCCATTTCCGAAGAAATCGGAGACCAGAGCCAAGGAAAAAATCTAGGAATAGTTCACAGTGACGTCATGGGACCACTGCCGTGCCCGTCCCTAGGTGGGAAAAGATATTTTCTGTTGTTCATTGACGACCTGTCACGAAAAACATTCGTTTATTTTCTTAGGAGAAAGGATGAGGTTTTCGAGACGTTTAAAGAATTTAAAGCTCTCGTAGAAAACCAAACCAATAAGAAAATAAAAGTTCTTCGTACTGACAATGGTGGTGAATATGTCAATTCTAATTTTCAGAAGTTCCTGAAGAAGCATGGGATTCGACATCAGACCACGGTTCCAAGGTCATCAGCTCAGAACGGAGTCGCGGAACGCGCGATCAGAACTGTTACGGAGAAAGCCAGGTGCATGCTTCAGGAAGCAGGCTTGAAGAAGGAATTCTGGGCAGAAGCGGTCAACACCGCCGTCTACCTGAAGAATCGCTCTCCAACTAAGGCTGTGATGGGCAGTACACCGGAAGAAAAATGGACAGGTAAAAAGGAGAATCTGAGTTACCTACGCATTTTTGGTTGTCAAGCTTATGCCCTACGGCACAAACGGGACAAATTGGATCCCAAAAGTAAGAAATATATTTTTGTCGGATACTGTGACGAGTCAAAGGGTTACAGATTGATAGATCCGGCGAGTCCGAAGAATGTCGTAAAAGCAAGAAATGTCACTTTTCTAGAACATGCTTTTTGGAATGACACTTCATCGGATGAGGATGACAGTTCACGTTACATGATTAGTTTGTTTCCGAACAATGTAACTGTCGCCGATAATGTTCCAGTGCAACCCGCCTTACCCGATTTACCCCAAGAATCCGCAAAAATATCTAACGAAAACTGTCAAGATAACAGCGCCATTACGATAGATAATTCTGAGAGCAGTAGTGAGACTCCGGATGACTCTGCGGATGAGACGTATGTCCCAGGAGATTCCACACTGGAAGACTGCGAAAACTCTACGGACGAAAGTGGTGAGTTTGAGTCAGCTAGTGTAGCACGCACTGTATGCAGTGACACGGGAGACCCTCAGACAGTACGCGAGGCACTGAATGGCCCAGAAGCAAGTAAGTGGAAAGCTGCGATGGCGGAAGAGTATAAATCCTTCATCGATAATAAGTGTTGGACTTTGACTGACCGCGATACGAAGCAACGGCCTGTTAAATGCAAGTGGATCTTTAAAAGAAAGCTTGGCCTCGACGGGGAAATATTGAGGTACAAAGCGCGCCTCGTTGCAAAAGGTTATACCCAGAAATACGGTATTGATTACGAAGAAACGTTCTCCCCTGTAGTACGATATTCTACTATACGTACGTTACTAGCTTTAGCAACGGAACATAACATGAATATCGAGCATCTGGATGTAAAAACGGCTTTTTTGAATGGAGATTTAAAGGAAACCGTTTTTATGGAGCAGCCAGAGGGCTACAAGATTAAAGGCCAAGAAGATAAAGTTTACAAGTTGAATAAGGCCATATACGGACTGAAGCAAGCTTCGAAGTCTTGGTATGAGAAAATAAATGGCGTTTTGACGAGAAAAATGAAATTTAAACGTTTATCTTCCGAACCTTGTGTTTATGTCAAGTCGAGCGGGAAATCTATGATTATAATTGCGCTCTATGTTGATGACATAATGCTATTTTCTTCAGTTGGTTGCCAAGATGTGGCAGGAATCAAAGAAGAATTAAAGAAGGCTTTCGAAATCAAAGATTTAGGGCCAGCACACCACATTCTTGGAATGAGGCTTTGCAGACAGAACAAGGAAATAACTCTAGACCAGTCAAGCTACATTAAGATGCTAGAACGATTTCACATGTCAGATTGCAAACCTGCGAGAACACCTATGGAGACAGGTCTGAAGCTCGTGAAATCTACAAAGAAGGATTGCACACACGACTACAGAGGCCTGATAGGATGTCTGATGTACATAGCGGTATGTACGCGGCCGGATATTGCGCATGCTGTCAGCTCGCTCAGCCAGTTCAACGACGCGTTCGACGAGACTCACTGGAAGGCGGCAAAACGCGTTCTTCGTTATCTGAAAGGTACGCCTGATTATTATTTAACTTTCCAGAAGTCCGGGTTGGATATCGTCGCATATGCTGACGCTGATTTTGCGTCAAATGAGGTTGATCGCCGATCTTATACCGGTTATGTGTTTAAAATTGGAAGTTCTACTATCTCTTGGGAGAGTAGAAAACAAAAAACAGTGGCTCTTTCAAGCACAGAGGCCGAATACATGTGTCTGTCAGATGCTTGTAAAGAAGCACTTTTTCTACGCAAGTTTCTGTTCGAAATTTACGGGGTACAGTATAGGATTACGTTGTATAATGATAATCAGTCTGCACTGAAGTTGTGCACTAATTCCATGTACCACGCCAGAACGAAACATATTGACGTAAGACATCATTTCATCAGGGAAATAGTTGAGGAAGGTACAGTTGTTATAAAATACCTATCTACTGATGAAATGGTGGCCGACGTTTTAACGAAACCGTTGACAAAGGAAAAACATGATAAGTTTTTATGTCATTTATTTATATTGTTAAATAAATGATATGATGGTTCTAAGCAGTAGATAAGGTATACTTGCAGGAGTATATAATTTGTTTTAGATCCGTATCACATAGTTTTTTGAATATTTACTGTTTATATGTGACGGATGCTTTGATAAATTTATACTTTTGCTATGTTTTTGCTGTTGTAATGTTATATTATTTTTAGACAGCGGATGTGTCTACACTTAGATTATTTATTGTGTTTTATATGTGTAATTTGATTTACATGAGTTTATATTGGTTCAAGGGCCAGTGTTGGAAATATACTGCAAGGAGTTTGTCTGTCCCAGTATAAACTCTATGTTGTCTAGTTATAAGTAGTCTAGACAGATGTCACTTACTCGTCGTCTGATCGTTTGCATGTGCGGAGCACAATACATTTTGGAATCTTTGATAATGTATTTTATTGAGTAGCCCACGGAAACCAACAAGGATTGCATCAGTACCTGCTCCTAACTCCTAGCTCCTAAGATATTTTTTGCCAAAAAATCTGAAAATTAGAATCTTATGGCTCGAAATGCTTTTTTAAAGTCCGATCATTTTCACCAAAATACCTACCTACCAACCTACCTATGTCATCACCGGAACAATTGTTTTTTTTTACATTTTCGAGTTCTTAGCTGCCTACATTGATACTACGAGCCAACATTTTTGTTCTTTGTTATCGAAACCAGATAAATATTCGTAAACTTACAACTTGTGAACCCCCATTTTGTCTCTCGCCTACGTAGACCCCCGACGTGGTCCACGGGAGACCCCTGGACCCCTGGGAGTCCACCTGAACCACTTTGGGAATCACTGGTCTAGACAATACGTCACATCGGACTTAGTGCTGAGTTCGTATTGCACCTGTTTCTATGTCTAGGTGTTGGAGTACGCTCGAGCGATGATCGCCAACCGCCTGGCGCGCGACGGCAAGGAGTGGGTCGACCTCTACAGCAAACACAACAGCGGCACTTACAACAACCAATGGTGAGAGCAACGATGAGAAGTACGGACGAACAAGCTATTTGGTTTACATTTTACAATGTAATTTGTGGGATAAACTGCAAACTAAATAGCCTGTTTGACCGTACCTACAATATTTTCTTCGGTTACCAGGATTTCGTCTGAAAGAGACGCATCTAAGAGGAAAATGACTTGGTTCTGGGGGCATCTAAGGCGGCCTCTGGCGCGGCGCACCCGCAGCCGCGCCAGAGGCCCTACTCCCTAACGTTTCGTCCATACGGACGGATCTATCCGCGTCTCTCACACGCACTCGTCTGCAGACGTGCGCGACAGACGCGGATAGATCCGTCCGTATGGACGAAACGTTAGGGAGTAGGGCCTCAGCGCCGCGCCACCGCCATACGCCACTTGTATATGACCCGCGCCTAATGCACCACCTACATACGCAGGAATACGCATCGTGCTTGACGTCGCGTTAATTCTACATTACGCAGAGTAATCCGCGATATTATGAGGATATTGAAATACACATCGATGCAATACTTTTTTAACATGTGAGCACTTATGTAAGTATCTAGGTATGAACACATTTATTAATTTGTTTTGTTGTTACGAATGGCTGTCAAATCAATTCTATTTCCTTTGCTTTAATATTTGACATTTAAAATTGCATCTACCCCGTAACCCCTGATCCGTGAGAGGCCCCTATGGGGCCAAATGTTCCGTATCGGTAACAGGCCCAATTGGGGCCTCTTAGTCTCTGCGTATGACCTAATTAAAATAAATGGTTTCACTTGACAAACCGACAACAACCGTCGGAAAGTAGCTCTTCAGACACAAGTACACAACATCTGTCCGTTCAGAGAATTCTCCTTTTACAATGGGGGATTTAAAGGAACTTTCTTCCTCATACCTTTAGACATGCATGTACTTACCAAATAATCTAATTGCGGCCAGTTACAATGACATAGCGGTCATTGACCCATCTAAATTCATTAAGTTCGTTCAAGTCCTGAATCGCCATCTATCGTGATCATGACATATCGTAACATGTTTTCTAATGAGAAACGGTGGGTACGTATCATAATCCCGAATTTTAAAAAACCGATGGACGAAATCCCGAAAATTGAAACGCCGAATGGTTGTTTGATCGAAAGTTTAAAATCCCCAAAGTTCATTTTCACGAAAGTTTAAAATCCCGAAGTTTAAAACCCAAAGTTTAAAAACCCAAAGTTTAAAATCCCGTAGTTCAAAATCCCGAAAGTTCATTTGCCCGATAGTTTAAAATCCCGAAGTTCAAAATCCCGTATGATCATTTGCCCGATATTTTAAAATGCCGAAGTCTAAAATCCCGTAAGTAGTTCAAAATCCCGAAATTGTCACCGTTTCCGAGAAAAACGATTTTTTGTAAACCTAACCTCAAAACACTTAAAAGTTGCCTAGCCAGCAGCACGCATGCAGCAGGCATGCAGCAAGCATGCAGCAGGCATGGTTTCTGTCACGACTCCGGCGCTGTTGGGCTCCGGCGGTCACACGCGACCTTATCGTCGCAGAGGGTTTGAAAGAAAGAAAGAAAGAAAAAGCATTTATTGGCCCATACAGGACAAAACACATAAAAAATAACATTATTAACATTATTTACGAATATTGAAAACTAAACATAGATAAAAAATAAAAAATAAAAATAAAAAAGAAATGAAAGGTCCTGAACAAGGCCAAAAGGCCCCTATCTCAGCACGGTGCTGTAACATTAAAAAACGCCACAGCGCTGGTATTCTGATAGGGCCCAAAGTGAGAGTGATGCCACGGTCAGATACGAATAAGATTAAAATAATAATAAAAAATAAAGTGTAGACGAATAAACAATACATAAATGTGTAGTATAATAAAATACGGGGAAAAAACTAGTACACCTACGCCCCACGGAACCATATTATTCACCAAACTGTGCCATGACTTCACTGGCAACACTGACGAACATAGACGCGGGCGCAGACATCTCTGTAATATCTAATCTGTGATCTCTGTTTTGTTTTGATTGGAGAACATCATACTAATATCTAATCTGTGGAGAACATTACGTAATTATGTCAGTTATCGAATAAACGAAGTAAAATCAAACAAACAATAATACCGTGATCATAATCAAAACGGAAAGTGTGCACTTGTGCAGTGATAGTGTAACACGCTCGCATCAAACTGGGGCTGTCCACAGAGTTCAAACAAGAAACAATCAATACATATATTATTATTATAAGTCTAGTAAGTGAGTTAGCGAAGAAGGAAAAAAGTGACTAAAAATTAACGGCAACGAAGTGCATCTCGGTGTCGAGGTGACGGGAATTCTCAAATAGACACTAGAAAAATTATGTATCATCTAAGTAGCCTAAAATAAGGACGGCGAGACGCTCCGGCCACCAACGCCAGCTGCGTGCAGAACAATAGGTATGTTAATTTTAATCGGAAGATTTTTTTTGCTGTTGGAGTAGATATCGTTTGTATTTATTTCTAAAAGTACCAATTGATTTAAGAGCACGAAAAGGTGGTGGGAGGTCATTCCAGCAGCGACTGGCGGCGAATTTGAAACTACCACGGAAAGCAGCAGTTCTGTGGGAGGAAGCCAACATCAGGTACGAAGATGCTCTGGTTTTTATTTGGTTAACATCGCGCGACCAAGACAGCTTTTTATATAAATAATCTGGTTTCTTTGTGAGAATAGTGCCAAAAAGAAGGGTAGCCAGGTGAAGCTTTCTCCGCGCTGACATTCTCATCAAATTACCCTTATTCAAAAATGGAGTGATATGAGTTCTGGGGGGCACATTGTAACAGAACCTAGCACAGGCATTCTGTACCCGCTGGATTAGCTTCTGACTTCTACCGAGAATGCACGCCCCATACACAGTGTCAGCGTAGTTCAGCTTGGATAGGACAAGTGACTCACATAGCATGACTCGCATATCCACACTTATGTAGGGACGGACACGATACAAAAGCTTGAGCCGGTAGAAGCAGTTGCGCACAGCTTCCAGAATGTGTGTTTCAAAGTTCAGTTGTCCATCAAAAACTACGCCTAGGTTACGAGCTTCCAGAACCCTCTCAACACCACAGCCATCAATCCTGAGGTCCAGGCTGCAACTCAGCATTTTGTTAAGGAAATCCCTGGATCCCATCACAATATATTTGGACTTAGTTGGATTCAGAACCAGGGAGTTTCTGCTGGACCAATCGGAGATTCTTTCCAGATCTTCATTAATTTTATTTACTGTTTCAGCAATATCCGGGGCGCTAAAGGAGAGGTACATCTGCAGATCATCAGCATACAAATGGAACTTGGTGTTGATTAAACATTTAATTATGTCAGCACTGTACAAGATGAAGAGGAGTGGGCCAAGGATAGATCCCTGCGGTACGCCCCTGCTCACGTGCTTGGGACTAGAGGACAAGGTATCTCCATTGTCACATGACACCTGGACAAATTGTGATCGATTAGTGAGGTAACTCTCAAACCATTTTACTGTTTCCATGTCACAACCGTAATAAAACAGCTTGGCGAGAAGAAGCGAAGTGTTGATCGAGTCAAAAGCACGCGAAAAATCAAGAAGGACAAGCAGGGTTCCCATTCCCCGGTCTCTGGCCTCAAGTATGTTCCCAACCACATCCAGAAGTGCAGTTGTCGTGCTGTGGCCCTTACGAAATCCAGATTGTGCCTGGGGTAAAATGCCATTGCGCTCCAGGTATGCCCTGAGCTGATTGGATACTACCCTTTCCAAAACTTTGGATAAACAAGGGAGCAGACTGATAGGGCGGAGATCCTTGACAGTGGTGGGGTTGGGAATTTTAGGGGGTTTCAAGCCACCTGCTCCTCAGCTCGCGGCCCGCCTCGCCCCTCCGCGCCTACGCGGGCTTAAATTACACTCTAGGGATAGGGCAGAAAAGACTACGTGGAGTCAGTTCTGCAGCGATTCATTTCTGTCACAAAATTTGTGCTTATAGGAGACCAAAATCATTTATTTCTTCTTTTTTTTTTCTTTGGAATGGCACAATCAATATGTGTAATGTCTTTGTTTCAAACGTTGTTTTATGACATAAAACGAAAAATAATGAATTGTTTGTCAAATAATACGTTATTAAAAATAAAAGTTAATAAAAGGAAAAAATCGGGATTTCGTCCATTCGGAATTTCGTCCATTCGGGATTTCATCCATCGGTATTTCACCATCGGTGTTTCGTTTATTCTGGATTTCGTCGATTCGGGATTTCGTTGATTCGGGATTTCATCCATCGGTATTTCATCCATCGATATTTCGTCCATTCTGGATTTCATCCATCGGTATTTCATCCATCGATATTTCGTCCATTCTGGATTTCGTCTATTCGGTATTTTGTCCATTAGGGATTTCGTCCT
This sequence comes from Xestia ashworthii, assembly GCA_950022955.1. Taxonomy (NCBI): domain Eukaryota; kingdom Metazoa; phylum Arthropoda; class Insecta; order Lepidoptera; family Noctuidae; genus Xestia; species Xestia ashworthii. The sequence goes on along the minus strand of OX465566.1, from coordinate 997,002 downwards.
TTCGGGCATTTGAACATCGGTATTTGGTGTTTCGATGTTTTGGACGTCGGTATTTCAATCATAGGTAGGTATTATGAACTTTCGGGATTATGATACGTACCCGAAACAGTACATGGTTCGTTTGTTTTAGTTCACGTGCAAAGAGATATTAGGGCGAGGGCAATGACCGCTTAACTGGCAGCAACGATAGCATAGAATAGAAAACGTACGATAGCTAACAAATATGTTATGAAGATACACAGTAAGTATAGGGTGACTGGTAATTAGTGTACGCGCGATACTTAAACATGTGATTGTGCTCATAATAACAAACAAGTTTTACTACGGGACCAAACCGGAAATCACGAAAAAAAATCTGCTGTTCACTACTGTTAAATTCAACTGGTCAAAATGTTCTGAACAGCTGATTTTCTTTCGCGATTTCAGGTTGTTCCCGTAGTAAATGTTGACACGTTGTTGTGTTGTTGATCAAATCAAATTAATTGAAAGGAAAACCATTAATAAAAGTGCTTTTCATCTTGTTGAATTTATCCCATTTAATTTTATAACTGTTCTTTAGTTTTCATGGTTTTCCTTTCATTTAATTTATCATGTTTGTTAGAGAGATTTGATCCAAATGGTTGGCCCTATCGATTGATGTCAAAAAAGTACAGATTGTTATTTTTTCGAACTTAAGTCGGTTCGATTCCCGAGTGTGGCAAGCGAATTTTTGGAGATCTGTGAATGGAGATTGGTTTCTTTTTAAAATAAATGAATGTTTCCTTTGAGTAAAATTTGCTATCTCCAGTATTTCGAGTACTTTCCCTCCAGGTGGCATTGAAAAATTCCACCCTGTATAGGAATGTTTGGTACTTCTTCCACCAGACTAAAAAACGACGAAATAATGAGGCTGCTCTCCCTGACAGGTTCATAGTGGACTACAACAAATTCCGCCCCCACACGCCGCGCACTCCTGGCCTCGTGCTACCTGGTCTGCTCTGGGTGGTGGAACAGATCCCAGGGTTTACGGACTCGGCTGACTTGTGAGACTTCATCATATTATTATGCTTAGTTTGCGATCGCGATTGCTAAATCGCGATCGCAATCGCACCGGTGTACTCGGTGTAGGCGCCTTTGCCTCTGACCTACCACGACATTTTTGCTCTATGAAAACACACATAAGTCGCTAGACTTATGTGTCTTTTCGTAGGTCAGAGGCAAAGGCGCCTACACCGAGTACACCTCTCATTCACGTCGTTGTGAGTTCAAATCCGGGCAACTACATTATGTGATTTTTCAATTCTTATGTCCTAACCTTTCTAAGTTTTCTTGGATATCACTAACATCGGTGAAGGAGAGCATTGCCATGAAAACTTTTAATTAATATAATTATGTTTGACATCTCCAGCCCGTCTTGAATAAGCGTGGTGATCAATTAGAAGATGCGTTGGCCAGCAGTGAGACAGCGATAGGATACTATGTGTTTTAAAACCACTTACAAAATGATCCCCTAGGTACATAAAATTCAGTGTGTGTACAACTTCAAACAATTTATTAGTCAAAAGTACCTACCTACTTGTCGTTCTGAAATTAAATTTAATGACACGTTTACATAGAAATAATAAAAATAGAAGCAAGGAACTCGATAGACTGTAGCCTTAATAACTGACTGCCAAGGAAGGGGTTATGTTTTTCACGCGTATACTGTATGTTTGTAAATGTTCATAAAGGGTGGAGAACGACTTTGACCTTGAAAAAATTGTTCCTCGACCTTTATGCACTTGGAGCGTTATATTGATGATTGTAATTCTGTAAAACTACACACGTCTTACAGTCGCAGACAATATTTTCATCAACATTTGCGACGACATCAACGTTTTTGGCAATTTGCACTGGCCTGCAAATTGCAAAAAACTAGAGTTCCACAACCCCTTCTCAAACAGCAGTCCCCAAACACTGCCCCACATGATTTTTTCCCCTAAAACGTGGTATTGTTAGTTACTGGATTGTGGAGTGGAGGTCACATAGACAGTCGCTCATCCAATAAGATCAGAAGCTCAGCAATATACCTACTTAGAAATAGCTCAACAGATGACTTGGTGACTTGAGTTAGTTAAACCTATACATATTGTCACTTACGTGACATCTTCCGTGATTATTCGTTATTTGTGAGCTCCCGATATTTCAAAAAAACAACGAATAATCACAGAAGATATCCCGTTTATGTGACAATATACTTAATTTTAGTTTTAAACCGTGAAAGCTTTGTTTGAGTTAGTTAGATCTCCCTAAAACCGTCAGGACTGAGCTACTGATAGAGCAAACGTACTTCCCATCGTACAACATCCCGTACTTCCCGAAGATCTTCAACCTGAGTGGTGGCAACGTGCGCATTGCCACCTTCGGGGACTGGTTCGGGTATGACACCAACCCTCGAGCCAAGATCATGAAGCAGAAACAGGTACTTAACTCCTTTATTACTGTCAAGGAAACTTGCACATAACATCACACCCAAAGAATAAAAGAAAATGTGTTTACTTGACATTGAAAACACCTTAAAAACTTTACAAAATAAATAAACAAACAAACTAATAGTGCCAAAAGAGCCTCAGCTCAGCGTAATGTCAGATGGCAACACAAGATGTGCCACCTGACCACAGATTACCTGACGCTGATTTTCAGCTGCAGCCCACGAGTGCCATATATACACACATTACCCTCCTTTGCGTCGCGCAGTACTAGGTAGCACAGTTTGGGCCTGCACAAACGACAGACTATCCGTGACGCACGAAAAGTCTCGTCTGCGCAGGGCCACAGCCAATGTATCCCCGAATCGTTCGGCAGTCAGTGGTATACCTTAGACTTGATCATTGATATGCAGGACTTACGAACAGTCGTGGGTTCGAACCAAAGACTATTAATTATTAAACCCTATGGTTCGAACCCAGGCAGGCGCATTACTTTGTGTAATTTATTTCATCAAAAACGGTGAAGGAAAACATTGTGAGGAAACCGGCATGTCACATCACCGTGACATCTACCAACCCGCACTGGGCCCGCGTGGTGGATTATAGCCCATACGCAAAATTCGCGCTTTGACGTGGAGTTGCGGACACCAGCCTCAATACAATACAATTACAATAGGCAGAGGTGAACCAATAGACCCTATAATAGGTAGGTACACCCACATTTCGTCAATTATTTGGCCTTTTGCCATCAGCCGGGCAGAAATCCATATTCCAGGCTTATAATGCAAAATAACTTATAGAAGAATACAACGCTTTGCCCGCTCTGTTTTGCTTTAGCAATAAAGTTGAAAGTTGCTTGATGTTCATAAACTGTATGATATAAAACAGAGCAACAAACATTATGCACATTATGTAGATAAGTACTAGATTTTTCATCGAGGTTGTGCTCAATTCATTGGCTTTAGCAAACTTGAACTGATCACAACGTCATCGTCCCGATATTGTCGTTTCAGGAACACGTCCACAACCTCCGCGACATGTACAACATGATGCGCTACAACGACTACAAGCACGACCCTCTGTCGCGCTGCGAGCAGTGCCAGCCGCCCTACAGCGCCTGCAACGCCATCGCGGCGAGGAACGACCTCAACCCGGCCAACGGTAACGTTCAGCTTAACCTCATACTGATCACCAATCGTAACACATCATCATCATCTGCCCAGCCTTTTCACAACTAGGTATGTTCTATCAGTCTAACCGGATTCAGCTGAATACCAGTATTTCACATGGAGCGACTGCCTATCTGACCTCCACACAAACCAGTTAGTACTGGGTAATACGATACCACTTGGTAAGACTGGTTGTCAGAATTTTTGGGCCACTGACTCCCTGTGACGACTGTCAAAGATCTACAAATGATAGCCAGGACCAACAGCTAAACGTGCTTTCCGATACACGGAGGAAACTCTTTCTGTGAGGGTGGTCACCCATCCACAGATCAACCTAGGCAAGCACGGTTTAACCTAAAGAGATACCCTGCACTCTTGCAGTACATCTGGTAGACCGGTAGCTGTGTGCTTTTGAGTTTTTTGGTTTGTTGCTGATTGGTCTTTTTTCTAGTTGATTTAGAATTTTTGACAAGTGTTACTTTATTCACGTTCTTTGAAGGATTGATTACGCCACGCCTGCTACTTACTTCCAGGATCATTTCCGTTTCGCGCGCTGGGTCACCGCAGCCACGGCGGTACGGACGTGAAGATCACGAGCGCGTACCTCCGCTCCGGGTACCGGTTCCTGGCCATCTGCAGCCCCACGTATAACATCTCCAGAGGCATACCGCCCTTCAAGTGAGACTCCTAACGTTACAGCACACTAGTTATCATCTGCCTTGCTTTTTACCCGACTACGGCGAAGCCAAAAGGAAGGGTTATGATTTTAGCAGTCTATGTATGTGTGTTTGTATTTACGTAGCTCCGAAACTATTCATCCGATTTTGATGAATAAGGTGTCGATTCGTTATAATGACCCGGCTAATATTACACCGACTTAATTAGAGGGTGTGTCTATGCTGGGGATAGCTTCCACTCTAATTAGAGCGTGTGTCTATGCTGGGGATAGCTTCCACTCTAATTAGAGCGTGTGTCTATGCTGGGGAAAGCTTCCAGTCTAATTAGGATCTGAAAACCAGTATATTACATGGAGCGAGTAAGCGATTTCCTTTCTGGGGGTCTAAAATTGCCGCTTTAGCAGAATATAATATGAATCACGTTAAAAATTTAAAATTCTTAAAATGGATTTTATGTTTATGGATATTGTAACAGGTTATGTTATCTGTGACATCAATCTTAATATGTAATATTATCTGTGGTTTTTATTAAAGAAGATTGACTCTCGTATCTCGGTCATCACCACACGCACGCTCGTTGTTTTAATTAATATTCCCTAATCCTGGAGTCCCACGATCCTCTACATGGTGTCAGAAGTTTAATCGGAACCCAGAAGAACCGAAGAAAATGCCGGAACAGGTACAAAATATCATTCTAGCTAATAACTTAAAGCCGTTAGTTGTAAATGGCGGCAAAGATGGCAAAAATGCTGCCGAGTCATGGAAGCTGTGGAAACAAAAATTCAAAATCTTCTTTGAAGCAAATGATTTACAGAAGGTCTCAAAGTCAAAACAAATTGCCATATTGTTAAATTCTATCGGTGATGAAGGCCTAGATATTTATAATTCTTTCAATATTCAAAATGAAACGGACGAAACAATAACGACTATTATTGAAAAATTTGATGGAAAATTCAATCCATGCAAGAATGTCACTGTGGAGCGATACAATTTCTTTACAAAGTACCAAAATAGCGAATCATTGGATGAATATGTAACAATTTTGAACAATTTAGCATCAGGCTGCAAGTTTGAAAATTTGAAAGAGTCATTGGTAAAGGACATGTTTATCATAGGAATAAGGAATACTCAAATAAAGGAACAAATATTGCAAAATCAAAACATAACGAATGTTGACGAAGCTGTTCAATTTGCAAAAAATATGGAATTGTCTCAAGAAAGATCTAGAAAATTACAGAATGGAAATGAAGCTAATAATAATTCTAGTTCACAAGTGCAATCAATTCGTCAAAGCAGAAGTACATATTTCAAGAACCAGCCATCAAAAAGAGAAAATTCAAAGAAAAGGTCAATAACTCCATACAGAAAATCGTTGGAAAATAGAAGTTCTAGTCAAAATCGATATAAGTCCAATCCAGCACAATCTTTTTCAGCCAATTCCAGGTCAAACAACAATATTAGAAATAATTCTAACTGTAATAGATGTGGTCAGCTGCATAGGTACAAGTGTCCAGCACAAGGCAAAATCTGCAATATATGTAAGAAAATGAACCATTTCGCCATTTACTGTTTCTACAAAAATCAAAATAGCAAGAAGAATGTAAGTACAATTAGTAGTTCTGAATGTATACAAAAGTTGCATAGTCATGAAAATGATATTCATAATAATGTTATTCTGGATTACCCTCAAAATGATTTTATTATTAATTCAATTAATTGTAATTCAAATTCACAAAATTGGAAATTAGAATTGAATGTTCATGGCAATATTATAAGATGTCAAATTGACACAGGTGCTGATATAAATGTAATTTCACTAAATACTTTAAAAAGTTTAGAAAACATGTGTAAGAAAAATTTTTTCATTGAAAAGTCAAACAAAAGAGTATTTTCATTTGCAGGTCAATTGATTGAAAACTTGGGTTCTGTCAGACTTGAATGTTCTTTTGATCACAAACTATTTAAGCCAATCAATTTCATAGTTGTTAAATGTGACTGTTCTACAATTTTGGGTTGGAGGACATGTGAAGAATGTGGCATTGTAAAACGTATTTTCGAACTATCCCAAAACAATTCTAAAATAACCACTAACAAAGAACAAAAGTCAGTACAAATGCTTATTAACAAATATTCAGATACTTTTGAAGGATTGGGTTGCTTACCAGGTAGTGTTAATTTACAAGTAGATACAACCGTCACACCAAAGATTTGTCCAGTTAGGAGAATACCATATGCTTTACAACAAAAACTCAAAAATGAATTAGAACGAATGGTGCGACTACAAGTCATAGAAAAAGTTATTAAACCTACTGACTGGGTAAATTCCATAGTACCTGTAGAAAAACCCAATGGTGACTTACGTATTTGTCTAGATCCTAGGAACTTAAATAAAGCCATAAAAAGACCTCATTTTCCATACCCTACATTTGATGATTTGCGGTCAAGGGTAGTGAATGCGTCAGTATTCTCAAAGTTAGATGCTAATTCAGGTTACTGGATGCTAAAATTAGATCCAGAGAGTAGTGATCTTTGCACTTTCAACACACAGTTTGGTAGATATAAATTTTTAAGACTTCCTTACGGAATAAATTCAAGTGGTGAAATTTTTCATAGAGTAATGTCCGAGTTACTTGGGGACCTTCCAGGTGTTATTATATTTGTCGACGATATATTGGTCTATGGTTCTACGCAAAGTGAACACGATGAAAGATTAGAAAATGTTTTAAAAAAAGCTAAAGAAATCAATTTAAAATTTAATAAATCAAAATGTCAGTTCGGACAGTCTGAAGTTTCGTATGTGGGTCATGTTTTTAACAAAAACGGTATTTCACCGGATACGTCAAAAATCGAAGCTATAATGAAAATGCCAAGACCAGAAAACATAAAAGATCTTCAACGATTTCTTGGGATGATAAATTACCTTGGTTCATATGTACCTAACTTAGCTCATGAAACTACTTTACTTAGAGAACTCCTTAAAAAACAAAATATGTGGCAGTGGACTCCTAATCACGAAAAACAATTTACTAAATTAAAATCTCTTATTTGTCAATCACCTGTCCTAGTACATTATGATGTAAACAAACCTGTACGATTGTCAGTAGATGCTTCAAAAAATGCAGTTGGAGCAGTAATTTTTCATGGACAAAATCCTATTGCATATGCATCTAAAACTTTAAATAAGTCTCAGGAAAACTATGCCCAAATAGAGAAAGAATTGTATGCTATAGTTTTTGGTTGCAAGAAATTTCATCAATATATTTATGGAAAAACAACTTATGTTGAAACTGATCATCAACCTCTTGTAACTTTGTTCAAAAAATCACTTTCTGATGTCCCGCCTCGTCTTCAAAGAATGATGATAGCTATACAGTCATATGATCTTAACGTTTCATATACAAAAGGTACTGAAATGTATGTCTCTGATACTTTGTCCCGTGCACCCATATCAAAAACTAATATAGAAAAATTTAATTTTGATGAGTTGGATAGTAATATAGTTTGTCAAGTAAATTTACTAACTTCTAATTTAGCAATTACTAAAGAAAAACAAGAAAAAATCATGTCTCATACAAAATCTGATATGTCACTCCAAAAACTAAAAGAATACTTTATGTCAGGATGGCCTAATTGCAAGCAAAAATGTGATTCAATTGTTTTACCCTATTGGAACATTAGAGATGAGATTCATGTTGTAAATGATCTAGTTTTCAAGAATCAGTCTGTCATTATACCTAAATCTCTACGTTCTGAAATTCTCTCAATTTTACATGAAGGACACATGGGCATAGAAAAAACTAAAAATCATGCCCGTGGAACTGTTTTTTGGCCTAATATTTATCATGACATTGAAATGAAAATAAAACAATGTGAAACTTGCATGACATTTAGTTCAAATAAAACAAAGGAAACTTTATTATCTCATGAACAACCTTCTTTACCATGGCAAAAAGTAGCTACAGATTTATTTGATTACAAAAGCAAAAAATATTTAATAGTTGTCGATTATTATTCAAATTACATCGAAATAGCACAATTAAATCAAGATTCTAGAAGTTATACAGTCATTAATCAAATCAAGTCAATTTTTTCACGACACGGTATTCCATTGCAATTAGTAAGTGATGGTGGCCCTCCATTCAACTCTCATGAATTTCAAAATTTCACAAAAGACTGGGATATTCAACATATCATGTCAAGTCCTCACTTTCCTCGATCAAACGGTCTTGCGGAAGTATCTGTAAAAATTGTCAAAAATATTCTCAGAAAATGTGAACAGTCAGGTACAGACTTTTATATTGGTCTGTTACAATACAGAAATACCCCAAGAGGTAATCTCAAATCACCTTCAGAATTACTTATGTCAAGAAAACTGAGAACAAAATTGCCTACTACAACAAGTAATTTAAAGCCAAAAGTAGTTCAATTTTCAAGTCATTTAAAAAATAAGTCACAAAAATTGGAAAATAGAAAATTATATTATGATAGAAATGCTGTATCTCCTCAACAATTTCAGTCAAATGACATAATATTTTTCAAGAGAAATCCCAAGGATGCAACATGGTCTAAAGGTGTTATTTTATCAAAAACTAACTTTCCAAGATCATACTTAGTCAAAGATAGTAATGGAACAATCTATAGAAGAAACTCACATCATATTAAGCTATTTAAATCAAATCTGTCACAGTCAAGGTCACAAAATAGTTATAAATCGTCACAGTCAAAGGAAAATACCAAAAATATATTGGAAAATAACAATGATAATGCTAATCATTCTGGTCACAAGTCGTCCAAGTCTTATAATAAATCGTATCAAAAATCATACAAGTCAAGTCTAATAGAAAAGGAGGATACAGAGATACATCATTATTATATTCCTGAGTATCTTTATTGTAGAAGAAAAAGTAATGAAGAACAAATTGTAAATTTAGATGATTCTTATGCATCTGCCGAGTCAAGTCAGTCATCTAATGATGAAAATCCAACACAATTGGATAAGTCTGTCAAGTCAAATGTAATGAATAAAAGCAGGATACAGTCTCCTATATTTGTAGAAGTTAATGATGATGTACAAAATAATGAATATTTGTCAGAAAATGAAATGTTAAGTCAGTCACAGTATGGTAGTCAAGACTTACCTGAAATGTTAGATATAAGTATAAGTTCAAATACACCGGAGTTAAGATACTCATCCAAAGGGAGATTATTAAAGTCAAGAAAAAGACTAGATTTATAAAAATGAATGTATATTTATTATGTCAATTTAATGAGTCAATTAATTCAATTTTTAAGGTTAAGTTATTTAATTTGTCCTAATGTTTATTTACGTTTTAATAGAAATGTCAAATGTCATTAACGTCAATGTCAAGTCATGTCATAATTAGTCGATGTCAAATTTATGTCAACTAACAGGTTCAGTGTTGCCTTTTTATCTTTAAGAAAGGGCATGTAACAGGTTATGTTATCTGTGACATCAATCTTAATATGTAATATTATCTGTGGTTTTTATTAAAGAAGATTGACTCTCGTATCTCGGTCATCACCACACGCACGCTCGTTGTTTTAATTAATATTCCCTAATCCTGGAGTCCCACGATCCTCTACAGATATAAAGTCCATTTTTAGAATTTAGAATTTTAACGTTTAGACCCGATGACCTCCACAACGCAGCTTTACTTGGTGACACGGTGCCCCTTGGTCAACTTGGTAAGACAACAAGATACAAATGTGGACAAGAAAGTCAGACTTACGGGCTTCTGTCTACCTGTAACAGCTGCCAACGATTTACATTTTGACAGCAGAGACTAACGGCTTAACATGCTTTCCTGCTTTACGAGAGAGGAAGTGCTCTCCGACCTACCCGTGCCGCTTTTATTATTTAGACACGAACCCCTTATTTTCCGGTTTATTTATCGTTGACAAGGTGTACGGAACGAAATCACTACATATTATAAAACAAAGTCTGTCTGTCTGTCTGTTCGCGATAAACTCTGATTACTGCCATGCACCGACTTTCATGCTGTTTTCACCAATGGATAGAGTTCGTTCTCGAGGAAGGTTTAATATATAATTTGTACGCGGGCGAAGCTGCGGGCATCAGCTAGTTATTATTAAAGACTATTTTTATCTTGAGAAGCCATATTGCGATACATCAATATACCTACATATATTTTCTTTCTCAGATGGAGTGATTTCGACTTGGGGACCCATATATGCCACATAGGCCAACCCGACGAGTGGATGTTCTCACCGTTAGTTCACGACTGGGAGTGGGGCTAAACAAGACCCTGGGGCAGTAGAGTGGGGCTCACGAGATAAGGGTCAGTTCGATTCTTCGCTAGTCGCTGGATAGATGGCGCTGATCTCGGTATGTTACTGCAAGGAACAGAACGTCACAGACTTAATTCGGAAGCGTATGCAAACGAAATTGTCAATCAACGAGCGTATGTGACGTGTTTTTTTTCAAGCGTGTTGGCTTTAGCACCTACCTAGTAACGTAATCAGTTCAACGCCATCTACCGAGTTCTTGGAAACAATTTTTTTTTAATTCTCAAAAAGAAAACCTCTCATTGTATGGATGTATTGGAGATATTGCCATAGTTAGAATTATTTATTTTATTCCTCTGTATAACAGTGTTGTAATTAGGTAAAGATAGTATTATAATTTATAATCGTTGAATTTTATATGTCTCATTTATGTATTTATTATACCTTGTTTTGTAAATAAAACATGTTTTTATAAACAGTATTGTTTTACTTTTGATTGTTCTAATAGTGGATACCTGAAATCCATAGCAATATACCCATTCATACTTCTATAATCTATACGAATATTAACAAGACAAGGTAATCTCCGGAACCATGGCATTTATTTGAAATCTAAATGTATACAGGATGAGTTGTCTAGTTCCATTAAAAACAACACTAGTTCCATCATGGAACTGTTAATGGTACTAGTGACAAATCTGATGGCTAAATCCGAAACTAGGAGGAATCGCGAAAGATGCTCAAAGGAGTCTCGAGCCTGATTTTGATAAAAACTAAAACTATGTACATCATTCGATTTTTGACAAATTAATATTAATATTTTATTCCCGAACCCATTGATTTCAGAAAAAAACACAGACATTGTATTATTACACTATTCGATAGTGTCGCTAATAAAAATAAAGTAACTCTTTTTTTTTCTAAATAAGCAATAAATTTATTTAATCTAATATACACCAATAAACAATGCTTATAATTACACTTTATATACATTATGATCTCATGAAGGTATTTCGAATATACATACTTTTCTAAACATTTTCATCATTCTAACTAACTTGAGAGCCATTGAAAATATCAAAGAAAAGAATAATTTATCTAGCATAACGCTAACAATGATTTTCCGGCACAAGTTATAAAACTTATAGGCGTCCATTGCTGCTAAGGATGTATATATGCAAAAGCTTCGCACGTTAGCCAAGTTGGTCCTTGATAGGCACTTACATTCATCCTCATACACAGTTATAGCTCCGCGTTGTCGTGTGCTTGTGGGCAGCAATGGAACTGCGGCTTTATCATGGGTTTTAGAAAACATTATCGAATTTACAAGTGAGTTATTAGCTTGAGAGCCCAAACTGATGAGAACTTGTACAGCCATATTATGTATAATTTTCAAGGACATTACATTGTGGCCTATGTCTAGAGACATAGCCTATAATTAAATTACAAAAAAATAATGATACAATGTTAAATGAATAAATAATACTACTCTTTTCCACACACAGTGAACATTTCTACAAATTGTATTCAATTCTACATGCGCCAAACTGCCAAAGTGCTGATAGAACAATATGCTTCTAAGATGGAATGAATGAGTATTCTTACAAACTTACGTTATAACAATAAAATATGATGTAACAGTAAATATTTAAATAGTTTATATCAATACTGCAGCAATAAATAAATATTTTAGCCAGGATTTTCAGATCTTCCATCGTTTTAGCTTCAGAATACCCTTGAATATTCCTTTTACTGGTTATAAAACACATAGAATCATGGCTGCAATCCTTGATGGAACAAGCAGAGGCATTCCCATGGTACATATGTAAGGAGTGTGCTCAACCTGGTTTTAATAATACAGTAGTCTATTACTGCAGTATTCATAAGTATATTACATACAACTTACATTAAATAAAGACATAGCCAAGATTTCTTGCAGAAGAGGTAAACTGGACAACCTTTACAAGAGCAATACCATTTGGTAATTACTTTTTTATAACATTCTAGTTTTGTGAAAGCTATCCTCAACCTCTTCTGGGTGATAATTTTTTTTCTCATCAGCAATTTATTACAAAAACCCCTAAAAGAATCTTCTGCAATAAATGACATTTTGTTGAGAAATTACTGGGTTGTGGAGGTCAGATGGTCATTCTATGTAAAATTCTGGTATTCAAACATTTCGGTCTTTGGATTAGGCAGTACTTATTGAACAACAAAACACACTAGTCAATACTACATACATTTGATGTTGCCGTTTGGCTGTACCAATTAATGTTGACATGAACAAGTGTGTAGAACTCCTAGACAACATCTAAAAGAATCCTTAAATTAAACACTTTATTGCATTTTCATTAGTTCAGGGCTGAATTGAAAATCAAACAGCGGGCATAAAATGGCAGCTTAAAGGCCGACGCAGACCGGGACGGCATGGCAAGGGATTTTTTTTTCCCAGTGGACATTCAAACGTATTGATATGGAAATACGACATAAATTGCTATGCTTTAAAATGATGCCGTGGCATCTAAAGGGATTTGCATTGAAAGACGCGCCACGGTGTTATCTTATATCCATACGTTTGAATGTCCACTGGCAAAAATTTAAATCCCTTGCCATGCCTTCCCGGTCTGCATAGGCCTTTAGCGGAATCATGATAAGAATCATGTCAAAAATAAAATTCTTAAAATGGACTTTACACTCATAACGATAAAGTCTATTTTAAGAATTTTAACATTTTTCTTATTATAATTCTGCTAAGGCAGTCATTTTAGACCCCAGGATTATGCTTTTAAGATATTCATTAGATGTTTTCTAGTGTTCATTAAAATGGGCATTAGACAGAAAGTCCATCCCATACATTGAGACCATCTCTTAACATGCCAACATTCCCATTCTTCACATATTTGACTCAATCTTGGCTACGTCTAGCAATGTGATTATGAACAGTTACTCTAAGGAGTTGAGCATAAGTAGCTGCTTCAGGACTTTAGTCTGCGATGTCTCTCGGATCTCGCCTGCTAAGAACATCTCATCTACCACTGTGTATACCTGGAAAAATTAAATAAGTGTGTTAGTATTCAATTATTATCTATTTTAAAGTTGCATAGACTCAAAGGTTAATCAAGTAGATGGGTTGTGGAGGCTAGATAGGCAGTCACTCTATTTAAATCATGGTATTCAGCTGCATCTGGTTAGACAGGAAACCAACTTCAAAATAGTTTGGAAAAGTCTAGGATGAAGAAGATAGTCTTAAAGGTTTCGGAACAATTTTGTCATAATCAACAGCGATGCATTGCTCAACATAGCAACAATTTACGAAGGTAAAAACTATGTTAACATTTACAGATTGGTTGCTGCAACAGTAAAACTATTAAACTTATCCTGCAGAGGTTAACCAACACACTAACCATGCTAAGAGGGTGATTTTAAGTTATAAGTTATTAGTCATGTTACATTCAGTTAATTTAATTCTGTATAGCTCGCCTGTATTGTCCCACTGCTGGGCAAAGGCCTCCCTCCATTCCTTCCAACGATCACGATTCTGTGCTATTTCTTTCCAATTCTCAAGGAACACATCCAGTTCGTTCCGCCATCTCCTTCGTGGTCTGCCGCCGCGACCCCGTGTCACTGTTTCAGGGCAACATTCCTGAGCCTTTGTGAGCCCACAGTTCGTTCAACATGCGACAGACATGTCCTGCCCAGTCCCATTTAAGTTGGGCAGCCTTTTGAGCCACGTCGACGATTTGTGTTTTGGAGCGCAATTACGATCCGTTAATTTTACACCTAAGATACTGCGCTCCATAGCACGTTGGCAAACCTTGAGTTTGGACTTTTGGATGTTAGTCAAAGACCAAGTTCGTGCACCGTAGGTCAAGATGGGGAGAATACACATGACCATCAGCTTTCGCTTCAAAGACATGGGCAGAGTGCCCTTAAAATATTCCTTCATGGACCAGTAACCCTTCCAGGCATTTTCTGTTCGTCTAGCAATTTTCTTATCTTGCCTTGCCTGGAAAGCGATTACTTGGGCCAAGTAGATATATGCCGCCTACATGTATGCTCTTGTTGGAGCTGTTGGTCATGAGTTTGGGCTTTGACATGTTCATCTTTAGTCCAACATCAAGGCTTGCATCGCTAAGGTCTTGTAGCATTTGCTCTAGATCTGTGGCTGTAGGGGAAAAAAGGACGATGTCATCAGCGAAACGCAGATTTTTCAACCTTGTTTCACCAACGACAATCCCCTTCCCTTCCCATTTGACTGCCAGCATCTGAAAGACTTCTTCCAGGGTACTGGTGAACAGTTTTGGAGACAGCGGGTCGCCCTGTTTGACTCCCTTGAGAATGTCAAACTTTGGACCTAGAATCTCTAGCTTAATAACAGCTGTACTGTGGTTGTATATATTGCACAAAAGATGTATGTAGGTTGGTTCTACGTCTTGTATAGTAATATAATAATAATAAGCCTTTTTATTTAAAAAAAAAAAAAAAAAAAAAAAAAAAGTATATATGTAGTAAGTATATCAACTATCTAGTGTCCACGACACAAGCTTTGCTTAGTGTGGCACTAGGTGGCGCTGTGTGTTAATGTCCAGCGATATTTATTATTTATTTATTTATTTATTTCTCATCTCATATTTAAGAATTTTATATATAAGTGTTAGTTGTGTTAGTGTTTGTCTTATTCTAGTTAGTAGTGTTATTTGTTTGGGTATCTTTTGGAGATGTAGTCCCATGTTGGGTAAAGGCCTCCTCCATCCCCTTCCACTTGTCCCGATCTTTGGCAAGGGTCCACCAGTTTGTGCCAGCAGTCTGGGCTACGTCGTCTGCCCATCGTTTGTATGGTCTTCCAACCCTTTTTTTCCCTGGTGGTCCTTTCCAGTTAGTGGCTCGTATCGTCCATCTGTCGTCAGTGAGCCTTGCAATATGACCTGCCCACCGCCACTTTAGCGCTAGTGCTTGTGTTAGAGCATCTGTCAGCATGGCCTTTTTCCTAATTTTTGTACTTCGCACCTTGTGAATTTTTCTTATACCTAGCATGCTCCTCTCCATTGCCCTCTGGGTGGTTGTGATTTTTTTCTTGGTTCTGTCGGTGTGAACCCATGTTTGGCAGCCGTATAATAGGCAGGGTAGTATACAGGTGTCCATCACTACTTTCTTGAGATTCAAAGAGTAGTGACCTTTTAGGATTTCTTTTGGTGACCAATATTTTTGCCATGTGATGTTAACTCTCCTTTGTATCTCCTCTTCGTTATTTGTTTTGCTGAATGTCACTTGTTTTCCTAGGTAAGTATAAGTTTTTACATATTCTATGCGATTTCCCTTGACACATATTGGTTTTTCATAGCTATTCTCTAGTCTTGTTTGCGTTCATTTCCAGACCTACCTTGGAGCTTTCTGTGGATAATGAACATATCATTTCCTCTAGAGTGTGTGGTGTTTCGGCCAGTAAGACGATATCGTCTGCGAACCTTATATGGTTAAGGTATCTCGTGCCCATTTTAATACCTTTATGAGTCCAGTCTAGCTTCCTAAAGATAGTTTCCAAAACAGCTATGAAGAGTTTTGGTGAGATGGGGTCTCCTTTGTCACGCCTCTTTCGATCTTGATTGGGTCCCCTCTTGTTTCTAGTTTTACCTTACTAGTGCTGTTAGCATATATGTTCTTCAGAATGTTTATGTATTTTCCATCGACGTTAGAGAGTTTCAGTGCTTCCCAGATTGAGTTATGACTAATTGTATCGAAAGCCTTACTGTAATCAATGTATGCTATATATAATGGCTTATTAAATTCTTTGTACTTCTCCATTGTTTGTTCCAGTACCTGTAGGTGGTCAGTTGTACTAAAACCCGAACGGAAACCTGCTTGTTCTATTGGTTGTGAGTCATCAATTGTAGGTGCTATTCTGCTTAGGATGATAGATGCGAACAATTTGTATATACTTGCCATCAGACTAATTGGCCTGTAGTTGCCTATATATCTAATGGATTTCCTTTTTTATAAATTAGTGTTATTTCTGAAGTGCACCATTGTTGTGGCACTATCTCAGCATCTAATATCATGTTGAAGAGCTTTGTGAAATGGTGGAGTAGAACAGGTGCTCCTAATTTAATGGCTTCATTGGTTATACCGTCGGGTCCTGGGCTTTTCTCATCTTTTAGCTTTCTAATGTGGTCATATATTTCTCTTTCAGTTATTGGGTTTACTGTTGTTCTAGAGTCACTATGATCTTGTGTTTGTGGGGTGACGTTATGTGTCTTTCTCTTGTACATTTCTCTGTAAAAATTTGTAGCGTGGTTAATAATATCTTTTCTCGTTTTTGTTTCCCTTGTATTGTCTTCCAACTTCTGTATCCATGTTTTTTGTAGTTTCAGGTCTCTAAAGGCTCTTTTTGTACTTCTATGGTTCGTAAGGTTTCTTGTGATTGTGTCCTGTCTATGCTTTTTGAAGTCTTGGTTAATAGATTTGTTGGTTACCTTGAATACTTCACTTAGCTCCTTTCTTATGATATTGTCTTTGGGTTTTGTTTTTATTAGTTCAGTGCGTTTCTTTATTAGTTCTTCAGTTTCCTTACTAAATATTTTTTGTTGTTTTCTGTCTTGGTTACTTGTGCTTAAACTGTGCATCACGGATTCTTCTAAAGTGTTGTAGTAGTTTTGGATGCTCAGGGTCTCTTTAAAATTGGTTTCTAGACGTGATTGCAGGCTATTCACGTAACTTTTAATTTCATTGTCAGTTTTTAGACTTGTATGAGTAGCTGGAGGTTTGTAGTTTTTTCTATTTTTCCTTGGCTGTTTTAAATCGAGAGAGGCTCTTAAAAGTCTGTGGTCGGAAGGGAATTTTATATTATTCAGTACTTCTGTGTTTGTAACAAGTTGGGGGTGGCTTGTTAGTATGAAATCTATTTCATTTGTTGTTTTCTGATCTGGTGAAATCCAGGTCCATCGTTTGTTTTCTCTTTTCTTGAAGAAGATGTGTTCATTATAGGAAGCTTGTGTTTGAAAGAAAAGTCTATCAGTAGTTCGCCCCGGTCATTTCGTTCGCCATATCCGTACTGACCCATTATTAAGTTCTCGCCTTCCTCAGGGTGTCCTATTTTAGCGTTAAAGTCGCCCATTAGTATCACTTTGTCGTCAGCTTTGTTGAGTGCTTCTGTGATGGTATTGTAGAATTTCTGTATCTCTTCTTCACTCGCTTTCTCTGTGGGTGCATAGACTTGTATAAGTGAGAGGTGCATGTTTTCTAGTTTCAATTGTAGCAAAGCAACCCTTTCTGACAGTCCTGTGAAGTTGATTATTTTGTTTTTAAATGTTTTCTTCAGTAAAAAGCCAACCCCGTGTTTCCCTTTGGTTTCTCCCATGTAACATAGAATGTAGTCTTTGTATTCTTCTATATTACAACCTGTTCTTCTGACTTCGGAAAGACCCAAAATGTCGAAGTTAATATTTTCTAGAGCATAATTATGTTAGTTGAAGATATCTTTCAGTTGTAGACAGGGATCTCACATTATATGTGCATATTTGTAGTAAATCACTTTTTGCCTTCCTTGTAATAGATGGAGGGTGGTGGTCGTTATTCCCCACGGGGACCAGCCGGCTTGGGGAATGTAGATTGTTGTTGACGTTGATATTGTTGGTATTTGGGATATTTCCTTTTTTCTGCTGTTTATTAATTAGTTGCTATTGGTTGTTGGTTTCAGTTTGAGTGGTTTAGTTCTAGTCTTATTCATGAATTCAAAGGCATTTACTTTGATTATTCTGTTTGGAACCTTTGATGTAGGACTGACATCGCTATTTGATTGGGGTGATGTATTGGAGGGAGCACGTTTCCTTTTCTCCTTTGCACTTCCTTGCTTTATTTTGCGTCTTGTATAGTAAGGGCATTAAATATTGCAGAATGTGTGATGCTGTCAAAGGCCTTAGAATAGTCGACAAATGCAAGATACAAAGGAGTTTTATATTCTTGGCATTTCTCGACTACTTGATTAACGGTTGCAAGTGATCTGTAGTGGAAAATCTTCGACGGAAGCCTGCTTGTTCTGGAGGTTGTTTAAGATCTAACTGGCCAGCTATGCGTTTTTCTATGACTTTGATAAATGTTTTATCAATATGAGAAATGAGACTGATTAGCCTATTTGTTGATGTCAGACTTATCGCCTTTCTTATGGAGAAGTATAATATTGGAATGGCAAAAGTTTGAAGAATGTTGTTAAACAGTTTTGTGAGATAAAAGAGGAGCCCACCCATTCTTAGGGCTTCGGTGCTGACACTATCTTCGCTGCAGGATCGATAATAATTGAATGTGCTTAATGCATCTCAGCCCTCTACTTTTGATATGGGTTGTATATTTTCGGAACATGCATAGATGGATATGGGATGTGTTTTTGCTGAATCGGAATAAAGATTCTTATAGAAAGTGGTAAATCTCCGTAACCTTGTCTCTGTTAAATTGTTTAATGCCTCGATTGTCTGTGTAGTAATTACTATAAATAAACTATGTAGTAATTAGGATAATACTCAGGCCCTGAACAATCTGATTGGATTATCACAGTGTTCAGTGACTGATATGAATGACAGGATGTTAGAAATTCCTTTGCCAAAGAATGACTGAAAAATGTTGTAGGAGCTATTTTGTTAATGCTTAACTTATTAGCTACAATAGCTTTATTTACCTTGTAGAAATTGAACACCAGATCCAGTTCACACACATTGTGGAAGTATTCATTGAGGACCTCAACGAAATTGTGAATAGCCTCCAAGTAGCACAGGTTATTGTCGTTCACGTCCACGCATATGCAGAAGTACAGCCCCGCGTACCTTCTGTATACTATTTTGAAGTTCCTGAACTGTAACAATACCAGTTATGGATTAAATCTTCTTGGAAAGATGACGGTAGGATACGACTACTCCTATGGGCGTCATAAAGGGTTTTATATCACCTACCTCGACGAAATTAGTGTGTTTAGCGTCCCTGACGGTTACTACGGCGTGAACCTCTTCGATAAGCTTCTGTTTCTCGTCATCATCGAAGTTCATGTACCATTTTGCCAATCTAGTTTTACCCGCACGGTTTTGGATCAGTATGAAGCGAATCTGTGGATAATGCACATCAAATGAAACGTCAGCTCAAGAAGATTGTATTAAGTGAGAGCCAGAATAAATTTAAATACTTACCATTTTGTAATTATGAAATTAAAAATGATATAATTTGTAAAATGTAGCCGTCGACGCCTCCTCTTCCCTTCAATTTTGACAACTCAGGCAATAAAAAAATAAAAATGACAAGTGTAGTCTATGAGGCCATATTGATTGAACGTTCCAGGTTTAGCCTAGAATAATTACATAATATCAGTAGCTGTTTAAAATAGAGAATAAAGTATAAATAAAGTGCGATTGTTGTTATTTTATCTAAAATTTTATTTTATGAAATGCATGCATGAAATGAAGAGAAAAAGATAACTTGTCACTGGTTTTTGTTTCTGTTGCCATGTTTTGTGCAATGGTAAAATTTGGTATAATTTTGAATTTTCCCCAAGAACTGCAATTTACGAGAATTGCATAAATTGTTTATAAACGTGCAGAATGGCATCAAGCAACAATGTTATTAGTTTTCATAAGTCTATATATTTGAAGTAATATTAAAATCGCATTTTCTCATAGCCAAAACTTGACTTTGGTTTTCTTTTAAAACCTTACAATGGCAACACAAATATCGAATTGTTTTTCAATTTTCCAGTGGATTTTTGACGTTGCTGCTACTTACTCGTTTTTAACAAGTTTCCTCCATGTAGTGCTTAGGCTTTCATAATGTCTCTAATATAAGTAGTTCTGTAGGAAAATAAACCATATAAATCTTAAATGACGCCCACGAAAACCACAAAAACCGAAGTAGAAATGGTGATACGGAATAGAAAAACTGTTATGAAAGACGGGATTATGACAATGTCTGGAATCGGCGAGCCCTCCGTGTTCCACGCTCTGGTGGTGATATTCCTGGAGTTCTTCGCGTGGGGACTGCTCACGATGCCGATCATCTCGGTGCTGAACGCTACGTTCCCGGATCACACGTTTTTGATGAACGGTTTAATAATGGGTATCAAGGGCATCCTGTCGTTCCTGTCTGCGCCGCTGATCGGCGCGCTGTCTGACGTGTGGGGCCGCAAGTTCTTCCTGCTGGTGACGGTGTTCTTCACGTGCGCGCCTATCCCACTTATGACCATCAACACGTGGTGGTTCTTTGCCATGATCAGCATCAGCGGAGTGTTCGCGGTGACCTTCTCTATCGTGTTCGCGTACGTGGCCGACGTCACCACGGAAGCGGAGCGCTCGCGCGCCTACGGTCTCGTGTCCGCCACGTTCGCGGCTAGCATGGTGATCTCGCCCGCGCTGGGCGCCTATCTGATGGACCTGTACGGTGAGGCGCTGGTGGTCGCCGCCGCCACCGCCGTCGCTATCCTGGATGTGTTCTTCATCATGGTTGCAGTGCCTGAGAGCCTCCCAGAGAAAGTCAGACCCAGCGGCTGGGGCCCTGCTATCAGCTGGGAGCAAGCTGACCCCTTCGCAGCATTGAGGAAAGTTGGTGCGGAACGTACAGTGCTAATGTTGTGTGTGGCAGTGTTCCTCTCGTACTTACCAGAGGCCGGACAGTATTCGTGCATATTTGTGTACTTGAAGTTAGTGATGGGCTTCGGTGTAGTCCAAGTGGCAATATTTATTGCAATCGTAGGAGTGCTCAGTATTGCTGTACAAGTTGTTCTCGGATTCTTGATGAGATCGCTCGGAGCCAAGCACACTATCATGATGGGACTGGTGTTTGAGATGCTGCAGCTCATGTGGTATGGCTTCGGTAGCCGTACGTGGATGATGTGGGCTGCCGGAGTGCTGGCCGCCCTGGGCTCGGTCACATACCCAGCAATCAGTGCGTATGTGTCAGTGAACAGCCGGGCGGACCGGCAGGGCGTGGTGCAGGGCATGGTGACGGGCGTGCGCGGGCTGTGCAACGGCCTGGGCCCCGCCATGTTCGGCGTGATCTTCTACTTGTTCCACGTGGACCTGAACGAGGAGCACGCGGCGAACGGCAAGCCGGACCAGGAGAAGTACGTGCGCATGGTGCCCGGACCGCCCTTCGTGCTGGGTGCGCTGCTGGTGATCTGCGCGCTGCTGGTGGCCGCGTTCCTGCCCGAGGATGGCGCGGCGGCCCGGCGCACGCCGCCCGACCTGCGCTTTGAGCTGGAGCGCGGGCGGCGCGTGGCGGGCCCGCTGTCGCCGCTCATGGCGCCGGAGTCGGCCGCGCTCTAGCTGGCGGGTAAGGCCGGCCGCGCGGCCAGCGTGTGACTGTCAGTGCTGTGCTCAGCTACAGCGACCCGTGCATTTACGAGGTACCAAAGCTAACTCGAGTGAGTGACCGTGATCCCTAACGTTACGCCGACGACACCGATACATTCCCGCGTCGATACAGCTTAATCATCGTGTTTTTAAGCTTTGTATTATATTTTATATGGTTTGGAGTCGCCTCTGGGGTGTGTACATATTTGTCTGAATAAAATCAATGAAATCGTTGTTACATATTATGTTTTCATGTTCCGAGCGGAGCATCACACAATAGGTCGCGTAAACTGCTACATTTCTTATTAAACGATGAGTCACACTTCACAGTCATAATAATTGCGTCGGGATGTTGATGTTGTCATAACTTGCCTCAAAATAATAATATTCCACTTGTAAATAAGGTCAATAGTTAAGTAAATATTGATTAGCCAATTGACATGTAATGAATAAGATCACGATCATCTTCAAAGATGTCCCCTGTCCATAGAAAAGAAAATATTTTGTATAAAAAAACGAGAAAAGTAAAATTTTATAAATAGAGTAACATCTGGAGGAATTTAGGTAAAAACTGTAAATTGGAAATGTTTCAAATGATGATATAGGTACCTAGGTATTATAGGTTGAACGGTGCGCGTCCTCTGGCCGCCTTTGTGCCTACCTAGTTGACGTGCAGTTCACAACTAAACTTCTAAAGTAGGTAGGTACCCTATACCTACATAAAATATTGATAAGTAGGAAGGACTTAAGTATAGAATTTCTAATTAACTGAAATAGACAGCTTGTTATAAATAGGCTGTAATGCTCATAATAAGATTAAAACTGTACCTACATTAAATACGGAATATAGTCTGGTAGATACTGTGATTTGTGCCGTGGCGTCACATAATAGATGCCCAATCTTACAAAGTAAAGAATCGATGGCAGACTGCAGTCGCCCGTCACAGTTATGGACCTGACAAAATACGATATTTGTGAACATAAAACAGTCGATAAAAGACGTAACATTTGTCGTTTGTGATTTTTAATGACAAGGGTCAGCGAATTTCAGAGCAAAATGATAATCTGAAAATACAGTTCTGTTTTAGCATTTTAAATCATTTCAGTCCTGTTGTTGAATGACGTCAATGCGCATCAGCAACACATATATAGATCAAATCTTATTAAAGATACATTCAAAGTAGGTATGTAACTGTCGTAAAAACAATTTATTTAGTTTATCGCTGAATAAGGAGATCTACAAGACATCAGACACACAAAAGATGCAAATTCTCAGCCTTATCTAGAAAAAAAAACCTACTTATCTGATGTTGTTCTATAAATAAAAAAAACATTCCCAAAGTGCGTCTGGCAGGGAAGACCGTTAACAACTCATTGTAGATGGCGCGACCTGACCAATTTACAACTTTTTTCAACCAATGACGATGTTTGAAACCAGCTATGCTAGCGTCCGCCATTAGTTTCACAGTTGCCATCCCCATTACAGACGAACTGTTCCTATAATTTCATAGACAATAGACTATCAACTTACAACCACACGTTACTCTGAAACCGTTATTTACTGCTTCGCGGTAATCGTGGTTTAAAACTACCTATTGCAGCTCGAAAGCATAAACATCAACGTTCATTGTTCATGAATGGTCATAGCATCAATCTTTCTAGGCGAAGGTGTCTTGCCCAAGAAGTGTCTTTCAGGAAGCTTATTAACTTTTGTGCGTTGTTAATGAACTGCTTCGCTAATTCGTGCGTAACCTTGCGTTTAATAGGGCAAGTGTTTGTTTGGGCGCGTAAACGAAGCGACGCGGAACTTCAAATTGATTGCTTTTGATTACCAGATGTCTTTGCTTTGAGTTTTTTCTTCAATGACCTCTATAATAGGAAGTTAAACAAAGCCTTTCTGTCCGTATGTAAAATTTTCTACCTTGTTAGTTGTACCAAGTCAAGATGAAACCTAAGTTCTAACTGCTAATTCTTAACTGCCACTGACTATGTCGTCATAGCAATGTTTGTTAATTTATATCACATTAGCTTCCAAAAGCATCTTGAACTTAAAGTCACAAAAAGATACTTAAACATCATTAAACAAGCAAGATTTTATCACGGTTTTAAACTCGTCCAACCATTAAACACTACAATATATCTACATCCAAAGGGTATTGAAATTACGTCATCTTACAACAAATGAATATACCTATGACTTGTTATTATTTTCCTGTTGAGAGCAATGTTAATAATATCCTTGTTTTTAACTATGTATATAAGTTAAATACGCTAATTAGGTTTATAAGGGGTCTTCCCCTAGAAGTATCAGCACTAATTGTTGACAATGAAGTTGACACTATCCGGAAATCGCTGTCGCTTCGCCATAACGAAATATTTCCGCAGTAACCTCTTACGAAACTATGGGGTGGCTAACGAAGCAATAACGTTGATTAGTCCACTACACAAATATCTGATCTATAACACATGAATCTACCTATATCTTATCTTTAAAAAGTATAAAACTTCACACTTTTTCCAAAAACTAACCGCTGCGAATGGTAGTAAGAACTATAAAAGAATTGATAAAAAGTTTCAAGAACAAATATCAAAGACATTAAACTTGGAAGAGGCCATAAAATTCTTGATAGAAACCGCGAAAGTTGTGCTAGCCAATCTGTCGAGCCTCTTTGGCCTTATTTGATGTATGTGGAGAATATGGGGTCACGCAAGGTTTGTTACGCACACGCTAGAAACAAAACATCGGATAACTTCAGACTCGTTAGAAACAAAAATAAAAAGAGCTTATCCCTGGATCTTTTCATGGACTACAAGCATATCCGTTTGTATATTCGGTGTTACAGTTCGAAATATTGGTTGATATGCCTTAACGAATTTGGAAGCATTTCCATCTAGCTACGTAACTAAATGACAAATTGACAAAATCATTTTCGTTGAAAACTGAGTGATGCACTCCAACATAGCTGATTTTCTACGCCGTTAAACTCTCGGACTCGATTCAGTCTTATTAAAATAATAAGACTGAATCGAGTCCGAGAGTTTAGTTTAGTTTTTTGTGCACTGTAGTTGCATGTTTTTTCATTCTGATCTCTTAAAACTTTACTTGGTTGATTTGAATGTGCTTCGTTAAACAACACACATAATTAATCAGAGCGTGATCTTGACATAATCGAGAGTATTCTGGTCCATTATTAAATTCTACGTAAAAGGTCAGGCTTCGTCATTCAGCTAAAGAAGATTCGAGGTATTCCTTTTTGCTGTAAAATTAATTTTATTACAGTCCTAAGTAATTTCGGAGATTATTTGGACTGAGTTTTTCACAACCGAACAGAGGATTAATCAAAATGTTCAATCTTAGTATTCTCTGTGGGACGACAAAGGAAAATAATGAAATCTTCTAGATCTCAGGTAAATAAATGTAGAGATAAGAAGTTGCTCTGTTATTTTCCATGACGTGAGTTCCGTCGTTGCAGTGTCATTGCCATCCGATCCTCAATGCTCCGCTGAGATGCTCTTTGCACTTGCAACATTTTATAATTATCATACACACACACAACGTTCATTCATCGTAGTTATGAGTGGGTTAATTTTGCCTCTACATTAGTTGTGGGTTTGCTGGTATTTCGGATTTGACGAAACAATTACTTAGTTAAGTGAACGATTGTATAACTTGTATTTAACTTACAATAGCCGCCAATCTCAGTATGATTGCACGATACTCACTGATGCATATCTTACTTTGCGTTCACGAACCTTCGCTTTAGCAAAATTAAACAAATTATTCAGGTTTTTAACTCCTAAATCTTCGGTTTGAGGCTTTAACGGTTTAAAAAGTTTGAATATCTTTTGTGACCTAAATAGTCGTAATCTAACTACAAGGATGTCGGCTCATCAGCTTTAAATGTTCAACAAAGCCCCAAAAACTCCAGATTTCTTAACACTTTTCGTCCCTCGCAATTTCCTTGCGGTATTGTACTCTGAAGTATCATAGAACCTCTATTATGTTATCTTTTTTTACAACGAACCTCCTTCCAAGGCCTTGATTCAATAGAGGACCCTCTTGGAAAAAATAGAGAACGTCAAAAAATGGTGGGAAATGTCTGAACAGCGAAACGTCATTGAAATAAGTTTTTCTTATTTCTTGATGATTTCCAGTCGTTAATTCAGGCAGAACGTATCTTGGCAGCGCGATATATCGCCAATGGCCTGCCAGTGCAGCCTGAACACCGCGTTTGAGCGCCCCGCTAGCAATTATTACGTAATTGCACAGCAGCATGGCGACCTTGATATTTTATTCTTTGTGGAATCTGTTTTTTTGCTCGGATACTATTTAAGTGAATGAAAATTCAAATGAAATAAACTTAGCATTTAAAGTAAATAAAATAAACCAAGGCATAATTATGGCAGCATTTCTTGTTCTAGATTGTTTTTCTATTTCCTAAGGAAAGAACATTGCTTGCTTAATTTCGTTCGCCATATCTTGGCACCGTTTTTAGGCACTTCCGTGACTCCATTATATTTTTTACAGAACTTCTATGTAGGTAGGGTTGTATAAAATTGTCATGAAACAGCACAAAAAAAAAATTGTTACAAAGATTTTTATAAAGTAGTCACGAAATACAACTATGCGCGGATAACATCTTTAGTTTCATTAAAATATCTTAACGTTGCTTGTCCAGGCAAAGGAAATTCTTGGAATTTAACACAAATTCTCCGTATTTAATCAAGATTTAACCTTGTTTAAAATTAAATACATATTTGCTTGTATTGTATGTAAACGATAATTCGTTTATGAAAAGTAATTTCGAGTCTCAACAATTTTATGAAATTGTTAAAATTCGGCATTCGAATGATCCTATCCACGTGTAATGTTCTAAGCGCGCATATAGTACATGTAAGTAAACATAAAATCAGCTTAAAATGTGCATCTG
Organism: Xestia ashworthii; assembly: GCA_950022955.1. Classification (NCBI taxonomy): domain Eukaryota; kingdom Metazoa; phylum Arthropoda; class Insecta; order Lepidoptera; family Noctuidae; genus Xestia; species Xestia ashworthii. Next base: position 970,193 of record OX465566.1, on the reverse strand, counting down.
CTGGGACCCAGAACTCCATTTTAGAGGGAGCGGCCTGTAATCCACCACGCGGGCCCAGTGCGGGTTGGTACAATAGATAATAAAACATGTCTTTCAATTTTTGGTTATAGTTCATGCCAGCTACGTCACGTAATCATAAAATAATTCAATCCGAACGTGCAGCTGCACGAAATACTTGAAAACAATAATCACGGTGATTTATTTCCTGAATCAATCCAGCTAAACGTGCCGATTGAATTGACGGCGCGCGCGCACTCCATTGTTCTATCCCTCTATGCAGGTTTGTTGCACAGAGTATGAATCGTATGCATTGTTTATGAGCTCGTGGCAATGGAGTTTGGGTTTCACCAGCTGAATACTTACTACTGAGTGTGTTGAATTAGTATTCGTATACGAGGTCCTGTGTCAAGCTAATGACATTTTTGTAGTTATACTTATCTTGTCACTTCGGGATATCTTCCGTGATTAATCATTGTTTTGTGCTTCCGATATTTCGACGCTGTTGTAAGCGCAGTTTGACTGGAGAGTGCGAAAATAAATTGTTAGGAGCAGACAAATCTGCTGCAATCTGCTTGCAACAGTCGAAATTTCAGGAGCTCAAAATAACAAACAATCACGGAAGATATCCCTTAAGTGACAATTGTCTGTGCACTTTCTTAATCTACACAGTCATGAGAAATAAACAGCTTACAGCCCGAAATCTGACCAGGAAAAAGTCATTGACAAACTCTTACCGTCATTCTTTCAAATGAACAGGGTCGGCTTTCTAATTTGGGATAAAACAACTCAAAATATAATACTGCTGAAGTTGGCCCATATTTATTATTTTTATCCCTCCAGCCAGATTATTATGAAACAAGTTGGTGAAGTTTTCAAATAAACTTTGCTTGTAGAGAGCCGTAAGCTCCGTTGCCGCTTTGGAGTCTGGGATTTTCATTAGATGGAGACTTTATAGTAACGGAATATCCTTGGCTGTTTAATAAATGATCTAAAACATCAACAATCACAACTCTTTATAATTAACTAGCATCGTTTGCAGCCTATACAATTGGATCTATTTTAAACATAAATCTAGTATTTAAACGAGGCAAATAGTCAGAAAGTCACCCAAAAACACGAAACTACAATTTATAAATAACGCACTTAAGTTATTAGATACCATATTATTGACCATCAAAATATACCACGACAACTGGAGGCCACGCCAAATATTAAATTATTTGGTTACTGGATGGTATACGCTAGACTGGAACTAATTATAAACTTACTAACGAAGTTAAATGTGAATATGTTGTATCATCATGCCACGTCTAAAGGAGCTTTCAACTTCCTTCGTTTTTTGTAGTGCATGGCATGCTTTTTAGTAGAATTATGCAGTCGGTATTTTAGTTACACAGACAAGAAGTTGACTCTTTAGTGTAGTGTAGGACACCTTTTCTTTTTAGCCTTCTTTCACCTCCTGCTGAGCTTAAACCCTGTCTGCTTTACGCCGAGTTTTGACCCTGTATTCCTGAGCTTCGCCTGTGCTGTTTTTGCGCCTTCTTCGGACCTTGTTGGTAGTATTTCTGAAAACCTGATCATTTCGTTAGTATGCAAAGAGGCAACATAATAATTCTTACTACATTTTACGACGTGGGCATAACGTTTACAAATGCCACGCGAATCACTCAGTCTTATTAAACACCAAGAGGACCATTAGAACCGCTAAAGCCAGGGGTTTAAATATGGATCTACAATGCAGTGCCAGGATCAATAATAAATAGCCTTCATAATAGGTCGACAACCTTTTAGTTCAGTCTGGTTTTCGATGGCGGGGGACCTAAAGGCGGGAGCAACGATAAGTCGCTGACATATCGTATTCTTTTCTCGTGTAGCAAAGACATCTATTATTGATTTTACTGCCAACTCGATGGCTGAGGTAGCGCGACCGATAAGCCTGTGTTATCAGCTAGTGACTAATGCGCCAGCACTTGTTTCTGTAAAACAAGACCTAGTTGATTAGCGCTAACGGAAGTTTTACACTTTTACAGTGTCACCTACGACATTGAAAGTGGTACTATTATCGCCATGATATGGTTTAGTGAGCCGCTAGATTTTATCATTACATTTGGCAAAAGTGTTGGTAGTTAGCCCTTCCTAATTCCTATTGCTGATAACAAAGGTTAGGGGATTTACAAACAAAGGAAAGTAGTTGTCGTCCAATCGAATCCGTTCTTAATCAATTAATTAATGTTGAAAGTGTCAATATTTTGATAATAGCTACGAATATCTTGCTAAAAATCGTATGTTACTTACGATAGTCGACTTAATCAGATTATTCAATTTAATTTCGCCTGTATCGAACATAATTATAATTTTTAGTAAAGAAAATTAGTTACAAACTGGAAATCCCACCATTCAAAGTAACTAATCGTTTTACAATCAGATTTTTCCGCGTACTTGTTGTTATCAACGATAATGATAAAGGAAAACAAATGAAATACCTATTATAAAAACGCCGTATTTGGACATTAACCTAAAAACAGAAACGAACTCTAGACAGAATATCACGCTCAACAACTGACGATTATTAAAGACTAGGTGATGGCCGCAGCTTCGCCCGCGTAGGTACAAATTATATGCCAAAACCTTCCTCTTGAATCACTCTTTCTAACCCGCATCAAAATCCGTTGCGTAGTTTTAAAGATCTAAGCATACCTACATAGGGACAGACAGACGCAGCGGGGGACTTTGTTTTATAATTATGTAGTGATAGCTGTGAAGAGACTCATATCAGTCTTACATATTTTTAAAGGTTTACTAAATAATTATTAATAACTTTACCTTGAGTTGACATAAACGAATCAAATTCATAAAATAATTATGAATAGACAATTTCCAGGCGACAGTATTGATCTCCTATCTAAATGTAATTATACTTTTCAGGTATAATTGGATAAAAATCCATTGAAGCGAGGCCAATTTCAAAATTATCCCCGCCATCTTGTTTTATTCAATACAAATTCATATTCTCTTTGGCACAAACCAATGACGTCCCCTGTCAATGTCATTGAAGATCCCTGTAGCACTGTAGGCTATTTGACACTACGACTTCCATTGTTATTGATTGTGAAATTATAGAAAATGTCTAGACTGGTATTATAAAATGCTAAAACAAAGGGTTCTTTCAACCGGAATTATCTAAGAAATGCTCTGATAATCAGCCTGATAAGAATTACCTACGTCTCAACTTCATTTTAATGAAAACTCTCGATTACTGTGGGTTCAAAATTTTAATGATTTGTTTTTTAACAGTGACGATTTGTCAAACGCTACATTATTTTGCAGGCTCATTAGAGAGGAAACGATATCATTTGCAAATACTTGTTTTCCTGAAAATGTTTGAGCACGAAAATATGATCTGAACTCAAGCACATAATTGTGGACATACAGAATGATATCCCAAGTTTGTCAATTCGTTCGTTCGACATTTTTGCTGCTGCGCTGCCTAGCGCAATCGTTACTGGCAGGCGCCAATAACGATTGCCATAGACTCAATCATTTAGTATATTCTGGCATGACATGATGACAAACAAGACCGGTAATTTATCGCGCATTCGTTTGGAGCACGTAGCAATACATGAATATGATCTAATGAGTCACAATTTTCAAGTGCCTGTGACTGGCTGTGACTTATCCTCACCTGCCCAAGACTTTGTCTCGCCTTTTAACAATGTTCAAATATGATTTAAATATTCTTTAAGCCCCCAATTGAATGTATTATTTACTTCAGTTCAACATTAACTGTCCTTGAAGCCTTGTAACGTTCAATGGTATGTCAACATAACTTATCGCGAAAACCAGTTTTGTGACGTCATTCCGATATAATTTCACTTTACCCATTTAAAGTTAACTGATCTTGCAAAATGCTGTCCTTATTAGGTAGTCTATAAACTTTCCTTTATCTTTCGATGCCTTTGTTACCATTTTCGACAGTAAATGCTCTTGTTCCTTAGCTCTTTTATTTACACGTCCAATGAAGAAAAGCTTTTAATTTATTAAAAGAATACAAATGATAAGAATTTTTTCATTTTATTTTAGTTAACTAAAAAAGAGAGCGGAATTCTTTTAGCCAGCCTGTTACGAACCATCTGTCGACGAAAAGTAAATAGACTGTTTATCTTATTACTTCAATATGCTGAAGTGAAAAAAACGGAACAAAGTTCAGTCTTGTTTTATTTTCTTTATTAAACCTTTTTGCTAGGAAACTTTCCATTAAACTAAGTCCATTGTTAGTATTATTGGCGCCGGCTTGTCTCAATTCTGACCTACATGTATTAAATGCTGTCTTTTCCTCGGTATTCAGTGCTATAAAGGCTTACTGCCACCGCCTACCTCACGCTGGCGTCATAATTGGCACCTCATCGATTACACAAAAGTAATCATTTGTCATCCTTCATTAGTTGTAGGATTTTTATTATCATCTGGCGTTATTTTGTTTGCTAACTGTTATTATTTCTGCTTTGCTATCTATTCAGCAAACAAAACTAAAAAGTAACCGCGGTTTACCTTATTACCTACGTGAAACCTTGACAACACCCAAAAACTTGAGGAATTAATGAACATTATAACCATAAGAACCAAACTCGTCGGTAAAATTAATATACAAACCATAAATCTTAATTATCAATTGATGAGTTTTTGAATGGTAAATTAACTAAAGCGATATGAGACTAATTTGAGATTGCACAGTTTCAAATGGTGCTAACCCACAAAATTCAATCTGACATCTGGCCAGGGATCTAAAAACAAACTTCGCCATCTTGTTTTCTAAACACAATGGCATGAAATACTTTTAATAACTGTCAACATCATCAGATGCCAAAAGATCTTTGCGCAATATTGTATTTACTTATCTATTCAAGCATTCATTCAAGTGTATATGTGGGTACCCAGTGTCCAATGCTAACAGAGGGGTGACGGTAAGTGAAAGGTCGTCAGTTTCGCGCTTCGATGACAATAAATTGTCAGTCATAATCATAACCGTATTGCAAAATGAAGTTCCTGACTCGTTATTTACTGGGTGGATTTTAACAACAGCCATTTATACTTTTCATTATATTTCTAACGCTATTTTTGTCAATGAATGCAATCTATAGCCTCTTTTGATTGCCATTTGCATCCCAAGTCACGTATTATCAACCATAGTTCCCAACCTAAGGAATGGATTTTGCTACCAGCAATTTCGCAATAACAAAACAAACGAAGCGGCGAGCTATTAGAGCAAGATGTTGTGAGTCACGCTACGAATACGATGAGAGGAGGACCACGAGTGCATAATAAACAAACTATCTTGACATCCACACGTACGTATTTATCATAGGTCATGTCAAGTCTAACCTATTTAATCGTAGGCAGGAAATGAATAACATTAAGCAACTAGAGCTAAAATCAAAAAGATGCACACGGATTTTTTGGCGCGTGGCCAATATCGGAATTAACGCCGCCATTTTGTTTTTTTACAAAATTCACAAAACAGCGGCCCTGTCAATGTTGACATTCGAACGCCAAAAATATCTTGTAGCACTGTAAGCATCTATTAACCTATGCTTCAACAACTAAAATTCAAGCATCACACGTGTATTTTCGTAACACCAAATAACAGCTCTATTTGTATACATTATCGTGTTATCTTTTATTACAAAATTAAACAAATATTTCAATGTGATTACGTTAGTCGTCACGTTTCTCTACCGGCATGGCACGACAAGTTAACACCATGATGACATCTTTTAAAAACGCTATGTAAAGTCAGATTCACTTTTGTTCAATTTCAACCTTGGCTTTGGCAAAATCATTGTTTATTTTGGAGATGGATCGAATTACGAATACCTACTGCTTCGAATCTTGTTATAAGGTAAATCTTAACTTCTAGACTCAACATTTAGATCAGCTTAAAACCCTGTGCCTGGCTACAATACTCCATGAAATGAACAAAAATACAGTGAATGCAGATGACAGTCACAAAGCTTTTGCCAATCTTGTCTCGCTTATTAAGGCTTCGAGACCAAGCCAACGATCCCCAACAAATAGGGTTGTTCAGCGTCCGTTTATTTAAAGTTACACGGCGAAGGCCAAAGAACGTTAAACGGCACTGGGTTGTAGTCTAGTTAATTTAATACTCCAGAAATCCAGCATTGATCGAAGTATTTCGTTTAAATTAACCAGTACCTATCTAGCTACCTAATATCAAGCCGTGTGACCTTTAGAAGAAAATGGCTTCCATGGACTGTACAGAGTTAATACAATACTTTTTTCCTGTCACAGTAATTCACTTTATTCCAAAAATATTCACGGAACGAAAATACGAAGTCTTTTATACGTTTAACCTCCTTTAGAACATCTAGTAAGTAATGAAACAATTGTCTGTCGTTCCCACTGTATGAGTCTGTGAGACGAATTGAATCCATTTGCGAAGAAACTATACAATACAATGCTTTCAAGACTGTATCCAATACGCTTGCCTAGTCGCCTTTGCCTTGATGTAAAAAAAAACTGTTTGTGCCAACTTGCTGGTAGAACTTGCTAGGTATTTCTAAGGTTATTCGAGAATGAAATTGAATTGAACGTTAGAGCTTTTGCTTTTTTCAAGACAAGGAACTGAGGAAGTTTGTTATTTAATAACTAACAGATGATGTCATCCGGTTTGCCGGGTAAACTTTCTTCCAAAATATTCTTTTAACTTATTTCGGCATCTGAATTCATGGGCTGTTTTACGTAGCACGTCATTTTCTTTCAAACATGAGAATTATATGCAAATAAGCATCAGGCATGACTTTATTTTTAGTCAGGTACGCCTGATGCGTTATAGGTACCTGTGGGAGTCAGTAGACCTAGATGGATGAAGTTGTCTTGATTAAATCACTCTGTTTTTCCACAAGTAACCATAACCTAACCATGACTCATTTATTCACGTGATTATTCAATGGCCCTTCATATTTGGTGATTGGAGCAGAGAAATACAATAATTTATTACGTCGCCACGCCATATTGACTTTATGACTAAGCTCTTTGTGCAAATTTTCCCACTCCGTTATGCGCAAACACAGCGACAATTCAAGGTACCTAACCTGATTACCGCGCTGTTATCTGAGAGAACATTATGAGGAAGCGCCAGGGTAAACCGCGACTCTCAATTTTTTTAAAGTTTTTTGCAATTCGCCGGTCAAGCTTTATTTATGTCGAACAAAATTTAAATTTCGCGGGCTACCCTTGCGCTTCCACCTTAAATTCGATAAAAAAGAGGAAAATAACATTAATAACAATCAAAGAGGTTTTATGGACGTACCTAGCTTGGACAGGTTATTAAAAAAATACAAAAAGCACTTCATACTTGTCATTCTGACGTTTTAATAAAAAACCGTAAGCAGCGTATTTGGGCATTGATATAAGTAACACTTATTGTTTCCAATTAAATAAAAAACTTATAATTTTTGTTATCACCCTCGCTGTTAAAGGAAACACGTATTTATTTGTGAAACGTAAAATTCTGTAAAAAGAATATTCGAACGCCATGTTTAGAGCTACAGATGTCAATCTCAAAATTCATAGAGAATTTAGAAACTATGGAAACCTCGTGGATGTATGTACGGAAAAAGGAATAAATCTACATTTTTTAATGCAGGGGTCAGCTACCTAGACTAGTACCTAAGAATCATATCTACGGTTCTTCTAACGTACATGTGCGTTGGTTTCGACATGTAATACGTACCTGACCTTTAGGATACTTTATTAGGGATTTACGGACCTTAGGAAATTACCAATAAGGTCAGCGTACTAGGCAGGGCTCCCCTTGTGGGATTTTCATTTGCTACTGCGTCGCGTTTGCTGGTTCTACTACTGTAGTACGTTCTATTTGATTTAAATAAAAAAAATGTTTATTGTGTGTATATTTTTTTAAACTAAGGCGTCGGTTATTTATAAAAAACTGGTCTTCCATAAATATACGACTTATATCATCATCATCTGACTAGCCTTTTCCCAATTACCAGTCTAACCGGATGCGGCTGTTATTAGTAAGCCACGAGCCCCACAATCCGGCTAACAATACAAGAAATTCGATATTCGCTCTCAAATCAAAGACAAGAATAGAATCAACGGCCTGTTTACCCACAATGTTGTTGTTATTTTGCTAAACAGTTGCTCGGGTAGTAAAGACGGTAAAACGCTGCCATTCAGAGCTCTTTAAGTAAATAACGTCGTCGTGAAACCACAGGTGCTGCGTAATCGCGAATATGCTAATATTTGGTGAACCTTTCTGTCTAAATTCAATGTAAATATACTTACCTCGGTTGAAGTGTCGCCCTTCTCCTACTATTTGTTTTGTTGGTGTAATTTATACACCAATTTACTTATCGTGATGTGTATTTTGGGTTCGTCTCGACGAAAATAAAATGTCTGCAATTTTAGGTACGATATAAATCAGTAATGTGTAGTTGTTCAACTAGTTTGCTCTTCCGGATCTCATAATGTCCTTGATCGTCAGTTCTTGTAAGCTTTTAGTCTTTTAAAATTGTCTATTACCTCCTGCTAAATTAATAATAGCCTCCTTTGCAACTGCAGTTTAAAGACCATCCCCTTCTTTTCCCTTTTCCATCGTAAGAAAGCTAAACTAGGTAGTGTGTAGTATGCAGGCTTGTTTGTATGCGTTAAGCGTTCAAGTTCAGTTACGAAACCTTTTGTTTCTAGCGCTGAGCACATAATTGGCCACTTTTTTTGAACTTGGCTTTGTAACTGGCTAGACCACGGTCACCGGCCACCGCGGCCGATGTGTTGCATTTGCATAGATTATCATTACCAGTTTGAGTTAGATAACTTACATTGGTACAGTGCTACATGATTCTTTTGCCGGTTGAATGACATTGACAGGAGGCAAGGTAAACCTTTGTGAAATTGTCTATGGAAAAACAAGATGGCAGGGTTCGTTTTGATCATGGCTCTTACAAGTTCGATGTACAACAATAATGTTATAATACGAGTAATATTCTGAAGATGAAAAAGTGGATCGTCTTTTTAACCGACTTCCAAAAAGGAGGAGGTTCTCTATTCGACTGTATGTATTTTTTTTTTTTTTTTTTTTTTTTTTATGTATTTTACCCGATTACTCGAAGACGCCTAAACCGATTTGAAAAATTCTTTTTTTGTTTGAAAGGGTATACTTCCAAGTTGGTCCCATAGTCGCCAAGTCGGGATCTGATGATGGAATCTTGGCGAAATCGAGGGAACTCTTCAAATTTTATAGGATAACGTACAGCAATTTTTATATTTTCTACAACAAGTGAAGCATTTGCGTTTGATAAAAACCATTCTACCATCAGATCTGATGATGAAGCCAAGAGTCACGGAACTCCATAATGAGACAATGTATCCTAGTCGTGTTTGGGCTTGTTGTAATTGTAACGGTATGCACTTTCCATGTGAACCACTAAAAAGTGAAAAATAAAAACTTTTTTGCAAAAAGTAAAACCGACTTCAAAAAGAAAAAGTGAAAAATAACTTTAGCTTCTGAAGTCGGTGATAAAAAATTAAATCAATCATACAAACGTCACCGACTTCAGAAGCTAAAGTTATTTTTCACTTTTTCTTTTTGAAGTCGGTTTTTCGCCTCTAAGGTTTCTGAACTACCTACATACCTACTTACTACAATACATTTGGACAAAACAAGTAGCACCGGTTTTAATTGGATTGTTTATTAGTTTGATACCATGTGTTTCGCGTGGAAACAATGTGGAAACCAGATGGTTTCTCACAGAAAAATCCCATTCTATTATTTCCTCATTCTCGATACCATACAGTTTACCTACACAATATTTAAACCGATGCAATGCCTTCTACTAGATTCAACAACGCAAAGAAAAACGCAAAAAAAAAAACAAGTAAGTACCTATAATACGTACAAGAAGGAAGTATTTGTATGACCTAGTCAGTGCTTTTTTCTACCTACAGTAACATTTTGGTGTTTTAAATGAATTTCCCTAACATTTGTGACGCACGAATGGTTCAAAGTTGCGTAATTTAGCTAAGGGTTTTATTTGGCGTCCATCTCCTTTCAGCATTATTTTATTCTGCGATTACTATGGAAATTTAAATAAGTACTTTTTTTTACAACTGAAACTGTTTATTCAATAAGATACAACAATAGCGGCCATGACAAAATTACGGTTAACATCGAAAATAAATACTACTTACGATTACGTCAGTTACATCCTGCCGATTATTTGATAGCAGCTTGCATTTGTTGTTGCAAAAAATAAATAATACCTACCTATACCTAAGTTACTACGATAAAGTGATTGAAATACGAACAGTTCTTTGGATTCTTTGAAGCTATAAATTAGGATACGGATTTCTAGGAAAGGAAAACGTACCGGACTTTGACATTATTACTTTCCGACGAAGCCGGAAATTGTAAATAGGAAGGTACGTGTACAACTAACTTCACCATTAAAAAGAAAACCAATATGAGCAAAACGATACCTAACACAAGACAGCTTTTTCAAATAATCGCGCCAACTTTTTCCGCTCAAACTGATCACTTAACCTATTTTCTGTACGAAAACAGAAACGAATTCGGAACATCGAGTGTAAATCTACGCTTTTACATCAAACTGATGCTTAAAATGTCTTCTACAAAATAAAATTTCTAAATTATTATGTTTCTCCCAGTTAATTCTTCCTCGCAGAGTAATCAAAATGGCCGCTATATTTGTCTACGGTAATAAATCCCTGGACATGGAAACAGTAGACAATAGACATTAAAGAACTTCCAAGGTACCAACCTCAGCACGGTAATAAAAACCTTGCATTAGAAGTTTCCTTAGAAAACTGGTTCATAACGAAGTCTAATGTCGTCCTGAGAATGGGGGCAAGTAGTGCCACCAGTCAACTTGACCGTGAATTACAGTCGCGACGCGGAACGCAAGCAAATAATTTTCTGTACTGAATCTGACAGACATTTGAATAATTTGGGAATATTCGAGCGAATAGTATTTCGGGTTTGTCTACGGAAATAGTGAAAAAGCCAATAATGGAGCCCACGCAATGCAAGTGACATTTACTTAGTTTTGTGTGAGACTTGTGAGAGTGAGCCAAGCTTTTGCATTATAACTGTTTCCGTGTTAATAAAAAGGGCAATGGGAAAGCCAAAGCCTGTAAAAGTTGTTAAACGGAATACCGTCGAAACGCATTTAAGAATTTCACTTCGTCGGCACAGTTGCTCTCGTAAATAATCGGAACGTGTGGAAAAACTCTCTGAAATTTTAAACACCCTTGCCCTTGTTGGCTACTACAGCGCCATTAAAAGTAACAAAAAGTTCTGCCTTGTTCTTTAATGGCGACACCAATCAATTTATTAGTCCCTGATTCTGGCGTAGTATTTTGTATTGTCCCAAGGCATTTTGGTCAACTTTTTCTTGCTTGAACCTGAAAAACTGAGACTCATGTTGGATTTATTAGCTTCTAGTCTGATAGTCCAGTTGAGTCATTGATATGATTAGGTTCACTGTTGAGACTTACTTAGGTCTTACTGGCAAACAGTGTCATACATTTTTCGTGAAAATGACTTCTCAAACTATCGTCAGTATCGATATCGTAGTCGATATGTTTGCTAAGCCACCATTTTTTTAATATTCTAATACATAAGTACCTACTTATAGAAAAAAAATAAGCTGGATTATTTTAAATTATAAAAACCGAGCTACCGTAACTAAATACCCTCCATACTGGATTTTCAATAACCACAAAGTAAATTGAAAACGCTGAATTCTCACAGAGCGATAGGTGATTTAATTTAGTTTCTTCGCGAGCCTTTGTTATGTTATCGTCGAAACGATTAGATCTGATACACCACTTACTATTATCGGCTGGTTTACACGTTCAATAATTACTATTTTACAATAGCTACAAAAATAAACCAGCTATAATAAATGTAACTTCGCAACTACCTAGGCTACCAAATAACTTCAAGTTCCACTGATAGTGATGATAACACATTGCCTGCCTACATTCCTGAAATATTTGTATCAGTCATCGTGTTGTATTTTAAAACATAGAAAATTAACAATTTGTGGAATAATGATTTCTGTCAGTGTCAGACTCAATTCTACGTATTTATGGTCAGCTACCAATCTCACGGCATTGTTCGGTAACTATACAAGTCAAGAATTAATTTAAAATAAAATGACTCCACAAGAGATTTTTTACCAGGCTATGACATTATTACCAAGTGATTTTATTTTATTTTAATAATAGCAAACTTGCGGATCACTTAATCTTGCGCATTAGAGCTGTTTTATATCCGGAATGTTTAATTTTTAAAAGCCCAAATAGGAAATAGAACACCGTTTATAAATAGGTATAGAAACGGATAATACAAACCATTTACCGCAAATAAACAATCTCAACTGGATATAATTTTATTAGATTGAATTAACGCAAAACGAACACAAAACACAATCATTATGATTATGACACAACAAATCAAGTCACTAGTTTCAGTATTTTTATTAGTTCACCTATAACACAGATAATATAATACTAGCATAAAGCAACATATTGCTACAAGACAGTGTTATTGTAAGCCAAAGTGGTTTATCGTCAGGCTTTAAATTATTAGCGTTGGCTTAAAAGCAGTCCAGAGTAAGCCTGATGACATCACGGGCTAATTACCTAAGACCCAGAGCACCGTGGGATACGTTGAGGTCACAACTTCACAAGTTCACAACGACCTGTCGAAATGTTGACCACGTGGCGAATACAAATAATTCCGATCGTGTAGGCATAATCATGAATTCATTAAACGTAGGATCATAAAATTTGATTACAGTTTTATACTTTTAACGTTCATTCAAATTAAACAATTCCTGAAGTCCGAATTGTGGAAACGATTTCGTTCGTTTTTGAAACTGTATCTTAATATTTTTTTGTTTCTAATCTTTTTCTTTGTAAGACAAGTCTTCACTCCAAAAATGATAACGGTGGTTTCAGTTCAGGGTAGGAGGTATTCTGATTCGATTCAAACCATCATTACTTCCTCTCTCTTAAAAGCCTTGCACATAGTGCATATATGCTAAACGAAGACCTTGAATAGAAATTGAAGTCTCCCTGAAACCTCGAACTTTGTCCACTTTCAAACCAAGCAGCTTGTGTTTTTAAAATCATAAGTATATTCTACGTTCAAAAGTTAACCGTAGCCCAATTACTTACTCCTCGAGGATGCCTTGCACTCATAAGCTCAGAGTTACTCCGTTAAAAAGCAAAAGTCAAAAATAACGAATGAAACCGGTCGAGAAGTAAATCCGGATTGTCTACTATAGACGCCTTGCAGAGTTGCAGTGTAAAAAATGTACAAATCGTGTATGAAGATTCAAGTTTCCCAAAGTTCTTATTGCCTCAGTTGTGACTATAACGGTCACTTATGCAGTGTCGATAAAAAACAAAACTACAGTAACTATCTTTTGGGACATTACTGGAGTACTCCCAACTTCATTTTAGACAAAAATCAATCAGTATCAAGCCTATCTCAATTCTAAAAACGCAGACTAATTACTTATCCTAAGCTACAAGTCGATTTGTCAGAAACCTAAAAAGCACCCCGTCTTCTTAATATAAATACGATTTATTATCAATCAGGATCATAGAGCAACACAGGCCACCGGCGGACCGGAGATCAGGATAGACGGATCACATTCCAACGCTGTAATTAATGGTACTTAAGACTCAAGATTTATGTCTAGTGATTTCATGACGTCTTATTTGAAACATTTCGTTTACTTACTTATAAAAGATTTCCAAGTCTCAGATTTATCCAAATTATAATCGGTAAAATCTTTAGTGGATGTCCTGTTCCGATCTACCTCATACATAACGGACCCTGTAAATATGTTGGTGGGCCTAAAAATATCTCCCGCATCATTTGAAGCCTTCTACATTGTAATAATATGCAAATTATATACTGGGCCCGTGATCTTGAGAAGAGTCCATTTTAAATATTGGAACTAATTTCAATAAAAACAAGGTTTGATCAACATAGCGTCGCTTCGTGAAATCTTTTTATATAAAATGGTTTCTGAATAGTCAAATGATTCGATATTTTGTGTGATGTAAGCTCTGCTTTGTCTGTTATTTTAATCTTCGTTGTTGTACGTTTTTTTATGGTTGTCTTTCTTGTTTATTTTAGAACATTGACCTCCTTTGAGTTTCTCTTTAGAGATGAGAAACTGTCATATGTGATTTAAAAAGAAGGTTGTTCAATATTTCACGTAGTTTATTTTTTTAGATGTTTTTTTTTCCTTTTTTTTTCATAAATAAATTGTTCTACAAATAGCGTGTTGCTTTAAGCTTCTACTATTTAACCTTATTTTAAATATTTTTGAAACTAGCTTTTTTACGATGACTGTTAGAAATCTAAATAATTATGCAACGCAGGGAACATGCATTTTATATCAACTACCATAAAAGTAATGTTTCTGTCTATGTCGTGTGTGTGGCTTAATATTTCTACTTCTAAACTACAATGAACGGGTAATTCTCATGACATTGACAGTGGAAACCTGTTTCTGAGACGTATGCGTGAATTATTTGTGTGGCGTCAGCTACAGACAGCGTAAAGTGCAAGTGAATAAACGAGTATATCATCTATGTATCTGTTTTTGGTCTACTTATGTTCAATAAGGTGGTGACAAATTAACGTTGAATTAATTTACACTATCGGACATGGCTGAAAGTGCGTATAAATTATCGTTGATAATGTTTCCTGTTTTATGGCAAAATTCGCTCGCCATGTTATTTATTAGCCTCGATAAAGTGCCCAAAAGAAAAACTGCTTATGTGGTCCCTAAAATGCAGGGTGAGCATACAAAAGCTCTAACAAGGATGTAAAATGTGTATTATTTTTGTGTAAATAAAATGTATGTAAGATAACTTTGTTTCCTATATGATAAGTGTTGAAAAAATTCACATTTTAATTGTGTTGAAAAAAAACTGAGTATATTTGGTTGGGAGTGTTTAACAAAAGGTGGTACTTATTTGTGACTGTACTAAATTAGGGTTAATAAATAATTGTCACATCTGTCAACTTTCTGACATTGACAGTTTCTTATGTCAAACAGCTCAACTGAACATACACGTTCGTATTATCACAAATGAGTGGACACCATATTTCATCTTCTTGTGCTCTAATGTAGTTAAGAAACTATTATAGCTAATTAGGTGCCTGAGCGTAAAATTATTTATATTGAACTGTAACATAGTGAGATAAAATATATGTAGGTAGAGTTATTTTTAATATTAAATGTATATAGTAGTAGGGGTTCGGATCGAGCGGCAGACGACGGCGTAGGCAACGTAGATTGGAAATTTTTCTAGATTAATCCTAACAAGCCCACTTGATGCGCTAGCCGAGCTAAACTATCGAGGCTGCGTACATGTCTATCTACAACACTTTGTCATGGCTATGAAGAACTGAGTCTTAATCAACGTAGCTGTGGTAAAACTGGGAGACAAATTGATATTATGTCATCGCTCTATTAATCTAGAATTTTCGATGTTCTAGTGTCTGTCTGAAACTCGACCGCTTGCTCCAAAGCTCTATTTTGATCACTAAACTTATTTTTGTTATTGAGTATAATGCTGCACATATCTATGGAACCGATCTTCAATTGAAAGCTGCGCTGGCTTTCAACCAATACAGCAAAATTGTATCTTTTACTACGGTTAATTTAAAATTATTTAGGTACTGCGTTATAATATTTTTTGCACACGACCTTTTGTGGTGATATTCAGAAATATACATAGGTACTGTATCCCTCAAGATTATTGACGAGAACATCCTTCTATTCATTATTTTACTGAAGTAAAAGACAGGCACCTCAATACATGAAGAAATAATCGACTTTCAATCTTCTGCCGTCTACGACCCGCGTTCAATATTTGAAATTCATATTAGCGTTTCTCATTTTTCACGGAAAAATATTAACAGGCTGGAATAAAATGACAAACGATGCTTCACAACAAAATTCTTAACCTTATAGGAAAAACAAATAAAAACAGCAAATGGCGTGTGACTTGATAGCATCTGAAGCCGCAAGCCACGCGAGTCATGTCGGAAAGTATAAACTGGAAGCGAACTTGCACCGCCTTGCTTTCCCAACCACGACCTTAGTAACACGACGTGACCATACATTAGCGTGCAACCCTGACCTGTGCAAGCCGATATTCTCGCTACTGCACAGATAACAGGATAATATACATATTTTAAAGCCTTTTACAGCATTTCTACGACAGATTCTACCTTGGAAAAGAAAATAAAAAGATTTTTGACGTCATAAATTCCGCAGTGTTTGGTAAACTGTCCCTCTGCGCTACGTAATGAGCTGTGCCGCATCAGTTTACGTCATAACGACAAATTAATGGTAATTTTAAACAAACGATATTTCCTTTGCTCTACTTACGTTTCGTCGTTTAGAGAGAGATTCCCTTGTAAATAGAACCGTATTCCTATCTCTTGTTCTTATCTAACGTTGGGATAACTATATTTAATTGAAATTCTGCAGACTTATCAATATTAAAGAAACCTTAATATTTTTGGATATCGCTGCAAAAGTATCGTGTGCAGGATTAAAGTTTCACAACACGATTACTTTTCATGGAATGTAGTTTTATTTATCAAGGTGACATTATGAAAAAAAAAAATGGTGTCACAACCCCTCGTGGGGTTTTAGTTGTACTGAAATTTCTTTTGTTCTCTTAGGTTTACTTTAAATGCTTAGTTTTTTACTTGTTCATTTTTATAAAATGCCAAACTGTAGTAAACCTAGTGTAACTAATTACCTATAAATAATAGAAAGTAATAAATACGTAGCCATTTCAGTATCCTAATGGTGGACTGTATGATATGATCAATTAACTCCATTGAGGCACAAAAATGGGCAACCGATGACCATCAGCCATACTGTGGGTTGCGTTGGCGAAATTGTCTAAAGCTTAAATGCAAACTTTACTACCTATCTACCTATTTTTGCGTACTTTTGACGATCAATAAATGTCTTCTCCTTTTATGCCAAATGCCTTTCATACAGGGCCAATAAAGTATTGTTGGATGTCACAAAGAGATCCGATTTAACAAAGCAAGTTCAGCTTTTCAGCTTTCCACGACAGTCACTTAGTGTTAGTTATTTAGACGTGCCTTGGATATCAAGTTGGGTGCCATGTTTCAGCAGCTTTGTTTCGTGAAGCTTTCGATCTACAGAACGATATTTAGCTGGAATATTTTTGTTTTAAATCACTTACACGCTATAAAAATACCTTTTAACGGATTTAATTTATCTCTGAAGCATCATTATGCGTCCATATTGGATTGTTTTGACAAATAACGTCATTGGCAGTATTAAATTCAACTATGAGATCAACCAAACCCTCAATAAAGACGTCAATCCGGTCTTTTTCTAAAATTAGATTAATAAGCAAATCGGATGTAATGCAAAAGAGTAACGGAATGGTTTGGCGCGTATAGTCATGGTCGGAACTAACCGCCATTTTGTTTTAGATAATTGTTTCACAAATGTTACAAGATGGTGGCGATAAATCTGATTCTCACCATGCACATGTATAAAGTAAATTTGTACTAAAACAGTAGTCTTTCAACGTCATGTTTAGATTTATTGGGCAAAGATCCAACCTTCGGCTATAACTGCATAAAGTGGTCAGGGGAGAAACTCATAAAGTTAATAAGCGACTCAGTTAACGACTATTAAACTCTTGAAAGCGAGCTACACAGTCTGCATTCTGCATAATATCGTCCGTGTGACCTTTTACGTGACACGGCACGAGAGCTGTTCACTCACTCAGCAAATATTTCTGTGACGTCATTTAGCGATAATATGACGCGCCCGTGTATTACTATAACGTCTCTCTGTGCGAGTGTTTTTCCCATAAAAGGGTACAGTACTCGGCAAGATTTTACTCTGGGAATTCCTATTCGTCTTTCTAGACTCATTTAGGGACGCAGGTGTGGTATGACAAGAGTTGTAATGAAATCGACACAAAAGAATCCAACCTATTCAATTTTCGCTCTGTAGCATTGTTCGAATAAGACATTTTTCTTTTTGAGATGATAATTGTACTTTATTTTCCATCAATATTTTTTCAAAAGCAGCTCAGAATCTAAATTTGTGCCCGGTCGATTGCAATTTGTAATAGGGTCGCCCCCTATGTATTACACCAAAGTGGATGTTATGTTTATGCCATTATAATTTTCATTGGGGCAATAGTAATAATCAGAAATCTCTAAAAGGTACAAATTCCAATGTTATCGGTATCGATCGAGTTTACAACATAAATAATACTAAACTGATGAGATACCGACATTGAAAATCACGTGTAGATCGACGTGAAAAGTGCCCTGATATTTAAGTAATGCCGCAGTTTATTTGTTATTAACTTTATTTTAATATAATATTTTGTACATCATAGACTTAATCATGCCTGTATGACTGTCTGAGCCTTAATACGCGCCATGACAATTTTTGCGTTATTGCTTACCTACTTATGAAGTGGCGTAACCGTGACTTTTTGTTTGATATTCACGCTTAATTCTTTGCTGGGTTTAACCAAGCTTTATTATGCCATTTTATTAGTTTGATTTTACTTATCCAACGTCTCTGCTGAAACGAAATTCAAACGTTTTGGTTTTGCCAGTTCAATCAACAATGGTCGTCGAGTTTGTTTTCGAATTTTAAAACTAAAAGCTACGAATATTTTTTGAACGATTTTTTCAGTTTTTCCTCAACCTGTAATGCTTATAACTTTAGTTTCTCTACCGAATCGATTTGATGGCAGCAGTATTACCGACAATGCGACATAATCTGGCACTTTCCATTTTCCATTGCCTACTTAGCGCTTGCAAATGAGAAAGTTATTGCACCTTTCAATTCGCGAAACGCAAAACGCCAGACCTTAAAACATTTAGGGTCTTCTTTATCGTGTGGTTAGTGCCTGACCGTGTCAGAATTGTTGTGCTGGCAAAGGGCCGCTGACTGCATGCACAACAAAATTCAGGGTTTTTTTTCTAATAACACAGGGTAAGGTCGTATTTTCTATGAGCAAGAAAAACTTTAAGTAATCCTTCTTAATTAGGTAGGTACCGAAATCGCACGTATTCGAATTGAAGGCCACAATGTAAGAGAGTCCTTTTGTCCCGAGAAAACAATTCTTGAGGCAAACCTCCGTTATAAGAAGGCCCTCGACTTCTCAGCTCCGCGCAGTCCAATTATTACGTATTCTCTTCATCAATAGGTGCTCGACGAAGCCTCCTGGCGTTTTTTTCTTCATTGTCAACAGAGATTCTTATTTCAATAAAATAAAAACAAAATCTCTACCAACTTTGCTTTACATCTCTTCCTACAACCTTAGTTTTGGGGTAAGTACCTACTTCTTATCCCCTCCCTTCCGTAACGTACCTATAATGGAGGTTTTAATAAATGTCGTAAATAAATAAGTCTATCTTTGGCCCAAGAATGTCCCAAAGTCATTTGGGAAAGTAGAGGTTGTCGGAACACGAGTTTTTCCAATTGGGACAAGCCTCGTTTCCGTGTGCCTCGTGTTCCGACAGCTCCTTTTCATGATTCGAATTACTACTGGCCACTGCAGTTTAACGTTCTGTTGAAAACTAAATGCGAAATATTGCTAATGTGTGTGTATTAAAAAATATCCTTGACGACAAACATGTGCTATTTACCTATTCATCAAATTCAATAGGTAATGGTAACATAATTTTATTGTGTTATACGTAAAACAGTCGCTAATTTGGAAAGTATTGAACTTGGCAGCCACACGCTAGGAACTCAGCAAAAACCACAGCAGTAAAAGTTCAAGGTTGAGCTATTAGATAATTATATTTGAAGAATAAATACTTATTTAAATACCTATTAATCACGACACGCGAGAACGTTGCCCCGCCAAAATTGTTCCAAGATGGCGAATTTTGGCGCCAAGTAAATTTGTAAGGAAGCGAAAGTAAAACTTATTTTTGATTCCTATTTGGTTCCCTACATGTGGTTAAGATACATTTATTTCGTTACTTACCAATAAGAACTGAACTGTTTTCGTTCCTAATAGAATAAATAGCTATTGTATTCTCGTATTGGTATTCATAGACAATAGCCTGTCTGGGTGCTGTAACGGCCTTCTATTGTATCCTAGATAGTATAATGTAGATACTCTCTATTAACATAAATCCGCGTTACTTGTGGTTACTTCGAATAATGCCAATGCCCAATACACCCAATTGATATAAAGTTCGGAACGAATCAAGCAGGCCTTCCGAATTATTCGTTTTTATTTTAGACATAAACTAAAGTTGATTTGGTCCGCAAATAAAACTTCCACAAAATTAGGTACTTTGTCACTGGCATGGCATCTCTAGGACTTATTACTTTAGGAAAATATTACTCACTTGCGTCAGTTGAGTTAGAACTAGACCGAATGAGGACGACGCGTTATTAAATTATGTCAGGATTTCAAGAACATACTTATGATGACGATGACGTACAAAACATCTTACGCCATGTGTCCATGCCTATTAATAAATTTAATACCAAACACGAAAGATCAAGTGTTTCAATATTTTCTCTCTCTCTCTACTGATTTGGGACCTAATTATGTTAAAAGGTCATTGAATTTTTTACTTTTGTTTTGGAAGTACCTAATTTGGATAATTCGTTTTGGGAAATCATAAAGATGGAACAGGTTTTTATTTCAATACGTAAGTACATAAGTAGGTAGATCCCAAGTTCCCAACGGGAGAGTTTCACCTATCAGAATTAATTCAGTATTTGTCTGAAAAAACGAGTGAGTAACTTTGTCGTAAGTTCTTTGGTTTCTCGTGTGTCTTATCCATTTTGAGTAAGGTAATTTTATGTACTTATTTGGTTTGCTAAGTTTATTATTACCTGATATCTTCTTGTGAACCTGACGCAACCCACAGGTAAGGTAACGCGACGATAAAATAATGAAAAAAAAAAACAAATATTTTATATAGGTACTGTACAGTGAAAGCTAAGCATTTCCACTAGAGTGAGATATTTATTTTCCCTAACAATGTATTTAAATTGTATTTTAATAGAATAACAGTACAAGTGTTTATTGTGAATGTTTGATTTCCAATATGTGAGATTGTGAAGTGCACAAGGGGTAATTTTGTAAAGAAAATCGTCTAGTCATTACATAGGCGGACATCTGGCACAATGTGTCGGGTTTTGTCTATTATAACAGGTATGTTAATAATAAAAAATGGATGCTTAACTTTATGAATAAATTAAGAATTCTTCCGTGAAATAAAACATTATGTAAATAAAAAAGAGAATAAGTAAGATAAGTTTTTCACGATCTTGATGTTGTAAATCTGGGAACTATTTAGCATGTTGAAGTATTATTCCTAAATTCGTCGTGGAATAACCTACCATAGACATTTAGATTACCACAGACAAGATAAGAAAAATGCCGTAGACTTTTTTTTGTAGTTTTTGTTTGTATACTGCCTGCGTAATGACTGAACGATGAATGTAAAGTATATATTTATCATAATAAGAGCAGTGTACAGCAGCGACACCACGTGGAGACACGCTTGGTGTGCCCTGGACAGTAAATACTCGACAGTTGTACTCCGTCACACCTACCATGCTGTGCTTCTATGTTGAGAACATTAAATAAATCTGATTGTAGTCATATATATGTGTTTCTTTTATACATTCCCTGTCTATGATTACGCAGGGCAATCTGTAATCATTTAGAGAATATTGGGGCCCGCCCTCGTAGGATGCAAGAGCGAGCTCAAATTTTCTTGCACCCCGCTTCGGATACCTTAGGTTTTCTTTTATACAGAAATAATAAAACTGTTTTAAAGAGGCGGAGATCTTTAAATTTAATTAAAATTCAAAAATATTTTTGAAATCCATGAAATTGGCTTTAGTTCACTGGTAATTTTATACCATGAATGAATATGATTTCGGGTATGTAGGTATGGACATGACGAAATCTGGAAGGCAAAGCCCTACTTGCACAAACTTCGTAGAAAATTAAATTGTACCTATTTCGGCAATAATGCGAAAGGTCGCCGCCTTATAATAAAAAGCCTTTTTAAGTTGACATAATTATCTATGCTGAAAAGCTAGAGAATCTTAAAATTATGAATGCAAAAGCGAGCTCGAAAATGTTAGTGTACCACCTGGGATCAGTTACCTACTTACCTGAGTTTCTTTTGACTGCCACTAATAGCTGTGATACGTCCAGGAACTTGGGGCCCTTACACTGGCCCTGAGTGCCTAATGGAATGTGGCCCTGTGATTGTGACCAAGTTACACATAGTGTTACAGGGATCTTTTAAGGCATGGCTAAAAACCAAACGACCCCGCCGCCCATATTTATGCAACATTTTTAATAATGTTTACCAACAGTGCCCCTCGCGTGTGCCAAAGGGTCCTTATCCAGATATAATCAATTAACGAAAATCAAATAAATCTCCTAAACCCACTTTCATTACGGCTCCCTAAGTCCTGAGTCCAAAATTGCTACGCGCAACACGACAGCTCCAGTTATTAGTAAGTAGATCCTTTAAAACATTCATAGTAGAGTTTCTAAAACACTGTCTAACGTAAAGGTCGGTTAGCGCAGTGCCTCAGTCAGAGTATTAGCCAATTGCTTTCAGTGCTACGGGTCACGGGTTCGAGTTCAAATTGTGTCCGGTGTTTGTGACCGTTGGTTGCTAGTTGCGTTGTGTGGGCGCAGTTCGCGTTGTGGGTTCAATGCCCAAAACATTCAAATAATACCTAGTTAAGGTAATCGTACCTGCTCCTGCGCGGCTCGGCCTGGAAGTAATACGTCGCGGGATCTTAAGAGAGTCCAATCGCTTCTAAGAGACTCAACAAGCTTCATTTTTCTCGGCACTTCTCTGGTGGTTGTCACATGTTGGTCTGGCTTTCAGAAGTTGAAGGATGTTTTAACCCTTGGTCCTCCCATGTCATCGCCATTAGAGAGCCAAAACATCCTTGTAAATATCCCTATAAAATCAACTGTAGGTAAAGGTGCTATTTTTGTTTTCAATCCTTGGAATGACCTCGGCTCTTGCAATCCATTCATCCATATTATTTGCAATGATAAAATCACAGCTGCATCGCCAACGAATACTCAGCATAACAATAGGTTTGTTTCATAAATAAACAATGGGTGATAAGCGCTCGACAGGCAGTCTCATGGGGGTAACCCGACTACAACAACTATCTTACTACTGTGGCGGCATCTATAACGCCATGAACGAACTACCTACCTACTCTTCATACCTGACATCACGAAGTCCTGCACAACACTCATCTGTCTGATCGGAGGATCCTGTCTTTACAATGGAAGCTGAGGGACTTTCCACCCTGTTCCTCATACCACTTTGTCCATCAACTAGCATTAAAAAAAAATTTTTTTTTTATAGATTTTTGAAAAAAAAACATTTTAAGCAAATTATCTAGTGGGTACTTAGCTTTTCTTGGGTTCTTAGGTTTTACAGTGGATTATGAGTAGCCCTAGGTTTTGTCCTGGCAAAAAATTTCGATTTGTTACAAAATTACTATTACATAAGTACTTACACAATTTTTTATGCACTACCTGGGCGACCCGCTCTGCTCGGGTAAAAATAGAGAAAACTAATTTTCTCAGACATGAGACCTAACTATATTGATTTTTCTCTTCCGCATAAAACGAACATTGTTGAAACGCTACAAATGGCCGGTGGCAGTGTTGTCGACGCCGGCAAAGGTGTTTGAGTCTGCCATTCAGCGCTGTATGCAAGAGCAAGTGCGCGGACAGTTATCGGATGCGCAGCACGGATTCCGGCCGGGGCGCAGCACTGCTACCAATCTCCTTGATTTCATGGGACGCGTGGTGCCAGCGGTAGATGCTGGGGTGCAGGTGGACGCAGCTTACTTCGACTTTAGAAAAGCTTTTGACACCGTCGACAATGACATCTTACTGCGGAAGCTAGCAGAGGTTGGATGCACCCAGCATCTATTGCGGTTTTTTGCCAGTTACATGCAAGGCAGACAGCAGTATGTGGACTGCAACGGATGTGAATCCGACTTATATTACACTTGGTCGGGAGTAAGTCAGGGCACCAACTTGGGGCCTCTGGAATTCATTATTATGATAAACAAGTTGCCGGAAGTCGTAAGACATGGCGCTTGTTTATTATTTGCTGATGACCTCAAGTTGCTGCTTGAGATTAAGTCCGAGTCTGATTGCAGGCGCCTACAGGAAGACATCGATCGAATAGTACAATGGAACCATGAAAACAAACTATACTTCAACGTGTACAAGTGCTCGTTAATGAGTTTCACCCGTGCTCGTGCACCTCTGCTCTATGAGTACGTGGTGGATGCGGCGCCACTGCAACGAGTCACGGAGGTACGACACTTGGGTGTTTTCATGACTCCCGATCTGACATTCCGTGAGCATGTAACCAAGATCTGTAAGAAGGCTTACAGAAACTTAGGATTTGTTCTGAGACAGACACAAAGCTTCACAAACATCACAGCAGTTAGGGTCCTATATGATGCACTAGTCAGGAGTCATTTGGAACATAGTGCAGTCATATGGGCCCCACATGAAGCTAAGTATTCTGTAATGTTGGAGCGCGTTCAGAACAAGTTCATGCGCCATTTGTACCGGAAATTATATGGGGTATATCCGTTTTACCCACTGATGTATCCCACTCTGTTTGTTCTGGGCATGGTTGGCTATAATCAACTGCATGTCCGACGGGAGTTTACGCTGGTCACCTACTTGGTGAAGGTGCTTCGTGGAGTGGAGAGTCACCCGGGAGTATTGCAGCGCTTATATTTGTGTGTGCCGGACCGCTACGTGTGGAGACGGCACAGCCTGCCATTGCTACTGGTACCTACAGCCGAAATAACCTGCTTGCCAAGGCACCCCTTACCAGAGCTATCCGTACCATCAACGACCTTCAAACGCAGATTGATGTGTTTACATGTTGTTTTAGTGAATTCGCAAGGGTATTACTATTTATATTATGCTACAAGTAAAATAATAAGAATTTATCTTAATTTTTGTACTACGTTTTAGTTAGTAATTGTATAATGTTTTTGTTTCTAATTTTAATAATGTTGTTAGTTTTATAGTACTTACATTAAAATATGTTTCTTTTTTGTAATTTGGTTGTATGTATGAAGTTTACGTTAATAGTATAAGTTCTTAGCTGTCGCATTAGGGTGAACCCTGTAAAGATAGTTTAATAAATAAATCCATCACTTTCGCAACATTTTCCCACATCAGATAAGAGCTAGTAATCACATGTAATATCAGACTAGGATTACAACATACTTACTACCTAGATGTGAAATAATCTAGGTTCTACATTGTTTCAAGTTCCTCGACACCATACCAACCTACTTCTCATTGGATGTTACAACTTCGCGGGACATGAATACTTTATTACTTGTTCGTAAGTACCTATGTGATTTATTATGTGGCAGCTGCCATCTACTGTAAGAAGCTTACAGTTCTGACAGCTCCATTAATTAATTGGAGATTGTATAACTTAAAAGTCCATCTTCTTATGTACGAGTAGTCACTGAAATATTCTTAGGGTAACAGACACGACGGTAATCATCAAGAGTAGTGTTGTTGTGGCATATACTTCTACTTATTTCACTCGATATAGGTTTAAGGTGAAGTTAAACTAGCTAGCAAAAATCCGCACAAGTGGGTATCGTTCTCTAAATTACGAAAAAAATAAATTCTTTATTGAAGACCGTACGTAATGGGTATCCATAGTTTCGCTAGTTGATTTAATTTGCTGCTGTTTATGTTACAAATTTCGCGTAATCCAGTTTCATGCAAAACATGATGGGTCATACGTAATACATGTTACTGTTACTGCTAGCCTGCATCATCCCACTGCTGGGCAAAGGCCTCTCCCCATGACTTCCATTTGGTTCGATCCAGGGCTAATGTTGGCCACTGGTCATTGGTTTTGTCCAGCTCTTCCCGCCATACATGTAACTAGGTTCATATAAACCTAGAAGCACACAGATCGAGTAGCACTCAACTGTGTCACACGGGTTGCGGCCGGCACGTTTATCAATAAAACCACAACACATAAAGTGGAATCGTTTAATCTGTTAGATAACTATAGAACACAATATCAATACATGATTACGATGGCAGTATCGCGCATGCCTATAAACAGTTAACAATATCATATTCTATAAACACTATAAAGTAACAATTAAATTAAAACTACGTCAAAATTAAAGGTTCTATTGTTAATACTGTTAAGTTTTGTCAAACTTGGGAAAGCGGCACGAGTAAGGCACTGGTCCCACCGCCGAAGCAACTATCTAGCAACTATTTTCTCGCTCAAGAAACGCACACACGATTGTATACCTCGTGTTAGTAAGAGATGATATACTTTTATTAATATTTGATCCGTGACTGTTCACACCGCGAGGACTGTCAAACAACTCATGTTGCGCCGATTGACGTCGGCCGTCCCTGGAAACCAGCGCTTACTTGAACGGTGACTCATCATTCTGATATACGAGGATGTGACGCATATTTTCCCCCTAGTTGCCCTACAGACTAATTTCTTGTGTTATGCGTTATGTTTTAAAGAAAACAAATGTTTATACATTATTTCTTTTTCTTCCAAGCTACTTGTTATTAGTTGCTAGTTCTACACGCTTCTCGCTAGCCGCCAGCAGTGTGACTGATGCCTCAGGAGAGCGGCACGAATGAACGGTCGCTATGGAGCGTGTAGGCGTAGAGCAGACGTCATCAAGATGAGTAGCATCCCCCGACTCCCACCTATCTGCCCACGCACTACAAAAATCGTGCGGATTTTACACGCGCCGCTTTACGTCACTCAAACAAGGGGGTTAGTTAATCTTTTATAGAAAGAAGTAGAAAAATATTGGAATATTCCACTCTGGGCCATTTGTCCCACAAGTGGGACAAAGTGGCACGTCAACTGGGTGGGGCAGTGTGGAATAACCCATTTATATAATATAAAAACAGTAGCAAATATGGCACCGTCTGTAAAACTATGGGGCACTTATCAAAAACAGTACATTATGTATATAAAACTAAACACGATAGGTACTAATATGAAAAATTACATTTTTTTACTGTCAACAGTTTATTTATGACCAAGTCCAGACTCGTAATATTCACAACAGTATTACAAATATGGCTAAAACATGCAAAAATAACCAGATTTTTACATGAAAATAGCAATTTCGTCACGGTGAGCTAAAGCTAACTTAAGAACTATCGTTATTGTTTACGCCCCCTAAAATAAGCCTTAAATTTAGTATTATATCATTCAACTCACCTGCCTCATGGGAACTATTCTACAATTACCCTACTTAGGGAGTATTTTACCAAAGCAACTGAACGCGATCAGCTCATTCAAACTCAAGATCAATATCTGTCAGTATCATCATGGCAACTCTTGAACGCGATTTATATTATGTACGATCGCGTTCAGAATGTTTGGTGAAAGCCGTTCTTAGTCTATATTTCTCATCTTCATCTGCAACTCGAACCTTCTGTTAGTTCTAACACCTTTGATAACGGTTCTATTTTCATTTCTCGTCACATTTCGCCTATCTGTGAAGGACTTTTCTCTCATGACGGTAAGCTTCGCGACTTCACGCCTTGCTGAAGTAGCTCCAGCCAGAGATGGTAATATTCCCGCCCTAGGAACCGTCCCATTGGGTTTCTCAACGGGTTTTACTTTCGGCTTCTCAACCGTCTTGCTCGGTATGCTGAACGGGTTGACGTCCAGGTTCAATTTGAACCCAAATCTGGTGAAACCTGGTCGTAGAGATTCTAATGTGGGTAACTTCTTTGTAGGGGTGTCGGTCTTCTTTGTGGGGGTGTCAATTTTCTCTTTGGGTTTGGCCAACTCCTTGCTCTTTTTTGGTGATTCTGTGGTATCTGTAAAATAAATGAAGGAAATGAACATTATTTGCAACAAAACTAAGTATATTTTTTTAAAGAAATTAAATATTTTGATGACCAGCAACTCAGATTGGTGCTTAGGACATAGTTTTCATTCTGGAATATTAAAGAATACACGCTGGAGCAAATGTTTTAAGTGCGAGCTGAAACTGAAGTATATGATTATGACCTGTTACTATTAACGATCTACATATCTACGTGGGAGCATCCGCCCAGTGTCCTAGGCCGGGCGGATTCAATTTCCACATTATACTGTACCGGGTAATGGCATCACTGTTCTACCTAGAATTCCAGGTGTAATCATTTCATTTTTATTCCAGATGGCCACATAGGCGTCCCGAAGTATCGCCATAACGACCAGCACTGTGGTTCTCGCCTACAGCGAATTCCTGCTATGTCCTCACAAATCTATAGTCCACCTTGGCAGTGCTACTAACGCAAGCACAATGGAGTTCAGAAAAAACCTTTTGATAGGTCAACTTCTTTGAAAATGGAGCCTCTTAGGTTGTGGGCAAAGGCCCAGTAAGCAATGTTTTCTTAGGTTTGTAGCCCAACCATCTGGATGCGGCGTCTGACTTCCAGATCCCGGTTACTCGGTAACACGATACCCGTTTTATTTTTTATTTTTGGTAAGACTGGTTGCAAGCTACTTTCTATGTGGTAATTTTTTAACTGGACATAAAATTGGAGCAGTTACACTGGTAAATTCGTACATTCGGATCCTGGTATTTAGGTTAAGATTGCAAGAGATTTGTTTTGATTGGTAACCAGTTATCTCGAGAGATGAGTCACGCCCGCGATATCACAGATATGTGTTATCTATTTGTGGCGTTACAATCGATGTCGAATACAACTTACTCGGTCAATTTTCCAGGGGAATGACTGAGTTTCTAGGTTATCGGTAGTTTGGTGAAAATATTAAGTGTACGTACAGAAATAGCTTGTTTTTTGTGTCCTCATGTGTGAAGTTACTTTTCAGTTGTTCATAGCATACAAAAACCGGCCAAGTGCGAGTCGGACTAGCGCATGTAGGGTTCAGTACCTTCGTAGTAGAGGAGCCCCCTTTAACTTGTAATATTTTATTTGTTGTTATAACGGTAACAGAAATACACATCCTATGAAAACTGCAACTGTCTACCTACCTACCTGTTGCGGATCATGAGATAGCCCGCTGACAGACAGACGGACGGACGGACAGCGGACGCTTAGTAATTTCGGGTATGTTCGGGTACGGAACCCAGAAAAATTCGTTAAATTCTAGGAACGTGATATCGTTCAATAAATTGGTTACATTGTGTTGACTTGATTTCTGTGTATTATATTATTACAACACAAATTAATTGCAGGAATCGGGGCCACGAATCCACGATTAGTTACGGACTATTTGGAATACATTGTTGTACAAAACATTATTTTAAATGAAAACGATAAACTGTCCCAAACCAAACCCAATCTCAACAATTTTAATGACGATAGTATCTAATGTTATTTTTCCAGCGACTGATTACGGTGATGATCATCAATAAATTGCCGCTGAACATTGCCTTTGCAAAATATTTATGTGATGGCCTTAATATAACTACGCTGTCGTAATTTCGGATGTCATGTAGATCATTGATAACTGATGGAAAAGTTTTCTTTTTGTCCAGGTTATTTTGACATGAAATTTTAATATTTTTGGAATGGGGTTGACGTAGACCACCAAATAATAATAATTAGTCCGTCATCGTCAGTTAGATTATCAACAAATATTTTGATCCCTTTTGGTATAATTTTTAGCGAGTTCTGACGTCACGAGACCCCAATACCGAGTTTTGTCTTTGTCAATATTAATTGACCAGCTTCTGCCCGCGGCTTCGTTCGCGTGAAGTTTTGATATCGCAACGCATCGCCTGCTCAACGGAAGCTTTTTTGCCCGCTTGCAACATTTTTTATTGCTGATCCGCTCCTATTGGTCATAACGTGATGTTATATAGCCTATAGCCTTCCTCGATAAATGGACTATCCAACGCAAAAATAATTTATCGCCGGTAGTTTCTGAGATTAGCAATCAAACAAACAAACTCTTCTGCTTTATAATATTAGTATAGATTCACAAAAAACAAAAAAATACGTGTCCATTCTTTTTCAATAAACTGACGGACTAAATATATTTGCTATTTTTTGATACTGTCGGACGTCTTGCCTATATAATCACACCATGCCTTCTTGCGGCTATATAATCACAGTCGCATAGCTCGGTCTAATAGACTAAGCAATACTTGCGGAAGTCGTTCACGGTATGATCCATTACATACCGAGAAGCCTCCGTGCTTCGTTGGTTCCGGATGTCATTCGTAATCGACAGCCGTCACGACTCACGGGTAGTCAGACTGAAGTCAGAAAGTTACACAATCAGTTTCACCAAAAGGTAACGTTTACAAAGTTACTGGGTTTTGTGAATGTGAGACGGGCGGTGGTTTTAGAAGAGGAAATTATGTTTTTCTTATTCCTCCTATTATTTTTTTCTGATTAATTTTAGTTGCAGGATCCATGACAGACTTCGTCAAGCTTCATTATGTCTCGGCATTTTTCTGGTGGTCGCCACACAATGCTGGCTTTCAGGAGTTGCAGTGGTTTGGGAATAGTGGTGGGACTGGTACCAAATAGGCTTGTTAACTGAAAAAAATTAATTAGTCCGTCACTTAGATTATCAAAAAATATTTGACCCGTATTTTTTCTTTTGTCACATAAACCAAAATTGACGAAGATACGACGCTTTTAAAATTCCCAATACGTCACTGTTCGGTATCATTCTTAGTGAGTTGATACCGAACAGTGACGTCACGAGCCCCCACTCCCGAGTTTTGATGCGTTTTATCTTGTCAATATTCGTTGATTTACAAAAACAAAAAATACGTGTCCATTATTTTCCAATACTCTAATTGACGGACTAAATAGATTTGCAATTTATTGATAGTGGAAACAAGCCTATTAAGAAAATAAAATGAAAAAACCGGCCAAGAGCGTGTCGGGCCACGCTCACTGTAGGGTTCCGTAGCTTCCCAGACCATTAAAAATACCAACATTTTTCGTCAGCAAAAATAACTTTGTTTTTCATAGTATTTGTATGAAAAACAAAGTTATCATTTGCGTTTTTTTGAAAAAGTGCTATATAACTCAAAAACTATTCAACTCATCAAGTTGAAAATAATTTTCCTAGAAAGTTCATATAAAGGTCTACTTCTGTGATTTTTTTCATATTTTTTAAACTTATGGTTCAAAAGTTAGAGGGGGGGGGGGACACATTGTTTTTGACTTTCGGAGCGATTATTTCCTAAAATATTAATATTATCAAAAAATGATTTTAGAAAACCCCTATTCATTTTTAAATACCTATCCAACAATATATCACACGTCAGGGTCAAAATTAAAAAAAAAATCGCTCCCCACTTTACGTCTGGGGGAGGTACCCTAATAAAAATGTTTTTTTAAATTTTTATTTTTGCACTTTGTCGGCATGATTGATATACATATTGGTACCAAATTTCAGCTTTCTGGTGCTAACGGTCACTGAGATTATCCGCGGACAGACAGACAGACAGACAGACAGACAGACATGGCGAAACTATAAGGGTTCCGTTTTTTGCCATTTGGCTACGGAACCCTAAAAACGCGGTGGTTCTAGTGTGTAGTAGCAATATAGCTGCATCTTATAAGACTGGAAGAAAAAGCAGTCACCGAGTAATACAGAATTTTAACACGTATTCAAACCACTGGGTAAGTATGTCAAAGCTTTGTTTGATCAAACTTGTGAACACGGAGTAACAGATGATTGGTTCTTGCTCACACCGGATGTCGTCCCGAGACATCCGCATTCAGTGAGGGATGGTATTACACGCGAGTGACGTGGTTCTAATTGAGTGACTCTACAGGTTAGTAGCATGGTTGTAGCTAGCTTTTAATATACAGGGTGTAAATAACCTCATCACGAAGCCATCAACCAAGCATTCTGTACATCAAACTAACGGGCTTATAACATTAGACGATTTGTCGTCGCACTTTGCAGGGAAAGGGAAGTGTAATAAGAAATCGGGTGGTCGAGTGGTCCCGACCGCGCTGCCGATCGTGCCCGATAAATCGTGTAATGAATAAGGCCTTAAGTACTACTTACGCAAGAAAAAATGCTGGGCAATTACTTTTTTTGGGGTGAAAAATCACGTTTTTCAGTGCTGATGGATTGGTTGAATAGAACGGGAGTCGCGAAGGTGTTTAAAGTAAAAATCTTAAATACAAAACATGCAAGTATTTAGTAGTCAACGCAACGTAGTGGTTGGTATAGCTCAGTATGGGGGCCCGTAACCATTCCCTCGCTTACCTGACTGGACAGATCCACTCAATCTACGTGGCTCTTTCCTTAAAAGACCTACTCAGACCTGCATGGCCCACCCAACACACACACATGACCTGATCAAGATTGTCTGGGCTTTAAAATGACCGTGAGATGAGATGTAAGTTTGTTTGTTTGTCAATCCGCGATCATGGCGTTTGCAACAGCGTCGAAATATCGAGAGCTCAAAAATAATATTTATCATCACGGAAGATATCCCGTAAGTGACATTTTGTTTGTTTCTTTTTTCTTTTCCAAGTAGTGGGATCGGAAACCGACCCCATATAGTCCTAAGTCTGAATTCATGTCACCAAAACTATCATAATTATGTATGTATAGTTCCTTATTTGTATGCTCATTGAGGACTAACGTGATTCAATGCTGTGGGCATATCAAAGATTTCACTACTTTTCTACATGACATAACATTGTTTCAGTGACTCAATTCAATTTCAACGAAAAACACTAATATTATGTGTTTTTCCTGCCAAACTACGTAGTCCTAGATACGGAACACGTGTCGACTGTCGCTGTATTCGCAATTATGTTTCCAAAGGTATAAACAAATCAGAGTTTTTGGGAAAAACAACCTTAAACCCCTCCGCATAAGGTTCAACTTGAAAGGCTATTAAATATTTCTAGCCATTAGAAAATCAACTTAATTTCCTTTTGACACAAAGTCGACATTTGTTTAAGAAAGTAATTGGAGACAAGGCTTTCATTGGACACTACCCACATGTTTGGTCGGTGTATGATAAGATAGGCTCAGTTAATAGGGAGCATATAGATAGTCGATATCTCGATTGCAGCCGGTGACGCACCGATGTGTAATCAATATGATAACGGTAAGTATTATGAATAAGGATTAGAGTAGGACTGAATTTTCACCATGGAAATATACTACAAGCTATCTACACGGATATCATTCATACCGAAAGGTCAACAAGCCGCTTGTCTTCAATATCTTATTTTAATAACGGTTCATTAGAATCACATAATATTCCAAAATCATTCGTTGATACAATGGAGAACCTTTCATTGCACCCAGGATACGACTCCATAAGCATAAACTATTTTAGGGACCAGAAAACATAAAGTAAAACTCTCTGACTCTTGGGACTGATCCTCTTCAGCAACCCAACCAGTGCAGAAAGCCTCAGCAACTGACTGCTTGGCTCTCTTAGCACCCTTACATTACTCTTATAGTTAGTCACCATCTACCTAACCTTTTCCAACTATGTTGGCGTCGGCTTCCAGTTTTACCGGATGCAACTGAATACCAGTATTTTACATGAAGCGACTGCCTATCTGACCTCCACAACCCAGTTAGTACTGGGTAATACGATACCCCTTGGTAAGACTGGTTGTCAGACTGTTTGAGCCACTGACTACCTGTAACGACTGTCAAGGATCTACAAATGACAGCCGGGACCAACGGCTTAACGTTACTTTCTGAAGCACGGAAATACTCTCAAAGTTAGTATGTCTACCTAACAGTGGTGAAGGCTTCATGCAACTCGATATCTAACGGATTCCCTTTAAAAAATGGGGCAACCACTATTCTACAGACAAATAATATAGGGTGTAAAATCTCTTAACGAAGCCGAAAGGCACTTGTTCTCCCCATCATTGCGATATCTTTTTGTTCTACACCATACCTAGGAACCTTCGTGTTACGGAGATATTGGGGGTCAAAGTTCCAACTTTTGGCAAGTTTCTTTTTAAATACAAGTTGCCAATGTAAGATTTTTACTTTAAGAGGCCTGCTGAACATGAGTTTTTCATACAAACGTAATACCAAAATAATTTGTAAATCAAACATATTCTTAAGGTAGTGTGTATTTATTTCGATTGGATTACAGAATATATAGGTTCCCAAACACATATTTTGAATGAACACTGATTTAAACAAGAGTTATGAGAAAAATATTTTATTTATAGAAATTTTAAATTCCTGATATCTCGTCTTTATATTATTGTCCTTTCAAAATATTTATTTGCGAACATAGATATTCTGTAATTCAATCGAAATATATGCACACTAAGGGAGATTTGAAATAAATAAATATACCTTAAGAATATGTTTGATTTTCATATTGTTTTGGTATTACGTTTGTATGAAAAACGCATGCTCCGCCGGCCCCTTAAACACCTCTACGACCCCCATACTATTGAATCCATGTCCATCCATCAACACAATGTTTTGAGCGCGTTCCACGTACCTCACAACATGCCCCAAAACAACCAGAAAAAAAAGTCGTTTCCCAGCAATAATTTTTGCGTAAAGTTACTTGGTTTGATGTCAGAATGCTTGGTTGACGGCTTCGTGATGAGATTGTTTACACCCTGTATAATCACATTAATTATATGTACGGTCGAACCAGCTATTTGGTTTACATATTAACATGCAAACTTCATTACAAAATGTAAATCAAATAGTTTGGCCGACCGTACTCCGGTTTACCTGCGACAAAAACTGACCATTCCCTACTGCTACCTAATTTAGTTGAGATAAAGTAAAACTCTCTTACTCTTGGGACTGATCCTGTCCAGCAGGCCAGGCGGTGCAGTCGGCGTCAGCAGCTGCCTGGCTCGCTTGGCCCTCCGCTCCTGGCACTCATCCAGAGACTCCATTTTGTCGAACTCCTTCTGGTGCATGGCTGCGAAGTTGGGCAGCTTAGTGCGCGACGGCTTGCCTTCAGACTTCGGTTTGGATGGGGTCGTCGGCTTCTTAGGGGTCACTGCGAGTTTGGCTATAGAGATTGAGTTAGGTTAATAAATTAAAATTGTTTATTCCTGACGTAAGTCTCCAAACATGTATTTTGTTAGTTATTACGAGTATTAATCTTAAGTAAGAATGTGTTACTCATGCCGATTCAATTGAGACAAAAAATAATTGAAATAAATTGAATTAAAATCAAATGGTGAGTAAGTAATGGTGAGTGTACAAATATGGAAACTGTAAGTCATGGTGACTAGAAAGTGAGTATTTTTAATTTTATAAGTCAGGGACAAAAGTAGATGTTCTGTTCATAACGACTTTGCCCTAAAAAATGGTATTGGTTACCATACATATCCAAGCTGTTTTGAGTCTTACAGTAAAATAAGATAGTCCTCGCAGCAATAACATAACATCACACCGGTAATCACCAAAATGGTTAAGCAGTCAATGTCTCCACATTTCGACCGTTATGAAATTCCATGTAGTAGGTAGGGGTGATCCGGGAATTGAACTTGCAGTATCGATTGTGATCACTAGTCAAGATGTTTGTGTTTTCAAAACGTCATATGAGCACAGTTGGTGGGCCACAAAAGCGTTGTCTTTTTTAAACTTTCACGATCAGAACACATTATAAAACATATGACACCGGATTGCACCAGCCGTGGTCGCGGGGGGACCCCGCGACCACGGCTGGTGCAATCCGGTCGAAACGTCGGGATAAAATTAAAGGTAAATTCGCGATAAATACCCGGATGTCATATGTTTTATAATGTCACAAAAGCGTTGTAGCAGTGGCCCGCAGGCCTGGGGTTGAGCAGCCTTGCATTACTAGATCTATGTAGCAGAAATATTTATTTAGTAAGAAGTAAGTACATTTAAATGCTATGAATGTGTCTGAGGTTGTGATGGCCCAGAGGTTAAGACCTCGCCTCTCATGCATGAGGTGTGAGTTAAAATTCGGTCAAGTCCCAATGTGAATTTTTCAATTCATATGTACTTTCTACTTTATCTTGGACATCACATACACCGGTGAAGGAAAAACATCGTGAAGAAACCTGTCTGAAATCGCTAACCTGTCTGTCTCTAGACAGGTTAGCGATTTCAGACAGGTTTGATCAATGCTTGCAAGAGTGGTGATCAATGCTTGTGCCTTCTCTATTGAGAAGAGGCCTTTGCCCAGCAGTAGGACAGTAATAGGCTGGTATTATTGTCTGTGTTACAAATTACATTTCCAGCCATAAAACATGGAAATATTGTCTAAGTTAGTTATAACAATAAAGGATAATTAAGGCTGTTATCAACTAAGTAGCGGGACTGGCGAGGTGGTGAGTGATAAGAGTACACGTAACGGTATCGTCTACCTGTTATCTGACGTGACTAATCGAAACAGGCATTATAGGTATTATATTCAATCATTTGTTTAATTAAAAATACATGCACCACAGCGTCCACAGCATAACAGGTTTACATCTAAGACGTTATACATAGTTTATATTAGAAAGACGTGTTACATTTGAAAAATATGTCGACAACGCCACATAGGAAATATGCAACATCTTGCCGTCATGCAGGCGTTTGTGACAATATTGCCAACAACCGCGCACAAATCCATACTCTGAGGGAACTACAGATAAATTCCTAATGGAAAAACCCAAAAACGCCTATGCCAATCGACCCAGCAAATTTTTTCCTGAACGGGAATCGTGCTTGGCGACTTAGAAAAGTGAAACTATGATCTATTTAAACCTTGACAAGTACCTGCGGGCGCTGCGGCAATAATAATACTTACAAGCGTAGTAACGGTCCCCTTAGGTTAGGTGGAGACACGACAGTTGTAAGGTGATTAGATTTGAGTAGGTACGTAGGTAACCGATGTTCAAGTGCAATAGTTAGTTTGCGTGCGATTTGAGGGGCCTATGTTCCCATGTAATTGTAAACTACTACAGGAGGAAAGTTGACATGAAGAGAGGCCTTTACCCTGGTTTCCATAAGAGGAGAGACATAGTATAAAAATCGACCAATAATTTGGATTGCAACCATGTGATTGGTCGATGTCACACGTGATGGCGGTGAACAGACGACGCGAGAGTTTCAGTTTACCTGTAGCACTGGCAGTCCTGGGCCTGGACAGGCGATCTACGGAATGCTGCAGGTCCTCAGTGAGGCGCGTGCGCTTGACGCGGGAGTCGTCTGCATCGTTCTGGGTGTAGGAGCGCTTGCGGGCTGGGCGCGACATTAAAGCTGGAAAAAAATTATTTGGTGTAAATATACTTGTGATAGTTAAATTATTAAAGGCTAAAGATTTGGTCAAGCTAAAGTGAATGCTGATAATACTGATACTTCTATGAAGTGTTCAAGTTCAGAGATTTGCAGCCACACAGGTGACACTCATAATCATAAGGAAAAACATCCCTCATCATGTACATGTTTTAAATTTTAAAATAAATAAATATTTTATTTGATGATGATGATTGATGATTGAGCACCACACCCAGCCAGGTGCAAGCCTGACCCGGACAAGCCGGATACACCAGGGGGCACGATTTTGTAAGGAAAGACATGCTCTGGGATGGGAGAGGAAGCCCAACCAACCGCAGCCAGTCAGGCACAATCAGCCGACTATGCAGCCTAGAGTCAATATCAAAATAAATAAATATTTTATTTATTCATTTTTTAATTGGCTGTAAGTACCTATTACTTTGACATTCAAAGTGCTGATTTATCAGCCTACCATTACCATAGTGAAGCTAGTATAGCTCTACCTGAACCTTTGGAGCTTAAAAGCGTAATGTTGTGTGTTTTATTAAAGGTAGACTCACCATTGTCATCAAACACAAAACTCTTGTTAGATCCCTTCAGATTGGACTTTATGATCTTCCTCTTCTCCTGTGTGAACGTGGCTGGGTTATCCACTGGGCTGCAAAACATGACCCTGGTCAACCTCGGAGCCGGGTCTACCGAAGCACGGACACCCTTCTCAAGGGACCGAGTCACATTTAGCATGGTCTTCTTTTGAGAACTCTTGCCAACATGGAACGGAGTGCAACCGGCTGTTGGAACCGATTTACGTTTAGTGGGAGTCTCTACTTCAGCTT
The DNA here is from genome assembly GCA_950022955.1 of Xestia ashworthii. Lineage (NCBI taxonomy): Eukaryota > Metazoa > Arthropoda > Insecta > Lepidoptera > Noctuidae > Xestia > Xestia ashworthii. The sequence goes on along the minus strand of OX465566.1, from coordinate 931,949 downwards.
CAGGCTGTTCCGGAACCTCTTTAGTAAAAGTCCCTTCACGTTTCAAAGGAGTTTGTGGTTTTGGGCTCTCTGGTTTGGTCATAGCAACGTAAGACTCATCTATACTGCTTTCTATGAGTAAGGGAGTAGTGTTGATTATGTTCTCAGCATGTTCTGAAGAATCATCGCTTGTTATACTGATACGGGAGATATCAGACTTGTCCGCTACACTACTGTTGTCTGAACTGATCAGAGAAGACTTTGAACTAGAAATTAGATTTTCTTTCACCTCATTAGTGTTTTCTTTCTCAAATGTTGTGTTCAGCACAGTCTGAATGTCAGGTGTTTTAGATAGTCTTGTTGATTTTCTTTTCAGTTCACAATCAGAGTTCTCTGTTTTCTCATATGTTGTATTGACATTCTCTGAGATTGTATCATTTTTATCAACAGTACGTCTGATAGACCTCCTTTTTGTAGCAGAACTGGATAATATGATATTATTGTCTTTTTCAAAGTCTTCCTTATTTAAACTGGCAACAGAAAAGTTGCTTGTATCAAAAGATGCATCTCTGATACTGGATTTTCTATTATTTGCACCTTTTTTGAAAGCATCAAAAGAAGATGAAGTATCTTTCTCAAATGTTGCATCTTTGTCAGTTTTCGCATATGTTGTGTTTGCACTGGATTTCTTTTCCTTTTTTTTAGAAGTTGATGTATCTGTTTCAACATTTTGTTCATTTGTTGCATCTAGATGTTTGCTGTTACTCTTGTTAAAAGGGGATTTTTTTACAGTTCCTTTCCCATTATCTGCTTCCTTTTCAAATGTTGTGTTTAGCACAGAGTCTTGTTTTTCAAAAGTTGTATCTTTTATATAAGATTTCCTCCTCCATAGTTGCTTATTTGATACATTCAAATCAGGTTCTGTATCTTTTTCAATGTTACCATTTGTTACGGATGCATTGCTTTTGTCAAATGTGGAATCTTTTAGAATAGATTTTCTTGCTTTTGAATTAAGTCTAGTAGAATTATTTAAATCAATTTCTTCAGCTGGTTCTTCTTTTGCAATTGATGCATTGCTTTTATCAAAAGTGCTATCTTTTATAAAAGATCTTCTGGTTTTCAGTTTCTTATTGGAAATACTGGACACATCCACATCAGCATTGCTTTCATCTATTTCTTTTACAATAATTGTGTTACTTTTATCAAATGTGCTATCTTTTATCACAGACTTTCTTGGTTTAAGTTGATTCTTGAAGTTATTGGAATCATCATCAACACTGTTTTCAAAAAGTTCTTTTGCAAAGGAAGCATTACTTTTATCAAATGTGCTATCCTTAATCACAGATCTTCTGGTTTTAGGATGAACATCAAAAGAGTTTTCAACAATTTCTTTTACAATTGATGTGTTACTTTTATCAAATGTGCTATCTTTTATCATAGATCTTCTGGTTTTAAGATGGTTCTTTGCGATATTGGAATCATCAAGAACATCTTTACTATCTAATATTTCTTTCACAATAGATGCATTACTTTTGTCAAAAGTAACATCTTTTACAAAAGAATTTCTGCTTCTTACTCCCTTGTCAAAAGTTTCATTATTTTTAACATAGTTTTCATCGCCCAACTTATTTGCTGGCAGCGATACTTCATTCACTTCTTTAATACTTGATTTTCTTCTCTTTGATTGCCTTTTTGACATATTGTAAACATCTGAATTAGTTTCCACATCTTTCTCAAGATTTGATGAAATATTACTTTTATCAACTGTGGCATCTCTTGTGTTAGATTTCCTTCTTAGATGTCCATGGGACAGATTGGAAACATTTAAAATATCTTCAAGATCTTTCTCAAGATTGTCTCTAGCCACTGAGACAAAACATTGCTCCAAGCCAGTCTCATTAGAAACAGGCTTTCTTTTTTTAGTGCTGTTGTTGTACTTCTTATTTTCATCCAGTTTATCAACTTCCACATTTACTGATTTATCACTATTGTCAAAATTATTGTTGTTACTTATTTTCTTGTTCTTTTTTTGGTTAGTTTTGGATGGTTTCATAATATCTTCAGTTTTCTCAAATGTGTTATTAAGTTTGTCATCTCGTACTGCATCTATAGTTTCAGTTTTGTAAGGACTGCCTGCAGCGCTATGGAATGAGTCAACAGACATAATACTTCTGTTTTTAGAATCATTATTTTGTGGGACATCTTCAACTATTGTGGAGCTGGACCTCTTCCCTTTCTTCTTTTTCTTTTTAGACTTCTTAGCAGGTGCTTCTTCAGAAACTTGATGATGTTCTTCAATAGGAGGATTGACAACAATTGCCTCCACTTTCTTCTTTTTCTTCCCTTTCTTTGATTTTGCCACTTCTGTGACCTCAACTGGTACATTTTCATGGTTCTCAGTTACTTCAGCGTCCTCTGCTCTCTTAAAACGGCGCGACTTTCTTGTAAGACTTTTCGCTTCGGTCTGAGATTCTAATTGGTCACTATTTTCTACAGAATTATGTTCTTTGAGAGCATTTTTACGTATAGCTCGGCTTAGTTTAGCTTCGCCTGCCCGTTTTGTCGCTGTTTCTCCGAGTGGTTCATCGTCAATAGGGTAACTCACATAATTGTTACGTTTTTTGTTTTTAAATATTGAGACGCTTAGCTCGTCTATGTTCTCTTTCACTCGCTTGCTCCGAGTCTTCCGCTCAGTCTTCGCAACAGGCTCTACCTCGGTCGCAGCTGTATCTTCCAGCAAAGAAGTGTGAATCCCTGAAACCCGCGGTAAAATCTGTTATTCTAACGCATCTCATACAGATACACAAAATGTACCACACTGAAACCAATATTTTACGAAACTTACGTTTTCCGGATCTAGTAGACATTTTCAGTAATTGTTTGTGTTTGTTACAGTTTCTTCAATGTTTATCCACACTGTTTACCTAAAAATATTCTGCTTTTGGCCGTTTAACGTATACAAAATTTCAAACTTGCTTTTTTTTTGACGTTGACGCCATTGACAGACAAGGTGTATTCCATTTCCATTTTGTTAGAACCAACTTGTCGAAATATTTAACTCTTTGGTGCAGTCCACCATCTTATGCCCGTAAAACGCAAAACTTTGTTATTTTTGCTACAGTTTCCATTAAATTTAATTTAGCGCCTTAGAAGAAACGCATGAAATATGCATAAAAATAAAGGTATTCAGCATGAAATACTATGTAATGGGAGACAAAAAGGCTTTGTTTTCAAAAATATTTCTCCAATGGACCACACTGTTCACTGATGAGTGTTGGCAGCTCAACTCAATTTAATCAATTGTCATCAGAAAACACTGTAACTGGAAACGTCTTGCTTTTTGTAAAATGTCGGGAATGAAAAGTAAAAATAAAAATATTTGAAAAAACCATGTTTTTTCTTCCGTGTGTGCGATATTTACAAAACAAGAAACTAATTTCTTTTAGTAGCAACACCTGTTGCTATCTGTCAAAATATTAACGAACCAACAAGCAACGCGGTTCGTGTACGATTTTTTCGTAAGTTTAATTAATTTAAGTTCCAGTGATACACAATGATGTACGTCATGTTCTATAAATACACAACAGCTGTGAATTTCCAGTTCCAAAAAGGGGTGTTATAAAACCGAATTTGCCTTTCGGGCGTATACAGAACGTCAAGTGGTCTTGAATGAGTCAATCACACAGTGGAACACAATGGAGAGACAGTGTTACATATTTGTGTTGTTATTGTTGTGTTCGTGGGGGTGCAGCGGCGACCGAGGTGACTACATCGGCTGCTACAAGCTGATGGTTGAGAATGTGCTCAACACTCACACTGGACAGTCCGTTGATGTCTGCTTGTCGGCGTGCGAGCAAGTGTACTACAAGTACGCTATTCTAGGTAACGAAGCGACGTGTTTCTGCGGGAACGCTCCGGGGCAGTTCCAGCTGCCTCAAGATGATTGTGGTACTCTGTGTCCTAAGAATGACACTCAAAAATGTGGCGGAGAGAGCGCCGCAAGTGTGTACGACACCGATGTTCTCACCCCAGGACCACCAGCATCTATCAACATTACTAATATAACTGAAACCACAGTGAGGGTGCGCTGGACTGCGCCCGATGCAAACTCAGGAATATCTGATTATGTAATAAGAGCTATTGTTGTTGAGACCTACACTGATGCTGCCCTCATAGATCTTGAGTGGAGAGTATCAAACATAACTCTTTACACTGAACTGCTAAACCTACAACCAGGTTCTAAGTACCAGATTGGGGTTGTTGCAGTTAACAATGGTTTTGAAGGCCCTAACATCACAACTACAGCAGAAACAGTGATAGGCACTCCGGACCCCAGCCCTCCTGACATAGAGATCAGGGACAGGAAAGGAGACAGGATGGTGGTACACATCCCTGAAGCTAAGAATGTGAATGGACCTGTATCTATGTACAGGATTGTAGTCTCTATAGAGTTGTACCAGCAAGGGTTTATCGTTGCTACCCTTGGGAACTACTCATATGCAACTCATAATGGGCTCCCTTACTACATAGCTGCAGAGTTAGACCCTGATGACATTGCACACGACTTCATCATAGGAGACAGGCATACTTACAATGGTTTCTACAATGCTCCTCTGCCACTGACCAATGATATAGATGTCTCATTAGGAGTTGTTAGTGAAAAAAATCATGTAAAAAGAATTAGATATGCTGAATCAGCTAAGAAAATTATCTTGAATATCAATGAGCCTGAAGAGACTTCCCCAATGGTGATAGCACTTGGAGCAGCCATAGCTATAAGTGTGGTACTGCTGCTAATAGGTGTGGGACTACTCATCGTCCTAAGAAAAAGGGTTCAGATTGTGAGGTCACAGAGAGGCTCCCAGTCTATGCCTTTGAGTATGAGTGAACCATGTATGGAGATTGAAAACTCAAGTTTCATTCAAGAAAACGATGAAAGAGTAGACTATTACAGCAACTTAAAAAGAAAGCTATGGAACATACCAAGAAACCTCATAGACATAGATATCTCCTGCATAGTTGGTGTCGGCAGCTATGGCAAGTTTACTAGAGGGAAAGTTCAACAGCATGGGGCACAGACCCCAGGACTTGTGCAAGTGGTAGCAGACAGGGAGCTAGAGAGACCTGACAAGAAGCAGATGCTGCAGGAACTGGACCAGCTCATCAAATCCAGTGAACATGAGAATGTGATCTCACTCATCGGTTTCTGTGAAACTAATACAACTTTATTTGTGGTTCTAGAAGATAATAAACACAGTTTCAAAGACATGTTACTACAGAGCAGACACAGGGATCTTCAAAATAACAAATTCTGTCTTATTCCTGAAAACCGATTGCTGCAGTTCTTTGTGGATATTGCTAGAGGCATGGAGTACTTGCACAGTAAGAAGATATTACACAAACGCCTGTGTTGTCGTAACATTGCACTCGCAGACAACGGCGTCGCGAAAGTGTCGGGTTTTGGGTTGTCCCACATAAGACCCTTGCATGAAACTCCTGATTACACCAGGTGGACGTCCCACGAGATGTTACGACAGACTAGATTTAATCCTAAGGCTGATGTTTGGTCGTTCGGTATCCTCATGTGGGAGGCGCTGACGATAGGTGCTACTCCTTACTTCCATAGCGCTAATAAAGACGTGGCAGCCCGCATCCTGCGCGGCATGCGACCGTCGCAGCCGTCGTACGTGGCCGACGAGCTCTTCCAGCTGTGCCTGCAGTGCTGGCAGGTGGATCTTGACGAGAGACCAGCCTTCCCCAGCCTGGTGCAGGAACTGAAACCATTCGCCGAAGCCGCCGGCAACAGGAGTCTAAGCTTTACTCATTACAATGGTTTCGAATTCGAACCGCATGTGCCGCAGTACGAAATCGTATCATAGTTTTTAGGGATCTAACCAAAATGTAGTTTTATTAGTATCCAAAGAGTTATATTTTATACTCGGATGTTGGAGGTGAAGTCAACGGCAATGGTATTTAGGATACAAATCGCAATATTTTACCATTTAAAGGAATTGATGTGTATCGAAAAACATGTTGTTTTCGACCTCTTTATTAATATGTATATTATTGTTTCTTCTCTATGCATGTTAAGGATCGGGGCGACTAGCGAAGTAGCGGTTGTAGTCACGCGGAACAAATGATCACGCACTGCCGACCGCTCACGACTCCTATAATAAGCAAGTATTGGCTCACGGTGAATGGCTGATTCTATAGATTTTAAACAGCTGAAACTATTGTAAAAAAATGGCAGCTAAGCCAGACAAATTAAGAGAGTACCTATTGTATCGATCTAATTACTTAAACAGTACCTATGTATTTCTAGGAATTTATTTTTCAGTAGCTTTTCTATAGCAAATGTATTCTATAACAATTTAACTTATTAACTCCGTACAGTAAAGTATTACCTACTTCGTTTGCGCTTCCTAACCAAGTATTAACATAACTGTAGACTTTATAATAGCACATTGAGATTGAGACGTAGGTAGGTGACTGTCCTCAAGCACATGTTACCTTTCTCGTGAACATAGACTTTAAAATGATATAATTATGAGTACTTATAAGTAAACTAGTGTATGGAAGACTTCAATATTGTATACAAGAAGCAACTACAAGGAGTTTTGGAATGATCTAGTAGCTGCGGGCCTAAAATGGCCGCTTCAGCAGAACATAAATAATATGAATCACGTTAAAAATATTAAATTCTAAAAATGCACTTTATTGTCATAGTGTTAAAGTCCATTTTAAGAATTTTAATTTTTTTTACGTGATTCATATTATGTTCTGCAAAAGTGGCCATTTTAGACCCCTGTTCTATTTGATGGTGAATTTATCTTTTATTATGAAAATTAAATTATGATTGACACTTTTGTCTGATTGATGAACACTAGAACTTTTCGAACATTTTAAGGGTCAGCTCACACCGAGACGCGACGCTACTGAAAGAGGCCAGTGACTGCGAGCTGCGCGCATCGTAAAATCGTTGGCAACACGACGCAAACGCGCGACGCCTCGCTGCGCTGCGCGGCGCAGCGAGATATCACTGGCCTCTTTCAGTACCGCACATTTTACTAGAACGACTCAAATAAGACTTTATTTACTACACGAAAAATTGTTCGTGTAGTAAATTAAAGGTGGACGCACACCTATCCGCGCCGAAGGAATCGACCGCGCCGAAAGAATCGAATTTTAGAATTGTATGAAATCCTACTAAACCTCGCACACCTTATCCGCGTCGAATCGGACGAATAGATGACGTCATACATATGAGAAAAAAATCTTTCGGCGCGGTCGATTCCTTCGGCGCGGATAAGTGTGCGTCCACCATAAGTTGTATTTATTGACGCTAAGGCCGCTTTAAAAACTACATTGAATTGAACGAAAATATATAGGTAAATAAATATCAGTACCGAGTCGGTATGTGTTTGTCTCAAAAAGTTTTGCGTAAGAAATTCTTAGAAAATTTAATTAATGGTTTATATGTATATGTCACCGTAAAATTGTCAAATACGTTATATTGTAATATCTCTAGCGATATTGTAAAGTCTCGAATTATTGTCAAATGAACATACTGCTTACAATAAAACGCATTATTTTTCGTGAAATGCATGCGAGAAAAAAAGCGAAAATACGCGTAAAGCGCGTACGCGTTAGCGTAAATGCTGAGAAATACCGATTATTATAACCTAACCTTAAAACACTTTATATTCCCCTAAAAAGCGTAGTCGACGGAGCCCCGCTTCGCGGGGCCCCTATTTCCGGGTGCAGGGTTTAAAGGAACCTAACTAACCTAACGGGGGGGTGCCCCAAGTCCCGATTATGGGGGCAGAGATACTTCCGTACGTTCAGTTGACAATAATTCGAGACTTTACAATATCGCTAGAGAGATACACGTTATATTGTAATATAACGTATTTGACAATTTTACGGTGACATATATACGTTAATGCTTGTAAAAATCATCGATAATCGCCAAGATTCGCGTGTTTTTATTGTTTTGAATACAACTTGCGATGACGATTAGCTATACTTTCTTCGGTCAGTCCACTGTAGTTTTGAAACATTTATTAGATTTAAGTACTAAGTAGTTTTTATTTAAGTTAGATAAAATATTGTATATAAGTCAAGCAATATATTTTCATGATCTTGGAACCGTTTCAGTGTTAAGCTCTATAATTGTCTGTATATTTGTTTTAAATGTTTAATTGAAAGAAGAATCTCATTGGAATACCAATTTTCTTTGATAGAGATCTTTTTCACTGTCGTGTTTATTGATATTATTTATTAATTATCTGTACTCACTGCCCGTGTACCTATAGCATATTTAATAATGAAATGAATATGATCCAATAACATAATATGTCAGTATAGTGTAAAACGTCTTATCTATGCAAGGCGGAGAACTGACGCTGCGCCTACGCACAGAGGCACAGCTCATTATCACCAATCCATCTTTCGAGATCATATTTCCATATAAAATGCTGCTTGATATAATTTCTTTTAGGGCCGAGTTCACCCAACCATAAGGTACTTCCACTCTATTTCACTGGAACACTAGTGCCTCTGCAGTGTCTGCAGAAATGTGTATCGTATAGGTATGTATAATTATTACTTAACTTCACGCCTATAATTGCCTATGGGTTGGGCAGAGATGTACCTATAGCAAATATAAGTATGTCACATAAATTTGCATTGGTATGATGTAATGTTCAGTATCTTGTCTACACTTTGTATGACCTTTTTAACTTTTGTATGAACTTTCGGCAGCTACTTATTCAATTTTGTAACATTTACATTATTTTTATCATATTATACAAAGTATTTTATTTAATCGTGTAGTTGTGTATATTTACTATTTAGTTGTTTAGGTTTTTTACTTAATTATTGTGCGATCTGAAAATAAGGAATTCCGTCCATTTCTTCGTATTTTTGTACGAAATCTCATTTTTGCGTAACCTATCTTTATGTTATGTATCCAAGTGACATTTTTGATAATAAAAATGATAACCAACGTCAAATTTGTTTTATTGTCCCATTTACCTACCCGCCTTTCCTATAATAGCCCATCATTATAGAAACTTCACAGAATAAGCGCTAGTTCAGACATGCGGGAACCGCGCGTTCACGAATCGCGTGGTTTCAAACCGCAAAATTGTGATGCTATTCAGACACCGGCGGTTATTATGCGATTTTCGTGCAGGAATAACGTCAGTTTGAAAATGGAGGTCGACGAAGAAATGTGTTTAGGTGGCGAACTCACAAGCTGTGACGTGCTAACCGCGCGGTATCCGCAACGCAACTGAACGCGAAGTAAAGACTTCATAGTAACAGAAACGCGCGGGAGCAGCGCGATTCTATTTTCTGGCGGTTGGGTTGCCGTAACCGCGCGGTTATGTCTGAACGATTATAAGACTCGCGCGATTTCCATGCGATTCTGAAATCGCGCGGTTCCCGCCGTGTCTGAACTAGGCCTTAGGGTTTAACCTCATATATCCGTACTGAATCGCACTTTTTCATGTTCCTATCCTGTTTTGTTGCTCAGAACCTATAATATTCCGTGCTGATAGGTGAGGCGCAACCCTAGAAATCATCTATCTGTCAACCCAAATATTCTTTTCCAAGAACTCTAGGTTCGATTCATTGAGGTTTTCGTTAAGTTCTGGCCTCTCGGTAGCCTGTTGACAAGGCCGTTCCTTCATGTTTTCATGAAGCACAAACAAATGATCTTAACAGTAGTCTAGATTATGCTAGGAATGCAACAGTTCTAGGCTAGACCATTATCGATAGTGTACCTTATTTGCAGACAGTGAAAGGAACTGGATTATTCGCTCAAAGGAGTGTGTACCTATTTGTCTTAGCTCTGCAGCATAGGCGACCTTACGCACTTGCGGTTGACCGTGGAGGCGGCTAGCCGCTTTTCCAGTTTAATATGCAACCGCTTGTGATTGTACGCACTTAACCGCGGCGGTTGAATGGAGAGCTGCGGTCCGCCAAACGTAGTTATTATATACGCTGTGCCACAGAGCATCTATATATGCGGTGCGGTCCGCTTCGGCTTCGCGGCTGGCCGCCATCTTGTTTATACGCACTGGCGGTTCAGTTTGCGGCCACAGAGTATATAAATCACTACGTTTGCGGCGAGCCGCCGCCGCGCCGCTGCTCTTTGTAAGTACGTTGTGCGCAGTTTCGCAGCCATGAATTACAATCACGAAATTTAGTATCTTGTGTTGTGGCGAATCACTCATTCTAGCATAGCCGAAAAAAATATCGTCGTGCTTCTCCAGTTCTTGAAAACAACTTGCGAACTGGGGGTCTGAAATGACCGCTTAAGCAGAACATAATATGAATCACTTTAAAAATTTAAAATTCTTAAAATTTTAAAATGTTGTTCTGCTAAATTGGCCATTTTAGGCCTGCTGGCCAAATTCGTTGCATGTTTCGAGTAAAGGATGAATCCAGTACCTATTTTTTTTATCATTCGTTGTTTTCGGTAGTAAAAATAAATAACACACGCTACCTCGATGGTATCCATATCGCTAATGAACCTTAAAAGGTTAATTTTATTATTGTTTTCAAAGTGCTTTTTCTTCAGCTCCGCGGTTGGGCTACTTTTCAGCTATGATTGCAGGCCGAAACCAAGTAAATGCGGGGCTGATTTGGAATTACAGTTGTGGAGAAACCTTTCGTTACAATAATTGTGATTTCTTATCACCTTTAGGCTTGTTTCCACTATCAATAAATTTCAAATCTATTTAGTCCGTCAGTTAGAGTATTAGAAAATAATGGACACGTATTTTTTGTTTTTGTAAATCAACGAATATTGACAAACATAAAACGCATCAAAACTCGGGAGTGGCTCGTGAAGTCAGTACTCACTAAGAATGATACCGAACAGTGACGTATTGGGAATTTTAAAAGCATCGTATCTTCGTCAATTTTGGTTTATGTGACAAAAGAAAAAATACGGGTCAAATATTTTTTGTTAATCTAAGTGACGGACTAATTAGATTTTTTCAGTTAACAAGCCTATTACCTACTTATTTTTTTAGTGATAAGCTTCTGCATGTTGTGTGTGTGGAGACAGTACCTAATGTCTAACAGGTCAGTTACTATTTTGAGGTATGACATATTAGCAGCTAAATAGGTTATAAAGGATAATAAATTAAACCACGCATTTAGTTTTTGCATTTATTAATGTTAATATAATATAGACAATGTTCAAGGTACCTTTCAATTGGTTTCGAGCTTTTAAACACTAAGACATTGTAACCTTCCATTTTGACCTCTTATCATTTACAACATTGCAAAATAACACTTCATTAGAAAATCAATCTGACAGTACAACTAACTAAACAATAATAAACATTGACTAAAATAAAGTGAATTTTAAATTCAAAACATATTTATTATTCAACATTGTTTTTTTAAATTCAACTTAATTAAAAATTATATTCTCGTTACATAACATTGCAGACCCGTTTATCGTAAACCAAGTTAACAAAAAATATTAATAATAAAAAATAAAAATTCCATCACTGAACTGTACAGCAACAAATGTTATCAACGTATGACATTTACACATAACGTACGGAGCCGGAGCTCGCTCTATACATACTTATAATACGCAACAAGTTATAATTCAATAGAATTAGTATAACATATCAATCTCAACATGTGTAAAGGTTGATGAGACAACGACTGATCGGCGCTCGAGAGGCCGAGAGGCCGAGAGGTACTTGCGCTGCACGCGAGACCCACGCGCGGTCCGCGCCGCGCCACGGGCGGGACGCGGGACGTCCGCGCGCGGGACTCGCGCCGCGCCACGGGCGGGACGCGGGACGTCCGAGCGCGGGACTCGCGCCGCGCCACGGGCGGGACGCGGGACGTCCGAGCGCGGGACTCGCGCCGCGCCACGGGCGGGACGCGGGACGTCCGAGCGCGGGACTCGCGCCGCGCCACGGGCGGGACGCGGGACGTCCGAGCGCGGGACTCGCGCCGCGCCACGGACGGGACGCGGGACTCGCGCCGCGCCACGAGACGTCCGCGCGCGGGACTCGCGCCGCGCTCACAGCGTACACTCGCAGCAGGCCAACTAATGGAAATCTTCAATGCGGGCGTTAACAATAAAACTGACGTGTAACAATCAAAACGTTAAACACCGCGAGTGTACTGCGGGAATCGCACACGACTGCGCCCTGGCGAGCGAGCCCACATGAAACCGAGCGAAATTTTTATTTTAATGATTAAAAAACAATTATATATTACAATTAATCCCTACCGTTTGGGACGCGTTCGTGACGATGTCAATATGCGCGAGTTGATTCCTCAGTCTTTAATAAATTGATGACAATGAGCAAGGAGAATAACGTAAATGAAAAATGTTATGCAATTATATACAGATAGTGAGTGGAGCGCGCGCCGACGCGTCGGAGCCGAGCGGAGCCGACTGGAGCCGAGCGGCCGCGAGCGGCGAGCGCGCGAGCGTCGTGTGCGATTCGCGCCCATCAGAAACAAGCGTTATGGTGATGTCTTAATGTTGAGTTCGACTTGAACGCACAGCCATTTTCCTAAACACAGTATCGAACCTTACTCTAGCCTAGCGCACCCAACGGCTGCCACCTTCGCGTGTATACCCACTAAACTACCTATAGTAATTACAATAAACCACTCTATCAACAAATTCAACAACATTTAGCTATTAAAATTAAAATGGGAGGATGAGATGCGCGGCGGTGCCGGCGCCGTGCCAACTGAAACCTCTCCGTTAGATCCGTACCATGAAGAATGACAACTAGCTACCTTATCCTACAACATTGAAATTCCTTAATCGTAACAGCATTACATAATGATCGTAGAGTGCGGGAGTGGTACGCGGGAGCGGGCGCGTGTGGGCCCGCTGCGGTACTACAAGTTACGCTACTGAACTGAGCTCTATATAATTTGACACAACCTGTAACAGACACAGTGCTCGGACCGTGTGCGGAGGTTGCGGGGGGTGCGGGTGCGGGTGCGGGCGCGGCTACAAGCGTGCGGTGATGCGTGCACTCAGTATCACAGAACAGTCCGGAGCGGTGGACGTGGCCGGTACACCCGGAGCCGTGTCTACGACCAGGCACTATTACGAGTATTCGGGACGACGATGCACTATTTATTATCTTCCACGCGATAAACTTTATCCAGGTTATGATTACCGCACTAAAATTATTATTCTGTATTCACGTTAATATACTCTCAAATATTGTAACAACTTCAGTATAACAACATTAACATTTTCCCAGTAATTTTAATTTAAAAATTATCTAATTATGTACCCATTATATTGATTTTTAAATATGTTAATTATAACTAACTAGACTTCCATGAAAACTATCATAGTGTCGGCGCGGCGGTCGCGATGTGTCGAGTTAGACGCTTTGTACAGCCAGCGAGGATACAGACTAATATTATATGCAGGAGAACCGAAGACAAGAAGTGTCGTGTGCAGTGCCACGACACTCGCTCACTACCGCCCTCTACGAGAAACACTTAACTCTAGCCGGAATGTGTCCGACACACGGCGACACCGCCCCGAGCAACAATAGAGGCAAGTAACTTAGAAAGAGAGAGAGAGTGAAGAAACGAGACGGAAACTATGTCTACCCCCAGAGCTCGCCCGAACCGTGAAATTATATCTTTCTTTGGAAACCGTACATTTCTTTTAATTGACGCATTTGACTTATACGTACCGACTAATCGAGATTTAGTTTCGATAAAATTGAGCTTGTTAAATCGACGTGACAGGCGATACGCGTTCAGGCTGTGGCCGACACGACGTCGCTTGTGTGTTCGCGATCACTAGACGAGACGAGCGTACGTAGCTCACACATCACCCATCACTACTCACTACTCCACTACTACCCATCCCGTATCACTACCATTACCTAAACACACCAACATTCCACAATCCATCTTAAAAATCAGTTCATTAATCATTTCTACTCGATCATATTATGCATAATCTGAAACGAACGTTTCATTTGTTTCTTCGAAGTATCCACTCAGTTCTCAACTTATTCCCATACTTTAGCCACCGCGAACGCACAAACAGACATTTTTATTAATTGACACAAGACGATATCTGTACCTACCCCCAATATACATAGTTTAGATGAGAAAAATTCGAAAAACACCGGAAATTTATCCAACAGCTTTACTTATACACTTTAAAGATTGAATATTATATATTAACTAGCTACTGTAATGCCACACTACACTGCGCAATGTTAACTACATAACACACGTATATATGTAATAGATCAGTTAACAATATCCACAACTTGTATCGAGATGTCGTTAGACAGCGACGCGTCCGCCCGCTGCGAGCGCGGCCGGCGTACTGCCGTGCGGAGTGCGGGGCCGGGGTGGCGGGAGGTGGGGGGGGGACTACTATAGCTTCGTGTAGAGGTCGCACGCACGCGGCGCGCGCGCAATGGGCGGGGCCTCGCTCGAAGAAAACTTACAACAACGTTATAATTACTATTTTTCTCTTTTCGGAAGTACGAGGTTATGGCGAATCGAGCGTGCTCACTTCCCTAATAATTAATTAATTAGTTTAAAATATTTATATACTTTTTACTTAATTATTTATAAATCGCGTAATTGTGAATGAATTAGCTGAGAAATTGTCTCTCAATTCCGATTTCTTAAACACTATCGTACATTAACTTTCATCATTAAGCCGATTTCGAATTATTATAATTTTTATTATGATTACGTTTTCTTTTGTACTTCATACGTTTATTCAACTTTATTCACATTTGATAGTAGTCACCGCCTTCGTAGTAAGTTATCACCCATTAGTATCTATATGTACTTGTAACCGTATTGCGTTGGCGCCCAACGTGGGGCCGGAGTTGTACACGAACATATTTTTAATGTGGGTAGTTGTTACGTTTGATTGTAAACCGTTGGTTGCTTAAAGTGTTCGTGAAAGCTACTACATAATGTCCCCAGCTGTAACGGGTCACAATCAAAGGCAACCCACCACGTTTGTATGGACACTGAAGATGCGAGAGGCTCACCTCACTAAAACTGTAGAACGATGGCACTTCTGAGGTAAACGAACACAACTTATAACTACCCTCCGGCGAAGTACCGAACGGCTTCTACACTAAGTGGAGACTGACACGTAGTACCTTGACAATGTCGACGAAAACAATCACAGTTTATAATATTATGTAAATCTAACGTACAGCGCACGCTTACGACTTCTAGACAAGACAAAGTTAATGGAAATAGATCATTCATTACTGCTATAAATTTAACTATTAGTCGATCAGTTTCCGTGTGATCGCAAGCATCCCAGACGCTGATGCGACTGAGTCGTGCGACTAAAAAGTCGTCGGCGTGCGGACACTAACAGACACTAAAAGAACGTCTTGGTTAAACGACGGCGCAAAAAACAAATATTCAATCATATAGTAAGTAACTGTAAATAAGAATATATCATTTATATTGTCATCTCGATATATAGAAATCTGCATTTAAAATGTTTAAAATATTTTTTTTATTATTTTTCCTCTACTAGTCTGGACATGCAATTTTATTATTATTTAAATTGTACTTATATCGTAAGACAAATTTAGACCGAAGACAAATGAATAACTATAAAGCATTCCTAATAGAAAAAAAAATTAAAACGATAAGATAATTATTATTTTGTTTATAAATGTATAAAAAATAAAGATCTTTACCGAGAGTAAATCAGGAATGAAGAACTCTGCTAGCCAGATGTGAAGATATAAAACAAGGGTGACACTTGAACTAAGTGATACGGCGTGCATGAAACGTTCAGTGTGCTAGCGGCGCACCGGCTTGACGACTACCCTCATCTTAACGAACAACACGAAACTCTATTGCAAGAACAGGCATCCCAGCTGCATAAGAACACATCCGAATCTAAACAAGCCGGAATAACGCACGGCTGATTGTGGACTTGTTACAAGCATGTCATTTCAGGTTCAAAATCAGACAAATTCGTCATTCTGGCTTGTTCAGGTTCGAACCTACAGTACAAGGGCCGTAACCAAGTCGATGCTTGTCATATATTATTATGTCAGTAAATAAAACAACTTTGGTAGGATTTAGCTCCTAAACCCCCGTAGTGCTGCGAAGGGTATCGATAACATCTCCCAGCGAAATGTTACTGTGTCGATAGATTTATCAAATAATCACATCACTAATCCTAATACATAAAAGAAAAATAACTTATCAATGGTAACATTTACAATGAAATCAACTTTGTAAATAAAAAATGTATGCTGTGGTGAATAATATACAAAAATAATATGTGTATGGAATAGGAATTTCCGTGATAGGAGATATCACAATATTTCATTATTATATCTTAATCAACAATAACCGTCTGCTAGGCAGAACAAAATAATTACTTGTCATCACGATAAGAACGTAAAATATATTGTGGCGGGGAGCGACGCCGGGCGGGCTCGCTAGTATATTGTACTTGTATATTATTATGTGCAACCATCCAGTGTCGCGTCAGCTGTAGAGCCGCCAGCGAGCCGCGGGCACACATCCCCGCCACGTCAACACTATCTATGTTACATGCATTAAATCAATATACATAAAATTGTATTATTGTAAATAGGTAACTATGTGTCGATATGCGCCGCCCGCTAGTCGGGACTGCGCGCGGCGCGTATCGAGAGCTGCATAAATTATATCCTCCGTCAGATAAAACAAAACAAAACTTCTTAACTAGAGTCAGGTAACTCGCGCCAATAGTTGAGGGTGACGACGCAGGCGCGGACAGCGCGGACTGCGCGGACTGCGCGGCCTGTGATCCAACAGTGTTTGACTAGAACTAGATACTACGCTACGACGAAATAGAGGAGGCGGTAGTGCGGGCGTGCGTCCCGAGCGTACCGAGCGTCCCGAGCGTACCGAGCGTACCGTGCGCGTTACTGCATGAGGCCGGAGATGGCGTTGTGGCGCGTGCGCTTGAGCTCCTCCTCCTGGATCTTCTGCTCGATGAGGTACTGCGCGTTGGAGATGGCGGTGGGCGTGCCTGTGATGGTCACGATACGGTTGCGAGTGCCCGGCGCGAACGTGCCCTTCTTGGAGATCTGGATGTTGGCGCCCGACATCTGCTGGATCTCCACCAGGCTGCGCCCGCCGGGGCCTGGAATAGTAACGACACAACTTAGCACATCACCTACATTTTTTTCCAAAAATATCGTTTAACAACTCTACTAGTATTTTTTTTTTTTTCAGAGAATGGTTGTTTACTAGCTGATGAAGAAAACATTATTCTAAAGAGGGTAGGTTTATTATTACGTAGGTACCGCAACATTTATCTGGGTGGGTGGTACATACAACATTTAAAAAATGTAAAGCATAATAGAACAGGTAACTGACCTAGTATAGCCCCGACGATGACCTCGGCGATCTCCACGTTCTTGGAGTCCTTGGCGCCCGCGTCGGCGGGCGTGGGGCTCTTGGACAGCGGCAGCAGCGAGGCCGACGGGAAGCCGGCCACGCCACCCACGCCTCCCACGCCGCCCACGCCGGCCGACAGAGAGATGGGCGCCACGGCTGGGGGGCGAAGCGCCTCGAATGCAACCTCCGCGAAACGCTCTAAGGAGCCGCCGCGCGCGCCGCCTGCGGACGTGTACCGTCAGCCCCGCGTCCATGTCCCACACCTCCCCGACCGACCGACCGACCGACCGACCGACCGACCGACCGGCCCGCCCGACCGGCCGGCGCGAGCCGCGACCTTACATTAGAACGTTTCGCGCTGTTGCGGACAGAGTCACGTGTTAGCCAGAGCGCCCGCAGACACACCGCACCGCAGGCCTACCTAGTCTACTCTAGTACTCACTACTCAACACGCGACACGCGACACTCGACACCTGTGCCTTCTCGTCCTTCGTGTGGCTACAGTACACTGACTAACGATTGCGATATAATTTACCAGCTAGACTTGTTCACAAATAAGAGACTTAATATTTCAGCGTGCTATGCCAATAATTCAAAGAAACAAAATAAAATAAATAAAAATCAACTATGACCAAACTAGCTCAAACTTTCAAGGACTTAGAGTTTGAATGAAAAAAGGACACACAATTTTAGCTTAATATACAACGTGTGACGTTAAATACACGAAAAACCAAAACATCAGACACCCCAAATGATTTTAATTCAATTGACCAATTCTGAGAGAAAAAAATACATAAAAAAAAAGTTTTATGTGCTGTTTTAGTTTTACTGGGGCGTATGAGAAAATTTAAATTGGACGACAACCATTTGTGTTTGTTTGTTTACCTATTTTGGCGGGTTTGCGCACGTGATGGCTTGACCTATTAATAAATAGACAGGGCAACATTTTTAACGAAGATTTTTGAAAAATGTGACCTATATTAAAAAGTGGTTCAATTGATTCTGCTCGTGATTCTGATCAAACTATTTTCAGGTTTTGCGCATATAACGTTACACGTTGTAGAACAAAAGTATTGTATTGCATATTTATCGTCATCGTACTTTGTATGCCTTGATGATAACTCTCGGTTAGCGATTAAAAGATTAGAAGCTAAATCTAATATAGTGTACCTATACCGCAAAACTGCACTAAGAAAAGACTTGTCAATGGCGAAGTGTATCAATACACGCTGAAATATTAGTGGTGCTAAGTTGTGTGACTAAGTGAGTCTACGTATACTGTACTGTCAAGCATCGGATAGTGCGACAGCGACTACCCACTAGCGCAGTGCGGCATGTGACTGTGCGACTGCAGCCGCTCGAGCGCTGTCGCGACAGAAGAGTACATGATACAACACAAAAGAACAACTTTACCGTTAACCGTATTTTTTGGTGTTTCATAGAAAAAACTTAACTTTACTTACATTTCCTTTTTCTTACAATTTCGCTATAGATCTAGACAAAACTATATTTAATAAAATTATTATATAAAGTTGTGTAATATTCTTTTTACAGAGAGTAAGTTAAATAAATACATTTCAGTTTACAGAACTTTGTTCGTATTAGAACATTTTACTCTAAAGTTGTTCTTTCTATTATTTGTGTCATGGATCGGACTTGGTTTAAAAAAATTTGAAGGTACTCGTAGGTAAACAATTACATCGAAAATCCACTGTTATTGAATAATCACAATTAGAAAATCCAGTCAACAATGCATTTAAATATTACACTAATTGCTTTTATAATTAATTTATTTTATTTTATATCCTTATTAAAACTTTGGTATCCATTTCGATAATTTAGGGTCATAAAATTAAGTTTCTAAGGTCCGTCCATAACACAAGCTCATGTTATGTATTGCCGATAGAATGGTAAAATGGTAAAGCGATGGTCAAGAATTTGGAAAAAACTTCAGATAGATATTAAATAAACAAAAAATAAAACTGTAAGCCAATTGTGTTATTTGGATCAGCAATACAACACTTGAAACACCATAAAAATTATCTAAGCATGCAATTATAACGATATAGTATACATAGGCTTTTCTTAGTAATATAACCGTGTTTCGTTTCAAAAGTCATTATATTCACGCCCCACTGGATTTTACAAGATGCCTGATATGTTTTAGTCTTTTTGGTAACACTTATAGGCCCACATCATTTGCTGTGTGTAATCTGAAATCACATCCACACCTGAAAAACGTCTGCGTATTAGACTCCTATGTTCCGGACAGCTGTGTCTCAGCCGGAATGCGGACACGTCAGTACTTCGGATCACATGCACTTGTATGGCGCTCAATCAAACTAGGTTCAGTCCAGATAACCGTTTTTGATTTTCCGTTTTTGATCGACAGCAACAAACAAAAATAAATGAAAACGTTTGATCTTCTCATTTGAAATAAAACACGGCAGAGTGAGAACATAAGCATAATTGAAAGTTATTATTATCACGACAGCCAATCAGATACCAAGACAGAATGACAAGCATTGTGAAATTTATAATTTGGAAGAAGCGATGTGTGAGGAATGGTACCATAGCCGCGCGGCACCATGATCCACCATCGTCAGCTGGTCGGGCTAGCGCCGGCCCGGACACAACACAAGTTTGGAAAAACGTTTGGTTCGACTATACTGTTCTAAATGTTTACACTCGAATTTTGGGTAGAAATATACTGAAATTGTGTCAATTATGAATTTCCGAATTTCAGTACATTTCTATCGTTATTAAGTTCAAAATCAAAAGTCATATTTTACAAGTTATTCTGTGGAGAAGATTCATTTAAAAAAATAGCATAATATTTTTTATTTATTTTTGGAAAAAAAAATTTCAATAATCTCCACAGAATAAAACATCATTGATAAAACCAGTAACAATTAGTGTTCAAATGATTATATTTCCGTAAACAAGTAGTTCATTCCAAGGTCTGTTGTTAGACTGAGCTAATTAGTTGGTATAGTAATTACGTTACATAATTACTGGTCTTATCAAGATACATATCGTAATATTAAATAGTAGAGCATATTGTTCTACTGCCAACACTGTTTGCCAGATTTTATTGTTTTATGATTTTTGGTCTAATTGGGAATTGCTAATTTATTCTAATTGTACTTAAGGAAGTTTTATTTTAAGTATTTGGAAAAGATTTGGTTTTAATACTTAATGAGTTTTTTTTTGTATCAATTTTATAGAGACTCAAAAAGTTTTTAACTGCGACAGTTATAAAATCGTTCGACGTTTTTTACTTGATTATACGCCGTTGGCAGGTTAGCTTGGGAAGTCGCGATTGCGGCGCGTCTCTCATGGACTCGGTGTAGTTAGATTTCGAAATCGATATGTACGAGTAATTTAAAAGTGGGATTACTATTTGGTACACGGTGTGGTACTGTATGATAAACGCGCCGCAGTCACGACGCTGCGGTCTGAGGCTTGTTTCAGAGTTATGCTTATGTTTAAAGGTATAATTTACAGTTTTGTTTTGTATAAGTACATACAAGGTGAAATTAAAATAGATAGTGAAACTTTACAGACGTGAAGGTTATCGGTATCCTAACATGAAAAAACAAAGGTGACATTCCCAATCAAACATTTTTATTTGTTTTGTCCCTTTTATATATCGTATTCTATCACGCCTGTCGAGGTTCCAGCAAATTGAATGCAGCCTATATTTAGTTATTCTTCAGCAGAAACTCAGAATGAAGCCTCACCCTGGCAGCCGGTAGGGGCAGGGGCAGGGGGTAGTTAGGTGGTATATAATATATTTGGCTAGATAAATGTGTCCGAACCTGAGTACATACCGAGCGGGACCTGCCCGATGGGCCCGAAGACGGCGGGAGGGTCCTGCGCGGGCAGCGGGAAGTAGGCGGCGGAGAGCTGCGGCGCGGGCAGCGCGGCCGGCAGCGCCAGGCCCAGCACGCCGTGCTTCACCAGCAGCGCCAGCGCCGCGCCCATCTCGCTGATACCCGCCTCGCTGTACCCCGCCTGGCGCAGCGCCACCTGGGGGCACACCACGCAACACCCTCCAAACTAATTCATGTCTTTCACCCGAGTTAAGCATTCTACTGGGTACGTATCATAATCCCGAATTTTAAAAGACCGAATTTTAAAATACCGATGGACGAAATCCCGAAAATTGAAACGCCGAATGGTTGTTTGACCGAAAGTTTAAAATCCCGAAGTTTATAAACCCTAAGTTTAAAATCCCGAAGTTTAAAATCCCGTAGTTCAAATACCCGAAAGTTCACTTGCCTGATAGTTTAAAATCCCGAAGTTCGAAATCCCGAAAGATTATTTGCCCGAAATTTAAAATGCCGAAGTTCAAAATCCCGAAATTGTCACCGTTTCCGAGAAAAACGATTTTTTGTAAACCTAACGTAAAAACACTTAAGAGCCGGCAGTACGCCATTGACCTTGGTCATGTGGGCGTGGCTAAGTCATAGTTTCCCGCGCGCGCCTCTTACCTTATATTTACGTGCAACGCGAACTATAATATTGCATCGAAGCGCCCGGCGCCCGGCCCCCGCCGCCGCCGCCCGCCGCATGCTATCTACCTATCGCTTCCAGTTGCTATATCTAATACAGAGATGTAAAACATTTTGAATGTCCAAGCCCGAAAGCAAGGTTTTTTTTATTGTTTATTAACTAAATATTCACTTTTTATTAATTATTAATATGTACAAAATATAATTACCTATGTATAATTTATATTTTTTTTGTATTAACATTAATTTTAGTTTTTCTTTAAATGAATGAGCTTTAGTATTATGTATTTAATTTCTATATTCGTATATTGTATGATTAATATCTAAGAACCTATTAAGCGTTTTAGGTTTAACTATGATGAAGATACTTTTACATGTTACCTTTTTATATCTTGATTTACTCGATAAAATTTGCTACTTACTTTAAAAAAATCTCGGACATTATGAACATGGAAGGACCGGTCCGATTCTAATATTGTATTTGATGTTGCTGTTGTGTTACCATGACAACAAAATTATACCATTGTCAGACTACCAAAACTGTTAGTTGAAAAAAATGTATTAATTATAATTAAATTTGTAAAACTTATTCATCATCATCATTTCAGCCGAAAGACCGTCGATCGTCTTCCGGTTCGCGGTCGCCACTCCAGAACTTTTCGGCCCCAGCGGCCATCCGTTCTGCGAGCAATGTGCCCTGCCCACTGCCACTTAAGTTTAGCAATTCTTCGGGCTACGTCGGTGACCTTGGTTCTCTTGCGGATGTCTTCATTTCTGATTCGATCACGCAAGGAAACTCCGAGCATAGCCCTTTCCATTGCCCTTTGGGTGACTTTAAGCCTTTTGATAAGGCCCATTGTGAGCGACCACGTTTCGGTCCCGTATGTAATCACTGGCAACACACACTGGTCATAGACTTTCGTCTTGAGACACTGCGGTAAGTTGGACGAGAAGATACCGCGCAGTTTCCCGAACGCTGCCCAGCCGAGTCGGATTCGACGATTGACCTCTTTCTTGAAATTAGACCTACCTAACTGGACCGTTTGTCCTAGGTATACATAATCGTCTACAATTTTGAGTGTAGAGCCTCCGATCTTGATAGGAATGGGTGTGACATGGGCATTCAACATGACCTTCGTCTTGTCCATGTTCATTTTTAGACCCACTCTTTCGGAAGCTCTACTGAGGTCATCGAGCATTGTACTGAGGTCCTCCATGGTCTCAGCCATGACCACAATATCGTCGGCAAACCGAAGGTGAGTGATGTACTCGCCATTGACGTTGATGCCTAGCCCTCTCCAGTCCAGAACCTTGAAGACATCCTCCAGTGCAGCGGTGAACAGTTTCGGAGATATTACGTCTCCCTGTCTTACACCTCGCTGTAGAAGGATAGGTTCCGAGGCTTGGTCCTGAAGTCTGACTGACATGGTGGCGTTTTTGTACAAACACTTCAACACCTCGATGTACCGGTAGTCAATTTGGCACCGTTGGAGAGACTGCAGTACAGCCCAGGTCTCGATCGAATCAAAGGCTTTCTCGTAGTCCACAAACGCTAAACAGAGAGGCAAGTTATACTCTTCGGTCTTCTGTATAACCTGCCGAAGCGTATGTATGTGGTCCACGGTGCTAAAGCCTTTTCGGAAACCGGCTTGTTCGGATGGCTGGAAATCGTCAAACCTGCGCGCGAGACGATTCGTGATGACTCTTGAAAACAACTTGTAGACATGGCTTAGAAGTGAGATGGGCCTGTAATTCTTCAACCGGGCATTGTCACCCTTCTTGAAGAAGAGCACCACCACACCCCTGCACCATGCCTGTGGCGTTTTCCCCTCGAGTATGACGGAATTAAACAGCTTCTGAAGGGCCTTAAGTACCGGTTTTCCACCCGCCTTCAGGAGTTCGGCCGTAATTCCGTCATCCCCCATCATCAGAAGAATTAAAGGAAAATAAAATATCACGGAACATAATATGCCTGCCAGGGTCGTGGGACTGTCTTATCAGGTAACCGTGACCCTGGAACGTAAAGGGCTATTGATGAACTCATTGGATGATTTTAACACAAAAAAAAAGGTAAACTGGGTTCTCAAAAAATATATTCAATTTGAGAAAAAAGAAATAACTGTCATTTTAAAAAACACGCTGCTGTAGAAAAAAAAATTATTTGATCTTTAATATTTATATGTTTAAAGATTATATTTTGATTATGCTAAACCCGATACACTTGTCTAGTATTTTTGTGTAAGGAATCTATGTATAGATGCCAGCAGGTCAACCTACCCGAATCTGTCAAATTTTATCAATCGAACATTAACCTTCCAATATTGTGATAACTTGATAAGGTTGAAAACCTATTAAAAAAAAAAAACAAATTCAGTTACTGATTCTGAACAAACTATATTCAGGTTTCGCATATACTAAAAATAATGTTGTAGATTTCTACACAAATTTTATAAAAATAAAATTGACAAAATGTTTAACATCCATGTTCGTTACTTTCATACCTACTTTTTGTTGACATATTTTTACGTTTATAAATACCGAAATATCAACCGTAAATGATTTATAAATTAATAGTGCCCTTCAAAACATTTTTGTGTGACAATGGCGGATGGGCGGTGGCTAGCGGCTTTTACAAAGGCAGACAATACGAATAGAAAAATAAAACGGTTTCTCACGTCGAAATAGAGTTCATTTTTAGTTGCGAGGTACTCTTTGCTATAAAAATATTAGACCTAAACTGTGACCTAAATAAGACCTTATTTTATAAAGTTAACCGTGTAATTCGATTGTGCATCGGATTCTCAGAACAATTTTAGCAAACTGCGTACTTACCTAATTAAAAAAAAATAGTTTTCATGTTTATGGTTTAGTAATATAGACCGAATTCGCTTATCGTATTAGTTTATGTCACTTATAGAGTCTATACCGTATACCTACTAATTTTGTGTTTTAAAAGTGATTGCAATTCTTGTATCTTATCAACTAAGTGCATTTTTTTTTCTAACAAGTATTGATAAACGTAAATCGGTAACTGGAATCCCAACCCTACGCATCGTGGTACATCCTTAGTGGAGCGAGCAGAGACAAGTCAGGGTGACGTATGTCAGCCCGGTGTGATTTGACATGACCGGCAAATTCAAGTTACAAGGTGATAATTTACAACGTTATACCTAATTACACTCTAAAATAATCTAATTTTTACACACACTATATTTATATAAAGTGTGTGTAAATATAACCAAAAAAAATGTAGTTGGTTACGCTACCGACATTTTTTGTTTTACGGAGAAAAGTGTCACAGGTCCGTTCAGCACCGCGGTTCGTCCCGCACTAAATACTGGACGCCGGAGGGGTGGCTACGCGATTAGCGAGTAGCGATTACGTAAAAAAATTCATACAAAAAAATTAAGAAAGTTATTGGCAAAAATAAGAAGAAGGTCCCATCTGCAGTACTTAATATAATATTTTGGTGGCAATTAAAAGATCCTGTGATTGATAATTTAGGAGAAAAATGGTAGTAAGTTATAAAACAGAGGCCACTTTGCGTATTTATTTATGATATTTAAAATATTTTTTTATTTTTTTTGAAAAGAAGAGGACATGCTATATATTGTGTAGATTAATATATATTATTTTGAAAAAAAAAATCTTGTGAGGGTTACGGAAAAAAAAGGTTCTAACGGATCCTAAATGAAGCCCAATTCACGTATATCTACGCCTTAAAAGTTGCCTAGCAAGCAGCACGCATGCAGCAGGCATGCAGCAAGCATACAGCAAGCATGCAGCAAACATGCAGCAAGCATGCAGCAATCATGCAGCAAGCACGCAGCAGGCATGCAGCAAGCATACAGCAAGCATGCAGCAGGCATGGTTTCTGTCACGGCTCCGGCGCTGCGGGGCCACCTGCTCCTCAGCTCGCGGGCCGCCTCGCCCCTCCGCGCCTACGCGGGCTTAAATTACACTCTAGGGGTAGGGCAGAAAAGACCACGTGGAGTCGGTTCTGCAGCGATTCATTTCTGTCACAAAATTTGTGCTTATATATGTCACCGTAAAATTGTCAATGATGTTACTCTCTAGCGATATTGTAAACTCTCGTATTATTGTCAACTGAACATACGGAAGTATCTCTGCCCCCATAATCGGGACTTGGGGCACCCCCCCGTTAGGTTAGTTAGGTTCCCTTTAAACCCTGCACTCGGAAATAGGGGCCCCGCGAAGCGGGGCTCCGTCGACTACGCTTTTTAGGGGCATATAATACGGCTATTAAATAAAAGTTTTCGTCCATTCGGGATTTCGTCCATTCGGGATTTCATCCATCGGTATTTCGTTCATTCGGGATTTCGTCGATTCGGGATTTCATCCATCGGTATTTCATCCATCGATATTTCGTCCATTCGGGTTTTCGTCCATTCGGTATTTCGTCCATTAGGAATTTCGTCCTTTCGGGCATTTGAACATCGGTATTTTGTGTTTCGATATAACGACTATCGGTATATAAAACTTTCGGTATTTGTAATTTCGATGTTTTGGACGTCGGTATTTCAATCATAGGTATTATGAACTTTCGGGATTATGATACGTACCCATTCTACTATTCATTTCATGCCCATTTTTATTACATTCCATAATACGAGAATAACAGTAATTCTATAAGGCTGTTATTGACCTCGATCTCGCCTGATGGAAAGCGATACTTAAGGTCTACAATGACGAGCAAGCCTGTCCACTCTTATTAGCAGAATATAAGTTGTATAAGAGGTGTAAAACACCTTCAAAACACCGAAGACGAAATACACTTCCCATCGTTGCGATCCTTTTATTGTTCTACACCATACCTGGGAACCTTCTAATTACGGAGATATTAGGGGTCAAAGTTACAACTTTTTGAGGTTTTTTTTTTTTAAATACAAGTTTTTAATGTAAGATTTTTACTTTAAGCCCCTGTACGACCCCCATACTATTCAATCTATCCATATGCACAATGTTTAAACATTGTGCGTAACATTGAGTTCTACCACAAAACATGATTTTTCACCCCAAAAAAGAAAGTCGTTTCCCAGTAAAAAATGTTGCGTCAAGTTACTAAGTTTGATGTAGTTCGTGCTTCGTGATGAGGTTGTTTAGACCCTGTACAAGTTGTGAATAAGACAGTTGATGAGTGTCTGGCATACCTTGATATGGTCGAGCGTGTGCTGCGTGATGGGCGCGGGCGGCTGCGAGCCGGGCGGCGCCAGGCTGAGGCTGAGCGACAGCGAGCCCAGCCCGGCGCCCACGCCGCCCACGCCTCCGTTCACCAGCACGCCGCCCACGCCGCCACCCAGACCGTGGTTCTGTAACATGTCCATGCCCTGTGACAGGAGGCAATGAGGGGATGAATATGACTTCGTTAAGTGCTGGAAAATGCTTTTCATTCATTAATAAGGTTGCATACATAATATGAGACTGTAAAGATGTTCTTTTAAGTAAAACACAAACAACGTTGCCCGTTTCTAATGAGTGGCACCAACAGCTACAGGATTGGTTTCTGGCAGTAACGCCATCTACCGAGCGTTTTCATTGTTAGGAATCAATCGTGTCTCTGCTGTCTGTTCTAATGACCGGGGTACGGTAATCTGCCGCCCTTCTTCAAGCCTGCTTGCACCACAGATAGACAGAGAAACAAAGGCATTCTGTCTCCGTCACATACAAACGATTGACAGAAAGAAATAGAACGATATTTTAAATTCGTTTAGCGTCAAACGTGCTCATTGATTTGTGGTGCAACTAGGTCCAAAAATGCAACTAGATTACAGTTGACCTACGTCGACCAATCAATATTCATTGTTTTAAAACACGTCACTTTAATTTTCAAATTAAATTATCTAGCAAAACTTCACTCTTCAGCATCAAAAAGTTAAAACTTTTTTGTTAACTTTCTGTAACTAATTAAATGAGAATGGTTTCACTGATCGTCTGCAATTTAGTTGCACATTAAAGTCAGTTAACAATACTGGGCGAGGAAGCGAGGTAAAAATCTAGGACCGAATTAATGTTGTAAAATAAAATCAGGGTTCTAGAATATGTTTCCTCCTCACAACATTGGTATAACTATTTAGATTTATCAGTTTTAAGCACAATAACTACTGGTAACTAGTACTGATCCTGTCGATTTGGCAATTATTAATAATACTGTGCAGGTCAGTGACCGATATCAACTTACAAGTAGTCATTGTGTATATTATTAATGTGCTCGGTATTAGACACAACACATTTACAGACAATCCACAACAGACATTTATGTTTTCGTGTTATAATTATGTATCTAAACTAATTTTATAAAGAGGAAAACTTTGTTTGTTTGTTTGTTTGGTTGTAATGAATAGGCTTAAAAACTACTGGACCGTTTTTAAAAATTCTTTCACCATTCGAAAGCTACATTATCCACGAGTAACATAGGATATATTTTATCCCCGTACTCCCACGGGAACGGGAACTATGCGGGTGAAACCGCGGGACGTCCGCTAGTGTATAATATAGTTGAAAAGTATCATAGATCAAGAAAAAATATTATTACTTTAAAATTGAAACTTATTATTATTTTTAAATATTTTTTCCCTCCCGACCCGGAGTAGTGTATAGTAGTTAGTATAGTGTACAAGAACTAGTGTACACATAGTGTAAGCAGTTAGTGTCATGGTGTCACCGGCTACTCCATACACTGGCCCATCACATTGCTTTTAAATTATTTATGTGTACATGCATCTTTGTGCTTCGTTCACCCATACACTCATTATAAGGTAGTTAACTCGCAAGTGTCTAGGCTAGTGGGTTAGTGGGCTAGTGGGCTAGTGCAGGGAGCTGCAGTGTGGAGTGAGGAGTGTGGAGCGAGCCACTTGCACACGCTCGCGTGTCTCACACATACAGGGGGGCGCTCCACTAAATCTAAATTTTCGATCAAATTTAGTAAGATATCGGATGTAAGTTGTGGTTCCAGTTACAGATTGATCAACTCATCTTATTGTATCAGACGACTGAGGAATGGTATTACAGTATTTTCTGCATAGGTATGATTTAAATTGGCAGCTAAAATTTAAACTTTTGATCAGTTCCAAAATGTTTTCTGCTACCAAATAATCTGAATATACATACGCAACAGGTAGTATAATTATCATAAATTATTCTCTTTTTCAATGAGCAAATTGCTATAACTCGGTTCAAACCAATTCTTAAATTACGTGCAATTTCAGAATCACATAAAATTACAGCGGTTCTTGACAAACACATGTGCATAGCTGTGCTGGTGTTCTATGAATAAGTGCACTACTCTTGCTTGAATTTATTACCTACATACTTTCCTCAAAAACCATACCATCATAATAATACCAGCCTTACTATCTCGGGGCACAAGAGATGCCCCTTCTGACAGAGAAGGCATGAAGGCGTCATACTTGACTCTTCTGAAAATCACTACACACACCGAGTCAAACTTTAATCAACCAACATCTAAGTGCGAACTTCACCAAGGAACTGAACGCGATCAAGATTGATCACGTTCAAGTGCTGTCCGTGTCAACATTCCATAGAAATAATGACATGGACAGCTGCTGATAGGTTAAATTCGCCCTAAATCCTTATAATACAAAATAAAAATCTAATTAGTCCGTCAGTTAGATTATCACAAAATATTTGACCCGTAATTTTTCTTTTGTTACGTAAATCAAGATTGACGAAGATACGACGCTTTTAAAATTCTCAATACGTCACGCCTAGGTATAATTTAGGACCGTTCTGACGTCATGAGCCCCACACTCGAGTTTAGATCCGCATTTTGTTTGTCAATATTCATTAACTTACAAAAACAAAAATACGTGTCCATTATTTTCCAATACTCCAACTGACGGACTAAATAGATTTGTAATTTTTTGATAGTCATCATGCCTATTCAAGAGGCAGTTTTCATCGGGTCTCGACCGTCAGAGGAGCGCCCCCGCAAGCTGGAGGCCACAGGTCACGACATAGGAGCGTGTACGAGAGGTCACCTCTTTCACCTCAGCGGTGGGCACGGCGTAGGGCGAGCCGGTGGGGTTGTAGTTGGCGACGGGCCCGGCCACGTCCGCGTACGACACGTTGGGGCACGAGCCCGACTGAGGGTCGTCCACCACTTTCTGGAGGATCATCAGGCAGGCCTTCTTGTTGTTCTCTTTTTCACCTGTAACGAGGAAATTGATGTTAGTTAGTTCTTCTTGAGCGTATAAGTATGTGGAAGTCGTGTGTTTGTTGGAATCGTGTGCTTTGTATTAAGTTGGACCTCAGAACCCGTACGAATCGATTATTGAATTTTAATCTTTGATAGTTTCTTTATTATAAAACATTTTACCGCACTTCTGCTCGATTTTTTTCTAATTTTACTACTGTTTGTATCTCATTAAGTTATGAGAAATTTATATCTAATAAAAGTAAGTGTGTTCCCACACATTATGATTTACACGCGCCGCACATAGTTCGTATATAAACCGATATAAATTAGCCATTAGTATAGCATGGCGCAACCGGGCAGCCAGCCAGCGACGAGCAAGTTCTGCACTATTTCATGCATTGTTTCTACTAATGTCTCTGTTAGCACCCGCCCGTGTAGCTAGTAAGTAGATAACACATTCTTAAAGCATTTAAAAACTTAAGCATAGTTGTACAGTAGATAGACAAATATCCGTAGTTTCTTTTCCGTAGGAAACGACCAAAACATGCACCAAGCTTTTGACGTTTCAGAAGTGCCAATATTCACATGAAATTTTGATTATGACATTTTGCTAGCTATTGCAAATGGCAACTAGGAACAAATCCTAATTCCATAAAAAACACCTCTTCCCGACATGGGCACTTTCAGGGATCAATAGGCCAACGTCACAGTCTTGCCTCATCATCTTAACATTCGAATATGGCTTTTTCGTGTGCATTTTCTGTGAGAGGATGTACGAAAGGCGACTTTTTCTCATTAATTTCAAGTATTTTATTTAATATTTATATCATTCCTTATTGTAAATATGTTTGCGTCTCGTCTGTTATGTCGTACATGTTTTCTCAAATAAATGATTGCTATCGGTACAAAGTACAAACTAAACTCGGGTAAAAATCACGTTGGAGTTTTTCCTTTCCCAATATAAATATGTTAGAACAACAGCAAATAGAACATATCGGATTCGGCACACAAACACATGCTACTTCAACCTTGGATAAACATCGGAACATGTCATTAGTCATTGTCACCACACGTCGTGATTTGACCTTTAGCACTGCCTGTACCTGTAGGTAGAATAGCGCGGATTTCTGGCGATACATACGTTTGTTTTGTATAAATTACTATTATAACCGTTGAATCTTAAACACCGATGTTCTTGGCATAATAACACTGAATTTCAGAATTTCAAGGTAAGTATTCTTTAACATGGCTTGTATATCGTTTACGATGCTAGGTTTTATTTAAGGACTAGCCTCCATCTTTTATTAATGAACTTTCAATCTATTACGTCCAACAAAATCCTTCCTAGTAATGTCTGTTTTCACTAACACAATTGCATTGTGACGACACCTAAATGAATACTTAAATAACAATGCAATTTTAGGATTTCACCTCTCGGCGGCCGAGCGTTTTGGCCGAGGTATCCATCTAATCATCGCCTAGTGAAAACAGCCGGGTAACTAATAAGAACACAATAGTTTTTTTTGTGTAAAATGCTACAATAAAATAAAAATCGTGTATCCTGAAAACCACTAGACTGCATCACAGAACATATTTTTCTTATTTCCAGTTTGCGCATCACCTTATCGTATACAAATTCAGTGCCTTCGGCGGTAACGGCTGCTCAGTAAAACCGTCCGGTTACCTATCCGGCACAATTTCCCGCCGCATCCGGAGCGCAACGATATGGATGCCGCGAATCCAATATCAGATAATCTGGATTTTGGCTAGTCAGCCGTTTATTCAAGTTTTAAAATATCAGCAAATATCGAGGAGTTTTATCGGTACACTTGAGATGGCGATTGAAAAGTGTTTGTTGTAATTTTTCACAAAAATATTTCATTTTCCACAATACGCGAATATAATTTTATTTTGGGAGCAGCGGTGGCCCAGTGGTGACGGCCCCGACTTACGTTCAGTAAGTCGTGGGTTCGAACCCAGGCAGGCGCATTACTTTGTGTAATTTATTACAGTACCGCTGCTCTCAAAACGGTGAAGGAAAACATCGTATGGAAACCGGCATGTCCTAGAACCATAAATTCGAAGACATGTGACATCTACCAATCCGCACTGGCCCCCGTGTGGTGGATTATACAGCCCATTACCTCTCATAGAGAGGAGGCCTGTCCCAGCAGTGGGAACATTAAAATAGGCCGATGATGATGAGTGATGAATTTTATTTTTGTAAACGCACCGCCAGATGTAGGTAAGCCATATTGTAACAATTAAAATGATAGATAGTGATTATGTGGACGGGTAGCGCCCTCTATTAGTAAAATAGCGCACTAGCTGCAATGAAACGGCAGATGTCAACTAGATGGCGTCACCGAGTAATATCGCTTATTTTCTCAACAATGTAAATTATAAATAAAATATGGAAAATACAAACACAAAATTCTAATAATTAGCCATGATGAGTTTCGTCAAATTATAATTAGTTATATAGACTAGTTTTGACGAGATAAAAGGACTCGGGTCTAAACCAGGCACATCAGTTCTGTGATGGATGACGCGACACCTTTCTTTCACTTGAGAATCTTTTCATGGAACTACTTGATTTCTTGAATATTAAATAAAAAGCTGATGACGCGGACGAGGCGTGGGATAGCCGTTAAAATGAAAACCCGTGCCTAAATAGGAGCCACGAATGTGTATGTATTCTGAATTATTGCTACTTTGTGAGAATTACTTAGCATCACCGTGTGTATCGAGGGCTCATACTGATATTCTTTTCTGATATTATTTTCAGGGCTTCAAATATCACATAATTAATTAAAACTTAAACAAAAAATTAGTCATCTCAAGAACCTGTAGGCGCAAGAAAATGCCACATTAAAAAGGAATAAATTAGGGGCTCGCTCTGGTTCCGAACATAAACAGCCACAACCGAATCAGGGCAGGAGCTATAACCCCCTATTATACTGATGTCTGTACCTACTGATTAAATAATTGAGAAGACTGAAGAAAGACTTTAATTTCAATCAACACCTCATGCGCTCAGAACCCACATAGTCTCATGGAAAACTCCGCTGGCAGCTGGTGGTAAGAGACGGAAGAATCTTACAATATGAATTCAAATTAAGTAAAAAATACGGGCAAGTAAGAAAATTTATTTTTCGGACAAGTCTAGTTAGTATTTTTTCATTTTACCATTGACGGCAAACCATACCATTAAACCTTAAATTAAAT
The DNA here is from genome assembly GCA_950022955.1 of Xestia ashworthii. NCBI lineage: Eukaryota > Metazoa > Arthropoda > Insecta > Lepidoptera > Noctuidae > Xestia > Xestia ashworthii. Next base: position 898,616 of record OX465566.1, on the reverse strand, counting down.
AGCCTTTATTTCTTCTAACCTTGTTAATACATACACAAGTAATATCATTAATTAATTAATTTAATACTAAGTTTGTGGTTTTTAACCATACAGATTGGCAGGAAAAATGTTAAAGAAAAATTGGAAAGCCATTGGAGAGGCCTTTGACCAGCAGTTGGACAGAGTAAGCTGATATACAAAAAAAAGAAAAAAAACCCTTCATTTTTATGCCATTTTGTATGCCACCCATACAATTAATTAATTATAATTTCCATGAGAATAAAGATAAAAAATAAGGTCACTGTGGAATTCAATCAAAGACAAAACCACCGTCAAACGTCTTTTGTACGAACGGGAAACTAGCTTGAACATACTGAACAACTGACTCCTTAAAAAATTAAAATGCCTGTAAATGGGTTAGATAAAATAAATGTTTTGAGTTTAAGTTGTATACAAAATGCCATCAAAATTCGAGAGCCATCATCCTACAAGGTAAATAACGAACAATATGTAAACTATTATTTCGGTAACAAAAACGATACAGTATAATTAGGGCCTCAATGTGACCTCGTACACGTGAAGGGCATCCGCTAAAAACCTATCGGATTTCTATGAGTCCGCCCTTTATATTGAAATGTGATTTAACAAAAAAAAACTACGTTTTCGTGATGTTATACAGGTTTATTACGAAACTGTTGTTTATTGCGGCCAAAGGTTGCCCAATTAATTTGAAACAGTGACTTGCACCAAAATGAGTGTTACCTTCTCTAAAGCTTTGAATACCGTGTCACGAAACCGTCAGGTAATATACAATCATAAAAGCTTTTAAAATAAAACCAGTGATTTGCAAAGTATAGGTTAGACTAGATTGTGTAAGCCGATACGTCCTCTCACTCGCGGACACCTTTGGCAGACAATTGCAACACTAGCCGTGACAAACAAAACAGTAATAAAACTATGAATATTTTAGCTGGCTTTCTCTTTTGTTTGGAGTGCTTTAGGATATCTAAGTTTAGAAATATATTGAACACAAAGGCCCGGTTGCATGACAGTTCACTAAATGAGTGCAAGTGTTTTATTAAAACATTATTCGGTCTATATGATCTTGAAACGATTGACATAAACTGAACGTTACTTTAAATACATTTAGCACTAAACACCTTTGGTGCTAATTTCGCCAATGAAATTGAACGCGATCAAAAAGCACATCTCAACTGTGTTCAAATGCTGTCAGTGTCAGAATTGCCGTATTTGACACTGACAGCTTTTGAACACCGTTTCATTGTTGATGGCTTCGATCAATAATAGTACTAGATTAAGGATCAGGAACAAAAATACGTCGCTCAAGTGGCCACGTTTGCACACACGCTAACATCTACATTTCATAGCAAAACGTTTTATAATCTGAACAACCTACAGTTTAATGTAAACCTTAACACTTATACGTAAAGTTTAATTACCATTGCAAAATATATTGATTTAAGTCCTTTCATCGAAGAAAGGATTAAAAGAACAAATTTAAAATGTTGCTTGAAAATAAAAAGTCATCAGTACAAAAATATTTATTCTAAAATGAATCTTAAGTCTGAGTACTTAGGTTAAAAACATTTTGTTTACAATTTCGTGCTTATTCCATTGTGGAACTAAACGTAATTTTTGGTATGACATTTCAATATTTAGAACACAGTAAGTATTGAAAGACGTAGAGTTGCAGAATATATTTTTTTAGTTTCGTATGTATGGTAGCAAATGTTTTTGATCGATTCAAAAAGGTAAAAAATACTGTTTTACATTGCCGCTATTACAACGGATAGGTAATAAAAAATCTTTATAAAGTTCAAAAAAATAAAGGGAATCAAGAAACGTGTTTTCGGCGTATTCTTTATACAAAAGTATTTGAAATAGTAATCTAGGTAAGTTAATTAATAACATTATAAGGGTTGCATATTTTTTTCCTCTTTCTTTCGAGACAATAGATATTCATTCTGCACAGCGAAATGGGTCACTAGAAAAACGATAAACAAAAATAACAACACTACTCCATGCGTTCCCTGTTCAAGAACTGTCGATGTTTGATACAATAGTTGGTGCGTTGTAGCAAACATTGGCCAAACAGTTATAATATTAGCTGTTTGAATTTATTAACTATTTAATTGTTTTTATTTTATGAAAAACACTTAATGATATAAAGTTACCAAAAAAAAAAAATATTTCTTCCAAAACCTAGGTGTTAAGGTGGTATTTTTACACAGTTTTTGAACTCGCACTGCGGCATTTTGACGTCTTAATGTTGGCTATGCTTGGACCATACTAATTTGAAATAAGACCACAAAAGTATTTGTGGTCTTATTTTTCGGGCCGTTTTTGAAGCGCTGATCGGGAATCTAGTACTATTATTGATCGAAGGTTGATGGTGAACTCCGCTCTTACATTTGTGGTGCAAGCCAACCTAGAGGTCGGCTTGCACCACAAATGCAATGAAGCATTTAGACTGCAGTAGAAGGTCGTCAACTAGTCCATATTAATTGAGTTAAAATAGGTCACCTTACACAGCGACAAATTAAATTAGTTGACTGTTACCGTTAGCCTATCTCAGAGTTGACTTTCAGATCTTTCGATCCAGGGCTAAATTAGTTGGCCGCATGTGTTTTTGTAAAACGACAGTTTCTGCTTGAAAATCATAGTGAACTTCTTTAAATGGCCGAAACACTCACGTTTTTTTAAGATAAAATCGTTGTCCAATAAGAGAATCCTTGTGTTTCCCTCATGAAGTGTATTAGTGAGTATTATTGATCGGTGGTATTACGTGTCGCTACTGCGGAGTGCGGACATTTGGCCGGGTGTCGATGCTCAATGAAGCAGTTCAACACATCCGCGACTAACTGCAATAGCCGTCCGAAAATCGATATTGAACTGCAAAACTAGTTCCTAGATCGTGCATCGAAAAGAAAAGGGAAGTCCCTTTGTCGTGTAATTAGTAGAAGAAACGCTTTTAATTATGGACAATCATAAACTTACAGGCCGCACGCTCAATTAGATTTCTCTCATCGGCTCTTGACGATTTCCCTCGCATACTTCTCCTTATGAGGGCCGGATTTTCAGAAATATTTCCATAGCGCTTCTGTTACATAAACCCTACCACAAAATGTCATATTTCTAGCCAGGCAGCTAACCAACCAATCCAAGAAAAATCTTAAATTCAATGCATGCAGTCATAAAACTTAAAACCAGAGTTAGCTAGCAGAAGAATTTCTAAATTTCAAATTCACTATTTCTTAAGCCTAACGGATAGAACCTATTAGTTCTAAAATGCAGATTTATTTTGCAAATAAGGCAATCTAAAAACAACCTTAACATTAAATATAAGGATCAGGGCTGGTCTACATCTAGGACAAAATAAAGCCCTAGCGTAAACTTTTATTTATAGAGGCATTTGTCAGTATAATCTTCGGCCGGGACCGTCTATTTCATTGCTTGTTTTATGGCTAGACCTAGATCTAGGGAGATGGGACGTTCAGACGCAATTTAGAATAATTTACTTTGAGTGGGAAAGTGATGAATTCTAGATAGGATCAGGTTAGGCGAAGCTTATGCGTGTTTTAAATTTCAGACAATGGATGATTAACAGAGTTGTGTGTTAAATAAAGCAGGTTGAAATGAGACGGAATATCTATAGTTTTTATCAATGGATTATGAGAAAATAAACAATAGATTAATTTTAATTCTAGTCTTCAGATAAAAACGGCATTTATTCAGTTAGTTCAGATACGTATTAACTAAATAAGTGCCATCTGAACTTACGCAACAAAATTACAAGGGAGAAACTGAGGAACCGATATTCCAAAATGCGCCCGTAGTGAAAGTTCCGGGCTTATAACTGTCAGTAACGACTGTCTTTGCCAAAGCTATCCTTGTCATAACCGGGACAGACCGTTCAGCGTGCTCCCGGGAGCTATTGTACTCCCATAATACTCGTAACACTATATAGGATTTTGCAAGTGGGAAGATGAGAAGCGCTTTACTAATAATCCTTTAATTAAAGCCCTACCGTAGGGTACCAAGACACTAAAGGTACAACACTTATCTTTGAATAATAAAGATAGGATAATTCGGTGAATTGCAAATGAACGCTTTAAGAGGCTGCTTATCTAATGAGGCTCGCCGTGATCTCTGATATCCACCCGCAGTCCATTAATATTTAATTAATTGAGCACCTATTTTCACCTGGGTAGAGCACCCACTTCATTACAATAATTAAAGGTACCCATCGTCGTTAATGTTAAAGGCGACTGCCTGTTTGGAAACCAGAAGATATGCGGTAGTGTCCTCTTGTGTTATAGTAACCAAACACGAACACAAATCCTTTACCAAGGTGAGAATGACGATGTGAGATCAGATGTGGTAGTTGTGTTAGCCTGTCATGAAGTATTTGACCTGATAATGATGACAATGGTTACTGGTACCTCGATACTCACCGACAACAGTGATGCACCGCTCCTGCAGCGACAGCTCCTTGGCTTTCTGCGAGATCTGCACGTAGCTGCCGCTCTGTTCCTTGATCTGCTTGATGTAGTTCCCCCCCTTCCCGATGATCATGCCGGCCGTCGAGTTCGGCACCAGGATCTTCACCTGGAAAGAAGACGTGGCTGTGGTAATGGAAATGTTAAGAGGCGAATGAGAAGACGTGAAATTGCTGTGTTATAATGTTTGTTGACCGTGAGTGGAACCGGCGAACTGACCCAACGATACAAGCGTTTTGCGTGAATTTATGCGTAGATAGAAGAAACCTATAAATGAGAGGTTACTTAATGGCGTAGAAACGAAAGATAAAGGCAAAAAGTTAAGGTAGTTAGTGTGCTATCGCGCTCAAGGATCTCCGCCGGCTAATCTAAGCTTTTTCTAAAAGAAACCATGAATTACGTTACTTTCCTACGACGATCCAAACGAGCTAGAATAAAACGAACGCCACAGGCTTCGTTTCAACTGCATTTTATGTAGGCTTTAAAGCTGAACAGCTTCGTTTTTATGGCCTACGTTAGAACAAAGGGTGAATAAAAGCTAAATACACAGTAAACTTGATTTTATGTTAAATGGCATTTACGTAAACAGGCCATATTGCTGAGAATTCATAATTTTGAAGGATCCGCCCGCCGCCGTTGCCACGGGAATAATAGCTATTAGCATTGTTGAATTTTATATGGCATTCTTAATTGTTGTTTATGAATTATTTAGCAGTTCTCAATGCCATTTGATGGTCTCGCAAGATTGGGAACCAATTGTAGTTTACTGCCATACCAGTCTCGGTTGGCTTTTGTCTATAAAGCAAGTATACAACCACTACGATTTACTAATACAATGCATATTCAATTCCATTTCAAAAATTGGTGGAGCATAACAAAGAAATTACGAAAATGACGGCAAGCTTCAAGTTTAAAGAATCGCCCTACTCAATTACTAGGATTGGTAGTCCTACAAGTGATAACTTTATAATTGGTTGTTTATAGAACCAGAGCAAATTAAATTACTTGACATTTACAAAGCTGAGATTTTTTCCTGATAAAAAAAAACGATTATAAAGCTGGGAAATTTTCCCTTCATATAAAAATAGCGAGGGAGTTGTCACGAGCAATGTCTTCTAACAATCAGGTTTACGTAAACGTTCTGTGCTTAGCAGAATGACTATTATAGTACGCTGATAATGATCTCTCCGTAGATATTCTCTTACTGCTACGAGTAGTTACGGTGGCTACTTCGGCCCCGTTCTCACTATGTTTGGGACGACAGATAATCGCGTAGTCACATATAGGACGACGCGATTACTGTCGTCCACTACTTTTTCCAACGATAAATTAATCGTCACGACAAAGTGGGAACACGGCCTTACGCGTTAATTAATAGTGTTGCGACACAAGAGCTTGTAGATGTGTGATGCAGACGTATATATACGACAGCCTTTGCAAAGTAAAGCGAAGCTGTACTATAAGTATTTGTTGTAATACATTTAATTGGGGTCTAGGCTAGACCATCTTGAGTTACAAGTGAATTATCCTTGATCTTCTACTCAATGCGTGCGAAACGATTTGAACGTTGTTTGTTTGCTGACTTGTCACTTGTTTATTGTGTCTTTTCGATGAATACCAGGACATAACATCACGCATGTAATCGTCCGAAGGGTTCGGCAGAGTTGTCCCTAAGAGTACACCTAGATTTGACCATATATGTTTAAGTCTTCTTATATGTATAGGGGGCGAGTTTTGCCAATATCAATATCATACGATAACATACTTTAATTCAATGTTCCATTCCTTACTATATTCGAGAGAAATATCCCCTCTAATATTTTCCCCACATTTTGCCGAAATTGGGGTCGCAATTACTCTGAAGTTAACATCCGCAGTGCCCACAGCAGGACCCTCCCACAAATGATGTAACGCCCGCAGTCCGCATCGCATCGCCAAAAAACCAAAGCGTAGACACAACAGACGGTGAAATAGGCAAGTATAGTTACAGCACTATGCTGCGGCTGCATTACTGAGGAACTGGGATACCGTGTTCGTTTTCCTTTGTGCTCGGTACCAGGAGGCACTCTGGCACCCTTTCTCAGCACACACGTTATTGATCTACGACCCTGCTCGGTCGCACGTCACCGCACGTGTTCGGTCACAGTCGCCACTCGGCACAGGCCATATCGAGCACTGTTCCGCTAACGTTAATCAGACGAAGAGATAACCGTTTAGAAATCAACTATATTGCCTCTGTTACATAAGTTATGGTGTAATGGTTAGTTTTATGGTCTTTTTACACGTTTCCAGGGTGTTAATTGGGAATTGGAGTAGTTCTTGCAGTTCAAGAGCCTGATGGTTCATCCTGTCAAAAATCGCCCATAATTTGGGCTGATAGATGATACGGTAGCAAATAATGAAAGCTTCTGTAGTTCAATTGAGGAAGGTGATGTGGGTAGGATCTACAATTCTGCAGCCTACAATCCTTCGATATTGAATTCGCAGGGGTTTACTAACCAACGAAGTACAGGCAACTAAACGTCTTTTCATAGAGAACCATATGTGTGGCGACCCTTAAAGGATTACATGGAGTTATGAGCCCAAGTAATACATATGCCACAACTCACAACGGGAATTTAGGGCACATCGACATTCTTTGGACAGCTTCTTAAGACGCTGGGACAAGCTGGAGAATTTGTTCAGGACAAAAGATGTTGGAAGATTTTACCGCAACTCCAAGAAAGTGCTGAAATAGCTTACTCCAAGAAAGTGCGGGTTGTCTCATGTAATTTTGATGTCCAAAAAGTGCAGATTTTCAGCGTAATTTCAGAAAATGTCTTTTGCATTTGTGATGTCTAATAAAATAGTTGTTGATGCAACATAGAACTAGACTCACAGCGAGGTGTTTATCGAGTCTAACTAATGAATTACGTACGCCGATAGCGTAGGAACGTGATTCGCTCGCGTCTGACCTTGGGACGACCACTTAGCTTGCACTACTTGTTCTAATGTACTTTGGTGCAGCTACAATGTACCCACTGCGGATTAAGTGCAATGGTCCGACACTTTTATGATCAGTTTTACGGGCCCGATAGATGGCAGAACTGCTGAGGTGATTCCAGACAGTTTTCCGTAGGTTGATATGGAGTCTAGAAGTGTCTTTAAAAGAGATCCATTGAAACCTGACCGACGGACAAAGAAAGGACTAATGGACTGGATTATCAGACGAGGATCAATGTCTTTATCAGAAGTAGGAAGCGAATATTTTCTTGCTAATAGTGGTTACTTAATAATGACATCAGTTCTTCTATCAACGGTCATTATCTTTCCGCATCAGGTCATGACATTAGGTATAATTACAGAACGCAAATATAACCGGTACCTACAACTACAGTAATTAACAACGCGATAAATCATCGTTCGATCGAATCAGACCTGCGACACATAGGTATACAGACCATTTGTTCTTGTCCCTTACATTACAAGCTCCACATGATTTATGTTTTTTCTCCCCGCAAGCAGAACGGAAGCTCATGCATAATATAAATATGCATTTAGTGGTTTCACGACCGCACATAGCTTACTTCATAATTCAGACTGATTCTGTGACGCAGGTACCGAATGTGGTTCTGTAATAGCATTTTAATTTGTGAGTGCTTTACATTTTTAATAGTGTGGTTTTTTGATGAGTCGAAACGTTCCATTTAGATATTTTGATAGCTTAATTAGATTACATTTATAACATTTAAAAAATGTATAACGTTCCCATTGCTGGGTCCCAGACCTGCTCTTGAGAGGCCACAATCCACCGCGTGGGTCCAGAGCGTCATATTTCTTTGGACAAGCCAATTTCGTTACGATGTTAAAAAAAAAGAATTTCGTTATTAAATTACGGGAATTGAGTCCCTTTGATACAAATGGTAATTAATTACAGTTTCATTCGAATAAATAAACAGTTAGGTACCTATGTGTCTTGAACTTTTAACCTTTGATAGCTTCAGTCCCTTTCCTAATTTCCACGCTCATAACTACTCATAAGTCTCAAGTGGGTAGTATTGATTAGCAGTTAGACATATGTACGTTATATTAAGAGCACGGTTATGTACACCAGTGATAAGGTAACTGATAACACGTAACGTTCTATTTACTTTATCATTTAGTAGCTCTACTGAAAGAAGGGAAAGGTTGCCGACGAATTAATTGTAGCCGATTATTTTGGTTTGCTCTCTTTAAAACGATAACATTGTTTTTAAACATATAATTAAATTTAAAATCAGATCTAAAACGGAGGATTAATAACACAATTTACAACCCATACCAGTAAACGAGAACAAAGATGGCTTCCTATATCAAGCCGATAATGATCGAGTAGATTGGAGTAAGGCTCGCTTACCATTAAAGCGGAGATCAGTAGAGCGGTGCGGAGCCATCTAAGACTAGACAAATCACAGGAGTTGACAGGAGAGACATGAAAATCCGATGTGTTTCTTAACGTATGTGATTGGTCGATTCCCGCACATGTCTCCACTTAGCTTGCCTCCGCTTTGGAAGAAACCGGGCCTAACGGGAAACGCCCTAAAACACCCACAACACGTAATCTTTGAAAAGCGTAATTTTCCCATAACGATGAAAACGAAGCACAATACTATAACTCCACTATAATAACGACAATATAACAGCAGTAATAATAAATCACCCGTGATGGATGCGATTCCGTCCGCGAAAGTGTTTTCACGCGATGCCTCCAAATTGTTATGTTGAAGCGAACTCTGACCTCTATACACCCTCCAAGTGTTAAAACTTTGCAGGTATTATAGATAAGACTGAATAATTGATTACGTTTGTGTTAAAGTTCGCCCCGGAAGGTTAGAGGTTAAGAAAATCGGTTTGATCTTTAAGGCTAGGTGGGCGCGCGACACACGGCGGCTCGGGACAGGCCCGTTCAGAACCGGCCTGTCCGAGCCGCCGTGGTCGTTTTTAATTTATAGGAATTAAGAAAATCGTTTTATCAAGTCAAACCCAGCGAATATGTCTATAAATAATTAGTTTCTTCAATTTAGTACAAAAATTAAATGTAAAATATAAGTAATATAGTCATAATATTGAAAAAAACGTACTAAAAAGGGGTAATTTTACGATTTTTTTCTATCGAGTAAAGTTCATCAGGTCTTGCAACTGAATGCGATTTTGACTAGACAAGATCCTTATCTAATACATATATTTTTTTTTAAATTTAAAACACTACATTCTTTGTTTCAGATGGTTTTAAAAAAGTTGTGTCGCGCGCCCACCTAGCCTTAACATTTAATCAAAGCAAATTGTTGTTGCTGGTCTTAATTTGCATAATTTTGTTTTCACTTTGTTTTAAAATAGGAGGAGTTTAAGGCGTTTGGTAAAGCTGAATGATATGGAAGAGCATCGCAGGTTTATCTCATCTTCTTTACTGCCCCAAAATCAAAATCGGCAAAGGGACCTTTTTTATCGCCGACACGATGCTGGCAGTGGTAGTACTAGGCCAATTAAATTTTATAATAAAAACTACCATCGCCACCGAAGACACTATGGACAATAGACATGCAGGGAGCCCCAGTACAGAAATGATGGGCTGACAATGTTTACCTGTACGAAACAGTCGATGAAACAAGGTGGAAAGCAGATGTGCGATAGTTACAAACAATATAAGTACTGCGACTATGGCAATGTAAGTTCTACGAACGAACACTTTGCAACATTCTGTTGTATTCCACATATTGCATGTTAAGGACTGATGGATCTAAACCCAAAGAGAAATTTGTCCATCCATTTGCAAAATTGTAACTGAAATATTCCTGAAAGCTAGCTTAACGCAAAGCCTGTTACAGCTGTCCGCCTGTGACCTGTACACGTGCGCCCGCTGAAATGTTATTTCCATGGAGGTTTATGGAGGATATTCGATAGCTATTCGTTTCACAGTAAAGCCTTTGTAAACCAACATTTTTCTGTTATTATAAACATGTTGGAAAACTAATGAAACTTAATGTGTCTGTATAAAATTCTGAAAAGCGGACGCAGCGTCACATTCTTCCGAAACCGTCCAGCACACAAAGTGGCCTACCTCAATAAATAAAGAAAAATACTCTTCTCTATGAATACAAAGTTGCCCTTAACTGCGGGCGGCCATTTGCATGCAAATCGTCTGATATGGAGGCCTAACGGTTTCTGCTTACAATCACAATTTGATTTTCATTTGGCTAACCTGCTGTGAACACAGGATAACGTTCTCACATCAAATTACTGCGCGTAATCACTTTCTATCAGCTCTGTCACTGACGAGCGCTAAATGGAACAGAAACATTAATGGTTATGCGTTTACTGATTAGAGGTGTACTCAAACTGTTATTTTACCTAAAGGTGGAGCGGTTCTCCAAGTTGTGAAGTATTATCATAAAGATGTTGATATTGCTCTCAGCCTAACCTCGTTCAAATAAAATTTCGTCGTCGTTTTCCGTCGTTGCCATTGCCATACAACTCGACGAAATTATTAGGTATATTGAAGCGAGCGCGTATCCGAAAGGGTTTTCCCTTTCGTTAGAATATTGTCAGAGCTCCCTCCGTACTGAAAAATGATACCATCCTTTTAAGGAAACATACAAATTACCAATTACCTTTGTAGAAATTGAAATGTCACGCGTCAGTGCCAATTTGTGGATTATATAACTGCTCTACGGCTTGTTATGAAGACTTTGGTACACTCAGTACCTTAGTGTTAGGAGATTCAAGCGAGCAAATCAGAGTACCGTGAACAATCAATCATCGGAATGGGAAAAGAATTTTGGGAAATATTTTAATTGAAAAGAAAGAAAAGACAACGCGGGCAAAGGCGTGGATAACACAGAAGGAAATCTAAAGGGTGTAAAACACCTCTTCACGAAGCCGGAAGGCACTTGTTCTCCCCATCATTGCGATCATTTTTTTGTTCTACACCATACCTGGGAACCTTCTAGTTACGGAGATATGGGGGGTCAAAGTTACAACTTTTTGACAAGTTTTTTTTTTAAAACAAGTTTTTTTTGTAAGATTTTGACTTTTAACACCTCCACGACCTCCGCACTATTCAATCCATCCATCAGCACAATGTTAGTGCGTTACATTGAGTTCTACCACAAAACATGATTTATAACCTCAAAAAAAAAAAGATGTTTCCCAGCAATAATTTTTGCGTAAAGTTACTTAGTTTGATGTACAGAATGATTGGTTAACGGCTTTGTGATGAGGTGGTTTACACCCTGTATAGTGGGAAAGGTGAAAAAAAGAATCGTATAATGAAAGGTCAAGACTCAAAATGACCGAAAACTGACACTAAAGGTAGTATATATACCTTTGGAAGACCGAGGAGAACTTGGTGGTAGAGAATTACCCAGCTGCAACGACAGTTTCGAGTAAATTAAGCCCATTCAAATCCGTAAATGAAGTGCACACAATATCTAGTAAAAAGGCGACTGTTAATTTTATCTAATACAACAGTGCCAGCCGTGTAGATAAGCTGCACTAACATAAACACATTTTATGTTCGCCACATGACATTAATGCTGTTTCCGACCTAGCATTAAAGAATCGTTTATTTGTTTTGGTATTGACAGCATGTATTTTTAACCCCCGACGCAAAAACGACGGGGTGTTATAAGTTTGACGTGTGTGTGTGTCTGTCTGTGGCATCGAAGCTCCCGAACGGATGAACCGACTTATTACCGACGAATTAGTTGGGAGTGTTCTTAGCCATGTTTGATAAAATCAGATGATCCAAGATGGCCGCCGCTACAAAATGGCGGATTACATATTTATTCAACAACTCCCTCAATATGGGTATCAAATGAAAGGGCTTGACAAGTAGAATACTATACGTTATAGCAAATTTCAAATCCAAGATGGCCACCACCACAAAATGGTGAATTACATATTTTTTTACAACTCCCTCAATATGAGTAAGTATCAAATGACAGGGTTTGACTAGTAGGAATTCGCTCTCAATATAGTGTAGTGTACGTGTAGGTACACTATATTGAGAGGGAATGAGGGATATTATATTATTATACTCTACACACACAGCATACGGCATTTCGTTACGTTGTGACGATTTCTACAAAATCGCTCTACCCGTAAGCCGCGTTAAGAAACTTCGTTCCAAAACAAAAATACCTTGGTATCATAAGTCAGGGGTTTTCGAAATTTTTTTAATAACTTGTTAACTGTAAAAGGAATGAAAGTGAATAATGAATTTCGGTTTGCATTTACAAAAATGTTATCGGTGTTACACCTCCTATGTTCTAGGCGGCACGATGCTGCACACCCGCGCAATTTATTCGAATATAACTAAGATAATGTTGTAACGTTTGGAAAAATGTAGCTCGGCTTTCCTCAAATAGTAGATGCCGAATGGAATTTTCTGATCGTTACAAGCCAACAATGAAAGAAAGCCGAAATGTCTGGTGTCTGCTCCGCTCGGTTTACTTGTTCAACAAACTGTCGTACTATCAAAATGTGCGAAGTGTGATCCCGAACAAGTGTGTAGCGGTAGCATCCCAGTCACCTACATAAATGTGGCACAGAACTTCGGTGCCAGTTTCAAAGCACCCTTTGTTTCGGTCGAACGTTCACTGAAAGTAACCAGCAAGCGGACCAGACTATCCGATGGTTTGGTTTAGCGACCTAGATCGGAGATCGGAAACCTTTTACTAATAGCTGGCATATCTCTCTAGTCTACATCTACCAATATTTATTCAAATTTTAATATTTTACGTGACTGTCACGACACAAAAAAGAACAAATACATATGGTATTCCCATTATTTCGATATTACGTTCTTTATTAATGGCGCGCACGTTCGTACAGAAGGGTCTATATGCAAAAAATCTATGAAAACGTTTATAAAACAATGTTTCTTCGTTAAACAATTATGAATTATTGATCATTGTGATCAGCACGCCGGGCACGCGTACCGAGCACGTGGCTGGCCCTCCATCGGTCGGCGCTAATTTAATATGCCAACGTTGATACCGTTTAAAATCGTTCACGCCATCACGGGAAACAACGTGAAGAAAATTAGTTTAATGTTTAATAGGCGTCTATTACGAGCTAATCGATATTGTGTTGTTGGAATGTGGAACGTGCGGTCTTCATCATCGATAACCGAGGTCGAACATATTCAAATTATTTTTGTTGGCGTGTATAAGGTTTACATGCCATGAAAAGTAGAGCGTGAAAAGGGCTTTCTTTTTTCTCAATATCTAAATCTACTTGTGTTCTTGATGAACATGGTCCATTTTAGAAGTTTCAATTTTATTTCTTATTATTTATTCTATTAGGTACACTTTATCTTTGTAACAACTACTTCACGTTCTAATTAAGAAGTTTGATCACAGCTGCCTTCAAAAGATAGTTACACTAATCTTACTTATTCTTACTTGTTACTATAAACGCGAAAGTTTGAGGATGAATGGATGTTTGTTACTTTTTCAGGAAAAAAAATGTTGAACGGATTTGATAAAACTACGGCACGTATCGTTAGAATAAGTCAAAGGCCCCGTTCCCACTACGTCGTGACGACAGATAATTTAAGTGCCGTGGCTTGTGTATTTAAATGGAGGTGTTCACATAATATAGGATGACACGATAACTGTCGTCCATGACTTTTGCCAAATAAAAACCAACGATAAATTAATCGTTACGACATAGTGAGAACGGGGCCAAAGGCTATCATTTATAAAGATATATAAGCAAAGCCGCAGGGGGAAGCTAGTAGTTTGTATTAAACAGGCACAAGAAGCACCCTCTCAATTAATAGTTGCGTTAATTACTTTAAATTTTCAAGAGTGAAAAGCCGGGCTTGCCACACGGACAAGCCGCGCTGCCAGGCTGCCCACCAAGTTGAGCATCCCTGGTTTAAACGCTTTCGAGGAAGTTTCCCTGCAATGAATGAGCCGTTATACTTGAAACTAAGTGTTTTGTAGTGCCACTTTGTTGCTGAATTGTAAAGAATACTGTGTTTATTCAAGACGTATATATACGTTTAGAATAAGATAATTAGAATGAGGTTAATATTAACGTTGATGAAAAGCCCATTGTGACTACTAAGTAACACCATTCTTGGCAAAACAGATTGGGAATCTCCATGTCAATACCAGCGCACATGCGGACAGTACTGTCAAACCATATGAACAGTCAAAATAATTTTGAAAAAAGGTACTCCTACAGACACTGGTTAATAACATAGGAACCTCGGTCTCAAAAGCTAGATTGAATAGAGTAGTTCAGAAAGAAGGTACTCGCACTTGCAAAGAGACTTCTACGAAACAGAATTTCTGGCTCAGATCTACCACCCTGACATACATAGTACGCTGCGCATAGTACACACAACAATGAAGCGAAGAGGCTGAACAAATATGTAAATATAACAGTTTTGGCACAGCCGCGCGAGCATTCAAGGCGCAGTGCTCGGGAAACGGCCATAAGTACATAATTGTTACATTTCAGTACAATTGTTCACCTGTTTTTTATACTGTGTATTTTATGTAACAAACTACCTGAAATAATGAAAAAGAAGAAAAAATAAACATATTTATAAAAAAAGTAAAACAATTTTTAACAGAAAATGCTATTATAGTCTATACATATAAATATTTAAACGATAAAATATAATTTAATAATGTATAAAAAATTCTATTACGTCACCGTAAAATTGTCAAACACGTTATATTACAATATAACGTGTTAGCGATATTGTAAACTCTCGAAATATTGTCAACTGAACATACGGAAGTATCTCTGCCCCCATAATCGGGACTTGGGACACCCCCCCGATAGGTTACTTGGGACACCCTCCCGTTAGGTTAGTTAAGTTCCTTTAAACCCTGCACCCGGAAATAGGGGCCCCGCGAAGCGGGGCTCCGTCGACTACGCTTTTTAGGGGAATATAAAGTGTTTTAAGGTTAGGTTATAATAATCGGTATTTCTCAGGAATGGTACAATATCTTTTCATGAGAGTTGTACCACTGGGCAAGGGGGACTCCTCCTTCCCTCCACACCGCGTGAGTTGACTACCATCGCATGCATTTCACGCAAAAATAATGCGTTTTGTTGTAAGCAGTATGTTCATTTGACAATATTTCGAGATTTTACAATATCGCTAGAGATATTACAATATACAATATACTCTATAATTATGCCTAAATTGAATTCCTCATTTTGTTATTTTGAATTATTACTGTACAATATTGCTGATTTTGATTTTGAATATGCTATTTAGTTATTATTATCTTCTTTTTATGTTTATTCGATTTTGTGTACTCTTTATGGATACTTGTGTCTGACTAAATAAATGAATTGAATTGAATTGAATTGAATATAACGTATTTGACAATTTTACGGTGACATATATAAAGAATTCCTATTATGGTATTATTGGATTTTTTTTGGATATATTTTTTTTGTATTTTTAAAGCTTCCTCTCTCCTACTATATCTTTGTCTTTTGCAGTGCCCGACAGGGTCCATAATGATCTCATTTTTTAATTTACCACCTAAGTACACATTGTGGAATGCAAATAAAGTATTGAGTATGTTTCGACGAATTACAGAATGTTTATAACCCTTTACATTGTATACTGAATTTTATGCAGTAGGTACTAACACGCAAAATTAGGAGCCGTTAAAATTCGGGTGCGGTAATACGATGTGTATGAAACGACGAAACTGTACTGGGAGAAGTTCAGATTTAAGGACCCAATAGAAGCAAGAGCGGTATAAAATGAAGGCTTTCCAGGAATAATATATTCCATATAAGAGACGAATAAAATCGGTGCCTCTCACATATTCCACACTTCCTAAATCCAAAATCCATATCAAATAATGGGCGATACACAAGACGAGCTGAACATTACACTTATTTAGGGGTTCGTCTAAATGGCGGTCATTTGTCTCGGTTTCGTACCGTGCCGTTGCTTACAATTTATGCGCCACTCCCGTTCCCGTATGCGGACGCCATGACAGGCGTAATGCGATGATTGAAGACCGAAGATACCCCAGTTTATGCTTACGTGTCGAGACATTATCAAATATGGTTCAGGGCTTATCTAAGTCGAAAAACAGGACGGAAGCCGGCTAATTTATTCACGGCAAAAAGGTCACATCCGTACATTAAAATACCCGAAGTGCCCCTAAACGCTTTGTTATAAGAATGTCTGCCTTTATATTCGGTGTCGTTATGTAAAAGGCTGTTGGTTCCAAAATGTCTGAAACAGTTTTTTGGTATATCTTCCTTAACCTAGCAAAGTTTAGCTCGGAAAGCGCGCACAAAAGCAAACACTTAAAAGTTTGCCAGAGTTTGAACTCTTCACGATCATAAAAAGATGCTCAATGTCGTACGTTTGCTTTTACTATTTTCTTTGTTGGTTTTCCTCGCAGCTGGAAACTGCCTTACCATTAACATCGATTTTTCACAAAGCCTCTTTTATTCGCCTCCTAGAATTTCCTTGTAAAAGTGTGTGTCATACCTGCTTATCCCTGTCCTGGGGCATCTTGGTGTCGACGCCATCCGGGAAGGGCTTGACAAGTTCTGGCTTCTCTTTGATCTTGTCCATGATGAAGTCCAGAACCACCATGATGCCTTCGACGGAGCCCGTGATGAGGCATGCCCTCTCCGTTGTGCCTGTTGACAAAACACAAAGGATTTAGAAGACTGGTTATTATCGTCCACGAGGAAATATGAGATAAGTATACAGAAATTATTGCACCGACAAGACCATGTGCAAAAGCTTTGTTTACTACAGATTCACGCAAAACCGTCTAATCTGAATTGTATTGTTCCCTATCTAATGATTGTTCTTGTAAATGTTCCTGCGGACGGGAATAAAACAACCGGTTATTTTCTGGTCCTTCTGTTCAAGGACCGGATGAGAAGATAAGCGTTAATAATTAAGCTGCTTCATCCTTTAAGAACATTTTGCTTTATTTTCAGTGTCTTCGGGGATTTCCTGCCACAATCGGAGGCATTCATGAGTAGGTAATCATATCATCAATGTAAAATCACTTTTTTAAGCAGAGTTTATTCGTGTTACGTTTTATTTTGTGTCCAAGAACCAGAAAAAGACCACACTAGCACTCTTGTACGTAAATAATGTTCTTCTTCTTCTTTGTCGTGTCGATGATTTCTCCCTTTTTTCAAATGTCCCAGTCTACATTCAGCAAGCGTTTAGAAAGTTCCCTTGTTTTCTGGACCGCATTCCGCAAGTTGGGAATAAATTTAGCTAATTGAAATGCATTTGCACCACCAGGACCAGTCTAGTTAGAATTTAGTCTGTGAAGTTGGAAAAATTGCACATTGCCATAAGTATCTTTAAA
Source organism: Xestia ashworthii (assembly GCA_950022955.1). Lineage (NCBI taxonomy): Eukaryota > Metazoa > Arthropoda > Insecta > Lepidoptera > Noctuidae > Xestia > Xestia ashworthii. The sequence goes on along the minus strand of OX465566.1, from coordinate 880,762 downwards.
CGATCATTTCATGGATGTTTACGAAACTGCGCTTTCCAGAAATAGAGCACTTACCTCCAAGTTATAAATAGAGCCAAAAATGACGAATAGCGATCAAACGCTCGCCAGAATCTGGGCGGCTATCGAGATACGGGGCGTGCTGCACTGAGTTATATGAGCCCATTAAAGCGGTACACTTCATTTGCAAAGAGGAAATTTTGACATTAATTGAAAGGAATGCTGATTAGATGTAATTTATTTTACTGGCGAAGTATTTTTAATTAAAGCAATCGCTCGCTAAACTTCTAATTGAAACGGTTTTTTTTTTTAACTTTCACTCGTTATCCGTAGTTCAAAATTTATTTACGAATTATCCTAACGAGTTAACTGAAGTAAACAAAATTTATTATTGACGGCTGCAGGGCTATCACCGCCTTTTCTTTGTTCTGAATTTCAATCGCGACACGCCTCAGACGAAAACAATCCATTTCCATTCGGAGTTTTACTGAAGCATAAAAGGGAAAGTGTGGCTTAAAAAACATATTATCAATAGCCTAAGGGTGCTCCAAATCGTACAATTACAGCTCAGATCCAATTTTCCAAATCCCTTTTGTGGAGGTTCAAGCTAATCAAGGTTTAGAGGTCGCCTATCAGCGCCGGAGGGTTATGGGGAAAAGCACCCGGTGTTTCGGCATTATTGATCGGTCGGCCGGGCGGACCAGCTTCGTTGCCCAAATGAATAGGCCACTGTCACGCGTTATTTGTGCCAAAGTTTCATTGTGATTTTATCTAGACTTCATTTCGCTAAGTTCGATGGAATATTAATGGTGTTTGTAACTAATGTTTCTTTGTGAAATTATGATAGAGATAAATGCTTTTGAGTTTAATACTTATTCTTTGTTTGAGAATGTTTGACCTTCAGAGTTGTCCTGAGTGGTTGTTACACGCGTAAAAGTAATCTGGGAACTCGAGCGAGCGTTTCATTTCCTCTATTTTGGGATTTTCCTCAACAAAGGAATTACCAAATAATTTCATGAATGTGGCTGATTAATGAATCGTATCAGCTACATCGCAATACAAGTAACATTACGGGCGTGTTTCTCAATATTTCTGGGTGATGAGCTAATTTGTTCCTCCTGATGATGCAACGCTTACGCTACACCTGCCGCATGAAACGAGCCGTGTAAACGAGTGTTTCTATTACTACAACTTGCTTAGAATATCAATGACGGAGCTTGCTGCAATTTAATTTGACCAATTTACTGCAATTTTCTGTCGTTGAATCATTTAACTTAATAGTCTTTTTGTTTTTAGATAAAAAATAAACGTTGGGAAACAATTCAAAAGCCTTTGATCTCTGAAATGTTAAATTACTTGACCAAACGGTTGCCCTTTCTGGGGTGAGACTTCAAAGACTGACATTTAGAGAGCACAATAATAATCAAGATGGCAATTAAACTATTGTTAGCTTAGATATTATTAGCGAATGCTGTGAAAACTACGAGTATTTAATTACCTTGATAGCGTCTACAAATTCCAATATATTGTGGCCAAATTAACATTTATATTTTCCTGTTTCGAGCGCCTTGATGGAGCCATAACGTTCTCAACTTAGTAATAATACTAATCGTCTCGGATGAGTTTATTTCCTTATAGATATGGCCCTTAGCTTCCACTTGGGTTAGAATTTCCTCCATTAATCAGGTCGTAAAGTGGGCATGGGCTGTGCCTGCTCCTTGCAAGAGTCTAGAGGGGTATGGCTGTAAATCACAACGTAGGACACGCGCATTGGTGTCGGTTGTTACATTTTATGATTTGTTGAAACTGTTCATCTTAAATTCAAAATAATTAAATATCCATGTAGTCAACAATACCAGTGAAAAAGACAGGATGAACACACTGTTAGACTGTTAGATTTTAGATGATAGAAGTAGGTAGAAGTTGATCAAGAAACATTTCGAGAAGTTCCAGGAACAGGGAAGAAGAATAGCGTCTTCCTTCTTAAAAGGAAGTATATTCAAATAAAAACAGCGCCGAAAATCTTTTTGCTTTTAAAAAATAACGTGCAGATTTCCAATCGATAACAGCAAAGTGCACTGTTATCGACTGACGGCATAGGTACCTACCTACAATAATAAATGTTGTTTCCAAGGCCGCTGCTATGAGCCATCAGCTAATACTGTTTCAATACAAATACTTCTTACTGTCAAACTTAACATATCTATTTATTCACCCGCAGAAAAACCTGGTCTCTTGCTGTTTGTGTCCCATCCGCCGCATTCAAATAGGGAAACTAAAAGCAGTCTCGCATAAAAAAGGTTTTATTGATACGTAAAATGGAAGAAATATAGAAACGAGTATGTCGAGACATCTTTGGCGTCGTGAACACAACCGCGGGAAATTATGCAACGGACAGACAGTGTCATACACAACCGGTCTTATTGGGTAACTCCCTTGACCTTGGAAACATTGGTAGCTAACGCAAACAGTTCTAAAACCTAACCATAAAACTTTAGCGGCTATTATCGCTTACAACATGTCATTATCGCTTGGTATTAGTCCAATGCTAATAATTGGGAACAGTGGGCCAAAAAACTGTACCTAGTTAGAGGTTGGTAATGCGTTGGCACAAATGTGAGAAGTATTAAAATCTGTCGCCGCATTTGGCGCAAACATTTGTTTAGTGCAGTTCTGCTAAATTGTGGAGTTGTGTGGTTGAACTGCGAACGTGTGCGCATGGCGTGTTGTCACAATCGGCCGGGTTGGCGCACAGTCAGCGCAAGGCCGCCGCCATAAAGAAAGATTATCACTATCATCCAATTATACATGCTATTGAGTTATTGTGGTACCTACTTCGCGCGAAGATATTCCGCGTGTTTACACTTCGTTATGAAACACTCGAATATCGAGTGCTTTGCTTTGCTATAAATCATTAGTTACGCTCACATTATTTAGGTCAACTATTCAGACCACTTCTTTTATTTTCATAGTTTCCGTGAGCAATGTCAAACGTCGTTTGAACTAGTATTTCAGGGAGGAATTTTCGTTTCTGTTATTTTTATAACATTTTATTTTATTTTCGAGGGAGCTGGTTTTGGGGTTGCGGGACTGTTTTGGGGTTGCGGGACTGTTCGAAAGAGATACCGCGGCCCCGGAACGTAAAGGGCGAGGAAGGAACATGGATGGGTTTTAGTCAGTAAGAGTCTGACACTCCCTCCCGCTCCGCCCAGAGTGGGAGAAGTCATTTGATGATTCCCCATCCTAAAAAAAAAAAAAAAAAGGAGCTGGTTTTGTTAATATTTCCTGTTTTATTCAAGAAACTGGTTTTTACTATTATTTCTAAGTCAGATAATAGATGGCAGCACATAGCACACTACTGATAGTTATAAAATCCACAATTTCGTATAGCCTACAATAAACCTGTATTCAGTCTATTTGCAATCGACTGGAAAGCAGAATACTTTATAACTCAATAAATGAGATACGATCCTATATTCATTATATGCTTACAAAAAGAGATCAAGGCAACGAATCCGAATTCATTCTGATCTGAATATCGAGTGCAAATATTGTCTTTTAATTTGCATAGCTTTGGTTGAAAACAAATTGTCATTAAATTAACAAAATGTGACGGAGCAGTTCACGTCACGGACTGACGTTTCATAACGCCGCTGCCGTGCTGTTATGCGCGCCTGGTAGGTATAAACTGAAAGTGATCTCCGCAGCAGAACAATAGCACTCATACATCGTGAGCAAAAAGTATTCTAGACTTCGATGTCACGGTGTCAAGACGAATGTTTTGTTATTTTTGGGTCAAGGTCTCAGAAGTAAGCCAGCAGCCAACTTGCAGTTCTATATTCTAATATTTCTTCGACGTGTGAATGACAAGTCCGTTGACGAATGATGACTGTAGATCCACAGTTCCACACCACGCTCGCGCAAGTTTTTAACATTTTAGTTTTTTTTCCACAGCTCATTTGAATGTGTTCGGTCAAGGTGATTCGGTAAATAGATACCAATTTAAATGTTTTTATTAGTTTAAAACACGTTGGTTAGAATGTTGTAATGTTTGTGACATTTGTCTGACAATTTAAATAAGAAAGTGGCGCTGTAAGTGTGGAAGTGTGGCTTACAAAAGTTGTGAATAAAACTATGATCAAGGAAATCCAGAGATATGTCTTCTATGACATTGTCAACTTCATTATCGTAATCTGTCACCACCGGACGACCGCCATTAAAATAAATATTATTTACGGCAGTTATGGAATGTTTAGTAAAATGCATTAATTTATCGTAAAACGGTCTTTCGTAACATTGGCGTGAGCGACGGCGATCAAATAAAAATAAATGTTTTTACAACGCTTGTCATATATTTTTACTGTTTATTTATTTGAACCAGTTTAAATTATTATTAGTAGGTATTTAAAATTACATTTACAAGGAAAAATGACAAGTCAAAAGATGTTCCGCCAAAGTTTGTGAAAAACTTGGGAGAAAAACTACGTAATACTTGTTTACAATACAGGCCTTTACGCATTACGCTACACTAAAAATAAAGTCCCAACTTGAAAGAAAGGAGGAAATCCATTTCCACGGTTACACCATTTTCCCGCTCGGGTGTTAAACAATACTTCACTAATACCACAATTCGCCCCCGCATTCACATGCCTGCACGAATTTAAATACGAGTAGGTACATAACAATACGAATTATTTATAGGTTACGTTCTTCTGAAACATTTTATTTCCAGCTTTCATTTTCATAACTTCCCATGAAAACAGAAACATTTGAATAGAATGATAAATAGACATGAAACTTTACAGTCTAAAGTGGATACAGAATTTCTAGTGTCGCAAGCTCCACACTGCTTGAGCTCGTGACTACTCGTGAGTTCGATTCCCAGGTTGAAAAAAGTGTCATTCAGTTTTTCTAAAATCGAAATCTGTATTTGAGACCGATTGATGCAATACACGCGCCCCCTTTTATATACGCCTTAAACAGAACTGGCGATGAGTGGACGTACTTGGTATAGGTATTCTAAAGAATATTTTTTCCGATACATAACCTAAATAAAGACTTTTCTGCCCCTAATCCTGAGTCGGTGATAGGTTACATACTTTCCATCCTTCGGGTAGGATAAGCTTAGCTCCACTTACAATTCTGCCTGATGGTCACAACCCCTTTATCGTCCATTTAAGGCCAGTATTGTCCAGCACCGGCCAATGTAGGACCGAGGATAATCCCTTATTGTCATGCATGATTACGTCCCTCCCAACCAACCATGACAAAAGAGATATCAGATCCAATGTCGCTTTTATGTAACACTGATGACTTAGTAGCCTACATAATACAAAGGAACCTGATTTAGAAAATACTTGTATACGTAAACCATCTTCTTTTTACGATGATGCTGAACAATAGAACCAACATACCTACCGTCGAGCTCATTAATTTTCATACATTAATTTGTAATTAACTTTTATTGTTGTAACGAGTTCTAATGGCATTGCAGCGAGGACTGATGGAAAAACCTGTACTTGTAGTTATGTCGTTAATGATAATTGTGTGGTGGTGTGAGATGTGCATTCATCATAATGATATTACAATGAAGTGGAATCAGTTTTTCATTACAACACTTCTGATTGTTGACGAGTGTTGCTCAAAATAATGCTTTTCCTAGTTTCTTGATTTGGTCATCTTCTTCCTATACAAATATTTCATTACCTACTGATTTCATAATGCACTTCCAAACGCGGTGTAGTAATCTAAAACAGTGTACCCAATAATAGACGTTTAAAAACAAAGTTAAATATCAAACTGACGACTGAAAACCGCAGTCGAATTAAAAGTCAAAATCTTACGCCATTTGCAAATGACGAAATAAAACGAATACTAGCCGCTCTCAGCCAAGTGTTGGACATTTTTAAATATTATCTTCCACAGTTAGCAGGTATGTATTCACTTTTATTTTAGTAATGGTGACATCAGTCTCATATACGTCTCGCCTTGACTCTTCATTGAAAGATTGCATTTAGAATGGACCTCGTATATTAGATTTCTGCATTATTACTGAAATAAGTTTTGTAATGGCTAATGTGACTTCGTTAGCGCTCGCGCTGTGTGGGTTGGAGCTCATCTTCATTATCCGTGGTGTCGTAAGAGGGGGTTCAAAAGGGATTATACTAATTGGATCAGCGTTTCAAAGACTGTTCTGTAGTGAAGTAACATGTTTACGAAACTTGTCATGTTTCAGGTTGAGAAAATAGATTTGTGTTAACTGATAGTATTCCTAGTTCAGTCTTCAAGATGGATAGGAAACTAGACAACAATGATTAAGAGCTTTTTTGAAATTTCATTCTATTGTACTCACAAAATATGAATGCTGTGAATGATTTATTAATTGACCGCCATCATTCGTAACAATATTTCTGAAAATAAAGTAACAGATGAGCAATACTTAAGCTGAATTCCTAGAAAGAATGCAGGGCCTAACGGAGAAGCCCAATGCACACATTTGCAACCTTTTTCCTCAAACACTTACGATTTGCAAGCAAGATAAACCACAGGCACACTATAAGCACAGCATTATAAATATTAAATATTAGACAGTATAAATACTGCCTTATTAGAATTGTGTCCTGGTAGAGAAAAGAGACCATATTCTACCCGGGATAGAATTATCTCATCCAGATAGGTCTACTTCAAAACAAAGGCAGTCAGAGATATTCTAATTTGGTTGAACCCAACCTCAAGTGCCATAAAACTTCAGAAAGCCACAGTCAGTAATAAACGTTCCATTCCAGGGTAACATTCGACACATTATTTTCTCGTGTAAAAACCTCAGAGCTTGACAAAGACGTCTGAAATCCCGTAACCCTTATGGGAGCCCGTAATGACTTAAGTCCGCAGCTATCTACTTAATGGTTCACTTACTTTGAAACACAGTTACGTTGGAGGAAACACTTGAACGAATCGGGAGTAATAATGCGCTGATCTCTGGAGATAAGTCGCGCACTTATCCGCATAAGGTCGATCTTATCAAATCCGAATTTTGACAATCCCTCACCAGATCTCAATTTTTAATGATCCACAGACGCGACGACGTGCGAAGTCAAAGGTTATTCGATAATCTCTTAAAGTAACAATTTCGAAAAAGAATGTTGAAAAGACTAAATAAACTAACATGACCAAGTAAAATATCGGAACACTGCGTGTTCTGAATCAACTTGCAGAGGTCTATGATCCAGAAAATTGGATCATATTAATTGGAATCAGGGCAATGTCTCTTACACGAGTTATTTGAAAAGCTTTTGACGTTTTGCGTTGGTTCGTGGCCAATTAATGTACAAAATAGGAGTATAAATGTTTTCCGATAAAATGTTTAATTGATGTCGGTGGAACTTCGATAATAATTCTCACGAAGTAGTTTATTTTAATGATGACGCAACGACATGTGTCATTTACTGGTATCAAATGTTCCGTAAACATTACTTTGATTGCTTTAGCTTCACTTACATAATACGTTAAATGAAGTACGGCTAAAGTACACATTCCGTATTCTTTTGTATGCCTAATTAGGTTAATGTTACGTCAAAATTCAAAGTGGCTTTTCAAGTTACACGAGCAAAAACGGAAATGTTAATAATGTTTTACTTCTTCGTCTGTTAGTATTAAATGTACATTAGCTTAGCAGTATTCTTTTTATCATATTCAAACTCTGGAAAAACATGTTGAGGTAATTTTCGAGAAATAATTCAACTGACGAAATTGGTGGAGACTTTTCTCGATCAGACTACTTTACTAAAAGAAACAAAGATGGAAAGTAAAGAAAAGAGAATTAACAATAATTGAAAAGAAGCCAAAACAAAAAATCTACTAAAAGTTACGGTAATAATAATAAAGCAGAGTTATCTCCAATAGTGAAGTTAGTAGGAACAATATTCAAGGACCGCGGCCTGTTCGTGACAACTGTGACGCAACCCAATCGATATTATGCGAATACATTTCGATTAAATTACACAAAAACCTACCACTTATACAATCTGTGCGATTCTTGTATTACAACTAGTAGAAAACACAAACGATTATCGTCTTTATGTAGTAAACGATAAGGCAGAGGAATTTTAAGTGCTGATGAGTATGCTTACTGATTGGGTCTGTATAAAGAATATTTGAAATGTCAAAACTTGTGCTAACATTTACATTTATGATCGATGGAGGATTTAAGGCTATTATAAAAGGTTCTAAGAAATTGTGAACAGTGTCTGGTAAATAGTGAAGAAATAGCTATTATAGATGTGACAAATGATGATGTTGAAGTAGCTTCAGTCAAAGAAGTTAAGTAATTTAAACATACAAACAAGTAACATTCAATTAAAAATTTAAAAAACCCCCACATAATTTTATGTTTTTTTTGGAACGATGTTCCTTAACGCGGCTTACGGGTGTCAAGCCCTTTCATTTGATAACCATATTGAGGAAGTTGTGAAAAAAAATGTAATTCACCATTTTGTGGTGGCGGCCATGTTGGATTTGTAATTTATTATAGCGCACAGTATTCTACTAGTCAAACCATTTCATTTGATATCCATATTAAGGGAGTGGTTGAATAAATATGTAATCCGCCACTTTGTGGTGGCGGCCATCTTGGAATTATTTTTATTAAACACACACACACACACACGTCAAACTTATAACACCCCATCGTTTTTGCGTCGGGGGTTAATTAGTGTAAAAAAGGAGTATAGCAATAATGATAGCATTAGGTCAGTCAATGGCGAATGTTAAGTAAATAGTCGTACTAACAAAAACACTTATGATAAGAATTCTGTTTAGGAAGACATGCGGTTTTAATAATATAACAGAACTCAAGATATGAGCACGAATAAAAGATAAAGAAATGTTCCTACTTATATTAACAGAATACAGGTTCGTAAGTAAAGGAAATACAGGTTCAAAGAAAACACGTTTTATCTATTACCGCACTGAACCAACGCCTTTTTCAATCGAAGTTAATTTCCCTTTCAGAATCTGCGCCTACGCGGCCATTAGTTACATAGTCGCAGTCGCCGGTTGTAAAGGCGGTTACTGAAACGTCACTCCTAACTAGAAGCAAGGCCAGCTGGGGATTACTTGCAACAAAATGATTAAGTCGAGCAAGAAAACATAGCATTTGTAGAATTGGATTTGCAGTTGCAGTGTTTTGAATATAAATAGCTGTTTGTTGAAAGCTATGTTAATTCTCGTGGGATATACTGTGTATATTCACGGTTACTTGAAGGTCTCTTCTTAGCTTTTACGATCCAAAATGGAATGGAGCCTTTACATCTTTCAAACTAGGCTGTGACAGCGGACGATGCCAGACATCCCTTTGAAATGGTCGGTTTTGTAGCTGTCTTGTAGGGCTAAAGGCGACAAGAATAATTTATCACAGTGATTGACACCGAACTGGCTGTCTCTACTTACTCTCCCTTTACCGTAAAAATACTTTATCAAGTTATTTTGTTAAATAAAAACACGGTCCGAGAGTTGGGCGTGAGAAGGGTAGCAAACGAAATGTCAGCAACAATACAACTAGTCAGGATTGTTTGAAACATTTCAGCTTTGACCCGAGCGCAGACGAATTATGTTTTAATCTTCGTTTTTACATACGAATGTTGTATGAAGGAAAATATTTCTCTTTGTATACACTCTCGAATGACTTGAAAGGTTAACAACAAGCCCGCAACTAAACGCCTGGAATTTTATGAAAAACGACACAGTAACATTAAATTTTGTGGAGTCATTTGAGCAAAACCACGAAGCTCAACTGGTACAGATTCTACTCTCGACACTTTCGGACTGTGGCCTTGACTTCAGATGCTAAACCACGGTCAACTAGTGAAAGTGAACAGTCTATTTACATCTACGGTAAGTACATTTAAGATTGATAGTGTTCCAAACAAAATACTAAATCAAAGCGACGCATGCAGACTTCTATCAGGTTGAAACAAATTCTTGTTCAATCATTCTGCACTAGCTTGTCGTAGGCCTCAACCTTGACTGCATCCTTTTAAGACTATATGTTTTGAGTATTGTAAATCTGACACCTAAAAGTCCTTCGATGTGTCATAATGGCAAAGTATTAGCACGATCTTTAACCTAAGTATTGCTAATGAGGAACTTGTTGTTCAGCTCCCAGCCACAAGGTGACGCATTGATGACATCGCCTTAGTCAAGGTTAGACCACCTTCATTCTTGAATATCAGAGTTTTATCTCAATAATATACGGCTGCACGATAATATTTGTTCAAATGTTTTTCCTGCTTGTTGTTGATCGCCTTTTTTGTGTGCCTGTTGTTGCCAATGCTTGGCTATTTTCCGGGTTAGTTCGAAGCAATCAGAGCTTTATCAAACTGGATGGGTAATCTAGATGTTTGGACACGTGAATATTTTCATGACTACTGTCTTTTCCTTTTCTTTCGTCATCTTCTACGATAGACTGTAATACAGCCCTTTTTAAATCAACTTCTTCGAACTAGGCCACCTCATTCAGTCAGGGACTTCAGGCTGTCGTGCTCGCATCGCCAAACGCTGGGTATCATACATCACTCACATGAGCAGAATGCCTTAGTGTATAAATAAAGCTGTGAACAAAACGAGTGCTAGTCACGCCAACTCTGCCGATATGCACCAGGTCTAACCACAGTCGTGCTGTCGTACTCGTTTTTTCCAAGCTCAGCAGAATAAACACGCTTTTGGCGTCGGTCAAGGTTAGGCCGATTTAATTATAATTTTATTTTACAGTTAATAACGTGTGTTAAGCAAGGAAAAGGTGTGTCAACTTATGAAGGTCTAAGTTTAGAAATAAAGTGTTTGCCTGAGATTAGGATCGAAAACCCTTTTTATAGGTTTGTAACCGAAATAGTACGCAATCTACGACGGTAACGGCACTTGGTTGAAACTGTCTCAATGGTAATTTCTAAATCATCTGAGAATGGAATCTTACATTCATTTTTCAACATCATTTCAGTGGAAAAACGTCCTCAAATGCTTGGGGATGCCCTATGTCCCGATGACATGCCGCCCCAAGCGTCTCCACGTCAGTTGGTGCAATGGTTCTCGCTTTCAGCAGTTCTCTTTGTGGGTGGTCTTCCAACGCTGCTTTCATAATAGAAATCCTAACCATTATCTAGGCAGAAACAAAATACGGTCATACGGATCTTGTACAGAGAAGAGCGACAATAATTCCTGTATTTTAATCTATTGTGTCCTCTTCTAACTAATCTGTCTTCATGAATTATATGTTTGTTGTTCGAAACACGCCCTAAGGGTTGAGTAACAGTGGCATTAATACCTACATAAACACTTCACATAGCCCACTGCGGGATTAACCCGTGTCGTGAGTCGTGGGTGTCGTTCCGAGCACAAATCACGGACACAAACATGCACACACGGAATGTACATCAGACATACTCTGCAGGATCATAAAAAATCTGATGCGGGAATAAAATTCACGACACAGAGCAGACATACACCATTGCGCCATTTAGGTCGAAATTAATGCGTTGAAAGGAACAAGAAACGTATCACTTTTTTACCGGATACACCACGAAAGTTCGGGCTGTGTTCATAATTTATGGTGAATTAATGACTGACGGTACTTAGATGCGTCCGGCAAAGTTACGGCGGATAGAGCAGTAACCCGCTCTTACAAAATATGCGTACTCAGCAAATACAATAAAAGGAAAAACCTGATACAGAAGCAGAACAATCTCACTGACTATAAAAGCAAGCTTCTACTCAATAAATCTTCTTAATGTTCCACCAATAAATTATATGACACAATATCGGTGTCCCCACTTCTGCAGCACTAATATTACTAACAAACTGGTGGGTTGTTTAGTCTATCCTCTATCGGCGCCTACTCGGGCGAGCACTATTAGCTGGGCGTTAACCAACGAAGAGCATCTACCGACATTGACATAATTCACAACATCAAAGTAAACAGGGGATATCAATCCTTCGACTTTATGTGTACTTGTGGACTTTTTGTTCGTGAAGTAAATGGTTTGTGTCAATAAATACAGTCAATATTAGCTATTTTATGACCGAAACATCTTAGTATGTTCTATAAGTCTTGGCTCTTTTATAAAATATGAAACTAGATGAGGACGTAGAACATTTGAGTCGTAAAATTCTTGAAGATGTTATAAAATAGGATCGTAATGTGGTACTTGCATTAAATGAGAATAGTGCTGGAAAGTATATTGGTACAAGGCAATGAATCTGCTGCCAGCTGTAGGTGGTGCTGACTGCTGTGGTTACCGGTGAAGAAGAGCAGGATTTGCTCCAAATAATTTAGATATGTTTTTTTTCCAAAACCACTACAAACTATCATTAAAAACGCCGCAGCATCCGTTAATAGGTGTTTACAGTTTATTTCCAGACGACCCAATCAGCAAATGAGTGGAGTTAACCAGTTAACCTAAATTTTTGACAAAACTACATCAACCAATTTGGCACAGGACATACGGTCAGGATAATTAATGTCATTCATTGCGCGTGCGCTGATCATTGCTATTTTCTCCTCGACTATTTTGTTGATTGTATAAATAGGATGCCCCGGTGCCCCCGCGACTTAGGTCGTCATAATTATGGCATTTGTGATATGTGTACTAATATAGTTTGTTTCAAAAATGGAATGAAAGTTGACAGGATGCCAGAATGTCATCTGCATGTAACTACATCCGCTATCGTAAGTAGAATCTTTTTCTTAACAGGACCACTTGATGGTCTTTCAATCATTCTCATTCTAGTGATTTGAGACGCGATATTGAAAATATTTTTAAAAACTTACAAGTATTTCACGACGTTGACACTATACTACAGTGATGAGCGTGACTCATTGCTGAACGAACTAAAGTTAAATAGGCTAGATGTAGGTCTAATTCAAAGTATTTTAGCAACCCCAAAATCGGACGCAGCTAAAAAATTATGTAGTTTAATATTAGTTGTTCAGCAGTGAGTAGCATTTTATTTTATTTTTAGTTTATGTTAGGTACTTAATTAAGGTTTGTTTTGTTGAGTTTATATTGTTAATAAGGTATGATGGGGTTGACATATCCTTATTGGACAAAAACCCCAAAATTAAAAAAAAAATAAAGATTAAAAAAAAAAAAAAAAAAAAAAACACTATACTAGTATGTGCGCATAGCCAATTCAAAGATCAATCTTGAATCTTGAAGGATACTAGCAAAGGTGCAGTGTTCAAGGACTAAAATGCTGTGAAGAAAACTAAACAATTACGCCAAAAATAGAAATATAGCTAAACAAAACAATGGGTGCTTTATTGATAGTTCTTGTGTGCATGAGTCAGAAGCATATTTCAATCGTTTCTATCCGGGTTTGTGCCACCATATTTGTCAAACAAATCGGTTGTGTAAAATTAACATTGGTCGCTAAAGCAGAAAGCTCTACAATCGGCATCGATGATGTAACTGTTTCGTTAACTGAAAAGTCACTTTCTTTCAATAACAATTAAAAATAAAACAACAAACAAGTAAAAGAAACTCCGGCGTATAATAACAAATAATTAAATCTGTGACACAATGCCTCGGAAATAGCCGCGAGTGACGCAATCTGACGTTGTAATGTACTGGTGCGATATGTAGCTGCACGCATGGGCGTTATACTTTATGCAATAAATACTATAATGGTAACCTGCCCACGTGAAATCACCTTTAATATAAGTCTTGTGGTTATTATGTACTCTTTGGTCAACTGAAGTGATATGCAAATCTTAGTCATCCTAGTATAGGCTAGGCTCAGTTATAAGGTTAACATTGTCCGTTTTTGTTTTTCGTTTTAGCACGGACAATTTATATGTTAATATTTTGACGGGAATGAGATAAGTAAAAATAGTGATACATTTTGAATACGAATAAATACTTTTGGTAGAGATGGAAAACCATTATTTTTATAGACGTGCATTCGCAGCTGAATAAATTACCCAAGGTTTAAATTGTTTCAGCTTGATAAATGGTGCATGGTTCTCATCGTTCCATATGGATCCGCTACTAAAATATGTGGCAAATCTTGGTGCAACATTTTTTCTTTGAAGTTTCCTATCAGAAGTAAGTTTTCTTTCAGACTTTTTCTTAGTAAAACTCAATGTTATCCATTCAAAGAATTAACATGAATGATGATATAAGCGCGGCGCAACGCGACATGTCCAATCAGAGCCGCTTGACTATGCGCATCGCTGCGAGCTACGAGGTACCCCGCTCGGAAATCGAACCTGACACTGTGACCTACATTCTAATGAAGCGTACTGCTGTGTCGTATTGCGCATTATAATTTCTATGTTACGTTTTGTAGTAAAGCTCGTGTGTGCTGTACAGAACGTTTTGTTAGAAATCGTGTTCGTATAGCGGAGGATCTTTATTATTGTTCAGCTTGATTCCAGGTTTTGTTTGCGTAATGTGGATCGCTACGTACGACTGTTTATTCTTATTGTTTTTTTATACAATCAATAAAAAATCAAAATTTTTCACACAAAAACTACACCTTCACCGCTAACATCCCAATCATGATCTTCACGGTCTACAAAATCGTCATTGCCTAAGTCAGAATTTACCATAGAATATGCACTTACTAGGTGTGATATTATAGCTAATGTAGGTACGTGTGGGTAAGGCGAATAGTGTGCGATGTCAAACAGATACAATAAACCAGTCGTTACTAGAACTTGCTGTTTGAATGTTGTTTCCCTTTACCTGACATGGCGCAGCCGGTAGTTTAAAATAGATAATTAAATTTGAAAATAACTGGTGATTCAAGCAACAAAGAGAAGTTAATGTGCAAAAATCAAGAATGGAGACTGTATTGTCGCCTCCTCCGCCGTTTCAGTTCGACGAAAACTCCATGGATGTGGCATCCGGCAAGCTTAGTAATAGTTGGGAAAAGTGGAAAAAGGGCTTCCACATCTATTTCAACGCCTGTGAATTAAATAAGAAGTCAGCAGCAATACAACTGAACATCTTTTTGCATATTGTGGGCGAGCAATGTCGAGAAATATTGGAACAACACGATGAAAAGTCACTTGAGGGTGCGTGTAAAAAGTTAGATGAACACTTTAAAACGAAAAAGAATCTAACAGTGGAGCGGCACAAATTCTTTACGAGAAGTCAACTAGGAAATGAATCGATAGATCAATATGTGTTTGATTTAAAGAAACTAGCCCAGATGTGTGAATTTGGAGAATTAAATGATGATCTAATAAAGGACAGGTTGGTGTGCGGAGTGATGAGTTCGGCAATAAGGGAACGATTGCTACGTGAGGACGACTTAACGTTAAGCAAGGCGGTGGATATCTGTCGAGCAGCTGTTGTATCGAAAATGTACTCAGAAAATATCAAGAAAGAAGGTGAATCGGTTCATAATGTGAAGCAAGACGCAATGGAAACAAACAATGATGTATGGACAGTAAGGAGCAATCGCAGAAGCAGTAATGGGGCATCATCGTCGTCGAGGATGCGCGGCGGCTACATGGCAGGTGGCAGGCGAGGCCGCGGCCCGGAGCGGGGTGGCGGCGCAGGGCGGCGAGATGAGCGCGGGCGCAGCACCCGCGCCTTGCAGCCAGCGGCCAGAGCGCGCCCGACCGCCCAGTGCGGCAGGTGTGGAACGATGCATGGAAGGAATGCGTGTCCAGCGTACGGTAAAAAGTGTCTACGCTGCTCGAAGATGAATCATTTTGCCAAAGTATGTGGTGTGTACTATGTGGAAGCCTCCAGTGAGCAGGTAATTTACTCATTGAATAAAAACTCAAGTGATTGGACAGTAGATTTAAAGATAAATGATTGCGTAATAAACTTTAAGTTAGACACGGGTGCAGACGTTAATGTGTTACCTTTGCGATTTTTACTTAGAATGGGTATTTCTGTCGACAATTTATTGCCGACTAATACAAAGATAAGTGGGTATTCTGGTGATTTGATCAAAGTAATGGGTAAAACACATTTAAAAGTGTATCATAAAGATCAGTTATATCTATTAGAATTTATTATTGCAGATGTAAATAGTACACCCATATTAGGATGTTGTTCATGTGTGGAATTGCAACTAATAATGAGAGTGTTGTCGGTGCAGAGGTCAGACAATGAAAATGAGTTCATTAAAGAATACAAAGACGTATTTAGCGGTTTAGGTTGTTTACCAGGGAAATACGAAATTCAGTTGATAGATAATGTCGACCCTGTTGTGCATGCGCCCCGAAAATTACCGTTCGCAATTAAAGAGGAAGTTAGGAATAAATTATCAGATATGGAGTCACAAGGAATCATTGCGAAGGTCCATCTGACTGGGTAAGCAGCATAACTGTTGTTAAGAAATCAAATGGTGAATTAAGAATTTGTTTAGATCCCAGGGAATTAAATCAGGCGGTAAAACGAGAACATTTTAAGTTACCTACAATTGATGAAATCGTATCTCAATTGTCAGGTTCTCGGTATTTCAGTACGCTAGATGCATCATCAGGATTTTGGAACGTAAAATTGGGAGAAAGTAGTAAGTACTGCACATTTAATACGCCATTTGGGCGGTATAAATTTTTACGGATGCCATATGGCATTTGTTCAGCGTCTGAAGTTTTTCATAAAAAAATGATCGAAAATTTTGATGATATTGAAGGTGTTTGTATGTATATTGATGATTTACTGATATATGCTCCTGACAAAAAGAAACATGATGAGATTTTAAGGAAAGTATTAGAAAGATGCAGGAAAGTTAATTTAAAACTAAACATAAATAAATGTAAATTCAGATTGCAGGAAATAAAATATTTAGGTCATCGTATAACAAAAGATGGCTTGAGCCCCGATGATTCACACTTATCTGCTATAAAAAACATGCAAACGCCAAAGAACAGAAAAGACGTAGAGAGATTTTTAGGTCTTATTACGTATGTGGGTTCGTTTGTCCCTAATTTATCAGACAAAACGTTACCTCTAAGAGAACTATTGAAGAAAGAAATTGAATGGCATTGGAATGAGCGTCATGAGCAGTGTTTTAATAATTTAAAAACATGTTTAACAAAACGTCCAGTTCTGCAATATTATAGCATGGAAGTACCTATAGTAATATCAGTGGATGCCAGTTCAACAGGATTGGGTGCGTGTTTAATGCAAAATGAGCTTCCTGTGTGTTACGCTTCTAAAGCCCTGACCAAGACTGAGCAAAGATATGCACAGATCGAAAAGGAGTTGTATGCTTGTGTGTTTGCATGCGAACGATTTTATGCCTACATTTATGGACGTTCAGATGTTACTGTTGAAACTGATCACAAACCATTAATCAGTATAATTAAAAAACCCATTGTAGATGCACCATCTCGATTACAGAGAATGCTATTGAGATTACAACGCTTCACATTCACTTTAGTATACAAACCTGGCAAACATCTATACATAGCCGACACATTGTCGCGTGCTTATGAGATAACACCGGGTCCGAGTGATGACGCATCACTGTGTAGGGGCATAGGTATGGACGAGGTATGTTTGTTAACGGATAGTGTTAAAAACAAGTGCGAATATCTTACGGATTCACAGTTTTTAAATATTCAAAAGCAATTAGAGTTAGATAAAGAGATGGTTGAATAAAAAAAATATGTTTTGAAAGGTTGGCCAGATCGTAAAGACGATGTTATAGATATTCTAAGACCTTATTGGAATTTTAGAGAAGACTTATTGCTGGCAAACGGTTTAATTTGGAAGTCAGATAGAATCGTAATACCTAAACAAATGCGAAAAGACATGTTGAATAAGATTCACATTGGGCATATGGGTATCGAGAAATGCAAGTTAGGCGCTTTGCACATGGAGCAACTATTGGAGCAACTGGCAACTGGCAACTAGCTGTTTACATATATTTCAATTGAACCGCGCACACATAGCAACTCGAGTTTCGAGTTCCGGTAATCGTCAACAGTTTTCAGTTGCTGTAATCGATGACTAAGATAGTTCCTAATTGCCGCAACTAGCAACTGTTAAATATTATACCGGTTTTTAAAGTTGCCGGTTTCCTCAACCGTCAATCGCAACGCGTCGGGCGATTTCACACCCTCCCTCCCCTCTCCCTGTGCCCGATCATTCCAGTCAAGTGCCGCTCAATACGTCGCCGACTACACACGTCTTGACTTTCGTGCGCATTAATATGGCTGAAAACCAAGCCGACGACAGTAGCCGAGACAGTACAAGAGACGGTACATTGAACACAGAAGATTTTATCGAAGAAATAAGAAAACATCGTGCTATTTGGGATTTGAGTGCCGAAGAATATTTTAGTCGCACAGAGAAGATAAAAGCTTGGGAAAAAGTGGGCATAAAGAGTAATGTCACGTTTGAAGATTTGCCTGCAAGGGAAAAAAATAAAATAGGTAATATTTTTTATAACTTTATTTAGGTAGGTACAAGTACCTTTTATATCATTAAATCTTGCCATGGAACCGATCCTTCAGGACTTATAAAATAGTCCTTTAGGATATCCCTAGTATTAATTGACCTTTCAGAACCCATAATACTGTTTGTGTTTGCAAGTGTGTTTGACACTGCATGAAAATGTAGTCCCTCGTGCTTTCGAATCATGTTATGCAGTATACAACATGTCTTAACAATTATTTCTGCAAAATCGGCTGATACTTGCATTGGAGATTGAAATATTCGAAATTTACTGCTTAGTAATCCAAAGGCGCATTCAATACAACGCCTTGCTCGTGATAACCTGTAATTAAACATTCTTTTTGCATAATCCAATTGTTTTCCAGAATAAGGTCGCAACATATGTTTTGATAAACCAAAAGCTTCGTCACCAAT
This sequence comes from Xestia ashworthii, assembly GCA_950022955.1. NCBI lineage: Eukaryota > Metazoa > Arthropoda > Insecta > Lepidoptera > Noctuidae > Xestia > Xestia ashworthii. The sequence goes on along the minus strand of OX465566.1, from coordinate 861,932 downwards.
AAAGCAATAGTTTATGGCATTAGGAAGTCCCGAAATATATCTGGGTTCTGGTATTTTAAGAGTTCCATCATCAATTTGTTTACATAATTTACTCTCTTTATATATTGTCGAATCAGAAGATTTTCCATAGGCGCCAGCATCGATAAACGTAAATAAACAGTTTGCATCACAAGTAGCCAAAAGTACTAGTGAAAAATAGCCCTTGTAGTTATGATATAGAGATCCAGTGCCCGGTGGTTTGGTTATTCGAATATGTTTGCCATCTATTGCACCCAAACAGTTGGGAAAATTAGCTATTTTTTCGAATCCAGCTGCTATATTAACAAATCGATCTTCATTTAGTTCTGGTATATACTCAGTTTCAAGTTTATTGCATATAAGTTGACAAGTTTCTTTGACTATTCGTCTTGCAGTTGAAGTACCACGTCCAAATGTGTTTTCAAATTCAGCAAAGCCACATCCAGTTACTAAATACCTAAAAAAAAATAAGTATTTTAGTAAGGCGATTAATATACCATACCGCCGGACCGGCTAATACAATAATCCTAGATTCAGGCCCAGCCGTTTTTGAGTTATAAATGGTGTAACTAACCCGACTTTGTTTTATGTATATAGATATACATAATATTATATGGAAACACACCCAGACCAAGATAAATAGATACGTTTATGCACACAAACATTTATATTGTCCAGGATTGGACCCGCTACCTCTGGATTAGTAGGCAGATTCACTACCACTAGATACATCAGACGATTGTCGACATCACAAAATAAATCTGAAATATACATACTTTTTTTTACAATTTTCAGTTGTCGAGCTACAGAAACGATGGAAAAATTTGAAAACATGTTTCAATAGAGAAAAAACTAAAAAGAACAACATGAAGAGTGGCTCAGCTGCTAATTGCAGAAAGGAATATGAATATTACCAGCAAATGTCATTTTTATTAAATGTTTCAAAAACAAGACCCTCTCAGGAGAGTACAACAAAATATGATAATCCTGGTCCCTCAAATACGTCTAAAAAAGACCAGTCTGGAAATAAAACGGAGACATCAGTTGAAGATAAAGAGAGGGAAGTGTTACAAACAATTGCAAATAACTTGAAAAGAAAAAGGGGAGATGGTAATGACCCTGACTTAGATTTTTTGCATTCTATACTACCTCATTTAAAAAAAGTACCCGATGATTGTAAATTGGACCTTCAGACAGATATTTTGAACACTATAAAAAAATATATACCCAATACTAATTATCAATCGCAATATGGTTATTATTCAAACAGATCATATTTACACAGTTCAGAAACTGATGTTCCTGTATCACCGGCAGTTACTAATGTATCTCAAGAATCGGATATAATTGATGATATCTATTTTGATTTGTAAGAAATAAATAATTTCTAATATAACAGGAAATTTTAATTCCGATTCCCTTTCATGTACTACTCATAGAAAGCAAGCCAGTTATTTTCGTTTCGTCTATGTATTTCGCATTGAACTAAATATTTATAAACATTGTTTATAATCAATAATGAACATTAAATTAATATTAATCAATTGTGTGTTTATAATTTATATTGTTTACGTAATTTAAAATTGTTTTTTAAGAATTTTATTACAATTCCTTCACTAATTAATCGAAAGGAACTTCGTTCCATCCGGGTGTCCCTTGACACCTCTCAAGTTTTTTTTTTCGTTATTTACTGATTACCTGAATAACGTTATTGATTCGAATATTTTGGTAAAAAATGTGATTAAAACTATCTAAAATTACCTACTTACCTTATAGTAATAGCAAGTCGTTCGAACGGAGGAATACTTTCCCTCATTGTAGTATCCTGTCGTTTTAAATCACTTTCCAATACTAGCAGCAATCCATGAAATAAGTTAACAGTCATTTTAAAGTACATTTTAAATTTATCATTATGTTTTAGCAGATCTTTTATGTTAATAAATTGGGATCGATCTAGAAAAAAGGGATGAATCCAAAACCGACGATTGCTGCGAATAATTTGTCTTTGTTGGCGCCGTCGACGGCGACGACGTAATAAAATGAGAGCAAGTGCTGCTTCTTCGATATCCATTGTCACACTGAACGCTGATCGCTGCGTAGATTTAGCAACTCGGCTTTGAAAGTTGCTCACAGATTGCCATAAAATTGCGGCAAACGTAAACGTTATAGCAACTATCAACTTTTTACAAGAAACTTTTAAAATGTTGATAGTTTCCTCAACTTAAGTTGCTCCATGTGCAAAGCGCCTAAGGGCTCGTGAAATAATATTTTGGCCAGGTATAAATAATGACATAGATAATATGATTAAAAGCTGTAGTATTTGTTTAACATATAGAAAAAGTAATCAAAAAGAAGAATTACATTCACATGAGCTACCTGATCGACCGTGGGCCAAAGTAGGTATAGACTTGTTTCAGTTCAAGGGTCTGGATTATCTAATGTTGGTGGATTATTTTAGCAAATTTTTTGAAATAGTTCAATTAAAAGGCACTTCATCTGGTAGCATAATAAATCATTTAAAAAATATATTTAGTAGGCAAGGTATACCTACTGTAGTAATGTCGGATTGTGGTCCACAATTTTCGTCGTTTGAGTTTAGGCAATTTGCCACTGAATGGAATTTTACTCATGTGACGTCATCTCCGTACTATCCTCAATCAAATGGACAGGTTGAGCGTACCATACAAACTGTTAAAAACATAATGAAAAAGTCAACAGAAGCCAACTGTGATTATCGGCTTGCACTGTTGGAATGCTTAAATACTCCGCTAGATCATGATCTAGTTTCACCAGCTGAACTAATGCAAAGTAGAAAATTGAGAAGTATCGTCCCTACATCAATCAAACTGTTGATTCCAAAAATACACAAGAATATAAAGGAACGTCTTATTAAACGACGAGAGAAACAGAAGGTATTTTATGATAGAAACAGTAAAAATTTAATTCCGTTACAGATAAATCAGAAAGTTAGGTATTTTGACACTTTAAAAAAAAGTTGGGTTCCAGGAATAGTGGAGAAAATTTTGAGAGATAGATCATACGCCATTCGGTTGCAAAATGGAAAAATTGTAGTTAGAAATAGAAGGCATATCATTACTGACCTCTCGCAGCGACAAATTCTTAATCAGGACTATAATTTTGACTATGACGATGATCAGTGTATAGCTCAAACATCGAGTCAACCTAATTTCTATGTAACTCGTTCTGGCAGGACGGTGAGACCTCCGAGTAGATATGGCTTCACATCCGTCACGTAATCACCAATGCAGCATGGATTTCGAGTTAGTATCTAAAATAATAATGTAGTAACTTCATGTTGAATAATGAATTATGTAATGAATAAATAAAAATTACTGAAAAAATCATAGAAAAAAAATAACCTTAGGTAATTATAAAATATAGAATATTATTTTCATAAATTGCTAAAGATAATAAAATTAATTGTAAATTATTTGTCTAATGTATTAATTAATGTAATTAATTTATCTTTATTAAAGAAATGAGAAGTTTAATGAAATGAATCTGTACTAATCATGATTATTTATGTTGTGTCAGAATTGTATAATTGGAAAATGAAATAACTAAGCAGGAACTTACCTCTTCTCGTAATGGATGTATTAGTAATACATTTTATTAGTGCCTAAAGATAAAGATCTGATAAACATCATCAGGCACCTATTTGTAAAACAATAAAGTAGATACTATAGTACTCTGTGGTAGATACCTACTAAGGCACTACAGTAACATGAAATGTATAGAATGGTAATGTGCATGAGTTGATAATTGAAAGATATTGTATGTATATGTTACCTACTCCTGATTTAATATGCATGTTTTGAAATTTTTTTTTTATTTATTTTTTTTGGAAAAAGGGAGATGTGATATTATAGCTAATGTAGGTACGTGTGGGTAAGGCGAATAGTGTGCGATGTCAAACAGATACAATAAACCAGTCGTTACTAGAACTTGCTGTTTGAATGTTGTTTCCCTTTACCTGACACTAGGCACACTTCTAATTCTTACAATTCTTTGTTGTGTAAATCTGATCACACGTTTGAGGCCTTGACACACCTAAACAATTTGAAGCCAAAATCTCGCATGATGTAAGCTGAATGGACCTCAAGATGTTATCAAGGCTTGTTAGCCTGATTGCCGACGTTTGAAAACTGTAGTGGGAATAATAATTGCGCTTCAACGAACGACTGTTGATCGTAGATAAGGGTGAACTGATCGCCGTAAATGGAAAATTATGTGAAAATCGGCGAATTCTCATGTTTGTGTGAGTAATGGTTTGGTAGCAGTTTTTTGTACATATTTGTGGTTTGTAGACCAGGTTTTTATTTTTTCACTTTGTTATCTGATACATGACAATAATTTTATACTATTTTAGTATTTTCATGCCATGTTCTAAACTGAACATTTAAGAAAGGTCTTGTCGGCAATTTTTACACAGTTGCATAGAAAGTTGCTACTTCCGCAGCAATTTAGATTACAATTATTAAGATTATATTTCCACTTACCAGGATAGAAGTCATGGGACTTGGACATCTTGACCCTGGCGCCAGTGTCCTTCTGCAGCTGGGCGATGGTCTCGCCACCCTTGCCGATGATGGCACCGGCCACCATGGACGGCACCAGCACCTTGAAGTGGTATGTCGGCTCCACGGCTGCAGAGCATAAGTAGCATAGTCAGAAGAGCCCAAAGTTAACATCAGAAAATGAGCACTGTGTTTCATCACTAAAAATTAAAAAAATAAACAAGCAAAGGAAATCTAATTTCGAAAGCTCTTGTATTGGTACAACCCAAAAACGTTTGTTGGGATTGTTTATGTAGAAGAATTAATTAGAGAAAAATACGAAATGATTTTCATTCAAGTAAACAAGAACTGCGGAGAGCAAATGTTTGCGTAGGACGCTATTCTGAGAGCTACATAATTTCGAAATTCGAACGGTTAGTTACCAACTACGGGTTCCAAATTACATATCAACTTAGATACAATTGGGAATTGGTAATAAATCAATACTAAAGCTTTATAGCTTAAACCCTTTGAAGATTAGGCCCAACACCAGATTACACTAATTGCTTTCAACAATATTCTGGATATTGCTCCGGGGGCGTCCGATATAAATTAACCAGGGATTTACATGGGTAATCAAAGAAAATACAACCGTGATTAAATGTGCAAAGGGTTGACTAAATTGACTAGCTACGTTGAAAAGGAATCCAATAAATGGGCCGGAGATAACATCTAAACAATAAAACATAGTGCTCAGATTCATTTGGCTACATTTAAATGAGGTTTCATGGGATCATGTGGATTTTTCAGCTTGATATCGACCATGAAATCCCAATTTATATGTAAATAAAAAAAATCGGCGTATTATGCTGGTGATCAAAAGCGTGAGAAGTACGAACTTTGGAGCACCAGATCCGGTGGCTATCGCATGGGTCAGTGTGATGTGCATTATTAAATATGTATGTATTGTAAACCACACCTGTAGGACTTGTGCTCATGTCAGTCGCGATGACGGTGTATGAAGGTTCAATAGCCAACATTAAAAATAAATAATTATTATATTAATTAGCACCAACATTAGCGTGTTTGGTGACGAATTAATTTCGCAAGTTTGTTTGGCACGATAATATGTGAGTTTCAACGTGCCAGTGTTAGATGTGTTTGCTTTAATGCTTTATATTTTAATTTGAAGGCAGTACAGCTGTTTAATTGTATAGTTATTATTAACATGCAATTTATTTCGCTGATTAATGCTAGAGCTAACACTGATGGAGAATACGACGAAGAAGCCTAAATGATTGATGGTAGAAATAAAATGATCCCTACTTCAAGACTCATCCAAGTAAGAAATTGCGGTGAAATCGAGACCATGAAACATTTTGTAGAAAGATATCAAGTGTAGACCAGAAAGTTTTGAAGTTTTGATATTTCCCGGAGGGATAAACAACGTGAATTTGACAAAGAGAACGGACAAAATTTGGCAGAGAGACAAACAAACTACAGGATAAGTTTCACTTGTTTGTTTCCATGGTTTATATCTAATTACGGACGAAACCGCTAGGCACGTTCCACTTAGAAAGTTATTTAACCAAAATGTAAATACGTGAAACACTCTAATCTCTAAGAAAAATCGCATTACGACTTTTTTACGCAATAATTCAATCAAAAAGTAATTTTGGAGCAGACCTTGAGGGACGCCTCGTGGCTTTTGTTAGAGTCATTAATCGGGTGTATAACGAAGTACCGCTGTGCATAACAATGTGAAGAAACTAGTGTGCCACCTACATTCAATATGTTTCAATTGAGTGGCATCCCACTGTCTGCCGGCGCGTCTCATTTGACCTCATTTCAAATGGAGCATGGCAGTTCACCTGCCACATCTGGCACCGCAAGATGTGACTGACAATACCTCATCTACTATTCCCCTACAATCTATTAGGTAATCTATCAAGTTTTACGTCCGCAGAACGACAGGCTATTTTTTACCGAGGAAAACTGATGGTTAAATAAATTCGAGTAAAATTTTTACAACTTTACGGCGACTGGTCGGTTCGTGGTTTACTGTGCATTAAATATTGTGACATCCGATCTAAATTATACATGATACTTTGTTAAAAACTGCAATTAAACATCTTTTATAGCCTAAAAAGTAAGGAGGTGGACTACATTAAAAGCTTAATCAGAACATCCCCACCCGCTCCCGCAAGGAGAACGGATAGTAAAATTTAAATACCAAAAAAACTCCAAAATAAAAGCGAGGAGTATCTAAGATAAACTGACCCGGTACAAATAACGTTACGGAATACGGCAACCTTCTGAGATGGAAAGATAATACAGTGTCTGCGATCCAATATTCTTTTAAAGGATAAAATACTAAGGAAAATACGTCTTGACGACAAGAACAATGAAAATACATTTTTCTAGAGAAACATTTTCTAAAACGATTTAGAACGCGAGCTAGCGAGCATTGCAAATCATATTCTTTTCAAACATCGGGCGCTAAAAAAAGGGTTGTCATTGATTTATGTTGTTCATGACGTAGCCAAACGCCGCGCCACGTTGATGAATTTATTATAATGCTTTCTCTGCGTCATCGTTATTGTATGTATAATGGGTGATAATTGGCAATTATAACGTAACGGCTACAACCAATGGTTCTTGGTGACATACATTCATTAACAACAAAGGATAAAATAAAGGAGTTACAGGCTTCATCTAGCCAAAAAATCGAATTAATCATACGGAACTGAACTCCGACTTGACTCTAAAACAAATTGCTTTATTTAATTTCTGCACAACAGGAAATGCTTCATTAATGAACTCAGGAAAAATTGTGATATCAGAGAACGACGGGAGTAGCCCATTATAATTTCTCATAATTTAAATTAAAACAATAGGTACCTACTTGGAATATTTTTCATCTACGAGCTGCACCCATTCACGTCAAAATAAAGAGACATGGACAATGGCAAAGAATTTTTCCGAGAGAAAGATTTCTATGTACAATCTCGTCATTATCTGGATAACGGGAAAACGAGGCCAAGCAAAAAGGCCTATTTTTCGTACCCCACATTAACAATGGGAGATCTGAGGCTTATCCGACCAACTCGGAAGCTGATAATCTAGACCGGCCTGACCACTGACGAATTATTTCGGCAGGGTTACGCCAAGATTAATTTCGCACTCAATTTGGCACTCTCCTCATTCCAATAACGTCGACTTATCAAAGATTACAAGCCTTTGTAGCTTTCGGGACGTTTTGCACAAAAGATTTTTTCCGTTTAGAAATAATAATAAGCTCGAATTCGGGAGTCAGGTCGTTCTTTGACAAAGGAGCTTATTTAATGGCACGCTCGTGTTCGTTCGTGTTCTCATTTTTTCGCGTCAATTATTTTTTAATAGCTGTCTTCCTTAGAAAGTTGTTCGTGTCGCTGGTCATAGAAATCAGAGGATTATAAATAGGTGAGTTTGCCGCACCGCTGCCGCACCTCCCCGCCGTGTTCTAGGTCGCGACCTTACGGCAAACGTTGCCAAGCGCCGCATTTGGCAATGCTAAGCCTTTAAAAGTTTTGGCGATGCAAGCTTTTCGACATGAATATATCGCTTTCGCTACACAAGTACACGTATACATGATCATATAACCGATGTTACGTCTAACGAAATCCGACGGGTGAAGAGGTTCTTAATTGGTCTCCCTGCACTAGGACTGTCAGTATTTGCATTTTCTTTATAAAAAGGCTCTTGACCTTTGACATGTGGCGTGGCACATGAAACCTTAATTTGTCTGAAATTACGTAGTGGTTTCCATAAACAAAATTCACCGTTGAAATTAGCTATTTCTCACAATTTAGACGCATAATATTATGAGCTTTGTGTCCTTGTTAAGTCTGAGCAATGTGCATTCATTTGTTCAGCAGTAATATGTAATGAGAATTTATTGCGAGCCACTGACCACAATAGCTAACACTACATAGTATTTGGTTATCTCTCAGCCCCGAGCCCGACTGGTCATATTCTGTGCTTTTGTGTTCAAATTAGGTACTCATTATTTAAACGTCATGGTTCTAGACGTAACAGAAATTGAAAATTAGTACCTAGTTATGTTCGCAAAAGTTTGCGTAATTTTTTTTTATTCCTTCTCTAGATTGAACTGATGATAGAGCAGATACTGTAGCAAAATTCTGCATAATCATCATTAGATTAGATGACCAGACCACAAACTATTATATACTACTATACTAGCGTTTAAGAGAAATCACGTTACAAAGCACCGTCATAAAGTCATCAATTTACTGCATGGAAAGCTAGCAATCACAACTCGTCAATCAATATCTCCAGCCGCAACTGAAGACCATTGCTGTCATGAAGTGATTATTCCAACCGAGCACCGAGTTGTGAGCAGCCGGCGACATTGATGACCAATCGATACTAACAACTAACAATCCACTTTGACGTCAAGCTGCCTTTCATCGTCAGCTAACTACCGCTTTAATATTCTAAAGTCTGCAACGAAATCTGTGTCAGTAGCGTCCCGTTTTTTTTTTGTTCATTTTAAAGACCGGACACAAGGTCTGAAAGAGGGCGGAAGGCACGAGAGGCGCTTTACCCACCAGTGGGTGAATGTAGGCCGAATAGATAGGAATCTTTTGTCAGGTCGCTAGCCAAGATAGAATTGGCTGTGAATTCTAAATTTTGTTACTCCTACATCTTTTCTTAAGCGTTTAAGGCTTCGAAGGAAGAGTTTGTAAAGTTTCATAATAATATTTTTTGGTTATGTGAAAATTCATGTAAAAAAATCAAAATTGCTACAAATAATTTATGTAAGTGTGGCCAAATTCTGCTTTATTGACTCACATTATATCCAACACACTATTGAGCGAACAATGGAAGATATTACAAGAAACCATAAAAATGCGCATATTGTCACAACTGAGCAAGATTCGAGTAGCATCGAGCACCTACATCATATAAATATGGTGCTCGACGTGTTCCCATTCCAGAAGGTACTCTGCTTCACAAAGCTGCTGGCGTTTCATCTTTGTGCTTTGATCTGGAGCTGCTGCCGAGATTAATGGCGACTTTGTCTCTCTCATCATACCTCCACAGCATATAGCTGCAAACTTTTTCCTCCAAGTAATTAGTGATTGTAACGAGAAGAATGTTTTTCGAAAACATTTTTAAATATTTTAAGACATAGCAGCATCTGTTAGCTTAATAATCAGAAAGAAATAAGCCTTACAAAGAAATAAGCTTTATAGATTCCCGGATCAACTTGGCTGCGCAACTTCCCAAACGTTTTAATCTTCCTTAAAGTTTGTCTAAAGCGGGTAGGTACGGGGCTACGGGCTGTATTTATTTTTACCACATTTTAGCAAAATGGCCGCGCATGGCTCTAATAAATCACGCGTGATCCGATCACTCGGCGGAGTCCGTCCCGCGGGGCGCGGAGGTTATCTGCGGCTATCTAAAAAAGGCCCATGACGACACAACGATGGCCCGTTTGCGCATCAAGCATGCATTATGCATGAAATTTATCCAACCTACTTACCACAACAAACAAAAATGGACGTTTTGAGGTCGGAGTACCTAATCTAAGTATTGAGAAAATTTGGATTTTCGCAAATTGCTCATCCGAGCTTACTTTAGTTGACATTTCCTCATAACGAGCTCCTAAATACTTGAGACCATTAACAATCTGACGCTAAATTACACAATGTAAACAGGACAACAGCTATTTCAGAACTCGGCGGAATTATGCGAAGTTTCGGGTTGTCTAAACAAACCCTTTGCGTTAGAACAGCAGCTATTTGGCACAATGCTGGAATGGCCGGCCAAATTCAGGACACTAACCGAAGTAATGCAAATACCGACGGTAGAATACGAACGGAAATGACGCAAGAGGGAGGGGGTCGCGGCTCGGATACAGCTGTCAATAACGGAGACGTGCTGTATAAAGGCAGCTTTGAAAAACAGACGCGTTCCTTCCCGACAGTCCCTCTAACTGGAAAAATGTAAAATTGGAAAACCATTATGGTTCATTTATTAAACTTATCGGTGGCGTCTGCCGCAAATTCGTAGGAATGAGACTCCAAGACTTTTTACGCTCTTTAACTTTCCATTATGTGAATTATATGGAAGAAGCCATATTTTTGGACTTGACGACTTATATTGGTTGCCAATGTTGTAATTTCGCGACCAATTTTCTAATCAAAGGCACACCTACCTTCTCGGCGAACTTGAAAATCTATAATACGAGTATCACGTAGCTTTCGTCAAATGCATGCTCAACGCTACGTGATGTAACGCCGTCTCACTTCTGATTTAAATACGGATATTTTTCTTCCGCTAATTTTTCGTTTAGACTGGGGCTCTAAAATGGCCGCTTTAGCAGAACATAATATGAATCACTTTAAAATATTATAATTCTTAAAGTGGACTTTATAAATTCCATTTTAAGATATTTTTTTTTAAGTGATTCATATTATGTTCTGCTAAAGTGGCCATTCGCGGGGTTCAGATCGAGCTAACGTTTGTATTTCGCTACGAGATTCTCCAACCTCGTAAGGTTATCATTGTTTTAATATTTCTTTTGAAGAATTGAGCGCCAGTAATAAATTATTATTCACCCAGATAACTGTCGCTTTAGTAACTAAGCAAAATAGATGAAAAATGGTAATATAATTTGAGATGACCCAAATACTTTATTGATCGAGCTGTTGGGAGGGTTCTTATGTCTATAAAATAAATTAAGGCACATCATGGATTCTTTTCATTCTATCTTTTTTGTGCATGTTCTTTCAATTTTAACCCCGATTTTTATCCCCGAAGAGCATTTGGCTTTATAGAGCTTCCAGGAGTTTTACGAGCGCCTTTCTCAAATACTAGGTATTTTTTAAATAAATGTACAAAATGATCGTGTCATGAATTTTATATTTTTATTAAAATTTTCTCTAGACCAAATAACGGTAAAAAGAGTGGTTTGACCTGAGTTTTAAGAATGCTACGGTATAATTTGTCCAGAACACTTTGATATCAGTGCTAAAATAACCATCCGAAGACACAATTCACAGAACTGTAGGTCAAACAGAATTACGTGATTGAGACATCTATCTATAGAACCAAATAGTGAAATACAAACAAACAACTAATAGCAACATCGTAAAGTATAATTGGACAAGATTGCACAGCCAGTGCACGTACGTACTACGTATGGAGCAGCATTTGCCACGACGTCGTAAAGACGAAACAATTTACAATAACCTGTTCTACTCACATGTTTATATGAATTGACATCGAAATTTACGACTTGAGCATCCTTAGCAAGAAACTGAATGTAAAAGAGGTATGCTGGCGGCCTGTAATGAACGCGACTACATGATTAATGATGATAGTTTCAGCGTTATTAGAGGGATTCATTGCGATCATTAGTTCTAATCTGCGGACATCCGAATGAGTTTCGATTTTCGTTAACCATAGTTTAAAGATTGCCCTTCATATATGATAAACTTTTGATAAAATTATTAAAGATACTGGATTTGATAAAAAGAAGATAAAGTTAAATTCGGGATCCTAGCAACAAGCAGATAACGATTGAGGTAATTTCAAAAGATACAATGCTTCTTGAAGAAGTCGGAATCAAATTAAGCTAGTATTAAAATGTAACCCGTTTGCGGAAATAAGACGCCCTAATCGCGATCAGACTCAAAGGGTTTAGGAATGACGTCAGATCAGATGATAACCTCGTTAAGGTTTACGCCCATATCGGTGAATGCCGTTTACAAATAGCCAATCTCACTTCTGATTAGGATAGCACTCAACCAAATTGGACTACGATAGGACTGGCGCCAAACACGGAAGCTCCTCGCGTTATTTCACAATAACCTTAATCAACGTAACTATTTATCAACGTTCCAAATAAACACTAACAATAAAACTTGGTTAAACTGAGATTAGACACCTAAGATACAATTTAAAAGTTTCCCACAAGAAATCGCAACTCACATTTTATAGACGTTTATTGCGGTCTGACTCCAAAGAGTTCTCCTATAAACATCAAACTTTAGGCTGTTAAAATAATAAAATGAAAATAATTCATTTCGTGTATCTCATTTCTCTTTTATGTTCAGTCATTACATATTCAATTACACTTGACGGTAGGCGGGATCCAGGGTATTTTATAGAGAAATGCTTGTACATTTATCCGTTGGCAAGGGCGCACTCCCTTTCGGCGGTTGTGCCAGATAAAAAGTCGCACTCCAGAAGCTCTTGACGAGCTCTTTAGCTTCATCAACGCTGTTCACAGATGCTCGCTCTTCGGCATTCAAATATGACGGTTAAGCTAGCGATTATCCCGCATTGACGTATTTGCTCTGCGCTTGGCACAAGTTTTAAGTTCTATCACATGGTCATTTCTCTACTTGATGTCGAAATCAATAAGCTTCGGGCTGGTTTTTGCAATCACCGTTGGGGACATATATGTGACTGTTACATGAGATAATTGAAATTTACGGTATATAATTTAAGGTATCAGTGTTGTCCAGTTTGTTTGATAAGTGGTGATTACCCCATTTCATATCAAACATTAGACTCAGTATGAATCACCAACTGTGACTTTACCAGTATTACACCGTAAACCGTACCACCGTATGTAAAACAATTTAAACGCTTCGTTTCTATACATGTAAACCACGTGTTGGGCCTTAAACCTTGAATCTTATTCACGTATGAAGTACTCCAGTCGTAAAACCAGTTGTCTCTAAGGATCACAAAGTGAGGCGCGCTCATAGTTGTAGAAAATATTGTATTTTTTTTATTGAATTTCTTCGCAATAAACCGGTCACAAAATAGCGGGTTGCCTCTAGTGGGTGCTTCAATCCACTAGCTGTGACCTACTTCAGTACTAGTCAAAGGCTTACAGTTTGATTCCGTGGTAAAGTGCACATCGGACACCCGGTTTGAAATATGTGAGAGTATGCTCGTGTCACGTTGTGTCAACGATTTTTGGGACGTGTTCCGTTTGTGAGATTTAATCGTGTACGCTTTCAACATTGCGAAACAAAAACTGCTTTTTTAAGCTATCACTGCGAATGACAGGAATCTAAACTTACGGATCCATCACAAATTCTTTCGGTACAAACAACATTTCTAGCAACATTTATGTCAAAACTGTACAACTTCAACAAAGTGAGCTCGAACTGGGTACAAGTGTACTGTAAGCACAATAGCGTCAACAGCCCTGGACGTGCCTTTTGTTACATCACTTTAAAACCACTAACTTCTTTACTGCCTTTTTATTCAGCCATATTTCACGTCATTTCGACATGGCCATTAAGCGCAAAATCTTAAATATTCTCTGTACCGTCTGTAGTAGAAGATATTCGAATACTATTGTAATAAATAGCAATTCACGTCCTAATTCTCATTCTAATTGTAGCGTAAAACGAATTTATGTTACTGTCCACAAATAATATAATTTTATTATTGAGGTCACTCATGATTATGTAAAAATAGATAAACTCTGTATATCATGCGTGAACGAGTGTTTTTATTATAATATCTGAAGAGTTGTTTGAACTCAAAATATAGGATGTACAATAATATCTACAAAGAAACATTTGGTGGGTGAGGTTCGTTTTTTTTGCAAACTACGTGGCATGTGCGCAGCGGGGTGAATTGGGTTAAACTTTCCTGGATAGATTTCTACGGAAGCTGAACTAGGCTGTCAAAACTGCGAAAAACATGGAGAGGTGCCAGTACCGAGCAGCGGAGGCATCTTCATCGATTTCAGTGACGTAACTTTGTGTCGAATCGTCCACATAGAGTTGTACACGTCCCAAATCTTTGGCCCGAATCTGAGACACATAGCTGATCGGAATCAGTGAAGTTTCGTGACACGAGGAACTTAATGCACTTTCCGTGATACTGTTCAGGATTTCACAACACGGCCGCGGCGAGTGGCCTGGTCGGCTCGCACGCGACACAATGGCGTGCAATCGATGTGTGCTGCATTAACCGCTCAATTATTGATACACAAGGCCATTCTGCTATCGCAGAGGGAGACTTTTTGACTAGCAACACACGATAATAATTCTAATCATAGAGCAATATAGAGATCATAATTATGATGAATGTTAGCCCAATTGAGTTGTTGATCAGCAAGATCAAAGCAAACACAAGGAATGTACTTACATGTTTGCGAGAATATATCTTACGTAGTCATACGTTCGACGATCCTCGAATACCGACCAGTGACCACCCCTACCTAAGTGTGCAAAACGATTTTCCTTTTGTTTGTATGCTTTCTGCAAGTACATAATCTAAGTCCCATTTATTTACAAAGGGCGAATTCTGGTTTGAGACGAACATCTGACAAAACTAAGATTTATTTACCAAACAATCTAACAATGAAAACGGCAAAGCTGAAGTACCTCGGGAGAAGTTCTGGCAACTTGCTAAATAACTGAATAAACTTGAAGCAAAAACAACGTAGCATCCGATTTCAGTCCGCCCTTTAAACAAAGCCTTCTTTTCAACTCTTCAATTAGAAACTTTACACCGACAGAGACGGCGAAAGTCTCCCAAAAAAGAATGTAGGCCTCTAAGTCACAGTGTAATAGTTGCGTAAGCGTGAACGTACACTTGGATGAAAACGAAAGTGCCTACCGCGCCTGCGCATCCAAACGGCTCTAATACACACTTATTGTGTTCGATCAATTAAGTCGTCGCGCGTCGTAGTGATTGTGTACTTGTTTCTGATACTAGCTACAAAGGAGTACACGAGTTTTATTGCTATACATTTTCCATCATCAAAAGATTATTTTTTTGTTCTTGAAAGAGTAAGTAGGTAAGTCTTTTAAGCCGAATTCGCGAAATCTATTTATAGCCAATACACCAAAAAAAATGAAAATTTCAGCTTTTCATTTATTATCAAATTTAAAAATAATTTCTCTTTCAATATGAAGACTATCAGTTTCCTAAGTCCCACGAGGTACAAAATTAAAAATCTTTTTCTCATAGACCCATAATTTTTCTTTTGACATAGTTACTGGTCCTTCCTTCCTCATGCGGTTAATAGGACCAAATGTCCAGAAGCGTTTATTCACTAGCAATTATTAATAGGAAGTATAGCAAGACAAACAAGAGACGTATTTTTGGAGTGAGCGCAATTAAAGTAGCAATTGATAAGATAAAGTATATCAAATAGGTTACTTGCTGTTGGGTCAACTCGGCACGTTTTGCTACAGAGAGTGCCTCTTTTTAGTTATGCCGCCGTGTCATCATCACGCGATCGACAAGTTGATAGGCGATCGGAGAAGTATTTCGATGTCTACAGATTTGACACACGTGTCTCTGGCATCCTGGTGTCTCGACCCTGGCTGAGCACAAACCTTCTTTCTATGGAGTAGTGGCGATTGCCAAAGGACAGTACTTTTGGTTATCTTGCGGATTTCTAGATCCTTTTTGATTTGTTGAGTTTTAAGTAAAGGTCCTTTGTGAAAATGAAACTAGACAACGAAATCATAGTACTCGTAACTAACGCAATTTTGACTGATACAAAATTAGTACAAATTCTCACACCACCTTAATACTAGAAAAACGACGCTTAAGCCATAACATAGCTCTCTCAGGATTTGAACAAACCCAAGAACATACGAACGAATTGCGAGGACGTACGTAATATCGAGATAGAAAAGTTGTCAGACACTAGTCTACAAGTTACGGACGATTACAACTGCCGCGCAACTTTTATAGCTACATGACAGTTACGGGTTCATTTATCAACCCTGTAATCAGAACTACTGTACTTTGGTACTGGAAACGTGAGCAGGGTTAATAAACCAAGCGATTTGGTATAATATAATTTTGTATTCGAGATGCGAATCGTTCGAATATTAGTTAGAGATCATTCATCAATGATGGATAGGCAATAACACGCTAAGCAGTGTTTCCTCTCTCTTAGTTTATTCTTCTATTCTACGAGTAATTTCAAAGATTCTAGCTTTTCATCTGTCATATTGTAAGTACTGCTACATTTTGCTGACAAAATGTTTCCTCCGACTTTCAATTTCAAAGATACATTAGGAATTTTGCGGTTAAGTCTTGCGATTTAAATATACTTGATAGAAGTCGATATAAACCCCTAGTTAAAGCACTCGACACCCACCGGAAGGGACGGAGTATAAATTCTTGGCCGGGGACCATATCGTCACGAAATATCGTCGCGGTAAATGTTTATGACCACCGTATCCCTATTTACACGCGTCGGGACAGGTGTTGCGTCCTATCAGCGACCCGACTGAATTAAGAAAATAAAGATGGCCGATTGACCATGATGAACTCGAACTGGAGACTGCGGATCATTTGGACGTTTTCTACACTGCAAAATGTTACAAGGGGATATCTGTCCAAATGGCTGCCGAAGATTCGAGCCGAGAAACTCGTTACAATGTCATCGGGCATGCCGGTAGACTATTACCGCATAAGTCGTGTTACCGCACTGACATCTTTGGACCGGTGACATTGGCATGAGTAACCACTGCGCAGCTGAGCGTATCGCAAGTCCATAACAGTCGTAACGATCTGAAACTGCATCAGTAGCTTTAGGAAAACAGTAATTGTTGTTGCAGATGGTCGGACGTGACTGAAAGTGTTCTCTAGAGAGCGCCAAATAGTTTCACGGTCCGCAATTCTTTTGAGAAACCTCTCTAGAAACGCCATGGTGACCTGCAGCCGTTCAATGTCGTGCTTCTCGGAGACCTGTCATCAGCTACACGCAACGTTTTGCCAGCTGTCGTGTGCTATTTGTGGTGGGAGTATTATTAGGTCAATGAGAGTCACAATTGAGTTCGGGCCGCGTGGGGGTAATTTGTTACTGTTTGTTTCCGAATGCTCCGTCGGACTATTTCAATGGCATGACTGGCTTGATGATTTGACAAACTTTGGCTCATTTTTCTATTAACATTTTCAAGCAGCTTTGCTTTTTTTTTTCAATTAGGCTCTTGTAGTCGGTCCTATCCAATCAGCCACCAATAACATCTTACATGAAAGATTACTAAGTGGTTAATTTTACGACTTTATTGATAGCCATGGGGTTACAAGAAGTAATCAAAGATAACTATCGCTAACTGGAAAGCTTCTTGTAATTGTGATATGATTTACGCGATAACGTGGTTGGTATCGGTTTTCTAAGAACGTGTGTAGCGATTGGCGTGCCATAGGTTCCTTATGATAGCAAAATTGCAATATGGATACAATCAGAGCCAATTCATATATCACGAAAGTACACGACTGTTTCAATTGCAATAAATCAGTACTCACAAGTAATGGGAACAAATCAAAATGGTCGCTTATTGTCATTCAGCTGGCGATTGCGTCTGCGCATGGCTATTGTGACAATTCCATTGGTAATGCGCATCGATTACCACTGATAAACGCTCCCGATAAAATAAAAACTTTAGATTATTATTGTTACATCGAACAGTGACTTCTAAAACATTAGCACTCGGTTGAATTTCGATTGATTGTGTGGGTAGAGATAAAACGTTGTAATGATAAACAAAGTGAATGTTACGATTATTGCTTTATTAGATGTGTATAATTGTACTACGGAATGTAATTGTTGAATGTATTTTTACTAGTATTTATACAACTAGTTTTTATACGACGACTGAGAAACTATCTCTACAGTGATCGAGCTCAAAATTGCGATTTATTTTATCAGTATCAACAATACATAAATCGAATTCAAGCGTCTTGATTCTTTCTTGCGTTCAAATACAATATTAGTTTGGCTAGCTAACCAAATCTTATCGTGAATAGCTTCACGAAATTCAGAGCTTTAGAACAACAATATTTTGCATTAAACTCGAAGTTTCTAGACACAAATCCGTCGAGGTATACCTGCTCTCAGCTTTAATAGCATGAATACTAACAACACCCGACGTTCAGAATGCTAAGCAGCCGACCGAGCTCGATTTGAAACCTTTTGCGTAGCTAAAGACCATTTTTTAAATATATTAAGTGAGTACCCTATTCAAATTGACACGCACAAAATTGCACTTAATCAATTTAAAAAAAAATGCCTTTAGAAAAAGAAACAGGCGTTTTGCCAATGCCCCTCAAGAATAGGATGTGCTATTCATGATTGCTCTTGCGCACATACTAAACTTTACTCGAGATGTCGGGATGACCCAACACGATTACGAGGGTGACACTATCTATAAAACAACAAAGGTTCCATTCAACCCTTCAGCTAAAACAGCGGAATTGTTTTCGTCCGAAAAAACCTTAAAGGAGGACCAAGGTTGTCGCCTTGTTATTTTCTGACCAGCGTGGAAAACAAGACAATCTGTGGCGGAGCGACTTTTTTTAAACGAATGTATCGTTTAGGAATGCATTAGGTATAAACCAGGCGTTTGTAATTACCTATCAATTTACAGGTCTTAAAGATATACTTGGTTGCTGATAAGATAGTGTTATCAGCAAGTATATCGGTAAATTGTAGAATAATATGAGAGCTCGTTATCAGTGTGGATCGTATTGATAAATAATTTAGTTCTGTTATCTTTAGGAAGCGTCTATGTGGCCTTATGACATTTAGTTTTAGATACACATTGTTGTTAGGCAAGGCTAAATCTATAAACATTTATATTACTGTAAATTAAAGTTGTTTTTCGTGTTGTTCAATTAGACTCCGCAACCGATATTGATGCGGTTGATGATACCATCATTTTGAGAATTTATTACGGAAGGTTTAGGTGCAATAAAAAGAATTCTTATTGTTTCAAGTTGTAAACTATGCTAGTGCACTATCTATCTGACATTTTGTTCCCGTCAAGCTTCGTTAAATTATTTGTAAAATTAATTAAATTGTTTCGTACATACATAGAATGTTTAAGCTCATAAAGCGACACTAGCTTTTCACTAAGTTATTTTTAATAAAAATAAGACGCAAAGGACGCTTTTGTTTTCAACATATTCCAGACGCGGTCTTTTTGTGATCCCCGGGCGCAATCCTTTGAGATGAGAATGTACATTGTACATGCTGTATTTGTTTGGCGAAACTATTCCTTTATCCAGCTTAGAGCAAGACATTTAGTACGCGAATAAATTATTATATTCACTCTGAAAGAGAAATACAGTAGGAGTTTTTGTAGTCACATCACAATTTTAAAGTCCATGATGACCAAGAAAAATGTAATTTAAAGTTTTGTGTCACATATTTACGTAACTTGAAAAGGTGATTTTTTGTTAATTAAATATGACGTTGAAATTAGTGTAAAAACGTTGGACTTGGCTTAAAAACTGCGAAAATACATCGTAAACGGGTAGGGCTTTGGAGAATTAGATAAAAGAGTAATGTCCTGAAATTGATAATTCTGTTTTTCGGCAGCATTGTTTAACAGCCATACTAAACAAAATGGCAGCATAAATTTCCGAAAATTTCTTGTCTATATTCCTCCTGAGGCGTGGGTTGCAAACCACATTGTCCGTAACATAAGTAATTGGACAAGAAATTACAACTCTGTACATCCTAATATAAAGGAAATTCGCAGAAACATGGACAGGAGATTAACAAGATGATCCTACTTTTATTCCTTTATTTAAATATTTATGATTAGATCAACAAGAAATCTGTGGGACTGGAGACGAGCTCGTTGCCTCAGGCCACAAATCTTGTGCGTAAAACATTCTAAGTAAGGTAAATCATAACCCAATGTGCTCGCGGTATTTCCGCCGCGATCGGAATACCATTGGATCGGAAAGATTCGAATATTGATTCGGTTGAATTCGAGGAGAAACCTGTGCAAACACAAATATTATTGGAACTATTTAAATAGGGTGGCTCAAGGAGTATGGAGTTACAAGTTGGTGTCCACCTTCTGAAATCAGAAGAGTCAATATTTTCTCGTCAGTCTAAGGAAGGGTTGTCAGATTTGAGCAATCTGCACTAACCTTCTCTGAAACCATCACGAGAGCAATGATTTTTGAACTTATCACTTATTTAGGTTTACGCCCATTAAATATTCTTTCAAAGACCAAAAACTAAGTAACAATTCAGCATCTGAAGGCAACATTACAAACAATGAACCTTTCTTTTCCAAGGGCCTCGTGGCTCCCCCGAGATTCTCCATGAAGGACCGCCGCCGTACAAATTGCGAGCAAAGCAAATATTTATTTCGTCACAATACCTCTTTACAGCGGCCTGTTTGCACGTAGTTGCGAACTTATGATACGGGCTCTTGTGTTTATCATGCGTCGTTAAAACGCCCGGTTTCACGTTAATTGGCAGTTAGGTTTGTGTTGACGCTGCTTTGTTACCAACCAACCCTCTCGTTTCAAAGCTAAGGCTAAGTAAGTAAAGCATTCGAGATCTTCAAGTCGTGAGGTATCCAGGATCTAGGAAATTGGCTCAGTTTTCGGTTTTTAACCGACTTCCAAAAAGGAGGAGGTTCTCTATTCGACTGTATGTAGTTTTTTTTTTTTATGTATGTTCACCGATTACTCGAAGACGCCTGAACCGATTTGAAAAATTCTTTTTTTGTTTGAAAGGGTATATACTTCCAAGTTGGTCCCATAGTCGCCAAGTCGGGATCTGATGATGGAATCTTATTTTATAGGATAACGTTCAGCAATTTTGGTATTTTCTACAACAAGTGAAGCATTTGCGTTTGATAAGAGCCATTCTACCATCAGATCTGATGATGAAGCCAAGAGTCACGGAACTCCATAATGAGACAATGTATCCTAGTCGTGTTTGGGCTTGTTGTAATTGTAACGGTATGCACTTTCCATGTGTACCAAGCACATGTAAACCACTAAAAAGTGAAAAATAAAAACTTTTTTGCAAAAAATAAAACCGACTTCAAAAAAAAAAACCAAAAAAGTGAAAAATAACTTTAGCTTCTGAAGTCGGTGACAAAAAAATTAAATCAATCATACAAACGTCACCGACTTCATTTTGTGCACAAAAGTTTTTATCGAAACCACAACTGTTCGGAATTTCGGAAACGTGCGGTTTTACCTTACCCCCGATCCGGACGTCGATGTTCATAATCTGGAAATTCGGACGCTTTGGATTTAAATAACTTTAGACTACATTATAGATGGCTTGCAGGATGGGATCCCCATTGATGTCGTTTATAAAGTTTGCGTGAATACCATAAAAGCGCTGTCAAATGTATAATAAAAACTTGAAAGTATACTTTAGCCAAAGTTGGAAGTTTGAGCACATCACGCCATCGTTAATTTTTGCGAAGGGATAAATAACAATTTTAGCGTTTCTGTACGTACGAGACTCTAAAAGTTTTCAAGAACCCTAAGAAACAATTTCACGTAGGTTTTGGAAACCAAGGATATTTCGAACCCTGGGAAAACCACCCACCACAAAACTTTAATTAACAATTTTATTAAAAATACTTCACTATTCTCCATAGGGTAATACAAAATGTTTATTAAGGACTACTTTAATCTAGGTCAAATGTTACGGGGTCCCTAGGGAACGGCGTCCGATTTTGGACACCTCACGTAGTCCAAAATCGTTCCCGGTCCTTGTAAGTGAGCTAAAATGTACAGTTACAGGAATGTCAAATTATTCTGAAATAAACCGTATAATGAAATGATGAATGTTTCGCTAAATCAGACCAACGATTTCGCCACGATTGAATAAATATGTAAACAGTCTCAAGACAGTCTGTCGACAACATGGACAGATATTAAATACGCCTGCCTAATCGCTATTTATTCTGATCGGCGCCGAATGTTATTTATTTTACGCAAGTCTAATAAATAATTAAATTTTCATGTCAAATCATTACGTCTACGCCTCTACGGCTATCTAACCGTGTACTGATTAATTGATTGTGCAACCAAAAAGGTTACAATTCCCTTGACATTTAGTATGTGTGGTTACCTCGGCCACTGCCGACGAACCGTCGCGGGAAGTGCGGTAATGATGTGCCTTGTGGCGAGCGCATTAGTTTCATAACATTAATTAATGGAGTATCATTACCGCACATTAAGGTGCTTGTGAACGGGATGCGCTACGCGCTCAATTTTAGTTCATTGTATACTTAAATTAAACTAATTTATGAGGCAAATGGCCTTTTGCACTGCACATTTGACCAAATAGAGAGGGTACTGGAAGAGTTAGAAATAGAATAGTGTTAAAAAGACTATAGCCAAACCTTCTCTATCACTCTCTGAAGCAATCAAATGAAGCGTAGGTAACCACAACATCGTCCTAGCAAAGCATTTAGTTCAAGTAACCAGTCTACACGATCTAAATCAACACGCTACACTGCGTAAACATTTCTCACGTAACCCAAGAGACAACACTCTTGACAAATTGCTGCCAACCTTCAGGCCAATCAAACGCCCCACGATACACAACAGACTCTAACGCGAAGCCATTCAACTTAGAATCAAATAGCGAGGCAGAATGTGCAGTCAGTACCGGTAATGACCTTGCCTGTCATGAATCTGGTGTCAGCAAGACCTTCACATAGTTACTAAACTTATTGCTTTTAATTCTCGATTGTAGCAATAAGGTTCTTCTAAGATTCATTTATTACGTAATTCTTTGGATAATTCATAAAGATTTCCTTTGTAAACTCTATTGGAAAAGGAAGGCCGAATAGATTGACTATCGAAAGTTACCGATGCGGTTGCCAGAACAAATTTGCCAAAAATACGGAGAAAGTTCCGCAATATTTTCCCCCAAACATAAAGCTGGTTTATCGTGGTATTTTATAACAATATAATATCCTAGCAAGTAGTGTGGTTACATGACAGATATTTTATCAGTAGGTGCATGCTATCGTAATTTTCCCATATCGCAGTCGCATTTCCGCGTAGCTTCAAGTGCGGAAGATTTTATATAATCCAAATCCATGCGATAATTCAAGGGTTAAACAGCTCTTGTGAACTCGCCAGGCGGCACGATGGGACGGGCTTGCTGACCGGGGCAATACTGCCGCTCGTAATTAAGAACCAGGGCACAAATGTCACCCCGCCCTACAAAGTCTAACAACTAATACTGTGGAATGGAAGAGCGGAATGTTTTTGCGTTCCTCAGTGTCCGTGGAATGTTCTGAAAATCTCCTCTAAAAGACGGAATACCTCGCGATAACGAGAGGTGTGTTTTTACGGAATTTCATTTCTGTTGCCATTCTGCATGCCAGCAGAATACAGTTCTTAAATAAAAAGAACATTGCTGTGCTCGTAATAATGAACATGGCGACATTTTACCATCCAATAGATTACAGATGCTCAAGGTAGCAGTAGATCACATTTACTGCAGTGAACAAGTCACTGATAAACAATTTACTGCCTTGCTGTCCCAGATAGCAAGATAGGTAGGTACTCATAATCATTAACTCAAGCTAATTAGATTTTTTTAATGATGGTGATACAGTGCCAATCTATATTACTTGTGTATCAATTTTTAATGATCTGATAATGCAAAATAAATAATGTTAATTATTCCAATTGTTAGTTTTCATTTAAGCCAATAAAAATCAAAGCGAAAAAATAAACACTTTTTGTCAAAGAAGAAGAAGAATGAGAAGATTACACCAAAATAATAAATGGTAGAAATTCTGTACATTGAAGTGGATGTTCACACCAACGATGCAACGACTAAGCCATGGGTGGATCGGTGTGAGGCTAAGTACGACATGGCTCACAACAACGAGGCAATGTATACTGTGCACGATGGACGATTTAACGATTGACGCTAACACCTACGCTGCCCGGTCACCCTCTGCTGATGTATTTTCTAATAAGCACACATTGTTTTTTATTAAGTACATAAATTTAGCATTTATGTAATTTCAATTGATGAAAACACAATAATTATCAAAATTGAGAAGCTTAGATTATTTTAAAATTTAATTAAACACGTACCTACTAGATGTTTGACAAACTTTAGACTAATGATTTTGCAGAATTATATTACACAAGCATGATTTATTAATATTTTTTGCATCTATGCAAAAGCTAGAATACCTACTTTATTAGTTGATTAGGCAATGACCTGCATTGCTCAACATTGTAACTACAGTTGTTAATATGGCCTCTAGGGTCTAATACTTTAATGTTCGAGGTCTAATCAAATTGGTGTGGCCTTTATAACTATCTATTAAAAATCTAGTGAGAGTAGCTACAGAATTGGTCAATCGGTTGGTTTATTGGTGACTAATAAGATTCCTATATGAATGGTTAGGAAATCTATTACTTAGAGGTGATGTGAAGTGATCGTGTACATGAAGGCAGTGGACATCAGCAGAGGTGATGAGCGCGAGAGAGTGCGCGCGTGAGGCATGCGCGCCGCAACAACCACAAAGCCGATGAGGGAACATATGCGTTGACTGTCGACTCACCGAAATGAGACGTTATATTGCCATGGCCGTTGGCCAGAGGCAACGCGGTCACCAAGTCTTGCACTAAAAAACAACGACTATCTTTTAACATTGCATAAATTCAAACTATACATGAGGCGGCCGGCCCGGCCGTCCTCCTGTCTTATCAAACGTACGGCGCGAAATTACTCTGATAATTTGTGCCTATAATTCTTCAACTTATCAACGGAATTATGCTCGTTATTATATTACAGCAATAAAGAGGCATTAACTACACAGTACATTTTATCTAACAATACTTTTTTAATTTTCTATTTCGATACATTATGACCTCACAATCACAGAAAAATAGGTCAAAATGATAACCACAGCGTGTACTGATAAGAATCTAGTTGGAGTCCAGCTGCGTGCGGCTGAATCGACCACAAGTTCGCTGTGTCAATGTTATGCCCGCCTTGCCAAGTACGCAATGAAGTAAAGACAACTACATAACTATGAAAAGTGTGCAGGTATATAGTACGCCACTCACCCGAGCTAAAGTGTGATCTCTTTACGTCTCCATTCTCCGAGTCGCCGTCGAGCGGCCGTTTCCTCGAGTCCGTGATTTCCGGACTGGGGCAAGTATCCATCCCTGTGTCAGCGGCCATGTTGAATTTCAGGGCAAAACTTTAAACTTGTCTAGCATAATTCCCATTACGTAATTGCTTGAAAATATGTACGATTATGCGGCACTATGCATTATTTTAACATAATAATGGTAACACTTAACACTTATACAACTAGAAACGAAGGAAAATTGAAGTTTTGAATGATGTAGTTAATGAAATAAGAAGAGAAGTGACACTATGGTTGTTCCGTCTAAACGTTTTGTGAACGTTTGTCGATACTGCGGCTGTTTGTGGCGCCCGGACAACGCGAAGCGAGCTGCAAGTGGCACGCCGTTATGTTGGCCACCCTGTATTATGACAGCAACCAGCTGATTGCGTCGGTGTTGTGCGCAGATATTTGTCGATAATTGTCGATGAAATACCATAGTATGTTAAAATAATTTGTGTCGAAGTTGAATGCTGTTTTGTCCTGAATTAGTATTATAATATTTTCAAGTTTGGCTCATTGTATAAAATTAAAAAAAAACTCCTTTCCCTATAATATTTACATTGCTTACATATTTGAAAAATAGCTTACATTACTTTGAATGAGAATATTTAAAATCAACTGACGATACAATTATGTTTATAACTTTGTTAACTACTTTTTGCTAGAACTCTACGGTGTGCACATTTATCGATTAACTTATTTACCTAAGCTGCTCAACACTATTAATACATAATGCGCCAAGGTCGTTCAGGGACCAATGAGTATTTGTCACTAACTTCATCACTGTTGAAAGAGATAAAGAGGTGCGCGAGTTTCAAAAATATAAATATAAAAGGCTGGCAATAAAAATTGATTCCTCTTAAACAGGACCCATAATTATTCGTTGCAAAACTTTACTATCATGTTCATGCACTTCAACACAATTTTCTCATTAATTAAGCGTTGACTTGGTATTTAAATGATTTATTTCATTGGCTTGCGCTACGAGTGACGCTACTCAAGAAGTCCGGTAGTATTTACCGTGTAAGGTGAACTATTTTCACTTTATTTAAGGTTATTGTCTATTTCTGGCACTTGTTTTTTCCCCTCTAACTTCTGCTAACATTTTAAATATCGCGCCAAGCACCATTTATGGACCTAGCAAAATAACTCAAAACTAGGTCAAGGACCAAGGTAAGTATTTCTGTCTCATTTCTGCAACTAGATCAAGAGAATATTAGGTCGTACACGAATAGGAAACTTTCAGAAGCTTGATCAATCTACTTGACAAATGAAACCTTTTTTGAAGGTTCGTTGTAAAATTCTGTGCAAACTCGGAAATTACGTCTTACGACTAAATGTTATTGTTATTCACGTGTACTTTAACCGTAAAATAAGAATTTCTTATCAATTTTTTTGCCATTTTTGATGATATTTATTTGGAGCTAAAAGAGGAGAAAGTCCCTAGTGTTGTATAATTTTTGCCGCAGAGCTCCTAGGTAGCGCAATGCGGGTAAATCTAGCGCCATCTATTACCTAAAATTATTAACTTAAGTTAATTGTTTCCCTGTTTACTCTGGTTTACTCGAGGCAAACAGGAAAACAAATATTCTACTCGATAATTCTGATGTTTGGATTGTATCTAATTCTAAAGAAATGAGGGTTTACCTACGCGTTCACCTACAATTTTATGAAATTTGAAATCGTACTATTGAGCCATAAATAAAATACGGTCGACTCGACTTTTGCACCACTGTCGTACTTCTTCTGCTTCATCATCTTCTTGCTTTTGTCCCATCTTACTTGGGGTCGTCGTTGATAATAATAATTCGTCTCCTGATTTTCTTGGGATAGGTGTCTCCTTTCGTACATTATACAAAAATATTTATCTTCCACAATAAAGAAAATTCATTAACAAACACGAAAACAAAGTAAATATACAATAGTAAATGAACTGTAATGATGTAAGTAATTAACACCAATTAGTATTATGAACAGTTAGCACCACAGGTTAGCACTCAGCAATGCGATCGAAGTTAGGTATTTTACAAATGAATAAACAATACAACAAATTCGCTTCACGATACAGACTTTCAAAAAATATAGGTACTTATGTAGGTAGATCTGTTTTATTTTTATTTGTATCCCACTGAATCCAAGTTCTTGGTAGGTACTTGCAACGAATTTTTAATCTCCATTTTACGCAATGCCCTACTTACATTGCAAAAAATGGCGAGGTGGGCCTAAAACGGTTACGCTGCACGCTGGTTTTTAACTTATCAATGGCTGAGAGAGATTTTTTCCTTATCAAAATTAATATTTTCTATAAAAAAAACCATGCGGTGCAGTCCGTGCAGTCTTTGAGCACTGCCGATTGAAGTGAAAACTCGTAGCGATGGAATCCGCTACGGCGTGGCGTAGCTGTGGCGGATCGCTACGAGTGCTACGAAAAGCGTACGTGACGGCACAGGTGACGGTCACGTGAGTTCTATGATTTTTGTTCACTCAAAAAGTTGCTGAATGCGCCTAAAACAAAAGAAGAAAAAAGTGGCTGAGCATGGTTGAACTCGTCGTCGCCCAGCCACCGCACCTGCCCACCGCATCGTCGATGCTGCCGCCATTCCCACTCTGTTACTCACTCTCGACAGAAAATGATAAAAGCCGATTCCGTGCTGATAGATGTGGAGCATCGCCTAAGTAGGTAATACTAGGTACTAGTACACTAACCGGTCGGACGTTCTTTTACTATTTATGGTGGTACGTATCTAGATCTATTACATATTTTATTTAGGTAAGTATCCTTGCCAGTCATAAATGATGCGATTGTCTCTTTCGTGCTTGATACTCTACTCTGATTAGTAGATATACCCGACTACGATTGCGGGGACCGTAGGAATTCCGAAAGAAAATGTAGTACTTTGAGTATCAAAAACAATAAGCAAAGTAACATCATGCATGCGGCATAATAATTATGCCTATATATTTCTATGCAAATCTGTTCTCATAGCATGTTATCGAGCAAGGTATAACAAAACAATCCCCAGAACACAGCCATTAACCGAAATTGATTTGATTGCCACAATATTTGGCAAGTCAGCCCACCTGCCCACGGCACCGTTCGTGACTCGTTCAAACTCGGCGGACACGCACATCGCACGGCGCGCGGCAGTGCTAGCTCTCCAGACTGACTCGAAGGCGTGGCGGCTGCCGACAATCACCATCACGAGGTTACCTCGTAGATAATAGCATATTATGGAATGTCCGCACAATGTTTTACGATTTTATACGGGTACCTACGGCTTTTGTTGAATTTGAATCATGTTAAAAATATTTAGGATCAAGTCAAAGCAGGCTGAAAATTAGCAGTTTTCTAACGTCAAAATTGCATATAATAAGGGTTGAACCCTATCAATCAGCACGGAATAATACTTTTCCATGCTCCTATCTTTTTTTTGTCGCTCAGACAGAACTCTCATTTGGAAAGATTAACATAGATAGTGCGAATGATAAAGCACGCTCCGTTTCTTTATAGCAAATGTCGGTGATGAGATGACGTTCAACCTAAGACTGTCCCCCAAATCCACTACGCTTTCTTGGCCGAAAAATTCCGCAGCAACGCATACAATACCTACATAATTGTCTGTTATAGGTGTTCATGACGTACACCTTGGTATTGCATATTTGAACTTAGACTTTCCATTTATCAAATCGTAGGTACCTAACTGTTAGCCCAGCGCAGCGTAATTTTGCTAATAATTGTAAATAAATAGTTACACAACTACGTGTGATGCGCGACCTCGTTGTGCTGACCCACCAGAGTACTTAGCGAGTTATGATGATTGAGTCAATGTTGGTATCAAACACCCCAGGACCTGGTTTCACTTTCTACTGACAACGAGGAGTATGTTCCCCAGACCTACCGCTTTTTTGCCGGAATTGTAACTACTGCTATGTACCTAACGGCCATAAACGTATTTTATGAAGCTTTTTGCTGTACCTTTATAAGTAAATATTTGAAGCTTGTTTTTCTAATGTATTTAGTAATTACTTGCTAATTAATAAGTAGGTATTTACTTGATTTTTATGAGTGTGCGATTTGACAATGCTCTGCGGGTCTAAAATAGCCGCTTTAAAAGAATCATAATTTGAATCATCTTAAAAAAAAAAAATTGGTAAAATGGACCTTATTTTCATGATCATAAAGTCCATTTTAAGAATTTTAAATTTTAACGTGATTCAAATTATGATTCTGCTAAAGTGGCCTTTTTAGACCCCCTGCTCTGATTTTTACGTGTGACGAACGTTCATATATTTTATAACCGGTTTATGTACTGCTACAGGAGGTTGTACATACATGCTACTGAGTACTAACTAACCATGCAGCCAAAATAGGTGGCCAAGTATTTTGAGAGCTCACGACACCCACCTGCTGCCAATGACTGTTAACTTTGCCTAATACGTCTAACGTCTGATGGAGTGCCTAATATGTGTACACTTTATACAGTTACTATAATTAGTGTCTACTGTCCATGTGTCTTCGCATTATATGTACTTACCCAAGTTCTTGAACTCGAATGCTGCTTGGGGGAAGGTAGCTCTAATATTTTATTTAGAATACTTTTTGGAAAAAAATATTTTGACTGTCTTAGGAAACAGCATTGAAAAAAAGTGTGGCGCATTAGTTCCAATTAAGGCCACGCGCCGAAACATACATGTACAACTTTTATGTTTATTTTGAAGGGATAATAATAAAAGCCCATTCGATATAAAACTAGCCTTTAATATTGCATTGAATTAGTACAAAATACACGCTCATTGCACGCATACAGCTCGGCTGTAATACAAGGAATGGAGGACATGGAGGATCTTCATATAAATAAATTATAAGTTTCATCATTATAAGCACTTTCATAAAGTAATATCTTAGGAGATTAACCGGTAGTTAGGGATATCTATAATGTATTTTAACGTAACGTAACGTAGCTTTATGCTTACTTAGAGAACAGTAGATAAAAAGATTATTCAGTTTAATAACTGTTTGGACGAAATATTTGTCATCTGTGCCTCTGAACGCACGTTTAGCCGTTGGTACCGGCTGTCATTTGTATAGATCTGGCAGTTGTTATGGGTAGTCCGAAAATCTGAAAAATTGACCAAGGGGTATTACAACGATACTAGCTTGTGGAGGTCAGATATGTAGTCGCTCTTAGTAAAATATTGTTATTCAGTTGCATCCGGTCGGTTTCGACACAGTACAAAGATAACCAGTAGGTCGGCTTCAAAGAAACGCCCGAAACGCTGACGTGATTCGACTACCCGTTAGGATACTAGCAACTCTAGCACTGATCCACAGTAGACATTGAATTCCAGGCCACGTCCGATTATCTTTATACTGTGGTTTCGAGTGTCAGAGAGACGACCACAACGTACTTAGAAAAAGGGTAGGCAGATGGCGGCCATTTTTGGTAATGCAAATACCTGGAGCTGACTGTCTCTTGTATCTTAGTACTATCTTCTAGCGACAGTTTATATAAATACAAATTACAGGTACTAAAATACAAAATATCTTGATCCCTTATTTGTGTCACTAGGTAAGCAGGCAGCTACGTCCATATTAACAAAACATCCCGGTAGGTACAGTACCCGGGTGTGAATACGTCACATTGAGCATTAGAAAGAGACGCTCACGGCGCGGCGCTCTACCAAGGTCCATGTTCACCGAAAAGATAACGGCTGATTATCTAAAAACAGCTGTCACATGTTCCCATACAAAAATGTGTTTTAAACAGCTGTTTTTAGATAATCAGACAGTCATCTTTTTGGTGAACATGGACCTAAGCTGAACTTTCGAAACAATGCTGCATAGTTCTTTAACAGTATGTTAAGTCCCTGTCATTGAGAGGAGGCAGTGTCCCAGCAGTGGGAACATTAAAAGCTGATGATGATGATGATGAATTTCCTCATCACCGATTGAAAAGAGAGGATTCTCCGACCAGACGGGTGTTATGTCTGGTGGGCTACTGCCCAACGGTTATAATCGGTTTGTCTTATTACATTTTGATTTTAGTTCTTCATTTGTGTCATAGATGTGGTATCGTATTTCCCAGTACCAACTGGGTTGTGGAGGTCAGATAGGCAATCGCTCCATGTAAAATACCGGTATTCAGCTGCATCCGGTTAGAGTGGAAGCCGACCCCAACATAGTTGGCAAAAGGCAAGGCAGACGATGATGATTTGTGTCATAGATGTCGCTGGTGATCTTTTTGTTAACTTGATTAATATGTCCGCTACACAATGAAGGCCACGCATCATGAAACTTGCAGCAGTAATAGTTCGATGTGACATATTTACGAACGGGTACTATTGATTTTGGTATTACTGTTATATCGTGGTAATACCCAGGCGGTAGGTATGTTATGGATTGATCAGTATAACTTGAGGTATGACACTGGACTATTTTTTACTGCGCACTGCATTTAAACTCTCAGCGTCGAGCAGACTGTCAGAAATTCCATCGAGCACTTATTCAACACACAAGGGTTTGCTCTCTGGTCGATTTTCAACGCTAGCCTGACCGCCGAGGGCTGGAAATCCAGTGCGCGGCTAACTTCAAATTATACGGGTCACTTCCATATAAGTAAGGATCTGATTTTTATAACATTTTCTACCCCTCGTAACTATATCTAGAGATTCCTATTCATAATGATTCTTACTATAAAACAAACATTATTTTTTGATTCAACCACATTCATTTGTACTTTCGGATGAGAATTCTTTCTCGTAAACTTTAGGGTCTAATTTTGGATGAGTATTTTAGCATTTTCCTATGTAGATGCTGCGTAAAATACATTAATTTTACATAGTTTCCATCTTTTAAGTTATGAAACCTTTTCTTAAAGTTGAGAGGTAGAACACGTTACAAATCTTTTAAAACGAAGCAGTTATAAAATCAATAAAATATTCGTATTTACATAACTCTCACAATTTCTTTCAGACTAGATGCTGATACATGGGGTCACAGGTTCGTTCCCAGTCGAGTCAATAACAAGTAAATGCGTCACGAGTGTGACTCGATGTGTCAGCATTACTTCCACAGCAGCGGGTTCCAACTGTCCTGTAAATCTTAATTCTTCATTCAAAATATTATTTTAACATTTATATCAAAAGCTAAATATACCTTAGTTCTGGCATAATTGTTAGTGTAAAAAGCTAGTAACACTGGAGAATTTAATGTTGCCATTGCCTAAAGGTATAGCCAAACCGTCAGGACTTTAAAATGGCTGCGAACACAGTACTTTGCAGTGGCGAAGGGTGAAAAAAGAGTCAGGGTAAGCCGAGAAAAAAAATTAGAATGATTTTTTTTGACTTGACTTTTTGATGTTTGTTTTGACCTCATTTTCATTATCAGCGACCCCAAAAACCACGAAAACGACACCCATGAAGAAAAAACCGAAATTTTTCGTCGGCGCCATCTTTGATTTTCATTTTGACCTCTTTTTTATCATCAGCGACCCCAAAAACCACGAAAACGACACCCATGAAGAAAAAACTGAAATTTTTCATCGGCGCCATCTTGGATTTTCATTTTGACCTCATTTTCATTATCAGCGACCCCAAAAACGACACCCATGAAGAGAAAACCGAAATTTTTCGTCGGCGCCATCTTTGATTTTCATTTTGACCTCTTTTTTATTATCAGCGACCCCAAAAACCACGAAAACGACACCCATGAAGAAAAAAACTGAAATATTTCATCGGCGCCATCTTGGATTTTCATTTTGACCTCATTTTCATTATCAGCGACCCCAAAAACCATGAAAACGACACCCATGAAGAAAAAACCGAAATTTATCGTCGGCGCCATCTTGGATTTTCATTTTGACCCCATTTTCATTATCAGCGACGACCCCAAAAATAATGAAATTGGCAACCATGACAAAAAAAAACGAATAAAATGCAGAGGTACCATAATAAAAAATAAAAGTGAACAACAAAATAAACATCCAAATAAATAACCAAATACGAAATCCGCCATTACTAATACTATCTCGTTCTTCCCCCCTATCATGCTTTCTTTTTCTGCCCCTGTCGTAACTCGATAAAATTCGGTCATTCATCAAGCATGAATGATGTCCGATTCTTTACGAAATTCAACGAGCGATAACGATTTCTTTCCATCTCGCTCACGCGCACGCATTTTCTATTACTTTCTCTATGAATAACTCGGTTTGCTTCGGCTTACCAGAGCCCTAATATGGCGGGCTGGCTAGTGACGTCATGACGTTTATTTTGCTTAGAAATTAAGCTGCCAAAAAGCCGATAGCGCCTGCGGGTTATTTTATAGCAAAATGTTATTGAAGGGTAATTTTTTTTTTATTAAATGCGAGTAGGCGTTTGGTGATGCTTGTAAGAAGTAGTGATTGTGCAAGTTTTCAATTACGGTAGGTAGAGAGTGGTTGTGTTCTAAACTTCTGAAGGTAAGCCGGTGGGAATTGAGTTGTTAGGAGCCTGCGCCACTGGTACTTTGACAGATTTCAAAACAATATCTGTCCAAAATCCGGTGTCCGGAGTCGGATCAGATCTGAAGCAATCTGCCCGTACCGGTTTGTCTACACCTTAAAGTAAAAGAAGAAAACCTTAATCACTATCGTAGTCCATAACCCAACAGGTATGACGACAGTATCAAAAAATAGCAAATCTATTTAGTCTGTCAGTTACAGTGTTGGAAAATAATGGACATTTTTGTTTTTGTAAATCAATGAATATTGACAAAGATAAAACGCATCTAAACTCGGGAGTGGGGGCTCGTGACGACAGAACGCACTAAAAATTATACCACGGCGTGATGACGTATTGAGAATTTGAAAAGCGTCGTATCTTCGTCAATTTTGGTGTAGGTAACAAAAGAAAAAATATTGGTCAATTTTTTTTTGATAATCTAGCTGACGGACTAATTTTGTCGTCTACCATATTAGCCACCACATTTTGTGACAAAACGCATGTATCAACATTTACAAAGAACAGTGAGAACCGTCGCCGTGGGCTAAGTATGTATAGTCCCCGCAGTGGGCGTGTGTTAGTTGGGCGCGGGCGGCAGCGCGGCCGGCACGAGGTGGTACGTGAGCCACCACGACAGCAGCGGCTGCGTCACCGCCACGAACAGCAGGAAGTACACGCGCCGCTTGGTGCCTCCACCCGCACCCGCCGCCTTCCAGCTGTCCGTGTACGGGTTGGGCGAGTAGCCCGCCGTGTAGCCGTACGCGCCTGCTGCCTGCTGCTCCGGCGCGTGCGACCCCGACAGGACCTGTAGTCGGAGGGTTTTTACCTAGAACGAGGAAAGAAGGTTAAAGTTTAAATATCAAAATATGTTAAAAATTCGAACTAGACAGAATATAACACTGAGGCCCCGTTCCCACTTTGTAGTGATTTATCGTTGATTTATAATTGGCAAAAGTCGTGAACGACAGGAATCGCGTCGTCCTAATATGTGAACACCTCCATTTAACCTTTTGGACGCCATTGTCACATATACGTGACAAGCAAGCGCGTGCCCCGTACGCCAAACGTCACGAATATGTGACAAAATAGTAGATGAAATTGTGGCGTGGCTTGGCGTGGAGGGCACGAGCGTGCGTTTATGTTGTGGCGGTCAAAAGGTTAAGAATCTGCATCGCGTGTTCACTCGCTAGAGTTTAGGCAAATTAGTTGCGATCCTATGTTTGTGTGCATTGTTCAATGCAGCTACACGCACACAAGGGTTAAGATCGAGTGTAGTGATCGCTTAAACCATTTTGATCTTTTAAACGATATTATTTTTAAGTAAAATATGAGCCCGTATTATGTAGTTTTGGTGATATTGACCGATCTAGATCTCGATATCTTTATGACCTAAGAGTTCGCTATTTGGACATATAATCTTTAAATCTGTTGAAGCGAAAACACGATTTTAATTTTAATCCGAAAAGATTTACTCTGTAGAGTAAACATAACATCACGCCTGTTAATATTTGAAGGTGGAATTTTTACGGTTATTTCGTCATGGGTGTCGTTTTCATGGTTTTTGGGGTCGCTGATAAAGAAAATGATGTCAAAATGAAAATCCAAGATGGCGATTAGTTCTTTTTTTGGTTTTTCAATCATGGGTGTCGTTTTCATGGTTTTTGGGGTCGCTGATAAAGAAAGTGATATCAAAGTGGAAATCCAAAATGGCGCCTAGGAAAATGTTTGGGATTTCCATCATGGGTGTCGATTTCATGGTTTTTGGGGTCGCTAATTACGAAAATGATGTCAAAATGAAAATACAAGATGGCGTGTAGATGTTTTTTGGTTTTTCAAGCATGGGTGTCGTTTTCATGGTTTTTTGGGTCGCTGATAAAGAAAATGATGTCAAAATGAAAATCTAAGATGGCGTTTAGATTTTTTTTTGGTTTTTCAATCATGAGTGTTGTTTTCATGGTTTTTGGGGTCGCTGATAAAGAAAATGATGTCAAAGTGGAAATCCAAGATGGCGTCTAGGAAAATGTTTAGGTTTTCCATCATGGGTGTCGTTTTCATGGTTTTTGGGGTCGCTAATTACGAAAATGATGTCAAAATGAAAATCCAAGCTGGCGTCTAGAATTTTTTTGGTTTTTCAATCATGGGTGTCGTTTTCATGGTTTTTGGGGCCGCTAATTACGAAAATTATGTCAAAATGAAAATCCAAGATGGCGTCTAGATTTATTTTTGGTTTTTCAATCATGGGTGTCGTTTTCATGGTTTTTGGGGTCGCTGATAAAGAAAATGATGTCAAAGTGGAAATCCAAGATGGCGTCTAGGAAAATGTTTAGGTTTTCCATCATGGGTGTCGTTTTCATGGTTTTTGGGGTCGCTAATTACGAAAATGATGTCAAAATGAAAATCCAAGCTGGCGTCTAGATTTTTTTGGTTTTTCAATCATGGGTGTCGTTTTCATGGTTTTTGGGGTCGCTAATTACGAAAATTATGTCAAAACGAAAATCCAAGATGGCGTCTAGATTTTTTTTTAGTTTTTCAATCATGGGTGTCGTTTTCATGGTATTTGGAGTCGCTAATTACGAAAATGATGTCAAAATGAAAATCCAAGATGGCGTCTAGATTTTTTTTGGTTTTTCAATCATGGGTGTCGTTTTCATGATTTTTGAGGTCGCTGATAAAGAAAATGATGACAAAATGAAAATCCAAGTTTAAGGTGAATTATATAAACACATGGCACTTTACTGTGAATTATCAATATGATTATTGTACACTTTTTGAGCGCCTACAATTTAAAAGGTAAACAAATGTGAAATAATATGTAAATTAAATTATCTTTACTTTTTATCAAATTTCCGTCACAGCAAATAATGAGAATCAAATTTTGTATAACTGCTAATGTTTCCTACTCACTAAACAAAGTGTTTCATAAGATAAATGTTGAGGATTTTTATAAAAAGAGGTTATGTCGAACGTTAGTTAATGGCGGACGGCCAATTTGAATAAAAGTGTCTATTTCAGTGATTATTTTGCTTATTTCTGCATAATAGTTCATATACGACTACAATAATTATACATTTCTCAAGGTCTTAAATTACATAATGCAGTATACTCTTATTCAGCTTTTTAGGGTTCTTTTTATAGAAAAAAAACCCCATCAACCTCAAATATTCATGGTTTTTTTTGAAGCTGAATAAGAGTATACTGCAACAACACTATGTTGTTGTTGTTTGTAATAGTGTTGTAGTATTTTTGAAGTGTTATAGAAAAATTATATTTTTTTCAGAAACATGTTCAAAATCGTTTCGACTCGTAAAAAAGGCCGGGTTGAATTATCAACAGTGCCCGCTTCTTGGGGGAACAATGGAAAGTTAAACTGGCCAAAAAAAAATGGCGAGCTACATTGCAAGAACCCTGCAATCCTACCACAGCCGGACTGGGACACCTACAACTGTACATTAAAACGCAATCATTTCACAACTTTTGAAGAAGCTGAGGAAGAATTATCTCAAATGTTGAATAGAACTGATACGGATACGGATGATACGGATTACAAACAACAACAAGATCCACGCGTTAATACATCTTCTCGTATTTTACAAAATAAAGATTTTAAATCGATTAAATTCCGAGTTTTCTTCCAAATCAGTAGAACTTGAATCACTATCAAATTGTACAGTCTGTGATTGAGATGCAAAGTTGTCACACATATAACTCTCGTTATCTCCAGCTAAAGTTGGACCCGGTCTATTTGTTTGAATCATAAATCCTGATGGTGATGCACAATCATCGTGTACAGAACCCTCTTCAACTGTATTGGTCGCACTTGACCCGGGCCTATTTGTATCAGTTGTCAAACCCTTTTATATTACTGCACAGACACTATTTTTATCTTTACATACTCTCGTGAACACTTTCTTCTTATTCCTCCCCTTCTCTTTCTATTTTCCATGAATCATTTACGCTTTTGTTATTATTTTTCTGAGGAGGCATATTGTTGATGAAGCATTTATCAGTTTTGTCACAAAATTGTGAAATATCTGGATAGAAACATACGATATCTTCAACTAATCAGTTATTTGCTGCTTAAGATACCCACATTTGTAACTGATATTGTTTTAAGCTGAAAATAAAGACAATTGTACGCTTATAGCGCTAAAAGTTAGGTAAAACAAGGAGTTTATTTTCAATTATGCAGAAGTCAGCTGTGTTAAGAAGAAAAAATCTAAAATATTCAGCATCTGAATAAATTAGTACCATTTCGTACACTATGCAGCATAAAGAAAATATTTCGTCTAATATTCAGCATTTTGTTGTTTAACTGCTTTGCTTAAATATGTTATACAGGACAATGCAAAAACTTCAGCTACTGTGCAGATAATAGCTGTTTCAATTACTTTTATTTGAATATCGCTTGTTTAGCAGATTCTACTCTTGATTACTATTCAGCTTAAAAAAATACCGCGAACTTTATACAGATTTTAGTAAGCTTACAACATTATTTTAATTTAAGAACTCTCTTATCTACACTAATATTATAAAGAGGAAAACTTTGTTTGTTTGGTTGTAATGAATAGGCTTAAAAACTACTGGACCGTTTTTAAAAATTCTTTCACCATTCGAAAGCTACATTATCCACGAGTAACATAGGATATATTTTATCCCCGTACTCCCACGGGAACGGGAACTATGCGGGTGAAACCGCGGGACGTCCGCTAGTTCAAAATAAAGCCATAACATCAGCTGTAATACAAAAGTAATAAAGCTTGACACTGCTTATTGTGGTATATTTTCGCTACTATCTGGCTTATGTGTTGGTTGGGATACGTCCACACTCTGGGAAGGCCCGCTTGTTACTGAACTTGAACGGTTGAAAAGGATAGCGCTATTACTACCGCGTGCGAAACGAGAGACAGAAAGAGTGTGTGTGCTCGCTTAGAATAAAATAACGTAAGCGCCAAATAATCTGCCTAGCCTAGATGCTAATTACGAGAAAACGACGTAGAAAAATTACATTTTTTACGGCAGGATTTGAGATAATAATGTTACCTATCTATTGGGCTAAAAATCACCATTGAATTCCGTAAGGTTTCAGAGATCCAACTCAAAATATGTGCAAAGCAACATGTTTTAGTATGTTTTTTTCTATAGAGATTTTTTTATCCAATTGTGTTTTGCTTCGGCAGAACTAAAGATTACAAGTCCAAGTTAACGGTGTCCAAATAGTGAACTCTTAGGTCATGTAGATTTCGAGATAAAGTTGAATCAATATCATCAAAACTACATAGTACGGCCCCTTAAGACGATTACACGAGCTAAACGCGAGTTTTATAATTAGTAAAAGTATATGATTCACTGCTATAAACAAGACCAGAAAAATATATGATATTCTTCAGGATATATGCTAGCATGATACTGTTTTGAAAACATAATACAATTAATTTGGCTCGATAAAAAGAAATCACGAACTTACCTCTAAAGATATCTTTCAAACAATAAAAAACATACTAATATGCATGCGATCATTCTGATTTTTTGGCAAATAAATCTACAAGCAATATATTAGCATGATACTGTTTTAGTTTTTTAATCCAATCAAAAGTTTTTTTGGAAATCGATCGAAACCACTCATTTCGCGCTATTTGGCCCGCAGTGGCTGACGTAACAACCACTTTGTAGTGCAAGCTGATTAGAACTTTATTCTAACAGCATTTCAAACGAAGTTTGAACCACTACAAATAGAGTTGCTAATTTAGCTCGTATAAGCGCCTTAAATACACAAGCCACGGCACTTAAAACTATACACACACGACTGTCTGCCGACTATCTAAACTAATGAATGTGTTAATAAAATAATTAAGTTTATACTGAAAGAACAAAACTAGAGTCCAATCTTTTAGCCGTAAATAGATAGTGGTAGTGATGCTGGGATCGATCTCCATGTCTCAAGTGTTAGGAAATTCTCAGTAAATAATAATAAAAAATAAAAATATTTTTTCCAATTAATAAGCATTTCGATACATTTTATTGAAGATCACCGTTTAAGCAAGGAATTACTTGTATTAGGTGAAAGTCGTAGCCATAAAAGTCCAGATTTGTGTTCGATATTTGCATTGGACTCGCTACTTTTACATGCAACCTATGCCATCAGGTAATATGATAATTAAAAGATAAATATAAAAAAGTCACTCACCAAAAAATAAGACAACGCGAAGCTAGTATAGACAAGACTGCAGTAATAGCCTGTCTTGCCCAGCATCAGTCCGGCCAGCAGACTGCCGATCATGATGATGTACTTGTACCTGTTACAACACGGATATTTACTTTATGACTATATTATTATTTATTTAAATTAGAAACATAAAACCTACAACAGAAGCGGATAGGAAACACGGGTGGTGTTCCATCAAGTTATTAATATATTTTTGACGTGAGAAAGTGTTATTTTTTTAAAAACATTATCATTCTCCTGCCCCTTATCATCATTATTCATGTTCATTTATTAAGGGTCGACTGTATAAACATTGTGAGGAAACCATCATGCCTCAGAGATATTTCTCGACGACATGTTAAGCCAAGTCAGAGGAATAAAAACTCTGACAACAGATTAGGCAACTAGAACCACACAATAAAGAACGAAAAGATTAGGGTCAGCGCAGCATGTTTTATTTTTCCATAATTCTATATTAGTCGTAATTTTTTGAGTCTCCCCCTTTCTAGCCATATCCATCTTTCATGCATTCCATCGTTCACTTCTTTGGTCTTCTTTTTTCTATTCTTAAGGGGGACGCTCCAAGGTAGCCCGCGAAATTCAAATTTTCTTACGTTTTTTGCAATTTGCAGGGCAGTGCTAAGTTGTATATTGATAAACATATCGGTCGCGACTGTAAGACGTGTTAAGTTACAGAGTTATAATCATCAAAATCATCAATACAACCCTCCAAGTTCGTAAGAGTCGATGAACGATTTTTTCACGGTCAAAGTCCTTCTTCGACTTCGCGGGCCACCCTGACGCTTTCACCTAACTTACTACTGTTTCTCTGGCCATCCACATTCATGCAAAAAATTTTGCTCATTACATTTTCCGATTTAAAAATAAAATATAATGTAATGGACGACGAGCCCTTCATAAATATGTAATTTTAGTTTAAGTAGTTTTTGTGTAAATAATGGGGACCTATATGTCTGTCCACCACCAAACTATTATATACTAAAAGCCTTAAGCATTGCACCATGGCTCGAAATGTTGCATCAGCCATTCATGGGAGGGGTTATACGGTCAGGTTCGAACCTGTCCGATCTCTGGAATATTACGCAATAAAGAATATTATTGCATCAGCAATTGGGAAAGTCCATTTTTACGGGCTGTAGTTGGGTAAAGTTCCCTCAAGGACGCTCAGGTGCTCCCACAACTTGCAATGACGTAATTATTTATGTAAGGGGGACCGATTAAATTGGCGATAATCGAGTCAAATAGTAGTAAATAGAAACATGTAACCAAGTCATTCTACCAGCTAATCAAGGAGAAGTCTTCAAGAAGTTAAGGAAGAGCTCCATATCAGACAGATTGTCATGAGAAGTTAAAGTAGAATCATAGTTCTAATGAGTCCCTCGCACCCCAAGTGTTAAATTCCTTATATACAATCTTATGTAAAGTCTTGTGCCCCGCTATGTAAACCTATAACTATAAAATATAAAGTGTTAAAAGTAATCGCGTTTAATTCATTAGACGCATAGAAGAACCACCCCACCTAGTTTGTCCATATAAGCTGGGTAAGCAGCTGAGTCCCAGCATTGGGATCATATGGGCTGGGTCAGCAGCCGAGCCCCAGCAACTGGTCCACACGAACCGGGGTGAGAAGAACAATAATAATACAGTCCACAAAAAGGTATTTGGCCTCCCTACGAGCCGAATACATAACAAATTGGTCCTACGAGCCGGATAATAGAAGAACCAATAACATATAATTTACCCCGAGAAGGCTAGTAGATCCAGGGTCTTGAGATGTGTGCTGGTGTTCGTGACGTACAGGGTCACCAGATACATGATCATCTCGAAGATGATGTAGGCCAGCGCGGAGGACGCCTGCATGCCTATCTGTTCCGGAGAGAAGCGGTGCTGGAGCCCTGGGGAAGACAGATTTGTTAAACGAGATGTCAGTGGCCTGAGGTTAGGTGGTGCTCTCACTTAATAAAATGATTTGTTGTTTTTTTTTTGTCATAAAACCATTCATCATCATCATCATTCGTCATTTTAGCCGAAAGACGTCCACTGCCGGAGATAAGTCTCCCCCATGTATCGCCTCATTGACCGGTCTCGTGTGATTGCGGGAATCCGCTGGATGCTAGATTCCTGCAATCCTCACGGTTGAGGGAATCCGCTGGATGCGAGTCGAGTTGGATGCAGGTCATCGATAAACGGTTTGTTTTATAAAAAATACACAATAAAAAAAAAAACAAAATGGAAAAAGAACTCGATTCAGTTGACTTTAATGTTGATATTTAAAAGCATTCGGTTTGATTTGCATCTCATCATGACGATAACAACAGCGAATTTTTTAAATGACTTTTCCATTTCTTTAAGAAGCTTACACAATCAATCTCTAGCACAAGATAATGTAATTTCTGATAACAAACGATCAATCACTTTTTTGTTATCAAAACCACTAAGATTTAACCTGTTTTTATTATATTGTGAACTTTGACTTTATCTATCAACCGGAGTGTTTCTTCCTGGTGGTGGTGATAAGAATTCATTTATGTTGAGCAGTTTAATAAAAATTAACATACAACTCTTTATATCAGGAATAAAATGCATAATTTTGTAGATTATAATATTCCCCTTGATCGTTTTCGGCCATGTTGGCCATCTCAGGCTTTCTGCGGCGACTAGCCACCAATCCAGGATATAATAAGGTGCACAAGTTTACGCGGAAACACAGGTGCACTCTCTCTTCTCTCACTCTCATAGTCCGATGGGTCGACAATTCGACGCGACCGGTTGGATTCCTAGCTTATAGCATACCTTGCAAGACCCCAGGGTCTAGTCATGGACATGATATAGTAGTAAGAACCGTGGGTCTTTAGTCGGTAAGAGTCCGACATAATCCTCCGCCTGGGGCAGGCGGAGGGTATCCATGAGGATTTTCACAGTCAACAAAAATGTGTCTAGTCATCCCCACTCACCTAACATAAAGCCGGCGAGCAGAACATACGTGACGTAGCCCATCGAGGGGATGTACAGGTCAGGCGCGTTGATGTCGTACCGAGGCTGCACGGGCGTGTCCTGGTCATACTTCACCATCCACTCCTGGAAGAGAGCAGCTTATGTTATGTTATGGAGAGAGAGAGTAACGGAGCGATAAGTCAGCTTGAACAGCAGGGTACCTAAGTTCTTAGACAGAAAGAACAAGTAATTATTTGGAGTTATTACATAGGATGATAATTTAAAGGCACTTAGAAATAAAACATGAACATAAAATACGTAATACAGGTTTTTTAAAATAAACTTTTCAGTAAATCAAAACAGTGCGCCAAATAATGTAATGAGCAGTAAAAGATGCCGCGGAAACAAATCGCCCGAACAACTCGTTTCGTGGTTTCAAGTTTGCTGAAATCAACATTCTTAATTTGTTGATTTTATTTTTAGTTGCACCTTATTTTTCTACAACACTTCCCTCGAAAAGGGAGTTTGTTCAGACTCTTCTCCCTAGCTAAAACGCTAAGAACTAGTTAGACCTCATAATTTATTTATTTATTTAAACTTCATGTACAAGAGTGGTACATAGGCGGATTTAATGCCACAAGGCATTCTCTACCAGTCAACCATTGGGTCAAATAGGACAGCATTGTGGTAAAGTACAATAAAAATACCATTTTGTAAGCA
This sequence comes from Xestia ashworthii, assembly GCA_950022955.1. Lineage (NCBI taxonomy): Eukaryota > Metazoa > Arthropoda > Insecta > Lepidoptera > Noctuidae > Xestia > Xestia ashworthii. Next base: position 818,085 of record OX465566.1, on the reverse strand, counting down.
TAATATCAAACAATGTCATGTCATGTCATGTGTGTGTATGTCATGTTGTGTCACAGCAAAACCATTTTTTTTTAAATTCCTGGTTAATACCAACCTTATGCGTATAAGGGAACATGATGAGCAGCAGCTTCCTGAGCACGTATCTGGTGTCGACCGCGAAGTAGTAGCGCAGGCGCGACACGGGCACGTACTTGTTGATCTCGCGCTGCACCACCTCGCGGCCCTGCGCTGCCAGCTGGTTGCCGTACTGCAGCGCCATGTCCTGCGGGAGGGGGACGCTAGTACACTAGTGGGATGGGTGGGGAGTGCTGTTTTGTTTACTACATTCTGTCTGCGGTTTAGCTTGTTACTTATCTCACGACAATGTTCTACTGGTATGAGAAATGTCTCTTAACTCATGTCATTGTGAACCTGAGCTGTGTGCCATGTTTCATTGTAACATTATTGGCTACTATCAAAAAAATCAAAGCTCTCTCTGGAAAATAAGCTCAGGATTTATAAATGTATCATAATGCCAATCTGGACATACGGAATACAGCTGTGGGGCACGGCAGCCAACTCAAACATTGACATACTCCAAAGGTTTCAATCAAAAATGCTTAGGATTATAACTAATGCACCATGGTACATGACTAACGAGAGATTACATCGGGACTTAAAAATACTAAAGGTGAAAGAACAAATCACGCAAGCAGTCAGTGCCTACAGAAATAGAATTACTACTCATCCCAATAAACTGGCATCGAACTTGATGAAAACCAATTCGTTCAAGAGGCTTAAAAGGCAAACCCCACAAGACTTGATGCTGTGACAGCTGACACACCATAAAACGGACTGATATGGATGCACCACTGGGCGCATACCAAGCATGACTAAACCAAAATTAACAGAAAAGGTGCTTAATGTCAGTCAATGGACAGATCGCATTAAAATTGTAAATAAAAAAATAAAAAAAAGAAATGTTTCATTGAAAGTAGCAGTAGAAGACATCGTCATCTAGGTAGATGAAGATGTAGGTAGCCTAGCCAAACAGACGAAACTATTTTCTTTTCACATTTCACAGTATTTTGTAAGTATCCAGGATGTGACACTTTTGAAAATTCCTAATACTACAATCTCAGATTAATCTGGGCAGACCTCTGTAATAAAATTGATTAGTTGTCCATTATTTTGAGTTTTAGAGCAACCAACTAATTAAAAAAAAACCAAAGAAGATCTAAAGATGTCTAAAAGATTTAGCAGTATATTTTTATTAATAACTAGCTGACCGTGCCCACTTCGTTGGGCGGTGCGATGTTGCAATGTTTTCACTCTTTGGTTAGCGAGCCGCTGCGAGCGCTCAGCGCTGGACTCCCTATCCCTTGTTGCAGTGACATGCTGCCTTAAATCACTGAGACGCTGCGTACGTTCAGCGCTAGATTCCCGAGCACGGGCCTGCGATGTTCTCACAGTTTGGCTAGCGAGTATCCCTTGTTGCAGAGACATGCTGCCATAAATCACTGAGACGTTGCGTACGTTCAGCGCTAGATTCCCGAGCACGGACCTGCGTTGTTCTCCAGCTTTGGTTAGCAAGCCGCTGTGAACGCTCGTAGCTAGATTCCCCAGCGCGTGCTTTCGAAATATTTTCACTATTCCTCGAGAGGCGCTGATGATTTTCAAGAGCAGCCTCTTCCGTGCGGCGTACTCGAGCTGCTCTTGTCTGGGATGTCTGACGGGAAAGTTGTGATTTCCTTTTAGGCATGATAAACAATCCCTGAAACGGTCCGATATCCCAAAAACAGAAATACCACAGCTTCGAACTTGAAGAATGAGAACGAGAAGTAGTATTTATTTGTGTTTTAAGAAACCGAGCAACCAAAACAATTTTAAAGACCAACAACATCCAACCAACTGCGTACAACTCACCTACCTAACGACGAAAGTTAAATAATAACTGGAGACGGTCATCAATCCGCGGAACATCTTAACACCGCGATTCAGCAAAATGACGTAAAAACGTCCGTACAAAGCATGTTCTAATGCGGTTCGTGAATGGACGGCGGCATTTTGCGATTTAGTAATTTTATAGTATCTTCGAAACTATTTAACCAATTGACATACTGTTTCAGGCAAATCGTATCTCTATGATGTTCTTGTGATCATAATAATATTGTTTTGGATAAGGTTTAATATTTTGTTGTTTAAAAAATCGTCCAAAGGTAAGTACGTCGAAAAATACTTTTTACGACACATAAAAGCTACTATATCTGCTAAAATAATATAGAAATATGGTGTCGCGGACTTTTTTGTAGAACTATTGAAAGCGGACCAGGTTGCCATACATTGTTTTCAATTATATACAACTGTTAAGGCAGCGCATGCAAATAACTCTGTTGTAAGAGCTATTTTCTTCCGCCTGGCTAGACAAAAATTGAGATAGTTCGGCTAATACGCATGATATCTTTATAATTTATAGCCTATAGCACTCACGAATAATGTAGCTTTCTACCAGTGGAACAATTTTTAAAATTGGTTTATTACTTCCGAAGATTACCCCCACATACAAACTTACAAACAATTTTACCTCTTTATAATATTAGTATAGATATCTGGGGGCACGGTAGTGCCCCCGCCAAGACGAGCCAAGCGAAGCGCACGGGCACTACCTACCTTTTCTCGAAGCGCTTCGTCGTTTTTTTGAATAGATATTTCCATAAAAGAAAAAGATCGCTTTATTTGCAACCTAATTCTATCACAGGGAGAGAAAATTTTTAATAGTTCATTTTTCATGGATCAAGTGTTTTTGCTATACCTGCCTATGCCAGGTTGAAGATACTCTTAACATGCAGGTTACCTGTACAATGGGCTGATGTAGCATGGAACCTAATTGGGCTGGGTTTGGCATCGGAGACTGCGGGTAACCACCCATGTAACCAAAATCTGAAACATAAAATATTTACAACATTATGTTGTTGTTAGCAGTATTTGCTATTTAATTAAATAATATACACTAACTGAACATACTGAACTTATTAATTTTCTTCTAAAATTATTATAATATCATATCTCAGTTCACATTAGCAAAGATTAGTTACTAGATCAAAGATTTAGAAGATATGGAGATGGGCGTTTACCCAGCACTTGGATGAAACAGGCTTACAGTAACTCATTAAAAACCTTATTTCTAACCATTAGCACTAGATTTAACAGTTAGAAACTTAGTAATTTTTATTATATACAGGGTGTAAACCACCTCATCACAAAGCCGTTAACCAAGCATTATGTACATCAAACTAAGTAACTTTATGCAAAAAATATTGCTGGGAAACAACTTTTTTTTTGAGGTTATAAATCATGTTTTGTGGTAGAACTCAATGTAACGCTTAAAACATTGTGGTAGAACTTAAAACATTGTGCTGATGGATAAATTGAAAAGTATGGGGGTCGTGGAGGTGTTAAAAGTTAAAAACTTACAAAAAAAACTTGTAAGTATTAAAAACAACTTATCAAAAAGTTGTAACTTTGACCCCCCATATCTCCGTAACTAAAAGGTTCCCAGGTATGGTGTAGAACAAAAAAATGATTGCAATGATGGGGAGAACACGTGCCTTTCGGCTTCGTGAAGAGGTTTTTTACACCCTTTATATTGACGGCCATGACTGTGTGTATTGTATTACAATGGGCTGGTGTCCACAACTCCACTTCAAAGTGCGTATTTTGCGGTAAGACAGACTTATTTTGTTGTTCTCTGGGTGAATTCAAAAGGAAAGCTTTGCTTGTAACAAGTTAAGTATAAGTTATATGTAACAATTAATTTATCATCATCTTCGTGCCCCTGCCCCATTCCATCCCAGGCCGGCACATGTTTTCCTCTTCCATTCTCCATCAATTAGTTCTTTCTCTTTCATATCATTCTTGACACCATCCATCCACATTTTACACTTTCACAATTATGTTAATTTAAGTATTCATTATGGTGCAATTACTGCATTGGTTAGCTGTAATGGTAGATGTATGTTGATAAATAAATAGTAAATATTAACAGGTTTTGGGATGTTTTGTAATACATAATAATCAAACAAACTTACTTCCGGATGGTGCAGCAGGTGGAACAAAGTCCTGTGAGGTGTCTAATTGGATTCCTTCTTGATAAGGAGGTGGGGGTCCTGCGGGTTGGAACCCAGTTGTGTATGCTGGAGGAGCAGGGCTGAAGGCGGGACTCGGCGAAGGCACCCCCATCGCCGCAACATCACTCACGCGCTTCGCCTTGCGAATCCCGCCCGTCTGACCCACTGCAAACAAACAAAATTATTCATTGGAATGTTTTATTTTATGGCTCAGGGAGATGTCTCAGCCATGATGTTGGTTAGTACGCTAAAACAACTACAACAATGTACATAGTTGAATCTAATTGGCTGCTTTAACGACTGTTGTTACTCAGCAACAGTTTATAACAAGGCTTGTGATACATCGGCAATTTCTAATTATATTCAGAAGATTTAGGTCATCTGGGAAGATTTACGTGTAGAAGGTGTTACGAAATACATAGTGTGATCAGTTCTCTTGAACATAGTGAGAACTTTATGAGCAATCGTAAGATACAGCCTGAGTATGTCGGTAACAGGTGACAACGTTGTTTACAAAGAATAAAACACTTACCATTTCTGGAAGCGTTGAAATTCATTGTTTTAGTTTGCTATCAGTCTAATGGGAAGGCAATGACATAGTTAATTGTTCAATTAATGCGATTTATTTCTGATTCCACTGATTGAAACACATCACCAACGTCCAATCTGTCGCAATTTGACATTGACATTCCATGATGACATTTAACAAGAGTGACATATTCTGTTTTTACGTTTCTTTCCGCAGTCGGAGTAGTTTTATTATTTTGTGATTTTCAAAATGTTAGTTTTGAAAACATTGATGTATAAAAAACCCAAGAAGCACACTCAACGTCTAAAAAACGTCCTCAAAAAATAAGCGCAACATTCTAAATTGTGCGCATATTTCAAATAGTCTCGCGTCACTCGCGTCTGAGAGCAGCCGTCAAAAATGCCGAAGACGTGTTCTATGAGAAATTGTAAAAATATTACGTCAAGAAGGTTAAAAAGGATGGGACATCGTATTTTCGGTAAGTAAAAAACTTATTGACTAGTTTTTGTTGTTTTTATTAGGACTGATTACAACAAGCAATGTGTGACTTTATTTTATTTTTTCTAAAATCTTCATTCAACGCTCAAAGTACAATACGGCCAACATCAATGGCTGGGGTACGTATCATAATCCCGAAAGTTCATAATACCTATGATTGAAATACCGACGTCCAAAACATCGAAATTCAAAATACCGAAAGTTTTAAATACCGATAGTCGTTATATCGAAACACAAAATACCGATGTTCAAATGCCCGAAAGGACGAAATCCCTAATGGACGAAATACCGAATGGACGAAATCCCGAATGGACGAAATATCGATGGATGAAATACCGATGGATGAAATCCCGAATCGACGAAATCCCGAGTGAACGAAATACAAGTCCCGATTATGGGGGCAGAGATACTTCCGTATGTTCAGTTGACAATAATTCGAGAGTTTACAATATCGCTAGAGAGTAACACGTTATATTTTTCAACAGCTAATTATCAATCAATTACTAAATGATCATAGAGATGTTCACTACTTTTATTACTACTTTTTTGTTTATTTTTTAAGCTCATCAAACTGGGTATGTAAAGTCTGCTACACTTACTTGACATCCACACTAATTACATCATTCATTCCTACTCTAAATACACCTAAAAACACACACACACATTGTCACTATCTTACATATTATACCGTTAAAAGTTTATTTACATGTGAATTAATTTTAATTCATTACAGTCATTTAAAAAGTACAATATATGGACACAAAAAGCTAAAAATAACTAAACAAACATGGACTAATATTTACAAAAAAAGGAAATTACCGCAAGTTCATTCTCATCCATCCCTACAAACCATAGATTTATTGCATATTTTCTTACGGCTTCAAACACATTATATAAATAATTCCCTGATCCTAAAATGTACCGTGTATTTACTAAAACATAATAATGAGTGACCCACTACAAACTATAAATGACCTCGATAATTTAAGTATTGCCAAAACGATAGAATGTGATTGTAGTGAGCTTCCTAACAACTGTAATATAAATAAAAGTGACCTTACCATAATTTGCCAAAATATTAGGAGCATATATTGCAATTTTGATGACTTCATAGCAAATCTGTCTTGCCTTAATTTTGACGTAGACGCAATAATTCTAACTGAATGCAGACTTGATCGAAATAAACCTATACCGAATTTGACCAAATATCGCTCCTTTGCTTCTACTCGTCAACAAAACCAAAATGATGGCGTAGTAGTATATATCAAGGACACCTTAAAAGCCAGTGTCACAGAATTAATGATAAGCCACGCATCATGTCTACAACTAAATATTCTGAATAATGTCATTCTAGGTATATATCGTTCACCATCAAACACTAACGCGGAACCTTTTATAAACTCTTTGGCACTCCATCTTGACAACCTAAACTCTCAAAACAGCAATGTTATAATTGCTGGTTAAACACACTGAACAATCATATGAATTTAAAAATAGAACTTCATACCTGGATATGTTATCGAGTCATGGTATTCTATCTGGTCACACCTTACCTACAAGGGAGGCCAATTGTCTTGACCACTTTATGTTAAAAATAAACAGTAAACGGCATTCTGCCTTTATAGCTATCCTACGCACTACTATTACAGACCACCGTACAACCTTTCTATCGCTATCTAAAATAAAAAATCGCCAAACTACACCAACAACTACTTCTAAAATTGACTTTGAAAGTGCCTTACAACATTTAAAAGAAAAAAAATTATCAACTCTGCTTTTCTGTGAAAAGCCTAACTACGTAACAGAATGTTTAATCCAGGAACTTATTGACTCACTAAAAACAAATACTACTATTCACAAAATCCCCAAAAGTAAGCGAATCATTAAACCCTGGATCACAGAAGGCATATTAAGATGTATAAAAAATCGTAATAAGCTCCAAAAACAATCTCGAGACGACCCCCACAATGAAATTAAAAAAATTACATATGCTCGTTACAGAAACCATTGCAACAACCTAATAAAAAAAATAAAAAGAAAATATGAAAGAAATCTTCTAACTAAATCATTAAACAATAATAAATTACTTTGGAAAAACCTGAAAACCATCACCTATACAAATAAATGTACTAGAACTAATACTGAATTAACTAATTTAAAAGCGTCACCAACGGAATCAGCAAACTTTATAAATCAATATTTTGCAAATATTGGTAATCAACTTGCAAATGACATCCAACAAAATGTAACCCAGAATGAACTAAATTTATATCTACGTTCTTAACCTAGTCTCTCTAAATCTTTTGTTCTTCTGGATACAGATAGCAATGAAGTAAACTCTATAATTAACTCTCTAAAATCTGATAGTGCCCCCGGATGGGATAATATCTCGACTAGGTATTTAAAACATGTAAAATATGAAATAATTCCAATTTTAACTATACAAGGGTGGAAAGGAGGGTGATATTAACAATTATAGACCAATTTCTGTTATTCCTGTTATAGCAAAAATATTAGAAAAACTTTTAAATTGCAGATTATTAAGTTACCTTCAAACCAACAACATTATATCTCCATCCCAATTTGGCTTTAGACGAGGTATTTCTACGGAAGATGCTATCACATCTTTAACTTCTTTACTTACAAAAGAACTCGATAAAGGAACTAGGTGCTTATCCGTTTTTATAGACCTAAAAAAGGCCTTCGACACGGTCTCTATTCCCATCCTTGTCCAAAAATTAGAGAAAATTGGTATTAGAGGAACACAACTAGCTATATTTACCGATTATCTGACAAACAGAAAACAGAAGGTTAAGCTAGAGAATTACGTCAGCGGGGAGGTTGATGTTGTTTGCGGTGTACCCCAGGGAAGCGTTTTGGGACCAACCTTATTCCTCATTTACATAAACGACCTATGTAATATGTCAATCAATAAAGCAAACATTTTTTCATATGCCGACGACACCGCAATTGTCTTCACCGGCTCAACTTGGGCTGAAGCCAAAACCAGCGCGGAAAATGGTATGTTACAAGTAGCTTCGTGGCTAAAAACTAATCTTCTAACGTTAAACACAAGCAAAACTAATTATATCTGCTTCTCAATATATAAAAATGTCCAACCAGAACATGATTTCAACATTAAAATACATGAATGTAGGAGTGTGGCAAATTGCAATTGTAATTGTCCAATTTTAAGTAAAGTCAATCACGTCAAGTACTTAGGTATAATGTTGGACCAAAGCTTGTCCTGGTATCCTCAAATCGAAAAAATTACTGCCAGAATACGTAAGTTTATTTGGATTTTTAAAACACTGCGTCACGTAGTCCCTAGGAGTGGCGAATCAAAAAACCTTCTAAATGAAGTGTATATCTCGCTAGTCCAATCAGTAATAATATATTGTATTTCTATTTGGGGAGGCGCACGTAAAACACGTTTTCTTGAAGTTGAAAGAGCCCAACGGACAATAATAAAGGTAATGTACTTCAAAAAAAGGAACTTTCCCACTTTTGAGCTATACCAAATTCGTAATTTATTATCAGTCCGAAAATTATATATTATACATGTAGTACTAAAAAAACATAAAACCATACCATTTGATTCTAAAATCCTAGCTAGAAGAAGAAAACACAATGTTGCTTGCACCACTCGGGTAAAAACAGAATTTGCTAAATTTCAGTACGACAGACGTTCGTCTTACTTATACAACAAAATAAATAAAGAAATAGACATCTATACTAAACCGTTTAAAAAATGCAAATCGTTACTGGTTAACTGGATAAACAAGTTATGTTATGATGAAACAGAGAAACTGCTGTTAAATCTAAATAAAAATTAAATCTAAATTAAACTGTTCCCATTTACACAAATCTCTTTCCATGTAAAACAACCTTGCACCCACACACACCCTTTCACTCGCAAACACACACACAGACCCGCACCCAAGCCCACACGCACGAACTCTCTCACACACACTCACACACACACACACACACACACACACACACACATACACACACTCACACACACACACACTAACAGACTTATGATAAAACTAGAATTAGACTATTATTACTCATTTTCACTTTTATAACTTATTACACTTGTATGATATAAAAGAGCGGCGCCTCCTGGTACAGGCATCTACATGCTTAAAAGGGGACGCCACCAACTGTATAACTTTGTATAACGTGTAATAACGAAATAAACATTTTTGATTTTTTTTTTTGATTTTTGATTTTGATATTGTAATATAACGTGTTTGACAATTTTACGGTGACATATTTTATATAAGCACAAATTTTGTGACAGAAATGAATCGCTGCAGAACCGACTCCACGTAGTCTTTTCTGCCCTATCCCTAGAGTGTAATTTAAGCCCGCGTAGGCGCGGAGGGGCGAGGCGGGCCGCGAGCTGAGGAGCAGGTGGTGAGTGTTAAAACCCTCTGCGACGATAAGCTCGCGTGTGACCGCCGGAGCCCCGCAGCGCCGGAGCCGTGACAGAAACCATGCCTGCTGCATGCTTGCTGTATGCTTGCTGCATGCCTGCTGCATGCCTGCTGGGTGCTAGCTGCATGCTCGCTGCATAATTGCTGCATGCTAGGCAACTTTTAAGTGTTTTTACGTTAGGTTTACAAAAAATCGTTTTTCTCGGAAACGGTGACAATTTCGGGATTTTGAACTTCGGGATTTTAAATTTCGGGATTTTAAATTTCGGGATTTCGAACTTCGGGATTTTAAACTTCGGGTTTTAAACTGTCGGGCAAATGAACTTTCGGGTATTTTAACTACGGGATTTTAAACTTAGGGTTTATAAACTTCGGGATTTTAAACTTTCGGGCAAACAACCATTCGGCGTTTCAATTTTCGGGATTTCGTCCATCGGTATTTTAAAATTCGGTCTTTTAAAATTCGGGATTATGATACGTACCCCAATGGCTGCTTGTTCAGTGTTAGAACAACGCATTACAGTGTCTTTTTATTTTAGTCGCACTATAAAAATGACCCTGTTCTGATAAGTGGAGTCGTTTTTTTTATTAGTTTTTTTTTTATTAATTTATTTACTTTTGAACTTTTTTGTATGTAGTTTTTGACAAATATAAATATTTACGTTACATAACGAATAGGTCAGGAGGTAGCCAATTTAACATTTTTTTATTGTTCAACTTATGAGTTCGCGACATGCGGCATGCTAAGGCCTATCAATTTAAATCCGCATATAAAAAACTTTTAATGGATCTGGAACTCGGTTCCAAGTTTACAGGCAATTCCATTCCTTTAGAAAATGTGCCTATTCTAAATTGCGGCACAACAGTATCAAATATTAACAATAGTAGTATTGGATATCGTGTTGATATTGAAAATGAATATTTGCCAGGTGAGGATAGTAGCTATGAGACTTATCAAAATAATTGTAATATTCTATCAAATTAATTTTATTTGAATAAAACTGATAATGAGGCATTAAATTGAAAAAACTACCCGAAAAAATTATACTGCAATATTGTTGTGTGCATATCTGGGATCTCATGAAGAGTTGACATAATTGTACGGTTCATTTATGGGACCATATGCAGATAGCGGTGAATTTGCTATTGTTCAAATTATTATATGACATGATATGCAATAATACAAGATGTAACTTAGATGGGAGGTCAACCCAGAAAGAAGTGAATGTGTCAACACTCAAGGAGGTGAAGAAGGTGGGTTTATGCCCATAGACATTCACAGACCTTCACGCCCAAAACGCGAGGCAGGCCTGCAATCGACAGCGATGAACCACCAGCGAAAAAAAGCAGGCGTAAGATCGAGATGCCTGCAAGAGAAGTCGCAGAAGACGGTTTCCACCATTTTCATCAAGACAGAGATGCAGGAATGAATGTGGCGGTCAAACTTTCATTTGGTGTATCAAATGTAAAATGTATTTATGCATAAACAAAAACAGGAATTGTTTCCTGGAGTATTATGCTCCTCCAGATCCAGTAATATTTCAGTAAATCCATTATGACGAGAAACCACATCAATCAGCCACTGATTGATGTTGTTTCACGTCATATATTGTGCATTTATCATCATATATTTAAGAATAAACTAGTTTGTTTCCTATAAGTAAAGAAGCTATGATAAGACAATTTAATTGTTTTATTTTCCGGATTTCAGCGCAGCAAGCTGCACTACCACTGTGCCTTAGATTAGAGGCCATTTTACACCATTAGCCATCTTGGTTGCATGTCGTCCCATATTTGGTTTAGACAATAGTATTTAATGTAATACATAACGTACCATATACGCACATTTTTATTTCGTTAATAATAATATCAACAGTCGTGTAAAAAAGGGAGCTATTTTTTTAAATTATTTTTTATGGGTCTCCTTATACTCAAAAATACAACATATTTTTTCCACCAAGATGTAAAAGTCCATGTAGTAAGGGGTTAAACCCCTGCAATTTTCTGTGACAGTTCAAACGTCCGTGATTGTCGCGGCCATAATTCTTTAAGGCATGTATTTAATGCGGCAACTAAGTAAAATTAAAGGTTTTAAAAAAAAATAGAGTGGGTACCATATATAATGGGTTGGCAGCTAATAAGGAGTATCGTAATAAGTAATAGGTAGCATATTAATGTATCAGTAATAAGCTCCGTTTTAATTTAAACTAGTGTGATGTTTAATAAATGAGTTATACGTGCTGTGGTGGGGGATGCGCGTTGGAGGGAGCGCGGGGCGATGCGCCGCGCTCAGTCTGTTACCAGCGTCCCTAGCGACAGCACGCCTAACCCAGTAATATTGGAAACTGTGTTTTATTGTACAACCCTGAACAAAGACACCACCCTGATATACGGTGGCTTTACTCCAGACCCTAACTAGCGTCGGAGTGAACATTACAATGGCGACGAGGATAAAACTATAAAAGTGAAAGTGTAAACATTGTTTGTTTTGTAAGTGTATAAGTGTACGTAAAAGTAAAAATGTAAAGTAACTACACGAGTAAAAGCGCAGTAAGTGCAAGTGTAACTCAAATTATATCTGCTTACGGAAATTGGTCAGCAAAAATATTATAATTTTATTGTGAAAAAAAAACAGAAGACCTTGTGGTCGTGTAGTCGCAAAAGCGACTGCTAAGGATGGAATCATGGATTCAATTCCCTGGTCGGCCCAAGTGTTGTTGGGTGAATTTCTCAATAGCAGTCACGAAGTTTGAAACTTTACCTGGTTGACATTAGATACACCTCTGCCTGACCCATCATGGATAACCGGCGTGGTGATATAATAAAATTAGTTGTTTTCGCTACTTACCTAATAATTCACATTCCAGAATGTTTTATAGAATAACGAGGTTTAATATACTTTATTCTCAAAAAGACAAAGAGCCACTTACATGAGAACTTATGTTAACATAATGTAATATGTAACGGTCACCGATAATCTTAATCCTAAAGTATTCTCAATTTTTCTTTAGTCTTAAAATTACATAATTTTTAAATTAAGTAGTTGAGATACACGTTCAACGGTTCGTAAAAAAAAAAAAAAAAAAAAAGCAAAAAGAAACACCATCATATACCTACTCATTGATGAATTCAATGACAACATGGTCCGTTTCTTTATTTTGACATGAAATATAATGTTTAATACAAATAATCAAAACACACCATACAGCAACCTGACGAATTGTTGACCAAAACCATTTGCAAATAAAATGTGCCGATTGAAAAATCATTTTCAATCAACAACAAACACCAAGGTCCTCTTCAACAACGTTGAAGCAATGATGACATGCAATCTATTGTTAAAACGAAATAAAAACAAATGACTGCCATGAAATCCAGATCATTTTGGGTTACTATTGGATTTGTTGTGCCATTCGAGATACCGGTTTGGTCTGTGGATAGGTGGTCATTTATAATCTAAATCATTAAAATCTGTTCAGTAGTTTGAAATGTATCAAAAATACTTGAGGTTTAATCACAAAATGATTTAATATTGAAGGTACGCGTACTCCGATTGGACGACATATCAGATCAAGCGCCATACCTATTTGTGCTCTGAGAATGTGCCTTTCTAATGATGTGCTAATTATATATTGGGTCCAGGACCAGAGTCCATTCATTTGTGCCCATAGTCCTTTTAGTTTAATCAAAATTTATATTTGATAAAAAAAAATAACGTGCCCAACGAGAACATTTCTCGTAAATTGAAACGAAAGAAAAAAAAAAGAAAGAACATTGTGTTTATTTGGCATTGAAATACCAATAAAATTTTACATAATACACAAACAGCTTATAATGCCAAAAGGGCACACAAGGTGTGCCACCTGACGCTGATTGTCAGCTGCAGCCCACGAGTGCCATACGCGCGACAAAATAAACAAACACAAGTACCGTTTCGATAATTTCGAGCTATGGAGGTAAATTACCTCACTTATTGTTAAAACTGAACAAGAGTCATGACTGGCACGAGGATTAAGGTATGTCGTGCATAATACATTAAAATAATACAACCAAATGGTTGCGATTTATATTGGCAATTTAACGAATGAGGTTTTGTTAAGTTAAAAGTGTTTCTCTAAATAAACGACTATAAATAAGTAAACACGGAATGTACTGGTGATAGTTTCGTTTAAAACTCAATCCAAGGTCGAAAATAAATAATGATGTTATTTAAACAGCATTTTCGAAGAGCTCGTGGCTAAATAATATCAGCCGCTCGGGTCGATCTTTAGGTTAAGCCATGCTTGCCTAGGTTAGTTTGTGGATGGGTGACCACCCTTACCCTTACATACCGAATTTTCTCCGTGCCTCGGAAAGCACGTTAAGCTGTTGGTCCCGGCTGTCATTTGTCCATCTTTGACAGTCGTTACAGGTGGTCAGTGGCCCCAAAAGTCTGACACCAGTATTACCAAGTGGTATCGTATTTCCCAGTATTAACTGGGTTGTGGAGGTCAGATAAGAAGTCGCTCCATGTAAAATACTGGTATTTAGCTGCATCCGGTTAGACTGAAACCGACCCCAACATAGTTGGGGAAAGGCTAGTTAAATCGTCATCATCTGATGATGATTTAAACAGCATTTTAACCATCTTCATGCTCAATGTACAGTGAATTTAGTTTTTTAAAACTTTTATTTCGTATGACCTCATTTGTTGACAGATGCCAACCCAATTAAGCCAATAAATGTTTGGTTAGCACAAATTGCCTAAAATTAGGCAAATAAGATCGCGGTAGGTGCGATACTGATAGATTACGTGGTTAATCGGTATCAAAACATTACTTGTGTAAACAAAGTAATTTGAAAAGGTAAACTATTAAATGAATAGTTGGTACCTATAAGTTAGCAATAACTCATACATTCTGTTTAGTCAGACATCAACCTTTGTAAGGCTAATAATTTCAACAACAACAAATGTGAAGTTTAATTAATCTACCCACACTGTCGTAACATTATACACTTGGGTACTTTAAAATCATAAGTAAGGTAAAAAAGTAAAACTTACCATCGAACAATATTTCTTTGGTACGTTCGGTCTACCTTCCAAACAGTATAATTTTATTGGTGATATAAGAAAATTGAATAAAGACAAATATAATTGTTTCACTATAAATTTACTATTAATATGAAAAAATAATATATACTTTTCTAATAGTAACTATGATCCAGTTCTGTTTGAAATTGAAAAGTTTTTATTTTTAGTTTCTTTCGTTGTCTATTTGTCAAAACAAATGAGTTATTGTTAAAGTGGTAATTCAGTTATGTCTGAAAGGTACCAGATAAATGGAAAAACTTGCTTGCAGGTCGCTCCATAATGTCTCAAATTCCTTCACTCCCTCTGTGGGTCTGCGTTTGGAAAAATGGGAAAGAGGCAACAAAAAAAAAAAAAAAAAAAATGAAGATCTAGATATGAAACCAAAAGTGCATTTTAAATATAACTGCTGAAAAAATAATAAAATAATAGCATTCATTGAAAACTAACCCTGTATGTGCGTGAAAAAAAAAAAGAAATGCAATTGGGTGTTGATGCATAGTCAGCAGTGAAAATACTATTGGTGAGGAAAATAGTGCTGACATAAAGTTTAATTTTCCTTTTGTTTTCTCAATACATTTGAGTGCTATCCTTGCAAAACAGACACAGACAAATAACAGCAGTAAAATTAGAAAAACCCCAAACAAGAAAACACCAAAGCCAAAGAGCCTACATCTTGGGTAATTTATTTAATTCTCGAGTAAAAGTGGGTGTCGAGTCAATATTTCGAATTGAGTTAAGTCGAGCTACACGAAAAGTGACAAATGCTGCACTGACTGGACAAGTCCACTCCAATCTATGTGGTTTTTATTCAAAAGATCATCTCAGACACTAATGTGCATAGTCCTCATGTGAATTGAGCAATGTCTGTAGTTTAACAGAGTCAAGCACAAAACAACGGCCCCATCTAGTAAAAAAAAAATATTTGTTTAAGGATTTTAATAAACCTACTTGCAAAATAAACATCATTAATCAATGAATACTAAAATTCAAAGAAATTAAATTAAAGTCACTATTTAATCTTATGGAACAATTCCTCTAGTTGTTTATAAACGAGTTCCATTTCATTGGAAATCAAAGCCAAATAATGAATAAGACGAACTGGGCCTCGATTCTGCTATTACAATAGTGTCAAAGTATTCGATCATTGATTTCATAATGACCAAGTTCTGTTAAATTTTGACAAGTTTGTTAATTCTACTATCATAATGGCGCCATTATGACTTCTCAATGAACAACCACTGACACTCCATTGAAAGAAATGTCATAGAATATTAATCTAGTACATGAAATCTGGCATGAATAAATGTTCGCATTTAGTAGTAGTTTTCGAAAACCATTTGTACTAAGGGTTTTATAATAATGACAATACGACAATGCCATTAAAACACAATTTTATTACGAGACCATTGACCGACCATTGTGAATTTAGCAGATTACGAACTTTAAGCAAAATGACAATGGTGTGAGAATGGAATCGTGTTGGAGTGACGAATTTGTTGAAATAGCAGAATTAGGCCCCTGGTAAAATTAACCTCACCACTCGAGAAGTTCAAAATTTGCGATAACTCGATTGTGAGCAAATTAGTTAAGATTAAATCAGGCATTTATTTTATAAACAAATAAAAAATCTATTTATTGAAACACACAAGTACAAAGTAGCACGAAGTAGCACAAAGTAGCACGAAGTAGCACAAAGTAACACAAAGTAGCACAATGTTGTACAAAGTAACACAAAGTAGCACAATGTTGCACAAAGTTGCATAAAGCTGCACAAAATTGCACAAAGTTGCGCACAGTTGTGCACAGTTGCACAAAGTTGCGCACAGTTGCACAAAGTTGCACAAAATTGTACAAACTAGTACAAACTAGTATAAACGAGTATAAACTAGTACAAACTAGTATAAACGAGTATATACGAGTATAAACGAGTATATACGAGTATAAACGAGTATAAACGAGTACAAACTAGTATAAACGAGTACAAACTATAAGAAGCCGCAAGCTTTAAACTAGGTACAGCCTGTATCTTGGTGGCCAAAACAGACAGTAGAGGCAGATTGAATAACTGACTGTTCATTGTGACGCAGCACCACGACACAATAACCAATTTTATTTGAAATTTATAAATAAACAATTCAATAAAAATAAAGAATATTAATAAAAATATGAATGTCATAAAAAAATATAATAGCAATACATTGTTCTCACATAATGCACCATCTCAACATGAATGATGTAACCAAGATCTTGTAACAACATTATGATTTAAAAGTGTTCATGGAGTTTCTTGCCCGTTCTTCTCCATAGAGACCTACGCTAGGGAATGGGCAACTACAGTACTTTCACAGTTTTTATGTCTTGTGACTGGGATTGTAGCTAGATTTAATTTTCATCTTTGTTTCGACAATTCAAAAGCGCCTGTGACTGGCCTACTTGAAGTAAATGCTTTGATTTTGATTTTGAATAATCCAAATTTCATTGTCAACCAAAAAATAAGATTGTAAAAATAAAACAAAGGAGAAGATAAACATACGTAATTCAAATTAAAATCATCAGTGAGTATGATAGCAATTAAACAAAAGTCATTAATCATTCAGAAATAAAATAACAATGACAATCAATGAAATGAATATTAAAATCAAAAGAACCAAAACCAATCATTCAGATTATACAGATAAGATAAAATATTGTACTATTGTTTCTTTATTTTTTGTGAAGAAAAAAGAGATGTGATGTTTAATAAATGAGTTATACGTGCTGTGGTGGGGGATGCGCGTTGGAGGGAGCGCGGGGCGATGCGCCGCGCTCAGTCTGTTACCAGCGTCCCTAGCGACAGCACGCCTAACCCAGTAATATTGGAAACTGTGTTTTATTGTACAACCCTGAACAAAGACACCACCCTGATATACGGTGGCTTTACTCCAGACCCTAACTAGCGTCGGAGTGAACATTACAACTAGCATCAAGTTTTTCTTTTGGGAACTGAATTAATATCTAAGCGGAAACTTAATGGCGAAAATAAAATAGAAAATGGCTATTCATTACTTCTGGGTGGTTTAAAAAAATAACCACGAAGGGGATGGCGGGGTCTTTCAGACCCCGCCATCCCCTTCTAACCTAACCTGTCCGTGTCGGGGTGCCCCAAGTCCCGAGCTCGCTTCGCTCGCTCTTGCATCCTTAGTCAAATAAATAAATAAATAGTTGGTAATATATTATCTTTGCCACCCTACTAACATTATTAGTCGCAGTCATTATTTATAGCTCCTCGCCTAATATTTTATTTGACTGGTATAGTTTATTTCTACTCTTTATACGTCTGTGGTTTATTTGCTACCTAAACGCAGCTGCTAGTTTTTAGTTTTTATAACACCTTTAATTTTGAACCTTACATAATATAATAGTCGCGGAAATATTTAATCGCTGGCAAGTTATTTTATTTGTTGCAAACATTTAGTCGACTTTTAAGTTATTAGTCACTCGGAAAATAATAAGCTATTCTCACAATTTAACTTGTAATCTATTTTTTTTGGCCTTAATAAAGTAATTTTACTAATTGTATGTGCTGTATTCAAGCAAAAATTGCGATAACGATATATTATAATAAAATCGTAGTGAAACTTTACCTACATTTCAGTTAAAAGTGTTTTTTTTGTCACATAGATTTTGATGTCATCGCCGCGCCGTTATCGAGGACGACGTGTTTTGAGAGTGCGTTCCGTTTCACCAAAAACATGCATAAATTTATTTATTTTATTTTTTACATTTTAGAAAAGCTTACAGACTAATAACATCATAATAACAAAATATATACTTAAATTGCTAATAACAAGCCTCCACAGATAAATACAAAAATTAAATCAAAAGTTACAAAAACCTAGCACTGTTACATTATTATTTATATTACAATTAATTAAAGTTGGTTTATTTTATCCTATTGTTGCTAATTTAAGCAGGTGCTTCATGTACAAAAAATGGCTTCGCTAAGAGTCTCCTTACTGTTCTTGCCTTGGTGCAGAATAGGTCAATACCGGGATCACAAGAAACTTCATTAAAACTGCGACTGGCTCTCGGAAAGTATGCATTACGCCTATAATTAGTATTCGCATAAGGTACATGTAGAAGTGGCCGCTGTCGCAGTCCCATCTGATTAGTGCGCATTGTTAATTTTGACAGAAGTTCAGGACAGTCTATTGAGCCATTCGCGATATTACATATGTAGCAAACGTCATTAATTTGACGTCTACGGTCAAGTGGTAGAAAATGGTACCTTCTGCATCGGTGAGCGTAATCGACAGATATTTGTTTTGCCCTGTAATCAAGGTACTTCAGAAATTTTCTCTGGATGCCCTCAATACGAGACTTGTAGATCCCGTATTGAGGGTTCCAGACTTGTGATGCATACTCAAGGTGGCTGCGTACGAACGAACAATATAGTACTTTGATCGGTTTTAGTGATCGGAAACATGCCGTGGTTCTCATAATAAAACCAAGTGCTCTTGACGCCTTATTCACTATACAATCAATATGCTGATCGAAAAGTAGCTTGCTGTCTTGCACAATACCAAGGTCCCTAATACTGTTTACTTTGCCTATCTTGGTATTGTAAAGCTTATAAGTGGAATCGATGATAGACTTCTGACGAGTAAAGGTCATGTGAAAACATTTTGAAACATTAAGTTCAAGCCTGTTACGTCTACAGTATTCTTCAAACCTATTTAAATCGCTTTGCAACAGGTGTATATCAGACACATTTTGGATAATTTTATGAATCTTCATATCATCAGCGTAAAGTAAAATATAAGAACTTTCAAAACAGTGTTTCACGTCAGCAATAAAGAGGGTAAATAAAAGGGACCCAAGAACCGAACCCTGAGGAACTCCGGAGGGGACAGAACTCCATCCAGATGTGTACCCCTGAAGCACCACAGCCTGCGTTCTGTTTTCAATATAAGAGGAGAACCAACGATACAAATCTCCGTGTATTCCGGCTTTTAATAGCTTCTCTAAGAGCAGTCTATGGTCAATACGGTCGAAACATTTACTATAGTCAGTATAAATAACGTCAACTTGTGCACGCTGTTCCATACCTTCGGATATAAATTCATGGGACAAGATTAAATTAGATGTAGTGGAACGCTTCCTAAGAAAACCATGCTGTTCGTCACCAAAGTTGCATTGCATAGCGGCGTATACGTCAGTAAACACTATTCGTTCAAGGATTTTGGAGAATAGACAAATCTTGGAAATTGGTCGATAATTAGAGATGTCCGACTTATTACCTTTTTTGAAAACCGGCGTAACGAATGCCGATTTCCAAATCTTCGGAACGATGCCTTCTGAAAGTGACCGCCTGAATAAAATACACAGTGGCACAACAAGGCTGTCGGCACAATTTACAATAAATACTGGAGGCATAAGATCAGGACCGCCAGATTTAGAGAGGTCCAAGGTCTTTAATAATTTTAAAACTTGAGAATGCGACACACCAATCGAACCGATGCATGACACACTGTCTTGAACATGAATGCCACCGGAAGTTGCGGGCACAGGATCAGGTTCCTGGAAAGTGGAATGAAAATAGGTTGCAAATAAGTTGCTGATCTCTTCACCTGTACTCGCGGTCCTATCGCCATAATGCATCACTTTAGGAAAAGTACCCGAATTTCTTTTGCTTTTCACATATGTCCAAAAATATTTTGGGTTCTCAATGATCGAGGATTCGATTTTATCCATGTATGTATTAAAACAAGTTTTCTCCAAGTTAACTGCCCTATTCCGTAAAATGGAAAAAGAGTGAAAGTCGGACATATTACCATATGTTTTAAACTTGCGATGATATTTATATTTCTCCCTAAGTACTCGTACTTTAACCAAAGCTGAACTATACCAAGGCGGATAGGATGATTCTCTAACGGATTTCACTGAACAATAAATTTTAAAACAATAAATTGTAAAATAAATAATGTTTTAGTTACTTAAACAAGTGTACCATAAATCATAATGTTTTTAAGCGCTAATACTAGGCATTTAAATAAGAGTTTTTTATTTTATGCATAATAAATTCCCTCCTAGCGACATGACAGAATCACATCACTCAGGTGTCATCCATGATCATGTCAATACAATCAAATGTCATTTTAATGATTTTAATTTCCGCCAAGGTCTCGAACGTCAGCTTTGTTTTGTGTTTTCCTCAAATTTATCAGATTCAGACTTCACAGGCTATTGAAAATAAGTCGTAATTATCTTATTGTGGAAAATCTGTGAGTGTATAGGCTAAAGTGATGGCGCTGACGAACGTGCTGCTGCTGAGTCAAATAGCTGGCTATGTGATTGGTCTGATACTGTCCTTATGCATCATAGCACCGATGGGCATGCATCTGCATGAATTCAAGTAAGTTTAGCATTTGGAGTGCATCATCCGGTATAAAAAAATGGGTGAAATGCAATTAATAAAACATTTTCATTAAAATTCTTAGTAATACATAATTAGAAGTTAAAATTTTGATAGAAACAAGAAGAATGTTGTTTATCTCATTTTTTTCCCCCTCTTCATATCACAATAAAGTAACTAAATCAGATTCAGAGTGGGTTTTTGGGGGACCCTCTCTTGTGAACTTTTGACATTCAAAAACTTTTTTGCAAAAAATAAAACCGGCTTCACACAAAAAAGTGAAAAATAACTTTAGCTTCTGAAGTCGGTGACCTTTGTTTGATTGATTTATTTTTTTTGTCACCGACTTCAGAAGCTAAAGTTATTTTTCACTTTTTTGTGTGAAGCCGGTTTTATTTTTTGCAAAAAAGTTTTTATTTTTCACTTTTTAGTGGTTCACAATATGTGCATACCCTTTCACAGCGTACCAGCGTGATTTTTTGTTATGAACTGGTGTAAACAATAGACAGACATGAGATTTCAGCAATCCCAGTAAGAGACACACATTTGCTACATTTAATGAGGAGTTCCGTTGCCTTTCTCCGAAGTACTTCATCAGATCTTTACCAAATTTAAATGGGATCACTCCGAGAAACTACTCTTTCAAAAACTACCCAAATCGCTTCTGGTGTGCCTATAAAATTTGAAGAGTTCTCTCTATTTCTCCAGGATCCCATTATCAGGATCCTGACTTGATGATTATGGGACCTTCTGGGAAGTATACCCTTTCAAACAATTAAAAAACAAATTCGGTCCAGTCATCTGCGAGTAATCGGGGAACATTGAATTGAGAACCTCCTCCTTTTTGAAGTCGGTTAATAACGACGTTATGGTACGTGACTCAAATATCCGGATAGCCTTTAAAAGATTTGGCCGAGAATCGGTAATTTGCTTCTAAGAATTGAAGAGTTCCGTTCCTTTGTCATGGATCCCATAATCAGAACCTAACCAAATTCTCATCAAACTACCCTTGAAGTGCCCTTGCCAATAAAATAAAAAAAAACTTATCCCCAATAAATGGAACTTAATACACCTAACTGTCGAAATCTGGGAATATTGTACACATCTGCGTACCCCCTCAGAGCATACAGGCGTGATGTTACGTCATGATGTTGTATAAACAATAAACATTCAAGCGATTGCAGCAGTTACTGCAGATTTGCTGTGTATATTTGAAGAGGTCCATTGTATATCTCCGAAGATCCGGATCAGATCTTCAGCAAATTAAAATATAACCACACGGGAAGCACCAGCTTTCAAATTAAAAAAGAATCATCAAAATCGGTTCACCCAGTCGAAAGTACTGAGGTAACAAACACTGTGGAAATCTGGGTGTATTGTACACATCTGCGTACCCCCTCAGAGCATACAGGCGTGATATTACGTCATGAGGTTGTATAAACAATAAACCTACAAGCGATAATAGCAATCACTGCAGATTTGCCGTACATTTTTGAAGAGTTCCATTGTTTATCTCCGAAGACCAGCATCAGATCTTCAGCAAATTAAAATGAAACCACATGGGAAGCACCAGCTTTCAAATAAAAAAAGAATCATCAAAATCGGTTCACGCAGTCGAAAGTTATGAGGTAACAAACACAAAAAAAAAAAAAAAAAAAAAAACATACAGACGAATTGATAACCTCCTCTTTTTGGAAGTCGGTTGAAAAGGGCTGATTACCAGCCTAATTTGAATAAAAATGGCTTTTGTTTTTGTGTGTGGCATATTGGGGGACTTCATTGTGGGACTATCATTACAAAAGTCTACCTACTGTTTTTATTATCTACCGGAATGCAAAAAATCTTGAGCTTGTTTCGCTTGCTCTTAGATTGTAATTCTTGAAAAACACTTTTCATTTTGGAATAAAAGTTTATAAACATGGTATTTTTCATACAGTATTTTTTTTCAGCGGCCACTGCTTGCTATTCTCTCAAGGTGATTGGCAGAATGATGGCCAGCTGGCTGTCTCCTGGGCATACCGGGCGTACTGCGACTATGTCATTGTGGTCGGAGTACTTATGTTCCTGACATGCAGCATTCAGATCTACAGGTATGTCCATCTGACTAGCTTACACAGTATTTTACATGACTGCTGCAACCGGTTATGATGGTTCCATTTTAAGAGACTTGATCTGCTTGTTGCTAGTGGTCTGACTGCCGAGGGAGCGCTAAATTATTTACACATGTGGAAGCTGTTGTTGTGCAGGTTTTAAAACAAGATGCTTTTGCTACAAGCAACAATTTTTAATTTGAAGTGCCCATAATTCCTTGGAAATACATCATTAGCAACTATGTATAAAAGCATATTACAAATAAAACAGGCCAAGCTCATATTTTTGGTTGTTATGTACATAAACATAATGTTGAGTCATGCTCAATACAGTGTTGAATTTGTAAGTCTGTCTCTACATAGATATGATATAGATGTGTCATATTATTCTTTATCATATTATTTTCATTCATGTGGAAATACTGAATGTTATTCAATTTAGTAGGTAATTGTACCCACAATGTCGTAAAAGTCATAATTAAGGACTATTCATAAATAACGTTATTGAGAAAGTTGACGCAATAATGCAGTTTTGCGTCCAGAAAGCTACTCTTATGCTGGGGCTACACTATCGCGATAACGCGAAGATTTGCGTTGTCGCGACACGTCTGGCCAAAGAATTCGTCCTATCGCGAATCACTTCGCGAATACGAATGCCCATCGCGCCGCTGTCGATTAAATAAAAGAAATTGCCGCACATCAAAGGGTTTTGTCGCGACAAAGTTCGTGCGTTTGGCTACACTTCGCGCGCTCTAGTTGACTGCGTTACTCCGAGAGGTTTGAACGTGTTTGATTGAACTTGTTAATCACGGATTGGAATAATGAGAGGATAAGGAAAGAAGCAGTAAATAATTTTTAACCGAGTGCAACCGCCTCTTCCATTTTTTCCCACAAATTAATTATCGCGACGTTCTAGATTATCGCGACAGTAGCAAGGTTTTTTTCAAGTGTGGCCAAGCACTTCGTCATAGCTCGAACACGAACTTTTATCGCGACAACGCGAACACGAATCTTCGCCTTAAGTCTGGCCGTAGCATTAGTTTACAATGTTTCAAACCTAGCCACAATGACATCTCTGTGAAGTTCATAATAAAATAACATCACGCCTATAATCCCTGAAGGGTTAGGCAGAGGTGCACATAATAGAACTACAGGTACACACTCATTTCGCCTGTTATGTTTTGGTATTTTTGACGAACCCAGACTGAGATTAGATTGCGAACTTAAAATTCCGAGAACTGCTCTTCTGGCGTAAGCTCGGGTAGCGGCCGAACAAATGCGGAGGGAGTGAGGCATGCCTGTCCTATAGCAATGAGACATTGAGAATGACTGGTATGAGTTTATTTTATAATGGACTTCTGACCGCTCGCTGGGGTAAATCAGACAACGCTAAAGAGGATTGTTATTATGCGGGTTTGGGGTAACTAGCGAGATTTAACAGCATTTTACGTATTATACATTCGTTAAACGTTTTAATATGTTCATTTTCCTCTTATATTTTTCCTGGCAACAACATAAAATATCTGTTCTATATTTTACCCGAATATGTCATAACGGTCATAACTAAAGCAGGCTTGTTTTTCACACGTGATAGTGAGGTAGGTAGTATGTGGTTTCATTATGCCTTCAAGGAATAACTGCTGGATGGATTTTAATGAATGCGCGGTGTCTTCGGATTCGTCTACGCTGTCGCAGGCTACCTATTCTATTCGCAAACTAACTGACCTTAAGTAACAGAAACTTACGTAGCCTCCTACTGCGTGATGTATGTACGACCATGATTTCTAGGGTCCGGTACCCTATTACTAAGCTTCCGCTGTCCGTCTGTCTGTCAGCGAGCTGTATCTCATGATTCTTAATAGGTAGACAGTTGAAAAGTTCACATAGTGTGTATTTCTGTAGTCGCTATAACAACGATTGAAGGGGGTTCCCCTGCTACATGGTATGGAACCCTCCATGCGGAGTCCAACTCGCACTTGGCCGATTTTTCTAACTAGAAGTGTAGTCACGACCAGTCTAAAATGTATATGTCACCGTAAAATTGTCAAACACGTTAGACAGTAATCTCTCTTAGTCTAGCGAGGTTGTCAACTCTCGAAATATTGTCTACTGAACATACTGCTTACAATATAACACATTATTTTTCGGTAGATTGTAATCTATCGAAGTGAAACCGTAATATTGTGAAATGCATGCGACGGAAGTATCTCTGCCCCCATAATCGGGACTTGGGCCACCCCCACGTTAGGTTCCCTCAGAAATAGGGGCCCCGCGTAGCGGGGATCCGTCGACTACGCTTTTTAGAGGAATACAAAGTGTTTTAAGGTTAGGTTATATTATTCGGTATTTCTCAGGAATGGTAGGTACATCTTTTCATGAGAGTGTCGAGTGGTACAATTGGGCAACGGGGACCCCTCCTTCCCGCCCTCTCCTCCACACCGTGCGAGTTGACTTCCATCGCATGCATTTTTATTACGGTTTCACTTCGATAGATTACAATCTACCGAAAAGTAATGCGTTTTATTGTAAGCGGTATGTTTGTTTGACAATATTTCGAGAGTTTACAATCTCTCTAGTTATTTTACAATCTAACGTGTTTGACAATGTTACGGTGACATATACACGCAGAAACTGTTAAAAGCATCCCGCGACATACCTAGGGCTAGCGCACACAAGGGATTTCCACGGCATGCGCGCAGCTACGAGACTACGACTCACTCCGTGATTGTATGTTATAATAATAATAACCTTGTAGCCAGGATTATCCATCAGCAACTTGCTCTAAAATACAATCATGTGGAATCGGAAGTGCCCTACAATAGGTATGTGCCCGACCCAGTTCTCGATAATGGCAGTATCACACTGTACTGGGATCAATCCATCATCACTGACAGGACTGTTACAGCCAATAGACCTGATATAGTGGTGATGGATCGATCAGAGCGGCGTGCAATGATTGTTGACATAACGGTCCCGCATGATGAGAACCTCGTGAAAGCCGAGAAAGATAAACAAATCAAGTATCTTGACTTGGCTCGCGAGGTTGTCGACTCATTGTGCCGATAGTCGTGTCAGCCCATGGCTTAATTGCCAAGAGCCTCGACCAATACCTGAGGAGGCTCTCGTTAGATCAAGGGCTTGATTCAGAGAGCGGTACTCCTGGACACGGCTCGTATTGTTAGGAGGTTCCTCTCTCTGGAGCCCTGACCGCCGGTAGCTTGGACCCTGTTCCCGATACCGGTGGGCTACAATTTTTTATACTTTTAAATGTTTTTTTTATATACACACATCAAAAGTGTCTAGGGACCAACATATATTTTTGCAATAACTTTTCTCCTGATTGATATTAATTAAAATTTTCTTTAAGGATTCATCAAATAAAGTGTTTTCGTTTGTCACAGTAACGATAAACCAAGTCACCTTTGCATTAATAAAGAAATTTGCCATTTTCCTAATAAAGGGATTTTTGACATTTGAACCACTAACAAAAAGACTGAAATAACAGTTTTCTTTAAAATTTTATTGGGTAACTTAAACAATTAATAATCCGTGTTTCTACCGCGAACACTAACAACACAAGAACATCGGTTTGGCATACTCAAAATGAGTTCATCCAAATCACGCTGTGGAATGGCCGCCCATGTTCGTTGCAACAACAAAAAAAGGTCTTCTTGCGACTGGATACCGTCCATATTCGGCAGAGCTCTTCTCTGTAGCATATCCCATGCATGCTCAATCGGGTTCAAGTCTGGCGACTGAGCAGGCCAGGGCAGGACATTGATGTTAGCTGCGGCGAGAGTCTGTCTTACAACTCTTGCGGTGTGCGGTCGTGCATTAACTGAAATAAGGGACCGATTTGCACTTGTAGAGGAACGATGACGTCTGATACAATCGTCTCAGCATAAATTTGAGCGTTGAGGTTGCCTCTGATCCAAATCAACTCAGTTCTTCCGCCGATCCAAATACCCGCCCATACCATGATGGTTCCACCACTATAAGGATGGACTTCCTGGCAGGATTTTAATCGCTGTTGGCGTCCAGGGGTTCTCCAGTGTCGTATACGTCTTGTATCCGGTCTCATACCAAAACGAGACTCATCAGAAAAGCACACGAAACGCCATTGTTCTTCTGCCCAATTTCTGTGTTCAAGAGCCCATTGATATCGAATCCTACGATTGTGCATTGCTATAGGTGGTACCCGTAGCGGTCTTCGGGAATGAAGGTTCACTTCATGCAAGCGGTTTCTGACTGTTTGGTCGCTAATTAAGTTCCCTGAAGAGTGATGAAGCCTCACGGCTAACATCATGGCGGTTATTGTTGGAGCTCTTCGAGTTAAGATTTGAATGTATCGGTCTTGTCTCCGTGTGGTGCAGCGATATCGTCCTCCATGGCGCTCAGCCACGGTACCAGTGCTTCGGTAACGTGTCCAAAGTCGACTGATAACACTCTGACTTGTATTCAGAGCTAAAGCCACAGTACGTTGCCGGGAACCAGCTTCTATCATTCCCACGGCTCTGAGCATTTCTTCCCTGCTTAAATGACGTCGCCGCTCCATAATAACGTTGGTTTTAATCAGTAGTAGGGAAACAGTAGCACTAATAATGTCTTCAATGCGTTGTATGTTTTTATAGGGAAAATATTGACAGCTGATTTTCATCTTTTTAACCGACTTCCAAAAAGGAGGAGGTTCTCATGTTCACCGATTACTCGAAGACGCCTGAACCGATTTGAAAAATTCTTTTTTTGTTTGAAAGGGCATACTTCCAAGTTGGTCCCATAACCAACAAGTCGGGATCTGATGATGGAATCTTGGCGAAATCGAGGGAACTCTTCAAATTTTATAGGATAACGTACAGCGATTTTGGTATTTTCTGCAACAAATGAAGCACTTGCGTTTGATGAGAACCATTCTACCATCAGATCGGATGATGAAGCCAAGAGTCACGGAACTCCATAATGAGACAATGTATCCTAGTCGTGTTTGGGCTTGTTGTAATTGTAACGGTATGCACTTTCCATGTGTACCAAGCACATGTGAACCACTAAAAATTGAAAAATAAAAACTTTTTTTGCAAAAAATAAAACCGACTTCAAAAAAAAAAACAAAAAGTTAAAAATAACTTTAGCTTCTGAAGTCGGTGACAAAAAAATGAAATCAATCAAACAAAGGTCACCGACTTCAGAAGCTAAAGTTATTTTTAACTTTTTGTTTTTTTTTTTGAAGTCGGTTTTATTTTTTGCAAAAAAAGTTTTACTCGAATTTGATTGACAGTTCCTGTTTCAAATTATGAAATGCACCAAAAAGGATCCATATAAATTTATAAAATCATAAATTTATTACAAAGCCACATCTCAATCTCAAGAAATCCGCATAAAAATGCTTGATCCCTAGACACTTTTGATGTGTGTATTTTCTTAAGTTAATATTTAAAAATGTAAAAAGTTTGTAAAAATTTGAATAAAGGAATAATAATAAATAAATATCGCTGGACATTAACACACAGCGCCATCTAGTGCCACACTAAGCAAGGCTTGTGTCGTGGACACCAGATAGTTGATATACTACATAATTATATACTTTTTGTTTGTAAATGCATACTTGTTATACATATAAGTAAACATCCATGACTCGGAAACAAATGTCCATGTTCATCAAACAAACATTTGCTCCTACCGGGATCGAACCCAGGACCCTAAGAACGTAAGGCAGCCTCACCCAAAACTACGCCATTCGGGTCGTCAACGATGTTGCATGTTAGCGGACTTCAGCGCATACCGTCACATGCCTTGCCGTCCCTTAGCTTAACGATAACGTTTTCACAAACAGCATGATGATGATGATGATGACGAGGTTAATATGTTTTTAGTTCGCTTTTATGCAGTCGGGCTTATTTATTGACTTTGTACCAATGTTCATTTGTCCCCAGACTGTCCATTTTCATGTACAAGGGCTTGGACAGCTCATTCCTGTCTGCGTTCCTGGAGGCTGTGGGCTGCGTGATGCTGTGTGGGCTGGCCGTGTCGGCTGCTGTCATGGTCACGTTGGGCTTCATGACCTGGTGCCAAGTCATCGTGGAGAGGTTCCCCAGGTGCGTAGTGAGAACGATATACAAGTAGTATTCTAAACATTAGTGTAATGATGACTAGTCCATTGTCCCCGCATGTAAGTACTCATCATGTGCTGGATTACTATTGATGAAATCTGAGCTTTGTCGTGTATTATATGAGTTCGTCTTCCGCATCATCATTCATCATTTCAGCCGAAAGACATCCACTGCTGGACATAGGCCTCCCCCAAGTGTCGCCACATTGACCGGTCTCGTGCGACTCGCATTCCAACGGATTACCACAACCTTCACCAGGCCATCGGTCCACCTAGTGGGTGGTTTCCAACGCATCGTCTTCCGGGTCGTGGGCGGCCACTCCAATCGGTCCCATCAGCCATCCTTTCTGTGAGCAATGTGCCCTGCCCACTGCCACTCAAGTTTGGCAATTCTTCGGGCTGCGTCGGTGACCTTGGTTCTCTTGCGGATGTCTTCATTTCTGATTCGATCACGCAAGGAAACTTTGAGCAAAGCCCTCTCCATTCCTTCTGCCTAAGCCTACTGATAAGGCCCATTGTGAGCGACCGACCCCGTCTTCCAAAACTTTGTACAAAGTAAATTAATGAAAACTCTTTTATTTCAGTTGCGAAGACGCGGCCGGTCAGAATATTGACAGCAAGGAAAACATTACCACCAAAGACTTTTACATGCAAATCGGCACATCACAGGTAAGAACAAAGTCCTGTCTATCTGCTTAACCTAAAGCATAACGAAAATGTTAGTATTAAAACTTGTGATCAATTTATTATTTTCTATTTTTAACCTCCGACGCAAAAACGACGGGGTGTTTTAAGTTTGACGTGTCAGAGTGTGTGTCTGTCTGTGGCATCGTAGCTGCCAAACGGATTTTGTTTTTTTTTGTTTGTATTTTGAATTAAAAATCAATGTTTCATAAAAATCAGTCCAAGATGGCCGCCGCTACAAAATGGCGGATTACATATTTATTCAACAACTCCTTCAATATGGGTATCAAATGAAAGGGCTTGACTAGAACTAGTAGACTACTATGCACTATAATAAATTCAAGATGTCAAATAAAAAAAAATCGAAAATCAAATCCAAGAAGGCCCCCACCACTAACATTTTTATTTCACAACTTCTTCAATATGGGTATCAAATAAAACGGCTTGACACTCGTAAGTCGCGTTAAGCTCTTAGCCCACATAAACGACTCCGCTCCCACCCAACAAAAAGAATACAATTCAAATATGGGCTTTATGTATTCCTCTTTAGATATACTTTACATTGGCATTGACGGCGGTAAGCCCGCTGACAGCGAGCTGTCTGATAATTTATGTGGCCAGTGTAAATTATTACTTAAAGGTGCACACTTAAAGCCCATTTTTAACCGACTTCCAAAAAGGAGGAGGTTCTCTATTCGACTGTATGTATTTTTATTTTTTTATGTATGTTCACCGATTACTCGAAGACGCCTAAACCGATTTGAAAAATTCTTTTTTTGTTTGAAAGGGTATACTTCCAAGTTGGTCCCATAGTCGCCAAGTCGGGATCTGATGATGGAATCTTGGCGAAATCGAGGGAACTCTTCAAATTTTATAGGATAACGTACAGCAATTTTGGTATTTTCTACAACAAGTGAAGCATTTGTGTTTGATAAGAACCATTCTACCATCAGATCTGATGATGAAGCCAAGCGTCACGGAACTCCATAATGAGACAATGTATCCTAGTCGTGTTTGGGCTTGTTGTAATTGTAACGGTATGCACTTTCCATGTGAACAACTAAAAAGTGAAAAATAAAAACTTTTTTGCAAAAAATAAAACCGACTTCAAAAAGAAAAAGTGAAAAATAACTTTAGCTTCTGAAGTCGGTGACAAAAAAATTAAATCAATCATACAAACGTCACCGACTTCAGAAGCTAAAGTTATTTTTCACTTTTTCTTTTTGAAGTCGGTTTTATTTTTTGCAAAAAAGTTTTTTTGAATTATATTCTTTTTGCCGGGTGGGAGCGGACTCGTGTAACTGGGCAGACCTTTAACCTTTTCACCGCCAACGTACACAGAACGCGATGCCTCGCCAGGCGCCAAGCTATAAATATACATATAACGAAATGTATAGGAAACACTAGCGATGAGGGTACCGTTATATCGATGAATGAGACTACTAGAAAACTGATTAAATATTTTCATATTTATTTTACTTCACTTGTCTAGAGTAAGAAAAAACAGCGTAAATTATAAGTATCAAAGAAATAAATACATAACTCAATTAGAGCTTTAGGAAATGAGGCACATCTCTATTTGTTTGATGAGGTCATTCTTTGACTTCATTTCAAGTCCTAGGCGCTCAGAGCACATTAAATTCAATTATTACCCAGTTGGACATACCTTAGAATCATCTTCTGGTTCAAAGTTCTCCATAAAATACTAGAGTCCGATTCCACGCCTTGTAAAATGTTTAAAAGCTTATCCGAATTCATTTCACTACCTATTTATTTACTTTCAGCAAAATATAATACTAGTTTTTGTTACAAGCAAAGTGAAAGAAACCGATTAGTACCTACCTGCATTATCCCAATGTGACCTTGATAGCCGTACACGGTTATGACGTCCCAGAATGATTTCTATAATAGTCCGTGGCGCCCGGGGCACTGACTTATAGCTGACAATAAATTGTTTTGTACAGATGGGAATCGACAGACAGTATCGACAAGGATTACTAACAACTATTTAATTCGGAATCCGCACCCAGCTGAAGGTCGAAATAAGTCTACTTAACCTTTGCTATAAAGTAGTTACCTAAATTCATACTTTGCTGACAAACGAAAAGTAAGCATTTTGATCGCATGAGCGACAAAGCCCTTTTTTTTTTTAGAATAAAAAAAAAAAAATGGACATGTATCATGTTCATGATCCTCACCGTTTTTTTACGAATACAAAATGAAACATAGTTTATTGTTTTGCATCGTGCGAAGAATATTAGGGCCATGCCAAACCGCATCATCTATGTATATAATATGCTTTTTTAAACTTTCACACATAAAAACAGAACACATTATTTAACATGCAAATGGGTATTTATCGCGAACTTTACCTTAAGCTTTATAATGTATATGATTTTTTGTAGACATACACAATCCTTACCAACTCGTTTCATCCACCAGTTTGGCACATGGGCAGCGTTTGCAACGTGTGTTGGCCTCGCAGTATTCTCCACCATCAAAGTGTGTCGGTACCACCAGCTGGAGAACATCCAGGTGTCCATGTACCGCGAGCGACAGCGCCTGGTCAACGAGACCGGCTCCCCCACTACGCAGGACGGCAGGTCCACGCCGCCCATCGACATCGCGCATTAGAACCACACCACTATGAGGAACTTGGCTAACTTGTATATTAGAAAGGTGTCATTTATTGCATTGCATATCGTATAATAGCATGATGGGCGCCGGCAGGATTATTTCCAGGGGGGTGCATCTTCAGATCCATGAAAATAGCTCGATTTTTATTGCACTCCATCTCGTAATAATAGTCGAAAATTTTTACTTCCCGCCTGGGATATATTTGTCTGAATCTAAATCTTTTCTACGTGTTTTCTTTTGGGACAGGGGGTACATACCCGCACCCTGCACCCTGCTGCCGGCGCCCATTTCTAGTATCCTTCTAGCGAACGTCAGAACGAAAAATACCCTGTCGTAGTCAAATGCTCAGTTTATATCATTGATATGCATTTTTTACTGCAAAATTATTGGAAGTTAATTAATTTGACCGTGAGATAAGATGAAATCAAATCCTACTTAGCGGTATCTTATATCTATTATTGTTTTTGTATTGGAAATGTGTATAGAAAGATTAAGCCTCCTATCGGGTGTACGTTACCCTAGCTGGAAAGTGTCTCCTAGAGTTTTCTGAGTAGAATGTATAATTAGAGCCTTAGCTGCTGTAAATGTGCCCCCACATAAAGAATTTGTGCCCCTTGTAGTTTTGGAGAAAAACTGAAAAAACGGTTCCTGCTAGGGTAACGTTTTTCCAGCTGGAAAATTCTAAACGAATGATCGGAGAGAAAAAAAATGTACATGGCCAGAGAGCTTATATTAGTGCCAAAATGTGCCCCCAAAAATAAAATTAGTGCCCCTTCAGGTTTTCGAGATATTGCATTTCTTGCTGGAGTAACGTTTTGCAGAATCGTATTTCTCTAAAACCATTGCATGTGCCCCTGTAAACATACACGTGTAGCTCTTAATTTGTGCCCATTAGTGCCCCAATTAGATTTAAGAAAATATTTATAATTTTCAAGTTATCGTGGTTTTATGAAAACCTGAAAAAACGTCGCAGCGCCTAAATGAGACAAGGTACAAGCTCACTGAAAACTGAATTCGGTCCTCCTTGACGCTTATAATAACCATGCAAAGTTTCAAAACTATTCATGCTTGCGTTTTTGAATAATCTTGCTAAAAGTCAAAACGATGGTGTCGTAACTTTGACGGCAAAGTACAAGGAACCGGCTCAATTCCAGATGTATAGGTGTAAACCGAAAGCTAGTGCCTTTAATGAAAAATACATGGTGAAAATATTCAGCTTGGAATGATTCGCATTGAGTAAATATAAACAAAAAACATAACATGTACACAACGGCTGGTTATCCGACCCAATTCGAATGACTACTAAAAAGCGACGGATTCATACATATCGATGACCTTCTTTATCGGACGTATTAAACCCAAGCTGTTGTCCGTACAGTCGCGTTCAAAAGTTTTGGGGGCTAATTAAAACATTATGAAATGCACCATGTGACCATTTTAAATGAAATAGCTTGTTGATGTGGACATGTTTATTTTTATTCCTTTAATTTTAATAGGCTTGTTAACTGAAAAAATCGAATTAGTGCGTCACTTAGATTATCAAAAAATATTTGACCCGTATTTTTTCTTTTGTCACATAAAACAAAATTGACGAAGATACGACGCTTTTAAAATTCCCAATACGTCACTGTTCGGTATGATTCTTAGTGAGTACTGACGTCACGAGCCCCCACTCCCGAGTTTTGATGCGTTTTATCTTTGTCAATATTAGTTGATTTACAAAAACAAAAAATACTTGTCCATTATTTTCTAACACTCTAACTGACGGACTAAATAGATTTGCAATTTATTGATGGTGGAAACTGTTGAGTATGCGGGCAGAATAGGCGCCGTGGAACAAGCGATAGATTGCACAAGAACAATAATAAACACAAGTAAATAAGAGTTTTTATAATATGCGAAATTTTCAGTACAAGCGTCAAACCATGGTATCAACAATAAGTGAAGTACAGAAGAACATGTCAATATAAAAATATATAAATATAAAACAGCCAGCAAGGCACTATGCATTTGATACAAACCTCAATACGCCCTCTCAAATGCAAAGGTTACTGCTTTTCATAAGTTAATCAACACAACATAACAAATAAAATAAATATGCATAAGTACCTACTCTTAAGCACATAAATGATACAAGAAAAAACTAAACGAAAGTTAACTCGTCAGCAAAGAAATAAAATTATGGATTGGCAAGGTTTACAAGACCTAAACCGTCCATACATCTGTTATGTTTTATGCTAGGCAGTGCTTTTGTCAATACATCTGCCAGCATAGATTCCGTAGGTACATGTCCCAACATTATATTTTTGTTGTCTTTTAAAACGCCCCTAATAAAATGATACTTAATATCAATGTGTTTGCTTCTGCCATGAAAGACGGGGTCCTGCGCAAGGAACATCGCTGATCTACTATCGGTATTAATAAAGATAGTGGCATACCCTGGTAAGTTCATTTCTGTTAGCAGGCTTTGAAGATATAAACCTTCTTTCAATGCTTCCGCAAGACTGACATACTCCGCCTCACAACTAGAAGTTGCTACTGTCTTCTGTTTTCTAGAAGACCAAGAAATACTAGCGCCTCCTAGAATAAATGAATACCCAGAATAAGATTTCCGATCTATTGGACAACTACCCCAATTCGCATCACAGTATGCTTGAACAGGCTTACCAGTTTTCTTATAAAACAGACCATAACTCGCCGTGCCCTTGAGATAGCGTAAAACCCTTTTTGCTGCCTTCCAATGACTTGAATTAGGATTACTTACAAACTGAGCAAGTTTAACAACAGTATTGGTAATATCAGGCCTTGTTGCTACTGACAAATACATAAGCGACCCAATTAGTTCGCGGTATGGCAATTTTTCGTCGACTTTCTCTTTTCTGGTTTCGTTCGAGAAAATATCGGACAATTCACTAGGAGTTTTGCAAGAATTGCAGTCATATAAATTAAACTTTTCCAAAATAGTCTTGACATAGCCTTCCTGTGACAACGTAATGCCATTTTCATTTTTTTGTATGTCAATTCCCAAAAAGTATTTAACCTTTCCGTAGTCTTTGAGATCAAACTCCTTTTTCAATTCATTTTTAAATCGGCATATCCGGCCTTCACAGTCTGATATAATTAGTATATCATCGACGAAGACAAGGACAAATAAATATTTACCATCTTGACGTCTCATATAAAGACATGGTTCATTAAGAGACTGTTCTAACCCCATGGCCTTAAGTTTCTTGTCAAGTCGTATATTCCACTGTCGCCCAGCCTGTTTTAATCCATATAAAGATTTCTTTAATAGACATGTATCACCTCCAGTTTCCAAGCACTCGAGCATTTCCTTTGCGTTTTCCACTACCACAGAATCTTCGTCATTATCATGTGCAAGTTTTAACAAACATTCCTTTAGTAAGCGAGGAATACGCATGTAAATTTGTTCGTCGAGGTTTCCATTCAAGTATGCAGTATTAATGTCTACTTGATGAATCTCCAAGTCCATCTCTACAGCAATTGCCATCATTAATCGTATTGTTTCTAATCTGGCAACGGGCGAAAAT
This sequence comes from Xestia ashworthii, assembly GCA_950022955.1. NCBI lineage: Eukaryota > Metazoa > Arthropoda > Insecta > Lepidoptera > Noctuidae > Xestia > Xestia ashworthii. The sequence continues at coordinate 781,977 of OX465566.1, read as the reverse complement.
GTTTTTTCATAATCTACTCCAAAGCGCTGACTAAATCCTTGTGCTACTAACCTGGCCTTTTTCTTAACGGTTTTATCGACGTTTATTTTAGTAGTCAATACATATCTACAGCCAACGACATTTGTATGTGATGGTGTTTTAACAATAGTCCAAGCGCCCTTCTGCACTAGGCTTCTTATTTCGGACAAAATTGCGTCTTCCCATTCCGAGCATTCCGAACTACGTAAAGCGTCATCCAAAGATATTTCTGAAGCTACGCCTGCATATTCGTTGCATTCTCTATACTCTTCATATTCGTTGCATTCTCTATACTCTTCTGCTTCAGGCTCTCTATTTCTTTTTTTCACTTCGACGTAGTTATAGACCTTCTTTGGTCGTCCTGGGCAACCTGTGCGGACCATTTTTGGTCTACCGGATCCTCTCTTTAATACCACCTCACGTCCTTGATCAGGATTTAGTTCAAAATCGTGTCTATTTTCTACATTTTCTGGTCCTTCATTTGGACTTAGTTCAAGTTCTTGTCTGTTTGTTTCTTTAGTGAAGACAATCTCCATTGATGTCTGACTTTGACTATGACTTTTATCAACACTAGTTTGTATATCACTTCTAGAAGAAATCATTTCCATGAAGTCTTTTGCTTCATCAAGTGATCTTGTCGCTGAATCTGTTGATAACATCTCAACAAATTTTATGTCTCTGGAGACAACAAATTTTCTTTGCTCAGGGATCCATACCCTAAAGCCTTTGTTTGTTTTTGGATATCCTACAAATACTCCTGCGATTCCACGAGCGTCGAATTTACCTAGGTTCGGATTTTTATCCAGAACATATACTCTTTCTCCAAATCTACGCAGATAGGAAATATTCACTCGGTTTGACACCATTTTTCATATGGAATATCACCGTTTAGGACAGAAGTTGGACAGCGATTCCTAACATAGCACGCCGTATCAATAGCTTCAGCCCAAAAACTTATGCACAAGTCACTATCTAGAAGCATACATCTGGCCATCTCAACCAGAGTACGATTCTTTTTCTCTGCGACCCCATTTTGTTGAGGAGTACGAGGTACGGTCAGTCGTCTTTGTATTCCCTCCTTACGTAAAAATTCGTCGAATTCTACATTTACATACTCCCCACCATTATCTGATTGAAAGTATTTTATTTTTGATCCGGTATATTTTTCGACATAATTTTTATACAGTTTAAATGCTTCTAAAGCTTTATCTTTAGTCTTTAGAAAATAAACTTCACACCAACGAGTACTGTCGTCAATAAAAGTGATAAAATATTTAGCACCCGTTTTTGACTCGCATCTCATCGGACCCACTATGTCGGAATATACTATATGCAATCTTTCATTACACGGAACGTTTGACTCAGTAAATGGTAACATGGTCATTTTGCCTCTAGCACAAATATTGCAACTACGCAAAATGTTTAAATTGATCTCACTTGAGTTCACGCCATGACCTATTTTTCCTAACAATTTAATTACATCTTTGGCATTGAGATGCCCCAAGCGTTCATGCCACAGTTTCAGATCCGTCTTACAATCTGTTACTGCATTGACAGAATCGCATTCTGGAAGACAATATAGATTACCTTTACGGTGTGCAGTTAGCCTAACTTTACCGTTTTTATCGACAATTTCGGACACATTACGTGTGAATTTCACATCGTAGCCATTATCTGTAAGTCTTGCCACCGAAATTAAATTAGTCCTTAAGTCTGGTACGTAAAGAGTATCTTTAAACTCAACAAGTTGTGCCGAGTTACCTTTTAATACCGATAGTGTAACTAATCCCTTACCTTGAACCTCGGCACTCAAGTTAGTAGCCAACTTTAATTTACCGTTATATTCCTCAAGTGTACCACGGAATAAATTGACATCGTTGCATAAGTGGGATGTGCACCCGGAATCAAGCACCCATTGTTGTTTTAAATTGTCAACAATGCTACATTCCTCTATACCTGAAACATTTAAAGTCATTAATCCTTCATCTACATTATTACAGTGTTGTTTCGACTTCGGATAATCTTCCCGACAATCGGAGGCTTTATGACCAACACGGTTACAACGATAACAGGTCAATACTCTCCTTTCGTTAGCGTAATTGTCCTCCTTATACGATAAACGATTAGATTGTGACTGTCCTGGTGATCCTTTAGAGTTGACATCAGCACGCCATTTATTCAAAGTTTTCTTTCTGTCCCGTACATACAGTACATCATTCTCAGTATTATTCGCATTCTTCGATGCATATTCTTCCAAGATTTTCACTTTAAGAATCTCTGGCTTTGGTAAATCGTCACGGCTTTCAATAGCACATCGAAAATTTGAAAAACTCGCTGGTAAAGTATACAATAACATTATCGACAAAAGATCTTCGTGAATCTTTACATCCATAGCCTCTAGTTTGTCTACCGCATCAAAGAACGCACCAATATCTTCACGAATATCTCCAGAATCACCCATCTTGTGTAACAGTAGACGTTTTAGTAACATGGCCTTCCTAGCAGGCCCACGAGAAGCATAAATTGACTCTAGTCGCAACCATATTTCTCTCGAAGTCTTACAATTCCGTACATGACGAAGTTCCGTTGAGCTAATGCAAAGTATTAAATCAGCCTTTGCTTTAGCATCTTCTGCTTCCCATTTGCTTAAATCAGCCTCTTCTATCGGCTTAGATTTATTCCCATTAGTGTACATCCAGAGACCATTTTTAATAAGAATAGCTTCCGCTTGTAATTTCCAACTCTCGTAATTTTCTTTAGATAAGGGATCAATTCGTACAGTGCTCATTTTAGCTAAGTTATAATAGATAACTCACAAGAAATTCCCCGACGTCAATCCAGGTTCATTTCACTATTTTGTTTAATCTATTCTGGGCCCATAACCATTGTTGAGTATGCGGGCAGAATAGGCGCCGTGGAACAAGCGATAGATTGCACAAGAACAATAATAAACACAAGTAAATAAGAGTTTTTATAATATGCGAAATTTTCAGTACAAGCGTCAAACCATGGTATCAACAATAAGTGAAGTACAGAAGAACATGTCAATATAAAAATATATAAATATAAAACAGCCAGCAAGGCACTATGCATTTGATACAAACCTCAATAGAAACAAGCCTATTCTTAAAGTAATTATAACATCAAATCACAGATCAAATTTCCTACCTATAAATATTAGTACACAAAATGGTACATAAAAAGCGTAGTCGACGGAGCCCCGCTTCGCGGGGCCCCTATTTCCGGGTGCAGGGTTTAAAGGAACCTAACGGGGGGGTGCCCCAAGTCCCGATTATGGGGGCAGAGATACTTCCGTATTTTCAGTTGACAATAATTCGAGAGTTTACAATATCGCTAAAGAGAGACACGTTATATTGTAATATAACGTGTTTGAAATTTATAATGGACCAATCGGAAAGTACCTATCGAAAAATAAACAAACATGATTTAGAATATATTTTGTTTAAAAATCAACAATTAAAGTAGGTACTGAACCAAATCCAAGTAGGTAGGTACTGTGTACCTAGGCAAGTACTTTTAAATAAGTCAAAACAATGCCATTTAATACTTACCACCGCAGATCGTGCCATCATTAGAACTCATTTTTATAAAATCCACCACCCCAACAACTTTAACATTGTTTTAAAATGTTTAATTAATACGCCACTTTCAACCAACTTAAAAATATAAGTAAACAAACAATAAACCGCGTGTCTCAACGCGACAGTGTCCTTGGCGTCATAACTGCAACTGTTTACCAATAATACAAAGTAATCATCCAAACGCACTTCCTACTCAAAAAACACTTGGTATTGTTCATAATAGAGTGACGTGTATGTAGGTGTTTTTCTCTGTCCCACTAATACCGTACGCGTACTAGCTGTCTCACTTTCTCCAAGCTAGAATAAGTGATTCCTTGCGACACGAAGTTAGCGGATGGCGCGGGGCCAGAGATAAGCAGTAGTGGGGAAGCGAAAAAAGGGAATCTTCTATGTTAATTTGCTTTTTTGTGTTATTATTTTCGGCTTGCATCAATAAATATATACTTACCTGAATAAAAAGACAAATACACACGTAGGTATTTGTCTTTTTTTTACTGTTGTGTCAGCTGGCTTTTTATTAGTAGGTATTCACGCAATCCATGAACTAGTATTTTTTTAAAACATCCCCAATTAAAATTTTGGATCATAGACCTGGCAAATGTCTGGATATGTATGTCTTTCGTTCACACATAAAGTACTGCATGTATTTTAATGAAATTTATAATGAAGAAGATGGCTTACCTTGGAATAGCGCTTAGGCTACTATTTATAATGTAGGTACTTAATCATGTGCAGTCACAGAAACAGCTAGTAAAATATAATCCAATAACAATTTTATTTTATTACATTACTTCTTTTCTACTTCAGTGTACTCAGGCACTACTGTCAACCGGTTATTGAGTAAAGTTAAGAAGGTCATCGATATGTATGAATCCGTCGCTTTTTAGTAGCCATTCGAATTTGGTCGGATAACCAGCCGTTGTTTACATGTTTTATTTTTTGTTTATATTTACTTAATGCGAAGCATTCCAAGCTGAATATTTACACCATATATTTTTGACTAAAGGCACCAGTTTTTGCATTACACCTACACATCTGGGATTGAGCCGATTCCTTGTATTTTACCGTCAAAGTTATGACACCATCGTTTTGACTTTTAGCAAGATTATTCAAAAACGCATGCATGAACAGTTTTGAAACTTTGCATGGTTAATATAATCGTCAAGAAGGACCGAATTCAGTTTTCAGCGAGCTTGTACCTTGCATCATTTAGGCGCTGCGACGTTTTTTCAGGTTTTCATAAAACCGCGATAACTTGAAAATTATAAATATTTTCTTAAATCTAATTGGGGCACTAATGGGCACAAATTAAGAGCTACACGTGTATGTTTATTCTACAGGGGCACATGCAATGGTTTTAGAGAAATACGATTCTGCAAAACGTTACCCCAGCAAGAAATGCAATATCTCGAAAACCTGAAGGGGCACTAATTTTATTTTTGGGGGCACATTTTAGCACTAATATAAGCTCTCTGGCCATGTATAATTTTTTTCTCTCCGATCATTCGTTTAGAATTTTCCAGCTGGAAAAACGTTACCCTAGCAGGAATCGTTTTTTCAGTTTTTCTCCAAAACTACAAGGGGCACAAATTCTTTATGTGGGGGCACATTTACAGCAGCTAAGGCTCTAATTATACATTCTACTCAGATAACTCTAGGAGACACTTTCCAGCTAGGGTAACGTACACTCCTATCGGACCTGCATTTAAACCAGGATTAATGTCAGAGGCTGATGAAATGAACTGATTGTTATATATTAAAGATGAGGTAATTTTAATTGCCTTTAGTTGAGTAAGACTGGTGTTAAATTATCATATTATGGAAGAGGCAGGACAGTTAATAAAATTCAATATAATTATGTTGTTACGTTTGGATTTTGGCGTTTCATATTCCTGTATTGAGGCCTGCTTGCATCACTTTATCTCCTTTTTTGCACTGAGTGAATCTTATGAAAAAACGCAACGTCGAGATAAACGCATTTCCCCGTGTCCGTTGTGCCCGTTTTCATAAGACACCTATTGCAAAAAAGAAGCACAAATTCAGATTACGTGGCATTCCTACTGAGAAATTCTTGATGGAAAAGGCCAATAATACTGCTCAACCTGAGAATCGATCCAAACTTCTTGATCAGCAGTCGCCTTTGCGACCACTAGACCAATGGGGTTGAAATTTAAATTTAGTCAGAAAATCCCAGTAGTGCATCCGGTAAGACTGGAAGCTGATCCCAACATAGTTGGGGACAGCGAAACTTGAAAAGAGGCATTAGTGAGCTGTGGCGCAAAAGGGTCTAATTACTGTTATATTAAATAAACAGGAAAACATGCTTTTTGTTACAAAATAATAAGAGGAAGTTATAGTTTCCTGTTTCTCTCAAATTAGGTTAAACATTATAATTATTAGACACAATTTTTTGAGCATTATAAATTTATTTTAAATTGTCAATTTGAATAATAAGCTGTATTCAATAAAATTTGAAGTGAAATGATCAGTCTACTCATGCCGTGTAAAACACGCTAGATTGTTATCTATCTAGCGAGATTGTAAACTCTCGTAAGATTGTTAAACGAACAAGCTGCTTACCGTCGCATACATTTCACAATATTACGGTTTCACTTCGTTAGATTATAATCTACCGAAAAATAATGCGTCATATTGTAAGCAGTATGTTCGTTGACAATCTTTCGAGAGTTTACAATCTCGCTAGTTATTTTACAATCTAACGGTTTTTACAATGTGACGCTGACAGATATGTTCAAGATGCTCAGTGTATGTTTTACTGTTCGTGTCTTATGTTATGACATAACATGACATTTTGGCATAAGTATAAACATTTATTTATTGGCCTATGGCCGGTCAGGCTGGGCTGGAGGCCAGATGTGTAGAAAGCCAATTATCATTATAATTAATTAGTGATAGCAACCTAATTATCAATTATTTAGTACAAACTAACGCTTTCAGATGCTCACAAGTCACAACCTATGAAATAATTCACTTTTTAATATTTAATTCACGAGTATTGATCATGTCATAATCCTTCGGAAAACGGAACGGAAGACGCCCATGGCGTTTCTGTTTTTGGACACATAAGTTGCATTTTGGGTACAGACGCTGTGTAGAGCATGAAATATAGGCGGTATTGTAAACATTTTACATTCAAACCAAGCATGTCAACGAGACTGCTTGGAGCTACCATTTTTATTAGTATTGCCTCTAGATACTGTCGGCGCGGTTATTTACTGTGATTTTGTGATACAGTTCAGCACTTGGAAAGTGGAATATGCACGTATTTTTATCTTCACTATCAATAATATACAGTACTATCAGTATCAACTCAAGAAAATAAAAGTTAAGTTCAACTACTGCTTGTCGACTTCAAAAGTTTTCAATAATTTTTAAAGTTTTGTTTCTTGCATATTGCCTATTGCTAATGTGTGTTTTACTATCATAACATTGATATTCTGAATGTCTATGTAAATATGTAATAACATAATCGTGTGTTACTAATGTATTGTCCGTCTCAGTAGTGTATTGTTGATTAGTGTAATGTTATTGAACATACGGCAGCATATCAAACTACCTAAAACTGTCAAATTTCCACAATCAAACTTGAACCTAATGCTGCAGCGATAAAGTTGAAAATCTATTAAAGAAATAGCTTGATGTGCTGGCGTGTGTACTAAATAGTTTTATATATACCATAATATACGATTAAAACAAATAAATGAATTAATAATGTAATGTCGTTTTTATTCTATCTCGGACTTATTTTGAATGACAACCATACAGTCTTGAAACTTACAGGCTTAAACTCCTAACTTGTATTCTTGTTGGTCGGAGCCTTGGAGCTCCAACCTAGATAAAGTAGATCAGATATTGTATACAAGGTAGACATAAACATAAAAGAATATTCCTTTATTAAACAATGCAAAATCATCAATATCACAAACTAGTATATCAAGTACTAGTATACCTATGAAACTTATAATATTACAAGTTCACACGGTCCTCTCGGGCACAATTATTTATGAATGTGAAATGTATATTACAATATTTCTACTATTTCATACTTTCATAGTAAAATTCTACACTCATAACACTAAAATATTCTACAAAGAAAGTGGTCCCGCTATTTTGATATCAAAATGACGGGACCACTATTCATTTGAAGAAAAACACAAGGCGTGATCTTAAACTGAACACACGAAATCTGAATACGAAATAGTACGACTACGTTTGAATAGCTGTTATACTTTAACTATAATAATATTGTGTTATATCCTATTCACATGCTATTCGCAAAACCTGGCGTGGTCCCGTCATCTTGACGTTCATAATAATTTAATAGTACTTTACCTATATATTTATGAATATGGATAGTAGCAATTAAAATAGATATAAATTGGTTGTATGTCACAATTTATTAATATTAATTATTTTAAAAGAATTACGGTACTGTAGTATCATTAAAAATTTAATTCATCTAGATAAAAAAATAATGTCACAGAGTTTCCATTTTGTATGTGGTTTGATGTTATGTGAGGACTTGTGCCGTGTAATTTTAGCTTGGATTGGGGTATTACGATAATAAGGACAGTAAGTAAGCGCGCGGCGCGGCAACCGTGCGGCATCGGTACTGCAGCGATATCGACGTCGCACTGTTGCCGTACTGCGCGCTTTGAATGAAAACAATCGAACGTCCGATCCGAACGCAGTACGTCAAACGCACTGCTTCGGCGCTGCAGCGCCGCGACACGAAACGTCTAAATTGAAAGCGCCCTAAGATTTACACGAGGTTATTACATAATATTAATACCCGTAATCCGCGAAGCGTTAGGCAAAGGTGTCTATTAGTTGATCTACATCTCGCCAGTTACGAAGTCGGGGGAAGAATAGGGGCTAGCCTACTGCAAACATTATTACGTTCAATAAATAAATACATATTTACAAAGTCTAAATTGCTCACATACTGTCAGTCTTAAGGCGCCTACAAGATGGCGGCACAGACATTTGTTTTATGCCTTTACTTAGACAACCTTCTACTCTGTTTTGCGTGCTGCTTTACAACGTGCACTTTCAAATAGCGTAGCTGAGCGAAGTTCCGTCCACATTTCTCGCAGGCGAAGTTCCCCTTGGAGTGCGTGGCTGCATGCCGCAGCAGGTCGCAGCGCACGCTGAAGGCGCGGCCGCACGCGCCGCACACGTGCGCCCGCGCCGCCTCGTGCCGCGCCATGTGCCGCGCTAGCTGCGTGTTCCACCTGAACCTACTGTCGCACTGGTTGCACGCAAACGTCTTCGTGCCTACGTGTGTTTGCTCATGGATGTAGAGGCCCGCTTTAGATTTAAATGGTTTCTTGCAGTGCGAGCATTCGTAATCGTAGCGCGAGGTATGTATGATCATGTGCTGCGTCAAGGACGATTTCGAGTACACCTTTCTCCCGCACACCTCACACTCGTGTTCCTTTGCTCGTTCGTGGGAATGTTTCAAGTGATAGAAGTAGCTGGATGATGCTCTGTATTCCTTAGAGCAGAAGGGACACTTGCGTGTCTTCTGGTGTTTTTTCCCCTTTTCGTCAGTCGATTGTTTAATATTAACTTCAGAAGTTTTTGGAAGGCTTGTCTTTTCTGGTGGTACTAGTATGTTCATTACAGTCCTATTTCTAGTACCGATATTGCGTTGGGCACAGTTGTCTGTTATAGGTTCAGTTACTACTGAACGGTTGTTTAGGTTATTATTATTTTCTAAACATATGGTTGTATTAGTTAGATTATTATTTTGTGGTGCATCAGATTTGATAGTCTCGTGTTTGGGTCGCTCAGTGTCAGGCGCGGGACTGGTGGTGCCTGCTGGCTGAGGTAACTGCTGGCCGTCCTGCGAGTCCTCGATAGCCTCGAACACGGACTCAGGCAGAGGTCCGAAGCCCTCCGTATCACTGTGGTCTGAAAACTCATTTTCTTGGACGCTCGTTTTGTTTATTATAGACGGTACCGTGGTGTCCATCTTAACCGGTACGGGAGTGTTTATTTTAACCGGTACCGTGGTGTCCATTTTAACGGGTACTGGTGTGTTTGTTTTAACCGCTAAATGGGAGCCTATTTTAACCGGTGCCGGGGTGTCTATTTTAACAGGTACCGGGTCGTCTAGTTTAACCGGTACGGAAGTGTTTATTTTAACTGGCACCGTGGTTTTCATTTGAACCCCTACCGGGGTGTCTATTTTAACCGGTACCGGAGTGCTTTGAGCCTGTTTATTATTGTGTGCCTTCTTTCTCCTGTATGTTATTTCAAAGTGGAGCACGCGGCAGTTCGGCGACGGCGGCGGGGATTTCTCGGGAATGAACCTGCAACAAAGAGCTGTATTGCAACTTGTGGACATGACTTTTATGGTTACGATACACGGATAGTGAAGAAAATGTACCTTTGTCTGTTGCTTCGTTTTTCTAAGGGTTTGACTTTAATCAGGTCCTTTTGTATCTTCAATTTTCAACTAGGATAGACTTCCTTAACGTAGCACACATAATAATTATCTCCGTGTGCCCGACTGCCTTCTTTTTCTAGTCTTTATCTTTGTTTTATGGCACATCAATATGTAGCTATATCGATCTCATTTCAACCTACATTGCTGCTTACTGGTATATTCATGCCTCCTATACTTAATCCCACATTCCAAACAGTCCTTAATTCAAATAACCTTTCAGGTTTAAATCTGCCTCAGTATGGCGTGTCCGTAATAAACGAACATAACGAGCACGGACATTATTGTAACTCCTCTACTTTGTGCAACCCTAGTACATTTCCTGCACTGGTTAAATCTTCCATGTGTGGTCCCTGTGTCTTCTGATGGACTCTACTATGTGCGGTCAGTTGACTTCGCAGCCGGAATGTCTTCCCGCAGTGACAGACATGTGCCTTCTCGCCAGTATGCACGGACATGTGCGCGGACAATTCACCGCGCCGCTTGAACCGCGCGCCGCACTGTACGCACGGAAACCTGCAGGCATCGTGCGTGCGCGCATGCATGCGTAATGCTGCGCTCGATTTGGACCCCTTCCCGCATATGTCACAAACAAATGTTCTATTTTCAGAGTGAGATTTCACATGGTCTTCGAGGTGGGATTTCCGTGAGAATGTCTTGGAACAGGTGGGGCAGGTGTGAGGCCGCTGGTTGGAGTGTACGGCGCGCACGTGTCGCGCCAGGTTGCCGACGTCGCTGAAGGCGAGCCCGCAGGCGTGGCAGCTGTGCCGCCGCTCCCGGCCGTGCGCGCGCACGTGGCGCCTCCACCCGCCCACCGACACGCTCTTCCGGCACACGCCACACATAGCGTACCGCTTCCCATTCTCGCTTACTGTAAATTCCGGTTTCGCGATAATGTCAATTTTCGTTTTGTCGTCTTCGTGGACGGTTTCTTCGTCTGGCATTACAGGTCTGGAAAGGTAAAGGATGGGTTCGGTGTAATGATACTTTCATGTAAGTTCGTAACGTATATTATGTAAGACTAGTAGGGCGCGACGTGCGCGACGTGTGCGACGTGTGCGACGTGCGCGTAGGGCAGGTCGGGCGGGTCGGCCTCGTGCACGCGCTTGACGTGGTGCCGCAGCGCGCGACGCTGACGGAAGGCGCGCGGGCAGGCCGCGCAGGCGTGCGGCGCGGTGCCGCTGTGCGCTGCGGCGTGCGCACGCAGTTCGTGTCGCTGGCGGAAGCCGGCGCCGCACGTCGCACACGTGTGCGGCCGCTCGCCCGTGTGCTTGAGCCGGTGCCGCGCCAGTCCCGACCGCAGCCTGAACTTGGCCCCGCACTCCGCGCACTCGTACGGGAACTGTTCGCTGTGAGTCTTCAGATGCACGTGTAGCGAGCCGCTCTGCGTGAACCTCTTCCCGCAGTGAGAGCACACGAAGGGCTTCTCTCCGGTGTGTATCCGTATGTGCTGTTTGAGGTTCTGCGAGTTGGCGAAGTTCTTGGTGCAGAGGCTGCAGTTGTACCGGCGCAGGCGCTCGTGCGTCTCCGTGAGGTGGCGCTGCAGGCCGTTGGGCGCACGGAACTGCTTGCCGCAGACGTGGCACACGCACGGCCGCTCGCCCGTGTGGATGCGCTTGTGGAACAGGTAGGTGTGCGCCGAGCTCAGGTTCTTGCTGCAGATCTTGCACGTGTAGTACGTCTTGTTATCGATCTTGTTCTGCACCTCTCTCAGCTCCCGCCGCGCCTCCTCGTCCAGCCGGTCTCGTCGCATGTTACACTGCGTCAGGTCGTCGAACCTGTCCACATCCTTGTCTTCAACGTCCGACACGCTCGAGTCGGTGAAGTCAGGATAATCCTCATGATGTTGATCGTTCACAAAATGATCTCTAAAATTCACGAGGGCATTGAAGAAGTTGGTATAGAGATTTGTGGACTTTCTAGTAGCGAACGTGGCGAGCGGCTCGTCATCGGATAGCTCGGACCGGTCTGAGAGCGCACTGTGGGGCTCCTCGGGCGAGTCGCAGGGGCTCCTGCAACAAATAATGCCCGTCGTTACTTCATGTGCGTCTTTACGTGGTAGTCCAGGTGACTCTTCCTCCGGAACTTTTTGGAGCAGATCTCGCACTCGTATTTGCGTATGCCTGCGTGTATCTCGAGGTGTCTGGTGAGCGTGTTCTTGGCGCGGTACGCCTTGCCGCAGTGCGCACAGCGGTGCGGGGACTCCCCGGAGTGCAGGCGCGCGTGCGAGTCGCGCTCGGCGCGGCGCGGGAAGGGCTCCCGGCACACGCCGCACATGTACTGCAGGATCCCCTGGTGCGCCAGCTTCTGGTGCTGCGTGAGGTTGCCTCGGTTGCTGTAAGTGCGCGTGCACTTGTCGCATGGGTAGACCGCGGCGCGCGAGTGCCTGCGCATGTGTGCGAACATGTTGTACTTGTTGGAGAACGTCTTGTTGCATTCGGGGCACACCGCCGGGATGTACTTTTGGTTGTTAGGGCTCTCAACTTTCTTCTCTTTCATGCTTTTCACATCGGTGTGAATATCTTTATAGTGCTGCTTTAATTCGTCGACTGTGTCAGTCGTAAAGCCGCAGCTAACGCACACTGGTTCCTCAGTTGCAGCCCTGTCGACGTGTGCCTCTTGCAGGTGCTGTACGAATAGTTTCTTGTCGTTGTAGACGAGGTCGCAACACGCGACGACACCGCCCGACATGCTTACTTCAACGTGTCGGTTGAGATGGTACAGTAACCGCGTGGCCGAAGAGAACACACTCGCGCAGAACGGACAGTGCAGGCTCGGCAGAACAACCTGGGGCTTCTCTTGACTCTCAGATTGTGTTTCTCTGTCAGAATCTTCAGCTAGCACTTGTTCGAACGTTACATGGTTGGTGATATGTATTTTGACACCGGTGTTGAGTATGTCGAGATAGTGGTCGTGGCGGATATGTTCGGCGAGGGTTTGTGTATTGGTCAGAGCTGGCTTCTCTACACACTTTTGGCAAACAAATTCTACATCAGTTTCATCTTCGTCGAGATTAAATTCAGTAAGAGCATTTGTGACACTCGTGTAATACAACCTGAAATAGGAACATGTTTACATATTCTGCAGAAATAACAATACTAAGATAATGTCATATACTTACTTGACCTGCATTTCATCTTGAACGATCGAACTCGATTTTACGGTAACGTTGTTGTGTGGATTGTTTTTCTGGAAAATAAAAAAACAAACCTAAATTTCATTGCAAAGAAAGATCCACGTACATGTAGCAAGTGCAACAGAAATATTCCAGCATTGATATAAAAAGCAAAATACACGAATTGTGTGCCCTTTTCATTGCTTGTGATAGACATTGTTTTTAACCGACTGAGGAGGGTAATGTGGCTATCAGCCCATACAGGGTGTCCGGTAATTAACGGATAACCTTGAAATGGCATAAAGTAGAACTGATAGCTATTTAGACAAAAATATGAAAAATATACTATCATAAGTAGTACTTAAGATAATTATTAAAACCTTACTAACCTTATTTTACTTTATGAACACTACAACTAGAAATGAATGAAATTCATCGGTTTTTTGTTGTTTTAATATTATACACTTAATATTCTGATAGATAGTAAATAGTAAAAAAAAAACATTGTACTTTTTTTTTAAGAAAATTATACAAGTTCATTTATTTTGAAAAATTTGCAAAATAATATTTTTTTAACAAAGTTTAAACATCTTGTAAAAAATTAAAATATTACATGAGTGACCAATAATTTATAATAATGACGATTTCAAGTAGATTTGATAATGGTACAATTCATAATTGTATCTGCCTTAAACAGAGAATTATTACTATTAATGTAGAAAAGGAGAATAACATAGTGAAGCTAAACTGTATTAAGGCCCCCATTCTTATGCCCTACATGCGGATGAATGTTTTTTTAAGTATAATATTTTTGTTTTCGTATTTGTTTCTGATTGGCCATAAGTTCTACTATAAGCCAATTCAAGGTTATCCATTAATTACCGCACATCCTGTGTACAATGTTTTTGGCAACCAGTTAATATGTTGTAGTAGTTGTACGTCAGGTCGTGTCACGTTACGGCACGCCACGTGAATGGGTACCACTGGGCGGGCCGACGCCTCTTAGGTACTGCTGATTCCAGGTCGGGCATAGAGTTATTGGGTTTTCCACCTCTGAAATTTCTCAGTACGGCTCAGCCAGAGAGTCTGGATTCGCGCCCGGTTGATGGCAATAGGCTCGCCCCTACGTGGGTGTACTATTGGGTACTAACCCTTCGGGGATTGCAGACATAAATAATAATAGAACAGTTACCCGCTTGCTGGCGGAGAGCTTGGCGTGCAGCGCGAGGTCGGCCTGCATGCAGCAACAGACCAGCTCGTGCCACGCCAGCAGCGTGTTGGCGCACTGGTAGCACACCACCAGTGGCAGCTCATCTGTCTCGCGTACCTACAAACAGAACGCACCAACTACTTCAGACACAGACTAATAAAGTACTGAGTTGCAACTCCACTAATTTACAAAGGCATTTAGGCTTCCGGCCTCATCAAGAAGTATCATAATACCCAGTACTAACTGGCTTGTGGAGGTTAGATTAGCAGTTGCTTCTTGTAAAATACTGGTATTCAGCCGCATCAGGTTAGACTGGAAGCCAACCCCAACAAAGCTGGAAAAATGCTATGCAGATGATGATGATTTAGTGGTGTTTTTGACGGTGACCAGTCAGTTCACCAAACATTCATTCACAAACTTTTACTTGACAAGCAACGATTAGCAAACACATTATTTGTCATTTCAACATTATACAACAACAAATTTAACAAATAATTCACTTCACAAAATAATTATTCAATAAACTATTATTTAATAACGTATTATTTGACAAACAATTCATTATTTTTTCGTTTTCATTATTTATAAAAAAAAATGTATTTGGTAAAAGGACAAATTTTGTGACAGAAATGAATCGCTGCAGAACCGACTCCACGTAGTCTTGTCTGCCCTATCCCTAGAGTGTTATTTAAAATCGCGTAGGCGCGGAGGGGCGAGGCGGCCCGCGAGCTGAGGAGCAGGTGGCTTTAACACTCGCCGCCGCGGCTGAGACTGGCCGGCCGCAGCCGGCCAGCAAGCCAAAGCTGCGGTGGTGAGTGTTAAAACCCTCTGCGACGATAACCTCGCGTCTGACCGCCGGAGCCCCGCAGCGCCGGAGCCGTGACAAACCAAGCGTGCTGCATGTTGCATACTGCATGCTTCCTTGCTGTATGCATACTGCATGCTCGCTGCATGCTTGCTGCATGCATGCTGCTTGCATGCTGTTTGCTTGCTACATGCATGAAGTATGCTTGTTTGCATGTTATGAAAAAACTATGCATTTCCTTAAGACGCCTGCGGAGCATGCGTATTTCATACAAACGTAATACCAAAATAATTTGTAAATCAAACATATTCCTAAGGTAGTGTGATTTATTTCGATTGAATTACAGAATATCTAGGTTCCCAAATATATATTTTGATTGAACACTGATTTTAACAAGAGTTATAATAAAAATAAGTTTTCTATGGAAATTTTAAATTCCTCATATCTCATCTTTGTATCATTGTCCTCTCAAAAAATATATTTGGGAACATAGATAGTCTGTAATCCAATCGAAATAAATACACACTACCTTAAGAATATGTTTGATTTACAAATTATTTTGGTATTACGTTTGTATGAAATACGCATGCTCCGCCGGCCCCTTAACTGTTTCTTAAAAAAGAGTAATAAAAAAAATACTAGCCTGTAAATTATTTTGTTGAAACGTGATTTATCCAAATGTATCTAAATAAGAAGTGAAAAATGAATAAATATCATCTGATGCATTTGATAAAAGATTTATTTGCCAAATAAATGTTTGTAAAACGAATACTTTTCAAATAAAACATTTGCGGAATAAGTTGTTTGCGAATTAAATAGTATAGAATGGTTGTAAAATGAAAATTTGTCAATGGAATTTTGGTGAAACATTAGTGAACCGTTTTTGACAGATATGCTGCCCAAAATACGTGTAAAACAGACAGTCGACACGGTATTGAGGCATTAGCAATTAATGAAGTTAGGGCCCTGTTTATTGTAAGCCGACTGAGGTTTGAAATATTAGTACGGAGAGCAGCGGTGGCCCAGTTGTGGGGGGCCCCGAATTACGAACAGTAAGTCGTGGGTTCGAACAGGTTCAGACAGGCTTATTACTTTGTGTAATTTATTTCACCACCACTGCTCCCAAAACGGTGAAGGAAAACATCGTGAGGAAACCGGCATGTCCTAGAACCAAAAAATTCGAAGACATGGGACATCTACCAAACCGCACTGGGCGGCGCGCGGCGTGGTGGATTATAGCATTTATAGCCCATACGCAAAACACGCGTTTTGACGTGGAGTTGCGGACACCAGCCCGTTGTACAATACCATTAGTATAGATAAGGGTACAGAAATTGAGAATGACAACTTAATCTAATTAGTTGATTGCAGTTACTGAGCCTTAAAATTACACTAGCAATGCAATAAAATAAATACTGCAACAAAAGCTACAAATAAAAATAAATGTGTGATTGATTTTCAGAAAAAGCAAAAGTAAATACTTAGGCAAGTTACACAACAAGTCAAGTACTTACTCTCATTTTAAGTAAAGTTTTAGGTTCTATATTGAGGCTCATCTGAATATGAAGCCATGGAAAATCTCTCTCATTTGTGCGACTCTCACAAAAGATAAGCTATTATGTACAGCACCTTAGCGAAGGACATGTGCAAACTCAAAGCACTTGTCCCAACACAAATGAGGAAGGACTAGCTATTGTTTATTTTTTTATCACAAAAGGTACAGAAGATTACAGTGTGGGGATCATCTTCTTAGCTATTTCTCAACTGTGTTGGGGTCAGTTTCCAGTCTAACTGAAATATGGTTACTGGATGCAGCTCTATACCAGCAATGAAGATACATATATACAGGTTGGAAGGGACACATACAATAAAACAGTTACCACATCTTCAGCAAGTACATAATTCTAAATTTAAAAAAAAATAATCAAAAATTTACATTGAAATTTTTCATTGGTACCCCAAGTAAGATGAGAGAAGTGCAAGAAAATGATGTTAGTGGTGATGTTGGTAATTCTTATCCATCCGTCATTTTTAAGATTAATTTAACAAATTATGATAATCACCGTTATTGGTAAGTGCTCCCGTATTTTACTACTCAGTTTGTTCTCCAGCCCCTGTCCAGAAAAGATGGGCATAACAAGCTCCGTGATGGTGGCGCATAACCGACACACATTTGAGAAGTCTTCAACATCTGCAAATAATGGTACAACAAATTAGTATTTAAGAAATGGGTAAGATTAATAATTGTTGTTTTTTTTAATTCAAAACTTTACACACATAAATCCTATCCTTACATAATGGCTTGATTCCTTAAATGTAGAAAAGTTGCTAAGACATCACGCCAAAGGGCCGAATATTGGGTCAAAATGACGCCAAAGGTGGCAGCCCCGCTAAATTACTTTACTATGGGTGGTCTTGATTGGTGAAATTGGATTTAATTTATAGGCAGCCAAAGAAATAAAACCAATCCTTACATAAGAAATGGTAAGAGAAGCAGTGTTTGTTTTAAAAAAATATGAACTTCTTCTTCAGTTTATAAAATGAGATAATTATGCAAAGAATGTAAACAATATTGAAAAAAAGCAGTGGAACCATTAAGTTACAAACTTACTATCAAGGTTGACCTGCGTGCTGCTGGGCGGCGGTGCAATGGCGCCCATCCTCTGCGTAGGAGCCGAAGACTGATTTGGGGCAGCATTTAGTAAAAATATTTGTTCAGTTCCATTATTCATTTTCACTATTAGATTGATAAACAGAAACACGAAGTTATCGACACTTCCATTCAAGTTGCGTTTGACAATTTGGCAATGACATTGACACACGTCCACACGAAATCCGAATGAGTGAATGAATGAATCATTCAATTTCGTTCTGAAATCTAAAATCGAATGTTACAAATTCATTTTAATAAATAAATACATCAATGAATGAAAGTTACTCATAGAATGTTAGGAGTGTGCCCGTCTTCTGGCCGTGGCAATGCTGCCGGTCTTCTGGACACGTTTCTGGATGGAACGATTTGCAGGAGTATCTCATCCTCCTTGGTCAGGAGTTTGACAGACAGAAAGTAGGTACATATTTACATTCATAAACATAAACTCACGCCTTTTCCCCATGGGGCTAGCTATTAGCCGCTGCCTGCAGTTAAGAGGCCTGCGGAGCATGCGAATTTCTTATAAACATAATACCAAAATAATTTGTAAATCAAACATAAATTCTTAAGGTAGTGTGTATTTATTTTGATTGGACTACAGAATATATAGGTTCCCAAACGCATATTTTGAATCTACACTGATTTAAACAAGAACTATGAGAAAAATAAATTTTCTATAGAAATTTTAAATTCCTCATATCTCGTCTTTATAATTATCATTTTCCTTTCAAAATATTTATTTGGGAACATAGATATTCTATAATACGAGTAGAATCGAAATATATACACACTACCTTAAGAATAATTATGTTTGATTTTCATATTATTTTGGTATTACGTTTGTATGATAAACGCATGCTCCGCCGGCCCCTTAAGTCCTTAAGCGGTCATTACCCTTTCCTTAATATCTCTTCGTACGAACCAAAACAAATGAACCATATATCGTTTTTCATTAGTTAAAATGTTGAAGATCATTACAGATGACGATTCAAGATATGAGCAGGTTTATTTTTAGATTTCAAAGTTAAAGTTCTTAAACATGTATAGGGTTGCCATACGTCCCGTATATACGGGACTGTCACCGTATTTGATCATCCCGTCCCGTATTACTACTTGTCCCGTATTTCGACAAAATACGAAAATAGAGGTGAATGGCGCGGGCGCTCGCCACCCGTACGACGCCGGCGCCGTAAAAAGAAAAAGAAGTTATTGCAAAAGTAAAATCAACTTCAAAATATTGACTGGGCAAAAAATAAATACCTGAGTAATTTTATGTTAACTAAAAAAATTGTCTACTTATGACTTAAAAAATATGATTCAATAATTTTGGTTTAATTTATTTTACACTTTTGATAAGTTTGAGATCAGAGGGAATCTGTTAGAAAATACATTAGTTTGTTTCTTCTCGCTATGTAGGAAGGTACACATGCGTGCTATGTTATGTAGGTATGGTGTAGTTGAAAAGCCCCGTGTCGGTGTTGAATGTGTTATGTACGATTTTGAGTTTTGGGTATCGGAAGAAAAAACGTCCCGTATTGGTTCCCAGAAGTTATGGCAACGCTATACATGTAGGTGTGTCAATGACTGGTATTGCGATCTTAACTGGCAGCAACTATAGGCAGAAACCACAGAACCACAGTGCACAGAACGCCAACTACTACGATCCTTAGGCACGGGTCAAATACGTATGGCGTATGGCGTATGGCGGTGACGCGGCGCGGCTGCGGGTGCACGGAGGGCGAGGAAGTGACGCCACGCCATCTCAGTATGTGTCGCGCCACACCTCTTCTATACATTTTGTATGAAATATCAAAGAAGTGGCGCCACGCCACCACTTCGCCTGCGCCGCGCCACCGCCATCATAGATTATTATCTACTCAAACATAAGTTACGTAGGTATGGCGGTATAGTGTATGACCCGCGCCTTACTTATCTACTCCTTTTATTGTCAGAATGCGTTCCTCTCATTAAATCAGTCATTCATTCTTTACTAAAGAGCGGGAATTTCTAAAAAGAGCGAGCGTCTTGTAATTAATTTCCTTTCTTGCTGTTGCTAATACAACAAACGAGAATGTGTGACCGTTTATATCCGATAAGAAATACAATACACATCAATATTTTATAAACCATTTAATAAAAACCAAAGTATATTTTTCGTCAATGATGCCCTTGATGTGAGAACACGTTGCGTCCGGATGCCACCATAAGTGGGGCTACCATCATAGCTTTGTGCTTGTACGTCTGGATCACTTGCTGGAAAACACAATGTAAATAATAATTCTCTTCTATTCGTCATTCTATTTAGGTATCTGTTCATGTATGAGTCTCTAAATAAAATAATATCACCATATATTTTTTTGGTTGTAGGTAGAGTGAACTGGATGAACAGACAAGGCTGGGGGTTCGAGGTTTAAGGTACTCAAACTCAAACTCAAACTCAAACTCAAACTCTTTATTGCATTCATGTGTACATTCAGTTGTTACATATATGTAAGTAAGTTCCAACATGAAACCCGGTTAGGGCACGGCAACATAATATATTGAACCAAACAAGCATCCAGTGAGTAGGTATACTGGATTGCGAGTTTGTTAAACAAACATAATATAACTAACTATAACTAATATAATTATTATCGAAAATATTCCTAGTACCTATTAGGTTTATGTAGTTATTTTAATTAATATTTTGAGGTTATTAAATTATTTTATTTACGTGTATTCATTACTATATTTTATTAATTTGTGTCAGTTAAGTATTAAAAATAAATAAATAATATCATTAATTTGTATGAATTATTATGTTTTATTAATTTATATTCTCTATTATATTTATATTTTAATGATTTGTATGAGTTATTATATTTCACTAATCTATATTGTCTATTATATTTTCATTCTATTAATTTGTTTTTTTTAGGTAAGCTTTATCTACGAGAATAATATATTGTTGAAAATCTGCCCTCTAGGGATGGGCGCGAAATAATTATATAATGGTGTCGATTCTGTTGTGCACAAACTAAACTTAATTTAGACTATTGCTATCTTTTACTAAAAGACAGGGCGAGAAAAGGACGGCTATAGCTATGCACTAAGTTAGAAATGTCAAACTAGTTCATGCCTTGCGCTTCACCGTGTTATTAGTCGACATGTTTTTACGTGCACCCTTCATTTGTATGGAAATATTAGTTCGAATTAAATTTGACAGCTCTAAATTACGTCCGTCTCTTTCTCGTTTTATTGGTGAGAAAAAGATAGTAATAGCCTAAATTAAGTTTAGTTTGTGCACAACAGAATCGGCACCATTATGCAGCTTGATAAAGAAAGCCTTGTTATTTGTAACTCTATTGTAACAGAATATATGTGCTCAACGCACTCAACAACGTCGCGAGTTTTATGTGTGCTTAATTGCTTATAATACCTACAGACAGCAGGCTGTTTCTGGATACTGGCCAGGGAACGGCTATTTCATGCTTTAGACACCCAAACCAACATAAGTTTTAATATTAAAGCCTTACCAGCACCAATTTGATGAGAAATACGGCGAAGGTGAGGAAGGATATTGTCATGAGCGCGCTCTCCGAGGAGGGGAACTGCACGTGACCGCGTGGTGACGCTTGCGCGGACCGCGAGCGGCGCCGCGCGCCAGCGCTGTCATCATCTGGCCATGTTGCGTCTATGCGCTGCTCTGAAATTAGGGGCTTGCATATGAACCTAACGTCCGCGTCATCTAGTAACGTAAAAATGAGTTCTGGCGTAGTGTCGATCGATTACAGTCTTCTGAAGGTAGGTGTCGTACCTACGAGATCATTAACCTTTTGACCGCCAGAGCATAAACGCACGCGCGTGCCCTCCACGCCAAGCCACAATTTCATCTACTATTTTGTCACATATTTGTGTCGTATGGCGTACAGGGCACGCGCTTGCTTGTCACGTAAATGTGACAATGGCGTCCAAAAGGGTAAAGCCCAGGACAAGCCAGCTGCTACCTTTATACTCGTAGTAGACAACTGCATTTATAAGTATACTGAACTTACACCTAAGCTATGGCATGCGACTACTTTAACACCTTGTATAGGACATAATATACACCATGGTACAATATATTACACGTTATTTAAATTTCAGAATTGCGTTGTAGCGTTTCAAATCTGTAAGCAATCCGCCGATCTTTAGTAAAATCTAACTGACGAATAAAATCAACTGCGATTCAGTAAGAGGTACCAATGCAATTCCTTCTCTTGGTTCTTTATATTTATTTCATCAGTGTAAATTATCTACTGATTTCAGTTTCACTTACCTATATTAGCCAGGATAGACTCCTTCAGCTCGTGTAAGTATTGCATCTTGCCGCTGAAACTCCTCCGTGAGTTCTTGGATATAGTGTCTGCGACCACCCTCATGAATTTAATCACATTCTCCATTGTGTTCACTTTATTCTTCTCCGCTTTGGTGTTGGTTGGTGTTTTATCTTTCTTGTCTTTGATATTTCCGTTTTCTAGTTCATGATCTTGCTTTGGTTCATTGTTAGTTATTATTTTATGGTCGTTGGTCATTGGATTTGCTGTTTTTTTGTCGTTTCTAGACACTTGAACATTGTTTTCGTGCGATTCTGCGTTAAAATCATTCATGCTCTTTTGAACGTTGATAGGTATTTCTTTCGTTGCTGTAGGTTTACCTTTTGAACTCATTTTTGTAACATTAATGGTATCAACAATTTCTGTAGTAAAGATGTTCATTTGGTCAGTCACTTCGGATGATTTGCTGTTGGTGATTTTATAAAATCTATCATGTTGACTTTCATAATTCGTGAAATCTCCAGATTCAGTAATAAAAGTTGGTTTCGTAGAATAAAAATCCCTTACTCGATTATGATTCTTGTATTGTTGTTTAGGTTTTTCTGTGTTAAACGTAGTTATTTCTTCAGTAAATGATGAATCATCATCATCTGGTGATAATGTAGCTGTTCTTTCAGTACCATGCGGATGTTTAACTTTATTTAGATAAATTCTTCTAAATGCTTCTGTATTCTTTTCATGTTCAAATTCATTTGCTTCATCATCATCATCGTTATCATGCGGGTTATTATCATGTCGATTGTGGGAGTACTGTTCTCTGTCACCCTTATAATTAACAACGGGTGATTTAACTGGGCTGTTATTCAACTGAACGCGTTTTATATTACCAACATTGGGAACTCTTTCAATCATACCTTTTTGTTTGTCGTGCAATTCTGTAGCAGCTTTCGTCAGGCCGTAGTTCGGTCTTAGTTCATGATCTCTAAAATCAACATGTAGATCAAGATCATCTTCGTCTTTAAGTCTGTCAATTGTTTTAGTGGTACTTCCACCATGTTGCACTCGTTTCATATTGCCGATGTTTGGTGGTCTGGCCGGGTTCTTGTTCCAGTTATACTCGGTGACACTACGATTGTTGTAGCTCCATGGTTTTGTGGTATCTTCGACATGTATGACTTTGTCTGGTGTGGTGAAGGGGCTGTGTGTCCTGAGTGGCTTCCTGTAGTGTTGCTGTGAGATCTCGACCCACTCCGCGGTGGCTCGTGTGATGAGGAGCAGTGTCAGTAGGCGTGTCATTGTCGCGCGGGAGTGTTAGTCTGAATGTGAAGCGTCGTGTGACGTGTGACGCGCTTCGCTTAGTGTCGTGTACTGTTATGTCAGGGGTGCTCTACTGATTTTTTTTTGACCAAATTATTTTTTCTTTACTTTTACTTAGAGATACTTAGGTACGTGATGGAACAAATAGGTAGGTAGCCAAATTTCGGATTACAGCAACTCCTCACGAAACTTTATTTGAACATTGCAATGTTCATTAATTAATTCGAAACCTCATAACGAAGCCAAAAGGCACTTGTTCTCCTCGTCATTACGATCATATTTTTTGTTCTGGAGATATTGTAGGTCAAAGTTCCAACTTCTTGACAAGTTTTTTTTTAAATACAAGTTTCTATTGTAAGTTTTTTTTACGATCCCCGTACTATTCAATCCATCCACCAGCACAATGTTTTGAGTGCGTTACATTGAGCTCACCACAAAAAATGATTTTTCACCCCAAAAAAAAGTTGTTTCCCAGCAATAATTTTTGCGTAGTTTCTTTAGTTTGATGTACAGAAGACAGCACATTTAAGGAAGCGTTCGTTTTCGAAATCACATGCTTTTTCAAAAATTTAAGCTGTTCAAAACTAGTATAAAACGGCTCTAACGCGAAATGTTTGCACCTAATGTTCGCGCTAAACGCAGCTATTATCCGCTCCACGCGCTTGCTCTGCGCGGCACCCAACAAGCGAGCCGTGAAGTTTGTCCACCTCGCAGTCACCGGCGTGTAAGTTGAGAACATTTGGACTTACGTCACGGTAGTCACTCGTGGCTGATTCTGTGTTACTGGGTGACGGATTACCTACTTCTCCCCATATTTTGAGAGGACACTGTGTGAATTGATGACAAGCTTATCGTTTTATGTCTCAAATAAATGCTATAGCATTAATGACTCTATCTATGTAGGAAGTTCTGATTAAACAGAACCAACGGTCGGTCCTCTAAGCCTAAGCCAGATGAGTCATTAGCACAAGCAATAATCTCTGAAACTACAGAACACATTTAGTACAAGAGAACTATTCATGTTGCGATCTGGGTGCTTTTGTGTAACATAAAACCATTTTTAAAGCGTTTAAAATAGTGAATGGATCCACCCAGACATCTGTAATAATAAAAAGCAAATAATATATATTCAAAACGGCATTTATTATTTAAATAATTATATTATTAATTATTTAACACAATTTGTAAATCGATCTGTCACAATATTAATCTCTTATGCTAAAACATCAACATATCGGAGTCAGTGAGTTGTGCTCGTCATATCAATTATTGGCTTCACACATTTTTCTCAATACGTTTCGTCATTAGTTTAAATATTATTTCGTTCCAATATGTCAATTGTACAACATTAGACTGTGTGGAGCAGCGACGAATCGCATTACACTATCAATAAGGTAACTTCAAGATCTGACCGCGGTCTACAAAACAAGATTACTCGTAGTTCAACACAGCATGTAACTAACATTTGGCTTGTAACATGCCATATATCTCTTGGATAGACCAGAATAGGCCGGGCAAACGCTGTCTTTAACACGTATCAATACAGAACTCAATGAAGTCGGTTAGAGAAGATATCAATTGATTGTCGTAGGAAATATTATAGAATACAGCTGCAATTATTATTCTCATCTTGCCAAGCAATTTCTTCTTTCTGCGATAAGTACCTGGTCTTTTTACCAGCACAATGCTACTATAATGCGAATCCTATCAGTTACAGACAAAACCATGTCGTATTCATTATATTCGACGAGCACAACACACCATTCCCCTCCTAGCATCAAACAACCACTCACTTAAGTGTACTCATAACATATCATGATTGTCACGGTTTAGGTTCGAGTACACAATGGTCCACGCGCGCGTTATGGATTTTGTATTCATGTCTTCGATTCATGTATTTTGAATTTAGTGCCAGTCACCTAAGGTTCAAATTAAAAAAAGAGAAGCTTCGTAATAAAAGGTTCGAATGTTCTGTTACTGTAATGCTGGTAGCCACCAAAGACCATTGTGTACTCGTTAGTCGTGAACCATTACACACATCGATCATCACACTTTGACACTTGTAAGTTACTAAAGTTGCCACTGACGCGACCAAATGTGTTAGGTAAACTTGTAATACGTAAAAAGATGCATCCTAATCGATTGTCAAATTTAACACTGTTTTGGGATAAAATCAATTAAAGCTAAGCATTATCTGGCTTCAACATTATTTTTTGTGAAGCCCTACAATGTACTGGCGATTCATAGAGTAGACACATCCAAACGATTGTAAAAAAACGGCCAAGTGCGAGTCGGACTCGCCCATGAAGGGTTCCGTAGCAGCAAGTAACATAATATAAAAGTTCTTGTTTATTTTTATATTTGAGTTGATTGAATGAAAGGTAAATTGCGGTTTACGCCATTTTTCAATTCGAGCCGGTAGTTCCTGAGAATAGCGCGTTCAACCAACCAAACAAACAAACAAACTCTTCTGCTTTATAATATTAGTATAGATTAAAAAAAAACTACAACCTAGATCTCGTTCAAATCAATTTTCGGTGGAAGTTTACATGGTGATATACATCACATATTTTTTTTTAGTTTTGTCATTCTCTTATTTCAGAAGTTACACACATTTTACTTGACTTTAATGGAAGTGTCTCTCGCGCAAACTATTCAGTTTAGAAAAAAATGATTTTTGAAACCTCAATATCATTTTTGAAGACCTATCCATAGATACCCCACATGTATGGGTTTGATGAAAAAAAAAATTGAGTTTCAGTTCAAAGTATGGGGAACCTCAAAAACATATTGTTTTTTTTTCTATTTTTGAGTGAAAATCTTAGTGCGGTTCACAGAATACATCTACTTACCAAGTTTCAACAGCATAGTTCTTATAGTTTCGGAAAAAAGTGGTTGTGACATACGGACGGACAGATAGACACACAGACAGACAGACATGAAGAATGCATAAGGGTTCCGGTTTTTGCCATTTGGCTACGGAACCCTAAAAACGAGTAATAACAGTTTATTTTATTTTATTTTTTAATTGGCATGAGGTTGGCAACATTTTAGCTTATCTAACTGGAAGTGTAACTTATATAACACATTTGGGCGCTAGACACATTTGGATGATATATTAATATGTTATAACTTTACATCATACGATTACAAACTTGGGTTTGGTCCAAAATTTACCATTTATAACGTAACATTCATTTGAATCAAGAATATTAAATAAAAAAATATACAACGGTATTCATTTAGTTTGTCCGTTATTTTGAAACCCTTTTTTTTATTAATTAAAATCTAATTCACAAATTATTGTTGTAATTTAATTTGATCACAAAATGTACAAAATATTTCGTAAACATTATTCTCTCCTGGTAACAATCTTGTACCTTTAGTTTTCATTTAATAATTTTAAAATAACGGACACCCAAATAAATAAAAGTCACGACAATAATAATACTAATACAGTAAGCGTTTGCGTTCAACACTTGATTAAAACAACCAGCACCCATCTAATAACAGGCCAGAATTGACGATTGAAATGTATTGAAAAAGTATACAAACTTGCGCATGAA
Source organism: Xestia ashworthii (assembly GCA_950022955.1). Lineage (NCBI taxonomy): Eukaryota > Metazoa > Arthropoda > Insecta > Lepidoptera > Noctuidae > Xestia > Xestia ashworthii. Next base: position 754,924 of record OX465566.1, on the reverse strand, counting down.
GAGTCGTATCTTTGTAAATCTTTGTCATTCTTGGCAATACTAAATTACGGCTGTAAAATCGCAAGTTTGTGTAATGAAAAGTATTAATATAGATAAACGACATAGTTTAGCACATTAAACATTACACAGACAACATATACATACACCTAGATATATAAATATTATTTCATGAGCTAGCTGCGAGTAACATAACGCCATAAAGAGATCACAGAAAATGGAAGCTTGTATTGCAAAATGTAGTGTATAAAATAAAAAATAAATGTATAAAATCACAGCTTCATTTATATGTGCGACCGGGGACGAGTCTCTTAGGCCACTGTAAAGTAGGTACTAAATATTCAGCTGCTGAATAATCGGGTTGAAGATGTAAGGTTTATCGATAGTTCTTGTGATTGCAAAAAGCCCATCACTACGATATAAGTAATTCAAACGATCCCAAGGCTCACACTAATTGAATACTACTAGCTATGCAGTTTGATAGACTAATAAAATTACAAGCCACTTAGACAGGCCCCGGTACATACACTTCTCTCTTGGAATGACGGCTCGAGACAAGAACAGTACTATAATGTGACATATAGATATACACACACACACACACACATCACGACGTATACTCTTAACTTAGGTCCCTTTCACGTATTTCTATTTCTAACATTGATCTCCCGTTTCTCTCTCTCATCGTATCGCCCACTGTAGCACGCATCGCAGCGGCAAGACACATGTCATGGAATTTGTCAGATCTCGCGTGTCACTTGACGAAATTGTGACACATGTCTTGTCACCTTTAGTCTTCAGGACATATTTAGGTCTTAGCCCAGTTACACGACTCCGCTCCCACCCGGCAAAAAGAATATAATTCAAAAATAGCCTTTAAGTTATCATTAAGTTATAATTTACATTGGCAACATAAATTAGCAGACGGCTCGCTGTTAGCGGGCTTACCGCCGTCAATGCCAATGTAAAGTATGTCTAAAGAGGAATACATAAAGCCCATATTTGAATTGTATTCTTTTTGATGGGTGGGAGCGGAGTCATTTATGTGGGCTAAGAGCTTTATTATGACTCAATTTAAAACTATGTAATAGCTGATGATCGCTCCTTTTCTATGTTTATCATTTAAGTAACGTTTCAATATTTTTAAATAGGGTTGTGAGAGCGTTAAAACTATCGATACCGTGTCGATTAAATACTATTCAGAATGAATTCCGAATATTGTGAAGAATGGAGCGATATCATCATTATGACATTATTATTTTATAAATGTACTTCTCATTGACTGTACTTATTGATTTAATAAACCTGTATATGAAGTAACAATATGGGGAAGACTGCCATTTGAATATTAAAATGTTTCTATAAATTTTATTAAAATATTGATGTTAGGTTCCTTACAATATCTCATATAAAATGGTATATATTTACAAAATGTTAATGCATGTGGTAAAAATGTTAAATGTTGGCACTACTGTAGTTTTTGTCACTCGAGTTGATAAATTAGAACTTAAAGTTATTCGTGTTTCAATCTCTTTTTTGGACTGCATCATATGAGGGCTTACCCTAATATTAACATAATTAATGTCTACCAGATGCCCCATTCATACGAGTATCAACAGTATTTAAACTAATTTAAAGTAGAGTATAACACTTAGGCCGCCGCCGCCGCGTTGTAGGCTCATACGCACTAGATGGGATCTATTTCATTTATTAGAACGAGATAAACTAACGCTAAGATTACTGTTTTGTGAATATTCTTGTATGAACACAACACCGTATTTTTGTCATTCTGTGTGTGTATATTTATGTCAATAAGATTTTTCGATTAACACAGAGGTTGTACGCTATGATAAAACACGGTGTGTTTTCTACAAGAAACCATACTATTCCATCCGTATTTAATTTGCTCATTATGTGGATGATACAGTTAGAGATAAAATCTAGCGTTCAAGTAGCAATTTTTTTTAGTTATTTCTAAAAATATTTTTTCAAATAGTTAAAACTTAGAAATTAGTGTTCAAATTCTTACAGACTAGGAGTTCTCTTAAGATTAGGAAGTGAGTTAGATATAGTTAACATGGAAGTCATTGTATTTAGTTGTGAGTTAAGGCTAGAAGTAATTGTATGTATTTTAATACCAGATGAATATTTACTCATTTGTTACGAATTTGATTAGGCTGCACGGTAATACGATACGTAGAGATAAATAAAGTTACAGGCATTTATTTAAAAATAAAAGTTCTGTACTTAATATGTATCTATTGATTTGTGACTTTCGTAATATAAAAGTATTAACATACTTACAACGAGAAATGAATCGTTTACCGTGTAAGTAAATTTGTCTAGCATATCTATTTGTGACATAAAAATATTAGGCAAAAGCCATCTCCTCATAACACTTAAAAATAATTAACTTAAAATAATATTTGTTCACAACATATAAACGCAAAATGTTAATGTTTTTAATTTAAACTACGTTACGTAAAAAAACCCTCCGCACAAATAAATTAAAAAAATAGCTAAAAACAATAAAAAAAGGTTAAAAAACATTTTATTATGTAGGAATGCAGTTATTAGACAACCATTGTACTGGTAGGTACATTTTGTGACAGAACTTAGTTTGTCAAACATACCTTTCATAAAACATCTTTAAAGTAGAAAATACATCTTAGCTATAACATGCTTCACTTCACCTATTGTCAGGTCTATTTGATTGTCAGGAAAAGCTTCTTTATAAAAACATATTTGTTTACTATTATAAGTAAACTCCGCTCTGTTTGGTAAAAAAATACATCTTTGTAAATAGTATAGTCTTATTATTCGATTCGTATTTTCTCCAACCGACAAGCTGCAATGTCTTGAAATCCACATCACGCACACAACATATAAGTAAGATTTGGACACTTCGTTGTCTATAAATTGTATTGCAAGCGGCCATGACACTTTTAATATCGTGTTTATTTTGAGTATGTCTTAAGCGTTTTGTTCTACCATGATATAATTATATTGCCACCAAGCTGCATTGAGGAGTTGTGATGAGCTGGTGTCACAGTGTGACGACGTGAAAGTCTACCTGACGCGAATGAGTAGCTTCTTCCATCGCAGTCGAGCGGTGCGCGCGCGCAGCCGCCCAGCGCGGGGTGCCTCCTCGGGAGGCTTGCGAGACGATCTGTGCAAGAAGACAATAATCGTTTGAGAGTAGTAGACAACTAGCCCCTAACCCCTACGCAAAAATACACTCGCACACAAATATAGTCCGGGAGGATACTATTGCATTTTAGGTACCTATTGTTTTTACGCTGATCGGTTACAATCTTGTTCAATAGATCTTGAATGACTGATAAGCAAACCCAGCGTCAGCTGACGCACCCGCGGTGTGTGTAGGATTGGGAGGTTACGGATACTCACAGTCAGCGCTGCTGCCCTGCCACAGACTTGTCAACTGATAGTATACTCACAGTCAGCGCTGCTGCCACACACTTGTCTACTGATAGTATATACTCACAGTCAGCGCTGCTGCCACACACTTGTCTACTGATAGTATATACTCACAGTCAGCGCTGCTGCCACACACTTGTCTACTGATAGTATATACTCACAGTCAGCGCTGCTGCCACACACTTGTCAACTGATAGTATACTCACAGTCAGCGCTGCTGCCACACACTTGTCTACTGATAGTATATACTCACAGTCAGCGCTGCTGCCACACACTTGTCTACTGATAGTATATACTCACAGTCAGCGCTGCTGCCACACACTTGTCTACTGATAGTATATACTCACAGTCAGCGCTGCTGCCACACACTTGTCTACTGATAGTATACTCACAGTCAGCGCTGCTGCCACACACTTGTCTACTGATAGTATATACTCACAGTCAGCGCTGCTGCCACACACTTGTCTACTGATAGTATACTCACAGTCAGCGCTGCTGCCACACACTTGTCTACTGATAGTATACTCACAGTCAGCGCTGCTGCCACACACTTGTCTACTGATAGTATACTCACAGTCAGCGCTGCTGCCACACACTTGTCTACTGATAGTATACTCACAGTCAGCGCTGCTGCCACACACTTGTCTACTGATAGTATACTCACAGTCAGCGCTGCTGCCACACACTTGTCTACTGATAGTATATACTCACAGTCAGCGCTGCTGCCACACACTTGTCTACTGATAGTATATACTCACAGTCAGCGCTGCTGCCACACACTTGTCTACTGATAGTATACTCACAGTCAGCGCTGCTGCCACACACTTGTCTACTGATAGTATATACTCACAGTCAGCGCTGCTGCCACACACTTGTCTACTGATAGTATATACTCACAGTCAGCGCTGCTGCCACACACTTGTCTACTGATAGTATATACTCACAGTCAGCGCTGCTGCCACACACTTGTCTACTGATAGTATACTCACAGTCAGCGCTGCTGCCACACACTTGTCTACTGATAGTATATACTCACAGTCAGCGCTGCTGCCACACACTTGTCTACTGATAGTATACTCACAGTCAGCGCTGCTGCCACACACTTGTTTACTGATAGTATATACTCACAGTCAGCGCTGCTGCCACACACTTGTCTACTGATAGTATATACTCACAGTCAGCGCTGCTGCCACACACTTGTCTACTGATAGTATACTCACAGTCAGCGCTGCTGCCACACACTTGTCTACTGATAGTATATACTCACAGTCAGCGCTGCTGCCACACACTTGTCTACTGATAGTATACTCACAGTCAGCGCTGCTGCCACACACTTGTCTACTGATAGTATATACTCACAGTCAGCGCTGCTGCCACACACTTGTCTACTGATAGTATATACTCACAGTCAGCGCTGCTGCCACACACTTGTCTACTGATAGTATACTCACAGTCAGCGCTGCTGCCACACACTTGTCTACTGATAGTATATACTCACAGTCAGCGCTGCTGCCACACACTTGTCTACTGATAGTATATACTCACAGTCAGCGCTGCTGCCACACACTTGTCTACTGATAGTATACTCACAGTCAGCGCTGCTGCCACACACTTGTCTACTGATAGTATACTCACAGTCAGCGCTGCTGCCACACACTTGTCTACTGATAGTATATACTCACAGTCAGCGCTGCTGCCACACACTTGTCTACTGATAGTATATACTCACAGTCAGCGCTGCTGCCACACACTTGTCTACTGATAGTATACTCACAGTCAGCGCTGCTGCCACACACTTGTCTACTGATAGTATATACTCACAGTCAGCGCTGCTGCCACACACTTGTCTACTGATAGTATACTCACAGTCAGCGCTGCTGCCACACACTTGTCTACTGATAGTATACTCACAGTCAGCGCTGCTGCCACACACTTGTCTACTGATAGTATATACTCACAGTCAGCGCTGCTGCCACACACTTGTCTACTGATAGTATATACTCACAGTCAGCGCTGCTGCCACACACTTGTCTACTGATAGTATACTCACAGTCAGCGCTGCTGCCACACACTTGTCTACTGATAGTATATACTCACAGTCAGCGCTGCTGCCACACACTTGTCTACTGATAGTATATACTCACAGTCAGCGCTGCTGCCACACACTTGTCTACTGATAGTATATACTCACAGTCAGCGCTGCTGCCACACACTTGTCTACTGATAGTATACTCACAGTCAGCGCTGCTGCCACACACTTGTCTACTGATAGTATATACTCACAGTCAGCGCTGCTGCCACACACTTGTCTACTGATAGTATACTCACAGTCAGCGCTGCTGCCACACACTTGTCTACTGATAGTATATACTCACAGTCAGCGCTGCTGCCACACACTTGTCTACTGATAGTATACTCACAGTCAGCGCTGCTGCCACACACTTGTCTACTGATAGTATATACTCACAGTCAGCGCTGCTGCCACACACTTGTCTACTGATAGTATACTCACAGTCAGCGCTGCTGCCACACACTTGTCTACTGATAGTATATACTCACAGTCAGCGCTGCTGCCACACACTTGTCTACTGATAGTATATACTCACAGTCAGCGCTGCTGCCACACACTTGTCTACTGATAGTATACTCACAGTCAGCGCTGCTGCCACACACTTGTCTACTGATAGTATATACTCACAGTCAGCGCTGCTGCCACACACTTGTCTACTGATAGTATATACTCACAGTCAGCGCTGCTGCCACACACTTGTCTACTGATAGTATACTCACAGTCAGCGCTGCTGCCACACACTTGTCTACTGATAGTATATACTCACAGTCAGCGCTGCTGCCACACACTTGTCTACTGATAGTATACTCACAGTCAGCGCTGCTGCCACACACTTGTCTACTGATAGTATATACTCACAGTCAGCGCTGCTGCCACACACTTGTCTACTGATAGTATATACTCACAGTCAGCGCTGCTGCCACACACTTGTCTACTGATAGTATACTCACAGTCAGCGCTGCTGCCACACACTTGTCTACTGATAGTATATACTCACAGTCAGCGCTGCTGCCACACACTTGTCTACTGATAGTATACTCACAGTCAGCGCTGCTGCCACACACTTGTCTACTGATAGTATATACTCACAGTCAGCGCTGCTGCCACACACTTGTCTACTGATAGTATACTCACAGTCAGCGCTGCTGCCACACACTTGTCTACTGATAGTATATACTCACAGTCAGCGCTGCTGCCACACACTTGTCTACTGATAGTATACTCACAGTCAGCGCTGCTGCCACACACTTGTCTACTGATAGTATATACTCACAGTCAGCGCTGCTGCCACACACTTGTCTACTGATAGTATACTCACAGTCAGCGCTGCTGCCACACACTTGTCTACTGATAGTATATACTCACAGTCAGCGCTGCTGCCACACACTTGTCTACTGATAGTATATACTCACAGTCAGCGCTGCTGCCACACACTTGTCTACTGATAGTATACTCACAGTCAGCGCTGCTGCCACACACTTGTCTACTGATAGTATACTCACAGTCAGCGCTGCTGCCACACACTTGTCTACTGATAGTATATACTCACAGTCAGCGTTGCTGCCACACACTTGTCTACTGATAGTATATACTCACAGTCAGCGCTGCTGCCACACACTTGTCTACTGATAGTATACTCACAGTCAGCGCTGCTGCCACACACTTGTCTACTGATAGTATACTCACAGTCAGCGCTGCTGCCACACACTTGTCTACTGATAGTATATACTCACAGTCAGCGCTGCTGCCACACACTTGTCTACTGATAGTATACTCACAGTCAGCGCTGCTGCCACACACTTGTCTACTGATAGTATACTCACAGTCAGCGCTGCTGCCACACACTTGTCTACTGATAGTATATACTCACCATAGATATAATATTACTAGATCGGTGATACGAGAGGGATAAAATATAGATAATCGTGAGTTAGAGCGAGACAGATAGCCGAGACCACTCGCGTACACGCTAGCGGCCTGTATCGGCCCGACGTCAGTTGTGTACGAAACAAATCCCGCTTATTTTAATTAATCTCGCGTTTTAAATTAGAAATTTGCGATTTAATAGACATAAATAGTTATGGTGACGTGTGCAGTACCCGGTTGTAATTCTTCGAAGAAAGAAAATCCACAGAATTATTCATTTCACATGTAAGTACAACTGAAAGATTTAATTCTCAAAATGCTCTGTTTAAGAACTCTGAAAAAGAAATTATGCACAAATCAATAGATCATAATATCGCTTTTTATTATATTCATGTTCTGAATGCATACGAATTGAATTCAGCGAAATATCAAATACGTGAATTTCTTGTTACTTCTAACCTCAATTCATAGTGATTGACATAATATCGAAAACCACATATCGATATGTAACTTGACTGGCAAAGATATGTCGTACATAGAGCCTTATTAGTTCTTACTGCTCGACTTGAAAAAAAATATTGTTATTATCCTTTAGCGATAAATAAGTTACGTAATATTACATTGTTATAAATATCGTTAAATAAATTAAATTATGTTGTAACATAATTTATTTCAGATTTCCTAAAAACAATGATGTTCGACAAAAATGGCTTAAAATGATAAATAGAGAAGATTGGGTTCCCCATAAATACTCAACTATATGCAGTAGACACTTCGAACAAAAATGTTTTTCTCATAGAGGCTCTCAAAGAGTGAAGCTGCGCTCTGGTTCAATACCTACATTATCCATGCCTGTAAGTTATTTCCTAATACAAATTTATGTATTATTTTTTACAGCTGTAGGTACATAAATAGTAATATGTGTATTTTAGGTGTGTATTCGCTACTGTGTGGATGATGAGAATCCCGCGGGATGAATCTTGGAGGATGGTAGATAACTGATAATTATTTATCTTGATTTTATTTTTTACTTGACGGCAGCTGTATGTGCTAGGCCATAGAGTCACGAATGTCACGATTTAGATTGTAAGCATTACTCCTTTAAACTTCTAGTCGACCAGAATAACAAGTGATGTACCTATGGATTAACTTTTGGTTGCAGGTTGTTTTGAAACCAAAACGTCAAGTGTCGTCATATGTTTACAGAGATATATCTCCAGTTCCCAGTACCTCTACAGCGAACGTTCTTGCATTAGAAAATTCCCCAAGAAAGAAAAAGATGAAGAAAACCATTGACATTCTTAGGAAACGATTACAAATTAAACAACAAAAACTAAAAAATATAAGGGCTCAAAAAAAACGCGCCTGCGAAAAAGTGTCAAAATTATCTCAAGTGATAAAAAATTTAAAAAGTCTTCCATCGCTTCAGAACGACGTTGGTGCTGTAATGGGGTCTTGTTCAATGGATTTCTTACAGAATCTCATTGATAGGGTGAATAAAAAAAACCAAAATAAAAAAATGAAAGAAAAGTATGATGCGCAACTTAAGACGTTTGCCCTAACTTTGCATTTCTATAGCCCTAGGGCCTATAATTACATGCGAAAAAAATTTGACCTTTGCTTACCACATCCCCGAACACTGAGAGGTTGGTATCAAAATGTCGACTGTAGACCAGGCATAACTAAGGAGGCCATTGAAACCATAAAACTCGTAGCCAAAGAAAAAACGGATTTGGTCATTACCCTTATGTTCGACGAAATGTCCATTCGTGAACATATAGAATTCGACGGTCGTAATCATCACGGATATGTGAATGTAGGAAATAATATTCACGGAGATCACGTAGACAAGGCCAAAGAGGCATTGGTAATAATGGCAGTGGCAGTTAATTCGTTTTGGAAAATTCCAATTGCATATTTTTTTGGAAGAGGTTTTACTGCTACACAGAAAGCAACTCTTTTAAAACAATGCATAGATGCCTTGTCAGATTTTGTGAAGATTATCTCTGTTACTTTTGACGGCATAGCGTCTAATATAAATATGGCAACAATTTTAGGGGCCAGTTTGAGCAATGCGCCATTTAGACCATACTTTTTCTACAGAGAAAAAAAATATTATATAATATTAGATGCATGTCATTTATTAAAGTTAGTTAGAAATACTTTTGCCGAATATAAAATTTTCCATCATAACAACGAAATTATTAGTTACGAATTCATTGAAAATCTATACAAACTTCAAAGTGATATCGGTTTGCATTTAGCAAACAAAATAACCGCTAAACATGTAAACTTTGTCAATCACAAAATGAATGTACGCTTGGCAGCCCAATTGTTGAGCAACTCCGTTGCAAATAGTTTGGAGTTCTGCAACGAAAATTTAAAATTATCTTGCTTTGAAAATTGCCAAGCGACAACAGAGTTCCTAAAAAATATAAATAACTTATTTGATATTTTCAACTCAAAAAATTTGCTCAGCCATGATTTTAAGAAGCCCTTGAATACAAAAAATTTTGAGAAAACGATAGCTGAATGTGACAAAGTCTGTCAATACATACAAAATTTAAAATGCAATGGGAAATCTTTAACGGAGAGTCGAAGAAAACTTGGTTTTGTTGGTTTTATGTCAAATTCGGTGGCATTGAAGTGGATTTATGTCGATCTGATAGAGTCAGGAAAATTGAAGTTTCTTCCGACATACAAGCTCTCTCAAGACCATCTCGAAACTTTTTTCAGTGCAGTGCGCTCTCGAGGGGGCTTTAATAACAACCCTACTGCTAGACAGTTTACAGCAGCATATAAACGCCTTCTCTGTCACGTAGAAGTGCAAATTAGTGATAAAGCCAATTGTTTGCCTTTAGAGACAATCAGTATTCTCAATGCACAAAGATCACATACAATTGACACAATAAATAGTACAACAGGTCTTAGTGCAATACTGACGCCACACGAAGATATGCCTGTTGACCAAGTCCAGTCAATCGATGATGATTCTGATTTCTTATCATGTATGCCGTGGGTGCCTGAAGGAATGGAATGTGTAATAAAGTCTATTGTTGAATACATTTGTGGTTACGTGGTAAAAAAAATCACAAAGAAAATTAAATGCGAGCGATGTGTGACTGTTAAAGTAGGTTCATTTATATATACGAAGGACGTAGGTGGCCTGATTTATCCTTCGCAAGATGTTTATGATGTAGGTGTTCAATCTGAACGAGTTTTCCGTAAATGCATTAAAGGAAAAAATATGGACGAATTCGAGTTTCGCAAGGTGGTAAACGATTGCCTTGTGACATGTAAAAACTTTTTTAAAGTACTTGACAGTCATATGTATGATTCGCCAGTATTATTTAACCATAAACACTTGCTTATAAAAGCAATAATTGAAATATATTTGACGATCAGAATAAAGTACGAAGCTAAATTGGAAAATACATCGAAAGAAAGTTTGCGACATTTTTATAACAAATTAGTTCTGTTTGGTGGCAAATAAAAGTGAAATTCATTTTATAATGTGGTTTTATTTTTCCTCTTCGTTATCAGCACTAGGTACAGAAGATACCTCACGTAATTTTTTATCGATATTTACAGTTTAGAGAACTGCATGCGCATCACTATTGGTCTTGCTCACATACACGTTACACGCACACTAGTGTAATTTCATTTTGGTCTCGCCTGACTGAATCTATTGCCGATCTAAGTAATATTATATCTATGATACTCACAGTCAGCGCTGCTGCCACACACTTGTCTACTGATAGTATATACTCACAGTCAGCGCTGCTGCCACACACTTGTCTACTGATAGTATATACTCACAGTCAGCGCTGCTGCCACACACTTGTCTACTGATAGTATACTCACAGTCAGCGCTGCTGCCACACACTTGTCTACTGATAGTATATACTCACAGTCAGCGCTGCTGCCACACACTTGTCTACTGATAGTATACTCACAGTCAGCGCTGCTGCCACACACTTGTCTACTGATAGTATATACTCACAGTCAGCGCTGCTGCCACACACTTGTCTACTGATAGTATATACTCACAGTCAGCGCTGCTGCCACACACTTGTCTACTGATAGTATACTCACAGTCAGCGCTGCTGCCACACACTTGTCTACTGATAGTATATACTCACAGTCAGCGCTGCTGCCACACACTTGTCTACTGATAGTATACTCACAGTCAGCGCTGCTGCCACACACTTGTCTACTGATAGTATATACTCACAGTCAGCGCTGCTGCCACACACTTGTCTACTGATAGTGTATACTCACAGTCAGCGCTGCTGCCACACACTTGTCTACTGATAGTATATACTCACAGTCAGCGCTGCTGCCACACACTTGTCTACTGATAGTATACTCACAGTCAGCGCTGCTGCCACACACTTGTCTACTGATAGTATATACTCACAGTCAGCGCTGCTGCCACACACTTGTCTACTGATAGTATACTCACAGTCAGCGCTGCTGCCACACGCTTGTCTACTGATAGTATATACTCACAGTCAGCGCTGCTGCCACACACTTGTCTACTGATAGTATATACTCACAGTCAGCGCTGCTGCCACACACTTGTCTACTGATAGTATATACTCACAGTCAGCGCTGCTGCCACACACTTGTCTACTGATAGTATACTCACAGTCAGCGCTGCTGCCACACACTTGTCTACTGATAGTATATACTCACAGTCAGCGCTGCTGCCACACACTTGTCTACTGATAGTATATACTCACAGTCAGCGCTGCTGCCACACACTTGTCTACTGATAGTATACTCACAGTCAGCGCTGCTGCCACACACTTGTCTACTGATAGTATATACTCACAGTCAGCGCTGCTGCCACACACTTGTCTACTGATAGTATACTCACAGTCAGCGCTGCTGCCACACACTTGTCTACTGATAGTATATACTCACAGTCAGCGCTGCTGCCACACACTTGTCTACTGATAGTATACTCACAGTCAGCGCTGCTGCCACACACTTGTCTACTGATAGTATATACTCACAGTCAGCGCTGCTGCCACACACTTGTCTACTGATAGTATATACTCACAGTCAGCGCTGCTGCCACACACTTGTCTACTGATAGTATACTCACAGTCAGCGCTGCTGCCACACACTTGTCTACTGATAGTATATACTCACAGTCAGCGCTGCTGCCACACACTTGTCTACTGATAGTATACTCACAGTCAGCGCTGCTGCCACACACTTGTCTACTGATAGTATATACTCACAGTCAGCGCTGCTGCCACACACTTGTCTACTGATAGTATATACTCACAGTCAGCGCTGCTGCCACACACTTGTCTACTGATAGTATACTCACAGTCAGCGCTGCTGCCACACACTTGTCTACTGATAGTGTATACTCACAGTCAGCGCTGCTGCCACACACTTGTCTACTGATAGTATATACTCACAGTCAGCGCTGCTGCCACACACTTGTCTACTGATAGTATACTCACAGTCAGCGCTGCTGCCACACACTTGTCTACTGATAGTATATACTCACAGTCAGCGCTGCTGCCACACACTTGTCTACTGATAGTATACTCACAGTCAGCGCTGCTGCCACACACTTGTCTACTGATAGTATATACTCACAGTCAGCGCTGCTGCCACACACTTGTCTACTGATAGTATACTCACAGTCAGCGCTGCTGCCACACACTTGTCTACTGATAGTATATACTCACAGTCAGCGCTGCTGCCACACACTTGTCTACTGATAGTATATACTCACAGTCAGCGCTGCTGCCACACACTTGTCTACTGATAGTATACTCACAGTCAGCGCTGCTGCCACACACTTGTCTACTGATAGTATATACTCACATTCAGCGCTGCTGCCACACACTTGTCTACTGATAGTATACTCACAGTCAGCGCTGCTGCCACACACTTGTCTACTGATAGTATATACTCACAGTCAGCGCTGCTGCCACACACTTGTCTACTGATAGTATATACTCACAGTCAGCGCTGCTGCCACACACTTGTCTACTGATAGTATACTCACAGTCAGCGCTGCTGCCACACACTTGTCTACTGATAGTATATACTCACAGTCAGCGCTGCTGCCACACACTTGTCTACTGATAGTATATACTCACAGTCAGCGCTGCTGCCACACACTTGTCTACTGATAGTATACTCACAGTCAGCGCTGCTGCCACACACTTGTCTACTGATAGTATATACTCACAGTCAGCGCTGCTGCCACACACTTGTCTACTGATAGTATACTCACAGTCAGCGCTGCTGCCACACACTTGTCTACTGATAGTATATACTCACAGTCAGCGCTGCTGCCACACACTTGTCTACTGATAGTATATACTCACAGTCAGCGCTGCTGCCACACACTTGTCTACTGATAGTATATACTCACAGTCAGCGCTGCTGCCACACACTTGTCTACTGATAGTATACTCACAGTCAGCGCTGCTGCCACACACTTGTCTACTGATAGTATATACTCACAGTCAGCGCTGCTGCCACACACTTGTCTACTGATAGTATACTCACAGTCAGCGCTGCTGCCACACACTTGTCTACTGATAGTATACTCACAGTCAGCGCTGCTGCCACACACTTGTCTACTGATAGTATATACTCACAGTCAGCGCTGCTGCCACACACTTGTCTACTGATAGTATACTCACAGTCAGCGCTGCTGCCACACACTTGTCTACTGATAGTATACAGGAAAAGTTTTTAACCACTGCGTAAATTTTTTTTGGTAGCTCAGTGTTAGTAATAGAACACATTCCCATTTTTAGTTTTAATTTTTTTTTTTCAAATTTTTCCATCTTGTCCCATTTTAAAATAAGCATAACATGGACATAATTTAATTGTAATACTGTGAATGAAAACGCGCTGGCTGCTGACGTACGATGTGTCCTAAGCCCATGAAAGTATGAAGGAAAAATTGGAATTACGTTTACAAATAACATAACACAGCCTAAACTTAAAAAAGTATCGCGAAACGGCGGTCAGTAACCGTCAGCGCGTAGGTAGGTAAGTTTACGTCGGCGCCGTCGCATCGAGCGAGCGCACCTACGAAACTCAGCTGATCTCAGCTTGCCGGTTGGGCGACCGGTCGACGCGTGAGTCGGTCGACCGGGCGCCCGACTGGCAAGTGACCATAAAATAAGTTTATAGGTAAATAAGTCTCGTAAGCGATAACTTTATTTTTTACTACTAACACATATCAAAATAAAAAATACGTGTCTATTAAAATACATTCAAGTTTATCATGTCAAAATTTGCGCACTGGTTAAAAACTTTTCCTGTATACTCACAGTCAGCGCTGCTGCCACACACTTGTCTACTGATAGTATATACTCACAGTCAGCGCTGCTGCCACACACTTGTCTACTGATAGTATACTCACAGTCAGCGCTGCTGCCACACACTTGTCTACTGATAGTATATACTCACAGTCAGCACTGCTGCCACACACTTGTCTACTGATAGTATATACTCACAGTCAGCGCTGCTGCCACACACTTGTCTACTGATAGTATACTCACAGTCAGCGCTGCTGCCACACACTTGTCTACTGATAGTATACTCACAGTCAGCGCTGCTGCCACACACTTGTCTACTGATAGTATACTCACAGTCAGCGCTGCTGCCACACACTTGTCTACTGATAGTATATACTCACAGTCAGCGCTGCTGCCACACACTTGTCTACTGATAGTATACTCACAGTCAGCGCTGCTGCCACACACTTGTCTACTGATAGTATATACTCACAGTCAGCGCTGCTGCCACACACTTGTCTACTGATAGTATACTCACAGTCAGCGCTGCTGCCACACACTTGTCTACTGATAGTATATACTCACAGTCAGCGCTGCTGCCACACACTTGTCTACTGATAGTATACTCACAGTCAGCGCTGCTGCCACACACTTGTCTACTGATAGTATATACTCACAGTCAGCGCTGCTGCCACACACTTGTCTACTGATAGTATACTCACAGTCAGCGCTGCTGCCACACACTTGTCTACTGATAGTATACTCACAGTCAGCGCTGCTGCCACACACTTGTCTACTGATAGTATATACTCACAGTCAGCGCTGCTGCCACACACTTGTCTACTGATAGTATACTCACAGTCAGCGCTGCTGCCACACACTTGTCTACTGATAGTATACTCACAGTCAGCGCTGCTGCCACACACTTGTCTACTGATAGTATACTCACAGTCAGCGCTGCTGCCACACACTTGTCTACTGATAGTATACTCACAGTCAGCGCTGCTGCCACACACTTGTCTACTGATAGTATACTCACAGTCAGCGCTGCTGCCAGCGCGCGTCGTCGCTGGGGTGCGTGAGGTAGCGCTCGCCCACGCGGGCCTCCAGCGCGCGCAGGTCGAGCCAGGCGGCGCGCGTCTGCAGCCACGCGTGCGCCACGGACTTGTCTACTGACAGCCGCTTGCGCTGCTTCACTTGCAGCAGGTTGTTGATTAGGTCGATCGCTGCACACATATACAGAAACGCAATAAACAAATTTACTAAAAATTGAAACAAAATGAGGCCAACAGATAAAGTCAAGTAAAACATTCATGACTTATGCAATCATAATCGTAGATATACACTACTTATGGGACACAACGGAATGATAATGTCCGTCGTTGTGCTTATACAACATGTAACATAATTAACGCACATCCTGCAATTAGTTTGTTCAGAATCGTTTACTGAATCGATTTCTATAATTACACTTCCGTACCTCCGGTAAAAAAGGAACCCTTATAAGATCACTTTCTTGTCCGTCTGTCACCATCGATTTTCTCAGGGACCAGACCAAGCAATTTGAAATTTATACCGGATGAAAAATTTTTTTTTTTTACATTTCAGAATTTTTCCTTTAATTATGCTGTAAGACCTTGCTTTTAACCAAAATTCACAATTCTAGGTCAACCAGAAGTACCCTATAGGTTTTGGGTCGCAAACCTATATGATAGTTCCCGTTGACCTAGAATCACGAAATTTGGCGAAAAGCAATGTCTTAAAGCAAAATTTTGTGAGTGTTAGTTTTAAAATTCGTACGTCGTCGATAGTGACAATCGAGTATCAAGTGCCTCTCAAAAGTGAGGTCCGTTTCAAGCACAACGCATGTATAACAATTAACAATTTTGACAGTTTTGACAGCTCGAATACGAAAAGCGAGTCACTTGCGAGCGGGAAAAGTTGCCGCCTAAGATTTTGATGAGAGAAATGAGAGCATCGTGAGAGTGGTGAAATTACCAAAGTAATTAATTAAATTTCATATTGTGAATAAAACTTACCACGAAATCTAGTATGTATTTCGTTAGGAGAATGTTTGAGACCGCAAAAGTGCAAGATGAGCGTTATTTAACGCCACAAAAAAGACACACACAAAACGTAAACACGGTCAACGTAAACTAAGATAGGGCGCTCCATTACAAGCCACTCGTTCGGGCATTAGTAGATCATTTGCTTAGATCTCCATGCAAAAGTAACAAACTTTGTTTTACAAACTTCACAGATTGGATCAAGGTCACTTCACATAAAATGATTTAAATTGCACTAACTGTTAAATGCTGAAATGCTGGTAACATTTATGTCACCTGCATTTCAAATTGGGATGGGCTAGTCTTTATTTTTAACAATGACATTAAAAACTATGAGCAAATCACAACACAAACTTTCGTAAACACGAACAAAAGTAATGTCCACAGAGTAGTAATGTCGCCTAACTTCGTTGTATAACCACCACCATTTGAATACCCGGCCGCTTCTAGTATGAACACAAAATATTAATGTCAATTTATTTTGGCAGGCTGCTAATGTTCGTTCAGCAATCGTCACGAATGATTGTATTATTAGGATCTCGCACACGCAAGTTAACGATAGTCGATGTGTTTGACGTAAACGCGTTCGAGACGTTACTCGTATTTTAGTATGACACTCGCACTAAGTATTCTGAAGTGCTTTCTAAATTTAAACATCTATTAAGGACGCTGTAACATTTTCGTTTAACTCAAATCTAGGTATCTAATGCCGCACACAGCAACATCACGCCTACGCACTGCGCACACAATGAACTACTCTGAGCGCTCGAATTTATGCTTCACCTAAATAATCTAGGTCTTTGATACTTATTATTTTCAAATGCTATGAAAAATATTTAGTTTTAATACCGCTAGACAAAAATATCCAGGTCTGAAAGCAGGACACAAATCCCACCGTCATGCATATGCACATGCACATATGGGCCCACCCTCCCGCCCTCATGCATATGCACACATACAAAACAAGTGAGAAATAATTAGCATGCCATGCAACCAAACCTTTACTCGACACGTGTTTCGCCCCTCCACGGGGCATCCTCAGGAGTTGTTGACTCGTCGAGCGTTCCTGCTCGAATGAGCTAGACGCACCGCTGTCGGCCCCTTATATACCGTTTCGATGACGCTATAATAACGGTCGATACAACGTCACAAAGACATCTGTGCCGAACCACCTGCAATCATACTTAGAAGTGGTGATGGAATTAAATTTGTTTGGTCATTCAACAGTGTATATGCATTGTTATTGTTATGTTTTGATATTTCTAGCTGTTCCAACACACTCAACCGGAAACCCTTATCGCAAACATGCAAAATGTTATAGGAATTGTTGTCGCTCAAGGAGTGGCCGGTGTCAATTAAATGTTTTGCGAAATGTGATTTATCTGGATGGCCATTCCTGTAAGCGGCAACATGTTCCCTGTACCTTATTTCGAAACCACGGCCTGTCTGACCTACATAGACCCCGTTGCAATCATTGCACACTAATTCGTAAACTCCGGACTTTTTTGAATTCTCTAATTTATCTTTACCGTTACATAGTTACGCAAGTTATGATCCGATCGAAATGCTACGTAAACATGAAAACACAAGTTTTCTAAGAATATTCGCGATTCTATCTGAAATTGGGCCTATGTAAGTGAGACTTCCGATATTCTTGTTAATTCTTTCGGGGGGACATGCATAAAGTGCTGAGCGTGCCCGGTCATTCTGCTTTTTCTTAATTATATTATCTATAACTTGTTTGGTGTAACCGTTTGAAGTCGCGATTTGATACAATATTTTTTATTTGATTCTAATTCTAATTTGAACTTAATTTTGGGGTGGTGAGTGTTGAGCTTATTTACGAAAATATCTAATTGACGATTAGTTCCTGTCCAACAGATAATTATGTCATCTACATATCTATAATAAAACAGATACAACGACAACGATTCCCGCATCTTCCTGTCACCCACTACAGCATAAACTAGCAGCCTTCCGCAGCTATGTCCACCGTTTAATGTCACTCCCACTGTCCACAGATAGTTACGTCAAAGAACTCAAAATATTGTATCAAATCGCGACTTCAAACGGTTACACCAAACAAGTTATAGATAATATAATTAAGAAAAAGCAGAATGACCGGGCACGCTCAGCACTTTATGCATGTCCCCCCGAAAGAATTAACAAGAATATCGGAAGTCTCACTTACATAGGCCCAATTTCAGATAGAATCGCGAATATTCTTAGAAAACTTGTGTTTTCATGTTTACGTAGCATTTCGATCGGATCATAACTTGCGTAACTATGTAACGGTAAAGATAAATTAGAGAATTCAAAAAAGTCCGGAGTTTACGAATTAGTGTGCAATGATTGCAACAGGGTCTATGTAGGTCAGACAGGCCGTGGTTTCGAAATAAGGTACAGGGAACATGTTGCCGCTTACAGGAATGGCCATCCAGATAAATCACATTTCGCAAAACATTTAATTGACACCGGCCACTCCTTGAGCGACAACAATTCCTATAACATTTTGCATGTTTGCGATAAGGGTTTCCGGTTGAGTGTGTTGGAACAGCTAGAAATATCAAAACATAACAATAACAATGCATAAACACTGTTGAATGACCAAACAAATTTAATTCCATCACCACTTCTAAGTATGATTGCAGGTGGTTCGGCACAGATGTCTGTGACGTTGTATCGACCGTTATTATAGCGTCATCGAAACGGTATATAAGGGGCCGACAGCGGTGCGTCTAGCTCATTCGAGCAGGAACGCTCGACGAGTCAACAACTCCTGAGGATGCCCCGTGGAGGGGCGAAACACGTGTCGAGTAAAGGTTTGGTTGCATGGCATGCTAATTATTTCTCACTTGTTTTGTATGTGTGCATATGCATGAGGGCGGGAGGGTGGGCCCATATGTGCATGTGCATATGCATGACGGTGGGATTTGTGTCCTGCTTTCAGACCTGGATATTTTTGTCTAGCGGTATTAAAACTAAATATTTTTCATAGCATTTGATGCCATGGATTTCCGCAAAGTAACGCCTGATTCCATAACTTAACTTATTATTTTTTAATGTTATTGAAATTGACTCCGGAAAATACTTAGACCTTTGAAAATGCATTTGGATACTGTAACTTAGTACCGCCGCAGCCGTCGTGATTAGTAGGTTAGTATTTTCAACTGACTTCAAAACAAGGTGTTAAACACTGTCTATGTCTCCGCGATTTACATAACATACGAGTAAAATCGCGCGAATGGTAATTTGCGCGACTTAACGGCTACAGAGGTTTACTCTGTAGAGTAAACATAACATCACGCCTGTTATTAGTTGAAGGAGGATTTTTTTTTGGTTTTTCAGTCATGGGTGTAGTTTTCATGGTTTTCGGGGTTGCTGATTACGAAAATCATGTCAATATGTAAATCCAAGATGGCGCCTAGGAAAATTTTGAACACCCATGAATACTGACTAATTTTAAGATCTTAATGTACCATATACTCAGAAATAAATAAATCTTATCTTATCTATCTTATCTTACCCCAGCGCTATCTTGAATTTCCATTTTGACATCATTTTCTTTATCAGCGACCTCAAACACCATGAAAACGACACCCATGATGAAAATAAAAAAAAAAATTAAGACACCATCTTGAATTTTAATTTTTACATCATTTTCGTAATCAGCGACCCCAAAAACCATGACAACGACACACATTATGGAAAAACAAAAAAAAAATTTTTTACATCATTTTTACCCATGATGGAAAAACCAAAAAAATTTAGACCATATTGAATTTTCATTTTGACCTCAATTTCTTCATCAGCGACCCCAAAAACCATGAAAACGACACCCATGCTGGAAAACCCAAACATTTTCCTAGGCGTCATCTTGGACTTCCATTTTGAACTTATTTCCGTAATTAGCGACCCCAAAAATAATGTGGCTTCGCGCAAGTACGAGTATATTTCGTGCAAATGTCTTTCGCGCAAGTGTCTTGATACCACTTATTTTCTAACAACAACAAGCTAACAGCTTGACCTTACCCATCCAAATCCTAACCTTACTAAGAGGCGCTTAACCCCACCCATCCATTTCACAAATCCCGATCTTACCCAACATATTTTCTAAAGCTCATTCTAATTATAAAAGTATGAAACTGGTCATTATTTTGATATCGTCCGAAAAAGTATGAACTCCTTCCGATTACGCTATATGACGACGCGACGGTACCTACTCACAAGTCACACGCATGCACACTACAATATTTTTTAGTAATAAAATCGTATTTATTTTTTGCGACAGAGCGATACACCCGTCCGTTGAGGAGCGCGTCGCAGCGCAGATTGACGAACGAACCGAGAGTGCAAAATATTGTATGAAGAAGTCGGCAAATGTGTTTACTTTGGCTAATAATTGGATAATGTTGTGATTTTGATACAAAAAAAAAATTAAAGATCCTGTAAAGGACTAATAATTACCGCAGTTTCTTATTAATTATTAAGATAAAACTTTGCGACGACTAAATATTTTTTCTTTCTTTCTTTCTATAAAATTACCTAAATTGGTACCTATTCTGACACCCCTCTTTTTAAAATTTTCTGAAATTATTGTGATGGGAAAAACGTATTTGTGCGAAAATTTTGTATGACGTCATAGATTTTTTCCGATAAGAATCTGGATATTAAAATATATTTTCTTTAAATTAAGACCACGAAATTTTCACATTTGTGACAGCTTGTACATTAAAATGGTACCTGAAAAACACTAATATTTGTGGAAAATGTTACAGCGTCCATAAGAAAACGGGCATTAAGATGTAAGTAATCAACTTTTTTCGGCACAGTTGTGTCGAGCAACGAACTCGTCTCGAACACGAACGAATACCTTTTAAGCTAGTAGTCTTTTGCTAGCAAAACCGTCATACCTACGTATGCGGATGTGTGTTCGTGTACTGTGACTGCTATGACCACAACATTCTTCCGGAATAATCAATGCCTAAACATGTTTAATTAAAAATTGTATTATGATTACAACATAATATACTAATTGAGGTGTCCGAGGGTGTGCGTTAATTAGGTTGCAAGTTGTATACATAACAAGAGTACTTAAGTTACAAAAGTGATAGTGCTCACCCTCTGCAGAAATCTCTCTCCAAGGCGTGGGCGGGTACATGAAGGCGGCGTTCTGTATCTGTTCGTTGATGTCTTCATCCTCGTTGAAGGGGAAGGTGCCGGACAGCGACACGTAGATGATGACGCCCACTGACCACATGTCTAGGGAACGATTGTAGCCTTTGTTGCGGAGCACTTCAGGGGCTGGGGGATGATATAATCATGTATAATTGGGTGGCTTTCCTAAATGACATTTCAGGCAAATTACGTACTTCCAAATCGATGTTTTATCCTTCCGTGCTCACTTTCGATAGAAAATGAACACTTGTTAAATAATTTAAGCTTCTATAACTAGCATACAGGTTGATTGTGATCTGTCCGTGAATTTAGTCGTGAATTATCGTTATTAAGTAGTAGATAGTTTCGCGGAGTTTCAGAGATAATTTGTGGCTGGAATCGGCTAGATCTTAGGTTGGTAAACTTTTTTTCTGGTAGGCCACTTTCAAAATATTCTAGTTTCGGTGGACCCCCCGCATTTTTGACCCCTTTCAAGTCCGTGGACCAAAAAATTTGCAATATTATTTTTGGTGCTATCTGTAGGATTGCATGAGAATTGATTCCTACGATTTTATTAGGCAAAAATCTTTAAATTTGAATCTTAAAGCTTCGAAATCCTTTTACAATATATTTTTTTGGCTTTACCCTAGTCGGCTACGGCAAAGCCAATAAGAAGGGTTATTTCGATTATGTTAGCATAACTCGTCAAAATGTATGGAACACCTCACATTTTTTCCGCGATTCAGCGTTTGGTCCCATAGTGAAAGTTGTTCATAATGATGCTTTCGAATTTTATAGATATAGTCCGGAAAAACGTCGTACATAGCAACGACCGTATATAGCTTTAACTCACCAAGATAGGCGGGCGTGCCGACAACGGACCGCCTGAAGGACTTCTCTCCTATGATCCTCGCGAAGCCGAAGTCGCAGAGCTTCACCTGAGGGAACTCCTCGTCGGTGGACAGCAACACGTTCTCCGGCTTCAGGTCGCAGTGCACGATGTTCTTCTCGTGCAGGTGCTTCAGGGCTACCAAGATCTGAGAACCAGGGAGTTGGACAAGGTTGTTTGCAATTTTCATTGATATGGTGCATCCACAACGCAGTTACTTTTTGTGGAGTAATATATGTTTCCAAGTGTTATTGAGCAACATCTGATAGCAAAAAGTTATTTATTGTTATTATATGTTGCCGTGTTAGCATATTTTATGTAATGTTGCCTAACTTTTGAAAGAGTCAACACGTGGTAACAATTGATAACATTGTTAGAGAATGTTACTATAACATAGAAGAAATGCTATTCAACATACTTGTTGCTGTAAGTTACTTTTTATATTTTGTTAATTTATGTTACTTGCGGTATGGACGCGATGATAACTTTCAACAAATAGTAGCCACAAAAGTTACAGATCGTCATCTAATGTTACCGTGTTGCACAGTGTTACTCCACAAAAAGTTTCTCCGGTGTGGATGCATAATTAAGCTCGCTTAGTGCAACGAATGACTAGCATGAGCGCTAAACATAGTATAATCATCCTTAATTCTTTGACATCTTTAAAGGATTGACAGAAACAGACAGTTTTAAGCACATTTAGCGCTTAAAGTATTTGCCGTGCAAACAGGCGGAAGTGCAGAGGCACTTTGTTGTGTAAAGTTGAAAACGAAACGAAACGTTCTTTTATATAAATTCTTGAATCAAATATGGATGATTTGTCATAATACCTGTGCCACCAAAAACTTGGTAATTCTTTCAGTCAACCTTCCATTCTCATGTGACAGGATCATCTCCAGCATGTCTCCCTTGAGCTTCTCCATCACGACGAAGATCCTCTCGGGAGTCTCGAACATTCTGTCCAGGTTCACCACGCCCGGGTGCGACAGGTTCTGCAGGATTGCTACTTCGTTCTTCAGCTGGGCTTCTTGTTTGGTCGGGAAGCGGAGCTTGTCTATCACCTGACGATACAATTAGAATTACGAAGTTTAAGATATGAAGTGATGCTAATATGTGGGAGATCACAATCAGCTCAAGCCGATTCCACGTTGACAGGTGTGGTTACTCCCTTAGATTCTTATAAGAAATATTCAGCAGATATTGCCCTATGAGGAAACTCTATTTATTTGTGATTGTGGGCCCCGAATGTCCCGACTGAGATAATAATATATCACAAACTTATATGACACTAAGGCCCAGTACATCGCAACTATGTATGGTCACGAAGTTCTTATTCTTTGTTCGCAACCTAGCTGATGTTTAAAAAAAAATTCTTGATTCGCAACTGGTTGCGAACAATGAGTAAAAATTCCTAATTCGCAACTGGTTGCGAATCGCAGTTGCGAAAACGGCCGGAGCGCATCAAAAGAGCCGGTTAGAACATACCTTGATGGCAGCGGGTTTCTTGGACCGTCGATGCAGGCCTCCGTAC
Source organism: Xestia ashworthii (assembly GCA_950022955.1). Taxonomy (NCBI): domain Eukaryota; kingdom Metazoa; phylum Arthropoda; class Insecta; order Lepidoptera; family Noctuidae; genus Xestia; species Xestia ashworthii. Next base: position 730,620 of record OX465566.1, on the reverse strand, counting down.
ACGATGCCGAACTGGCCCGAGCCCAGCACCTCGTCGGGATAGATCTGGTACAACTGCGCCATATCAGTCACTCTCTCTTCCGTGCTGCCTTCGCCTTCCGCTTCCGCTACCGCACAGCCTCGGGCCTCCGCTAAATAGGGTGATGGAAGATTATTGGGATAAATTTTGTAATAGGGTTTTAACACATAAAAAAAGCAAAAGTTAAGGTCGAGATTAATAAGCGCTACATAGATCAGGCATTGGCTTAGCTTATAGTCCCGTAGTTTGACCGAACGGATGAGTCTAAATCAAACAAATGTTCACATTTCGTCGTAATGACGAACTAAGTGATGTTTCGCTCTGTAACTGTTACCTGAGTGATGCGTGACAGGCATCAGCGCTTGTCTGACGGCAGTCTCCCAGGACCTGGCGAGGTAGGCCCCCAGCCCCGAGTCCGGCGGGGGGGGCGCCCCCCCGGCCCAGGCCTCCTCCACCCCCACGAGGTAGTCCACGTTGGCCGTGCGCAACTCGAAGCAGTGCATCACGTCTGCAACACCACGCCGACGGAAACAAACGTACAACATTGTTTCAGGATCATGTTTTTGTGTTGCAACATGTTTGTTATATGTGCTACACACATGTTCGGGTCGGCCTGATTCGGTAGAGTCGGCAGGCAAAATATACATTCGGTTTTGCCGCACAGCGGGTGCCGAACCAGACCGATTCGAACATATGCGTAGCAATCCTTAGAGCGTTAAAAGAAACGAAAGATAATTGTTTAAATCAAACAAAAACGCACATACAACATAAACAAAAAACAAAACAAAAAAGAATAATTAGCAACGAAAAAATCTTTAGAAATTGAATTTCATTATTCGTGCATTTAGAGGTTACAATAAGTACCTACTTAATACAAGTTTTTTGTTTTTCTCAAGCTAAAATCGTGTTCGACTTCAGAAAAATTATCTTAGTTAGTATTTCTGGTCCGTGCATATTAAAACGCAAAGTTTTTGAAAACAGTTTATTTTATTTTAAAAATGCAGGTCTTGGGTAACAAATCATTATAGGTACTTCACGACAAGTAACTTCAAGTGTTCGTCAATGTCTTCGAATGAAAAATCAATGATGTGATCTGATCAGTATCAATCGGTCAAGTAGTTGAGGAAGACGGTAACAGACGTACACACAAACGCACACACACGACCTCTTACCCCAAAGGCATACCTATACCGTCTCCGCCCCGCCGTGGGTAACAGCAGGTTTCACTGATTACACCCTTTCGAAATTGTGCTTTACAATTTTTGCAAGGAATCGGTTTGTCTCGGCGTGCATCTGGCATAAGTAATGTAAAGTTAATGAGTTCCCATATCAGCAATGTGTGCCTTCGGCGGCAACCAAAAGATTTACGACAAAGTCACAGTTTCTGTATAAATGGTAAAAAGAAAAACGGTGACGACCATATATAATATAATATAGTCTTCAGTTTCACCTAGACCACAATTATTTTGTCTCATATAGACTTCATTGTTATTGGTTCAGTGTCAAACGCATTCCAATAATAAATTTCTTTGGGGTGTTTTGCTTCTCTGTTTAAATTATGTTGTGAATTGTGTCTACAGTTGAAACTAGATAGATAGCATACAATCGATGACATGCATCGATCCAGTGTAGTAAATAGCAGTTGTCGGTTTGGTAGGTTCCAACTGGTCGAGGTCGATCTACCGCAATCTAGGTGCACCTATATCTAGCATGAGAGCCTACCTGTGCCTGCATGTGGCTGCCTCGCGGTGTCGATAGCTAGGATCTCGTTGAGCGGAATCTCTTTGTAGTACTTGCTGCCTAGCTCCGAAGTGAACAGCGTGATGGATTTGCTGTCCAAACGCCAGTAGTGACGTTTTAACTGCAACATTCCATGAAAACATAATTATAATTTTATCTGTGTTTTTCTTTATTTCGTGGCGAACCTGGCAGAAAATCCTGCGTACCTCTTGATAGTTAGTGGTCACTGTCGCCTAAGGATATTATCTTAAATATCCTAGACGTGTGTCTTACGTGTTGCCATCACAGATAAAAAGTTAAAAAATATTTTTTGTCTGTTATAACACCAGCACTAGATAAACCGGAGTATAGTAACGCAGTTCCACGTCAGTACTTACAGTTTTATCCTTATTAGTAAAGTGCACAAGCCAGCCCTCCTTGAGCCACTGTCCCTCCCTCTTCTTGGTGTGCTTGACGGACTGCACGATGCGCATGAGCGGGATGTTGGCGCTGGGCGAGGGAGACGAGCTGTAACGTGCACACGAGTCAGATCTACTAGGACGAGGGGTTGGGGGGGCGGCAGGGGGGGGTGTGACTGTGGTGGTGGGAGGTTCTCGTCTGGGTTGGTATCTGTTCTAACGTTTTGCGGAGTAATTGACACGCTACGTAACAGTTGTCTAGTTTAATGGGTACAACAGTTATTTGCTTCTGTTGTTTGGTTTCTCGTAGGTCTTGTTCATTAACAACAGACACGGGTTCCCGACTAAATAAGTAGTAAATATCTTTAAAAACTGATAATGTAATGAATATGTAAATATTTTGATTAGTTCTCCAAAAAAAAAAATGAACGCACGCTTATAGCGCAAGCTGCTTATAAAAAGAACTGTGCTAGTATTCTATTCAAATAAATACCTACTGAGGCCAACGCGCGTTGCACATAAGCTATGGACATTACTGACTGCTATTTGACTTCATCCTAAATTAATTCTGCTAGAAGAGCTAGCTCTAGTTAACCGATCGATGGGACTAGAAGCTTTAACTTTTGAACAAGAGTTGGATATTCATTTCCTGAGGCAGGGTTGTATGGAATTTCTTCATTGTGAAGTTAAGATCATAGAAATCTATAGTGAGACTTCTGTTAAATGAATCCCTGAGGCTCCTCATTAGTGGCCGACGACGAAAGATCCCATCAGGGGCCATATGGAGAGTAAATAACAGTTTCTTGCTAAAAACTTTGATACCTTTGGTATTTGGACCATGGAATAGCGCTAAGTGCTTTGACCGGTGCATCCTCAACCAGTCACATTTCACAAATGACTACAAAGAAAATGATATATAACACCTCTTAACGAAGCCGAAAGGCACTTGTTCTCCCCATCATTGCGATTGTTTTACATGATTTTTTGTTCTACACCATACCTTTTTTTTTTTTTTTTTTTCACCATACCTGGGAACCTTCTATAAGTTTTTAAAGTTACGGAGATAATGGGGACCAAAGTTACAACTGTTTGACAAGTTTTTTTATATACAATTTTTTTTTGAAAGATTTTTACTGTAAGCACCTCCACGACCCCTTTACTATTCAATCCATCTATCAGCACAATGTGTTGAGTGCGTTACATTGAGTTCTACCACAAAACATGATGTTTTACCCTAAAATAAAAATTTGTTTCACAGCAATAATTTGAGAATTAGAGAAAATAATGCTTGGTTGATGGCTTCGTGATGAGGTGGTTTACACCCTGTACGAACTATTTAAGTCATTCGAGCGTCAAAAGATCCTTGTTTTAGGTTGTAGGTTTGATATTGTACTGCATAATATTGTTGAGTACTGCCACTCATCAACATTAAAAGTAAGACAATCACTATAATCAAGCGGTAAGAAGTGTTAAGATTGTGTAAGTAAAGAAATGTTTTGTGATCAATACTACCACCACCATTTTAGATCAAGACAAAACACAGAAACGTTATTAGACATTAATAAAGCAGCGAAGTTTTAAGCAGGAAATCCCATAAAGCATAAAGCATTTGTAGGATAGAGAGAACTCACTGAGTTAATTCAAAGCGTATCCTACAAAGCTCCTTACATACAGTTCTCAGTTTCTATAGAAGACTTACCCCCGAATACTGAAACGTCACTCAAAATGTAAGAGCTGCTTAACATTTGAGAAGCTCCTAAACTTAAAATTTTGTATGGCCAAACGTCATTTTTGAGTATCTGTTAAATATAAGTGTTACTTAAATTTTGAGTGACGTTTCAGTATTCGGCCGTTACACAAGATAAGCGACACAGGAAACGTCTCACAGATACTCGTACCATAAACCCGCTACAGATCCCTTTTGATCACCTGACAGTTGCAAAGCTCTGCACGGAATCATCCGGATTGGATCGGATTCTTTTTCCGAAACTCCATATTGCAACGTACGGATTTTCGCATCGTAAACAGATTGCGTCAGAACTGAATCAGCTTGTCAAAAAGACGTGCAGTGCTCTTCGAGCGTCGATCAACTCCTACGCAAGTATAACGCTGTAGTAGAAACGACACAGAGACAACATAAGCCCAACATAGATTGTTTAGACAAGATATGCGACAGTAGAACAGCAAGAGACAGATAAGAGTGACTCGCCACCACCACAGTAGGTGCGCAGGAGCGCGTCTCACCTGCTGGGGCGGGAGGCCGAGCGCTCCGGGACTGAGTCGCGCTGCGGCTCGTCCGGCCGACGGCGGAGCTCCACCTGGGGACGTGCATCGTTACTTCGTGACGCGAACTTAAACTAAAATTTACATAAGCACCGTAACACCATATTAATACCTGAGTTTCGATAGTGTAATAAATGTAAACATACTTATTTGTCTAAAGGGCCACACCGAAGTTAGTTTTGGTGGAGCAAATTTTGCAACATGGTATCCACTAGGCAACAATTGACGCGCAACACGTGATGCTCAATCTGTTCGGCAGCGTTGCACGACATCGCACGACGTTGCTAGTTGGCGCGCAACATCACAAAACAATACAAAAGTTGCAAAACAAAGTTCCGTGTTGACTTTAAATATGTTGAGCAACATAATTATCGTGCGCCAAATGTTGCCTAGTGGATATAACTTCCTGTAATTTGTTGTTGCCCATAAAAAAAGTAACTTCGGTGAGGATGTAACTTTACACGTACTTAGTACCAAAGTGTTGTCAGCCACTAGATCGAAGTCGACAGCGGTAAGAACAGTCGCTCGCTGATCTTACTATTCCATCAGTCGACTAACGTCTGTCGAGTGGACGTAGTAACACTTACTCATAGTAATCCATCTACAGTAGTATAAGAGTACCATAGAGACTAGTCTAGTGAGACAGTACCTCCCCGTCGTCCCCGGCCGCGCTCTCGGCGGCCTCGGTCCCGCCGTCGTCGGACTCGTCGTCCGGCAGCCGCGCCGACTCCGACAGCTCGCTGCCGCCGCTGCTGTCCTGGTACTCACCTGGGCAGTTACCATCACATTTTAGTCTCTTACCACGCTACATCGACCGGTATGCAGGTTTTAGTATTTTCAACATTGTTTCAACTCGCATACTGTTGATTTTTATTTGGCGAGGAACTTATCAGAAGAATATAGACCGAACAAGCCATATCAACACTCTTAATACGAGGTTCAACATTCAAATTGTCAAGACAGCCGATTGTTCGGCATTACAGATTCTATTTGTCACTCAAAGCAGCAATACTCACTATGTTGATCCCGTATCTCTCCATTACAATCCTTCGGTATGAAGGGAATACACTTGCGGTGCGCATTGTAGTGGCAGTCTTTACACTGGAAGCCCTGCTTGAACAGTCCGCGGAGCAGCTTCTTGCAGTGGCGGCACACGGTGGGGCGCGTGTACGAGTGTACCTCGAACGTGTGCGGGATGGCGGCGCCGCTGGCCGCCGAGCCCACGCTGGCCACGCTGGCCACGCTCCACCCGCCCAGCGACCCCGTGCGGGACGGGGACCGCGAGTGCTTGCCGAGCTGTAGGGGAGGCACGTCAGACATCTGTTTACATACAAACATACACTATTTATTATTGCCTACCCAAATTGTGACATTGCTCTTTGATGAAAGTAGTCAAATAAGTTCTTCCTAGATGTCACTGCGAGTTGTTTATAGCGCTGCATAGTTGTCAACTAATAACGCCACCAACTTTTTTCAATACAATTTTCATAGACAATTTCATAAATGTTTACCAACAGCGCCCCTATGAAAATGTCATTCAAGCGCCAAAAGAACCATGCTGCATAATAGGGAAGAATACTGTCAAGTTAGTTCCACCTAAGACACCTAGGTGGAACTGAAAACTTGGCGCCATCTAGGCTAGATGGCGCCATGTGTTTGATGGATGCGCCGTCTATTAGACGTCTTCCGAAATTTTTTAGTTCAATTCGCATATGACGCACTAGATATCTCTACAAATCTACTTAATAGTTGTTGAAAATTGCTATTTTAATTTTTTATTAATTTTAATTTAATTTTATGATAATTATTGAAGCATAAATTCCCTATATTTATTTAAATTTCTAAATAAATCGAACTACTGTAGCGAATGTAGCGTTATTAATGTCAAACATCTTGTGTCGTGTCGGATAAATAATATTTTTGAAGAATATCCGTTGAAATATTTTGAATATGTGTTGTGTGTTGTTTGTACATAGTGTATAGGTTGTATTCAATGTGTATAGTGTTGTGTATTAACCGAGTTTTGTTCGGCAAAGACTTTTAAGATTACAATGACGAAATGAAAAACAAAGTGTATAAACACACCAAAACTGAAATATATGAAAGTGTACTTATTTAAAATTGTTTTACTCTTGTTATTTTGTCTACTACGAAAATGAAAATGGAGGTTAGATAAGGTATGTTTAGGAGCAAGATTTTCAGAGGGCGCGACAGCGCGCCAGTTTGGCAAAAAATCCCTAAAGAGCGCTCTCTATGTCCCGTATATACAGGGTTACTGGTAAATCGACGTATTCCTTGTAGGACATCATACTATATACAGGGTTTTTGAGTTAGGTAGATTTTTATTTTTTTATAAAACATCCCAGATTAAATTATTAATTCATAATCAATAATTAAATAATTCATTTAAGCCAATTTAAAAACGATTTAGGGCGCGAATGTACTACTACTACTAAATTTAAGTTATTATCAAAGCAGACGACGCTTCATAAAAAGATGTTGTGTGGTGAAAAAAAAAATACTACGCCAGATGTACAAAATACTAGAAAAATATCCTTGCCTTATCAGCTATCTGAAATGGTATAAATCTTATTGATAAGTCATGGACTTCATTATGCAAAATGTTTTTGATTTAGTAAAAAAGATAAAAGGCATGCAGAAAATCAAAGTAAACAATGAATAATTATTATTTTTAATCAATTTCAATTTGAAAACTTTATTAACACACTTTTTACACATCTTATTCGACTACCAGTGTGCCACATGTTTCTTACGGTGGATTCGTTCTAGTGATCATGAACAACACGTGCGCGTGTTCACTGAAATGTTCGCGCACATTTGTGAGAGCACACGTAGTAGCGGTGGACTCGAGTCAACGAACACGTATTCTCTGTTCGCGCACTCAATTAAATAATCTAGGAGACCGACCTTCATTCATCTGTTTACCGTATAAAAAATATTAATTAGTAAGCTTAGTACGTGTTGTTGAATAAAGTTACGTCAAGTCCATAATCGTTTTTATGTTGCCAAAGTGTATCGCGATAATGTAAAATTAATAAATACTTAGGCAACCTCAACGCAATACCATCTTAACTTAAACCTATTCACATTGGCTTGTTCATGTACTAAGATTCCTAAACAGTATATGAAAAATTAAATATTCGCATCGACTGACCAATGTCTGTCGAAAACAAGATTTTCAGACTGTTTGCAATAGGGTTTTTTGCCTCATTTTCAATTTTCTCACAAGGTCCGCTGGGAACGTGCGATGCTACTGTAGTCCGAAAACTGTGTTTTCGGTATTTAAAATCTATCATTAACATTGAAATACTGTTCTACATTATTTAAATCAAATCAGACGGATTACAAAAAAAAAATGAGCTTATTTGAAAACGCGGTCAGGCAAAGTAACTGAAGTTAGTATTTTTGGAATCACAATAACCAATGTACTATTTTTACGGATTTGATCGTAAAACTTAGACTGTGGTAAAACGTTGAGGCAAACATTTTGGGCATGGGCTCTCGTAGTAACATGTTCGCTCACAAAGTTACACACAGCTTTGCTGGTGTGATTGATATTTATTAAAAATAAAATAGTGTTCACGAAATTGTTTCATTTGATTTTCCGAATACCTTTTAGGAGATGTACGCCTTCCTGTAATAAATCAAAAACGATTTTCAAAATGTAGTCTATGACTTTTCAATGAGTTTTATACCATTTTAAATAGCTGATAAGAAAAGGATATTTTTCTAGTACAAGAATTTAACATTCAGATGCATAATCTCGACGTTTCATCGTAATTTCGATTTTAAAAAGAACCTATACAAAACCAAATTAAATTAACTAGTGATAGGTACATATACCTACCACAGACGTGATGGTTTATTTTTATTGGTTTACCTATTTAATTAGACCATCAGAGAGAAGTCGGTCGGTGTCACAACTCTTGAACTCATAAAATAATTTAACTTTAACTTTAAAACAGCCTCTCAGTGTTTTCAGGTCAAATTAAATCTTTTGCTCATAACTTAGTCTTTTAACTTGGTCAGTTCCGAATTGGATGATGGGTAACATGGGAATTGAAAATAAAACAAAAAAAATTAAAATAAGTCATTTATTTAAAAACAAAAATATATTTTTTCCACAAATGCTACCCACCACCCGATTCTTGTTAGTTTTACAAATTAAACAATAATTGTATCTAAACTTAATACTTTCAGTGTTATAAAATAAAGAGAATACTTTAGTATTTTGGACGGACATAAAATACTCAATATAAGTTACTACCAAACATTGTAAATGTTTACAAAACATAAATCAACTTCGTGTCTCCTTAAAATTCAAACATTAGATACTAAAATAACCGATTTTCAAACAAATTTTCCAGTATTTTATAAGTTAGTTTATTTAGTTTAGCTAATTTAAAGACTTTAGTCTTCGAGCTAATGCTTTTTTTAGAACAAGTTGATTTCATAATCATCTCGGTTTTGTGCGGTTAGGTAGCCGCATGCACAATTCACATGACATTGAAACGTCTTTAATTAGGAAGTGGATTATTGAAAAAGTAAATTTTGTTTTGCCGTGCAAATATATTCATTTGTTCTTCTATGATAGTGTTTTTCAACCTTTTTGTGTCACAACCCCATAGTATAAAAATATTTTGTGACCCCGACCCTTCGATTTTTTTTAATGTATTTTACAAATATTCAATCCATACAACATTTTTCTGCAAATACATAATTTGAGAATTCGTATAAATAAATAAAACGGATCCACGATGGGAGAATTTAGTTACTGAAAAAAAAAGGGCAACATTCACGCATTAAGATGGACGAGTTATTCTTTAGTTAACACTTTCTTATTAAGTAAATCCAATAGTTTTAAACTTTATTGTCTTTTTTTACTGAATTAGTTTTCGCGACCTTTTACGACCCTCGTATAGAGGCTTCGCGGGCCCCTAGGGGATCGCGACCCACAGGTAGAAAAACACTGTTCTATTTACGACATAGAGATGTAATATATCTATGCATAATATTATGCTGAAGAACATTCTGTTTCTTCATCGCACAAAAATCGAGATTTAAATAACAACGATGATTTCTTATACTTATCTGGAATGTTTGTATTTTTAAGAAAATAATATCAAAATATTTGAGATTCTTTAATATAACTATGATCGTATTTGTTAATGCTACAGTTTTCACATTGAAGTGAAATCTACTAAACTAAAACTATCAGCTTATGGTTGTGCTGAGTTACGCTTACAACCTACATAAATGTTTGTAGATATAACATGTAAATGCAAGCATGTAACAAAGATATTATTGTAAAATATTAACAATACTTTTGACACATTCGTAAGTAAAATTAATTGTACGAGTATATTCGTTCGTATTTAAATTTTAAAATGCAAATTGTATTCAATACTGCAATTCTGTACCTACTGTACCTAGATGATAGATATATAGTCATAAAGGAAACATAAATCTCTTCTTTTTAATAATGAGATTTTTTCAATTAAAATTAAGTACACTGTAAGTTGTAACAATGAAAATAAAAGATATCGATGTACAAGACTTTATCTTATCTTTATCAAACACGCAAAAATGCAAAACAATACCCTAATATTAGTTCATCGATTCGCCCTCATTGTGTATACAGAATGAAGGGAAATCGACGCACAAAAAGTTACCAATAAAAAATTCTATGTCCGGGTTCGGAGTGATGTAACTGAGTGAGTGGCAACCGTTCCTGCGTCGATGTATACTTTTAATGTCTCATCGATAACTCCTCATCATACATTAAAAAGTATATCAATACGCGTAATAAAATGATTCCTAACTATTTCATCAGAGATTCGTCCCTCCTTTTCCTACACAAGTCCCATATACCTCGTCCCCTTCGTCCTTCTAGTTATCTTTATCAGTGACGAGCCTGGCGAGGCGCCTTACCAGCGACGTGGTGTCGTCGTGCGACGCGTGTGAGTGCGTGGAGCCGCGCGAGGGGCTGCGGCCGCCGCCCGACACGCGCCGTGCGCCCGCGCCGCCGCCGCCGCCGCCGCCCGCCGGGGTCACCGGAGATGTGCAGTTTGACGGGACTTTGACAGCGCAACGTTTGTGGTAGTTTAGGCCGCACCCTGGAACGATTGATGAACGGTTAGTAAAATATATAAAATTCATTTTATCCCATCATCTCAATAACTACATATTTAGTTTAACTCCGCAGTAAAGACCAGGGTAACAGACGTTAACACCCCGGTAGCTTACCTTCACACTTAAGCCCTTGCCGCACGAGTCCGAACAGCATCTCTCCGCAGAAGTCGCAGAAGGTGGGCGCCTTGTACGAGTGCACGGCAAGCGCGTGCGGCCGCGGCGCCGGCGCAGCCTCCGCGCCTCCGTCGCATAGCAACGCTGTAACAACATTATTTATTAAATTGAGATTAGTCATACAAACTTGAATGATATTAGTCTCTATTAGAATTGGTATTTATGAAGGCGGAAACTCATAATTTAATCAATCAGTATACGACACAGTTTGGCTAGAAAATATTATTAATTCATTTATTGTAGACACAGTGACTGGCTACTTTCATAAGTAAACTCTCAATCTCTTTAGGTTGCACTTTTGTATATAATATGCCAGTATGTAGGTAGTTTCTGAAGGACTAGTAGAATGCTGTCATAAACACCGTCAACTGCAATTCGTTCCATTTCATTTAGATACTGATGTCCATACTCACAGTTGGCAGTGAGCACGATCTCGACGAGGGTTTCGTCGGTGACATCTGAGGCCGAGTTGATGAGCTGCAGCACGTTGGGCGAGCAGTAGTCGTGCCGGAACAACAGGATCCGGTCTGAGAGCCGGTTTAGGCCATTGTCCGGAATCTGCACAGATGTTTTCAATTAGCAATACAGACGACGACGGCACATTTTGGCTTAGTTTGGAAACCGCTGGAGTAGTGTATTTTGCGACTGAATTCTTAATCTGGTTTTTTGTATAGATCGTAATTTGTACAAATACGATACGTTGAAGATGAAGATCTTCGTAATTGTCGAAGAAAAACTTCAGGAGTGGAGTTACTAAAAAATCTTACCGCTATTCATTTTAGATTATCGTAGAGTACAATTTGTCACTGTTTGGTTTTTTTGGGAACTTATTTTTGAACTGGTTTTGATCTGACCTAAAAAGCTATAGCTGTAAGGATACAACTTTCTTAATCTTTTATGAGCTATGTCAGCAAGAATCTCACCTTATCATGCACGAACTTGACGGCGAGCTCCTTGAGGTGCGCGAGGGTGAGCAGATGCGCCGGCGCCGCCACCGCGTCACGTACCACGCCCAGCTGGAACAGGAACGTCACGTCGTCCTCCATGCCGCCGCCTCACCTAAAGACAACAAAACGCTGTTAGAATGGCAAGAAATAATAGAACATATGGAAATAAATACGAATAAGTCTGCCTGGCTTGTTGTTTGCACTTTACAGAAATGGATGGGTGCTACAGAAAATGCGAAACTCATCGCCGAATTCTGGGCCGATTCGATTTAAATTACCATCGACACGATAAGAACAATGCGAATAGTCCGACGCGCTGTCGATACGCGGCGTACGATCGGAAACGTCGCTTTTATTGCAAGGGCATACCTGCTCTTTCTGACCAGTTCAGTATTATACCGCGGCGATATGTGTGGCCTCTCCCTTAGATAGAAAGACAGAATAGCAGGTTATGCAGATGCAGATGTATGCACAAAACATAATCGGTATTTCGACAATATCACTGTACCGTCTCATGAGAACCCGGATTGACCCTTGGGGTGTTTTTAATAATTTAAAGATAGCACCTTTCTTTATATAGAATTTTATCTTTTGGTTATTCTTTCAGAGCTTCAATACCTTATAGGTATTCATCTAGAATGTGTTTATTTTATTTATTTGGGGACAAAAACAGTTACACGTTACAATTTAATATATCAGAGCAAATTAGGTTCATTTAATAAACGTATAACCTACACTGTTGTCCAATTAAGAATCGGGAAAATCTATCTTCAGAGGACGATTAAGGGCGGATATATATGTGAAAGTTATCACCGGTAGTCCAAACAATGACATTGCACACACGTTGAAAAAAACAAGTAATTTTCCTTATTTTTATTTCACTTTTACACTGTTATCGCTAACGAAAATATATTTTTCGGCTTTTGTTTATTTTGGACAACCGGACATTCTGCGCTTGCGCAATAACCTTGTGCGGAGAAGTGATTTAATTCTTTTATTTTTTTATATTTACTTAGATTGGTGTAGATTAAATAAATATGGTTTCTCAATCTAATTTACCAAAATTGTTATTTTCAATTAAATCTTATCACTGTTATAAAGTGGCAACCCAACCACTAAATAATTTCATCCTCAGGGATAGCTGGCGCTAGTTTCCGTACAAAATTTTCGAGCAGGCTCCAATGTTCTAAGAGAGCACAGTATGGTTGCATCTTATGACTGTGATTGCGATGAGGTGCACACGCACTCAAGCTAAATCAAAATCATTTTATGAAAGGACAAAGGTCTGAGGAACTGGTCAATATTTGTTTAGTCGATGTTTGTCTTTGGTGTTTTATAATTTTTATTTTTTTTATATATGTTTTTATTTATATTACAATCTAGCCTAATAAGAATAATTTATTGAAAAGTAGATATTACAAAAGTATACATTTAGGTGCAGTAGTGTTATTTTTAAACAATTGTATGATTAGTGCTTATATGTAAAACTATAACTACAATATATTACAATAGTTGCAAGTAACGAAAACGTCGAATTCAAATGCTAGGTTGCGACCTGCCTGATCTAGGTAAAATTATATCTAAGAGCACGTCCATTGCATTTACTTAGCGTCTATTAAGGCGAAGTCACTTTGTTCTTGTGTCCATATAAATAGCTAGGTACTATATTACACTCGCGGTTAAGTCACAAATATATGTATAACACTACACTAACTCATAAGGTTTAGTTCTTTTGAGCCTTCTTACTATGTCCGTGTTATCGAGGAGCTGGATGGCCTCGACATGAGCTTCTGCATATTTTTGGATTATAATGTTTACGAACTCTATATTCAGGTCCCGATGGATGTCGTCAATTCTTATATACCAAGGCGCGTTAATGATGTTCTTGAGTACTTTGTTCTGGAATTTTTGTATAATTTCTACATTGCTTTCTTTGGCGCAACCCCATAGTTGTATTCCATAGGTCCATACTGGCATAAGGACTGATTTGTAGAGCAGGATTTTGTTAGGAACTGACAACGCGGAATGCCTTCCCAACCGTAACCAGTTCATGCTTCTGTATCGAATTTCTAATTCTTCTCGTTTCTTTTTGACGTGGGCTTTCCAGCGAAGCTTTGCGTCTAAAGTCATACCAAGATACTTGGCAGTGTTTTCGTAAGGTACACTTTTGTTGTTTATGTACACCGGGTTGTGTTCCGATTTCTTGTTAGTGAAGTCAATGTGAATGGATTTTGTTTCATTCAACTTGATCTTCTACCTTTTGGTCCAATCATAGAATTGATTGATTGCTGTTTGTACTTTTACCACAGCTTCCTTGTGATTAGATCCTGTGGACATTATTGCGGTATCATCAGCAAAAGTAGCAATAGTTGCATTTTCTAGTTCTGGTATATCACATGTGTACAATAGGTACAGGGCCGGGCCCAGAACACTTCCTTGTGGTACACCAGCTTTTATTTCCTTTAGTTCAGAATAAGCATTTTCTTGCCTTACCCTAAAGACTCTATTAGATATATATGATTCTAATATGTCTGCGAACTGTTTTGGCAGCATAGTTCTTAGTTTATAAATCAATCCCTTGTGCCAAACTTTGTCAAAAGTCTGGGCTACATCTAAAAATACAGTGGTGCACATTTTCCCATCTTCAAGAGCTTTTTCAATTACTGTTGTAATTCTATGTACCTGATCTATAGTTGAATGCTTTTCTCTGAATCCAAATTGATAGTCTGGAATAATATTGCTATTTTCTATCGTCAGTCGTTTCAGTCGTTTTAAAAGCAGTTTCTCGAAAAGCTTTGACATCACTGGCAGCAAGGAGATAGGCCTGTATGATGATGCATCTTGAGGTGGTTTCCCTACTTTGGGGATCATGATCACTTCTGCAACCTTCCATAGGTCTGGAACATGTTTTAGTCTAAAAGAAGCATTGAGTATCTTAGTAAGTTTTACTAAGGCTTTTCTTGGTAGATTCTTTAGGATTTCCCCTGTGATAAGGTCATAACCAGGGGATGTTTTTGGACTGATGTGATCTCTGATTTCTTTAGAAACTTCTTTTGGTGTTGCAAGTTTTATCTCTTGGTCTGCTTGTTGTAGTTGTTCCCAGTGGAGATCTTGGTCAGCGCTCTCGGTTTGTGTAAAAGTGTCCGCTAAGTGTTGGGCAAACCTTGATGCTTTTTGCTCGTTAGTTATTGCCCATAGTCCATTTAGTTCTTTTATTGGGTATGTGAGCAATAGGTTGTTTTTGGTTCCTTGTGGCTTTCCATAGTGAGTAATCAGTCGATCGATCATTAGTCAGTTGAAGAAGATGCCTAGTTAAATTTTCATCTCGAAATGTCTTGATTGCCTTCCTAATTTGTTTGGTTATTCTATTTAACATTGTTTTATCTTGGGGGACCTGCTTAGCTGCCACAATTTTCTCAAGGTTCTTTTTCTCTTATCAGATCTGTTATTTCTTTTGGATAAGTATTAATCTTCACAGTTCTTTTTTTATCGGGTGTATTAGCCCATGCAGTTTGTTGGACATCTACAATAAATTTGCTTAATTCTAAATTAAGTTTTTGCTTATCATTTATGAATATATTTAAGTCTATTTTATTTTTTAAGTCTATTTTAAAGGATTCCCAGTCTGTAAACTTGTTCACGAGAAACGGAATACCTTCTGTCTGTTTGACATGTTCACTAGTATATAAAATTATTCATATGAGTTCATATTAAATCCTTCTTCGGCACTTATAAAGTCAGAGGATATTCCTTTACATATAAAAAAGTCAATTAAGAC
The DNA here is from genome assembly GCA_950022955.1 of Xestia ashworthii. Classification (NCBI taxonomy): domain Eukaryota; kingdom Metazoa; phylum Arthropoda; class Insecta; order Lepidoptera; family Noctuidae; genus Xestia; species Xestia ashworthii. Next base: position 715,129 of record OX465566.1, on the reverse strand, counting down.
TGGAATTTTTCTTGAGTTTGTTGGCCAATATGTCGGCTTTCCAGTTGAAAGAACCTCTAATTTTGTTTCTTGTATAGCACTTAGGAGCTCTCTGCCTTTTGTAGTAGTTAGTCTGGAGCCCCAATAGGTATTCTTGGCATTGAAGTCACACCTAATATAAATCTATTCCCAAGTAACGCTAAGAGTGTCTTGTATTGCTCTTTTTTTTGTGCGTATTTTGGGGGGATGTATATAGCCGCTATAGTAACCGAGTCGTATCTTTTCATTTTAATAGTTACACCGATCACTTGCATTTCCTGATCTTCACATTTTGTCTGTTCATTATAACGGCGCTGCCTCCTCTCGCTGCGTTATCAGGATGCAGGGCATGATATATCTTGTAGCCTTGAAATTTTACAAATGATTGTCGTGTGAAGTGTGATTCTGATATTAAGCATACATCTATGTTTTCTGTATCTAGGACTACTTGTAACTCATGTTGGTGTTGCAGCAGTCCATTAGCATTTCAAGCCATGATCTTGAGGTTATTAATCATTTTCGCAGATGAATAGGAGCTTTTTTAGCACTCATTTCTAGTTTTTTAAGCCGTTCATCAAATGTTGACATTAGACTTAAAATTTGGTCGAGTTTTGATTCCGAACTGGTCGCCATATTGTTTTGACCACTTGAGAGTACGAGGACGGCTTGGGTGGTTGGTGGGTCATTCCCTTCTTTTCGTTCGTATCTTTGGTAGCTGATGGTTCAGTATGCTTCTTTGGTTGGGATGAAGTTTGCCTTTTAGAGTATTTACTTTTTAATACTTTCATCTCCTTTGCTGCTATACACCCTCTATATTTAGGTGGATGTGGCTCACCACAATGAACACATTTTGGTTTATCTTGTGCCGGTTTCGCGCAGTCTCTTGTGAGGTGTTTGCCCGTGCACTTGACGCACCTTGGTTCTTTTGCACAGTATTTTGGGTGTGTCCATAGGCTTGGCATCTTTTGCACTAAGGAACTAGCTTCGATGCTCTTAGTGGGTGGATTTCAACTTTGCACCCTAGAATATTGGTGATTCCATAAACTTTGTTTATATCTTCAACTTTTTCAAATGTCAACATAAACATGTTGAGTGGTTCTTTTTTCCTCCAACTCAGTTTGATAACAGCATTTTAAATTTTGTAGCCCTTGTTTTTCAGGTACTCTACAATTCTTTCTGGCTGGCATGTATGATGCAGCTTTTTGGCCATCATTCGTATCGGCCTGGCTTGTTTGTTTTGATACGTGTGCCAGAGTAAATTATTTGAAGCAGCTTCGTAATCTCTCTATAGGCATCTTCATTGGTTGCATTTATTTTGACGCTATCCCCGTTCATCATTTTAATAGTGAACGTATCGCCCTGAGTACTAGCTATTGTGTCATAGAATGACTGGTAATCTTTAACACCCTGCACATTTAATAGGGGTGTCTTTGACGTTCTCTTGGGTTTTATATTAGCATTGTGTTGAGAGGGGGGAGTCAGCGTACGGTTCAGCTTCCGTTTTTTTTCTCTTATTTTCTATCCTAATCCACTCCGTTTTTCTGGCTAGTTCTTCCTCATCCGTCTCATATTCGATAGGCTCGGATGAACTTTCTTTGTTGGCCTTTTCAGTGGCCTTATTTTTCTCTTGATCACTTTGGTGTTTCTAAATTTCGCGTAACTTTTCCATTTCGGTTTTAAGCTCTATTACTTGACATTGCAATTCTCGTCGCTTTGCCTTTTCTTCGCTGTAATACTTAAACAGCTCATGTTCCAAATTGGTAGTTAAATTTATCGTCTGCGGTTTCGTAGCCATGTCGGTGAAAGATGTCTTCGCCTTAACAAATGTAATGATGATCAAGCATGTTTCGCACAAACAGTATCTAGGTCATTGCGACAACTCCGAGCGAACTGATGACGCACGGGTCGGCCACATTGTTGTGATGCGTATGCACTTTGCTAGCTATGGCACGCGATCGCGAGAGGCACGTCCGTCCTCTAAGTAGGAGTTTTTTTCTACACACCACGTGCATTATGGAATTGCTGCGAAACTTCGTAGATACGAAATTTCGCAGGGAAACACAGTAACGTAGCAGAATCCGCCGCCACTTTAATGAATAATTCTATGTATTGTATGTAGCACACCTTGCAAATTTGTGTTAACCTGATTACTTAACAGCCACATAAAATACACCATGACCTGGTTTAAGACAAAGAATACTTGTAATCCCGGGGGATTACCGGGTTTAAAAGTAGTTCCCATGGAATGGTTTACAACCCCAATTTCCATGTGGGTCATGCCGCGAGCAAAAGCTAGTATGCCAAGAAGCCACAAGTTTCGTTTAACACAAATAGATTTCTGTTTAAAACGCCCGATCAATTGGTCGAGAAAACAAGATTTCGCCGGCTACAGAGATCAGGGTCCGTCCGTAGCGGTCAGAGGATTATCTTTTGCTAATATTTCCACTGCATGCTGTTAATGTATTATTTACTCCGATTACGGTTCACGTAAAAAGAAGATAGGGTAAACACACCTATTGCTGACGTCCCACCAATTATATAACAAATTATGTCACAGAGTGTAATGTAAAGTTTATTTTAGGTGGTTAGGAAGGTTAACATGAAAAAAGGAATTACTATTACATAATTACATCCTTAAAATCGTATTGTAGTCTAAGAAAATTAGTCAAATGAGGGCAAGTATCACGAAATGGGAGAGTCAGCTATAACTTGTATAAATCTTTATTTTGGCACCCTAAAACTTGTCTCAAAACCTACTTATCGTAGGGTGTCCGCGACTACACAGATATTCCAAGGTCAAAGGTCAAAAATCGTTTTTTTACACATTTGTTGCAAATATCTCGTTTCCGTGTTTTACGCTATTTGTGTTGATTTTAAATATTGTAGAGGATTGAAATCTCTACAACTTTGTACATTTTGTTTTTTTTTTTATATCTTGAACCATTTTCGAGATCGAGGGCCGGATACAGGATGACCTCAAATAATACTCTAAATAGTTAAACACTGCGCACTCTGTCCTCGATCTCGAAAATGGTTCAAGATATTTAAAAAAAAATGGCTGGCCCCTAATTGGAGAAAGTGTGTCATTAGCTAGGCAGTCTGACTGTTTTTGCTAAAATCGAGGAAAAAAAAATACGTTTCATGAATAAAGTACTTTTTATGGTGTTTGACTAACATTCTCCAGTTTTTGGCCAGAGAAATCCTTATTGGATATTTTACCCTTTATCATGAACTTATGTACCTACTACACATGATAATGTTTCATGAAAACTTCTGGTGTTCGGTGTTCTGATTAACAGGTGTCAGCTTAAAACGCTTGACTTACGTCAATGCGTTTTTTCGTTCGATTGAAACTAATTGAAAGGTAAGGAATTTGGGTCCGTGACAGCTACTTGTTGATCACACGGTGTGAAAAGCTGAGCTAACGGTCGTGTATCAGAGAATCAATTTCATTTTTCCTAAAATGATGTTCTGTGAGAGTTGTTGGTGTTAACATAATATAGAACTCAAGCAAATATTATGATAACAAAGGTGCTTTCATTGAAAATCAATTATTAGCGGCTTATAAAAGTAGATCATCAATTGTAAGCCATATCGCGTCGATTTTTCGCAACTAATCCATTCTAAGTTGCTTGAAAAGGGTGTTTTAAGTAATGAATACTTCAAAATACACAGGAATTGCGCCGCTTCGTACTTGCGTGCGGTACCACAACGTATTCCGCTTACGTTACAGACTATTGTGCAATTCCTGCAAATATTGTGTCTACCCTCAAATAAGCGCGGCTTAGTAAGTAATATGATCATTGTGTTTTATTTATTCGGCTTCGTCTGGTCCGCGGTGGAATTAGCGATACTATTCTATACTAAGAAGTACTATAACTATGCAGGGTGTAAACGTTTTTTTTTTGTGTGAAAAATCACATTTTAAGGTTAAACCCAATGTAACGCATTCGGGTGCATTAAGTAGCAAACGGGTCATGGAGGAATTTAAAGTAAAGTTTTAGCATTAATAACTTGTAGGTACTTACTTAAAAAAAAAGTTGTAACTTTGACCCCCAATAGATATCTCCGTAACTTGAAGTTTCCCAGGTATGGTCTAGCCAGAACAAAAAAAAATGGCCAAGTACGTATCGGGTCACGCGCAGTGAAGGGTTCCTATTAGCCCTTTATCACAATATAGAACGATTGTGTTGTTCTTTACATACTAATTTACTTTTAATACTATAATATAATAAAACTGAAGAGTTTGTTTGTTTGGTTGAACGCGCTAATCTGAGGAACTATTTGTTAGAATTGGAAAAATATTTTTGTGTTGCATAGTCTATTTATCGACGAAGGCTATAAAAGGTGTAAACCACCTCTTCACGAAGCCGAAAGGCACTTGTTCTCCCCATCATTGCGATCATTTTTTTGTTCTATATTATACATGGGAACCTTCTCGTTACGGAGATATGGGAGGTCAGAGTAACAACTTGTGCGTTACATTGAGTTCTACCACAAAACATGATTTATACTCTAAAAAAAAAAGTCCAGCAACATTTTTGGCGTAAAGTTACTTAGTTTGATGTACAGAATGCTTGGTTAACGGCTTTGTGATGAGGTGGTTTACACCCTGTATAATTAACATCACGCTACGACCAATACGAGCGGAGCATAAATGAAAAATGTTCCAAAAGCTTCATCTTAGTCACTTTAAAGGATTTATTGTAAGGATTGTATTTATTGTAAGGATTTGGTAGAAAATTATCCAACACCCAAGTTCAACGACTATTACTGCTAAACTAATAAAGTTATCTTTACCGCTAGAATTTTCCTTTAAAGTTCAAGAAATGTACTATCATCATGATTTTTTCCAGATTTTTCACGCCAGCAGTTTAGCTTTAATAAGGGGGGGGGGGGACGCCTTACTGGAACAAATCTTTGCACTTTGTAGTTTAATGCATATTTCGTAAATGGAGCATTACATTGAAAATAGTATTAGCAACCCCTAAGTAATTTTAAAAGACCTATTCAAAGATACATGTGACATCTACCAATCCGCACTGGGCCCGCGTGGTGGATTATATAGCTCATTCCCTCTCATAGAGAGGAGGCCTGTCCCAGCAGTGGGAACATTAAAATAGGCCGATGATGATGATGATGATGATGATTCAAAGATACCCCACACGACGTGATACACGACTAAAAAAAATCATCCCCACTTCACGTGTAGGGGAAAAATATACATATACCTATATTCCAAAATTTTATTTTACCATTTTGTCGGCGTAATTGATATAGGTACATGTCAGCGCCACATTGTTAAAAGTAAAAACCGTTAGATTGTAAAATAACTAGAGAGATTGTAAACTCTCGAAAGATGGTGAAACGAACATACTGCTTACAATATGACGCATTATTTTTCGGCAGATTATAATCTAACGAAGTGAAACCGTAATATTGTGAAATGTATGCGATGGAAGTTAACTCGCGCGGTGTGTAGGAGGGGAAGGAACCTTGCCGCGATCGATATTTTCAACTTCATAAAACCTACCACTGGCCTGCAAATTGTAAAAAACGTAAGAAAAATTGAATTTCGCGGGCTACCCGGACGCTTTCACCTTAAGGGTGATTTTCTTACATATTTTCTTTGTTTTGGAGTTTAGGTGTTCAGAAAAATGTTCTAGGTAATATATATAATGCCTTTTAGTAAATCGTAGTAAGTTTGTCTCACAGATCGGTCGACCAGCTGGTACTGTATTACTGAACATATTTCATATCAAACAGAATTAGAGCTAGTATGTTTACGTTAAACTCTATCTAGCCCGTATAATGATCGTGTTATTAACTACTAATGAGCTCGTTCGAGCTGTTAATGACTGCTAATAGCGAAAGGTTAACCCAAAGGTAAGCGTAACAACACAGCCTGATTGGTCGCCGCGCAGCATGAGTTACTGCAATGTGATAAGGCATGATGAAGACGTGATAATGGCAGCAAAGATTAGCGCTGCGCTGGCATCGGATACCTTTGCTCTCTACTATACGGTAGATTAAACATTCACTCTCATTATTATTGAAACGCTTCATATTCGTAATAAGTTAACTTACGTATGACGGTACATTTGTACGTTAATGTTCGTAGGTGCACTTTAGGTAGCATTTTGAGCTAATACTTTAAAACGGTATTGTCTATTCTCATATACAAGATGTAAACGGACTCTTTACGAACCGTCAACCAAGCATTCTGTACCTACAACAAATAAAGTAATACTGGGATTTTTGGGGTGAAAATTCACGGTAAAACTCAATGTAACGCACTCAAAACATTGTGCGATGCGGATGCATTTAATAGTAAACGGGTTATGTGGGTACTTAAAGTAAAAGTTATGACCTTAAACGCTAGTTAAAAAAAAAATGAAAATGTTGGAACTTTGACCTCCAATATCTCCGTAACTAGTGGTGGTGATGAAAAATGATCGCGGGAAGAACAAGAAATACATTTCTGCTTCGTTAAGGGTGTATCCCTTTATGTTGTACTAATACGAGGTTAGTAGTAACTTACATACATATGCTGCCAGAAATCTGTTACATAAACTGAGGTTGTATTACAAGAATGTATCATCACCCCTGTTCTATGTTAGTGGTCAGAGCAAACGTGTTGTCTCACCGGTATTTCTTGTCAATAGTCATGCTATCTTTTACTTGATTCTCTCATTTCATTCCTAACCTAATTCATTCTCTTCATCTACCATCTTTTCTTTAGTCTCTCTCTCCATCCATCAGCTGAATTGATTGTTGTTGTGCATAACGCACCTTCTTGTATATTCTATACCTTTTTTGTCTATTGATTTTTATGATTTCATTCAGATTTTTTTCTAGCCTAAGATAGCCTATATTGCTACCATTTTTTAAAAAAGGGGCCAAGCGCGAGTCGGACTCGCCCATGAAGGGTTCCGTAGCAGATTGAATGAAAGGTAAATTGCTGTTTACGATTTATGACGTATTAAAAAAAACTACTTACTAGATCTCGTTCAAACCAATTTTCGGTGGAAGTTTACATGGTAATGTACATCATAATTATATATTTTTTAATTTAATCATTCTCTTATTTTAGAAGTTACAGGGGGGGGGGGCACAAACATTTTACCACTTTGGAAGTGTCTCTCGCGAAAACTATTTAGTTTCGAAAAAAATGATTCTAGAAACTTCAATATCATTTTTGAAGACCTATCCATAGATACCCCACACGTATGGGTTTGACGAAAAAAAATTTTTTGACTCTGTTCTAAGTATGGGGGACCCACAATTTTTTTTTTTTTTCTATTTTGTGTGAAAATCTTAATGCGGTTCACAGAATACATCTACTTACCAAGTTTCAACAGCATAGTTCTTATAGTTTCGGAAAAAAGTGGCTGTGGCATACGAACGGACAGACAGACAGACAGACATGACGAATCTATAAGGGTTCCGTTTTTTGCCATTCAAAATCAAAATCAAAGCATTTATTTCAAGTAGGCCAGTTACAGGCACTTTTGAATTGTCGAAACAAAAATGAACATTTAAAGTAGCTACAGTCCCAGTCACAAGACATAAATGCTGTAAAGTACTGTAGTTGCCCATTTGGCTACGGAACCCTAAAAAGCGCCTTTCTTTCTTTAATTTAATACAGTGCATTCTCAAACAGTAACAGTTGTGTTACAAGAATTGTGCAACATCCATTTAGCGAAGTGCAAATTTCAATGCGTCGTTGTTTTCAGAATGAATTTTGATAACCCCCTTGTATAAAGTGTTTTGTATGTCACATACGTCAATATTTTCATGACCGTGGCCCCATTAGGTACACATTGGTTCAGTTATATCGAAAGACAGTACTTTCCGTCACGATTGATGCTACACGAGGCACTTTTCAGCCCTGAACTTGCCTTGAGTTGTGGAAGATAACGCGTTACTAACGACGGGCCGTAAACAAACGCATGCGTATCGGTTTACAGGCATGTAGCCTATGAGAAAGGTCGTAAAAGTGATAGCGTTGACTTAAGGGAACTTAGAAACATGGCAGAGACTACGAAAGTGGAATACCCTCCTATTCCACTTTCGTAGAAGCAGAGTCTTTGGTAGATAAGGGCCAGTTAGGGAATTCCTAAATAAGGCTGCACAGGAGCAGTAAATTATAATTCTTTCTATTATGACGAGAGAACCTCATACTTACTATCTCTGTAATAGAACTGCAGGCTGTTGTGGTAGGAGTAGCTCAGAAGGTTTTTCAGCATGAAAACTTGATAGCTGAGTAGGTGGGGTGTGATAAGAGAACGCTAAACGTATAAGCAGGTACTATGAAAAGTTTTAGATAGGAGTCCTTCGGGCAGGGGTCTAGTTTCTGTTTACAAAGCGGGCCAAAAACGAACGTCTGATCAGTGACTTTGGTTTTCATCTAATCGTACTAAACAGGCAAAACTTCTAGAAGATTATGTGGCTTTTCATTAAATCTGAGGAATATGTGTGCTAAAAACCCTCTGTGCTACCCTACCATTGTTATTGTTTATGTGAGCTTTGCAATATACTCGTACATGTAAGATCTTTTTTCACATCATCTTGACTTGTCTAATTGACGCAACACAGTTTTGTGTTGTAAGTTTTATGATTTACTTTTACAATTGTCTTATTTGCTTTGTTACACAAGGGCTCGTGGCTTCCCCAGTTGAGAGGGTTGCTGTAGTGGGTGAGCTCATTCATCATCATCTGCCTAGCCTTTTGGCTTCCAGTTACATACTAACCGGATGTAGTTATTCAACTACATCCGGTTAGTATTGGTATTCACCAATATTTTACATGGAGCGACTGCTTATCTGTCCTCCACACCCCAGTTCGTGCTGGGCAATACGTTTTATTCCGAACCTACTGGTTGTCATACTTTCGGGCCACGGACTACCTGTACCGACTGTCCAAAATCTACAATTGACAGCCGGGACCAACTGCTTAACGTGCTTTCCGAGGCATGGAGGAAACTCAGTATCTAATGGATGGTCACGCATCCACAGAGCAACTTACGCAAGCGCGGCTTCAATCTGAAGATTGATCCGCCGATTTAAGGTCGTGGCGCACTTGACAAGTACCGCACCAGCACAGCTGTTGGCCAGCGTTGTCTTGAATTTAGGCTACGGCGCGCTTGCCACGCGTCGTCAGCGAGGCGTAAGCACGCGGGCCGCGCGCGGGCGGCGCGGCGTCGGTCGGCCAAATGATTGTTTAAATTATCAAAAGTACAAAAAAAACAACAATCAGCTGTGTGGGTAGCTGTCTTTACAAGTTCATGCAAGCTATAAACGACACCCATGACGGAAAATGAAAGAAAAAACTGTAGAAAGATTGTCAACCGAACATACTTATACTGCTTAGAATTTAAAGCATTATTATCTTATTTTTCATCATGGATATCGTTTTCATGGTTTTCGGGGTGGCTGATAACGAAAATGAGGTTAAAGTTAATTACGTCATGTATTAACGTGACCATATAATTATATAATCTGGGAGTCTAATCGAACTAGGTTCAGTGTAGTGGGCTCTCTAACTAAATATGTAACTGTACGTTGTTTTGCGGGCAACCGCGGGCAACTCGGAGGCGGCGCGCAGCCAGCGCGCGGACGGCGCCCTCACGCCCTGTAAGCACGCGGTCCACTCGCTTGCGGCGCCGAGTCGCCCGCGAGTCGAGTCGTATGGTAGCGGCAAGCGCGTTGACCGCCCGCCGTAAGCTTTTTCATATGGACATTATAAAATAGGCTTTGTGAACACACGATTTAATGCTCTAATTTGAATGGCAAGTTAATTGCTGGGTTGGAGCGGTGCCGGTGCGGTGCTTGTCAAGTGAGCCACGACCTTCAGCCACGAGCTCATTCGTGGGCAAGAGGGTGAGCTCAGTCGGTCACAATTATAAAATTAATTAGTCTTGTTTCAGGATCATTTGTAATGACGAGACAGGGACACAACATCCTTATCAAGTATTGTTAATTTTCAGCATACGCTGATTATATTTATTATTATATGTTAGTAATGTACTACTTATTATTTATTACACATCGTTATACAATAACTGTCATGCGTCACTTAACGGGTGACACAGGACTACACAAACATGGGTTCGACTCCCGCGCATGTTAACACGTCATCAAAAGATGGCACTATTGTTTATCTTTGTCTGTTGACCGGGCAGAATTAGTTCTTGCCAGTTAGAAAATAATCAGAAAACAACAAAGAAAGGTGTTTGATTGAGTTTCTTATTTATTTGAAGAAAGCTCTATGGTGGTGTTGAAAGCTCTCTGATAGTCAATGTATCAACAGCACGCGCCAGCAATCTACAGAATTACCCATAATCATCAATACAACCCTCCAAGTTCATAAGAGTCGAAGAAGGACTTTGACCGTCAAAAATTCGTTCATCGACTCTTATGAACTTGGAGGGTTGTATTGATGATTTTGATGATTATAATTCTGTAATTTAATACGTCTTACAGCCGCGACCGAAATGTTTATCAACATAAAACTTAGCACTGCCCTGCAAATTGCAAAAAACGCAAGAAAAATTGAATTTCGCGGGTCACCTTGACGCTTTCACCTTAAAAGGGAAAATGACTAATCGTATTTGATATCAGTGTTATACAATTCGTGCTTGTTAAGTAAAATCTACACTGAATATCACATTACTGTAAACACATAGATTTTATGTAAATGCGGATACATCATTAAAATACGGTCAATACAATAATAAAACTTTATTTACTTACTCCTTTCAGGCAGTGTTTAAAAAGTTTAGTATTTTTATTTTACTGAAATAAGCTGGAAATATGCTTAATTTCCTCCGATTAATTTTGTTCGATATGACTCCCGATAGCAAACAGCTGTCGGAAATATTCGAGTCTTCTTATCGAATTGAACTGTCAAAATTATTCGGTTTCGGGTTTGTGAATAGCGTTTGGAGGACATCTTCGATATCTTAGACGTTCGATTCGGTTCGGAATCGAGTCGAATGGTTGTGAATAAGGGGCCAGGTGGCATTGAAAAACTCCACCCTGTATTTATCTATGGGCTAAAGTTGCTTGAAAATAACTGTTGTTGTTGTTACGTAAAGAGGCACTGTATCTGTTTGTTGTGTGTAAACAAAGAGGCACGTGGCAGTGTGGCACAGATCGTGGATCTACCATAAATATGTTAAGCAACATTATTATTTATTATCTTAATTGAAAACTTACCTATTTGTCGATGAAATAATACATAGGTATTTACCTGATCAATTTCAAAAGGCTAGGTAGATGATAACGATTTTAAGGCTATTACATTGTTCAATGACCTTGACGATTTGACCTCTGCACTGGGTTTTGTTTTTTTGGCGCCCTTACCGGCAAACGACCAAATACTACAATGAAGATAAACAAGAACACAGATGTGTCACAGTTTTGTCGTTTTTGCCTAATTTATTCGCCCTCTGAGAAACCTATATTTATTTTGAAATAAATTATATTCTTTGACTATGACCTAGCTTTCGTCAGTTATTATATTGAGCGCAGGTACTTCTACATGATACATTCTGAAGGTCTAATGATGATGTTTATATTGGTTCGCAGTAACGGAAATAGTTAGAATGACTTAGCTTTCAACTTTTATTTAATTGAACACGGGTGCTTGTACATTTCACATTATGATTAAGGTCTGATGATAACCTTATTTACATCTTATAGGTTCTCAGACCGGTGTAGACATAAATTTGGATGTCTGATGACGACTAGGGTAAACGAATAAAAACTTTTTAAAAAAATAAATATAGCCATAACACGAAGATATGTGCGTACTTCAAGAAAGTCTACATGCACCATTAAAACCTCACGATATTTGGATTTTAATGACTTTTAACGGAAATTTAGAGTTTCTTTTTGTGAATAAATAAATAAATATCGCTGGACATTAACACACAGCGCCACCTAGTGCCACACTAAGCAAAGCTTGTGTCGTGGACACTAGATAGTTGATAGACTACATGTATATTTTTTTGTTTGTAAATACATACTTATTATACATATAAACATCCATGACTCGGAAACAAATGTCCATGCTCATCACACAAACATTTGCTCCTTCCGGGATTCGAACCCAGGACCCTAAGAATGTAAGGCAGCCTCACTACCACTACGCCATTTGGGTAACATTTTGTTAAGGACCGACCGAAGGTTCGGTTTCGGTTTCGGTTTCGGCTAGTTTCGGCCACAGTTTCGGCCACAGTTTCGGTTTCGGCCAATAATTGGCCGAACCTTCGGCCCCGCCGAAACTAGGTGTTCGTGAATTGTCACGCATCATTCGGCTTACTTTGAGTGAGTGAACGTGATTGCCAATTGTGTTTGCTAGCCAGCATGATCGTGATGATTTGAGGTTGTGGTTTTTCTCGCGCAAACATTATTAGGTAAATATTTGTTTTTACTTTTGATTAATGATGATGTATTTTATGGCATTTATTAGTCTTGTCCTACAGCGGAAAATAAATAGGTTGTAAGTTGTAATAGAATAGAATTCAATAGATAAAGTCGATCCGTGAACTGACGCGCGGCTGCAGCGCTGCCAGTCGTGCGTTTTTTAATTATATGGATTAACCAAGCAGCGAGGCGGCCAGCGCTGTAGCGCTGGCTGCCACCGCGTGGCACTTTGCGGCAAATTTGAAGGCGCCCTAAAAGATGTGTATTTGTTGTTTGTGATGTTTGTTGACCTGTGATGTTTGATTCAAACATTACTCTATTTGTTTTTAATTGTTGTTGGATTCAATACCTGTATTCGAACCGCCCCGTAAATCCGATACACAACTACCTCCGGTGATTTAACTGTTACCGTGAATGACCTTCAGTCATGTCGCATTTTTTCCCTTTAGTACGCCAGGTGCTTAGTCAATTCGGACCCGTAGTACAGTAGTACTGTACGTGAAAGTTTTCTAGTTATACTTCATTATTTGCTTGAATTAATTTTCCTTTTAATAATGACTGCCATAGGTATGTTTACCTTAGTGGTTTTTGTATTTTAATCTGTGAGATATTATTTATTTATAATGACGTATTTCTTTCAGGTAAAAAATGACACAAAGGTTGAATTGTTTGTGCGAAGTTCATTTAAGATCTGTCAATCGCATGTATATGTCACCGTAAAATTGTCAAATACGTTATATTGTAATATCTCTAGCGATATTGTAAAATCTCGAAATATTGTCAAATGAACATACTGCTTACAACAAAACGCATTATTTTTCGTGAAATGCATGCGATGGTAGTCAACGTACGCGGTGTGGAGGGAAGGAGGGGTCCCCCTTGCCCAGTGGTACAACTCTCGTGAAAAGATATTGTACCATTCCTGAGAAATACCGATTTTTATAACCTAACCTTAAAACACTTTATATTCCCCTAAAAAGCGTAGTCGACGGAGCCCCGCTTCGCGGGGCCCCTATTTCCGGGTGCAGCTTAGGGTTTAAAGGAACCTAACTTAGCCAACGGGGGGGGGGTGCCCCAAGTCCCGATTATGGGGGCAGAGATACTTCCGTATGTTCAGTTGACAATAATTCGAGATATTACAATATCGCTAGAGATAAACACGTTATATTGTAATATAACGTTTTTGACAATTTTACGGTGACATATACATTGTAACTTCAGTTCAATTAACAAAGCAAGATAAAATAGTCAGGACATGCTCTCGCAAATGCATAGCAACAGTAAAACAATACAGATAATATTTCATAACATGATGGGCAGAATGCATCACTGTTGTTTGTCTTCTCAGCTATATTTAGCACCACGAGTCGCGAGATAGCTGCGCGGGCGCCGGCGGTAACCGTGCAACACACTGACCCAGCCCAGCGGGATCATGGGACCAATACCTACACACATGTCACTTCAACAATTACGTTATTAAAAGCCGTGATAAGGCGATGTATTGTGTTGCATTTCACTTCCGTCAAACTGCAGAAAAGTTGGCATATAGTGGAGGGTGCCAGATTTTTGATGAGGATTCAATGAGGATAAATTATGATTTTTTCATTGTTATTTTAGCGATCGAAAGTTAACGTTGACCTTCAGGAGTTAAGCGTTGGGGCAATAACTTACGAGTGGAGACAGTAACAACCTGGTTGTAGTGCTTTTGAGTCAAATATATGCACGTGTTACATAAACTCACGCCTTTTGTCCAGGGGGTTGGCAGAAACTAAGAAATTCCACGTACTACGAAAACTACGACTCTTACATACTTCTCTTCGGCGCGGGTCAAACACGTATGGCGGTGGCGCGGCGCTGCTGCGGGTGCGCGGAGGGCGAGGAAGTGGCGCCGCGCCACGCCATCTCAGTATGTGTCGCGCCACACCACTTCTATACATTTTGTATGAAATATTAAGGCGCTACCCCAGGCAAAAGCCGTTTTTTGTGCAGTTTTTTGGAGCCAACTCCTCTTTATCCAAAAGAAATACCAAGTAATAAAAATACATTAAATTTCTACATATTCTTAGACTGCAAAGTGGTAGTTTTATTTTTTATTTTAAGTCTCATAATGTGTAATAAATCCCCTCACAATGAAACCACAAAAATGAGAAAAAAATATTTATAACATGCTTCTTCTCGTAAAGTTAACATTATTTTGATTTGCTTCTTATACTAATGGATAGACAATTTAATAATGAACATAATGCTAGTTTTTTTTTTTCAAAAGACGGAAATTTGATTTTATAAAGAATAAAAATCACTAATTTCGCACTATTCGACCCGCAGTGACTGACGTAAAAACCACTTTGTAGTGCAAGCTGATTAGAACTTTATTCTAATAGTATTTCAAACGAAGTTTGAATCACCACAAATAGAGTTGCTAATTTTGCCTGGGGTAGCGCCTTAAAGAAGTGGCGCCACGCCACGAACTCGCCAGCGCCGCGCCACCGCCATACGCCACTTGTAAGTATATGACCGGCGCCTTCTGCTTCGTCCACGCTCTTAATTATTGCATACGCCCAGCATCATGCTGAGTGGCAACCTGCTTGTTGCAGTCACGACGCGTGCAAACTAACAACTTTCAGTTTTTTGTTCTGTCGTGTTGTATTTATTAATATTTGTTATGCGTTGTATATGTGACCGTAAAATTGTCAAACACGTTACATTGTATAATAACTAGAGAGATTGTAAACTCTCGAAATATTGTCAAACGAACATACTGCTTACAATGAAACGCATCATTTTTCGTGAAATTCATGCGATGGTAGTCAACTCACGCGGTGTGGAGGGAAGGAAGGGTCCCCCTTGCACAGTGGTACCACTCTCATGAAAAGATAATGTACCATTCCTGAGAAATACCGATTAATATAACCTAACTTTAAAACACTTTATATTACCCTAAAAAGCGTAGTCGACAGAGCCCCGCTACGCGGGGCCCCTACTTCCGAGTGCAGGGTTTAATGGAACCCAACTAACCTAACGTGGGGGTGCCCCAAGTCCCGATTATGGGGGCAGAGATACTTTCGTATGTTCAGTCGACAATATTTCGAGAGTTTACTAGAGAGATTACAATCTAACGTGTTTGACAATTTTATGGTGACATATATATATTGTTTATTATTTTTTTTACCATTTTGTTTGCACGTAGGTATGAAAATAAATACTTTTGTTTCTTTCTTCTATATTGTGTCAAATACAGTCGCCAATAGGCATTTCTTAGGAACAACTACAACTATTCCACATAATTATCCCCTTTCATGAATGTATCTATTAATCAAGGGCACATGCGATAAAATAGCGGTGTAAGCAGCTCGTGTATTCTTCAAGTAAAGTTGTTATGATTCGATACTTTCCATGCACGTGCCAGATAACTATTGTTTCAGCCGTTAACGAGATTCGCCTGTTTTTGCCGACGTATATCTGCTGAGCGTGTGTAGGCTATTAACGTATGATGTATTTACATACGTAATACATCGCTTAATCTAGAAATATCAGGAGAACATAGAAACATTAAGGTTGTCCTTTTGTAGTTTAGTTGGTTCTTTTCCATTCTTGCAAAATTTGTGTTTTCTTTTCTGTAATTTGTGCGAGGGCGATACTCGTGCGTAGTAAGGTTTTTTCATATTTTCATGATGCTTTCTGTTATATCTTTTCTATTCATAATAATTCTATAATTCTCTTTTTATCATGGCGGGCGGCGGCACTAGTGTTGCCCCCCAACCACTCTTACTACAAACTAGTAAGTAGTCTATATGTCAGCGTAAAATTGTCAAACACGTTATATTACAATATAACGTGTTTCGCTCTAGCGATATTGTAATATCTCGAATTATTGTCAACTGAACATACGGAAGTATCTCTGCCCCCATAATCGGGACTTGGGGCACCCCCCCGTTAGGTTAGTTAGGTTCCTTTAAACCCTGCACTCGGAAATAGGGGCCCCGCGAAGCGGGGCTCCGTCGACTACGCTTTTTAGGGGAATATAAAGTGTTTTAAGGTTAGGTTATATTAATCGGTATTTCTCAGGAATGGTACAATATCTTTTCATCAGAGTTGTACCACTGGGCAAGGGGGACCCCTCCTTCCCTCCACACCGCGTGAGTTGACTACCATCGCATGCATTTCACGAAAAATAATGCGTTTTGTTGTAAGCAGTATGTTCATTTGACAATATTTCGAGATTTTACAATATTGCTAGAGATATTACAATATTACGAATTTGACAATTTTACGGTGACAGATACGTCATATTATCGATTATGACACTTTCTATCTGTTTTTCAGCCCGTGAACGTGAATTATTGGCGATATGCTACGAGGCGCTATTCCATTGTTAAGCCTTCTTAAGCCAGAAAAGCTCTTTAAACTGCAATAAAACATGCTTGACTGATTTTGAGTAACGCCAATTACGTTTATCACCCTTAATAAATGTGTGGAGAACATACAATGGCAAACAAGGCAGGACTCTTGATTTTTCTTTTTTATATTAAACGGGCCTGACTCCTGACGAAGATGAGATGAAGTCGACGTTGGAACGAGCTAACCCAAAAGAAGTCTATTAACTCGCGACTTAAATATAATGGGGTGATGACTTGGGAACACCGGCACACGCAAGGAATTCCACTCTTTGACTGTGCGCATTATAAAAGATGTGGCAAAGCGCTTTGGCCGAATGTGAGAAACATCGACAAGGTATGGGTGTTTTTTATTCAAAGGTTCTGTTTTAGGGTTCCGTATCCAAAGGGTAAAACGGGACCCTATTACTAGACTCCACCGTCCGTCTGTCTGTCACCAGGCTGTATCTCAAGAACCTTTATCACGGTTCTATAGCTATCGCTAGACAGTTGGATATTTCACAGATGATGTACCTATTTCTGTTGCAATAAATAATAAAAATAAATTAAAAATGAAAGGGGGTTCGGGGTACTATGGTGGTACGTAACCCTTCATGTGCGAACCCGACTCGCACTTAGCCGATTTTTCCGCTTGATATGATGTCTTACCACTTGGCCATTGAACCCAAGGTTAAGGGCGTCCTAACTGATATTTTTCTTTTGTTTGAAATGGTATACTTCCTAGGTGGTCCTATGTTAATCAAGTTAGGATCTAATAATGGCATTCTGGAGAAATAGAGAGAAATCTTCAAATTTTATAGCCACACTTGAAGCGATTTGGGTTGTTGTTGGTTCTCGGAGTGTCCCATTTCAATTTTGTGAAGATGAATAACTTCGGAGACAGGCAACGGAACTCCTCAATAAATGATAGCAAGTGGACTGGGATTGCTGAAATCTCATGTCTGTCTATTGTCTACACCAGTTCATAACACAACATCACGCCGGCATGTCTTAGAACCAAAAATTCGAAGACATGTGATATCTACCAACCCGCACTGGGCCCGCGTGGTGGATTATAGCCCATACGCAAAATACGCGCTTTGACGTGGAGTTGCGGACACCAGCCCGTTGTACAATACAACATCACGCCGGCGCCGGTACGCTGTGAAGGGGTCAGCACATATGAACCACAAAAAAGTGAAAAATAACTTTAGCTTCAGAATTCGGTGACAAAAAAAACTAAATCAATCAAACAAAGGTCAGTTATTTATCACTTTTTTTTGTGTTTTTTGAAGTCGGTTTTTTTTTGGCAAAAAAAAATTGTTTGGCTTATCGGTTGCAAAAGCCACATAGTTTGGATGGTGTGATTATTATTTTTATTTAAAAAATAGGAAAGGTAAGTTAAAGCAGGGATAAAAAAAAATTGCATTTTTCAGATGAACAGTTTTAACCTGAAAAGTAGCGTTACACCAAAAAGTTTTCAGTAACTTACCTTTAGTAAAACTTTCGTAAGGTCAAGTTAATCATTCTTGTAATTAAAAATGTGTATGTCCGAAAATCTATATTTTTTCTGACGTAGTTCATGGTGATTTCATAAATGTTATGGAAGTAGGGTTGCCAACTTTTTTTACAAGAAATAAAGTATATTCAGGTCTATGAAGAATATTAAACAGTATTTTAGAAAAATTAACAGTTTTTATTTATTTATCGTTTTAAATACATATTTTTAGAGATTTACGCACAACTTATAATTTACATTTTTTTTTAAATTTCGTACGCCTCACCACAATGAGAGGTTTTCTTTTTGAGAATTAAAAAAAAATAGTTTCTATCCGACTACGTTACTAGGTGCCAAAGCCAAAACACTTGAAAAAACACACGTCACATACGCTCGTTGACTGACACTTTCGTTTTCATAAGCTTCCAAATATAACCATTAGGTCCAAGTGAAATTATGTGACGTTCTGTTCCTTGCAGTAACGTAGTCAGACCAGAGCGCCATCTATCCAGCGACTATGAAAGAGTCGAAAAAGAAAATCCCTCATTATAAAAGAAATTAAAATAAATGAGGAGGTCATTTTTGATTAAATTTATAGATGCTCTATTTCTATCCTCCCGCCATTTAGCATTTATTACTGAAAAAAACTCTTTCAGTGAATGCTGAGGTGGCGAAATTTGTGTGAGCTTCTAAGTATAACACATAATAATGTGTTTGCATTTTGATGCTGAAAACAGTATTTTGTATACTTTATTTTTGTTCAACAGTAAAAGGAAAATTTAGTTAAAAACAGTATAATACTGTTTAAAACAGTATAGTTGGCAACCCTATATGGAAGGTCTGTGGTCGGAGTTCTGTCGGCAGCTGTCGTTACGCAAGTTGGTGCGCACAACACGTGTTTGCGGGGGCCATGTGCGAGCCTCCCCAGTACCCACAGCAACAAGCCTTGCGCAGCTCCACGTGTAACTGTATGGAAATCTTTCCGTGGATGGAACGAATTCAGGTGCAAAAAGTTTTTAATTACTTGACTTTGCTCATGTTTTTTTTGAAATTTCCGGTCACAAACGCCTTCTGTTTGAAATACACTTAGGCGTAGAGTGCTACGACATATCTTCGTTTGTGAATAAATTAATGTTCATAATCAAGAAAACAAGGCAAGAATCATATTCATAGCAGTAGTAGTATCGTGGTCATAGTATTTTGACGTTAATTCTTACTAACGTTTACACGTCGGCGTGGCTTAGCGTCTAAAGTTAGACACGAAATTTTTATTTTTATTTATTTATTGACACACCAACGACTTATTCACTGACTCATTACATTTATATTCTATTTCAACAGCGTTGCAGTGAATTCGTCACTTATAGGTGTGCACAGCACTTGTATAATCAATAATATAGAAATTAAAATGGAAATATATGACAATAATAAAAAAAAAATACAAAGTAGGTAACATTGAATTTAAAATGTCAAGTAAGTAGTTAAATTTAATTAAAATACAGTATTATTAAAAAAACATCGATTTAATTGGATTAGAAAAACAGTTATAAATCAAAACTACAAAAATAACAAATAAATTAGGACATATTACAGTAATTACAATTAAAATTGAAAGAATAAAATACACTAAAATTTGAGTTAAAAAATTAAATAAAATTAAATTGTACAATATAAAATGCATTGAATGGAGTCACACAAATACACAGTTTAAACTTTTGTAAAAAAATCAACAAACAAATCGATCAAGAACTGAGGACGTTTCGTCTGAATTCATTCAGACCGTTAGAAAATATGTCCAAGTTGTTAGTGCGCGTGCTCAGCTTATTGTAGCTAGACAAAAACCGGTATTAAGGAGCTGAACGACCAAGATTAGTTATATTTTTAAATAAATCCTTTTACATACGAATTCACGAAGCAGGAGGTCTACTACTCTCTAACCACTATACCCGTAGTTTCGGCCGAAGTTACGGTCGTTTCCTACTCCGTATCACTTACGGACATTAGATTCGTAAGAGGCCCGAACTAAAAATGAATGAGAACACCATTAGTCATCTGTCCTCACACCCGATGTGTTTTCAAAACTCATAAATCATAAAATATTAAGGGTACCTCGGATTCATTTCCAAGTATAAGCTACTTTCAGACGAGCCCGTATCTTCGTTAACGGACTTAGACAGTAGACCCCAGTAACGGCAGTGTTGTCCAAAGGGAGATTTTTTTTCGTACTGTTATTGGCACCGTCTGAAATTACATATAACGTACGAGTTTAGATTGGAGAAGTATAAGCGAATTAAGCGTCATCATAGACGACATTACAGGAAGGATGTAAGTAACTATGGCACCTAACAACCTAGTGGAAATCTTGATCTTCAAAAGTTTGATGTCTAATTATCTAAAATAACCTTTTCTCCAGAAACGAAAATCTCTTTCCATGTGTAGCAGTTGTGTTTGTGTACCAGTCTGCTATAATATTACATCGATACGTTCACAATCACGCTGGACTCATGCTTAACGTTTGAGCTAACACTGCACTGCAGATAGTACTCAAGGCTGTACAAGATACAATATTTATTTATTACATATTAAGCGCCACTAATGAGCCATTGAACACGGCTTTGTTCAATTCTAACATACCTTTAATCCTGGTGCATATTGCTGGTGCACCGGGCCGCAGCGTATCGAAACATAAACGGTGGAGGCCCGCCTGTAGTGTGCGACGAAAATGCTGCACCACGAGTATAATATTGTACCACTACCTACATTCTGTGCAAATAAATGATTTAGATTAATTTGTAGGTGCCTTTTGCAAAATAAACGCATCGCTTTATATGGAAATATCGTTGCATGAGTAGCAAGACCCTGTCCTAACCTAAAGATAAATCTTTGGTTTCATGTTTCGGGTTTTTTCTAAGGTTTCATGGAGAGCACAAACTTTAAGATTTTAAAATGGCATATTACTTAACGAGTTTTATGGCAGTCGCTCCATGTAAAATACTGGTATTCAGCTGCATCCGGTTAGACTGAAAGCCGACCCCAACATAGTTGTGAAAAGGCTAGGCAAACGATTACTTTTCAAGTTTTATGGACACTCTGACAGTCGGGTTAGTCTAGCAAAGTCTAAGAGCCTTATCACACTAGCGAGTTGCGAGCGAATTGAAAGCGGGGCGAGTGCGCAGCGAGCTCACCGCGAGTTCACAACAATTTTGGCTTTGTGTTCGCACACGCCGCGAAGAAAAACAAAATTAATGATTGAACAAAACACGAATTTGATTGTGTGCGTTTCGATGGCGCGGCCATGACGTTTTTTTTAAAAAAAAATTATGCCATGATTTTGTAAAAATTTGTAAAAGTAGACTCCCAAAACCATAAATTTGTCAAAGCTATGGTTAAAAAGTTATAAGGGTTTGAACGTGGCCGCGCCATTGAAACGCTCCGAACCGCGCGGCCACGGAGATCTTTAAAACTAAGCATTGCAGAGACCTGAAATTTTGCTAAGTAACAGATTGAATTTGTAAAAAATTTGTAAAAATATAGAAAAAAATCCTGGGCTTATATTTTAGGAGCTGTAAGACTAATACGCCATGGCCGCGCCATCGAAACGGTGAAAACACATTTTCGCCGATATCTCGCTGAAAAAGCAACGCAGACATCTGAAGTTTTTTGTAAAACCCAGATTTGAATTTGTCAAAACTAGTAAAAAATAAACAAAAAATCCTCAGTTTACATTTCAGGAGCTATAAGACTAATACGCCATGGCCGCGCCATTGAAACGGTGAAAACACATTTTCGCCGATATCTCGCTGAAAATGCAACGCAGACGTATGAAATATTTTGTAAAAACTGGATTTGAATTTGTCAAAACTAGTAAAAATGAAATAAAAAATCCTAGGTTCATATTTCAGGAGCTGTAAGACTAATCGTTCTCTCGTTACTTAGGGGCAGGGACTTAGAAAAAAACGAATATAAAAAAAAATACGATTTTCGCGGGTTTTTTTACATCTTCTCATGGTTTACGACTAGAGCAACAAATTATTTCCCGAAAAGTTTTTCATCCGAGCTACCATTTTGGAAATATACAGGGTTTTTCAAAAAACTTAAATAATAATAAACAGCTCCTAACTCGGAGACGGTGCGTTATAGGACCATGCTTTTCAGAAGCTAAATGGTTTCTATGGTCAAGATCAATATGATACTGCAATAAAATTGTTAAAATTTCGAAAAAAAAAACAAAGAACGAAAAATTTTCTAAGTCCCTAAAATTTTTTCACCGTTTCAATGACGTTTTAGTCTTACAGCTCCTGAAATATGTACCTAGGATTTTTTTATTTCATTTTTATTAGTTTTGACAAATTCAAATCCAGGTTTTACAAAAAACTTCAGACGTCTGCGTTGCTTTTTCAGCGAGATATCGGCGATTACGTATTTTTTCACCGTTTCAATGGCGCGGCCATGACGTTTTCGTCTTACAGCTCCTGAAATATGAACCTAGGATTTTTTATTTCATTTTTACTAGTTTTGACAAATTCAAATCCAGGTTTTACAAAAAACTTCAGACGTCTGCGTTGCTTTTTCAGCGAGATATCGGTGATTACGTATGTTTTCACCGTTTCAATGGCGCGGCCATGGCGTATTAGTATTATAGCTCCTGAAATGTAAACTTGAGGATTTTTTGTTTATTTTTTACTAGTTTTGACAAATTCAAATCTGGGTTTTACAAAAAACTTCAGATGTCTGCGTTGCTTTTTCAGCGAGATATCGGCGAAAATGTGTTTTCACCGTTTCGATGGCGCGGCCATGGCGTATTAGTCTTACAGCTCCTAAAATATAAGCCCAGGATTTTTTTCTATATTTTTACAAATTTTTTACAAATTCAATCTGTTACTTAGCAAAATTTCAGGTCTCTGCAATGCTTAGATTTAAAGATCTCCGTGGCCGCGCGGTTCGGAGCGTTTCAATGGCGCGGCCACGTTCAAACCCTTATAACTTTTTAACCATAGCTTTGACAAATTTATGGATTTGGGAGTCAACTTTTACAAATTTTTACAAAATCATGGCATAATTTTTTTTAAAAAAAAACGTCATGGCCGCGCCATCGAAACGCACACATTTGATTGCACACCGCGAACTCGCTGCCCACCCGCGGCGGTTTCGCGGCGAACACGTTGCGCTAGTGTGATAAGGCCCTTAGTCGCTCAACGCCCCGTGGAGTGAGTTCTGCTTAGCTTCATCTTACTCTTAACACAATAAACTTTGAAGAATGAGATGTTTTCCCATAATTATTTGCTTACGTAAGTATACTGAAACAAAAACTCGTAAATTATCTACAATGTATATCAAGAAACACGTGTTATTATAATTATTTAAGTAGCCGGTTTCCAATAGCAAATAAATGTTGATTTCAGATCGTTGAACCGCATTCAGGGGAAAGTTTTTATGGTCTACAGCTAGAGCCGGGTCCAGACGTGTGTAACGCATAATGTAATATATCGTGAAATATGTAACGCGAATAGGCTTGTTAACTGAAAAAATCTAATTAGTCCGTCACTTAGATTATGAAAAAATATTTGACCCGTATTTTTTCTTTTGTCACATAAAACAAAATTGACGAAGATACGACGCTTTTAAAATACGTCACTGTTCGGTATGATTCATAGTGAGTACTGACGTCACGAGCCCCCACGCCCGTGTTTTGATGCGTTTTATCTTGTCAATATTCGTTGATATACAAAAACAAAAAATACGTGTCCATTATTTTCTAATACTCTAACTGACGGACTAAATAGATTTGCAATTTATTGATGGTGGAAACAAGCCTATTCTGTGTGTGGACGTCATTACAAGCGTTACCTACATGTAACGCTTGCGCCGGCTTGCCGGCTATCAGTTCTAAAGCCGGGTCTACACATGTGTAACGCGAATTCACACGTCTGGACCCGGCTTTACGTTGACGCTAAATTACACGTAATGTTACATTACGCGGTACACACGCCTGGACTGGACCCGGCTTCAGATCAAACAATAACTCATTAGTTAATTCATTGGTTATGTTTATGCTTCGAATAGATTATCACAGTTTGACACCTCTTTTTATGATAACCACGAGAATTGATGAACTGGTTAGTCATACACAATGTGTCCGGGGTACTACAGACTTAAGACCCATCTAATGAAGTACTTACTGACATTGAATGTTAGGCATTACTCTCAGACGGCGAGATAACTTTGTTGTCATCTCGATCAATTGAAAATATGCATTTAAACCTAATGCCACCTACTCAATTACTCATATGAAGAAACTGACAATAATTATTGAAATACCTCTTAATAATATACCTACACACTGTCACTGACAACATTTATTTCATAGGAGTCACTTCAATCATTTTACAGTATGTTATTACACGACTGCGAAAGTTTTCAGGGTTCATCTATAAGTAGTAATTTTAGAAAGAAGTAAAATTATTTTGATTGTTAGTTTGTACGTAGGGGGTAATATTCGGAACTACTGATCTGATTCCAATATTTCTTTCAGTAACGGGAAGTTACATTATCCCCGAGTATTATATAATTATACATCCTACATTTAAAACGTTTCCGTGTTTACATTCCGTACATAATGTGAGCGAAGCCGCGAGCAAAAGTTAGTGTTCCATATTTATTTTATATACGTTTGATTTTGCATCACAACTAAAAAGACCGAAATCGTCATTCTCATTGCTATAAGGTTGGTGTTGGGTTGCTTACGTCAGCGGTAAAAAACAACTATTTCAATTAAAAAAAAGTCGGTTCCAGCAATAATTTTTGCGTAAAGTTGCTTAGTTTGATTTACATATTGCTTGGTTGACGGCTTCGTGATGAGGTTGTTTACACCCTGTATACCACCATTGCAGACAAGTCAAAGGTTTTTATTTCGCTGATAATAAGGTGAGAAACATGATTTCGTAGCATTTTGAGCTTCTTCTGATAGATACGAGTAATACGATCAGCTGATGTATATCCGGGATACATATGGTGTTATTATCTATCTTTAAAAGTTTTCCTCTCATTAAAATCCCCCGAAATGAATAGGTATTCCGGTATCATCTGTTTCATTATCATCTCAGTGTTTTGCCAACAACCGATGCATTGCATTTCGATGACCGATTGATCAGACTAATTAAACGCTGCAAAAATATCCCATTTGCGATAACTTGCTGATAACGTGTAGCTCATGACCCGATAGTCTTGCTGCTGCGTTGCGATGCGGAAAAGAGTTATGTGATTTATCAGACTTATGGCGCCGTCACTATCATAGTTTACTATAGACACAGCGGCTCCAAAAAAAACCGTACCCAATACAACATAAAACGGCCAAGGAGAAAATGTTGGGCGACACATTCTTGTCAAATTGTATTCAGTACCTTCTGCATTATGTAGTCGAACAGTACATTATGAAATACACGCAAAAAATAATCTGCTTAATGTTATTATTACTTTAGACGAGTTTGCAAAACCAGAATTTGAATTTTATTTCTATTGTTGTATAAGAAAGAAAGAAAACATATTTATTCGGCAAATCACATAAGCGCACACAGCAAATAAAAAAATACTTAAATCTACACAGTAAAAACTAAAAACTAGATAGGAAAAAAGTGTAAAGTGGTTCACATGTGCTTATCCCTTTACAGCGTACCGGCGTGATGTTATCTTATGAACTGGTGTAAACAATAGACAGACATGACATTTCAGCAATCCCAGTCCATTTGCTATCATTTATTAAGGAGTTTCGTTGCCTATCTCCAAAGTTCTTCATCAGATCTTCACCAAATTGAAATGGAGTCTCTCCGAAAAAGTACTCTTCCTAAAACTACCCAAATTACTTCGTGTGCCTATAAAATTTGATTTCTCTCTGTTTCTCCAGGATCCCATCATCAGATCCTGACTTGATGATTATTGGACCACCTGGGAAGTATACCCTTTGAAACAAAACGAAAACAAATCGAAACGGTCCAGCCATCTCTAAGTAATCGGGGAACATACATAAAAAAAGGTTCCGACGAATTGAGATCCTCATCCTTTTTGAAGTCGGTAAAAAAAAAATGTATAAGTAATAGGTATGTTGTTTTATTTTGGTTATAAGTAAACTACCCTAGAATCAGAGCACAGACAATCTTTTCGGTGTTTGCTTACAGCTGTTGTCTTACTCGTTCATCTATTCATGAAACCAAGATATAAATACTTAAAATGATTTTGAGTTCCGAGAAACCGGAGTTTCTCGGAACTCAAAATCATTTTAATTGGTACTAATGAAACCAATTTTGCCAACAATTTTTGGCTAAGAATTGTTTTAATGGTGGTCTACGTCGAATAGTCCTGACCGTTTTCAGTCTAGATGACTAATCTTAGCGGAGAGTAACCAATCGATGAGGGAATAGATCACAAGTGTGTTCGTAATCACACATTTATTTATTTATTCAAAAATACATCTAAGCTTACAGTTTTAAACCAAAACGCACACACTCGCTCTTCCCTCAACGTCATAGTGCCGCTTATGCCCGCGACTTCGTCCGCGTGGAGTTCCGTCAGTAATTGTCCTACGGGATCGTACTAACGGAATAAAAAGTATCCCATATGTGTTAATCCAGGTTATAATATAAACTACCCTGCACCCCGGCAGGGTAGTTTATGCGGGACTGTTCGAAAGAGATACCGCGGCCCTGATACACAAAGGGCTAAGAAGGAACATGAATAGGTTTTAGTCAGTTAAAGTCTGACACACCCTTCCGCTCTGCCCAGAGCGGGAGGAGTCATTTGATGATTTCCCATCCGAAAAGAATTGCTAGAAACTATCTGTGTTCCAAATTGTATCCAAATCCGGTAGATAGTTTTTACCTGAATGAACAAGTAGCAAACACCCATCCATCATCACAAACTTTCAATTATGTAGTAGGATTAAGGTAAATTATACTCCTAGTTATCCGACTATCACTGCAGCTGCTGCTAATAATAGCTTATCAGCAGGTCAACGCTTAATTAAGGTGCATCACGAAAAGTGAAGTAATCAGCTCTGTGACCTTTGTCACGTGTCTAGCAATCTGCTACGAATAGGAGATTACATCATTACACTGAGCCGAGGGTGGTGTGGAAACGTGTACGAGGCATACAATTAAAATTAAATAAAACTTTGAATAATTTGCACAATATTTGATTTAAACATCCCTGAAATATCTTCAGTTATCGACCAGTGTCTGCGTTAAGAAGTAGTCAACTTTTGAAAGAGCTACGAATAGTAAAAGCTGAGCTTTTAGTTCCACCTGCTGATTACCATATTGATTTAAAAGGAAATGCTCATGATACTATTAGTGGTAGGATTTTTAGAAAAAAGGGCATATCCGCATCATTGAATAGAATATCTGCTGTCGTCGATAGACTCGACAAAGATAAAACTTTATTGCAGCCGCAAAAGGAAGGTTATCTGCATATTGGACACGTGGCGGCGACTCCTAAGCATGACGAATCATCATCAGGTCGTAATTCAGTCAGGCATTCAAAGCAGGAAGGCAGACAAAACATACTGCAGCTGTTATCATAAACCATACGGATTCTTTCAATGGTGGGAAGCGAAGATACGCCGCAATCATTTTTATGTGATTGGTACCTATTTGTTTTGTCTGGAATTCTTGATCTGTTGGCGCTGCGGATGCGCTAGCGCGTGTTGCCGGGCGATCACATAAAATCATGTTTTGTGATTGTGCTGATGGATGGATTGAATAGTACGGGGGTCGTGGCGGTGTTTCAAGTAAAAATCTTACACTCAAAGATTGGATTAAAAAATCTTATCAAAAAGTTGGAACTTTGACCCCCCAAATCTCCCCTATCCTATCTCTATATATATAATAGGTATGGTTTAGAACAAGCTAAGCCTGACGGGGAGAACAAGTGCCTTTCGGCTTCGTAAAGAGGTTTTTTACACCCTTTATTTTTGGAACTCATACTTTTTGGACCTGGTCTCGTAGTTTTTGGTCTTAGAGGGTTTTTGTATTTCTATTTCCTGAACCTACATCATTCTGAACCCCGCAAATACAAAATGTAAACGGACTCATCACGAAGCCCTCAATCAAGCATTCTCTACATCAAACTAAGTAACTCTACGCAAACATTATTGCTGGGATAGTACGAGGAACGTGGATATAAAGGGTGTAAAACACTTGTTAACGAAGCCGAAGGCACTTGTTCTCCCCGTTATTGCGATCATTTTTTTGTTCTACACCATACCTGGGAACCTTCTAGTTACGGAGATATAGGAGGTCAAAGTTACAACTTTTTGACAAGTTTTTAGAGTAGGAGTTTTACTTTAACCACCTCTACGACTCCCGTACTATTCAATCCATCCATTAGCACAACAATGTGTTAAGTGCGTTACATTGATTTATACTATAAAAAAACAAAGTTGTTTCCCAGGAATAATTTTAGCGTAAGGTTACTTAGTTTGATGTACAGAATGCTTGGTTGACGGCTTCATGATGAGGTGGTGTACACTCTGTATTTGAAGTAAAGTCATAAAATAAAAAACTTGTACCTACTTTAAAAAAAATTGTGAAGAAGTTGGAACTTGAAGGTTCCCAGATATGCTCTTGAAGAAAAAATGACAGGGGGAACAAGTGCATTTCGGCTTCGTTAAGGGAATTTTACACCCATTAGAAATTTTCCATTACTAATTATAAAAATCTGCTGTTCCATACATTTCGACGACCGTGTAGGTATTGCACTTGTGTTTTTAACCCCCGACGGAAAAACGACAGGGTGTTATTATAAGTTTGACGTGTCTGTGTGTGTCTGTCTGCGGCATCGTAGCTCCCGAACGGATGTGCCGATTTCAATTTAGTTTTTTTTTTTTTGTTTGAAAAGTGAATTAGTCGGGAGTGTTCTTAGCTATGTTTGATAAAAATCAGTTCAAGATGGCCGCCACCAGAAATTGACGGATTACATATTTATTCAACAACTCCCTCAATATGGGTATCAAATGAAAGGGCTTGACTAGTAAAATACACGCTATAATAAATTTCAAATCCAAGATGGCCGCCACCAAAAAATGGTGAATTTCATATTTTTTCACAATTCCCTCAATATGGGTATCAAATGAAAGGGCCAACACCAACAACCAGGAATACCTTGAAATTATGACCCTACGTGTCGGGGTTTTTTTAATTAATTTAATGTAACTTGTTTCAGAACGATGTAATGAATACGTGTTAATCGTTTGTGCGTCGATGTCCTTCCATCCTGTATATTATGTTTTGGTCAAGGTCGCAGGCGCGGTCAGCTCAGCGGGGCTTATTAACAAAGATAAAAAGTCGGAGACGTCTACACGTGGAAGTTATTCGCACGTGGATGTCCCGGCCTTGAGACGAGGAGTCTGTCATACAAGAGAGCGCTTACTTTATTATCGCTGACTTGTCCGAGATGAGAAATGTTGGTGTGACCTACATTTTATTTGATCCGATTTTTATCTTGGATTTGTGTTAAACTTGTTGTGTAAGCAAGTTTATCCAATTTATAAA
The DNA here is from genome assembly GCA_950022955.1 of Xestia ashworthii. Taxonomy (NCBI): domain Eukaryota; kingdom Metazoa; phylum Arthropoda; class Insecta; order Lepidoptera; family Noctuidae; genus Xestia; species Xestia ashworthii. The sequence goes on along the minus strand of OX465566.1, from coordinate 685,269 downwards.
GCATGAGTAAGGTTTCAAAATACTACATATTGTGATTGAAAGGGTATTTCGCAATTGGGGTGCCGGTCCTTGTTTCAGAACAGTTTGCGCAGTCATTTAGATACCTAATTACCTTCCTAATATATAAAAATTTCATGTCACTATGTTCGTAGACCATAATCTTCGAAATCACCCACCGATTACGATGACATTTTGTGATACATTCACAAAATTTGACTGATGATTGGTTCCAGCTTAAAAGACAGGATAGCTTCGGATAAGTGGATATCCGTGCGGAGCTAGGCCGGGTCTTTAGCCGTTAAATTTCGTCGTTTACTTATACTGACTTCCACTATACTTTTCGAAAAGTTTTTTTTTTATCATTTAGAGATAGTAACGTTGCTCAAAAAGCCGCTAAGTTGAGTGGGACTGGACTGGCCACGTCTGCCGCACGCATGCCAAATGAGCTGTGGGCTAAGTCAGCCCTGACACAGCCAGAAGGCGTCGCGGCAGACCTCGTAGCAGATGGCGGGACGAGCTGGATGAAACAAACGATCAGTGGTCCTTATAATAAGCCATGGATAGAAAATAACTGGAAGGCATGGGGCCTACCCCCATGCCTTCCGGTTTTTGCCCGGCATTGGGATGACGCAGGTTAACAGTATCAGTATCAGTAGTTGGTTTACAGTTGAAAGCTTTTGTGTTCTAACAAGTCTAAGCTTTACATGGCGTCCGCAAAATTATGGCTGTCATGCAAACTCGCCAAATTCATTGAGGTTTCGGCATTGAGCTGATAAAACGCTCATGTAATGCGTCATAATATTCATAACGGGGCGGTGCTTTTATAGTAAACTCAAAATGTTTAGTAGTAAAATAAGCTTATTGAGTAGTTCTCCACACAACCTATAATATTGCTCGCGAGCTCCTCAACTGAGCCAGTTTGTCCCACCCACCATTTTGAGGTCGTCGGTCAATTTAGCCGGGGGCCGTCCCACACGTTGCTTACTGATACGCCTACTCTTGATTATCGTATCTATTATTTCTCCGTTGGTAAAATTCAGCATATCGCAGGTTTTCTTATCCTAGACAAGAGATACTGTGAAAACATTGTGCATAGGGACAAGTAAATGATCACTTAAGACTATTCGCAGTACTTACTCAACATTATATTGCACGATGAGAGGTTAGCTGGCAGGTTATTGGTACATGATCATTGCGGAAATGTCAAAACTGTTGGGCACAGCAAAACAAGAGAGAAGAAATGGTGCAGTATATTTTATTACCTACCTACTTACTTTTCGCCTAAAGTGACACACCTAAAGTGTTGTGCACTAAATAGCAAATTGAATACTCGCGCTTTAGTGTCAAACGTCAACGGAATAACTGAAGTCAGTGACATCGCTCCGGGTAACGATCCTGATATTGACCCACTTTTGTCGATTTATGATTTATAAATTGAAACGAGACAACGTGCTTGCACGCACGTACGCACATCTTCTTGCCTAATACTCGTAATAATAAGAACATAATTTGACCACCAAATAGCCTGTCAACTTAACTATAATGTACCTACTCGTAGCTGACTCGGGCCGCGCGTCGAACTTTACGGATAAACGCATCGGAAACAAGCGCAGGGTGTGTCAGTCCAGCATCATTATGAAGGTATGAATTTGTTTATGCTAAATTAATCCTTTTACTTGAGAATGTAATGTTTTTCTCATGTGTGGCTTTAACCGCAAGCTTTGTGTCTTGGACTCATATTTCTAGCGATATTGTAAACTCTCGAAATATTGTCAACTGAACATACGGAAGTATCTCTGCCCCCATAAACGGGACTTGGGGCACCCCCCCCATTAAGTTAGTTTGGTTCCTTTAAATCCTGCACTCGGAAATAGGGGCCCCGCCAAGCGGGGCTCCGTCGACTACGCTTTTTAGGGGAATATGAAGTGTTTTAAGGTTAGGATATATTAATCGGTATTTCTCAGGAATGGTACATTATCTTTTCATGGGAGTGGTACCACTGGGCAAGGGGGACCCCTCCTTCCCTCCACACCGCGTGAGTTGACTACCATCGCATGCATTTCACGAAAAATAATGCGTTTTATTGTAAGCAGTATGTTCGTTTGACAATATTTCGAGAGTTTACAATATCGCTAGAGAGAACACAATATAACGTGTTTGACAATTTTACGGTGACATTTACACTCATTCCTGTTACCACAATTGTGTTTTCTTTTCTCTTTTATTTATAATATGTAATATCCTTATGTAACTTGGTAATAAACCAACTGACTCAAACATTTCTTTGTTATTGTCTTCCCTACCTACTTACTTATTTTTATATTGTCCTATTAAACGTTTTGTTTTCTAACCAGCATAGATAATTAATATTAATAAACAAAAAAACCACAACAATTACTTAAGTAATTATAATTTTATGCACTTAACCCAACCTTTCTTGGATCAGGTATCACATTGGTATATATTTATTGTTAGGAGGGGCCATAAAGTTTTTGATAAACATGGACATTGGACACCGACAGGACCGATATCTAAGGGTCTATCTTCCAGAATGCAAAAATTGGAAAATCGAATGAAAACCTTTAAAATTAAGATGAGGATAAAAAAGCGATAGAAGTGAGCTCGAAAAATTTTGCTAACGGAAAGAGCAATAAGTTATTAGATTCTCAAAAAAAGTTATGCACTTTGCTTCTCCATAGTTTCGTTGGGGAGAAAAACTCAAAGGTCGACATAGATGTCGCTAGCATCGACTCAGCTTTGCCAGCTGGGTAAATGTTGACGATATAGTGAATTTGTTAATGCTGTTTTCGAATAAATTTTATATTTATAATGTATTTTTTTGGACTGTTTCACAATTAAAAGTGCAGTTACGTAAAATAAATGCATAAACAGCAGAGAAAAGAGCTAATGGGGAATCAATAAATAATGTTAAGGTTAAATTGATAAATAAGCGATATTCTCATCGAATCTATTACGATGTATGTTTTTTACTTTCCGATTAGAATCCGCAATTTTAATTAAAATGTTAACCCAGAGCCTGGCATTATATCTCAGTGACCCACAATATCGGTGCCCACATAAACTAGTTGCGTTGCTTTCTTGAGGGCTTGTAGGTACATCAAGCATTAATTTCCTCCGGAACCTGTTTACTAAACGTTCTATACGCTGTTTTGCGTATTTTGATTCTACTTTTGTTTTTATACTTCAATAAAAACTAAAAACTTTTTTGCAAAAAATAAAACCGACTTCATACAAAAAAGTGAAAAATAACTTTAGCTTCAGAAGTCGGTGACCTTTGTTTTTTTATTTTTCACTTTTTAGTGTTTCACATGTGCTTACCCTTTCACAGCTCACCGGCGTGATTTTTTTATATGAACTGGTGTAAACAATAGACAGACATGAGATTTCAGCAATCTCAGTCCATTTGCTATCATTTATTGAGGAGTTCCGTTGCCTATCTCCAAAGTTCTTCATCAGATCTTCACCAAATTGAAATGGAGTCTCTCCGATAAAGTACTCTTCCTAAAACTACCCAAATTACTTCAAGTGTGCCTATAAAATTTGATTTCTCTCTGTTTCTCCAGGATCCCATCATCAGATCCTGACTTGATGATTATTGGACCACCTGGGAAGTATACCCTTTCATACAATTAAAAAAAAACAAAATCGGTCCAGCCATCTTCGAGTAATCGGGGAACATTGAATTGAGAACCTCCTTATTTTTTAAGTCGGTTAATAACGACGTTATGGTAGGTGACTCAAATATCCGGATGGCCTATATAAGATTCGGCCGTGTATCGTGAGTTCCGTTCCTTTGTCATGGATCCCATAATCAGAAGTAATCTCCCTTGAAGTACATCCTTTCTAATAAAAGATAAAAAAACAATACATTTCACGGTAATAGGGCTTATCCCCAATAAATGGAACTTAACACACATAAGGCTGAGGCTACATTAGGCCGCGACGCGACCTGCGACACATGAGCGATTAAAACAAGTAAATGAATGCTTACGTATATGGCTACACAGTACATCAAATGTTACTAGCGATATTTGTGCGATAGGAACAACATTACTGTAATCACGACATCGGCTACATCAACATATCATCGAAATTGAAGCGAATTTATTAGAAGATGTCTCACTTGCACGACTAGTATCAATAGTGCTACTAATTATGCGTGTGGCAACATTATGCGTATAGTACACCGCGATGGATGATTAGATCGCATTTTAAGAAAACGATCGATTCAAATTGGGTCTTTGTTATGATAGTGGCTACATTACAATGCAACTGTACTTTAGAACGTAGAAAAACAAATATTCGTCAGTTATATTAAATGGCTACATTATTTGAGCGAATTTAGATGAATGAGCGATTTATTTTGCGAGAAGTTCAAAGTTACTGTTTTGGTGGGTTCGCTGTCAAGTGGCTACATAATCACGCTACGGACATCGGACTGGGGTGCGGGAGAACTAGGGCAATAGTCCTGCACTCGGCTCTCGCTCATGACGCTGCGACACGTTCAAATCATTTTGTTTTGCTCTTCTAAAGAGGTTTATGTATGAATACATTGAATACGATGGACATCGAGTTGTGTGTATCCAAAATACAAGCACGTCCTGCAATATGGATGGCTAAACATGGAGCACACAAAAATAAAGTACTTAGCGCTCTTTATTTATTTCGTGAATCCAACACAATCTCTTTTTTTTTTCAAAAATAGTTCATACTTGAGGTAAGAGCTTTCATGCAAAAATACAAGGTTTGGTTTTGATAAAGCCATTGAAAATAATACACGTTACGTTTACACAAAGCTACTGCAACCTATCGACTATGTGAATGCCTTGAACTAAACGACCTCCCCTCGTGCGCCACACTCGTCGCGTGTGTCGGCTGTGTGTGCTCCCTCTATGTAGCCACCTTGACACGAAATCGCCGCGAATATTTTAAGATCCTTAAGGTGTGTCCAAACACGGCGTGCAAGGTGCGCGGCAGCTACGCGCGGCATTCGCGGGATACAAATTTGCCGCGCAACTAGTTTAGACCTTTTGAGCCGCAGTGCTGCGCGGCATGTCCGAGACACGCCGTGGTGCTCTTTATTTCGTATTCAAACCACAATGAAAGCGGCCGCGTGTGTTGTAGCTCTGCTTATTATTCGTAAATTACGTAGAAGAAGGAGTAGAAGAAAGTGTATTCAAATGTAATAAGATTAAACTTACCACAACCAGTGACATTACTTGTTTTTTCTCTGTTTCTCTCCCTTATAAGAACTCAAAAGACTTTTCATTTTCAATGTTTGTTAGCTATTGTTATTATTTTATTTAGATATATTAAGCGATTCTCTCAATATTATTCATTTTATTAATCGTGTATTTGTTTAATATTTTATTTTGTAAAGTTGCCATGTCCCAAGTGAAATAACACTGAATAATAGTTGTTTAGTTGCTAAACTGACTTTAGCTGTCAAATGGTAGATTAGTTGTCTATGTTCATTTGGGAGCATGGCAGTGGAGTTCGAACATTCGTCGAGTGAAGACGTGTTAATCGTAGCCAAATAGTGTAATCAGTGCTAATAAAGTGATTATAAAGTTATACCGATTTTACTTTTCTTAACAACCGCATAGTGGATTACGTGTTAAAGCTGCTTTTGGCTGTACGATTTTTTTTGCTATTTCATCCCATAGATCTTCTCTCACGTTATTATTGTGATCTTCTTTACATCTTATAGTATCCCATAATGGACTATGGGAGCCATATATATATTTCAATAAGACGAATTGATGTTTCGTTATCCATTTTACTTGATAAATAAAATACGTCCGTCCACACACAACTATTTTATTTTTATTTTAGATCTCGTTTTTAAAACTGTGTACCTTAACTGTTAGATGGCACTGTTAGTTTCTGTTCAACCAAATAAATACAAAAAGTAATTCTTGACTACGGATTTGAACTTGGGAACTATTATTCACAAGGCAACCGGTGTCACCGCTAAGCTATCTACTTCACTGACAAGTTGTCTAAAATAGCTGTTCTCTTTATGACAGTTGTAAAACAGTCAAAAAGTTGAAAAGTTTGTGTACTCAAACATACAGATGGCAGCACTATCTATGAAAATTTTGTTTGACGCCAATGTATGGAAGTTTCACCCCCCTGGTGACAGCGGTCGCCTTGTGTCTGTTCACAAGTTAGAATCCTCAGTCAAGAAATACTTTTTGTATTTATTTGGTTGAACAGAAACTAACAGTGCCATCTAACAGTGAACTAGCGAATTCTCAGCGAAATCGCTAGTTTTCTCTTTTTATAGTGTAGGCACGTCATCGCCGAATATACGCCGGAATTTCGCTTGTAATGTAGCCATACCATGTTTTTCTCGTTTCGCTCTTCCAGTCGCATCGCAAATCGCTGCCTAGTGTAGCCTCAGCCTAACTGTCGAAATCTGGGTGTATTATACACTTCTGAGTACCTCCTCAAAGCATACAGGCGTGATGTTACGTCATGATATTGCATAAACAATAAACAACCAAGCGTTTACAGCAATCACTGCAGCTTTGCCGTGTATTTTTGAGGAGTTCCATTTATATCTCCGAAGATCAGCATCAGATCTTCAGCAAATTCAAATGGGACATCACGGGAAGCACCAGCTTTGAAATAAAAAAAGAACCATCAAAATCGCTTCATCCAGTCGAAGCTCTGAGGTAACAAACACAAAAAAAAAATACAGACGAATTGAGAACCTCCTCTTTTTGGAAGTTGGTTGAAAAAAAGATTGAAGGCACTGCAGTTTTCTTTAAGAATTAAGCCTTAGGCTCATACACTGAAATAAATAACATATTATATCATTACTTTATATGCAAAATTATCTACTATATTATTCACGAGCATAAGGCCAAAATAATCATGAGCAGGGCACAATGCGGAGTGGTCAGTTGCTTTAAAGTTTTTGATTCTCAACGTTTTTTCCCAGGCTTTTCGGCGTTCTGGATCTTTTGGAAATAAATGTCACCCTTCTTTTTGCAGTCCGGCGCACAACACTGCGATGTATTTATAGCAGCGGTCGGCAACACGCGGCCCGCGGACGTCTTACTTGCGGCCCGCGAACGTTTTGTTAATTATTCAACATTTTTTCCATAGAAATTTCGGGAAGGAATTACTTTTGTACAGTTCGTGCTTTTTGTCCACATCTACCAGTAAGTTCGTGGCAGGGGCATCTTTGCCACCGGGCACTTTGGATATTTGCCCAGGGCCCCAAAGTTCCTGTAACTGTCCAAACTAGAGGCTGTCAAAAGTTAACTTATCCCAGAAAGGACCGCTGGATACTTAAACTTTCGAGTTAATTAATCTTTGTATGATGTTTTTTAGACTTGGAGAACTTTAAATTGAAACAAAACACAGAAAAAAAGTTTTTATATCCTTGTCATTGGCTTTATTTTACTGATAATTTTATGCCATTATTGTTTGTTTGCTATACTTAAAAGAGATCATGAAACCTTCCTTTGGCACTCAAGCGGATAAAAATGACCCATCTCAGACTTAAACGTTTGAAACCACAAGTCTGCAACATTAACGCCTTGCAATTGTCACACTAATAGTTAGTTATCATGTCCTTGTACCGCTTGCTGTTGACTGTAAGTTCTGACCATCATCGTTTTTGAACCTTAGACGAAATTATATACAATGAGCACTTGGAAGCTAACATTCAACGCATTATAGCCGTAATATAGCTTCCAGATTTGGGCATGTGGTCACATCACTAAAACCATAATCATAGGTATATATATCATAAAACATGTTTTTCTGCATTTAATTTCAAATTATGGTTCTCCGCCGCTAAAAAAAATTCGAGCTCGCTTCGCTCGCTCATTACATACTACAAAGGCACCATTATCTCTCTCAAGTGCCCATGGCCCCCATTGGTTAAAGACGGCCCTGGTTCGAACCCGAGACTAGTGCAACCTTAAGAACGCGCTTTTCATTTTTGAACCTACGTATAATGCGCTTCTATCACAAGTGCGGCCCGCCGTTATTTTATTTTGCCACCTTGTGGCCCTTGCCTGCCAAAAGGTTGCCGACCGCTGATTTATAGTTTTTAATTATTTTCGATATTTGTTTATTTAGTCATCGTAAATTAGTATGGATTTTGACAGGTGACAGGACAAAATTAGGCCAGGTTGATTATGCGACATCTGGTGGGATAAAAAGGCAGTTTTTCACCCCATTAGGTTGGATTGAGCTTGCATCTTCTGTGGAAGTTAATAAGTACGAATAACATTTTATCTTTTCGCGGACCGTATTCAAGGCCCCTACGGACTACTGCTGGTCCGCGGACCATAGGTTGGGAATCACTCCCTTAGACACTTTCTGGCAGTCACTTTTTGGGCTATAAATAAAAAAACAAACAATGGTAAGCGTAAATGGACAATTAATAGGACTTATTTAAATAATAAAGCATTTTTTTTTTTTAATTTAAATACCAGGAAAACGTATTTAAAAAATACAGCATCTGATTTATAATAAAACATTTTAGATAACTTGGGTGTGATTAAAGTTCCGGGGCCTAGTTATCATCAAGTGCATCTTAATATCGGTACGAGTAGTTACGAGTATATCTCCATTCTGCGTCAATGCTCGATGGTCAAGGTAAAGATGGGCAGTATAACACGTGTTTATTTGACAACTTCGAGATCATACATTTATGCAAGTTTTTTTTTATGATTATTTATTATAAACATGAAGTAATTATTAATTGATTATCTTGTGCCAAAAACGTTACAGTGCATAGTACTGTAAGATTTTCTCTCCTTGTCCTTTCAATTTCATGTTTGCTGTACTAAAGAATCAGTTGCTAGAACAGTTAACTTTAAGGGCGCTTTCAATTTAGACGTTTCGTGTCGCGCCGCTGCAGCACTGCTTCGGCGCTGCAGCAGCGCGACACGAAACGCCGAAATTGAAAGCGCCCTAAAACTCGTAATTTATGGATAATTATATTATTAAAATTGTTGCTTGATAGGACCGGACATAAGACACAACCTTGAGGGATTCCTTTAATTTGTATAATTTTGTAATAGGTTTCCATTTTGCGATAAAAACATGTTGGCAAGCTAACAGTTGGACAGCAATTTTCTTAATTTCCTCGTCTTCTGTCTCCAAACCTTCATTCAGTCAACTGTATCAAAAGCTTCAGCCACTTCAAGAAATATTATGACACATGTTTTTTTTTTCTATATTGGTTATTAGCGGTCCGTCCGCCACTTATTCGCGCAATTTTGCGACTAGACAAAACATCGAGGTTTAATCATTATAATTATATCGGGTTTATATATACACACATCAAAAGTGTCTAGGGATCAAGCATTTTTATGCGGATTTCTTGAGATTGAGATGTGGCTTTGTAATAAATTTATGATTTTATAAATTTATATGGATCCTTTTTGGAGCATTTCATAATTTGAAACAGGAACTGTCAATCAAATTCGAGTAAAAGATGAAAATCAGCTGTCAATATTTTCCCTATAAAAACATACAACGCATTGAAGACATTATTAGTGCTACTGTTTCCCTACTACTGATTAAAACCAACGTTATTATGGAGCGGCGACGTCATTTAAGCAGGGAAGAAATGCTCAGAGCCGTGGGAATGATAGAAGCTGGTTCCCGGCAACGTACTGTGGCTTTAGCTCTGAATACAAGTCAGAGTGTTATCAGTCGACTTTGGACACGTTACCGAAGCACTGGTACCGTGGCTGAGCGCCATGGAGGACGGTATCGCTGCACCACACGGAGACAAGACCGATACATTCAAATCTTAACTCGAATAGCTCCAACAATAACCGCCATGATGTTAGCCGTGAGGCTTCATCACTCTTCAGGTAACTTAATTAGCGACCAAACAGTCAGAAACCGCTTGCATGAAGTGAACCTTCATTCCCGAAGACCGCTACGGGTACCACCTATAGCAATGCACAATCGTAGGATTCGATATCAATGGGCTCTTGAACACAGAAATTGGGCAGAAGAACAATGGCGTTTCGTGTGCTTTTCTGATGAGTCTCGTTTTGGTATGAGACCGGATACAAGACGTATACGACACTGGAGAACCCCAGGACGCCAACAGCGATTAAAATCCTGCCAGGAAGTCCATCCTTATAGTGGTGGAACCATCATGGTATGGGCGGGTATTTGGATCGGCGGAAGAACTGAGTTGATTTGGATCAGAGGCAACCTCAACGCTCAAATTTATGCTGAGACGATTGTATCAGACGTCATCGTTCCTTTACAAGTGCAAATCGGTCCCTTATTTCAGTTAATGCATGATAATGCACGAGCGCACACCGCAAGAGTTGTAAGACAGACTCTCGCCGCAGCTAACATCAATGTCCTGCCCTGGCCTGCGCAGTCGCCAGACTTGAACCCGATTGAGCATGCATGGGATATGCTACAGAGAAGAGCTCTGCCGAATATGGAGGGTATCCAGTCGCAAGAAGACCTTTTTTTGTTGTTGCAACGAACATGGGCGGCCATTCCACAGCGTGATTTGGATGAACGCATTTTGAGTATGCCAAACCGATGTTCTTGTGTTGTTAGTGTTCGCGGTAGAAACACGGATTATTAATTGTTTAAGTTACCCAATAAAATTTTAAAGAAAACTGTTATTTCAGTCTTTTTTTCGAACTTTAATGTTAGTGGTTCAAATGTCAAAAATCCCTTTATTAGGAAAATGGAAAATTTCTTTATTAATGCAAAGGTGACTTGGTTTATCGTTACTGTGACAAACGAAAACACTTTATTTGATGAATCCTTAAAGAAAAAATTAATTAATATCAATCAGGAGAAAAGTTATTGCAAAAATATATGTTGATCCCTAGACACTTTTGATGTGTGTATTTATTATAGACCTTCCCGGCATAAATTCTCAAAATTAAGGCGAAGCCATCCAACTTTGTTTCGTTAAGAAGAACAACGTGATCAAACATACAACGAAAATAAAATCTAGTTATAATTTGTTCAGATTCATTAGATTTGATCACATTCAGGACTGAGATAAGAACTATCAAGCGATTCCTGAATCAGCAGTAAATGTTACGTGTCAATATATTTAATACAAATGTTGTAACATTCATGGCGATACGTATTACGTGCTAAACTGACGTTCACGCGGGTTTTGTAATTTTACAACAATGTTGTCGCCGATGGCACGATTACTATTATACAAACCTAACTATCATTAGTCGTAGACCAAAGTATCTTGAGCCTTATGACTTATTACTGGTTAGCTCAGGTTACAGATCAGAGTCGGTGAACTGAGCTAAGGGCACGATCGCGAAATCTTAGAAAATGTTATTAAAATGTACAGATTCTATTTCTTTTTGTTTTGTCATTAGTACTCGTATCAGTGATTTTACCATAGATAGATCTACCAGATTTTACCTTCGATATTTACCTACACTCTCGTACCACGTGTAGACTGATAATTATGCTCGACCCTATGTTTTTTAGGTCATTTGCAAATTGATTACTTCTTGTTTCTTTTTATTTATATTGTTACAATCTTTATCTTTGCAAGAGGTAGAATGCTATCTGTGTTTTGAAATCAATTGTTTATTTTTAATTAAGAATAATTTTAATTTAAGTGCAGAAATAAGCGCAGTCACTTGCTTTTGATATGTTGCTGTCAATTTTTTGTCAACTTCATTTGGTACTCTAATTGCATCATCATGGACGACCGACGACATAGCGTAACAATTTTTTTGAATTTGTTACGGAAATTCTGCGTTAAGACGAATTTGAAAGCTCTCCATTAAGAGGCCTGCGGAGCATGCGAATTTCATACAAACGTAATACCAAAATAATTTGTAAATCAAACGTATTCTCAAGGTAGTGTGTATTTATTTTAATTGGATTACAGAATATGAAGGTTTCCAAATACATATATTTTGAATGTACACTGATTTAACAAGAGTTATGAGAAAAATTAATTTTCTATAGAAATTTTATATTCCTCATATCTGTTCTTTATATCAATGTCCTTTCAAAATATTTATTTGGGAACATAGACATTCTATAATACAATTGAAATATATACACACTACCTTCAGAATATGTTTGATTTTCATATTATTTTGGTATTACGTTTGTATGAAAAACGCATGCTCCGCCGGCCCCTTAAAGCAAATGTTTTGGAATCTTGGTTTATCACACCGCTAGACACTGCTACATGGGCAAGTCCGTCAAAATATACGTGTTACCTTAGTAGTGCCTGCAGCGTTGGTCGGATTTCAAAGTGAAAAGCATCACCAAGCTCCACTTAGATGGTTGCGCTTAGAAATAGCTGCGCTCTGAGGAATACCTCCAAGCATCATTTACCTGTAAAAGAAAATTGCTGTGTTTTTAAATTATATTTGTCATTTTCGAAAAAAAAGAGCCTGGAAAGAGGGTCAAATATATTTCGATTTACTCGTAGGACGGAGGAATTCGGATAATATGAAAAAGATAGTTTTGTTCAGTGCTTTTGTTTTCATTTTTACTCTTCTTTTTTTGGCGAGCGTGTTTTATGATCACAAACAGTATTATTTATGGTATTTACAGTCAAACAGGATATTAAAAGATCTGGCTAAATCCAGTTACGCCTACTAAAAATAATATACCTATACATATTCATTTCCTAGTTATTTTGAGTCATTGACCTGTTTGCGCCAAACAAGTTCGGCATTAAAAAATATTATATAAGTTACTTGATATGTATTACCGGTTTATGTTTGGCAAGACAAGTGAATTAATTTAGACATTATTTATGAATAAAAAAATGTTCAAGGATGTAAACTACGTTGTTGTGACAGGCTGACATGTGTAAAGAACTAAGCGGTAGTATCAGCTAATAAGGGATGGCACAAATTGTGTAATTGACTTTATAGGAACCACTGCAAGCTGAGAATCCGTTGATTATTTTAAAAAAAGTGTGACGATAGTTTTTCATGGACACTTTACGAATTACGTTTCCTACTGAATTTCGGCTATCCAATGCTTACATAATCGTTCCCACTGCTGGGCGGAAGTAGGCTTTATTGCACCACGCATGCCTAGTGCGGGTTGGTGTTACATGTAAAGTTCTGTTAAGTATTTTGTCTGTAAATAAATAAATTTTCAGTTTTAGGGCAAGCCGCTTTCCTGTCGGAATTTTTCTTCATTCATAGAGCAGTGACGTTGTAATAAATTACACAAAGTACCGCGCCGTACTTCGTAGTCTACGACCTAAATTTCGTAAATTAAAGTTAAGTATTTTGTCTGTAAATAAATAAATTTTCAGTTTTAGGGCAAGCCGCTTTCCTGTCGGAATTTTTCTTCATTCATAGAGCAGTGACGTTGTAATAAATTACACAAAGTACCGCGCCGTACTTCGTAGTCTACGACCTAAATTTCGTAAATTAAGGCCTTTTGCTACCATTGGGCCTCCAATGCTAGACAAATGATGAAGATGATTGGAAGTCCAATGGGGAATGGCCGCCTAAGGTAGATACTAAGACGGCCATGGATTCGTGTTTCTTTGTTCTGAGCACACGCGTCGATCGAGCTCGTCGTCAAAGTCAGGCCGGCTCAACTTAGAATGCCATGGACGATATCCAAAGATGACAAACTCAGATCTTTAAATAACAAACTACCAAACTGATGATTGACGTAATACCAAATTACCTTACATATTTTTCCAAGATAAAGAATGATGCAATTGAAAGTATAACTTAACATGCACGTGTCTAAATCTTAACACTCAAGAGCATGGAATAGCTAATAACTTACAATTAATACGTTTATGTTAAGACACGAATAGACAATGAATCTTTATGTACAATGTAATATTTCAAGAGAATTCTTTAAGTAAAAAATTAGACTCGTTTACCTAGCTGTTATGTACGTAATTGACACATCATGATTTGTGTTATGTTCTTTAGTGAACGTGTAACGGTTCACTATACAGAATGTTAGTTTAAACGAGGGACTTATTCAAACCCGCAATAGTCCATGCTTACATGATACTAATAAACATATGAACAAAAAGAAAACACTAATACATAGCAGATAGATCCATTTGCGTCTAAGTTTCGCAACGTGTGCGCCATGCGCTTATCGCAGAACATGTGTGCGGGTCAATGACCTTTACAGGTATACCTAATCCATTTTAGCTTCATACTTTAAATCTGGCTTTGGACAGGCAAATATCTAGGTAACTAGGTACTGACCGAATGTTCGCAGTCGTTGATTGACACCTTGCATAATAATTAACGGTTCCTCGCACAATATCACTAGATAACACTTAAGCACGAACCGTAATCCCAATATTCTTCACTGGAATGATGATAAGACGTAATTTTTAGTTATTCAAGAACACGTTTACAGGACACTCTTAATATCGCGAAGTAATTATATATGTCCCTCGTTTAACCTAACACGCTATATGTACAAGTTAAAATTGAACTTCATCTCTAATTTACGTAAAAACTCTCATTTGTGAGGCGAAGGAGAGGATTCATAAGTGTAGCTGTTGCTAGACTACTACACGGTGCGGTGGTGTAAGGGACATCAACGCATACTGCTGTTACCAATATTTCAGAACGCATCCGCCAAAAAAAGTCTGAGGCTCTAGAATAACGTGCTGGATGCTGGCTGGAGCATCGATATCCGTTACACCGTGCATAATGACCAAGGAGACGCTATATGTTGCATGTCCTAAAAAATATCAGTCGTAACAAATTGTAGAAAAAATATCCCAATCGAAAAGTCGCAGTCGCAAGCACGAGGTGTTTAAAATAGTGCAGCTAGACGTCAGTGTTATCGCACGTCAATTGAGTCGTTCTCAATGAACAGCAATAAGTACGGCGAGAGAAAGAGGCACGCTCGAAGGCTCCACGTGCGAGCTACACAAGCTATACGAGCTGTACATCTACACGCGCCGCCGCGCCGGGAGACACATTTATAGAGCTGAGCCATTTAAAGTTTGCACACGTGGGCGGATCAGGTAGCAATGCTGTCATCATACGTCAGACGAAATAAAGAGTGACCTTTCGACTATATTATGACGTATCTAAACTGTATTTCAGTGGATAAAGTCGAATGTAATGTTTTCAAGTTCAGTTGGAAAATATTGTGATCGTTATGGGTAGGCAAGCAGTTGAAAAACCATCGACATTTCTTGAAAGGTATGTTTCAGATTGGTAAAATATTGTTAACGGCATTCATAAGGCTCTTCGGCTCCAGTCGGTAGCAACTACGATGCTGCCAAACGACCACAACGTTGCCCGTCGACATCGAAAGCAATTAATGTATGAATGAGGCTTAAATCGGAAGATTTCAGGTTGGCATGCGAAAGTGAAAAGTTGATTATAGTAAACCAACATTTCTTATGAATGAGCTATCTACTTTTTCCACGTGCCAAGGATCTCGAAATTGTGTCAATACACTGGCAAATGAACAAAGGAAATATGTTATAATCTTATTACAGCATAAACATTATGTTATGAAAATCTTTGCTGTAGCTATGATCTCATTCAAGAACATAATTTTGCGAGACGATAAATTCAATTTTTTTTCATCGATTTTTTTCTTTGGCGCCAATAAAAGGGTAATTTTCGAATAAAGGCTGAATAGATAAATTTTGGAAATGAAGCGGGTGTGCGCCTGGGTGATAGTGTGATGGGTGACCGCAGTGCATATATACGGCGGAGAGGCGGGCGCCGGCCCAGTGTGGTGAGCGACACCTAACCGACTAACC
The DNA here is from genome assembly GCA_950022955.1 of Xestia ashworthii. Classification (NCBI taxonomy): domain Eukaryota; kingdom Metazoa; phylum Arthropoda; class Insecta; order Lepidoptera; family Noctuidae; genus Xestia; species Xestia ashworthii. The sequence goes on along the minus strand of OX465566.1, from coordinate 669,506 downwards.
GACATGAGCACGCAGTGGATCGCGCTCGGCTTCCTCTTGCACGGTGAGTTCTCACGAGATACGATATCGGTGCAGTGATTGGACAGCATTCTAACTTTGTGTTCAGTTTTTTTGGTGATATCTGAAATGGTGTTATAGAAAGTTGTATATTTTATTTCATGACTTTAATTCTTTTTTTAGTTTTGAGATTTTCCGTTTGAAATTCATCAACAGTTTTTACACTCAAAAATAGCTTTATTTGTCTAAGTAATCAAAAACTTTTTAAAGCACATTAAAACGAATTTACCGCACTTATTACTTACTTAAATAAAAATGTTAAATCTGCGTCAACATCAACCTTGCGATAATTTCCAACTTCGGAGCCGGTACAGTTCGTGCTATGTAAGCCTGATAATATTCCATTACAACTTTGTAAAACAAACGACACCTCGAACTCTGCTGAACCTCCAGCAGAAATACGCGATGTAGCTAATTGATATCTTACAATTAATTGTAACTTTAATTGCTTCAAGTCTCAACTGTAGACACAGGCGCAGGGCAAACATTGCAACGAGTGTTCATTCAATTTAATAGATCTTCATGAAAAACACTGTTCGTGTTGAAAACTGTAGTTTATTTGAACGTTTAATTAAGGGTCATGTTTTAAAGGTGGCCCGAAGTACCTGTCAAAGGGAAACTGTAGAAAGGCATCAACGTATACTTAAAGAAAATGTATGTCACCTTATCGACTCTGTAAGGAATCGGTTAGTTTTGCTCTTAAGCATTGCATGCCAACCACCTTTTACTGCTTGATAAACATTTAACATGATTTAATAATATCTTGACATAAACTGAAATGAACGCATTTTCTTTGAACTGATATAAATAAATGCTAAAACAAACATGACATGCGAGCTGCCCCTGACTTGCACGGTTTTTACGACTTAATATAACGTCGAGATTTCCTTATCATATAGTAGGTTAATATCGATGTATTGTTTCTATGCAAACAAACTTCTGAAAAATATATCTAAATGAAATTGAAAGTCGCATTCGTAGTGTAGATGAACAACGCGGACACTCTCAGACAGACACGACAAGCTACTTCAATTTATATTTTTTTATCATTACCTTCATTTTATTTTTGTACATTACATAACAAGAGCGCAATTGTTGTATATAAACCAGATCGATAAAGATACCCTATTTTTTAAATGATCTTATTATTCAAAGAGATGACCAGTTTCGGGTATTTGTGAGACTCGTAGCACTCGTAGCAAGGTGCTACGCGTCCGGCCTACGAGCTACGCCACTAACGTACCGTGCGTAAGTAACTTTAACTGTATTTTGTTAAGTGATATGTATGTGTCATGTTAATGTACAGAAATAGAACATTCTCGAAATTAGTTTTGAACAACAATTAATAGCCTCAAGGATTTTTATTGTGGGTTTTTTATCAAGACACGTTTGACATACTTAGTTAAAATAAAAATTAATTTGTTATAGCTTATTTGACATTTTGTTTATACAAACGTTGGTACTGTTTATTTAAATACGTTACAAGTTTAAATCTTGTTCTTGATTCATTTCGAAACTGGATTTATTACTTCAATGCTATTAAAATATGCGGTATTATGTTGTTCAACGTAATGTTCATGTAATTGACCTATTGTTTACTGTTGAATATTATGTAACGAAAAACTGATTACCGTCTTAAGTACTTAAATAATCTATTAGATCTCTCATTTGAAACAATGCCACTGGTCAAGGGCGATCATTTACAAATAATGCTGCAAATCGATACATTTAATACTTGATTTCAACTACAGTCCTCCTGATACTTACTAGAAACTAACTATAAATTAGTAAATAATTAAGTATAAATAAAATGAACTATACTTTCCTCTCATTGAGAGGAGGCCGTGTCCCAGCAGTGGGAACATTACAGGCTGATGACGATGCAACTTCGGGTGCGAAAATTTGTATTCAGTAAAAAATCAATCTACTAAAATTAAAACAAAGAGAAGCGAAATATTCCTGAAAAACTACGCTTTTTATACGGAGCCCTATCATGCCGTGGGCGTGCACATTAAACTTCATAATAGTAACATGACCTTCACAAATAAGATTACTAAGTTATTTTGCTTGCAAGATTAACGATGGTTAGGACTTTTTTAATGGTGTCAAAATAAACATTGCCTGTTGTTTTAACACCTAGGAGTGAAGATGGCCTTTGGCAGAACACCCTAAGTGCGACACATACGAGTAGACAATAGACATGTGTACAGTCTTGTGACAGTACAAATGTGTATTATCAATTTTCTCGTGAAATATCAAATTTAACTTTCACTAGTGGTGGACTTTGCGACGACGAACCGTTTTCAAAGATCGTTTTGTGTTCTGCGACGACGAAACCGTTTTACGGGTTCAAACAGTCTTTGTTGCACAAACTTCAAATTACTTGGAGCAATTTTTAACTTTACGCCAGTAAAAGTACAGCCGAGAATGCAATGATTCAACTACTATCTTTCTGACTAGAGTCACTCTCGTCGCGTCGTCCTTAACGTTCCGCGTTCGTTTACAAAACAGTCAACAATTGTAAGAAACTGCAACTATTTCACTCGACGAAAACGCAAGTATATTCCATATGTTAGATAACTTTCTTTTTTTAAACCGTCTTCAAACCAGTTGCAACGAAGACCGTTTATTGCAACCGTTTATGTCGTCGGGAAAACGGTTGCGTTCCGTCCGTCAAAAAATCTAGAACGACCACTACCATCAAAACGGTAAGACATATCTCTCTGAACCGTGTAGACTACTGCAGACATATAGGTCGTCGTGAGTGTACGTCTCAGAGAATCGGTTACACGTGCCAGTTATGACCTACAAGCTCCTTGATTGCCAAAAACCAGACGCCATTCCGCGCGGCTGAGCTTTATATGTATATCGGGTCAGAGTTTAGGCATTATTCATAGCTATGTAACAGCATTGTCTGGCTTGCTCCAGCTCTACCTAATGATCTTAACATTAAACTCGATTGTCGTGTGGCCACGTTGTTCTTGTAGACTTCGCAAAGGATTTTGATGAGGTTTTCAGCATCAGGTGAATTTATTAGTGACTTAATTTTCGTCAGTGACTCACTAGCCGAACGTCCACATGACTTAGGCAGTGCGTACAAAGTCAGGTCACAGCCATTTCCGGTTTTCTAATTTAGTACTACCTCATCACAGTCTACAAACGTCCTAAACCAAACATGGATACCCGATACCGGTAGGATTCGCCACTATTTCCACATTACATACACAGTGTAAGGACATCGACGCGCAATCTGTGTTACTATTCATGCAGCACATGATTCTAGACGGCGCCCAACTTCAAACCTTTAGTTAGTAATAAGGAACAGCTACACTATTAAAATGAATAATTCTTTTGCAAACTTAATCGAACAACCGATATTTGTTTGCCCGCGAAAACATTGAACGTGTGTGGATAAATAAACTAGAATCAAGTACTAAATTCATAGCAAAAGCTTTACGCTTTAGCGCGTTAATATCACTTAAATGTCAATGTGACTACCTGTCCTCATTCTATTTTTTATTAAACCAAACCGATGGGACCTGTGCCCATGGTGTGCAGAATTTCAAGCACGTAGCTGATACAATTCCGCACCAAATATGCTAAAACGGACCGGATGGAGTTAGGACTGAGGATAGCTGCGTGCAGCTTAGCAATTCAAAAGAATTAATATTAATTCATTGTAACGCAACGTTCACTGGTTAATAAAACCAGGTACTCCAACTAGGTGTGTCTAGGACAAAATTCGAAGACACGTGTGACATCTACCAATCCACACTAGGCGGGTGCGCGGCTTGGTGAATAACCCAGAGTGGATTTAAATTCCTCCCCAAAGAGGCCTGTTGATCTTTAGGTTAAGCCGTGCTTGCCTAGGTTGGTCTGTGGATGGGTGACCACCCTTACATACCGAGTTTACTCCGTGCCTCGGACAGCATGTTAAGCTGTTGGTCCTAGCTGTCATTTGTAGATCTTTGACAGTCAAAATAGGAAGTCAATGACCCAAAAAGTCTGACAACCAGTCTTACCAAGTGGTATCGTTTTACCTAGTACTAACTGGGTTGTGGAGGTTATATAGGCAGTCGCTGCATGTAAAATACCGGTATTCAGCTGCATCCGGTTAGACTGGAAGCCGACCCTAACATAGTTGTGAAAAGGCTAGGCAGATGATGAAAGAGGCCTGTTTCCCAGCAGCGCATGGGAACATTGTACAGACTGGTTATGTAACGAATACTATAATACGAGTATTTCAAAGCGTGGGACTAAAATTCTAAGCGGGAACATAATAAAGTTTTTTTCTGAACTTTATCTTTACCAAACAACCGCGCATTGTCAACCAGTTTTTGTTACAGTCTAATTAAGTTGGCAGTAAGGCCATCTACTTATTTATAGCTTCTCAGCTATGTTTTGAAAATGATAATATTATGCAAAAATTTGAACTTGAAGAAAGCCAGTTTCTTAAAGTTATTTTTGTATGAGACAGGTACATGTGTATTTAATCGATGCGGCTTGATCTCATATTTTGTGTATAAAATGTATTTGTCGTGTGTGTGTATTTGTTTGTATGTGTCGTGTCGTGTGTGTGTATTTGTTTGTATGTGTCGTGTGTGTGTATTTGTTTGTATGTGTCGTGTGTGTGTATTTGTTTGTATGTGTCGTGTCACGTGTGTGTGTATTTGTTTGTATGTGTCGTGTCACGTGTGTGTGTATTTGTTTGTATGTGTCGTGTGTGTGTATAAGTTTGGAAGAAAGAGTTGTGTTAACGATATTTCACGTCCGTATCTGATGAAAAATGTAATACAATATTTTAGTTAGTTTGTCTTTGGGTAAAAGTCACTATTTTTCGCGATCTCACGTTTTCTTCTACCAGTTTTGACAGAATTAATTCAGTAAATAAGTCCCGCCATCTCTTTCGTGGCTTGCAACCATGTCTCACTGTCTGTGGGCAGTAGCTACGTGCAATTTGCGTCCACAGTTTGTCAAGCAGCAGGCATGAACTAACATAATTCCAGTAAGAGTTGTTTTCTTTATTCCAGCTTGCATAGCGCTTGCATCGCCGTCACCGCAATGCAGCTCCGGCGTGCCCGCGAACACCACATCCGGATTGGTCTGCGGTGTAGTACGCCATGCAGACGGTGTACCATACGCAAGCTTCCGAGGAGTTCCCTACGCTAAGCAGCCCGTAGGAGCGCTCAGGTTCAAAGTAAGAACATGTTCATTCCATTATTGAACTACCTGCACAGCATACAAAGGACTGCGGGTCACTGGCGAGAGACGAGGACAATCAGCAGCGGATACAACCAGACTACGAATTAAGATGATGATGAGATTAATAGACTTGTATTTCTCATTGCAGGAGCTCGAACCTGCAGACCGTTGGGACGTCCTGTATGCAACAAACGAAGGTCCAATCTGCCTACAAACCGAAGTCCTGTACGGAAAGATAATGAAGGACAGCTCGCAAAACCAGAATGAGGCGTGTATCTACGCCAACATCCACGTGCCCTTGTATGCTCTGCCTCCGGTTGGTCGCAGACCGGTCAGGGAACTTCAGTCTCCACACCCGGAGGAGGTCCCGCTATCTACCGGACTACCGATCTTGGTGTTCATTCATGGTGGAGGATTCGCCTTCGGATCTGGTGACTCAGATCTACATGGTCCAGAATATTTAGTCAGCAAAAAAGTCATCGTCATCACTTTTAATTACAGGTAATCTTTACTTTCATATGCATGTCTGTCTGCCTCGGTATTTGATTACAGGTAATCTTTACTTTCATATGCATGTCTGTCTGCCTTGTTATTTGGTACAGCATCAGCACCATTTAAATCACTACCAAAGAGTGCTACAACAGCAGACATAATAAATTTGTGGTTAATTAGTTTACTTTTAGAATTGGGAAGTAGTTTGGGTAGCAAACCACGGTTGTTGCTAGCTATATTAATCGACTTGTATCAATTTTCCAGGTTGAACGTTTTTGGTTTCCTGTCTATGAACACTCCTAAGATCCCCGGTAACGCTGGTCTCCGCGACCAGGTGACGCTGCTGAACTGGGTGCAGAAGAATGCGCGAGCTTTCGGTGGAGACCCCGATGACGTCACGATCGCGGGGCAGAGCGCTGGCGCCGCGGCCGCGCATCTTCTTACCTTGTCTAAGGCTACAGAAGAGAAGCGGCTGTTTAGAAGGCAAGTTTTAATTCTTTTTTTACACATTCGACAGAACGGTCAATGATTGTGAAATTCTCATCTTATTATAAACTTATACTGGGATATCTTCCGTGATTATTTGTTGTTTGTGTTTTGTCGTGACTTAGTGTCGAGTTCCAATAGTGCGCATAGCAAAAGACAAAGAAAGAGGGTAGACAGATTTGTCTGCTCGTAACAATTTTATTTTCCATCCACCCGCATTCTCCAGTCAACCCGCGATCATGGCGCTTGCAACAGCGTCGAAATTTCAGGAGCTCAAAATAACAAATAATCACGGAAGATATCCCGTAAGTGACAATATAAGTTTAGTTTTAAACCGTGAAAGCTTAAAACAGTGTTCATCTTATTATGTTAGTAGAAAATTAAAAACATACAGCTTGTGTATTGTAAGTTTGATCTCGTACCATTTATTTACCCTTTACCTAGTACACCAACTTACGACAGTCAAAAATAATTAGGTTATGGTCATGTTCTCATTTCAGAGCGATACTAATGAGTGGAACAGCCGCCTCAACTTTCTACAGCCCCTCTCCAGCGTTTGCCCAGTTCATGTCCAAGCAGCTGCTCGCCATCCTGGGCATCACCTCCACAGACCCCGACGACATCCACCGCCAGCTCATCGCTCTAGATGCAGACAAACTCAAAGCAGCCAACGAAATCCTAATAGAAAATACTGGCCTTACAACCTTCGTGCCCACCGTGGAGTCAACACTACCTGGAGTCACAGCAATCATTGATGAGGACCCAGAAATTTTAATAGCCAACGGACGAGGCAAAAATATTCCACTCCTGGTGGGATACACAACAGCTGAATGCGAGACCTTCCGCAGGCGTCTTGAAAAGTTTGACATAGTAAAGAAGATTCAAGAGAACCCTACATTAGAAGTACCGCCGAGGATAATATTTATGACGGCACAAAAGTTCCTGATAGATCTGGCGAAGAAAGTCGATAGGAAATACTATAATGGTACCATAAATCTGGATAATTTTGTGAAGTCATGTTCGGACGGTTACTACGAGTACCCTGCGTTAAAGCTGGCACAGTTACGCGCGGAGACCGGCGGAGCACCGCTGTACTTGTACCGGTTCGCGTACGAGGGCCAGAGCAACGTCATCAAGGAAGTCATGAGCCTCGACTACGACGGAGCCGCCCATATTGAGGACCTCACTTACGTTTTTAGGGTGAAGTCTATCCTCGACGCACCGGATGCCATCCCGCCTTCTGAAGAAGATATTTGCATGAAGAACTTGATGACAGACTTCTTCGTCAACTTCATGACGTGCAGGTAATTGACACATATTTATTAAATAGTGTTAGTACGAGGTTGCAACATATACTTAATATAAACGCGAAAAACTAAAGAAAGAGGGGGTAAGAAATCCACACTAGTAAAATTGAATGTACTAAAACTTTAATAATTTTTGTTTTATTAACCGACTTCCAAAAAGGAGGAGGTTCTCTATTCGACTGTATGTATTTTTTTTTTTTTTTTTTTTTATGTATGTTACCCGATTACTCGAAGACGCCTGAACCGATTTGAAAAATTCTTTTTTTATTTGAAAGGGTATACTTCCACAAGTGAAGCATTTGCGTTTGATAAGAACCATTCTACCATCAGATCTGATGATGAAGCCAAGAGTCACGGAACTCCATAATGAGACAATGTATCCTAGTCGTGTTTGGGCTTGTTGTAATTGTAACGGTATGCACTTTCCATGTGAACCACTAAAAAGTGAAAAATAAAAACTTTTTTGCAAAAAATAAAACCGACTTCAAAAAGAAAAAGTGAAAAATAACTTTAGCTTCTGAAGTCGGTGACAAAAAAATTAAATCAATCATACAAACGTCACCGACTTCAGAAGCTAAAGTTATTTTTCACTTTTTCTTTTTGAAGTCGGTTTTATTTTTTGCAAAAAAGTTTTAATGTACTTAGTTCTGAAACGACACCAATATTCAGAAAAATGAAATTCTCATAATTTCTATTCCAGTAAACCAATCTGCGAGGACATCCATTCACTATGGCCGGCGAACAACGGCCGCCAGTTCGAGGACATCGAGTCTCCTACTGTGGTCCAGACACAGGATCTCTCAGCGAGACAACTAGACGTTGTCGACTTCTTCGACAGCCTCACCAGTAGAAAGGGACTCACATAAACTGTTACAGAATGAACTAACTGTTGTCGGTGTAAATATTTGTCAGACAGTGGAGTGTCTTGGAGCAGTACAAGTGTCTGAACCAAAAGGTCTGAGTGCATTTACATTTGGTTCTATCTAGGACTATTGTTACTAGGGACCAGTTTGTCAGGAACAATGTTTCGGTATACGGTTGTGTTGGTTTAAATTTTTAAGCTAGCAGTAATTTATTTAGAGTAAGTTTTTTGTCACAAATCTAGTCGGTACCTAACTGATGTAATTTTTTATCTTTCTTCGGTACAATTTATTATTCTTTAAATAAAATAGAAGAGCGATATTGTACTTTGGAAGGTTTTATCTACGAGTATGTCAATTTTTTTTGCAATAATAAATTCTCAATTAGTGTATAGTAAATTATAAAGAGTATTTACTTCTTTGAAAATCAATTAGTTGTTTTTACTCCAAAGTGAAACTCGTTTGATTTCTAAGAGGATTTAATTGTTTTAGTTTAACAATACGGATTTGTTAGAAACAGCTAGATTGTCTTTAGACCTAGTCTCGTTTTACGAAACAATTGTAAATTAACTTGAGCCCTAATAAAGCTCAACTGTGTGTTGTTAAACTACGTTTGAGCTTTCTAGGGCCGAAAGATTGATCTCATAAAACTTGACTAGGCTTCAGAACACCAAATTACATTCCACCCCCAAATATTTACTTTTAAGTTAATGTAAACCATTTTGTAAAGTTGATAAGTTTGTACAAATCTATAGAAATCACGAGATTTTAAACCGAACCACAAACCAGAAGTAATAATAATTATATCGTTTTTGGTATCTTGCAGTAACACAAATCAACGATGGCGTTTCGTACAAGTAATGCTAATGAAAATGTACTGATGACGAAAGCTAACAGTACATTTTCACGGTTGAAAATTATTGTCGAAGGTATTGCAGTGTTAGAATTATATGGTTTATATGATTCGTAATTATACGAAGTTTCAGTAACATGGGAACAACATTATAGAGTATTTCAGTAAGTCAGTTTATCATATCTGCTTCGTGATCTAGCATTTCAGATGCGACTGATGTAATGTATTATTATTTAAGTGAAGCTGTGTGCTGTTAGTTGCGCGATTGTAAATACTGCAGTTTCTATGTAATGCGCCGAGTACAATGCGTGAGTGGTTGCGTGCCGTGCGCCGACTGCCGATTGAACGCTCCAATAAAATAATGGACGGACGTGGATATTGTATTTTTATTTCAACAATACTTTGAATTGATAATTTTAAAGGTTGGTGTTGAATGCACTAAAATATCTGGTTTTTATAGGAACTCATATAATAAATTTGACAAGATGAGAACGGAAATATCGTTACCTCAGTAAATACTTATTTGTTTCCGAAAGGATCAGTGAAACAGGTACTGACAAATAACCGATTGGCTGCGGACATCGATTGTGACATACCATACTTCAGTATAATAAGTAGTATCTGTCAGTAATATGTGTTCGGAGCCGCAATTTGTGAGTACCTACCCGTTTGACCGAACCTTATTTAAAATGATACATATTAATATTTCACAAGATCAGCTATGCATCATGGCATAGGTGTGATTTGTCATTCAGAAGTGATTACCTTGTAGAGGTAGCAAACGCAGCTAGATTTAGTGAAGTAAGCCGCCAAAGCCCGTAGGAACGCCTGTGAGCCCAGTGAATGTAAACCCTAAACGAAATCATCGGTGCAGATAAACGGGAGAGATCTATACGATACTATACAAAGCAGTTAGTTGCATTACAAAATTGAAAAACCTAACATAATATAGGTATTGTGTGAATATACTGGGATTTCCCGCTGTTTCGCTTGGCGACAGACCGGAGCGAGTTCACATTAACAGTTGACTTTCACAAGCTGTAGGTACACGATACTTATTTATTTACGCACGGAATTTTATATAATCCATAATATTAAATACTGGTATGATACAGCTAGATACATCCGGTTAGAATAGAAGCCAACTCCAAAATAGTTGGAATAAGGCTAGGAAGGCGAATTTTGTTTCAAAATATTTGTTAGTACTATTTTTTTGAGCATCACTAAGAATGTGGCCATCCAAACTAGTAGTGATACTACAAATGGTGATGATGGTCAGGCAGGACGTGATCAGCATCGCGCAGGGCAAGCTGCGTGGTGTGGCCAGGGATGGATACGTGTCATATACGGGGATCCCTTATGCCAATGTTACAGGGAGGATGGGCCGGTTCAAGGTGAGTTTGTGTGAATTATCTTTTAAGGAGTTAATTTGAGCTAACTGATAGTTTGGAAATCATCATCAGTTTCTATCAAAAAGAGCCAATGATCATAACCATTTAAATGAAGTACATGACGTGAAGCGTGTCTTGGTCTAAGAACTAGATAAAGGACTAAACATATACCTACATTTTGCAGCTATCTTTAAGTCCCTTGTTGTAATACTTTAGAATACTTGAATACAATTGTGTATAGTATGAAACCACTTATAATTAAAATGACCACTTGCTTCGGTGAAGGAAATCATCCTAAGAGAACCAGAATGCCTGAGAGACATTTCTTAGCGGTATGTGAAGCCAAGTCAGAGGCCTATGGGCGTCATAAAAACCTCTGAGACCAAGTTAATCACTAACCACGTAATAAAGAAAGAAGAATAGTATGAAATCTAAATTCTTCTTTTAGTAGGCAATAGAAAAACAGGATATTTTAATTTTGTCAGAGTTTGTTTGTTTTTATTCTTAAAACATTTCAGAGAGCCGGTCTCGCTCCACTCTGGTCTGACATCAGAAACTCCAAGCCAATGACCTGCTCGTCGGTCTCGAATGCTGAAGACTGTCTTCAGTTGGACGTGCACGCGCCCAACGCGGTGGGTGGCAACTGGCCTGTTCTGGTCTGGGTCACGGGAGGAAGCGGGCCCTACAACCCTGGGAAGATGGTACAGGAGGGAATCATTGTGGTTATTGTATATCATCGGTATGTTTTCGAATCCGAATGAAGAAAGAAAATCATTAGCTTGCACTAAAACATGACGCATAACATCAGAAAGCACAGAAAGAATAAGTTGGGGGAAAATATACGTCACATCCATGCTAGTGGCCATCGTTCAGCATAATGCCGTGCAACCATGCAAGACAGTAGCGCCGGTTTTGAGAATGACATATTTATCAGGGGCTTTCGTTCGTCTTTCTCTTTACAGACATTTATCTGACTAAGTAACCGTTTTCGTATGCGGCTTATGCCCGGTTCCTATAAACAAGAAACGAGTCGTTTTGCTTACGGACAGTTATATTTTTTACGAGACGTATGTCAAAACCGTTCCTATATAAAACGTTTCGTTAATAAGTTACCGATACATCAGTACCTACGGATGGGAGGGTTACGAATAACGATCCGTAAGCCAAATGTATGCAGATGTCGGGCGATGGTGTTCCTATAATAAAAACGAAACGTCAACGAGCTGTCAAAGTTACGAGTCGTTTACAATTTGTTTACCGGCCGATTTCGGTCGGTTGTCTACAAAAGTTTTAATTATTCTGCTTTATTTTCTTGAAATAATTGTAAAATGTCTCGTTCAGATAGTGAGTTAGTTAGGTGATTTATAAAGGTTATCGGACTGGAGCAACTCCGAATCAGATGAAGAAAGTGGTTTTAATCAACGGAATTACAAAACGAGGGTCGATCATTTTAGTATCTTGGATAATATTAGTGAATTCCAAGTTACAGTTTATTTACATAAATTGTTTTTTTTTTTAATATTTTTTAATTATTATGGCACTGAACTGCATAATAATAACATTTATTTCGGGCTGCGCCCATAGTAGTTTTAGTAACAGTTTTAGTAACAATGGTCTTAAGTACTAGTGTTAGTAGACATACATGTGGAGTTTCATCCAATGTCTCAGCATTGGAGACTCCATCTATCTGCGAATAAACTCAAAATACATAAACAAACTAAGACTTAAAAGTAAAGTAAACTATGTGTCTATAGAAATTCCGAAATTCCGCCGTATGGCGAGGTTTGAAATGAAAACCCTAACCTAACTAAAAACCTAAGTATTACTGATTTATAATTGTATTACCTAACTGAGATAAAACATCTGTATAATAATAACGAATGTAGTATTTATTTTAGAGCCGGGTGTCAAGTTATTGCGCCCGGGTTGTATTTAGATGATCCTCTGTGCCCTATTACAATTTAATTTACAGTTCCGTTAAAAGTCAAACCAGTCGCTTTCAATCACAGATTACTATAATTATGTAGCTCTCAATCGCGTTTTGTTCACTCCAGTGGCAGAATAACACAAAATATTTTTTAAAATTAAATAATGCTGTTTCTTTAGCACCAAAATTATAAAATAAACATAAAAGCTAAGTTTTCTGTATATAGGCAGGAATATGTTATATCATATGCAATAGGCACATGGATTTACTCTGATTCTAAACATTCTTAATTGTACTAACGAAACGCAAGGAGTGTCGAACACGTGTTGATGGAGGGCTCTGGTAAGTGGGTAACGACCATCCGTTCGTCGCAGGTAGCTGACGCAAAAAAATATAGGAACGCCAAAAACCGTCCGTTACTCGTAACTCAAAAACGAATGGTACCTTTTGACCAATAACGAACCGTTATTTATAGGAACCGGGCATTAGCTGAATAATTTCTCTGAGTTTGAGTGTATAGAAGATATGTTCTCGTAATTTATATCCCCTTTTGCTTTTTCCAGACTGGGACCTTTAGGGTTCCTATGTTCAGGAGACGAGGACATACCGGGCAATGCCGGAGTAAAAGATGTAGTCTTAGCCTTACGATGGGTCAGTGACAACATCGTCGCTTTCAAAGGAAACTCAGCCAAAGTAGTGGTAGCCGGACAAAGCTTCGGGGCGGCTATGGTAGAAGCTGTGATACTGTCCCCAATGGCCAATGGGCTGTACCATGGCGCAATTCTACAAAGTGGAAGTGCTCTATGCCCGTGGTCTTTTAACTACGACGCGGAAGACCGAGCTAAGTCTTTAGCCACCATGACAGATGTCGAAGATGAATCCGTTCAATCATTGCTCGATACTAATATTGAGGATCTAGTAGCACAAGCCAATAAACTGAACGTCCCATATTTCCCTTTTGGCATGTGCGCTGAAAACCCATCAAAGAAGGAAGAAAGACTCTTATTTGAAGCACCTTATGAGTTATTATCGAGTAAGAAGGGTAATTCGGTTCCAATGATAATTGGATATAATGACAATGATGCTTATGTGTTTGTTTCGATATTGAGAGAAGCTAATGTTCTCAGGAGAATATCCAAAGGTGCCAGTTTTTTGCTACCAGACGATTTGAAGTTCCTGAACGAGCGGGAACGAAAACAAACTGGAAGACTGATTGAGGACATGTACTTTAAGAAAAATACTACCATGGTGTCTCTGTTAGCTTATCACAGGTAAGTTAACAAGACCTGTTTTGTTTGTTTTTTTTTTCAAGTTACAGGATAGGAGACCATGCCTTAGGCACAATGACTACCGAAAAAATACTATTTACCAATACACATAAAAGTCATAACAGTTTTTCCCGAAGGCAGAGATGATGTATAGTATACCCAAATTTCGCCAGGTACGTTTAAGTCCCACGAAATGTCAATCAAAAGTTGCTTTAAAACTACGAATTATTCGTTCTTGTTTAAAGCGAGAGAACTAAAATGACAATATAATAGGGGGTGAACCTACGAGTATTATCATCTGCGACTTCGAGCCAGACTTCGAGCTGCTACTGAGAGATCGACTGCCAAGTTGGTGTGGCTGTCGTTGGTGAGGTCTTGGTTTCGATTATCAGCTCAGAAAAGGTGATACTGGGTTTTTCTTTTCTTTAATGTTTCTAGTTATGTATAAAGTCTGTTCATCATCACCAGGGACGCCTACTTCTCGAGCCATATCCACCGCAGTGTTCGCTTCCACTCCTCAACAGCCCAGGTGTTCTACTACCAGTTCTCGTACTCAGGTGACCTGGGGGTCAGGTCTGACCCTGGGGTGCGGAAGAAAGGCGCGGCCCATTCGGATGAGCTGGCCTACTTGTTCTATGATGGAGCTGTCGATGGAGAGGAGGGTAATGTGCAGAGGCGCCTTTTGAAGCTTTGGACGAATTTTGTGAAGCATTTGTAAGTTGGAGTTAGAATTTGTTGTTGGTTAGACGTTGTATGATTGGAGAGATCTCGAATCTTGATCTAGGATCTGCGAAACATGCCAAACTTCGTCACAGGTTTGATATTGAACACTTTGCTGGCATACATTCAGTCAAGAAAGTATCGGGAATGGATGATTTGTTTATGGTTCCAAATTCTTTTTTTTTTTGTTGTTGGGTGATTGGCACAACTGTTTTCCATTTTGGCGCGGAGTTTGAGTTGCATGTTATTTATATTAAATACAGTGCTGTTTTTAGTTACATCGTATCTAGTGTGTATAGCGAATTTCATTATGGACAAAAACATCGAACAAATAGTTTGTTTTAAATTTTGCATCGCCTAAGGAAGGAATTTCGTGTTCGGAGTCACTGAAAATGTTACAGAAGGCTTACGGTAAATCGACTTTATCAGAAACACGTGCTTATGAGTGGTACAACAAAGCGTTCAAAAGCGGTCGAGATGTGATGGAAGATTTGCTTCGCTCTGGTAGGCCATCAACGTCTGCAACTGAAGTTAACATCGCAAAAGTTAAGGAAATAGTGACTGAAAATCTTCATTCAACTTTGAGAGGGATAGCCGCCGAACTTTCTGTATCTCACGAGTCCACCTGTACCATTTTAACTAATCATTTGGGTATGAAACATGTTACCGCTCGGCTAGTCCCAAAAGACCTGAATTTTCTCCAAAACCTCAATCGCATAAGAGTCGCTAAGGACATGCTAGAACGAGTTAATTCCGACCCAACATTCATGAAACGCATTGTTACTGGTGATGAAACGTGGGTTTACGAGTTTGACATGCAAACTAGTCAACAAGCTTCGGAGTGGCGCCTTCCAACTGAACTGAAACTGATCAAAAAAGAATTCGCGGCGAGAACTGAACTCAATTCCGGAAACAGCGTTTAAAAAATGTTTTGATGATTGGATTATTCGTTGGCGTAAGTGTATCGTTTCTGAAGGAGCATACTTTGAAGGTGATAAAATAAATTTGGATGAATAACAAACATTTTGTGTATTATTGATCATTCCCCGTTACTTTCTTGACAGAGTAGTATTTATTTAAAATACATATGGCAGATGTTGAATATCTGCATAATTTAAGGGGTGGAACGGACACCGACGCGAAAACGGTTACCCATATTCGGTACTTCATTCTGAGCCCCCCGTCCCCCACAAAGAAGTTTTTCATCGGTTATTAAAAAAAAACCTTCCACCCCGTATTGTGTTTTAGTATTCCAACCGCAAAATATTCTTTCTTAATGAAATGAAGTTAGTTTTTTTTGGAAGACGTTTACCCGGCCGGAATGTTTAAACTAAGATGGTATTTATTAGCTGTCTGACGAAAATAAATACCGAAACAACCTCAAAAAGTCATGGCCTCTTTAAAAGGACACATTAAATCATCCAGATAATATGAGTTTCACAATACCTGTCCGAGACAAGGGCCAATAACAGAATATTTCGTTTGGTTGGTTTTACTAATTCTAAAAGTTCAGTTAATTTGGGGGTCTGTACTCCCAAATGCTTATCTAACACTACGAGACAGACAACAAGAAAGTTGGATGCTATGTTCACTTGTTTTTCAGGAACCCATCTCACGAGAGCGAAGTGACGTGGGAGGTGACGAGGGCCGACGGGTTCCGCCTGCTGGATATAGGGACGGAGCTGAAGATGATGGACTACCCCCACGCCAGGACGCAGCGCTTGTGGGACGACATCTACGACAAGTACTACTACACGAGGAAACGGATCACTAACTAACTTAAATTGAAGATTTTATGTAATTAAAAAATATGTAAGGACTACAAACCCTTTATTTTGTGGGACATCTAGAACACCACATACGAACTACGCTTGACACCCGGCACGCAAGCCTAGATCCGCGAGAGTAAAGCGAGGCCACACGATGCGTTGAGCGTGCGGTGCGGCTGCGCCGGACAACGTCATCCTACATACAAATCACTATATACCATGTCACACTATATCTCTAAGATATGAGCATCTACCTCCTGGTTTAAGAATCCTTACATAGAGGATGAGGAATTTTAACCCTATTATCCAATTTCCTAACCCTGTCCGCCTGTTTGCTAAATTGTATCAGAATTCGTGCAGCCACCAAGGCATAAATAAGTAAGCGACGAACTACCTAGCGGTACACTGTTTTTCACTACACTTAAAGTACTTACGGGATAATATCCGTGATTTTCCTTCCATTCTCTGAGCGGTGCTTTTGTAATTACATATGGTACATCCATAAACAAATGAAACATCAATGAAGTAATTAAATAATTTATGATGGACGTGCCAGGGTAGCCCGTGAAATTCAAATTTTCTTGATATGGTAATGGCAAAAACGGGTTAGCTTAGCGCATCCCCCTTAATTTGATATGTTAGTACGTACTATATAGAGTAAAATATCGAGTAGGCAGAACTTGAATTTGTTTACACGCTCTGCCAAATATCGATTACTTGCATCCTCAACACGAGGTTACTCGTATTACTTATTAGTTGGGTCAATTATCGACTGTAAACGATGCTTTACCAATGAGGTTTAAGGTGCGTCTTGAGAGACCAGTTCAGCCATACTTTAAATCTATGAGGGGGAGGAGGATTTAAAGTACGCCTGTGCTTGTCTCTGAATATAACTACTGCTAGAAAATCTCAAGAGATTGTGACTGAGACAATTTTCAATTAGGATTATCGTCCCGAAATCAACAAATCACGTCATCAGTCAAGTCATGGACAATTTAGGTCTTATACGACTAATTTTCTCAAGCTGATGAATGCCATGCCTAAGATTGCATTCGACCATGAAAAGAGTGGTTTTGTTAAAATGAAAATAATTAAAGAACACTGGATTGGAATACCACATTATATTGGTCAAGGGAAAAGCAAGCTGTTTGTAATAGTGAAGGTGACATTTGATATTGCTGCAGGCATTCGCGACCGCATGTGACTTGTCTGACCTCCGTAACTCAATTATCGGCAACTGATGGCCGGTCTGCTATAGGTACCGAGTTACCGACATTAAAGTTTAAATTAAAACGAGTAGGTATGTATGCTTGTTAATTCAAGCCACTTATTTTTTTAAATTACTTTTTTGTACAATTGGACATCAGGATGACCAAACAGAACGATGGGATGATAATATATGGCTAGAAAAGGTGATATGACATGACGAGTATTATTGAAGAATATATGCTGCGGCCAAAAGAATGATGACTGTACTTACGAAACAAAAACCAAAACATTGTGTAATTTAAGTCAATATTGTTCAGTTTCGAGTGTACTCTATGCCTTAACCACAGCATAGTATTTATATTGCTCGCCGGAATTGATCGGTTTAGTGCAATAGTGTTAATTGGACACAACATGATGAACGGCTACAGTTTGGTGCTGATCATCAACTTGTGCTGTGGTAAGATTAACTTCAACTAGCGATAGGCATTGAATGAGTGCTTTGAGGGAAAAAGTAAAAAAATTGCGGCACAGGAAACGAGGCATAAGCTTTTTACTGAATATGCAAAGAAACATGGATAGACTGTTTGAGACGAAGAATAAAAGAGAAGGATGGAATAAGAAATGCTTCACCGACGGCAAAAAAATTAGACCTGGAGAAATATGAAGGTAAAGAAATTACAGAAAAAAAAATGCTTTAGTTTTGTGAGGTTTCCTGCTGCACTGTAATCGACCTATGCACTAAATACATTCGATAACAATAGGTACACAGTGCGTCAACCAGCGATTCTTTTTATCCAACTGTGATGCCGATTACCAAACAAATTACTTCATCAAACATTTATAGCTACCCTCGCAAACTCATCCAGCGAGCTGCGATGCAACGTGCGTACACGCATAGATTCCGGATGGGTGTGCGGACTGCTTAGGCAAGGAGAGTACAGTGGCAAGTACGCTAGCTTCAGGGGCATCCCGTATGCCAGACAGCCTCTGAGAGATCTGCGGTTTAAGGTACGCTACTCATCATTAGGTTACACTTAGTCCCAAATCATTATCATCTGCCAAGCCTTTTCCATTGTAGTATATAATCCAACGAACTTAAGATTGGGCGAGATTTAAGGGCATGTCAAATACGCTGAACGATTTGAAATTAGCGACTTGTTTTTACTGACTGACATACTACGGCTTCACGCTGTTAGGCTAAGTCCACCCACGGCTTCGGTCGATGGTGAGTTGACATACTTTGAAGTCCCTGGTTTCCATTGCGTGAGTACTGCCGCCCCACAGATGGAGTCGCTGCCCCTGTGGCTTAACTACTCTAATCAACTTCATTCATTTGTGTGATCTGCAGTCGCTGTCGTACGAGTCACGACGCATGTCGTGTGAACGTGTGGCTCGTGAAGCTGTAATCGAGTTTTCCGTGTATTCTAGGAGCTGCAACCAGCAAGACCCTGGCCCCATCACCTGGACGCTACCGAGGAGGGTCCCATCTGTCCCCAGCAGGACGAGCTCTACGACCACCTGGTCAAGCCCTACAGGGGTATGAGCGAGTCCTGCATCTACGCCAACGTGGCCGTGCCCTTGGAAGCCCTCCCTGTGACCAGAGATGATGACCACTACCACACAGGTTATGTCAACAACGCGGAAAAGAAAGGAGCTCCTATCTTTGTGTTCATCCATGGCGGAGCTTTTCAAGCAGGGTCAGGAGATACTGATCTTCAAGGGCCGGAGTATCTCGTCAGTAAAGGAATAATTGTCATCACTTTTAACTTCAGGTAGGCATTCTTTGTGATTTCTTCTTTAAGCCTGTAGACGGTTCAAAGATAACCATCCACGCCATCACTGGCGTTAAGCAATTCCTGTAATGAAGGCGAAAAAGAATTCTGACTTATATTTATCATAAGGTTTTACTCAATTATTCTAAAGTATTTACCACAGAAGCGATTGCATGTTCTAAAGGTGTATAATTTATCCCCAGGCTTAACGTCTTCGGTTTTCTGTCGCTCAACACTCCCAAAATCCCCGGTAACGCTGGTCTCCGGGACCAGGTGACGCTACTGCGCTGGGTGCAGAGGAACGCGCGAGCCTTCGGCGGGGACCCCGATGACGTCACGCTCGCGGGGCAGAGCGCCGGTGCAACCTGTGCTCATCTGTTGTCCCTGTCTAACGCGACTAAGGGGCTTTTTAAAAGGTAAAACGGTTTGGAAGCTTTTGAAGATAATTTCTTTACATATTTACTTTATGGTTTCCTATTTCAGGGTGGTCTTGATAAGTAGCACGGCCGAACAATCGTATTACACAGCATCTCCGATTTACGCCGCCACAGCTGCCACTAGGTACCTTTCAATCTTAGGCATCAACTCTACAGACCCTGACTTCATCCATGACACACTAGTTAATACTCCACTCAAGGAGATTCTAAACGCTAACAGCGTCTTTCAGTACGAATCTGGATTAGTGTCCTTCGTTCCTGTAGTAGAAGCAAAATACCCAGGAATCGAGAGAATTATAGACGATGATCCTTTAAGACTCATAGAACAAGGTCGAGGAAATGAATATCCAGTGATTATCGGCTTCACAACTGAAGAGTGTGAATTCTTCAGGAGAAGACTGCTATACGCAAAGTTCTTAGAAAGGATCGAAGCGAATCCCTCTTTTATTTTACCAACTAGGATTCCGATTTCAACGCCTCCCAATGTAGCACAGCAGTTGGGTTTAAAAGTGATCGAGAGGAACTTCCATGGGAAGCTGAATATAGATGAGTTTTTGGATGTGTGTAGGGATGTGCTTTTCGTATACCCTGCGTTCAAGGTGGCGCAGTGGCGAGCCGAGATGAAGGCAGCACCGGTCTACTTGTACCAGTTCTCGTACGAGGGCGACTTCAGCGCAGTCAAGGCAGGGCTGAACCTGCAGTACAACGGCACCACACACGTTGAAGACTTGACATACATTTTCCGTGAAAATGCCGTTCTTGGTGGTGAAAAATCTTTTCCACCAAGAAACAAAGACGATCTTATGAAAGATTGGATGACTCAGTTTGTGGTCAACTTTATTCGATGCAAGTAAGTACTTGATAATTACAAATGTTGGCAGTGTTAATTGTCAAAATGTCCTTTGTCTCCAAGTCTCTGTCAATGTCAGATTGTCATGACATTTTTTTTGTAGCCCCAAAATTTGTCACTTCTACGGTTTCGTGGGTGACTGCACAGAGGCCACTTTGACTGCATCTTCCCAACATTGTTCAATCACTTGATATGGTTTCAGTGCACCAACTTGCGGCAAGCCAGGCTGGCTCCCGGTGCACGCCATCGTTCTGAACTACCAGGACATCCGCAAACCCGGCGTGTACGACAACACACCGCCGACCAAGTACCAACAAGAGATGATCAAGTTCTACGACAGGATCGACCAGATCGCCAGGTGATCAAACATTTCAATTAATTGAATTTAATTAACATAGCTAGGAGCTCGTGGCTAAATAATTACAGCCGCTCGGACCGATCCTTAGGTTAAGCCGTGCTTACCTAGTTTGGTCTGTGGGTGGGTGACCACCCTTACATACCGAGTTTCCTCCCCGGAAAGCACGTTAAGCTGTTGGTCCCGGCTGTCATTTGTCCATCTTTGGCAGTCGTTACAGGTAGTCATTAGCCCAAACAGTCTGACAACCAGTCTTACCAATTCGTGTATCTTCATCATCATCATCCACAGTCCGAACTCACCCACTGCTGGGTATAGGCCTCTCTCTTCTTGTGCCAATTTCCACGGTCTTGCGCTAGCCTCATCCAGGTTATTCGTGTATCTTATTACCGTGTTATTATTGTGGAGGTCAGACAGGCAATCGCTCCATGTAAAATACTGGTATTCAGCTGCATCCGGTTAGACTGGAAGCCGACCCTAACATAGGTGGGAAAAGGCTAGGCAGATGATGAATTTTGTGAATATAGCTTCATAAGTTTGTTGTTTGCTAAATACAAGGTGTAAGTAATCAACTTTATCACGAATCCGTCCACCAAGCATTCAAACTAAGTAAATTTACGCAAAAATTATTGCTGGGAAACAACTTTTTCTTTTGGGGTGAATAGTCTTGTTTTGTGGTAGAACTCGTTGTAACGCACTCCATTGTGCTGATGGATGGATTGAATAGTACGGGGGTCGTAGAGGTGTTTAAAGTAAAAATCTTACTGTAAAACTTGTTTAAAAAAAAAACTTGTCTAAAAAGTAGTAACTTTGACCGTACATTTCCGTAACTAGAAGGTTTCCACTTTTCCAGGTATGGTGTGGAACAAAAAAATGTTCGCAATGACGGGGAGAACATGTGCCTTTTTTAGCTAAAAGTTTTTTTACACCCTTTATTGTGTTTACAGAACTTAACTAACGTCAGTGTTTCTAGTAATACTGGAACGGGTCAACACTTTTTGTTGATGCATACCAACCTTCATAAGGTCAAAGTAATAAGAACTGCATGGGTTCAGCAACACCTCACCGAATGTTCGTGTTCTTCGACCTTTCCTACGTCTTCCGACTCATGCGAATGACAACGGAATACACTAAAGTAACATTGGATTGTCTTGCAGGAATTCATCGCTGGATGGTTTTACGCCACTACGGTAGATGACGCCACTTGATGCAATTATAACAAGGGAAATTAGTGATAATATATTGTAAATGTATCTGCTACGATTGTGATTGTTTTATTTGTGTTTTCTTTAACCAATTTTATACGATAACATGTTTAACCATGAAACTTTCACGATCAAACTTATCAACATGTATTATCCAGATAATGGGATCTGGTGGTAATACTAGATGAACTACTGGTATTTGCAACAGGTTAGTTTGGTAGCCGACCCCAACGTGTTGGGGTCGGCTAGGTAAATGATAGCTCTTTAGAACAAACTCTAGCACAAATAATTTCAGATTTGTTATCAATCTGGATAGAGTGGATAGTATATTATTTTAATAATAATAATAAGATCCATTGTGATCATCATACTACGAAGTGATAAAGAAGATATTATCCCTTTCTACCAATGAAATAATGATTGATTTAACATTTAATAATCCGTTCTATTAGTTATACTCGAGTCAATTGTTTCCGATGCACGCTATACCAATTACAGACCCAACCAAATCATTTAGAATTACAACACTAGCAGCTATTGCTATAGACTTCTCCTAAATGAACTCTGCTGAACCTTGAAACGTCAGTCGCGATTTTTGTTCTAGGTTTTTACTATAAAGTTTCTGTACATAATGCTAAACGAACACTAATATATTATGATCACTACATGGAATTAACATCACCGTCATCAACATCATTATTACAGCTGATCCCTGATCCGGGAAAATTCTAGGTTTTAAAGTCAGGACCTCGTTTGCTTAAAACAACCGCATCGCAACCGTAAGGCAACAATGACCATATTTATGGATTTCTCTGAAAACTACTGTGTTATAAACGAATAAGATTTAAGTTGAGCTAAGTAAGATCACAGATCGTTTTTATCGGCCACAAACATATACATGGCAAGATTAAAATTTAAGTCTGAAATTACCCATGGCCGTGGGTAAGTCTCCTAATAATTATTTATGAATAAGTCTCCAACTGCAGATACATATTTATAGATACAAATAACAACCGATCATTGGATATGTGCACAATTATGTCGATCATGACACCTATTGACATAATACCTATCGACATAATTGTCCACTACAGCCACATCCATGCACTTTCACTTCAGAGGCCTGCGGAGCATGGGAATTTCATACAAACGTAATACCAAAATAATTTGTAAATCAAACTCATTCTTAAGGTAGTGTGTATTTATTTTGATAGGATTACAGAATATATAGGTTCCCAAACATATATTTTGAATGTACACCGATCTAAACATTATGAGAAAAATAAATTTTCTATAGAAATTTTAAATTCCTCATATCTCGTCTTTAATTATTGTCCTTTCAAAACCAAAGGTCAACCAAGGCGTGACGTTTTGAGAATTTTAAAAGCGCCGTATCTTCGTCAATTTTGATTTACGTAACAATAGAAAAAATAAAGGTCGAATATTTTTTGATGGGTAATCTATCTAACGGACGTACTAGTTAGGTTTTTTGTCGTTTACCCTATTACAGAAAGCCATCTTCTACGATCCTTACATACTGTTTCGCCTCGTCAGCGTTCAAATATCAGGTCACGCATAATGCTGTTTACGAGTACTAGTAACTAGGTACGCACCGGACCTATCTGAAGAACTTCCCCAATAAGGTCAGCGTACTAGACATTTTTTAGCTAAATTAGGCGACACAGACGAATAATAATATATTGTTGCCGAAGTAACGACCTTACAGTTGATGTCATCATTATTATTAAATCTATAGATACAAACCTCTATACAAAAAAGGCTAATGATAAAAAGTAATAGGTACCCAGAGTCGATTGAAGGTGATGAATTATGCCAAATTACTGCAGGATATTGTTAGGGCTCTAACCATGGCGTGCCATTATATGGATGTACTTTTTTTTAAGTAGGAATTAACTTGACTTTTCTGTTTCAGTATTAGGGCTAGTGTCAATGTTACTTTTTCATATCATGAGTACTTCTAAGTTTATCTTGGACATCGCTTGCACGGGTGGAGAAAAGATATGTCTGAATTCACCAATCCGTCTAGACTTCTAGAGCGAGCGTGATGATCAATGCTCGTGCCTTCTCTGTATGGGAAAAGGCTTTTGCCCAACAGTAGCTTAGTAAAACGCTGCTATTAGTTATTATGTTGACCTAATACGGCTGAAATTGAAGCTCAAAAAATATGAATATTCTTGGCATTGTCATAAAATGCTTAAGTTTATTTTAAGTAATTGTTTTAAAATACTGAATGCTTAAGTTTATTTTAAGTAATTGTTTTAAAATACTGGTTACCACGATCTATTACGTAAAATGAATGATTTTAATCACACATTATTAATCAGTGGCAGGTAACCAATAGTATGACATATTTTATTAGTACGTTTCAAAAAAATAAGAGGCATTTCTGGTTTCATGTTTTAAAAACAGTTAAAAAATAAAAAATAGTGACCGACCGCGACCGAAGGTTCAGTTTCGGCCGCGAAATCTATGTAGTTTCGGCCACATTGTCGGTTTCGCCCAATTATTTGTAAAATATAATTTGATTGTTTGTATTTTACGCTCCGCGATCCATACCGTTGATCCGACTGTTATAATAGGCACAATACAAATACTTAACTTGAAACGCATTACGCGGGCGATGTAGCGAGTGGAAGCTAGCATAAAACAAATAAGTAAATAACTCTTTTTATTACATAGATTAAATTTTAATTATATTTTATATAACTCGCGTTAACGCAAATATTTGTGTGAAATAGGTAAGTATGCTAAATATTAACAAGAAATAAAAAATATATTAAGAATTTATGTTTAAAATGTGTTGGTTTAGGTTTCGGCCAAAACTGGGAACAGGATCGAAAGTTCGGTTTCGACTGAAAATCCTATTTCAGACGGACACTAAAAAAAAATGAACCTCGCAAGGGATAGGTAGAGGTTCCCTCATAATACACACATGGGATTGGGGCATGCCCTGGTGAAGGTTGCGGGAATACGTTGGATTGGATGCGAGTCGCACGGGATCGGTCAAAGCGACACTTGGAAGAGGCCTATTGTCCAGCAGCGGTCGTCTTTCGGCTGAAATGATGATGATGGATGATGGAGCCATGAACCGGGCACAAACGCAGACTCCGTGCTGAGGAATTAATGATCCAATAACACTCAGCCCGTAGAACCTGATTCTCAGTTGTAGCGATTGCAAACACTACACCAACGAGGAAGTATAAAAAACAAATATAATATAAAATCGTAGAGTTTATGCAGTGCCTATACTCGTGCGCAATGTGAAGTGTTCCTTAGATACTACATGCATATAATGTCTGTGACAGGCTATATAAAGGTCCGGAACACTCGATAATTTAATCCTCGCGGCGCCATTAAAATGATAAGATACTATTGCTTGTTTATTTGTTTGCTGACCACATGCTACTGTTGCGGTAAGTTATGTTATTGATTTAACTTTCATTTAATAATATGACTCCTGTAATGAATATTTATTTTTATCAATTATTTCCTGTCAATCAGATGCTCTTGTTTCTTTGTCAGCCTCCACAGTAATAATATACTGTTGTGCCTTAGGATCCTTTGTAGACCGAAAATCTAATGAATTGGTAAGCGGTATAGGTATGGTTTAGCGGTGACAGGCGGCAATGTCGGTATCAGAAGAAGCGTTTTCATAGCTTAATAAAAGCAGCTGATGGTTGGCGGTTGCCTTCCCAAGAACACGTTAAAGCAAAGTTTACTAGTGATACAAAATGTAGTAGACCACTTTTCCAAAGCGACACTATTGGTAGTGCCAATAACTTTTAAGGCCTTCACTCTTTCATGTGACCAGAAAGCCCAACGTTCTCGGCGAACAATGATACGAAGTTGGAGTGCGACGTGCTCACACGCATCGACTCGGGATGGGTGTGCGGACGCGTCAGGGCAGCGGAGGAAGACGTCCAGTATGCCAGCTTCAGGGGCATCCCGTACGCGAAGCAGCCGCTGAGGGAGCTGAGATTCAAGGTACAGTGACTATCATGTAAGAGGTCGAATAGGGAGCAAAGTGCTTCAATACAGGTATTGAAAAGGGAGAATTATTCAACCAGACCGGTTGCTGTGCCTCATGTTAATGGCGAAAATATCATTAATATGTAGGATTTATCAGTTTAGTTAATATGCGGCGACACGCCACTTGTGGATCTCGATCAATAGCACTTAGATGTGTTTTACGAAGTTTTCCTGGGACATACACATATCAATCAGGCACATACACATATCAATCAGGCACAAACACATATCAATCAGGCACAAACACATATCAATCAGGCACAAATCTAGACTCCGGGCTGCTGCCGAGAAATTTCTGTTAGAAAATCCCAACAACAGCTAACTGGGCCTGGGAACCGCACTCAGGAAATCATGCTGCAATAGCGCTTCAGAGCAACGAGCAGGCACTAATAGGCACTACACGGCAATTAAACTTGACTGTCGGACATTGTGTATACTATAGATGTACTCGTACACCTTTCGGGCATGTTGTGTCTATAAATATCTGTGGCTTATTAACCAATACCACATCTTACATTCCAGGAGTTACAACCATTAGATCCCTGGGACGATGTTCTGTTGACTACAGTGGAGGGTCCCATATGTCCCCAGTATGACGAGGTATACGGACGTCTGGCCCGGCCAGTGGGCATGAGCGAGTCTTGTATACACGCCAATGTCCATGTTCCTCTCGCTGTTTCCAGCCCTGGGTCAAAAGCCTTAAGTCAAAAGACAGGTCTTCCTATCCTCGTTTTCATACATGGCGGAGGGTTTCAAACCGGTTCGGGTGACTCCGATATGCATGGACCCGAATACCTGGTCAGCAAAGGAGTTATTGTCATCACTTTTAACTACAGGTTAGTAGTACCCTCTAAACAACATAACCTCAAGCCCATAATCCTAGTAGGGTAAGGCAAATAAATGTATGCCTTTAGTACATCCTTCACATTTCGCCCGTTAAGTTGAGTCCCATCAGCAGGGGGCGAGCCTATCGCCAACAACTGGGCACAAATCCAGATCCAGCTGAGAAATTCTTGATGGAAAAACCCAATAACACTGACATTTAGTTTTTATTTGGTAACTGTTTTTTTTTATAATTAGCAAATATTTAAATAGAATATTAATTATTGATTCCGTACTTTTCAGACACACCTGTGCGTATCTTGCTTATTGGTCGCGTTCATATTAACTTCCGTTGTTTTTATCTTGTGTTGTGTGTTTTGACTAGCTCGTGGCGCATGGCGTGTGGCGCGTGCTCGTCAGCGCTACTGGTGAACATTATGTCTTAGGTTCGATTATCAAGTCAAGTCGGACAAAGTGTTACTGGGTTTTCCCATCAAGAATTCTCAGCAGCAACCCAGTCTCGGTTCGTGCCCAGTTGATGGCAATAGGCTCGCGCCCTTCTTACATGAGACGGGAACCTAACTGGCGACATAGTTCTAACCTCGGAAAACTTTTACCTCATCATTCGGGCATTAATTGCGTGATGTTGTGTATGACTGTTTACAGACTCAACGTGTTCGGGTACCTATCTCTGAACTCTTCATCGGTGCCTGGTAACAACGGGCTCCGGGATACCATCACCTTGCTCAAGTGGGTACAGAGGAACGCGCGTGCCTTCGGAGGAGACCCTGAGAACGTCACCCTAGCAGGACAGAGCTGCGGCTCAGTTGCAGCGCATTTAGTCTCCTTGTCTAAATCTTCAGTGGGATTGTTGAAAAGGTATTGCTAATCTTGACTCAACATATTAAGATTACAGTGTACCCCAATTTTTTTACGACACATGCGATCATAAACGTTTAGGGCCCCTGATATACTTTTCGCGATTTAATGGTTGGTCCCTCAGTAATTCTTGTTTATTTTTCACAGGTTATACACGTCCTTAAACAATTGCCCACGTTTATAATCACGCAGTATAGTAATCCCACATTTCGCCAGTCATATTATGTAATTGCTTGTGGTGGCGATGCACGATGGCGAGCCTATTGCTTGTGGTAGCGATGCACGATGGCGAGCCTATTGCTTGTGGTGGCGATGCACGATGGCGAGCCTATTGCTTGTGGTGGCGATGCACGATGCACGATGGCGAGCCTATTGCTTGTGGTGGCGATGCACGATGGCGAGCCGATTGCTTGTGGTGGCGATGCACAATGCACGATGGCGAGCCTATTGCTTGTGGTGGCGATGCACGATGGCGAGCCGATTGCTTGTGGTGGCGATGCACGATGCACGATGGCGAGCCTATTGCTTGTGGTGGCGATGCACGATGGCGAGCCTATTGCTTGTGGTGGCGATGCACGATGCACGATGGCGAGCCTATTGCTTGTGGTGGCGATGCACGATGCACGACGGCGAGCCTATTGCTTGTGGTGGCGATGCACGATGCACGATGGCGAGCCTATTGCTTGTGGTGGCGATGCACGATGGCGAGCCTATTGCTTGTGGTGGCGATGCACGATGCACGATGGCGAGCCTATTGCTTGTGGTGGCGATGCACGATGGCGAGCCTATTGCTAATCCGGGCACTAATACGGCTGCTACTCTGAAATGTCTGATGGAGAAAACTGATGTCTTCTAAGTTCTAACTGATGGTTGTACTGAACGTGCACCTCTCTGAGATCACGCGCGTTAGGTTACGTAATTTTGATCTGTCAACAATTATGCACAAAACTCATATTTGTATTTGTTTCAGAGTAATATTGATGAGCGGTGTAGGCAACGGTGGATTTTACACAACCTCACCGGCCTACAGTAAAACAGTCGCGACTATGTTTTTGGGATATTTAGGCATTACCTCTACTGACGCCGACGAAATCCACGAGCAACTCATACATCTACCTCTTGAAAATATCATGGAAGCAAACAGGATAGTGCAATTCAAGACTGGGCTAGTGTCCTTCGTTCCTGTCGTCGAAGCTGAACATCCTGGCACCACAAGGATCCTCGATGATTATCCAGCAGAGCTTACAAAAAAAGGCCGAGGGAAGGACCTCCCAATGATCGTTGGTACTACAAGCGTTGAATGCGAATACTTCAAACGAAGGATATTGTACTTCAACTTGGTTGGTCTTACAGCTGAAAGTCCTGTAGCACTGCTCCCACCGAACATTACATATTCTGTGTCTGACAGCGAGGCGCTTCGTTTGGGTCAGATTTTGGCGGGCAGATATTTTGTCGGAGGAGTAACAGTAGACAAGCTCCTTAAATGTTGTACGAACTCATATTTCGCATACCCTGCGTACAAACTGGCACAGTGGAGAGCTTCACTACGAGCGGCACCGGTCTACTCGTATCTGTTCTCATTCGACAGCGACTTTAACCCTGTGAAGTTTGGTCGGATGCTGGACTTTGAAGGAGGAGGCGCTCATGTGGAGGACCAGACATTTGTGTTGCGAGTCAATTCTTTAATGGACCCAGATGAGAAGTCCTTCCCTCCCAGAACCAGGGACGATCTCATGAAGCATTGGATGACAACGTTTTTCGTTAACTTTATGCGATGCAGGTAAGACTTACAGATGCAGGAAGCGATAAGTAGTTTTAGAGGTATGATGAGCTGTGTGTGAAGTCCAGACAGCACCCGTCTGGACTTAGTAACAGTAACTGCCCGACAGTTGTTGTGCGCGACATTAGCATAATAACCATGTATGCTTATCGATTGGATAACATACTCGTAGCTTGCGGGACGAAAGAATTTATTTCGTGTTTTGTCATAGATGTAGCTACAAGAGGTTTGGTAGAGGCAGCTATTAGCGGTCCTCTCGATGATCTCAAATGATTATGGTGTTTTGCAGCCACCCGGTCTGTGACAACCAGTCGGAATGGCCGGCGGTGGATGAGAAGCAGCTCAACTACCAGCTGCTTAAGGAGCCAATGCTCATCTACAACAACATCAACTTGACGAACGAACAACGAGACATGTTCGACTTCCACGATACTCTCTACAACATGGCAGGGTAAATACCGCTTTATTTATTATTTTTGTTGGTGTTTAGAAGCACCAGGGTTGCATGGGTCTGTTATCGACATATTTCGTAAGGCAAATCTGTCCAAAGCACACAATCAAGAGACTACTACGTTTGTACATTACTGTAATTGGGGCCTGCTTGCTGGTTCGAAACGCAACAAGTATTCATAATATGAACATATCACATTGAAAATAAGATTTAAAGTGGACGGTCCTTCGGAAATAATTCAATTATTAACAATAACATGCAGCTTTAAATTTTTAAATTCAATTTCGGTATAATTGCAAGGCAGACCAAGTTGGCAGTAACAGTTGCACCACACGGACCACACATGGTTCAAAATCGCTTGACACTTTCTGTCAAACAATAAGTACTTCCCCTTACCCTCGTAAAAACT
This sequence comes from Xestia ashworthii, assembly GCA_950022955.1. Lineage (NCBI taxonomy): Eukaryota > Metazoa > Arthropoda > Insecta > Lepidoptera > Noctuidae > Xestia > Xestia ashworthii. The sequence goes on along the minus strand of OX465566.1, from coordinate 638,955 downwards.
TCATCGTACGTCATATCAATGTTTATTATACTCGTGTTTTGTTCCAGAGGTAGTACGGTCGCGTCCTCATAGTGCGCGTGACGCAACACTCATGACGTCACCAGTCTAGTCGTGCGTGGGCGCACTGAGTTAAGAACTGTGTACCAGATAACGATGCCAAAGTATACAACTTCTACTTTTTATTTCAATGGAAATATATCTATTTTCAAGTGTTGGCTCTTGCGTAATAATTATTTCGGTTTGAAGTACTTACCAAAATTTGCCAAATCTTCGAATCATTGAATGCAATAATTTATGGGTTAAGTATCGTAATTTTGCATACCTGTAACAAGAACAATATAAGAATAATTTTGAATAAATAAGTTCTTCATTATCTTTTATTTACTGACGGTGTGTCTTTTGGTTTGGTTGATTTGGTTCAGATGTTAAAAAGTCTTATACCTATTTATGAAACGTTACAAACTTTTTCAGTAGCGGCTTTCCGAGTGGACTTTTCTTGCTCATTGCGTTCTTTTTCACCTTCTTTGCGGAGAAAAGTGTCACAAATCTAAGTTGACTTGAATTTCCTCTATCTATCATAGGTTTCATATAAAATATATTACAGGTGATGTAGCGCAAAATAAACAGCAGAGCTTTCCTTATCAAAGCTTCAAGGGCCAGATAAAATATGGTATTACTGAACTCCGATAAGTAAGTACCCTAATCTTAGTACTGGCAACACCAAAATGGCAAAGCCAAAAATATTGTACTCTTGAATTAAGTGGGAAAGTTTTAATCACCGTATCGAGAAAGTCCAAAATTAAAATGAAAGATTCATTTACATTGGTGGGGAGCACTTGTGAACGTCTTGACTTAAGTCTGTCTCCAAAACGCCCCCACTTCACCACTTCCTAATGTGTTAGCTGAAGAGAAACACTGGTGGAACTAACTCCCCAGCAACACATCAGACGGTTAAGTATGACGAACTTCATTTTATACAATACTAGCGTCTACCAGCGGTCTCGCCCGCGTCAAGTTTGATTATTGTCCTATGGGATCTTACTGCCGGGATAAAAATTATCCTATGTGTTAATCCAGGTTATGAACCGTCTGTGTGCAAAATTTTATTCGTATCTGTTCAGCAGTTTTTGCGTGAAAGAGTGACAAACATCCATCCACACATCCATATTTACAAACTTTCGCATTTATAATATTAGTAGGAAGTATGTCTAGCCTAGTATTGCCAAACTTAAGTAAGTGGCAGTGGGCAGGGCACATTGCTCACAGAACGGATGGCCGATGGGGCCGAAAAGTTCTGGAGTGGCGACCGCGAACCGGAAGACGACGCGTTGGAAGACCTCCCACTAGGTGGACCTGGTGAAGGTTGCGGGAATCCTCTAGATGCGAGTCGCACGGGACCGGTCAATGTGGCGACACTTGGGGGAGGCCTATGTCCAGCAGTGGACGTCTTTCGGCTGAAATGATAATGATGATGATGATGTTGTTTAGCCGACACGCACACGGTCACGGGTTTTCATACAAACTTTCAACTCGTATTCCACACGGTTAGCTTAGGGTCAACGCTTATTTTCGGCGGCATGCGCTCTGGCCGGCACCCGTCCTTGGGAGTTGGAGGCTTGGGTGCTCGCCAGAGTTTACGAGTGAAAGGCTCTCGGGGAGCGCCCCGTCGCCGAAGAGCGGGAGGCCGTGCGGCGGGAGGCGAGGTACGCTATCGTCCTCCACTGGACGGAGGACCTCGCCACCGCCACCTTTGGTCGCCGGACGTTGGACGCGCTCGGTCCGGTTCTACGGAGCTGGCTCGAGCGGTCCCACGGTTTCCTCTCGTTCCGTCTGGCGCAGGTGTTATCAGGCCATGGCTGTTTCGGATCGCACCTGCACCAGATCGGGAGGGAGGAGACCCCGGCGTGCCACGACTGCGGCGCGCCGGAGGACACGGCGCAGCACACCCTCGAGGTGTGCCCGGCTTGGTCCGGCTGCACCGCGGTCTGACCGCGGTCATTGGACAGGTCCTCTCGTTTCCCGGCGTCGTCAACGCCATGCTGGGGAGCGAGGAGGCCTGGGCGGCGGTCGCCTCCTTTTGCGAGGACGTAATCTCGCAAAAGGAGGAGGTGGAGCGCGAGCGGGAGGACGACCCTCTCGCTGCGCCGCTCCGCAGACGAAGAAGGGGTCGGAGAAGGCACCGTCCTCTCCCTCCTCATGGTGGCGACGGGCGGGCGACAGGCACGGGAGTGCCTTCGGTTTCCCAGTCCCCCGCCACTCGGACGAAGCGGGAATGTCGCTGGGTTGTTTTAGTGGGTATACCGGGTGTCAGACCCGGGGTGTCCCACATAGCCCACTCATCCCCCGATGGGAGGGTATGCGTAATGCATATTTTCCCAGCGTCAAAAAAAAAAAGGGTCAGCGCTTAGGGGTTGAATTTAACGAGTCTTTCTTAGCGGATGCAAACCTTATAATAGCTATAATGCAATAAATAGTGAAAATCTTCTCAGCACTTTTGGACAAAAGTTATAAAGGTTTAAAGAAATTGTTTTTGTCACTACGGCTACACTAAGTATTTTTATCTTTATCGAGGTGTATACTATGTGAATATATCTGTCCCGGGTATTTAATAAACACAGTATTTTGGTGATGTAACGAGCAGCGGTGGCCCAGTGGTGGCGGCCCCGACTTACGAACAGTAAGTCGTGGGTTCAAACCCAGACAGGCGCATTACTTTGTGTAATTTATTTCATCACCAATAATCTCAAAACGGTGAAGGAAAGCATCGTGAGGAAACCGGCATGTCCTAGAATCAAAAATTCGAAGACATGTGACATCTACCAATCCGCACTGGGCCCGCGTGGTAGATTATAGCCCATTCCCTCTCATTGAGAGGAGGCCGTGTCCCAGCAGTGGGAACATTATAGGCTGATGATGATGATGATGATGTATTTTGGTTAAAAAACACTGGGAGACAATTATTCTTAAAGCTGAGAAAATCTATTCGTTTGTAACAATAATATCACCGAGGAAAAAGCAGGTATGTAATCTCTTTGCTTTTAACAAAGATATTTATTAAGTCTAGCACAAAAAAAACACATTCGAGTTATAACAACAGACATTTATGACAATCAAATTGACATTGATCGTGGCTTGATCTGGGGGTGTAAAATGGCCGCTTTAGCAGAATCATAATAGGATAATAATATGAATTGCGTTACAATTTTTAAAATGGTCACAGACACAGTTATTATTATGAATTGTCTTTTAAGACCATTTGAAAAATTGTACCGCGCGTTGATGGAGACTGATCTGCGAGATTCCAGATCGAAAACAACAAAATAGGATGAAAGGTCCTGAGCTCGTAAGGTGAATGCGTCAGGGTAGCCCGATCTTTCAAGGTCAAAGACGTTCCTCGACCTTTGTGAACTTGGAGGGTTGTATTGATGATTTTGATGCTTCTAATTCTGTAACTACATACGTCTTACAGTCGCGAACGATATTTTCATCAACATACAACCTAGCGTTGCCCTGAAAATTTCGCGGGTTACCCTGGACTCTGGAGCAACAGCCATAAATACTGGTATTTAGTTCCGCTACTGTTTCTGGTGATAGACAAAGGGTTTTGTAGGTGAGTGTCCCGCATCATCGATCTCGCAGGCAGAGCCGAATGCTCGTCAGTGCGGCCCGCGTGTGATCAGAGCAAGCCGACTACACCAAATCGGAAAGGTTAGTAAGTCAGACATTTCGTACCACTTAAATAAGATAACATCACTACTGTCTTTCCCCGAAGGACGAAACTCAGTTATAACGTAATTTTAACATTCACATTTCGACAGTTTTATTTAAGTTCTCTAAAATATGTAGTTGTTCCCTAGTTCATTCTACTCGAGTCAACATCTCCTGAGGTTGCCCTGTAGAGGGGGGCTAAACATATAGGTTTTGTTTTAAGCGCGTGTGAGGTTTGTGCTCCATTCCAGCGCATCTAAGCTCAGATCTAGTTTTAGTGGAATTAAAACTAAATATTTTCGAGCGACCTTTTCCTATCATAGATTGCCGCACCGTAATCCACCGACATGAGCATGATCCACGACACGGGCCCAGTGTACTTTGATCCTAGACGACATAGTTGCAGCGTGGGTTTCAAATATTATACCGGGTTCGCTCCTCAGTTTGACACTCTGTATTAGTAGAAATACTGCATACCAAATTTACTAACCAGGTGAAATCAGTGAAATAGTGGTAGAACTTAGTGATGTTATCATGCTGAGCTCTTTTGCCTTTAGTATTTTTACTTTTAAAAGAGGTATGTATTAATGCCAATACACGTTTTCTTTTTCTTGCATAGGAAAATTTATTAGTAACGACTTGTTGACGCCGTTACGTTACTTCATTTATGAAGTAATACTACACTGCTAGTGTGGTTTACGTAAAACAGATATTGTATCAACAAATTGCTTCTTTTGCACAAATTTTATTGATGCATTGCATAAGAGCTGTAAGAAGTGATCGATCAGGACAGTAATACTACACCACAACTCCTGTAACACCAACCGCCATATTATATAGTAAAAGCCATTAATGTTTGGGTCTAATATTATGCTATTTGAAAGTGGATGGGATAACGAAGCGAGTTTCAATAGGTAGCAAATTAAATATTCAGTAAATGGAAGACAGCTATTAAATGGAATGTTTTTTTATAGGTATGAACATCGGAAGCCATTTGCAAATGTGAACAATGCGGTGGGAGACTACAGTATGGATGAGTGCGGTGCTGGTAGTAACCACGACGGCGTTGCACCTGCCCATCGAACACAACCTCAGCATCGATCAGACGAACCCCTCTGTTCTCGAAACTACTAATAAACAGGATACAATTCATATGGTAAACGGTCCTGAAGAATTTGTCATCAACGCTCAGAATAAAGGCGACGAAACAGAAAATGCATCAGTGGAACACTTCCTTCGTAATTTAGTGGGATCGGACTCAAGTCCTTCAAAAAGTAACGAAAATGATAACTTGATCATTAAACCTGATTCAGATTCTAACAGCTTTGAGCCTGATAACTCTAACAGAAATAGTGGTGGAGAAAAAACAGGTGGACCTCAAGATGACGCAGACTCAGACGAGGAACCCGGCCCGGATTCTGAAGGGGACACAAACCCAGACCCAACTACCCCGCCGGAATCAGAGAGCGACGAAAATAACATAGGTCTCACACCAGAGGGAAGTGTAACTACTACCGAAGAAGAAACCACAGCTACTAGCGAATCAGAAGAAACTACTCTTGCCCTTGACCATAGTTCAACTCCGGTACCAGGAGGTAACGAAGACCAAACCACACCCGAGCCGCAGGAACTACATGATACGGTTGTAGCAACATCGACTGGCCGCGTTCATGGACACGTGTGGAGACAGAATGAAAATATACTTAGCTACATAGATATAAAGTATGGTACTTTCAATAATTACTTCGAGGTACGTATTGCAAAGAACTTAGTCTTCTCGAATGTTTCGCTATTCTAATTTCTACATTTTTTTTAACCTCCGACGTAAAAACGACGGGGTGTTATAAGTTTGAAGTGTCTGTGTGTGTGTGTCTGTGGCATCGTAGCTCCCAAACGGATGAACAGATTTTGATTTAGTTTTTTTGTTCGAAAGGTGAATTAGTCGGGAGTGTTCATAGCTATGTTTGATGAAAATCAGTCCAAGATGGCCGCCGCCATAAAATGGCGGATTACATATTTTTTCACAACTCCCTCAATATGGGTATCAAATGAAAGGTCTTGACTAGTAGAATAATGTACACTAAGTATATTGAAAGGGAATGAGGAATACTAACTAACGAAATGAGATGAGGAAAGCGGAGTGATGACTAGGACCTTCATTTTCATTTAACTTTTAGTACATTATATACCCTTATTATCTGTCGGGGGTTTTTAAATTTTTAATTTAATTGAACTTGTTTCTCAGGCTGCAGTATTTCCGGAGGTGGCCGCGGACGCACCAATACACGACAAAGAAGTTCATGACAAAACCTGCCCGCAGTTTCAAGGTGAACAGATCGTCGGGGAGACGGACTGCTTGACTCTGAGCATTTTTAAACCATTTAAAACTGACCTAAGCGGTGCAAGTGTCCTCGTTCACATCCATGAAGGAAATTTTATTAAGGATAGTGCTGACCCTAAAATCTACGGTCCCGAATATTTAGTCCCCAAAGATATAATTCTTGTTTTACCTAATTATCGACTAGGGCCGCTTGGCTTCCTTTGTCTACAAAACGAAACGGCTCCAGGAAATGCCGCTCTTAAGGATCTAGCTTTAGCGCTTAGATGGATAAAGGAAAACATAGAAAAGTTCGGTGGAGATCCTGAAAATATCGCCGTGAGTGGTGAAGGCACGGCGGGAGCTTTAGTTGGATATTTAGCTTTGTCTCCAATGTCTAAAAACAATGTAAATAAAGTGATCACAGAAAGTGGCTCAGTTCTTTCTCACTGGGCAATAGACAGGGACCCTATCGTTAGTGCAACTAATCTAGCAAGCAGGATACCGGGATCTTGGGAATCATGGCCTACTATAGACATTAATGCACTACTGGAAGCAGCCAGAGGTATTGCTTGGAGACCTTGCTTTGAAAACAATACGGACGATGGAGTACATTTTATGGTGGAAACTCCATGGTCGATGTTACAAAAGGACGACATTAATGTCACGTTCATGATAGGCTCGGCACAGTACGCAGGTGTGCACGAGTCATTAACTCATACAACAGCCAGCATAAATCAACTGAACACCAATGCCAGTCTTTTGCTACCTAACGACTTAAAATTCGAATCAAGGGAAGATATGAGCAGAGTAGGGGAACAAGTGAAGGAACTTTATTTTGGTGAAGCCATCACCTTGGATAATGTTAAAAAGCGAACCCTTTATTATACGGATATGGCATATCTTGGTCCTGGGATCCGTACCGCGCGGTCTCTAGCAAATTCTGGATCGACGGTTTACTTCTATGAGTTTTCTTTTGTCGGAGACTTAAACAGGGAGTTGGAGGCTGTTCAGAAGCCAGTTGATGGAGCAGTTAGGGGGGACATCATTGGGTACCTGTTCTATCAAAAAGGAAGCATGCCTGCTGAGGGTTCGAAGGAGGATAAAATGATTGAACAGCTTCTAGAATTGTGGACATCCTTCCTCAAAAATGGGTAAGACATTTGATATGTACATCTTATTATGAAGCAATTAGTTTTGTATCTATTCATTGTTTTTAATTCTCTTGTACTAAACGTTGACACTTGGATAATATGGATATGAATGAACCGTAGTCGATCTAACACCGCCATCTTGGGAGAAGTGATTTTTCAATGACCATATATCACCATTTCACAAATTAAATTCTTTATTAAAACGGTTTAAATATTTTTTTCGAATTAGTTCACTAATTTGTGACTATGATAAAACTTGATAGCAACATGATTCACCAATCCTGTCTTCTGATAATTATTATACTCATATTTTTAACTACTAACCTTTACCTCTAAAATATTTTTTCCTAAATGGTTATCCAAAATCGTGATTCTTAATCCTGATCTTATTACAGAACGCCTAAAGCCAAAGGCATTGAGTGGAGCAAGTTTGAGGAAGCGACGGCTGCGCAAGAGCACTGGCTGTCGATCGGCAAGGAGACCGCCATGAAGACAGGAATGCATTTGGACCGTCTGCGGCTCTGGACCGAAATCTACAACGAGCACTTTATCGACAGCCCAGCCATGGGGCTCTCCCCCAGTGTGTACACCGTGCTCGTCCTCCAAGTCGTCTTCTTCATCACCTTTTTCAAAAACGCTTGGCATTTCTTCTGATTAATCATAACGTCTTATGATGCATTTAGTTATTTAGCACCTTAATAAAAAGGCATGTACTTTAAAAAATGTGAGTGGCATATTTAGAATAAACTATGAACAAAACTAGTGTAGATTTATTAAAGTACCAATTCGTACTTACGACGTATGTTCTGTTACGGAATTCCTAACATTGAGTCACAATCAATAATAGTCCAACATTTGACGTGTCAATATTTTGACTTGACGCTGTCTGTTTTGATAACCAAACATAAACTGGAGCACTCGGACGCGACACAAAGGCTTGCAAAGCTCGGCCATGAGGGTCGGGTGTGGTGGTGTGATGGTTACAATGAGTGTGCTGTGTGTGGCGCAGGGCCGGCCGACCCCGGCGCCGCGGGCGCACCGGGACGCGGCCACCTCGCAGGGCGCGGCTCGCGGGTACTTCGCCCCCGACCCACCCCACTTCGCGTACTTCGGGCTCCCCTACGCACGCCCGCCCACCCGACGTGACAGGTTTAAGGTCAGGTCAGCTGATCCATTCGTTGATAGAACGGGATCTCCATTTGGTGCCACGTAGATGGCTATCGCGAAATTTACTGCCACTGATAATGTAATTACTTACTAGTTTATAGATCCCGTTTAGGTTTCAATACTCGTATTATCAGTACCGGGTACGGATTCCGTAATAGTCTCTACAATCTAATTTTCGAATCATTACAACTTTAAATTACTTTAAATACTAGACATAAAAGCCTAGCTGATTAATAAAGTGTTATTGTCAGGGGACAACGACACCATTCTATTGTATCGGGAAATTAATTAGAAGTATATAATAATGTTTATAGTCACATACATACCTCGCCTAACACATTAATTGGTTAATTGCATTCTTATTATTTATGTTCTCTAGTACCTGCCTGGGGGTTCTCCGTGGGAAGTAGGCGTGACTTTATGTGTATGTTTGATGTATGTAGGCATAGTATGTTTAAACTTCATCGAATTTCGATCGGGGAGTCGAAGCAGTCCGAATGAGGAACTATCTATGGGAGAGGTCTGCATCTGCATAACAGTAGGTACAGGAAGGCTTATAAATGTCAGCGTCACATTGGAAAAACCGTTAGATTGTAATATAACTAGCGAGATTGTAAACTCTCGAAATATTCACAACTGAACATACTGTCGACATGCATTTCACAATATTACGGTTCCACTTCGATAGATTATAAGCTACTGAAAAATAATGCGTTAAATTGTAAGCAGTAAGTTCGTTTGACAATCTTTCGAGAGTTTACAATCTCGCTAGATAGATTATAATCTAACGGGTTTTACAATTTTACGATGAAATAAACATCTGCTGCTTAACTGTTAACTAAGAACTAAGCAAGGAAATAAGTTGCCCAGTTAAGTAAGTTCTTCTTTCCGTATTGTATCATCGTATAAAGCATAAAGTCCCGTTTCTCCAGGCCCCCAAGCCTCCTCCGGAATGGGACGGCATCTTCGAAGCCACCCACAAGGTCAAATGTCTCCAGCCCACCGCTGACGGTGAGGAGAACTGCCTTGTCGTCAATGTATTCACACCGCAACACGCTACATCGCTGCCTGTGCTCGTGTTTGTGCACGACGGGGACTTTCAAAACGGGTAATGTATATCGTTCTTGAATTATTCAGCCAAGATGCGCATTTAGATGTCGGTTATACAAATAAAGAATATTTTGATGGTAGTCTAAATAAGTTACTATTTATACCGAATGATATGATCTCGTAAAGTCGTGACTGTTCGCTTTTTTAAATACGATTGAGAGTATTCGTATATCTCGACGTTTCCTTAAGTTAGTATCTAAAATCAAAAGGGATTCTCGAAATTCAGTTGATTCGGCTATTTGAGACCACTAAATAATACTAAATAATAAACAGAATCGAGATAAGTACGACCTTTTTAATAATCTTGTAGGCCAGACAACACGCGTGACGCGGGTCTTCTGACTAACTGGGGATTTCCGAAACTAAACTAGAATAACGGATAACGTTTAGGATACGCTAGGAAACAATGTACGTGACAATGCATTTTAAATACAATAAGTAATAAATTCTTATGTCATCAAATAGCACAGATAGATAGAGGATGTAATATCGAAAACGGATCCTCTAAATTGGCTTAAGATAAGAAAAAACATTGTATTACTCATCACGTACCTACTTATGACGAAATGCTCTATTTCAGATGGGGCGCCTACCAGGCTCCCACAACGTTCCTCAACGAGGGGTTCGTGATCGTCACCTTCAACTACCGACTCGGAGCGCTAGGGTTCCTGTGCCTCAGCACCCCGGAGGCACCGGGGAACGCCGGTTTGAAGGACCAGATAGCGGCCTTGTACTGGGTGCACAGAAACATCGCAGAGTTCGGGGGGAACCCTGATGACGTCACTGTTTATGGCACTGGGGCCGGTGCAGCAGCAGTACAGCTTGTCCTTCAGTCTGGATTGGTTGAGGGTCTCCTACATAGGGTTGTTCTAGAGTCAGGCTCAGCTCTCTCGCCCTCATCAATGACGTATGACCCTCTTGGCATAGCTCTTAAAGGTGCTAGCTCTTTGGGCTATGAAGGCTCGGACAACACAGAGGACTTGCACAACTTCTACCAAAAAGCTTCTGCTAAAGACTTGACCAGTATAACAGAAACATTCCTTCCCTGTTTTGACAACATGTCAGACTATTTACAAAGTTTTATAGATGAAGATCCCATAAAAAAGCTGAATGATGGAAACTTCTATAATGTGCCGATGTTAATTACATTCACACATAAAGACAAGACATCCATCATCGGTACAGACACAGAAAAATTTGAGAATCCACCAGAAAACTTCGAAAATTTATTGCCAAACAATTTAGAATTTGGGAAACATGAGGTAAAGCATGGACTTGGGGAGATCGTGAAGCAGTTTTACTTCAGCGAAGACGTTCGAGGTAATATGGCCCAGAGCTACGCGGACTACATGCATGACATTTTAACAGAATACCCTATAATCAAAATGGCAATGCTATTTGCAGCTAAGAACAATTATTCAGTGTATGTGATGAAGTTCACTCTGCTAAGAGTGACAGAGGGCACTAGAGAATTAGAACAAAACAGTTTTGACACTATACTCGATTATTTATACAAAGAGGAAGAGCAAACTGAAGATGTCTTAGAAAGACTGATGACTTTGTTGAAGAATTTCATAAAATTGGGGTATGTTACTTAATGCTTCAGATTCCCATAAAGTATTTGAACATGTTACTCTAGGAAAAGCAGTAATTAGAAAGTACTAGTTTGGTTTATCAACAAGTCTTTGCAGTTGTTGGGATATAAACTACCAAATTATGGTAGAGTTCATATTATTGTCATCTCTTTAAGAACTAAACTAAAACCCCATCTCAATTTGATTTGGACGCCTATACTGAATTTTGACTCCGTAGAACATAGAACATAATAAAAATATACTGTAACTGTTAGCCTGTGTCACAGAGGATCATGTTAAATAAACACTGTTCTATACTATAACCTATTACTTCAACTTTAAAAACACTAATGAATGGTTTGTTTCAGTGACCCAACACCGCTGACAACAACTTTAATCCCAGTAATATGGCAACCAGTGCCCTCAGACAAAGAGAACCACATATCAGACGTGCCTGTGCTACAGTTTGACACTTCTCTGAAGATGAGTGTGCGGCCCAACAACCCACGCCTCTTGTTCTGGGATAACATCTACAGCCGGTTCTACAAGTCACATGTGCCTAAACAAGAAGAAGAGGAAGAAGAATTAGATGATAATGATTAAATTGACTACTGGCTAGTTATTAAGTTAAGAATGTACAGTTTCTTGCGACAATCACTTAGTTAGCTGTTGTAAAATATTATGCAAGGTAGGAAACAATGTTTTATTAATTCTAGCTGGAGTTTAAGGACAATAGCGCTAAGAAATTTATTTATTTGAATACAAAGTCGAGAATTATTCAAATATCATCAAGCTGACGCGCCTGCCGTGCGCTTGTCACACACAAGTTCCGCTTCGCGAAATTCGAAGTGTCGCCCAAAATACATGACCACGCAATCGCGTCGTACACAAACATGATTATTTGCAACCACGGTTACTAATTACCGAGTCAAAGGTCATACAAAGAGATTACAATCAATAAAAACCAAACAAGTAAACGTTTCCAAGAAAATATCGACGTTGTCATAAATAAATCCCGTTACCTGAACAATTGGCGGCCGTGGAAGCGTTACGTTGAGTCGCCAACACTGTGTGCACTTACAAAACTATAACATAGCTGTCCACGCGGCGATATAACGATTGTTCACTAAATTCTCATTAAATTCTTTTAAATAAAATCAACAAGTAAATTACAAAAGGCAAAACATGGGGCACCCGTCACATTTTACTTGACATGACATTTGTTTCGTTCGGAAACTACGCTCAGATGTTCAATTTAGAAAGTTATGTTTTTGACTTTTTTCAAGATTTAATGAAAAGAAATTCAAAATTTGGGTATTATTATAAAGTTATGAATTTTTTTAAATAAAAAATGTTTGAAGTCGTTTTAAATTATTGTTATTTTCTTACGTTACGTTCTCACGTCACTCTAATTTCAACACTAAGAACGATCATCCATTTTTGAACGAACATTAGCGTAGACAAACACTTGCACAGTTTAAGTACATGCAATACACACAAGCATCAACTCGAAAGTAACTTTCATAATTCATTGATACGATTATTTCTAACGATGAGTTAATCGGAGAATGACAAATGTTTAATCTTTGAACAATGGGTAGTAATCTCTACCAGGACTCTTATTATTAATTCTGAACTAAATTTACCGATAACTATCGTCAGATAAAGACGCGCTAGATCGGGACGCCAGATGTTTTTGGCGACCCCGTTTATACAATATTGTTTACTTAATAAATTAGCGAGCTAAGTTCCTGTTGAATTCCTTCAGTTATGCCATACTGACGTCTACGTTTAGCACGTCTCGCATTGTATCTGTAGTCGTATACCTATACACTTGTAGGCAGGTACGGTCAGCAACGAAAGTTGATTAGCACTTCAAGTTTTTAAAGCATGCCTTTAGAAACACTCACATCTGTTTGCTTACACAATAGAATAGTTAGACAATGTATTACACTTTATGTTTTGTCTAAGTTGTAGATGAAAAACCACTTCTATTGGACTTTGTTGTGGTATGTTTTATTACTAATGAAATTATCTAAGTAGGTCTGTAGACTTTTGTCAAATAAAATGTGTATCTAGGTGGGGGTGGGGGGTTGGGGTGTGGTTAGGGTGTCTACCTACCTATACAGTATCCAGGTACCAGTACCTACATTGATCAGATCAGGTACACCTAATCTACCCATGCAGTACAGTACAGTGCATTAAACTGAGATCTATTCGCTCCAATTAGTAAATGATATCAGAGCTATCTGCGCTTATAAGGGTGTTGCTAAAGTGAGTGAAACAGGCATTTATATACCCACAAGAAATAAGTAAGTACATACTTGTTAAGCCAGTCTACACTTTGCCATAATATGGCCCACTTTAATTTTCACAGAGAGTGTGGTATGACTACTGTTCCAGCCGTGGGAACGCTATAGTCTGACCATACTATACCTATCTACATGATATTTGTAAACTATTCGTCGCGTGAATCAATTTTCGTTTTCACATTAGTTTGTGCACAGTACCAATTTAGTGCGATAGAAGTAGGTAGGTATGGGACGAACGCAGACGCAGCAAATAAGATTGTCATATCCAGTTACCATTCCTTTCTGACGGAAAAAATGCCTAAAACACAACCACAACCATGAAAGTAAATTAATCAAATCTAATAAGACCTATTGTATTGTACAACGGGCTGATTCCTGATGAAATAAATTACACAAACCAACAACACCAACACCAACCCAACCAACAACACCAACACCAACCCAACCAACACAACACCACCACACACACACACAGTACTGGGCTACCTATATTGCGTTCAACCAACAGGTAGGTAGTCACTAAAATGAATCACATTTTAAAGCAAATAATTTAATCAAAAATCATTGATATTTCATTCCTCCCCATTTATGGTTGATTCACATTTCTTCAATCAAACACCGTGGAGGTCGCACCTCACGCTGGCTGCGCCGAAGAGGTGCTATAACCGTCGCAGTCGGTGTCTCAAATGCTGGAGATGAGGATGATGATGTAAATGCAGATGATGTGGATGCAGATGGTTCTGATGTGGATGGAATGTGAGAGGACGGAGTAGATAGAGGAAGGAATTGACATAGGTGATGGTGCCAAGCATGTGGATGGTGAGGACATAGAGGCTGTTGCAACACTTTCAGGTGACGCGGCTGCAAGCAAGTCGCGGCCTCATGTGATCTGCATGTTTCCTTTGCTCCACCCCATTAGATATAGTGACCACGTAGGAGTATCGGTGTTTACGGGTCGTTACTGTAGCAGGCTGCCACTTTTTTTCCCGTTTAGTTTTAATGTAAGTAGACCTTATCGCCTGTCTGGTATGTAGGTGTTGATGACGCGATGTCTGCCTTCACATGTTGGTATTGCAAATTTCTTCTTTTGTTTGGTCGGATATTTGATAGAACACAGTTCAACTGCTTGCCGAACATCATTTGAGCTGGTGATTTGCCGGTGGTGGTATGCGGAGTGTTCCGGTAAATAAATAAAAACTCCGACAGTCGGTGGGCTTCCGTCACTGGAGGTCATTCTGTTCTTAAAAGTTCTCACAAACCGTTCAGCTAACCCATTTGTTCGGGGATGATACGGAGATGAGGTGACATATATAGGGCAATTTCTGTGATGTTAGTTGGGGGCCGTTGTCAGATACAATCATTTGTGGGAGTCCAAAGGTGTTGAAAATCTCATCCAAAACAGTGCATAGACTTTTTAAGTTATGTTTTTCATTGGTCTAAGTTTACACCATTTCGACAACGCATCACACAAAATCAGCCAGTAGCTGCCCTCGAATGGACCTGCAAAGTCTATGTGGACTCTTTCCCACACTTGCTCGGGTAGACCAGGAGAAAACCGATAGTTCGGAATTAGACGGTCTGTTTTCATGACACCTGGTGCATTTTGTTGAATAAAAACGGAGATTTGAACGATATATACAAGTTGTACAGGCAGAGCGTACCACAGACAAGAGAGAGAAAAAAAACCGGCCAAGAGCGTGTCGGGCCACGCTCACTGTAGGGTTCCGTAGCTTCCCAGACCATTAAAAATACCAACATTTTTCGTCAGCAAAAATAACTTTGTTTTTCATAGTATTTGTATGAAAAACAAAGTTATCATTTGCGTTTTTTTGAAAAAGTGCTATATAACTCAAAAACTATTCAACTCATCAAGTTGAAAATAATTTTCCTAGAAAGTTCATATAAAGGTCTACTTCTGTGATTTTTTTCATATTTTTTAAACTTATGGTTCAAAAGTTAGAGGGGGGGGGACACATTGTTTTTGACTTTCGGAGCGATTATTTCCTAAAATATTAATATTATCAAAAAATGATTTTAGAAAACCCCTATTCATTTTTAAATACCTATCCAACAATATATCACACGTCAGGGTCAAAATTAAAAAAAAAATCGCTCCCCACTTTACGTCTGGGGGAGGTACCCTAATAAAAATGTTTTTTTAAATTTTTATTTTTGCACTTTGTCGGCATGATTGATATACATATTGGTACCAAATTTCAGCTTTCTGGTGCTAACGGTCACTGAGATTATCCGCGGACAGACAGACAGACAGACAGACATGGCGAAACTATAAGGGTTCCGTTTTTTGCCATTTGGCTACGGAACCCTAAAAAAGTTTGTCATAGATACAATAAGGCGGCAAATTTAAACTATTTAACACATCTCTTGATAAAATTCTCGATGTCCTCGTCAAGTAATGGCCACCACACATAGAAACGTGAAAGTGCTTTCATGGTCGATATCCCTGGGTGCCCTCGGTGTAAATAGCCTATAAGACTGTCTTTCTTAAAACCTCAGGTATGACCATCCTGCCCTGCCATAGTACAATTTCACATTCTACAGACAGTTCGAAACATTTCCTGTAGTATTGTTTCATCTCTTGCCTGTAATCCAGGTCTCTCCAGCCGGTCTTTAGGTACTGGCAAACGAGTGACAAATTTGGGTCTCTAGGTGTTTCCAGACTTTTTATTTTTCTGTTAATTGTAGGTCAACAATTTTGTTTTCCTGGAGGCGTGACACTACTCTTTCCACGTGCGAGGGTTTTGTCTTGGGATTTGGTAATCTGGACAGGCAATCGGCCAGAATATTGTTTTCGCCCTTCTGGTAGCAAATTCCGCACTGGTAGCTTCCAATCAAAAGAGCTATCTTACAAGTCTATTATTTACAAGCTTCGGCAGGTTACGTTGAGGTCCCAAAATGTGCATCAGAAGCTTGTGGTCAGTTAGCAAGGTAAATTTCGTTCCTCTTAGATATTGGTCGAATTTCTGTATTCCGAATAATATGGCTAGTGCTTCACGGCCAATAACAGAATATTTGCTTTCAGCTGAACGAAGTTTTCTTGACGCAAATGCTATCGGTTGTTCGACATCTTTGTGTTTGTGATATAGAACTGTCCCAACTCCTTTCTCTGACGCATCACACGCTAGGAAATGGGAGCGCTTTTCATCGAACGCTATCAATGAATTTGCGTTAGCAATTTAGCATTCTCGTAAACTTGTTCTTCGTGTTCGGACCATCGCCATTTTTTTTGCCACTTGTTAGCTCGTACAGCGCATGATCCATGAAGATGTGGAGTGGATTTCATAAAAAATTATAAGGCCCAGGAAAGAGCGTAATTCTTTTGCGTTTGTAGGTTGTGTTGCGTTAGTTATAGCGCTAATCTTCGCTTTTGTTGGTCGTATTCCGTTTTGATCAATTATGTGACCCAGATACTCAATCTCTTTACTCAAGAAACTACACTTTTTCAAATTAACTTTCAAACCAGCCTGTTTTAGCCGGCTTAACACTGTGCAAAGTGTTCGTAAGTGTCCATTCACGCTTTCTCCTGTCAATGCAATGTCATCAAAATACAGTGCTATGTTTGGTATGTCTCCAAGCAGTTGATCAAGAAAATTTTGAAATATTGTTGGTGCTGTAGAAATACCGAAAGGCATCCTGTTGTACTGGTAGTACCCTCTGTGTGTGGATATTGTTAAATACTTTTTTAAGTCCGGAGCTATTTCAAATTGTAAATACGCGTCTTTAAGATCAATTTTAGAACAGACTATGCCGTTTGCTAGTTTCGGTCGTAATTGATCAAACACATGCAAATACAAATACAAATCATTTATTTGCATAACACAGGTTTAGAGGATGTTACAAAAAGTTCATAAGGTACACTGTATTATAACCATGCTAGGTGTGCAAATATATGTATGGAACATCATCACACAGGAGATTCGATTTTATTAATACGAGTATGTCAGAGATTATTATTAAATTACAATGTCAAAAAAATTAAGATGGTCAATATACACATAATTAAACTTAAATTAGTAATTTACAAGTAATGATAATGGAATAAGGAAATGAAATAATGAATGAAATCAAATTGATAATGTCAGAATAATGTCATAGTAATTATATTATCCATCATAATTATGTATTGAACAAATAAATTCTATTATTAAAATACAATATCTTTTTCTTCTAGATAGTCCTTTACATTGTAATAACATTTTTTAATTAAGAAGGTGTATATTTTTTTCTTAGAGGATTTTCTTTCGTAGAGGAGTAGATAACTTTTTAATCTCAATTGGCAAATTGTTATAAATCAGTGGTGCCATACAAATAATACTTTTATTGAGTAGTGCCGTTTCTCCATACGGTATTTCTACTTCTAACCTTTTTTTGTCTCGTAACTGTCTATAGTAGCTTTTAAAGACAGTCTTATAATAGCTTGGATTCGATTTCATAACAAATACATTTAATTCGTATATGTGCAAGGAAGGTAATGTTAGTATTTTTAAATCTTTAAAGGAAGATTGACAGCTGGTAGTACTATCTAGACGGCACATTGCTCTGATGCATTTCTTTTGAGCTTTTAATACAAATTCCTTGTCTACCGAGTTGCCCCAGAATATTATTCCATATCTTAATATAGGTGCAACAAGTCCGTGATATGCCGTTAAGACGGCTGCTTTGTTGACAATTTTGGAGAGTTTGTAGAGTGCAAATGAGGATTTATTAATTCTTTTACAGAGATTATTTAAATGTGTTTTCCATGACAAATTGTAATCTATATCAATTCCCAGAAATTTGGTATTTGTTACGGGCTGTACTCTCTGTTCATCGTAATTAACATTAATATTTTTAGGTTGAATTCTTTGGTAAAAGTGCATTATTATTTTTTTGTCCATGTTTATTTTAAGATTATTGTTTATTAACCATTGAAATATTGAACTTAGTTTGTGTTATTTCATTTTCATAGTCACTTGGCTTGTCACATTTTATTATTACTGTGCTATCATCTGCAAAAAGTACCATTGGTTGCTTGACATGTCTAGAAAGATCATTAAATATACCAGGAAGAACAAGGGACCCAAAACAGTACCTTGTGGGACTCCAAATTCTATGGTTCTAGTGTGGGATCTATATTTCATCTCATTTCGTGTTTTCCGGCATATTCGTGTAACTTCTGTGACTTGTTTTCTGTTAGAAATTATGATGAAATCAGGTCGAGCGCTTTACCTCTTATGCCGTACATATTTAATTTCTGGAGCAATACTTTGTGGTCAACACAGTCAAATGCTTTGCTCATGTCCATGAAGATAGCACATATTGTTTTTTTTTTGTCCATACCAGTCAAAACGGTTTTGATTAAGTCATAAATGGCAACGTTAATTGCTTTCCCTTGCGAAATCCTTTTTGTTCGCTTACCAAAATGTTATATTTTTCTAAAAAGTTGTTTAGTCGACTATATAATTATGATTCTTTCAAATAGCTTTGAGAAGATGGGGATCAAGGCTACCGATCTATAATTCCCCATGTTTTGATTGTCATTTTTTTTGTGCAGTGGAATAACAACAGATGTTTTAAGTTTATCTGGGTAAATTCCAATAGAAATGCATAGATTTATTATGTAGCTTAGATGAGTAGCAATAGACTGTGACACATGCTTTATAACTTTGGTGCAAATACCATCATAACGGCATTGGCAATTGGCATACGGCACTGGATGTAAATTGTAAATGTTATGTTAAAACAGGAGTAAGTGTAGTGCTGCAGTCTCCGCAAATTCTGATGTCACCAGTTGGTTTCAAGACATTAACAGTAGGTGTGGCCCATTCCAAAGTAGTTAGGGTTAGATCTACTCTGTAAATGATACCTGTATCGACAAGGCGATCCAACTCCCATTCGACGTTTTTCTTCATGCTGAATTTGATTGACGTGCAGGTAGGTGTACTGGTTCTGCGCCGGGTTTAACATGTATGTTAACTTGGTAGCTATTGAGTTTGCCTAGTTTGGCGATGAAAGTTCGCTGTATTGCTTGAGTATGTGTTTTAATGTCGTTGGAGTAACAGGCCTCTCTTGGACTGAATAAAACTGGTTTTGGAAATTCGTAGCTGTCGTTCCAACATCTCTTCTTTGTAGCCGCAATCCAGGTTTAGAGACTTCTGAGTCTGTCAGCGTACTTTTCCATAGATTCTGAAGACTCTCTGGTGCAGTTCCAGAACTCAGTCCAGTCAATGCACGGTACCTGGTTTTCTTAACGTTATACAAGTCACGAAGTTTGAGGTAAATGTCGTTGTAAGCGGAAAATCTCTAGTGTTAAGGGGCCGGCGGAGCATGCGTTTTTCATACAAACGTAATACCAAAATAATTTGAAAATGAAACATATTCTTAAGGTAGTGCGTATATATTTCGATTGGATTATAGAATATCTATGTTCCCAAATAAATATTTTGAAAGGACAATAATATAAAGTCGAGATATGAGGAATTTAAAATTTCTATACAAAATTTATTGTTCTCATAACTCTTGTTTAAATTAGTGTTCATTCAAAATATCTGTTTGGGAACCTATATATTCTGTAATCCAATCGAAATAAATACACACAACCATAAGAATATGTTTGATTTACAAATTATTTTGGTATTACGTTTGTATGAAAAACGCGTGCTCCGCAGGCCCCTTAAGGTATTCAACAGGATGTCCTTTCGTAGGTTTGGTTTTGTAACGTTCACGATTTGACATTTGTTTGAAAAGAAGTCTAAAAAAATCTTCAATCCTGCAGTTGTCGGGGTTGTATTTGTCCATGTTAAAGTTTTTAATCACGATCATCTTGTCTGACGATGTGATCGACTCGACGTTGATGAAACGCTCGTTGAGCTTTTTGTATCTTTGTTGTGCATTGTTTGTACCAACAATGCAAGTATTTGTGTCGTCTGTTCTTGCTGCGCCTGTTGAGCTCGCAAGAACAGTTAAAATGGTTTTTTGTCCATTTTTTTTTAAAATATTTTATATCCTCGTCGCCAATAAAATGAATCACATTTTAAAGCAAATAATTTAATATGACAGGAAGTGCTAGTCACATTCGACAATCAAAATTCATAGATATTTCAGTCATCTAATAGGTGGTAGTGGAGGTATAATGTATCTTATCTTATCTTATCTTATCTTACTACTATTATATAAATGCGAAAGTTTGGATGTATGGATGGATGTAAGGATGGACGTTTGTTACTCAATCACGTCACAACGGCTAAACGGATCTGGATGAATTTTGGTACAGAGTATAGTCTGGAATAACACATAGGCCATATATTATCACGCTAATAACTTAGGGGGGTGAGCAAAATTGCATTAGGTTCATTAATTCAACAACATTCTTAAACTGTTTGACAACTGACAACTGTCATAACATGCCTTAGAATAGAACGGCTATTTTGGACCATTTGTCACAGGAATACGTAGCGTATCGGTTCAGCGGCCTCCCTGTGATTTAGGAAACGCAAGTTCGAAACGCTGTAAGTATCCACTTTTTGTGTTGTTTTCCGAATTTTTTTAGATTCCCAAAAGTAATTAACATGGTGCGATCCCCACCCGGTTTTCACTTTTTGTAATTTGTTTATTTTAATTTCAAATCATTTCAAACTTTTTTTAACCCTGGAAAATACAGGTAGGCACGAACGCGCCGTCGACACAGCTAGAGCGGGGTCACCTAACACAAGCATATCCTTGCTTAAAAGGTGACTTCCATATTATCACCGTCATAACTTTATGCAATTGAAATATAATACACTTTTTTTCAACACTGCTAAAACCGGGAATCGATCCCAGTACTTCATGCTTAGTTGTCGCGCTTGTGACCACTCGATCAACGAGGTAGTCTCCTACACGAACGAGTATCTAAATTTTCACACGAACGAAGTCGCGGGTACCAGCTAGTAATATGGGAAAGAGTAGGTACCTTGTAAAATTGAAGAGAGCAATTTTATGATGTACTCGTTTATTGTGATCGTCTTTAGTAACGTATCTATTTCGTCCCTGCTTCCGAGGCTTCGATCAATAATATTATTGATCGAAGTTCCGAGGAAAAACGTCGATCAAAATATTGCATTATACTTTTCTCCAGGCGACATTGAAATAAAATCACATCATTGTCCTGCCAACCTGATTCCTTCTTTCCTGCCATATCACAGTTCACACAGTCCATCTATCGTCTCTTTGCCTTCCTCTATCTTCATCATTTTCCTCATTCCTCCGCATTACATGTCCATACCACGACAACCAATATTACCACACAACTTATCAGCCACTGGCGCCACTTTTAGACCTCTGCTTATGTAGTCATTCCTCATTTTTACCTGACTGCGCGACGCAAAGGAGGGTTATGTGCTTATCAGTCTATGTATGTATGTATGTATGTTTGTTTCTATGTGGCGTTCTAGAGACAAGGGACTCGACGCAGAGGGAATGATTCTTTAAAACTGTCCATCGATATAATGAATGAACCCTTCATCTCTATTTGTAATCATGGTTGCGCTCCGAGGAATGTTAGTTGCGCTTAGATGGTTGCGCTTAGAAATAGGTGCGCTCTGAGGAATACCTCGACCAAATGGGTAGGCCGATTTTGATAATTCTTATGTCAATCGATTCGTTTTAACCTTGCGAGTGTCACTAAAGACATGACAGTAATCAAAATTCACCACAGCGACAACCAGACGCCATATTGTCAAAATAAAAAAGTCGATGAACTATGTCAAGTGGGATGTCGAATGTCCACACTGTGCCCGTTTTTATAGGTATTTTAAAATCATCTTTAGGTTCCTTTTATCATTTTTTCATTTTAAATAATAGTTTAGGATATAAAACGATTTAAACTTGTTTAACAAAACAATCATTTTCGCTAACTTTCTTACTTATTGATTTAAGTTTTTATTCGTAACTAAAAAGTATAAAATAAAATAAAATAATTTAAAGAAAAACAAAAAACCCGACTGCATAAAAACTAATTTTAAAAAATACGTGAAAAAATTAACTTAAATAAAAACTAAAAAGAAAGAAACAAGCCCAGTAGTTTAGAATTCTCCAGTAGTTTAGAGCACCGCCGGCGCCGTGTCCTCGTAGCGGCGATCGGCGGCGGCGACCTTTTGCGTCCGGCCCTGGTTCAATCCATGTTCCGGAGCGAGGCGGAATGGGAAGCCGTCACCTCCTTCTGCGAAGCAGTCATGCTAGCGAAGGAGGTGGCGGAACGAGAGAGGGAGAGAGCCTCCCTTCCCGGTCGCCGCGGGAGACGCACCGGGCGTCGGGGGCCACGTGGTGGCTACCGGCCACCGTAGATGCGGGCCTGTGGAAGGTTAGCTATGGGCTAGCTAGCCGTCCGTCCGTCTAGTGACGACAGGCCGTGTCGACGGCGCGTTCGTGTTCCACGCGCGCCTCAAAGAGATGTCAGCATAAGGGGAGGGGCCCGCAAGGGCCGAAGCCTGCCGGGGTTGCGGGCCTGTTCGAAAGAGATACCGCGGCCCCGGAACATAAAGGGCGAGGTAGGTTTTAGTCAGTAAAAGTCTGACACTCCCTCCCGCTCCGCCCAGAGTGGGAGAAGTCATTTGATGATTTCCCATCCTAAAAAAAAAAAGAGGTTTGAGGTGTCGTCAAAGACAAAGAAGAGGTAATTGCGGGCCTGTTCGAAAGAGATACCGCGGCCCCGGAACATAAAGGGCGAGGTGGGTTTTAGTCAGTAAAAGTCTGACACTCCCTCCCGCTCCGCCCAGAGTGGGAGAAGTCATTTGATGATTTCCCATCCTAAAAAAAAAAAGAGGTTTGAGGTGTCGTCAAAGACAAAGAAGAGGTAATAAGTACCTAAACAGAAATCAAATCAAACTGTCTTCTACCTATATGATTTCATTCATTGATAGTTTCCAATTTTACTGGTTTCTTGACGTAAATCCCCGGACAAAAGCCTCTAAAACGGAAAATAGGTATAACTAAATATGATCCCTTTACGTTTAATATGAGTAGAATCACGCTAGAATTATTGACACCATCCCTCGTGCTCTTGACACCGCCACCGCCGCGCGCCGCCTCTGCCAGGGTGCCAGATGATTTAGAACCTTTCCTTGGCACCCGACGATATGGTAAGAGACCAACGGGCCTAAAATGGCAGCTTTAGCAGAACATTTTATGAATCATGTTAAAAATATAAATTCTGAAAATTACAATGACTAAAGTCCATTTTTTTTAAATTTAATTTTTTGAACGTGATCTATGTTCTGCTAAAGCGGTCATTTTAGACCCTCAGACCTTGAATGTTGGGTTGACCTTGAAGTCCCATGTGTGGGATATGCAGCAATTATGTCAACACCCTTGCGCTATCCCATCTTCCTAGCACGGCGAGCTGTCCTGGGGCGGCAGCTTCCGGTGCTGAAAAGCTCAAACAATGCAAATACAGGTTTGAAAAAATGCCGTAGGGTCCGAGTGCCCTCCTAGTCTTACGGGACATCATCACAAGGGTCAGACCGTGACCAGAGGGCTGGCCTATTTTTTCGTCAAAGAATCAGCATTGCCAGCCAACGTGGCAATGCGACCAGCCTTCTCTGGGCACTATTCTTGTTGACAGCGATGAGGTCGAATTTTTGGCGCCGCTTATGCTTCTCTTATTTTTTATATGTATGTCGGATCCGGTCATTAGTACGGACATGAAATCCAACCAGTGGTCGCCAGTGGTAACTTCAGGCAACCTACTTATCAGTCTTACCACACCACAGCGAGCTTCTATAGAGTCGTGATGTTTTGAGCTCGCAGCGAGGACTACATTGAGTGACTGATCGCAGCGGAGTTGAGACATCCCGGAACTGTATGACTGTACTCATTGTGCCCCGTGTTTAATTGTATTTTCAAGTAATTTGTTCGATTAATAAAAACAGTGTATCGCACCCAGCGTGTTTTCATTGTGCCCCGTGTTTAATTGTAATTTCAAGTAATTTGTTCGATTAATAAAAACAGTGTATCGCACCCAGTGTGTTTTCATTGTGCCCCGGCCCCCGTGTTTAATTGTAATTTCAAGTAATTTGTTCGATTAATAAAACAGTGTATCGCACCCAGTGTGTTTTCTTTGTGCCCTGTGTTTAATTGTAATTTCAAGTAATTTGTTCGATTAATAAAACAGTGTATCGCACCCAGCGTGTTTTCATTGTGCCCCGTGTTTAATTGTAATTTCAAGTAATTTGTTCGATTAATAAAAACAGTGTATCGCACCCAGCGTGTTTTCATTGTGCCCCGTGTTTAATTGTAATTTCAAGTAATTTGTTCGATTAATAAAAACAGTGTATCGCACCCAGTGTGTTTTCATTGTGCCCCGGCCCCCGTGTTTAATTGTAATTTCAAGTAATTTGTTCGATTAATAAAACAGTGTATCGCACCCAGTGTGTTTTCTTTGTGCCCTGTGTTTAATTGTAATTTCAAGTAATTTGTTCGATTAATAAAAACAGTGTATCGCACCCAGTGTGTTTTCATTGTGCCCCGGCCCCCGTGTTTAATTGTAATTTCAAGTAATTTGTTCGATTAATAAAAACAGTGTATCGCACCCAGTGTGTTTTCATTGTGCCCCGTGTTTAATTGTAATTTCAAGTAATTTGTTCGATTAATAAAAACAGTGTATCGCTCCCAGTGTGTTTTCATTGCATGAAACAGTGTATCGCACCCAGTGTGTTTTCATTGCACGAAACAGTGTATCGCACCCAGAGTGTTTTCATTGCACGAAACAGTGTATCGCACCCAGTGTGTTTTCATTGCACGAAACAGTGTGTATCGCACCCAGTGTGTTTTCATTGCACGAAACAGTGTATCGCACCCAGAGTGTTTTCATTGCACGAAACCCGTCTTCTGCCCGCATGATGTGCGACTCTAAACGGAGCGGTCGTTGTGACGCCGACGGCGGGAGACCGCCAAGTTAAGGGTGTAAAAAAACCTCTTAACGAAGCCGAAAGGCACTTGTTCTCCACGTCATTGCGATATTTTTTGTTCTTTTTACGTATGTTTTGGGGGCCAAGTAAGTTCCAACTTTTTGACAACTTTTTAAATACAAGTTTTTATTGTAAGATTTTTTAAACACCTCCACGACCCCTTTTTTTGGTTGGGAAATCATCAAATGACTCCTCCCGCTCTGGGTGGAGCGGGAGGGAGTGTCAGACTTTTACTGACTAAAGCCCACCCATGTTCCTTGCCCTTTATGTTCCGGGGCCCCTTGATTTTGCTGACATCCTGAGCCTGTCGTCATAAGACTGACGGACGGCGAGCTAGCCCATAGCAAACCACCCACAGGCTCGCGCCTTCGGTGGCCGGGGGCAACCACGTGGCCCTTACGCCCGGTGCGTCTCCCGCATGAGCGCCGCCTCTAAATTTGGCGGCAGCGGCGTGTTGATGAATTTAGTCCGGCGGCGGCGTGGCAGAGTTTGTAGGAGGTGTTAAAAATTAAACTACAGAAAAAACTTGCTTTATAAATCGTAAAACAAAAAAAAGGCTTTATTTCTCCATGGTCTCAGCCATGACCACATTGACCACTATATATCGTCGGCAAACCGAAGGTGAGTGATGTACTCGCCATTGACGTTGATGCCTAGCCCTCTCCAGTCCAGAACCTTGAAGACTCCTCCAGTGCAGCAGTGAACAGTTTCGGAGATATGACGTCTCAAACCGCACTGCAGAAGGATAGGTTCCGAGATCGGATCCTGAAGTCGGACTGAAATTTTTGTACAAATACTTCAAACCGTCAAAGTAATGATAGTCGATTTGGCGCTCCATGTCTGCAGTCCCGCGGCGGCTGGGGCGAGAGGTTCTCTTCCTCTCGCGTTCTGCCACCCCCTCCGCTAGCATGACTGCTTCGCAGAAGGAGGTGACGGCTTCCCATTCCGTCTCGCTCCGGACCATGGATTGAACCAGGGCCGGACGCGAGAGGTCGCCGCCGTTGTGAGCCGCCTGGGGGACACGGCGGTGCACTGCCCACGCGGGGCAAACCTCCACCGTGTCCTCCGGTCGATCCTCGCAGTGGAAACACCCGGGCGATTCCTTCCGCCCGATTCGACGCAGGAACCTCCCGAAGCAGCCGTGTCCGGTGAGGACCTGCGACGCCCGTGGCGTCTCTCAAGCCACTCCTCAAAAAGGGGACTTATTGCCACTACTGTGGCGTGCCCTGCGAGAGGTTACGACAGTCGCTCTCTCCATGTCGCCATGAGATCACGCCGGAGGTCTGTCCGGTCAGCGGAGTTTCCCCCTGCGTAGCGCCTCCGCACGCCATTCATGCAGGCGCGCGAGGACTATCGCCTTCAGATCGGGGCATTTATTGTGAATTTTACCTTCAATATAAGCCCGACGTTTCGACCGGATTGCATCAGCCGTGGTCGCGGGAAGAAAGAAAGAAGAAGAGAAATATTGGAGGTACCGCCACAGCAAAGCGAAGGCGTTTATTCAACTACCCTCACTTGATAAATGTTAATTAGTGCCTTCACTCTACATAAATGGTAATTAGGGCCGCGTACTGGGATGATTTCACTTGACGAGTACACTTAGTGATCAGTGGATTCCAAGCGGAAGAGAGTCTGAAGCCGTCTCCGCGATTGAAATTAGGGTACTTATTTGATCTCAATCGCTTCCCGAACTATTCTCTTATAATATTGCTTCTGATTGGCAAGGATTTTGGGTTGTGTAACTCCATCCAGTGATTGGGTCCTGTGTCTACTAGGACTACATACTCCGCTATAGTAGGCGAAGGTAAAATTCGCGATAAATACCCGTGTTCATGTTTTATAAAACAAATGATTTTCTCTCTGGGAAGCGTTAATATGAGTTGTATTTTAATTTTATCGTTTATCAAAAATAATATTTGAGGTTGTTAGAAGATTTTGTGTTTTATTTCCTCAACACATCTGGGGCCTTGTTACTCGGGGGCCCTGTTTCATTGATACGGCGGTAGCTACCTACGCCCCTGGCTACCATTGAATTATGGCGGCTATCATTCGTCTGGCTTCTTTGAGAAATTGAGTTGATGAATAGTGTGTACCTATCCAACATCGGAACCGACCACCCACAGCTACACAGAGATTGCACGAAGGTTGGAAATAAAAAATGTAAAAAAATTTAACAGTTGTTTTCTAAATATATTTAAAAGTCAATGTGTATTGTGTAACCAGACATGGCAAGAAACTGTTGATGCTTAATTATAATTGCCTTACTATTAATTATTATATGTAAACACACATGTGCAAGCACTTTAATTCTAAAATAATATCAATAAGTAATTGTCTTTCGTGATACCTGTAACTGCGCTAATTGCATTGTTAAAACAGCGTTGACATCAGGGGGACCTACCGCCACCTCGTTTAGTTCTTATTTCTCTTTCCCACACTGTGGCGGTAGGCCCCCGAGTCACGTGCTCAAAAAACTTATTTTTAATCACCTATTGTATTTTAGTAGGTGTTCCTATAAGCCAAACCTCGTTTTAAAAGATAGAGTACAATACAGTAATCTTACAAGGAGTGAATACGGAATTATAGCTACAAAATTTTGAGCATCAGCAAACTTAACTTTATCACAAAATTTTATAATAGAAAAATGTCTAAACCTACTTACTTACCTACTTATAAATAAGAAAATTGAATATCACATAATAGGTCTTACCTATCGATGTTTTTTTTTTTAATAGTAAGATTTTTTTTTGATTTACAGTCGTAAATCCATGTTACAGTTTTGTACAAAAAATGAATGAATTAGTAAAGTCCTTACTAGAGGATACTAATCACTATGCATGTTTTCAAAAAGTGCTCAACCATATAAGATTTATTTATTTTAAAAATACTTTTGAAGCTTACATTACCATAACTTTACTTACTAATATTGCAATTTAAATGGAATCCACAGGCAGCCTTAGTTATTTAAAAAAATCGTAACATAAGAGTTTTACAAAATTCACTGTAATCAAGATGGCTTGAAATCAATGAAGAAGGTTAAAAATCTGCGACACGATTAATTGGTGTCAGACGCATTTAAATACAAAAATACCATACCGGCTTGAATCTTTAAAAAAATAATTAAATGTAGTGGTCTTACTGAGATACCTGCTGGGGTTATACATTAGTAATTGAATGGTCTTATGTTACTACAATTTTTTGAATCTAATGCACGAAGGAAATAAAATATGACGTTTAATGAAAATACAAAAAAAAAAATCCGTACGTTTCGGCAAAACTTCCTATCTTTACTTTGTTTCTTGCAAATGAATATCTAGGTTCCAACTCAAAGGATTGCTTACCTTCAGTTTGAACTCAACTTTTGAATAAAAGCGTACTTGTATAAACTAAGCACAGACCAAAAATAAGAACGGCCACACGTTTGCGACCGAGTCGTCTCACTGACACTATACGAACAATAGAAGTCACACGATGGAGGTATTGGGCTAAGTTGCGTTCTAAAAACTTCTTGATGTAGACTGAAGGTCTGAAGCCAGTCCGGGAGGTTGTGTATCATTGGCAGTGCTCATTGACGTCCACGACGGTGTTCTTGCGCCAGCCGAAGAAGAAGTAACCGACGGCGAGGCCGAGGACCAGGGCTATGCAGAGCCAGACGTTGTAGGTCATGAACACCAGCATGAGGGTGTAGGAGGCCGTGGACTGGAGGAAGTGCAGCACTGTTTGTATCGCGTGGCCGGAAGACAGCATCGTGTATCTGGAAGCGAGGACGTTTGAGTTAGTATTGTGTTCAAGAACACTGATTACTTTTCATCTGTTATTTTTCAATAATTTGTCAGAGAATACTGTAGCATAAGTAACATTGTAGTTAAGTGGAATTGATTAAAAAATCGCCTTTAGCTTCGTCGCTCTCAACGCTTGTATAAGATCAAGAAGAAGTTTGAACATTATTCAACTTCAACTTTAGAGATGTTGTAAATATTTCGTCTTATTTGGATAATCATTGAAACTAGAGCACAAAAATCAAAATCAAAAATCAAAGCATTTATTTCAAGTAGGCCACAGGCGCTTTTGAATTGTCGAAACAAAGATGAAAATTAAATGTAGCTACAGTCCCAGTCACAAGACATAAAAACTGTGAAAGTACTAGTACTAGTAGTAGTTGCCCATTCCCTAGCGTAGATCTCTATGGAGAAGAACGGGCAAGAAACTCCATGGACACTCTTTTAAATCAAAATATTGTTACAAAATCTTGGTTACATCATTCCTGTTGAGATGGTGCATTATGTGAGAACAATGTAGCAAGATGTGTACGATGAAAGTGTCCATAGTCCACAACAGATAAACCTGCTAATACAACAAATTGGAGCACGCAACAGATCAGATGGAGCGTAATTAACACGTCTCGATGGATCCAAGGCCTTTCTCTCACTACTCCAATAGTTCAATAACACATTATGTAGTTTTAATCATAACTTTGCGATTATTTATATTTCACGTTTTGAAGCTTCCGGTATGGACAGTGTGAAGAATGATTTGGCGAAAAAGAAGATGTCTGAAGAAATGATATGTAATACGAGTAGAGCGGGAATAAATTGAGATAAGGGCAGGAGATGATGATGTTGTTCTACAAAAGTGAAGACCCCACACGGTCAAAATGTATGGACAAACTGTTTTATTTCGCGATGAAGGAGCATCGGCATGTAGATATTACTGAATACGCGGTAACCATTTGTGCATTGATGTGCCGACCAGGCTTCCACGCTGTGTATGAACACCGCTATGTCCCAGATATCACTATTATTTAGCGATAGTGGTGTTTGAAGGATTTATTCCTTGGGTATCTGTAAGTATCGCCGAAGATTAGCACGGAACGAGTTGTGCGAGCAAATTGGTGGTTTGATTGACGGAATTTTGTGTCGGCCGGTGTGAACAGTCAGCGATCTTTTGCACTACTATGGCATACAAAAACCTCCTTACTTAACAACAGCAGTTCCTCCACAAGGTCCGTTGGCTCCGCACTCGCTCTTCGTGATGTTGACTCTGGAGTCTCCAGTAGTCGCAGAGGCTCTCGCGTGGAGTGCCTCCCGGAAGTACTTCAGCCCTTCGTAGAGCACGCCTGCGAAGAAGATGGCGACTGCTGAACCGAACAGCTCCAGCGCGTTGGTGGTCATCCAGCCGCTGAACAGGATCTCCTGGCAGACGCCCGAGTGGAACTGGAAGGGGAGACATTCGGAAATTAGTTGTAAATCAAGGAAAACAAGTTGGATGGATGGATTGTGTGAGGTGGATTGGGTTTGAAAGAAAAAAAAAGGAGATTACGATAGATGGCACTTTTTCCTTAGTTTGTCTTTTAGTTAAACCTACTAGTTTTAGTTGGGCCACTTGGGCAGACGGCATAGTTGCCTTCGGGGGGAAAACCTGGATGAGGCTGGCACAGCAACGTGAAATGTGGCAGTCGGAACAGTGACGAGTCGGGCATTACTCCTTCCTCCGATAGCGATAGCGGTTTTCAGCTCTGCCTGTAATCTACATGCGTCTGGAAACACAATAACTGCACATCCGAAGTTACTAACTCTTAGCTAATAAAAGTAGTTAGTATTCCGAGCTGATCCTTTCGTTTGACTCGCCACAGTTAGTTGGGAGTACAACAACGCAACATTAATCAACGACAACGCGCTGACGTTTCCTTTTACGAATTTAGCATATAAACGTGATTCCCACGATGTAAGGTTACACAGGATATCGCAGAACTGATGCCACATTTGTTTGAGAATAATTTAGTGGAAAATATATTTTTTTATTTAAGGCTTATAGAACAAGTTATAAAAATATCACAAATGTCTGATAAGCCCACTAAGTCAGTCTAAATGTTTCTCCTGATGACAAGTAAAATTGAAATAGGTGTGGTGTAAATTATACAGGTAGGTACCTACTCTTATTTCAAAGGTCAATGAGGTCCTGGTTTAAATTACCAGACCGGGCAAAGTGTTATTGGGTTTATCCACCAGGAATTGCTCCATAGCAACCGCGGATTCTGCATTTGGGCCCGGTTGGTGGTAATGGGCTCCTCCTATTACATGAAACTTAAACATAACTGGCGGAAAGTGGAGGTGTTGGGGATTGCTGGCTGTTAGTGATGTTATGTGTGTATAGGTACTCGTATGTTTAATTTTAACTACTTCGGGATGAGTCACGCATTTTCGGCGGGCGAGTTACACTTGGAGATTTAAACACATCCTGGATTCCAGACCAAAATATCGGAGCCAAGCATCACCGGTTGCCAAAACAATGGCACCCGACGACCATACACACTGACACACAGACACGAATTTCTCCGATTCAGTCCAACCGTGTATAGGAATGTACCTGTTTATCATATCGACAAATATGTTCTTGTTCTTACAGCGACGGGAAATTCGCGTTAACTTACAATGAATACATACATACTTGCATACATTGGTATCAATTTGTAACACTCGAAACAGGAAAATAAGAATGATAATGAGAGAGAATGTTTGAGAGTCTTCCTTCTCAGATCATGGACGGGGAAAGTAGGTCGTAAATAGTGCTGTATTTTGTTTCTTATTAGCGTTGATTAACACAGTAGTGTTAACTATTGGTCGGGTATACCTACGTTCACCTTTCTAAACGTCTCATTTTCAAACTGACAGGTTGAGGTGGTTCCAATTTAACTGCCTTTTGCATTTATGCAGTCTGCGCGAGAGCAGCGGTGGCCCAGTGATTATATGAAGACTAAGTCGTGGGTTCGAACCCAGGAAGAGGCAGCATTACTTTGAGTAATTTATTTCATCGCCACTGCTCTCAAAACGGTGAAGGAAAACATCATGAGGAAACATGTCTAAAGACCAAACATTCGGAGACTTGTGACACCCAACCAGCACTGGGCCCGCGTGGTGGATTATAGCCCATTCCCTCTCATAGAGAGGAGGAGAGCTAGGCCTGTAGGCCTGTGTCCCGAGTGGGAACATTATAGGTTGATTATGCAATGTGTCTGCGTGTATTCCTCTGAGCTCACTAGTTGCACCGTAAACAACCTCCATCGCTTTGAAAGATAGTGGAGACAGATTCCCATTTTCAGTATTAATGCTCATAGATTGGGTTTAACGTGTTTTACCAATGTACTTTTCGTTGCTTGGCACGTGCAACATTTCAAATCACATTCGTAGAATTGCAACACCAAAGAACTTATCATAAATAACACTTCCGCTCACCGCAAACCATCGACAACAAAATTATCGTCCTCACGGTACGGGAGTGTTCCGATATGTACGGGAACGAGTGGTCGCCGCCAGCCGCAGGTGATAAGGAACAGATAGCGACAATGTATGTAATGTAACTATTGACTACTACTACATAACTAGACTATTTCTAGTGATAGTGGAT
Source organism: Xestia ashworthii (assembly GCA_950022955.1). Taxonomy (NCBI): domain Eukaryota; kingdom Metazoa; phylum Arthropoda; class Insecta; order Lepidoptera; family Noctuidae; genus Xestia; species Xestia ashworthii. The sequence continues at coordinate 606,264 of OX465566.1, read as the reverse complement.
AGCTGTCACTTCACACGATCATGTCGCAAGGCAATGCCCCGTTTATCTAAGGGGGCATTGCTTTAATCGCGACATGAACACATAAGTGTTTTTGTGGTAGCTAATCAGCAGGCGGCACATCTGTTGGTGAGAGACTTCCCCAACTAGCAAAATCAGTACTTATAACGTAAACATTCTTCTCATGCTCGCCAATAGGGAGTCTTATTGCAGGACAAGAATGTTTTGTTTGACACGTGGACGAAATCAGACCTAATGCTGCCATTTGATTTTTACAATTAAAAATTAATATATTGTCACAAATGTTCGCCAACAGTGGCATCAGCCTGGGCCACGAAAGATATCGCTGAGGCGTTAAAAACGATAAAAACAGTTATCTTCACTATAAAAACAAATATCAACGTAACCCTTGTGTAAATTAGGTTCACATTTTGAACCTAATTTACACAAGGCTTTTATCATCGCTTTTATCATCGCTTTGAGCCGAGTTTTGAAGCGGCAAGCGAAAGCGTCCGTTTCGTGGCCCTCGGGTAAGACGATAGATTTCTACTCACCACCATGGCATGTCCGTGGCCTGCGTGTGCGCAGGGGTCGTCGTGCATGTTGTCCATGTTCATGTGGGCCCCATCGTGCTCGGGCCCCGCGTGGTGCATGCTGTGGTCCATCTTCTACGGCTATACGGCTGTCTGGAACAGATAGACAAAATGTTAGTGACCAGTTACAGAGGTAGTAATTGTAGCTAGTCTAGTTTCAGTAGGAGCGAGATTTACGGAAAAAGCGAACTTCTAAATATTGCTCTGATAAGCGACACATGTTGCAGGTACCTGCTCATCTAATTCCAGGCATCAAATAGCGCATAAAACCAAAACCTTTATGTGGAAACCGGAAAGACAGTTTTCAATGACTTCCATTTTAAAACGTCGCTACCAAAATTGTTTGTGTTTGTAATGAACAGCTACATAAATATGTATTTAAAATATTAGGTTGTCCTCGTTTCGTTCTCTTTTTCGCTGAACCGAATTCTTCATTCGACTCAGACACTTGTTGAAATATTTAACCCACCAAAAACATTTTCATGTAAAATGTTGCCAAGACGAGCCCATATGACTCGCACTGTCAAAAAGTTATCAGATCTCATGTAGAGCCAAGCTTCTAACACTACACGCCATATTCTACAAGGCCTAACTTCACAAACTCTACACCTTAGTCAAAATATGTGGCTTGGCCATTTCGCTACATTCACATCGGCGCCGGCGTAAGGTGAAAAATTAATTCACTGTTCATTACTTTTGTGTTTTACTTTTGTGTTTTGTGTTAGTTCTTGTAGTAACGAACGGCCAAGCCACATATTTTGACTAAGGTGTAGAGTTTGTGAAGTTAGGCCTTGTAGAGTTAGGGCGTGTAGTGTTAGAAGCTTGGCTCTACATGAGATCTGATAACTTTTTGAGCGTGCGAGTCATATGGGCTCGTCTTGGCAACATTTTACATGAAAATGTTTTTGGTGGGATTTCATTTCTTTTTGTAAGTTGTTTTTAACAATTTTTTTTTTATTGAAGCATATGTCTCAATATAATAATATGTCGATTAATTTTTTTTTTTTTTTAACAAGGAGTACCTATACATATAATTATATATCTGAGGGCATCAAGTTTTATTTAGATTATTAGATTAGACCTCTAGCGTCATCAAATCAAAATTTAAATTACAGGTCTCATACAAACTCCCATCCCCTAGTTTAAGGGGTTGGGGGATGAAAGTTACCAGTTTTATAATTTTTTTGTTGTTTGTGTGCTAATACTAGCTTACATACGAAATTTCAGCTTTCTAGGACATTAGGAAATACCCTAAGAATTTTGATGATCATCAGTGAGTCAGTGACGAAATCAGCGTTTTTTAGATATAAATAAAATCTGAAGTATAAAAGCTAATGTAATTAAAACTTAATATGTTCAATAAGTCCGCTATTGACAATATATCCCGAAAATTTTGTTGATGTAGCATAATCCAAACCCAAGTTATGAGGGTTCAAAAAAACGACGAAGCGCTTCGAGAAAAGGTAGGTAGTGCCCGTGCGCTTCGCTTGGCTCGTCTTGGCGGGGGCACTACCGTGCCCCCAGATTAAACAAAACAAACAAAACATTATTCAGATATTGGCAAAATGATATTCTTTTGTTTTAACTCATTTCCTTACTTTTCTATTCATCGGCTTTCATTATTCATCTATCAACCGCAAATGGCCCGGGAAAATCCGTATCATTTTCCTGTAAACGGAGTCTACAAATAGCTTACTTATTATTTTACCTATATACGTAAAACAGTAATTACCGGTAAGTATATCAACAATAGCCGTACAAACATTCACGACGTCCGTTCAGGTGCGGTTTGACATCACAGTCATGACAATACCCGCACATAAGCACATAATGACACAATTGCCACTAAATAACACTCATTATGTACCTAGTGACGGAGGAAACTCATAATTTTCAGCATTAATCTCCTATTGACAATTTTCCACTCTTTCAGCACGTTGTTGGTTTAGTGGCAGATGAGTTTGTTGGTTTAAAGTGTTGTTGATTCAGAATGCGGAAAATGGAAATGTAAGGAAAAAGTTATATTGTTGATTATTGATTGTAAGCGAAAAATGGTAACCTTAAATGTAACTTTCTGAAACGATTAGAGATTGCTTTCAGCCTATTTCAGCACTAGGTTAAGTACACGGTTGAGGCACTTCAATCTCTATTGGAGAATCATTCTGAGCGGCTTTATTGGAATTCTGATAGGTGTTTGTATTGTGGCAAGTTTCAGTTTACATAATACACACAAAACAAACATCTGTTAGGTATTTAGATTGTGTGCAATTTTCAGTTCCACGAAAAAACAAAACTGTGTCCATCAGGCGTGTTAAACCGCAATGTTCGGGTATTGTTATCAAGGACGTGACATTCTTCCCCCTAGCTCGTGTTGGTCGCTTGGAAGTCAACTCACCTTGTTTACGAGTATTTGAATTGTTGAGTTTACTTTGCGGTTTTTCGATTGTAATCTTTAGTAGGTAGGTACTTACGTATCAGCAACTACAATGACAAAAGATAGGCACTATTTACGCGTATTGGTATACAGGAAAATAGGTAAAAATATCTTATTTTATTTTAAACTAAACACTTTTGTGCACATCCACTTTTGTGGATGTACCTTTTCATGGATAAAATCAAATATTTGGGTTTTCATTTTAAGCTACACAAATTCGTGAGTGAGCCCATCACAAGCAAGCTTAACAACTTCTTATCAAATTCGATAGTCCGTCATTATCAGCCCCTTATTTGTATAATTAAACAAATTGACAGAATGCATTATCTCAGTAAATAAATAATCTACACCGCTCAGATAGCGGAGAGGGCACGCTGGGGTCACTTTCGGTCAACTATAGCCATAAGCTTTGCCTATAGGGCATTTATGTCTATTTACATGAGAAACACAATAATGATTAAGGATAGGTAAAAATATAGCGTTGCATTTTTTTCATGAATGTTTGGAAATGCCTACGTAAAAACATACTACGTCTTTATAAATGACAAGAAACTAACTACCTAAGTAATAATAAAAGATACATTACGATCTTTGTGATTCACTGCTAAACCTACAGTTCTGGGGAAACAACTGGAACAGTTTGTCGCGTTTATGTTTTGTTCAACGAAAGAAAAATAAATAATGTATTGCCATAAATGTAAACAAAGTACGTAAGCTTTTGGAGAAAAACTCCATTGGTTATTAATTTTATTGCGTTGCTGATAACTTTTGTAAACTCAGTGTAAAATAACAGTAAGTAGGTACTTGTTACTGATTATTTACTGGAAAAATCACACTCACAATAGGGAGCAAAGCATAATTAGAAAAGGGGACATTTCTTTTTACACCTTTCTCATCTTGCCCAAGTTTCACCCAACGATGGACCAACCGGGCCACCACCCGAATCCTCACCATCATCGTCTTTACTTGGGGGCGGCTCAGAAACCAACAGCTGTCACCTGTCACAGCTTTTCTTCAATTTTCCCCTATCAACCCTCACGACATTATTCATTTGTGATTTCTTTCATTTCATTCCTCACACATTCATCCATTTTTTCTTTGGTTCTCCACCCAATTTTTTCACCAGATTTTCTCTGCCGAATATTTGTAAGATCAATAAGCAAGGATGACCAGTTATCTAATAAAAGATACTGGTTTACAGATAGAGAAACCTTGAGGAAACCCGCGCCACGCGATAACATCTTAACTGTCATGTTTTAAGATACAATATCTACTATCTTTTGATTTCATTTATTTATTTATATTTCATAAGTATTTCTATTTAAATCCATCAACGGCAGTTGTCACATCATGTAAACTACTGGTACTTTCAGCTGCAACCCGGAAGCTGACCCCAAAATACTTAGTTGGGTAAAGCACCTTTACAATATTAAATGATATAACGGAATGCCACTTCCATATGTTTTTGCTGGGGACAAGATCTGGCGGAACAAGCTTCTCGGAAATACAACTTAGAAGAACACAGTTATGGTTATTTTCTTGTACAATTTGGCAAAATGAATACCAGGAACATGAAGTGAGACCGCTGCACAATTGAATGAACAGTGACTACGCATAAAGTGCATATCATTTCCAACTTTACTCGAGACTCGGTCTAAGATCTACGGTTGCGCAAGATCGGCTTTCACTGCACAGGGTTGCGCGCAGGCGCTGGTGTTGCCCAAACCATAGCCTTGGCTCCGATAGATCATAAGATGTACTTCCATCGTTACATCTGTTCTTATATCTTTCAGATAAGGACATCATTTTAATTCGTTGTGATAATCATGGATCTCACATCTGGGATTCGGTTCCGACAAAGTGCTATTGGGTTCTAACATTAGAAATTTCACAGTAACAGCACGCCGCGCAGTCAGGATATACTCCCGATTGATGGAAAAGATCTCAACCCAATACATGAGAATTAATTAAGACGTTGCCTGTAGTTGCTAGTTGCAAGTGTCACATTCGTTTAGCGTATACATTCGCACTTGACCGTTACTGGCAAGTGCGAAGACGGTCAAATGGAGTGTTCATCATTGCGGCCCTAGATACCACAATACAATACCACAGTTATTTAGGAAAATTAGTTAAACCTTTCCGAAATCAACAAGTCTCCTAAACACCGGACCTTCCCTGGTCAACCAGTGTTTAGCTGGGTAGAAGAAGTGGCGAACCACAGTCCTCAAAGACATATATAATAGTTTACATTGAAATTCATATAAAACTGATACGGAAGAAGAATATGCTTTGCCGACCCCAATTGAATTGGGATAAGGTCAAGAGCATGATGATGATGTACCTAATAGGTAGTTACTCCAGCCTGCAACATGCCTGCAGCGCTGCAACATTATTGTTCGAAAGCTGCCACGGCATTGCCAATGTTTGATAAGAGATTCTTTCGATTAGAAACTCGATAGAAATTTCGGAAAACTGAGGTCAGGCTATTACGGGATAAACAAATTAAGATGATTAAGTAAATGTATCCTCTGAATAGGTACGTCAATAGAGCACTGGGTTTTACCTATTACGGTTTAGTTTAGTACCTGCTCGAACCGGTTTGGTTTTCCTCATTCGAACAGGTACCTATCTTAATCTACTAAGGTATCAGATGATAATATGTTAATTTCTTGTGTAGTAATAACTCATAAAAACTTTTTTGCAAAAAATAAAACCGACTTCAAACAAAAAAAGTGAAAAATAACTAATTAGCTTCTGAAGTCGGTGACCTTTGTTTGATTGATTTAATTTTTTTGTCACCGACTTCAGAAGCTAATTAGTTATTTTTCACTTTTTTTGTTTGAAGTCGGTTTTATTTTTTGCAAAAAAGTTTTTATTTTTCACTTTTTAGTGGTTCACAATATGTGCATACCCTTTCACAGCGTACCAGCGTGATTTTTTGTTATGAACTGGTGTAAACAATAGACAGACATGAGATTTCAGCAATCCCAGTAAGAGACACACATTTGCTACATTTAATGAGGAGTTCCGTTGCCTTTCTCCGAAGTTCTTCATCAGATCTTTACCAAATTTAAATGGGATCACTCCGAGAAACTACTCTTTCAAAAACGACCCAAATCGCTTCTGGTGTGCCTATAAAATTTGAAGAGTTCTCTCTATTTCTCCAGGATTTCCCCATTATCAGGATCCTGACTTGATGATTATGGGACCTTCTGGGAAGTATACCCTTTCAAACAATTAAAAAACAAATTCGGTCCAGTCATCTTCGAGTAATCGGGGAACATTGAATTGAGAACCTCCTCCTTTTTGAAGTCGGTTAATAACGACGTTATGGTACGTGACTCAAATATCCGGATAGCCTTTAAAAGATTTGGCCGAGAATCGGTAATTTGCTTCTAAGAATTGAAGAGTTCCGTTCCTTTGTCATGGATCCCATAATCAGAACCTAACCAAATTCTCATCAAACTACCCTTGAAGTGCCCTTGCCAATAAAATAAAAAAAAACTTATCCCCAATAAATGGAACTTAATACACCTAACTGTCGAAATCTGGGAATATTGTACACATCTGCGTACCCCCTCAGAGCATACAGGCGTGATGTTACGTCATGATGTTGTATAAACAATAAACATTCAAGCGATTGCAGCAGTTACTGCAGATTTACCGTGTATATTTGAAGAGTTCCATTGTATATCTCCGAAGATCCGGATCAGATCTTCAGCAAATTAAAATATAACCACACGGGAAGCACCAGCTTTCAAATTAAAAAAGAATCATCAAAATCGGTTCACCCAGTCGAAAGTACTGAGGTAACAAACACTGTCAAAATCTGGGTGTATTGTACACATCTGCGTACCCCCTCAGACCATACAGGCGTGATATTACGTCATGATGTTGTATAAACAATAAACCTACAAGCGATAATAGCAATCACTGCAGATTTGCCGTACATTTTTGAAGAGTTCCATTGTATATCTCCGAAGACCAGCATCAGATCTTCAGCAAATTAAAATGGGACCACATGGGAAGCACCAGCTTTCAAATAAAAAAAGAATCATCAAAATCGGTTCACGCAGTCGAAAGTTATGAGGTAACAAACAAAAAAAAAAAAAAAAAAAAAAACATACAGACGAATTGATAACCTCCTCTTTTTGGAAGTCGGTTGAAAATATGTTGATATTGAACTGCTATTGGTGCTCCAATTTGTAACCTTGTGTATTACCAGGTAGATAAGCAGTTTTTGTAATAACTGCTTCTTGTTTACCTTCGTTTTCGTCGCTTCAAATAATTCAACACAACTTGTTTTCGCTGAAATGAATTAAAGTTAAAAGAATTACCTACATTTATAAACCACATGTCGACCTAGTTTTACAAATGTTAGTGAACCACGTGCAGAATTTTGTCGATAGGGAAGTGAAATGTGTTTAAAATAATATTTTTATATATTTTTATGATTCTACTGCATTGCTAGGATTTGTTGCGAAAGCAGAACGTTTGTGTTGGTAAGTAGGAGACTAATAATAGAAACTGTAAATGTAACCTACAGTAGCTCACCGCATGCCGCAAGACAGGTCCTGTCCATAGGATGACAGGAGATCATTATCTTACCTTTGTGTTGACAAAAGTATTAGCTATCTCCTTATTCTTGTGGTGCAGTGATCACTACTGACAAAGATAACAATGAAATGTACGAAATATTTTAACACCATAAGGTGTTATGTGTAAATAAGCAAGAATTCTATAAAAAAGTAATAGCGTCCTCCTATAGTTATCTTAAATGCTGGCCTTGGAAAACTACACAGCTACCAGTTTAATTGACGTTTTAAATTGGTTTTTAATGTGGTTTAGGACATTTATTTAAAGGTAGTGGTTTACTACACTATAATAATATGTAACACTAACTTATGCGATGCTCATGTCTCGGCGGAGTTAGAACAACCAGTGGAGTGCATTCGGGTGCGCGGGCGCACTTTCAGCGACCTTTTGTTTCAAAATTATTAATTAATTTTTGGATGCGTTTTGTTCATCCTTAGGCTTTTTTATTGCATTATCGTCTTACTACATACTTTATTAATTAAATGTTTTCTTTTTTATCTATGCTGCTGTTTCTAATACCGTCAAACCGAGCATTCGAGTTGTGCCATTTGCCATTGAACCCTTTTTTTTTTTTTTTTTTTTAGGATGGGAAATCATCAAATGACTTCTCCCACTCTGGGCGGAGCGGGAGGGAGTGTCAGACTCTTACTGACTAAAACCCATCCATGTTCCTTCCTCGCCCTTTACGTTCCGGGGCCGCGGTATCTCTTTCGAACAGTCCCGCAACCCCGGCAGGCTTCGGCCCTTGCGGGCCCCTCCCTTCTGCTGACATCTCTTTGAGGCGCGCGTGGAACACGAACGCGCCGTCGACACGGCCTGTCGTCACTAGACGGACGGACGGCTAGCTAGCCCATAGCTAACCGTCCACAGGCCCGCATCTACGGTGGCCGGTAGCCACCACGTGGCCCCCGGCGCCCGGTGCGTCTCCCGCGGCGGCCGGGAAGAGAGGCTCTCTCCCTCTCTTGTTCCGCCACCTCCTTCGCCAGCATGACTGCTTCGCAGAAGGAGGTGACGGCTTCCCATTCCGTCTCGCTCCGGACCATGGATTGAACCAGGGCCGGACGCGAGAGGTCGCCGCCGCCGTGCCATTGAACCCTAAATTATTGATTGTGCTTCGGCAATATTAATATTGTAAATCATTATTCGAACCATACATACTACTGATTTAAGTATTACTACGATTGTACTTGACGATTTTAAAAGCAACGGTTGGAGTTGATTTTCTACCGTGAACGGTGTGTTTACTTTGAATTGAAATTCAGAGAAAACTGAAAATTATCCACATAAATGCATGAAACTTCAAGTTTCCCCTGAAATTCTTAAGCTCATTGTGTGCGACACTCCCCTGCTCTTACCTGACTTATTTTGGTGCACCTGTACCAAACCCACAGCACAGATAAGAAATAGACTAATCTAGAGCACAACTGTGAACCCTCACACTGCGACCCCACCCTCCCGGATACATGCAATTGTTTGGATATGCGTCGCGAATGTACCCGACTGTTGCTAATAAACCGGCTCAGGACGGCAATAAGATATCCGATAGAAAGACTCGAACGTGTGGGCGGGGGTCCACCGGTCCAGGGTTTGTACTAGAACCTTATATGGAAAGCTAAGGGAGACCCACGTGCTTTTAGATAAGGTCGTTTCGTAACCAATTGTTCACTAGCCAACTAGTTGTGTTACCGATGTCTGCAAAGCCTGAAAAAGGGCCCTACTTTCAAAACAGTTATGTAAAGACAAATCTGGATAGCAGAAGGTGACGTCAAGTCACTTAAAAAATATTGGACCAGACCTGTTTCAGTTAATCAAAAGGCATGCAAGAAGAAGCGCTCTTGTCCTTTTCAATCAGACCCATAGACCTTTGGCCTGTATCGGGAACTCAGAATAATTGCAATCACGGAAGAATATGTCCCGTAAGTAACAGTGACAGCGTGTGAATCGCGTAAAGATCAAACCATTTTATTTGCTTCATATATTCAGAACAAAGTATCAAAAGAGATGAATCTTAACGACAAGTCTCCAACTGTTGACTTTTATTAAGTACTTCATAAGTAAAGGACAATATACCACACCTAGCGGTTCCTAAAAGCTTCAATAAACTAATCCCATAGATAAAATAAATAAGTTTTAATATGTTTTTATGCTTTTAATATTTCTGTGGCTAATCCCAAACTTGGTTGTTTACTAACATAGTTTTAAGTTACTATATTAACAAACTTGTTATTAGTATGTATATTTAGGTTAAGGTATTTAGGTATGGGTATTTGTTACCTGAAGTAAATGGTTTATTATTATTTATTATATGGTTTTGTTTTTTTTGACATTTTTTTATCAATAAATCCTGCAAAAATGTGTTATCATTTCCGTAGTAATCAAGATTAATATTTCAGTATTTTACACATTGAATCACATCATAATGCAGGAAAATAAAAATAACATACTTGTTGATAAGTTCGGGGATTTTTAAATCGAATTTATAATGGTGTCGACTTATCTACTTTCGTAATTACGAATTTGTTAAACATTCTTTGTTATAGTAAATCTCAATATAAAGTATGCACAAGGAAAGAAAACACTTGTAAACTGACCAAGTTCTTAGTTACACTTAGTTATACAGTTTTCTCGAATTTGTAAACTCTAGCCGAGTTTACAAATTCTAAGTGAGAATAGTACAAGTAGGAAGGTTGTCACGCCACGTGCAGGTCTAATTTACCTGCTTAGTGTTGTTAGACACGTGAGCTTGTGACCGATATTGTATGCTACATCGACTGTCTTACCATTGCACCTTTGTAAACAATCGAGGTTCGGAAAATAGCTGTGATGAAGTCTCATCTTCAGACTTAACCCGATTTCAGTTCAAACTAGTCTATTCTAGGCCAAAGACCGAGCGAAGGGTGCTCGGGACTTGTAGCACCCGGACTAGGACAGCTTTACGATACCTGAATGAATCCTGTCTGTGTTTTCAGAAGACTACAAAAAAACAACAAAACGATTGAATCTGAAACAGAATATACCTAGTATGTTATAAGTTAGTACATACAAAGAATCGTGGTCTGTGCGTGCGCGTCTACGCTCAACTCAAGGTGATTCACGTAAGGTATGCGGTACTTTACACAAACACCTTGACATTAAAAATCATAATATTTTGAGTAAGCCCCACAATCGGACGTGGAAGCCGAACAAATTATAAACTTGTCGTAGGTTGGAGCTTAAATTATGTTGCTTTGTGTAGTCTCTCCTTTTTAACATGACTATGGCAAAGCCAAAATAAAGGGTTGTTACTCGTAGAAGTCAGTTAAAAAAATAGTACTTTCTTTTTTTAAACAATATCGACTATCGTGTTTTACTTTAAAAACGCCATGAATGAGAAACATTGTATGAATTCACAGTAGGTGTACAAATAAATATAACGATTAATCAACAAATTGCGGTAAAGTTCGTGTTGCTACAGATCGTGCAGTGTCATGGATGAGCCGGCGCGCGACGGGACGTACCTACTGCTCACGCCATGATTTAAAAATAATCATCAACTTTGTAACTACTGTTGTTATGACTATTATAACAAGTGCTAGACTAGAACATTGGTGTGATTTGGGTAAAAGGCGTTAACCCAAATTGTTCCCCACCCCACAGCAAAATGCTATTTTTTTGCGCACTCATAACAATGATTATTTAGTCCGCTTAAATTGATTTTTCTCTAAATGACTAGTAGCACACACCACAAACAACGTAATATTACATCACACAAGCGATGGATGGAAACAACATAGTTTTACATCACACAAGCGATGGATGGAAACAACGTAATTTTACATCACACTTGCGATGGATGGACTGTGTTAAAAATGAAATGTGTTGCGAGAAAAGACGGGATGACGAGGAAAAGAGAAGTATGGAAGAAGAGGACATACTGCGCGACCACAAATGAATTGGGATAAGGGCAAGCTTTACGATCAAAAGGCATTAATGGCCTTATTGAAATAAACTTACGTTTGAGTCCCATAAGCTTGTAATAGAGGGCCACAAACAACACAAACATAAAAGATGTGGGTAAAAGGCACAAGCTAGTACAACTAGGATGTTGTTTGTCCTGAATGTCTGATACGGGAAGTGACACTGTGACCTTTCGTACGAAAGGTGAATGTGCTGTTCTACGCCATCTAGGTCCTCTAGATACTATACGAAATAGATTTACAAATGGTACACTGACACAGCGAGGCGAAATAGCGGTAGACTTATACAAAGGCATGCGATGCAAATAAAATTGTCTACATGTCTGATTAGGGGTTGCACTTGCAAAGCTTTACACATAAAGGCTAAAGTACAGTACTGGGATGATACTGACTAACGGAAACAACAAACGATGATAGAAAAATATAAAATGTGGACTGACAAACTGATATATATTATGCTACCTGAAAGCTTACGTTGTTAAGTCCTAACAACACTTACACAACTTAGTACCTATACGAGTATCCTGTTGAACGTCACTGAAGAAAGAAGAAACGTTTTAAAAGGGATTCTCACACTGGTTCTTGGGTCTTTTTAAAAGGAACCGGTGTTTTTTGTAGACAATGACTACTTATAATCACGACACAGTTGATGAGCTCAGTAGCTCTTGCTATCCAGTAGGCACCGACACGTTCATGCTCTGATAATGACTGCTAGTAAACAGTTATCTGTTATGTATTCGGTAACACCACGTAACACTACTCCGCCGCCCGGTTCAAGTTGAGCTTGAAGTTATAGAAACGGCTAAGGTAAACAAGAATGATATTTATTGTATGAAGAATACTCGTTTTTAGTGTTTAATTCAATAGTAGAGTAGTTTTCAAGTAAAATAAAGAAACCTGAATAGCCTAACTAAGCCGGTTTACCTCGAAGTCAATGTTCGTAAACGGATTTATTAAAAAAAATGCATTTAAATAGGAATTAGGTCTCTAAATAGTTCAAACACTTCAAACGCTTAAGTCATGCTTCTTAATTATTTCTGAAATTCATCACCTACCACACGAACCTTAGTTTATTTTGTTGCGGTTACAATCTTTGAAGAAAAGGAAACCAATCAGACTTTTTGCAAACGGTGTAATGGTCAGTGGACCAATCAGAGCAAGCAATTAGAGACGCTTCAGATTCACTCGCTTGATTGCATTACACTGTATATTGTTAACAATTTCGTTATCAACATCGTCCTTTGTTTTGTAAATCGAAACCGTTTAATTAATTTCACATGCTACAATTTTCGCGGAATTCGCTCTATCGCATTGCGTTTTTCGGAGAAAAGGACCATATAGCTTAGACCCAATGCATTTAAATATGCATAAAATAATCGGGACTATTGTAGTATCTATTCTGTAGTATCGTAATCTACTCGCAAGACTCAACTTTGCAATTATGTTTGCATTTTCACAGTTCACAGAGATATACATTTATAGGATTTTAAATTTTTGCTTCCGTTACCCTGTTCAGAATATCTTTGGCATAGACACAGCGACATTCTATGACCTATATAAACGATGAAGGAAATTCTATAAAGATTGAGATAAGCCACCGAAAACCCATGTTAATAATCGTGTGGATTATTGTTGTAGAAATATTACCTATACGATTCCAGAAAGTACCTATGCCACTAGTTAATGTGTTTAGGCTCCAGTTATATTTATTACGGAGAAAGGACCAATTTTTCAGCCAAGCAGTGTATGGTTTTGCAATTCTGAGATCTTAGTCACACATTGCACATTGTTCTTCAAAAAACCTGCCGCTAAAACATTGATTGTGTCCACGTTCTTGTGTTGAATTCGCATCGTCATGGACTTTATGTAGCAATGACTTGCTGGCTTGTTGGGCAATGCCCGCTGAGACATGACTTCGTTTTTGACATTGCAAGGTCGCGCAGCTTATCAATTGGTTTCTTGAGAAAAAAGGCGAAAGTTCCCCACAAAAAATATTAATTTTATGCGTAATTGGAAAAAACCGGCCAAGAGCGTGTCGGGCCACGCTCACTGTAGGGTTCCGTAGCTTCCCAGACCATTAAAAATACCAACATTTTTCGTCAGCAAAAATAACTTTGTTTTTCATAGTATTTGTATGAAAAACAAAGTTATCATTTGCGTTTTTTTGAAAAAGTGCTATATAACTCAAAAACTATTCAACTCATCAAGTTGGAAATAATTTTCCTAGAAAGTTCATATAAAGGTCTACTTCTGTGATTTTTTTCATATTTTTTAAACTTATGGTTCAAAAGTTAGAGGGGGGGGGACACATTGTTTTTGACTTTCGGAGCGATTATTTCCTAAAATATTAATATTGTCAAAAAATGATTTTAGAAAACCCCTATTCATTTTTAAATACCTATCCAACAATATATCACACGTCAGGGTCAAAATTAAAAAAAAAATCGCTCCCCACTTTACGTCTGGGGGAGGTACCCTAATAAAAATGTTTTTTTAAATTTTTATTTTTGCACTTTGTCGGCATAATTGATATACATATTGGTACCAAATTTCAGCTTTCTGGTGCTAACGGTCACTGAGATTATCCGCGGACAGACAGACAGACAGACAGACAGACAGACAGACAGACATGGCGAAACTATAAGGGTTCCGTTTTTTGCCATTTGGCTACGGAACCCTAAAAAGGAGGAGCTCGTCTAAATAATAACAGCCGCTCGGGTCGATCTTTAGGTTAAGCCGTGCTTGCCTAGGTTGGTCTGTGGATGGGTGACCACTCTTACATACAGAGTTTCCTCCGTGCCTCGGACAGCACGTTAAGCGGTTGGTTCCGGCTGTCATTTATAGATCTTTGATAGTCGTTACAGGTAGTCAGTGGCCCTAAAAGTCTGACAACCAGTCTTTCAAAGGGGTATCATATTACTCAGTAGTAACTGGGTTTTGGTGGTCAGTTGGCATTCGCTCCAAGTAATATACTGGTATTCAGCTGCATCCGGTTAGACTGGAAGATAGACCCCATAGTTAGGAAAAGGCTAGGCAGATGACAATGATGTGTAATTGGAATTAAGTCCTTATTAATGGATTCTATACATTAATTACCAACAGAAGATTCTATAACATGGCTACGCAGATGCTTACTTAGCCTTTTTGTAACTATGTTGGGGTCAGCTTTCAGTATATTCGGATGCAGGTCTGACCGAACATTATAAGCGTGCAATTTAGTGATATTTTTTGTTTTCTCATATATTTCTCAAGCATGTAAAATAAAAAATTGAATTAATTTCCTACATTATTATCATAAGCCCCAATTTAGCGTAAATTTACAACATTGAACCCACCTGTGGTGGATTATTGTTTACCAAACATAATAGTGGTAGTATTACGGATGTTTACTACTGCGCCCCGCGTGTTTGCCTGCGTCTCTATTGTTATGTGTTTTATTGTCGGTGGTGCTGCATTGTGAATATATTTGACATTTGACAGGTGTCGCCAGTTGCGGGGTGACAAATTATACAGGAAAATGTTGCTTTCCAAACATCCTATTAACCAATTACCATCAACACAGTTATATTTTTCGAAAGGGGTTGAACGAAATTCCTGCAAATAGAGCGAATTCTCGACGGGCTGGTGACAACAGTTGGGATAACTACACCTCGAGAATGGAGAAGGCCCCTAAGGTTAGAAATGTATTCAATTTAAGAGAAAATAACAATTAGCAATACAGGAAGTAGAAACGCAACAAACGAGAAGTTTTCGGCAATTTCTCGCTACACGCTAGTTAGTGACACACTGAGTAACTTCTTTGTCGTAAGATGAGTCGCTCGTCAGTTCGTATTGTATTAAAACAATCTGGTGAAAACAGACTGGTTTCTATTTCGTTTCCACATGTAATATTGTTACATTCATTTAGGAAATAAAGGAGTGACGAATTCAGAACTTATAACAAAAAAAACCGGACAAGTGCAAGTCTTCAAGTCTGGGTTCCTTTTTATCGTGTGGTACCCTCCTTTATATGTTCTGTGGTGGTACCTAACCGTGTCAGAGTTTTATCGTGTGGTACCTAACCGTGTCAGAGTTTTTATGCCGCCCGTGGACCTCTGACTTGGCTTAACGTGCCGTCGAGAAATATCTCTCAGGCATGCTGTTGCTGGTTTCCTCACGATGTTTTCCTTCACCTTGGACGGGTGTTTAGTCTGAACGGATCAAGATGTCAGGCCCACCGAATTTTTTGGTGACTATAAATTTTCCGATTTATTTTTGCAGCATTAACGGCCGTTTTATTTAGTTTGATTTTGTTCACAGGTTCAAGAGACTGTAAAACTTGTAGAGATAGTTTAATTTCAACTCGATATATCCACGCCACGCGTTCCGAGATATAGGACAAAGGGCAACAAACTGATCCAATAAGGGTAAAGATTTTTTTCCTTTTGAGGTACAAGACCCTAAAAATAAGATAGGTATTAATAAAGCTCCTTAGCAACTGTAACATGTAGATGTGTGGGATTAACAATTGCTCAATTTAAAGCCATAACAGTTGTAACCTTGCATGAAAGTCCGCCTTTGTACAGTTTTACTTGTAAACCTACCAACACTAGAATCCTCTGTTATCAAGGGCTTTTACGAAATACCCACTTTTTAACATTGCACATTCAAGCCTACTTTTAATTCCATTACCGGTATTGTTTGAGCAATTGTTCCAAAAGCCCTTATCAGGCAGCAATGGACTACGTAAAGTGAAAAGTGGTTGCTAACTGGTAAACCCCAAGGTCGGTTGCTCAACCGATCCGGTCAACCGCCCGGTGACCTTTACAATATTACTTCTGGTTGGCATAGATTTTAGAGCCGTTTTTTGAAGTCTACAAAAATAATAGTTACGTAAGTAATTATGTAGTGATGGATGAATTTGATTATAATATTTGAAAATGAGGAAGTTTTGGTTATTAAGAGGGTTAGAGATTTTACATGACTACGAATTTGTTTCTTTTTAGTCAGGCCAGTAAGTAATTGAATAAGCAGGTGTACGTTACTGAGAAGATTGATTCTCAAATATTTTCCTTTCGGTTTATTTTATGAGTGAAGCCAAGTCTATAACCTATTACTGACATCCGAGATACTGTAATCTAAGGACCAGCTTAATCATTATGATAAAAGCGAACCTAACGCGAAACGAATATCGTCTGACCTTTAGAAGTCTAAACAATCTATCTAAAAGTTCATACAAAGCAAAAGAATTCTTTCTTCGCACTCCATTAACACTAAAAACAAATTGAAAACGTAAGTTAGTAACACGTTGTTATGGCAGGTAATTGCAGTGGCGTGTCTGTGACGAACGCTTATGTGCCGTGACTGAACGCTGCAGGAGCCTTCAGACTACAGGTACTCAAGTGATAAGGGGTTCACACCAGTCGCCATATTGCTAGAGGCTATACAATTTGATGATGACGATGTTAGGCTTTAGTAATATTAGTCTCTTACTGTCTCGTACCTACTAGAATATACATATAAGTACACACAGACAGAACACTTTTGCTTTCAACACAGAAACTTGGAAATACTGACGTCACGGCCTGGATTCGTTCTTGCCGGATTGGCCAGAAAAGACAAAATAAACGTCTTGTGGAACATGGTGTAGACTACGACGTAGTTACTGTTTAACAAATTACCACAATTACATTATGTGATGTTACTCTGACGTTCAAAAAGCAAGAAAGCCTCCCAAAAAGCCAAAATACTAATCACCCAAACTTGAATAAATGACTTTTGACCAATTAAGTTGTTCCTAATTCAGCAATGATATTGTAAGTATTTGTAATGTTAAACCTTATAGCTATGAGCGCACAATAATTGCATGTTGCATTCGCAGCCGCCAGTCTAGCTCCAACAGGGAAAACTATCGCAAACCGGTCTGTTGAACCGGAATCTAGAGTTTATTGCGAGTCTGCCGACTATTCCCTCGGTGTCTTAGCGTAACTAGTATAGTGGCTGGACATCCTAAATTATGTAAATGACTTTGTTAAACAAAATACACGATATTGAACAGACAAAAACAAAACACAGTGAGAATTAATATTCTGAAAAGGAGACGTTACAAAAGAAGAAGAAAAATGCAATTTTTGCAGTGTGAAACGAATGTATGCTGTGCATCCATATATTTAAATTTGACCTAGAATCAGTATTTGTTGGTCCTCAAAATTACATAAGTGGGACAGTACTCCTTCGCCACTAGCTAGTGTTTTAGCTGTGGAGAAGAACCAAGTAGATCGGAACAAACTCCTCAGCAACACATCTGTTTGTTAAGTTTGGATCAAAATCTTTTGGGAACTCACAAAACGATCCAGTTTTTCCAATTCTGCATTTAAGCGAAATAACACCCGTTGCCTACTTACTTCTATATAAACTGGTCCATATGTCCGAATTCTCCGAATATCAGATAATGTGCCATGACTTCAACAAAACATTCTTTATTTATCACAACACGAGGCAAACCGTCAGCTATGAGAAGGTTTGCAGGAATCATCACGATTTGATCGACTTTTGTAAATAACATGTACCTAACGTCGGCAAGTCGGAACCGATTCGATGTTTTAATAACATAAGTACACACTCTATTTTGACAGTTTCCAACACGATATGGTAACATTAGGAAGTCAGTTTCACGTTAAACTGTAAATATTTGAATGTAATTCTGCATGTTTTGTAAACCTTGCGGTACCTACTCGTATTACGAAATGATTATATGTATTATGCTTATATACTGGTTGTCACAGCTGGACTACTGATAAAGCGACCTATTGCTGTCCCACTGCTGGACATAGGCCTCTTCTCGTACAAAGAAGATACGAGCATGATTACGATCCCTACGCTTACTCAAGGCGGATTGACAAATTCGCATTGGTAGGTACGACTTCATGCATAAGAAGAACTGGCATACATAACTAAGTACGATTAAAAGAAGACTACTTACCTAAAAGATTTTTTGATAAGTAGGTACCACCTTTCATAATTTTACTTACGGATAAATTGATTGATTTATGACATGTAAAAGTATACAAAAAAGTATCTGTTGCTAATCTATTGTATCAGCTTGTTACCACGTAATCTAGTGTTAGAGGTAGGTACTGCAGTTATCAACCCGTTGTATCAACTTGTAAATATCTTATCCCACCAAAAACATTCTGTAAAAAACTAGCCAAGTCTCCATGGAGCTGCTTGTTTATCTCTAAAAAGTAATGAAATCTAGACAAAGTCGTGCCAAGGCTAAGGTTCCTTACTGCAATTTCTTTATTATTTATAGTTAATGTTGTGTGACTTGGCCGTTGAACATTAATTTAGTTTTCGCGTAATGTTATATCTATTGTTACTACAAAATTGACTTGTAGGTACCCACTAACGTATAAAGAATGTTCAACGGCCAAGTCACACAACATTAACTATAAATAATAAAGAAATTGCAGTAAGGAACCTTAGCCTTGGCACGACTTTGTCTAGATTTCATTACTTTTTAGAGATAAACAAGCAGCTCCATGGAGACTTGGCTAGTTTTTTACAGAATGTTTTTGGTGGGATTTCACTTCTTTTTGTAGAAACGTGGGGCATATTGATTTATTTTATTAGATTTTCTTATTTGACACAGTTTTTTTTCTTTTTAGGAGTAGTTTTTTTATTATTACAAATCTTTCTTTTCTATTTTTCCGGTTCAGATTATTGTATACAGTAGCAACAGTTTTTCGTATGGCCCATTCGCGTTCATTATTTATTCTTTTAGACGGTTTAATTTCTGAAAGATCGGCGCGGTATTTACGCCTAAGCCGGTTGTATTCGGTGATCGCTGAAGCTTGAGCTTTTATACTCTTGAAGTCAACATTTATGAGGTGCACCACATGAAGATATTGGTTACTCATGAAAGCACCACGTAGGCTTAGCCACAAGAGAATATGGAGGTGCCAATGTCCATGAGGGCATTTTTAGACTTAGACCTTGGCTCTTGTGAATTGTTAGGGCATACGCCACACAGCTTGGGAATATTTCTCTGTACACGTATGCCCGGGGTATGATCTCAAATTTTGACTAAATAGGCAATAATTCGTGAATCAAATTATTAGCGAATTTTCGAAGTACTGTTTCTTCATAAAATTCCTAACCTATTCAAATCTTCGAATTGTTATAATAACAACTTGCTAACCTTAGCAAACCTCACGAAATAATAAGCGAAATCAACGAAATGCAAATAATCCCTCCTAATCCCTAGTAAACGTTTACAAGCGCAGTAGGAGAATGTCGTAAACGACTGTAACGCGGCCGGTTGCCACTTCGCCATATAAGGTTATCGGAAAAACAAACTTAAGCGCGTTTTAAAATACAGTCAGCGCCATCTAGCGACGTTTGCGGGTATCAACGCCACTCTTAGTCCAATGCATTATATTTTGACAAAATTTTGAGCGAATTTAATCATCATCATCATCAGCCTATTAATATTCCCACTGCTGGGACACAGGCCTCCTCTCTATGCGAAATTAATATTTTAGTGTAATTTGTTTATTTAATTTGTGTAATGTTCGAGTAGAATAAAGTTAATCGTTCGACTATTTCTTCTCGTAAACTTGTAAGTATAAGTATAAAAGCCAGTCTAGTCTTATCCAGAGTTTTCCTTCAATTTTATTTATATGCGTATTAAAAGCAGAAGGGGAGGCATTCGCCCAGCAGTGGGACGCTATAGGCTAGATTAAATTAGAAGATGTGTCCCACTACGCTGGATTTTTGCAATGACAGTCGATTTTTTTTATGTACCAATAGTAGAAGGGGGCATTACCATATCTGTACTCAATATTATAAAGCAGAAGATTTTGTTTGTTTGTTTGGTTGAACGCGCTAATCTCAGGAACTACCAGCTCGAATTGAATTTTTTTTTTTGCGTTGGATAGTCCATTTATTGAGGAAGACTATAGGCTATATGACATCACGCTGTGACTAATAGGAGCGAAGCAGCAATAAGAAATGTTGCAAGCGGGAAATTCACGCGAACGAAGTCGCGGGCAGAAGCTAGTCTCTAATACAGCTGAGACCAGCTGAGGGTTCTTCATCAGATACTTCAGACCTTCGATTTTTGACATCAAATGAAGCGGCCCACTAAGTTGAATATTTTTTGTAAAGGCGGTATGTCGATCTCTCTAATAGTTTGGTTAGGCTCTTGTGTTTTCTAATCAGGGTCACCAGGTACTCCAGATCTTCGATTATCCTAGTTTTTATAGTTTTCCCTTTATGTGGCCATTAAACCCTAACTCTGTACCAAATTTCAGCTCTCTGAGTTTATGGGAAGTACTAGTTCTATTTTGATGATCATGAGTGAGTGAGTGAGTGAGTGTCATAAATGCGAAACTTTGCTTTCGCTTAACTTCGGAACTAAATGACCTACAGACTTGAAATTTTGGATTTTAAGTATGTGATTATAGCTTACTGGATGACGAAAATTTCTGCGTTCTGGTCTTATCCAGAGGTTCTCAAATAGGGGCCTGAAAATGCGGCGAAATGGTTCCAGTAAAGGATGGTACGGCAGTGTTTGCTTCGCGCTCGACTTGGCGGGGGCACTGCCGTGCCCCCAGATCAGCTGCTATAACTTTAGAGAAAGGCTTCAAGTAGTAGTTTAGTGCTGCCTCCAAAACTTTAAGATCGTGTGTAAAACCTAGATAGGTAAATTATGTCAAGATAAACCGTTTAAGTTTAAGATAAAAAAGAAAAGATTTATTTTGTCTCATGATAATTATGTCAAAGATTTGGTCACCGGGTGGGTGCAACGATATCTTTAAGTCGAGTGAAAAAGTAAAAACAGTAAAACTCACGGTCAACTTCTTTTGACGGAGCAATTATGTTGGGAAGTTACCCAACTTTTAATCAGCACAGACCTACTTGTTTTGTCACAGCGCGGCAGCGCATTAATTAATGCAGGTAGTGTTTTTTGTACCTATGCTGAAAGAACAAAAACATGCTGAAAGTAATTTATAGATAAGTACACAAGCGATGAGAGATGTATTTGGTCAGACCCAGTGTAACCAGATTCAGCAGAATACCATTATTTTACATGAAGAGAAACGCATGAAAACTTTCAATAAATCTACAAAAAGTGTAAGTCATGGAGTTGACAATGTGAATGTGAACTATAATTGGTTCGCGTTAATCGTGATAGCTTCTTTTTATTGTTTTGCAGAATTAAGGCATTTATTCTCAAATATAAATCTATTATTTACAAAGTCTTAATTTGATTGCTTAAAACCAGAAGAAGGATAATATTTTTGGTGGGTACTTAGTTTATATTACAAAAAAGTTTTCAAGTTTACGTCCTCATTGTAAGGTCGAATCAGAAAAAAAAAAACAATTAAAACAGTAGGTTATTTTGATGATGACTTTTCCTGTTTCTGCAAATGTTTGATTTCATAGAAAAGTTTCGAAAAATGTACAGTTGAACCAATCATGAATTGAGCTTTTACAAAAATATAAAGTAACTGATTCTTTGTTTCGCAGTGTAGATTATCTAATTGCTTCAATGTCTTAGGTCTTAGGTTTGTCTGTGATAGAGTCGAATGATAACATAGACAAATAAGTTTATCAAAATACTTGTTTTTTTTACCATTGCGCAGAATTTGGCATATTTTAACGTTACAGTTTTATTGTTTAAAAAATGTAGTATAGCCGGTTTTGATTTTGATTTTATTATGTAAATAGATAATAACATTCTATGTCAGGCAATAAAATGTTGGTCCTAACGTCCGCATTCGTGTTTTATTCAAAGTTTTTCTTCTTTCAAGTTAGTTCTAAATCTTTTCGTGTTGAGTGTGGCTCGGTGCGCATGATTGCCGTGCCCCATTTTGTTTAATTTAAAACAATAAAGAGTCCCGATAGGATCGTGTTCGGCGGTGGTCGACGTCTCGTGTCAGCGACTTGTGTCTGTGACGTGTGACGTGAACTGACGTGCAATAAGCCAGCGGATATCTACGCTTAGTCTGTGAGATGAACACATGCGCACTTTTTCTTAACGACTGGAAGGAAGCCGTTGTTTGGAAAACTACAGTTAGTACAACACGTCATGTGTCTGTTTCCACGCCTGTAATATCAGAAGGGTTGGGCAGAGGTTTAACAACTTAAGAACTGAAACTTTTTATTCGCATGTAAAACTGGACAAATCCAGACCCTGGCCTGCCATTGAGAACTTCCTAAATACATTACATAAAACACGTTCTCCAGCCTGATCTTTAAACCTGAACCTCATTCTCATCTACACTATATTATTATAAAGAGGAAAAATTTGTATTTTTGTGTGTGTGTATGTTTGTAATGAAGAAACTCAAAAACTACTGTGCCGATTTGAAAAATTCTTTCAGCAATGGATAGCTACATTATCAGCAAGTAACATAGGCTACATTCTATCCCCGTACTCCCACGGGAACAGGAACTATGCGGGTGAAACCGCGTGACGTCGGCTAGTCAGTAATATAGTAGATATGTGAACAAAACAAGATAGAAGCGGTAAGACTTAAGTATCAAATCTGCGAGTGCGTGTCTGTCTTTTAGTGTTGTTGATAAAAACATCAGTACTGTTGTGTCAGAGAAGAAATGTAGTGGAAACAAAATGGAAACCGGTGTAAACTATCGACCATCTATCCTTTGTCCATGGGAACTCAGTGATTGCTTCTAAGATGAGAAGAATTTACTACGAGGCCGTGCGCGTGGGCAAGGCAAACACTTGACTACTTTGTTAATTTCTTTCATTATGTCCTTTGTATCTCAACACACACTTTCTTCATCTTTGGGCCATTGTCTTTGAAACGTATACTTACATTAAGTTACGATACAGTAACATAATCAATAATATTTGGTAATCATGGCAAATGGCCATGCCTTTGGCAAAATGTACTGTACTTTAATATATATACAATATCAAATGTTGGATCTTTTTCCCACATTTTTATGTACAATTATATCGACTTACATTAAGATATATTTAGGTATTTTGTGAAAAGATAGAGAAATGAAAATGTTTTGGAAGAAAAAGCATGTTTTACAGACCCTAAGTAGGTACCTACATAGGTGCCATAGCCTCACTAAAGACCAAAAAAGCACCGGAGCCGGACCAAATCACAGCGGAGTGCAGAGAGCACTGTTACATATTATAAACAACAGAATTCGTCACTTTCTGGATTGGCAGATCCCTCAAGAACAGGCTGGATTCGTAAAAGGCAAGGGAACGCGTGAGCAGAACCTTAACGTCCACCACCTGATAGAGAAGGCGTACGAGTTTAACACACTTACTCATCATGTGTTTTATAGACAACAGTAAAGCCTTCGACTGCGTTGTCTGGCAAAGCCTGTGGAAGGTACTTTTGGAGCTTGGAGTACCGCATCATCTGGTATTCAAGCCCTATACTCTCAAAATAAGGGCATTGTGAAGGTTGACTAAACCAACTCTAACCCCTTTAGTTTCGGAAAAGGCGTAAGGCAAGGTTGCATTTTATCTCCCATCCTCTTTAACGCATATGGAGAATATATTATCAGACTTACCTGTGAAAACTGGGAAGGTGGTGTGACGATAGGCGGAACCAAGCTAACAAATATCCTTTACGCTGATGACACTACTCTCCTAGCAGCTTCAGAGTCGGAAATGGTAGAACTCCTTGCAAGGATGGAACGTATCAGCATGGAACTGGGCCTACAGATCAACCACGCAAAAACCAAACTAATGGTGGTGGACCGAGCACATAATTTGGAGCTTACTGGCACTCTTAATCTCGAAACGGTCGATGACTTTATTTACCTGGGCTCTAATATATCCAACACCGTCTTGCGAAAAAGAAATCCGTAGACGTATAGGTATGGCCAAGAATGCTATGTCTTAGCTTCAAATAATATGGAGAGATCGCAAAATTTCGCGAAATACCAAAGTGGAATTGGTGAGCACCCTAGTCTTATCGATTTTTGGATAAATAAAAAAAAAAAAAAAAAAGTAAATTTTGGATACGGAGCAAAAGCTTGGACCTTGAGAAAGGCCGACCGGGCTCGTATACAACGTGTAACGTTAAATGCGCAAAACCTCAGACACCTCAAATCACTTTTAATTCAGCTGACCTAATTCTGACAGAAAAAAAAACATTACAAAAAAAATTAAAGGTTTTATTTGTGCTGTTTTAGTTTTATTGGCAGTTTGATTTACTGGCAAGAACTATTATTATCCCGAACAACTGATGGTTACCAGCAAGGTAGTAAACGGCCAAGAAGTCGCAGTCCTTTGCGATGGTCCGAACAAATAAGCTCTTCTCTCGAAACGAAGTTTCATGATGCGCTTCACTTGGCCAAGGATAGACGAAATGGAGATGGCGAAACATCGTCAGGGAAAAATGATTTCAAGGGAGGATCACGACCCTCAGTAATGAGGAGCACGACTTGAGGAGGAGGAGAAGTAGGTAATATAGGACACAGGAAGACTTCTATAAACTTTAGTTAATAAAAACAGGCGACTCATTCACAGCGGAAGTCACATGACACCCAAAAACTTAGCGATAATAAAGTAAATAAACACGAACTAGACCTCTGCTTATCTGTAAATAATAAACTGAAAATTCCTCAGATGAGTTTGGCAGATCCGAGATGTTTTCTCTACTACGAATGTTTCTAGTTTTTGAGGGGCGGGTGCAAATTAATATGGTTTTTACTGATCGCGTGCAAAACGGGGGATAAACTTGTTGACAACTAGTTTATCTCTAGATAATGTGTTTTATTTACATAATACGACTTTGATTTTAATTTCGACTGAGTTATTTTTCAAAAACGAATTTTGACACAAATCATGAAATCTAATCTAATCAATAGAGAACCTCCTCCTTTTTGGAAGTCGGTTAAAAACTAGCAGCATTTATTAACAATTTCCACCGACTTAAAAAAGTTTCTATCAGTTGTCGGAAAAACTCGATGCATAGGATAAACTATACAAAATTACAGATCAAACAATCCTGACTAAATTACATAGGTACCTAAATTTGACAGGACTCATGGAATTTCCACTTTCCAAATAAAAATCTTTAATACATTTTTTTTTGCTGCAGTAAAAAAACACATACTTAAACAGTTATTTATGACATACATAATTCATACGAGTACATACGAAAAGACTGACATTTTTGTTTATATTGTAAATGACGTTCTTTCAACATCGTATCAATCCGATATTCAGTGATATCATTGCTCGACATGACTGTATTACGAACATTAGGTATGTATATGTACAGCTGAAATTAATTATTTTGTACCTTGTAAGACGTCAGCACATTCGAATATTAATAAAGTGTTATCATTTATTATAAAAGTACAAAGAATATCTAGTCTTAATCATGAACTCTGTATCTGCTGCAAATCTCTGTGACTAATTCATGCACGGTGGGCATTAGTGCTTCAAGAACTTATAAGTAATTAAGTAGCTCTTTTATAGAGACTGTAACATACTCGTAGCCTCACTTTTACTAAACCTCAGATAACCCAGCTCTCAGATTGTCAAAATTTACAGTCTTTCACTTTCAGCGAGGTACTGATAAGTGTGAATCTATTAATTTATGCCATTTTTCATCTCGTTATATCTAGGCCTAAGATTGTAATCGTTTCCGTCTCCTTTAATCCCAGTACATGATTGTAGCCCCAAAAAGGTGCTTCTCCATAAAAATTATAATTGATAAAAGTTTGTGTCAATGTCCGTTACACTTACACTGTATGTATACTAATAAATTCGTGAAATGAGACGAATTTTCGCAATTTAAGTTGTTCTCTAGACCACAAGGACCAAGTTCCTTATTACCAAATTTTGCTTCAACAAACCTGTACTTTGACTACGGGTACGGTTCTGTTCTATGATTATTATAGTGAAAATAACTGCTTATCTTTCGCTCACATCTACATGATCGTGTTGCCACTAATTTGATTATAATTTAATGAAATGGCCTGCTCTATTTAACTGTTATTATACTGTTATGTTAGGTAGATACTCAAAATTAAAATCAAACGACTAAATTTTTAACTGATTGTTGCCCGCAATATTTTTTGTGATTGTGTTTTCTTTCAGATCTGAATGTTATGCCATGTTTAGAATGGTACGAGGCGTCGCTATGATCAAAAAGGAACTTCTTAAGACTCGCTTTCGCCAGAAATTACTAAATACTTTTAGTTCTAACCAATGTGTAGCTGGCATGATTTTTGTTTAAAAGGATGTTATTTTTTAAGCTAAAAAATAACATCAAAAAACAAAAACAAAACTGCTGAAATTAACAAGCTAAATTACAGCACAAAGGAACGTAGAAAATTACAATATTTGGTTGTTTTCAATTCAAAGTTAACGAGTTAACAAATTGCAGTTGACCTCCTCTGGAATTAAGTTATTTATACAAACATGAAAATAATAGCAGTATTTGGATCTAGTTTACTCACGCGATGCAAATACATACATATGTATTACATAGTTACGTTATAAATATATTTAGTTACGTTATAGTAAATTAGGTTCAGTAACGTAAAGGCCAGTCTCCCCCTTCACTTGTGCTTGTGGGTGTCGGAAAGGTAATCTTAGGATTATCTTAAGATAAAGGTAACAACCATAGATATAGTAAAGCTACGCATGGCCCTTGAGGACTTGTTGGAGGAGGACTTGTTGTAGGACTTATTGCAGGAGGCCTTTCGAGCGATCCGATGATCTGGCAAAGGTCGTGGGACGCCGCGCGCCGCCGGTTGCGAGAAGCGCAGGGTTGGTTGATCGTGCGATGCTTGGAGCATCCCCAGTCCAGAGTTGGACGTCTTTACGATGAAAGATGATGTTTTCGGCCATCACGAAGATTTTGATCGTCAGATCAACGAGTTCCCTATCTATCAAACTAAGATAGAGTTCGAAAACGGGTTTTATTTAATTTGCAATGCACAGTAAAATGATACTGTGGCTTATCTTAACGGGATCAAACCTTTATCCGTTTTTATGCGATTAGACGAGATACTCCGACCTTCGCAATATTTGTTGTAGAGTATTAGGTATTCTCTCAAAAACAAATAATTCATACAACTAGAAAACGTCCCCTTTTTCTTTGTAGACCAATAATATTCTTTTTCAGACCTCGGAATTGGTCAGCCTGCCGTGACTACTGACTAGAGATCTGTCTGTGTACGTTTGTATGTAAACAAACGTGTTTACTTGTAGTAGTACCGGTGTGAGGTGTCTTACGTGCGACTGTGCGAGTCAGTACCCCGCGTTGCCCCCAAAGGTCACCTGCGCCGGCGCAACACCAACACCGCTCACTTCAAACTATTCGTTTCTGTCTTCGGCATTGTGTAATGCACCTTATGTAATTACACATATTTGTTTAATTTGTTCGCTTTTGAAATGCATGTAGGTAATGTTTCTGTATTATCGATAGTTTTGACAGGCAGTAGCGAAAAGAAAATTGAGAAAAGTACGAGTAACATAGTATACGTAACTAATGTTGTTAGTTCTTTCCGTAGTTTTTCATTTTTGAAGTCATGTGAAGAAAATCGGCTCTAGGATCTCAAGGTTCACTGACTATTTGCCAGAGAAGTTACCAATTAAGGTAAATTGTTGGTAAACAATAAGGCATCAAGTACATGACCTAAGTAGTTTCAGAACACGATGTTTGCTCAGGCAGGTGTTTTTATGTCCCACGCTATCTATGTGTGGAGTCCTACAAAAGCTTATAGACCAACTGAGCAAACAACCAACCAACTGACAACCTAATACAGGTAAAACTTTATTTTTTAAATATCCTCAAACCGGGTTTTCTTTCGGTCCGAAATTCTATAAAACAGTCACAAAAAGTCAATTAATTATTTTCACACCAAAGAACCGCTCATATATCAAAGCCGCAGTCAAAGCCGAAATAACCGCAATTATTTTACAAGGACGCCATAAAATAACACTAAAACTATGTACTTAAGTAAGTAATCTACAGTTACTAGCAACTCACCGAGTGGTCTCCAAATAAACAACAAACGGTATCACACAGATAACTGAGATTCCTCAAAAAAATGTCAATAGAAAACACTCGCGAAAATCAGATAAGCGATCGATTTGACAGCTGTCAAAAAGTGGCGCGAACGTCCGCGGTTGTCGGGCAGCGATGGCGGAATGGCGCGGCCCGGCTGCACCGCCGCGGTTGCGCCTGCTATTACAACGTTACGACACCAACTTGTTATCTGTTCCACCTCATTGCGTATGCGACTATACGGAGAACGTGGTAACTGCTGTTACCTTAGAGGGTAGGTATAGGTTGTGACCGATTTTGGTGACGTCATGACCTTGCACCAGATATTAGGACTTAGGTTTCAGGGCAATTGGCGGTCAATAGATAAGATACGGTCTTGATATCGCAAAAAATAATGTCATTTTTAAAACTTCATTTAATTCTGATCCTGACACCATTATTTTTTACCTGTCGCAAAACCAACGACCAGAGGTCTACCTACATTAGTGCAAACGAAGGAATTTCCAGTCTTTAAAGTCTAAAGGTCTAAAATTTAGACCTATGTCCAGCTGTGGGATACCAAGAACCAAATCCCCCAATGGGCTATTCTCAGTAGGTAAAGAAATGAGCATACGAAGCTGACAATATTACTTAGTATAATTTCAAAGATGTTCCACGTGCACCGAACATAAAGGCGTTGCTCAGGAAGGTAGGTAACCGGCTTGTGCGGCAGAATCTCACGAATAAGCGACTGGCAATAGTGTTCCCATGGAGATCGTAATGAAATAAGAAGAAAAACGAAATAACATGCTCAGACTCTTAGGGTTTACATGAACAACGTGATCGCATGCAAATTATTGAATTTAAATACATATTTTGAAAATTCAGGCAGAAACTACCGGATACAATAAAATCAAACTACTCATCATAGGTTTTTCCCAACTAAGCTAGAGTCAGCTTCCATTCTGTTGTCTGACCTCTGGAACCCCGTTACTGGGTAACACAACATATACAAAGGGATATTTTGGCAAACCTGGTTGAAAGATTTCTGAGCTTCCGACCAACCGTAACGACTACCTATACAGGATGTACAAACAACCTCATCACGAAGCCGTCAACCAAGCAATATATATAATAGGTACATCAAACTATGTAACTCTACGCAAAAAATATTGCTGGGAAACGACTGTTTTTTGGAGTGAAAAATCACATTAAAAACTTACTTACATTTAAAAAAACTTGTCAAAAAATGTTGGAACTTTGACCCTCATTATCTCCGTAACTAAAAGGTATGGTGCAGAACAAAAAAATACGCAATGACGGAGAGAACAAGTGCCTTTCGGCTTCGTTATGAGGTGTTTTACACCCCTTACCGTGGTGACGGTCAATTAGTGTACGATACTTAAACACGTAATTGTGCTCATTCATGATAACAAACAAGTCACGCAAATATACGATCTACAAACAAATGGCAGCTGGGACCAAAGCCTTAACGTGCCTCGCAAAGGCACGGAGACTTTCAAGCCTCCCTTAGCAAAACTACTTTT
The DNA here is from genome assembly GCA_950022955.1 of Xestia ashworthii. Taxonomy (NCBI): domain Eukaryota; kingdom Metazoa; phylum Arthropoda; class Insecta; order Lepidoptera; family Noctuidae; genus Xestia; species Xestia ashworthii. Next base: position 576,153 of record OX465566.1, on the reverse strand, counting down.
AGTCGGAATCATGCTCACCGTCGTTACCTGTCCTTCACCCTTACTGATAACAACTACAGCCAGACATTAGTAAGCTCGGCTGACATGAAGCCTGCGCCCGCGCAGCATGCTAACGAGATCGCGCGCAAGTAAGTGACGTAACTCACTCGTGTCGTATGTCCATATAATGCGAGATTAAGATTATGTCACAGTCAAGACGTTGCGAAAATGCATGCGATTTGGCTTAGTATTTATTTGGAATTTTGGCGCATGTTAATGAATTATGTTTGTTTGTTTAACGCGATTAGTCTTCGGCTTGAAACTCGGAAACAGCTTTATGATGAGAGATAAGGAAAAAGAGAAGACTTCTGTGGTGTTTTGAGTACGAGCCATACAAGACTTGCAAACTCCCATTGAAGATGGTATTTGCACAGAAACCGGTTGTCTTTTCGATCTTTGGGCTTACTACTACTTCTATCATGTTTATACCCCGGGTAGGTATTATTGCAAATAGTGTACAAGGACTTGAAGGGATTACGGGAATTAGAACCTTTGAAGCATTTGAATATCGAGAATTCTTCAAAAATAATGATTTTGTTACTTCAGCAAGTTATGCAACGCTAGTATCATCATCTCTAAAATTATATCAACTTGCCTAGCCACCATAAGACGCGATCATAACTCACGACTTTATCGAACTAAGCACAGATAGTCGTCAATCAATCGGCACAACACTTTGATGATCAGATGCCAGCTCGCATTGCGCGCGCGCAGCAACCGCTCACGACTTCCTCTGCATACCTAATATGGCACCAGATGACTTGCGAATGCATGCTTTTGATATGAATCGATATTTTTCTGAATTATGTTAAAGATACAGTGCTTTGATTCCGCTGGATGCGGGAAGCACAGGATCGCTCAATGTAGCGATGCTTGGGGGAGGCCTAAGTCCAGCTGTGTTAGTCTTACGCCTATTTTGATAAAAGAGGAGAGGTATGGGAAAAGCTAAAGGACATCACCCAGATTGGGCTATTTTCAAAAGTAACCAAGCCAACCAAAATAAACTTATTATTCGGATAGAGCATAACATAATAAACATTTTTATTGTTACACCAAAGTCGTAAGTCAATTCACCGAGAAGTTATTAAACCACAAAATATCTGAGATCACCCAATCATTATTATTTATTTACAAAAAGAAAAAGTGAAAAATAACTTTAGCTTCTGAAGTCGGTGACGTTTGTATGATTGATTTAATTTTTTTGTCACCGACTTCAGAAGCTAAAGTTATTTTTCACTTTTTCTTTTTGAAGTCGGTTTTACTTTTTGCAAAAAAGTTTTTATTTTTCACTTTTTAGTGGTTCACATGGAAAGTGCATACCGTTACAATTACAACAAGCCCAAACACGACTAGGATACATTGTCTCATTATGGAGTTCCGTGACTCTTGGCTTCATCATCAGATCTGATGGTAGAATGGTTCTTATCAAACGCAAATGCTTCACTTGTTGTAGAAAATATAAAAATTGCAGTACGTTATCCTATAAAATTTGAAGAGTTCCCTCGATTTCGCCAAGATTCCATCATCAGATCCCGACTTGGCGACTATGGGACCAACTTGGAAGTATACCCTTTCAAACAAAAAAAGAATTTTTCAAATCGGTTTAGGCGTCTTCGAGTAATCGGGTAACATACATAAAAAAAAAAAAAAAAAAAAAAAAAAAACATACAGTCGAATAGAGAACCTCCTCCTTTTTGGAAGTCGGTTAAAAACTTGGGTATAGAACTTGGGTGGCATAGTAAAAATTGTTTAAATCCCTAAGCTCTATTTAATAATTGCGTTATTTAAGTTACGATAAAAAAATACCCCAATCTGGGTGACCTCAGATATTTTGTGGTTGAATAAATTCTCGGTGAATTGACTTACGACATAAGTGTGATAATAAAAAAAAAATATTTTGTTATGCTCTATCCAAATAATAAGTTTATTTTGGTTGGCCGGCACTTTTGAAAATAGCCCAAAAATGTATGGAGGCTGGGTGATCTCCTTTTATATGTTGGTGATATATAAAAGAGGGCGAGGTTTGCCATTAACTGGGCACAATAAGTCTAGACTCCAGATTGCACTGAGAATTTCCTTACGGAAAAATCCATTACCTATCACATTTCGTACGACCTGGAAATTGAAGCACAGCCCTTATTGCTGCTCTTGCGACCGAAGAAAATGACTAAAGAAATGCAAGGCTAAAATCGAACCGGTCAGTTCAATAAGGACGTCGCTTATCAGGAATTACAAGGATAAAAATAAATAGCTGCATTACTAAGCTGTCAGTCTTAACTGATAGCTTATCTACGAGATTACAATGGAACGTTGACTTAGGTCTACACCTGGAGCAGACGACCGGCATTTTGGCTATAGTATAATCAGCTCATTAAGAAGTCGTGAAGTTGCGGCAGTTTCGAGGTGCAACTTATTGTTCTAAATAGTTAGCCGTAGAAGGCAAACAAAGCAGTGGGTACGTGCTAGATGCCATATTTGCTCCATATTAGACAACAGTGTTAATAGCTGGTATGTACCTACATGAGTATTAACACCTCGACTGGATGGTACTCCTTCCTTCTTTAAAACTTGGGTTCGATTCCAGTTTCGACACTAGCATTAATGTCTGAAGAGACCATTTTGTGAAAATTGTGAAACTGTCTGTTATTTTTATGTTATCTAATGATTTAAACTCAGACATTTTGTACGGTGTGTGAACTTTTCAAAATGGCTATATTATTCCGATAGCACATTGTTACGCAATCAGACTGCAGATTCTGATGTTTGAAGAAACGAGATAAGAACAAAGAAATAACTCGTTTGGTGTTTTAACAAAGTATATATGTCACCGTAAAATTGTCAAATACGTTATATTGTAATATCACTAGCGATATTGTAAAGTCTCGAATTATTGTCAAATGAACATACAGCTTAAAATAAAACGCATTATGTTTCGTGAAATGCATGCGATGGTAGTCAACTCACGCGGTGTGGAGAGAAGAAGGGGTCTTCCTTGCCCAGTGGTACCACTCTCATGAAAAGATACTGTACCATTCCTGAGAAATATCGATTAATATAAACTAACCTTAAAACACTTCATATTTCCCTAAAAAGCGTAGTCGACGGAGCCCCGCTTCGCGGGGCCCCTATTTCCGAGTGCAGGGTTTAAAGGAACCTAACTAACCTAACGCGGGGGTGCCCCAAGTCCCGTTTATGGCGACAAGAGATAGTTCCGTATGTTCAGTTGACAATAATTCGAGACTTTACAATATCGCTAGAGAGATACACGTTATATTGTAATATAACGTATTTGACAATTTTACGGTGACATATGTATATACTAATATATTGATAAAGTTATGCAGAAAATAAAAAAGAGCACGGTAACAATGCACATCTTCCGGACGTTATGTAAGATTAACGAAAAGGTATTGATATAATGGAGTTCAAGAGGAAGACGGAAAGATGGCCTCCATCTTACCAAATACACAACATTATAGGCAAGATTAGCATCCACTGCTTATTACTGATGGAAATGCTAAAACTAAATTGTGTTTAACGTGTATAACATTACAGGATGAACTTTATTCTCTAAACCTCAGGTTTTTTTACTTTTCTTCTTAGACTTTTTCCTAAAGGTCCAAAACCAAACATACTACGCTTCCAATCACATCATGCACTCGGGAATATAAATAAGAAGTCGTACCTTGCGTCCTGTGACCAGTTCGTCCACTCAGCGAGGGTTCCCGACAGGCACTGGAGTGCGACCCTATTCCTATCCGCTATATACTGATAGAACACTATCTTTGCACCGAGGCGTTACCTAGCTGAAGTGATGCGTACTACAAGCTTGGAATTTAAACAGCTAGAATACTTGTAAGTGTACTGTCAAATGAATGATTTGGAGAGTGGGGGATTTCAATATGATTGTAACGCTCAATTAATTTGATAAAGATGGGTATAAAACGCTTCGCATGTTTGCATATACATATTCATACTTTGAGTGTTCGTTCGTGAAAAGCAAACCTTGGACAGGGGTGGGTGAGAGTATTTCGAAAGGTGGTCGTAGAGATTTTGTGTCAACTGAAACCAGCACATGAGTGACGTTGCAATTAACTTGGCCACCGGCTGGGTCCAACGGATCATAAAAGTACCGAAGATACGAAGATATGAAAACACGAAGATACGAAGACGGTTACTTAAATATTTACGTAATCAACCAATGTATATGTATTACGTTCCGACTGGGATGGGAGGGAGTCGTTATCCTCTCACAGAGCCCATTGTTGCCTGGTGGATGTCACTGTCTTCAAATTGTTGGTTCTAGGACAAGACGATTTCCTCACGAAATGTTCCCTTATATACCGTTATGACCCAATCTAATTAGGTATAACATCATGCTCATCATCATCTGCCTAGCCTTTTCCCAACTTTGTTAGCGTTGACTTCCAGTCTAACCGGATGCAGCTGGAGCATTTTACATGGAGCGACTGCCTATTTGACCTCCACAACCCAGTTAGTACTGGGGAATATGATACCTCTTGGTAAGATTGGTGTCAGACTTTTTGGGCCACTGACTACCTGTAACGACTGTCAAAGATCTACAAATGACAGCTGGGACCAACGGCTTAACGTGCTTTCCGAGGCACGGAGGAAACTCTGTAGCTACTGGGTGGTCACCCATCCACAGATTAACCTAGGTCAGCACGGCTTAACCTAAACATCGACCCGAGCGGCTGTTATTATGTCACCACGAGCTCCTCATGCCATCAGGCTATGACAGTTAAAAAACCCACTAAGAAGTGTACCTACTAGAGCACAGGACCCCCAGAATGATGCCACTCGCAGGAAGGCAACATAACCATTTATTTTTAAACAGTCTCTTCACGTAGACCCGCCAGTCAATTCCAACCGCACAATAAAATAAAGTGCTTCTGCTATATTTAAACCATCGAAAGAGACCACCCGTAACCATGAAGACAGAGGGAATCTACAATCATTACAAAGAATACATTGCTGGAAAATCGAAAATTCCCAGTCAAGTATTGTAATGAGCCGAAATAGGCAAGTAAGATCTATCTAGGTTATTTTAAAATAAATAAATTCTTAATTCACAACCTTGCCATGTACTATGCGATAGACAAAGAGTAGACAACATTTTTTTCGCAATAATACAATTAAACTTTGAGTAGATTATGTTCTCAGTTAAATTGCAGTAAAAATCGTGGTGACGTGTGCTTTCCATATTTTTTAAAAAAACTTGTCATTATCATCATCTTCCTGCCCTGGTCCCATTTCACACGGGGTCAGCACAATATGTTTTTTTTTCTTCCATTTTCCAGTGTCGCGCGCCACGGTGTTTTATTTTTACTTCTTTTTCTTTCATATCATTCCTCAGCCTCACACCATCCATCCATAGTTTGAATCGTTTCTTTTATGTTCCGCTCCCCCTCCGTCCATTAACATTAATATTCTTTTCATTACTCATACTCGGAAAGTAGGTCTGAAGTTGTCTGAGGAGCGGGTTGAAAGTAACACTTTTCTGCCCTAGGGAGAATCGCTTTCAACTGACAGCTGTCAAATTATAAAAAAAAAACTAGTTCTATTTTCACATTTCTATTGAACCATGTTCCGACTTCTACGAGTATACAGCCTCTAAATTACAGCGCGATGTAAAATTGAAATGACATAAAATTCAGTATTAATTAAAGAACATATATTTTTTTAATAACTTAGATAAAATTTAGTTACAAATATTTCTTTAAAGTAACATAGATTTGGGCAAAATATTTACTATTTTTTCAGTGACGAAAGTGAAAAATAGGCTGAATAGCCGGCCACAGAAAAAAAAACAAATAGGCGGGAAAGCGGCACTCCGATCTTCATCTTTTTTTCGAGTTGTTTCGTGTTTTTATTTTTATTTCCTTGTATTCGTGATGAAAAGCACAGTGTTTACCTCGGGTTAAAGACTTATTTAGTCCCTCGAACTATTAGCGCCCGCGCTACGCTTGGGCGCCAAACCCCGTCTCGGGACTAAATAAGTTACTTTCACCCCTAGGGTAACAATGTACTATTTTTTTTTAAGTAGTATTAAACATAAATACCTATTCATTAGATTGTTATATTTGTTTAGACAGTTCAGAAGTGCCTGTAACTATAAGCCTTGAAATAAATGCTTTGATTTTGATTTTGATTTTGAATATGGCTCCTGTTGTAACGCAGTAGGTATACGTGTGCTGGGTGTCAATAGCCACCAGCCACTAGCCAGACATGAACTTGAACTAAAAATATCGATGTTTTTTTTAATAAATCTGCATTTTGTCTAAAAACCCAAGGAACGTCGTCATTAATATGTATTGTTTTTTATTCAGATTGGTTTGTTACGTAATGTCTTTGTGCAAAAAATAGTGCGTTTGCAATTCTTATTTATAGACAAACGGTGTGAATCTGCCCTGAATGGAAATGTTATCAGCCGCGGATGAGTCGAAATTTACCAATGTGCTTTCAACCACAGATACGGATAGGAGATACGGTAATGTAACACCTGCCAAAGCAAGAAGCTAAATGGTCCTACGAGTACGTCACACTACACATGATCCCCAAATCAACATTAAACGAGCAAAAGCTACTGGCCCGGACACGTAACTATTCAGGATTATGATCTGCACTACTAATCATGGTGCTTATACTTTTAAATCACAGTTATAAAACTATGTAGATCAATTTATAAATTTTAGTGAGATGAAGAGTAAGCAACGGACGGCAAAATTATGTGGCAAAGCCTAAGCCTAGAAGGACATCCATTGACCTTAGAGATGTTCTTCAGAAGGTTAGGTGTCCAGTATCTACTCGCAACCAACGTGCGTGTGATGACCGAATGATACAGGAGTACGTAAAGATCGTAGCAAGATCGCCGTAAACTATAAATATGATGTATGTAGGACAAGTTTAGATGGAGAACGTTCTTGCATGGTTCCACATTCGGCGTGAGCCTTTTTATAGGTACTGTCTCCTAATGATCCAGAAATACCCATCCGACATCATGCTCAATGAGCTAATTGCACATTGAGCATGATGTCGGTAGGGTATTTCTGCAAGCAAGTTGTGAGAGCAAGAAACTTCTCAGGGTTGTATATTATTCGCCCTCATCAACAAGGTTACTTACAAGCTGTAATAAACTAAAACCTGCAGAGATAAAGTAGCCGTTTTACTGTTCACTATCATCAAGTTATTGGCAACTGCTCCTCAATCTTTCATGTCAAAATAGCAGGGAGTCCAGGCAGCTGGTGAACGTGCATGGGTGCACGCATGCATTACATAACGCGGTATGCTTAGCATATGAATTGCTTAGATACATTCATAAGCTTGCAAGACTTGCTGGCGCGCCTAGCTTCTGACTAACGGTAGTCACGTGACTCTGGCCTGTGATGATGTTGCACATATTTATGATAAATATGTGACCTATAAATAAGTATTAGAACTTGAACGAGAATAGAACGAATAGGCTTAGTGGGAATTTTTATCGCGTTGCCGTAAAGTTTAATTTGTACTGACAAAACCGCTAATCACAATTAATATTTATTATGCTAATCACCGGTACTCGTATAGTACTAATTGAAGTTTATCCAATTAGTTTCGTCAGTGATAAAACATGAGACCAGTGACGACTCTTCTTTGATAATAAAAACAATTACTTACGTGATTGCAAGGTTAATTAAGCTAATCAGTCTAAACTCTTTAACTTTTTACAAATTTCTACTTTCAATGAGAAATTAATTTGTATATATTTTCTCCAGTACCCCGGGTTCGATCATAGGTGCTTTCAAGGGGGTACCCACATCATGAAGCTGACTGTACACTAAGTGGATAGCATTCATCACCAATTTAGTTAGGTACCTACTTGTATATATAACCTAATCAACATATTATCAATGGTTATGGTAGGAGAGGGTATATAACTTCCAATGAACAAATTCATTGAATCATTTGATTGACTTTATTACCTCCGTAAGAGACCGCTACCTTTAGTTTACAAGAAGCTTCTTTGAACGCAATGAACGTAAAACTTTATGTGTTTGCAATCAGATAGCCGAGCACATAAACTTAGTACATAAATAAGTGAGTAATGTTTAAACAAAGAGTTATGTTGTCTCGACGTCGTAAAAACTGAAATTGTGCATGTTTGAGTCAGTAGGTATTTATATACTTATCGCTTTTTCCATGATGGTCAGGACTTAAAGATAAATAGAATTAGGTACGTAATGATACAGCAGACTTTGAAAAACTATTGAAGGCATGGCTACAGGTGGTTAGGTAGGTACCTAGTCATAAGCCACTGTAAAATAAACAGAAAGGATAATTAGATAGTTGGTTCGGTTTTTTGTGGCCCTGCTGATCAAAGTCTCAGGTAATGTTTCATACAAGCGTAAAAGAAACTTAGATTTTGGAATTGAATACTTTTTTTTTGTTCTTAGTCTGTTAGAAAAGTAAGACTGTCAAATTGGAAAGACAATCAAATAACGTAAGTAACAGAGTGCGGTTCTCACAGTAGTAGTATTTTCATACCTAGTCTTAAATTGTATTTCCCCACCAGTATGTTTAGGTATAAGTACAAACCCTGTGCTAACCACACTACCCCCGGTCTCAAGTGTGATAATGACACTATCATCACTGCACTGATTGTGTTTGATGACAATGTTGTATTTGGCAACATTGTCATCATACCTATCAATTTGGGTAAAACCTAAACTGTAAAGAGAATTTAACCTTCTTCGGGCTGTTGCAACTTGCAATTTCAAAATATTCGCTAGCCAATATACAGAGTGTAAAAACCTTATAACGAAGCCGAAAGGCACATGTTCTCCCCGTCATTGCGATCATTTTTTTGTTTATCAACGTACCTGGAAACCTTGGGGGTGAAAGTTACAACTTCTTGACAAGGTTTTTTTTAAATACACGTTTTTATTGTAAGATTTCACCTAGGTACTTTAAACAACTATTCAACCCACCCATCAGCAAAATGTTTTGATTGCTTTACATTGAGTTCTACCACAAAACATGATTATTCACTCCAAAAAAAAATCGTTTTCATTACTCATACTCGGAAAGTAGGTCTGAAGTTGCCTGAGGAGCGGGCTGAAAGTAACACGTAAGTAAGTTCTATTTTCACATGAACCATGTTCCGACTTCTATACAGCCTGTAAATTACAGTGCAATGTAAAATTGAAATAACATAAAATTCAGTATTAATTAAAGAATGTATTTTTTTTAAATAACTTAGTTACAAAGATTTCTTTAAAATAACAAAGATTTGGGCAAATATTTACTATTTTTTCAGTGACGATAGTGAAAATAAAGGCTGAATAGCTGGCCACAGAAAAAAAAATACAAAATAGGCGGGAAAGCTGCAATCCGCTCTTCATTTTTTTTTCGAGTGGTTTTTGTTTGTGTTTTTATTTTCCTAGTATTCGTAATGAAAAGCACAGTGTTTACCTCGGGTTAAAGACTTATTTAGTCCCGAGACGGGGTTTGGCGCCCAAGCGTAGCGCGGGCGCTAATAGCTCGAGGGACTAAATAAGTTACTTTCACCCCTAGGATAACAATGTACTATTTCAATACACTTCCTCGAAAACTGGTTCTTTTCGCACTACTATTAGGTTCAAAATGCAGTGTATTTCACACACATGCGTTTTTCATGTTTTTTCTACACATGTGCAGAAAGTAAAATTGCCACAGATAACTATACCTATACTTAGTCCAAACTGTAAAATGCATAATTTAAAAAAAAACAATAGAGTCAGAGGTGAATGTTTTTTTTTACAGCGTAAACATTTATTGACAATTCAAATTGTGTTTATAAATTCAAAATCATAGATAAACATGATTCTTTATTAAAACTAATATTTTCTTTTATAAACAAATTAACATTTATTTGTGTTCTAAATTCAAAAATTTATATTAGGCTGTATAACAGCTTCATACCTTTGCTTCTCCTTCAACCTGGCGAAAGCAAAGCGCGGAAAAAAAAATTGAAATCATAGTCCCGTAATAATTCATGACACAAATATTTTACATTCTTTTATTTAATTTCTTCAAAAGTGTATTGAAAAACGTCGTTTGATACACGTGGACATTTGTTATTGCAGTTCTCGGCTCAACAACACCCTCGCCTTACGGCTCGTGTGTTAATACCGCCTTGAACTACAGTAACAAACTTTCTCCACTTGTTTCAAAATGTACTATTTCAATACACTTCCTCGAAAACTGGTGGTTTTCGCACTAAGATTAGGTTGAAAATGCAGTGTATTTCACACACGTGCGTTTTTCATGTTTTTTCCACACATGTGCAGAAAGAAAAATGGCCACAGATAACTATAAGTACCTATACTTAGTCCAAACTGGTCAATGCATAATTAAAAAAACATTCACCTCTGTCTGACTATAGAGTCAGAGGTGAATGTTTTTTTTTTTCGGTTATGCGATCTACGTCTTAACGGCAGCGTAATCATTTTTTGAATAAGTATTCAAATTGTGTTTATAAATTCAATATCATAGATAAACATGATTCTTTAAAACTAATATTTTCTTTTATAAACAAACAACAACAACAACATTTATTTGTGTTCTAAATTCAAAAATATATAAAAAAACATTTTTTATATTAGGCTGTATAATAGCTTCATACCTTTGCTTCTCCTTCAACCTGGCGAAAGCAAAGCGCGGAAAAAAAAATTAAATCATAGTCTCGTAATAATTCAGGACACAAATATTTTAAGACATTCTTTTATTTTATTTCTTCAAAATTGTATTGAAAAACGTCGTTTGATACACGTGGACATTTGTTATTGCAGTTCTCGGCTCAAAAACACCCTCGCCTTACGGCTCGTGTGTTAATACCGCCTTGAACTACAATAACAAACTTTCTCCACTTGTATCAAAATGTACTATTTCCAGCAATAATTTTTGCATAAAGTTCCTTAGTTTCATGTACAGATTGCTTAGTTGACGGCTTCGTGATGAGGTTGTTTACACCCTTTGAGTACTAGAGACTAACTTTTGCACACAAAAAAAAACCAGCCATGAGCGTATCGGGCCACGCTCAGTGTAGGGTTCCGTAGTTTCCCGTCCGTCACAATAAGTGTTCAATCCAATCCGATTTTAATAATTATTTTTTTGTTTGAAAAAAGATACGTTCATGATAATAAAATGTAGTTAAAAAAAATGCTTGCATATACGATTATACTACAAACTTAGTCCAGAAATTATTTTGTACAACTTTTTGTCTTTTTTGTACAAAAACTGTTGTTTCCATCCAAGTTCAAAATGATTTTCCTAGAAAGTCCTCATAAAGTTCTACTTTTCAGATTTTAAACTTATATTGTCACTTACGGGATACACGGAAGATATCCCGTAAGTGACAATATAAGTTTAGTTTTAAACCGTGAAAGCCTAAAACAGTGTTTTCAGATTTTTTTCATATTTTCTAAACTTACGGTTCAAAAGTTCAGAGAGTTCAAGAGGGGGACACATTGTTTTTTACTTTTGGAGCGAATATTTCCGAAATTATTGACATTATCAAAAAAAATCATTTTAAATACCTTTCCAACAATATATCACACGTTAGGGTTGAAATTAAAAAAAAAATCACTTCCCACTGTACATATAGGGGGGCTACCCTAATAAAACATTTTTTTGTAATTTTTATTTTACCACTTCGTCGGCGTGATTGATACACATATTGGTACCAAATTTCAGATTTCTGGTGGTAACGGTCACAGAGATTAAGCGAGGACGGACAGACGGACGGACAGACAGACATGGCGAAACTGTAAGGGTTCCTAGTTGACTACGGAACCCTAAAAAAGGCTTAAGAAATTAATTATTGGACTAAATAGACAAGGTGGAACAGAATAAGCGCAATAACTCTTCGGCGATTCGAGTAGAGGGTTATCTTTAAGTTCAAGGGAAGCAGGAAACTGACACAACACGTGATCGTTGAAACGAAACAAGAGCTTTGCTTCATTTGACAATTTCAATTAAGTATCTCTCCTGCCTGATATGCAATACACTTTTTTCAGGAAGATCTGAAACTTGGCTCCGAATTGCTGCTGCGATTGCTTTGCTTTGCTTCCCTATGCAACATGCACGTGCTCGCGCAGACCAGGAAAGAGTAACACCGTTCAAAACCAAACCCACAACAACACACGCGCCACAACATCAACTTTAAGTCATTCGTGGTACGAGTTCCAACCGACCATCTACAGACCTGCATGAAGGAGCACTTTTGGCCGAAGGGTGTCGTGTATCGACGTTTCCGAGGAAGGTTACGCGACACCACGCAGCGAAACACGACGCCGACAACGTTGCGTGTATAGTTATAGTTTTATAAGGTATTAAATACACTGAGAAAAAAGACCTTCCGAAATAGAGAAGGAATAACCTGCCATGTTGACTCACACAGAACTTTTCCTGCCAGTTTCGAAGGAAAGTTTTACCTTCCATATTTTCCTTCTTATATTTTTCTTCCACATCAACCTTCCAAATTTCAAAGTAAATTCCCATTGAATCAAATTACCTTCTAGTTTTTTCCGTCTGATTCAACACAGAAGGTACTCGTATCTATCGGACGGTATTTTTTTGGAAGGTAAACAACATTATTTTTCCATCCAATAATAATTACCTTCTAGATTTTCCGTCTGAGTCAACAAAGAAGGATATTAATCGAAAGGTGACGCTTTGGAAGGTAAATAATAGTATATTTTATAACGAGGGACTAAACGAAGCCATTATATGTATACCCGAGGTGGTTTGACTCCCGAGCTTGCGAGGGAGTCATTAAAAAGCGAGGGTATATTAAGTTGGCGTTTAGTCTCGAGGTGCAAACTGTACTTTTCACTTCGAGTGCGAGAAAAAAAATCATTTAAAACCGAACAAATTTACACTCGACAAAAATTCTGAACTGAGCGGTTAGTTTTTTCTTCTATCAGGTCAGTCACAGATTAACAATTTAAAACACAACACAAACTCTCAACATTGCCGCAATGAAGATGATCCACACTCCACAGATAATTAGTACCTACATTATTGCAGCGGCTAGATCCAGAGGCATTGCACATACCTACTTTTCAAAATCAACGATGCACACAAACAACAATAATTTTTCTCGCGTTGCAGAGTTCATTTGTTTTTTTTTTTTAATAAACCGCTTTCTGTTTGCAAGCCAATTCGAAATTTAAATAATACCTTTGCCCATAAAAAAAAAAAGTAGTTAGGTACTGTTTTGTGACCATGTTTCAGAGTAAAAGATCGTTCCATTTTTAAATTACTTTTTACTCCCTAGGGAATAAACGGTCACTTTAATCCCGCTTCGTAGGGCTATAATGGCGTACTTTGACCGTCATAATACGTCATAAACCAGAGGGGCCGTAAAATTGCTCATTATAGCCCTAGGGAAAATAAGCTTTTTTTTTTTTAAATTTCGTAGTCGGTGTTCGAAAGCCCAAAGTCTTTACTCATAATTCATGAAGAATTGACTTATTACTGTTCCATAAAAAAAAAAACATTTTATTTTAAAAATGGAACCAAACGCGCCGAACGCCGAACTCTTTGGCAGGGATGTGTGCGTTGCATTCCAGCTACAGAAGAAACAAAAAAAGGCATGGGCGCGAAATTTTAAGATTTTTTCTGTATTATTTATTTGAATAAGTAGGATTCCTTTTTATCTCCTACGTTTACCCCACAGACGACACAACATTATATTCGTCTTCACAGAGAACTGAAATTATGTTGCCGGGAAAAAACATCTCATTAAATTTGAACAACAGCACAAATTGTACTTACACATATAATTGTGAATAAAATAAACTATCATATTAAATATGGTTATTTTATTTTCTCGCAATCGTAGTGAAAAGTACGGTGTAACACACGGCGCTAAAATCCCATTATAACTCGGTTTCTATTTACTACCTCGCTAAAGCTCGGTAGTAAAACTTACCTCGTCTATAATGGGTCATTTTAGCCCCTTGTATCACAATGTACTATTTTTTCATGTAACATATTTACCTACCACTTTTTTCGTGAGTCAACACAGAAGGATATTCACCGGAAGGACACAGTTTAGAAGGTAAATGAAATATCTTTTTTCCTTCCATATTTATTACCTGCCAATTTTACCTACAAAATCAGGTGGGTTGACAAGGAAGGATATTGATGCATTTTTCTTCCAATTACCGAATATCCTACCTACAAAGAAGGAAAAATATGATAGGTAAAACTTGGTAAAGGTGGTTTTTCCTTCCGATGCTTGTAAATATACGGTGGATATACCGAAATTTCCTTCCATCTCAGATGGCTTTTCCGTCTGAAGTTCAGAGATTTACCATCTGATGTCTGAATTACCTACCTATTACGGAGGAAAAATACGGTGGGTATACTAGAATTTCCTTCCATCTCAGATGGTTTTACCGTCTGAAGTTCAGAGATTTACCTCATGATGTCTGAATTACCTGCCTATTACGGAGGAAAAGTACGGTGGGTAAATCAGAATTTCCTTCCATCTCAGATGGTTTTACCGTCTGAAGTTCAGAGATTTACCTTCTGAAGTTCAGAGATTTACCTTCTGATACCTGAATTACCTACCTACGACGGAGGAAAAATACGGTGGGTATACCAGAATTTCTTTCCATCTCTGATGGTTTTACCGTCTGAAGTTCAGAGATTTACCTTCTGATACCTGAATTACCTACCTACGAGGGAGGAAAAATACGGTGGGTTTACCAGAATTTCTTTCCATCTCTGATGGTTTTACCGTCTGAAGTTCAGAGATTTACCTTCTGATACCTGAATTACCTACCTATTACGGAGGAAAAGTACGGCGGGGGTATACTAGATTTTCCTTCCATCTCAGATGGTTTTACCGTCTGAATTTCAGAGATTTACCTACTGATACCTGAATTACCAACCTAAGACGGAGGAAAAGTACACGGGGAACATTAGCATTTTTCTTCCATCTCAGACGGTTTTACCGTGTGAAGTTTAGAGATTTACCCTTTGATGCCTGAATTACCTATCTATGGCGGTCATATTTGACTCCGTCGCAAGAAGGTAATTCAAGCATATTTGGAGGAAAATGTCTGAATATACGGCGGTGAAACCATCTGAGATGGATTAAAATGCTAGTGTACCCAGTGTACTTTCCTGTCTGTCATAGGTAAGGCGACCTTTTGTACTTTTCCTCGGTCGTAGGTAGGTACGTAATTCAGGCATCTGAAACAAACTTCAGGTGGTAAAACCATTTGAGATGGAAGAAAAATGTATAGGTAATCCCCACCAAGCTATCCCAACCAGTGGGGATTATGACAATTCTCCAAAAAAACTTTCGTTTCCCCACCAACATTTGAAAACCTTAACTAATCTTATATTATCACTCCACAGTCCACACTCGGTGCATTCTAAAATAAAACGAATAAAGTTTTATTTCAATAAAATTTATACATTATTTTTTTTATTAAACTACTGCTACGAGTACTTACCTATGTCTAAAAGTAGACCAAAATGTACAAAAACAAAATGTTACAAACCCAATCCAAAACCTGATGGACATGTTATTGAATCCATCATCATGATGACTTCCCTTGTCGGCGACGATGCTCAGGCCAAATCCAGTTTCACACACACTTGATTCTTTTTTTTTCAAAACACCAAACAAGTTTAGTTTCACAAACGCGAAAGTGTTGATGTTTTGTAAAAAATGCACTTATGAAACCGGACAGCGGTGTTTATCAGTTAAAGATAACTTAAGTGTATGTGCACTAAATATGTATGATTTCGCTTCAGTTTCACTAATTCTGCTGGCAATCTAAGCACTATGTAGTCTATTCGATCACTTCTAGTTAGACTTATTAAGCTACTAGGAAGGTTTAAACGCAATTATATAACTCAATTAATTTTCTCTAAAAAGTTGAAAGGAATTGCATTACTTTTTTACAAAACACTGACTTTTATTGATTTAACTTACTGCCATTAGTTAAACGATTATTGAATCCACATTTAAAAACTTTTTAACTAAAATTATCTTTTTCATTAATTAAGAATTTAAAACGATTAATTAGTTTCAAGACAATCCACCGGTAGGTACTGATACAGTTCAATGTTTCACAGATAAGCTGATTGGGTGCGTGTGCGCAAGTACCCGCGATTGGTGCTTGAGCTACCTCAGCCGTGTGCAATGTTTGCTGTGCACGCAGTACTAGCGGATGATTAAATTAGAAATGGGGACAGGAGGAAGACAATCAATAAATACTTAAAGCATTTTTCCATTGCTTTAATTTGTAACGATAGGCAACTGCAAATAGGTCTCACAAACTCACAAACTCACAACGTGGCATTCTGTCTCAAACTCCCTGATGAAAAATGATTTGGTTTAGTTGATTTCACTATGTATCTCTACTTATGGTGGAACTTTACCTAATTAACAAAGATGGCTTAGATCATAGTTTTTCTCTTAAGCACTCGTAAAACAGACAGCATTGGAACCACTTCGGAAGTGCAACATACGTACAAAACTCACCAGCACACGTCGTTGATACTGGCAGAAACCCACCTGATACCTCTATTCGCAATCTGTCACACGAGCAGTCTAACTGCCTAACAGTCTGATTAGATGGCCAGCATCGTTCGTTACATACATATTGCGTTATTATACCGGGCTGTAAATCACCTGAAGAGGCCACTGTACTCTTCATCAAGTCGAGTGGCGCACTCAGAGTGGAAGCTAATTGTCGAGGGCTCTCGAATACTATATATGTGGAGCAGTAGCGCTTGGTAGTTTATTACATTGTATTACCAATTAAGTATTAGATAATCGCTACAGAATATGGCCGATTGTTATAGTCACTGGGTTTGTTTTGCTTTTCATTGTATCATTACCGTTTTACCGCTCGATAACTCAGAGATCTATGGTTGGTTTCTTGTTTCAAAGACACTAACTCCTTGATTGCCTTTAAATGGTTTAATGAAATATAATATAAGTTTTGAGTTCTGTTGAAGATTGGATTACTAAAGATCATCATCAAAGAAGCTCGTTTTGAGGCCGTGCTGAGCGCTCCGTAATCTGTAGAGATAACTGCAAAGGTTTCAGAATATAAAATAACCTAGGTACAAGTCAGCAATATGATCAGAAATTGCAGAAAAATGTCTGCAACTATGTCCATTTACTAGACGTCGTTGGTGCTCCTAATACAATTATTTACAGTAACTCTTTTTTTCAGCATGTAACTGGTGACTACATCCAATTTAGCTGAAGTCACTGCCATGTCTGTTTCACCTTCACCTCTAGACTTGCAAGATCATCCTTCTTACTCACTAACTCTAAATCTCCTATATGTAATCATTTCATTGCGATTAAAACAGGGATTTGAGCAGATTACTGTGATACCGGCGCGCACGCAGGTTGCCGTAGCGACCCGAAGTGTCCCGGAGTGCTGCGAGCAGCTGTACCTACCCGACTACTCTATCAATGATAATAATTGATAGTAAAGCTGTGATAAAGAATGGAGTGGTGCCGCGCGCAAAACACTTAAGGAGATGATTGTTTTTGGAGTATATTTTTTGTCAAAACACTTCCTCGAAATAGTAAAATTTGATATAAGTGGAGAAAGTTTGTTATTGTAGTTCAAGGCGGTATTAACACACGAGCCGTAGGCGAGGGTGTTTTTGAGCCGAGAACTGCAATAACAAATGTCCACGTGTATCAAACGACGTTTTTCAATACACTTTTGAAGAAATAATATTTTGAAGAATTAATAACTGGTAAATGCATAATTAAAAAAAAAAAACATTTTTGGAGAACGAGCAGTCTTCTATAGACTCTGGTCCAAGAAGCTTTGTTGATTCTAGGATACTCAAATAACCATGTTGTGTTTGATGCTTTTCAATTACCAAAGCTCATGGAAATCGCTTTAAAAAAAGGTATGAAAATAGTGCTTTTTGTAAATCAAATTCTTCATTTTATTAAAAAAAAACAATATAAGGTAGATAATAATATACAAGCGATATTACCAGTATGAGAAGTATGAAACCCTCATCACTTCATCACTGATAAACATGAGCGTAACCTTCACGACTATAATCCTTAGTGGGGTAAGCAGACATGTTCATCGTACGGTGGATTTCACAATTGGTCACATTAGTTATTATGAGTTGAAAACGATCTGTTTGCCAAGTCCTGGAGACGAAATCTTCACGACTATAATCCTCAGAGGTATAAGCAGACATATTCATCATATGCCGAAGTTCACAATTGATCACATTAGTTATTATGAATTGAAAACGATATGTTTGCCAAGACCTTGAGACTAAATCTAGAGGGGTAAGCAGACATGTTCATCGTACGTTGGATTTCACAATTGGTCGCATTAGTTACTATGAGTTGAAAAGCGACGACACCTACGCTCCTTTTATCTCTTGAATTAGAAGATTTTTAGTCACTAATAATAGTCTATAGCTTTTTTCTCCCCGTGCCGGTTTGTTTATGACTTTAACAAAGAAAAACCTTTTTCTTGTAAGCTTATCATATGCCTAGCCTCTTACTAAGTATATATGTCGGCTTCCAGTCTAACCAGATGCAGTTGAATACCATTATTTTACATGGAGCGACTGCCATTGACCCCCACAACCCAGTCAATACTGGGTAATACGATACGTCTTAACTGGTTGCCAGACTTTTTGTGTAACTGACTGCCTGTAACGACTGTCAAAGATGGACAAATGACAGCTGGGACCAACAGCTTAACGTGCTTTCCGAAGCACGGAGGAATCTCGGTATGTAAGTGAGGTCACCCATCCACAGACCAACCTAAGCAAGCACGGCTTAACCTAAAGATCGACCGGGGTGGCTGTTATTATTTAGCCACGAGCTCCTTATAAGCTATAAAATGATATATGTGTTAATCATCAACGCCCCTTTTATCTCTTGAAAGAGAAGATTATTAGTTACTAATAATTAAACATTATGGTCTATAACATTTTTCTCCCGGCGCCGATTTGCTTGTGACCTGAACAAAAAAAAACCCTCTTCTTACAAGTTTATAATGATATATGTGGTAATCACCGACGCTCTTTACATCTCTAGAATTAGAAGATTTTCTGTTCACTAATTGAACATTATTGTCTAAAGTTTTTCCTCCCGGCGCCGATTTGCTTGTGACCTTAACAAAGAAAAACCCTCTTCTTACAAGCTTTAAAATGATATATGTGGTAATCACCGACGCTCTTTACATCTCTAGAATTAGAAGATTTTCTGTTCACTAATTGAACATTATTGTCTAAAGTTTTTTCTCCCGGCGCCGATTTGCTTGTGACCTTAACAAAGAAAAACCCTCTTCTTACAAGCTTTAAAATGATATATGTGGTAATCACCGACGCTCTTTACATCTCTAGAATTAGAAGATTTTGTTTTCACTAATTGAACATTATGGCCTGTAACTTTTTTCTCCCGGCGCCGATTTGCTTGTGACCTTAACAAAAAAAAACCCTCTTCTTACAAGCTTTATAATGATATGTGTGTTAATTACCGACGCTCCTTATATCTCTTGAATTAGAAGATTTTGTTTTCACTAATAGAACATTATGGTCTATAACTTTTTTCTCCCGGCGCCGATTTGCTTGTGATCTTAACAAAAAACCACCCTCTTCTTACAAGCTTTAAAATGATGTATATTTGAATCACCGACGCCGTTTGTAATTAATGCAATCGTTAATTACATAGTTTACTTTAAATGGTCAATAACTTTTTTTCCCGTGGAGGAATTTTTTTGACGCCATAACAAAAAGTGATGCTCTATAAGACAGCTTTAAGAAAATATAGGTCTCGTTCACCGACGCTACTTGGACCGCTTTGGCCCGATCTACCGTTTATAAATTCAATACCATAGATATAA
The DNA here is from genome assembly GCA_950022955.1 of Xestia ashworthii. Classification (NCBI taxonomy): domain Eukaryota; kingdom Metazoa; phylum Arthropoda; class Insecta; order Lepidoptera; family Noctuidae; genus Xestia; species Xestia ashworthii. Next base: position 556,195 of record OX465566.1, on the reverse strand, counting down.
ACATCATTAACTAATATTTTCTTTTATAAACAAATTAACATTTACTTATTTGTGTTCTAAATTCAAAAATATATTAAAAAAATATTTTTAAATTAGGCTGTATAACAGCTTCATACTTTTGCTTCTCCTTCAACCTGGCGAAAGCGGAAAAAAGAGAAAAATTAAATCAGTCTCGTAATAATTCATGACACAAATATTTTACATTCTTTTTTCAAAAGTGTATTGAAAAACGTCGTTTGGTACGTGGACAATTGGACATTTTTTATTGCAGTTCTCGGCTCAAAAATACCCTCGCCTACGGCTCGTGTGTTAATACCGCCTTGAACTACAATAACAAACTTTCTCCACTTGTATCAAAATGTACTATTTTAAGGTGTCCATTAATTGATGAACTAAAGGTTTAAAAATATGAAAACCAAGAACAAGAGACGTTGAAGTAGAGTTTGCAAAAAAAATCTTTTTCTCAAAAATGGTATGTAATGTTGACATAACATCTCTAAAAAGTATCCAGAAAGTGAACTCTACCGGAGACTATTCACAACTGTCCGGTAAGAAGCGAGATTTTAAATTTGGAATCTCCTACTGTCCAGTAAGTAAGTATGTAATTTACTTACTGGACACTTGGTCATCCTTCATCCCTTTTTTAGGGTTCCGTAGCCAAATGGCAAAAAACGGAACCCTTATAGTTTCGCCATGTCTGTCTGTCTGTCTGTCCGCGGATAATCTCAGTGACCGTTAGCACCAGAAAGCTGAAATTTGGTACCAATATGTATATCAATCATGCCGACAAAGTGCAAAAATAAAAATTTAAAAAAACATTTTTATTAGGGTACCTCCCCCAGACGTAAAGTGGGGAGCGATTTTTTTTTTAATTTTGACCCTGACGTGTGATATATTGTTGGATAGGTATTTAAAAATGAATAGGGGTTTTCTAAAATCATTTTTTGATAATATTAATATTTTAGGAAATAATCGCTCCGAAAGTCAAAAACAATGTGTCCCCCCCCCTCTAACTTTTGAACCATAAGTTTAAAAAATATGAAAAAAATCACAGAAGTAGACCTTTATATGAACTTTCTAGGAAAATTATTTTCAACTTGATGAGTTGAATAGTTTTTGAGTTATATAGCACTTTTTCAAAAAAACGCAAATGATAACTTTGTTTTTCATACAAATACTATGAAAAACAAAGTTATTTTTGCTGACGAAAAATGTTGGTATTTTTAATGGTCTGGGAAGCTACGGAACCCTACAGTGAGCGTGGCCCGACACGCTCTTGGCCGGTTTTTTTTTATGGCTTCGCACGGTTTAGGTCATCCTCTTTAGATCTGCTTAGAAAAAAAAAACATAGTACCTACCAGACACAGATTAGAGTTTAGCCATTATAACATGGTTAGAGGGAGGCTCCAAATATATATCTATCTCTTTTTGGTATGACATTTTATGAGATACATAATATATTTTGGAGCCTTAAACATCCATTTTATTGTCTGTGACACTTCTTTTTTTTTTTTTTATGGGTCTGTGACACATAACGCGACGCAGAAAAAGTATGCACGTTGCGTTTTGTACTTAGTAATGTTGTAGAAGTATAGTGTGGGATTTTATGTTTGTATTTAGTCATTTCAGTTTATAAATCATGTTGGATTAAAACTTTCCATTCTAAAATTAACATGGAGTTTCAAAAACAATAATTTACATTTTTTACTAAAACATTCATGTAATGTAAAAATAGAACAATGTTTAAAACTAAACGCAAACTTTGTAGTAAAAAAAACAACGACTGGCGGGATTTCACATTTGTGTTAATATTAATTAAACGAATTTGTTGTTAAACTTTCTTTCATTTTTGAGAAAAGCATTATACAAACCTCAACCAGTAAGAAAGCCATCCTGGCCTCGTATATAACCGGACCTCACCTGCGGTTCGGTCCGGTTAACTCATACTCGGCCAGGAAGGCTTACTTACTGGATTCTGCTGTAATGTACTATAAGTAGCTAAAATGGGAAAAAGCTATTTTTCCTATCGATTTCGTCATTCATCGGCCTTTCCTTTTCCCATTAGTGGTTGTGGTTAGTTCTTGAAAAACACACCTACTTACTAATTGAGACATAATATGTACCTACATACCGATTACCTACCTATTGAAATAATTAATCACATAATCAATGTACCTAGGTATAAAACCTCCATAATACTCCATATGTACTTACATAAGAATGATTGTTTGCATTCAGCACTTAATTGAAGTTCAACTTGTCGAACTCTAGGTAGGTACCTACCTACCTAGATGTATATGTTTTTTTTTCAGATGCCACATTCATAGGTAGGTAACACTGAAAGAATCATCTAGTTTGATTAAGTAAGTACCTTCTTATTTTTCTATTCAAACATTTAAATCAGAGACTGGCAGTGAGCCATTAAATAAGTACCTACTTATATTCTCTGATCAGTGTTAGTGTACCTATCATTAGAGTGTTTTATCCCGCCCTGAAAAAACCTATAATTGTGTTACTAAATACTCTGAAAACTGGAGCAATCTTCTCCTTAAGTCTAGTTCACCCGGCACCAACATTTCTAGTGCCGTGCGCAAAAAGGCTTTCGTAAATGAATTGTAATCAACAACAATGATATCACGAGATTGGTGCTCAATCACATTTATTTGACCGATACACGCATACCTAAGCGCACCTAGTCCGGCTCGCTACTTTGCTAAAGCCGATAGCAGCGTGATAATAATTACAAAACAATACAATAAAATTAATAATTATGAAATAATTTTCTATTCGTTTTGAAATTATTAGTTAAAAGTAGTTGCACTGAAACAACTAGTAACGACATCTAGCGCGGAGTGGATGCAGCGCGCGTGAGATTACAGTTGCTTCACAGATGACGTCTTCACCGCTCGGCGCTAGATGGCGCTAACATCTCAAAGGAGAAATAACTGAGGAACATTATCTTTCATAACTAATAATGAAGCCTAGAATACACTGTTTCGGGAACTCAAAATAATAAATAATCACGGAAGATATCCCGTAAGTGACACTAAAGACTTAAGTGAAGCCTAGATTTTTATACATCAGTAATATTATTCACGATAAAAAGTAAATAGAGTATAGGTAACGCTTTACAAATCTTGATTGAAAAGATTTTCTCAGACATAATGAAACAAATGAATCTGATGTAATATTATAAGAAGCTCTTTCCCAGTTATGCTACCTAATAGGTAGGTACACACTTCCTCCGGGGTTGCGGGCCTGTTCGAAAGAGATACCGCGGCCCCGGAACATAAAGGGCGAGGAAGGAACATGGATGGGTTTTAGTCAGTAAAAGTCTGACACTCCCTCCCGCTCCACCCAGAGTGGGAGAAGTCATTTGATGATTTCCCATCCTAGAAAAAAAAAAAAAAAACAAAGGTAGGTACACACTTGTCTTCATAATAACAATGATTTATGATTGTATGAGATAAGGGCAGATCATTTTAGTTGGCCAGGATAGATAGGGTTTTTTCCACTCTACAAACTGACAGAACACACAGTCCTTCTTGGATCCTCATTACGCAATTTCATAATTATCTAATTATAAAATTGCGTAATGTTTAGATGGGTAGGTACTCAGATTCACTACTAGGTACCTATTCATATTTGCTTTCAACTCGACTCATACCCATCAGACCTACTCTCGATTCGAAGATCACAGGAATTTCTAACACTCTCTTATACCGGGTGTAAATTAGCCAATTTCTATGACCTTTGAAAGACCGGCCATTAGTTTTTGCCTATGACCCTTAGGCGCCACTCGGCCGAGGGCGTGCCGTGCCGTGCCGCGCCGCGTCGCGTTACAAAGCGCCGCGCTGCACGTGTCGGCGACTTCTGACCATTCGACGCGCTCGACTGCCGCAAAAACTATAACAAATACCTACCCGTAAATATGCTAATAAAGAAATAGACACCGTTTTTGTAGAAGTCTAAGAGGTTGTTTAATGTAACGTGCTGATGAGTAGCCCCTTCGTTTTGTTAACTGAAAGATGGTTGTAATAATTTGATATCTATTTAGGTAAGAGTTTAGCGTGGTAATCTGTATGGACTGAATCATTTTAGATTCCCTTAGCTAAGTAGGTATAATGAGTCGGCCCAAACTTCAACAGGCTACGCAGGACACAAAATACTTTTTCAACACACTTGCTCATAAAGTGGCTCTAATTTCACCGCAATTAGGCACATAATGACACCTGTAATCAAACTGTGACTTTTTCATTGCTATTATTCACAAGTGAGTTATAGGGTTTTTTTTTTATTTTATTGGTTGAATTGCTTTGTTCTTAAAAAAGTTTCGATACAAAAAAGATCGTGTTCAATAATACAAATAAATTAATGTACCTATTGCTTGCTCATTTCATACAACTTCGTATCTACATAGATAATTTCAACTTATAAGTTTTTAATAAATAAAACTTTCACTCAAATGCAACTTTTGTTTTCTCTTTTTTTTTTACTTTTTTTTTAATAATAAAACTTCGAATTCCCCATTTCGTACGTGGCTAAAACGCTATCCGCTAAAAGCCAAAAAAAAAAAAGGAACCTCATTCTTTTAGTCTATGGGCGATCGCCATTGTTAGATGCGCGCGCATAGGAAAACTGATGAATTATTCCCGCCATTGCGAAAAAAAATTCACAACTCGTTTTCACTGTTGAAATTATAGTTATTTTTAGTATTATTTTATTCTCAAGTGTGTTGAAAAACGTCGTATGATACACGTGTGTGTTGATGATTACCGTCTCGGCTCTCTTAAGAACCTCGCCTAACGGCTCGGTTCTCAATGGCGCCTCGGCGGTAATCACCAACATTACACACTTGTACCATAATGTACTAATATCTGGTTTCCCATAGTTTCTGGAACAGCAGCATAAGGAGCCTCCTCGAGCGACGTAGGTAAGTATATGTCACCCTAAAATTGTCAAACACGTTATATTACAATATAACGTGTTTCTCTCTAGCGATATTGCAATATCTCGAATTATTGTCAACTGAACATACGGATGTATCTCTGCCCCCATAATCGGGACTTGGGGCACCCCCCCGTTAGGTTAGTTAGGTTCCTTTAAACCCTGCACCCGGAAATAAGGGGCCCCGCGAAGCGGGGCTCCGTCGATTACGCTTTTTAGGGGAATATGAAGTGTTTTAAGGTTAGTTTATATTAATCGATATTTCTCAGGAACGGTACAGTATCTTTTCATGAGAGTGGTACCACTGGGCAAGGGGGACCCCTCCTTCTCTCCACACCGCGTGAGTTGACTACCATCGCATGCATTTCACGAAAAATAATGCGTTTTATTGTAAGCAGTATGTTCATTTGACAATAATTCGAGACTTTACAATATCGCTAGAGATATTACATAATATAACGTATTTGACAATTTTACGGTGACATTATACATACATTACTGCGCCTCTATACGTCCGGCCAGTCAGCGAGTCCCCGCACTGACTGGGTAATCCTCGACAGCGACGGCTACCCAAATTAGAGAGGGCTAAGAAAAGGGACTAAATTCTAGATATGTATGAAAACTTGGTTTTACAAGCGTTTTTCATCTAGCCTAGGTACTCGCATTTTTCTGATAATCGCAGACGGATGCAATACATATTTACATATTTTAATACTGAATTGAAAATGAAGATTACATATGTTAGATAAAGATAGAACGCGCTGTCTTTGTTGTCGCAATGGCAACTAAGGTCCATGTTCACCAAAAAGATGACGGTCTGATAATCTAAAAACAGCTGTTTATAACCCATTTTGTATGGGAACATATGTCACAGTGACAGCTGTTTTAAGATAATCAGACCGTTATCTTTTCGGTGAACATGGACCTAAGTCGTGGGTTCTATTCCCAGGCCGCAAAAAGAGTTACCCTATGTATTGGGGTGTTGCATCGGAAACTACTCAGTAGCAGCTCGGAGTCGGGATTTGGGTTTGATGGCAGTAGGGTCACCCCTATTAAATGGTTCTCAATCATAACTGGCGAATTGTGGGTTTACTGCTGTGTAGGTATAGCTCTCTGCCCAACCCTTTAGACGCTACAGGCGTGATGTTAGGTCACATACAGACTGAGAATGTTAGATGATAATTATTTTTGAGAGTCAATGCTAAATACAAATACAAAATACAAAATATTTATTTCCGTAAAACCATATTTCTTACATTAGTTGATGATTGGAGTCTCCTTTTAAGCAAATAATGCCTGTAGTAGGAGACACCGCTCTTCCATAAATTAAGATAATTCTATTTTATTTTCTTAACAATGTAATCCTAATATTCTCCTAATATGTTATGAATGTATATGAGAGGTTAATGGTAAAAGGTGAGTGGTGTATAATGGGTGATGATTTGTGTGTGTGTGTGTATGTGTGTGTGTGAGTGTGTGTGTGTGTGTGTGTGTGTGTGTGTGGGTGTTAGACTGCACGTGTTTGATGTGTGTACGTTATCATGTTACAAGAGTGCTTCGGTGTCTTCATACGAAAGTGGTTTTATCCATTCTAGTATATTTTTTTTACAATCATGAAGTGGTTTGGTGTATATGTATATGTTTCTGTTAACTTTATTGTAAAGCTGAGCTGCGCGTATGTTATACTGCATGGCTGCAAATTTTGTTTTGGTTTGCGGGATTTGTACAATAATATCTTTTCGTCTTTTTACTATTATATCTTTATCAAAAATAAGTGTCCTGTGTTTCTTTAGGAGTGTGGCAGTGATATATAATTTTCTAACACTAAGCAGGCCACTGATCTCGTAAAGAGTTTTGGTTGAGAATCTTCGTTTTTTAAAATACATAATTTTTATGAGAGCCCTTTGGCCTCGTTCCACATCTATAAATTTTGATTTTGCCGCCCCGCCCCAAACAGGTATACAGTAAACTATAACCGATTGTGCAATGGCAGTATAAATTTCATTTAACAGATTCCTGTTTGGGCCTCCTGGTTTAGCAACATATGTTGTAGGGACCACATGTCTCAAAGTTTTAAACATCCAGCCTAATTTTCGTACTCTATCGGTTACGTGCTCGAGATGAGAGTACCAAGTCAACCTTTGGTCAATTACTACGCCTAAATATTTTGTTTGGGGTACTTTATTGATGATGGGACATGTACAACCTAAGTCGGTTCCTTCACAGGAATGTATTTTAATATAATAATTATCTTCTGGTTGTGACTGGTTTGAAATTGTAAAACATATATAGTTGGTTTTCTTTGTGTTCAGTGTTAGTACATTATCATTAAGCCAGTCGGCAATTTGGGACATACCCAACTCGGCTCTAAGTTTCACGTCAGACCAATCATTTCCAGAGAAAACCACAGCTGTATCATCGGCGTAAGAAAAGATGTTAGCATTATCGACTTTAAGGTTACACAGATCATTAATGTACGTCAGAAATAATGTAGGACCTAAAATGCTTCCCTGCGGAACGCCAAAAGATACATCTGCCTCGTCACTGGTATAAGCACCTATTTTAACTCTCTGTTTTCTATTTGCCAGGTAATCTTTGAAGAGGTTCAGAGCTATTCCTCTTACTCCAACTCTTTCTAACTTCGACACAAGGGTTGGAACAGAGACGGTGTCAAACGCTTTTTTTAGATCTAGGAAGACTGTAATACATTTTCTTCCCTTGTCGAGATGGTCAGTTACAAGCGAGCTGAGTGCAGCGACTGCGTCCTCAGTGGATACTCCCTGTCTAAATCCAAATTGATGAGGCGATATTATTTTATATTTATTAAGGTAGTTAAGTAGTCTAATGTTCATTATTTTTTCTACAATTTTAGATAGAGCTGGCAATACAGAGATAGGTCTATAGTTATTGACATCGTCGCTGTTCCCTCCCTTGTGTACAGGAGTAATAACAGACTGTTTGAGTGGTGTCGGAAAGATACCATTTTTAAAACAGAGATTTACCAGGTGCGCTATGATGGGAACGACTTCCGTGCTAATGTATTTCAAGAACCGAGTTGAGATACTATCCCATCCCGCAGCACTGTCTGACTTCAAACTCATCAGGATACTTTCCACTTCCTTGGGGTCAGTGTCCAGGAGCACAAAGGAATTAGTTTGGGTAGGTAAGGTTTTAGGTCGACAAGACTTTTTACTGGGTTGGATTTGCTGAGCTAATTGTTTTCCGATATTGGCAAAATAAGTGTTAACAAAATTCACCGATGCAGTTGGAGACGGCAAGATGTTTAAGAGGTCGGAGCTTTGGTTTTTAGGTTTAGTTGAGTAAGTTATTGATTTTATATTTTTCCAAAGTAACTTCGTATTTGTGACAGATTTAGCTAGTGACTCTCTTTCATGTTTTCTTTTCAGTTTCTTTATGAGATTGTTACAATGATTCCTATACCGACAATATGTTATTTTTATGCTAAATGCTGATCTCTTCATGAAATTATCACATTGCATTGGGGTAGGCGGGCGCTTCTTATCAGTCAATTAAGTATAGTGAAACATCGTTACCTAGTGATAAAACTGACATAATCACCGCGCTAACACGGCTTAGTGTTGTAAATGTCTATCTCTATCATTCTGTTACAACATATCTAATAAAATGATTAATTTGGTTGTCAGGAGAGTTCTATCGAAAATTGCCCGACTTCACCCAACGGTATGAAAAAGTTTAAGTAGTTACTTACGAATGTGTTTTCAATGAAATCGTTTTGTAAATTGAATACATGGAAATTAACCTACTAATTCAATAAATAAGAACCTCTTTTTAAATTAATCAAATTCTTCAATTATTTGGTATCGTTGAATGAACTGGGTATTTTTCTACGTTATCAAATAATTTACTACTATAAAGTGGGTAATACCCGGGTTATAATAATTTTTTCACTCCTCTTGCTCGAAAAGAACGTCATAATAGCGTACCAGAGGGGCCGTAAAATTGCTCATTATAGCCCTAGGGAAAATAAGCTTTTTTTTTTAAATTTCGTCGTCGGTGTTCGAAAACACAAAGTCTTTACTCATAATTCCTAAAGAATTGACTTATTACTGTTCCATAAAAAAAAACTTTTTATTTTAAAAATGGAACCAAACGCGCCGAACGCCGAACTCTTTGGCAGGATGTGTGCGTTGCATTCCAGCTACAGAAGAAATAAAAAAAGGCATTGGCGCGAAATTTTAAGATATTTTCTGTATTATTCATTTGAATTATAAGTAGGATTCCTTTTTATCTCCTACGTTTACCCCACAGACGACACAATATTATATTCGTCTTCACAGAGAACTGAGATTATGTTGCCGGGAAAAAACATCTCAGTATAACAACAGTACAAATTGTACATTTCATTTTTAATAAAATAAACTATCATATTAAATATGGTTATTTTATTTTCTCGCAATCGTAGTGAAAAGTACGGTGTAACACACGGCGCTAAAATCCCATTATAACTCGGTTCCTATTTACTACCTCGCTAAAGCTCGGTAGTAAAACTACCTCGTCTATAATGGGTCATTTTAGCCCCTTGTATCACAATGTACTATTCAGAGCCCATTCACGGTTCATTCAAAGTTCGGTCCAAAAACCAAAGTCAACAAAAAATAACGTGTCACCACACTCACCACTGTTAGGGATGGTCAGTCCGAGTATTTTTTACTACGGCACCAAGGCTCTACAACCCTTCCTTCAGCTGATTTTTTTTATTGAGTTCGTTTTATTTGACAAAAATCTTTAATCAGCTGGCGGTAGAGTCATATGAGCTTGTTTTAGAATGATGACTTTGAACAAATTTTATTATGTAATGGCCAAAGCGTTGTGAATACTATTCGAGTGTTGGAAAAAGAACAGGGCCTGAGGCCCTTTGTGGGCGACCAAGTTTTGGCCCCTTATATAATCACTGGCAACACACACGGTAAGTTCGACGTGAAGATGCTGTGCAACTTTCTGAACACTGTCCAGCCCAGTCGGATTCGACGATTGACCTCTTTCTCGAAATTATACTTACTCAACTGGACCGTTTGTCCCAGGTAGACATAATCGTCTACAACTTCGAATGAGAATCTCCGATCTTGATAGGAGTGGGTTTTATATGGGCATCCAACATGACTTTGGTTTTGTTCATGTTCATTTTAAGACCCAGGCTTTCGGAAGGTAATACTGAGACCATCTAGCATAGCATTGTCATAATATTGTGTTGTTGATCTGAGACATGACCACGGCGAATTGTAGTTGATGCCTAGCCCTCTCTTGTTCAGAACCTGTAAGACATCCTCCAGAGCAGCGGTGAACAGATGTCTCCCTGTCTCACACCTCGCTGATGAAGGATAGGTTCCGAAGTCTGGTCCTGAAGTCGGAATGACATGTGGCATTTTTGTGTAAACACTTCAAAACCTCGATGTACTGGTAACCAATGTGGTCCCGTTGGAGAGATTGCAGTACAGCCCAAGTCTCGATCAAATCGAAGGCTTTCTCATAGTCCATAAATGCTAAACAAAGTATAGGTCCGCATGTATGTCGTCTACGGTGCTAAAGCCTTTTCGAAATCCGGCTTGTTCGGGAGGCTGAAAATCGCCCAGATGTAATGGGACAAAGTCCTGTAAGAGGCATACGCAACCTTTTCTCCACATTCCCAAAATAGTCGCATCGCTTCTTTTAAAGATGGGCGCAAGTCTCAGGTTTGAATCCTCAGTTCGCAGCTTTATCAAAAGAGCATGCAGCTAAAATGGTTTCTAATATACTTGTTGAAGGTCATCATCCCGAAGAGCTATCACTTCTTCAGCTATCACTTATTCGCCAGCAGACGAAAAGATTTCTGTCAAATAAAACGAACGAGAAACCAGATTTTTCAACCCAAAAAATCAGCTGAAAGAATGGTGGCAGTGACTTGGTGCCGTAGTCAAACATACTCGGACTGATCTTCTCAACAGTGGTGACACATTTTTTTTCGCCGGTACTTTGGTTTTTGTGCCAACAGTTAAAAAATGTCTTAAACCGTAGTTACTGATCTTTAGTTTTTATTTTTATTTTTGGGACAAGCCCATCACACTATTCCCTAACCAACTGTTACTTCTGAAAGCCACAATCAATAGTGGCGACTACTACTAAATCGCCGAGACAGTGAAGCTCAACGATTCTCAGAGAATGAATTTAAAACTGTCTTCGATCCCGCAACAAAATAAATCAGAAAGGAATAGCGGAGGAGTAGGAAAAAACCGTAATTTCCAATTACAGAGTTTACATTACGAGTATCTACTGCTATCCACATTGTTAAAATAGGAGTTCTTAAATATTCTTGATACTTAGGTAAACTCTTCTGAACATAGATTGAACTGGCCCGTTGCTGCTCAGTTGTATCTTCACCTATGTAAATGCGACGCACTTTCTTCAAAATCTGACGCAAAAATACAAACAAATTTTGAATAAGTAATAGGTACTACTAAAGTTGCTTACGTAGGTCTAGATCTTAATCACAACTTATCTGTATCATCTTTATTGTAAACTGATCTGATATGTTTGATATTATCTAAAAATTATAAATGATAATTAAGTAAGCTATTTATATCAATCTGCAATGTCATGGCCGCAGTATTCGCTGGCATGAATCAGCAAATTGACAATCGAATAAGTCTCATACGTATAATCATATTATATTGTTTATTGAGGCCAAAGCTGCGTTTCATTGAATTTTCCTCTCAGTCATATTAGAAAACTCCATTTTTTAATTGGTAATAGGTATGCACTAAAGAATTACCATGGCTTCTATATAAGTTACTAGCCTTTGCTCGCGGCTTCGCCTCCGTTATGTAAGGCAATTAACACACAGGAACATTTTAATTGTATTTATTAACACTAGGGGATAATGTAGCTGCAAGTTACTGAAATAATTTTCAGAATCGAACGTGGTTCCGAAGATTACACCCTACATATACAAACTTACAAACAATACCTCTTATCGGCGGCATTTCTACATGTAATGAAGTATTATTGGGTAAATATATTGATTGCCAGTTGTCACCTGTGTATGACACGACCCTTGATACATACTAAATCCATTTGCGAATTGTACGAGTAGGATCCGTGGGCTTATCAGCTTTTACCAAGTCGTTGAATCGGTTCCAGCCTTTCAGCGCTGCAGGCTGCACATTTCCCTACAATATACTTTAGGTGTTTTAGCACAACGGCAGGCGCAGAAGGAGATGGCGGGATGAGATGATAGAATTACACTGAGAAAAGGGGAAACAGGGAAAGAACACCTGTACCCTGCAGTGGGACAACATAGGCCCATAATCACTACATATTAAGTATAAAACGAAGTCCTACGCCGCGTCTGTCTGTCTGTTCGCGATAAACTCAAATCTACTGCACCTATTTTCATGCTGTTCCAACCATTGGATAGAGTGGTTTTCGAGGTAGGTTTTAGTGTATAAATAATGTATGCGGGCAAAGCCGCGGTCATCAGCTAGTTGTAATATAAAATGAGCATGACTAGCAGCATCTCCGAGTGTGGGACACGATTTCACGGCAGCGCGTTCACATTATAATACTTAAAGGCACAATCCACAAAGCCGCCGCAAGCCGGTTGCTGCACTTTTTAATTATGTTCAGCGGTCTGCCCCTCTCATCGCAGTGCTGCATATAGGGTTGACGACGAATCAATTGAACGCTCCGGCTAAAACAACAAAATAGACTCGCTAATGCTACACTCCCTTCTTTCTTATACCTATGTCGCTACAACTACGTAATATCGATCTTGGAATTCTGACCAAACAATACATATAGAATGCTGTAAGTACAGTAAGCTTCCTTCGTGTCGACGGTAGCGCACCATCTGATTGATGACTCGTATTACTAGGTTTTGGTTACTTTGAGCCTATGCAGAGTCGCCACAGGGCTCTGCGGCCCCTAGAACGTCTGGGCCCAGCATTCCTACACCCTGCTCTTGTTGGCTTTTTACTGATAATTTAGTAGGAGTTGTGGTCCAGCCCTGCTGCGGCGTCGAGCGGCGTCAAATGTCATTTTAACAGCGCGCCCGTCGCCCGTCGCCATCTTATTTTTTGCTCCCGCGCATTTTCGAGCGCGATCATAAAGTTTTGTTATTAATACAGTACAATTTTCGGATTAGGTAGTATTAAATTCGAAACAAAGCAGGGATTTAATTGGTAATTCGTGTCCAGCGTTGGGAGGAACGTTATGCGAATATTTGTACGAGAGCAATATCCGTTCGTTTATTGTTTTCGGTTGTAAACTCGATTCGGGACGCGAGTGTGTGCGGCGGGCGCATTGTGCGCGGGCGCAGCATTCAATTAGCCACTGAATTTTTAATGAAATATCACGTTGTACAGACGTAATTAAATCACAGTGCACTAAAAATAGAGGATTTATTTGTGGAGCCATTGTGACCGGCGTTGAGCGCGGCCTAATCAATGAACGGTTTATTACGGCGGCGGCGGGGCGACCAATTCCGCCTGCAGTTCCTTTTTGTTCGCTGAAATATTAATTCGGAGTTGATATTGATTTCGTTTCGTATTCTATTTTGGTTTATTTTCTTTCTGCGACACAAAGGAGCCGGCCGTAACATGATCCTGCAGCAAAACATGACAAAGTGGACTTCTGAAACGGTCTGAAAAAGGCATAAAATAACACAAAGCAGAGTAATGTATGAACAAACCAATTTATTTTGTATACTTTGACCAATAAAGCTATGTTTAAATAATTATTATCATAGTTAACAACTAGTTTGTACAGATTTGTGTGTTTTATAAATATGTAGGTACCTATAATTTAATTGACGATAAGCGGGCGGCGTTTCATCACAACCTGGACGTTATTCGAACGGAGTCTATTGGAGTGTTGCATTCCTAAATAGTCTCCATCGTGATCTCATCCGATTGATATAATACGCAGAATTTGAGAATCTTTAACTTAAGGCGCTTAGACGAGCTAAATTAGCAACTCTATTTGTGGTGGTTCAAATTTCGTTTGAAATGCTGTTAGAATAAAGTTCTAATCAGCTTGCACTACAAAGTGGTTGTTACGTCAGCCACTGCGGGCCAAATAGCGCGAAATGAGTGGTTTCGATCGGTTTACAAAAAAACTATTGATTGGATTAAAAAACTAAAACAGTATCATGCTAATATATTGCTTGTAGAATTATTTGCCACAAAATCAGAATGATCGCATGCATATTAGTATGTTTTTATGGTTTGAAAGATATTATTAGAGGTAATTTCGTGATTTCTTTTTATCGAGCCAAATTAATTGTATTATGTTTTCAAAACAGTATCATGCTAGCATATATCCTGAAGAATATCATATATTTTTCTGGTCTTGTTTATAGCAGTGAATCAAATACTTTTAGTAATTATAAAACTCGCGTTTAGCTCGTGTAATCGCCTTAAGTAACTAATTCTGATTGACATTAATTTACACTTTTGTTAACATTTATCATACTGAGCTACGCCGTAGGCAGTTTCACAAACAATTATTTACAGATTCTTGTTGAGAAAAAACATTTATAAAATCCAGGAGACAAAAATATTATCTTCTATGCTAGATTTCTAGACTAGACCAAATTAATTCAGCCTGAACTGGACCAAATAGGTACACTCCTAAACATCTCCATAAATAATGTGATCTCTACATGTGATACATACATACATCTACATTTTCTTCAAGAATTCTTATAAGCTTCAGCAAAGTATTATTGCAAGACAAAGTTAGAAAAATTAAAAGCTATAGGTACTCGTATCATGATTGTTGTTTTTAATAGAATAAGTACATACGTGTCAAAGTTATTTAAAATATTTACATCATTGCACCCACACTTAAATACTCACCAACATCCACGTTTTTTAGACCATACTTAGCTAATACAATATCTACAATAATTCAGCTTAGTTCTGCCAGAATGTGCCAAGCCACATCGTCGTCATTTTCCGAAGTAAACTAATGAGAGACTGTGGGTTGGCTCATTATGGCAGAACTAAGTCCACTTGATGCTTAATATCAAGACTTGCATTTTAAATCAATGAAATATTATTACACCAAAAAGAGATATACACCACTTTTAATGAAATACACGTACTTAATAAGTAAGTAAGATTACCAAGCTTTAATTTAATAACGAGTTATAAAAGCTTACGATAACTTTCATCGGTCTTTTCATAATTTAATCAGCACTTTGGAAATAAGACCTCACCCGTCGGCAACACGGCACGGTTACCGACGGCTTTCCACAGCTGCCACTTTGAAACCAGAATAAAGCTGATATCATTTCTGAAAATGGCATTAAGGTTGCTAAAAAAAACTAACAAACAAAAAGAATGTCCTTATCGTTAAAAAAAAGTATGAAAGATTATAAATAAATGATGTAATAATGGTATAACTCATAAACCCTTATCTTTAAGTCAACACATTTTCCAATTTTAAACAATAAACTGTTTCTTTTGTTATCTCTTCCTTTGAAACACAAATCTGTGATATTAAGCCTCGCGTGAAAATATAAAATCTATTTATCTTACACGTGATAACGTATATACAATAATAATATAATACTTTTTATCAACAACTATCTTTATTTATATCACTATAAGATCAGTTTTTCACTTTTGTAGCACTCTGCACAATCTGCACTATGAATCAGGGCCGGACTTTGTACCTAACGAACGGAATTTAGAATACCAGGACCGGATTTGGATAAAAAGTGCAATAATGAATCAGGAGTTCGAACTTTGTACCATTCACCCTATCGTTATTTCGATTTTTCACAATAAAACGGCTATTCGAAGATTTTTTCTTTAAATAACTCGGCACTACGACACTAATAAGTACCCATGTCGGGCCACTTTTGTTTGTTTATACCTATGCTTCTGAATTTGAATTGTGCACCGAAATTTGAAGAAAAATCAAAATGGCGATGAAGTGAATTCTTTCCCAAAATATCAAAGTGTTTACATTTTGATGAGTTTTTGCTTACTTAATCTTTAAAAAGTTCACATTTCGGGAATGTCGGTTACAGTTTGGTTTTCTTACTCAGAAGCTCTTCAAACAAAAACTCATGAATGTGAAACTTATTTCCAGCACATCCCATGTAGAGAGAATCGCCATTTTGAATTTATCAGTAGAATTTTCATAGTTTTCAAAATTATATTTACCAATTGCGGCGCTCATGACAATCAAGCGCCAACAGATTCTTTCAACACTTTAGTCTCTTCTCAATTCCGCCGTACAGTGATATAACAAGCACATATCTTACTCTACTAATCTCAGTCGTGACGCGTTTCCACGAGAACAGTGTCAAGTCACTCGCACGGTCGCACCACTTAGCACTTCACTGGGTGATCACTGTCACTGGTGATGGTGATCACGGGGTGGTGATCACCGGTCGTGGTTGGTGGCGAGGTGCGCGTGTCAGAGCGCGTGCGCGTGCGCGTGGTGGGGGGGAGGGGGCTGCTGGTGCGGGTGGGGGAGGGCGTGCGGGTTGCCTGCTGTGTGCTGACGACCCTGCGGACAAAAAGAAGAAGTAGCAGCTTAATGATTCTGTATTTTCACCTGAAATAGACCTGGAATATTCTGAAACTGAAAGAGCATAGTTCGGAAACAAAAGGTTCAACCAATGAAGGCTTCGGAAAAACCACAAAACGTTAGGGTTCCAAATATCGATAAACAACTTTCTATATAAGTTTGGTCGTCAAAGTTAATCTCCGAAACTTCTCACACGATTTCAAAAATTCTTTTACTGATGAAAAGCTACTATGATTATTATCGAATGCCATACAATGACGACATGTTTCGTCGAAGAGGACGAAGTCGCCGGTAGAACCTAGTTCATAAGGAAGGAGTTGTCAAAAGGCTAAAAGAATGTGCTCGCCCTCACCTGTAAATACACATAGTAGTCATAAGGCTGGTGGAGCGGCCAGCAGCGCTGCGGCGGCACGGGGTAGAGCGGCGGCACGGGGTACAGCGCGCCGCCGCCGAGCTTGTTGCGCAGGATGCGGCTGATGCTGGACACCGACGGCACGTTGTACTTGTCGCACACGCCGTCCGCCAGCAGCCGGTCGCGGATCTCCCACGCGAAGATGCCCGGGTCCTTCGCTTTCAGTTGCTTTATGTAAGACACCACCTGGGGACGTGCACTCCATGAGAAATTGTTTGAGGTCCCACCGGATGTTTAGGATACCAAAACCATTGAACAAAAAAGGTATTCCATTTGCATTGCTTCTTCATTTCTCCCTAGGGTTTTTCCAAACTATGGTGGGGTACGATCTAACATAATGATCTTAGGACTGCCCAATTTCAAGACTGTACCATAGAATGTCTTTCAGAAAACTCAACGACCAAAGGATTTCCAACATATAAATGTTTTCAATCACAGTATTCATGTATTTATAAAAAAAAAAGTATATAAGTATGTAGTTTAACAACTATCTGGTGTCCACGACACAAGCCTTGCTTAGTGTGGCGCTAGATGGCGATATGTGTTAATGTCCAGCGATATTATTATT
Source organism: Xestia ashworthii (assembly GCA_950022955.1). Classification (NCBI taxonomy): domain Eukaryota; kingdom Metazoa; phylum Arthropoda; class Insecta; order Lepidoptera; family Noctuidae; genus Xestia; species Xestia ashworthii. The sequence continues at coordinate 538,709 of OX465566.1, read as the reverse complement.
ATTATTATCTTATTTCAGTGGGGATCTATTCAGCAAGACTGGGTAATCTAATGTGAGGATTCACAAGATTTATTTCATTTACAGCCCAATGTCAATGCAGCGGCGTTTTAGCTATATGCAGTATAAGACAGCAAATAGTGCCGCCATTTTTTTGATGTAGGTTTTATGTTGAGAAACCTTCTTGATGTTTGTAACTATGGAAACCATATCTGTTATGTCATGTGGAATAAACCCTAATTCTGAAAGCAGGGCTGTTTTATTATAACATTTTATTCCACATCAAAAACTATTTATTTTATTAAGACTCCAGAAATATGGAAAAGTATCTCTGACCAGAGCGGTTCGACGGAGACCCCGCATCGGGGCAAACTAGTGATGTTTCAGCACAGTGGAGACATTGGAGAAAAACTTTTGAAAATTTTCTCGGAACAAATGAAAAAAAACCGTTAGATGCAATGGTTAGATGCATCAAAATTACAACTATTCATAAATTATGTCTCATCCGGGTTGTATAAATACATCGAGCACTACGAGGACTACAACGAGGCCATACAATCTTTGAAAGGGTTGTTTATAAAGCCAAAAAGCGAGATTTTTGCAAGATACATATTGGCAACAAGGAAGCAGCAGGCAAGCGAAACTATCGACCAGTATATACAGGTACTACATTTGTTAGGCAAAGATTGTCAATTCAAGGACACCAAGGCTGTAGAGAATGAGAAGGCCTTCATTAGGGATGCATTCATTGCTGGAATAATATCCGGAAATACGACAACGATTACTAGAAAATAAGATGCTAAGTTTGGAAGAAGCATGTAATCCAGCGAGAGCTTTAGAGTCAGCTAAAATTCAAACAGCTAGTTATGCATCTCAATCATTGGAAACAGTAACACCCTTTGCCACTGCAAGCAACTTAAATCGAAACTTAAATCAGAGCGAATGCTATTTTTGTGGCAAATCAAGACATCCTCGCCGTTTTTGTCCTGCAGTAAATGCTACCTGCTTAAAATGTGGCAAAAACGGACATTTTGCTAAAGCTTGCAAAAGTCAAGGTACTACATAAACACAATAACGAGTCAAAAGGCTGATAATATCGCTTCATGTATTTCATTGGCATCAACAACTGGTTTTCAGAAATGTATAATTTCAATTCACGTGAACGGAGTACCAGTGAAAGTCTTAGTAGACACTGGAAGTACTACCAGTTTTATTGATAAGGACGTGATACAACAGTATGGACTGCAAACAGAACCATGGAACCAAAAGGTTTTGATGGCATCATCAGCATTACCAGAAGAAATAAAAGAAATATGTTATGCATCTGTTCAGATAAACGATTATAAAATGACAAATACTCCACTACGTGTGATGAAGGATCTATGCAGCCAAGTCATTTTGGGCCACGACATTTTAAAACATCATAGCGAGCTGAGCATAGAGTTTGGTGGAACACAGCCCAAGCTCAGGCTGTGTGCATTGGAACCAGCAAACATAGAACCTGTCAACTTATTTAGGAACTTATCAGCCGACTGCAAACCAATAGTTGTCAAATCTCGCAGATACACGCCTGATGACCAAGCATTTATAAAAACAGAAATAAAGAAACTGTTGTCGGACGGAATAATAGAAAAGAGTTACTCTTCATGGCGATCTCAGGTACTTGTCACGTCTGGCACTCACCACAAAAAAACGAATGTGCATTGATTACTCTCAAACTATCAATAAATTCACTCACCTAGACGCCTATCCACTTCCAAATATTGAAGATTTGATTTCGAAGGTATCCAAGTTCAGGGTATTTAGCAAAATTGACTTAAAGTCAGCTTACCATCAGATAACGATAATTGCAATGAATAAACCAATGACGGCTTTTGAAGCAGCAGGAAATTTGTACCAATTCTGTCGTATACCTTTTGGAGTTACAAACGGCGTAGCTTGTTTCCAAAGAACGATTGATTCGATTCTGCAACTGTCAAATCTTGACAGCGTTTACACATACTTAGATGATATTACAGTTTTTTGCGGAGTAAATCAGGAAGATCATGATCAGAAACTGAACGAATTCATCGAGGTCGCTGAAAAATATAACCTTACCAAGGTTATATTTTTCAGCGACCTCCTTGAATTTGTTACTCAACAAGGAAAAGAGTAAATTTTCAGTGAAGAACCTTAACATATTGGGATATAATATTAATGATGGAGTGGTTAAACCGGATAAAGACCGTTTAGCACCTTTACTGGAAATGCCGGTGCCACACGACTCGGCTGCTTTAAGACGTACCATTGGTCTTTTCTCACATTATTCGAAATGGGTACCAGATTTTTCGAACAAACTACGAGCACTTATTGATGTAGAAGTTTATCCATTAAACGAGAAACAAATAGCAGCATTTCAGAACATGAAACAAATCATATCAGAAGCTTCTCTTTCCACGATTGATCCAAAGGAGCCATTTACAATCGAAACTGATGCATCAGAACACTCAATAGCTGCATCATTAACTCAAAATGAAAGACCTGTTGCATTTTTCTCATGAACACTTAATGAAAGTGAAAGAAAATATCCGTCTATTGAAAAAGAAGCATGCGCTATAGTCGAAAGCCTAAAGAAATGGAGACACTATATACTTGGACGGCAATGTTATCTTATGACTGATCAAAAATCTGTGGCGTTTATCATGAATGGACATGCAAGTAAGATAAAGAATGAAACAATTCAAAGATGGCGAATGGAACTCGCTAACTACAAAATAGACATTAAGTATCGATGCGGAAAAGAAAATGTTGTGGCCGATACTCTGTCACGTATTAAAGCAATATGTGCAAATACAAATGGTAATGATGTTATGAGATTACACGAATCTTTGTGCCACCCTGGAATAACGAGAATGATACATTGGGTAAGATGCAAAAATCTTCCATATTCAGTGGAAGAGGTGAAACGCGTTATCATGTCTTGTAAAGTATGTGCCGAAGAAAAACCAAAAAGTCGGTTAAAAAGAGATTTATCCGGTAATTTGATAAAAGCAACAACACCTTTCGAGCGTTTATCTCTAGATTTTAAAGGGCCAATACCATCTTCCACCGCAAACAAGTATATACTTACAGTGATTGATGAATATTCGAGATTCCCATTTGCATACCCCTGCAAAGACACAAGCTCAGACAGTGTTATCAAAGCTTAACGGAATCATTTTCAATGTTTGGAATACCATGTATGATACATACAGATCAAGGAGCCGCGTTTATGTCTAGAGAGCTTAAAGACTTTTTAAACGCTAAAGGAATCGCTACCAGCCGGTCAGTACCGTACAATCCTCAATGCAATGGACAAGTGGAACGTCTAAATGGAACGCTATGGCAAACAATACGTCTAGCACTGAAAACAAATAACATGGCTGTAGAAATGTGGGAGAATGTTTTAACGCAGTCTCTTCACAGCATTCGATCACTTCTGTGCAACTAACATGACTCCACACGAACGGATGTTTGTCCACCCCAGACGATCATCCTCAGGATAATCACTGCCAACATGGTTCAAAGATGATAAAGTGCTTTTGAAGAAACATGTCCGTAACAAGTACGATCCACTAGTGGAAGAAGTAGAAATGATCGAACCATCTCCAATGAATAGCAGAGTGCGATTTGCAAATGGACGGGAAATTATGGTATCCAACAGACACTTGGCGCCAAGAGGTGGAGGCGTAGATGTCAGCGAAACTTCAGACTCTGAGGATATCGAGAAGACTTTGAGGATACACAGAAGAATCTCCTCCACTTCCACCACCTGACCCTCGGCGATCTGAAAGAAGCCGTCGTCCGCCAACTCATCTACAGGACTACGAAATTAACTTAAGGGGGGAAGAATGATGTAGGTTTTATGTTGAGAAACCTTCTTGATGTTTGTAACTATGGAAACCATATATGTTATGTCATGTGGAATAAACCCTAATTCTGAAAGCAGGGCTGTTTTATTATAACATTTTTTATCCACAAGATTTTAACAGGGCAGTGATACATGGTAGTAACTAACCTTAGGTGTGGTAACTCTAGGCTTGGACCCCCCGATGGCTCCCGGCAAGATGGAACCCGTCTCGTGGTACCGCGCCAGGATCTTCGACACGCAGCCATGTGACACCCGGAGCTGTCGACTAATGTCGCAAGGCCTGAACACAAATGAACACGGTTAGGATCCAATTTTCCAAGCATAAAATAACATTGTATGGCTGAAAACGGTAGAGCAAATTACGCATCTGTCAGGGAAGAAAACACGCTGCGCCGACCATAAATAAATAAATAAAGGACAGAAAATATGTCAAGGGGGTGGTACAGTGTGCAGTGGTACTAACATCTATCACCAAGCAATGAAATATGTCAAGGGGGTGGTACAGTGTGCAGTGGTACTAACAACTATCATCAAGCAATGAAATATGTCAAGGGGGTGGTACAGTGTGCAGTGGTACTAACAACTATCACCAAGCAATGAAATATGTCAAGGGGGTGGTACAGTGTGCAGTGGTACTAACAACTATCATCAAGCAATGAAATATGTCAAGGGGGTGGTACAGTGTGCAGTGGTACTAACAACTATCACCAAGCAATGAAATATGTCAAGGGGGTGGTACAGTGTGCAGTGGTACTAACAACTATCATCAAGCAATGAAATATGTCAAGGGGGTGGTACAGTGTGCAGTGGTACTAACAACTATCACCAAGCAATGAAATATGTCAAGGGGGTGGTACAGTGTGCAGTGGTACTAACAACTATCATCAAGCAATGAAATATGTCAAGGGGGTGGTACAGTGTGCAGTGGTACTAACAACTATCACCAAGCAATGAAATATGTCAAGGGGGTGGTACAGTGTGCAGTGGTACTAACAACTATCACCAAGCAATGAAATATGTCAAGGGGGTGGTACAGTGTGCAGTGGTACTAACAACTATCACCAAGCAATGAAATATGTCAAGGGGGTGGTACAGTGTGCAGTGGTACTAACAACCTAACAACTATCACCAAGCAATTGAAATTGTCACCGAGATAATCGTTGTTTTTTTGTTTTGTAGAGAGAACACGTATTTACGAGTAGTCACCTGTTTCGAAACCAACGAGTTAATTTTCCCATAGACGTAATAACTTTAAAACCTACAAGTTTCTAATAAAAAATAAAAACTCGTCAAACATTGGGGTCGTAGAATTCAGATGAAAGATAAAATACGGTGGAGTAATCACTAGCTACCTATAATAAACATAATAAATGGTGTTGGGCGCAGTTGGGTAAAACGGCTATAAGTAAGAGAGTGTTTTCATTTCTCTAGCTGTGAGATTATCAACGAAGGTTACAATAACATGGTATTAGTTCATGTAATGAAATATTGATAAGAAATAATAGCCGATTATCTGATAGTATAGAAATAGAGAATGTCCGTTATGCAACAGTTTCTGGTACCAAATGACAATGGAATGAAATGGCGGCAATGGCAAAAGACGTTATTTGACAGAAAATTTGCAATTTGCTATCTCAACTGAAGGGCAAAAACATTATCAGAAACTGGCAAAATGGGTGTACCTACTCAAAGGTTGACCTCTATCCATCCGTTCGGGCATATACAGGGTGTAAACCACCTCATCACAAAGCCGATAACCAAGCATTCTGTACATCAAACTAAGTAACTTTACGCAAAAAATATTGCTGGGAAACAACTTTTTTTTTGAGGTTATTTATCATGTTTTGTGGTAGAACTCAATGTAACGCACTTAAAACATTGTGCTGATGGATGGATTGAACGGGGGTCGTGGAGGTGTTAAAAGTTAAAGTCTTACAAAAAAAACTTGTATTTAACAAAAAACTTGTCAAAAAGTTGTAACTTTGACCCCCCATATCTCCGTAACAAGAAGGTTCCTGGGGAGAACAAGTGCCTTTCGGCTTCGTGAAGAGGTGTTTTACACCCTTTATATTACAAGCGTAACATTATATATACTACCTTTGTTATATTTTATAGTCCCAGAGTTGCGACACTAGTTTTCCCTTTGAAAGATGGAATGGGCTGTAAACCACCTCGTGCGCCCAACGCGGGGAGGTGGAGGTCTCCTCTCATGTCTTTGTATGTTTGGTTCTGTTTTTCAGTGCTGATAATATTTAATATGCAACAAAGTAACTGCGATTCTAACCCACAAACATCTTCGTTAAAATCAGGGCCTACCGCACACTGTTATCAACTGAAGCACAGATAATAAACCACACGTTTATTTATGTATATGACTTCATAATCCATACCTAAATCTAAACTTTCTGCCAAGTACAATGATTGAGTTCTTTTTATAGACGAAGAGAATTACAGGTTATGGTATTATCGAAGGATTATAAGAAAAGATAAGATAAATCCTAAGTTGATATTGACGGAATGACATGCAAAGTTGTTCTGACGTCAACAATGAGTAATTATAACGCTGTAAAGTTGCATGTAAAGTAGCCAAGGGGTGTCGTGTTAAGGCGCGTTCGTGTTCCACGCGCGCCTCAAAGAGATGTCAGCATAAGGGTGGGGCCCGCAAGGGCCGAAGCCTGCCGGGGTTGCGGGCCTGTTCGAAAGAGATACCGCGGCCCCGGAACATAAAGGGCGAGGAAGGAACTGGATGGGTTTTAGTCAGTAAAAGTCTGACACTCTCTCCCGCTCCGCCCAGAGTGGGAGAATTCATTTGATGATTTCCCATCCGAAAAAAAAAGGGATGTCGTGTTACCCAGTACTAACTGGGTTGAGGAGATCAGATGGGAACAGACGCTCAGTGTTAAATACTGGTATTTAGCTGCATTTGTTATGACTGGAAGCCGACCCCAACATAATTGGGAAAGGGCAGGCAGATGGATGAGTTGCACGACTGGTTTGCACAGAACATCAGTTGCGTACGACCATCAACATCCATCACACCAGTAATACTTAAACACCAGTAATTCAACATCGTCATCATCTGCTATAGCCTTTTCCCAATTATATTTGAGTCGGCTTCCAGTCTTTCCAGATGCAGCTAAGAATACCAGCATTCTTCTTGAAGCGGCTGTCTATCTGACCTCCATAACCAAGTCAAGTGAGTAATACGAAACGCCTTTATTAGTAAAACTGGTTGCCAAACTTCCGGGTCACAGACTACTCGTAACGACTGTATAAACATCCGGTATGATCCTGTGACAGCTTACCTAATGCCTAGTTGTGTTAGCTCGACTATCCGTAGCCTGACGGCGTTGGGTAAGGGTTTGTGTCCACTGTGACTGCTCACCTGATGCCTATTTGTGTTAGCTCGACTATCCGTAGCCTGACGGCGTTGGGTAAGGGTTTGTGTCCACTGTGACTGCTCACCTGATGCCTATTTGTGTTAGCTCGACTATCCGTAGCCTGACGGCGTTGGGTAAGGGTTTGTGTCCACTGTGACTGCTCACCTGATGCCTATTTGTGTTAGCTCGACTATCCGTAGCCTGACGGCGTTGGGTAAGGGTTTGTGTCCACTGTGACTGCTCACCTGATGCCTATTTGTGTTACCTCGACTATCCGTAGCCTGACGGCGTTGGGTAAGGGTTTGTGTCCACTGTGACTGCTCATCTGATGCCTATTTGTGTTAGCTCGACTATCCGTAGCCTGACGGCGTTGGGTAAGGGTTTGTGTCCACTGTGACTGCTCACCTGATGCCTATTTGTGTTAGCTCGACTATCCGTAGTCTGACGGCGTTGGGTAAGAGTTTGTGTTAGCTCGACTATCCGTAGCCTGACAGCGTTGGGTAAGGGTTTGTGTCCACTGTGACTGCTCACCTGATGCAGCTATTTGTGTTAGCTCGACTATCCGTAGCCTGACGGCGTTGGGTAAGGGTTTGTGTCCACTGTGACTGCTCACCTGATGCCTATTTGTGTTAGCTCGACTATCCGTAGCCTGACGGCGTTGGGTAAGGGTTTGTGTCCACTGTGACTGCTCACCTGATGCCTATTTGTGTTAGCTCGACTATCCGTAGCCTGACGGCGTTGGGTAAGGGTTTGTGTCCACTGTGACTGCTCACCTGATGCCTAGTTGTGTTAGCTCGACTATCCGTAGCCTGACGGCGTTGGGTAAGGGTTTGTGTCCACTGTGACTGCTCACCTGATGCCTAGTTGTGTTAGCTCGACTATCCGTAGCCTGACGGCGTTGGGTAAGGGTTTGTGTCCACTGTGACTGCTCACCTGATGCCTAGTTGTGTTAGCTCGACTATCCGTAGCCTGACGGCGTTGGGTAAGGGTTTGTGTCCACTGTGACTGCTTACCTGATGCCTAGTTGTGCGAGCTCGACTATCCGTAGCCTGACGGCGTTGGGTAAGGGTTTGTGTCCACTGTGACTGCTCACCTGATGCCTAGTTGTGTTAGCTCGACTATCCGTAGCCTGACGGCGTTGGATAAGGGTTTGTGTCCACTGTGACTGCTTACCTGATGCCTAGTTGTGCGAGCTCGACTATCCGTAGCCTGACGGCGTTGGGTAAGGGTCTGCCGTTCACGAACACTCCTCCGAGTTGGTTCACCTCTCCGTACTGCTGGGTACCGCTTCCAGGTACTCCGGGGTTGCCCATGCCTCCGCCACTGGGGTCTGGAAACAAAGAAAATATTTTTATGATTGTCTAATTTTTTTTAAACATATTACTGCTGATATAGTACGAGTAATAGAGATAAGTGTGGAAGAAGTAGACATATGCTACTCCGACCCCAAGTAAATTGAATCAAGGGCAGTAGAATGATGATGAGTGTTAATGTTTAATCAGGGATATCTTTAAGGGGCCGCCGCCGGCCGGCGGAGCATGCGTTTTTCATACAAACGTAATACCAAAATAATATTGAAAATCAAACATATTCTTAAGGTAGTGTGTATTTATTTTGATTGGATTACAGAATATCTATGTTAACAAATATATATTTTGAAAGGACAATGATATAAAGACGAGATATGGGGAATTTAAAATTTCTATACAAAATTTATTTTTATCATAAGTAACTCTTGTTTAAATTATTGTCCATTCAAAATAAGTATTTGGGAACCTAGATATTCTCTAGGTAATCCAATCGAAATTAATACTAATAGAATATTTTTGATTTACAAATTATTTTGGTATTACGTTTGTATGAACTTCTCATGCTCCGCAGGCCTCTTAAGGTAACTCCGATAACTAGATAACAATTTGCCACCTCCACGTTCGTCAACAGATAAGTGGGTATTTCAAATCTTTCAGAATCGACTTGTAAAAGAATAAAAGTTACTGTTCTGTAATATCCCGCTTTTGAACTCGTTTAAGAATCCGCAATGGCAGCTGATGATGATCAGAAGGCCACCTCCTGTAACCTTATGTACCTTAGCTTTAACACACGCCTAATTTTTAATTAGTACAAAAAAAAATGGGGCTGAATCCGTATTCTTTACTGATCATATTTGTGTAGTCAAAAAAACGAAATCCCAAAATTTTCTACGAAAATTTGTCATAATTGGTAAACGATTAACCTTTTGGACGCCATTGTCACATATACGTGACAAGCAAGCGCGTGCCCTGTACGCCAAACGACACAAATATGTGACAAAATAGTAGTTGTAATTGTGGCTTGGCGTGGAGGGCACGCGCGAGCGTTTATGCTGTGGCGGTCAAAAGGTTATTTCCATACATTGAGTGACATTTTTGGATATAAACAATCGCTAATAACTTTGCTGTTCAATATTACTTATTGAGACTTCACATATGTAAAAAAAAACCATCTTTGATTTGTACTAATTAAATTAGTGGTGTATAATGACAAAAACTTGTAACAAACGTAGGGCTGGCAATCACAGGTATTTTTGATAGGTTGACATTGAGATTAGTATGCGAAGTTCATAAAAATACAGTAATTGCCCTTCAGATTCAATTTAAATTTGCAAGAGAGCATCGCCGGTATTGAGTTTTACAGTTTAGAACTGTAACCTGTAACTATATTTCTATTTCTGCAGTAGTAGCGAACTAGCGACCCAGTTGTTCCCGCAACTGAACTCTGCGTCTAGCAGTTCATAATTAAGTCAAAGGCATCGAGTCTGTGTCACGCGACACCCACTTTGAAGTCGCCACTCGCCGACACTCGTCCTTTTGTACTGACGGCTGACACTCGACACTGCGCCCGCGCAACTCTGTCGTAAAACTTTAGCTTGTTAACTTTTGAGCTCGTTTCGATCGAATTATATTGGCTCGCTAATCTGTAGTCAAATTGAAAGGAATAAATATTAAGTTTATCTTGTAGATTTATGTGAGACTTTGGTAGAGTATAACAGAAATATTTTAGGTATTCACGTATAAGATTCCCGTTAAATTCAGAGAATGTAAAATGATGTAAGCTCAGTCTGTAACTCTGTTAATGTCCGACGGCGAAGGCTTGACTAAAATGTAACTGATACTGTCATGTTCCCCGCATTGATCTAATGTATATCAAAACATTCAGTAGCAAGATCTTTTAACCAAAATACTTCAAAACCTATTAAGAATAACCGACAACTCACTTTGATATTTTGTAAAACAAACCACGTTCGTATCGCATTACACATAATAACAAACATCGAACTATTTCAACCTCGGCTGTCATGCGCGCACGCATCTCCCGTTGCATCCGTCCAATAAACGTCACGACTCGTCACTGTGACGAGCTGTCATTCCTACGCACGTCACCCGTCACCTCGACAGACACGATCCGTCATCCCGCGGTGACACTGCGACAGTCATCAACAAATGACTGTAACCCTAAACTGCTGAAGATAATTTTCAGTCTGTTTTCACGACTGTTAGAAAACATTTATCACGGCAGCTGCGGGAGGGTTATGATTAACCGAGTGGCGATCTGTCGGTGATAGTGGTGATTTATGGCGGAGAATGGTGATTAATGAAAGCTTGTTTGCTATTTACTGTATGGTTATTAATTTGGTAAGTTTTAATTATGTTATTAAATTGTTTGTCGGCGCAGTTGAATCAAGGTTCAGACAAAGCGTTACGGATAAATAGTGAACGCTGCTCTAATACTGCATCAGTCAGTGTCCGGTGTCCGTAGCCAGTCCACAATCAGTCCGTCCTGGTTTGACTTAACCTTTACTCGTGAAATTAGAAATAAACGGCAACGCACTGAAAAGGAGTAGTTCAGAGGACTCGTTGAGTATAACAGAAACGTTTTGAACTTTATTGCAAAGAAAAGACACTCATTGAATTTCATTATGATGACAAGAGTCGTTTTACGAAACCACTCTAAATTAAATCCTTTCAACACCAAGAATCCAAATAAAACATTTCTCCCAACATGTTCCACACCCAAATACATCAAAAAGTGACCAAAACCAGCACATTATTCAGGCAAGCTGCCCCTATCGGTGACAAAGTCCTGTCGAACAAAACGAGCGCGCTCACTCCTCGCTCGTCGAGCTACAAATTAGCAGAGTCCTGAACAAAATGCTTGACAAATGTGCTGAACTCGTCGTGTTGTTGCGAGACGGTGACAAAATAGCATGTCACGTGTTTATTTATACGATTGTACTTCGTTTAGAGGCGGTGTAATTAGATTGAGAAGGAGAGTTTTCGGAAACATAAACGCAACAGATTTTCCGGTTGTTTTCTTTCTGAATTTTCTTACAAAGCATGAAGGCCGTTTTATTTCTTTTGAGGTAATAAAATAAAGGTAAGTAAAGTGAGTAAATAAGTTCACCCTAAAAAAATCTTCTTGATAGTGCGAGTGAGATAGAACTATCTAGCCTGAGGAAGCGGGGGCAAAGGAGACAATTTTTCTTGTTCGGGGACTAGGCCACCCACATAAATTATAGCATATAATCATGAAACTTACATTGATTTGTTCCTTATAACATCTAGATTCCAGTAGTTAAATTAGCTAAGCATTGTCTAAACGGAATAAATGCGAAAAATCTGCAAAAACACTTACGAAAATCAAAATAAACAGAATAAGTAAATGTCAAAATAATGAAGTTGTCTGTCAATCACTAAAAAAGTGGGTTCATAACGTTCCGTGCCACGTTGATTGTTTAAACCATCTATGCGATTTTAGTGTAAACCTTTAAAAATAGCATTAAAAATGCTCACAGTTTAATAATATTTTTTTATATTCTTTCTGATTCTATAATAATTATAGCAAATATGATTACCAACGGGTAGGTACCGTACTTTTTTTAGTAAACAGAAAAAAAACGCCCCTATTCACGTAAGTATTTGCTGTCAAATGACATTGACCAAAACAGGAATGATTTGACTCGCAATAAAATAATATCATAACATAGCTTATTTATTATGATTTTAAGATTTCGTTTTCAATTCTACGTAATATTTCGTTTACTACCATAGTAAAATGGTTTCTTTTTTTTTGGTATTATTATGAATAATAAATGCAATGACCTGGTGGGCCCAAAAAAAACTATCTCCTTTGAATTTTAGCTGTCATTCTGTGCGCCCTTATATGACTTAAAAATACCTAGATAGGTAATTATCTTAATCAGTTATCTAGGTTGCGTCTACGGGAAGTCTCGTTGAAGAACTTGCTTTATGTCGTCAGTTAGGTACAGTACCTACAAAAACCACAATGCAATACTTTGGGAAGCTCTTGACCGTTTTAACGAACCATAAAAACAAACAAAATTGATGGCTGGTGTTTGTTTTTGTTACAATGACACGAGATTCTCTTGAAGCTGTCATGCTGAAAAATGCAGTTGGCAACAGTTGCGAGAACAATACCTACCTAGTATGTATGTCCATGTATTATTATTGCTCACGTACTGTGACATCCGACACTAGGATTTTCTGTGTTCACTAACAACTTCATGAATACACTTAAAGTACTTACGGGATTATATCCGTGATTTTCTTTCGGTTTTTCGAGCACCCGATATTTGCAAGCAAGCACTTCAGAACTTCATGAATGTCTAAACATAGTACGGTGTTGGATTTTCAGCACTCAATTTAGTGCCACAGGTTGAAACTCCACTTAAGTATAAATAATAGGCAATCTTTCAGGTGTTGTTTAGTGTTAGTGAATACAATGCATAATGCTACACACACAGGTGACTTGTCTCAATCTGAACGGTTCTAATCTACCCGACTGCGGCGCGCCTCAGAAGGACGTGTAATGCTTTTAGTAATGCGAACTTAAAACAGGAGTGCTTTTACTTTGAATTTTCAGGTGGAAACACGAGCAAAGCTATGTAGTGCATACAAAATAATAATGCTGCGACACTGACAATGTCATAAACTGTTGATGTTACGGTAGCGACGCGACGTAGCGGCGTAGACACGTTTTTGAAGTTTTGGAAGTAGTTATTTTCTTTAATAAATCAAATACATCCTGTATATATTTGACATTTGGCAGAAATGCGACAACTTTCACTTTAATTTTGCGATTTGTTTTAATTTCACTAATATTTTTGGCTTTTAGAATGCATTACATTGTAAGCAGCATGTTCGTTTGACAATCTTTCGAGAGTTTACAATCTCGCTAGATAGATTCAATCTAACTGGTTTTACAATCTTACGGTGACATAATATATATAATCAATCAGTATTTGTTGATAACGTGAATAAAACTCGATTCCCATGTCGCCTGTTTGACTGCGTTGCTTTGAACTTCGCTAAAAGCTGTTAAAGGTTTTGAAATTATAGCAAGATCACTCGATAATCGGGTTTTTTCTGTCCAGATATATACGGTAGGTTCTACAAATAAAGCACTTACTCTATGAAAACATTTTAAATACTTATCACACTTCTCCAATCTGTCCAATGGAGCCTAATTGTTACAATTTCAATTCAAACCACTGATTCAATCAATCGAAGTCAAAAGGTCATCACTTGCCCCCCGGGGGCCGTGGGCTATGACCACATGACCGTGGCCGTGGCCCCCGTGGTCACATACACATAGTGACAATGTAGCGGCCAATGGCGGCGGCACCTCAAAGCGAGGGCGGGGCGTTCCGCCTCGACACATGCCGCGCACACGGCTTTGTTACAAAGTGTCTAATGTGCCGACGATAGCATAAGGCATAAGGGTAAGGAAGAAAGGCCGTTTAGATCTCATGTTTTGGGAAGGGATTTCAATGGGTAGTTTACTTTCGATCAAAAATGCAGGATAAAAAGCAGCAAAAGGGAGGGTTATAGTTTTACCGGTATGTATGTATGTATGTGGGTATGTATGTTCATCTGCTCCCATATAACTTCTCTTCCTCTTCTTTCTCTTTCTCTTCTTCTTATTATTATTATTATTATTAAACTACTTATCATAATTTGACAAATGAGATATCGTTGGAAGCGTCTTGATGGCCCGCTAGTTACAAGCTATGTGACGTCACTTTTAGTAGACGACATAACCGATAACCTGGGTTGTACACCTACTCATTCTAACAAAACAATATACATTCTGCAAAACAGTAAGCGATCACAAGCTTTACATTCGCTCTGAACTCTTGGCTAGACTGACCGTATCATAAAAAACGGGTTAGTTGGATCAAAGCGAATAAGGCACCGATTCTTTAATATGAAATTGGTCCTAAACATTCCACAAATCATTTTAGCCAGTTTATTGTCTGTCTCAGCTACACAGCATCTGTTCCCCGGTAGCCACAAATGCGACACTTGTCACAGAGAGCCGACACATCACGCGGCGGGGGCGGGGCAGTCACGCCTCGTCACATGTTGAGGACACTTGTCACCGTGTCGTCTGCGACGGGGACAATACACGGAGATTATGATCTATTGTTTGTTAAGTCTTTTTGCCGGCGCTACCATGGACTTGAACGTGTAATATTTGAGGAGCAGCCCTGCCTGTATATTAAAACCGCAGCACGGGTCGATTGAAGGTTAAACTTCGCTGGCAAGGTCGGTCCATGCACATGGGCCATTGGTGACCATCCATTCAATAATATACCCGTAGTGACGTAGATAGCATGTATCACGGCTGCTATGAGTAGATCTGTGGTCGTTAAGTCACAAGCTCGAAGGAAATCTGGGTACCCATGCAGTAACTGGGTTGTAGATAAGTAAAGATATTTTTACTGCCATGCAATCATCATACCACCCAAACTGATCGCGTCACATCGGCTGCGCGGGCGCACGTGTGCCGCCGCTGTTAGTTCCGCGAACGTCCGTCACAGTCGAGCGCTGACGCCACATCAAAGGGTACCACAATGTCACACACACCACACAATCAACACTTTTTGTGCGTTTTTGTTGATTTTCTGCAATAAGTATTTTAAGAATTTTGCGCTTTGAACTAAAGATAAAAATATGGGAGTCATTTCAGGAACTGAGAGTCGGAACCTCTTTCAACATTCACGATACATATGCCAGCCCATATGCACGGTGTCATGACGCTGTAAGAGAAACAGCTGAACCCAATAACTTCAGAATAGTCAATACTGTTGTACGAGCAATTGTATAACTAGAAGGCCTGGACACACACGACCTGCCCTGGACGACATTTGACAGGATAAATAAAAGAATTATCTGCAGCTTATGTAATGCAACATTTCTCTGACTTCTTCTTCATCATCATCGCTGATAAAGGTGCCTTCCCTACTAGGCACTCAAGAACTGGAACTATCGGCCTCCTGGATATGACCGGCCTCCTGAATGACTGCCCTTCTGAAATACCTCCAGTGGTGGACCCTATGTAAAGAGCTATAATACTAGCTATGAAATAACGGTTCTCAATCTTCCTATCATGCACAACTAACAACACTTTACAAATCTAAACCCGCCATAATGACCAGTCCCCAGATGTCCACTAACTGATTAGCTAGAAGAACATAGCAACACTGGTCGGTAAGTGCGTGTGTCGAATGTGGTGACAAGCATGTAAGCGGCAATGTAGCGAACACGCGGTAGATTGTCGCGTCAACTCTGGAAAATGGCGCGGGTTTACGACCCCCCAGGGGGGTGGGGGGGAGGGGGGAGGGTCATCAACACATCAGATGCATGACGGTTTAGTTATGGTATGATGATGTCGATGGTCAACGTTGGCAGTCTGTTGGTTCTTTGATGTTTCATGAAGTAGAAAATTGGCTATATGTATAGATGTCTAGCTTGCTAAAATGTATTAAGCTGCTTCTGAAACTTCAGATTCAACCATATAATGATGATTTCTCAATATGTCGCAATTCAAAATTTCAGGATCCCAACAAAATGTCTTCCCATCCACTCGTTTGTTTACCTCAATCATGAAACAATACTATAATGCTAAAATGCCTCACTCGCCAACAACAAAATAAATTCAATGCAGTTTCTAACAATAATTAATAATGACGCTTCGATACCATAATTTTAATCAGACCGAAAAACACAAACTGTATGTAACTACACCACGGAAAATAAATTAAAAATTACAAAACAATTACAATAACTTCTTTAGACCGATAACTACAACTCAAACTGTCAAACATCAATAAAACACAACACTACAAATATCAAATCGAACGGTTTCTTTGAAACATTACTAATTGGTTCTGAAAAGAGACAAGCACATGAGAGTTGAAACATGTATGAAAGAGATAGCATATCATAAGGCGGGAAACATCTTTCTTTCGGCGACTAATTTACGAGGCGCCTTTGACGTTACTTCGCTGACAGTTACTAGTGTAGCAGACGAATAAAAGCATTCATTAATTCGAGCAAAACTACACAACTTTAACATCGCTCAAAATACATCGCTTTCTCCATTTGAAAGACCGAAGTATTCACAAGAACAAAGGCAGCAATGGTTCGTTAAAATTTCGATGGGCACGTTTTGCCCTTTGTGTTGAACGTGAAATTTAAAAATACATGTCGTTCTGTGTTGTTCAGTTCAGCGATTAATTAATAGCTCCTCTTTGATTCTGGAGCCGCTGAAAGTTTTTTATGACACTGTTTTGGGTAAGCTTTGATATAAAAAAGAAACATTTTTGTAATATTAGATGTAAATGTGTTTGATGGTGTGAACATTTGAGAAACTGTTCGAATTTGTCACGTGAAGAGAGCTGAAGAGGAATCATTTCATTAGATTAGTTAGTGGGTCACTGGGTGCTGAAACTCAAGCAGAAACTATAGTTTTGATACTTAAGTTTAAAACAAAGTGTTAATGGGATCGAATATTGAAGCTCCATTTCAATTTAAATACATTTATTCGCTTTTAAACTACAAATTGGACATTTTAGGACCAATTTTTCTATAATGGGAGAAATACCTATTGTAGATAAACAGCTTTTGCAAACATTATAGCAAACCGCCTGCAAATTCTTTTTTTCAGATGGGCCACTGAAAATGTATGTCATGTCACAAAAGTTTCAGGATTGATCTTCTATTAACAATAAACCATCGAGGGTATCGTTATTTGTAAATACTTATTTTGATTTTGGCGTAGCAAGTACACATTCTGAACCGGCGTAGCACTTCTATGCACTTGGACAAAGTATAAAAAAAGACAAGTAGGGTATCTTCATAGAAACGCACCGCGCGCGGCTTGTATGTGTGCGTCATACTATCTTTACGTCGCCGCACGCACACTCTAACAAAATCTCGACCCGTGTCTTACTGCCGCCAGTCGAGGCTTGCACACCGCACAAAGTTCGCGCGTCACGGCATAAAGGCATACGTAAATAAATTAAAAATGGGTGATTATTGCAGGAGAACCTATTGCTGTGTGTATGGGTGTCTAAATAATTCAACTATTCCAGAGTGGTCTCTGTTCAGATTACCTACTGAACAGGAAAGGTAAGCAAGTCGCTTATTCTAGCATATAATTTATTATTGATGATGAGATACCTAGTTAAGTATTTGTTTGTTGTATTAGTCTTCTATTAGACAGACGAAGTAGGCAGGTCTACTTTCCCACTAGAATGTTAGGTAGGTAGGTACTTGATCTGACAATAGATTCTTTGACTTTGTTTACGTTGAGTTATGCCGATTTCTCAGTATTTTAGGTAGTAGTAACTAAGTCCATATTTAAAGTTATAAAATACGTAATTTAAAATGATTGACGAATAGGGTAGACGACAAAAGAAATCTAATTAGGTAGTCCGTCAGTTAAACAAACCAAAATTTACGAACGTGACGCCTTAGTATAATTTTGAATGAGTTTTGAATGACGTCACGAGCCCCCACTCCCGAGTATTGCTGCGTTTTATCTTAGTATTGACCATTGATTTACAAAACCAAAAAAGTACGTGTCCATTATTAATAATTATCCATCAAAATTTTGTGTTTTGAAAACTTGTGATAGGTACCTACCTAATAAGTTTATGTCGTAAATACCTAAGTATTTTTTGATGGTATCTTATTGGAATCTTCATAGTATTATGATGAATTAGCATCATCACAATTTTAAAGTCCAATAAGACCAAGAAAAATGTACTTAATTTAAAGTTTTGTGTCACATATTTACGTAACTTGAAAAGGTGATTTTTTGTTAATTAAGATATGACGTTGAAATTAGTGTAAAAACGTTGGACTTGGCTTAAAACCGATATCCATGCAAAAATCATGTAAATCGGTCCAGTAGTTTAGGAAATATAAGGTAAAACAAATAGTAAACATTGTGTTCATCGTAAATTTCACACTCTTTGTTGTAGAATATTTTTTTTGATAATAGTTTTTTGATCATATAGTCTCATAGTCATTTAGGTCACATAGTTTTTGGTGGTTTTACGATGTTTTTTTATATAATATTTTAGTCACTTTACTCCACTTTTTATGATAGATACCTAATGTAGGTATATTAAATGTGCTTACCATTCCAGACGCCTTCAGTGGCTGCGCTTAATTGACCAACAAGTTTTTATTGTAAGATTTTAACTTTATACACCTTCACGACCCGTACTATTCAATCCATTCATCAGAACAATGTTTTGAATGCGTTACATTGCGTTACAATCGTTTGAAAGATAGACCCATCCCCACCCCTCTAAATTTTAAAATAAGAGAGTAAAAAAAAATATGCCGTAGATCTCAATGAAAACCAGACAACACATTTCTAGGCACTGAATTTAAATTAAGCTAAAAGTGACAACCCTGAGACAGGCAAGTACGGTAGGTAATTATAACGCGGATTGAGGTTTAGTTGCACTACTGCTCCTATTTATACTATGACTTGGATCTATATTTCTGTAACTCCAATAAGTCTTAAACCAGTTCAAAGCTCACAGACAATCAGTTAACACCATCACTTCACAGTACATTACCACGGCTAATGTATGCCTCTCTTTTACGAGCACTGAACAAGTTTACTTACAAGTTCTACGAAGCTGCGTAGCACGAGCTACGAAAAAAAAAAGACTTTCTCAGTTTGTTATCTACTGGGAACCATAAAGAGCTACGATCAACGTAGCGTTGCTACGCTTGAAGATTTGATACTTTGAAAACATACGGCGGTTTTCACTAACAATATGGGGCGCCTAAATATATGACTAAATATTATTGGACTGCCAGCTGATAACGGCCTGGTGCTGATGTATTCATGATACCTAAGCAACCCATGTTACTCGTACTACTATTTATGATAGATTAATACTTGACCACATAACCTGGTATGTTAGTGTGCGTCGAGCTTCGATCAATAATATCAAAGGCGTCGAGTTTTGAAGATTGAACCGCTTGTGTCATTTGTCAACTGGCGACTGTGAAACTCGCGAGTTCGCGCGAGTTGGCACCTTCCAATTTTAATATATTTTTTGTCGTCATCTCGCACTGTACAGACGAAAAATGAAAACAGATTGAAACCAATATCTATAAATAACTAACTATTGCCTGGGTCCGGTTCGGTTAGGCTGACGGCGGTGGACGGGAGTGTGGGGTATTTTTTCAACCGACTTCCAAAAAGAGGTTCTGGTTAAATGGTTTAATCATTGAAATACTTGTCCTTAGTCTGAGTTGTCACGACGTTAGCATGTTACAGCGGCCCACAACGAAACTTAAAATTAATTTACAGTTTAAATAAAATACAATCCAGTAGCTGTACCACTACCATCGCCGTTGTTACCGTTATCGGCAGCGCAGCCTACAGCGACGATACGCGCCTGTATCAACACTTTTACGACGGGCCCAGCCAATCAACGGGCCGTACGCCCTGCGCACGCGCTGCTAATCAACTTTCTAATACAGATGTAGTGTAACGCGCATATAACGCGCATATCGCGTAATTACATATGCGTTTGATTTATTTACGTGCGCGATAAGCTGTTCGGGCTACATTGTAATGATTGGGTTTTAGTTCGGTTACTGAATTAGTGACACTTGAATCACATAATTCGATAATACACCCCGTTCGCGACCATGTTACTCCAGCTAGAGAATTCCTAATTTTTTTTTCTCGGCAGTCACTGCCACAGCACGAGTCGTGGCCAAGCAGTGACAGCCATTCGTATTCTGTATGAGAAAAGGTGGGGACTAATATGACAAGCCAAACTCATGAACACTTTTTATCATAATACCTTCATGCTTTTATTTTGTTATATTCCTGACCGCATGATTGCAAATAAAATCAACTAATATTAGTAAGGTTTGTCAATAAGTATGCAGACGTCAATAAACTTTCAATCTTTTGACATTCGAGAACTTACGAGAACAAATAACAAATGTTGCAAAACCATCAGCAGGACAAACTGACCAATCAGAGTGCGCCATTCACTGTTCCCGCCCAGAGTTAAACAAACTTCGGTGCGACTTGATTTCATTATTGCTTGTTTTGATATTCATAGCATGTAATATTGCTTGATAAGTATATGTTTACTTGACACGGTTGTGGATATCCTTGACATACTTAACCCTGTATTGCTATGTAAATTGAATACAGAATTATGTTTTTTTGCCCTATAGGAGGTGAGTGAGTAAATTCTTTTTATGGACAATTCGAAGATACTTGGTGTTGTATCGCATTGAAAAGGTAATTCTGAAAATTCGCTAATCAAAATTCATAAACCAAATATTCCAACAAAATACACTAAGAATGGATGCGTTGGAAGACCTCCCACTAGGTGGACCGATGACCTGGTGAAGGTTGCGGGAATCCGTTGGATGCGAGTCGCAAGGGACCGGTCAATGTGGCGACACTTGGGGGAGGCCTATGTCCAGCAGTGGACGTCTTTCGGCTGAGATGATGATGATGACACTAAACGAGGCAAATTAAGCATTTACTACCAGTACAAAAAGCTTTTCCGACCGGCCTCAGCCGTCATCCTACTCTGGTCCTGGGGACGAGCTCACTAATCAACGGCTGTGACGGAGTTAGATAACACACAACACCACAACACAACATCACATCACGCGTAATCCCCGAAGGGTAAGGCAGAGCAGTACATAACCAAACCCAATAACACTTTTCCCGAACCAAGAATCGAACCCAGGAGCTCATCAATTAGAACAACAAGGCAGTTAGGTACTCATCAATTAGAACAACGAGGCAGT
Source organism: Xestia ashworthii (assembly GCA_950022955.1). NCBI lineage: Eukaryota > Metazoa > Arthropoda > Insecta > Lepidoptera > Noctuidae > Xestia > Xestia ashworthii. The sequence continues at coordinate 517,284 of OX465566.1, read as the reverse complement.
AAGGTACTCATCAATTAGAACGACGAGGCAGTTAGGTACTCATCCATCCAAGTAAGAATGCCCAGTTTAGCATAAGAAAAGCTCTTGCCCACTAAACCGATAGATTTTCGGCTCAGGAACTGGGGTTGCCTCTGCAGACATCATAGTATACTGCTTTAAGTTCAATCCATAAAGCACTATGTCGTTAAACAGAAACACTTGGCACTTTGACATGCATCTGTCACAATTGGTGGTCCGCCATGACAGGCGCTGTCAATCTGTCAGCACTCGCAAGCATTGCAGTTTGCAGATGTTGTAACGAGCTCGCGGTGAGCTCGCGGTTCCTACCTACCTCGGAAGTGTCTGTCAGTTCATACTACTGCTAGTTTACAAATACTGGAACTGAGCTTAGAACATTATTCATAATTATTATTCGGCTTTAGAATATAATTCATAACTGGGTTCTAAATCACTAATTGGGTTTAGAAGTAATCAGTTTAAAACATTGTTCTATTTCAGCAAAGAGATTTATGATAAAAGAGAGGCTATCAGAAGAAAAACGGCAGAAAATCTGTGATCCTATGTCTCAGTGACGGCTTCAAACAAAATGACACAATTGGTAAGTTGGACATGTTACTGTTGTCTCGATAGCAACATCAAAAACCAGTTGCCTCTTGTAAGTAGATTAGAGTTCGTGTTGTCTCAGTCTATCGTATGTACTCGTATATTCAAATGTCTCTGTTACAATAGAATCTCTCTCTTCTTTAAGGTTGCATATTATTTTCTAGATCTACGCACACACGATGAATACCTATTCATACATACAAACATGCCATCTGTACGCAACCACTTCACAGATCCTTATGTTTGAGTATCGCTGTGGACCGGTGCCATCGACAGAAGATCGTATACTTTTTCTTGTTTTACAATAGCCCCACGTAAACTGTCAACAACCAGTTGAGGTACGGTCAAACTGATGCGGACAAATCAGCCGGTCCACAACTGGTCTGTACCGACTTGACTTACCTTTTTTAGGGTTCCGTTGCCAAATGGCAAAAAACGGAACCCTTATAGATTCGTCATGTCTGTCTGTCTGTCTGTCCGTCCGTATGTCACAGCCACTTCATTCTGAAACTATACGAGCTATGCTGTTGAAACTTGGTAAGTAGATGTATTCTGTAAACCGCATTAAGATTTTCACAGAAAAAAAAAACAATACATTTTTGGGGTTCCCCATACTTAGAACTGAAACTCAAAAAAAAATATCATCAAACTCATAGGTACGTGTGGGGTATCTATGGATAGGTCTTTAAAAATGATATCGAGGTTTCTAATATCATCTTTTTCTAAACTGAACAGTTTGCGCGACAGACACTCCCAAAGTGGTAAAATGTGTGTCCCCCCCCCCTGTAACTTCTAAAATAAGAGAATGGTAAAACTAAAAAAAATCTATGATGTACATCTCGTACTATGTAAACTACCACCGAAAATTGGTTTGAACGAGATCTAGTAAGTAGTTTTTTTTTTAATATTATGTTACTTGCTGCTACGGAACCCTTCATGGGCGAGTCCGACTCGGACTTGGCCGCTTTTTTTTAAAGGTAGTATAATGAATCGGACCAACTCGGAGAGTACCTAATACAGTGACTCGTAATGACGTGTAACTGTGACTCAGCTATGATATTTACTCACTCACATGATGTTACTGAGTCCAGCATTTAATAATCACCAACCAGTCACGTGATCACTTTGAACTTGTCATCTCCGAACAACATCTCGACGTTGTACTTGTAAATCCGATCCACCATTACCTCAGCCGCGATCAGCCAATCAAAACAAACCTCAATATATTTATCCATCATGTTTTCCGTAATTTAACTTTCCACCGTGTGGCAGCGTGTTGGCGTCCCCTGCGACCACACACGGCGACAGGCTGCCGACAAACGAGCCCGCTAAGCAAACACCAGCTACTGCCGGGCGCGGCTCACGTACCCGTCGTCTGAAGAGGCCTTAGTTGTCGAGAGGCAGCCCAGTTAATGGCAGTAGCCTCGAGGACTGTTTGAACTGCTGGACATTTTGTTTTGAATTAGACGCGGGGAAGGCTGTACGGTAAAATGAACCGGTTCGCGGTGCCCCTGAGCCTGTGTATTATTGATGTTGTCTGAGACGGTGGTTTAATAAACAACATACTCGTGCCAACCTAATGATATGTTGTGGAATTAAGAATTTGGTTTTGGTAGACAGACTATCAAAATCCGGAATGCGATCTCATGCTCAATGAAATCAGCATGTGATGCTTCTCCTCATTTCTCCTTTGAAATCTTCAAATTGCACACATACCGCCCTTCACTATACGTAAGTACAGACGTGCAAATTATGAAAACGATAAAATGAAGTAATCGAATGGAACCGAATCTGTAAACTTGCTGTAGCGGATGACTTCATATATAAATAACGGAGCACATACTTCTTCTAAACCAACACAAATCCGACATTACCACAGAAAAATCCGGTTCACATGTTAGGTTAGTCAAGATATTGAGAACCACATCACGTTACTTAAGTAAACGTATTCATTAACATATTAATAATGGCAAACATTACATACATGGACCACTGTTTAGACGTGAAGCTCCATTAAAATGAGATGTTTAAACTTCTAAATATAGCACCACGAGTTACTCAAACATCATTGACATTCCGAGGTTGTAATGGCATTGGCAAGACATCATCTGCCCCTTATTAACCCCTATAAACACTGTCAAAGTATTCTCCCATAAGCCATAACTCACGATAACTAATTATTGACATGGCACGCGCCACAGAGCCGCAGCACACGGTACATTTCCTCCGGGCGGGAGCAGTATGCTCATCTCGCGGTAGAACAATTAGTTATCCTGTGACTGTTGTGAGGTGATTTTCATTTGTTGCCGTTATTTTGGGATATCCGCACGAGCCAGCTGGACCCCGTGCTGGCTGGTGTATTTATGGGATGCCTAATAGATGGGGTTTTGGGGTGTAGTCCTTTTGAATTTTGGCTAATTGGGATCATCATTTTATAGGGTGAATAAGTGAACTGCATATTAAGCCGATTTAAAAATAATTAAGCAGGAATATTTAAAAAATACACCATGTGGAAGCGCGTATGTCCTATAACCGACAATGCTGAAATATGCCTGCTCTGCGTCCTTATAGTGCCCACAACCTCTCTAGAGGGGGTAGTTAGACTTGTGTCCCTGCAATGGAAACATTACCGGCTGTAGCTATAAATATATCATAATCTGCTTATATCAAAATATGGCCATTTCGTGTCAAACAGCCTTAATAGGCTGATAATATTGATGTAAGTAAGTAGGTAAATGTTTAAATAAATGCAGTTTTCTTTCGACACGCTCTTGGTAGATATCGAATAATGGAAATATAGATTAAACCATTTTCGAACCATATATTATAATCTATTGCAGTAGTATTGTAATCTCAAAGCTATTAATTTCTCGCCGGGCCAGCCGTGTAGCCAGTCCACAGTTATGTAAGAAAAACTAACGCTGGCATTTGCTTGTTTTACATCAACAAGTATTGAATTAATTTAGATTAAGTAAATGAAAAGCGACGTTGTTGGACAGACTTTCAGACTAAATCAAATAACCCAAATCTTGCCACTCCTAGTATAGCTATCAGAACTTCAGAAATATTGGTATGGCATCGCTATTATTTCTGGTGGTCTATTGCAGAAAAATGTTCATGCATAATGTATATTATACAAGACAATAATACAAGTACTATATTATTGTAAATACAACACTAGACATAGAGCAACTGACTGATACGCATCATCTTTCTGCACTTGTCCCTTCGTCTGAACTGACAGATACCATAGCTGCTATCTCATCAGTATTTACTTTTACTCCAAAATACTTAATTCAACCCATTCATTATCAAAACCTCACTTCCAAACATAATTCTCAAGCGAACACGTCACGCTGCGATCCCGTTGCGCCGGCGCATCTGTCAAGACAGTAGCCGGGGGAGAGGAGGCAGTCGGTGAGAGGGAGGGGGGTACTGTTTGCCGCCATTACGCTGTTTGCTCGAGGCGGGCCGGCTAATGCGTGCGCAAACAGTGACTGTCACTTGCCCGGACAAGCCTGGCGAAACAGATAGACTGGAATAATAGACTCCGGTTAGATTCAGTTAGTGGGATATGAGGTAGATTCATGTCGTAAGACTTATTAATTGTTCCGTCTTCTTGCTGGAAAGTTTGATACGACAGATTTTTCGGCCAGCTTGAGAACATACTCGTATGACTTTTACCGATTGGCAACAAAATCGAAACAGGAAATGGCGATGCACAATTGAACATAGATAAAACTCCAAATAAAGTTGAAGTTTGTTGACGACCCGAATGGCGTAGTGGTAGTGACGCTGCCTTACGTTCTTAGAGTCCTGGGTTCGAATCCCGGTAAAAGCAAATGTTTGTGTGATGAGCATGGACATTTGTTTCCGAGTCATGGATGTTTATATGTATATTAAGGCGCTACCCCACGCACGCACGCTTCGTTTGAATCACTGTTAGAATACAGTTCTAATCAGCTTGCACTACGAAGTGGTTTTTACGTCAGTCACTGCGGGTCGAATAGTGCGAAATTAGTGGTTTTTATTAGGGTTCCGTAGCCAAATGGCAAAAAACGGAACCCTTATAGTTTCGCCATGTCTGTCTGTCTGTCTGTCTGTCTGTCTGTCTGTCTGTCTGTCCGCGGATAATCTCAGTGACCGTTAGCACCAGAAAGCTGAAATTTGGTACCAATATGTATATCAATCATGCCGACAAAGTGCAAAAATAAAAATTTAAAAAAACATTTTTATTAGGGTACCTCCCCCAGACGTAAAGTGGGGAGCGATTTTTTTTTTAATTTTGACCCTGACGTGTGATATATTGTTGGATAGGTATTTAAAAATGAATAGGGGTTTTCTAAAATCATTTTTTGATAATATTAATATTTTAGGAAATAATCGTTCCGAAAGTCAAAAACAATGTGTCCCCCCCCCCCTCTAACTTTTGAACCATAAGTTTAAAAAATATGAAAAAAATCACAGAAGTAGACCTTTATATGAACTTTCTAGGAAAATTATTTTCAACTTGATGAGTTGAATAGTTTTTGAGTTATATAGCACTTTTTCAAAAAAACGCAAATGATAACTTTGTTTTTCATACAAATACTATGAAAAACAAAGTTATTTTTGCTGACGAAAAATGTTGGTATTTTTAATGGTCTGGGAAGCTACGGAACCCTACAGTGAGCGTGGCCCGACACGCTCTTGGCCGGTTTTCTTTATAAAATCAAATTTCCGTCTTTAAGAAAAAAAAACTAGCATTATGTTCATTATTAAGTTGCCTATCCATTAGTATAAGCAGGAAATCAAAAGAATGTTAACTTTACGAGAAGAAGCATGTTATAAATATTTTTTTCTCATTTTTGTCGTTTCATTATGAGGGGATGGATTTATTAAATATTATGAGACTTAATAAAAAAAACTACCATTTTGCAGTCAAGAATATGTAGAAATTGAATGTATTTGTTATTAGGTACTTGGTATTTCTTTTGGTTATAGAGTAGTTGGCTCCAAAAAAAGCACAAAAAACGGTTTTTGCTCGGGGACGCGCCTTAAGTATGTTTTTACAAACAAAAAAGTATATATGTAGTATATCAACTATCTAGTGTCCACGACACAAGCTATGCTTAGTGTGGACCTAGGTGGCGCTGTGTGTTAATGTCCAGCGATATTTATCATTTTATTTTATTTATTAAGTGTGACATTTCATTGTGTTGTAATTCTTGTGGGATCCCTTTTTAGGTACCCTTTTTCCGGCTAATTATAACTAAAATCTATAATATGAAGGTTGGAAATTATTATATTTAACGATATACATATACCTACATACAGTCAAAAAAGTATCGGGATTGGATGATTTGTTTAAGGTTCAACAAAAACACGTGCTTATGAACGGTACAAAGCGTTCAAAAGCGGCTGAGATGTGATGGAAGATTTGCCTCGCTCTGGTAGGCCATCAACGTCTGCCACTGATCCCAAAAGACCTGAATTTTCTCCAAAAACTCAATCGTATGAGAGTCGCTGAGGACATGTTAGAACGAGTCAAAAAGTCGATCAAAAGTCAAAGTCATGTTGACTGTTTTCTTTGACTATCGCGGTGTTGTGCACTCAGAATTCTTGCCGGAAGGTCAAACGGTAAATAAAGAAATTATTCACCAGATATGGCTGCAGCGTACTTCTTTCTTTATCGTAAACTCAAATTACCATTTCGCGGCACCCGTTTTCAATCGGTAGAAGACATAAAGGGGAATCCGCGGCGAGAACTGAACTCAATTCCGGAAACAGCGTTTAAAAAATGTTTTGATGATTGGATTATTCGTTGGCGTATGTGTATCGTTTCTGAAGGAGCATACTTTGAAGGTGATACAATTTTGGATGAATTACAAACATTTTGTTTTGTGTATTATTGATCTTTTCCCGTTACTTTCTTGACAGAGCAGTATGGCTTAGCTCGTGTTCGGAAGTTGACTTTTGTGGTAAATATGCGATAAACCGACAAAAATATAAAATAAATAGTGCTGCACCGGATTTGTTGGAAATCAAATAGTAACGTGATTACTGTTTATCGATATTCGGTGTAAATATGTTTGGTTTCGGTAGCTGGGTTCGCCCACGCATAACTTAATGATCGTCCGTCGGAAGAGGAGTGGTCGCCTCACTGTTTACTAATTTACTAAAACTGTGAGAACTATTTGACTGCCTAAGTTTATTTGATAAAGGCATGATTCTGCATTCTATAAAAAGCACTTGTGTAGATTATTATTTTCTTATTTATTAAACTACTGAGAGGTCCACTGTGTTAGTAACAATATAACTTAACCTATGTTAGTACTTAATAACTAGAACAGATCGGGTGCAGTTAGTAGTAGCACCCACACTAGCGGGCTGTCTGTCCGGGCGGATGTCAAATGCAGGATAGTGTTGGGACTACCACGCAGCCTACGTGGAGTAGCGAGGCAGATTTCTAACGCCACAACGCTTCGAAACTGATCGAGCGTGCGTCTGCAAACATTGCGGAGGCCATTGGTAGGGCTTGTAGGTTTCTTCAGGGTAGAACTAACCCTACGGCCACCGTATTAAAAATGGCAAAAAAACTACCATAAAGTCAAGAACGTTACGGCAGTTCATTGAACACCAGTTGCTGACATTAAAATTACGCTTTGTGGCGAGGACCTATCCTTTGAATCTGGAATGCAGTTAACGGATTAGTGGTCGGTGCCAGAAATAAGTATGGTTTAAGTATTGTACTTTGGGTTTTTTCCAAAAAGTTCTAGGAAATTGTATGGGTTATCGAATCAACAAGTAATCCCCAATGTAAATAAATACACTAACTATGTAAATGATGGACTTTTGCAGACGATGTTTAAGTTCAAATATCTGAACAAACTGCTCCAGGGACTCTAAAAGTAACCGAATACGTTCAGCAAATGTACAAATCGGGCGACAGTGCTTATCCCTTTATTACTGACCAAACAAACCCATGACTATCATTCTTATTGCTACTGTATTACGGTTCGTTTCCCCTCCGCTTGAAGCAGCAGGACTGAATCAAAGTGGACAAACAATGGTAATTGACAGGAAATTGTAACATTATTCCATGTTTGGCTGAGAGCTTAGACTTCTGTTTAGTTTCAAGTTACGGGCTAAAAATTGTTTTGCTTCTGATTTTTGGATTATTTACAATTAGGACAAATAAGGGAGGGGAGGAACTTCAATGCAAATTTTTGCTCTGTAGAGGAGCTAACTAACAATAATAGTCGCATGGGGTTTTCGATGTTTTTTCTTGGTTTTTCTAAGGCAATTAAATATTGAGTTCTCATTGAGGCTGATTGGCAAATATAGTACATCTTAAGTACCTACCTAAACATACCTAAGTGGCGAAATGTGGGTGCTATAAGCACACTTCTGCCAATCCTTCGCTAACAAACGTAATACTCCTTTTAATCATTTACTCTATGGCGTCGACATTAGCATGGCAGTTCAAGCCGATGCGCCATAGCCTAAAACACTCGGAAGCACGGAATAGGCAAACACAAGCCGGTGACCCATCTCAAACTTGACCGCTTGATCCATTGTGAACGGGAGCCGTATAATCAGCTAACTCGGTGCCGTTGTCCCCGATCCCACGGACGCGCCATCTTGTGGTGCGTTGTTTGAGGTGCGCCGGCGCAGGTCGTAGCGTCGCGTCGCGTCGTACAAACAGCCGCCCGGCTCCGCAGCCAAACACGCTCTGTTTGTGCTATTAGTGGACAACTACCGAATATTTATTGTGGCTTTTTTTGCTAAATTGTAGGATGTAAGAACCGTTACTTCTGTTTTTCTTTAAAAGTTTTTGTTGGTACTGTATGTTGTCTTGGTTAAGTATTTACTTATCTGTTTGAACGGAAGGTCTCAACATGCATCTTTCAGTTTGATGAAACTACAAACAATTTTTATTTCAAGAAAAAACCAAAATCAACTATGCCTAAAATTTTCTTGTCTAATTTGTGAAGCTAATGTAGGATTAATTCTAGTTAGTATTCAACTAATTTCTATTTAGGATTTATTCTAGTTAGTATTCAACTAATTTCTGCTAACAAAGTATTAATATAAAGCTTGAACACTTGTGTGGTGTGTAGGTACACTTTCAGTCGAGGTTGCTACAGGAAAACGCTCTTTTATAAACTTTTGGCCTACAAGAGTTTCCGGTCTCGATATAATAATATCTTCAGACGTACACACGCAACAAGTCTTAAACATTTTAATTTATTGATAGTAAAAATCATGATGTTTCACTAAAATATTTTGTGTATGATTTTTGTGACGATCAATATTTTTTATCGTGACATCTACTGTAGGGCATGCAAAACCGGTTTTCCGGTTTTGCGCAAAACCGGAAATCGGCCAAAATTTAACGATTTTTGAAAACCGGTTTTGAGAGCCAAAACCGAAGCTCAGCTCCGGTTTTCCCATTATTGAGTAACAATTAACATTTTGATTTTTATCATCATTTTTTTCGAACACTCAAAAAATAATTAATTTTGAGGCATCAAATGTATCCGAACCGAACACGGCCTGCATCCACCCACTTACACGCCTCCCTCCACTACCCCCGCACCCCGCACCCCGCACCCGTAACCCGCCAGCCTGCGACTGCGTTGTTGCAGTAATACCCTTACCGGGAGTGCAAGTGCGTGTTTTGCAATTTATGTTTAAGAAGCTTGACGAACAAAACAGCGTTTTGAGTCTCAAGCTAGCGACTAATTTGAGAAGTCGCATAAAGCAAAGACGTCTCCTTCTAGCAGGTGTTTTACGCTATTTACATGATTGGGAAGACTTCTCCGCCCAAGATGATGATGACACATTTCCCAAACCCAATGGTGCTGAAATAACTGAAACTATTAGCAACTTATTGCAGCAGCTAAAATATAAACCCGAGGACACAGACACCATCACCGCAGTTCTCACCGAGCAGTCCATACCTTCGCAATCGTCATCATCTGACGCTGAAGAGCTAACTCTCCAAGAGCAGCTAGAGAAGGAATTACACAAATGCAAAAGAAAGAGAACCCCCAAAAATCGGTCAGATTTCGACCTGGCTGGGTTCGTAAAAGTAGAGCAAGCCATGTATGACAGCGGAGGGCATCGGGGTGTGTATCTCACCGAAGCATATAATTATTTATTATGTGTTCTACCAACAAGTGTTGAGAGTGAAAGGGTGTTTTCGAGTGCTGGGTATTTCTCTAACAAAATAAGAAGTTCGCTGTCTGATCGAATGTTGGATGCACTTATATTCTTGAGATCACATTATCAAGAACAGCGATCTCTTGAAAACAAGTCATTTATGCTTTATTTAAATTAGTATAAAGTTGATTATTGATCTCTTTTTAGTGCAATATGAATCATATTATAATAATGTTATTTTCTAGTTCGTCTTCAAAGTTACAAAAATGTTGATTTTTTTGGTAATTGTGGGTGGCTGTGTTTAATATTTGAAGATGCTGATTGTGTTTTCTATGTTTAAAATATATTATTTTTGATAGCAGACTTAATAGGTACCAAAGATACCAAAAACTTACTTGTTGTTGATTTGATCTCAGTTAATTAATCTTTATACTATTATAAGTTCATTGTTATCTGTACAATTATTATGGTTTGGATTAAAAAGAAATGTATCATACAATTTGTTTTATTTGTAGACTTAGTGGGTATTTAAAAAAAATGGTGTTTCTTTTTAAATTATACTACATTCGATTTTTTTTGCTAAAACCGGACCTAGCTCCGGTTTTCGGTTTTGGTCCCAAAAAAACGATGTTCAAAACCGGTTTTGATGACTTTCCGGTTTTGCATGCCCTAATCTACTGACGGATGTCCAAAACTTTAAAAACTAAAGTGAAAAAATTAAAACATGCTTTTTCTCACTACAAAATTACTATCCGCTTTTTTAATACTTATTTGTATTTGACTGAAAAATTAAAGTTAACGTTTTCACTTAAGTATCTGAGTAAAATATTCCTACACGTTACGCCACGATATAACGAATATCTCCATAAACATAATGCTCGTATGTATAATATTAAATATAACATACATATAGTATGTTGTCGCTAGCAGCATGAGATGCATTCAGGCTGACTCGCGACCTCGCGTCTCTATCGACGAAATTCGGATCGACCCGTCGCTAAATCGATTTTACTTACTGCTGTTGTAGCAGGGTTGGCTTTTTCTCTTCATGTGGAAGGGGAACATATGCGTCAGTATCAGAGACCGACTAAGTATGTATCTCCAATTCTCCATCAACTTGTTACTGTCCCACTACTCAACGAAAGAAAGCATCTCATTAGTAAGCTTTGATCACCACACTTGCTAGAGTTATCGGATTTAGCTATTAATTATAAGTCCAGGTTTCCTCATGATATTTTTCCTTTACCCACGTCAGGAATGATCAAGATAAACGTCTTCTATTCAATGTGAAAATACTGGGTCGAGTGGTGGCGCTTTATTGCTGAATTTCTTTTTGGGAATTGTAACGCAGTTTTTGATGTAAACAAAGCATAATATTATTTCTGCCAAATATCATTACAAAAATATATAATTTCACGATGAAAAACGACACGAATATTAATGTGTGCATGTAATTATAATTAGGTACAATATAATATGAGCGAAGTGTGTCCGTGGCTCGTGCTGTTTAACGCGCGGCGGATAACCTCCCGATAACCGGCGATTATCGACGACCCCTCCGATATGGCGCCCGGCGCGCGGGCGGGTGACCGATGTCGATACTTTGCTGCTAGTCGTTCACATCACTAGCGGGCTAGCGCGTAGGGCTGACGCGTGACGGGAGTTTAGCAAGGGCTGACAACAAAAGGGCTAAGTAAACATAGAATTATATAAATGTAGAGCTTTTGTCCTAATTGTGGGGATTTGTGACAATTCTTGGGTACTTAATTTAAAATTACAACCTATCAAAAGTAATTTCTACACCTACTTCTGCTCACAATAATTCTAACTACGTCTACGTCGTCTAACTACAGTCAACGAAACCAACGGCTAGGGTGAGATATTATTAACTGATGACAACTTACAACAATACAAGAAGGTAGGTACAATTTTGTGGAAACCTTTTCGTTTTTAGTTCAACACATTTTTTGTGAGTTCTTAACATAGACAGAACTACAGATTTTGATTTTTTAGTACAGTATAACAGTTATACAATAAGCTTAGTGACGCGCAACGGTGCCGTTTTATCGCAGTTATCGATAACCCACGACGCCCTCTGACACGTCGATAAACCGCGCGCGTTTAGTGCGGCGCTGCGTCTGCGCCGCCTTTATGCCCATTTTAACTAAACCAGGTAATTAACTACTAGTTTTTTTTCTAACACGATAACACGGTTTTCAATTAATTAAATGGCTCTTTTTGACAAGTTTGTGTTATGAAATGTGGTTGAAAATTTTGTGGTGACAAATAGTTTTAGTTTCGTATCGTTCTTAAATCAAACGTGTTAACATTTGTATTGAACAGTGGAAAATGTTTTATTTGATAATAATGCAGGTGCAACAGTTTTTCCATCTTCTCATCCGACTCGGTTGCTCAAGGTTGTTAATTGCCTTTTGTGAACTGTATTGCAGGATAGTCATACTGTATATAAGTTTTTTTTTTATCAGTTTTTCTTTTTTTTGGCTCTTTCTTTGGCCAAAGAATTATTATTAAAATTCAACGTGGCAATGCTGCCAGTCTTCTGGGCACGTTTCCCGATGACAGCGATTCGGAGGAGTATTATGACGCCTAAGTGTCCTATTGACATTGTTGTATACATATATATTGGTACTAGTTATACGTTTAGTTTTATTTTTGTATTTATATATAGTTTTAGATGTAATATGTAAATATTGTACATTATAAACTTTTTATTTAGTTAGTTTTTCAGGTATTGTATTTCATTTGCTCTTATTATTTATTTTCAGCATGCCAATTTTATTGAAATTATTCGTAACATCAATTTATGATTAATCTTCGTATCGCGATTGGTGGAATTTGGTTTGCACTAAGTATCTATCTATCACAAGATTTGATGTGTTATCAGACCTACAGTTTTAAATCAAAAATACGTTTTATTTGCTTTGTTAAAATATCATTAAAGTCAAAATAATAGTTTTCAAAGAAAGTTATGATCGATCGAATGAAAATATTTCAAATCATTGTCTTCTTGTGCATTTCCTAATAAGTAGAACACTTAACCCAAACCCGACTGCACAAAACTCACAAAATCATAAACAACATTTAATTTTCATATGTTATTTCAGTTGCTATATCGTTTAATTTTCGTTCGTTTCGATAACAGACCTCGTTTGAATATTAGTTTGTTATTTTAGCGAGTAAAATCAACTCCAGCGGCTATACGACTGTACGGAGTCGTACTGAGTCAGTGACACTGCGGCAAGTCGCCCCTTCTCTGTCTAACCCCGCGTACATTCTTTTGCCCTTGTATCCGCGGTGGATTTCTGTGGCACCCAAAATGTCAGACAAATACAAGATTTGACATTTTAATTTGTATACTAGCTGACCCGCGCAACTTCGTCTGCGTGAAGAACCGCTCGACCGATTTTGTACAAACTTCATATAAACCATCTACTAAATAGTCCGAACAAAGCCTAAACATTTGGTTTGGACAGGTGAGCCCGTTCTTGAGTTAATAAATTACAACGAAAAGTGGCATTGATTTTTATATATTATATTGATTCAGATATACAGACAGATGCAAAAATATTATATTGGTTATCATACTGATAAACGATCCAAGAATACCTAGTAGGTATTTCAATACCTACTGTTTAATGTCGTAGTAGCCAGTTATCGCGAATACTACCAAGTGTTTACATTTAACAATAATTATCATAATTTAAATGCGCCTCTTCTTCCCAAAAAATCCGGAGGAGAATGCTTTCTACGAACTGATGATTTCCCTGAAATATCAAATTGTTGACGTAGCAACTAAACCAGGGTACTAGAATTGTATAAAGCATTAGCAATAGCATAATCATTGTCCTGCCACTTTCCCTATGCACATGTGATTGGCGCAGTACCTACGTCTTCTGCTTCCATTCTTCTATGACTCCCTAGGTATCTCAGTAATCACGCCTGTCTAGAAGTATCATCTTTCACTTAAATGATCAATCGTTTTATTCACACACTTAGGTATAGCCTAAAACATTCCTCGCGACCGGTTCCACATCCCATGCCTACCATGACAGTCGATTTGCACACAATTTTTCAGTCATTGGTACTTCATTGATAGTTTTAGGACCAAAAATAAATATCAAAGTTTCATTTTAAGCATTAAATGGATAGAATACTACCACTACACTATAAGAAATGTGTGTCCATTGCAGAAGTACCTAAAACCCCTTTTGCAATTTTAACATTGCTTGAGTAAAACTCTTTCTGGAGATTCTCAACATGTCATGATTTGAAATCGTTATACATCTTCCCAGAATCTGCTAGTCTGTGGTTCGAGTACACCCAGCTAGCGGTTTCGAGGAAGATGCATATATACCTACCGTTGCGTCATACGTGGAGCATGTCTCCTTAAAAACGTAGATGACGATCCAAAATCTGATCCCGGTTCAGCTGCCCCATGACGTGCGATTTAATGAACTCCACGCAGAGTAGATAACCAAAGAGCACAGATTGTTAATTAAAATTAACGTCAATGAACAATATTTAAACGCATTTCAGTTTAGTGACGCAAACTGGTGCTGATTGCATCATTTCATTTCATTCTAATACGGCCTTGATCTTACTCTAGTTTCAGAAGCTATACGGAACTGGTCACTGAAATTCAATGGATGTAAGAAGCGTAGAACTGTTCGACATGGCAATGTCAAAAAAAAGACAAGAGAGAGAGTGTGTTTAAAGAAAAGAGTTTAATCTTCGGAACTACTAATCCGTTTCTATATTTCGCGAGCAAAGACGCGGACAAAATCAGATGATAAATAATGATGAAAATGGGAACCTATCCACCTTTTAATCATTTTTATGGCTACAACCGAAAGTTAGACAAAATATTCTAAAACAATATGTCATCATTTTATAATGCAGACGAGATTAGTGAGTTAATTTCTAAAATTAGATTATAATCCATTCATGCAATTATCTATCGAACAGGTTTAGGCCACTAAAATGCATTTAAACCAAATTAAATGAGTAATGCTATTAACGCCAGCGAACACTTTAGTAGGCGGATAGAAGGATGTACTACCAGACGTATCCACTAATAACATTGTGTAAACAAATGAGGGGAACATGGATACACCCACATAGAGCCACCCATGCTACGGAGTGAGGCTTCAAAAAAAAAATTATAGAACCATAAAGTTGTAACCCAAAATAAAATGGGATTTTCTTTCTCAACCTAGTGCAACTGCAATGACTATGCTGTTGTAATTGACAACAAATTCAAATTTTACTATTGCACTAGCTGTATGTTTCACAGTTTTTTTTTACATTTCGTGTTGAATCGGTTCTTTTGTCTTTCCCATCATGTTGCATATTGGAGAGCAATAAAGAGACACGTGTGAACCATACCAACAAAAAAAGATTTATAGCTTTCTACCTACCCTATGAGAGAATGTCATCAATTTACGTACATGTTATATAGCGTCATTCATGTCTCACGGTAAGATGTTGACCCTTTATCGACCTGAGTTATCGACAGTTTGCGTCACATCACTATCATGCGGCGCTAATTAATTGTGCAAGTATTGGTAAACATGTGTTGTTCTTTATCTTCACAATAAACATTTGGATTTATCGAGCTCTGCATAATAGAGTCTATATCAGCTGTTACTACGTCATCGGTTCTACGAATAATCTTATGACTTAGCGTATTGTAAGACACATATGAGCAAATTATGCTAAGAAAGCGATATATCGGAGTTAAATCGTAGCAAATACCTCAATTGAAATAGTTCAAATGAATTACCTATTCACAGTCAATTACGAACAGTTAGGGAGTCGGTCAGTCAGAAAGTTGATGCTACAGGCTCGCCGCTAGACCGAGATGACCGACCCATACGACCTCGGACATTCACTGCGATTGATGTTGTGGTATTATTTGGCAACTAGGAAACACGTTTACTTTTTACTTCTGCAAGACGTTTGATAAAGGTACTTAAGCATAAATATTAATCTTAAAGCTGAGCACGACCAGCTCCATTGGAGGTTTCCTACGACGTCTCGTATGTCACTTGAACTGACTGATTGACGAGCCAATAAAATGATGATATTGCGGCGTTTAACAAGGTTCAGTACCTTGACCTCTTCTGTATGAGTTTTAACAGCTTATCTAAGGTAGGACGCCATTGGAGGCGAATAACGTAGCAATTTACTGCGATTTGAATTAAGAGAAAAAAAATCATGATGAAACGAATCAAATAAAAAACAAAACAGTGGGCTCGTACACCACAATTCTAGATTGAACCAGTATTTTCGCAGTCTTATCTTTTAACGACTTGAAAGAGGCGAGACCTCTAGGAATAATCAACAATACCTACATTTAAAAAACGGTTTCAATTGTAAAAACAGTTAACATTTTTAGAAATTAATGCTTTACGGCTAGCGTAAACTGGATAACCGCCTAGCTTGGATGATCGTTATCAATAATGACATGAAGGAGGTACAGGTAGAGGTCCCCAGCAAGCAAGACAAATACGTTTGGTGAAGTATGACAAAGAGCCCCAACCCTTCATGGAATAGTCTAGTATTAGCCAAGGCTCCCTCTTTTTGTTTGTGCATTTCGGGGAAAAAAATGTAGATCAGGCTTTCGAGCCAAGCTGTCGATTTACCAAATGCTTGGGACGAAAACGGTTAAATCAAATATTTCAAAGATTTCGAATTTATAACCCTTTTGAAAAACGGAACGTCTAAATTGAAACGTTTTTTATCGTTGTACTGCGGAGACGTAAACGATCATCATGAATGTTTAGTAATCAATACATATTATAAAACAAAGACTCCCGCCGCGTCTGTCTGCCCCTATGTATGCTTAGATCTTTAAAACTAGGCTACGGATTTTGATGCGGGTTTTTTTAATAGATAGAGTGATTAAAGAGGAAGGTTTTTGTATTTCATTTTACGCGGGCGAAGCCGCGAGCATCGGCTAGTGTTAAATAAAAAGATCGAACTGGATTTGTCATAATACCTCTACTGCACGAAGTTTAAATACGTACTTTTCAGCTAGAAGTTTTCATGCTTTTGGCTAAGTACACAACTTAGCCAAAAGCAAAAGCAATAATCTAGATCTATAATCCCCGCCACGAGAAGCTATAAATTGTTTACGGAAAAGTATGTAATTCGTCATTGTATACAATTCCTAGGAAATGTGTACAATTCCATAAATAGATAGGAAATCTATGATCTTGTAGTATGTACTTCTAGAAAATCTATGTAAGTTCTAAATAGCGATCGGAAAATTGCATTCTTGATATTCTTAAGCACAACGAGGATAGTGGACCTAAGGGCGACTACATACAGTCGACAGGACTATTTTTTTTGATACCCTAATATACTACACACCACACCAACTTAAACATTTGCATTGCGCATTTTGGGAAGGAAAACTTAGTATGCAAGAGCTAGGGAAGCGAGTTTGGGATGTGGGGACTCCGACCGGACAGTGTTGTTACTTTAAACCCTGCAGCTACAAGCCCGAAGGTACTGGTATTCAGCTGCATCCGGTTAGACTGGAAGCCGACCCCTAAATAGCTGCAAAATGCTGCTGGGAAAAAAGGCTAGCCAGATGATGATGTTGATTTTGTTCGTGTTTTATATTTTTTTATTCTTTTAGAGCATTCGTTTTTATACATTTCCGAATATCATCTCGGAATTGCATACATTTCCCAGGAAAAGTGTGTATTTCAATTTGTGGGGTTCAATGATTCAATCTTTGAAACATTATTTTACACGTATATCCTAATTAGACTTGGAATTCTATACATTTCCTAATATTATGTACAATTCCTAGGTTTCAAACATTTCCGGTAACATTTATGGACATGAAAATGTCGACCGCAAAAAATGTAAGCAAAACTGAGACCACAACAGTCTCAGTTCTGCTCATCGTCATCTGCCTAGCCTTTGCCCAAAAGATCCAATTTCTGGTCTTCGGACCCAGGGGTTTCAGGACAGCTAACAACTAATTGTAGCTACCGGAGTACGACTCTTTTACGATATTGCTGCCCTTGTTGGATAAGTTGATGGGTTGCAAGAAATTGTCGGGAATCTGTTTCTATACATATGTAGATGCTTTTGTCATGTGAGATGATGACTGTTGCATTTGAAAGGGAAAATCTGCTTTGTTATTAAAATTTATTGTTAAGAAAGTATGTTTTGATATGATTGGCGTGCGCAGACATAATTTAGATGGCCATCGACACTCAAAGAAAAGTCTGGAACACAGACAGAAAGAAAATAAATGACTGAGTTCTTGTTTAGTTAAAACCCGTTTCGAAATAGATCCTTGAGACTTGGTGTCTTACATTCTGAATTATAAGATCTTTCCATTCTGCCTTCTGATTTGCCTGATAAAACAGAATGCGTTATCAGTTATTTCTTGAACTACGCATTTCGGAACTAATGTTTAAAGTTTGCTTGACAAATATTGTTTCAATTTAATTACTTGTTCACTTTTTGTTTTACCGCGGTAGCAACCGCTTCGCACAGGTCGGTACATAGCCGAGTACATTACAAGCCGTCATTTAAGTGTTACATGTCCAGCAAATGACAACCAGTACATATGTCATGTTTTATTTTCATTAATACAAATTGTACTAGTACGTCTGGTGTGTAGGTGTGACTTTTCGTGTAGTTATTTTTATTTCCCGTTCTTTTATTTTGTACTTTTTAGTATGTTAACGCGGAAGCGGTGCACTGGCCAGCATGCGATCTGACGAAGAGTATGTCTGGATTAAAAAAAGAGACAATGACCTTTGAGTTTGGTTGTTGACAGAGTAGGCGGTTAAGGAACACCGACCTCATCTAGTTTTAAAAGTACGTAAAGCGAAAAATACTCTTTTTAACGAATTTTGCAGTTGAAAATTTGAGCATGAACATGGAAACGTAAGCGATACTTATAACATTTTCAACTTATTCGAATAGCTTTTTTTTCATTTTCGAATGACATTATAATGATGACATAAAATTGACAGATTAGAACCGAGAACAAAAAAAAGTACTTAGATACTCTTTCAGTTGGTAGGTTTTATTGATCCGTCTCCCTAGAGTCTAGGACCATGTATGTACGGTTATTGAATTGGGTCTAGG
The DNA here is from genome assembly GCA_950022955.1 of Xestia ashworthii. NCBI lineage: Eukaryota > Metazoa > Arthropoda > Insecta > Lepidoptera > Noctuidae > Xestia > Xestia ashworthii. The sequence goes on along the minus strand of OX465566.1, from coordinate 498,393 downwards.
GCCTAGACCCAATTCAATAACCGTACATACATGGTTCAGCCATCTTGAAAATATGCTATTACTTATTTTTATTTTTTTTACATCAATTTTCCACGTTTTCAGCTTATTTTTATAGGTATTGACTATCGAGATTTTAGGTAAGTATAGGTATTTCTTTATTATAAACTTGAGACCGTAGTGGGTGACATTTGAGGCCTAACTGAGTACATGAATTATCAATATTATGAAACCATGGTTAACCATTCTTATGTGACATTTTATACTAACACTAAATGTCGAAGAGGTTACTTTTTGTGTTAATTTTTTCAGGGGTCCTGAAGAAAAATCTAATGGCTGATTGTAATAATTATGTGAATTAGACTGAAAGGTCAGACTTACCGGTCTCCATAGCGTAGCCCGCAGCTGCGGCTGCAGCGTGCAGCGCCCCGTACTCCTTGCCGTCCATACCGCCCAGCATCATGTCAGACTCACTGCACTTCACATGGACACGCACTCACGTTCGCCGCGCGACGCTCCGCCGCCACATGTGCGCGAGCGCCGCCGCCGCACCGCCAGCTGCCGCCCGCCCCGCCCCCCGCCGCCATTGGCCCGCGCCGGCCAATCGCCGCGCTTCATTTCGAACGCTTTCCTTTTTCCATGTCGCGTTCTATTTGAAGCGTGCTGATGCATCTTTAGTTTTTGCCAATCAAAATTAGACTTAATCTGTTGAAGGCAAAGTTGACATTTGGTTGTATGGTTGTGAAGAAATATGTCTGTTTTCCCGTTCGGTCGGATGCGCTCGGGCAGCGAGCAAGACGAGAGCCGAGGAAAATGCGTGCCGCTCGAGTAGGCAGGGTGCGCCCGCGCAGCGCCGGCGGCGGCGGCGGCGGCGGTGGGAGCCACTGAGCCACACGTCGCTATGTGTGCGGCTGCGGGCTCGACACGGCTCTATGTACTATGTACGCTCTTTGTAATTGATATTTTTATGTTCGTTAATTCGTGTTGCTAACTAATGTTCTGTGACTGACGATGATACGAGGAACTGATACGGCGACAGTTTGTCAGGGGAACAGTCGACGTTTTAACGATTTATTTATGTTTTTTGTGGGTTTTTAATTTTAATTAGGCCGGAGTTTGTTCGTTATGAAGCTGGTTCATAATTAATCAGTTGAACTCCCGGAGTGCGGGGCACTGGGCGCTATCGCTCGGCGTGCGGCTCACTCTCATCTGATAAGAGCGTAATTAATTGTTGGCTATGTGTTGCTGAAAATTTAAATGCTTGGCAGTCAGTCCAAATGATTCAGGTGCCTCCCAAATACATGATCGTGATGTATTGCTGCACAGAATACATTACAGTTCGTACCTACCTACATACTTACCACGCAACGACTGTATTGTCTAGTTTGTCTAGCCGGGAGCACTGTACCTATTCATAGTTATACATATACTTAGTATGTACTAACTCTATGTAGATATGACAGCTAACGGGATCTATGAGTACTGCACCTTTGTCTCCTATTTTTTAAATATTTTAATTCCACTTTACAAGGCAATTACAAATACTCGAGCCTCGGTGTCGTTGGCCATAAACATATACCTACCTATAACATTGTCGGAAAATAAAAGAACTTCGTAAAGAAGTGCCACGTATCAGACGAACGCCGCTCCAAACCCAATTAAAACTGAAAAATTCCTGAAATACTCGTAAAACTGCGCACAACAGCTCAGAAACACATGGCGGGAATCAAACTCATCAGATCACATGACATGGTGATCATCGCAAAAAGCGCCCCAGTCGATGCCGCCGGGCGTTGTCTGTTAATTACCCCAAATATGTCGCTTATTTGCGTAAAAACGGTGGTTGTGTTTGAGTCGCCGCGTGGATGCGCAGGCGCAGCGGATGGGAGCAAATTGGCGGGAGCAAATGACGCGGCGCGGCAGACTCAAACGTGCCGACAGACAAACTGTTGGCTTTGTTCTGATTCATCTGCCGGTGATGAGCGGGTTCATGATCAAGTGTGTTTGTAGCTCGGTAAATGGACTGTGCACGGCATGAATTTTGCACGGTAATGTTGGTTTTAAACTATGGAGAATAATGGAGATTATAAGAAATTGTTGCAGTAGGTACTCGTGGCACTGCTTTATAAACGATCATGGAATACAAATTGAAGAAACTGTAACCACCAACCTGCAAGGCCTGCGTGATGGATAACGGCCCTCTCGTTCCCACAGAGACGAGGCCTGCGGCCCAGCAGAGGAAACATTACAAGCATTATCTGTGTATGCTGTGCTTGTGCTGCTTTGTTGCAGTATACAGGTTGTAAACGACCTCATCTCGAAGCCGTCAACCAAGCATTCTGTACATCAAACTAAGTATCTTTACGCAAAAAAATTGCTGGGAAACGACTTTTTTTTTGGGGTGAAAAATCATGTTTTCTGGTAAAACTCAATGTAACGCACTCAACATATTGTGCTCATGGGTGGATTGAATAGTACTGGCATAGTGGAGCTGATTAAAGTAAAAATCTTACATTAAAAACTTGTACTTATTTAAAAAAAAACTTGTCAAAAAGTTGGAACTTTGACCCCCAATATCTCCGTAACTGGAAGAACTAGAAGATCATTTTTTTGTTCTAGACCATACCTGGGAAGTATGGTCTAGAACAAAAAAATGATCGCAGTGATGGGGAGAACAAGTCTTGTACCTTTCGGCTTTGTTAAGAGGTTTTTTAATACACCCTTTATAACCATACTAGCGGACGTCCCGCGGTTTCACCCGCATAGTTCCCGTTCCCGTGGGAGTACGGGGATAAAATATATCCTATGTTACTCGTGGATAATGTAGCTTTCGAATGGTGAAAGAATTTTTAAAAACGGTCCAGTAGTTTTTAAGCCTATTCATTACAACCAAACAAACAAACAAACAAACAAACAAAGTTTTCCTCTTTATAATATTAGCGTAGATAAAAATAATGAAACTATTCACCCACATTATGAAACACCCATCTTTTTATTTTTTTTTTTTTAGGATGGGAAATCATCAAATGACTTCTCCCACTCTGGGCGGAGCGGGAGGGAGTGTCAGACTTTTACTGACTAAAACCCATCCATGTTCCTTCCTCGCCCTTTACGTTCCGGGGCCGCGGTATCTCTTTCGAACAGTCCCGCAACCCCGGCAGGCTTCGGCCCTTGCGGGCCCCTCTCTTATGCTGACATCTCTTTGAGGCGCGCGTGGAACACGAACGCGCCGCCGACTCGGCCTGTCGTCGTTAGACGGACGGACGGCTAGCTAGCCCATAGCCAACCGTCCACAGGCCCGCGTCTACGGTGGCCGGTAGCCACCACGTGGCCCCCGACGCCCGGTGCGTCTCCCGCGGCGGCCGGGAAGAGAGGATCTCTCCCTCTCTCGTTCCGCCACCTCCTTCGCTAGCATGACTGCTTCGCAGAAGGAGGTGACGGCTTCCCATTCCGTCTCGCTCCGGACCATGGATTGAACCAGGGCCGGACGCGAGAGGTCGCCGCCGCCGATCGCCGCTACGAGGACACGGCGGGGCTCCGCCCACGCAGGGCAGACTTCCACCGTGTGCTCCACCGTGTCCTCCGGTCGATCCTCGCAGTGGAGACACCCGGGCGTTTCCTCCCGCCCGATTCGGTGCAGGTACCTCCCGAAACATCCGTGTCCGGTGAGGACCTGCGTCAGGCGGAAGGTGAGGACGCCGTGGCGCCTCTCCAGCCACTCCTCAAAGAGGGGACTTACCGCCACTATCGTGGCGTGCCCTGCACGGGGTTGCGACAGTCGCTCTCTCCATGTCGCCATGAGATCGCGCCGGAGGTCTGTCCACTGAGCGGCAATTTGCCGCGGCAGCGGAGTTTTCCCCCGGCGTAGTGCCTCCGCGCGAAAGTCGTGCAGGCGCGCGAGGACTATCGCCTCCAGATCCCATGGCGGTAATCCGGCAAGCAGGCCCTCTGCCTCGCGGGAGATCGTGCGGTACCCACGGAATGAAACACCCATCTCAAAGGTCCTCCAAGCTTTAGAGTTATAATTACGGGGCAAGGGTTTTTTTTTCGGTCGTTTAAAGTTTTTAGCGGAACTTTCGAAAGGTTCGATAGTAAAAGTAGCTATTTTCCAGATATAAGAGCAAATATTTGCTATATAATTTAATCTTCACTTTCAGAGAGCAATTTCGCTGCCTGAAATATTTAAACATGCTCCCAGCATTCGTAATGGAATTCACAAAGAACATAAAATATAAAGGAGAAGGTTATCCCCGGCTGACTCTCTGACCTTAAACCTCATTTCGTTTGATAACAAAACAAATACTAATAGCCACGAGAAAAACACGAAACGGATTCAAATGAATATTAAAAAGTTTAGTTAAATTATGAATCGGTTCTGGAGGAGAAGAAAATAAAATAAAAACCCAACAGTCTGCCCGACCCAGGAATCTAACCCAGGACGACATGTTCAGTAGACTCGGCCTTAACTTACGAGTACAAACTACTACAATATCTAAAACAATTACGTAAAAGTGTCAAAATGGGAAAATAATTATGTACCGTCAAAAAATTCATCCACATCGCCGTCAATAGGAAAAGTGCCCCGAAGGCTGGCAGCATTGCCACGTTGGATGGCAATACTGATTCTTCGGCCAAAAAAACGTAATTATCATTCAGTTTTAATTCCGGCAAATTATTTTCCAGGCATACAAAATGCACCATCGCCCTGCACAGGCAAAAATCGGCAAAATATGCGCATGCAGAAGGTGCGATTATCATAATGCAATATTTGTCATTCTTATAGCATGACTCGGGGTACAAGTACCTACGTTCTTCAGATAAGCCTGCCATCTAGTTTCTCGTTACCTAGATCTCCAAATTCTCCAAAGTTCCAAACACCATGTAGGAACACGGTACATAATGATTTGGTAACACAGAGCAATCGGCGCGATTTGTTGCGTTCCGTCACGATTTGCTTCACTAAATAACAACGCACTAATGTCCCCAGATGACTATGTTATAGGAAATTGAGTATTTATTGTGAAATTCATAAAAGTAGAACTAATGAAGCTAGAATTTAAAAGGAATGAGCGTTGAAACATGACTGTGTTAATAGCCGTTCTGAACTCATGCATTAAAGATCATTTTGGTCGTTGACTGGTTTTCGTACCTAACTGGGTAAGGGTATATAGCACACTGTTGATCGCAAGCCGCTGAAGAACTGCCGCGGAGAGCTCTTTAGCTATTTTTCAAAGTTACCAATAGACCAAATGGTTTGTGTGAAGGATGATATAGCAAGAAACGAGTGTCTGATCAAATGACGAGCAGTAGAGAAAGATATGGAAGAAGAAGACAAAGCGCCGACTGCAATTACATTAAGGATATGGGCAGGAGCATAGAAATATAAATTATATCTATGGGCAGGAGTCCAGGAGAATGACGATTGACGATGACCTGACTTTCTTCGTTTGTGTTCTTTTGTAACTATAAGAATCAATCAAGGATCATGATTATGATGTTTTTCGTTAACACACATTTAGTAAATTGTCATTCGGGACTATATTTAAAAGTGTCACAGGTACTCATGTCAGTTCGCATTATACGCTTGCTTTATTATAGCATTTCATTTACCGGCCTGTGTACAAACTTCTCAATTATACTTCCCTATAATATTTTAACAAATGGGAACCACGGGTTCTGAATGTGTGCCCGATTAATGGCAGTGAACTCTCTTCCTATCATGAGACTGAAACATGGTACCTAGTGAAATGTAGTAGTTATAGGCACCAACAAGCGGGTAGACGACAAATAAATCTAATTAGTCCGTCAGTTAGATTATCAAAAAATATTTGAACAGTATTCTTTCTTTTGTGACGTAAACCAAAATTGACGAAGATACGACGCTTTTAAAATTCTCAATACGTCACGCCTTGAGAGCAGCGGTGGCCCAGTGGTGGCGGCCCCGACTTACGAACAGTAAGTAAGTCGTGGGTTCGAACCCAGGCAGGCGCATTACTTTGTGTAATTTATTTCATCACCACTGCTCTCAGAAACGGTGAAGGAAAGCATCGTGAGGAAACCGGTCCTAGAACCAAAAATTCCAAGACGTGACATCCACCAACCCGCACTGGGTCCGCGTGGTGGATTATAGTCCATACGCAAAATACGCGCTTTGACGTGGAGTTGCGGCGGACACAATCCCGTTATACAATACAATACGTCACACCTTGGTATAATTAGTAGTGCGTTCTGACGTCACTAGCCCCCACTCCCGAGTTTGGAAGCGTTCTACCTTGGTCAATATTCATTGATTTACAAAAACAAAATATACATGTCCATTATTTTCCAATACTCTATCTCTAACAGACGGACTAAATAGATTTGCAATTTTTTTATAGTGTCATCATGCCTGTTCGGTACACCTTTTTTTTTTTTTTTTTTTTGGGATGGGAAATCATCAAATGACTTCTCCCACTCTGGGCGGAGCGGGAGGGAGTGTCAGACTCTTACTGACTAAAACCCATCCATGTTCCTTCCTCGCCCTTTACGTTCCGGGCCGCGGTATCTCTTTCGAACAGTCCCGCAACCCCGGCAGGCTTCGGCCCTTGCGGGCCCCTCTCTTCTGCTAACATCTCTTTGAGGCGCGCGTGGAACATGAACGCGCCGTCGACGCGGCCTGTCGTCACTAGACGGACGGACGGCTAGCTAGCCCATAGCTAACCGTCCACAGGCCCGCATCTACGGTGGCCGGTAGCCACCACGTGGCCCCCGACGCCCGGTGCGTCTCCCGCGGTGGCCGGGAAGAGAGGCTCTCTCCCTCTCTTGTTCCGCCACCTCCTTCGCCAGCATGACTGCTTCGCAGAAGGAGGTGACGGCTTCCCGTTCCGTCTCGCTCCGGACCATGGATTGAACCAGGGCCGGACGCGAGAGGTCGCCGCCGCCGATTGCCGCTACGAGGACACGGCGGTGCTCCGCCCGCGCAGGGCAGACTTCCACCGTGAGACCTATTTACCTAAGAATGTACTTATTTGCAGAAACCTAGGCTGTGAAAGCTAGCCCTTACGTGCGGTAAGGAACCCATTGTATGCTATATGTAATCTGTGGAGTTTACACCTCGTACAGCCAAACAGAAAATAGATTCAGTCGTAACGGGAAAATATACATAATATTCTTTTAGATTACTTAAAAATACTTTTCTGTAACTTGAATTGTTGAAACTTAGTACTATAACGAGGCTTAATAACAGTTAAATAGTATGTAAATTAACATAAAGTTGCTTGAAATACCAACACCTGCTTTGATTTTCAAAAACGGGATACCGATTATAATAAAACATATTATTTTTATTTATGCAAAATAATGTTACAAAATTATATAAAAAATATTACCTACGCCAACAACTCAATGACTCTACAATTCCTGAAAAATAAAATATTAACAAAAATATAGCAGAAATAAAATATCAATAACAAGCTCGTTTGTATGAAATTATATCGTAGAATATTACAAGAGTTTCGGTGGGTGCGCAGGCGCAGGTTATAACGTTAATAAATAACCTATAAAGTGCATTGTTCTCGCGCAGGCGGCGTGGTTAATGCCCGATTGTCTCGCCCCCAGCCACACACCCGACCACGATTTATAATCCCCCCGGCAGTATTGTTCAGCTTTTTATCTTTTCTATAGCTCATATTTATAGCTGTCGTTAAAGCTGCATTTTTCACGAAAATTAAATGTTTAGTTCAGATTAGCAAAGGTGGTGCGGAACGGAACAGATTCGCGAGCAACCCGTGAAGATATCGCCGCACTACGAATATATACCGTTATGTGATAATATTAAACATGCGACAGCGATAGCCTTACGCTTTTTGTGGATTATTGTGTGACTAGATTCGATTGTAGCTCTGCTTGTAAACCTTTATTGATCGAAGTTGTAAACGATTGTCACTCTGAAAAAATACAATAACTACACAAAACGTGTGTAACTGCCAGCCCTCCGGGGACCTTTGTGTATTCGCCTGAAAAATAAAAATGCGTAATGACTTGCTGAATTACGGCAAAACGAAGGAAAAATAACACCAGGACGAAACCTAACTCTCTTAATAGTTTTCTGAATGTTGTATTCAAAGGATGATCTAGGTGGACCAAATACAAGGTGGTAGGCGAAGAATCGACGAGCTGGTAAAGGTTCCGGTAAGCCGGTGGGTGACAGCAGCGGCAGCGCAGGACCGGTCGTTGTGGAGATCTGTGGGGGAGGCCTCTGTCCAATCAACTGTGGATGTCTTTCGACTGAAGTGATGATGATTGTAGGTAATCTTATCATTTTACAGTAGTTTATAGCAAATTGTTATATAAGGACAGGTCTGATATTCCTGTAGAAAAGACAGTTACGAGTACATTTTCAGTGACAAATGTACATAAGTGTATATCGTTTTAATGTTGCAGGGAAATTTAAATGAAGTCAGATAATTCATGGTATACTTACGGAGTGTTCAGAAAGTTCTTAATGTAAAATTAAACGCCCCTGAATCGTAGTCCCTAAATGAACAAGGTATCTACCAAGTAAGATAAGACACCAGTGCTGACAATAACTTATGCAGGTTGGGCAGCTTAGCCAATAAGCGTTCAAGGCGCTTATTGTATTCAAGAATACCTATACTTCCATCAGAGGACAACAACTAGGTATACAGCCTTTTCAATAATTTCGCTATATATATTTCTGTGACAGCAACATCATAACAGAAATTAAGTGGCTCTCAAGCATCAAGTTAAGTAAAGGAAGCCGAGGGCAACGATTTGTGCTGTAAAGTGCATGCATATCGTTATTAAATCAATTTGTATGGCGATTTATGATCTCCCAGACACATGTATTTGATTGTCATGCTAATCTGCCAATGAAATACTCCTGTTCTCGGTAATAACTGCTGAGGTCTGGTGCAAATGGTGTTATTACGGCGGCGGGGGGTGGGGGGCGCAGTGAACGCCTTCAAGTATGGCGGAAGAATAATGAACCGGTATTTGTTACCGAAGTGGCCACCAAAGACGAAAACGGCTGGGAATTTTCTAAATTTTGTTCTTTTGGAAGTAACTTACTGTTTGAAGTCTGTTAAAACGAAAAATTCAACGAGTTTTCCCAGATTTTGCTTATAAATCTCTACGCAAGCAAAGACATAATCTGTAACCAACGTTTTCAATAGCCAATAGGATTATTTTCATCCTATCAGCCGTACCAAACGGTTTCAGCAAGCATAGAATCTACCAAATGTCTAACGTAATTAAAACTTATTGGATCACCACCAAGATCTCATTCTGCAACTTCTAAGCTAAGTTTCAGCAACATCATTCCGGCAGCCATTGTCGTAAAGACAACGGAATAATTGTGCCAACTATACCTACCAGTAAACCATTCCTCATGTACCAGAACCGATAAGTTAGGTTTAGTGCAGGTTCCTACAGTAGCCCAACAATGACAGCACTGTGACAACATCCGCCTACCTGCGTCCTACAAATAGCTTGTCAAACAGACACGGCGGCGCGCGCGCAGGATTGTTTTAATTAGCGTGGTCGCGCGCCGCCGACCGCGACCAGCTATTCATAGAGCACCTGGCTTTTATGTGGACGCACACCATGGAGTGGAGGTGGTGCAGAAGTTTTACTGATAACAATCTTAACACAGGCTCAATCAATCCTGTGTTTTAGAGACTTTAAATTCTAGGAAAGCAACGGACTTCTGTTGGTACCGGCAGTGCTCACATTGGCTGATAAGTATGTTATTTCCGGTGATTTGCGGGTAGAAACTCGTCATGAGTCTACGGCATCTTTCTATGATTTCAGATCATAATGATTGCATTTAGAGCCTATCCCAGAAAGCTTAGGTATTCTTCTGCAGAGCAGTGAATCAGCCATCACCAGAGCTCGGTTGTCTCCCGATATTTTAAGATTCCTCTGAAGAGTAGTAGCACCAAGTTACCTCTTCTCAGCAGACCATCATCTCAGCGAGCCCGGATTCCGCGTCTTTCTTGAGATTGGTTGCATTTTAGACATCTCCTCTATGATCCGCTTTAGAGGAAGCCGTGGCTAGTTGTAGCGAGTGGGCCTTCTGCATATTTTTTCTCTTTGGCTGCATCTAAATGCGTGGTTGAGAGCTTGTCTGTTGTGTGAGGACATGATTGTAATGAGGAGGAGGGACGGTGAGGGGTGACAACACTTTGTGAGTATTACTGCTCGTGAGTATGTAGTTAGTTAGCATAGTCGATGTATGTTTTGTAGCAAGGACAGTACTGAGATGATAGTGTCTCGTGAGTTATGATAGGTAAATCATTGTCTAGCAGGGATCGTTTTGGCATGACAGTAGCTTTATGATTGTCGTCTTATAATAGCCAAGTCATCGAGGCCATGTCGCTGTATATAATGTAGCTAAAATGAACACCAAGTGGATGATGGCGTAGCGGTCTGTAGTGATTTCAATAAAGTAACATAATTGGACGATTCCATCTCCCTCATTGAGTGATTTTCCATCCCTTCGAATAAATGTTAAAAATCTGCTCAAACATACTATTTAAATGTTCTTGACTCTTGCCTTAGCAGCCACATCTCTATTGAACTCTGCTCAAAGGCCTAAACCGCCCTCCACTAAAACCCCTGGCAAGACATTATTACAGTCAGCATGCGCTTGCGCAGTATCTTGCGCACTATTAATATGCGCGGGCGCTTCCCATACGCCTCAGATCTCAGCGGCGGGCGCCACGCTCCACCGCGGACGGTAATCGGGCCGCCTACCTTACCCCTTACGGGAACATTTGCATGGTAAAAGCAACTTAAGAGAATGACAGATAGAGTTCATATTCTATTGAGTGTTATAGTTGAGCTATCGATGAGTTTGATGGTGTTCGAGGTTGAGCTTTGTACTAGTGATTTTAAGGTTAATTTTAGTGTAATCATGTTTGAAGGGCGTAAAACAACGGAAGCAGTGTAGATGGTATCTGTGCCTTTAATTAGATATTTAATTAAACCAACAGTTGCCTAAAGCGATAATTGGATCATCAATTTGTGTTCAGCGGTCGTGTGTCTTTGTTAATGCTTAAATAACCGAACTATGTGGCTACACGGAATTAAAACAGGAAAAGTAAAAAATAAACGTTCCTCGAATCTCCTATTTATTTTGATTCAGATTTGAACGCATCATCATTTACGACCCTCATAGTATTTCATAATATGTATCGGTCCTTTGATAACAAAACCGATGGGCAGTATTACACCATACACAACAGTGTACACTATGCCATGGTTGAAGGATCCTTGCTGATGAAGGGCTTGCCACAAAACGAATATAAAATGGAACAAATGATTCTCGCTTCTAACTACATAGAGTACATAGGCAAGCCTTCAATATGTGTTGAATACAGTTATTAACTGGATGAAGATTGAACACTTCCGAAGCGGGAAAATCTAACCCTAGCAAATTAGTTTTTTTTTTCATAATATTGTAGCGGTCGTTGATAGTATTTACCTACATAATTTGCTGCATCAGGAGCTTGAAAAACAACTGATGTTCAAATGCTACCTTCAGCGCCAATATCAGATATCAGACCAGTTCATTTTTCACAACAAAACGTCACTCGAACGTCAAATTTGTCTGCACACACACCACCTCACAGCAGACAGTCACACACACATGAGCTGAGCTGTCACAATGTGTAGATGTCAGCCCTCGGTGTGTCGGTATCAAAGGCGCCGCCCTTCCCACCATGCTGTATGTAGTGTATGTGCTGTTCACAGGGCTACCCGGAGGAAAGAGCACCCGAAAGTGCAATTTCGTTTTATTTTCAGCGGAGATCATTCGGGTTTGATTTAGAAGCCCTGAAAATTCCAAGGGTTTTAATATAATTTTATTTTACTTTTTTGGGACATTAAACGGTTACACATTACAATTAAAGTATGACAGATTAAGCTTAAAACTAAATAAACGTTAGGTTGTTGTCATAAAAGCCAGTATTTTTTCCAACTGCTTTTCATTAATTGTTTAGTATATGTATACAGGGGAAATGTGCAGTGTATATGTGTTTCCTTTGAGATAAGATGATCCTTTTCGATTGCAGCAAAACTATAACGCCCTCTAGGTGTTTTACCGGTAATATGTAACATACATACACGGTACGTAGCTTCTTTCAACTCTTTATGGCGGTGTAAGTGAAAAGTAAAACAAATGAGCCTAGACAATAGTACATTGTTATCCAAGGGGTGAAAGTAACTTATTTAGTCCCGAGACGGGGTTTGGCGCCCAAGCGTAGCGCGGGCGCTAATAGCTCGAGGGACTAAAGAAGTCTTTAACCCGAGGTAAACACTGTGCTTTTCATTACGTATACAAGGAAAATAAAAACAAAAACACGAAAGCACTCGAAAAAAAAATGAAGATCGGATTGCCGCTTTACCGCCTATTTTGTTTTTTTTTTCTGTGGCCGGCTATTCAGCCTTTACTTTCACTATAGTCACTGAAAAAATTGTAAATATTTTGCCCAAATTTTTGTTATTTTAAAGAAATATTTGTAACTAAATTATAACTAAGTTATTTAAAATAATTATATTCTGTAATTAATACTGAATTTTATGTTATTTCAATTTTACATCGCGCTGTAATTTACAGGCTGTATAGAAGTCGGAACATGGTTCAATAGAAATGTGAAAATAGAACTAGTTTTTTTTTTTTAATAATGTGACAGCTGTCAGTTGAAAGTGATTCTCCCTAGGGCTGAAAAGTATTACTTTCAGCCCGGTCCTCAGGCAACTTCAGACCTACTTTCCGAGTATGAGTAATGAAAAGTAATAAGTCTATCAACTCGTCTAAGTCTATCAAGTTGTTCTTCTCCATAGAGATCTACGTTAGGGAATGGGCAACTACAGTACTTTCACAGTTTTTATGTCTTGTGACTGGGACTGTAGCTACATTTAATTTTCATCTTTGTTTCGACAATTCAAAAGTGCCTGATATTGGCCTACATGAAATAAATGCTTTGATTTTGAACTAAAAGTCAAACATGTTTTGACTTGACATTCGTTGTTGTATAAATAATAAACTCTTTGAAAGCGTAGGTCGAGGTCCTCAAGACTACAGTTTTCTATCATAATATATTTTTCTTTCTATGCTAGAACTCACTAATCTCTAGTTCTACTATTCCTTGCATTATTTCCTTGCTAGCAATTTCTCGGTTGCAAACGTTGCTTTGGCAAGACCTTTTGGAAAATTTGATTTGTGTAGCTTGTGGAGGTACTTATATATTACAGGCCAACAACTATTGAAAGCAACTTTATTGCTTTCAATAGTCCAAGTCTATGGAGCTGGTAGTCGGGAATTCTTACTAATTAATAGCTTTAGATTCCATACGACATTAACATCTCTTTGACTGGCAGCCCTGTAAGCCGATCTGTTGTCGCATTCGTCATGTGATGTTCATTAACTGAGCGTCTGCAACTATAAGTATTGTGTTTCGGCTGAAAAACTCAGTGACGGGATCTTGTTCACCTTTTTATCAAATGTTCTGGATTCCTTGCCTACCGTGTGTAAATAAATGCTCTTAAATTTCAGCTCATGAGGACCTTCTTCTTAAACTAATATGGAAAGTTTATCAATGGGCAGAAATCAAATGATCTACGAATCTAAAACGAATCTAAAATAAATTTATAGCAAAAAGTGTACACAAAAATACCGTACTAGAAAAAAAAACAAATGCAAAGAAAAGCTGGTGCTACGCGCCGCTACGGCGCCGTACTCACAATTATTTGGAGATCGAAATCTCTAACAATAAACGTTAATGTAGGATGACCATGAAAAAACAGTTAAATAAGCTTTCATGAGCACAAATACAGTTTCTTGCATAAACAAATGCTGATCGTCGGTATTTACCGAGCGGCGTCCGTGCCGCCGCACTCGGGCGCAGTCGGGCGCACTCGGCTGCGGTCGGCCGCGCTCCGCCGCGCCTCTGCGCCCGCGCACTATCTGCTACGGTCTGAATTCGCTAATATTTGCTAATGAGATGTATTTTTTTTTTTTTATAATATAATCAGTTAGTTCGATACTCGTAATTTGTTGTATGTTAAAGTTTTATGGGTTTGGTAATATTTTTATCGGGAGCACAGAAATGTGCTGAAAACGCCGAAAAGTGTAATTGCCTGTGAAAAGCTGTGAAACTATTTCAATATAATATTTACGTTAACAACAATCATTAAGTTCGCCTCTCCGTGGAATCATTATGTTGTTTGGTTCCGGAAACGTCAAGCACTATTACGATTTTCCTGAAAACGATGCCGTTAGCAATCATATTATTATTATTATGTGAGAAAATAGTAGATAATTATAACTTCTCCGTAGCGACTTGTGCCAAAGAGTTAGAAAATCTTTGTTTCTGGATAGCTGTGCAAAATTGGTCATATTAAAGAAGTTTGATCCTTTATTGACAGTAATGGTTGGTTCCGGTTTGTGTAAATTTTCCTCTATACAGAAAACTAGGCCATCTTTTATAGAAAAAAGCTTAAGCAAAAGCAATTTACCCGCAATTTTTTGGTAAACCTTGTACTTTCAGTTTACTATGATGTCAAGCTAAAGTAACATTTTCAGTGTTCTCCTACTCAAGACACACAGTATATAAAAAGAATAATATTATTCTTTTTATATCCTTATAAGACACAGTAGTGCTCATGACCCTGCGCAGCCAGTCTGGTGGGTGATGGCGTCGGCGACGCGGGCCGCATCGCTTGCCGGCAGATTTACGACGTGTCACTTCAAACGCAGGCAAACTTGCATGTACCACTTGTGTATCGATTGTGTCGCGAGGGTGCAGTAGCTAACTTAGAGGAGCATGGATTAGATGCGCTTTTGATGGACAATTCTTTCAAATTAGATGGGGGAATCTTTGAACTGAACCAAGACATTTAACATTCCGCATAAAGTTGAGGTTGTACAAGAAGCTCTCCCCCTCTCCTGCGCTCTCCTTACCCAGGTCTCCTGGATGAAATTGCCAAAGAAATGAAAAGTACCTTTGTGTTCTTCTATCTTTAAGTAATTTTCAATGATAAGCGTTTTCTAAGTACTTAATTTAATAAGTAAACGCTACGAGAACATTCCATGACAAGGTGTAGCAAAAACTAGCGCTTCATGATAATGTCGAAACATTTACACAGTTCTTTCCGCAATCAACACTTAATTCGGCCTATTTCACAAAATTTTAGCTTCAGTCTGAATTTTACTTCAAAAAGTGATGATCCATACAAAGACACGAAGTATTGTTTTTCAAATTTTAACCGACTTCAAAAAAGGAGAAGGTTCTCTTTTCGATTGTATGTCTTTTTTTTTTAATCTCTATTTTTTAATTTAGGGGTTTTTGTCTAATAAGGATATGTCAACCCCATCATACCTTATAACAATATAAAACTCAACAAAAAAAAATGTGTGTGTCTATGTGTCTTTTTTAGGGTTCCGTAGCCAAATGGCAAAAAACGGAACCCTTATAGTTTCGCCATGTCTGTCTGTCTGTCTGTCTGTCTGTCTGTCCGCGGATAATCTCAGTGACCGTTAGCACCAGAAAGCTGAAATTTGGTACCAATATGTATATCAATCATGCCGACAAAGTGCAAAAATAAAAATTTAAAAAAACATTTTTATTAGGGTACCTCCCCCAGACGTAAAGTGGGGAGCGATTTTTTTTTTAGTTTTGACCCTGACGTGTGATATATTGTTGGATAGGTATTTAAAAATGAATAGCGGTTTTCTAAAATCATTTTTTGATAATATTAATATTTTAGGAAATAATCGCTCCGAAAGTCAAAAACAATGTGTCCCCCCCCCCTCTAACTTTTGAACCATAAGTTTAAAAAATATGAAAAAAATCACAGAAGTAGACCTTTATATGAACTTTCTAGGAAAATTATTTTCAACTTGATGAGTTGAATAGTTTTTGAGTTATATAGCACTTTTTCAAAAAAACGCAAATGATAACTTTGTTTTTCATACAAATACTATGAAAAACAAAGTTATTTTTGCTGACGAAAAATGTTGGTATTTTTAATGGTCTGGGAAGCTACGGAACCCTACAGTGAGCGTGGCCCGACACGCTCTTGGCCGGTTTTTTATGTTCTATACTTTACTCGTTTGTCACTGACCTGTGATTCCTGTGAACAAATTCAGGATGATATAACTCAATTTAACAAAACTCGATTATCAAAACAAAATATAAAATAAACAAAAACTCGATTATCCAAACAAAACGTAAAATAATCACAAACATAAATGAAGCTACTAGCCCACTAGATCTAGTGGTTTCCAGCCGCGCGTAACCGCGTCCGTTCGAGCGTCTCTTCGTGGAAGCTTGCTTTCAAGTCGCGTGGTCGCGCGTCCTACGCGGAACCGGCGCGCGGCGGAACAACCATTCATACGCTGACGGACCAACCGCTGATTTATGATATGAAGCGAGGAGCTTGCCAAAATGTAATTGGGTACGGGACGTTAATTCGTGTTTTTCCACATAAGTGTACATTTACTGCGCGGAGAGAGTAATGTTTTCGTTGAAGAAAACACTACTTCTGTAGATATTCTGTTTATTTACCTAGTGTTTATGTAGGTTGTGATTGTTGTGAATCATTAATTCAGTCTCAAGCTATTTGCAATAATCGATATGTGGAATTCATTAACTGTTTAGGAATCTGTTGAATACAAACGGTTTTTATGATTTGTACTTTAATCAACGATCTAAACAGTCTACTGATTACTTTATGATAAGTGACGCAGTAGGTAATGGTCTTTTTGTCAATAGAAAAAAAATCAGTTTCAACGACAAGTAAAATCTGGTCCGCAATCATGCACCCAAGCACCCAAAATGTTGTTAGTCTAGTAACAGCTAATTTGAACCAGCAACTAGCCACTTAATAATATAAAAATTAATGTTCTAATCATAAATTAGATGCACAGCCAACTATGATGCCCACAATGAGCCTACCACGTCCAATTAGTTTGCTAAGTACGTGCAGCGCGCGAGCACTGCCGCCATGCCGCATGCCGGTCGCGCGGTCGGCTGCGACTCGCCGCGACTGGCTGCGATTGGCTGCGAACCATTGGCGCGAGCGCAGTTACACCTTGTTACCGCCACATGTAGCGTACCTGACCGCGGATGGCTCATTGCGATCCAAAGTTATTGCGTGATGTGTGTGATTATCGAAATGTGACGTTGATGTGTGCGATGAAAGTTTTGTGAGGTTGGACATGATGGGGGGGATATTAATGTCGCACACTGTGTCTAGGTAACGATGACTTGCCAATGGTAATGGTAGGTAATTTAACATTATCATACCGTTTTAGAAAAATGAGGAAAAGTTTTGGTTACCTAGCGGTCTCTAAAAATTGGGGGATCTATAAATTGACATAATTATTATCGAGTTTTTTTTGTGGTTCCATTTACTCAATGGTCAGTAGGTAACAAGTCTACGTTTCAAACTAATCTGTTTGACGGATATTATTCTTAGTTTACATGAGTTTGATCTATTTCTGAAAGTCTTCAACGCTCTTCAAAACACACTTCACAGCAATTATAAATAATAATGAGGACGTCAGACCAGTTTACAAGAAAACTTGTCGAGAAAATTCCCTGAAAAATCAACACAATTACTCATTACATTACGAAGGTATTTCTAACTATTTAATTTCTGTTTTACACTTCAAAGATTTATTTAATTCGTTGCGGTAGGCTTGAATTAAAAATACGTTTCGTTCCGCGGCACGCCTCACTTGCCGCACTAAAACATTTTAGTTCTGCGCCGGTTCTGTGGGCATTTTTTCATTTTCAGCGCCGCGAGCCGGTTCTAAAGATATGAGCAGACAAACCGTGACGGACGGCCGGAGTTATTCGTAATGTGCGTCGCAATTAATCAGCATAAGCGTTTTATTAGGCGGGCATGCGCGTGCGCTGTTCCGCCATGCGTCGTGAGTGACAGCCGACGAGCAACAAGATGGCGCGCATCGTTTTGGCGGGAGCGCTGTGATGGCGGCAGCGGAGGGCGCGCTTTGATCGCGACATGTCGGGCCTGCCTGATTCATTGCGGGCTAACTGTCCTACCTCGTTACTAATTATTTGGGCAGACAGACAAACATTATAAACAGACATAGGTACCTAACGATGTATGGAAAATGGAGTTAGTACCGATCTATGGAGGAGCTATTACCTAATAATCTGCACTAGAGGTTTATTGAGGAGGATTCTGATAATAAAATCAAAGTCAAAAGGAGTTTGTAACGACCGTAGCAACTGTAGCAAGTGGCTTTCTGTATATATTCTGCCTCTTCTACTTATAAACATAATAATATAATAATTACCTTTATTTCAGACACAATTAAGTCCATACATTTTTACTTAATAATAACGACACAGTCTGTCTGCCTATTTGGGTAAATAGGCAACACTCCCGTAAAAGCCACTTCAACCGGAAGCATGATCGTGTCCTTTGTTTTCGTCTACAAATAGCGGCGGAGCTGAGGGAACATCACGAGACATGACACGCAGCTGACCATCAATTACGGGAAGCAAGCGTGGCGGAGAGCGACACAAAAATGTGTGATCGTACACAAACACTGAGACACCGTGTACATGCGCATACGCAAGTGGGAAAGGACGACGTGAAGCTTCGGGACGATCACTTCTAATTTCTACAATATACTCGTAGGAAGAAAGGTTCTTCGGTATTTATCTGATCCCTAGGCTAGGTAATAAAATACAATAAAAATCACAACATTTTATCATTGAAATTGTATCGTTCGGTTCTATATCTTCGGTAGCAATAGTAAATAGACGAATCATTATCATTTTCTATTTATTTCAAATCATAATTATTAAAGAAATAAAATGATTTAACTCGTCCGTGCAGCGCTACGGTCGTAGCTGCGGCTACGCGCTACGCATCGTTGATCGTCTACGAGACACCTACGTGCAGTTTTGTGCATCTACGCCGTAGTCTGCTACGCGTCACTGACATTGCTACGAACGAATCAAAGCAAAGTGTACATTTTTTTACCTTCTTGATACTTTTGCTGTGAAATGTAAAATGTTCGCTTTCCCTTGAATTTTATAGTTTTAAAAGGAGGGTCAGGTCAGGGTTTTGATAAAGTGCTAAATGAGTAAGTATCTAAGGATCGTTGCAGGAGGAGTTCTTTATTTTCTGCCTATCCTGCCTATGGAAAAAGCGTAAGTTTATATGTGTGTGCCAAATGAAAATTCATGTGCAGATTTATGAAAATGTCACACATTAAGCACGCTGTTCAAAATTCCGAGTTCACTAAAATCTCGTGTTTAATTATAATGTCAAAGTGCTATAAAACCATAGTTATAACGATTTTATAATGTACAAGCTGTTTCTCCAGCGGGCACACGCTTACGTAACACCGGAAACTAATCTTATTTTTTTCTCGTTAAGATTGAAGTTTGAAGCAATGAATTACCTACTTACAGTTTACTTGAAAATATTCTTCTAGTAAGTACAAGGCTCTAAATTGCTATCAATATTTTTGAATAGTTTGTTTGCTAGGTTGTTTTGATGTTATGATGTAAACAAGAAACTAAGATTTTCTAAACTCATAATTTCAAGTAACTCACGTAAGAGTAGTTAATTGAAATAATGAGGTCGGATTATTCCATCATTAGTAGATAATATTGACCCATACCATAATACCTTTGTGAAACGCATAGTGCACAAGTAAAAAAAAACAAATCTATTTAGTACGTCAGTTAGAGAATTGGAAAATAATGGACACGTATTTTTTGCTTTTGCAATCAAAACTCGGAAGTTGGGGCTCGTGACGTCAGACGACACCGTGACGTGACGTAACGCAGTAAAAATTTGACCAAGCCGTGACGTATTAAGAATTTTAAAAGCGTCGTATCTTAGTCAATTTTGGTTTACGTAACAAAAGAAAAAATACGGGTCAAATGCTTTTTGATAATCTAACTGACGGACTAATTAGATTGTTTTTGTCGTCTGGGTTACCTAATCTTGAACGAAGTAATCATCATTCTTCTACCCTTATCTCACAAGTCACACTCACTTGGGATCAGCACAGCACGTCTTCTACCCTTATCTCACAAGTCACACTCACTTGGGATCAGCACAGCACGTCTTCTACCCTTATCTCACAAGTCACACTCACTTGGGATCAGCACAGAACGTCTTCTATCGTACTTCGTAATAATACTTGAAAACTTTTAAAAATCTTCGTTACGTTCTACGATAGTAATTTTTCATCCAAAACGTTTTTAGTTTTACGCAACATCAAAACTAAATGAATATCTAATTCGATTAAAGCTTTCATCTGTGATTTAACTTGATTCCTACCGCAGGATGCGCGTGAGTGTCCCGAACTCCCGAGCGAGCGCGGCGACCATTTTTCATATCACGCGTGAACGCTCGGCCGAACGCGACGGATTTAGACGAATGCACCGCTCAGAGACACCGCAGGGCTGCAGGGCTGTCCCCGGAGCCCTGCGGTTAGAGAAGGGTACTGAGATATTACATTGTTTTAAGAATTTGTCTTCTTTTCTTGTCGACGGCACAATCTTCACTGTCGGGTGTTGCCCAGATTGAAGATGACTCTAGACTTTTCGAAAGTGTGTTATTTACTGTAACAGAATACCTTGTGGTAGCTAGTACAACTACATAAAGTCGACGCAATCATAAAAATAGTACATACTTACATGGCTGATAACATTAGTTTCGGGTACATAATACTTTGTCAACACTTAAACATTTGTTGAAGTACTTATAAGTAGGGCGTATACCTACACGGTAGAAATAAAACTTACGTATACCTACTTTGAACTGCTTATTTCCTTTCTGAGCACCTATATACATCTAAAAGCAATTATAACTTTGATATACTAGCTTTATTGTATGGTGGCACTATGTTTAATCTACTTTAGAACCTTCACTTCACCGCCGTATTATTCATATATTATATATTCCAATCGTTTAAAATCCCATTAAATAAATAAACTACGATATTAAAGTACACTGCAGATTTATTTACGAAGTTAGGTAATTATTTTTACCTTTGGAGAAAACAAGAATAATTTTATATAAGGTATCGGCCAAAAAAAACCCCTCAGCCCATAACATGAGAATTAACCATAATTGGCGAAACATGGGTAACATTATGGGTATAAATATTATTGGTACCGGTAAGCACAACTCTGGCCTATCCATCAGAGAATCAGGCGCGACATGTGCCAACCCTAATTGCACATTTCAGCTAATTGCTTTTTTCATAATAGCGCTGCGATGGTGCGCCGGCGCAGGGAAGGATGCACGCGCCATAGAGCGTGATGTACTCGCGATCAGTACGCGTACGGTAACAGAGCGGCGAGGTTAGGGGGATGTGTGCAGCTATTGGTTAGTGTACTGTAGAAGAGGATGAATTGCTTTGTTATGATGGGCTGTAAAGCAATGTTACTCAACTCAAACTCAAAGCATTTATTTCAACTAGACCATTACGGCACTTTTGAATGTCAAAATACAAATAAAATCAAAGCTACAGTCACAGTCACAAGGCATAATAACTTGAGAAAGTACTGTAGTTGCCCATTCCCTAGCGTAGATCTCTATGGAGAAGAACGGGCAAGAAACTCCATGGACACTCTTTTAAATCAATATATTTTTACAAAATCTTGGTTACATCATTCATGTGTGATTAAACATATATGTGAGAACGATGTAGTAAGACGTGCACATTAAGAGCGTCCAGAGAAAAGATTAAATCAACAATATATAAAAAAAAGAAATTCAAATTAACCGTGGCAGCTAAGAGATGACCAGTCCCAACTGATAGCGCCCGTTCACGAACATGACGCATGTATCGGCGCCATTCAACTCGACCATATTGAAGGGAGCTAAATGACCCGACACACACGCCACCATCAGCGAGACATTTGAGTGAGCATGACAGTCTCTCAGCCGCCAAGGCATATTCAAGTCAAAAAAAAAAAAAGATAACTAAATGTAAATGGTGGCTTTACAGTACATAGAACTCACACAAATGTGCTATGCAATTATATAATATTACGAGATGGAATCTATACAATGCAAGGATATTTTACAATCTTCTGCAGCTTCCACAATAACGTAACCTGGGAATCAATTAGTTTGCCTATGGTTGTGGAGCAGGACCAGCATTGAGCCAAGCATTTTTATCATTAATGTAATCCCCCAAATTATAATATGCTTGCCTACATAGTGTGCGTTTTATACAAGATTTAAATTTCGTCTCATTCAGTTGTAGAATGTGAGGAGGTATTTTATTGTAACATTTTAAACAGTACCCCATGAAAGATGAATCCACTTTAGCAAGCCTGAAACCTGGCTGAACGAGTTGGTCCCTATTTCTAGTATTATAGTGGTGTCTGTCACCTCTTTTACTGAATAAATGCAGATTTTTCCTAACGTACATGATATTTTCATAGATGTATTGGCAAGGTACTGTCAAGATATTAATTTCCTTAAACAGTTCTCTCAGAGAATCGCGTCTACGTAATTCGTATATGGCTCTGATGGCTCTTTTCTGCAGAATGAATATAGACTCGATGTCTGCCGCACGTCCCCATAGTAAAATACCGTATGACATAATACTATGAAAATAACTAAAATAGACTAGCCTCGCGGTATCAATATCCGTAAATTGACGGATCTTTCTAACAGCATATGCAGCTGAGCTCAGCCGTCCTGCAAGAGATGTTAAATGAGGACCCCATTGTAGCTTTGAATCGAGCGTGATTCCCAAGAAAACTGTTTTATCGACAAATTCCAGTTTCTCTTGATTCAACATTATGTCACAATCACTACTTTTGACATTTGGTAGGGCAAATCGAATGCACTTAGTTTTTTTCCCATTGAGTACTAAATTGTTAGCGGTGAACCAGTTATGGACCTGCAGTAGGGCATTATTTACATCGTCAAAATTAGTGGCACGTCTGTTTATCCTAAACATTAACGAAGTATCGTCAGCAAACAACACCATTTGCGGGTGGTTGTTAAATAAATGGGGTAGGTCATTAATATAAACTAGAAAGAGGAAGGGACCCAGAATCGAACCTTGTGGTACACCCATTTTTACTTTTAAACCCATTGAATTGACACCATTTATTTGTACTTGCTGCTGTCTATCATTCAAATACGACTTTACTAAACTAAGCGCAAGTTTACCTAAACCGTAATGCTCAAGTTTCAAGATCAGGGTTTCGTGATTTACGCAATCAAATGCCTTCGAAAGGTCACAAAAGATTCCTATGGCATCTTGTGCCTCTTCCCACGCAGTAAATATGTGTTTTAATAAAGTGACACCGGCGTCAGTTGTACAACGTCCTTTGGTGAAACCATACTGTTGTTCGTGCAATATTTTATTGGTGTTAAAATGGCAAAGCATTTGATTGAGCATTATCTTTTCAAACACCTTGCTGAAAACCGGCAACACGGATACTGGCCTATAGTTATTGGTGTCTTTACTGTCCCCGGATTTAAAAAGCGGTATTACCTTGCTGAATTTCATTAGATCCGGGAAGACCCCTTGATCCACGCACAAATTAAATATTGAGGCCAAATACGGCGCTACAGTCTCCATAATTGAGGTACAAGCTTTAATAGACATACCCCATAGGTCCTCGGTTAATTTGATCTTGATTTGTTTAAAAGCTTTTAAGACTGTCGTGGGGTTTATATGCTGAAATTTAAATTCATTTGGACAGGCTGAAACGTTTGCTTTTAATAAATCAATAGAGAGCAACGGAGAGGAATTTAAGGTTTCAGTAGTTTTAAGTGGGATACTGGTAAAGAAATTTACAAATTCTTGAGCAACTTCATTGTTGGAGCTGACAAGGCCACCTGAAGTCTCTAGTGTGAAGTCATTACTATGTTTTATATTTCTGTTTGTTTCACTGTTGATAATTTTCCAAACCGTTTTTATTTTGTTATCGGCTGATTTAATTTTATTGCTAATGAATAAGGATTTGGCTACCTTGCAGGTGTTTTTAAAAATTTTCGAGTAATTAGCAACATATTTATTAAAAGATTCTGTATTGATGTAAGGCTTAAGGCCGTACAGCTCAAACAATCGTTCCCTACTTTTCCTAATACCCTGTGTTGCCCAGTCACTAAAAATAAACTTTGGGCCAATAGTTTTGGTTTTCTTTTTTAAAGTGTTATTGAACTCAGTGTGCACTACCGAAAAGAATTCTTCATACAATTCATTTACATTGTTTCTAATATGGCCTGGTATATTTAGCTTGCTAATTAAATTATTATTAAACTTTTCTAACTTGCTGGGTGTTATTTGTCTGGTCTGAATCTGAATTCTTTGTAATTGTTTATTGTACGCGAAAGCAACTGTCTGCCCGCTGTGATCTGAAGGAAGGTAATTTACGATAGATTTATCTAAGTAGTCGCAGCAACAAAAAACATTATCAATACATGTAGCAGTATTTGTGGTAATTCGGGTTGGTTCTGAAAAAACGTTTGACAAATTAAAAGATTTAAAGAGACTTAAAAATCTACAGCTGTTTGCATTATTCTCTAAGATATTAACATTAAAGTCCCCACAGATTATTATTTTTTTATTACCAGTTACAAGTTTTGCTAAAGCATCTTCCATTACTGACTCAAAGACAGAGTAGTTCAGGCAATTAGGGGGTCTGTAAACGCACACTATTACATGCTTATCTAGCTCAACACAAGATAATTCAATACTATGTTCAACCGATAGATCGACAATATCATTACGAGACTTAGATTTAATGCAATTTTTGACTAAGATTAATGAACCCCCACGCATCTTAGATTTACGGTTAAAGCAACTGCTCACATTGTAATTCTCATAATTTATTTGCATAACTTCATAATCTTTCATCCAATGCTCAGTTAAACAGATAATATCAAACTTAGTTTTTTCTAAAAATAGTTCTATTTCTAATTGTTTGGAAGAAAGTCCCTGAATATTCTGGTGAAACAATTTTAAGGAATTCTGCTCAGCCCCTTTTTTACAATTAATTGATTGAGAGCTAGAAGATACCTCGAAGTTGTTGACGAGTTTAACTAAAGTTTCACTCGTACCTTCTATTGTCTTAGTGACTAGTTTAAATCTAAATTAATATGTGTATAATTAAAATTAGTATAATTACTAATTTCAGTAGACCTATTTACAGAAAACTGCGACATACCACATATGTCTGAGTTTATACTAAAAGCTAATAGCCGAGCTATTTGACGTCTAAAACTAATAGGCAAGTACGCATTACTCCTAGTTGACTTCAGTTTCTGAACGAAACTGTTAGTGTCGAAAAATGTCAACCTGTCACTATAGTGACTAGCTAATAAACACATGCGATTGTTCAGGTTATGGATGTAAGGGTGCGTCCACATCTGGCGAATGTGCCGCGAATGTGCAGCTTGCGAGCTGCCCGCGAGCTGCGCGCGTGCATTTTTGTTCGTGTGCCGCTCCTGCGCCGCCCGCGCGCAGTTCGCGCGCGACTTAAGCGCCGTACGCGATCAGCGCGCGGGCGGCGCGCTAGTTATTATATGATTCTAAAACATAACTTACCCGCTCAGTTCGTTTCTGATTACTGGAGGCTAAGTAGCTATTGTCATGAAGTGGAAGGAGGAGAATAGGCTTGTGTCCTAAAAAAATCTAATAAGTCCGTCAGTTAGATTATAAAAAAATATTTGACCCGTATTTTTTCTTTTGTTACATAAACCAAAATTGACGAAGATACGACGCTTTTAAAATTCGCAATACGTCACGCCGTGCTATAGTTTTTAGTGCGTTGTGACGTCACGAGCCCCCACTCCCGAGTTTTGATGCGTTTTATCTTTGTCAGTACTCAGAGATTTACAAAAACAAAAAATACGTGTCCATTATTTTCCAATACTCTAACTGACGGACTAATTAGTTTTGCAATTTATTGATGGTGGAAACTAGCCTATTGTTTACGTATAAAAGAGTTTTAGTTTTCCCAGTATCATATTTTAAGCAAACGGAACTGTAAGTGCGAGAATTGAGTGCGCGCAGATCGCGCGCCGCGCGCACGCCTTTAACGAGTCTTGCATGAGTTGCGCTAAAGAGGCGCACCAGACCATTGGTGTGACTGCACGCGCGCAGCTCGCAAACGGCTCGCGAGCTGCACATTTGCGGCACATTCGCCAGATGTGGACGCACCCTAATGATTTTGCCTGGTTGACAATTTCTGAAAGTATGGAAAGGCACACAGAATTATTTTCTTACAATTTAGTTTCAACAGTTGAGTGACATTGTCAGTGATATCATCAATATTTATGTTCAAACTGTTACCAACAAATATAGTTATAATAGCATTAGGATCTAATTCCTTCCTAGTAATGGATGAAATTATCTGGTTGTAAGAAGCCTGAGGTGTACAATAAAGTTAAAGTTAGAGGATTAATTAGTGACCTGTCTATTGACAGGTCACTAATTACTTATACGCTTGGTTCATATTGATAGGTCTCAACCTACGTAAAACCACAGTATAACTAAGTTTTAAAATAATTACCGATTGCTGAAATGGGTTTTGGAAATTATCAATAAAACAAGTAATTGTACAAATATTCAGCTTCTAAGTACTTACTGAATATCCAGACTTCTGGATTCGTGCCCGCGAGATGAGAATAGCCTCGCCCACCGTAACGTGGGAGTTAAACATCGGTAACTGACGAAAGATGGGTGCAAATACTGTCTGCAGCTCTGCATTACCAACCCGGGATCATCATCATCTCAGCCGAAAGACGCCCACTGCTGGACATAGGCCTCCCCCAAGTGTCGCCACATTGACCGGTCCCTTGCGACTCGCATCCACCGGATTCCCGCAACCTTCACCAGGTCATCGGTCCACTTAGTGGGAGGTCTTCCAACGCATAGTCTTCCGGTTCGCGGTCGCCACTCCAGAACTTTTCGGCCCCAACGGCCATCCGTTCTGCGAGCAATGTGCCCTGCCCACTGCCACTTAAGTTTATCAATTCTTCGGGCTACGTCGGTGACCTTGGTTCTCTTGCGGATGTCTTCATTTCTGATTCGATCACGCAAGGAAACTCCGAGCATAGCCCTCTCCATTGCCCTTTGGGTGACTTTAAGCCTTTTGATAAGGCCCATTGTGAGCGACCACGTTTCGGTCCAGTATGTAATCACTGGCAACACACACTGGTCATAGACTTTCGTCTTGAGACACTGCGGTAAGTTGGACGAGAAGATACCGCGCAGTTTCCCGAAAGCTGCCCAGCCGAGTCGGATTCGACGATTGACCTCTTTCTCGAAATTAGACCTACCTAACTGGACCGTTTTTTCTAGGTATACATAATCGTCTACAATTTCGAGTGTAGAGCCTCCGATCTTGATAGGAATGGGTGTGACATGGACATTCAACATGACCTTCGTCTTGTCCATGTTCATCGGGTCAACCCGGGATAACAGGCTTTTAATGTTATATAATCCTTTGTTATTGGAGTTTGCCACTCCTTTTAGGTAATTTTTATGATGTAGGTACAAAGTAATTAGCCAATATACTTCAACAAAAAAAAACAGCTGTTTGAGGTTCTCTATCATGTTTTGCACAGCGGCAAATATTAATTCATATACCTATTAGCTAATTAGTAACTTATTCTAGTACACCTAATCAGCAGGATATAATAAAAAAGCGCGTGTACGACGCGCCTTATCTGCAGAACGTTACATTTCAGTGTTACTTATTTGATTTCTTCTTAGATTAATTTAATTCTAAACAGAAACTGAAGTTTGCAGATTACATTATGTAAGTGTATTTCATTGAACTCACGGCACTTTTTAATTTTAATGTTGAACTTGGCTTTGTAGTGGGTACCTACTAGGTATTATGAAATTATGTTTTGGTTTCTCTTGGAGTAGGAGTAGTTGTTATTGTCAACAAACTGTAAGTATAGCTGAAAATCAGAACAGGTAGGAACCGGTAGAATATACCTACATATACCTAAAGATAGGTTTTTTGAATTTTTCCAGGCATGTTCTACACTAGAATCGAGGAAAAGATATGATTACGTTTTGCGACATTATAGGCAAGATGAGAGAAAACTGTAAAGAAAACCTACATACATATTATCTACATAATATGTATATGTAGGCATATCCATATTCCCCTACTCTGATTACAAGTTAGCTTAACTGCTAGAAGATCATACGAGTAATGTGAAGTACCTAAGTTTATTGTCACAATTAGTGTCCCGTGCCCGCAGCACGTGAAACGTTTACGGAGCCGAACAGACTCGTGAAAACAGATTTAAATCTATTTCAGAAGACATGTAGAGGGGTAGTTATTCTATGAAGATCACTTGTAGTTGACTTCGTAAATAAATAGTTAGTGAAGGTAAGAAGGCACAAGTTGTCCTAGTACAATTTATGAAGGGTTTTGACTGAGGCGATGTGCCTAAATGTAGGTACCTACTAGGTACAGCCTTAAATCACAAAAAAGCAGGAGGTTTGTTATTTATGTGCGTATGAAAGGAGACTGAATTTCCATTGGTTAGGTACCTACTTGATTGGATACTGTTGTATGCAACTAGACCTTCCTGTCCCAGAGCCGGACAAACCAAAGTTCTTGTCCATTCTTTCCATCGAACGCAATATAGTCTGCTCTAGGTAGGTAACTACCTAAGTACCTACTTCATGTCAACTGAATGGATAACATTTTAATTAGTCTGGTCATTTATTTTGTAAGACTACCGCGGCCCCTTGCGTTGTCCCGAGTAACTTAGACCTGTTTTGTTTGGAGTAGATAAATTCAGAATAAAAATTCTACAGTACGTAAGTATTCATTTTTAGGTAGGTACAGGTTGATTATGTTTATGTTTACAAATGTAGGTACCTTTAGTAAGTACAAGTTTACATATTATGTAAAGATTATGAAATTTCTGCATGTTCTTGTGTAACGGTGTTCGGTGACAGCAGTGACGCTGCGTAGGCGCCGCCGGGCAGGGCGCGCTCGGGCACGCGTGAAATTAAACTGCCGCCCGCCTCTCGACACCTGCCACACAGAAAGCCCAGAGATTTATTATCAGATGTCGACTTCATCTCTCTCTCTTGTGCCAAAAAAGTGTCTCGGAAAAGTGCCTACATTACAATAAACAGTTAAAAGTTGTGGAGTGATGGTAATAGGTACTCGTAATTAAGTAAGGTGTTCTGTTCTCTAAAGTTACAGCGAGGTCTTGACTTCTTATAGTATGTTGGAAAAAATTAACATACTTAAATAATTTTTGCAACAACTTTTCATCGTGTACTTACTTTGTATTGTAACGTAAAGCGCCATCTAGTATCGAGTAGCATTAACAATTCCGCTAAACCAGCGCCATCTATGATTATAACTACTTTTGTTTACTGACGAATTTAAAAAATATAAAAAAATGCCTGATTTTTATGTAATAACTCGCTAAGTGAAGAAATTTTGCAAAAATAAAAGTATAAAAATAAAAACTTCCGGTTTCGTTTTCACCTATTGCTTCAGAGCTATATTATAGACGAAAGAGTTATGAGACTGAAAATAATGTATAATCTGTGGAGTGTAGTTTTATAGCGATAAAAAAAATTAAAAGCTCAAGTGCTAAATGAATATCGTACTTTTCCATTATTTTTAATATTATGGGGACAGAAGTAGCTGTATCGTTTAGTTCTTTACGTGCTCAACTAGAAAATGAGAGGAGTAGTTTGTTCAAAATAGATGAAAACATAAAAAAAATAGTTCAAACTACCGGAAGATTCAATGATAGGTTAGCGATCACCTTGAATGTAAATTTTATGATTTTGTATTTGTGTTATTTGCTTGATAACGTGTTTAATTCTAGGTTTAACTCTACGGGAGAATATCCAAGGGGAAACAATCGTACAGGAGGCCGAAATTCTTTCCCAGACGGTGGAAACAATTTCAACAAAAATGACGATCAGTTTGCGAAACGAAAACATGAGACAAAAACAGTTTTCAGCAGGTATACGGATTGTTTTATGTGACTAATTGGTTACGGTAACTTATTACCGTTTCGTACTTATGTTTTAATATCAGTTACGTAATGTTACGATCCGTACAAAAACGTAATCTTGACCAGTGTCGCCTCATCCACAGTGTTTGTTGTGAAATATTCGTTTTGACCTCGACGTTTTAACAATTCTGCAGGGTTTAATGCTAGGTTAACCCAGTTATTTTCAGAGCATTTTATGCCAATAAAGAATTATTAAGAAATCACTAAGTTGAAGTCATGTTAAGACTTTGCCACACAGACTGCACATTGTATGCTAATGATCAAGTATGTTTTATGTCAGCCTTTTCGCCTATTTAGGTCTTCTCTCTTTCCTAAATACTTATTTAAAGCCCAATAGCCATGAAAATGAATTACTACTGCAATTATATTTCTTTCCTACTTATTAAGATGGCACTTAATTTTGGTACATTAATTTAAATTACTTTTATCAAATATTTTTACAAAGTAAACATAACAAAAAGTAAAGTAAAGTCAGAAAACAACAAACCAAAAGAAACCTATTTGCCAAATTTAACCTTACTTAATAATATTTTCCAGATTATCAGCCCGGGTTCATGACAGTGATGGAGAAGACGATGGTCCTGGTGCCAAGCGGGCCAGGGTGCCTTCAGCTGTGTGTCGGGAGCTCCCCACCAGGGCGGCAGTGTTACGGGCCCAGGGTGATGATGAGCAGGCCAGGACTCGCAACAGACGTATTTTCGGATCACTTTTGGGAACACTACAAAAATTCAAACAGGAAGAAATTGTGTTACAAACTAAGGTTATTATCTAGATAAAAACAAACATCCAGTCCAAACATCTAAATCATTTTTGGCTTTATTTTTAATTGTTAGCATCTTGCACATGTATTTGTAAAAATTAATTTGCTGTGGTCAACATTGGCTGTGGAAGTGGCCTGCAATTAACATAATAAGCTAAACGGTACTTACCTAACTTTCACAGGAAGACAAAAAAGCACAAGTGGAACGCAAAATAGAAGAGCAAGCCAGACAAGAGAAAGAACGAGAACAGAAAGAAAGAAAGACTTTATTTGCTGAACGAGAACACAAGAAAACTACAATCAAGGCATTGGAAGCCAAGATGGCACGAGTCCAGGAGTTTGAGAAGTGGGAGGCGTCACAGAAGTGCCTTGCCAACTTCATCCTGACTAAGAGCAAGCCACACATCTACTGGCTGCCTAAGAAGATGACTGAAAAGGCCACTGAGAAGTTAGACTCCAGTAGAAAGTATCATGAAAGTGGGTATCTTTTGCTTTTGATATTTTATTCAGCTATTATGGTACGTAATATTGTCCAATTTGGGAAAACCATTTTCTTCATAAAATTTTTCAAAGCTATTCTCATTGGAGTAACTGCATCATTGGTACATAAATTCATACTTATTTATGATTTCCAGCAAAATATGGTCCATTATATCGCAGTGAGTAATTGAACAATGAAATCAAGTTGAGTTTTTTCTAATAAACAATCTTTTCTTTCAGCTGAAGGTATTGTTTACAGACTACATAATTAAAGCTCATTTACACATCATTGGGAGCTAGCCTATAATATGGGAACTTACTAAAATATTTGTATTTCTATAACTAGATACTAATCTCTGACTATCCAGGAGTTATGCTATGTGTAAATAATCATTTACCTGCCATTGGACATTTCAGGCATTACAGTTGTGGAAACAAGACTTAGAAATTATTTCTATATTCATTACATCATCTCATTTTCTCAGAATGCATGGCCAAGAAACGTACAGAACTTCAGGAAGAGCTTCAACGGATAGAGCAGCGGGTTCTCCGGCCACGAGGGCCTGGCTTCAAGGAGAACGACCCTGACCATCATGATGGAGACAACCAGAAGGACATAGACATGAAAGATGAGAAGAAGAAGAGAGATAAGTTTGCAGCGGATGCTGATGATAAGGAGGACAGTGATGGAGATGACAGGCACGAGGAGGAGCCCAAGGTGGAACAGCCAGAAACAGAGGTTACAGAGCCTCAGGAAAAGATGGGTAAGAAAACTATTTATTAAGATGACGCGCGAGGAGCTCGTGTCTAAATAATAACAGCCGCCTGTGTCGATCTTTAGGTTAAGACGTGCTTGCCTACGTTGGTCTGTGGGTGACAACCCTTGCATAGTGAGTTTCCTCCGTGCCTCGGAAAGCACATTATTATCTTTGACAGTCATTACAGGTAGTCAGTGACCAAAAAGTCTGATAACCAGTCTTACCATGTGGAATTGTATTACCCAGTGTTAACTGGGTTGGGGAGGTCAGATAGGCTGTCACTCCATGTAAAATACTGGTATTCAGCTGCATCCGGTTAGACTGTAAGCCGACCCCGCAGATGATGATGAAGATGACGCGGTAGGCTATATCGTAGCCGGCCCCGTAACGATCTCGTTACTTTGTTCGGCGAACCCTATTGTGTTGTCGCGCCAAAAGAGGGCGCCCCATTTTTTTAACATGAGTGAGGCGAACGCGGCATCTACCATATTCTTACTCCTCTATTCGTCCTCTGTTTGAAAGTCTAGCTAGTTTGTATAATTTGATGTTATTATAGTAATAATCATTTTCAAATTGTTTTTCAGAAACAGAAGAAAAAACAGAAGTAATCAAAGAGGAAATCACAACAGATACAAGCACAGATCAGAACACAACCGTGGACACTGAGACAGCCAATGAGACCACTCAACTGTCCCTGGAGACGACCCTCAATGACACTGCGTCCATGGATGTTGAGAACCATTCCTAACGGGACATTCCCGCGCACGGCAGCTGTGCTCAAGTTATGCTAGAGTCAATCGTGAAGCTTGTGTGGACAGTTCTGCTTACCCTGTTTTGTTGTGTGAGGTATTGGTGTGCGGGTCATTTTAGTAAGATTTTTGGTAATGTCAACAAAGAAACTTTGCCAGATTTGGACATTAAAACTAGAGCTGATCATGTATGAATAATATGGGTTGTTCTCTCATTCAATAGAAACTACTGTACATGTGCATATAAAGGATTATTTACGAGTAGACAACCGCGTTTTCGCCTAGTGCTGCATGGTTATTTGCCCCTGGAATTACATTTTCTTTGGTAACCATTCAAAAAAATGTCCTAGTAAAGTGTGTTGAGAAACGAGATGGCGGTGTTCGTCACGCCTATTACGCCAAATGCACTACGCAGCACTTGTAACGTCAATTTGCAACATTGTTTGTTTACATTGTTTTAAAGCTACTAAAATGAAATAAGGCTGGACTCACACATTCTGAATTCAGGCAAACGGCCTCACACATGAAAATCATAATCTGAAAATGAGTGTGTGTGGGATATAAATGAAACTTACTTATTATTAATATGAATTCCGACTCTGAAGTCAAAGAGGAATTTATTCATATTGTGTGAGTCCAGCCTAAGTGTGTGTTTAAGGTATTAAGATTACTGTAATCTAGTGTAATATGTTCTCTAAAATTAATTAGACAAATACATT
This sequence comes from Xestia ashworthii, assembly GCA_950022955.1. Classification (NCBI taxonomy): domain Eukaryota; kingdom Metazoa; phylum Arthropoda; class Insecta; order Lepidoptera; family Noctuidae; genus Xestia; species Xestia ashworthii. The sequence continues at coordinate 464,876 of OX465566.1, read as the reverse complement.
GGTATTGAATATAATAAATTAAGGATTTTACCCAAGTGGTTATATCGAAACCAAATTCGGAAGTGGAGTTTTTAATTTTGGTTTGTCGGGCAAGTCTAATGAAATTAAATTACTCACATTATTCATCAGTTACATTCTTCTTATTATCAGTTCATAAAAGAATACTGGGTGTTCAATCTAGTACTAGTAGTAAAAGTAAAATTGTACCTAATTAGTAATCACGGCAGCCGCCACGGCTGGAGCTCCGATGTAACTTCCGATTAAAATTTATCGGAATCGAAAGTGATAAACAATCGGAAGTCTCGGAATGGGAATCGAACCATCGTAACATCTCCATAATAAATATACGAAACTTGAAACACCAAAGCTGTTACCTGATCCAGAATGATAAATTGGACAGTTTGTAAGTGCCCGAAAGACCATCTTTAGTGTGACTTGAACCAACGCTGCCTGATGCCTGACCGCGCGTTCACTTGACTATATAGTATTTTATGTGGGCGTAAGGCAAGGCGGCGACGCGTTGACTTGAAAAACTTCACATTCTTGTAAGCAAAATGAATATGGTGTTTTTTACTTTACTATATCAACGTACAGATGTCAGCACATCAATCTACTACAATATGTCAAATTTCTTGGATTTTCAACTTTATCGATAAAGGTTCAAGGTTGATTGGGAAAATTTTGACAATTACGGGTAGGTTGATGTGCTGACGTCAGTACGACGCTGTAGCAAAGTAATAAACACCGTTTTCATTTTGCTGACAAGAATGTCAAGTTTTTCAAGTCAACGCGTCGCCTTGCCTTACGCCCTTTAGAACCCCACGCCATGTGGTAACAAGCATAATTATGCAATATAATGCCATCGCCATTCCTCTGTCCTGTCAAGTGTTCCCAAAATCTTTTCGGGAATATTATCGTGGGCTGTGGACTTACCTACGCCGTAACAGTGTTTAATTTTATTTTATAAACAAATGATATTTGAAGTTCCAACAGTAATTTAATATTATAGACATTAAATAAAACAATGGGTTTGTTAAAAAAGTTTGTTATTATAAACTTAATAATTTACAAAAACATCACAGTTTTATTTGCGTTAGATTACGAAGCGAGTGCTGTTTGGAATGAGATAAATACATTCTAGGCAGATTTGTAATAATCTTAGAAAGCCATACATAATTAGACCTTAAAAATATTAAATAGGTATTAAAAGAGTTGAAATGACTAAGAATAGACCTATTCATCAGTCTAATTACTTCAGTTAAATTCATAACATTAGAAAAAGAATACATTCTAAATTAAGAAAATTAAATATTATTAAACGTTCTTTAGTATTTCATACAATCCACAATTATGGAGTAAAGAATCCTTTTTGTTCTATTTGGAAACAACTTGCCTATTCATTCATGACAAATATTGCTTGACTTGGTTGTACCATTGTCTGCAATATTCAAGTGGATAGCAAGGTACAAGGTACACACTCAACCAGGCAACAGATAGATCAAGGAGCACACATTCCAAGATCAAAAGGTTTTACATTCTCTTTTACGCAAGCTGCATTCCTTTTCCTCCCTTAAGGGGCCGGCGGAGCATGCGTATTTCATACAACCGTAATACCAAAATAATAATTTAATAATTTGTAACACAAACATATTCTTAAAGAATTGTGTATTTTTTTCGATTGGGTTACAGAATATCTATGTTCCCAAATATAATTTTTGAAAGGAAAATGTTGTAAAGACGAGATATGAGGAATTTAAAATTTCCATAGAAAACTAATTTTTCTCATAACTCTTGTTTAAATCAGTGTACATGCAAAATATATATTTGGGAACCTAGTTATTCTGTAATCCAATCGAAATAAATACACACTACCTTAAGAATACGTTTGATTTTCAAATTAGTTTGGTATTACGTTTGTACGTTTGTACGCATGCTCCGCAGGTCTCATAACATTTATAAATAGAAGCCTAGATGACATGCAGGTGCTAGTCCAGCGTGAAGATCCTGGATGCGATGTCGTCGAGCATCCAGTCCATTCCTTCGAGGAGGTTCTCGCCCGTTACGGCGGAACAGCGCACGATGCGCCAGTGATGTGTCTTGATGCTGTCCAGGTCTAAAGCCTGGAAATACAAAAGAATGATATGAGAAATGTATCCAGTGAACTAATGATGAGTTTTCTACACTGGACCACTAACTAATTGAAGATGTGATTTTGCAAAAGTTATTTGAAGATTAATAATATCAGCCTATTAGTGTCCCACTGCTGGGCTACGTCCTCTCCTCAACAGAGAAGGCACAAGCATTGATCATCACACTTGCTCCAGATGGATTGGTGGTTTCAGACTAATATTATTATAAGCCCAGTTTTCCTCTTAATATTTTTATCACCACTTATATCTGTGATGTTCAAGATTAATTAGAAAGTTCATATGAATGAAAAAGTCATTGGTTGTTGCCTGAATTTGAACCCACAACCACGTGCATGAGAGGCGAGGCTTTAACCTCTGGCAAGACAGTGGCACTGTAATTGTGACTTTTTGGAATTATTTTTATTACTGGGTGGTAGCGAAGGGTAAATTGTAAGAGGTAAGCCGGAGTTCATATCTTTAATGTGATTTTATTATTTGTCTATAGAATACCGACTGTGCCATTTTTCAAAGGGAATCCGTCAGGAATCGAGTTGTATGGAACCTTCGCCACTGTTACTGGGTAAAAAGTAAAACTATGACAACATTTGCAAATTGGCTGGATTTTCTCCTAGTAGTGGATTACTTATTGATTTAGTGACAATTACCTCTCTAATCTCTTGTGAGGTGAGAGCTCCTGGTAGATCAGACTTGTTGGCGAGCACCAGCAGGGTAGCTCCCGCTAGCCTCTCCTCTCGCAGTAGAGAGTGGAGCTCCCTGGCGCAGTCCCAGAGACGCCGAGCATCTGCGCTGTCCACCACCCACGCCACGCCATCTGTGCTCTCAAAGTAGTTCTTCCAGTATGACCTGGAACATTACAATAGCTGAATAAGTTTTGGTCTAGCTGCTTGAGATTTGATTAAGATTGAATAGGAAAATAAATTGTAACAATTTAACAAAAAAAAAGAAGAGAATTAGATTTATTTATCAACATTTAACACATATTCGAAGTTTCATGTCCATACTAATAACTAGTGAGGAGCCGACCCTGGCTGCAGGATCAAGACCATGTCTTTCATAAAAAATGTAATGTCACCAGAACTACAGATGTGTGCAAATTTTCAATTGGTTGAAAATTCAGTTGCAAGATTTGACCAGTTCATGCATAGCAAGATTTAAGACGCCTGCGGAGCATGCGTATTTCATACAAACGTAATACCAAAATAATTTGTAAATTAAAAATATTCCTAAGGTAGTGTGTATTTATTTCGATTGAATTACAGAATATCTAGGTTCGCAAATATATATTTTGATTGGACACTGATTTTAACAAGAGTTATTAGAAAAATAAGTTTTCTATGGAAATTTTAAATTCCTCATATCTCGTCTTTGTACCATTGTCCTCTCAAAAAATATATTTGGGAACATAGATATTCTGTAATCCAATCGAAATAAATACACACTACCTTAAGAATATGTTTGATTTACAAATTATTTTGGTATTACGTTTGTATGAAATACGCATGCTCCGCCGGCCCCTTAAATCAAATCTTAAAATATAATATTATCAAAGAATGGGAAATAATTCCTGTAGGTACCATGTATTTCTATTAGCAGAAAGGGAGTGAAAGTAAAAAAAAACTTCCTATGGCAGTGTACGTTAGAATATTACAATACAACAAATATCTTTCCAGGTAGCGTTGCCAGGTGTCCGGATAAAACCGGACATAGGCTTTTTGATTGCGTGTCCGGCCAAAATAAACAGTGTCCGGCTTTATCGCGAATCACTTCGCGAATACGAATGCCCTTCGCGCCGCTGTCGTTAAATTGCCGCACATCAAAGGGTTTTGTCGCGACAAAGTTCGTGCGTTTGGCTACACTTCGCGCGCTCTAGTTGACTGCGATACTCCGAGAGGTTTGAACGTGTTTGATTGAACTTGTTAATCACGGATTGGAATAATGAGAGGATAAGGAAAGATGCAGTAAATAATTTTTACCCAAGTGCAACCACCTCTTCCATTTTTTCCCACAAATGAATTATCGCGACGTTCTTGATTATCGCGACAGTAGCAAGGTTTTTTTCAAGTGTGGCCAAGCACTTCGTCATAGCTCGAACACGAACTTTTATCGCGACAACGCGAACACGAATCTTCGCCTTTATGTCTGGCCGTAGCATTAGGTTTGGCGACATGGCAACCCTATTTCCAGGTGTGAAATATTTCAGCAACTACGTGAAACATGAGTTTATATCTCCAAAAAATAACAAACAATTAATTAAGTACTTAAGTTCTCTGTCTCCAGATAAGTTAACGTGTGTATTTTTGTAGAACTATTGACAATCGCCTGATGCTTTTACATACAAATCTATAGAACACTTTAAATCCGATATAGTAGAAGAGATACTGCAGTATTTTCGACGACTGATGAATAAATTCAAGCTACAAGCATACCTCAAAGACTTTTGTCCTCCGACGTCCCAAATATTGAGCTTGTACCCGCGGTGCTCCAGGGTCTTTATATTGAAGCCCAGCGTCGGGGATATAGTATCGATGGGCTCGCCGTTGAAACGCTTCAATATTGTCGTCTTACCGGCGTTATCCAGACCTCTGAGGAGATAGCGCTAAGGAAATTATAGATTATGGATGTAGAACAATAAGGTTAATATTAATAATACTATTGAAAAGGATACAACATGAGTATCCTCATCTCCTTCTCCTTCTGCCGCAACTTCTTCAATATTGTAAGGAAACCCATTGTTTATATTATTTTACAATTTACAGCAAATGTTTATTTTCATTACTTATTTTCCAACAACAATTTATCCACTTTTCAAAGTTTTTTTAAATCTGTGACTGTGTTAGGCATGGGCAAAAAATATCGATACATCGAAATATCGATATTTTTGTATCCGTCAGGACCGCGGGTGTATAACTTCCAAAGAGAATAAAAATTATACAATATAATTGTACGTAAAATGTACGATTTTGTTCTAAAATATGTATAAATGTACGTGTCTGTAGGCGTATCAAACATCAAACTATCGACATTTGTGGTTGATATTTTTTATTCTCGATATTTTTTTTTATTTTACTTTATTGGGACATTAAACAGTTACACATTACAATGAAAGCATGACAGATTAAGCTTAAAACTAAATAAACGTGTAACCCATACCAATATCCGCGAAATAATAACAATAGAATGGTTAAATGCGTGCATTAATATTCGAAAAATTAAATGAGACTCATATGTAATTTTGGGATAAAAGGTATCAGATGGCTACTTTAAAGATTCAATAGCCATCTTTTAGAACTTAACGTGTGTAAGCGCAAAAATATCAAGCTCGATAAAATGTGTGTGTTATACGTATCTACGATGCGTCGGAGAGGCGCCCTTGCTGGCGCAATGGCGCGTGAGTTCTACACCTTGCGGTGTGGAACAGCCGGGGCACGCGCGCCCCCCGGCGCATCGCAGTTTTAGGTACAATGTAACATAAGTTATTAGTGATATCAGGACAATCAAATCTGTTATTACACAGACCATGCAGCAACATGGCCATCAGTAGGTTGCGTCTGGACTCCAAGCTTTGAATGTTGTAACGCTTTAATAATTCAGTGTATGGTAATTTTGACTTAGTGCATCTATAGTGCATAGAACGGAGATACTTTTTTTTAACCATTTCAATTCTTTTTATATAAACATCAAAAATGGGACTCCAAATCGGTACTGCGAATTCCAATTGAGAGCGGACCAAAGCTTTGTACAGAAGTAAAAAAGTAGACGGTCTTTTAAAGTCGTTGCATTGCACTTAGGAAAGCGAACTACTACTGCGAGGATCGACCGGAGGACACGGTGGAGCACACGGTGGAAGTCTGCCCTGCGTGGGCGGAGCACCGCCGTGTCCTCGTAGCGGCGATCGGCGGCGGCGACCTCTCGCGTCCGGCCCTGGTTCAATCCATGGTCCGGAGCGAGACGGAATGGGAAGCCGTCACCTCCTTCTGCGAAGCAGTCATGCTAGCGAAGGAGGTGGCGGAACGAGAGAGGGAGATATCCTCTCTTCCCGGCCGCCGCGGGAGACGCACCGGGCGTCGGGGGCCACGTGGTGGCTACCGGCCACCGTAGACGCGGGCCTGTGGACGGTTGGCTATGGGCTAGCTAGCCGTCCGTCCGTCTAACGACGACAGACCGTGTCGACGGCGCGTTCGTGTTCCACGCGCGCCTCAAAGAGTTGTCAGCATAGAGAGAGGGGCCCGCAAGGGCCGAAGCCTGCCGGGGTTGCGGGACTGTTCGAAAGAGATACCGCGCCCCCGGAACGTAAAGGGCGAGAAAGAACATGGATGGGTTTTAGTCAGTAAAAGTCTGACACTCCCTCCCGCTCCGCCCAGAGTGGGAGAAGTCATTTGATGATTTCCCATCCTAAAAAAAAAAAAAAACAGGTAAGCTAAGATGAAGTTTGTTGGATGAACAATATCGAGAAAGTCTATCAAGGTCTTCCTGTAGAAGTAGGCAGTCTTGTGTGTTTTTACACGACTTATAAATCTTTATGTCGTCTGCATACATTAGAAATCGGGAATGAATGAAGCATTTCTTATTGTCATTGATAAACAGAGTAAAGAGCAGGGGCCCCATGATAGAGCCCTGGGGCACCCCATTGAGCTTGATTGGATATATTGATCTTCGATATTTATTTAAGAGTATCGAATTCGTATCACGTTCGAAATTTTTTTAAACTTTGGTTTCGTGACCATGTCTGATGACTACTGGTTTGATTAAATTTTATTTATTTATTATTTAGCCTCAAGCATCAATAAAAATACTGTTTTCTTTTATTATTTTTACGAAGTTATAATCCTTTGGGAATATGTATGAATAATCATACGAAAATCGACGATATATCGAATTTTTTAATCGATGATTTTCGATACTGTTTAAAAATTTCGACACGATAAATATCGATATATTTTTTTCACTTGCCCATCCCTACTCTGTGTGCGTCATAATTTTGACATTGACAACGTGTTTGTCATTTTGCCACTGACATTTGGAATTTGGATTTTTATGAACTATCTATAGCTTGCTACTATTACTAATATAGTAATCTGTGGTCAAGCCACAGGCCAAGCCAAGGATAGCTAAATCCTGGATCCTGTGGAATAAAATCAAGTTTTTTTTAGACTAAGAAGGTTCACAAAAAAAAAATGTATAAATCCGAAAATAAAATTACATTTCAGGACCAATTCAACACGTATTTTGATGTTATTAAACAGTCTTTAAAAAAATATTTTGTCTTCAGCGATGTTGGTTTCTAGCTATTTTCTTCTAAATTAGTAAATATCATAGTATTATAACTTGTACAATTCAAGATAAGTCTAATCTATTTTGGAATTACAAACAAGATTAGTTTGTTCTTGTTAGAATAGGAATAGTAAGTCGGGGACCATCCTTTTGTTTCAGTCTGTAAATACCATAGCCAAATCCCATAACATTCTTCAGGAAATCGAAATTGGAATCCATTAGTAACCATAGAGTAAAATATCCATCCATGGCCGATTTTGTCGCTGTCAAGCCTTTTATTTAATTTCTGTTTCTATTATGAAGCACCTTCAATGATTTTAAGTGGGTTTATAGTGTGGAAGTGATCGTGTGGCGGCGCGGTCTCGGTGATACTGCTCGTTGGCCGGCAGCACCATGTTCAGTGGCACGGTGCGAGTACGGGTTTGCGAGGCGACGGGTCTTAGGCCGACCGACTTTCAGAAACGGCATAATATGACCTTCGGAAAGCCAGGTGAGCCTCATCTAACGGCTCGGTGCCTCCCCAACGTATCTATGCGGATGATTGTGCAAAGATTTTCGTTACAGGATCATGATTTAGTTGTAATTTTATGTTTAAAGTAGGTCTAGCGTGTTTACCGAAATGGGTGTTGGTGTTAATATGTAAATACGGGATATGGTTGCAGACGACCAGCCGATAGATCCGTACGTGTCGATAGACGCCGACGAGCACCATCTAGACCGTTCCAGCACCAAGCCCAAGACATTCGATCCTGTGTGGAATGAGACCTTCATTCACGAAGTCCATAATGTTGGCAGGTATGTTATCATTCCATTGATTATTTGTTTGACATGTTATTCTTATTTGAGTGTCGATTATTCAACTGGGTCAAGTGATTTCTTTTAAAATTGAATATAAATAATGTGTTACAGTGGTCTGTATTCCCTGAGATCAATCATATTGTGTTGTAAATAAATATAAATAGTCAGTGCTATTTCGAACAGTAATTCATCAAGTCTCGTTCTGAACAGCTGAACTTGTCAAACATGACCAAAATAATTCTTATTGGAATGTGAAACTTCTGACAATGACATCATGTTACTTATGACTCACATGGGAATCAAACCCTATACATGTATAAAACAATAATACAACATAAAGCTATGTGAAATGGTTGCTCATTGGGTGTAATGCTATAGTTTGGGGATCACGGTGTTCCACGATGCTGCAATACCTCCAGATGACTTTGTGGCAAACTGTACAATTCCATTTGAAGATCTTATGCACCGGGACAAGGATGCCACAGACTTTTGGGTGAGTGCTGCACATACTTACACTCTTTTAGTGGATTCTTGGACACCACACATAACAACTGAAGTTAATAAGAATAATTAAGTATTGAGATGTCAATATCAATAGAGAAATATATTCAAACCACCATTTATTTTGTCAATACATCAACACTTCAGGAAAACACTGAAGGAAATGATTTCCCAGTAATAAAATTCAATTTTACAAAAACAACCACATTCATATAAATTCACTGTAAGACTGATTAACAAGATCCTTAGATCAGTGCGTGTTTATCTTCCATAATCCACAGATAAGATTACAAGACTCCATATTTGTCTTACAACCATGTTATCAACAATTGACATAATATTTGTTTTCATTGATAAGCCGTTTTCGTGACACTGCAGACATTTAGTATGTGCGGTTTACTGTTTGAGTGTCAGTGTGCGTGATGAATAATTTTAGGAGGAGGTTCTCATGTCCGGACCCTAAATATGTACAGTTTAGGGATGAGGTGTATTTTTGCATGTATTTGTGATATCTGAGAATATTTTTCATTCAGTTTTCCTCGTTTGTACTGGATGTAGTGCTAGTATTAATGTAATTGTGTGGGTTCATTAAATGATTAGTGCAGCTATTCTTGACTGGTTTCGGAGATGTGATATGATTCACTGACATTGTTTCAGAGATGTGTCAACGCTAACTTTGTCTCTGTTGATATGTTTTGATCTTAAATGTGAATATTAGGATAATTTGTACAATTTCCTGGTAGTACTGTGAATTATTAGATGAATTCAGTACCTACTTCATTTTAATTAAATGGGTTATTGAATGTTGTCGGGTATTGTTGTACCGTTGAAGTAGTTTTACTGTATTTTATAATAGGATAGTTTTAGCTTGGTTAGCAATAAGATTAATTCATAGGGAAGCATCTATATCTATATATTTCATAATTTTCCTACTCAAATAGGCTACATCCATAAATTGTGGTCAGAAAAGTATATTTTGTGGACTCTTATCCTCCTGTAATAATGAACGATCTTTGTTATGTTGTGTATTTTGAAAATAGGTTGTTAGTTACAGTTTGTTATAACATATTGATATTTCAGGTGGACCTAGAACCTCAGGGGAAACTGCATCTCAAGATAGATCTGAAATGGAATTCTCAAGGTCAGTTACTAAACTATTTGTTTTGCAAAGCTCCAGCCTCACAGTCCTCCCACATCCAATCACCTCATATAGCAGGGGATATTGTGAATTGTCACGACACTTTTTGCTTTTTAAAAATAAATGAAGGTTGCAATTTCGCATTGAACAGTGTGGTGTCGCGACGATTATTTTTGTTGAGTGAACATTATATTTGTTAATAATAAAAAAAATATTATTATAACTTAAAAAAAAAAAAAAAAATTATTAAGTACAATTTCTTCACTAGTTAATCGAAAGAACTTCGTTCCATCCGGGTGTCCCTTGACACCTCTCAAGTTTTTTTTTAATAGATAAAGTGATTCAAGAGGAAGGCTTTTGTATATAATTTTACGCGGGGGAAGCCGCGGGCATCTGCTAGTATTATTATAAAACAAGGAAGCAATCCGCAGTTTCTCGGAGACCCCTTCAGTCCGACATTAGTTAAAATAACTGCGGGCCTAAATTGGCCGCTTTATCAGAACATAATATGAATCACGTTAAAAAAGGAGATCACCCAGACTGGGCTATTTTCAAAAGTGCCGGCCAAGCTAAATAAACTTATTATTTGGATAAAGCATAACATAAACATATTTTTATTATTACGCCTAAGTCGTAACTCAATTCACTGAGAAGTTATTCAACCACAAAATATATGAGGTCACCCAGGTTAGAGTATTTTTTTTTGCCGGTCAACTAAAATAAACGCAATAATTAAATAGAACTTATGGAAATAAACATTTTTCATTATCTCGCCTAAGTCGTAACTCAATTCGCCGAGATGTTATTCAACCATAAATAAAATATCTGAGATCACCCAGATTGGGGCAATATTTTTTTTTGCCGGCTAACTAATGTAAACGCAATAATTAAAAAGAGCTTATGGATAAAAACATTTTTCATTTACGCGTAAGTCGTAACTGAATTCACCGAGATGTTATTCAACCACAAAATGTCTGAGGTCACCCAGATTGGGGCAATATTTTTTTTTGCCGGCAAACTAATATAAACGCAATATTTAAATAGAGCTTATGGAAATAAACATTTTTCATTATTAGGCCTAAGTCGTGACTCAATTCACCGAGAATTTATTCAACCACAAAATATCTGAGGTCACCCAGATTGGGGTATTTTTTTTGCCGGCCAACTAAAATAAACGCAATAATTAAACAGAACTTATGGAAATAAACATTTTTCATAATTAGGCCTAAGTCGTAACTCAATTCACCGAGATGTTATTCAACCACAAAATATCTGAGGTCACCCAGACTCGGGTAGTTTATTTTTTGCCGGCCAACTAAATTAAACGCAATATTTAATTAGAGCTTATGGATAGAAACATTTTTTATTATGCTACTCAAGTTTTAAATAAGTAATAATGATTACTATAATAAAAAAACACAACTGGTCGATAAAAGAAGACCTGCCAATCTCCTTGAAGGTCAAACTCATTGATGTGTATATCCTGCCCATCCTAACCTACGGTGCTCAGACCTAGTCACTCAACTTATTGCAAAAATACCGCCTTGGGGTCAACCAAAAAGTGACGGAGCATTCTGGGTTTAAAGAGAAAATGAAATACGGAACAGGAAATAAAGATGTGGGCAAAAACGCTGCCAGGCTCAAATGGGATTGGGTAGGTCACGACGTGGGCCGCAAGCACAACAACCGCTGGGCAAAGGTCTCAACACGATGAGTTTCTGAGGATAGACGGCGCTGCCGAGGCCGGCTTAGAAAGAGGTGACGTGATGATCTGAACGCGCATCACGAAGGCAATGTTTCAAGGTGGCACAGGAGAAGAGCGCCTGGAAGGCTTTTACCCAACAGTTGGACATTCAAGGTTACTGAAAAATATGTAATATCTATACAAAACAAATGCGTAACGCATCCAGATCATCAGCCTGACGATAACGACCCTGCCAAGGCCAGTCTAAAAAGAGGTGACTCGTTCGGATGCTGCGCTACGTTGCTTTTCGGCAGACCCCAAGGCGGAACTTTAGCAATAAGTCGACTAGGTCTGAGCACCGTAGGTTAGGACGGTCAGGATAAACACATGGATGAGTTTGGGCTTCACGGAAATCGGCAGATCTCCCTTGATCATCGATTAGTAGCGTTTTTACCATAGTTATTATTTTTAACTATTTAAAACTTGGGTATAGAACTTGGGTGGCATAGTAAAAATGTTTATATTAATAAGCTCTATTTAATTACTGCGTTTATTTTAGTTGGCCGGCAAAAAAAATAATGGTGCCGATTCTGTTGTGCACAAACTAAACTTAATTTAGGCTGTTACTATCTTTTTCTCACCAATAAAACGAGAAAGAGACGGACGTAATTTAGAGCTGTCAAATTTAATTCGAACTAATATTTCCATACTAATGAAGGGTGCACGTAAAAACATGTCGACTAATAACACGGTGAAGCGCAAGGCATAAACTAGTTTGACATTTCTAACTTAGTGCATAGCTATAGCCGTCCTTTTCTCGCCCTGCCTTTTAGTAAAAGATAGCAATAGTATAAATTAAGTTTAGTTTGTGCACAACAGAATCGACACCATTACCACAACAATCTGGGTGACCTCAGATATTTTGTGGTTGAATAACTTCTCGGTGAATTGAGTTACTACTTAGGCGTAATAATGAAAAATGTTTATTATGTTATGCTCTATCGAAATAATAAAGTTATTTTGGCACGGCACGGCACTTTTGAAAATAGCCCAAAAATGTATGGAGGCTGGGTGATCTCCTTTAAATTCTAAAAATGCACTTTTATGTTCATAATCTTAAAGTCCATTTAAAATTTTAAATGTTTAACGTGATTCATATTATGTTCTGCAAAAGTGGCCTTTTTAGACCCTGATTTGCTATAAGAGAACGCTAGTTCTACACGTACATTCACATCTAGCCTAGGTTGACTTGACGTCGTGTAATAATCTCACGTCGTAGTAGATCAGGCAGGCTACGCTTGAGACGAACATCTATGCTCCGCTATGGAATAATTATATCGCCTTAAAACACCGATGACAACAACTTGGACTGGAATTATACTCGCCCGCGCTACTAAGCGCCTTTGGTCATTCTGTATATCAACAAACGCAGTGCAGCGCGCTCGCTCGGTGCTTGCAAACAATTTCGTGACAGCGTGATTGGATGGAAACCGCTTCCAGTACTTTACAAAATCGTGTTTGGGCTTATTTCATTCATACACCTACATGGGAACTTTAGACCTAGAATCCAAACATTTGATGATGGTAACTAATTGTGGAACAGCGGGTGTGGAGGCGCCCCGGGGCGGCAGCTCGGGGTCGGGCTCCGGCGGGCGCGAGTTCAAGGAGGGCACGGGCTTCGCGCGCCGCCGCGGTGCCATGCGGCGTCGCGTGCACCAGGTCAACGGACACAAGTTCATGGCCACCTTCCTGCGACAACCCACCTTCTGCAGCCACTGTCGGGAGTTCATCTGGTGAGTCACTAATTGCCTCTTACTGTCTAAAATATCATTTTTTTACCCCGGAACTGTGCCAGGCATGACATTGTAGGACAGGTAAACCAGGATTGTCACGCAGTGTGCCAAGGGCGTCTTTTAATACGACGGTCGTCATCATCAGAAAGTACCAATTTAACAAGTGAATTTGGCGTAACTATCGATAGATAGTTTGTGTTACGTCGTCTTATTGGCAGAAAGACATTCCTTTTCCCAAGAGCCGCCGCCGTCTACTCTTCTAATGCATGTTGCGCTCTTAATCTAAACTGCCAGCATTCTTTTAAGAACGTTAAAAAGAAGTAAAATAATACATCCTTATTTCTGCGGCTAAATTCTCTAATATCGTTTTCTTTCCACAGGGGTCTGGGCAAGCAAGGCTACCAATGCCAAGGTAAGCATCACCACAACATACAGATACGTCTCACGTTACACTATGATCTATTTATTATAGGTGTGTTAGCTGACATAATATGTGGCTAATATTTGATTCAGACAGATGTGTTGCTGGAGAGAAGATTTCTTCAGTTCTTATCCCCAGCTGAAACACGAAGGGCAGGCGTTTTGGGGAACTGTCTTAAGTCATTTTGATGTTTCAAAAGTAACAACTCAACTTAATAAAAAAATGTTCTCAATCTAATTTGAATAAACAACTTTTAAAACACATGTGTTTTGTCCGTAGTTTGCACTTGTGTGGTGCACAAACGCTGCCACTCGTCGGTCGTCACTAAGTGCCCGGGCATGAAGGAAGAGGTAAGAGTAAGTATAACCACACTTCACTAACTGTACAGTAGTCGTAGAGTAGTCGGTAGCGGTAGTTAGTTGAAGTAGAATATCGAGGGAAGGACGAAGTGTCCTAGTAAAGCTGTCTCCGAAAATATTTTTCAAAGAGACCTTTAAAGATTGGACATCGGAACGTAGTTAGATGCTACGCTTGTTTTTAGCAAATGCAGCTGTTTCCAGCTACATCAATCTATTTGTCAACTTTGAGTCAACATAAACTTTCACTAACTTGCACAAAAATAGTACTGACTTACTTGTAAGGGAAGATTTAACTACCTAGTTTGTGATCTCCTTCTGGAACGACGCTCTTGAGGAATTCAATAAACCAATCAAACATTAAGGATTCTGCCCGTTACCCCCGTCCACATATTTACGACATTAGCTACCCAGCAGTGCAGCAGTGCAGCAGTGCAGCAGTGGGCTAATACGAATGTGACTTTGTGCAGCAACAAAGCGCGGTGGGCGTGTCGGGCGGACAGCGCTTCAACGTGAACGTGCCGCATCGCTTCGTCGTGCACTCCTACAAGCGCTTCACCTTCTGCGACCACTGCGGCTCGCTGCTCTACGGACTCATCAAGCAGGGCCTGCAGTGCGAAGGTATTACATCTGCGCTCTCCCGCATCCTCTCATCTTACTTTAGGCTGTGCTCAACACTTTGCACACCTATAATAAATACTCTTTTCTAATAACCGTAAAAGTGATTAAAAATAATGGTGACGATTTGACGTCTGTTTAAAAATAATATCTTTTCGCTGCCACAATTTTCTTCCCTCTTTGTAAATACATATTTTTAAAGGTAATGTACAGTCTATTACGCCAAATGTCGCTATATTAATAATGGTGGCTCCCGATAGAGAGAATTATTAGAGGCCCCCGACGAAGCGAAACAATCGTCAAAGAAAACAATGCGACAACCTGCAAGAATGCTTTAGCAAATGACAAGAAGCAGAATAATATAGAGAAGAATTGGAAAACACAGAGTTCAGATACTAAGTATGGGTATAAAATTATTAACCCCAAAATCATTAGATTAGCCGCTTGCAAAGGAACAGCTGAAACACTATATCAGCAACTTCAGAACCACCGGGTGTTTACCTAGCTTTACGAACGAATATTTTTGCAAAATGAAATCTTTTTGAAATCCATTGTAACCCACAGCTATTAGCCAATGCCTTAAAGACGGGTTGTTTTCAGTATGTTCTATGAACGTCCACAAGCGGTGTCACAAGAACGTGGCTAACAACTGCGGCATCAACACCAAGATGATGGCCGAGATCCTCAACGAGATGGGCATCTCGCCCGACAAGAACCCACGACCCAGACCCTCCAAGGTAAATCATCATCACTACTTCCAACTCACTTTGTTTTACTTCCATTAACTAGTTATATATTTATTTAAACTCTTTCTAAAGTTATTTTGTGTAGCTATTCTAATAAGAAATATAGTGGAAGAGAAGGAATAGTACTTCTAAGAAATTTATTGTCCTAGGATTGGGAAATACCATCCGCTATCCAACCGCACTGATGATTTGCCCGCCTTAGAGGCCGCCTCCATGAGCGAGAGAGTCGCGGCGATTCAACCTATTTCTATAATAAAAACTCGCTGACTTAACTTTCTGACCCCTCTGTAAAAAATATGTATTGGAGTCGGAACTCCTTTGACACGCTGCTGGCGACATACTATTGTTTTTAATTTTCATTTGTTTTCCTTCTTGTCGTTCTCTGTGTGTGTGTTTTTTTAGGAGTTTTCATTAGTAATTTCAATAGTAAGTAAATTCCGTTGTCTGCAGTACCTAAACGCGGCGCTGATGGAAGGCGCGGGCGAGCTGTCGTCGTCGGGTGACGGCGACGGGAAGGATCACGACAAACACGACGACAAAGGTAACTCGTGCTTACGGTACATAGACGACGACTAGCCGCTACTACATGCTGACGTCACGTTGGCTCACACTACCTACCTTTCTGGACTCTGAACTGAGAAAATCGTAACCGCGGACTGAAGGTTTCTGACCCAAATAATAGCTGAAAAAATGATAGCCTGCTACAAAAATGATAGCCTGCTACAAAAATGATAGCCTGCTACAAAAATGATAGCCTGCTACAAAAATGATAGCCTGCTACAAAAATGATAGCCTGCTACAAAAATGATAGCCTGCTACAAAAATGATAGCCCTACTACCAAAGACATTTAAATATCTACTAGCGATAGACGGGACAAGACGAAGAAAGTCGTAATCCAATACTTGTTACTACTTAGTAACAAATCGTTCTGTCCAGTTTCATACGCCCGCATGTCAGGTAGCGTTTGTGTGTCAAAATCAAAATTTTTCGGGATCTAAATTTTTGTATTAAAATATTCCCAATGTCCGCTCTATTACAAGTCTTTTAGATCTCCTTCCCGCTACAGAGGGTTGCAAGAATCCGCACCTCAATAATGTCGAATGTATAGTTTGCTTGGATGCAGGCACTGGTCAAGTTAGAGAGAGACAAAGGTAGCTAAACGAATCTTGGGAGAGTAAAAATTTGGTGGATACTTTATTCCATAGTGTTTTATATTTTTATGCGTTCTTGATCTAAAAAAGCAAATGACCAAATGCAAATTTTGATCACAAGTTTTAATTAAACGCTTAATAGCTTTGATATTTGGTTGAATTGGATCCAATAACATAAGACAGAGTAGTAAACCTTATTTGAAAGAAGCATCAGTAGGGAAATCTGACTTATACGAACCTTATACATACTCTACAAAAGTAACTTATCAAAGTAACACCCAGTTACAATTTTCTAGTTCTGAGTCCAAAACCAGCTGTACAATAGCATCATCCAGTTTTGCCGAAGTTTTATAATTTACTGCCTTATTGAAACTGCCAACACATTATAGATCTGATATATTATGCTTGCTAGTTATATATCTACCGTAGAGTAGTTTGATATATGACCAGACGATGTATTTATGTAGACGTTAGTGATTTATTTATCTCTTAGCTGTGTGATATTGTATAGCATTTGTGAGTGTTAGTTTAAATGCAGTGTGTTGGCTATACAACTGATTTCGACATAATAAGGACCTCTATGCATTTATAACGGAAACTTAGAAATTTTTTACAAACAACAATTTTAAACATGCTCTCATAGGTGTCATATTTGTTTATATTTGACTATTTTTATTGCACTTGACCCAAAGCGCTAAAACTATTATTACTCATACAGTTATTTCAGTACTATGCCTCGTTAAGATATGATTAATTTAGAATAGCAATGGCGTAATACTCACACTGCTCATCAATTTAAAGTAAACGAGACTTGTTGAGACAATTGCCCAGTAATGGGCAGTGTTATGGTCAACCCAGTGCGTTGTGTAGCAGTAGTCGTTCGTACCGCGTACGCTACTGTGGCCGCTTCGAGTGATTGTAACTTACAGTATCGCTTATCTTGTACTCTGTATGTTATTCATGTATTTATCTTTTGTTCAAATAAAGCTTTGGTTTATTTTTTGTTTGTTGTTTCAATTATGTTTGAACAGCATGAAACAACGTTTTGTTATAGAAAAGAAAATAGATTCATTTTTCCCCCATTCTTTATTTTGACACATGTACACTCAGAAATAAAACAAACACACACAAATGATGGCGACTGAGATAATAAGACAACTGGGAGTCATTGACAATCCGTTAATAATTAGCAATAGGTGCCATCTTGGATTTTTAAAACAGCCATATTTTCGGCGTCAGCGAAGGCACAAAGATAAGCAGGTGTTTGCTTAAGCCCGTTTTCAATAACGTACTGACGTTTAACCGTCAGTTAATTTGCCTACGCCTCGTAGCTATCGGTGTTTCTATAAACAAAGTTATCTTGGCGTATCCTACCCGAGTCACCTGTCTGTCTCTCGGAGGGCTGACCGCTTACCATAGATAGTTGATTCATAGAAAAAAGGAAAAAAGCTTTTCAGTGACGTTTTATTTCTGTCATGTATCTATCGTCCGCAAGCTTAAATGTCAAACAATCACAGTTGAGCCTACCTCTCAATTTCGGGAGATTATTCAAAGATAACCGCACAAAACAGCATTATAATTCGGGTTTAGCTGACTCTATCACGCAGTGTTTTTGAAGACAACCAACAAGAGCTCATCAAAACATGGATTTGTTCAGTGATGACAGCGATAACGAAATGCATGAAGCCGGGGTTTTCGATTCTGGCCATTCTTCTGGATCTAGGTCAACAACCAAGCTAAGGAGCAGCATGACCTCATCTTTGTCCATGGGTTTTGCTTTAATCTGAAAATGTGCTTTTTGTAAATATGCAATCATTATGGCGTCAATGTGTGGCTGGCTAAACTAAAGAACTTTTGAATACATTTTATTCAGTCGACCGCTTGCAAGCGCGACTGCTGAGCGTGGGACCCTGGGTTCAATTCCCAAATACTATTGGGTTTTTCCATTAGTAATTACTCAGTAGTAGCCCGGAGTTTGGAAGTTGGAGGATACCCCCGTGCCTAGGAAACCGGTTGGTCCTACACCTTGTCTTGCCTGCGCTCGCACTTGTGCACTATATTATCTTCCGCGCAATGGCTAATCTTTGCCAAGATTAGCCGCTTTGACCGACTAGGAAAGGACTATATATTCAGTAAATACGCTTCAGTAGACTTACGGTTGCGCTTTTTTGAGCCATTATGTATCACACACCTAAAACCAAAACAGAAATTCTACAATTTCAGAACAAGCGATGCTTTCCGTTAATATTTGAACCACAGAGCATCTATAATTTGAACATAAAATGATTTTACAATACCGTCATGTAACTGTCAAAATTACGTTTCAATTCTGCATCTATTAACTTGTTTTTTTTTATAATTAATTTCCGCAGTATGCCTCTAATATTCAAATTTAGTAACAATTATGCGAAATAGTATAGAATCTATGTAAATTGTAGTACTGAAATACATAAAAAGGATGTTTAATATTATTTTAAATCGTAATCGTGATAATAGTTATTACAGCCGAACGCAAAAACGAAACGCTTCGGAGGAATGCGCTTACCAGCGGTTAGAGGTACTATCTTCCAATTATGTCTGATTGACGTTTGAAAATAATGTTATAGAAACAGCAGTAACAGGTAACGCTCCGTAGGCTCTTTATCTGCGACAGCAACCGACCGAGACCTGTCAGTACGTTATTGAAAACGGGCTTTAGACTCCAAAGCGAGGGTTGAGGAGCTCTTCCACAGTTGTCTATTTACGTCAGTCGTGTAGACGTACCGTAGACGTGACGTAGACGTGACGTAGAGGTAGAGGTAGAGGTAGAGGTAGAGGTAGAGGTGAGGTAGTGCATAACGTTGTGTGGCGCGGCTGCAGGTGCGGCCGGGTGGCGCTCGCACTGGGACGAGCTGCAGGACATATTCACCAGCTACCAGCCCGACCCGTCCGCGTCCGCGCCAGGTCCGGCCTCCGTTATGTTGTGCTTGCCAGACACTTTCCTATTAACATGGTTGCTACGATAACACGGTCTCCTTGGAACTGATAAGATGCTCTGCGCCGTTTTTGCTCACGGCAATGTTCAATAGGGAGACCCCAGCTTTAGATATGTTTGTTGCTCTTGTATAAGTACTTGTACTTGTGGTAAGTAAACGCGGGACACGTTTGTGGTGGCTGGGAATCTTACGCTAGGTGTAAGATGTTGAAGGTGATGGATTTACTCGGGACATTTTGTGCAGCTTGCAATAAGTAAAAAAACAATAGTAAAGGGTTAACACGGTTCGAGTTGTCAAATAATGTAACTGCACTTAGTTTACATACTGGATCCTGAGTTCTAAAATCGCTTTAGACGTAAATTTGCAGACTAATTTGGATGGCACTGTGTACTGTAATATAAGTATTATTTATATTAATATCTATGTAGCTGAACTCAATATCCATTGCTGGTTATAAAACTGTATTCTATGCACATTAATATAATGTATTAGATGGGGACTATACTATGGGTAAAGCTTGATTCCTTATTATTTTTATACCTGAATATTGGTTTTAAAATGTAAAAGAATCGGAGTCACAACTTTCATGTATTTCGAGCCATAATGAGAAGGAAAGTGCATGAATGGGAGCTTTTAACAACTTCTTACACTCGAAGTCTAAAACTAAATGTTTGCGACGCAAAACACTTATGCACAGGTTTTTTAATCTATCTAATTGGTGGTGGCTGGAAAACTTATTCTAAAGTACTTTTCACTTGGTCTGCTTACTTACCTGGGCTATGGAAGCTTGCACTACGTTGTGGAACTATCCTGTCGTACTTGTTTACTCCTTCCTTGGGGCTGGTGCACATGTGAGACTATCAGCAGCTGCTATCCGAAATTTTACATTTGTCTAATTTTGACGACTTGTCCATTATACCCTATACAAATGTTCGCTTTGGACCGGGCGACTAGCTTCATCTTTCTTAGTAAGTCACAGACTCCGCGACTGTTGGAAAATAGATTCTTGTATTAAATAATTCTGAACGGCTTAAGTTGATTCCACGTCTATAAATATGGTCACTCCCTTGTAGAGCCGTCTCGGTCGGCGTGACAAATTTTCTTCCTTCGGCTAACAGTCAGCTGCTGGGTCTCCACTTGTGCTATAACCCTCTTGTAAGACATTTGTGTTATATTATTGGTATGTTGCGCAGGCGACGACGGTGCGAGTGGGCTGGACAAGATGTCGCTGGACGACTTCCACTTCATCAAGGTGCTGGGTAAGGGCTCCTTCGGGAAGGTCATGCTGGCGGAGAAGAAGGGTACTGATGAGGTAACATCATTTATTATTCATTTAGGTCCATGTTCACCGAAAAGATAACGGTCTGAGTATCTAAAAACAGCTGTCACTGTGACATGTTCCCATACAAAAATGTGTTTTAAGGGGCCGGCGGAAAGCCTGCCGGGGTTGCGGGACTGTTCGAAAGAGATACCGCGGCCCCGGAACGTAAAGGGCGAGGAAGGAACATGGATGGGTTTTAGTCAGTAAGAGTCTGACACTCCCTCCCGCTCCGCCCAGAGTGGGAGAAGTCATTTGATGATTTCCCATCCTAAAAAAAAAAAAAAACGGGCCGGCGGAGCGTGCGTCGTTCATACAAACGTAATACCAAAATAATTCGTAAACCAAACACATTCTTAAGAAAGTGTGTATTTATTTCGATTGGATTACAGAATATCTATGTTCCCAAATATATATTTTGATTGGAACTGTTTTAGATAATCAGACCGTCAACTTTTTGGTGAACATGGACCTTAGTACATCATATTAGCCATTAATATTAAATTAAGTAAATCTCCATCGCTCTGTTTTCTCACAGAACCGCAAAATAGCTAACATCGCGCATCGTACCGCCTGCAATGATCTAAAGTTCTATGTTAGATATCATCAGTAACAGTTACTTTACTGTAATATCACGTAATCTTTGATGGTATGGGAGTTGTCAGATCTATAGCTTACGATACGGATTTATTTTTTATTTTTTGGGGTAATTCTCTGAATAAAGAATTATTATTCAAGGCACAAAAAAGGTGCATAGGAGTCATGTGTGGTCTGAAAACAGATGACAGCTGTGCACCGTACTTTAAATCGTTAAATCTACTAACGTTACCGGCTTTATACATATTAGAAATTAGTATCTTTGTTAAAAAGAAACCCAACCTTTTTGAAAAAATGACAATGGTACGAAATATTCCAATTCGTAGTCAGTACAAAAATACTTTAAGTAATTGCAAATGTAAAACTGCATTAGTAACAAAAAGTGTCCTTGGTATGGCTCCACGCATTTATAATAAAATTCCAGATGCCATAAAAGAATTAGATTTTACACAATTTAAGAAAAAAATGATTTCTTTTTTGAATTGGTAAATGCTATTATACTGTTGACGAATATTTTAATGACGAATTAATTTAGAATTACAAATATTGAGGTTTAACAAATTGAGACTAATTGACATTTTGACAGTAAATTACTTTGATAGATTTTTTTTTACATTCAAATAATTCCTCATTTATATCCGATGCCAATTAATATGTACCTATTCAATTTATTTTTTTAATTTAACACCATAATGCATGATGTTCGTATATTATAGTGATAATTCTAATCCTCAGCTAATTAGCTCAACATATTTGTACGCCTCCTGGCATAACATTGCGCTCTTTTCATCAACATAAGATCTATACTTTTTTACCTATAATAAATTATGATTTGACTGATTTACATCATAGATAAAGCTTAAAGGTATACAGCTAGACTGAAAGTCGTCTGAAAAAGTAGATATAGGCCGTGATCGTGGCTCTGATCCGTTTGGATGTACGTCGTGGGAGCGCCGGGCACAGCTTGAATGATGTTAATATGACACCTCCTTCTGTCTCCCTGTCTCCAGGTGTACGCAGTGAAGGTCCTGAAGAAGGACGCCATCATCCAGGACGACGACGTGGAGTGTACGCTGACGGAGCGTCGAGTCCTGGCGCTGGCGGCGCGGCATCCCTTCCTCACGGCGCTGCACTCCGCCTTCCAGACCAGGGACCGACTGTTCTTCGTCATGGAGTACGTGGACGGAGGAGACCTCATGTTCCAGATACAGCGCGCCAGGAAGTTCGACGAGCCCAGGGCTAGGTGAGGACGCGTCTTGTTCAACATGTATTCACAGAAACTTCTTTCTCAACTTAAACAGAGCCGTGTCTTGATTTGTTACTTCAAGCAGTCTGGATTGTACAAGTGCTCCGCTTGGTTCATGACGCGGGCGTTCTGTCGAACGACTGTAGAAAACTGCTTCCGCATCTGTCCGCTACGATCTTAGGCGTTGTGTAGAGATCTTTTGTTCTTGCTGAGTAGTACATACAGTAGTATTTTTGAAAACTCCCTTAACGAAACCACGAGGCACTTGTTCTTCCCGTCATTGCGTTTTTTTTTTGCTGAACCATGCTCTAACTCATTTACGTAAACTGTGACTTTACACGAAAAAAAGTGATATCCGAGCAATATTTTTTGCAAAGTGTTACTTAGTTTGATGTAGAGAATGCTTGGTTGACGGCTTCGTGAAGAGAATCCTTTCACAGGCTGTATAATGTCCTACTTCAGGTCCAAAATTGGTTCACAGCAAACAATTAGATATTAAATGAAAAACAAAGTAAATGCATAAGATTTGCTTTACCGAATGTTAAAAGTAGTAGTGGCACTGCAGGTTCTACGCGGCGGAGGTGACACTGGCGCTACAGTTCCTGCACTCGCACGGCGTCATCTACCGCGACCTCAAGCTCGACAACATCCTGCTCGACAGCGACGGACACTGCAAGCTCGCAGACTTCGGCATGTGCAAGGAGGGCATCCTGGGTCAGTTCACTCTCTACTGCACAAATACCATACAGCTTGTATCGGAAACGTGTGCTCAAATTTCAAGGAACTGGTGTAGACCATCAAACTGAACAACTTTCTCTATGACACCAATACAGTAATGCAAAAAAAGAGAACTGTGTTCATATCGACTGCCCTATGATGTAAAAAGCGCTTGGAGGGGGGCTGCGGAGTTCCTGGTTACCTCTCGGTGACCGGAGACACGCAGGGTTGCTCTGTCACTATCTCATTATGAGAGCTGAGGGCTCTGCCTACCTCACTCACGAGATGTAGGAGTGTGTGATAGTACAGACTATGATTAGATGCGTGTGTTTCAGACGGTGCGACTACTACGACCTTCTGCGGGACGCCAGACTATATCGCGCCGGAGGTACGGGACATTAACTATTATTATTATATTAAACCCTTGTAAGACATCTAGACACATACAGACGTCATATTCAGATTATTAGAGATGAACGACGGATTTGGCGTTTGTCAACAATTTCAAGATTTCCTTTTTTTGCACGTAACAAAACGATTTTTCTAAAATGAATAATTTGACAAAGAATGACAACACGGTCGTCGTTTAACTAACGAATCGGCACCATATCATCAGCATTAGGCTCTGAGGCTGTTAAGAATGATATTTGTCTGACAAAAAAGGAAGGTTCTTTACGAGGTGTTGCTTCGCATCCTGGTCAGATTGAAGGGTGTGTGGCCTGTAGGGCCATCAAAGTGAAGATAATGGTGATGGTGTAAGAGGTATATAGGATATGGTTGTGATGCAGATCCTGCAGGAGCTGGAGTACGGTCCGTCGGTGGACTGGTGGGCGCTGGGAGTGTTGCTGTACGAGATGCTGGCGGGACAGCCTCCCTTCGAGGCCGACAACGAGGACGATCTCTTCGAGTCCATCCTGCACGACGATGTGCTCTATCCCGTCTGGCTCTCCAAGGAGGCCGTCTCCATACTCAAAGGTAACGTATACAACTGCTACCATCCGTTCCTCTTCCCAGCTAAAACACTAGGGAGTGGGGAACGGCGAGCGTTTTTGGAGTCTCTTGTAAATTTTGATGTTCAAAAAGTGTTTATTGAATAATAACTAGGTTTTGAGTCAAATCACCCAAAGGGCAATGAAGAGGGCTATGTTCAGAGTTTCCTTGCGTGATCGAATCAGAAATGAAGACATCCGCAAGAGAACCATGGTCACCGACGCAGCCCGAAGAATTGCCAAACTTAAGTGGCAGTGGGCACATTGCTCGCAGAACAGATTGGCCGATGGAGCCGAAAAGTTGTGGAGTGGCGACCGCGAACCGGAAGACGGTACGTTGTGCGACCTCCCACCGAGTCCCACCGAGTCCCACCGAGTCCCACCGAGTCCCACCGAATCCCACCGAGTCCCACCGAGTCCCACCGAATCCCACCGAGTCCCACCGAGTCCCACCGAATCCCACCGAGTCCCACCGAGTCCCACCGAATCCCACCGAGTCCCACGTCGGTGTAGCGTCGAGCGGTGACCTGGTCAGGTTGCCGACATGCGCTGGATGCGACTCGCACAGGAGGGACCTCGGCCTCCAGCTGCTGCTGTGGACCTCGCACGGCTCTAATGATGATGATGGATCATGAGTCATGTTTTAAAGCAAGAGTGAATGCACTTGTTCACGATTTAGCTCCATATAATAGCAGCAACCTAGTAGTGTACTAGGAATATAAAGGGTGTAAAAACACAAGCCGAAAGACACATATTCCCCTCGTCTTTGCGATCATTTTTAAGGTTCAGTACAAAAAAACGGAACCCTTACAGGATCACTTGTGCATCTGTCTGTCTGTCCGTCCGTCTATCACAGCCAATTTGTTATCTCCAAATCTACTGGACCAAATCAGGTGAAATTTGGTAGGATGGTGCAATCCTAAACCGATAAATAAATAAATAATAAATAAATGCAATATTTTGCAGGCCAGTACTAGGTTGTGTGTTGATTAAAATGTCTAAAGTCCGGACGCGAAGCAGGAAGAATTTCGTACATTAACCTGTTATAACCTGTCTCTGTCACTCCCGCGTAAATATAATGAGTATTGTAACGTTACAGTTTCCTGGTGAGGAAAATGTAAGGTTGCATTGTGTAAAGTTTAAAGAAGAAAATCTAATGAAAAAGATGATATAACCTAGAAGGGAAACTTTGACAGATCCGATTTTGTGGTTTAGACCTTCTTTAAACTAGGGGTCGCCAAGGTTTAGCGTTAGACCATGATATAGTATAAGGTTTATCGCAAAACCACGATTTGTAATACCATTTTTGTTTAGACCATCGTTTATAGAAGTTTAAACCAGGTTTTTTAGTTAACCCGCTTTTTGTAATAAGGCTGCTTAGGTTTAAGATCATTTATTCTCATAAGAATTACACTATTCACTTACATGAGAATATTAATAAGTACTATACTTAACAAGAACAAAAAGTTTGGGTATTACTAAAAATTAGACGTCGATTTTATAAATATTTTGAAGGTAGATTACAAATCATTGCGGGCAAAATGTTCGTTCCATACATTTAAACAAGTATCTGTGAAACACAGATAAACGGTGACTGGATGTGGCTTTTACCTAACACTGTTAGGTTAGTTCTTGTATGCATGTGGTTTTTTGGTTGACCTTGAGTCACGACAAAAAATCCAGACATAATTTTTATTTCTGCCGAATTAGTATGGGGATGGCAACTGTGGAACTAATGGCGCTAGCATAGTTTGTTCCAAGCATCGTCATTGGTAGAAAATCTGGTAATGTCATTTTATATTTCAAAATGGCTTGACCTCATTGGTCAGATTGGGAACAAGCTATGCTAGCGCCATCTGATTTCAGCTTTCACCGGCCAATCCCATTGTAACTTGATTTTTATAACTTATACTTAGTATAACATCTAAATAAATAATTTACATAATAACAATAATTTATTTAATAAGTTGATAAATTTTCTTTCTCCTTCAAATATTTCACGTAAACCGCACTTAATAGAAAAATGTTTGTGACCACTGCCAGTAGGTAAAGAGGTCATTGTACGAAATTCTTCCTGATCACACAATCTTTGCTTAACAATATCAAGACTATCCTTCAAAGGAACACAAGTGAAAAGAGACTCAACTTCATGTCCTTGATGATGCCGATGAAATGTCGCGAGTCCTTGACAAAATAAGACGTCTTGCCTGTTATGGGCTGCAGTATACCAGCAACATGTTTCGCCAAATTGTACGTAGGCGAGTCCACCTGGCTAACGATAGGTCGCACGGGCACGTTGGATTTGTGAACTTTAGGTAATCCATACAATTAGGGTGACTGAACTATAGCTGGTCTATAAAGGCGTTCAAAATCATATTCTTGCCGTGGGATTATATGAAACCGGCCAACTCTCACGGCTCACCAAGGTCCATGTTCACCAAAAAGATGACGGGCTGAATATCAAAAAACAGCTGTTTAAAACACATTTTTGTATGGGAACATGTCACATTGACAGCTGTTTTTAGATAACCGACTGTTATCTTTTCGGTGAACATGGACCTAAGTGTACTCGTCAAGTGAAATCGCCTCGCCGAACCGACCCTAATTACCATTTATGAAGATCAAGTTAGGGTAGTTAAATAAACGCCTTCGCTTTGCTGTCGCGGTACCTCCAATACTTCAGTCTCCCCGCGACAACGGCTGGTGCAATCCGGTCGAAACCTCGGGCTTAAATTAAAGGTAAAGTTCGCGATAAATACCCGTTTCCATATGTTTTAAATGTCTTCTGATCGTGAAAGTTTAAAAAAGACAATTATATGTTTTAATGTTAAATTTTTACTGTATATACCTCCACAACCCCCGTACTTATTCAATCCATCTACTAGTACAATATTTTGAGTGCGGTACATTCATTTTTACCGTAAGATAGAATCCGCCAGATAGAAACGACCGTTCCTGTTCTTTGGTGGTTGTGTTGTCTTTTTCATCTATTAGTTGACGTTCATTGGTTGTTGCAAATAGTTCGCGGACAAAGTGTCCATCGTCTGCGCAGGCTCTAAAACGTGATATTTCACCTCCCATAAAAAAAAGTTGTTTCCCAGCAATATTTTTGCGTAAAGTTACGTAGTTTACGGCCTGGGTGCAATAGCGTTCGGCGAGCGGCTGACAGCGCGTTCAATGAGTGGCTGTTTTCGTAATTTGAGGGTCTTAAATTTTCAATTTCAGTTTCTATAGCAGCCATTTCGTTTTTGACATAAAACTCAGTCTCCTTCATGAACTTCCACATAATTGGTCGGCAGTAAGACGTTGAGGAGGGGCGTTGGTTTTGCCGAATAACACATCCATCTTCTGCTGTAAGCTTCAATGGTACAAGACATGCCATGAAAACACTTTGTAAATCTGAATTTGAAGCATCTGATTTTTGTTGATACACGCTTTGGTTTGAGGCTCCATCAAACCCCCATTTGCTTACAAGCAGAAGTTTACTTTTGCCAACAGTTTGGCCCAAAGACTGAATTATAAGGGGGTCTCAGGATTCAGAATTTAACAAGAATCGATGGTTAGGTGGTCAACAACACAATCGTTTCCAGAGATTGGGTGCAATAAAACGTTTTCTGGTAATCTATTATCAGTGCACCGATGATTTTTGACCTGACCAATTTATCAGTAAGTCACCAGTGAAGTGAGATTTGGAGATAAAATATTTCGAAATAATAATAATAATAATCATTTTATTATCAGGCAACGAAGGCCCATAGATCAAAATCAAAAATCAAAAATGTTTATTTCGTTATTACACGTTATACAAAGTTATACAGTTGGTGGCGTCCCCTTTTAAGCATGTAGATGCCTGTACCAGAAGGCGCCGCTCTTTTATATCATACAAGTGTAATAAGTTATAAAAGTGAAAATGAGTAATTAATAGTCTAATTCTAGTTTTATCATAAGTCTGTTAGTGTGTGTGTGTGTGTGAGTGTGTGTATGTGTATGTGTGTGTGTGTGTGTGTGAGTGTGTGTGAGAGAGTTCGTGCGTGTGGGCTTGGGTGCGGGTCTGTGTGTGTGTTTGCGAGTGAAAGGGTGTGTGTGGGTGCAAGGTTGTTTTACATGGAAAGAGATTTGTGTAAATGGGAACAGTTTAATTTAGATTTAATTTTTATTTAGATTTAACAGCAGTTTCTCTGTTTCATCATAACATAACTTGTTTATCCAGTTAACCAGTAACGATTTGCATTTTTTAAACGGTTTAGTATAATAGATGTCTATTTCTTTATTTATTTTGTTGTATAAGTAAGACGAACGTCTGTCGTACTGAAATTTAGCAAATTCTGTTTTTACCCGAGTGGTGCAAGCAACATTGTGTTTTCTTCTTCTAGCTAGGATTTTGGAATCAAATGGTATGGTTTTATGTTTTTTTAGTACTACATGTATAATATATAATTTTCGGACTGATAATAAATTACTAATTTGGTATAGCTCAAAAGTGGGAAAGTTCCTTTTTTTGAAGTACATTACCTTTATTATTGTCCGTTGGGCTCTTTCAACTTCAAGAAAACGTGTTTTACGTGCGCCTCCCCAAATAGAAATACAATATATTATTACTGATTGGACTAGCGAGATATACACTTCATTTAGAAGGTTTTTTGATTCGCCACTCCTAGGGACTACGTGACGCAGTGTTTTAAAAATCCAAATAAACTTACATATTCTCGCAGTAATTTTTTCGATTTGAGGATACCAGGACAAGCTTTGGTCCAACATTATACCTAAGTACTTGACGTGATTGACTTTACTTAAAATTGGACAGTTACAATTGCAATTTGCCACACTCCTACATTCATGTATTTTAATGTTGAAATCATGTTCTGGTTGGACATTTTTATAAATTGAGAAGCAGATATAATTAGTTTTGCTTGTGTTTAACGTTAGAAGATTAGTTTTTAGCCACGAAGCTACTTGTAACATACCATTTTCCGCGCTGGTTTTGGCTTCAGCCCAGGTTGAGCCGGTGAAGACAATTGCGGTGTCGTCGGCATACCAAAAAATGTTTGCTTTATTGATTGACATATTACATAGGTCGTTTATGTAAATGAGGAATAAGGTTGGTCCCAAAACGCTTCCCTGGGGTACACCGCAAACAACATCAACCTCCCCGCTGACGTAATTCTCTAGCTTAACCTTCTGTTTTCTGTTTGTCAGATAATCGGTAAATATAGCTAGTTGTGTTCCTCTAATACCAATTTTCTCTAATTTTTGGACAAGGATGGGAATAGAGACCGTGTCGAAGGCCTTTTTTAGGTCTATAAAAACGGATAAGCACCTAGTTCCTTTATCGAGTTCTTTTGTAAGTAAAGAAGTTAAAGATGTGATAGCATCTTCCGTAGAAATACCTCGTCTAAAGCCAAATTGGGATGGAGATAATTATAATGTTGTTGGTTTGAAGGTAACTTAATAATCTGCAATTTAAAAGTTTTTCTAATATTTTTGCTATAACAGGAATAACAGAAATTGGTCTATAATTGTTAATATCACCCTCCTTTCCACCCTTGTATATAGGGGTTATTATTGATTTTTTTAAGGAGCTAGGGAAGATGCCTTGTTTAAAACAAAGGTTTGCCAGATGTGTTAAAATTGGAATTATTTCATATTTTACATGTTTTAAATACCTAGTCGAGATATTATCCCATCCGGGGGCACTATCAGATTTTAGAGAGTTAATTATAGAGTTTACTTCATTGCTATCTATATCCAGAAGAACAAAAGATTTAGAGAGACTAGGTAAAGAACGTAGATATAAATTTAGGTAATTCTGGGTTACATTTTGTTGGATGTCATTTGCAAGTTGATTACCAATATTTGCAAAATATTGATTTATAAAGTTTGCTGATTCCGTTGGTGACGCTTTTAAATTAGTTAATTCAGTATTAGTTCTAGTACATTTATTTGTATAGGTGATGGTTTTCAGGTTTTTCCAAAGTAATTTATTATTGTTTAATGATTTAGTTAGAAGATTTCTTTCATATTTTCTTTTTATTTTTTTTATTAGGTTGTTGCAATGGTTTCTGTAACGAGCATATGTAATTTTTTTAATTTCATTGTGGGGGTCGTCTCGAGATTGTTTTTGGAGCTTATTACGATTTTTTATACATCTTAATATGCCTTCTGTGATCCAGGGTTTAATGATTCGCTTACTTTTGGGGATTTTGTGAATAGTAGTATTTGTTTTTAGTGAGTCAATAAGTTCCTGGATTAAACATTCTGTTACGTAGTTTGGCGATTTTTTATTTTAGATAGCGATAGAAAGGTTGTACGGTGGTCTGTAATAGTAGTGCGTAGGATAGCTATAAAGGCAGAATGCCGTTTACTGTTTATTTTTAACATAAAGTGGTCAAGACAATAGGGAATATGCATGTATTTTTTTCTTCACTTAAATCAATTATTTACACTATTATCAACCCAAGAAAAGTATTAAAAGATAATTTTAACTACTGCTTGTCGCTTAAAAATAATACTAAACTCCTGCAATTTTCTATGACAGTTCAAACGTCCGTGATTGTCGCGACCATACTTTGACGTCATTTATCAAAATCTACCTTATTTACATCTATTTTTTTGGCCATAATAAAATAATTTTACTAATTGTATGTGCTTTATTCAAGCAAAAATTGCGATAACGATATTATGATAAAATCGTAGTGCAACTTTACCTACATTTCAAATAAAAGTTATTATTTGACATATGAATTTTGATGTCACTACCGCCGCTATCGAGGACGACGTGTTTTGAGAGTGCGTTCCGTTTCACCAAAAACATGCTACATAAAACGATAAATTGTAAAATAAGTGATGCATTAGAAACTTAAACAAGCGCACCATAATGTTTATAAGCGCCAATACAAGGCATTTTTAATAAATAAAAAGAGTTTTGTATTTCTTGCATATTCCTTATTGGCCTCCCTTGTAGGTAAGGTGTGACCAGATAGAATACCATGACTCGATAACATATCCAGGTATGAAGTTCTATTTTTAAATTCATATGATTGTTCAGTGTGTTTAGGTATAATATTAATATTAATGTCACCAGCAATTATAACATTGCTGTTTTGAGAGTTTAGGTTGTCAAGATGGAGTGCCAAAGAGTTTATAAAAGGTTCCGCGTTAGTGTTTGATGGTGAACGATATATACCTAGAATGACATTATTCAGAATATTTCGTTGTAGACATGATGCGTGGCTTATCATTAATTCTGTGACACTGGCTTTTAAGGTGTCCTTGATATATACTACTACGCCATCATTTTGGTTTTGTTGACGAGTAGAAGCAAAGGAGCGATATTTGGTCAAATTCGGTATAGGTTTATTTCGATCAAGTCTGCATTCAGTTAGAATTATTGCGTCTACCTCATATAGATATGGTCATGGCCCGTGTTAGAAAACTTATCTGGATGTTTAAGAACCTACGACATGTTACAACTAAAAAAATGTTAACTGAAATCTATGTCGCTCTGGCTCAGTCAATTCTTACATACTGCATACCCGTTTGGGGCGGTGCAACGAAAACGAAGTTTCTTGAGCTAGAGCGAGCACAGGATCTCTCATCAAGGTCATGTACACTAAACCGTTCAGATTTCCAACTAATGAGTTATACTCTCTGAGCGGCATTCTCTCAGTCAGAAAATTGTACGTACTACATGCTGTCTTAAAATTACACAAAGTCCTACCCTACGACCCTCACCATCAGGAAAGAAGACGAAAATACATTGTGGCACCAACAAAATTCGTTAAAACTGTGTATGCCAAAAGACAATGTAACGCAAACTCTGCTGCTTTGTATAATAAGATAAATAAAATTATTAACATCTATCCCATGCGTACCAAAGATTGCAAAAAGACAATAGTTCAATGGCTAAAACTAAAGTCCTATGATGATATTGAATTATTGCTGCAAGCACCGTGATCAAAGAGAGGCAAACATACACACATACGCACACATACACACATACACGCACGCACACACACTTACACACACACACACTTACACACACACTCAAAGGCACATACACTCTCACACACACATACTCACTTAAACTGTTTTGAAAATATCTTTAAGTTTATTTTTCTTTGTTGCTTAGTTTTAGATCTTAGTAGTAATTTATTTTGTCATTTTAATTTTATTTTTTTTTTTTGTTTTGAATTCTGTTTTATTTTTGTACACTACTTTTACCATTACAAAATTTGTCATTGAAGAGCGGGATCTCCTAGCACAGGTATATCTTTTACTTAAAAGGAGGTCTCCATGTAAGATTTACTGTAAAAGTTGTACAAGTTTCTGCAATAAACCTTTTTATTTTTTTATTTTTATTAAGGCAAGACAGATTTGCTATGAAGTCATCAAAATTGCAATATATGCTCCTACTATTTTGGCAAATTATGGTAAGGTCACTTTTATTTATATTACAGTTGTTAGGAAGCTCACTACAATCACATTCTATCGTTTTGGCAATACTTAAATTATCGAGGTCATTTATAGTTTGTAGTGGGTCACTCATTATTATGTTTTAGTAAATACACGGTACATTTTAGGATCAGGGAATTATTTATATAATGTGTTTGAAGCCGTAAGAAAATATGCAATAAATCTATGGTTTGTAGGGATGGATGAGAATGAACTTGCGGTAATTTCCTTTTTTTGTAAATATTAGTCCATGTTTGTTTCGTTATTTTTAGATTTTTGTGTCGATATATTGTACTTTTTAAATGACTGTAATGAATTAAAATTAATTCACATGTAAATAAACTTTTAACGGTATAATATGTAAGATATAATACACAAATAACAAAACAACAAAAACAATAAACTAATACATATTCTAACTTATAAAACTATGATCAAACACGTAACGTTGTCGGCAATAACTAAAAACTAAAAAAAAACTTATGTATCAATTTGTAGATACTGAGGAAAAAATCGGTCAACGCTTGTACCTCATAAGGGGTGCGAGTGGCGCACCATGTTTGTTTGGAGAAAATGTTGCAAAGGCCATTGCCCAAACCCAGTATCGCTCTAAAATAAAACATTATAGCAACAAAAATATAGTCATAAATTATGAAATCTTTTTTTAACTTTTCTTACTTATCTTGATCGAAATCGTATGTGGGGTTAATATGTTGTGTCTTAATAGTTACTAATTCGATTTTATTGCATTATTTTCAAAATGGCTTTCTTAAAGTGCAAGCAGTGTTGACACCTTGAGAAACTTCCCCGTAATCGGTTTTAACTGATATGTAGAGGCAGACGTTGTTTTAAAAATATTTCAAATATCTATTAGATATTCCCGCGTGATTCATATTTTTATTTGTAATTAATATAGTCAAAAAAATATTTCTTTCCTAATCAACAATCTTTCATTAGTTTACACATCAGTAATGGTCAGGGTGATTTAGATTAACTGTTGGTAACACTACCACGGGCAAATAAAAGGTGAACTGTCATCAAAAGTGTCACTGTCAAGTCAAACAGCATTATGTCGTAGGGATGGGCAAGTGAAAAAAATATATCGATATTCTTAATCAGTATCGATAATTATCGAGCGAAAAATATCGAATATCGTCAGGTTTCGTATGATTATTCATACATATTCCCAAAGCATTCAAACTTCGCCTTCAGCCTAAATAATAAAATACAATTTAATCAAAAAAGTAGTCATCAGATATCGACACGAAACCAAAAATTAATAACGTTAAAAAAAAATCGGATTTGATACGAATTCGATACTCTAAAATAAATATCGAATATGGATAGATCGCGATTTAAAAATATCGACCATATGTAGTGATAATTGGATGGAAAAACATCGATATTTCGTTATTTTTTTGCACATGCCTATTGTGTATAAGTTGTTGAGTTTGTTGTGATATCAAATAACTTATTATTACGTCGAGTACGTGTCCAGTAGAGTCTTCGGATTCCTGTACGAACAAGATATCTTTCTGAATACTATTGTACTGTTTCTGTGCTACTGGTGTGGATTGTGTAGAACGTTTTTTTTGAGTTTGCTTACGTTGTTGGACTAATGCCTATAGAAGTGTGAGAAGACAGACTCAGCATGATCAAGATAGGCAACCGCAGTTTGTTAGTGAAGAAGCCATTGCAACACAAGAGAACATGGATGTTGCTACATCAAGTCATGGAGTGGAAAGTGCATCAGAAACTTCTGTGCCTTCAAGGGATCATTCCAGAAGGTTTATTTGGAAGCAGTAAAGTGTACTATGCATACATTTTAGTTAATAGGGCTATAAGTAACTCAGTAGCTGATATTGCTGGTTACTATTGCAATTGTTTGGTGGGTAATCAAACCGTGGGATGCTGCGCACACGTAATTACCATTTTGTGGTATCTTGGTTGGGCTCGATATCGATAATTTTGAGCCGACGGCTCCGTTTTTAGACAACATATTTTATGAATATGATGATCATATGAACCAATAAAAATATTTTATTCCTATATTCAAGCATTATTATTTTCTATTCCCTATACTTACTTATAAACCCCTACATTTAAATGTAGGGGTTTATAAGACCCCATACAAACCCCTACATTTAAATGTAGGGGTTTATAAGACGGATGTTTTTCTACATCGTTCTCACATAATTATGTATAATCTCAACATGAAAGATGTAACCAAGTTTTTGTAACAACATTTTTGATTGAAAAAAGTGTCCATGGAGTTTCTTGCCCGTTCTTCTCCATAGTGATCTACGCTAGGGAATGGGCAACTACAGTACTTTCTCAAGTTATTATGCCTTGTGTCTGTTACTGTAGCTTTGATTTTTCTTTGTATTTTTGACATTCAAAAGTGGTTTGATGGAACTATTTTCTGTTGTCTTATGAGAAATCAAATCATATTGTTGTAAGGACTGTTTCTTTGGTAGAAGGTTAGCTACAAAACTAACCTCAAAACTTGAACAGAAAATCAAAGAACAATAAAAACCCCACAAAATAAATAGTTCATTTTTATTTCCTTAGAAAATATGACATCTCCCCTCTTTTATGTCCAATTTATACTATCATACAACTTATTTTCATGCGCAACGGCGGTCCATAGAAGGATGGGCAATCTCTTTTAAGTCTTATTACTATATATAAAAATCAAGTCGAAACACGAAGGGACTCAGAAGGTATACTACTTTTTATGCCATTTCCCATACAAAAAAACAAGTTTGGTGCCATAGCTCTCAATTTAAGATTCCGATAAGAAAATGCTTCCGAGGTTTTTTACAGCTTATAAGTAGGCCTATACGATGGAATGATTTGTTTTTCAAAAACTGACGCATGTATTTTTGAGTTGCCTATGTCCCTTTGCTTGTATGGCGTCGATCCACTGTGCGCCGCACGCTCGATTTGAGCGGCCACTCTGGCCGTAAACTTAGTATAATGTGTTACCAGAAAAGTATGAATTGTGTACAATTCTATTTCCCCCAAAATGGATACCGCATTACGAAAATTGCCCCTAGTGCCCGGCAGCCCGTCTACCCTCGACTACGTCTGCGGTCGAGGTTACGGCGTGGCATGTGCATGTCATTGGGGACTTCAACGTTCACGTTCACACGTTCTGACTAATATGGACAAAAGAACTCCTGTAGTCGCATTGTTCATGGATATGTCAAAGGCCTTTGACCACGTTAGTCATAAAATACTCATAAACAAATTGGAAAAATGTGGCATTAGAGGCAATATCCTTGAACTGTTACATGCATCTATAAATCTAATCTCCTTGAACTCTTACATGCATCTATAAATCTAATCTCTATCTAATAATCGGCAACAATTTACATGCATCTATAAAATCAACCCTTCCACAAAAACAGAAGTTCTATATACTTCCGAACGCCGCGAATGTTTATTCGGGGTAGCGCATGGCGGAGTCCTTGCACCATTATTTTTTATCGTATACATTAATGACATGCCTAAAATAATTAATAATCCTATGATTTTGTTCGCGGACGATAGTACAATATTATTTAAAAGTCAAAATGGTGAGACTTTGAAAAGGAGATAAACGACAATTTTAATGACATAATAACCTGGCTAATCGAAAATAACCTAAAAATAAACCTAGAAAAAACAAACTACATCTCATTTGAACAAAGAACAAACCACAAAAAACTAGAAATTCGATATGGTGACAAAACTATACGCGAGACGGATCATACTAAATTCTTAGGCATATGGATTGATAAAAACATGAATTGGAAAATACATATTGAAAACGTATGCAAAAAACTTAGCCAATGTTCCTATGCTCTCTATAACCTAAAAAAAGTCTCAAACCAGGCAACGCTATTGATGGCGTACCACGGATATGTTTCATCAACATTACGCTATGGACTTATTTTTTGGGGGAATTCACCAGACAGAGAAATGGCGTTTAAAGCACAAAAGAAATGCATAAGGGCAATATGAGGCATACAAAGCACAGACAGTTGTAAGCCACATTTCCAAAAACTACAGTTGCTTACACTTCCTTGTCTTTATATTTATGAAGTAGCCAACTATGGCAAAGCAAACCTACAGCTATAATATAACCACCCAAAGAGCATACGCTACAAAAATACAATATGCACAACACAGCACAAAAAAGCCTTTTCAGTAAAAATCTTTTAGGTATGGCACCCAAAATCTATAATAAATTACTCAAGCAAATCATAGATATTACCAACAAAGATCTGTTCAAAAAATGTTTGAAGGAATTCCTAGTTGCAAAATGTTACTATACAATTAACGATTATTGAAATGAAAGATACTAGACCTGCTAAATCCGATTTATTATATTAGCAACAAATTGACTTTGAATTAAATGATATTAATTATTAAAATTATATTGTAATACCCGCAAACTATATGACATGTAATCATTTCATCATTTTACTTTTTTATCAAAGGACATGGCTAAATGGAAGTATGGGCGCGGCCCCCGTAATGTATAAACATGGAACCTTGCAATAAGTAATGCTGATTATGTGAATATTAGTATTTCAAATGAAAAAAGTGTCAGAAAGTTGTAATATCTTTACAATACCGAAAATATATTCGGGTAACTCCTACATCAATAGGTATAAAAAACTGCAAACAAATGACATATTGCTATGAACTTTTTCCTAGGCGTTTGGACATTTCTGCTGAATGATTTACGATATTTTTAACTAGCGACACACCCCGATTTCGCACGGTGGTACTTCTTTCTACAATCCGCACAAAAATCACTCCCGCCCGACTTTAAGAATATATGTATTTACTATTTAATAATGTTTCCTACTAGCAGAATTGTTTATCTATCACAAGTACAAAAATCTATAGTTGTTTGGGTCAGTCTGTTAATATTACTCCCTATTTTCAAATACGTTCATCATATCAACCATTTATTTATAAATTGTCTGTGAAAACTTTCATTATTTCAACTCATTATCCTACACGAATCTAGGTATGCCTAAACCTTTCGAAAGAACCAATTGCAATCTAACTACTAGCAACCCCCTCAAAATCTGTTTGTTGATACATCCGTAGGCAGACAGACTAACAGACGAACGCGCAAGAGGGCCTTAATTTAGTAAGTAGGTACCTACGTGGTGATTGATGAATCTTGCCTAAACTACGTTATCTAGTTTAGGCACTGAGTAACTAATCTGTCAGCTACCGAATGAAAACACTGTTGCAACTCGCACTGTTGTGTCGTAGCAACACAACATCATAATAATGGTGCAGGCATGCACACATTATGCGCATACATACACATCAGTACCCAAGGACTTATGAAGATATTTTAATAATACAACAAAAATACGATTTATTTATTTACTTATTAGTTATTCTGATATTCTTACTAGAACATCATCTAAAAATGAAGCCGGGGCTGACAATGTGTTCTGGTGTCTCGCCCAACCCAGATACCAGATCACTGTCATGACATGACAGCAACAGCCCAGAGTTCTGTTCCCCACAATACAGATGCAGTAATATGACAGTATGTCATCTAGAGGATTATTTGTTGATTGGCTTTCATATGAAATATACACGTAGTAATTCTTTGGCTGATATGCCTTGATTTTATTCGGCCTCTTAAAAGTTGAGGTCTTGATCCCCCTAAATGAATTACTCTTTCAAGATCCGGGCACACTTCGATATCATAAACACCATTTGCTCTTATATGCTCTCCGTAGTACGACCGGGCTTGTTTAACCTGATATGGTCCTAATGCCATCAATAATAATTGGCAATGAAGAAGGTATATGCCGCCGCAGTCTTTGCGTGGCCACACCGGCAGTTTATGCATCGCATGATGATTTGATTGGTAGTCCGGGTCGAGTAGCGAGAAGTCAGTAGATAGGCAAGCACACAATAAGTCCAATAAACAAGCGAGGGTCAAATAAACGAGGGTTTTTGAAAATCCGAAATAAAATAACACAACAACAAGCAAAGTAAGCAGAGCGTTGAAACGGCGTCTGTTGTCTTTTGATGGTCTGTTGTATGCACAGAACATATATACTCTAAAAGGAGGTTGTATGACATCTGATGACATCTGACCATAGAAAATACACTAGCAAGTGTCGTTTATTTTTTTTTTTCATAAATGGCTTGAACTTCAAAAATCAATATAAGTACAGTTTCATTTGACATTTTGGAAAACCGATATGAACCCTCCGTAACTTGCAGTAGCGTTATTTCCCCTTGACCTTGTCATGTAGGTCCAATCAAAAAAGCAATTAATAATATTCTTTTTTTTATATTTAACAGTTCACGCAACTCTTAGGAAATTATTAAATAGTAAATAATTCATGAATGATTTTTTAAATATTACGAGTTAATGTAAGATTCCTATACTTGCTTGGGGTATTCATTTAGCCATCTCCTTTATATTAAATCATATTATTTAAATTAAATTGTAATAAGTACCCGCTTATTATATGACATGTAATTATTCTATCATTTTACTTCAAATAAAGATTCATTTTCATTTTCATAATCGAGCTTATGAAGGAGCGGCGTGAGATGATCTCTTCAGACGAGGCGTTGAAATACCGCTCAATATACGAATCTGTAATAAACACCGAGCATATTAAAGACGCGATCGAGCGGAATAAAATCTCCAAGGTAATTTACAAAAGATCTGGCTATTGGGCAGAGCCAGCTCACGAAACTCCAGAAGACCGACAATGGCAGGATCTTATCCGCCAAACCGGAGCTTCTGAGGGAGATGAGAGCTTCTATAGACAGTTGTATGTACACGTCAACCAGTAAACCCGTTGTCGACCTAGCAAACAACCCAAGAGCTAGATTGACCCATCACTATACCGAAGACATCCCGGACGTCAGCCTGTACGAGATTAGGATGGCTCTGATACAGCTAACAAACAACAAGGCACCGGGTGATGACGGAATTACGGCCCTTCGGAAGCTGTTTAATTCCGTCATACTCCAAGAGCCAAGAGTCAGGCACCGGAACTCCTTAATGAGACAATGTATCCTAGTCGTGTTTGGGCTTGTTGTAATTGTAACAGTATGCACCCATGTACCACGCACATGTGAATCACTAAAAAGTGAAAAAAAAAAACTTTTTGCAAAAAAAAAAAAAAGTGGAAAATAACTTTAGCTTCTGAAGACGGTAACCTTTGTTTGATTGATTTAATTTTTTTGTCACCGACTTCAGAAGCTAAAGTTATTTATCACTTTTTTTTTTTTTGAAGTCGGTTTTATTTTTTGGCATTACGAAAGCGAGCGAGCGCTTGTGAATAACCATGCTGGGCTGTACGGTAGTCCAACAGCGCCAAATCGACTAACGGTACATTGAGGTGTTGAAGTGTTTGTACAAAAACGCCACCATGTCAGTTCGACTTCAGGACCAAGCCTCGGAACCTATCCTTCTGCAGCGAGCTGTGAGACAGGGAGTCGACGTCATATATCTGAAACTGTTCACAGCTGCACTGGAGGATGTCTTCAAGGTTTTGGACTAGGTTAGGCTTCAACGTCAATGGCGAGTACATCACTCACCTTCGGTTTGCCGACGATATAGTGGTCATGGCAATATAGACCATGGATGACCTCAGCAGAGCTTCTGAAGAGTGGGTTTTAAAATGAACTTGGACAAAACCAAGGTCATGTTGAATGCCCATGTAACACCCACTCCTATCAAGATCGGAGACACTATACTCGAAGCTGTAGACGATTAATGTATCTGGGACAAACGATCCAGTTAGGTAGGTCTAACTTCGAGAAAGAGGTCAATCGTCGGACCCGACTCGGCTGGGCAGCTTTCGGGAAGCTGCGCGGTATCTTCTCATCCAAGTTACTGCAGTGCAGTGTCTCGAGAAAGTCTAGGACCAGTCTGTGTTGCCAGTGATTACATACGGAACTGAAACGTGGTCGCTCACAATGGGCCTTATCAGAAGGCTTAAAGTCACCTAAAGGACAATGGAGAGAGCTATTTTTATTTTATTTATTATGGGACAATAAACAGCTACAATATATAACGTCTACAAATAACAATAATATACATATGAAGTATTAACAATATTGCAGCCAACTACATTATCCGCAAAGCTATCCTCGGAGTTTCTTTGCGTGATGATGATGATGATTTTATGAACTAAAACTAACATTTTCCGACTGCTTTTGCGGTCGGCCGGTACGCGTGCCGCGTTTCCCAAGTAGCATTAATTAACAAAAGGTTAAAAGTCATGCCGCCGGTGCCGCCTTTACCGAATTCTCTCTGCCCCTCTCCCTAACTCGCAAAAATACGAATATCATGCCCCGCGCAGGGACGGCCGCCCGACCTAGTGTCAAATCGACTGTGCAGGTGCGTTGACGCATGTTGATTTATGATATTGATCCCGTGACGTAATAGCCGGTAGCCGCACGCGCCTCTCGCGTCTTACCTTTCTTGTACTCATCTTTCAAACTCGTTCATTGAAATCAAACGCAAATTGTATAAATTATTAGCTGTAAGTGTTGACTGTACGGTGCAGGGAGACGCGGTAACTAAAACAAAGAAACAAACGCGCGGAATATACTTCCCTGTTCTTGTAATCGGTACGGACTGGATTGAATTTTGCAAGAAATAGTTCTATGTCGAGTTCTGAAAGTGATAGTGCATTAACTCCGGAAAAAATAAAAAAGAGCTAATAACGTCATACAAAACTTAATACTCGTATCTACGAAATCCCGGAAGAAATATTTTCTCATAGAAGGAGATGAAACGTAGAGTATACTCGAGAGCAAAATATTTCTACGCTCGCTCAGGATTCTATTTTAGGATGCCTCGACACCGAAGCTGACCTGTAACGTATCACTAACGTAGTTTCCTATCTTTACTCGTTGTTTTATATCCTGGAGATGATTTGTTAGCAGAGCCAAAGGGCTATTATGCCTACGTTTTCTAAACAACGCACAAGGATGAGAACAGAGACGGTGTGTTGTGTGTGTGGAGTGATATAGTAACATGTGCCCCTCCCCTCAGGCTTCATGACCAAGAACCCGGTGCGGCGCCTGGGCGTACTGGGCGGCGCGGGAGGCATCCGCGCGCACGTGTTCTTCCGCGACATGGACTGGGACGCGCTCATGCAGCGCCGCCTGCGCCCGCCCTTCCGACCCAAAGTCGTGAGTACACCCACACTACACGTTACATACTGCCTAGTGCCTACACACATCCGCGCCTACATCACACACATCTTCAAGGCGTTCGTGGTGCGAGTACCTACATGCTACCTGCACCTCGTCATGGCAGAAGACTTTTGGCCGCAAGGTGTAATGTTAGCAGTCTTTGTGCGATTGTGTGACAAGTGCCACACAATCGCACAAAGACTGCTCGAGTGAAATCAAGATCAGAAGAATCGTTTTACTAACATAGTTTTAAGTTTATACACTCACACACATTGTACTCTTATGATATGTATGTTAGTATGTAAGGTATACAAAGGCAAAGTAGCCTAAAAATAAAGGTTTTATTATTATCATACCGTGCAGGTAGCATATATCCGTAACAGGATCTTAGTTACATTTAAAGGTGATCAGTTCCCTTCAAATGAGTGTTTAAACCATTGACATGAGTTTGATTGTGTCAGAAGAGCAAGCGCGAGGCGGCCAACTTCGACGCGGAGTTCACGAAGGAAGAGCCCGTCCTCACGCCCGTGCCCAACGACGTCGTGCGCGCCATCAACCAGGTAAATATAACCAGTACATAATGTACTCACAGAGATACTGTTTATTTACTCCGGGAGGTAAGGTACCGTTGCTAATAAAAAAGTCATAGTTAGCCGACTGATATTGTCAATTAGTGAACCAACCGTCAGCTGCTCAAGTAGCGGTGGGTGTAGGATTGGAATGTTTCGGAAGTTGTGAAAATAAATAAAAAATTAAGTTACTACCCCGGCTGAAACTTTTTTCATAAATAGTTAACATCATTATTAACTTAAAAAAATCGTCAGCTGCATGGTGGAGGGGGGGGGGATTATAATAATTATAAAATTTATTTCAGACCATCGAGTCCATATTTAAGACATTACAATTTTTATCGTACATACATAAAACACACATGAAAGAACACAAAAACATACGAGACATATAAAAGCAAAAGCAGCAACATCCAGTACAATGTAACTGGATATGTATTGGACTGTGTTTTGTGTCACTCTAATTACATTCAATGAAAAGATACACACATACATTATAATATATTGAATTATATTATGCGTCAGCCGCTCGCATGAACTAATCAAACACGCCTGATGAAAATTAAAAGCAATCTACCACCAAGTTAGGGGGAGAGAGAGAATATATTGATTTTAGTTTTAGTTAGAGAGTGTAATATATTGATTTTAGTATTTCAACGGGCGTGTGACTATGACTTAATTTTTATTTATTTTCACCACTTCCGTAACCTCCCTATCTACACCCACCGCGGGTGCGGATTCTCTTGTCAGTCATTCAAGATCTATTAAACAAGTTGGCAACCGATCGGCGTTAAAACACTACCTAAAATAAAACTGTACCTCCCGGACTAATCATCATCGGCCTATTAATGTTCCCACTGCTGGGACAGGCCTTCTCTCCCGGACTAATGCTAGTGATAAAATATAAATTCTAAAACATTTGGGCTGCTTCTACTAGTCACCCGACTGCCTCATAACCTTTGTGCTTTAGATATAGTATGTCTTCTTTGGTCGC
Source organism: Xestia ashworthii (assembly GCA_950022955.1). NCBI lineage: Eukaryota > Metazoa > Arthropoda > Insecta > Lepidoptera > Noctuidae > Xestia > Xestia ashworthii. Next base: position 421,194 of record OX465566.1, on the reverse strand, counting down.
ATTGATTCAGTCTCACAGTGCACATGGTGTACTTAGCGACGAGTATACTCTTCTAATAGGTGTCATTGTCAGTCACTTTGTATACAAGCCAAGCGTGTCACCGCGCACCGGTGACTCGCATGACGACACTGATACGTGGAGTGTAGACGCGACGGGTCAGTGCTCTGTGACCCATCCTAGTTGGCTCAGCTGGAAGCTGCTATACAAGTATAGCCGAGTTTATAGTGGTCGGATTTTCATGGGACTGTTTTTGTTGACTTCCTTGAGGAGTGGAGAAGAAAGTTAAAAAAAAAAGATTCGCCGCTCGCGATTTTTTTTAATTTCCTTTGTAATATTTTTTTTTACAATGATGAATAATTTCAAATTCGACGAATTCATAGTGTAGAGTAATAGTGTGACCTGCGTGCATCCATTACACGCTAGTTTGGTCTGTTTCTTTGTTCATTGTTGACGATGTAATGCATATTTTAAGATTTCTTTTAAATTTCCTATAATCTGCAATTATATCTGCTATTCATAGACAACATAAATTAAAAAAAATATTTGGTGGTATTCGATAAATGTAGATTATTGCTGACGAAGGTGGAATGGGCCGCTGGTAAATTTACAAAAAAAAAACATAATTATAACGTAACCATTTCTCACGATTTCTGTCTAAGATAGGTTACAAGCTTGTGTTTCTGCGCATAATTTAATATCAATACCGATACCGAAATCACTCCTACTTCTTAGTGATAGTGGCCTTTTGTCATATTTTACTTTTTCACCAGTAAGTATCCAATATTTAACAAGTATCCTTAAATCATATTTTTCTAGTTATTATACCTCATTAGATAGCTAATAAAATGAGGATTTAGACAATAATTTGCACATACACTTTCAAAGCAAAATTGTTTTTATTTACATAGACGTGTTTAGGCAGTTAAGGTTCACTTTCGTATAAATCGATTTTTGAACAGAAACAACGTCTTTCTCGTACGCTCTGTAAATTGGTACTAAAAAAACAATACTTACAATCATCATCATCATCATCGGCCTATTAATGTTCCCACTGCTGGGACAGGCCTCCTCTCTATGAGAGGGAATGGGCTATATAATCCACCACGCGGGCCCAGTGCGGATTGGTAGATGTCACATGTCTTCGAATTTTGGACAATGGACTGTAAATAAATAACTAACGATAGCTAGGTAGGCGCATACGTCATAACGGTAAGCACCCAACGTCTTATAATTGTTTGGACAGACGATTTTCTGGTATTTCCGAATTAACTTTAGGTCACTACACTCATGAAAGTGGTTTTCATTAATATTTTCTGGTCCAGTATTCTGTTAAAAAAAGCATCAATTACCAATTGTGAATGAGTGAACATTGTAGGCTTTGTAGATTCCCAGATGGTGTTTAACTTTTGTTAAATATTTATTTTGTTTTATATTTTTTGCATAGTACGCAACGACCTATTGTCGGGCTTACGCTGTCCTCCCATACTAAAGTACTAATGCTGTAACATAATATTATTGTAATATCAAATGATTTGAAAAGAGTAACCATGGAGTTTCTTGCCGGTTCTTCTCCATGGAATCGACCAACGCGAACCGTGCACCTTTTTCGACGTTTTATAAGTGCCCATCTAGGCCTATGAGAAATAAAATATTTTGATTTTGTTTTTTTTTTTTGAGTTTCAAAAGAAATATTGGTATTAATATATCACTATCACTACATATTATAAAAGAAAGTCTCCCGCCGCGTCTGTCTGTCCCTATGTATGCTTAGATCTTTAAAACTACCCAACGGATTTTGATGCGGGTTTTTTTAATAGATAGAGTGATTCAAGAGTTTTAGTATATAATTTTACGCGGCGAAGCCGCGGGCATCGGCTAGTTATATTAGTGTTTTAGTTTTGGATCAAATATGGTATGAAATAAAATGATTATTATTATCTCCTTTATTCATTAAAGCATCTTACTTTATACATTTTTAAATATTTCTTAAAAACATAAAAATATAAAAAATAGGCATCCGCCGGTGTCGGGAGCAGGGTCCAAGTCACCGGTGGTTAGGGTTGCAGAGACAGGAACCTCCTCACAATGCGAGCCGTATCGAGGAGTACTGCTTTCTGAATCAGGCCCTTGATCCAACCATCTGAAGAGAGCTTCGACAGATGTTCGTCGAGGCTCTTGGCAATAAGGCCATTGGCCGTCACGACAATCGGCACAATGATAACCGAGTTCATATTCCACATGTCGCGAACCTCGTGTGCCAAGTCGAGATATTTTATTTGTTTCTCTTTGTCAGCTTTCACGAGGTTCTCGTCATGAGGGATAGTAACATCGATTATCATTATTATTTCCTTTACTCAATTTTTAACAAACTCTTTACATTTTTAAATATTAATATAAAAAATATATAAAAAACATTTAAAAATATAAAAAATTGTAGCCCACCGGTATCGGGAACAGGGTCCAAGCTACCGGCGGTCAGGGCTCCAGAGAGAGGAACCTCCTAACAATACGAGCCGTGTCCAGGAGTACCGCTTTCTGAATCAAGCCCTTGATCCAGCTGCCTAACGAGAGCCTCCTCAGGTATTGGTCGAGGCATCTATAGTAGGGCACTTCCGATTCCACAATTTGTATTTTAGAGCAAGTTGCTGATGGATAATCCTGGCTACAAGGTTGTGTCTGTGCAAGTATTCTCCGTTAGCTAGACGAGAACACCCGGAGATAATGTAACGGATTGATTCGCCTGGACGGTGGCATGCCCGACATATGTCAACCGTACCGTCCTTCACAATAAATCTCCGGTAGTTATTCGTCATCATAACTTCATCCATAATTGCACAGACAAAACCTTCGGTTTCTCCGAAGAGGTTCCCGGATCGTAGCCAGGACACGGACGCTAGAAAATCTACATCGGGCCCATGAAGAGCCCGGTAGAAGCGCCCGTGAAGCTCCTTGCTCTGCCATTCTTTCCTGCGGCCATCAGTAGTAAGTACTACAGGTTTGCGCCAGTTCTCTTTAGCCAAGGAGAGCGGGGTGAGGCCCTTGTCTATCGCGACCACATCTCGATGCATCCCCACGTCGGCTGCTAGGAAATCATTCCCTGAGACTGCATATCTCACGATTGTGGAGAGTCTTAGCGTTTAAAAAGCCTCGACCCCCACACTTCCGCAGGATATACAGTCTCATAACCGAAGAACGCGGGTGATGCATTCGATATGCCGTCAACAATTTAAGGACCTTCGTATCCAGGGCGTCTAGTTCTGTTTGAGTCCATTTGAGTATGCCGAAAGAGTACATCAAAACCGGCATGACCCAACCGTTGAAGGCTCGCACCTTATTTCTAAAGACTATTAAATACTTTTTTCAGGCGGCCAAAGAAGCGCTCCTTCAACGATTGCTTCATGTCAGCAACATTGATGCCCAACGCTTCCGACATATCCAAATACTTATAAGTTTCGGTTGCTGAGAGGGATCTAAGATTTATGGAATCTGAGAGCTGGGTTCCCACAGATTCCACAATCTCCCCTCGCTTTACATGCATGACCGCACATTTGTCCACACCAAATTCCATCCTGATGGCGCTACTGAAGGTTTCAGTTACCTCCAGTAGCTCCATTAGTTGCAAATCGTTGGGGGCAAAGAGTTTCAAGTCATCCATGTAAAGGAGATGAGATATAATCCGACCATCTGTCCGCAACCGATAACCTAGACCTGAATCCTCTAGCAGCGTGCTAAGAGGATTCAAGGCTAAGCAGAACCAAAGTGGACTCAAACTATCGCCCTGAAATATACCTCGCTCTATCCTTATCGGCTTCGCTATTCCTCTGAATTTGCCGACATCCTGGATAGCAAAGGACTGTCCTCCATTGCCCCATACACGACATTAGGAAAGTGCGCAGAGTTGTATCAACTTTATACAACTCTAGCACCTTCATGAGCCATGTATGTGCCACCGAGTCATAGGCCTTCTTATAGTCTATCCAACATGTCGACAAATCCTTTCGGGAACGACGAACCTGTTGACTAATGGCCATATCAATGAGGAGTAGCTCCTTAGTACCACGGGACCCATTCCTACATCCATTTTGGGAAGCAGACATTATAGAATTGTCATCTATATGTTTGCTAATTTTAGTTCTCAAAATGGATGTAAGAACTTTATAGACTGTCGGGAGACACGTGATCGGTCTATAATTTTTGGGTTCCGTAGTACTACCCGATTTATGGAGCAGGTGGGTTATACCTGTTTTCAGGAACTCTGGCAGCGACCCCGACTCTAAGGCTGACTGGAATAGGGTCGCCAAGCGAGCATGCGACCTTGTAAACCATTTAATCCAGAAGTTGTGCAGCCCATCCGGCCCTGGAGATTTCCAATTAGGCAACGGACGGACTGCACAAGCTACGTCTTGGGGGCTAATAGTAATTGCCCCCATTTCTAGTACTGGATCGCACGCTCGCTCAACCACCCGAGTCCATTCACCTTCAGCATGGCTGACAGGCACCGACCAGATGCTGCGCCAGAACGAACACATTGCATCATCATCCGGCAGGCGCGTGTCAGCCACACCTTGGTCCGGTCTCTCCCAAGCTCTATAAACCCACCTTTCATCTCTTTGAAATGTGCGATTCTGAGTGTATCGGTCCACCCGCCGCTTATACCTATGAATACGGCTTGCCCATGCATACACTTTCTGCTTCAGGAAGTCGATGCGCTCTGTGACACGGGATATGTAGTCTCGAGGACTGATACCAGTCCCCGAGAACGCTCGCCTCACAAAACGCATCACCCTAGGGCGAGTATTGCCCTCCCTGAAGCAGATCAATTTGCCGATGAGTGCTCTGGCCCCACCAATACGTTTTTCAATCCTGTACTGCCATGCCAGTACGGCTGGTTTTGGTCGTGTAGCTCTGTCATCAGAAAATTTGACATGAGCTACACGACATGCCGCTACGGCCGCACAATACAGGATCGAGTGAACATCGGTGAGGTCTTCGCAGTTATCAAAATAATTTGACAACTGCGAATCCAGAACAGCCACCAGCATTTTATTTTTGTTATGCATAGGCAAACGAGGTGAGCGTGGTCTAAGTTCGGGTGTCATGAACCGATATTCTCCAATCGCACCCTCCAAAGCACTCCTCATATCCTCATTGCACTGGGCACTTACATTAGTAACCATGTCACTACTCACATCGCCATCGCGATTTGATATTGTGGTAGACTGTGGTGAAACCACAGCCTGCGACGGCGGCGTGGCAATGACATGGCTACTCTGCATTTCAGTTCGCAAGCGATCAAGTACGGTATCATTAAATCCAACATACGATTACGCTGGATGACTCGCACCTGATCCGACAGTCGTTGTGCCGACACGTTGACAGCTGGCTCAAGCACCTGAAACAGAGAGCATCCTAACACGGTACGCGGTCAGGTTGTTTCCCCCCTCTGTAGCCCCATAGTATGCGCGCATGACGTTTTCATTGTTCGATGACGTCCATCGCATGCGCTGCACACTTCCGCCGGGAGCTGGGACCCTATCAGAAGCCGGTGGGCCTCGAGGTCCTAAGCCGTCCGGCGGCCGGCGTCCTCCCCGTCGACGAGCAGGTGGTGGCGTCGTGGGCGGAGAGAAATACTCGTCGCTCGAGCTCGACGCAACTGCCGCGGCCGGTGTCACAGCGCTCACGGCTCACGATGGGGCTGGGTTCCGGCGGCGCGCGGCGGCGAGGCGGAGCTGAGCGACGGGTCCGGAGGCGGTAGACGTGCGCGACGAGCTGCAGCTCTGGTCAACATTATCGTTGTTTCATTTTATTTTATTATTTCGTTTATTCAGTCATTAACATATGTCATTTCGGGTCACAGATTTTTTTTACGGATCTTGATGTAATATAAGACTTCATTTTGTTGTTTATATATGAATTTAAAACTATTGTATTTATAAAAACCGAGCTGGTATTTGGTTTGTTCAAATAATATCTGTAAATTGTTAGAATGCAAAAAAATATATATTCTTTAATGACAACGACTTGTTGACTCTGGGTTGCCAGAGCAGAATTATTATTATTAAACTTCGACATTATTGAAATAATTGCAGAAAATAGGAAATTTTCAAGAAATACTGGAAATATGCATTGCATCGACAACAATGAACATAGAAACGGCCAAATTAGCGTTTAATGGAAAAACGTATTTCACTCTATTACTCTACAATATGAATTCGTTGAATTTGAAGTTATACACGAACAAAAAAATATTCCAAAGGTTTAAATAAAAGTCTCGAGTGGCGAATTTTTTTTTTAACTTTCTTCTCCACTCCTCTAGGAACTCGAGAATAAAAGTCCCATGAAAATCTGCTAACTATAAACTTCGTTCCACCTTATTATCTAATTGCACTCGACTAATATGAGAGTCACCGAGGGTTGCGATGGATGCCATGTGATCTATGTTGATTTAGGCTAACGAGCAACGAGGATGACAGGAGACAAGTGATTAACTGCTCATGCATGAGTTTGTGTGTTGCAGGAGGAGTTCCGCGGGTTCTCGTTCGTGAACAAGGACTTCAACCCGGCGCCGCCCGTGGAGAAGCCGCCGCAGGCCTGAGCTGTCCACACGTACAGTGCGCGTACACTGCACGTACACTACGCGTACAGTGCACGTACGGCGCACGTACAGTTCACAGTACACTCTCATTTTTTACAAGATTATGTTAAGTGTAATGCCAACATCTGTCTAGTCATGACGATGCGTAAGTTAAGCGCAGACGCTGTTCTTATTTTATTGTAGATGTAGCGCGCGACGTGTTCTATCGACGTCGGATGAAGTATTATTTTTATTACGTTTTTATTTTGTACGTTTTTTGAATGTACGTTGTCTGTCTTTTAGTGTATGTTAGTTTAGGAGCGCTCGAGTCTCTCACAGCGACAGTCGGCACAAGGACGCAACCTGGCACATGTGACTTGTGACGAGTTCTTTCGGCATAACTAGTGATACGTTAGTCAAGTTAGTTCGAGCAGACTCGCTGACCGGACACTCGGTACATGCTGGGCTTGTCCGTCCGTACAATCTGCACAGGAAGCCCTCGAGGTCTGGCGACCTGCCGCGGGTCATGCTGATGATGGTAGGACGATACAATCAAATTGTTCTTAGGTCAGGGACGATGTCCACAATGCCTTTATGTGAGGTTAGACGTTCTACTTCACATAAAGGCATTGTGACGTTTCGACGACTCAGATAAATGCTAATTGCTTCGAACAAATGATTTCCTCGCGGTAGACCGCCAGAGCTCAGGTACTAAAACGAATACCTCGATAAATAAAGGGTGTAAAACACCTCTTAACGAAGCCGAAAGACACTTATTCTCCCCGTCATTGCGATCATTTTTTTGTTCTACACCATACCTGGGAACCTTTTAGTTACGGAGATATTGGGGGTCAAAGTTACAACTTTTTCACAAGTTTTTTTAGGTAGATTTCCTTTTTTTGAAAAAAAAAAAATCTACCTATTGGTCTCTCACCTACGGGGAATATATATGAATACGTATGTATATGGGTGACAAGCAAAATTTAGCCACACTCTACAGGTCGCAATTATGAACCGATTGCTTTCAAACTTGGCCAAAAAATCGAAACGGTCAAAACTTAGGCTAAGTTCGTGAATGGGCGGAATTCGTCCCTGGGGGGCGGCGGGGGGGCGGTTTTTATAAAATCAGTTTTTTGGCCATAACTTTTTTCCTATGGAAAATTTTTGAACTGCTTCTCATTTTTATCATTCTGAGTACGAATACGGACATCTTTAAATTAAAACTTTTTTGATGCAACCCCTAAATTGGGGAGGGGGTTGAAAATTCCAAATTTTTTGCGAAAAAAAATCATATCTCCGAAACAGTAAACATTTTGACCGTCGCAAATATTTTTTTTTTAAAGCAAATTGTTTACTTTACAATTGTTACCTTCAAAGTTTAGCGATAAAACTTATAGTTTTCGAAATAAAAAATTATAACTAAACATTTGAGGGCGTTTCCATGCTATACTCTTATGAGAGAATTTAAAAAGGGTAAACTTTCCATTACAGGACAACGATTTTGAAATCATATTTTTTTTTGTAGATTGTACACATAAGTACAACTCTATCCAAATTTTCAATAGTCGGACGCTCCAGCAACTTCTTCGAAATCTACCTCCTCCTGCGGCTTGCCGGAGGGATTTTTTTAAATACAAGTTTGTATTGTATTTTTTTTAAATTTAAATACCTCTTCGAACCCCGTACTATTAAATCCATCCATCAGCACAATGTTTTAGTGCATTAAAAAAATAAAGTTGTTTCCCAGCAATATTTTTTAAGTTACTTAGTTTGATGTACATAATGCTTGGTTGACGGCTTCGTGATGAGGTGGTTTACACCCTGTAAACGCTTGCCTTGTTTTGCGAGCGAAACCAAAGTTTCCATTAAAAAAAAAAAAAAACGCTAGCTCGTACAAATATAAGACTTGTTCCAACAAGTCGTCGGGTTCACTATACCGAGTAACCTGTAGGTCTCGCGAAACAGCAGCTTTAAATACCTCGTAACATTGTACAGACGTTGCCAAAGTCGACTTGAAACACGGTTTTCTTATGATGTTTCTGTCCACTAGTTCATTCGACAGTTGCTTACTGCGCAGGCGCCGGCCGCGCGCCTGTCGCGTCACACGTGACACGTGACGCACGTGTCACGTGACGCACGTGTCACGTGACGCTCTTCCTTTCTGTATATAATAACTGCCCCTGGGAAGCTGTCCACTTCCACCCGACGCGACGCGACGCACTAGCGCGAGTGTCGTCCTAGTGCATAGTGTGGCGACAGGCGCGCACCCGGCCTGACCTAATAGATCACTTTACATCACATTAAATATAAATAAATATAAAAAATCAAGGTCTATGTTGATTCGATGAGTATATTTTCCATTGAGTCCTATATTGAAGATATAGAGCAATTATCGATTGTTGTAAATATTGAACAATACATAGTGAGAGGCGGGCGCGGGGCGGCGCCGTGACTGTGACGTCACAGCGCGGCTCCGTGACGTCGGAGGACGATGTAAACCCCATACGCATAGTAGTGTTATATTGTGCGTGTACTGCGTGACTGTGTGTGTGTGTGTGTGTGTGTGTGCGTGTGTGTGTATGTGTGTGTGTGTGTGCGTGTGCGTGTAGGAGAGTATCGCTGCGACGTTCATTCTTTTATTAAACTTACGACGTACCTATTAATCGGTGCTTTGAATTAAAACTTGATGTTTTTGTAATGATTGGGTGTTGTGTTCGTACAGTCTCCCTTTAGGCGTTATGAAAGTTATTTTGAAGAGATTTGGTTGTTTAGTCATTCGCGCATAATATTTATTTCGATAAGCTGAGTTTGTTTGAGAAAGTCCGCGATATTTTAGACGCGTGCTGCCGCGATATTGACCGGTATTACACTTGTATGTCAAGTCATCGTCTTAGATTACTCGCAGAGTTTATTTACCATTATAAATAAAAACATTATTTACATTTATAGAAAATACCGATACCCTAAAGTTATTAGTGAGGTGATCAGACCTGTGGGTTCTGATTCGCGTAAGAGATGTGACCGAGGGGCGCGTTGTACTATATAAGAAAAAACAAACTATATGATATAATATCAAAGCAATTGTTCTCATGCCCTGCCTTTGCGGACAATTGCTTTGGTCTTGAACCACAGATGTAAAAATGCTCGGCGGGGTTCTGTTAGCATCCGATGGTGATCAGTAGTTGTCAGCTGGGGTTACCTTAGTTACCTCAGACTAATGTGATGCGCGCTCACAACTGAAGAAAGACCTTTACTGCGTCGAGCATCGGGCAATGAACTGCCGACGACACAACACAGTATTGCTCTACCCACCAGTAGCCATCAGAGCGCGTACTCTAGTTCCGTCTGCAACACACGTCATCACTACACACATGCAGCACTTCAAAATTCTGTCATATCTGACAATATTTTGTAGATGCCAGAGACAAAGATGTTTTAAAAACGGTTTGGGCTTATGTTTAGTGATTTGTGTTGCAAACGTGCCGTAATAACCAATATTGTTCAGTAGCTTGTGGGGAGGCTCACGCAAGTTGCTGGCAATATTGTTAACTAGCAGTATTTTATAGTCTCGTGTTTATGGTAAATAATAATGAACATTTGTTTCAAACAATGTTCTTCAACTTTTGTCGAAGAATCTCGCCATGAATTCGAGGCTTGTGCTTCCATGACTACCTCCCCCCCCCCCCGCCCCTCGGTCTCGCAGGCAGTGCTAGTGATGGTACCAGAGTACATCGTTACTTCTAGTCCCGCGTTTGTTCGCGAAGCCTTTCCTCCAATACTCATCGACACATTGTGTTACAACAGTATTTCTTGATCTTTGACCTTGTGTTACATCTGTCACGTGCTTTATATATTTATAAGGGGTAACAGACTGGTAGTACATGAGGCCAGTTCAAAAACCGAAACGCCGAATTCATGGGAAACAAAAGTTACAGCCAACATTGAAAACATGTTTTCAAAATGCTGCAACAATGTTGCTCAACTTCTGTTCCCCTTGAATATGAGGTTTATATTGACGATGTCTGTAAAGTGATACATGTCTGTTTCCGCCCAATGTCTTGAAGAAACCAAAGTGTTACCATTACTTGTTATAACTATTCGGTTAAAAACTTAAATTAAAAACGTATTACTTAATTATTTGTTTCCGTACAAATGTAACACAAGCATTTACCATTTACTTGAGATTCTCTTTACGTAATATTTTGTTAGATATTTTATATTAAATATTTTAAATATATTTTTGTCGTACTTTGAGTACATTTTTATGATTGTCTGTTTTATAGTCATGTCTAGATTACTTTGGTAATCATGTAGGAAATTATTTATTAATTTTTTTTTTGACAGTCACTACCATTTTATTGAAGAGATTTTTTTTTTATATTTGACATCACATTGAAGCTGAAAACATGTTTAGCTTATGACACTGATGTTGACAACAATGTATAATAACCAAATAGGTTCCAGTTAAATGTGTGGTGACGTAAGCTAAACCTGTCCCAGTCCCTGTCACGCATCGCGACAGTATTCTGAATTAAGTATTATTTAATTAGTTGTTAGTTATCGATGTAATACCAAAGGATTAAGTTTAATAGTTTAAATTAACGTTGGGTTAAGTTAACTTACCAGTTATGTTGTGTGCCCGCGGGCCGCGCCCGAGCGATAGCACAAAACGTATTGCTTTATGTAGTTGTTAGTGTTTAATATTATAAAGAATAATATAAATATATTAAATTATAAATCTCTGTACGTGTTCCCGTTATCATTGCTATATAACTATTGTGTTTATATGTTTTTCGTTGGGTGCGTGGAGTGATGTCTCGCCGGCAACGGAGTGACTGTGGTTGCATCTTATTACTATATATACCTGCGTACTGAACCTTACTTTACCTTGATAAGGTTTCTATTCATTTCGTGGCCATTTTAGTTTAGGTCGGTGGGAAGTTGTTAATCGGGTGTTCGAGAGTTTAGGAGATCTGTTGATATTGTAATTTAGTTACAGAATAAAAGAAATGTATTCTTTTGTTGTCACATGAGTATGTATGTTTATTGATCTGTTACAGATAATAACTCATAATATCTAGTCGATAACTTTCCACCAGAATGAAAGTGTACATTGAACAGTTGAATGTGTTCCGCGTCACATTACTCTGCAACTCGGCTCGTGAACTTATTGTAAGTAAAGTATAATGTAAGTGTGTATACTCACGCAGTATGAAGCCGGTAGTAGGTCGCTGATTAGATATAAGCGTAAGTACGAGTAGTGTTGCAGACTGATGGCCGACTGCAGCGGGACCTGCCTCACTGAACTACCGATTGTTAACTAGGTAACTTATTGTACGTGAACATTTAATTTTTGATGTGGATCATACTAATATAAAATAAATTAAATAGAGTATAATAGTATAATAGAGGTATGTTACGTGTGCCGGCGTGTCGGCACGGTCATGTTATTAATTTATTCGTAAATATTTCATAGTTGTGTGTTGTTCACATTGTGGTTTTTTATTCGTACGCTGTGTGTGGATGTGTATGTGAGAGTGTGTGTGTGTGCGTGTGTACGTGTGTGCGTCGCGGCGCTTGTGGCGTGTCGTCGAGCTGTTACTGTAACATTATACAGTACACGCGTGTATCCCACCGGGGACCTGACCACGTTCACGTTCAACAGTGTGCACCATTAATAGGTGTGCAGCACATATTGTTACTGTACTGAGTGAGAACGTGCGTGATAAGTGCGGCCCTCGTGCGACACGCGACACGCGACATGCGACACGCGACACGCGACACGCGACATGCGACACGCGACACGTGACACGCGACATGCGGGTCGCGTAGTGTCGTGAAGCGCCACAAGCCTCATCTCGGTAGATGTACTCACCACTCACTGGAGAGCTGCGGGAGACGGACGTGGATTGTCTTTATATGTGTTAGTACCGCCAGACGTTATGTGGGTTCAGTTGTTTGACTAAAGTATGCAGATTGTATAGTACAATGTAATGATAGGCAGTCACGCTCGTCTCCCGCTCGCTGTGCCGCGTGCGACGTGTGACGTCACGCGCGTCACGTCACGTGACGTCACATGCGGCACGTTAACTGTAGCTGTGATTACGTTGCTATCGATATACTTGTTTATTTCCGGACGCACGTGTGTTCTCATTTCCGACCTTATTGCAACAAAACTAACAAATTAATGATCAAAACGTTTTGGAACTTATATTTTATTTTTTTGAATGTTTTACACGATTACTTTATTTTAGTATTGTGAGATTCGTCAAATGTAATATTGTTTGAAGATGATATAAATTTATTGATTATGACGTAATAGCTGATAATTAAATCGTAGTACAATTTAAAGTGTAGTGGAGCGTACTGCCGTCGCTAAGTGTTACGTACAAAACATGATGAACGCACTAAATGAAGCTATTTATATAGAGTTGAGCACATACCACATAGATAGATAACTATATCATTTTTACGAGAATGTTATTTTTATCGTAGATATCATAGATTACTAGACCTGGTGGCAGCAAACCTTTGAGATTTGCATTTTAGCTGAATTGTAATAGGATGAGCAGTAAATGAATTGGAATGCGATTTAGTACAAATGAAAGCTAAACTAGAAAGAATAAAGGTTCAGTTACTGCTCGTCACATCCGTCTAGTTTGCCTTCCAACATTGATTCTAAATCTTAAACCTAAACCTTATCGAAAGAATTACCTCCTATAAGATAAATGAAAATATATCGCTTACCTGATTTGTCTGCCTGTCACCGACTGTGCCAAAGTATCCTCGTGTTGAACAGGTGACCACTGTTACCGGTGGCCGGTCAGTCCGGGATCACCTCAACTTATTTAAGTAAAGATCTGTGAAGAACCTCGCTGACCTCATTATACTGTGAAACATGTACTATATGTAGTGTGTCCTGCGAGCTGACCGGTGACCGGTCACTCCCATCTGTTATAAATAGCTTGTTGTCACAGCTTAGTGCGCTGACCACCCGACCTGAGTTAGGCAATAAGGACTGTTTCTATCTAATCATGTCTCGATTGCTCATAAGTTCTCTCAAGACCTGCAATAAGTTCAGGCCCACGATCCGGCAAACATGATAAAACAAATCTTGAGCTACCTACTGTACTTCCTCTTCCACAAAAGTTCTTGATTGGCCTAAATTTCCGATCCCCCTTCTCCCTTGCAAATATTGAAACGTGTACATAGTTCCAGGAAACAGCAACACAATGCCTTAACCTAGAATAGTATAAATAATGAAACAAATAATATGTTAGCGATAGACCAAATATGAGACAGAAACGTTTGTTAAGATACAATAAGTGAAGTCGTATTGCCCGACTCAGTCGCGCGTTTGCAGAAAATGTCGCTCGTATGTCCAGTAACAGAAACGAAAGTAATAGTGTAACACTGTTTAATGCCATTTTGTAACATAAGCCATATTAACGCTAGCTGTAACTTGACATATCACGCTGTATTATTATTTTGTATGTATATTTATATAATCGCTGTCGCACGTTACTGCGCCCGGCGCGGCGGCCGCATGTACTGTATGTAAGTACTCGTACTCGTACCGGACGTGTGGACGATCCGTCGCGCGTCGGAGGCAGTAAGGTGAGGGCGGCGGTCAGTGATCAGTCCGTGATCTTCTTACTACCAATATGTACTGTGTCAAACATAGCGCATTATTTTATCTCTGCGCCGTTTATTTGCAATCATTACAACTAAAAATGTTGTTTAGATATGGTATATAATCTACAGCGGCTCTAAATGTAATGGCGGCCAATGAAATGAACCAGTAATATAAATATTTCAAACACTTATTTACAGTAAGTTACGTTCACTATTTAAGGATTTCAACTTTAAATCTTACAATAATCTTCTGCACAATATAGTATCGTACTTTACATCTTTCTGTCCGCCATTACCTTTTATGAACTCGCTCCTTATTTTTAGTTGGCAAGGATTGCAATTTATTGTTGACGGCGTAAGTACCATAAGTTATTTTTTACTAATTTTGGAATGCTTATAAATAAAATAAAATATATTTTACGCTTCCCAGAGGTGTTATATCGCCAAAGAGTGGTTAAATATTTGTACAAATCGGCTGAAAGCCCTTATTTTGTTGTCTATTAGTTGGAATACATATTTATTGTCTTGCCAGTATATACAGAGTGTAGGTAACAGTTTGGTGGAAATATAATGTGTTTGTATTATTGTGTTGTAATGTCGTCTGCACTCGACGGTGATCGTCTCTGAATCTCTTGTTGATAATGATTAATGCTTAATTATGCTTAGGTTACTTTACGTATTTTTATGTTTCATACAATTCCAAAGCGGCGTTAATTTATAATGCTTCGTAGATTAAACATGATTGATTTAATTTAGATAGCGATCACTTGTGGTTGTTGAATAGATAGCCTGTTCGCATTCAATAGTTCCATCAAACTTAAGTAGATGGCGTTTGTATCACTTAAATTGTGCAATGAAAAGGTTTGATGGAAGCTAGTTCCATCAACTTGGCCTAGATGGCGTTTGTCAAATACGTCACGATTGTAGATCTCGCTGTTAAGATTTTTGTGTATCGATATAGGCTCTCTGTAAGTAATTTTAGTTTTTGTGTTTGTACCGAGTATTGTATTGTGATCACGTCAAGATCCAATTAAATATTACTTACTGTCCGGTATACTGTGGTTTCATTTAACCGAGTTCCGCGAAGTAAAGTTCATGGTCCTTATCGAGTCGGATAAGTGAGATCCAGACAGTGTTTTGTGATTCTTGGCGTAGAAACCAGGGTGGATCGCCCTGAAGCGCCGCATACCCAAGCTGGTGTGCACAGTGAAGTGACCAGTGCTGCTGCAGCAGAGTTGGCGTGGACCAGCTCCAGGAGTCGGCGCAGGGTGCCAGGCGGAGTTGGACACCATCAGACTGAGGGTGGAGCAGGGCGTACTGGACATCATCAGCACCAGCTGAGCAAGGCGCAGGGCGCCAGGTTTACACCTGGGTTTCATCTGGGTGACGCAGTCACCATTGGAGTGTTTCAGTGCCAGTGAAAGTGCGGTTTGTTGAAGGCAAAATCGTGAGTACATTTATTGTTTTAAATTTGCAAGTCGAGTTTCTTCTGAAGATAGAAAAAATCGTCTGAAAAGGGTTTAATTATTTGGACTTTAGTAGATTTATTCATAAGTTTAAAAGTAACTGCTTGAACTTGTGATATTTATGTTCACCAATCTGAGCGTTGTTGTGCAATATTGAACTAGTTGTATAGAATTGAGTTTGTCTTTGGTATAATTTATGTGTAAGTGGTTAACATTTTGTCTTTGGTAGAAATTTAATATAACTTCTTACATCCTTAATAAATATGGAGGCTATGTATAAATTACAAAACAACACAAAGCTTCTCATTGAAAAGGCACAGATTAACTTTAAAAAGTCACCGCAAGATAGAGTAACTAAAACGTATGTTGAGACTAGATTAGAAGCATTTGAAGCCTTGTGGAAAAAATTCTCGTCAACCCACGAAAATATAATACAGAACGTCACAGACGCTCAGCGAGAATCTGATAAGTATTTTGTAAATGATGTTTATGATGCCACTGAAGAAAATTATATTATTCATAAAACTCAGTTAAAAGATGTTTTAAATAAATTTAGTAATTCAGATCGAATCCCAAGGACAAATGTCGACCACACAATATCAAGTAATGTTAGATTACCAAAGATAAACATTCCCAAGTTTTCGGGCAACTATGCGGAGTGGGCAACATTCAAAGATTTATTTACATCTTTGATACACAATAATGATAGTTTAGAAGACGTGCAAAAAATGCATTATTTAAAGGGCTTATTGTCGGGAGAAGCAGAACAACTTGTCAGACATATTGCGGTTACTTCAGATAATTATAAGGAATGTTGGTCATTGCTGCATAGCAGATATAATAATAAGCGATTTTTGGCGAATTGTTTATTAAAGCGCCTATTGGGTCAGAATAATGTGACGGAAAGCTCAAATAGCCTTAAGGGTTTACTAGATACCACAGTGGAATGTCTTAACGGGCTGAAGAATCTCGGAATTGACGTTAGCACGTGGGACAGCATAGTCGTGTACACAGTTAGTTTAAAACTTGATACAGAATCACGAAAGCAATGGGAGACTAAAATTAGCTCCAACGATGAATTAACTGTGTTCTCCGAGTTTAGAGATTTTTTAGAAGCCAGATTTCGTGCGCTTGAGTTTTTAGACACTAAGTCAAGTAAAAATAAGGCAAATGTTCACCACATAGTCAATAACGACAATAAGGCCACTGAAGTAACTTGTATATTCTGTAAAGAAAATCACAAAATTTCTAACTGTAAGAAGTTCGCACAAGAGAGTTACGAATCTCGTCATAGCTTCGCACAAACCAGGCGCTTATGTTATAACTGTTTAAACTCAAATCACTCCATTAAGTTTTGTCGACAAACTGCGACTTGTCGTATCTGTAAACGAAAGCATCATTCACTGCTTCATCCAAACTCGGTATCAAACTCCACAGCAGTCAATGAAAGCTCTAATACAGCAGCTGAAGTAAAATCAGCGGTGTCTAGTGTTCAGGCATCGTTATCAGAGAGCCAACCATCAACTTCAAGTATAGTTTCACATTTTTCGAAGGGATCAGTACCTACTCAAGTTTTGTTGGCTACTGCTCTTGTCGAAGCACAGACAAGAAGTGGCTCTACACAACTGCTGAGAGTGCTATTAGATCAGGGATCTCAGGCATCATTCATAGCGGAATCAGCAGTGCAACTGCTTGGACTTAAGAAGAAGCCGACCAAGTCGGTTATTTCTGGAATAGGCGGGGAGAGAAGTGCTTTCGCTTCAAAGTTTACAGTCACGATGACTATTCACTCACGCTTAGATCCAAATTTTAGTGTACAAGTCCATGCTTTTGTATTAGGTACCGTTACGTCGCTTTTACCCTCAGAGAAATTAGAGCAGACTTATTGGCCCGAGCTAAAGGGGTTAACTTTAGCCGATCCAGAGTTCCATACGCCAAGCAAGATAGACATCTTACTGGGTGCGGAAATATATGGTCAAGTTCTTAGAGATGGTTTAATTCAAGGTCCACCAAACTTACCGGTAGCTCAGAACACCGCCCTGGGTTGGATCCTTTCTGGACAGATATCGTCAAACCGTGACTCCATTCATTGTCATCACGTCATTCACAGCAGCTCAAATGAGGCTGATGACAACGCACTTTTACGACAGTTTTGGGAAATAGAGTCTATTATCCCTAATAAGAAGATCCTTTCTGAGGAGGATCAACGATGTGAGGACATTTATGCACAAACCACGTGCCGCGATGAGGAAGGTCGCTACGTGGTTAATCTTCCCTTTCGCGATCAAGACCCGCAGTGTCAATATGGGAGTTCGAGAGACCTTGCAATAAAAAGATTTCACCTTCTTGAAAATAAATTCAAGAGGAATCCGAAAATTAAAGCTCGATACTCAGAGGTGTTCCAAGAATACATCGACCTTGGTCATATGAAGCCTTTACACGGTGATGAGCGTAATATGAGTACAGCTGTTTATCTGCCACATCACGCCGTGGTACGTGAAGACAAAACCACAACCAAGGTTCGAATAGTGTTCGACGCATCCATGAAAGGGTTGAATGGAGTGTCTCTGAACGACGATCTCATGGTTGGTCCCATGTTGCAACCTCCGTTACGTCATATCATTATGAGATGGAGAATGCATCCCATAAGTCTCTGTGCTGACATCATAAAAATGTACAGACAGGTGAAGGTTTCTCCTGAACATGCAGAGTTTCAGCGAGTAGTGTGGCGCGATGATCCAGAATCTGAAATAAAAGAATACAAATTAGTAAGAGTTACATTTGGTACAGCAGCGGCTCCTTACCTTGCAGTGAAATCCTTACAGCAGGTGGCAGTTGATGCAGGCGGAGGCCATCCTGAAATATGTGATATCATAAAAAATGAGTTTTATGTAGATGATTTAATGACAGGATGTCAAACAGTTGAAGAAGGTTTACACATACATAGGAAAATCACAGAGATACTCACCAAAGGTCAATTTCAACTACAGAAATGGGTTAGCAGCTGCGATGAGCTAAACAAGAGAATTCAAGACTGTACGGTAACAAAGGTAATACAAAATGAGGAAGAGGAGCAGGGAAAGGATATTAAGTTGGACTCAGTTATAAAAATATTAGGAATTTCGTGGGATCGTGAGAGCGATGAATTTAAATATTCAGTACAACTTGATCCACAGCAGACTCCAGGCACTAAGAGAAAGGTAATTTCCGACATCGCACGCCTGTTCGATCCGCTTGGTTGGCTGGCACCTTGCATTATTACTTCCAAGATCTTCATCCAAAAGCTTTGGCTTGCTGGCCTGGAATGGGATGAAGAATTAACTCCGGAACTTCTATCAGAATGGGAAACTTACCGTTTAAGCCTTGTAGAGACGAACAAATTCAGCGTTCCCAGATGGGTTAACACAAAATCCGACGATCTATCGGTAGAGTTACATGGTTTCAGTGATGCATCGATTGCGGCTTATGCCGCTGTAGTGTATATTAGAGTCATCGATGCTCACAAAACCATTCATGTTAGTTTAATCACCTCTCGAACTAAGGTTGCGCCAGTCAAGCAGCAGTCCATTCCGCGTTTAGAGCTGATGGGGGCAGTGTTGCTGTCTGAACTCATTTCTGAAGTCGCTGAAGTAATGAGAATCGCACCTCCTCAAATACACGCCTGGACCGACTCGTCAGTGGTTTTGGCATGGCTAAGTAGACATCCAAGTTACTGGACTACTTTCGTTGGAAATAGAGTGTCTACTATTCTCTCGCACGTCGACAACTCACATTGGGCTCATGTCCAATCCACGCATAACCCTGCAGATTTGGCTTCCAGAGGTGCAACACCTCAAGAACTTGCATGCAGCTCACTGTGGAGTCAAGGACCCTTATGGCTCCATGACGAAACAATAGAGTACACAAGACCAAAGTCAATTGTTACCAACACGGAGCAAAGATCAGTCAAGGTTCACGTCGTAACTGAACCTCTTCAGGAGGATCTTTTTTGGACGAGGTATTCATCATTCCAAAGATTAGTTCGGGTTATAGCGTACTGCAGAAGAGTTTTGAGTTGGAGGAAACAATCACATAGTGAAAGGAGATTCGAAAGGTATCTAAGTAAGGAAGAAATACAAGAAGCAACTAAACTATGTATAAAACTTGTTCAGAACCAAGAGTTTTCCGAAGAAATAAAGGATATAAGAAAAACAGGAAGCGTAAAAGCAAAAAGCAAGCTTAAAAGTCTCTGTCCAGTCATCGATGATGAAGGCATTCTTCGTGTCAGTGGTCGGATTAATAATGCGGACCTAGACGAGGCTGTCAAACATCCCATCATCCTTCCAGCTAACAGTCACTTCACCAATCTAGTGATTGATGAAGCCCATAAGAGGACTTTACATGGGGGACCAACATTAATGTTGAGCCACTTGCGTACGAGGTACTGGATCCTTTCCGCCAAACTTAAGGTAAAGGCGCACGTACACAAATGTGTAAGGTGCAGACGGTATTCGGCTGCCGTTCAGACCCCACTTATGGGTCAGTTACCTTCCAGTCGAGTCACTCCGGCAAGACCATTCTTAAATAGTGGCGTGGATTTTGCTGGTCCCATCAGCATTCGAACGTCAAAGGGTCGAGGCCAAAAATCATACAAAGGGTACATTTGTGTCTTTGTATGTATGGTGACCAAAGCTATTCACTTAGAAGCTATCAGTGATTTGACGTCGCAAGGTTTCATCGCTGGCTTTAAAAGATTTGTGGCTCGGCGAGGTTTAGTCAGTAACATTTGGAGCGACAACGGAACAAATTTTGTTGGCGCTTCCAAGGAGCTTCGCCATTTAGTCGCTGCGGAAAAATCTTCCGTGGCTGTAGAAATAAAAGAGTGGTTAGGCAACAACAGCACTTCTTGGCACTTCATTCCGCCTCATGCCCCTAATTTCGGTGGCTTGTGGGAGGCTGGGGTGAAATCGACCAAATTCCACCTCAAACGCGTAATAGGTAATTCCACACTTACGTTTGAGGAAATATCAACACTTTTGACCCAAGTAGAAGCGTGCCTTAATTCCAGGCCGTTATCAATGATGCCTGACAATTCCAAAGATCCCACTCCTTTAACACCAGGTCATTTCCTGATAGGTGAGCCTCTGATAGCAGTGCCTGAGCGTAATTATGAGAGTTCTAACATCAGCAACCTTAGACGTTGGCAGGTTACACAACGCATGCTGCAAGACTTTTGGAGGCGATGGTCAAATGAGTACTTGGTTCATTTGTTACAGCGTCACAAGTGGAATAAAAACATTCCAGAACCAAGTATCGGAGATGTAGTGTTAGTCAAGGAGGATAATTTACCTCCTGCCCGCTGGCTTTTGGGCAAGGTAGTAGACAAGCACCCTGGTTTGGACAAGGTTACACGAGTGGTGACCCTCAAATGTAATGGATCATCGATCAAACGACCTACATCAAAATTGTGCATTTTGCCAATTGCACAATAATGTAAAATTTGTTTAAGTATTCTTTAAGTTTATTAAGCTATTTTGTTAATCATAAGTTAGATTAGTTTATACAGTCCACAATTTATTGTAAATTAGATAAGTTTATACAGTCCACGAATTATTTAAGTTAGGTAAGTTTATACTATCCACAAGGTATTGTTAGTTTTTTTTGTGTTTCTAGGGATAGGTATTTTCCAGAAAATATTGCAATTTTTTTGTCATATTATCACTTGTCGTTGCACATGTAATTATTTTTGTTTTGACCCCTTGACCTCATGGTGGGCGGTTTTTTTTGTAATGAAGGACATATCATTATGTCCTTGGTGGGCGGTATGTTCGCATTCAATAGTTCCATCAAACTTAAGTAGATGGCGTTTGTATCACTTAAATTGTGCAATGAAAAGGTTTGATGGAAGCTAGTTCCATCAACTTGGCCTAGATGGCGTTTGTCAAATACGTCACGATTGTAGATCTCGCTGTTAAGATTTTTGTGTATCGATATAGGCTCTCTGTAAGTAATTTTAGTTTTTGTGTTTGTACCGAGTATTGTATTGTGATCACGTCAAGATCCAATTAAATATTACTTACTGTCCGGTATACTGTGGTTTCATTTAACCGAGTTCCGCGAAGTAAAGTTCATAGCCTTCTATATTATGTTAACGTGACGGTGCGGTGCGGTGCGGTGGTGTTGTAATACAAGGTGGAGTCAAAATAAACTTTAATCGAATATTGAAACGTCCTGACGGGTGCTTTGACCCTTAATTATAAGAAGTCGGTGTTTATAACTTCTAAATTGTGATCTGATTGTTTGGAATGTATTAGTGAATACCGTACAGTGAGAGTGTAGACGACATTGCGACAGGCGTACGTTATAGTTTGTGTTAATTATTTGTAGCTAACACGAAGTACGAGATCTGTCGGATGTTGGCCGGCGCTCTGGGACACCCTGCTGTATTGTTACGAGTAAATATAAAGCTTACAGTTACTGCCTTATACAGAGTGCAATAAGTTAAGAATTACTAAAGTAAACAATGGACTGTTATGCGATTTATTGTCAAAGGATAAATCTGATAATAATCCATATAATAAAATAATATTTTGGTTACTAGACTCAGCCGGTCCCCAGAGCGTCGGCCTGACTGGTACGACCTCGTAAAACCTATTTGTTGTCTGTTCACCGTCACTATTAGAACACATTAGCTGAATAAATTATTGCATAAATATAGTTTTATGATGAAATAAAATATGTATATGTAATCCTACATGTCTATTAAATCATGAAAATAGATTATAATTTGATGTTTCATTTTTTTCCGACTGCGGCAAAGTCTAAAAGGAGGGTTACAGACGAAAGTGTTGGACCTGTATGTAGTATGTAAGTGCGTTTGTCATTGGATGAACCAATTTGGATAAACAATAAGGGTCAATTCAGACGGAACGGAAAAATTCTCGCGCAATTTACTGGCTAGGTATATCGAAAATAGGACGATATATTATCATTGTTTAAATAGAAAGTGTTATGAATATAGACGCGGACACAAAGCGGCGCATTGAGCATGCAACTCGATAAGGCTGATGGCCTATTATTATCATCGGGTACGTATCATAATCCCGAAAGTTCATAATACATATGATTGAAATACCGACGTCCAAAACATCGAAATTCAAAATACCGAAAGTTTTAAATACCGATAGTCGTTATATCGAAACGCAAAATACCGATGTTCAAATGCCCGAAAGGACGAAATCCCTAATGGACGAAATACCGAATGGACGAAATCCCGAATGGACGAAAACTTTTATTTAATAGCCGTATTATATGCCCCCAAAAAGCGTAGTCGACGGAGCCCCGCTTCGCGGGTGTATTTCCGAGTGCAGGGTTTAAAGGGAACCTAACTAACTTAACGGGGGGGTGCCCCAAGTCCCGATTATGTACTTCCGTATGTTCAGTTGACTATAATTCGAGAGTTTACAATATCGCTAGAGAGTAACACGTTATATTGTAATATAACGTGTTTGACAATTTTACGGTGACATATATGAGCACAAATTTTGTGACAGAAATGAATCGCTGCAGAACCGACTCCACGTAGTCTTGTCTGCCCTATCCCTAGAGTGTTATTTAAAATCGCGTAGGCGCGGAGGGGCGAGGCGGCCCGCGAGCTGAGGAGCAGGTGGCTTTAACACTCGCCGCCGCGGCTGAGACTGGCCGGCCGCAGCCGGCCAGCAAGCCAAAGCTGCGGTGGTGAGTGTTAAAACCCTCTGCGACGATAACCTCGCGTCTGACCGCCGCCGCCGGAGCCCCGCAGCGCCGGAGCCGTGACAGAAACCATGCCTGCTGCATGCTTGCTGCATGTTTGCTGTATGCTTGCTGCATGCCTGCTGCATGCCTGCTGCGTGCTTGCTGCATGCTTGCTGTATGATTGCTGCATGCTTGCTGTATGCTTGCTGCATGCCTGCTGCATGCGTGCTGCTTGCTAGGCAACTTTTAAGTGTTTTTACGTTAGATTTACAATAAATCGTTTTTCTCGGAAACGGTGACAATTTCGGGATTTTGAACTTCGGGATTTTAAATTTCGGGCAAATGAACTTTCGGGATTTCGAACTTTGGGATTTTAAACTGTGGGGCAAATGAACTTTCGGGTATTTGAACTTTCGGGATTTTAAACTTCGGGATTTTAAACTTAGGGTTTATAAACTTCGGGATTTCAAACTTTCGGGCAAATGTACTTTCGGGATTTTAAACTTTCGGTCAAACAACCATTCGGCGTTTCAATTTTCGGGATTTCGTCCATCGGTATTTTAAAATTCGGTCTTTTAAAATTCGGGATTATGATACGTACCCTTATCATCACTACAATATTATGAAACAAAGTCTCCCGCCGCGTCTGTTTGTCCCTATGTATGCTTAGATCTTTGAGCGTGCGTCGTTCACACAAACGTAATACCAAAATAATTCGTAAACCAAACATATTCTTAAGAAAGCGTGTATTTATTTCGATTGGATTGCATAATATCTAGGTTCCCAAATATCCACCCCCAGTATCGTCTTTGTCTTCTTCTGCGACGACTCTGCCTTCGGTATAAAATCCATAAGCAAATTGCCTTCTCCACAACGACCATACAGCCTCTAGACTCCTAATAACAGGCGACCGATGTCTGTCAACACATTAGGGGTATAAATCTTATAGCCGTCGTCACTCACCGAGTTGACCGAGTTCGAATTAGTTTCGACCACTTCTGTGAGCCGCAAACACTTCCGCATTACTCCTTTAAAAATCGAGAAAATAGACATAATATGGCCCCGTGTATAATACGTTGGTGTGATAAAGAAAGCCGGACTTCAAGTTTCCTGAAAGACGGTATCACATTTCATCGGTAATTTAAAAGTTCCATAATCTAAATTGGATTAAATTTCTGACAATATATTTATCGGAGTTCATCTTATACTGGTCATACTGGATGTCTTTTATGATTGCGTCCCTTTCTTTTGAAAGTACTTTTTTCTCTATCTCTTTTCCTCGATGTTACGTTAACATAATTAGTGATGTTCCAAATCGTACGACCACCTCTGTTGTCGATAAAAATAAAACCTTTAACTATTTATTTATGCAAAAAACATATTTTTAATAATTAAAAATTAC
Organism: Xestia ashworthii; assembly: GCA_950022955.1. Classification (NCBI taxonomy): domain Eukaryota; kingdom Metazoa; phylum Arthropoda; class Insecta; order Lepidoptera; family Noctuidae; genus Xestia; species Xestia ashworthii. The sequence goes on along the minus strand of OX465566.1, from coordinate 396,404 downwards.
AACATTTATTTAGTTATTAATATGTTCACGGTATTTTACCGAAGATTATTTTATCCCTATGAAAAACCGTCGCCGCCTACTAAGTTCATATAAGTTCAGATATTTTACCTACATGATTCAATCGTAATTAGAATAAAGAAGGTAATTTAATGCAAGTAAAGTATGTAAAACATATTTTATTATGCCTACACTTAAAAAATATCGATTCTTTCTTGTTTGATTTAAAACTGTCCCATCCCTAGTGAAATGCAATGACCTTGAATTGGCCAATCAGAACGCAGTACCCCGTCCCCCTCGCGTAGGTACCTCGTACCTCAGCGAGTTGACAGAATAGTTTTCGTGCGTTAGATCGTGTATTAGGCGTCTATCTATATCTATATCTATAGGCTGTATGTTCGTTGCTTCTCCACGTCCATTGTCAACCAATGTTGACGCCAGCCAGACTACCGCGCCGGGCCGCGCGTACATATGCCGTCATGTGAACGCTTAGCCTTAATTAAAAAAAAAAAACTACTATAGTCGCATACATAATTATCTAACAACCTAACACAAACTCAAACTCAAAGCATTTATTTCAATTAAACCATCCATTACGGCACTTTTAAATGTCAAAAGTATAAATGAAAATCAAAGCTAGTCAGACACAAGGCATAATAACTTGAGAAAGTACTGTAGTTGCCCATTCCCTAGCGTAGATCTGTATGGAGAAGAACGGGCAAGAAACCCATGACCACTCTTTTAAATCAAAATATTGTTACAAAATCTTGGTTACATCATTCGTGGTGTGATTATACATATATTTAAGAACGATGTAGGAAGACGTGCACTTAAGAGCGTCCAGAGAAAAGATTAAATCAACAATTATAAAAATAAAGTAATTAAAATTAACCGTGGCAGCTAAGAGATGACCAGTCTCAACTGACAGCGTCCGTTCACGAACATGACGCATGTATCGGATCAGCACCATTCAACTCAACCATATTGAAGGGAACTAAATGACCCGACACACCCGCCACCATCACCGAGATATTTGAGTGAGCATGACATTCTCTCAGCCGCCAAGGCATATTCAACTCAAAAAAAAAAACTAGATGTAAATGGTGGCTTTACAATACATAGTACTCACAGTGCTATGCAATTATATCACAATCATTTAAATTCGTCTATTAACACTTTCACTAGCTAACTCTAATTAGGATGTTAGTTTACACATAACTGATTCACCCTGTTCCCCGTACTAGCATAAACTGTATTATATTTAGGTGGAATTACGTGAGCCGTTTAGGGGGGGAGGGTGTCGAGCCGAATCTCACGAGGAAGAGAGGGGGTCGCAATACCGGCCCCTCTCCGAAACCGGTATTCTCGGTATGGAGTCTAGGAGAATACCGGGATTCCGGTTTTGCCGGTAGTTTCGACATTTAGAGACAATTGTATTTATTTTTTTAGTTTTTCTTTCCGTTAGCCATTATAGTACCTATAGTGGAAATCTCTTATTTTAAAGGTAGGTATTATACGTTCCCGTCATCATTCATCATCATTCACATCATTCACGAGTTTCTCCCTCTCCAGTTATACTCCTCGGCAATGATATTATAAGTAATAAAAAGGCGTAGGTACTGTAGGTAGATAATAGGTTATATGAGTTCAGCAAGCGGCATGTTGAAATGTGGCTAATTAGCCAACCTTGACTTCAGTGTCACTGACGATGACTGCGTCAACGGACGTTTTAAATGTCTCTTTTTCGTTCGCGTTAATTGAATCATGCCATCCTACTTTGACTTGTAATCAGGGGCGTAGCTACCGCCGTATCTGCCGTATCAATTATACGGGGCCCCCGGGCCACGGGAGCCCCCGACGTGCGTAAGCAAAAATTAATAAAAACATCCCAATTTTTTTTTTTTTCAGAAATTACAAAAGTCAAAAAAAGCTATTTCTTTTTTCGTTTCATTTGCCGAAAAATAGGCAAGGAGAGTGGTATATATAATTTGAATTATGATGAATAAATATTTCTTTTAATTTTATGCAAACATTTTTTTCCGTTGTCAGAAATTTTTACCCATAAGGGCTCCCAAACAAATTTTTATACGGGGCCCCGCCAAGGCACGCTTCGCCACTGCTTGTAATCGTAATGCAGTGCTATGACCAGGGTTGGGCAGTATTTGAATTACTTGTAATTAAAATACGTAATTGAAATACAAATACGTATTTGGTATTTGTATTTCAATTACTTCCTTATAATGTAATTTGTAATTCGTATTTCAAATACCTGACACCGAGGTATTTTGTAATTAGTATTTCAAATACTTGAGGCTTCAAGATACATTTTAACATTAAAAAAAAATACAGTTAACCTTCATTTAGCGATCGTGAGTGTGTGCGAGGCGAGACCGCGAGAGTGTAATGATGGTAAAGCAGCTATTAGAGTTGGCAACACTGCACCTGTTATGTTCCTAAAAGTGTTAACATCAAATCAAGTTACATAACTTGATTTGATTTTTATGAAATATCATAGATGGCGCTGCTTCAAAATTGTCTTTATACTACTAACATTCATTAAAGGTGGACGCACACCTATCCGCGCCGAAGGAATCGACCGCGCCGAAAGAATTTTTTCTCATACGTATGACGTCATCTATTCGTCCGAGTCGACGCGGATAAGTGTGCGAGGTTTTAGTAGGATTTCATACAAGTAATTCTAAAATTCGATTCTTTCGGCGCGGTCGATTCCTTCGGCGCGGATAGGTGTGCGTCCACCTTAAACTATGTTTCTCTGCCCAAGTTACTTAAATGGCGTAGTTATATAGTGTGAAGCTAGATAATAGCATGGCTTACTCAAAAACAACATTTAAATATGCGTCGTTAGGTTACACGCTGTCACAGAATGTGTAAGAAAAATAAAGATTCACAGCTCCTCCCCCGTAGGTGATAGCGATGGTGATGTATAGCCTATGGCTATACATATTATCACGCTATCACATATAGATGTTGACCCGACCTCTTAGTAATATTCATGCAAAATTTGAAGTAGGTAAATCCATGCAGTACTTTTGAGTTTAGTCCGGACACAACGGCGGATCCGGGGGGAGGGGGGGGGGTCATGACCCCCCCCTGAGCTGGTTCCGGACTTAGGTGGACCACTAATTGAACATAATGATTTTATTAATATATTTTGTCACCATATCAGATTTTATGTAACCACATACCTTCCATATTTAATTAATTTAATATAATAACTTTGTATGATGGCAAACGTTTGGGAATGAACGCATCGAAAATTTGAATTTTACTGCGACACACTTGCGCGCGCTTGTCTGTTTCTATTTTCCTGCTGAAGGGATCGTGACCACCTTCAAAGTCGATTTTCTCGAAAACAGTTAAGGTACCAATTTTGTTGTTCGAGCACTAATTGGTACAAATTGAGTACTAATTATTGACCAAATATGGAAGCGATTGGCGTTCGTGACTACCGGTCGGGTTTTACGCGAAGATTTAGTATGGAAAAGTAATGAATGCTAATTTTCTTAAAATACAACACTTGGGAATCTGAATTTTTTCACTATAACTTCTTTATGGGTATTAATTTTTGTATCAATTTGGGAATAAATCACAGTTTTTAATAGGGAAATCACGACATGAAAATTTAACACCGTGACTACCGCCACCCCACCAATGGCATGGTATATCTCGTAAACTACTGAAGTAAGCATTTTGAATTTTGGGCACTAATTTTATCTTCCAGGGCACTAATTTTCTATGTAGGTATTCCGTCATCGAACAGAACTAAACGCAATTTATTCTAATCCTACCAATCATCGATGTTCAACGTTTCATCAGTTTGCGATAGCAAAACGCAGACCTTGTATAGTCTGTGGTGCATACCGTGACTCGTAAAAAGTTGGAGCGAAAACACTTCTTTCAAAAGCCCGTGTGTGAGAAAATCTCCTTTCGCGCTCAACGTTCTCTTGTCCCGACACTGGACACATCATCGTCTTCTTTCTTCTACGCGCGTAAATCTCAAACTCCCATCCCGGAATTCCTGTGTCCCTGCCCTTGGAGCCATCGGAGGTGGAAAGCTCAGCGTGTGTCGTAGCAGTCCAAGGTACGTGTATGCACTGTATTTGCTGCTGACATTCTGTGGAGTTTTTGAACATCGTGCTTTAATCGTCATCGTTGTGTTCCCTAGTAGCAGAAAGCCACCCCAGCTATTTAGGCTTTGGTGCGCATGCTACAGTAGGTGTGAGGAAAGCGACAAGTGCCTGAAACTTGGAATTAACATTCAAATTTGTGGTCCTGCTGAACGAGCGCACGAAGTTATCATCGTTGATTTCTCGATAAATACAAATGTTTCAGTTCTGTTTTTTTTTACGAAATGAATCACATTTATGGGTAGGTACTAATTATTTTTATACTTAGAACAGCTGTAGAATGCCCCCTTTTTCGGCGCTCATGGTGGTCCTGCTGAAGGGATCGTGACCACCTTCAAAGTCGATTTTCTCGAAAACTGCTAAGGTACCACTTTTGTTGTTCGAGTACTAATTGGTACCAATTGAGTACTAATTATTGACCAAATATGGAAGCGATTGGCGTTCGTGGTCCGGGTAGTCACGGACATTTCTATTTTGTTTGTTGGAAACCCTTGTCGTACCTCTTCACTTTTGCGGAGTTTTGCGTCATACCCCTCGACATACCTCTAGCTGTTATGTTATGATGACAAATCATTCACCACGGTTATGGAATATAAATAGGCTGCCTCATTCCGTGCGTGATAGTGCTTCTCTGGAATTCTGGATGTCTTCAAGAGAAGATGGCAATATGTAGGTACACGGTGTATATGTACAAGTTATTATGTGTTAAGTAAGTGTACGTGTAAGTGTACAATAAAGAATACTTACGTACTTACATTGATAAAATACCTACTTTTTACTTGTATCTAAGTATTGTTATCAAAATTAAATTATAAGTTCTTGACTTGACCACGACTATGTGACCCCCTCCTGGCGCGAAAGCTGGATCCGCCCTTGCCCGGACATACATACAGACAAACAGACAAAAATTCTATAACTATATTTTTGGCTTCGATATCGATTGTAGATCACGCCCCAAGTATTCTTCTAAAAAAATATTCAATGTACAGTTTTGACTTTCCTACGATTTTATTACATGTACCTATAGATTAATCTTGTTTTCCTCTACTTTTCAGCCCGTATTGGTCTAGATTACTTAAGGCGCTACCCCAGGCAAAAGCCGTTTTTTGTGCAGTTTTTTGGAGCCAACTCCTCTTTATCCAAAAGAAATACCAAGTAATAAAAATACAATAAATTTCTACATATTCTTAGACTGCAAACTGGTAGTTTTATTTTTTATTTTAAGTCTCATAATGTGTAATAAATCCCCTCACAATGAAACCACAAAAATGAGAAAAAAATATTTATAACATGCTTCTTCTCGTAAAGTTAACATTATTTTGATTTGCTTCTTATACTAATGGATAGACAATTTAATAATGAACATAATGCTAGTTTTTTTTTTCAAAAGACGGAAATTTGATTTTATAAAGAATAAAAATCACTAATTTCGCACTATTCGACCCGCAGTGACTGACGTAAAAACCACTTTGTAGTGCAAGCTGATTAGAACTTTATTCTAATAGTATTTCAAACGAAGTTTGAATCACCACAAATAGAGTTGCTAATTTTGCCTGGGGTAGCGCCTTAATTTGTATTTTGTATTTCAATTAAAAATCGCTAAAATACTGTATTTTGTATTTCAAATACCTTACTTATAGATATTTTGTATTTCGTATTTCAATTACCTACTTGCGATACAGTATTTTGTAATTTGTAGAAACTCATGTGCGCGATAATGTGCCGTTTTTAAAGATCGAATTTTGTGTAGGTAACCTATCCACGCCTATAACGCTTGTCGAAAAAGTTTTCTTTAACATAAATGATAGTATTTTTAATGAACGCGGACAGTTGCTCCCAAAGGGTTATCCAACGATTATTTTTGTGTATTCAACTCAAATATATTTCAATAGCGTAATCGTATTATCATATGGCACGTTTGTCGTGTCGTCTGTTTGTAACAATGAACACGGCGCGCCCCCCTTGTCCGCCCGTCTGCTCGATCTGGCAAAACAAACATTTGATAAAATCATTTGGGGCCAAACTCACATATGCCACGATTTACCAACCCACTAAGTGATTATTTTTAATCTCATTGGCGTTATTTATGTATTGCTACGTGTCTGACCATGCCTACCATAATCTATTTCGTTGTTAGCCTACGCTGTGCTCCACCTCCACGTCTCCTCTGCTGTCGAAAGACGTTCACTTACTCCTTCCAAACCTAAAAAGCGGCCAAGTGCGAGTCGGACTCGCCCATGAAGGGTTCCGTAGCAGTAATAACGTAATATAAAAGTTACGATTTGACGATTTATGACATAGGTATTAATAAAAAACTACTGACTAGATCTCGTTCAAACGAAGTTTCGGTGGAAGTTTAATTACATGGTAATATACATCATATCTTTTTTTTAGTTTTATCATTCTCGTATTTTAGAAGTTAGTGGGGGGAACACACATATTACCACTTTGGAAGTGTCTCTCGCGCAAACTATTCAGTTTAGAAAGAAATTAGAAACCTCAATATCATTTTTGAAGACCTATCCATAGATACCCTACACGTATGGGTTTGATGAAACAAAAAAATGTTGAGTTTCAGTTCAAAGTATAGGGAACCCCAAAAATTTATTGCTTTTTTTTCTGTTTTTGTGTAAGAATCTTAATGCGGTTTACAGAATACATCTACTTAAGTACCAAGTTTCAACAGCATAGTTATAGTTTCGGAAAAAAGTGGCTGTGACATACGGACGGACAGACAGACAGACATGACGAATCTATAAGGGTTCCGTTTTTTGCCATTTGGCAACGGAACCCTAAAAATATGTCATGTCTTGTGCGGTCTCTTCCTATGTTTGCACCACAAACATGGTTCTGGAGCGTAATGTTTAAAAATGACCTATTGTATTGGAACTTGTTCAACTTACGAATACTTGCCTCTATGTGTCCGCTCCGCTCGTCTCCGCCTTATCGTGTCCGCCTCAGTGTAAAAAACCCTATTATGTATCCATCGTAGGTACTTTTTCAAACTAAAACAAAAATCACAACGACAATAAATTAAACCATCCTAACTGCGCTACAATCTAGCAGCTAACAAGGACTCTGCAGCGCCATTTGCAGCCCCAGGCTATTAAGTAGCGCTGCTAATGAAGCGATGCAGCGCTGGCGAAGTGGCGAGGTGTGCGACACGGTCGCGCGACCCGGTCGCAGACAGGTCGCAGTCGCGCTATCCGCCGTCACGACTAACAAACCCGCCTTGTACGGGCACTAACACTATGCTAAACCTCCACATTTGGAAAATAATTTGTTTTAAGATAGTTCTGTAAGCGAAACTGTTATTTCAATTTGCCGGCTTGTTTTACTGAATCAATAAAATGATCCTTTTGCATCTACAGTCGTAGTAGGAAAGTCGTGGGAAGTCTCGATTGGGTATGCTACTGCAAGGATTGAGTTTCAACTGTCATTTCTCCATTGCACTTCTTCCTTATATTTTTTTGTAGTAACTTAACTACTTGGGTAGGATACCTACCTCATAATATTGTGTGAGTACCCACCTAATTTAAGTTATCTAATGGCAGGTTAGATGAAACCGGAATGACGCAATTAACGAGCTTCTGAGAGAAAATCTTAGCTCATTAGTTATTCAACAACCGTTTCAGGTCATAGCGAGCTGACATCAGTACCGTGCCGTGGCGACATGATCGCATGGCTACGAGAGACATCAGCTCCATCGGGATAAGCTCTCTAAGCTCCACGAACATTTGTGCAAACGTGCGCAGACTCCTGATTGCCCACTTGTCCTAACATCATTATTCTAACCACAAAAAATGTCGGCCATTGTCCTGCGACCCTCCGCGAGGGTCACGACATACAATACCGCATCAGGCGCAGGTTTTTACGACGTCAGCTGCGCAAGTGGATGCCTATTGTCACAAAATGGGATTAAACTATCCCATTCAATTATTTATTACTGTTTTTATTGCAAAACAAATTAATTCCCCACATATAAAATAAGTAAACCGTTGGCGAATTGAAATAAGGGTGGTTTTCTGTTGCAAGCTTATAATTTGCATCTATGTTTTCCCCTTCGGTAATCGAGATCCCCTCGCGAATTATATCGTTTTTTATCCATTACAACGATTATAGTATTTAACCGTGCGTCGCGGCGTGAAATCGGATTGATGAGCGATACGTATGAAGCGAATAGTTTATCGATTAACAATTATTGTAATTGATTCCCGCTACCGTTAGAATATTTATGAACAATCGTATCGAATCGGTTCGCTGGGGAGGCGGCTACCGTTTTAGTAATTGGATTTTGAAGATTTATGTGTGATGAGCATAGTTACTTTATTATACATTTTTGTCATGTTTTTAATGAGTTCTTTGGCAATGTGCCCCGAGATGTTGCAAGCAGTAGGTGCGGCCGTTGCCCCACGCCCTGTGCTCCCTGCCCCGTGCCCTGTGCGGCTGTGCTGTCACCGGCGGTGTTTGTTCGCGTGTGACATGCGATGCTGAAGTGTGTCGATGTGTTGATGGCATCAGCTCGATCGTCACGCTCTCATTATTTCACACGGAACGGGCGGCGCGCGGCGGGACTACCAATCAAAAGTAAAATGTGCCCTGGACTGGCCTCACGTTTTCACAGGATTATGTCACTAAATACGCCAACTATAAACCACAGTTAGTATAGGAACCTTTTTCGACAGCTCTTCTGATTGGATTGGGAATACCTACAGTTTATTACCTAGGTAGGGAATCTCAAATCTCGAAAGCATTGACACTTTGACAGACACATTGGAGGTCGATCTATTGCAGTTCTGTGCTGTCCGCCACCTTCCACGTCCAATTCTAACCTATTATTTCAATAAAGAATTTGAATCCGAGCAAGCCGCCTTGTTGAATATCGTCGCCTCTTCAGACATGGACGGACGTACTACGCGTTTTTTGTTACTGATTGTGGATAGTTATTTAGGTATTTTACCCGAAACAAAATGATAAGGCTTCTTATAAATTGGTCCAGGCAGAGTTGCTATTAGGTACATACGTGAAACACACCGGTCGTCGTCGTGACGGCAAGGCGACGGCACAGGACGCGGCACGACACGCCTCGGATCGGCGCGGCACGCATCCGACACCGCGCTCATTAGTCCGCGCCGCAGTGCCGTTAGCCCTCGTTAGCAAACTTTATGAACTCCTGCATAAGTAATGTATCGACTATCAGCAGCATTATGTGGAGGACCGCTCGTGTCGTGCACGGTGTTGCTGTACCTAAGTGCTGGAATAAGTAGACGTAGTTAATAGCATCCATAACTTAAAGATATTGCGGCATTTCTTACAATAGCAAACCATGATTCGTTTAGAAAATATTAGGTATGGAAGCAATAATGAAGCGTAGGTAGTAGTGAACTGCCGAACGGCTGCAGGTGTGCAGCAGCAGCGGCGTGAGGTTCTGTAAATCAAAATCTGAATGGTGGATGTCCTTTCTATAGACTTGTTTGCCTAACTCCTTGGGGATTAGAGCCGTAAATATATTATATGTTAATATCTTGCCTCTTCTTAGTAATTATTAAGCCAACTAACAGTCGCAGCAATTTACCAAAGCAGCATAACAGTTCTGGCTTTAAAATCCAATTACAAAATCCGAAACAAGTACAGGGAGCTGTTTCAGTCCCTGGTCCCGTACATCATTGTAATGGCGTCCATTCCTCTGCCCGTCCCGTCGTGTCGCGCTCGGTAACGCTCGGCAAACATCGGCCACTTCCGCGACGTTGCACTACACGCCGCGCTAATTAGGCTGCGCGGGCGCAGGTTAAGTGGCGTCTTGTACGGAACCTGCATGTGTGGGACATGCAGGTTCCGTACAAGACGCCACTAATGGTTTTATTGGTTATTAGTTGAACGGTTGTCGCTCTGTGTGGTCTAGGTTGACGATAGTTCGATTTCCAGAAAATCATTCTTGAAATATTCTTCATCAGCCTAGCCTTAGTTTAGAGCAAGCTATGGTTTAGCTTGGTTGAGTAGGTACCTATCGGTATTCGGTGCCATAACACAGTTTTCTTCATTTCGACATTGTTAGAACTAATCTGAAATTAATTTAATGAACAAATCATAAAGATAGAGCTTACACAATAATCGTGATTTTCAACATCAAAATACCTCAATAATCTAAATTCTAATACAGTCGAACTCTATCAAAAACATCGAAAATCATCTCAATTTTATTATCATTAAAAAATCTGGCACCTACGTGGACGCACATACACCACGATAAAAACCTCATTTTTAAATTATCTAATCTAATTTGATACTTTATAGAAAAGTTGAGAGTCAGCGGATCGAATCGTGGACATTTTAATTGTGGATGATAAGTAATAAATAAGTATGGGCTGGTAATGGAGGCTGGGACGGCGACATGACGACCGGCCGACGGTGGAGGCTCAATGAAGCTCATTTACATTTTAATTAGAAGCGTTCGATGCGTCGGAAATGACGGCTGCGGTGACGCGGGAGGTCCGTATCACATCCGTATCGTGGGCAGTGATAGAAGAATGCAGTGATAAGAAAGAGCAACGAGGGACGGGACAGGCTCAGGCACCTATTAATTAGCTGGAGATTAAGGATTTCAATTAATTCAATCTAAAATAGACACTCACTGATAGCTTGTGGTATTAATGACATGAATGTGATAGATCTATCACAGTTTAAAAGTTTTCGCTGAAAATTATCTCTTCTGTGCCTTCTACGAGTAGTCTCTTTGGGTCGTCCCCGGGCACAGAATTACTCTGGGGTAGTAAATTCGATCATATTTTTTTTGTGCTTCAAATCCACTTGCCTATGCGGTTACAATATACGATTTTTTTACTATGCTATTCATCATATTGGCACTTCTGGACAGAGAGAGTTGGAAGGAGGGAAGACCTTTGCCCATTCATTTTTGGAATGACACGAGTTATTAATGAAGTTCTCAGAAGGGAAAGGTAATAATTACTTATCATTCAACTAAAATGTTCTTCATTTACGAGTACCTACAATTAATTTAAATTCAATTGAATACTGTAAAGATACTGCGTGCACAAAGTTAGTGCGTGTATCTGCCGGTCGGTTGCGCCGCGGCGCCGGCGCCGGCGCAGTGTAATTAACAAAGTGTGGCGCGTCGTCGTGCTCTCGCGCCGCTCAGCGCTGCATTTACATAGCCACGGTCAGAGCACATGGCACTACTAGCACATGGGACATTACCAGGGATACTTGCAATTAAAGGGAATAAAATACTTGAGTAGCTGTGTTTATTGTTTTGAAAATAGGATCGTTAAACATGGTACGCGCCTACTGCGGGCTAAGGCTGCTGCTAAGGCACTTCAGTAGGAAAATTCTTTAGATCCAATAGATAGCAGTGAAATTCATTGAGGTCTGATGCGTTTAGATTCAATCATTTCCCAGAATGAGGTGAAATGTGTGAATGTCTCACGAGTTTAATTTCACCAATACCGTACCTGCTAAACTGGAACACAGTACCTAATACTAAATCGCTAGATTTGAGAGAGGTGGTAGCTAACTTCCTATGATCAATCAGCAATAGCAAAAGGACCTGCATAAGTTCTAGGATACAAAATAGGTACTGCATGACCTCATTATAACTGCGATATCATAGCGTCTCCTTGCCATAACTACAAACGGATCAACAGCGTACAGACCCCATAGCTCATAGCCTTATTGGTCATCATAACCTATATCGTTATGAATAGGAGTAACTTTCACGTCGTTGGCCTCTATCCCGGCTACGTCTCACTGTATCGTCTGTTATTGACTATTATCCACGTTATGGCCGCGTCGATATCCTACATAGATTACTGCTCGTTATGACTTCGTATCGACCAGTTATTACTAGCTTGGCCCGAGGGTTTGTCTACGTGTTTTTTTACATCAACGAGCTGCGTTGTCAAGTAACATTACAGATGAAACTTGCGTCTTAGGCATTAATTTTTGTCTTAACCTGTACTGGTTTAATTGGGATTTGTTTTTGTATTAGTTCTTCTCTGAGGAAACAAGTTTTTTTTCTATTTAATATTAACACATTTACACACTCTTCACATTTTATGTGGACACTATTGTTATATAAGGCGGATACACAATGTATACGCCTTGTATAACAATATTGTCCAAATACAATGCTAGAATAATGAAAATAGGTTTTGATACTTTTAGACATACGAGTATAGTAATTTCGTACAGTGAAGCGGACGGTAAAATGGAGTGTGTGGGGTTGCTAGCCCTACATTTTTAATTCCCCTATGGTGTTACCAGTAATTTAATATTTTATTAGATCACAATATACTACATTAACCCCCCACGCAAATACGACGGGCGACAATAAGTTTGACGTGTCTGTGTGTGTGTCTGTCTGTGGCATCGTAGCTCGCAAACGGATGAACCGATTTTGATTTTGTTTCTTTTTGTTTGAAAAATGAATTTGACGGGAGTGTTCTTAGCTATAATTCAAATTTCAAATTCATTTTTTTTTATTTCAGACCTCTTGATCCATATAGAGTTAGTTTGTTTGTTTATGAAAATCGTTCCAAGATGGCCGCTACCACAAAATGGCGAATTATATATTTTTCCACAAGTCCTTCTTTGCCGGACGGGCGTGATCGCTAGACGCGAGGATATATGTGTGCCTACCTGACGTTTTGCCTACACTGTAACTGTGCGCACATAATCTTCGAAGCTAGACGGCGCTGACGTCCTACACCTGTAGGTTCAGACTACCTCAGTCATCGTTACTAGGGTAAAGGGTTACTGGGAATAATAACACTGATAAACTTTCATAACTTTCAGGAAGCGATTCGAAACTTCTTCAGGATTTTCGCGCACTACTTTACACTGTTTGATTTACTTACTCACTTTATATAATATTTACCGTACTGATTACTACAATAGGCTTGTGTCCTAAAAAAATCTAATTAGTCCGTCAGTTAGATTATAAAAAAATATTTGACCCGTATTTGTTCTTTTGTTACATAAACCAAAATTGACGAAGATACGACGCTTTTAAAATTCGCAATACGTCATATATAGTTTTTAGTGCGTTGTGACGTCACGAGCCCCCACTCCCGAGTTTTAATGCGTTTTATCTTTGTCAGTAGGTACTCAGTGATTTACAAAAACAAAAAATACGTGTCCATTATTTTCCAATACTCTAACTGACGGACTAATTAGTTTTGCAATTTATTGATGGTGGAAACTAGCCTATTGTATGGAATTCTATTTTTACTATCGTACTACGGAACTTGACCGTAACGAGATCCGCGAATCCCTACCTGTTTTCGGATTTTTTATTGTAAATATCCTTTCAATATTTACATGTTTTCTGTAATAGGTACTCGTATCACAATTCTGAGCTTATCTAAGTATTTTTTAGATGTCACAAGGTTTTTACATAGAGTTATCTATCTACTAACACAAAAATTATACTGTTCTTTATTGCCAATAAAGAAATAAATACTAAATTAGTACACAATTTTCCAAAACTCGGCTGGTTGAAGGATTTTTCAGGATGAATTACTCCAAAACTGGCGTTGATACTGTAAGTAAATAGAGTGCCATATACAAGGAGGTTATATGACCTATTGAAATCTACTATTTATTTTAACGTGTCTACGTAATCCAGCCTGTAACGATCCTTCAACTGTCGGTATGTTAGACAAAATTTACACGTTATGAACAAAGATAGTTGCGTTAGACCGTCATATTCTCGACAAGTAGTTTTCCTGAAAGGCCTAAGTTAAACAAAAAAAACTATATCCAGGCCTAGGTCGCAACCTAGGCTACCTGAATTACTAAATTAAAGCTATAAATACCACTTTAGAGCTGATATGAGCCTAGCGCTTACTTTTTGGTTTATTTACTAACTTTAATCACTGACGCACTTATCTATTCGTCACTGTTATTGCCCATTTTTCACTGACTGTTACTACACTATTGTTGCAAAGAAACTATTATTTACACTTGTTTTGTTGGTGACGTTCGTCGCGAACACCTTCAATACGGGTATCAAATGAAAGGGCTTGACTAGTACAATAATGTTTACTACATAATTATATTGAAAGGGTATGAGGAATACTTACTAACTAACGGAATGAGATGAGGAAAGTAGAGTACTGACTGGTACCTAGGACCTAGGTAACGATTAACGAATTATTTTCTATTTAATTTTTTAGTACATTATAATGTCGGGGGCTTTTTAAATTTAATTTTACTTGTTTCAATGAGTTATTCAGCGCATAGGTATTGAATATTGAGAGACTGTAGCAACTGGGCTACACGAAAGATATAACGGTTTATTTGTTACCTCGGACACGGAGGTAACAAACAAACAAACTCATGTCTATATTTAGTGTATATTATTATCATCAGTAAGGATCACCCGACAAATAAGATGAGCAATCCTCGTGGGCTTCATATGTTAATATAATAGTGGTCGTTTACACGATGGGCCACGTAACGATATTACGACGCTTGCGCCCACGCACCGTTCACACTGATCGGTCCAACATCAATGCGATGCCTTCAATGGGACGCGATGGGATCGGGTGAACCTAATGTGGGCCGGAATTAGGTGATTGGGTTAGACTTTTTGGGCATTGTTGATGATTTGGGAAATAAAATTGTTAATTTTGTGAAGATGTTGTGCTTGACAGTTTTACATGCCATCACTTGCTGCGTGATTATGGTTTCATGACAAATATCGGGCGGAAGTTTAAATTTAAGTTTTATTTTCTGAATTGTACCTAAATTGATCAAGAAAACAATATCAGGGAACAAAGTGCAAAAACAAACTTGCATGGCCAAGAACCATTCAATGATCGTATCAAGTAATTCTCCATAACAATTTAAATTAAAATCAAAGCCAGTAAAACCTGCAGGTGCAGTCATTACACATAATTCATATTGTAGTCTGTTTGCTTGCAAAATAAGAAAAGAAATCAGCAGGGCTACTCTCTCCAGTCGGTACTCACAGTGCTTTGCCCCGTTGCGTGTCTCGCTGACTTGATGCGAACAAAACAAAAGATAAACTACAAATTATCGAAGGCAACGCGGCTTAAACAGTTGGCGCATGAATCATAGTGTTTAAAACTCTTCACATTAACTTGCTGCTATTTAGGGAAGCAGGTAAAATTAAACACTGAACAGTGGGACCTTGGTATTGTTCGTCGAATACTCGTGGCTATTCATTTTGTAATTTTACTGATTTACTAGGGAGTTTCTTTAACACTGTATTTTTAAGATCTTGGTAATAATAATGCAAAAGTTCGTTAACAGAAACGGCGTTTACGAGCTACCTTAAAGAAATTCGTAGGAAAGTTCTGTAACGAGCAACTCTTTGATCTCGTCTCGTCAAGACGTTTGTGATTTCTGATGGGTTGCAGGACAGCACTTAAATTGGCAAAGCTTGTAAGGGTGTGTCAACCAGTCCTGTCAAGCGTTATCGTGGCACCCAGTAGCTGGGTTGTGGAGGTCATCATCATCAGCCTATTAATGTTCCCACTGCTGGGACACAGGCCTCCTCTCTATGATAGGGAATGGGTATAATTCACCACGCGGGTCCAGTGCGGATTGGTAGATGTCACGATAGGCAGGTCATTTTATGTTAAATATACTGATATTCAGTAACAATAGGTACCTAGTGTCGATACCTACGTTTATACGAATTGCATCCCTAAGTTAAATCCCTTTGTTATGGCTCCTGGAAGTAGTTAAAATATGGATTATTTAGGGAAAATTTATAATTAGGAAGACAGGAACTCAAGTCAGCTCCGGCGTGCGCCAGCCGCGTTCCGTCCCTCATTTCCGTCCCCAGCCATGCTACTTCAAAGCAACAAGGCGGTCTCAACTCTTGCGCACAATATTGTTGATTTCTCCGTGAACACAAAACCGTACAAGAGCTTGAACAAGAGCGATCAGGAGTAAGGACCTGTAAGTAGTTGCCTCGCTATTCGTCAGAGAGCGGAGCTAGCGATGGGAGCGGTGGGAGCGGTGGGAGCATGGCGGGCGCGGGCGCAGCGTGACAGATAGATTGCAGCCGAGCGACCTCTGCCGGCTCGCGCACGTCCCAGCGGTAGGGTGGCCTACTCATCTAGGCTAGACTGGAACATGGAACATTCTTCAGCTAAAACCCGGTTCGGATATATTACATTTTATTTGCAGATTGCCCAATAAGTTTCATAGTTTTGGGAGTGTTTTGTGTCTTGTCATTCGCATAAATGTGACTCTTATTCCAATTCATTTTGGGTCAGCGCCGCAAGTCTTCATCTTTCAAACTTCCCTATTAGGGACTACGCACACTTATTAGACGCGTACGCGCGCGTTCAGCTGCACGCGCGCGTATGCGTTTCATACAAAATCGTTGTTTTCTATGGGCATAAGCTGAATAGAGCTGAATAAGTGTGCGTATTCCCTTAGTTGTCATGACGAGTCACTCAGTCAACTCTTTCTAGTCATAATCTTTCGTCGTTCTCCTTCTTTTACCTGTGTGACTTATCATTTGATTAAATTCTTTATTTATGCTGGTTATGCCGGTGATTCACGACACGGTGCTAGACATCGATGATGTCATCGGTGGCGGTGAAGAGCTTAATTTTATCGCAGGTCTTGGGATAAACGGGGCAGCATAGTATGTCAGACCTAGTTTTTTGATTTCATCACTGAGTATGTCGAATTCTACTTATCAATTCAACAAAGAAGAATACCATTTTGGAGATTTACGAGTAAATCGCTCCAAATTCCAAATACCTACATATTATCTAGACCATTTTCTGCAAACAATCCTGCAATTTCCCTAAGATCTAGCCCCCGTACAGACAACTCACGGCTGGGCTAGCAACTGGCAGCGCGCACAATGAAAAAGTGGCGTCGTTCATAAATTATCGGCGCAATGGCGGCGCGTGACGTGGTCTGCGCGCGCGCACCGCGGCCGGTGCACGACCTAGGACGCAAGGAGGATGGGTGCAGAAGGATCGATTATTAAGCAAGCATAATAAAAGATTTCCCTTTGATTTCTAAAGAACGAAGGAAGCTTGGTTGCTTGCCTATACCCATCATCTATGTAATCCCTGAAGGGAGAGTAAAGGTATATGTACACATTATACACCTACATTTTGCCAGTTCAAATAAGTTCAATGAGTCCCGTGTAATACGAGTTGGTATGGTCCCTGACGTCTATAGACCAGTTTCGTCAAATAGCCACTTGATCTTGTCTGTTGATATGATATTTAATGATTCGTGGTTCCAAAATATCTTCTAAGAACTGGAAAGTACGTTAGTGTCGGCTTACATTTATAAAAAGCAGATAATTGAATATTTTCGAATTGAACGTTTGTTTTTTACTAGAACGAAACAAATTAAGCGCAGAAGAAATACCTCAGTTTTTAAAGTGAAACTTTTATTACATCGTCTCAAACTTTTTCGTCTGTGTGTTGCATGTCGCGTGACGGTCGGCCGCGGAGTAGGGATTAAGTGTAAGGCGTTCGTTTCCCAAGTATAAAAATGTGAAAAAAAGTTTCACTTTCACCTTGGTTTCATAAAACCACACAATCCTTTTAACTTGAATTGTTTGCACTTCACTTTCTGTCTGTAGATCTGTGCTGTGGCCCCAGCCTCTATGTTTATGCTGATTAATAGGGATAAATCGATGGACAGCGCCGTGATACGTGGATAAAATATTTTATATATTCTATATTTTTACTCCCTTTACGAATATGCTGCACGAGATGCTATAATAAAACTGTCGAGTTACTTTATTGTTCAGATGGCAACACTGGTTTAATTAAGTTACTGTCGGAAGTTCATGCTGCGTCGCTAATAATAAAACGGTCACTTTTGCTCCCAAAACGACGGAAAAAAAAATAACGAGGAAGGTATGTAAATTTTTGCTTCTAACCAAAAATTCGTAGACATTCGTAGACACTCAGTGGCGAAGGGTGAAAATAGCATCAGGGGAAGCCGAAGAAAAAAATTGAGAATTATTGTTTTTTCCTTTTTTCACGTGTTAATTTTGACCTTTTTTTTCATTATTAGCGACCACTAAAACGACACCCATGACGAAAAAACTAAAAAAATGTCGTCAGCGCCATTTTGGATTTTCGCTTTGATTTCATTATCATCATCAACGACCCCAAAAACTAAGAGAACGACGATGAAAAATCCAAAATAAAACGTCGGCGCTATTTTGAATTTTCATATTGACCTTGTCTTCATTATCAGCGACCCCAAACATTACGAAAACGACACCCATGACGAAAAAACTAAAAAAATGTCGTCAGCGCCATTTTGGATTTTCGCTTTGATTTCATTATCATCATCAACGACCCCAAAAACTAAGAGAACGACGATGAAAAATCCAAAATAAAACGTCGGCGCTATTTTGAATTTTCATATTGACCTTGTCTTCATTATCAGCGACCCCAAACATTACGAAAACGACACCCATGACGAAAAAACTAAAAAAATGTCGTCGGCGCCATTTTGGATTTTCGCTTTGATTTCATTATCATCATCAACGACCCCAAAAACTAAGAGAACGACGATGAAAAATCCAAAATAAAACGTCGGCGCTATTTTGAATTTTCGTATTGACCTTGTCTTCATTATCAGCGACCCCAAACATTACGAAAACGACACCCATGACAAAAAAACCGAAAATTTTCGTCAGTCTATTTTGGATTTTCATTTTGACCTCACTTTCTTTATCAGCGACCCCAAAAACAACAAAACCGACACTCATGACGAAAAATCAAAAAAGTTTCGTCGGCGCCATTTTAGATTTTCATTTTGACCTCATGTGGTCATATAGTCATATTTATTTATATAATTTAAATTACTTCTACCAGCCCGCTCTGTGTTCGCGTGGTGGATTACAGCCTAGTCCTTCTTACAATGAGGAGGCCTGTATTCCAGCAGTACTTGGGATCGTTAGCGGTTCATTACTTCATAATAATAATATGATTAGCTCTGAACATTATGTCTTAAAACCAATACTTCTATAAATAATGGTTTGCCTAAGAAGTAGCGCCGCCGTATTCTTCTTCTGGTATTTCAGGTGCCCATTGTCTGAAATATTTCTGCTACTCTTTTTCAAGATGGAACAGCATGGTACCACTCGTGCACTCGTTACTCCAGTTCCTCAACCAGGACTGTTCTCTCCAGTCAAGATCGTGTATCCCCGCGATGGCCCTCATTGTTTAAACCCAGAACTACCACCATCTCAGCTCCGTGTCCAGTGTGTCCGTCCGAGTGCGCGGGCGCAGGTCGGTGGCGTGCCGGCCCGTCGTTTGTCCGGCGCGAGCGACGGCGCGCTCCGCGATACTCTGCTCTGATTGGTACACGCGCGCGATGAGCGATAAGTGCGGGTTCACACGTCCGCAACACGCCACCCTCGGACGTTAGGGCCAGTGTAGATGATAACACGTCATGGCTCAGGGATATCTCAAATAAATGTCACATTTGCATATGTCAGCAAACGCTCTTCTACCAATGTAAAACTGAATCCAGTGATTTGTTTTCACGGTTCTGAGCCTATGGTCATCATCGTTCACAGTCCCTACAGTCTATCATCTAAAGTCATCTAAAGGATGTCTGACAATATGAAGTCTAGAAACAGTAGAAAAATCTCCCTGGGTAGACCAAAGAAACGTCGAATAATGATATGGTTCTAAACGGGGTTAACTCATGAGATGATGACTAATAACAAAGGATACAAGACGAACATTTCTGGGATGTCTCGAAAAAAATGGGATAAAGGTACAGGAATGATAATGAAACATCTCCCAATATGTCCAGCACGACACTTTCCACTCGTGAGTACTTATCTTAAGGCACTGGTCCGTGATTGGTGCAGATGCGGCGATAGCGCGCAACAAGGAGGCTGTATCGCAACGTGTCCGCGAACACAATGAGGCAATTTATTGCTCCAACAGCTCATAAATATTGGTATTGTTGTAACTGTATTTGTTCGTAAGGTTAGCAAGCTGATGCTATCTGCTTTATGGGATACAATAATATTAGCCGCTAATGATTTTTCTTATTGATTCTTATGTAAGCTCTAAGTGCATTTGCAAGTTGATGCTCTGGCAATTTGGAAATTTATCTAGGCATTCTTTTAGGTATCTGAATGATTTTAGAGTCAGCAATAACGCTCTGCACGTTTCACAGTTTCCGCTAAATGTGGGAGACCATTACATTGTGATAGAATGTTTGAAGGAACTTTTCAGACACTGTGACAGACGCTTTCAGGGATAGTTTCAATTCTTCAACAGTCAAAACAAAATGGGAATTTAAACCATTTCTGATGATTTATTCCCTAATCTTGCCATAACATGGGTATCAGTATTACGTGCTCTTAACCAGCGCATGAAGTAATGAGTTCAAGCCCTCACGGCACGTTAATTCAGCGGCGTATCTCCGCCATAGATCAGCAGATAACGCTACGGCTGCACGAAAAAGATTGTAATGTATCCGTAGATAGCAGCTACGATTGGTAGCTAGTATCGTGACGTCACGTCCTTTCAGTTCATTTGCGTGTAGATGGCGGGGCGTGTATAAGATACACTATCTTTTGAATTGCAAGAGTGATTAAAAACGACGTATTTCCATTCCTCACCTATCACACATCCAGATTTAGCTGCATTAGGTATAGAACCCCGCACTATTTGGTGGTTCTCAAATACAATCAATCGAACACAAAGCCTTAGGTATGTGACTAACTTCTTCTTCGCCTTTCATTTAGATGACACGTCATTTCAAATTACTTGTTGGCCACTTTATTCTGTCTTATTACTGACACACGAACATTTCTTAAAGCATCTCTCTTTAGCTGGCTTCTGCTGCTATTCCAAAACATGTGAATTACTTTTTGTACAACACAATTTTGAAAAACAGAAAATAATAGAGAAAGTGTAAAAACATAACATCATACTTGAATTTCCCGAATAAGCAGATATATAGGTAATGGTAGGCTTCACAATTCGCCGGTTATGCTTCAGTCCCGTAGAGGCGAGCTTATTGCCATCAAGGGAGCACAAGTCCATATTCCAGACATCCTCATCATTGTCAGCCTGTAATTCTCCCACTGCTGGGACACGGCCTCCTATAAATGAGAGGGAATGGGCTATAATCCACCACGCAGGCCCAGTGCGGATTGGTTTCCACACGGTGTTTTCCTTCACCGTTTTGAGAGCAGCGATGATAAAATAAATTTTACAAAGTAATGCGCCTGTCTGGGTTCGAACCCACGACTTAATGTAAATCGGGGCCGCCACCCCTGGGCCACCGCTGTTCTAGTCCAGACGATTACTAAGAAAATTTCGATAACACTTTACCCAAGCTAGAAACATACGAGTAACCCCAGATCTCGTGGTAAGCCGTCGACCTTGTGACCACTACACCATTGACAAGTGTTGGATGTGGATACTCGTGTGGTATCGTATGGTACTACATTTTACTAGACAGTCAAGCACGATCGGCAACCAAGTTATATCTATAGCAAACCGGGTTGAAGATCAATATAGTAACCTGAGCATAATCTTAGTTTGATAGATCACCTAATCTGCAAGTTCAATGAACATTATAAACAAAATCAACTGTAACAGATCGCATTTGATCAGTGGTCTACATCGAGAACTACTCGTATAATTACTAGTTCTTGGTCATATTTTTTGCGTTCCTAGCGAAGTTTAAGTGGCACCTCCGATAGGTACCTACATCACTATGATTTAATGCTATGCAGCAGTAGCGTGATCGTGGTTAATAATAGCTCCGATCAGCAATTAGGATAGCAGGCTTCGAGAACAAAAGCAATTTGATTAGTTGAGTGGGCAATTTGGTTTGAGTCAAGTTTTTACAATAATATTATGCGGGTAGATCTAACATTATTTTCTTAGTTTATTGGAATGCTTTCATTGAGAATCACAAAGCATTCGTGAGGAATTGTTTGAGCCACAGTTAAAACATAGTGCGGTCTCTGTGACTCGCATATCATCAATGTTTCTTCCTGGTCTGCATGGGTGACCTTTGTCCTGTACACCTGCAGTAGACTGATACCATTACTCACACTATCTCTACGTTTCTCGCGATTGCTTAGATCTCAGTTACCGTTATGCCCTTCCACTAAGAATAGGTGTTAACTCGGAACGATTTCACGACTAGACACCAGACAGGGATCGATCGTGTGACCCCGCGACGTTCCGCTAATAAACCAGCGCTAGTGCAGCGCCTGCGCAGTCAGGTCACGGGGAAGTTAGTGCAGCGACGAGGCGGTGGGGCGGGGCGCGGGGGGCGTGGCCGCACGGTGCTCCCATTGGTGCACTCAGTTAGAAAGGCGCACGCGCATTCACCGCGCTTTATTAGCGATTTAATGGTCAACTCCTTAAACAATGCCAGTGAACGTAAACAATGGAGTGAAACGTGACCGCGGGGTTGCGGGTTCTGTTCCCGTTTCAATTGCACGACGTGGCGCAACCAGAGTGGCTCGGAGTGGCTCATTGTACCACCGAGTGTTTTTTGTTGTAACATGAGAGGATGTTGCGCGCGCAGCTTTTTGTTTGCAGCGATTAAAATAGCCGAGCGGATGACGACGGACGGCGGCGGTGCGGCGGTGCGGGTGCGGCGCGGCTCGGTGCGGGACGGTGCGGCGTTTTTATTGTTGTGTAAGCATTGCACTCGTTGAGCGGATCGTGTTATTATTTCTAGAGGAAACGGTGGAGGTTGCGCTGATTAATTCACTCAAACAAGTTATTAACTTACGTCGTAATGTTCAGCTGAGTCTCTGTGAGCACGTTTGTGCAATCTGATCGCTGCGTTGGCCGCGTCACAATAGCTGACGGTGGCGACAGAGACCCCATTACTTTAGTCTTATATTGTAAAAGTTATGGCACACATTTACTTATACATATGAGGATTCTTACTCTTAGGCTGAATAGACTACCAACACTTATGACTAGTTCTGAGATACCTTCGTCGCTCAACTACACTCCTGGTCAAAGGAAGACCAATTCTTTTAAGAGGTCCTCTTGAATTTCTGAAAACTAACGACATTGTGGACACCATTATAAAGCTCTCATTTTTAGGGTTTACGAAATATAATAATGTTGCTTAAACTGCTACGCGAACCACTTTGTCGTGTCGTTCGTTGATGTCTTTTGTTCTGTGCTACGAAGATAGAAGCACTGTAATGTTGCTTGTGCTACGGGTGATGAGTTATGTTACGAGTCATGCTTTGAGAGATGCTACGGGTGATGTTATGAGTGATGATGATGTACTTACGTAGGTACGCCATGATTTATAAGAACGTGGTTATGAAAAATTGGAAAAAATCTTTCAAGGCTGGTTTTTGTAATTAGCTGTGATTTTGACGTGTTCATTACCTATTTGTCGTGTATAATTTTGGTCGAAGTCGAAGGTGACTGAAAAGTCAAATGCCAGCCACAGCATCCGCTTCATGACCTAACTACATAATTAGCACATCCGGTAAGATATGTACCTTAGGTCGTAAATCAACCGGACTACAAACGACTTGTCAGTTAAACTTAGAGGAAGTATCAATCTTGGAGATTCATGGCGTGTTCAGTCATTATTACTTGAACCGGAAGTCATCAATGTCAGCTAGAATAACCAATAAATAGTACTCTATTACTATGAAATATTGGCTATGAAAGACGGAAGACTCAGGAACCTGTAAAGTAAAATTATCTAGACATGGTTCAACGTTTTCTGACAGTGTTATACTTCACAGACCAAATATCACTGAAAATCAATATTCCACAGTGGCGTTTTGGCAATGCTCGGGAAAATAATCTCATATTCCCTAACCACGCATCCATTTAAATATAATCTGCCAGCCTTTTCCCAACTATGTCGGGTCGGCTTCCAGTCTAACCGGATGCAGCTGAATACCAGTACTTTACATGGAGCGACTGCCTATCTTACCTCCACAACCCAGTTAGTACTGGGTAATACGATTCCCCTTGGTAAGACTGGTTATCAGACTTTTTGGGCCACTGACTTCCTGTAATGATTGTCAAAGACCTATAAATGATAGCCTGGACCAACGGCTTCACGTGCTTTCCGAGGCACGGAGGAAACTCGGTAAAATGTAATGAGTGGTCACAGATCCACAGTTTTGATGTTTTTTTTTCTTATTTCTGTTTGTTGTGTGCTCTTGTGGCATGTGCCAAATAAACATGTTTTCTTTCTTTGCTTCTTTCACAGACCAGCCCAGGTAAGTACGGCTTAACCTCAAGATCGACTCGAGCGGTTGTTGTTATTTAGCTACGAGCTCCTCATCTATTTAAACGCGTGGAAATAATTAGTATTTCTACTTGTAACAATAGATGCGACAACCTGCCGTCCTGGGCCGTATATGTTTAGTAGTTCTACTTGTAAAAATAGATGCGACAACCTGCCGTCCTGGGCCGTATATGTTTAGTAGTTCTACTTGTAACAATAGATGCGACAACCTGCCGTCCTGGGCCGTATATGTTTAGTAGTTCTACTTGTAACAATAGATGCGACAACCTGCCGTCCTGGGCCGTATATGTTTAGTAGTTCTACTTGTAACAATAGATGCGACAACCTGCCGTCCTGGGCCGTATATGTTTAGTAGTTCTACTAGTAACAATAGATGCGACAACCTGCCGTCCTGGGCCGTATATGTTTAGGGCGTATTTCAGATACTTTTTGACATGGCAGCGTATCATACAATAAATTCGATAATCCATACAGCATTTGTATAAATACAAAACAGCGAGGACAACTTGCCCAGCAGACGGCAATGCTATTATAAAGTGAATAGAACTGACATTTAATAGTTTTGAAATAATTCCTCGTAACACACTTGCACACATAAATCTCTTCTACCCACATTAAGAGCATAATGTTGAAGGATCCCCTCCATCCGTCTCCAACTCCTCATTCTCTAAAATAGAGGCATGACTGATGCAGTACAGTTATAGAACAATTAAGTACGTGAGTGCAATGCGCGCGCGGCTGATCTGTGGCGAGATGCGCGCGCGCCGCCCGCATACTAACTGCCGGTAATGTTGCTAGAGATGAGGGAGCGGACATATAATGTGTGAGGGAACAAATCGTAATTTTTCATTGACTTCTCTTTCTACTTACCAATGCCGCCCTTTTATAACAGCCCTTATAGTGGCACTGCTTATTCTCAGTGATCCCAGTACTACCACTTCCCAACAAAAACAGAATATTTGAAGGAATGACGTCATGGTGAAGTAATTGTAAGTGTCATAATCGTGGTTGGGTTTGTTGAGGACTTCGTCAGGTCATGTAATTCATTTGATACATGCTCGTTGTGTTGGAAGGCCTCAGACTAGGTGGACCGATGACATGCGGGAATTACCTTGATACGAGACGCACGGGACCGGTCAATGTGGCGACACTTGGGTGAGGCCTATGTCCAGCAGTGAACGTCTTTCGGCTGAAAAGATAATGATATCGTATAACAATTTTCAGGATTCTTCGCCGTCACCAGTTGCAGGGCACCAGGGTGCACAGGAAGTCATTAATTTTCAGAATGACAGTGATACTGAACACAATCAATTTATTTTTTTGCGAATACCATACTTTCTAACATACTACATGGTAGACCCCTCAACAAACTCCAGAAAAGAAAATCAGCCGAAACTTACCGTCGTTCGACGGTTGATCTCTCTGATAAGTATAATAAGTCCAGTATTATGTGCGATTAGTAGCAGGGATGTATGATAAGCGCCATCACCGTCACTTGGCATGCGAGGGACGCGACGCTGCGAGAGTGCGCGTGAGTTGCGCTCGTGACGGGGGCGGGGCCAGCAGGGCGGTAGCGCACGTTGATTAGGCTTTTGATTAAAATAATGTGAATGTACTGTAATTGTTATATGAGTAGAGATATGTAATGTACTAAAGACAGGTATGTAGCATGCCTAGCACTCTTCCTTGTAACATTGCTTGGGTGGGGCGGTTTTCAATCTAATCAGATGTAGTCAACTAATGATGCCACCAAGATAAGAATAAGAGCAATTTATTTGTTTATATTAAAGGTGTATTTGTACAATTTTTGGTTTGTGCGCAAACAATATTTTGCCTTTTTAGACATGCATGCAATAGTACATTGTTATCCAAGGGGTGAAAGTAACTTATCTAGTCCCGAGACGTGGTTTGGCGCCCAAGCGTAGCGCGGGCGTTAATAGCTCGAGGGACTAAATAAGTCTTTAACCCGAGGTAAACACTGTGCTTTTCATTACGAATACAAGGTAAATAAAAACAAAAACACGAAACAACTCGAAAAAAAAATGAAGATCGGATTGCCGCTTTCCCGCCTATTTTGTTTTTTTTTTCTGTCGCCGGCTATTCAGCCTTTATTTTCACTATCATCACTGAAAAAATAGGTAGTAAATATTTTGCCCAAATTTTTGTTATTTTAAAGAAATATTTGTAACTAAATTATAACTAAGTTATTAAAAAAAAAATGTATTCTTAAATTAATACTGAATTTTATGTTATTTCAATTTTACATCGCGCTGTAATTTACAGGCTGTATAGAAGTCGGAACATGGTTCAATAGAAATGTGAAAATAGAACTAGATTTTTTTTTAATAATGTGACAGCTGTCAGTTGAAAGTGATTCTCCCTAGGGCTGAAAAGTGTTACTTTCAGCCCGCTCCTCAGGCAACTTCAGACCTAACTTCCGAGTATGAGTAGGTAATGAAAAAAATAATTTTTCAACACATTTGCTCATAAAGTGGCTCTAATTTCACCGCAATTAGACACATAATGACACCTGTAATCAAACTGTGACTTTTTCATTGCTATTATTCACAAGTGAGTTATAGAGTTTTTTTATTTTTTATTTTATTGGTTGAATTGCTTTGTTCTTAAAAAGTTTCGATACAAAAAAGATCGTGTTTTATAGTACAAATAAATTAATGTACCTATTGCTTGCTCATTTCATGCAACTTCGTATCTACATAGATAATTTCAACTTATAAGTTTTTAATAAATAAAACTTTCACTCAAATGTAACTTTTGTTTTCTCTTTATTAAATAAAACTTTGAATTCCCCATTTCGTACGTGGCTAAAACGCTATCCGCGAAAAGCCCAAAAAAAAAGAAACCTCATTCTTTTAGTCTATGGCCGATCGCCATTGTTAGATGCGCGCGCATAGGAAAACTGATTAATTATGCCCGCCATTGCGAAAAAAAATTCACAACTCGTTTTCACTGTTGAAATTATAGTTATTTTAAGTATTATTTTATTCTCCAGTGTGTTGAAAAACGTCGTATGATTATTTATTTATTTATTTATTTCAACTTACAACTATCATTACAGGTAATCTTAAACCTAATTCGAAAGTGTGGCTATATCCTTATAAACTAAGGATAACTTGACAACTAAAACTACTTAAATTTAAAGTGATACATATGAAACTAAGTTTAACAATACTTTTGCGAATTCACTCAAATTGCACGAAAAAATATCGGATCGTTCGGGTGAGAGGGGTCTTAGCCAGGAGATTGGTTCTGGCTACCGGCACAGCTAGCAGTGGTGGGCGCCGCCGCCTCCACACGTATTGATCCGGCACGCACAGTTTCAAGTGCCCCAGCACTCTCGGGTTATGAGCTACACCACGTAACAATTTAACTGCATACGCGGCGAGGCAGAATTCCCGACGTACCCTGAGCTCATTATACCACCATACCCAGTACAAAGAGTGTAGGGTACATTAATGGGTAGAATGGATATACCCCATATAGTTTAAAATTCAAAAATCTAGTGAATTTACCGTCCTCGGCTCTCTTAAGACCCTCGCCTAACGGCTCGGGTCTCAATGGCGCCTCAACGGTAATCACCAACATTACACACTTGTACCATAATGTACTATTACATTATATTTGCATGCCCTAAAAGCAAACACTAAGCTCAAAGACTCCTTCACATCTACCGTTAAGTTTTCAGGCTTTTGACTTGAAATTAACTGTCGTTATATTTTGAATTCCGAAAAGCAAAATGAGGCCTTTGCCGCCTTCTTATGAAAGGACAAATATCTTAAAGATTATTTATCTTTATGCAAGTATTCCCTCGTCGTAATGAGAACAAAGAACAAAAAGCCACTCTTTCAATCAGCAGCCTCCAATAAATCGTACCCAAACTAAAAGCACTTACTGCCATATCTTAATACAAAAAGAACATCTCCAGTTAAATTGAGATGCTGTATTCATTAGGATGGCCCATAAAACTGGCCATTACTGGCCGCTGGGCTATCTTAACGAGCGCGTCACGGCGATACGATTGGCGCGCCGATATGCGCCGGCGCATGTCCCTACACTATTGATAACGTACTTGCAGATCGACTACTTATCGATTCGGCACTGATTTATTGTTCGTCATGGCGTTTATATTTATGTAGATAGATGTTGGTTTTATCAGTTTTGTAACACATTAGCAGAAGAATATGCTAATTGACTCTGAACGTTGCAGCAATGGGTAGGATGCAGAATACCAAGCAGTTGCTATATCTATCCATATAGTCTGTTCGCTGTTGATCTGATGGTCGCAAGTGTGACTGCTAAACTTCTGGTCTTGGGTTCGATTCCCAGGCGGGTAGTGTTATTGGGGTTTCTTTTTAGAATTTCTCATAAAAACTCGTAGTTTGGAAGTCGGATTTTGTGATAGACTTTGTGTCTCGAAAAGCACGTGAAACTTGGTGGAGCTCTCTCAGTTGTTCGCGTCAGAATGCCATCCCAGCAGCCTATGAAAAAGAGAAGGAAGAGAGAGTACACTTGCGTCTGCGCATAGATGTATAATATAATATTACTCGCGTCGAGGTCTAGTCTCCGCTAAATCTGGCCGCCATGATTGAAATTCGGTCAAGAACACATTATAATTATGGCATTGCAGGGCTAAGACCTCCTTCTCCCCTTTCCGTGCACATATTTTGAGGTTGTTCTGGACGTGGAGAATTTTAACCTGTCATAAGACTGAATGTTTAAATGCTCATTTAAAACAAAAGTAACCTGTTTCTTATCACAGGGTCATTATCATTACTTTCCCCCATTATTAAATTATTCAACACTTAGTACAGTTTGGTCAGACGCAGCGTGTCACCGCGTTTAACTGCGCCCGCGCAGCCGCCGATATCGGCGCTTATCTCACACTTTATTATTATTTCGCCACTTAACTCCACTCCGTACCCTCTTAAATATTCACTGTACTCTTAACTTCAATAATAAACCCTGATAATAACGCATACTATTACACTTAATAACTCAGATAAATTAATAATTAAACACTTAAAAAACAAGGATTAAAAGTATTCAGTAGTTTTGAATTCAAATGTTTCTGTTAGTAGTCATATAATTACAAATAACACTTAAAACGTTGGTAAGTAAGGAGAGTTCGGAATCTCCGCTGCATTCAAATGCAAATGGCCTCTCTTTATAATAGACGATAAAAATAAATGGGGATGCTTGTCTCACGAGCTTCAGGAAATACGAAGGACTTTGTGACAGAACTTAACGTATTTATGAGGCAAAAAACTTTTATAGATTACGAAATATTTGGATCTGGTCCCGGACAAAGGCAATAGGCTCGCCCCCAATTATAATGTAATTGTATATTGTAATTGTAATGTGCGATACATCTCTTCCTAATGCTTCAGGATTGCAGGCGTGATGTTATGTTATGTTAATTAACTTGTAAAATAGACATGCCTGAATAGGATTGTTGCTTAGCAAGTTTGTGCAGTAAATGTTACCTTTGGCACTTGAATGGTCGGAAGTTCTATTAACTATACACGCCTACTGTTATGTCCTTTAGTACGATTCCTTATCGAATGAAGTGTCATTGCCATTCAATCAGCCCAACCTATCGCCGTCCACAGCTGGGCTGGGCCTCTCCCAAACTGTACCACGACATGCTGTCCTCCTCTTCCGCATTCATGACATGACTCAGTAGCAGCTGTTGAATCTGCTGTATTGTGCCCTTTATGGACAAACTTTCACACCACGAGGGAAAATGCCTAAAACAATAGTACTCCGTCAAAGGAATACCATGATATAGCAATGACTCTTTGCGACAATCCATTATTCAACACAACTCAAGCACATCGTGTCGCTCTCAACAAAAACAGCCCTCCTCACAGAAACATGCGAACTACCCGCAAAAACGATGGCTTGCCGATAATAATGATGTAAATACCCTCCAATAAGGTGAACAGTGCCTTAATAGTTCAATACACGAACTCAAACGTAGCTGCGGCCTTTTGCAGAGAGAAATATGGCGGCCAGAGCGCGCATGCGCGCTGCAGAGGGCGGACGTGCGCGGTTTATTGCCCTGATTAGTAACTGTGCATCCTGTACCCCTAATTGGTCGGCTGCAGTCACGAAATAGTTCTAAGATGAGAATGTACTGAGCTAATTGTTAACGGATCAGGTCATTATGTTAAATGCTTATTAGGCGGCCATGGCGAGCGGAAACTAAATAGGGGATGAATAATATTGAGCAAATGTAGTGAAGCTGTGTAATGTATTTGGCTCTGCTTGCGGTAAATAAATTAATGACTGCTGTTTTTTTAGAAAAAAGAAATATACACCTTCCATTTCCTCGTTAAATCGTCTGCGCACGTTAAAATGTAGCGAGCGTGAACATAGTCAGCACATCACAAAAACAACTTAAAATTGAACTGCATTACCCGCACTTTACCCACGTGGTGAGTTACATACGGTCCAATTCTTGTCACAGAAGGGAAGCCTGTTTGTAATAGCTTTATAAATGAACATTATCTTCTGATTTCATACTTACTTTCTACTGACAACTTCCCTTACATAAAACTCAATAGTTTCCTCTAAAACATTGCCCAGTTGACAGCGTCGTGCTTACCCCTTATTGACCAGTTTTATTATAGCACAAGTGCGGAAACTCCGCGCTAATCGTGTCAGCTAATGCACTATATAATTGAGAATAAATTCACTAAAGTAAACGCAGTATATTGCGACACACACCGAGTTATGGCGAACACTATTGCTGTAATTGAACTTATTGTAAAGGCAAATGAGATATATTAGTCGAGTTCACACGCTTGCGGAAGAAATATGTCGTAGAAACGTGAACTTACTATTATGTCTTCGATTGAAATGTAATGATTGTTGCATGTTTTCAGCTTATTTCTACCTTATTAGGGAAGGCGTGTATTAACTAAGTTTCAACAGTTTACACATAACACTTTACAAGCCATGCCATGTTTTAAAACCCTTCTTCATATCTCTGTTTGTCTCCTATTAAACGATGAGTTTACAGAGCCAAGTGCACCTTTCAGGATTTAAAAAAAGCATATGTTGGAACTGTACAGATGGTTACATACTAGCTTGGCATTATTTGAATGTAATCGACACTTAATGAAGAAGAAGCAAGTACTTTTTTTCATCAGAAGTTAATTCAAAAACCTAGCGAACCGACCGTATCTACAAGTTTGCCCTAGTCCTGACTTCTCAGAACCTCATAAACCTGCTTCCGGCTTCCTGGTACTCTGTGAGACTATTATCCTTGTTTCTCATCGCCTAATTGTACCCGCCATTTTCCTTATACGTGTAATCTTCTTCTTTCATAAAAGGCGGATGTACGGCAGTGGGGTCAACGGGAATTCAAATTGTAAACTTCCCGTTGACCCCACCAGTACGGTAGGCTAGTGGGGTCAACGAAACTACAGTTTTGATTTTTCCCGTTGACCCCACCAGTGGGACGAACCAGTGGGGTCATCGGGAATACACCGTATTATGTATCGTTAATGTAATTTAATTATATTCTTTGTCTTATTGGCTTTGCGTCGTGACTTCCTCCTGAGCGAAGTACGGCGGTGTTGACGGATAGGGTCCCTCATTGCCGGAGCGCCGGGGGTCCGCGCAGCCCCACCGTGCCATCCGCCCGCGTCTGGAGCCCTGCGCCGCAGGCAGAGCAGGGATTTATAACCAGCTTTATTGATCGCACCATCTAATTGAGTGCAACTGTTGCAGGGCTGGTACCATCCCGAACAATCAGGTTGATTAAACCTATAATTCTTGAAAAGGAACCAATTCCTACTTCAGTTTTCTAAATTCGTACTTTGAGTGAAACATTTCTGAAGTTCTAGTATGCGTACGCATACTAGAACTTCATTATCACTGGGGCTTTTGTTTACCACCAGATCTGTAACAAACGGATGATGATCGTGACATTCGGCAATATCAATCAATTGTCAACGTTACATATAATGGTATTTTGTACATAATAAAGTCATAAAATCAAAGGGGAAATAATTTAAAGTAAAGTGTCCAGCTTATTTCACAATCATTCCTCTAGACAACCTTGTTGCTCTAGCGGGCAGACAGCCCTATGCTCCATCAGCTCCATGCGCCCGCGCAACTCCAGATCGTTGTGAAGATCAATCGATCGGCGGCGCTTGATGGTTTTACAAGGTTTGACATGTTAAATGACGTCGAGAATTAGACTATCCTTTGTGCCGCAGTCGGTTAAACGACGCCAATGAATTACGCTAATGGGTTTATTGCATGGTGATCTGTAACTGACTGCAATAATATTGCTGGTTGTGCAACATAGTTTATTAGTAATTTGTTTCTCTCATTGGTGGATCCACGTGGAAACATCATTGGTGATTTTTGAATAGATTCAGATATCTTAACACTCAGTGTCAAATTCATAATCTTTCTGCCTCAGTGTCATGGTAGGTACTTGGTGTCGGCGCAACATGTTTTTTGACTTAGGTTTAAATGTCAAGAAAGTGATCCGCTATCAATTTTACTCGATAACTAACAGCCTCCAGTGAGCGGCAATGATAACAAACAAACTCATCCCACTACCAAACTTTGACAAAACTCGTTCGAAATCATTGAACATTTCCAAACATTCTTCTATCCACTCTTGCGCAGGACCGCACTTAAGACCCTGTCGACAAACGAGCTGTAATCGAATATTAATTGTTGACACTCCCTCTTCCCGTGAAGCCCGCCATTGTCCCGCTTATGGCGTTTACACGCTGTTTTTATGGGCCTACACAAATATTGGAACAGACGGACAAACAGACAGCGATGCCTCTCACGAAAATTTGGGCCATGAGTGGTGGACTGGTGGTCGCCCGCGGGTTCAACCTAGTCACAATCAGTGAAAATATTTAATGTCGCATGTGGTTTACAGAGCTTTTCGCGATAATTCCTCCATTAAACAACGGGTAGCTTAAACAGTAAGCGTATTTCTTTAAATATTTATTTGTGAAACTTGAGAAGGCATCATGCAACATTGTCATTAGATTTCACTCATGCTGCGATCACCAACCCTCCAAAGGTCAAATAGTCTAGAAAGAGAAAGGATCAATGAATCATAGTACTTACCTACACGTCACACGTCACACGTCACACATGGTCATGGAACACATTATGTAAGGTTGTATGATTGGTAATATTGGTGTACACTTTGGAAGTATTTTGGCGATGTTATCGTGGCTGCATAACGGTCCGAACAGAGCGAGAGACAGCGACTTGCGATTCAAAAAATTGTGTCTGAATGCTTTTTGTGGAATCGTCATCATCATTCTGTTACCCTTATCCTAATTTATTTGGGATCAGCGCAGCATGTCATCTTCATCTATACTTCGGATTTAATTAACAGAAACTACTAATTTTCTTATTAAGAAGTCACAAATAAAGTTATTAAGTACCTAAGCATCATCATTTTCCCGTTAGGTGGCCCCCGCAACCCGCTCTGCTCGCCACCATACTACCACCCTACAGTTCGCAGGTCGCGCAGTGATTGACCATTGTTGTGAATAGCCTGTGTATCGGAGATCATGCCACAGTCGCGACTGGCCATCGGACCAACAAACACAGAGCAGGATGCGAATGGAATGATACTTGGAGTTTAGCAACAAGCCATAAATATATGTATGTGGTTACTTTGTGATATTTTATAATGTTCGTCTTAATTTTCAGAATAAACAGCTTTTCTTTCTTTCTAAACTCAATGCTCCTGTGACTTAGCAGCTCCTTCTCCCGCGACGAGCGGTGAAAACTCTATTGCGTTCTAACTTTTTAATTCAACATGCGACATTTGTTGGTTTATACCTTCGGCTGCCAGATTAATTTGAGTCTATCAGAGACAACAGCTTTACTTTTGATGACTCCATCTACTACCTACTCCACTTCTCCCGTCAAATATCGATAACCATCGGCCGGTTAACTTAAATGTTTCTTTGTTACCATTGTGCGTTGTTTGGAGCCCGCCTCATTAACCGCGCCTATCTGTAACATCTACACTTCTTTTGGACCAACAGTCGATACATTTCGAGGATAATGCTCAGCATAATGCTGGCTATTGAGATGCGTATCTAGTGACAATGGTTCAATAGTTGTAGTCGCGGGTTCAAGTCCGGGAGGTGACTGTTATGGTGAACTCATTTGTGTGGGTTGTAGATCTATGGTTAAATCGACATTACGAGTACTTAGTTATGTCTATGTCACGATTATTTCAATCCATTATGTGCTCATGTTTCCAACTTCCTATTCGTTCAAAATTGAATGGCGATATATGTAGATTTGAACTTACATTACGAAGCACACGGATGGTTGTCGAGAGACGGTAGAAGGAATGTTGATAGACCAACAGCGGCAGGTGGGTGATATGATATAGTTAAGACTCGCGCAGACTGGGGGAGCATACAAAGGGAGGCCTGTACTTAGCAGGGAGTGGAACAAGCGGCTGCCAGTGATGGTGATGGTGAATGACAAACAAACAATTGGCGACGTCAACTTGGAGACTGCTACTCCTTCTGAAAGAACTAGCAACTGCATCTTACCTACAAACGTTTTTATTTTATCTCAGAATCAAAGACACTTGAATCAATACATCGTACCTAACAGTCGTTTCAAACTCCGTGCCTGCACACAAAAATACGACGGACGAAGCCACGCCCCATTACCTAACCATTAACTAAACGACCATAAACATCTCAATTCTAAGTTAATCGGAACCCCCGCATCGATACCAACTCGATACCGGCTGATAATCGATACTTCCGAGATCCGATGCGATAGGTTCCCCTATCAACCGATGCATAACTTAGCTCCATAAGCTCAATGGTTAGATGGTAAAGCTATCAGGAGAAACGCGAGAGCGTCGCGGTGGGTCCGAGGTTCGATTTATGTGTTATGACGTAACAATAGTGTGGCGTGAATACAGTATGGGCCATCATTTTTGTTGTGTTGTAATAATCGACAATGTGTTTGTGAGGTATCAAATATTTGGCAGCTGTCTTGTTTGTGTACTCGTGTATCCATGATGTTTCTTGGCCATTCTTGGTAGAGATCTTGGCCTTGGAATGAGCAACAACACTCCTGTCACAGTTTTTACGCAACAGTACCAATCATATGGCATTCATTTAGCTGTGTTTTAATGAAACACGTTAGTCGTAGGGTTTAGATCCGTTTGTGTCTAGCCTATCCACGTTTTCCCTATCGTAGACTTTGTGGAGTGAAACCATGACAATGAATAATCGTGCTCTGAGGACCTCAACTTCAAAACTTCCTCAAGAAGCATTCTAGCTAAAAGGAAAATAAACAAAAATAGATAAGTACATTTGTCTATTATTTAACTAAATTACTCGTACAATAGCAACAAATAATTATTTAATACTAGCTGACCCACGCAACTTCGTCTGCGTCACATAAGAGGGAAAAGCTACCTACCTACTACTACCTACCTACTACTACATTTTTTTCATAAGAACTTTCTCCTGACAATAACAAACACAACAAAAAAAGAATTAGTGAAATCGGTCCAGGCGTTGTTGAGTTATGCGCTTACCAACACATTTTGCGATTCATTTTTAGGGTTCCGTAGCCAAATGGCAAAAAACGGAACCCTTATAGTTTCGCCATGTCTGTCTGTCTGTCTGTCTGTCTGTCTGTCTGTCTGTCCGCGGATAATCTCAGTGACCGTTAGCACCAGAAAGCTGAAATTTGGTACCAATATGTATATCAATCATGCCGACAAAGTGCAAAAATAAAAATTTAAAAAAACATTTTTATTAGGGTACCTCCCCCAGACGTAAAGTGGGGAGCGATTTTTTTTTTAATTTTGACCCTGACGTGTGATATATTGTTGGATAGGTATTTAAAAATGAATAGGGGTTTTCTAAAATCATTTTTTGATAATATTAATATTTTAGGAAATAATCGCTCCGAAAGTCAAAAACAATGTGTCCCCCCCCCCTCTAACTTTTGAACCATAAGTTTAAAAAATATGAAAAAAATCACAGAAGTAGACCTTTATATGAACTTTCTAGGAAAATTATTTTCAACTTGATGAGTTGAATAGTTTTTGAGTTATATAGCACTTTTTCAAAAAAACGCAAATGATAACTTTGTTTTTCATACAAATACTATGAAAAACAAAGTTATTTTTGCTGACGAAAAATGTTGGTATTTTTAATGGTCTGGGAAGCTACGGAACCCTACAGTGAGCGTGGCCCGACACGCTCTTGGCCGGTTTTTTATATTATGGAAAGATAAGCTAACATGACCGGGTACAAGCTAGGAGCACGGCTGGAATTGGTAGTTTTCAGTGCTAGTAAGAAACGGCATCATTGTGTTGACCTAACGGTTCAGGGGGCTTTTGGGACCAGGACCGTGGTCTCGGATTCCCCCTAAATATTTTTAGTGGTATTTTGGGACCATAAGAAAAAAAAAACAAACTCATATTTTGAGAAAGTATGGTCAACCAAACATCATCATACCAGAAAATGGAGAATCTGTTTAGGTAAGGACGTACTGATGTGGCATACATATCCGTCGGAGCAGTTCCAACATGAGATCTATGTGATCTTGACGGTTGTTATGACAGCGCAGCGAACACGACTCGGCAATCATCGGCCGTCGTCGGCCCATGCGCCTGCGCACCATGGCTTGTACACGGAAGTTTATCCAATAACACAGCGGTTTTATAGATCATGTTTATTTATTGTACGTGATTTTTATTTGTGGCGATACCTGTTGGTATTATGGGCTGGGTTTTTTTGTAGGAAATTTTGATTGCGAAAGATATTTTTTTCTAATAAGTCGGTATATTATACTCGTATGTCACCGTAAAATTGTCAAACACGTTATATTGTAATCTCTCTAGCAATATTGTAAACTCTCGAAATATTGTCAAACGAACATACTGCTTACAATAAAACGCATTATTTTTCGTGAAATGCATGCGATGGTAGTCAACTCACGCATTGTGGAGGGAAGGAGGGGTCCCCCTTGCCCGGTGGTACCACTCTCATGAAAAGATACTGTACCATTCCTGAGAAATACTGATTAGTATAACCTAACCTTAAAACACTTTATAATCCCCTAAAAAGCGTAGTCGACGGAGCCCTATTTCCGAGTGCAGGGTTTAAAGGAACCTAACTAACCTAAGGGGGGGGGGGGGGGGGTGCCCCAAGTCCCGATCATGGGGGCAGAGACACTTCCGTATGTTCAGTTGACAATATTTCGAGAGTTTACAATATCGCTAGACAATTTTACGGTGACATACATATTATTACATTATATATTTTCACGCCTGTTTTGCTCGAAGGGTTACTCACAGCTGTTCCTATAATACTCACGTCCACATTTCATCAGTTATGTTTAAGTACTTCCCATGTTTTAGGCTGTTCTGCCACCAACCGGGCACAAACGGGGACAAAGTTGCTGCTAAAAGCACTGTGGCCGTCCTGATCTATCGAACCCCTAGGACCTCGTGCTTTTAAGCGGTAGCGCTTGTGACCTCTACACCATTGAGACAGTAAGTTTATAATAGAAAATAGATACTAATAGCAATGCTCCACTGATTTGTGGTCGATCAAGTGCCGGTCGATTGATCGCTACTCACGCGATTGATACTCTGCTTGTGGTTACTTCTACAAAGTACCAATTGTCAGAGTTGCATTAATGGTCCAACACAAATTGTTTGATCGTCGATGGTTGCACTTACTAAGTATGTTCTGAGTTATTTTTAGTCGATCGTCTCTTAGCTTACAAAGTTTCTGTGTTAAGAATATTAAAGCAGAAGACTGCATTCACACCCATACTTCTACTTCTTCAGATATGCAGCAAAACAGCTTTTGGAAAAAGATTTGTCATTGGTTTCTGCAAACTGCAAAGTAACAACTGGTTCGTTTTTTCAATAATTAAGAAAGAACACTGATGAACAATGAATAGTTCCCATATAAATAGATTTGAGAACTGTATCTATCTGAGCATTCATCCCTTTCAAGTTGCAAATGAATAGACCATTACACTGCAGTGAGCGGCGACCCTCGCCTAGTCAATAAAACTAAAATCTCAATCTAAATGCGGCGGGGGACGGGGGACAACGGATAGAGGACAGGAACGGCTCCCATCCATATAACTTGTGTATTAATAGCAGCTGTCCACATGAGTGAAGCCAGAAGGTCCACTTTATGCAACGATAGCTATAATAAACGAAATTAATTTATTTGATTGAGGTTTAGGTAGATCAGGTGCCCACGCAAAAAATCTCACCTAAACTTACTCGAGGTGACCGAAAAGAAATAATCTATTTTCTTCTACCTTTAAAACCTTTTTTCTACCTTTTTTTAAAGGACTGTGTTGACATGTTCTAAGCTACACTTTGTTAAAAGTTAGTCTTCTCTATCTTCTATTCCTGTGGTCGTGGAGCGCGGCCGCAGGCCACCGCGTAAGATGCGCGCGCGCAATCTTAATTGATCCACCGTGGAACCCGAGCGTAATGAGCGCTATTGAGCAGCTCCGTGTAATCAGCTCGGCGTAGATAATGTACGAGATATAAATTACTTTGTTTTCGGCGCATTTACATAATGGATTGAGTTGGAGGCACGACACACGACGCGCGACGCGCAACGCACGCACCAGCTCATTATCTGCTTAACATTTTATAGTTAATTTAGTTTAAGATATCGGTGAGTCTCGTTGTGGTGGTGGCTTGCGGCAGTCGCTCGCATGAAATACTGATCCATTTGCATCGATTTAGGCCTAGGCTGAAAGATGCAGTCAGAGAATTATAATATGTAGATTTAACTGTTTAACGAAATACTACTTTGTTGGGGATGTACAGTAAGGGATCTATCGCTAAAGTGTTTCAATAGCAATGTTATAAGAAATAACATTGCTCATCTCATTCAGAAACCGTCTCCAGTTTGGCCAGACATATTATGGCCGTACCAAATACAAACAAACAATTGAACCGTTTCTAAACACACAACTGAGTCCTTTAAAATATTTGTCTTGACAAACGCACAGTTTCTTTTGGAATTTCACAATAGGTGCAATATTTTCATAATAACTTGGATAAATTAAACAAGTTACTACTTATTAACTTAATATTAATGTTAAGTTTAATATCACGTAACCTGCAGGTTAATCCGCGCAAACAAATGGCGTTTGAAACAAAAATACCGACAATTAAGGCACATATTTTATTAAGATAATCTCTTCGTAATGAAAACAAATATTGAAGTTATGTTAATCACATGAATATCTTACATATCTTAATTCTCGATAGTATAATCAGATATAATCGATAAGCACTATTTATTAAGCAGCTTTCGATATAATGTGTGCGTGACTTACTGTGTACTAGTGTAGGGTCCCAAGTTACGTTACACGTACGTGAAGTACTGATCGGTTTGATTACGTTACATAATAAAGTTGTTTTTAAGTTCTTAACTGTTCTGTAAACTGCTAAAGATAGATTGCAGACTGGCTGCAGACATCGGACACTGATCCAGCATTACGGATACAAGATTCGTTAAGAGACCGAAATAATAATGAATGACGACTCGATTGGTCATCTGTCCTTAGGTGACAATAGGCTTGTTAACTGAAAAAATCTAATTAGTGCGTCACTTAGATTATCAAAAAATATTTGACCCGTATTTTTTCTTTTGTCACATAAACCAAAATTGACGAAGATACGACGCTTTTAAAATTCCCAATATGTTACTGTTCGGTATCATTCTTAGTGAGTTGATACCGAACAGTGACGTCACGAGCCCCCACTCCTAGTTTTGATGCGTTTTATCTTTGTCAATATTCGTTGATTTACAAAAACAAAAAATACGTGTCCATTATTTTCCAATACCCTAATTGACGGACTATACGAAATAGATTTGCAATTTATCGATGGTGGAAACAAGCCTATTAATGTGATTTAAAAACTCATGAATCCGAAAACATTAAGGAGTAGGGTAGGGTTCATTTCAAAGTATAAGCTACTTTCGGACGCGCCCCGTATCTTCGTTGTCGGTTAGAGAATAGACCCCCAGAGCTGTGTTTTTAGTTTGTCCCTACGAGTAAGACTGAACTTTTAAATAAATATCTAAATCATGAATAGTTCTGCGAATTTTCGTATAGCGTCTTCTTCCTGTCCTTACCATTGGATGTCCATGTGCTTACACCTCAGTGACTGAGCACCTTAACTCCGGCCACCCGGCGCATGCGCGGGTCGCGTGCTCTCCACTGTAATGTTACTGCTGATACTGCAGATTAAGCACAAGCGTGTATCTTTGGAAGACGTGCCTTAAATTAATGTAAGTTGATAAGTTCTCGTGAATAAGAAGTTAGTTTTTTAGACATTGTTTTGTACCCTATCAATATGTTTTAGTATTTAACCCAAAGGTTAACTGATAGAGAATTCCCTTGCCTTGTGGCCTTAAGTCCGCCTATGTACCACTATTGTACATGAAGTTTAAATAAATAAATAAAATCTTAGTTTAAGCCTATTAAGACTTTACATCAGTGCTACTTAAGTATTCTAGATACTTATATGTACTTACATAATAATCATCATCATCGGTTTTCTTCTAAGGGTTAGGCTTAATAATTATTTATGTTTATGGCCAAGCCACATATTTCAACTAAGGTGTAGAGTTTGTGAAGTTAGACCTTCAGTTGGGGAGTGTAGATCTGATAACTTTTTGACAGTGCAAGTCACTTCGTCTCGTCTTGGCAACATTTACATGAAAATGTTTTTGGTGATTAACTTCTACTAGTAGATACAATACAGCATTTACAAATAGCTAGATAGATAAGTATTCTTATATAATGTAGTAAAGAGTGAAAAGGTATTTTTTATTGAGACACAAATGCACATTAATAATTATTTTAAGACCGCTTGGTGGAATTGTCCAACTAAGGAATGTCTTTGGTTGCGTGGTTCCACTCCAAGGTGCGAAACTTTCGTGCACATCGTGAGTACATGTTTAGTTTCCAATCGCATTAGGTGCCTTTGTTATTGTTGCACAATATGGCCGGGCGTCCGGCGCGGGCTATGGGCTGTGGGGCTGCCCCCGGCGCGCGGCGCTCGATCTACCTCCAGATAACATGTGCTTGTAGTACCATGGACAAGTATTGACATTCTTATACGTAATGTTGAACAGCAGTGTGGAGGAAACACACAGGTTGGTGGACGAGGTGGCCGCCACGCGGGTGTAGTCTGAGTCACTTTTCACTATCATTAAATGATACGTAGATACCGACCCAGTAATGGATGTTGCTAGGCAGTCGGTACATGGAGCAAACACATTTCGTGGGATCGGCTTTCCGTCTATCCGTTGTTAATATACATAGTTGGGAAAAACCTAGAAAGATGAGGATGAATGATGAAACCAATCTTCAAGTGAACACCGTTCAACAATGTCCGCTTTCTATAATCTCAATACAGTGATATTGATCCTCCATAGATAGAAGGACAAAAGCGATAAAAATATGTTACGATGACGATTTCCACTATTATTATGTACGAATATTGATATTGAAAAACGCATTACCAAGTAACATCTAGTTAGTTATACCTTCTGACCATCGTATACTGCGATAACTTAGAAGCATCCGGTTTCAATTAATATACAGAATTAATCCTACTTAGATCGATTTTGATTAGTACAACGCTTCTCTTTTTACAGCTCTAATAATAAAACTAGTTATGCAGATTTAAGTACCTATATTTTGTGAATGAGTCACGAAATGTAGTAAATTGTGTGGGTTTATTTATTAAATAAAAACTACATTAATCTTGAGCTAGTTCATTATGTAAATATGTCCCGGAGTTTATTGCATGAATATAGATAGGCATATAATTAATTGCAAATAATCCAATAGGTAATTGGTTTGGGACATCTCGTTCATAAATCTATAACAAGACCATTATGTAGATAAAAGAGGTACTTAAAGTATTTAAAAAGAAGAAAAAACAATATTGTCAACTGTTTTTCCTAAGATTTGTCAGGCCTTTAGCTCCAGCGTGTTTGACAATTTTACGGTGACAGATACACTACAATGGATGCTCCAGGTAGCCCACTAAAATCCAAATATTATTTTCAATTTGCAGGTCAGTGCTAGGTGGTATGTTGATGAAAATATCCTTCGCGATGGTTTATGTAGTCAACTTATGAATGGAACTTAAATCGAAATAAGTCTAGAATACTACGGATGGGCAGGTTTTATGTTAACTTAACGAGCCGAACTAATTCATAGCATGCTGTAACTGATGGAAACATACTATGTTTCCATCAGTTACAGCATGCTATGAATTAGTACGCTCATTCCCAAATTGGAGTTGGTATTCACATTGATCTACGCGTAGGTATCTATACAATTTCTGAGATGTGTCAAAACTTTATGTAGTTTCTTATTAATAATGTATGTTAAGTAATGTAACCTTTAGCCATACGGACCTTTAGTACTTTGTATGTTATATTTTGAAAGTAGCAATTGTAAGAACTGACAGTAGTGTAGGTAATTGTTTTGACAATAAGACATCAAAAATATCATACAATCAATTAGGTTCAGTTGTAGTGTAGCGCCAATTAACAGAAACAAACTGATCATCGGTTGATGAAATTCAAATGTTAATTGCCTCTGCGCTAATGAAAGCAGTTGTAAACGAAAACATTTCCAAGTTTCTTTAAAATAACCACGCACAGACTTAATTACCGAACTTAATTTAACAAAGACGTGCGACCTCTCAATTATTCCGAACTATTCTCGACATTACGTAACGGAAAGAATCTAACAGTAAGTAAGTACATCATAAATTAACCATGGCTTCCATTTACCCGCCGGTCCAACGGTCCAAGCCCCCACAGATAATGTTCCCCGGGGGTCATAGGCCACGGGCTGATCTGCATAATCCGAATATTTGGACCGCGCAGAG
This sequence comes from Xestia ashworthii, assembly GCA_950022955.1. Taxonomy (NCBI): domain Eukaryota; kingdom Metazoa; phylum Arthropoda; class Insecta; order Lepidoptera; family Noctuidae; genus Xestia; species Xestia ashworthii. The sequence goes on along the minus strand of OX465566.1, from coordinate 353,009 downwards.
CACAGACCCTTTACATATATAATTGACTTAATAAATATGTCGGGGATAAGCGGTAACGTGCGGCGTGCGTGTGTGTAATATACTAAATAAGAGGATAACGCCGAGATGTTCGGGAGGATCGACTGGACCTGCTCGGGTACCGTCGCGGCCAGCATGTAGTAATATTTGCAAACACAAGTGAAGTAGTGGTCAGTGGTTGCATCGCGTGAGATGTCTCGATCTATCAAAATGGCGGCGTTTTATATCTCGGGAATTATCGGGATACATTTTATAGGCTACAATAATTATACTTTCAGTATCAGATTTACACACATGCGCCCCGGAGCAGGCTAAAATATTTATTAAACATCCAAAACAATATCTAAAGATCCTTACACAGAACATTAGATCGATCAATTGTAATTTTCTTAGTCTACAAACACTACTACAACGCCTAGCTCTCGGTGGATTGTGACATTTTGGTCTTGACCGAGTGCTGGTTATTATGTTCGAGTAATCACCACATCCCTGACATCGAAAACTTCATTAAGTACAGCACTGCCAAGAACTTAAATCAAAGTGATGGTGTTGTGGTCTATGTCAGGTCCAACCTTACTGTCACCTATGAGGAACTTTGCTTTGGTAGTTCGGCCACCGGATTATCGATCAGGATGGGGTCTCAAATTGCCATTCTGTGCATTTACCGCTCGCCGTCGATAAGCAACATTGATCATTTTCTATCCTCTCTCAATGACTTAATACCACCTTTTCTAATGTCACTACTGTAGCTATAACTGGTGACATTAATATTGACATAAAACCGATGTCACTTGACGCTCGCTCCCATGATTACCTCAACACTCTTGCATTCCACGGATTTCTTCCTACCCATACTCTTCCAACCAGAGGTAACAACTGCTTGGACCATTTATTTTAAAAAACCACGAGGCCATCTATCTCACTACTAGTCTTCGATACGACTCTTACTGATCATTGTTCTTCTTTGCTGTGCATTTTCAGTAAAAAATCACATGGTAATATTGTTAGATCCGTCACTAAAATTGATTTTGACGCCATCGATAAGACTATGGTGGCACTAGACTTTACACCCATATTCTCCATGTTGGACTGCAATGTTGCTACTGATGCTTTGGTTGGTCTCATGACTAACGCAATTTCGGAAACCTCTTCCACCAAAAAGATACCATCTAACAAGAAGATCCTTAAACCTTGAATCACTCCGGGTTTGCTGAGGTGTATGAGACACAGAGACTTGCTACACAAAAGATTAAAACATTCCCCTAACAATGTCACGCTTGAAATTTCCTATAAACGATACAGAAACTTCTGCAACAAAATATTAAAAAAAGTTAAAAGGCAATTCGACACCCAGGAGCTTGATAAAGCTGGAAATAACACAAAAGTTCTTTGGGAAACTATAAAACGAATCACAAGCACACAAAAACAACAATATGCATCTACACAACTACTTTCACACTCGGACACTCCTATTCAGTCTTGCAATAACCTTAACAATTTTTTTGCTGACATGGGTAGAAAACTTGCTGATAATATTATCAACGACCACACTTCACCGATTTTACCTTGCTCCCATTCTAACTTTTCTTCATCGTCATTTGTATTAGATCGCACGGATAATGATGAGATTAAATCTGTAATTGAGTCCCTTAGATCCTCTGCTGCCACTGGATGGGATGGTATTTCTCCTGTGGTCCTTAAGAGATACTGCAATGTTCTGGCGCCAGTTTTAAACCACATATTTAACCTCTGTTTTGAGACTGCTATCTTTCCATCAGCTTTAAAAAAGGCTATTATACACCCTCTCTTTAAGGGTGGCGATGGAAACTCGTTCAATAACTATCGCCCTATAGCGGTACTACCTGCCCTCTCAAAGGTTCTTGAGCGCCTTATTAATAAAAGATTGGTAGATTTTTTCGAAAAGAATAATTTGTTTTCTTCTCAGCAATTTGGGTTCCGGAAGAACAAGTCCACCTGTGATGCAGTTCATGAAGTAACGAACTTCATAGTAGAAAAAATCAATAGTCGCAAGAAGGTGCTTACCGTATTTCTTGATCTCGCTAAAGCCTTCGACACCGTTCCAACCCCTACCCTTTTACTTAAACTTGAGAAAGCAGGCGTCAGGGGACTACAGCTTGAATTTTTTAAAAGCTACCTGACAAATAGGTTGCAAATGGTGAAAATTGGTGACCATTTTAGCGAGGAGGTCCCGATTTGCTACGGCGTGCCGCAGGGTAGCATACTTGGTCCAACGCTGTTTCTCATCTTTTTAAATGACCTCTGCAATCTCAATATAACAAATGCAAAAATTGTGTCTTTTGCTGATGATACAGCTCTTACCTTTTTCGCTGAATCGTGGTCGGAACTTCAGATTATAGCGCAAGCTGGTTTTAATTCTGCCTTTAACTGGCTTCCATCCAACTGACATCCAAAACAAAATTGATGACGTTCTCTATTTCACCGACTTCACAACCTGATAATCCTATCACTATAAAGGCTCACTCCTGTAACAGTACACATTTACACTTATGTCAATGTTCATCTATTACCACTGTTGATAATATTAAGTACCTAGGTATAACTTTAGATAGATACCTGAATTATAAAAGTCATATTAATTTGGTAACAGGCAGGGTTAGAGAACTTATATATATTTTTAAAACCCTTCGACACGTCGCCAAGCAGTCTGTTATTCGCAATGTTTATTACGCCTTATGCCAATCAATAATCACTTATTGTATTAGCTGCTGGGGTGGCGCCACAAAAACTGCCCTTAAACCTTTGGAAGTGTCTCACAGGGCTATTTTGAAGGTTGCAACATTTCGACCAACACTTTTTCCAATCTCAGAACTTTGCAAAAAATGTGGGGTCCTCAACATAAGGCAGCATTTCATTCTGCAAACTATTCTTGTGCAACATTTAAAAACCCCTCTTATTAATATTACCAAACGACGGAAAGATATGATTTGTACTGTTCCACAAACTCAGTTTAAATACACAAAGAGATTTTTCTACTATCTTGGCCCTTGCTTGTGCAATAAAATTAACGCGTCCTTATACATCTACAATTTACCACACAGCAAATGCAAACTTGCCCTTCGCACATTCCTCCTAAACAAAACCTACGACGGTAGACTGAACACAACTTAGTGACACTTACATGAAATGTGTGATGTAAGCCTCATCATCAGCCTATAACGTTCCCACTGCTGGGACACGGCCTCCTCACAATGAGAGGAATGGGCTATAATCTACCACGCGGGCCCAGTGCGGATTGGTAGATGTCACATGTCTTCGAATTTTTGGTTCTAGGACATGCCGGTTTCCTCACGATGTTTTCCTTCACCGTTTTGAAAAGTAAGCCTATTCCACAATATTCAAATTCACACACACACATACTCACTCAACTTACCACACCAGCACTCATCAATACAATTTGTTTTGTTTTATTTAATTTTAAGATTTAGTTTTTATTTTTATTTTTTGTTTGTTTTGTTTTGTTAAATTATAAGCGCCGAAAGTATAACACATGATTATTGTGATACTCAAATAGGGAATCGAAACTGTCTCCCCTAAATACAGATTGCCCAGCAATCTAGCTAGGAGAGCAGTGATTCACCCGGCAATGGTTGTACCTACTACATGTAATTATAAATGCATACTCTGTAAATCCCTCATGTACTACAAAACTTTGTGAACCTTAATAAATTATTATTATTATTACTTTGTATCGAGCATTTGCTGGATGCAGAAGATCGAGATGATTGATTATGTTTATACTGGGTAATTATTTTTGCTTTCAGACAGGTCTTCTTACACAAATGAGTTGCTGGAATGTATTGGGAGCTGTATAACGGTTTACTTTACTATATTGTTATCGTAATTTTGTTGTTGTTTGTTTTACTCAAATAATCGTTCTAATTAAACGTTCTGTTCAAATATTTGAAGGTTCTGAAAATATATTTTCAATTAAGGATCTCAAATATTTAAAGTTTAAGTCGTAATATGTTGTACGCGGTTGTATCATTTTACTTGCCATTTGGCATAAATCATTAAGTCTTGTTTTATTTTTTTACATAAAGCCATCCATTAAGCCGTTGGAATGAAAATATTTAACATCCGTGTCAATTCAATTTGATACTACATTAAAATTATATTTTTTGTGATGATTTAAAGCAGGATCAAGAGTCATTGGTTTCATTAGGATTATTATTGGTTTGATTGGGCTGCCATATGCCAGATTTCTTATGTTCAAAAGGTTATTGGATTATTTTTTAACAGAATTGACTACACTTTATTAGTCATCTTATGAAACCTGCTAAATTAATCACTTACTGACCGTCATCGGCGGGGTAGCCAACCTTACTCTAATGTAGAGTATTGTATAATTCTATTTTGGGTAAGTGTACCTTCTTTATTACCTATCTACAACAGCAATAAAGTACGCTAATTATATTACTTAATTCTCCTTTACTTATTCAGCACTTTCTGGCCGTTTTTTGCTTATCCTATGAAACTTTTTCATCCTGAATTCTTGCAATTTTCCCGTTTTTTCTGCATAAGTCAATAGTATACAACGTGTACACGGGGCGTGTAAAAAATTTGGAGCTCGCTTCGCTAGCTCTTGCATCCTGCCTCATTTGGCCCGCATTATGTTGTAATGTTATGTAAGATGTTGTGGCATTACTCATTCTTTCCTTCACTCTCCGACATTCCCGCCACGTGTCCCGCCCACATTCTGAACGTTTAACTAATTTCCCGATGATTAACGATGCGCATGTAAATATCTTACGTCCACTGCGCAGGCGCGGTGTCAACTGCTAACATAAATTCGGTCATCGATGCCCCCTGCGCGTGCGCACTCATACGTACAGACAACCGCACATGCAAGGTAAGAATTTGACATTGATAGTACCTGTACTGCTGGAAAATAAAAGCGATGTCAATGTCAAATTGTAGCTATGGTGTGCAGGCGATTGTACTTTGTTTTATTTAAATGAGTCGATATCGTTATCTATGTGTAGATACACTCATCTATGGCTCATCTATATCGATACGCCGTCTATTATAACCATTGGGTAACTATATTTATGTGAATTTACACGCGGCTCACTGGATTGGCCCATTAATTCATGTTGAACTTGTACCTATTTGTATGGTGAGATAAATATCTAAGAATTAGTTAATAGGAATAGGAAAAATAATTTAGTTGGTAACGATAAGTATCTATCTATACCTTTAAATTAGAATAGATCCAGATTTATTCGTTAGATTCGCAGACAGATGAACTTTGGATATTAAACTAGTCTTGGTGACGTTCGCGTACCTACTAAAGCTCGTAATTATAATGAAGATAGTATAGGATTAACATAAATATTGCTTTGGCAGTGTCCGTAATAATTAGGTAGGTACGTTGTGTTTTATATCTAGATTATGTTCATTCAATAAAGAGCATACTTACGAGTATTAAATAAAAATAGATGATGATATTTTGGGAAGCAAAGAGATTATACTATCAGGTGTTATTGATTATGGTTTATCACTAGGTACAGCAGGCTCTGGAATCAATATTAACATAAACCAAGGTTTAGAATTGCAGAAATATTTCAAGTTCGTTAGCCTAAATTCCACGATCACGTAAAACTACCACCTGCCACATTCTACCAATGAGATTACTACCAAAATATTAAATATGGCAACACTAGATCAAAGGTGAGAACTCGTTGAATTAAATTATTCACCACAAACTGTTGGAGTCAGCGACACAACACAGGAATCACTTTAATATCTCCATTTTATCGTTAAAATCCATCGGGCATGTTAAATGTACCGAACTGTATATTATGTGACCTCAACCTCTGTGTGTTGCTAGCTGTGGAGCGTGATACGCTACCAATTAATTGTTGCATTAATAGTTTAGACAGAGCATGTCTGTTGTGACGCCCACGGTACAGCGGTGCCCGGCGCAGATTTAGAGCTGCGGGTCACGGGTTCAAAGTTTTTGTGGGTGAAGTAGAATGTTTAGTTAATGTTAGCAGCATACCGCGGCGTTGTCTGCTAAGTGATAAATAAGTTGAGAGATAACTTGAGGTGGAAGGTGGCTCGTAATGCTCGTATATTGTCTGTGACCATGTTCTTCACACTAACGTTTAAGCAGTTTTCTCGTTTGTCAAGAGGTCGTGCACTTTTCTGAACCTGTTAGATGTTTGTTAGACATTTACGGTTACCGTCTAAACTAAATTAACAACGAAACTTTTAGTTTTCGTGAAGTTTCTTTAGAAATTCGTCTTTGCTGAGAGAAAAAATACCATTAACATTTATTTAAAAAGATCTCAGACTTGCAACGACCTTCGTTTAGCCAATTCAGGGTTTTCTGAACAGGCTGATCACTACCGAACCACAAGAACTGAAACAAGTAGTACGTTACATAATACATAGTTTGTAAAGTTTAGTTTTTATAACATGCTGCATGCGACAAAACTACTAGTCTGCTGCAGAATGTCAAATATGTTCATTGACATTTTTGAATTTTTCATAATCGTCAGCAGTTATAGTTGTTGTTGCTGCCAGATAAGATGACAACACCGGTCATTGCCCTTTCCCTAATATGTCTTCGTACGAACCAAACAAATGAATGACGTCTCGTTTTTCATTAGAATAAGTGTCTAAGATTACCATATATGACGATTCAAGACTTCTACAGGCTTATTTTTGGGTTTCAAAGTTAAGAACTTTAATAATGTAGGTAGGACAATGACCGCTTTTGCGATTTTTAATGACAGCAAGTATTATCAAATCGAATCATTTATTACTTTACAAACATGGGTAATAAGTACCTACATAGATGTTCTAGTATAAAAAGGTTCTCCACATTTTCCCGCATTGTTATGATTAGGACTGTTTTTTTTTAGGTTCCCACGCAGCTTTAGATATTCAATATAATTTATTAAATAAAACTAGGTATGATACTAATGGCAGATAAAGATTAACAGAAAATAAATCGTTTAGCCAAATAACTAGATGTTAGGCAGATACGTATTAGTCATAAATTGAAAAGTAGTTAACGGTCTTTAAATTATAGCTATTTTAACATTTAGAAACATTCCCAAATTGATTGCTTAGAAACTCATTAATCCACCCATTGAAATATATAATTAGTACTTATTACAATTCCGCGTGAAAATCTCTTATGTTTCTGTTAGTTAGTTTGATTCCGGTATACGTTCCCGTACCATTTTTTTTCAACTTCCACGTAGGCGAAAGCGAGAGCTATCATCTATCTATATATTTATATTATATATTTATATTGTATAGATGTATAGATTTATATATGTCACCGTAAAATTGTCAAACAAGTTATATTACAATATAACGTGTGTCTCTCTAGCGATATTGCAGTCTCGAATTATTGTCAACTGAGCATACGGAAGTATCTCTGCCCCATTATTTGGGACTTGGGGCACCCCCCCGTTAGGATAGTTAGGTTCCTTTAAACCCTGCACTCGGAAATAGGGGCCCCGCGAAGCGGGGCTCCTTCGACTACGCTTTTTAGGGGAATATAAAGTGTTTTAAGGTTAGGTTATATAATCGGTATTTCTCAGGAATGGTACATTATCTTTTCATGAGAGTTGTACCACTGGGCAAGGGGGACCCCTCCTTCCCTCCAGACCGCGTGAGTTGACTACCATCGCATGCATTTCACGAAAAATAATGCGTTTTGTTGTAAGCAGTTTGTTCGTTTGACAATATTTCGAGATTTCACAATATAACGTATATGAAAATTTTACGGTGACATATATATACATATATAGATATATTATATATGTATACATATACATATAAAATTGAATATAATAAAAAATGTACAGATAATAATAATTGAGGGGGGTTTAGAAACAGTAATAGAGCACGAATCCAAAAAAAAGTCTGTCTGTTTGTCTGTTTGTTTGTACACGCTAATCTTCGGAACCACTGGACGGATTTGAATGATTTTTTTTTGTTGTATAGACATTAAGTCGGGGCAACATATAGGCTACAATTTATCCTTTACCTGATGTGGAACTATAAGAGCCCAGCTACACCATAACACATATAGGAATGACGTCTTAGCAAAAGTTGTTCAATTTGATGAGCACTCTCTTTAGACTTATAAAAATCGAAGATCTGGGACACCTGTTGTGGAACTCCAAGAGCCCAGCTACACCATAACACATATAGGAATGACTTCTTAGCAAAAGTTATTCGGTCTGATGGGCATTTCCTGTTGACTTTAAAAAAAATCGAAGATCAGAAACATCTGATGAGAAAATTATTGCAAAGCTATCACTAATTTCACTGTATAGTTATAAAATAATATAAACTGGAGTACCTCTGCGTGGTGAAGGCGGTAACAGTTTAGGACTGATTTTCGATGACGATGGTACATCATTGAAAATTTGACTCTACTGGCCAAAACTCCCGTTTATTATTTTATTTTTATCGAATAAATATGTCTTCGGGCTTATGTTATTTGAGTGTTTAATTTCCTTTTCCATTTATCTTCGTGACTCGGTATAGTCTAACCGGTAACGCAGGGGAGCAGTCACTTAGATTTTAATTGATCAGGTATCTTCACAACAAAACTATAACCATGCCTAGAAAGAGGTCAAATCTTTCCCAATGTTCCAAAGGAACTAAAAGATTGAGGATCATAAGATCCCAAGAATCTACCGAAGAGCGTCAGGAGAGACTTGATGCTGTTCGAGAACATCAGGCTGCAACTTGCTCCGTGGAAACCTCTTCGGATCGCGAAGCACGCCTGCGTTCTCAGCGTATTTACCCTTTTATTTTCCCTTCCCCGGGCTCTTAGAATTCGACATCAGACGTTTCAGATCTTCGATTTTGACGACCCTGTTGTCGCTGGCATAAGCAACAGGATCCGCGTACGAAGTCGCGGGCAGAAGCTAGTCAGTATTAAATAATTAGTAAATGTTGCAACAACCAGAGGAACTTCCTCGTTGTCAGTTACCATTGCTATGATTGATAGTTCTCGTGATCATATGTAATCAAGGCGTGGACTTATTGTTCATCGATTGAGATATCAATAAAATGACTATTTCATTTATTTAAAAGCCAAGTCTGTTACATAATGGTTAAAAACTTGCTAAACAGCAATATTGTTTAGTTTCTTTTTATAGGGCAGGCATTACTACAGGATATATAAGTGTCGTGACCAATTGATTATGCCTTCACGTCTTGAAGCAGAGGATAACTTATTAATTCCACAAGATTTTCAACTTCGTATTACCTCCCCAACATTCCTCTCTACTAGAGGTCCAGGAACAATCCTCCCAGCGTATAACTCACAAAATATGATACTTAGTAATTAAAGCCGTAACTGTATCCTTGTTCGGAGGGCATTTCATTAACCTTGCGATGCTATCGTCTAATTGGCCGCGGACGCACTCCGCACCCCGCACCCCACAGCCCGTGGTCCGCGGTACGTTCACCGCACTTCCTAGACCAACGGTTCCCAACCATAGTGGTCCGCAAACTACCAGTGGTCCTCGAGAGCTAAAATATGGTCCGCAAAAGCTTAAAAAAATTCCAAGTTTTAATTATGGGGGAGTTCAAATTTAGAAATGGAGTATTTCTCTTTTAAAATAGTGAGTTCAGTGTTACTTTTAAGTTTTTATTTGAAGTTTTGATTCAAGTTATAAACTATCGATTCGTTACCAACGTCCACTTCGATTCATTTATTTGTTAGGAGACCAATAAAAATGAATCAAAGTGGTCGTTGGTCTGCAAAAGCTTGGGAGCCACTGTCATAGCCCAGAGACTGTAAAGTCTATAAAGTAGCGCGGTTATATGTGCGGGACGGACATTAAATTCATTAAGATTACGATCATATTGGGGTGCGTACGCGCAGGTTGCGTTGTTCCGAGCTAATTAGGTTGCTAGGTTTAGGAACCGTTATTGGCGGAGGAATGTACCTGCAACCCTTTGGTTTAGCAGGTGTTACCGTCTTTACCTCTTAGGTCCATGTTCACCGAAAAGATAACGGTCTGATTATCCAAAAACAGCTGTCACTGTGGGGTACGTATCATAATCCCGAATTTTAAAAGACCGAATTTTAAAATACCGATGGATGAAATCCCGAAAATTGAAACGCCTAATGGTTGTTTGACCGAAAGTTTAAAATCCCGAAAGTACATTTGCCCGAAAGTTTTAAATCCCGAAGTTTATAAACCCTAAGTTTAAAATCCCGAAGTTTAAAATCCCGTAGGTCAAATACCCGAAAGTTCATTTTCCCGACAGTTTAAAATCCCGAAGTTCGAAATCCCGAAAGTTCATTTGCCCGAAATTTAAAATCCCGAAGTTCAAAATCCCGAAATTGTCACCACCGTTTCCGAGAAAAACCATTTTTTGTAAACCTAACGTAAAAATACTTAAAAGTTGCCTAGCAAGCAGCACGCATGCAACAGGCATGCAGCAAGCATACAGCAAGCATGCAGCAAGCATGCAGCAAGCATGCAGCAAGCATGCAGCAAGCATGCAGCAATCATGCAGCAAGCATGCAGCAAGCACGCAGCAAGAATGAATAAATTTAGATGACGTGAATAATGCCCTACTTCAGGTCCAAAATTGGTTCACAGCAAACAATATGGTATTAAATGAAAAAAAAAACCAAATGCATAAGATTTGCTTTACCGAATGTTAAGGGTAGTGATTGTGATATATTATTGAATAATGAGAAACTTGAATTCGTAGATAAAACGGTTTTCCTGGGGCTTACGCTTGATTCAAGGCTACAATGGGGTTCTCATTTAACATCTCTTGCGAGGCGGCTAAGTTCAGCAGCATATGCCATTAGAAAAATCCGTCAATTAACTGATGTAGATACCGCTAGACTGGTCTATTTTAGTTACTTCCATAGTATAATGTCTTACGGTATTTTGCTATGGGGACGGGCTGCTGATATTGAGTCTATATTTATTCTGCAGAAAAGAGCCATCAGAGCTATATATAATCTTCGTAGGCGCGATTCTCTAAGGGAACTGTTTAAGGATATTGGCATTATAACGGTACATTGTCAATACATTTACGAAAACATAATGTACGTTAGAAAAAATTTGCATCTTTTTGGTAAAAGAGGTGACAGACATAATTACAGTACTAGAAATAGGGACCAATTAGTTCAGCCAGGCTTTAGACTCGCTAAAGTAGACTCATCTTTCATGGGGTACTGTTTGAGATGCTATAATAAAATTCCACAAAGTATTCTTGAACTGAATGAGACGAAATTTAAAACATGCATTAAACGCACACTATGTAAACAAGCATATTACAAGTTGAGCGATTATATCGCTGATAAAAATGCTTGGCTCAATGCTGGTCCTGCTCCACATGGACAGGGGCGCAAAAATTGATAGCATTAAATGGTATAGTTGGAGCTGCTGAAGATTGTACTTAACTATCTTTGCATTGGATAGATTCAATGTTAGTATTATATAATCGCATAGCCCATATTGTGTGAGTACTATGTGCTAGTAAGCTATCATTCACTGGAAACCTACGGCAGTTCTTGACTTGAATGTGCCCTGGAGGTTGAGAGTATGTCATGCTCACTCAAATGTCTCGCTGATGGTGGCGCGTGTGTCGGACCATTTAGTTCCCTTCAAAATGGTTGAGCTGAATGGTGCTGATCCATGCGTCATGTGCGTGAACGGGCGCTGTCAGTTGTGACTGGTCATCTCTTAGTCGCCATGGTTTATTTGAATTAATTATTTTGTTTTTGAGTTATATTTTGTTTTGGTTTTGCTATGGACACTTTTAACGTGCACATCTTGCTACATTGTTCTCACATAATATACCATCTCAACATGAATGATGTAACCAAGATTTTGTAACAATATTTTGATTTAAAAGAGTGTCCATGGAGTTTCTTGCCCGTTCTTCTCCATAGAGATCTACGCTAGGGAATGGGCAACTACAGTACTTTCACAGTTTTTATGTCTTGTGACTGGGACTGTAGCTACATTAAATGTTCATTTTTGTTTCGACAATTCAAAAGTGCCTGTAACTGGCCTACTTGAAATAAATGCTTTGATTTTAATTTTTTGATTTTGCAAGCACGCAGCAGGCATGCAGCAGGCATGCAGCAAGCATGCAGCAGGCATGGTTTCTGTCACGGCTCCGGCGCTGCGGGGCTCCGGCGGTCACACGCGAGTTTATCGTCGCAGAGGGTTTTAACACTCACCAAGCCACCTGCTCCTCAGCTCGCGGCCCGCCTCGCCCCTCCGCGCCTACGCGGGCTTAAATTACACTCTAGGTAGGGCAGAAAAGACTACGTGGAGTCGGTTCTGCAGCGATTCATTTCTGTCACAAAATTTGTGCTTATATAATGTCACCGTAAAATTGTCAAACACGTTATATTACAATATAACGTGTTACTCTCTAGCGATATTGTAAACTCTCGAATTATTGTCAACTGAACATACGGAAGTATCTGTGCCCCCATAATCGGGACTTGGGGCGCCCCCCCCGTTAGGTTAGTTAGGTTCCCTTTAAACCCTGCACTCGGAAAAAGGGGCCCCGCGAAGCGGGGCTCCGTCGACTACGCTTTTTAGGGGCATATAATACGGCTATTAAATGTAAGTTTTCGTCTATTCGGGATTTCGTCCATTCGGGATTTCATCCATCGGTATTTCGTTCATTCGGGATTTCGTCGATTCGGGATTTCATTCATCGATATTTCGTCCATTCGGGATTTCGTCCATTCGGTATTTCGTCCATTAGGGATTTCGTCCTTTCGGGCATTTGAACATCGGTATTTTGTGTTTCGATATAACGACTATCGGTTTTTAAAACTCGGTATTTTGAATTTCGATGTTTTGGACGTCGGTATTTCAATCATAGGTATTATGAACTTTCGGGATTATGATACGTACCCGTCAGGGTACGTATCATAATCCCGAAAGTTAGTTACGTAGTAAGTTAGTTACGTTTAGTTACGTATTATGATACGTATATGCCCCTAAAAAGCGTAGTCGACGGAGCCCCGCTTCGCGGGGCCCCTATTTCCGAGTGCAGGGCTTAAAGGGAACCTAACTAACCTAACGGGGGGGTGCCCCAAGTCCCGATTATGGGGGCAGAGATACTTCCGTATGTTCAGTTGACAATAATTCGAGAGTTTACAATATCGCTAGATTGACAATTGATTGTCAATTTTACGGTGACATATATAAGCACAAATTTTGTGACAGAAATGAATCGCTGCAGAACCGACTCCACGTAGTCTTTTCTGCCCTACCCCTAGAGTGTAATTTAAGCCCGCATAGGCGCGGAGGGGCGAGGCGGGCCGCGAGCTGAGGAGCAGGTGGCTTTAACACTCGCCGCCGCGGCTGAGGCTGGCCGGCTTCAACCGGCCAGCAAGCCGAAGCTGCGGTGGCGCAGCGCCGGAGCCGTGACAGAAACCATGCCTGCTCCATGCTTGCTGCATGCTTGCTGTATGCTTGCTGTATGCCTGCTGCATGCCTGCTGCGTGCTGGCTGCATGCTTGCTGCATGCTTGCTGCATGCTTGCTGTATGCTTGCTGCATGCCTGCTGCATGCGTGCTGCTTGCTAGGCAACTTTTAAGTGTTTTTACGTTAGGTTTACAAAAAATCGTTTTTCTCGGAAACGGTGACAATTTCAGGATTTTGAACTTCGGGATTTTAAATTTCGGGCAAATGAACTTTCGGGATTTCGAACTTCGGGATTTTAAACTTCGGGATTTTAAACTGTCGGGCAAATGAACTTTCGGGTATTTGAACTACGGGATTTTAAACTTCGGGATTTTAAACTTAGGGCTTATAAACTTCGGGATTTTAAACTTTCGGGCAAATGTACTTTCGGGATTTTAAACTTTCGGTCAAACAACCATTCGGCGTTTCAATTTTCGGGATTTCGTCCATCGGTATTTTAAAATTCGGTCTTTTAAAATTCGGGATTATGATACGTACCCATTTTTCATAGCATTTAGTGTTTTAAACAGCTGTTTTTAGATAATCATACCATCATATTTTTGGTGAACATGGACCAGGTATTTTCATACTAACAACTTGTCACCCACGGTGACTGTTCCGCAAATGTGTTTTCGGTGAGAAATAAGTAGATACGTACAACATAATACATATTTTAAATAATAACCAACTTAAACACAGTGTACCTGTCCATATGTTGGTACCTATATAAACATTATTTGTGTCGCAACTTCTGTGTTATCTATACGTTCATTTATCTTTACAAACTGTAGGAAGTCGGCCCGAAAGTCGATAAGAGAGAGACTTCCAATTATCTCGACGAGATATGTAACAATACACACGGGGGACACGGATGCTGCGCTGGGGGACAATAAATCGTCCGTGTGTATCGACAATTAGTTATCTGTCGCAGTCGCAGGTGTGTGTCGCACTAAATTATCGAGTGTCGCTTATCGGACACTGTTTTTAAATACTCGCGAGTTTGGGTAAAGCTAGCTGCTCATGGTGCGACTGAGTTACTATGTTATTGGTCATCCGACTATCAAACGTACAGCTCACACAGTTTATGAACAACCCATGGTAGTGGTTGTAGCGTTTCATGTTAAAACTTCTGGACACAATTGTTTTGTAGTCGGTCCAGTGTCCAGTCATAACTGTCTAGTCGATAAGGCTATTTCCTCCTTTACTATCTGCGATGAGTTTAGAGAAAGGAGACTCGATCTCTATATCCCACACAGTCTTATCTGTCTGAACCCCATTCTCTTTTTTCCAACCAATTCACTATTTCGCCATGAAAAAGAGCTTATTTCGTCGTCCATTGAATGGTCGTCTTGTGCGCAGGCGCCGCCTGAGTATCGCGGAGACACAAATGTGTCGTTACATCATAAATATCAAGTATACGTGGTGACAATGTTCCTGTACTGATATAATATAATATGTGGGCACCGAGATACGCGGCCTGCTGTGGGAAGACACTTTCTACATTGGGCTGGGACCGGATCATAATTATGACCTATCTACTTGTCGCCTTGTATCTTTTTGAAGGTTTATGCATGAAAGTGAGTACCGAAACAAATGTATTCAAAGTGTGGATGAATACGGGTCAGTATGTTAAGCCGTGCTTGCCTAGGATGGTCTGTGGATGGGTGACCACCCTTACATACCGAGTTTCCTACGTGCGTCGGAAAGCACGTTAAGCTGTTGCCTGTTGGTCCCGGCTGTCATTTGTCCCTCTTTGACAGTCGTTACACCTGTAACGTCAGTGGACCAAAAAGTCTGACAACCAGTCTTACCAAGTGGTATCGTATTTCCCAGTATTAACTGGGTTGTGGAGGTCTGAGTCTGGTCATGGGAGTCACTCCATGTAAAATAATAGTACTAAGCTGCATCCGGTTATTCCGGTTTGACTGGAAGCCGACCCCAACAAAGTTGGGAAAAGGCTAGGCATGATGAGGTAGGTACGTCTTAAACAATGCATTTGCATAATTATTGTAGTTACTACTACTAGTAGCTACGAAATGATGACCTTTATTGAACTGGCAATACAATTAGACGAAACGATATGTCAATAGGAGCAGGGTCAACAACTTTTTAGTATGGTGATTGACTAGCTGATAAACTGTCATTAAATAATAGGTACTGACGTACCAAATGATGTACCTATTCATTTAACCTTTCAACGAGACATTCACGCTTTCCAATAGATCTCACAGTGTAGATTGTGTACATCCCAATTTGTCGCGTATGTCGCCACATTACTTATGTTCGTTGTCCAGTTATTTATGCCCAGCAGTGGGCATAACTGCGGCTTCGGTCCAGCTAATTGATTGCGGCGCTGTGCCTGTTAATTGATGGCATGTAGCTGATGTACTGATGTACTGCGTACATGGGATATTTATATTTAGTGGCGCTATCGTTGGTAGTCATCGATTGTTTCCATTATTGTGATCTATGGATGTAGATTTTAATGTTTTTAATTGATTTACAGTAAGTGTTGACAACATTTTTTTTTCTGGAGAGGACTCAAGTTATTGAAATCGTGGATTTTTTTTTAATGGAAACTTTCGTTAAACCGTTAAACGTTGTATAACATACAACGAGCTCACTGTCCACAAAGTAGTCACAACATTTAAATAATCGCAGTGAACCGTTTATGATCCACGTTATTGGTCAGGGAAAGGGTAAATAAATCAAAGAGGGAACGGTTCCACAGAAAAATCATTATTACATTTATGATGTCTAGTGATGGTGTGAGATTAATTTGAGGTCCTGATTGAACTAAAGCCACCTCTAATCTAAGCTACTTCAGAAGGGCCATTCAATACAACACAACGACACGAGAACTTGTCCCTCACATCAACTATAGGTAGGGTATAGGTAGGGTTGATCAGACCATCACTAGTATTTTATTCAGAAAATTTTTATGATTTTAGAACGGAATACACCAGAAGCAGGCTCTTACTTGTGTAAAGATGCAGATCAACATTTTGTAAGCGGAGTAGATGTTCTGTCATTCTTGTTGTTAAGTAAGTGAATCATGATCTAGTAAGCAGGCAGGAGGGAGAGAGGGGAGATACGTTCCAACAAGTGCCCAATAAAGTGCACAGTGAATGGTTGTCCGCCGTGTTTAGACGAGTATTAGGAGCAAACACCGCCAAGTACGCCCACGCCGACTGCGCACACGCAGCCCACAGGGCTGGCCCTAGCTAATGGCAAAAGGGTACTTCTTTCATTCAATCTATGGTAAGTAAAAATAATGATTGGTTTTTTAAATTAATTGAAATCTGCTTTTAAAAATATTATTGATGTTTTAGCAACTTGAACATAAAATCTTCAAGCTACAGCTAAAATAAAAAAATAAACTTTTTCTTCCCTGGACGAAGGAATAACCGATCCTATCTCTAATTCCCGAGTTATTAACATAGCTGTAGGTACGCACTTGCTCGCCGGTGGTGCTCCATGTTGATGTTCATTGTAGCAGCCCTAGCAGTGGTCCATCGTTTGCCCAGTGACCGGTCGGAAATGTCTCAAGCGTGTTTGCCAAGCAGCTGCGACCGTCATCCACATCCACGGTCCGCGGGTGATCGTCTACGTCTGCGGGGCGTGTGTGCTCAGCGCACTGCGTCCATAAGACGTGTGTACACGGCCGCCTACAATAACACGTGGAGGCTCCACTTGTTATTCTAACTGAGTGAAAGCATGCTCTGGCTTATGTTTGTAATGGGCTTTTAATGTTGGATGTTCAGTCTTTGGTATTGGTCCTCATGGTATGCGCGTGAGTGCCTGTGAAAACATTCGGAGGGAATCTGGACTAGAGTTTGTGGAATCGTAGCGTGGCCGTGGTGAGCGGGGCTTGCTTGTGTTTTTACTTTCTGCTTCTGAAGAGATGTTTGATCATCATTCTCATCGCTTTTGCGGATTATTTGACCGTCGCGCGTCGTTTTGGTTCCTCTTTTCGTGGCAATTGACTAACTACTCTTTGTCTAGGTCGATAGCAAACACACATGGCTTTGTGTTTGTAATTTTCAAATTTCAGTCCGTCGTTTTACGTACCTACTATGAGACACGAGTTAGAGTACTCGTACTTTCGAAAATCTCTTGTTAGCCTATTACGACAAGCACAAGCACAGAGGCTGCCTCATTTGCATTCAAATATAAACATAGCCTCTCAACAAATATTCCAATTTAATTACCTGCAGACAAGTGTGCCGAAATAACGATAAATCTTCGAATTGTATCTCCGGACTCATCGCCGATGGTTATCGGTAACTCTATCAGTAGTAAATAAGCCATGTACCTCTAACCCGCAGTACATAGCATGATATATGTGCGCTGGTGTGTCGCGTGACCCCTCGTGTACCCTCCCGGTGCAAGCGGGATTCCTACTGTTAACGTTAATTAGAAATCGCAATTGTAATTAATAATCCAGTTAAGCTGGTATTTGTTGTGTCTGTGAAATAGCTGGCGATGTAGCTACGGTTAGGTTTATTATGATGATAGTAAAGGGCCTAAGCTATCTTCGTCTGTAGACCAAGCTTCCTTTTATAAATTTTCACTTGTCGTTGACATAACAGGGGAAAGAGGCACTGCACCTACCTTATTGAGACGTCAACAAAGAAGTTCTGTTTAGATGTGTCATGGACTTCAAATTGTGTGTTACAATAATGTCTACACCAATGAATCATGACTGAATGCTGGAAAGTTTGTTCCAACATAGATACTAGGTACCTATAGTACCTATGCCTTTTTATCTTGTGCTTGCAATTTCACCTACACTCCAGGACTTATATACATGTACCGCGGCCACGGTCTCAAGTAGATGTGTGTGTGTACGCGCCGCTCTCACGCGATGCTGCGTCCGGGCACTGAACACGATCTGCTGAGAACTGACCATGACTATGATGAATAGAGTTGTAAAAAGTAAAGTTACAGGGAATTGAAAGGGAAATTAAATGGCTTTTAAGGTGTTCACCTAAGATGAGATTAAAAGATTTTTGTCTAACCATACGGATGTTGAACATAAATCTGTTATGGAAGGTGATGATAACGTTAAGGACGAAGTGTTGAAACTAGTAATTAAAGAGTTCATGGATAATGAGGTTTGACAGTACTAATAATGCTACAACATTCCTTGATTGATACCTTCAATTCAAATGCACAGGTATACGGTGTTGATCCCACAAGTATCTACATATTCTCCCAGGTAAGACCACGTTTCCGGTAGTGTTGGACACAAACACCGGCTCGTTACACCACGCGATACAACCTGTAGAAATGCGCATCGATGCGGAATGTTCCGAGGCTGTATCTACGTAAAACACCAGTGTTGGGATTTCAGAGTTCAGCGTGTAGTGAGACAATGATGACAGGACTATTGGTGGAGTCCAATCTGGAGTTTTTATTTTTAAGATCAGCAGTGTGACTCTCAAACGTTAGGGCATCGAATGTTATCTAGCTCTACTAGCAATTATTACCTACGTACCGGACCATACCTTCTTGTTCTTCCGTTGAGGAAGTTAAGCAAATACCACGACAATTATTATAAGAATGAGTTTTATTTACTTATTCAAATAGTTAAATGGGACATGAATCAAACTTGCCCACATCCCTCAACTCACAACAGGTTTGACTCCCAATAGGCAAATTAACATGCGAGCAAGTAAAACACTCTATAAATATATATTATACTCTAGCTGCCAATTTAAATAATACCATAATAGTACTCGTAGCGGCGGAATGGTGCACGGTGAGGTGGAGTTGTCCGGTGCGCAGGCGCAGGTCCGCGGTTATTACATGCAGCGCAGGCACTTAATGTGCGGTCTCACTGCTGCACAACGGACGGCGGGACGTTAGGTATCTCTTGACCACATAATGGATCCTACATAATATCAGCTGGCGCAGGAGTGTGTTTGGTAAGTGCAAGAAAATTTTGTAATTTAAGTAGGACTTGTTGGAATAAAGACTACAACAACTAATAGAGTTACTAGTTAGTTGTTTCTAGAAAATGTTGATGAGATGTTGCCTGAGATGCCAAAGAGCAAAGCATCTGTAAGTTGTTAAGTAAGTAGTAGTATAGTAAGTTAGTTGAGTCAGTGTGTCAAGATTGAAAGCAACGCTTATCATGATGAAGTAAAAAAAACTTATGTTCACTTGAGAGTAGAGACATTATTCCCTCCTTAACTAATACAACCCTCATCCGTTTATGCAGGTTGTAAGATTTCTTGATGTACCGCAGAGATAATATTTGTGTGAAACCTATAATGTCTCTTTGTTAGGAGCAGGCTTTTAGTAAGTCTCATCTTGTGGTGAGCCCATCAGGCCCGCGCCGCCGCGCCGCCCGGCTGGCTGCACATGGTCTGACCGCACCGTTTGTGGTCGCTACGGTAAACGATGGACATGACCACATATTATATGAACAGTTTTAACCTTTTTGTTCTTGCAGCAACACATTCTTTTGATTTCCATCCAGTGGTTTTGCTTTTTGCGATCAAAAAGAAAATCATAGAAATCGAAATTGTGTGCCATTGTTAGACTATCCATTCCGAATCAAGATAGGCTAATTGAATCGTATCTTAGGTCTCGGTAAGAGCAATCGTAGAAATAAGATATAAATAACATTTACGTCTACATTAGTCAAGTTTATCTGCAATAACGGAACCCCCCTTATCAGCGAGTATCTCCTCATCTATGTGCACGGTGCGCTGGCGTAGTCGACACCTCGTAAATACGCGTCGAGGAGTGTGCGATCCGACACGAGTTCGCACGATCTCCGCCGAACTGCGCCGAAGTTGGCCGATGTTAACCGATGTTACCCTGATGTTCTTCAAGTACCCGCAAACACAGTAAATCACGCTACAGGTGGAACCGATGCATGGGATGCGATGCGTTCTGTACTTCTGTCACGTAATGGTATTGAATGGCTGAACTGAACAGTGGTTATGATAATATTGAATATTGAGAGGAAGCGCTCGAGAGATGAAGCTGTAAAGTTGTTTACAGGCACCGGCTTAATTTTTTTTTGCTAAAATGGAATAATGGAAAAACATCAAAATGACTGACCCAAACACATTTTCTTTCTTTAAACACGTCCGCATGGATTTTATCAATCATCATTTAACAGCTGAGTGAATTTCTCAGGCGAAAAATTTACGCGTCTAGGCTGAAAACGCAGTGCTGCTTTGCAGATAATGCAACGATTTTTTTTCTTAGAATTAAAGTGGCGTGAATCTAAATGAAGACACTTAAATTATATTTGTAAGACTATTACTTTCTAAGAAAAACATCGGTAAATGACGAATTATCAATTTCTGTGTTCTGTCCACAATCACTTTCATACACGGCATTTACCTCTCAGGAAGATAATCTCCAACATATATAGGAAAAAGTATGTTGTTTGTGTTAAGTATTAATTGCCCTACAAGAAGCTAATCTTTTTTTAATGGTTAGAC
Organism: Xestia ashworthii; assembly: GCA_950022955.1. Lineage (NCBI taxonomy): Eukaryota > Metazoa > Arthropoda > Insecta > Lepidoptera > Noctuidae > Xestia > Xestia ashworthii. The sequence continues at coordinate 332,041 of OX465566.1, read as the reverse complement.
TAATAGTTTATGAGTACATGTCGACGGTAGTTTTGTCCGCGCGAAATTACTAATTTCTGTGGTCATTTTGTTTCGCCATCCTGAGCTTCCACCAATGAGTATAAACGAACAATAAATTCCTGCCCTGCAAGAGACAGTCGTGTACTTACGTGCAGTGAGAATTGTAGCGCACCATATCGCGAGGTCTACCCGCCAAAAATTTTAGAACGTGATTTCGGTTTACTCGGAACAAAATTTTGCAATTTCGGTGATCAAGTTTTAAAAGGATTTTTGCAAGAAATAAAGGTATCACTTTTAAGCATGCTAAGTAGCCTTTGGTACACATTTAAGATTATAGAAAACAATAGTCATAGCCTTGATAGTTTCTTGTAATTCTGAAAAAATAGCCACGTTTCCAATTTCCGTGGGCCAATTTCTGTGGTTTCCGTGGCATCTGGGTGCCCACGGAAATTACATGACTTCACAGAAATTGTACCAATCAATTATTGTATTAATGTTAATGAAGATTTTTGAAAAGAATCAATATTTGTTATGCCGAAATTACTTTGACAGAACTTCAGATGTGTCAGCCCCTCTCCATCGATCATCAGCCCTTTCCCAGTCCACTGCATCTGCTGGAATATGCATATCTAGTGCCAGGGTTAGTAATTTTGTTGATATTGTGTCTCCTTGTAGTCGCTCTATGTAAAATATTGGCATTCAGCTGCATCCGGTTAGACTGGAAGCCGAACGACGAGTTGATGATGATTGTGTCTCCTTGCCTGACACCCTTCTGTAGATGGAATTTCTCGAATATCTCGTGTAAGGAGACACAGGCGGTAGCGTTTTGATGGAGGTGATTTAGAAATTGTATGTACGTTTCATCGATGCGGCAACTGGTTATGGCTCTTTCTATGAAACACAACCTCTTCTCTTGGTTGGAAAAATTCTAGCCTCTTGGCGAGTCTGTCAACTATAACTCTCGAAAAGATATTATAAATATGTGACAACACGCTAATGAGTCTATAGTGCCAGCTTCTTGATATCCCCTTTTTCGTGGATCAGGGTGATTATTGCGTTGTGCCATGGTGCAGGTACTTTACTTTCCAAGAGTGCATTTTGTGAATAATACTACAAGCACATTGCTGACGACCTTTCCGTTGATTTTAATCGTCTTTGGTAACACGCCGTCTTCCCCTGGTGCTCTCTTATTTTCAAGTTGTTGTATAGTCAGCATTACTTCATCTGGGATGACATCGGGAATTTCTTCGGAACCTACATTCTGGATTAGTAATCGGGGTTGCCCTAAGGTTGCTATTGTCTGGCTCGGTGCTGCTCCACTCTTATAAAGAGTTTCATAGGACTCTTAGGCAAGTAGCCTTTTTATTTGTAACTTCTTCCCCATTTCCGTTGAGAAGCTTGAAGATCTGTTTCCTGCCCTCGTTCAGCTTCAATTTAAGAACTCACTCACTGCATAGTGACCCTATTTGGTCCATCATCTTTATAGTACCTGGTGTTAATTTAGTCGGTCTATTTGGTAGGACACTTGGGGTGATTTCCTTAAGGACGTGAGTTAATGCTGTTGTTAGTTTATTGTTAATCTCATCTAGGGTCATGGTGGTTAATCGTTCGCAGTTGAGTTTTACATCGACAGCATTCTTATATAGATCTTCGTTAGCTTACAGTATTTAGAGTTTGGAATCGCCTGGAAGATGTTTCCTCACAACAAGATTCCTTCGCGATGTTCGTGGTTTTACATATTATATGTCTGCTCTAACCAATCGATGATCGCTAGGCTGCTCGTGTTTTTTAAAGGTGTTCATAGCATATAGTGAGTTAGCTTGTAGAAAATTGAGGAACATTTGTCCTCCAGCATTTCTTGCTAGTTGTATATGCCAGTTTCTCCTCTGTTCTCCTTGTTACCAACTAACGCGTTGAAATCGGCCATTATTACCGTATATTGGGTCTTAATTTTTTTTTCAGAGCTCGTAGTTCTTCGTAGATCTCTTCTACAATTTGGTCCTGGTAGCCTGATGTTGGGGCAAATGCCTGTAAATTTTGATTTTATATATTTTGCTGAGTCTTAGTGTTCGTAGTCTTCTTCAACCACATAAGCAAGGCGATCCAAAATGCTGTTAACTTCAACCAGATACTGTTTCATGGTTTTGTTAATTATGAAGCCGACTCCTCCGATACCAGTTATACACCATATGATCTACTACCGCGAAGGCCTCAGCCTTCGCGGTAGTAGAACATATGGTGTTTACTCGCCATGTCGTAGGGTCGTCATCGGGACTTCCGTGCCTTTTCTAGAGTGGTAACTACCAGCTCGGTCCGGCTGCTTATATCGGTTTCCTTTTATTCGCAGCTATCCTTCATACTACAGGATAGTTCACTATCCGTCACATGTGATCCGGTAGGTAGCTGAGGCTCGCCCCTACCTAGGTTGTTAGTATAAGTTTCAAGTAAATTTTACCTCATCATTGGAGTAAAAAACATATTCAGTTCCTTGATTGCTAATTTTGTAAGACTGATTTAAGCAATAGTACACCACGTTGTATTTCTTTTAGTAATTCACAATTTCAGTGCACACGCACAATTTCTGTGTCACCAATACAATTTCGGTGGCAATACTAAAATTTCTGTGGCTCACCAATTTCGGTGACCCAAATAACTCTCTTTGTAATTTAATTATGTAATCCCCATTTAGAAAATGTATATATAATGTGGATATGTTGCGCTTTATAATTAAAGTTTTTTGAAAAACCTGAAAAAGAAAATGTCCATGGAAATTAGGTAAAAAATCGAGTTGTTGAAAATGACTCAGCTGCAATGGTGTCCCATTGCAGCTACGGCAGTTCTTGACTTGAATGTGCCCTGGAGGTTGAGAGTATGTCATGCTCACTCAAATGTCTCGCTGATGGTGGCGCGTGTGTCGGACCATTTAGTTCCCTTCAAAATGGTTGAGCTGAATGGTGCTGATCCATGCGTCATGTGCGTGAATGGGCGCTGTCAGTTGTGACTGGTCATCTCTTAGTCGCCATGGTTTATTTGAATTAATTATTTTGTTTTTGAGTTATATTTTGTTTTGGTTTTGCTATGGACACTTTTAACGTGCGCATCTTGCTACATTGTTCTCACATAATATACCATCTCAACATGAATGATGTAACCAAGATTTTGTAACAATATTTTGATTTAAAAGAGTGTCCATGGAGTTTCTTGCCCGTTCTTCTCCATAGAGATCTACGCTAGGGAATGGGCAACTACAGTACTTTCACAGTTTTTATGTCTTGTGACTGGGACTGTAGCTACATTAAATGTTCATTTTTGTTTCGACAATTCAAAAGCGCCTGAAACTGGCCTACTTGAAATAAATGCTTTGATTTTGATTTTTGATTTTGCTGTTAATTGGTAAAATAATTAAATGGAATTACATAATGTGTAGTGCAGTGATTTGAAAATAGATGATCCTAGAATTATGTTAAATTATTCAGTGTACTCTAGTATCCGAGTCCGTGAGGCGGGAGTCGTGATGCAGCTGAATGATGGGGTTGCGGGTTCGATGCCTGATCGGCGCCCGCGCAACAACTTGTGATAACCGCGCCGCGTTCCATTCGCGAGGAACGTATAAATACTGATTTACACGATTTAACTAGTGATAGAAAGATTTAATACACTCGATGCAAAGATACGGAGGAGGGATTCAATTCTCGGGGTTGCTATTGCTTTGCTTTCTTTATGATCATGACAGTATTGTATCCTGGCGTGAATTTGTTTGAACTACGTATCACCTTACCTGTCAGTGGGTACTTATTTATAGTTATAATGTCAACAGATTGTCTTTTAAAAGAGATTTCAATTTCATCTAATCAACAATTCAAATGTGCCATTTGTCACTGATACGAATACGGCTTACCGAAATACTAAGTGGGCGCATGACTGCAGTAACAGTCGAATAAACTAAATGTTATTTATTAAAACTTGTAAGTTGTGTTGCACATGAACTGGCTGCAATAACATATCTGGTTTAAGAGCGACACGTTTTCACTTAACGAACCACGGTGCACGGTAGGTACCAACTCAACTCATGTGAAAGAAATCAGATGAGACCGGATACTGTCTCGAATAATAATTAGCGGCGCAGCCTCCCGAATGACAGCAGGTGTCAGAAACAGCCGCCTTATACCAACGTTACGAGATTCTTATCAAAATATACGTACAAATGATTATTATTACGACTCGCCGATAAAGTTCTCCGCAGGGCGCTTTTATTTTAATTTTGCACATTTGTATAATATTTTAATGAGTGATCCTGCTGGCTGGATGGCTTTGAATGGGAATTGAATGATTTACATGTGATCGGCGCGGAGCTGCGTGTGATGTTCTCGCGGGGGAACAGGTCAAGTTGTCGGGTAACGGCTTCCAGCTGAGCGTGGCGCGGAACGTGTCACTAGTGTCGTCAGTTTAGCATTTGCGCTATTTATTAAGTTGAGCTCGGGTCAGTTATGGACTTGACACCTGACTTTTGCAACTCAAAACAACAATCCTATCACAGATTTTTGGCATCATTGTCAACATAAGTGGTCTTTATTCTCACGATAACAAGGCTTGACTGTTGCCGACTTGCCCGCGGTCGCAGGACGAGAGTAGGTACGTGTGTTTGAAACTCTGTCAGACCGTAAATCTTCTGATGTTTTTAATGTAAATTATTTGTGAATAAATTGAATTGAGACACTAGTTTGTACCACTTGAACCTTAGAATAGAGTTGTGACATTCACTCATTATGATGTTTCCGTATTTTTACAACGACTAAGAAGAATTGACATAAACTTGGTGGCGTGAGTCTATCAAATATTAGTTATTTTATTTTCGCAACTTCGTTATCGCTGCTAGAATGTTAGCTTGTACTACCTGCTTGTAATACTATGCAGCTTCGCACTTAGTCGGTTTTTTTTTTGTTTAGGACAACTAATCCCAAACCACTGTAACTCCTGAAAGCCAGAATCAACAGTGGCGACCACCAGAAAAGCACCGAGGCAATGAAGCTCGACGAAGTCTCAGAGAATTAATCAGAAAAGTGTAGCGGAGGAGTAGCAAAAAACCGTAATTTACACTTCCAGTTTTTTCCTACTTCTCCGCTATACTTTTCTGATCAATTTCGTAATACTCAGTCTCTTTTGTCAGAAATCCAAACAACGAGCAGTATTGAAGTACGCAATCGTAGGTGCCTTTGCAAGTTCAATGTCATCTTGACTTCCGCAAAATCGAACATATCTTGTCCATGCAACATGTCCTTGTCTGCTGATTCCATCTGCGCGGGGTATCGGCATTCGGCATCGATATCAAGACATTACCATAGGCCAGTGATGGGATCGCATCGATGCTAGTGATACTATCGCTTGTCGTAAGACATGCTGTAAAGTACGCAGTGTGCCGGCGCAGCTTTGCTGTATCCTCCCGGTGACGGCCGCGCATCTACCTACAGATCAAACGAGGATGCGTGGACGATGAATTAAAGAACAAATGGAGTGATAGTATTAAAAACGTCAACTTTACTTTCTATACGAGTAAAACAAGTGACGAACAACCTTCGAAATTCAAACCGTTTACTGAATGTGGTAATTGAAACAATATTGGCCACTTTGTCAGTTACAACATGACGCTATAATAGCTCTGGGGAATGAAGTTGACTAAATGGCGCAGTTGACGCTGTTGGCTAACATTTGTGAAATGTTTTAAAACATGATAGGGTGGCGAGTGTTAGGTGAAAGTTCCTTGCAGTACAGCTTTAGCCATTTTTTAATAGCCACTCTAAAAGTTTGTCTTGCAAAGCTCGAATGAATACTTACTGGTGTGGTGTCAGGAGTGCGTATACTCAACGTTAATAACCTTGTGATTAGGACTCCATGAGCGAGCCCCTCCGCGTGTCGGACGTATTCGTTCGGTTTGATGTATCCGCGATAGGATTTATGTGAATATTATTGAATAAATTATGTTAATTACCGTCTGGGTGAATGAGCGGTATGTCGATGTCGGTATGCGCGGGCGAAGTGTCGGGGTTAAGGTCAGCCATTTTATGAATGAGCGGGAAAATCCTCCGTAATACCGTATTAATAATTGTATGTTATACAGTATAATTGTGTGTTATGTTACGAGTAGGTAAAATCCGGCGCACAACGGCTACCTTTTTTTGGATGGGATAACATCGAGTGACCCATCCATGTTCCTTCTTAGCCTCTTTGTGTTCCAGGGGCCACGGTATCTTTCCAAAAATGTTCCTCGGCGTGGCGAGGGGACCACTGATACATGCGTCATGTTCGTGAACGGGCGCTGTCGGTTGGGACTGGTCAGCTCTTGGTTGCCACGGCTTTTTACACTAATTAATATATTTTTGAATTTTTATTTTTTTGTTTTAACTATGGACACTTTTGTCGTGCACATCTTGCTACATTGTTCTCACTTAATGTACCATCACAACATGAATGATGTAACCAAGATTTTGTAACAACTTTATGATTTAAAAGAGTGTCCATGGAGTTTCTTGCCCGTTCTTCTCCATAGAGATCTACGCTAGGGAATGGGCAACTACAGTACTTTCACAGTTTTTATGTCTTGTGACTGGGACTGTAGCTACATTTAATTTTCATCATTGTTTCGACAGTTCAAAAGTGCCTGTAACTGGCCTACTTGAAATAAATGCTATGATTTTGATTTTTGATTGACAAGACCATTTGCAAAGAGAATCATGTATTAATACTTTCAGATTGGATTTTTTTAAAGGGGAGATCGATTAATCCTGTTTGAGGAGGATGATGATGATCTAGTCGACGTCAGGCACAGCGTCTTTATTCGATGGCTTTCTAGCGTGGTTGTTGAGAGCTTTGGTGTGCTCTATCATTTACTCTCACGAGACTAGCATTATATTTAATTTTTAACCGACTTCTAAAAAAGGAGGAGGTTCTCAATTCAGATGTTTCTATTTTTTTTTTTTTTTTTTTTTTATGTTTGTTCACGCATAACTCCGTCGCTCGCCAACCGATTTGAAAAATTCTTTTTTTGTTGGAAAGGGTATACTTTCCAAATGGTCCCATAGCCACCAAGTCGGGATCTGATGATGGAATCTTGGCGAAATCGAGGGAACTCTTCAAATTTTATTGGATAACGTACAGTGATTTTGGTATTTTCTACAACAAGTGAAGCATTTGCGTTTGATAAGAACCATTCTACCATCAGATCTGATGATGAAGCCAAGAGTCATGGAACTCCATAATGAGACAATGTATCCTAGTCGTGTTTGGGCTTGTTGCAATTGTAACGGTATGCACTTTCCATGTGTATCAAGCACACGTGAATCACTAAAAAGTGAAAAATAAAAACTTTTTTTGCAAAAAATAAAACCGACTTCAAAAAAAAACAAAAAAGTGAAAAATAACTTTAGCTTCTGAAGTCGGTGACAAAAAAATTAAATCAATCAAACAAAGATCACCGACTTCAGAAGCTAAAGTTATTTTTCACTTTTTTGTTTTTTTTTGAAGTCGGTTTTATTTTTTGCAAAAAAAGTTTTGTCCGAAAAACTCGGAATGCAGGGTTCCTTATTTATTTATTTATAAGTGGCGTTTCAAGGGGTCAGCTTCGCGTCTTTTGAGGTCGTCTTCCTTAAATCGTACTTGCAAACGGTTTTGGGAGCTCACAGTTCCATTTTTATTTTTGGTGTTCAGGCTGGAAATGATAAATGATAAATGATATTTATTCAGCAAGTAGGTTTGCTCAAACACTTTTACACGTCATTTTTTTTTTTTTTAAACTAGATGGGGCCGGTGTTTTGCACCTGACTACTCTGAGAAGAAACAGCCGAAACAAACTCAGAGGTCATAGTCTCTTTTGAAGTCCAGACAATCTTGCTTAATTCACATGAGGACTATGCAGATTAGTGTCTGAGATGGTCTTTTGAAGTAAGAACCACACAGATTTGAGTAGACCTGTCCAGTCAGTGCAAGCATTTGTCAGTTATCGTGTAGCTCGACTTATAACTCAAGGAGCTCAACGAAACGACGAACAATACCAAAGAAAGGACATTTGGGTAGGTCGCTTATAGTACTCAAACTGCCAGACAGTCGTGGGAAAAAAAAAACAAAAAGTGACCCACAAGGTCCTCACATTCACAATAATTAAATAAAATAAATAATAATTTACAATTCAACTTCGAATGTCAATAAAAATACGATATGTCAAATACACACAAATAAAATAAAGTAAAAAATAATAAAATACTGAACTAAGTATTCATGTCAAATCATTAAATGTCACAGGTAAATATTCATGTCAAAAACACACATAAAAAATAAAATAAAAAGATAAAAAAACGTAAAAAATAATAAAATACTGAACTAGTATTCATGTCAAATCATTCAATGTCACAGTGTATAAAATAAAGGAATCAACAATAAACAAGCGAAGTCCGAAATTTCAACATTCACAGAGCAAATTTCATTGGAGCAGTTTAATCCCAAGCCTTTTTATCTTCGAGATAGTGATTGACATGATAGAAAGCTTTCAGGCATAGCTTTCGTTTAATAAACGATTTGAATGTATTGCCTGAATATGGCTCGGAAGTTTATTGTAAAAACGTACCACCAAAAACATTCTGTAAAAAACTAGCCAAGTCTCGATGGAGCTGCTTGTTTATCTCTAAAAAGTAATGAAATCTAGACAAAGTCGTGCCAAGGCTAAGGTTCCTTACTGCAATTTCTTTATTATTTATAGTTAATGTTGTGTGACTTGGCCGTTGAACATTCTTTATATGTTAGTGGGTACCTACAAGTCAATTTTGTAGTTACAATAGATATAACATTACGCGAAAACTAAATTAATGTTCAACGGCCAAGTCACACAACATTAACTATAAATAAAAAAGAAATTGCAGTAAGGAACCTTAGCCTTGGCACGACTTTGTCTAGATTTCATTACTTTTTAGAGATAAACAAGCAGCTCCATCGAGACTTGGCTAGTTTTTTACAGAATGTTTTTGGTGGGATTTAGTTTTCGCGTAATGTTATATCTATTGTAACTACAAAATTGACTTGTAGGTACCCACTAACATATAAAGAATGTTCAACGGCCAAGTCACACAACATTAACTATAAATAATAAAGAAATTGCAGTAAGGAACCTTAGCCTTGGCACGACTTTGTCTAGATTTCATTACTTTTTAGAGATAAACAAGCAGCTCCATCGAGACTTGGCTAGTTTTTTACAGAATGTTTTTGGTGGGATTTCAATTCTTTTTGTAGAAACGTGGGGCATATTGATTTATTTTATTAGATTTTCTTATTTCACACAGTTTTTTTTCTTTTTAGGAGTAGTTGTTTTATTATTACAAATCTTTCTTTTCTTTTTTTCCGGTTCAGATTATTGTATACAGTAGCAACAGTTTTTCGTATGGCCCATTCGCGTTCATTATTTATTCTTTTAGACGGTTTAATTTCTGAAAGATCGGCGCGGTATTTACGCCTAAGCCGGTTGTATTCGGTGATCGCTGAAGCTTGAGCTTTTATACTCTTGAAGTCAACATTTATGAGGTGCACCACATGAAGATAATGGTTACTCGTGAAAGCACCACGTAGGCTTAGCCACAAGAGACTATGGAGGTGCCAATGTCCATGAGGGCATTTTTTAGACTTAGACCTTGGCTCTTGTGAATTGTTAGGGCATACGCCACACAGCTTGGGAATTGTTCTCTGTACACGTATGCCCGGGGTATGATCTCAAATTTTGACTTAATAGGCAATAATTCGTGAATCAAATTATCAGCGAATTTTCGAAGTACTGTTTCTTCATAAAATTCCTAACCTATTCAAATCTTCGAATTGTTATAATAACAACCTGCTAACCTTAGCAAACCTCACGAAATAATAAGCGAAATCAACGAAATGCAAATAATCCCTCCTAATCCCTAGTAAACGTTTTCAAGCGCGGTAGGAGAATGTCGTAAACGACTGTAACGCGGCCAGTTGCCACTTCGCCATATAAGGTTATCGGAAAAACAAACGTAAGCGCGTTTTAAAATACAGTCAGCGCCATCTAGCGACGTTTGCGGGTATCACCGCCACTCTTAGTCCAATGCAATATATTTTGACAAAATTTTGAGCGAATTTAATCATCATCATCATCATCAGCCTATTAATATTCCCACTGCTGGGACACAGGCCTCCTCTCTATGCGAAATTAATATTTTAAGTGTAATTTGTTTATTTAATTTGCGTAATGTTCGAGTAGAATAAAGTTAATCGTTCGACTATTTCTTCTTGTAAACTTGTAAGTATAAGTATAAAAGCCAGTCTAGTCTTATCCAGAGTTTTCCTTCAATTTTATTTATATGCGTATTAAAAGCAGAAGGGGAGGCATTCGCCCAGCAGTGGGACGCTATAGGCTAGATTAAATTAGAAGATGTGTCCCACTACGCTGGATTTTTGCAATGACAGTCGATTTTTTTTATGTACCAATAGTAGAAGGGGGCATTACCATATCTGTACTTATATAATATTATAAAGCAGAAGAGTTTGTTTGTTTGTTTGGTTGAACGCGCTAATCTCAGGAACTACCAGCTCGAATTGAAAAATTATTTTTGCGTTGGATAGTCCTGAAGTGTATACCCTCCTTTAGATTAACAACCGTATGTATTCTCCTTTATAATAGGTATCATTTATGATATGCTTACCTAGCTTTTACATCGTTTTACTTGTTTCTTAGCATTATACTATTGGCAGCCAACCTGACTAGTTATTTACTACACCCTTACGACTCCAATCATCTCATGGCGACCCTGCCAGTCCTGCCAGTCCTGCCACTACTTTAAAACCCAAGGACATGGAGTTTCAGTATAATCACCACCTACTGCCTATCGCCGCGAAATTATGTTAAATAAAAATTGGACCAACAACATAACCATACATTTCTTCGAATTGGACATTTGGGCAACGAAGATTTTTGCTTGAAGAACATTCCGGAAGCACCTCTGCGTCTCTACAAGATGTGTCGCTCAACGGTGGAAAAAGATGAGGTATTCATCACACAAAACGCTGCGGGCAGCAACCAGGCCACGTTGAAAGATGTTGGTCAGCACATGGAGCGGATGAATATTGTGATGTACGCGCTGCTGGCTATATTCACCATTGTATTGGCCTACTTTGTGGTGCGTTTGTACAAACGATGCCATCGCCAGTGGATCCAGGAGGAGATTGGTCTCCGGGCTATGCAACGTATCCGGGCTTCTATCAGAGGACAGAATAACGCCGAAACAACAGCCTAAAGAACCGTGAGTTACGTACCAAAATAATTTTCAAAGTGAGTTCAACAAATGTGAGTGTTTTATTAACATTTGAGTGCGTTTCAACCCATCGCGAGTGAAAAAAGGAATATAATAATTAATTATGGACATTAAAACTAAAGAAAAATAAGTAATATTTGCATCTAAAAATAGAATGGGATCATATTTCATTACGTTCCGAGTTAATTGTTCTATAATCGTGTACTTTTGCCCACGTAACTCGATACATCGCAGCAAAGTTGCAGCTTACGACATTCTTTCGCCGCGCTGCGAGTAACTTAACACTATTGTTTTGCAATTTTTACTTAGAAATATAAAATACAGCAATGAATAAATGACACGATTCTATTTTTAGACGATGATTGATGAATTAATAGACAATTATGTCTTATTAGAACAGATAAGAAAATATCTGATTAAAAAGGGTAAAGCTAGATATTTAGGTAAGGTTGCTGAGACCAAATTAAATGAAGCAACAAATATTTTTGATAAATGCAGTGAATTAATTTTACTTTTAGAATCAAAGAAAGATCCGAAGATTTCTTCTGCGACAGATATTTTTAAAAAAGCTAAAAACCTTTACGATAGTATAAAAACTTTATGTACTTCTCCTAATACAGAGTCTGTCGAAATGGAGTTCGACTTGAAAACAGCGTGTAACTTACTACCCGTTATGGACGATTCGGAAAATCTGACGAAACGACTGATTGATGGTATTGAAATGTATTCGGATATGATCGGCGAGACTGATAAGGATTTATTAATTAAGTTTATTTTGAAAAGTAGACTATCAGAGAACGCGAAGTTGCGGATGGCTTCAAAGTATTCATCTGTTACAGAACTTATGAAGGATATGCGTACGCATCTTTTAACTAAAAAATCATTTACAGCAATACAATCGCGTCTTCAGAATATTTCACAAGGTCAACGTTCGATTGATGAATATGGAACTGAAATCGAAAAACTTTTCACAGACTTAACGATTGCACAAGCAGATGGTGACAATAACAAATATGATATTTTGAAGCCATTAAACGAAAAGTTAGCAATAAGAAAATTTTCCGAGGGAATAAAAGGTTCTAAACTTAGCACAATAATTGCAGCTCGTAATTATAGCTCACTAAAGGACGCTATCCAGGCAGCTAAGGATGAGGAGTGTTCGCTGTCACCAGGTGCGAGTACAAGCAACGGCAACGTCATGCATTATTCTGGTAAGTCATATGCTCACCACAGTGGGAAGCGAGGTATGTATGACAATTATTTCAATGGACACAGACATCAAGGATATCGAGGACGAGGTGTACAAGGACGAGGTCAGTCAGCAAATAGGTATGCACGTGGGAATAATAATTATGGTAATCGCGGTAACCGATCAAGATGTTACCATAATTCAGGTTATTTTAGAGGCTCGAAGTTTAGAAATAATCAGCCGTTACAAAATCGTGGTAATACGCGTCAAATTTATTCGGCACAAGCAACTGATGCTAACGACAATAGCGCCCAAACCCAAACTGCTCAAGTGGTAAACCAAGCAGATAAGTTTTTTCGTGACCCACCCAGAAATACTAGCTTTTAATGGACAAACAAAAATAATTTCATTTAATTTAAATAATAATCAATTTTATTGGCTACTTGATACGGGAGCTTCTTTGTCGATTGTACGAAAAGAATGCTTACCTCCAGATATTTCAATTATAGGACATGATATTTTAGTCAATGGCATAGCTGGACAAATTCGTTCACTGGGTCAAGTTTGTCTTGCATTATCATCACCGCTATTAGGTGACGTATTCACTCATAAGTTTCATGTGTTTAATAATCTACCTATCAAGGCTGATGGAATTATAGGATTAGACTTTTTAAGTAAATACTCGTCAAATATTAATTTAGAGACTAATGTTTTAACTTTAAATATAAACGGAGAGATAATAAGAACTAACATTTTTGACATTACGGAATGCAAATCAGAATTTTTCACTGTTCCGGCGCGAAGTGAGTCCGTACACTATGTAGATTTAAATTCGAGTTTAAAAGAAGATTGCGTTATTTGTGCAAGTGAATTAGGGAATGATTTGTTTTTAGCTGGTGCAATAGTAAGAGCAAATAAAAATAAAATACCATTAAAAATTTTAAATGTCAGTGAAAACCATATCCGTATTCCTGTTTTTACACCGATTATGCAGCCGTTAACTGAATATGAATGCTACTCATTTGAAAAACAAAAAGCTGATGCAAGTAGAGCTCAAACTTTAAGTAAGTTATTGAAATTACAACATCTTAAGTCAGAAGAGAAAACATCAATTGAAGATATTTGTAAAAAATATTCTGATATTTTTCACTTACCAAGTGATAGACTATCGAAAACAAATATTTATGAACAAAAAATAACGCTTAAACCTAATACTAATCCTATTTACGTAAAACCTTATAGGCTACCACAACAAATGAAACAAATTGAAACTATGATACAAAATGATATTATAGAAGAAGCACAAAGTGAATGGTCTAGTCCAGTCCTACTAGTACCGAAGAAAAGTGACGATAATAATGAAAAAAAGTGGCGTTTAGTAGTCGATTATCGGAAACTTAATGAAAAAATTCAGGATGACAGGTTTCCACTACCAAACATTACTGAAATTTTAGATTCTCTTTCAGGAGCTATTCTATTTAGCCATCTAGATTTACATTCTGGCTATAATTATCAAGTTGCATTAAACCCTGAAAGCAGGAAATGTACAGCATTTAGTACTAATACTGGTCAATTCCAGATGAAACGTATGCCGATGGGGTTAAAAATATCCCCAAGTGCATTTAGTAGGGTAATGACGATAGCAATGTCTGGTTTAACTTTCGACAAATGTTTCGTTTATTTAGATGACTTAATTGTTTTTGGACGCAATTTAGAGTCTCACAATCGTAATCTAATGGATATTTTCGAAAGACTGAGAAAAGTTAACTTAAAATTAAATCCCGCCAAATGTCAGTTTTTAAAAAAAGAACTTTTATATCTTGATCATGTTGTTTCTGCACAAGGTGTATTGCCAGACCCAGAAAAAATTATAATCTTGAAAAAATATCCCGTACCAAAAAATGCAGATGAGGTTAAACGGTTTGTTGCCTTTTGCAATTATTATAGAAAATTTATACCTTGTTTTGCGTTCAAGATTTTGTCTCAAAGTGTGAGAAATGCCAAAAGATGAAACATGGTAAGCCTATTAAGGAACCCATGTGTATCACTACTACGGCATCTTATGCCTTTGAAAAAATATTTTTAGATATTATAGGTCCATTGCCTCAAGATTACGAAGGTAATGTATACATATTAAGTCTCCAGTGTGAGTTGAGTAAATTCGTGGAAGCATATCCACTTAAAACTAAGGACACTGTAACTGTAAGTAAAGCTTTAGTAGATAACTTTATCCTAAGATTTGGACTACCAAAAACAATAGCAACTGACCGCGGTGCTGAATTTATGTCATCAACAATGGAACAGGTTTGTAAGCTTTTAAACATTGATAAAGTATCATCAACTGCGTACCATCATCAATCTATCGGTTCGTTAGAAAATTCTCACAAAAGCTTAGGGGCATTTCTGAGAATTCAATGTAATAATAATCCACAAACTTGGTCACATTGGTTAGCTTACTGGTGTTTTAGTTACAATACCACTGTTCATTCAGCAACAAAATATCAACCTTTTGAGCTTGTATTTGGTAGACCTTGTAATGTTCCTTCTAGATTATGTAATGATGTTGAACCATTATACAATCCAGAAAATTATTGTAGTGCACTTAAGTATAAGCTTCAACTAGCGAATAAGGATGCTAGAAATAATTTAATATTAAGCAAATGTAACCGCAAAAACAATTATTATGATAAATATTTGAACCCAATTCAATATAAGAAAGATGACTTAATATTGATTAAAAATGAAACTGGTCAAAAATTAGACCCATTATTTGATGGTCCATTTACTGTTTTAGAAGATATGGGATGTAATGTAAAAATTAGAAGAAAAAACAAAACCGATATTATTCACAAAAATCGAACCAAGCCATTTGTATCATCGTAATTTACAAATTGTAGTAATATGTAAAAAAAAAAAATATTAAGATTTTTTTTTTCTTTATATTGCCGGAGGTGAAGTGTATACCCTCCTTTAGATTAACAACCGTATGTATTCTCCTTTATAATAGGTATCATTTATGATATGCTTACCTAGCTTTTACATCGTTTTACTTGTTTCTTAGCATTATACTATTGGCAGCCAACCTGACTAGTTATTTACTACACCCTTACGACTCCAATCATCTCAGTCCATTTATCGAGGAAGGCTATATAGGTTATATAACATCACGCTGTGACCAATAGGAGCGCAGCAATAAGAAATGTTGCAAGCGGGAAATTCACGCGAACGTAGTCGCGGGCAGAAGCTAGTCTCTAATACAGCTGAGACCAGCTGAGGGTTCTTCATCAGATACTTCAGACCTTCGATTTTTGACATCAAATGAAGCGGCCAACCAAGTTGAATATTTTTTGTAAAGGCGGTATGTCGATCTCTCTAATAGTTTGGTTCGGCTCTTGTGTTTTCTAATCAGGGTCACCAGGTACTCCAGATCTTCGATTATCCTAATTTTTATAGTTTTCCCTTTATGTGGCCATTAAACCCTAACTCTGTACCAAATTTCAGCTCTCTGAGTTTATGGGAAGTACTAGTTCTATTTTGATGATCATGAGTGAGTGAGTGAGTGAGTGTCATAAATGCGAAACTTTGCTTTCGCTTAACTTCGGAACTAAATGACCTACAGACTTGAAATTTTGGATTTTAAGTATGTGATTATAGCTTACTGGATGACGAAAATTTCTGCGTTCTGGTCTTATCCAGAGGTTCTCAAATAGGGGCCTGAAAATGCGGCGAAATGGTTCCAGTAAAGGATGGTACGGCAGTGTTTGCTTCGCGCTCGACTTGGCGGGGGCACTGCCGTGCCCCCAGATACATTGGCATCTGAACGTAGGTACCCCCTATTTTTTTGAGTCTCGTTGCAGGAACAACAAATTTTTGTTTGTTCCTCGTATTTATGTTGTGGATATCACTGCATTTTTTAAACAAATTAATATTTTTGTGTGCGTACAAAAGGTTTTCTTAAATAAACTGAGAGGGCACAGTAAGAATATTAATCTCTTTAAATTTTTCTCTGAGGGAGTATCTGGGACTTAGTTTATAAATTGAACGAATTGCCCTTTTTTGTAAAACAAATATTGTTTGAATATCGGCGGCATTGCCCCACAAGAGAATACCGTACGACATCACGCTATGGAAAAAACTAAAGTAAACTAAACGAGCTGTCTCTAAATCAGTTAAGTCACGAATTCTTCTAACGGCGTATGCTGCCGAGCTAAGTTTTTTCGACAATTTGTTTATATGCGGGCCCCGCTGAAGCTTGGCATCCAAAGTTATGCCTAAGAACACTGTGCTATCTTCCGGTTTTAACTCTTCATCCTTAATGAGTACAGTAGTTTCCACTGGTCTTACATGGGGTAATAATACATTTAATACATTTCGTTTTTTTTTTCATTTAATTGGTTTAATGTTAATAATCTACATTATTAACATTAAACCAATTAACGATTTTTGCCAGGGCGCTATTAACATTATCCATAACTGGCTGCTGACGTTTGAGTTTAAATAACAAAGAAGTGTCGTCTGCAAACAAAACTACGTCATGATTATCCTTTATGAGGTGAGGCAAGTCATTTATGTAAATAAGAAACAAAAATGGACCAAGAATTGAGCCCTGGGGTACCCCAATTTTTACTACGGATCCGGGAGATCTTTTCCCGTTAACATCAACTCTCTGAATCCTATCATTCAAATATGACGTAAGAAGATCCAGAGAGGCGTTACGGATTCCGTAGTGGTGTAGTTTCCTGATTAATGTTTCATGAAGAACGCAATCGAAAGCTTTAGATAAATCGCAAAAAATTCCCAAAGCATCGCATTGGTCCTCCCAGGCATTATAAATGTGTTCTAAAAGTTCAACACCGCATCAGTAGTTGAACGACCCCTTGTAAAACCGAACTGTTTTTTATGCAATAACTGATGTTTATTGAAAAACTTTGCATTTGTGCCAAAATTAATTTTTCAAAAATTTTACTAAAGGTGGGTAGTACTGAAATGGGTCTATAATTAGTGGGGTCTGATGTACTACCCGACTTAAACAATGGTATTATTTTACTAAATTTCATTAGATCAGGAAACTCACCACGGTAATACAATCGTTAAATATAACAGCTAAAGAAGGAGCTACAACGTTTATAATGGATTTAGCAACGTCCACAGAATGACCCCATAGATCGGCGGTCTTTTTAACATTTAATGTGTGAAAAGTTTTAATTATATCTTTACAAGTGACATATTGAAAATTAAATTCGGAATCACAGACTGAAACATTTTCCTTTAGTAAAGACTCGGCAGCAGCAGGTGACGAGTTAAGCAATTTAGTTGTCGATACGGGAATATCTGCAAAGAAATTTTCAAAGGCTGTGGCCACTTGAGTGTCCGAATTTAAAATATTATCGCCAATAGCAAGGCTGATGTCACTATTTCGGTGGCAAGACCTTCCCGTTTCACTATTAATAATGTTCCATGTCATTTTAATGACATTACTACTATTTTTAATTTTTGAACTCAAGTAACGTGACTTTGCTAAGAAACAAACTTTTTTAAATAATTTAGAATAATTCTTGACATACAAATTAAATTCCACAGTGTTTGTGTATGTCCGCTCTTCATACAGTTCATAAAGTCGTTTTCGACTCTTATGAATACCAATGGTGGCCCAGTCACTGAAGGACGCGTTACTATTTACCGAGATAGTCTTAGGAATAAAAGTGGTATTAAATTGTGTGCAATACATACTAAAAAAATCGTTATAATGTTGATTGGGATCATCATTGGTTGACAATAGTGGTAATTTAGACAAAAGTTTAGTTTTAAAAGTTTCCAGGCGAGTTTTAGTTTTTGGATTAACAATGATATCCTTTTTAGAGACTTTCATGCTTACATTTGGAATTTTGATCAATTGCCCACAGTGATCTGAATCCAATAAGTTTATAATTTCTTTGTGGGTAGGTAAAACATCTGTGTAAATATTATCTAGGCAAGTGGCACTAGTTGGGGTTATTCTAGTGGGCTCCAGAAATATGTTTTCAAGATTGCATGAATGGAACAGGCTCATAATTTTAGTACTATACCCAGAATTTTCTAGCAAATTAATATTAAAATTAAGATTCGTCCGTCATCATTTAATATTCACAAAACATCTTGAAGTTCTGGAACTATGAGTGCCTGTGGTAACACTACGTGCCAAGCTAATAAGTGGTTAAGTCAAGTTATCAGTTTGGATAAGTTAGCACTCATAGTCTAGCTAGCAGCTATGGCTCCTGCTCGGTGTTTAGACCCCGTTACGTTCATGCCGTAAACTTGGTTTGTGCAGTAGGTACCTATTATACCTACTAGGTAGGTAAAAGCGAGGCACACTATGTGCCTGCAGATGTTTATAATCAGTGTGCAGTGAGGATGGAAATATAAGCGAACATTTTCCATCTTGAACCTTACAATGATACGAATACAAGTTCTCAGTTCCTATTTCAAGTAATGGAATAGAACTACACATCTCGTTGTTTGTTTTTCTAATACATTTTTCTCAAAACAATTTCTTAATGTTGTTGTTGTTGTTTTTTAAAAGCTCTCTGGATCAGTATCGTTTGAGCACCAGAAACGCACTATTCTATTCATTACTAAGTTTATTGTAGGTACACAGAGATATTGTGGGCAAGACGTGGCGTGGCCAATATGTGTAGCATAAAAATTGATAATCCCCCAAAATTATTCCAGAAAAATCACATCCTTTCGAAGTGTGGAAACAACGCGTTATTCTTTGATTAAAAGAATGTTGACTACCAGTTGTATTAATCAGCCTCCAAATTCAACTACACATGCGCAAGAGTGTAACGGATGCTGTTAACAATATGTCTATTTTGACTAGTTAATTACAATCGATACTAATCTCTGATTTACGACATCCCCCACCGCTCCCCCCCTCGCCGCACAGAGGGCGCCATTAATATCTGTGACAAGTATTCAAATCATGCGCCTGCGCACCGCACAGATTTATCTCAGGAGATTACCGCTTTCACAAGTGTCGTGAGCAACGACTGTTTCTGATTTCATTCACTTTGTGTAGGCATGTCACTGAATAGATGCTTAGACAGAAGATCTGAGCCTTAGAAAGTGGTTTCTTGAAGATGAATAATAATACACAAATGCTTCACAAAGAAGTAAAGTACGTGCTGCGTTATAACCATCGTGAGGAGACCAGCATGTCCCAGAGCCGAACAAATATGATTTGCGACTGTAGTGTTTTGCCTGCGGCTTATTCTATTTCAATTATGAATTATAGCGACACTACAATTTAAATTTCAATTAGCAATTCGGCAAAACAAATTTGGAGACTCTATGTCAATTACCATGCACATTTCAATAATTAGACTGAGAGCATGAGACCCGCGTCTTGTTTGGTGTGATCCTTCTGTACTTGAGGTACCGGTACTTCTTTATGTTCTACTCAGAAACACGCGTGGGACGACCAGGGGGAGTGGCGGGCGAAGGGGGGGGGGGGGGTATTTGTCGGGGGTTGACGAGACGCAGATAAGCGCAAGCGGGTTGCGCGCGCGCCGCATACTGATCAGCGCACGATTGACACAGCCAAGATAACTGCACTACCATAAGGCTAGCTTTCCAGCAGCAAGCGAGGAAGCGCAGCGGTAAGCGATGAAACAATCATAGAGAAAAAACCTCCCCTTCTTTTGCGTTTCACTCAAATCCAGCAACAATCGCAGCTGCAAGCCTTGAGGAGCCTAAGAGCTTGGCTCTGGGTAGTGACTCATTGGTAGTGACATTCTAGTAGCGGTGACGATGACAGAATATTTCATGTCAATCCTATTTTGAAAGTCGTTGTAGGAACACGAAACGATCTAAAAGCAATTTCCATTTTATTTTGCGCAGTCGTCGCGTCACTCATTTTACTATTTAAAAAAAAATGTACCTAGAACTATAGCAGATACTTTCAGTGAGTTTCTTGTCTGTTTGAATGTTCCCCCGTTGTGTGGTGTTTGCCAGCGGCCGCCCAGCTGCGCACGCGCAGAGCAGCGGTCACATAGCGGTACGGAGATCGTTGCGACTCTCGTGCATCCACTAAGCTATTTGTTTTTACAGTACCTACTCTACAGGTCTGTTTAAAATTATACTGGAGTTTGTGCTCATTAAATAAGGCAAGGTGTCGTCATTTGTGAAAATGTACTGATCTAAATACACAGATGAAAGATATTAGTACTCTCACATATCTGCTCTAGCACTAGGAGCTCGTGGCTAAATAATAACTAATAACAGCCACTCGGGCCAATCTTTAGGTTAAGCCGTGTTTTCCTAGGTTGGTCTGTGGATGGGTGGACTACCGATACATTCTCCACCTGTTCGTTTCGGTTTCCTCCGTGCCTCGGAAAGCACGGTAAGCTGTTGTATGTTTTGCCAACAACTGACACAGAACAAGAACCCACGGTGATAGATACTGAAAAAACAACTTTAGCAAATGGAATACACCTAATGTACTTACAAAAAGTCTAAACTATCTGTTATTCCAATCCATTTCATTTGTAACAAAAATAGTAAAATATGATTAATGTAGCTACATAAACGCAATGAATAGCTAATTGGGCGCGGTATCTACATCCGCGGATCTAGCGGTTGCTAATGATTACACATCACTAGTCCGCGCACGAGTATCGGACTGCTCGATCGTATCGGTCGCTGTACTGCTCGTATTAATGATTTAGATTAAAATTCGAAGGTAGTTGAGCTCATAAATAAATCTTCGCAAATATTAACCTTACTTTTTTTATACTATTACATTAATTTGAGGTGTCCGATAATCATCATCTTCTTCCCGCCCTTGCCCCATGTTACTCGAGGTCGGCGCAACACGTGTTTTTCTTCCATTCTCCTCAGTCAACCGTCACGCTACTCGTATCATTAACTCCTTCACGACATTCCTCACACAATCCATCTATTGTTTCTTTGGTCTTCCTCTCCCCCTCTGCATCCATCAACATTTATATCTATCTACACTCTAGTTACATGCGATTCATCCTCCTTGATGTGTTCGATAATGATCTCATTAAATAAGTTATTTTTTATTTATGCCAGAGAGACACTTAACTACTTATTTACCGAATAACATAAGCTAAACACTTGCAAGAATTATTACGAGTATTATGGTAGTGTGTAAATAAGTCACTGCACATCATTGGGTGTAGGGAACTATTGCCAATTTAATAGTACAACGTGATGGTGATTATAAAGTTACCATCATCCAAGTACTTATTGTGAAACACAAATATTAAGTACTTAAGTATTTGACTTCACTTTTCCTGTAAGCTCCTCGAAACGTTGAAGTTGAAGTAGGTATTTATCTAGGAGGTTGGTTGCCATCGGCGTCAGTGAGTGGGGATCTGAATCATGATCTTTCATTGGTCAATCGGACGCCCAAGAGTCCTAGTTAGGGCCTAAACGTATTCCTGTGTACCTAGATGGTAAATATTTAATGCAAGTACCTTAAACGGCCCGTCTCTTAACTTGAGATATTTACCAGTTTTCCTTAAAAGTAGAAATTGGTGACTGCTGATGGATGGCTTTTAACTCTAATCGTTTGGCATCACGCACTGTCAACAAGGAAATTGGCGGATATACTGAAATGTCAACGTTTTCACGACCCCTGACATTCGGACACCGTTCACAAGTCGCAAGTGGGTATTATGTGCAATTTACTTGAAGTTCTTCACAGAAGCCGTCCGCAGGACTCGTGGAGGCAGTTGTCAGCAATTATGCGGTTGTTGCAGTAATTGTTGGTAAACAGCGGGTGTGTCGGCTGAGTGATTGGAGTTTCTTGATATTTATAGATTCGTTGTGTTTTTGAGGATTAAGAACTGGGTGGGTTTTGTTATTTTTTTAAGCAAGGAAGTTTTGAAAGCGACTGTCTTATATTCCACTAATAAATACCAGGGACTTAGACAAAATGAAATTTTCGAGATAGCAAAGTTACAAACACATTGGGTTGCTATAAGCTACCGACAAGCTTGTGTTAATATGTTGGCAGCGGTTGCAGAACTTGGCTAAGCCTTCAGAATATTTGTGTCCATGTAGGCACGGTACTGCTATGGTAGATAGTCACATCAAGGGTTGTTGAAAAAGAGCCTCCTTGAATGATAATATTTAACTAGAAACGTCTGGCGTATTATTATGGCAGTGAGCCCCGCTACCACTATTGTTAATTAGCTAATCTTCTGACGACGACTAGTAATATTCTCGTTCCGTTAAATTCTAGTTTTGACACAGCAGAGTATCTCTGAGTCGCCCTCGCTCCAGCGGAAGTCTGCCCTACTCGCTTACTCCACTCTGTCAACACATCATTACTATATTTACTTATCGAGTTTATTGGCGTTTCACTTTCAAACAACTCATCTATTAGCATGTTACCACACTCTCCTTCCAAAGTAGATCAATTACCTGGCCGGGCCTGTTCCATGGGAAGCAGGTGACCTCCCACGTCCATCATAACGCCGTTAATTAGTTACGTGATGAGCAGAGCGCTGGCCCTGACTTTTAGACTAGCTCGAAAGGTTCTAGACAGATGCTGGGAATGTCTCGCTGGTAACCTTAGTCTGCATGTGGTTTGTGTTGCACAAGATACCAAGTTTTCTTATGAACTAGTTATATACCTACTGAGATTTTAATCTAAAAGACATTAATTTCGCAACAATTTTATGGTTGTTTCAAATCACCATCACAGGTTTACGTTTGTATTCAGACTCACATAGTAATTGACCAATAAAGTCTAACTTGTCTTATCAGTTCATCCAAATGATGTATGGGAAAATTTTAAGGCTGCCCTGCTTCTGTTAGTTACGCTAGAGGAGTCTATTTAGGTACCCCTAGTCTCTTGAATGCTGTTAAGAGTAGGGATATAATGCCATTTTCCTTTCTAGAACAGTGAACTTGCCGGTTTTCCTATGGAATTAGCCATTACAATTAGAATATCTGCTATTAAATAATAATATGTATGCTGTGAGATTGTCGTAAAGCCATTATTCATCATTGTATGTGTATGACGTCGACGTCGGCGCGTGGACTCATCAGTTGTGACAGTTCCCACAGTCCGCTCCGCTAATGGGCGCGACCACTAAACGAGACTAATTCGCGGTCACTCGCCACTCGCACTCGTTACCATATTATTGGGTTTTTAATTCAGCACACACACACACCACACTACAAAGAAGAGAAATAGTAATCTTACTCTTAGCAAACTCAGTAATCTCAATATTTGAAAATAATCATTAGTAATCTCAATTTTTTTTTTTATTATTATAATGTTTCCACGGCTGGGACACAGGCCTTCTCTCTATCAGAGGGCTATAATCCCCCACGCGGGCTCAGTGCGGATTGGTAGAAGTCGCATGTCTTCGAATTTTTTGGTTCTAGGATATGCCGGTTTCCTCACGAAGTTTTCCTAAATAGTTATCAATTTACTTAATTTCGAACACTAACGAATTCCTAGTACTTGAAACAGCTATGAAATCTCAGCATTATCAACAATCGTGAATGCTCAATATATGAAAAAACAGTAGTCACATGAAATTATTTGATTTTCTGTGATTACCAAGAGAAATAGGCACGTGTTCGTGCAAAAGACCTTGGAGCTCTTCTGCCAGTCATCATTTCCATGCTTGCGTTTGATCCTCTGTATGTATCTGCTCTGTGTAGACATTGATTGTTGGTACTGTGTGGTACTGGTGATGGCGGTGACTGACCCGAATTACTTGCCTATACATTATAGAATATAGTGCGACGGACTGTGTTACTAATGGCGAGCTTTATAATGTATCTCCTTTTAACTACGGAGGAATTTGTGAAGGTATCGTTTTGGTGCTTCAGACAAATCATTTTGCTAGTAGCGGGTTCAGATATTTTTATTTTGTCTTAAAGGAAAATATTAATATCATCGTCAATCAATTCAAGACACGACAAGGGATCTTACGAAATACTTCTAAGATGTTTATGGGTTTATTGCAAATAAAAAAGAAATTACAATATTTAGTTTAACTCTTTAATCACCAAAGCTAAAATACCTAATTATTTAGGATTTTTTCTGCAAAGCCATATTACTATGCAAGCTCTAGATAATATATTTAATGTGCAATAAATAGCAATGTATATGGTATACGTTATTACAGTTAAAAGTATAATTGAGTTAGAAAGTATTCAGTGAGATACGATGCCGATCTAGTTATTAACCGGATTACTGGGCGTGCACGAACTATCTGACAAGTGTGTGTCGGCAGGCAGTTACTTTGGGTTCGTCATCCCATCAGATGCTCTCAGAAGGTCATGTATTTATATTGCACTCATAATTATGACCTACGTTGACTTCTTGTCAAACTATGATGGATTTAATTTGTTTTTGGCAAATGTAACTTGGACTAGTTGATTATTTTGTCTGCTGAGTTCGTCAGTCCGTCCCTTTTCCGTCAAGTATCTCCGGTCAGAAGCGGCTGACGTGTTGTGTCAAATGCTTCGATTGAAAAGAGGACCTAAGGTGAATTTATTCGTTGCGGGCTTGTTCGAAAGAGATACCGCGGCCCCGGAACATACAGGGCGAGGAAGGAACATGGATTGGTTTTAGTCAGTAAAAGTCTGACACTCCCTCCCGCTCCGCCCAGAGCGGGAGAAGTCATTTGATGATTTTCCATCCTAAAAAAAAAGGTGAATTGATTGAAAAGGTCCTTAATATATAAGATTGCAATATGGAAGAAGGCACATTAAAAAACGGATAAATTATAGGGCAGGGATGAAAGATTCCTGGAGAATTTACTAGTTATGGCGGAAATCCTGAACATTTAGGAGATCTAGATGAGTCTAGAAGCCCTAGTAGGGTTTGCGTTAACCAAAGAACCCTAACGCGCCGCATGGTCCAGCGTGGGCGATTAAGCACAATTACAGTGGGTTCGTGACCGCCATCGTAGTAAGAAGCTTGCAGTTATTATTACATTGATTACACACGGCCGTCGGATCAATGTCTGCCATCGATCAGAGCATCGCCCCACATCTGTGCAAGCCTTCATCTTTATATTGCACACCATACGTCGACTAAAGCGATTAAGTGCCTATTCTTTATTTTAGTCACGAACTAATAAACTTTTTGTATTTGTTTCAACACCGTCATGAATTGCTATCTCATAATATGCGCCCACAAAGGAAAATGGTAGAAAATGCCCTTGCGTTCAATAGATTTAAGATATACACCAATGGATAGAACCATTTAACTATGGCAACTTCTCTCGATTCGGAATCGGAGAGGAGGTACAAAACTCTAAGTAGGTATGAGAAATTAGTTTAAAGTAAATACTGTTATTACGTCAATTTATTAACTTTCATTCATACTGTATGTTTCAAAATATTGACATCTGAAATGCCGTTTTAGAAACAAATTCTTACTGTAACTAAGGGTTTACAGATCCTTAATTCTACTCCAACGACCAATACTGACAAGATATGTATTAATGGAAGTATCTCTTCAGAAAGAAGATTTCTTGCCTTGTCAACTTTTCTCGATTCAGAATCAGAGAGGAGCTGCAGTTCCGTACCCAGTCCACTAACTAGATCTTTCAATAAAACCAAATAGGCTAGGAATTAGCCAAAGTTTTACAGTAGTAAATTTTCTTATTGAAAGCTCTTTCGAAAGGTATCTTATCGCTACTCGTTACCTAGAAAATGTTAACTTCAGTGTCCAATTTATTAATTTACTTATTAACTAGCTAATGCCAAAGCATTATGAATTTCGTACTGGCGTTTCAATTCACTAATGGGCAGCCTTTCGTGCTATTGTAAGATATTTGTGTTTAGTTTCAGTTAATGCTTAGTTAAGTTTCTTGCTATCAGACCTTTTTATGCTATTAGACCAATAACTTTTATATAACATATGAAACCGGGTATTTATCGCGAATGTTTGACAGGATTGCACCAGCCGTGGTGGTCTAACCCAGAACGAATTGTCGAAAGTTGTGTTACTGGCAAAAGTTCGTCGAAAGTTGTGGTACTGGCAAAAGTTCTTCATAGAGAGTTCTATGTAATGGATTATTATGTTATTACTATTGGCAACCCAGAAAACTTTTATTGGTCGTCAAGACAATCGTAACTTCGGTGATAGTCACCTACTTAGGTCCATAACTCCGAACGGACTACGAATTGTTACAAAAAGTGTTATAAGCAAATGTTCTCCTTATAATCCTCTTTCAATGGTATAAATCTTATGTCTATTGGACTTCAGGGCAAATACCCATATATCAACGCCCATTCTCGTAATAAGATGGCCCAAGTCACCTATGTGACCGACAGATTAGTGATCACAATGAAAAACTGTTGCACTTTAGTTACCGTTCATTTTAGTAACCGTCGCTATTAGTGTTATTACTATCCTGCAAAGTAAAGGACTCGACGCCAGTAAAAATAGTGCAGTAGCGGCTTCCCACACAAATCGCGCGCGACATATCTCTTGGCTAACATTTCACGATTGTCGCGGCTAAGGTGCGCATTAAGCGCGGGCGCGCGGTCATCTGTCTCGCGCCTAGCGGGAAGCGGGCTGGCGGGCTGGCGGGATGGCGGGCTGGGGGGCTAGCGGGCGCGTCACCGTACTTGGCGCGGTTAGTTGCCGCCGCCGATCGATCGCAGTAAATCCTGCTAACGGTCGCCTACGCAATCACTTGTCGCGGCGTGAATTGTCCGCTTTATTGTAAGTGCGGTTCACATGTCTGCGGTTGCCGGTCGCCAGTCGCACTCGGGTGCGATTTTAAAGTCGGGTGAGATATAAAGTAATGTGTGCGCTTCTCGGAGTTATTGCTGTAATTTCTTTTCCGTATCAGGGAATTGGTTGTAGGCTGACCACATTACATGTCATGGATACCGCTACGATTGGTCACCCATCCAACTTCTTAGACAAGTGCAGATTAGTACTGTCGCTGAGCTCGTACATCGAAGCTTGTTGATGTTTTATAACGCGAACCTAGCTTTACATCTGGCAAACGAAATCACTAAACATGGGTTTGTTACTATTTCACTGAAAATCTATGTGGCGGAGGTCTACACACAGAGATTATTTTATGAGCGATGATTTTAGTGGAAAAGAACAAAAATATAACTATTGCATTGACATAAACTATGTCAATTCTGTTGGAAGTCGTTGCGGAATTACGATACGCTTTAAAAACGAATGACGGTTCTCTAGTCATGTATTAACCGTTTTTCGCCGTCAGAACTGCAGCACATGTATACACGCATGTAACACGTAAAGCAGTTGTGAATGCGACATAACTCGTGTAAGTGGCAGTAGTCGTGTCGCAGATGCAATCGCGGCGTGAACAGGATCATAGTTTTTGGCTTTCTATTATAATGTCGGCTGATATGTATTGCTAACACGCGTGTTCGCTCGTGTTTATTTAGCCTGTAAGTCTGTACTCTAACAGAAAATATGGCTACAAAAAATCCTTAGGTTCGCGGGTTCATATCCGGCTCGAAGGACCATAAAGTTGTACGGGACAACTATAAATGATAAGTTGTGATAGATGTAATATGATTTTATTGATATAATGCTATAGCTAATTTGATACAGTGATCACTTATAATAGAATGATTTTAGGATATCGAAATGCTACGATATTATGATAATGAGCACACGCGGCGAAGACTGAACGCGAACTGAAGTAAATTTCGCACGCGGTACAAAACTGCTTATTTAACGTAAAAAGATATAATTATGAATTGTACGGGTGGACCGTACACACAATGTTATACAAGCAAACTAACAAACGACTTCTAAATATCATACAAAATATCATGAGTATCGTTTATCGCCACAAAGTCAGTTTTCTTTTTAGACCATCCATTATTACCTTTTTAGGAAGTGTTAACCTTACACGAATGGGAGTACTAGCAGTTAAAGAGAGTTTGGGTTATCGGGTTCTGTATCTAACCGCCAACGAGCTGTCATAAACAATACCAAAACGATTCGTTATCTGGTCGCGTATCGCGGTGTCCTTACCCAGCAGCCCCGCGCGCAGTGCTCCAGCAGTGGCGCAATATTGAAGTAACAAGCAATGTTACACTTGCACAGTTATGGTTAACAAACAAGGCTCTCTGAACTGTCGCCAATAAATCTAGGCAGCGGTGCGTGTCTGCGCGGGCGCAGTTTAGGCGGTGTAATGAGACGTCGGCGGCGGCGGTGCGAACAAGGCAGCCTGTCCGGTGTAATACATTGCCGGAGTTTGCGCCTGCGTCACAATAGGGCGCTGAATGTGCGTGCGATGGTGAGACGGTGTTAGGAACGGGGTCAGTGGGAAAGCACAGGTGGGTGTCGTAACAAGCTAAGAAGGTTTGTGTCAGTAAGATGGCAGCGGCTTGTGTCCTCTTGCATGCTCGTTGCTCCTGTCGAATGCGCTATAAAATGATCCTCAAGTGTGGCAAGTGTCACAGAAGACACAGTTACAACAATGTGTAACTTGCTGATACAGAAACATAGTAGATACTTTAGTTCTACGTAGTAGTACGTAAGTTTATTGAAACCAAAATGACTAATGGTGACACCACAGAGATCAAATTGTAACGAACTAACAAGATTGAATCCCAGATCAGAAATTCTCATCAAACTTCGGTTCAAACAAAATGAATCAGTTCTGAACATAGATCAGCTTGATCGACAAGCTCCGCCATGTTGCTATTCTCGTCACCTCCGCATTACACTTGCCAACATCCCACACTTAGCGACAGCGCTGTACATCGCCACATCTACAGATCTCGGCGATACAGTGTCGCTGGTGTCACCAATGTCCCGACTACTGCCGACACTCGGTACTGCGATACCATCACACAATGTAGCACATTTGGAAGGGAAAGCAGCCAGCCATTGCTCCTAATGTTATTTACTGCGATCTGATTGGTGCAGCCGTGACGCAGTATCGTGCAGTATGCGTTAGATGCGCTGATAGGCTGGTACTGGACGTATAATGCTGCAGTTAGGTGCGACATGGCCAGGCATTTGTTAGGGGGCTGTGAGTGATCTAGATCTGTGCTGGATTATTTACTGTGAATTCAACTAGTGGATTGTGTTAAGGGTGCATAATAAGGAACATTGAAATACGATGGTGTCTATAGGAGTGAGTAAAGAATGGCAGTATATATGTTCGCCGAAACATCCTATATGGGTTGGTCCATGTAAGTTATTCTAGTAATATCAATAAAACTCCGTTAATGAGCGCAAGTCTTTTGAAGCAGTTGTGTTTCCGCCTGCTTTATGAGTTGCGGACAGCGCGGCGGTGAATGTGTTGCGGGTTGCGCTCAAAGCTGCGAGCTGGACGAGTGAATGGAGGAGGTGTCGCGGCATAAGTTTCCACAATTCATTACTTATGTTATTGTAATAATAGTTTTAACTAATTTCGTATTGTTTATTGTAGTTAGCATTTTATTTTTCTTGAAAAGCTTGAATTGTATAATAATTTCTCTAGCCGTTTTTTTACACACATTTGCACAACATAACTCTTTACATAACACTTACACTGATCGCAAACACATACATTCAATAGCGTGTTATTATCGTTCATTTTCTTGCACTGTTATCGTTTGCCGGTATTTTAGCTTCACCCAAAAAAATATTTCACCTCTCGCCCATAAGAATTATGGTTGATATAGTCAATATTTCTTCAGATATTGATAACAATGTCAACGCGGGTGAAGCTCAAACCGTAGACTTCCCGGAGCAGTGCAAAATTCTTTTAGATAAAAACAACACCTACAAGGTCTTAACGCAAAACATCAGAAGTCTGAATCATAATTTTGACGACTTTTTAGTTCTCCTGGCTAGGCTTAACATATCTTTTGATTTCATAATTCTAACAGAATGTTGGTTATCGAAGACTTCAAAATTGCCTACTATTACTTCATATCAGGTTTTTGCAACATGCAACCACTTGAATCAAAACGATGGTATAGTTGTTTACTGTAGGGATAGTTTAAAAGTTACTGTGACGGAGACGACTAGTGTTAATGATGAAGTAAATTGTTTAGTTACTACTTTACAAAATGAACTAGCTATTATATCACTATACAGGCCTCCTGCCTTCAAAAATATCGACAATTTTCTAACCGCTTTAGACGATACAATATACAAATATAAACACTATAAAAATATTATACTCATAGGTGACATGAATATCAATATTACAAATGACACTGACCCAAAGGTTTCCAATTATATGAACTTGCTAGCCTCCCATGGACTCCTCACATCACATCTACTACCAACACGAGAAAACAGCTGCCTAGACCACTGTTTTGTCAAGACCAACTGTTCTGCAAACACTGTAGTCTGCAATTCGACAGTCACGGACCACTGTAGTGTAATGATGTCACTTTTGAAAAAATCTGTAGCTACCGAACAAAATCGAGGAACATTTAAAAAAGTGACTATAACGCGATTATTAACAATTTAAAACTCATAAACTGGAACGAAATGCTAGAATATGATGACCCGAATGAAATAACAGATAAGTTCCTATCCATACTAAATGATTGCATTAAAAAGAATACATATACCTACAAGCTTTCTAATAGAAAACGGAATATTAAACCATGGATAACACCCGGGTTACGTCGTTGCATGAGAAATAGGGATCGTTTACACCAAAAACTTCGTAAAGATCCTGACAATGTAACTCTTCAAATAACTTACAAAAGATACCGCAATACATGTAACAAATTATTAAAGAACTTAAAAAATAAATATTTTAGATCACAGATAAATCATCACAAAAATAATTTAAACAAACAATGGTCCATTATCAAAGATATATGTCACTACAATACTAAGCCTCAAAATTATGACGACCTTCTTTTAGCCAAAGAGAACCCACAAGAGTCCGTAAACTACATAAATCACTATTTCGCAAACGTGGGTAGCCATCTGGCTCATAGTATTCAAATAAGGACACAAAAGAATGAACTTGAACTTGCTAGAATATCAAACTCAAACTGTCCCTCTCTGAAGTCATTCGTTCTTTTATCTACAGATGAAAGGGAAGTCAAAACTACCATTTTGAATCTAAAACCTTCAAATTCCAGCGGTTGGGATGAAATTCCCACCACTTTACTCAAACTGGCTGTCGATACTCTCGCGATACCTATTGCTAGGATCTGTAATTTGTGTTTCGCCAAAGGCGTCTTTCCCAACGCATTGAAACAGTCGGTCATTATTCCCATTCACAAAACTGGGGACAGAGGCTGTGTCTCAAATTACAGACCAATCTCATTATTGCCATCCCTTTCCAAAGTGATTGAACGGATTATGAACACGAGATTGAAAATGTTCTTTGAATCCAATCAGCTTTTCTCAGAAAACCAGTTTGGATTCAGAGAGAAAAAATCAACTGCACATGCCGTACACAAACTTGTATCATTTACTGTCGATGGTTTGGATAGAGGAGATAAGACCCTAGGCATTTTTCTGGACTTGGCAAAGGCGTTCGACACAGTTTCCGTTCCCATACTCCTTAATAAGCTTGAACACCATGGAATCCGCGGTATTGCATTGGACCTTATAAAAGATTACATGTCAAACAGAACTCAACGTGTTAGAATTAATGACTACACTAGTCAACAAGAAAATGTACAATTTGGCGTGCCTCAGGGCAGTATTTTGGGCCCTACATTATTCCTTGTTTACATTAATGACTTGAGTAGTCTCAATCTGAAACAAGGACAAATAGTTTCCTTTGCTGATGACACAGTACTATTATTTCATGGGCGCACGTGGACTGAAGTGTTTGGCTTGGCTAATGAAGGATTTGAATTAGTTACGTCTTGGCTCGATCATAATCTTCTCACATTGAATGCACAGAAAACAAAATATTTAACTTTCAGCATTAGAAATAACACGCAACCACCAAACAACTTGCAAATAAAGTTACATACTTGCAAAAATGCTGTAGCCTGTTCCTGCTATAGTCTCACAAAAGGATCCTCTATCAAATATCTAGGCTTGATAGTAGACCAAAACCTTAACTGGGGGGAACATATCGGTGCCGTAATAACTCGGGCTAGGAAAATGATCCATGTATTTAAAAATCTTCGTAATATATGTGACCTCAAACTACTTAGGACCATTTATTTCTCTCTGTGTCAGTCGGTATTATCATATTGTATCACTGTTTGGGGAGGAGCATCAAAAACTACTATGTTAAGTCTCGAAAGAGCTCAGCGAGCAATACTAAAAGTAATGAGCTTCAGGAAATTTAGATATCCTACGCATTTATTATATAAGAATTTAGCTATGCTCACAGTAAGACAAATTTTCATAAACAATGCTATTTTGCTTCAACACTCCAAGTTACCGGTACCTAATTTCAATACAAGGCGAAGAAAAGATCTGGTATACTCCATTCCTAAACGTAAAACGGTTTTTTCAGATAAATTTTTTGATCATCTCGGACCACATTTATATAACCAGTTATCTAAGACCATCAATTTACGCGATTCGACTATCTCTGTTTGCAGAAAAACCTTAAATAACTATCTCATCGAAATGAACTATAATAACACAGAAAAGCTATTAACATCCATGTCATAAATACATTCACAGAAAGACATACACATTCTCATTCCATGCAAACACGTACACACGCATTCATCAACATACATACACACACTTACACCAATGTTTTTTTTTTTTTTAATATTTAAATTTACTTTTTTTTTTACTACTTCTTCTTTTTTTTTATTGCTTTTGTAATATAAGCCATTATTGGCAACTTTTTTGTCATCTTGATGTTATAAGTTAATACCGTAAGTCATAAAATCCAAACTGTTTTTTGTCTGAAATTTTTGCTTATACTTTTAATGTTTTACAATTACCCTCACAATTGTTGTAATCAAGTCACCGAATGTCCAAATAATTACCCACTGTATCAGTTTTAACATCCTAACTCATAAACTAATCTATGTTCATTTAACAATTAAATGTACTTACTTAAGTTCTTTATTATTGTGAAAGTGTGTGAGTGTTTGTGAACGAGGAAGACTGATCTGCCGTGATACAGTTTTCACTAGTACGGAGGTCAGTGTGAATCAAGACCAAACAACCGCATAACCTACACAGGTATTTATTACGTATTTATATTTACGTCTATTAGCAGACACAATCACAGGATTGTTGCGATTTGTATGTTAAGGTTGTTCTTTTAATGGTCAATAAACTTTTTAAACTTTAAACTTTAAACAATTAACCTAAATACTCGTACAAAACAGGATAATTTTAAACGGTGTTTCCGCGACTTTGTTTAAATGTTATTTTGAAAACGGCTAGTAAAATATTGTTTGTTTAAGTTAGTGTTCTATCTAAAATGTACAACTGATTTGCTTTCTAATATTCCGTGGCATGGGTTAAATATGAGCTTATATTATGTTAATCCTTATTTAAAGAGAAAAAGATCCAACTGCGTTCATTTTGCATCAACATCCACCGCGCCCGCTGAGCGATATACTTAATCCTGATTCATGTTCTGAAAACACATCTTTATCACACAAATCAACACATTTGATAACTGAGCGCTGGAATAGAATAAATTAGGAATAAATTATAATTACTAGTCGCCTTTCGGGCCATGCATCACGCTGAGCCACGTACAATGCGCGGGCGCCGCTCCCGGGCGTACTTACTTACAAACTATACTGTGCTTTGCTTAGTAATATGGTATAGTTGAGTGCACTTCTTAGGAAGTATAGTTTACGTTCTGTTATCATGGTAATGTAGCCGACGCAAGGATAGACGGTCCTTTGATAGAAATGGTGTTACCATGTATTGTGACAGACTTTCCTAGTTTGATGTTTCGCGTGTAGCTTCAACTTTCTGCCTGACCGACTTCTGGACTATTCAAAAGTGCCCGTAAATTACCAATATTTGGTCATCATATGGTGGTTTTATGTTAAAAAAACCAATCAAGTCTTCCTTAGTTTTCTTCTATTCTTACCTAAAACTGTGATGCTGCATTTAAATCACAATGATCATCACAATGTCACCACGTCAAGATAATTATTTATTATTCGGAAATACTCTGCTACATCGTAGTTACTAACTGACCCAAATGAAGTCAAACGCGTGGCTGTCCTAGCGAGAGGTACAGCCTTATTTATAAGTGTAGTTCACACCTCGTTCGTATTTAAATTAGTTTGTGACGCCGCCGCAGGAGATCCGCTGAACCTATGGAAATCTTAACTTCTAAGATCTTAAGCTGTTCGTAATGAATGCGAGGAGATTAGTCGTGGCAGAGGTGTGCTGCTGGGTAAGCAGTATGATGAGTTGGTTGCGACACGGAAGTCACGGAAGACACGGAACCAGAGCTGTTGACTGGGACTGTTCGAAAATGATACTGTGGCCCCGGAACATAAAGGGCGAGGAAGGAACATGGATGTGTTTTAGTCAGTAAAAGTCTGAAAATCCCTCTCGCTCCGCCCAGAGAAAAGTTATTTGATGATTTCCAATCCAGGGGTTTGTCGCAGACCTTTATCATGGACGGATTTGAGGCAAGGTAAGGTATTGTCTTTACTTGTTACGGACAGTTTCCCGAAGACTTGAACGTAATCTTAAATATCTTTGCAATTGACCCATTGGCCCAAACTCGTAGAGCATTCGACTGCCAATGACGCCGAACCCCCAACCTACGAAGCAAAAGTAATAAGTTTATGATAGAGCAAGTGCAGCCTATTTACTAAAGTAGTATATTTGTGAACGTAGTTCTTACTTCAGGACCTAAATAATGTCCCGAGGTAGGTACATCTGTATTAGCGGCTGGCTGGAGGTAATACAGCTGCGCAAGTGTTGCGGTACGTGCGTCTCGTTGGCGCCCCGCTGCGCTGCGCCCGCGCCGTTGAACAACCGCGGATATTCGCTTATACGAGTGGACAGTCGCACGCAAGACACATCGAGGATAATTTGAAAACTTACAAACTTTTCATTTCTGTGTATTCAAAATAATATATAAATATTTGTATTCCTACGTACCTCGGTCATTCTCCAATTTGGCGTTCTTTGCCTAATTACTCGTACCGTAACCTTTTTTATTTTTCACTAATTTGACTAAGGGCTGGTTTTTCAATCGCCAGATAACTTTTATACGAGGAATAAGTTTCATAGTTTGACAGTTTTTGTATGGACTCTCTGTCAAAACGTCAGATTTACTCTTCTGATAAAAGTTATCTACTGATTGAAAAATCAGCCTTTAAACACATTAAAATATTAAAGAACTCAAAGATACGAATTCAATAATTAATGTGGCATGCAACAATTAATTAATAGTGGTTTTCTAGTTAAAGAGACTTAAAAAATTTATGAGTATGGTAATTAGAAAAAAAATATATTTAATGCAATGGTAATTAGAAAATATCATCAAGTCTATATAAAATATGATATAATGAAATGACAATAACACATTACAACGTACGGAGGCCAAAGTATTATCTCCATTTACATGATCAGCTTGGGTGTAACTTAACAAATCAAGTTTTAAAATAAGAACAAAGGTAATTAGAAAAGTTTTTTACCAAGGCGACGGTAATTTTATACTCAGGTGCTTCATTGGCGGTACACTAATGTTAGAGACGTGCAACTGCTGATGGGCCGCGGCACACACTGAGGAGACGTGACGCGTACGGTAGTAATGTGCCAAATACAGTTAATTACAGATGTGCACCCGAGAACAGAAAATGTCACGGCAATTATAACTAACGATTGGACACGCGTTTACTTAATGATTATTATTTATAGGGTGGTTTTATTGAGTCGATATTTTGTTATGCTATACACGTTGCTTAATACCGTTTAAAGTGTTGAATGGATCAAAATAAATCTGTACGTTATAAAAATTACAAGCAAGTTTTAACATTAAGTTGGTGTGCGGACACGCCACGGTAATGATAAATGATATTTATTCAGCAAGTAGGTTTTCTCAAACACTTTTAACGTCACTTTTTTTTTAAAACTAGTTGGGGCCGGTGTTTCGTACCTGACTACTCTGAGAAGAAACAGCCGAAACAAACTCAGAGGTCATAGTCTCTTTTGAAGTCCAGACAATCTTGCTTAATTCACATGAGGACTATGCAGATTAAGTGTCTGAGATGGTCTTTTGAAGAAAAAAACACACAGATTTGAGTGGACCTGTCCAGTCAATGCAAGCATTTGTCAGTTATCGTGTAGCTCGACTTATAACTCAAGGAGCTCAACGAAACGACGAACAATACCAAAGAAAGGACATTTGGGGTAGGTCGCTTATAGTACTCAAACTGCCAGACAGTCGTGGGAAAAAAAAAACAACAAAAAGTGACCCACAAGGTCTTCACATTCACAATAATTAAATAAAATAAATAATAATTTACAATTCAAATTCGAATGTCAATATAAATACGATATGTCAAATACACACACATAAAATAAACAAAAATAAAGTAAAAAATAATGAAATACTGAACTAAGTATTCATGTCAAATCATTAAATGTCATGACAGTCACAAGTAAATATTCATGTCAAATATACACATAAAAAATAAAAATAAAAAATAATAAAACGTAAAAAATAATAAAATACTGAACTAAGTATTCATGTCAAATCATTCAATGTCATAGTGTATAAAATAAAGGAATCAACAATAAACAAGCGAAGTCCGAAATTTCAATTCACAGAGCAAATTTCATTGGAGCACTTTAATCCCAAGCCTTTTTATCTTCGAGATAGTGATTGACATGATAGAAAGCTTTCAGGCATAGCTTTCGTTTAATAAACGATTTGAATTTATTCAGGCTTAGTGCTTGAATATGGCTCGGAAGTTTATTGTAAAAACGTATACATTGGCATCTGAACCCCCTATTTTTTTGAGTCTCGTTGCAGGAACAACAAACTTGTGTTTGTTCCTCGTGTTTATGTTGTGGATATCACTGTATTTTTTAAACAAATTAATATTTTTGTGTGCGTACAAAAGGTTTTTATAAATAAACTGAGAGGGCACAGTAAGAATATTAATCTCTTTAAATTTTTCTCTGAGGGAGTATCTAGGACTTAGTTTATAAATTGAACGAATTGCCCTTTTTTGTAAAACAAATATTGTTTGAATATCGGCGGCATTGCCCCACAAGAGAATACCGTACGACATCACGCTATAGAAATAACTAAAGTAAACTAAACCAGCTGTGTCTAAGTCAGTTAAGTCACGAATTCTTCTAACGGCGTATGCTGCCGAGCTAAGTTTTTTCGACAATTTGTTTATATGCGGGCCCCACTGAACCTTGGCATCCAAAGTTATGCCTAAGAACACTGTGCTATCTTCCGGTTTCAACTCTTCATCCTTAATTAGTACAGTAGTTTCCACTTGTCTTACAAGGGGTATCGTAAACTTAATTTAATACATTTCGTTTTTTTTTCATTTAAGAGTAGATTACTAACATTAAACCAATTAACGATTTTTGCCAGGGCGCATTAACATTATCCATAACTGGCTGCTGACGTTTGAGTTTAAATAACAGAGAAGTGTCGTCTGCAAACAAAACTACGTCATGATTATCCTTTATGAGGTAAGGCAAGTCATTTATGTAAATAAGAAACAAAAATGGACCAAGAATTGAGCCCTGGGGTACCCCCATTTTTACTACGGATCCGGGAGATATTTTCCCGTTAACATCAACTCTCTGAATCCTATCACTCAAATATGACGTAAGAAGATCCGAGGCGTTACGGATTCCGTAGTGGTGTAGTTTCCTGATTAATGTCTCATGAAGAACGCAATCGAAAGCTCTAGATAAATCGCAAAAAAATCCCAAAGCATCACATTTGTCCTCCCAAGCATTATAAATGTGTCCTAAAAGTTCATCAACATCAGTAGTTGAACGACCCCTTGTAAAACCGAACTGTTTTTTATGCAATAACTGATGTTTATTGAAAAACTTTGCATTTGTGCCAAAATTAATTTTTCAAAAATTTTACTAAAGGTGGGTAGTACTGAAATGGGTCTATAATTAGTGGGGTCTGATGTACTACCCGACTTAAACAATGGTATTATTTTACTAAATTTCATTAGATCAGGAAACTCACCACGGTAATACAATCGTTAAATATAACAGCTAAAGAAGGAGCTACAACGTTTATAATGGATTTAGCAACGTCCACAGAATGACCCCATAGATCGGCGGTCTTTTTAACATTTAATGTGTGAAAAGTTTTAATTACATCTTTACAAGTGACATATTGAAAATTAAATTCGGAATCACAGACTGAAACATTTTCCTTTAGTAAAGACTCGGCAGCAGCAGGTGACGAGATAAGCAATTTAGTTGTCGATACGGGAATATCTGCAAAGAAATTTTCAAAGGCTGTGGCCACTTGAGTGTCCGAATTTAAAATATTATCGCCAATAGCAAGGCTGTAGTCACTATTTCGGTTGCAAGACCTTCCCGTTTCACTATTAATAATGTTCCATGTCATTTTAATGACATTACTACTATTTTTAATTTTTGAACTCAAGTAACGTGACTTTGCTAAGAAACAAACTTTTTTAAATAATTTAGAATAATTCTTGACATACAAATTAAATTCTACAGTGTTTGTGTATGTCCGCTCTTCATACAGTTCATAAAGTCGTTTTCGACTCTTATGAATACCAATGGTGGCCCAGTCATTAAAAAAAGCGTTACTATTTACCGAGATTGTCGGGACAAATGTGGTTTCAAATTGTGCGCAATACATGCTGAAAAAATCATTATAGTGTTGGTTGGGATCATCATTGGCTGACAAAAGTGGTAGTTTTGATAAAAGTTTAGTTTTAAAAGTTTCCAGGCGATTTTTACTTTTGGATTAACAATGATATCTTTTTTAGAGACTTTCTTGTTTACATTTGGAATTGTGATCAATTGCCCACAGTGATCTGAATCGATTAAATTAATAATTACCTTTTGGGTGGGTATAATATCAGTGTAAATATTATCTAGGCAAGTGGCACTAGTAGGGGAGTTATTCTAGTGGGCTCGAGAAATTTATTTTTAAGATTGTATGACTGAAACAGGCTTAAAATGTTTGTACTTAACCCAGAATTTTCTAACAAATTAATATTGAAATCACCACAAGTGATTATAGACTTAGAACTACAGATTTTATGCAATACTTCATCCATTACCTTTTCAAAACAATCATACAACCCTGAAGGAGGTCTATATACACTTAAAATGATAAACTGCTTCAATTCTATACAGGCTATTTCAACTGTTCGCTCAACAGATAGGTTTACAATATCCTTCCGTTCTTTATATTTAATTTAGATGATTATTTACTAGGATTAATGCGCCGCCATGTATAGCATTTACTCTGCAGAATGTACTACCAACCTGGTGATTACTAAAATTGAAAATTAATTGGTGACATTTGAGCCAGTGCTCCGTTATACAAAGAATGTCTATGTTGTTACACTTAAAAAAAAGTTCTACTTCTAATTCTTTGTTCAAAAATCCTTGAATATTTTGATGAACCAGGTTGATACTATTAAAACTCTCAAAACATTCGCCTGATTTACTATCTGGTTTCCTTATAATATTGCAAGAGGTTGCCTCTGTTGTCTCAATTTCTAACTTAAGTGATGGTATATTATTTGATGGTAATTAGAGAACAGAGGTTCTTTGAACATAAAATCAATTAATTTAGTCTT
This sequence comes from Xestia ashworthii, assembly GCA_950022955.1. Classification (NCBI taxonomy): domain Eukaryota; kingdom Metazoa; phylum Arthropoda; class Insecta; order Lepidoptera; family Noctuidae; genus Xestia; species Xestia ashworthii. The sequence continues at coordinate 291,841 of OX465566.1, read as the reverse complement.
AACTACCTACTTAAAACAGAAGCCAATGTTTTTGTTTACAGCTAGGTATGGAAATGGATGCTAGCAAACATTTAAAAAAAATTGCATGATTGAATATGATAATATTACGGATTATGCAAGCTCGGACACGTAAAACTTGTTAATCGGAGAATGGCCGACCTATGATATAATCATCAACGCCCCGGTGCGATTTCATCTTAACAATAGTTAGTTTTCATTGTGCACACTATCTTCTGAAACAGGGCTGCTCAACTTATTTTGAAGACTGGCCAACATTTTGATTCCGTGTTAAACTTCTAGTATGTTAAATCATCATCATCATCATATCAGCTCGGAATCACCCACTGCTAGGCCTCCCCTTTCTTCCGTCACACAGCCCGGTTCTGTCCCTGATCCAGGAGTTTCCCGCGACTTTATCGTTATCATCCCAACGAGCTTTAGGACTGCCCTGATTTCTGAGAAAGCCAAAGCGGGTGCAGCGAGATCGAACATTTTAGATTTTCTTCTGATCATTAATTAATCTACAGGGCGACAGGATAAAAAGTTGTCAGACTAGTAAAAAGGTGCTGCGGTTATAATAGTACATTGTTATCCAAGGGGTGAAAGTAACTTATTTAGTCCCGAGACGGGGTTTGGCGCCCAAGCGTAGCGCGGGCGCTAATAGCTCGAGGGACTAAATAAGTCTTTAACCCGAGGTAAACACTGTGCTTTTCATTACGAATACACGGAAAATAAAAACAAAAACACGAAACCACTCGAAAAAAAAATGAAGATCGGGTTGCCGCTTTCCCGCCTATTTTGTTTTTTTTCTGTTGCCGGCTATTCAGCCTTTATTTTCGCTATCGTCACTGAAAAAATAGTAAATATTTTGCCCAATTTTTTGTTATTTTAAAGAAATATTTGTAACTAAATTATAACTAAGTTATTTAAAATAATTATATTCTTTAATTAATACTCAATTTTATTTTATTTCAATTTTACATCGCGCTGTAATTTACAGGCTGTATAGAAGTCGGAACATGGTTCAATAGAAATGTGAAAATAGAACTAGATTTTTTTTTAATAATGTGACAGCTGTCAGTTGAAAGTGATTCTCCCTAGGGCTGAAAAGTATTACTTTCAGCCCGCTCCTCAGGCAACTTCAGACCTACTTTCCGAGTATGAGTAATGAAAAAGAATTTTCACACCACCTGCTCGAAAATGTCAAATTATATGTCAAGCAACCTTAACCTAAAGTGAGTCATTGGTGGCCGGGGGCACAGCCGGTCAATAATGTTGTACTGGATTTCATTATGACCCGCTGGTCAATAATGTGATTTGAATTTGGAACCTCACACGCTCAGCTAAATTGGCAGTATAGTACTAACAAACACCCTTTGGTGCCAGAAAGAGGAAAGCTATTCTCGATACCCTTACTACGCGTGGATGATATTCTCGATTTCCTACAAAATCATAACGACTGCTTCTTCATATCGTTACCATGTTTTCGAAGACATAAATAATATTGTAAGAATAATTAGATAACTACGAACCATTTTTTAAAAGGAATGGAACATTAAAACTGGCATTAATAATAACAAATACCATACCGCGCCGTATTGTATTGTATTGTACAACGGGCAGGTGTCCGCAACTCCACGTCAAAGCGCGTATTTATTGTGCGTATAATCCACCACGCGGGCCCAGTGCGGGTTGGTAGATGTCACATGTCTTCGATTTTTTACCGCGCCGTAATACCGTAATAGTAATTGGCTGTAACATTAGTTAATTAATTTATTCTTACTGTTTGTTCATTTAATAAATACTTTGTTTTTCGTACTATGGCTATTATTTTCTCACAATAGGTGTAAAAAGTAGAGTATCCTCCTCTGGGCTAAAGGTGTCTTTGCCTTGGGCTAGCTTGAATCCCTCGCTGCATTCAGGATTCTTGTATTAACTCCCTCGCTTCGCTCGTGAGTTAAATCCCGAATCCTTCATTGCGCTCGAGATTCAATATGACGCCCGTGACATAAGACACAACTTTAGCCCCTTGGTGCATAATCTACTATTATCTTTTTTCGCAGCAGGAGCGAAGCAGTGTCAGACTTTCACTGACTAAAACCCATCCATGTTCCTTCCTCGCCCTTTATGTTCCAGGGCCACGGTAGCTCTTTCGAACAGTGCCGCAGCCCCGGGTCATAAGCCTAAGGGCCTATGGATATGCCTAAGGGTAAAATACGCTACCGTTACACATTGTTTGTGGTTTTCGGATTTCTTGTTGAGAGTAGGTTCATAAGCAAAATATTGCTTCGATCGGGTCTGAAATCAGTTCTCAAAAGACTCGTCAGACGACCGCTGTTTGCAGCCATTGCAGCCCACTTCAATTTGAATGTGATAGAGGATCGTGTCTGGGGTTGAGCAGCCTTGTTCCAAAATATCGGCTAATCGATAGCGATTATCGCACTGACTATTGCCGAAAAGCAAATAAAATAAAAACTATATTAAGGTAGCCGATGTTGGTTTGCTGCCGATAACCGCAAGCTGCAATTCCGGGTTGCTAGGCATGCTGCTAATTACGCCGCTCGCCTGAGCTGGGCCACTGTTCCCAGGGCTGGGCCAGGCTGGCCGCGTGTGTGACGCGCGGTGATTGATGCACGGCTGCGCGCGCGCATGTCGCTGTCAATTACACGCGCGCGCATCCATCACGCCGCCGCGCCGCCGCGCCGCGCCGGTGACGTCGTGACGAGCACCGGCAGAGACGTCAGTTGCGCTGATTTTTGTATCTTCATGGTCATGGGTCAGTCTTAAGGAGAAGAATTTGAAACCGTATTAGACGACTTTACTGATGAGCTAGATGGTGCAGTTCATAGCACCAAGTACAAGTGAACTGAACAGGATCCTATAAAATATGTATATTTTTACACTAAAAATGTTCTATAAATGGATAGTTTTCCGCCGACCCGCTTGTCAGACACATCCACCTTGGTATAATTATGGCAAAGTGTAAGCACAATATGAACAGGGGCATAATAAAAAGTAGATCTCTGAATATCGACATAGAGCGGGGGGGCACACAATGTGATGCGGCGCCGCACCTCAAAGATTTCACCGTATCAGCGGGCACACGAGCGGTGCGGCGCCGCCGGAGCGCTTCCTGTGTCATGCCACAGATATTTCTATTTAAGACGACGCGACGCAGCGACACCGCTCCGGCGCCGCCGCCGCACCGCCGCCACAACGCATCGTGTGCCCCCGCCCTCACTTGATATATAATTATGTCACCGTAAAATTGTCAAACACGTTATATTGTAATATCTCTAGCGATATTGTAAACTCTCGAATTATTGTCAAACGTAAGTCGACACGGGGTAAGGTGTATCTACCTATTGTATGTAGACACAAAATAGCTCGGCTATTAGCTTATAGTATTCACACAGACATAAATAGTATGTCTAAGTTTAGTTATATTATTAACACTGCGACGATTAGTAATTCTACTAATGTACAGGTGACTGGCACAAATGAATATAGCACTAGTGCTATAAATATTTACAAACATTGTACTGAGGAGGATCCATCTGTCACCGTGGAAAATTCTCAATTAGGGTTTATTAGTGATAGGGTCTTATCGTCTGAGGATGGCACAGGAGTCTCCGGCCTCACTTCAAATATAAATTTAAACTAGAAAGTGAGACAACAGAAGGTACCATTAACAATATTTTTGTTAATCCTACCAACAGCAAGGTACCTTCTTGCACTCAATTAGTTAGTAAAAAAGGGCCTCAGCAGAACACCTTAAAATTATTCCACCAAAATATCCAAGGCATTTCTTCGAAATTATTAGAAATTGAATTGTTTTTAGAAAGTAGTAAGTTTGACATTATTTGTTTTACTGAACATTGGCTAAAGGATTACCAAATGCTTATTAATTATGAGAACTATATGGTGGGTAGCTGCTTTAATCGTAAAACTATGCTTCGTGGAGGTTCCCTAATATTAATAAAAAATAGTTTTAAATATAAGCAACGTAATGACATAGTAGGTCTCTCGGTTGAACATTGCGTCGAACTGTCCTGTGTTGAGCTAGATAAGCATGTTATTGTGTGTGTGTACAGACCCCCAAACTATCAAAACTTTTCCATATTTGAATCAATAATGGAAGATGTCCTGGCAAAACTTGCAGCCAGTAATAAAGCTACAATAATTTGTGGTGATTTTAATATCAATATTTTAGAAGAAAATTCAAATAGCAGTCGGTTATTAAATCTTTTTAAGTCATTTGACTTGACTAACGTTTTTATTGAACCCACTAGAATCACAACTTCTTCTGCTACTTGTATAGATAATGTTTTCTGCGATTGTGATTACTTAGATAAAGCCATAATAAATTGTTTGCCGTCTGACCATAGCGGACAAACTGTAAGTTTTAGTTGTAAAACTCCAATACAAAAAGTTCAGATTAAATTTAGACCTATAACTTCTTGCAAATTAAATAGGTATAATATTTCCCTACAGAACAAGTTAAGTGTAATGAGCCAAGAGGATATTAATATAAATCAATTGTATGATCGTTTCTTTTCATTAGTTCACACGGAATTCAACAAAACTTTTGAAAAGAAGACAAAGAGTATTTGCCCTAAATTTATATTTAGTGATTGGGCAACTAGAGGTATCAGAAAAAGTAGGGAAAGGCTATTTGAGCTTTATAGCCTTAAGCCTTTTATAAACACTGAAACTTTTAGCAAGTATGTTGCTACGTATTCAAAGATTTTTAGAAATACTTGCAAGGTTGCTAAAGCCCTGCACATAAGCAACAAGATCAAAACAGCAGAAAATAAAATAAAGACCGTTTGGAAAGTCATAAATAACGAGACTAACAGAAAGAAAATACGTAATAATAGCTTTACATTAGATACAGCATGTGGTCCTAAAAGCTCTGATCAGGAAGTAGCTCAAGAATTTGTTAATTTTTTTACCGAAATACCATTAAAAACTACGGAGGCTCTTAATTCCTCACCTGAAGCCTCAATTGGCTTATTAAAGGCGAATGTGTCTGGCTGCCTGGCTGAATTTAAATTTAAACACATTAACCCTATGACAGTTATTAAAGCTTTCCGGCAAATTAAAATCAAACTGACCGAAGATTTATGGGGAATGTCTATCAAAGTTTGTACATCTATACTTGAGACCATAGCCCCGTATTTAGCTTTAATTTTTAATTTATGTGTAGACCAAGGAGTTTTCCCGGATTTAATGAAATACAGTAAAGTCATACCTCTTTTCAAATCCGGGGACAGTAAAGATTCCAATAATTATAGACCTGTATCCGTGTTACCAGTTTTTAGCAAGGTTTTTGAAAAAGTAATGCTTAATCAAATGCTTTATCATTTTAACACCAACAGAATCTTACATGATCAACAGTATGGTTTCACCAAGGGACGTTGTACAACTGACGCCGGTGTAACCCTATTAAAGTACATATTTGCTGCGTGGGAAGAGTCCCAAGACGCAATAGGAATTTTCTGTGATCTCTCCAAAGCTTTTGATTGCGTAAATCATGACACATTACTTTTGAAACTGGAGCATTACGGACTGGGTAAACTTGCACTTAGCCTGCTAAAATCTTATTTGAGCGATAGAAAACAACATGTTCAAATAAATGGTGTTAATTCACAGGGTTTGAATGTAAAAATGGGGGTTCCGCAAGGCTCAATATTGGGTCCTTTCCTTTTTTTAGTATATATAAAATATGATCTACCCTATTTGTTGAAACACCAACCTCAAAATATGGTGTTGTTTGCTGATGACACTTCTCTAATTTTTAAGATAAATAGACGGGCCCAAAATCTAGATGACGTGAATGATGCCCTACTTCAGGTCCAAAATTGGTTCACAGCAAACAATTTGGTATTGAATGAAAAAAAAACTAAATGCATAAGATTTTCATTACCGAATGTTAAAAGTAGTGATTGTGAGATAATATTGAATAAAGAGAAACTCGAATTCGTAGATAAAACGGTTTTCCTGGGGCTTACGCTTGATTCAAGGCTACAATGGGGTTCTCATTTAACATCTCTTGCGGGGCGCTTAAGTTCAGCAGCATATGCCATTAGAAAAATCCGTCAATTCACTGATGTAGATACCGCTAGACTGGTCTATTTTAGTTACTTCCATAGTATAATGTCTTACGGTATTTTGCTATGGGGACGGGCTGCTGATATTGAGTCTATATTTATTCTGCAGAAAAGAGCCATCCGAGCCATATACAATCTTCGTAGGCGCGATTCTCTAAGGGAACTTTTTAAGGATATTGGCATCATGACGGTTCATTGCCAATACATCTACGAAAACATAATGTACGTTAGAAAAAATCTGCATCTTTTCGGTAAAAGAGGCGACAGACACAATTACAGTACTAGAAATAGGGACCAACTAGTTCAGCCAGGCTTTAGACTCGCTAAAGTAGACTCATCTTTCATGGGGTACTGTTTGAGATGCTATAATAAAATTCCACAAAGTATTCTTGAACTGAATGAGACTAAATTTAAAACATGCATTAAACGCACACTATGTAAGCAAGCATATTACAAGTTGAGCGATTATATCGCTGATAAAAATGCTTGGCTCAATGCTGGTCCTGCTCCACAAGGACAGGGGCTCAAAAATTGATAGCATTAAATGGTATTGTTGGAGCTGCTGAAGATTGTACAACTATCTTTGCATTGTATAGATTCAATCTATTTAGTATTATATAAACGCATAGCCCATATTGTGTGAGTACTATGTACTAGAAAGCTATCATTCACTGGAAACCTACTTTAGTTTTTGACTTGAATGTGCCCTGGCGGTTGAGAGTATGTCATGCTCACTCAAATGTTTCGCTGATCATGGCGCGTGTGTCGGACCATTTAGTTCCCTTCAAAATGGTTGAGCTGAATGGTGCTGATCCATGCGTCATGTGCGTGAACGGGCGCTGTCAGTTGTGACTGGTCATCTCTTAGTCGCCATGGTTTATTTGAATTAATTATTTTGTTTTTGAGTTGTATTTTGTTTTTGTTTGGCTATGGACACTTTTAACGTGCACATCTTGCTACATTGTTCTCACATAATATAACATCTCAACATGAATGATGTAACCAAGATTTTGTAACAATATTTTGATTTAAAAGAGTGTCCATGGAGTTTCTTGCCCGTTCTTCTCCATAGAGATCTACGCTAGGGAATGGGCAACTACAGTACTTTCACAGTTTTTATGTCTTGTGACTGGGACTGTAGCTACATTTAATTTTCATCTTTGTTTCGACAATTCAAAAGTGCCTGTTATTGGCCTACTTGAAATAAATGCTTTGATTTTGATTTTGATTTTGATTTTGACGAACATACTGCTTACAATAAAACGTATTATTTTTCGTGAAATGCATGCGATGGTAGTCAACTTACGCGGTGTGGAGGGAAGGAGGGATCCCCCTTGCCCAGTGGTACCACTCTCATGAAAAGATACTGTACCATTCCTGGGAAATATCGATTAATATAACCTAACCTTAATAGTATATTTTATAACGAGGGACTAAACGAAGCCATTATAAACCCGAAGTGGTTTGACTCCCGAGCTTGCGAGGGAGTCATTAAAAAGCGAGGGTATATTATGTTGGCGTTTAGTCTCGAGGTGCACACTGTACTTTTCACTTCGAGTGCGAGAAAAATAGTCATAAAATTTAAAACCGAACAAATTTACACTCGACAGAAATTCTGAACTGAGCGGTCAGTTTTCTTTTCTATCAGGTCAGTCACAGATTAACAATTTAAAACACAACACAAACTCAACATTGTCGCAATGAAGATGATCCACACTCCACAGATAATTAGTACCTACACTACATCACTGCAGCGGCTAGCAAAGCATTGCACATACTTTTCAAAATCAACGATGCACACAAACAACAATAATTTTTCTCGCGTTGAAGAGTTCATTTGTTTTTTTTTTTTCAATAAGCCGCTTTCTATTTGCAAGCCAATTCGAAATTTAAATAATACCTTTGATCCATAAAAAAAAGTTAACTGTTCTTTTGTGACCATGTTTCAGAGTAAAAGGTCGTTCCATTTTTAAATGACTTTTTACTCCCTAGGGAATAAATGGTCACTTTAATCCCGCTTCGTAGGGCTATAATGGCGTACTTTTAGAGCATGAGAAGTGAAATAGTACATTGTGATACAAGGGGCTAAAATGACCCATTATAGACGAGGTAGTTTTACTACCGAGCTTTAGCGAGGTAGTAAATAGGAACCGAGTTATAATGGGATTTTAGCGCCGTGTGTTACAGCGTACTTTTCACTACGATTGCGAGAAAATAAAATAACCATATTTAATATGACAGTTTATTTTATTAAAAATGAAATGTACAATTTGTACTGTTGTTCAAATGAGATGATTTTTCCCGGCAACATAATCTCAGTTCTCTGTGAAGACGAATATAATATTGTGTCGTATGTGAGGTAAACGTAGGAGATAAAAAGAAATTCAAATAAATAATACAGAAAAAAACTTAAAATTTCGCGCCAATGCCTTTTTTTATTTCTTCTGTAGCTGGAATGCAACGCACACATCCTGCCAAAGAGTTCGGCGTTCGGCGCGTTTGGTTCCATTTTTAAAATAAAATGTTTTTTTTTTTGTTATAGAACAGTAATAAGACAATTCTTTATGAATTATGAGTAAAGACTGCGTTTTTAAACACCGACGACGAAATAAAAAAAAAAAGCTTATTTTCCCTAGGGCTATAATGAGCAATTTTACGCCCCTTTGGTACGCTATTATGACGGTCTTTTCGAGCAAGAGGAGTGAAAAACACTTTATATTCCCCTAAAAAACGTAGTCGACGGAGATTAAACATACAGATACGCAAAGAGGCACATAACTTACAAGAGAGCTACAATTCTACTAGAAACTTCATCAATTATTATATTATATATTTTTTTAATCAATCAATCAATCATAATATAATTTATTGTGGATCATAGGTAGGTACATAATACAGATCTTAAAATAGATTGTGATCAGCTATGTCCCGCCCATTGGGCATACAATAGTTAATCACATTCAAATTTACATACATTAAGAATAGATTATTACATTATTGATACAAATTATTGAAATGTCACATAGAATATAATAAAGAGAATTATCATACGTAGGTGCACATCAAGGGGCTACTAAACGCATCATGACTGAGGGAGACTGTATTGGAGTAAAGATTTGTCTAATAGGAACTAATTTATAGAGTAGTAGCATTTGTTTACTAGCAGATCATGGAGATTCTTTTAAAATTTTGTTATTTCTGGAATTATTCTAATATTAGGTCCCGGGGTATTATTAAAGAAGCGTGAAGCTGTACAAAAGATACTGAGTCTTGCTAGCTACTGTGCGCAATTGGTCCATACGAGTGTAGTATTCGTAAAACTCAATATCATTTGAATAAAATAATGAATATTTGAATATGTAGCTATGATTAGAAGTAGAACCGTAGCAAGTAGGTACCAGGTACTTAGACTACTATCAACACACTTCTCCAAATACCTTGATTGAATATAACTAAATGTATATAATTATGTACATAAACTAACATAACTGTAATCTGAATCTACAAACTACGTGTTTCTCCACAACGTCAGTCTAGCTCGTACTTGTCATGCGCTTGAGTCTAGTTCGTCAGGCTGAGCGGGCGCGTTCATTTGCGAACAGCAAAAACGTCTCACGCGCTCACTAACGTAACGTATTCCACGCTGTGCGCACCTAACGAGCAGCCAATGAACATAGTTTGCACCTACGGACACTGGGTAGTGGGTGCTGCGGTCACACCATTCATTATTAGAGAAATGTCGCCAACGTAAGCCTCTCCAGTGGCAGATATGCTACATCTTTTCTGGAGGCTGTTTTGTCTTCCTACAAAGACAAGGCGAACCATATCGGCCTGAATGAAATCTGTTCCTGCTTAACTCGGTTGTTCGTATTGACCGCCTACTCGTCACAAGATTCACCAGTTCGATCATGTGGACAACGCTGATACTCGTATCTCTACCCTGTGCCCTCTGATTCACCAGTTCGATCATGTGGACAACGCTGATACTCGTATCTCTACCCTGTGCCCTCTGATTCACCAGTTCGATCATGTGGACAACGCTGATACTCGTATCTCTACCCTGTGCCCTCTGATACTACAATCGTTTTTCTTCTTCTGATAATAATGTTGTTTGTTATTTGTGTATGTCCGCATAAAGTACGCTCCCACAAGCCATGTGTCGTTGGTATGTCACAGACACTGTTTCATGAATCCCTCGCGTATCTTTGACTAGGGGTTGCCCCTCGTGCTTCCTCTCTACTATACCTGGTCATTCATTATTTCATTCAGAGTTTTTACTCCCGATCTCTAAAGTGAACCATGGTATTATTCTCACCATGCGTTGTCTTACTGCCTGCATTAACGCCCCTTTGCATTAAGTGCAATATCGTTGCCAATAATTCTATCGGGATGGTAGGTATTTTCTTTGGCGTCGTTGTAGTTATTCATTGATAGAATATTTGGACGAGATAATGCTTTTCCTATAATTATTTATAACTACTGATTTTTCTAATAAACTTTTATAAAAAACGGATACGAACAGAAACTTTTATGATCATTTTCTGCTTATAATAGACTTGTTATTGATATCGAACTTCTGTAAATTATTGATCTAGTATTGATATAGTCACCTTAATTGACTCGTCCCCAAATTAATAAATTACAAGTTAGTCAATAGAGAGGGCTGTCAAACGAGTCCACAATTGTTTGAACTGGAGCTAACAATGTATAATTTATGTCACAATATTATTTCTTTATCACGTTCATTCGCTTAATTTCACGCTAATTAAGTTTACTTTATGTTAATAAGATACTGTTTAGCATATTAGATTAATTATTGAATCGATACCTACTAATAATCATGTTGTTCTATTTAGCTGCTTCGACAAAATAAACACTAGAACTCATTAACTCAATACTAAAATTCCAAACTTTATTTAATTTTTCTGCCACTTTACAAAAAAGTTTCAAACTCAAACTCAAACTCAAATCATTTATTTCAACTAGACCATTACGGCACTTTTGAATGTCGATAAAACGAAAAAAAAGCGAAGCTACAGTCACAGACACAAGGCATAATAACTTGAGAAAGTACTGTAGTTGCCCATTCCCTAGCGTAGATCTCTATGGAGAAGAACGGGCAAGAAACTCCATGGACACTCTTTTCAATCAAAAATGTTGTTACAAAATCTTGGTTACATCTTTCATGTTGAGATTATACATATATGTGAGAACGATGTAGAAAGACGTGCACAATAAGAGCGTCCAGAGTAAAAAAAAATAAAGCAATTCAAATGATCCATGGCAGCTAAGAGATGACCAGTCCCGACTGACAGCGCCCGTTCACGAACATGACGCATGGATCAGCGCCATTCAATTCAACCATATTGAAGGGAACTAAATGACCCGACCCACCCGCCACCATCAGCAAGACATTTAAGCGAGCATGACATTCTCTCAGCCACCAAGTCATATTCAAGTCAATGAAAGATAACTAAATGCAAATGGTAGCTTTACGGTACATGGTACTCACACATGTGTTATGCAATTATACAATACTAAGAGATGGAATCTATACAATGCAAGAATATTTTTACAATCTTCTGCAGCTACCACAATAATTGTCCAATAAGTTTGCATCTATGGTTGCGGAGCAGGACCAGCATTTAGCCAAGCATTTTTATCCTCAATGTAATCCCCCATCTTATAATATGCTTGCCTACATAGTGTGCGTTTTACACAAGATTTAAATTTCGTCTCATTCAGTTGTAGAATGCGGGGAGGTATTTTATTGTAACATTTTAAACAGTACCCCATGAAAGATGAATCTACTTTAGCAAGCCTGAAACCTGGCTGAACTAGTTGGTCCCTATTTCTAGTATTATAGTGGTGTCTGTCACCTCTTTTACTGAATAAATGCAGATTTTTCCTAACGTACATGATGTTTTCATAGATGTATTGACAAGGTACTGTCATGATATTAATTTCCTTAAACAGTTCTCTTAGAGAATCGCGTCTACGTAATAATTCATATATGGCTCTGATGGCTCTTTTCTGCAGAATAAAAATAGACTCGATGTCTGCAGCCCGTCTCCATAGTAAAATACCGTATGACATAATACTATGAAAATAACTAAAATAGACTATCCTCGCCGTATCAACATCAGTAAATTGACGGATTTTTCTAACAGCACACGCTGCTGAGCTCAGCCGGCCTGCAAGAGATGTTAAATGAGGACCCCATTGTAGCTTGTGGTCAAGCGTAATTCCCAAGAAAACCGTTTTATTGACAAATTCAAGTTTCTCTTGATTCAATACTATGTCACAATCACTACTTTTGACATTTGGTAAAGCAAATCTTATGCACTTAGTTTTTTTCCCATTTAGTACTAAATTATTAGCGGTAAACCAATTATGAACCTGCAGTAGGGCGCTATTTACGTCGTCAAGATTTGTGGCACGTCTGTTTATCCTAAATATTAAAGAAGTATCTTCAGCAAACACCACCATTTGCGGATGGTTGTTAAATAAATGGGGTAGGTCATTAATGTATACTAAAAAGAGGAAGGGACCCAATATCGAACCTTGTGGTACACCCATTTTTACTTTTAAACCCATCGAATTTACACCCTTTACTTGTACATGCTGCTGTCTATCATTCAGATATGATTTTACTAAACTGAGCGCAAGTTTACCTAAACCGTAATGCTCAAGCTTCAAAATAAGGGTTTCGTGATTTACGCAATCAAATGCCTTCGAGAGGTTACAGAAGACTCCTATGGCATCTTGTGCCTCTTCCCACGCAGTAAAAATATGTTTTAATAAAGTGACACCGGCGTCAGTCGTACAACGTCCTTTGGTGAAACCATACTGATGTTCGTGTAAGATTTTATTGGTGTTAAAATGGTTAAGCATTTGATCGAGCATTATCTTTTCAAACACCTTGCTGAAAACCGGCAACACGGATACGGGCCTATAATTGTTGGTGTCTTTACTGTCCCCGGACTTAAAAAGCGGTATTACCTTACTGAATTTCATTAGATCCGGGAAGACCCCTTGATCCACGCACAAATTAAATATTGAGGCTAAATACGGCGCTACAGTCTCAACAATTGAGGTACAAGCTTTGATAGACATACCCCATAGTGTTTCTAAAGACGAAATGTGTAAAGCTACTCAGCTAAGTTGGTCGATTATTGTTTTTATTTTTATAAGCACCCTCTGTCCTAACACTAACGTTTTCCTAGTTGTGAAAACCATCAGCTTACACCATGCATTGTATAACATTACTGGGTTACATAATGTTTGAATGATGTCTATTTGTGTTCTTTTTTACGTTTATTTGTGTACTAATTCTTCCTTACCATGGCTTTTTATTTAATTATTTTGTTTTGTTTAACTACATATTATAAAGCTATTTGTGAAAGCTTGTAATTGGCCATATTGTTGTTATTAACTAAACTATTGTATACTATCTGCCTAGCTGTAAGTATTCCGAAAATAATAAAACAAAATAAAAATACAATACCCTGATAATGCTTGTCAAGCTTTCAGGCTTTTGACTTACGGCTGCTACGCTTCATTTGAAACATGTTGAGCATGTTGAAGTCAGCTTGAGGATAGATAGATAGTTGATGATTGGATTTATACGATTCAAATAAACCAATTCAGTACTTCTTCTTATTGGTGTACTTACGATTGAACCCGGAGTGTCGCTCACTATCTGTCACAAGAATGTCATAAACAATGCAATACCATCCCGGTGACGTCACATGTCCACCAGTACAAGAGTCCACATGCTCTCAGTGTCTTACAATTAACCAATTAACATCAATTAAACACGCGGTCCATTGCCCCCGGCTGCTGACCTGACAACAGACACTAATCCGATACTATTCTATAAGCCATATGACTCAGATTATAAGGGTCGTTTTGGCGTGGCTAGAAAAATAAAGGCAAAATTATTGTATGCTGTATCTGTAATCTGTAAACGGAAAGAAATAATGGTAGTTTTTGCTTGACATATAGGTAATAGATTTTTGTTCAGCAAAGCACGTAATAGTGGAATCAAATTGGGATAGAAGCGTTAAATGAGATGAGTTTCGGAGGCGGGGCAGGTTGTTGTGCCCCTGGGCCCCTGGGCCCCGGCGTGGAGCAGCTAGTGACGAGAAGCGACGGGCAATATAGCCCGTTATTATTATAAATAGATGTTAATTCGTAAACTGTAGCTGTCGAAATATATTTATGTTCATTGTTCGGGGTATGAAATGGGAGCAGGATTCGATAAAAGTTTCCTGTTAATCAGTGCGGAGCTTTCTTTTCCTATAGGTGAGACACTAGAGCAAAGTGGGAGAGGTACGTTCCTATTTACACTTTTATATAAACTTCCTTAATGACAGATGATCTCCGAGTAGCCACACTGGCTCTGCTTTTAGTTACACGCAATCAATAATGTTCTGTCATTGCTAATCTACGCTTCATGACAAGTAATTATTTTAATTCAATCAACGGTAACATGTGACGCAGTTTGCGACCAAACATATGTGCTATGTTGCTGTAGCTGCACAGGAAATAAGTTCAATCAATTAAGTAGGTATAAGTCGACGTATTGACCACATCCCTAGCTCGCCTAGCACGGTAGCGTCAAGTCATGCGCGGTAATGGCGGTCCCGAATTAATCGCCTCTAACCTGCGCGCGCGCACCTCCCCCCCTGCGCAGCCCGCACCCCGCCCGTCGAACTGCCACCACTGCCATCTACATGTGTTGTGGCAGTGTACTGAGCCAGGTGTGTGCAGAAGGTCCAGGTACTAGCTGAACACGTCCAGCCGCTTATAACCTTCTACTGGACATGGAGCTCACATCAAGTTGACCTTCTACTGGACATGAAACGGAGCCAGGTGGACTTCTCATCAGTAGGATCGACATGCTGAAGAGGAGGATGGGCGAGGTGAGTGGAAGATGGGTGGCGCACCGTCTCGAGGAGGATTTCCTTAAAACATTATGTTCTCTGGTGTAAGCAGTAGGTATAAAATAAGTCATGGCCCTGGGCGAACAGATCGCACCCCACTTCGCCCTTCCGTTCTTCATTGAAATCAGCCTTCTAGTAAGTTCGTCGTCGTCAGTTTCCACCGGGACTTCTGTCTCCGCTCACAGTGTCCAATAGCTACCGAGATACCGAGGTTACGAAGATTACCGGCAATTATATCAAACCGCAGCGCTGTGAGTTTTTTGTCTAACATTGTTGAATAAATTAATTTTAGGAACTCATTGATTATCTTATTATGAAAGTCATGCTTTTTATGTGGCTGCCGTAAAAAACTTAAAGGCTTGCAGTAATTGAATCACGGCTAACATTGGAGGGTAATTTAGGGTGTGATGTAATGAATAGTGGCACGATGACACGAGTTTTCCAGTTCGACGCCTTTGTATCACTTGCTTGTATTCTGTGCTTTAAAGAAATATAAACTCAGAAACGTGAGCGAAGTTGATGTGTATTATACTAGTCAAGTGCTAACGATAATATCTCGTGTATATTACTGGTTCAACACTATTTCGGTAAGTACTATTGGTGTTACATTGTACAAGAAGTACTAACACAATACATTGTAGCGTATAATTTGCAGACATTCATCAAGCAGTTTATCGCCCGAGTACTTACAGTAATCATACCGACTCTTGATATCGCAATATACACATATTTAGCATGAAGTTAAGCAACTGAGATTTACTCTACTTTGATACCATTTTAGGGATCCTTCCTCATCATTCTCATACCGCAACTTTAATTAACTTGGTATGGGCGCAGCATGTCCTCTACACCAAATACATATTTACATGTCGTTATCTCAATAGTCAGTCAGAGTCACCCTTTTTTTCATTGTCGCATTTTTCCATCTGTCGCGGTCGCATCAAAACTCAAATCATTTACTTCTAATAGACCAGTTCCAGGCAGAACAAAACAATTAAGCGACAGTGCAGCCGCATTCGCACAAACAGTAAAATGCAATGGTCTCATAGTATGTATTAACCCTCCAGGGGCCTAATTCTACTATTTTAATAAATTCGTCACTCCAACACGATTCCATTCTCATCCCATTGTCATTTTGTTTAAAGTTCGTAATCTGCTAAATTCATAATGGTCGGTCAATGGTCTCTTAATAAAATTGTGTTTTAATGGCATTTTCGTATTGTCATTATTATAAAACCCTTAGTACAAATGGTTCTCGAAATCTACTACTAAATGCGAACATTTATTCATGCCAGATTTCATGTACGAGATTAATATTCTATGACATTTCTTTCAATGGAGTGTCAGTGGTTGTTCATTGAGAAGTCATAATGGCGCCATTAAGATAGTAGAATTAACAAACTTGTCAAAATTTTACAGAACTTGATCATTATGAAATCAATGATCGAATACTCTGACACTATTGTAATAGCAGAATCGAGGCCCAGAAGTTTGGAATAGCTCCTGGAAAAGCTTTTTGTTGAATTCCAAATTATTTCGCCACTTTATAGATAGGTTGTAGGATGACGAAACATCACTTGTCACAGGACCACTCATAGAACCAAATCATCTCACGAGGTTAGCACACAAGTTATGTGCTAGCATTGCGCAGGCGCATGTGGGCTGCGCGCGCGCCGGACAATGATTTGTGCAAATTACACGCTGGCAACACTGGCCGGTGTTGCCTTGTTTATGTTCTACCTTTAGCCAGGGAGGGGGCCGGGGAGGGGGAGCCGGCAGAGAGACCGGCATTCTCGACAAATTGCCGCCAGACCTATTTGCGGTCATGTGAGGGAATAGGGCTTTCCGCGGCTTTCGTAATCTGAGGTTACCTAACGATTTGCTTCTGAGAATCTTTACCGAAGTTGCGTCAAATAATCTTGACATTAACTCATCTAAAAAAATATTTTACAATCACATTTACACCCCCTCGACCTCACTGAAGAGTTTCTTGAGTTACATGCACGGTTCTGAAACAAAGAATATTACGGAACACTTAAGATATTACAATTTATTTGTATCATTCGTACGTACTGATCTTTTGGTGAGTGTTTCAGGCTTGCTTGAATCTTTTTTTAGTATCGTCTTCTATCTTTTCAAAAGTAGGTTAAACACAAAATGACAACAAACCTGCTCACAACAGGCTAATCCATGAATGCCACATCCAGTAAAAATCTTACTACGAGTACATCCGTGTTGTTTTGTTAAACTTATGATCGAGTTTTGTTATTATTTATCTGTGTACCCACATAATCTGTGCGCTTTAACTATAAATTTTAATTTTAGTGTGTTTCTCAGTAAGTGAATTAACTATGTAATTCTTATGAGAAATAAATTATTCTTAAACCTAACATGGACGTACATGGATACAAAGAGGTTGACTTTTCTTTGTAGACTGGCTTTATTTTCTAAGTATTTTAGATGTTATTAACTCTCATAGCATAGTCAACTACTTATGTCCATAGGAACAGTTCAAAGCCCTCCTAATAGAGCGAGCAGCACACGTCGAATGGCACTCACTTATAATAATCCCATCTCACAGACACAACGAGTTAAGCCTAAGCTGTGACCCCGAGGGGGTCAATCCGGGGTCACTGTCAACTGAGCTCAATGGTGTTGTTAATTCCTTGACAAATAGACACGTGTCTTGTGACGTGTGACGTGTATGGACGTCGACGTGACGTGACGTGGGTGGAGCGTGAATACACGTCGTTAGCCATAGAGGAGCTGTGTGCTGGTAGGCAGTTGTAACTTGTAGTGTTTGGCACTGAGCAGGCAGTAGGGTTACCATGTTCATGTGATGTAAGTATGAAAGATCAGAAATTAAATGAAAGAGAGAAAATACTATATCTTTATACCGCTGATCTTAGTTTTATATTAACCTATCTTTCATTTAATTGTTGTAGGGTTCCGTACCTACTTCAAAAGGTAAAAAGGGAACCCTTATATTATAAGATCACTCTCTTATCCGTCTGTACGTTTGAAAACCTATTGGTTATTTCCCGTTGAACTCGAATCACGAAATTTCGCAAACAGAAAGGACTTACAGCACATTTAAAGGAAACAATCTGAAAACCGTAAATAAGTATTTACTATATTTACGGTTTACAAACTTATTAAAAACACACACACACACACACAAACACACACACACACAAACACACAAACACACAAACACACACACAAACACACACACAAATACACAAACACACACAAACTCACACACAAACTTATTGTTATTATTTTTTTGTATTGCAAAAAGCGGTTTTACAAACTAATTATTCGCGGTTGGTGCAATAGACGTTTCTGGTGATCGAACAGCAAAGTTAAGTTTGTCCTTTAAAAAGTTTGCACGGAACCCTTGTGCTCGGTGCACGAGTTCAACTTGGCCGGTTTTTTTGAAAATTACTGTCTGTCGGGGTAACTGTTTTTTCAGCGGTCAATTTCTTATTGATTTCGTGTGTCTTCCTCACCTTATACTCTTATCAGATTATCCTGCACAAGCGCACTATCATGATCACCGGTGCGTGGGCGCAATGTTCTGAACAGCTTTGTGAATGTGACTATCATTATATTTTACGAGCGCTTATGATCACGATAGCTAATTGGAGCACTGTTTCGTTCAACACTGATACTTTCTGTACTGTAGTTCGATGATATAGTTTTATACGCTTTCTTTGTCTCATGTGATTTATCTGATCAATAATGTTTATTCGGGCGTGAGACAAAATTTTAACGGCAGAAAGACAACGTAATGCCAATCAGCTCATCTAGTTCGATATGCACATAATTAGTGAACAAATTCGAACATCTACTTCAATAATGCGATGCATGCTTCTACAAGAATGTTAATTTTTATTTTACGACTACAACTACACATGAATCGTTTCTAATTTAAAATGGCTACCGACTCATTAAAGTGAAGCGTAACATGTACATGTGGGACTATTTCATCTGATTCTCACGCTTTATGACATGTCCCGTGGGCGGTCGGTACTCGGCAGAACCGTGCAATTTTTTCTCAACATTATAATATGAAAAAGGAAGGCGTCGTTGTGCGAACACTCCCTACAATTTTATTATCTCATTAGCGTGAGGAATGTCTTCATAAAGTGTCGCCAGCCGGCGCGGGCGCAGCGGCGTGGGGCTGCCTCGGGACATCATTCATTACGTACACTAATAGCTTTAATAAAATCCCATATTTATCCTCCTCACTATGGTTTGCATCATTATTTAATCTCTCAACTGAAGCAGCATACATTATCGCTCGTCTATGGCCTATAGCTTCACGGTTTGGATCATAACCATCAATGCATGGAGTAAATATTGGTTCGTTGTAGTGTGGCTCGCGAGGTGGTGCGCGGGCCATTACAGGGTGCCTCGCGGCGCGGCGTGACGCGCGGTGCGCCCGCGCAGCCCGGCCGGCGCGGCGGCGGCGCACCGGCTGCCTACCCGGGGGTGTGCCACTGCGCTTGCGCGGATAACATCTAAAGACACGTATTATTGGCACTCAGCGCATTGTTTATCGACGGTTACCGCTCACTAGTGAGTTAGTGACCCGAACACTGTAATTTATTCCACAAAGAATGTCTTGGGGCTTATTGCGAGCGGTCGCTCACTACAACACGCTAAGTGTTTGTTTACCTCTAGCGATCGCTACCACGCATTACCATCGATTTGAATTTATAGCAGATTAAGCTCAAATCGATTATCGATAAGACATTATCGGCATAGAAGTAGATTTAATTCACCCATAAAATAGGAATTTAAACTATAAGCGCGCTGGGAATTGATTAATTCTAAAAAAACCCGCTATTTAGTTCATTAATCGATGCTGTAAAATGTAAGGGCCTCATTGTAATTTTAATTAAATTCCTCGATAGATAATTCACATTGCTCGATCGGAGTTGAATAATAAAAGTGTGTTGTTGCGCATGCGCGAGTGCGCGACTGTTGCGGCGTCGCGTCGCGTCGAGTCGATGTCGCTCTCGGCTCAGTGGGATGTGAGATGTAATCTAATCAAATATTTGCGCGTTGTGCTGGTGTGTGGTTGTGCAACGCGCTACGTTTCGACGAGATCATGATTCAAATAAATTGCTGAACCAAAAACAGTATAATTTGAGTGTTCCAAATAGCGTGGCGAGGTTCACACGCTAGTGCTGTGCCGCGGGCTAGTGCGGGACACATCGATCATATCGACACGCCCGGCCAGCGAGCAGCGCGCGCAAATCGTTCTGCCACAACACTATTGTGCAACTGTCGCTACGGCTAGGCGGCTCAGCGTTATTTATGTCTGTTTAGATAAACGCGTTTCAATAATATGATCTGTCGCTCGGTAACGTCCGCGAACTTTTATAAGATGGCCGCCGGTTACCGGTAGATAAATGCCAGTAATGCCAGGTAGTCGGTAATTGGAAACTGATATTACTATTTTGATTACAAACTCGTATTGAAACGAGATCGTATCGCCAATTTATCTCGACGAGTCCAATGAGTTCGTTAAATTGCATTAGTTAAAGGATTAGAGGAGGATCATAAATCTGTAGGAGATTGTCATAATATTGGCACCGTTTGTTTTTATGTGAAATGAGTCGCGCTCACCGCTCAGGCGCACATTTGATTATGTACCGGTTTGCGCAGTTATTAGAGAAATAGGATTAGTACCGACCCGCTGATCACCTGATTGAGCGAGATTAACTCTGATTAATCTATTTCACATAAAATCTAGTGGCGAAACGGTTGTTGATATTTTAATAAACACTCATTTATTTTTATAATTTTATTTTGAAAGACCAAGATGTGTTGGTAATAATTTAGTGATGGCACAGGTGCTTATTGATCATCCAAACGGAACATGGCAGTACGTATAACGGACGCACAGTCTATTTGAGTGGGTTCGTGTTAAATATGTGTCTATCTTTTCTTGGGTTAAGGGGCCTTATGTACCTATTACTCTCTCTGAGGGAACGTATTCTGAACGAGGTGATCCGACAGTGAGACAGAGTTGTACCGAGGTGAACCGATGACCGTTGGAATAGACGTGTGCTTGAGTGGAGACCGCGAGTCGGCAAACGTAAGTAGGGAAGCCCTCTGACTCGGTGGAGCGACGATCTTCGCAGGGAGGCTGGTAGCAACCGTTAAAGTTCTCGTTAGGGTTAAGGAAATTATCGATTTAATTAAAACGATCGCAATCACGATCTTACAGGTCGCGCTCGTCTACAACGGTTGTAGATTTGTTCAACTTAAACAAGACAAGCTTTATTCTAAACAACACGACACTGAATGGAGTGGTCGCCATCGGCTCAGGTCGGTGAACAACTAATTTAAGTAAATCACTTGATTTAGCTTAAAGGTCACCGCACACTTAGCTAATGAGCGGCGCGGTGTTAGCCACAGGTGAGACAACAGAGTTGCGCCCACGCTGCAGTGCGCACGCGCATCGTGTGGGCGTACAAGAACATGTGCATTAAGAGTATTTTATTAGTGTAATGCGGATATATGGGCTCTTAATGAGGGAAACAGGTAAAATAATCAGATTTGATAGCAGCCAGTCATAAATGAGCGCGCGACCATCATCAGGCATGTCCGTTGAGGTTCTTGTCTGTTCTTCTCCGTAGAGATGTGTATGTTTTGTATTGGAATGGGTTCTAACTGCCTGACTAACTGGCCTACTTCTAGATAGTTCAATAGTGACTGTTAATGATTTTTAAAATGAATATGTGGAGGTTGAGTCGAGTTCATAATTCACCTCATTACTATACTGCGCTATTCAAGTTAAAATCATGAAAACGTAAGTTAGTATATAATGCGCACACTGTACGCATGGGGTTTGATCGTGCAGGTTAACCCTCTCTGTATCGCTCGTGATTGAGAAATTCTTTACAACGTCGATAACCCCTGTCCCGCCATTACGTCGATACTCGATAGTAGTCGATCGTCGATAGAGTCCCGTGTGCCGTGTGTTGTCGGTAGAGCCATATTCGTGTAATGAAATGCTGCGAAGCGCGCTCACCTTGTGGGTGGAGGGTGTTCGTTACATTTTCAGGAAGATTCGAAGGAGATATAATGTTCATCCTATGATGTTCAATCCACCGAACGTAGTGACTACACTGTGATAAACAAAAATAAGGCTTTAAGTTTGTGTTAAACTTTACAAAGAAATTGAATGCTCCTTCAAATGGGCATTGGGAACGCGGAACTACAGTACTTTCACAGTTCATATGTCTTGTGACTGGGACTGTAGCTACATTTAATTTTCATCTTTGTTTCGACAATTCAAAAGTGCCTGTAACTTGACCTCTAACTTGATTTCACAAGTGGCGAAGGTTCGCATACATTAATAAAATACTTAAGTACATATGTCTATAATTGCATCGAACATTCAGACCACACGACATGTTACGCGACTCTCCCGTCATCTCTACAGTAGAGCCTGTTAGTGCCACACATTACACTTCGTAGGAATACAATATTTCACGCTTAATTCCACCTGATGAGTACAAACGTCGTTCACAAGTTATTTATAGAACGGTAGAGTTCGTAGAGATGACTCTACGGTTGTGGAATTTGAACACTTTTATCAATAAATAGGTTGTGAGTCCGTAGTTTATGGCGATACGTTCATTATTTAATTTCTTTATGTTTAGAGATAACAGTTAGTTGTGTTGTGTTGCCGCGAGACATACTGCAGCTGTGTGGAGAAAGGTTTATTAGTATTTTGGGTAATTTCGTAATTTGATAAACCAGCATGTTAGAATGTCTCAGTAGAGCAGACACTGGGTTTGTATTTGATAAACCAGCATGTTAGAATGTCTCAGTAGAGCAGACACTGGGTTTGTATTTGATAAACCAGCATGTCAGAATGTCTCAGTAGAGCAGACACTGAGTTTGATAAACCAGCATGTCAGAATGTCTCAGTAGAGCAGACACTGAGTTTGTATTTGATAAACCAGCATGTTAGAATGTCTCAGTAGAGCAGACACTGAGTTTGTATTTGATAAACCAGCATGTTAGAATGTCTCAGTAGAGCAGACACTGAGTTTGTATTTGATAAACCAGCATGTTAGAATGTCTCAGTAGAGCAGACACTGAGTTTGTATTTGATAAACCAGCATGTTAGAATGACTCAGTAGAGCAGACACTGAGTTTGATAAACCAGCATGTTAGAATGTCTCAGTAGAGCAGACACTGGGTTTGTATTTGATAAACCAGCATCTTAGAATGTCTCAGTAGAGCAGACACTGAGTTTGTATTTGATAAACCAGCATGTTAGAATGTCTCAGTAGAGCAGACACTGAGTTTGTATTTGATAGTTTTGATTCAAAAGACCCCAATTTAAACTACGGCACATTATTTTCTACAGTTTGCCAAGAATTCAATAAAACATGTCCTTTGAAAACAGTTAAAGTCAATTCTAAATCAAAATTTAGTGAGTGGGCCACCGCGGGAATAAGAAAAAGCAGAGACAATTTATACCAACTATATCACGAAAAATCTCTAACCTCAGATCAAGTTTTTCATACTTATGTTAGAAATTATTCAAAAATATTCAAAAGTGTCTGCGCTCAAGCAAAATCACAAATAATAATTAACAAAATTGGTATTTCTAATAATAAAATAAAAACAGTGTGGCAGGTTATTAACAAAGAAACTGGAAAGACACAACAACGAGATCAGAACGAATTGTCCTTGAAAATAGATAATCAAACCATTTCTGACAAGCTAGAAGTAGCTGAGACACTAGAAAGTTTTTTCACTAATATTCCGCTAGAAGTTACAAAATCTCTCCCTTCCTCATCTACATTAGCTGAAGCTTTTCTTAAAGAAAATTTTACTGCGGATATACCAAACTTTAAATTTAAACCAATATGTATAGCTACTATTATAAACGCGTTCAAAAGTCTCAACATAAAAAATACTGAAGACTTATGGGGCATATCCGTCAAGGTTCTTGGAGATATTATTGAATCAATCGCTCCTATCCTAACAGGCATATTCAATCAATGTTTGGATAGCGGTAAGTTTCCTGATCTAATGAAACATAGTAAAGTAGTACCAATTTTCAAATCGGGTTGTAAGAGTGATCCCTATAATTATAGACCTATATCTGTCCTTCCAGCATTGAGTAAAATATATGAAAAAATCATGCTGGACCAGATGTTATCTCACTTTAACTCAAATGGGATTCTGCACAGTCAGCAGTTTGGATTCACGAAGGGCAGGTCAACAACGGACGCGGGAGTAAAACTCATCACTCACATTTTGGAATCCTGGGAGAAGTCCCAGGATGCCATTGGCATTTTCTGTGATCTCTCTAAAGCGTTTGACTGCGTGGACCACAACACACTGATGTGTAAATTACACCACTACGGAATTCGTGGTCAAGCTGCTGATCTGGTTCTTTCTTATTTATCAAACAGGCAGCAAAAAGTAAATGTAAATGGGGCGACGTCCTCCGGGTCTCTAGTCAAGATAGGCGTGCCCCAAGGTTCAATTCTCGGTCCTTTCCTATTTCTTGTTTACATTAATGATCTCCCTTATATGATGGCCAAATTATCAGATATAATTTTATTTGCTGATGACACCTCGCTAATTTTTAAAGTAAATAGAAAAGATACGCATGTCCAACATGTTAACGAAAGTCTAACCGTTCTCTCGAAATGGTTCGCTGCTAACAATCTTTTATTGAATGCAAGCAAAACGAAGTGTTTAAAATTTTCCTTACCAAATGTACCACAACGTGATCTAAATTTAAATCTTGACGGCAATAAACTTGATGTTATAGCGGAAACTGTATTCTTAGGGATTACTATAGATTCAAAATTGCAGTGGGGCGCGCACATTAGAACTCTTTCGGGTAGGTTAAGCTCAGCTGCATATGCAGTTAGGAAAATAAGGCAGTTAACGGATGTAGCCACAGCTAGGTTAGTTTACTATGCTTATTTCCACAGTATTATGTCTTACGGCATCCTGCTGTGGGGATCAGCAGCAGACGTTGACTCCATTTTTATACTACAAAAGAGGGCAGTCCGCGCGATTTATAAAATGGGTCCTCGCGAGTCACTCAGAGAAAAATTCAAAGAGATCGATATACTAACTCTGCCTTCACTTTATATCTTTGAATGTATTTTAAATGTCCGCAAAAATCGAGGGCTTTTCAAAATTAGAAGCGACTTCCACAACAAAAATACACGCAGTAAACATGAAATTGTAATACCTAAATTCAGATTAACAAAAACTAGCAAGTCTTTTATTATAAACAGTATACGCTTTTATAACAAGTTGCCAAAGTCAGTTATAGAACTGACCGATGGAAAGTTCAAAAACTATATCAAACGTGTCCTTATGAAAAAAGCATATTACAAAATCAAGGACTACGTTGATGACAAAGAAGTTTGGCTATGATTCCTTCTGCGCATGCGGCTTCCCTGGTAGCTCATAAACGGCACAGATTTGTGGATGTCTCTAACTATTCTCAATCTCATTATTCTTTTTCTTTTGATTCAGTTTATTACAGTAGTTTTCAAATCATTCTTTTTCTCATATTTAGCTCAGAATAGTTACAGCACTGATGACAATGTTTGTGTCACTTGTTTAATTTAGTTAGTCCTTTAATTAAATATTCTTTTTTTTTTTTTTTTTATTTACTTACATTTGTATAGATGCTTTTTTACCTATTATTTGTGAATGAGTGAACATAGTAAGCCTTTTAGATTCCCGGATGCTGTTTAACTTTTGTTAAATATTTCCTTTGTTTTACATTTTTTGTATAGCAAGCAACGACCTATTGTCGGGCCTACGCTGTTCCCCCATACTTTAGTACTAATGCTGTAATGAAACATAAAAATATTGTAATACCAAATGATTTGAAAAGAGTAACCATGGAGTTTCTTGCCGGTTCTTCTCCATGGAATCGACCAACGCGAACCGTGCACCTTTTTCGACGTTTTATAAGTGCCCATCTAGGCCTATGTGAAATAAAATATTTTGATTTTGATTTTGATTTTGATTTTGATAAACCAGCATGTTAGAATGTCTCAGTAGAGCAGACACTGAGTTTGTATTTGATAAACCAGCATGTTAGAATGTCTCAGTAGAGCAGACACTGGGTTTGTATTTGATAAACCAGCATGTTAGAATGTCTCAGTAGAGCAGACACTGGGTTTGTATTTGATAAACCAGCATGTTAGAATGTCTCAGTAGAGCAGACACTGGGTTTGTATTTGATAAACCAGCATGTCAGAATGTCTCAGTAGAGCAGACACTGAGTTTGATAAACCAGCATGTCAGAATGTCTCAGTAGAGCAGACACTGAGTTTGTATTTGATAAACCAGCATGTTAGAATGTCTCAGTAGAGCAGACACTGAGTTTGTATTTGATAAACCAGCATGTTAGAATGTCTCAGTAGAGCAGACACTGGGTTTGTATTTGATAAACCAGCATGTTAGAATGTCTCAGTAGAGCAGACACTGGGTTTGTATTTGATAAACCAGCATGTCAAAATGTCTCAGTAGAGCAGACACTGAGTTTGATATACCAGCATGTCAGAATGTCTCAGTAGAGCAGACACTGAGTTTGTATTTGATAAACCAGCATGTTAGAATGTCTCAGTAGAGCAGACACTGAGTTTGTATTTGATAAACCAGCATGTTAGAATGTCTCAGTAGAGCAGACACTGGGTTTGTATTTGATAAACCAGCATGTCAGAATGTCTCAGTAGAGCAGACACTGAGTTTGATAAACCAGCATGTCAGAATGTCTCAGTAGAGCAGACACTGAGTTTGTATTTGATAAACCAGCATGTTAGAATGTCTCAGTAGAGCAGACACTGAGTTTGTATTTGATAAACCAGCATGTTAGAATGTCTCAGTAGAGCAGACACTGAGTTTGTATTTGATAAACCAGCATGTTAGAATGTCTCAGTAGAGCAGACACTGAGTTTGTATTTGATAAACCAGCATGTTAGAATATCTCAGTAGAGCAGACACTGGGTTTGTATTTGATAAACCAGCATGTCAAAATGTCTCAGTAGAGCAGACACTGAGTTTGATATACCAGCATGTCAGAATGTCTCAGTAGAGCAGACACTGAGTTTGTATTTGATAAACCAGCATGTTAGAATGTCTCAGTAGAGCAGACACTGGGTTTGTATTTGATAAACCAGCATGTCAAAATGTCTCAGTAGAGCAGACACTGAGTTTGATATACCAGCATGTCAGAATGTCTCAGTAGAGCAGACACTGAGTTTGTATTTGATAAACCAGCATGTTAGAATGTCTCAGTAGAGCAGACACTGAGTTTGTATTTGATAAACCAGCATGTTAGAATGTCTCAGTAGAGCAGACACTGAGTTTGATAAACCAGCATGTCAGAATGTCTCAGTAGAGCAGACACTGAGTTTGTATTTGATAAACCAGCATGTTAGAATGTCTCAGTAGAGCAGACACTGAGTTTGTATTTGATAAACCAGCATGTTAGAATGTCTCAGTAGAGCAGACACTGAGTTTGTATTTGATAAACCAGCATGTTAGAATGTCTCAGTAGAGCAGACACTGAGCTTGTATTTGATAAACCAGCATGTTAGAATGTCTCAGTAGAGCAGACACTGAGTTTGATAAACCAGCATGTTAGAATGTCTCAGTAGAGCAGACACTGAGTTTGTATTTGATAAACCAGCATGTTAGAATGTCTCAGTAGAGCAGACACTGGGTTTGTATTTGATAAACCAGCATGTCAAAATGTCTCAGTAGAGCAGACACTGAGTTTGATATACCAGCATGTCAGAATGTCTCAGTAGAGCAGACACTGAGTTTGTATTTGATAAACCAGCATGTTAGAATGTCTCAGTAGAGCAGACACTGAGTTTGTATTTGATAAACCAGCATGTTAGAATGTCTCAGTAGAGCAGACACTGAGTTTGATAAACCAGCATGTCAGAATGTCTCAGTAGAGCAGACACTGAGTTTGTATTTGATAAACCAGCATGTTAGAATGTCTCAGTAGAGCAGACACTGAGTTTGTATTTGATAAACCAGCATGTTAGAATGTCTCAGTAGAGCAGACACTGAGTTTGTATTTGATAAACCAGCATGTTAGAATGTCTCAGTAGAGCAGACACTGAGCTTGTATTTGATAAACCAGCATGTTAGAATGTCTCAGTAGAGCAGACACTGAGTTTGATAAACCAGCATGTTAGAATGTCTCAGTAGAGCAGACACTGAGTTTGTATTTGATAAACCAGCATGTTAGAATGTCTCAGTAGAGCAGACACTGAGTTTGATAAACCAGCATGTTAGAATGTCTCAGTAGAGCAGACACTGAGTTTGTATTTGATAAACCAGCATGTTAGAATGTCTCAGTAGAGCAGACACTGAGTTTGTATTTGATAAACCAGCATGTTAGAATGTCTCAGTAGAGCAGACACTGAGTTTGTATTTGATAAACCAGCATGTTAGAATGTCTCAGTAGAGCAGACATTGGGTTTGTATTTGATAAACTAGCATGTTAGAATGTCTCAGTGGAGCAGACACTGTGTTTGATAAACCAGCATGTTAGAATGTCTCAGTAGAGCAGACACTGGGTTTGTATTTGATAAACCAGCATGTTAGAATGTCTCAGTAGAGCAGACACTGAGTTTGTATTTGATAAACCAGCATGTTAGAATGTCTCAGTAGAGCAGACACTGGGTTTCAAAATCAAAATCAAAATCAAAATCAAAGCATTTATTTCAAGTAGGCCAATAACAGGCACTTTTGAATTGTCGAAACAAAGATGAAAATCAAATGTAGCTACAGTCCCAGTCACAAGACATAAAAACTGTGAAAGTACTGTAGTTGCCCATTCCCTAGCGTAGATCTCTATGGAGAAGAACGGGCAAGAAACTCCATGGACACTCTTTTAAATCAAAAAATTGTTACAAAATCTTGGTTACATCACTCATATTGAGATGTTATATTATGTGAGAACAATGTAGCAAGATGTGCACGTTAAAAGTGTCCATAGCAAAACAAAACAAAATACAACTCAAAAACAAAATAATTAATTCAAATAAACCATGGCGACTAAGAGATGACCAGTCACAACTGACAGCGCCCGTTCACGCACATGACGCATGGATCAGCACCATTCAGCTCAACCATTTTGAAGGGAACTAAATGGTCCGACACACGCGCCATGATCAGCGAGACATTTGAGTGAGCATGACATACCTACTCTCAACCGCCAGGACACATTCAAGTCAAAAACTAAAGTAGGTTTCCAGTGAATGATAGCTTTCTAGTACATAGTACTCACACAATATGGGCTATGCGTTTATATAATACTAAATAGATTGAATCTATACAATGCAAAGATAGTTGTACAATCTTCAGCAGCTCCAACAATACCATTTAATGCTATCAATTTTTGAGCCCCTGTCCTTGTGGAGCAGGACCAGCATTGAGCCAAGCATTTTTATCAGCGATATAATCGCTCAACTTGTAATATGCTTGCTTAGATAGTGTGCGTTTAATGCATGTTTTAAATTTAGTCTCATTCAGTTCAAGAATACTTTGTGGAATTTTATTATAGCATCTCAAACAGTACCCCATGAAAGATGAGTCTACTTTAGCGAGTCTAAAGCCTGGCTGAACTAGTTGGTCCCTATTTCTAGTACTGTAATTGTGTCTGTCGCCTCTTTTACCGAAAAGATGCAGATTTTTTCTAACGTACATTATGTTTTCGTAGATGTATTGGCAATGAACCGTCATGATGCCAATATCCTTAAAAAGTTCCCTTAGAGAATCGCGCCTACGAAGATTGTATATGGCTCTGATGGCTCTTTTCTGCAGAATAAATATAGACTCAATATCAGCAGCCCGTCCCCATAGCAAGATACCGTAAGACATTATACTATGGAAGTAACTAAAATAGACCAGTCTAGCGGTATCTACATCAGTGAATTGACGGATTTTTCTAATGGCATATGCTGCTGAACTTAAGCGCCCCGCAAGAGATGTTAAATGAGAACCCCATTGTAGCCTTGAATCAAGCGTAAGCCCCAGGAAAACCGTTTTATCTACGAATTCGAGTTTCTCTTTATTCAATATTATCTCACAATCACTACTTTTAACATTCGGTAATGAAAATCTTAGTTTTTTTTTCATTTAATACCAAATTGTTTGCTGTGAACCAATTTTGGACCTGAAGTAGGGCATCATTCACGTCATCTAGATTTTGGGCCCGTCTATTTATCTTAAAAATTAGAGAAGTGTCATCAGCAAACAACACCATATTTTGAGGTTGGTGTTTCAACAAATAGGGTAGATCATTTATATATACTAAAAAAAGGAAAGGACCCAAACCCAATATTGAGCCTTGCGGAACCCCCATTTTTACATTCAAACCCTGTGAATTAACACCATTTATTTGAACATGTTGTTTTCTATCGCTCAAATAAGATTTTAGCAGGCTAAGTGCAAGTTTACCCAGTCCGTAATGCTCCAGTTTCAAAAGTAATGTGTCGTGATTTACGCAATCAAAAGCTTTGGAGAGATCACAGAAAATTCCTATTGCGTCTTGGGACTCTTCCCACGCAGCAAATATGTGCTTTAATAGGGTTACACCGGCGTCAGTTGTACAACGTCCCTTGGTGAAACCATACTGTTGATCATGTAAGATTCTGTTGGTGTTAAAATGACAGAGCATTTGATTAAGCATTACTTTTTCAAAAACCTTGCTAAAAACTGGTAACACGGATACAGGTCTATAATTATTGGAATCTTTACTGTCCCCGGATTTGAAAAGAGGTATGACTTTACTGTATTTCATTAAATCCGGGAAAACTCCTTGGTCTACACATAAATTAAAAATTAAAGCTAAGTACGGGGCTATGGTCTCAAGTATAGATGTACAAACTTTGATAGACATTCCCCATAAATCTTCGGTCAGTTTGATTTTAATTTGCCGGAAAGCTTTAATAACTGTCATAGGGTTAATGTGTTTAAATTTAAATTCAGCCAGGCAGCCAGACACATTCGCCTTTAATAAGCCAATTGAGGCTTCAGGTGAGGAATTAAGAGCCTCCGTAGTTTTTAATGGTATTTCGGTAAAAAAATTAACAAATTCTTGAGCTACTTCCTGATCAGAGCTTTTAGGACCACATGCTGTATCTAATGTAAAGCTATTATTACGTATTTTCTTTCTGTTAGTCTCGTTATTTATGACTTTCCAAACGGTCTTTATTTGACAAACCAACATGTTAGAATGTCTCAGTAGAGCAGACACTGAGCTTGTATTTGATAAACCAGCATGATAAATGATAAATGATAAATGATATTTATTCAGTAAGTAGGTTTTCTCAAACACTTTTACACGTCATGTTTTTAAACTAGATGGGGCCGGTGTTTCGTACCTGACTACTCTGAGAAGAAACAGCCGAAACAAACTCAGAGGTCATAGTCTCTTTTAAAGTCCAGACAATCTTGTTCAACTCACATGAGAACTATGCAGATTAGTGTCTGAGATGGTCTTTTGAAGAAAGAACCATACAGATTTGAGTGGACCTGTCCAATCAGTGCAAGCATTTGTCAGTTATCGTGTAGCTCGACTTTTAACTCAAGGAGCTCAACGAAACGACGAACAATACCAAAGAAAGGACATTTGGGTAGGTCGCTTATAGTACTCAAACTGCCAGACAGTCGTGGGAAAAAAAACAACAAAAAGTGACCCACAAGGTCCTCACATTCACAATAATTAAATTAAATAAATAATAATATTACAATTCAAATTCGAATGTCAATAAAAATACGAAATGTCAAACACACATAAAATAAACAAAAACGAAGTAAACAATAATAAAATACTGAACTAAGTATTCATGTCAAATCATTAAATGTCATGACAGTCACAAGTAAATATTCATGTCAAATAAACACACACATAAAAAATAAAAATAAGTAAAGTAAAAAAAATAATAAAATACTGAACTAAGTATTCATGTCAAATCATTCAATGTCACAGTGTATAAAATAAAGGAATAAATAATAAACAAGCGAAGCCCGAAATTTCAACCAATACTTATAGTGAAAGAACATATCTTTGTCTTGCGTTCAACACAGCGACCAACTATTCTTGTCATCTAAATAGTCGTTAATGGAATAGTATGCCTTCGAACAAAGGTTAGATTTTACTTGAGCTTTAAACGCATTGAAAGGCAAGTCCAAAAAGGAAAGGGGTAGCTTGTTATAAAAGCGGATACCGAGCCCCACAAACGAGTCATGCACCTTACGAAGACGGTGGGAAGGAGCATGTAGTTTGTGCTTGTTTCTGGTGTTTAAATTGTGAATATCACTGGTTTTGGGGTATAAATGTATATTTTGCCTGATATATAATATGTTGGCTAAGATGAATTGAGATGCCACCGTGAGAATACCAATGTCTTTGAAAAGTTCTCTTAAAGAAACTCTGGATCCTAGTTGGTATATTGCTCTTATAGCTCGTTTTTGTAAGACAAAGACATTTTGTATATCTGCAGCTTTTCCCCACAATAGAATACCATAGGACATAATGCTATGGAAATAACTAAAGTAGACTAGTCGAGCTGTGTCAACGTCAGTGTATTGTCTAACTTTCCTGACTGCGTATGCGGCAGAACTCAGTCTTCCCGACAGGGTTAATATATGCGGGCCCCATTGAAGTTTGGGATCAACTGTTATTCCTAAAAAAATTGCAGAGTCTACAGTTTCAAGCACTTCATCATTTAAACTAATATTGGGACCTAGGTTTCTAACGTTAGGTAAGGCAAATTTTATACATTTAGTTTTCTTGGCATTAAGAACAAGATTATTAGTCGTGAACCAATCCGTAACCATTGATAGTGTGCTGTTTATGTCATCAAAATTTTGTCTATTCCTATCTACTTTAAAGATAAGAGAAGTATCATCTGCAAAAAGTACAACGTCGCAGAGACCTTTTAGATAGAATGGTAAATCATTTATATATACTAGGAACAAGAATGGACCTAGTATTGAGCCTTGAGGTACACCTAACTGAACTGGTAGCCCTGAAGACTTTGTGCCATCAACATCTACACATTGGAACCTATTATTTAAATATGAGTCAATTACGTTAACAGCTTCGTTTTCGAGACCGTAATGACGCAGTTTACGCAGAAGCGTGTCATGGCGTACGCAATCAAAGGCTTTGGAGAGGTCACAGAAAACTCCAATTACATTTTGTGAGTTCTCCCATGCGTTAAATATGTGTTTTAGGAGAGCAACACCCGCATCTGTAGTCGAGCGACCTTTTGTAAAACCATATTGTTCATTATGGAGGAGGCTATTTAGATTAAAATGTCTTAGCAGCTGCTTGAGTATTAATTTTTCA
This sequence comes from Xestia ashworthii, assembly GCA_950022955.1. Lineage (NCBI taxonomy): Eukaryota > Metazoa > Arthropoda > Insecta > Lepidoptera > Noctuidae > Xestia > Xestia ashworthii. Next base: position 258,377 of record OX465566.1, on the reverse strand, counting down.
AATATTTTGCTAAATGCAGGTAAGATGGAAATTGGCCTATAGTTGCCTATGTCATTTTTACTACCTGATTTGAATAGAGGTATGGTTTTACTACTCTTCATGAGGTCAGGAAAAGTTCCTAGATCAACGCATTTATTAAAAGTAACAGCAAGATAGGGGGCTACTATGTCTATTATATTACTCAAAAGTTTAATGGAAATGCCCCAGTAGTCCCCTGTGTTTTTCAACTTTAATGTCTTAAAAATATTAACTACATCATTCGGTGTTACGTGCTCGAAACGAAATGAGTTATTACACTTGGGCACACTACCATGTAAAAGGTTTTCGGCTTTAGACGGGGACGAACTTAGAGAGCGAGTCGTTGTTATTGGTATGTTGGCAAAAAACTCGTTAAATGCCTGAGCTACATCAGCTGCGTTACTAATTAATTTGCTGTCGACTAAAATCTCCAGTTGATCTTCTTTTTTAATCGACTTGCCCGTTTCAGTCTTTATCATTTTCCACGTAGCTTTCACTTTATTATTAGAGTTTTTAATCGTGTCGCTTAAATATTTTGATTTTGCAAGGGCACAAACCTGTTCAAATAATTTAGAATACTTTTTAACACGCTCTAGAAAAGGAGCATCAAACCTGTACTGTTTCATACCATATAGTTCATACAGTTTCGCTCTACTTATATAAATACCAGGCGTAGCCCATTGATTGAAGCTAACTGAGTTACCCGCAACGTTTATGGTTTTTGACTTAAAAGTTGATTGGTATTCTTTTTGCACAACATCAAAAAGGGCTCCATAGATTTCATTAGGATGCTCGTGTTCTACAATGGACGGCGTAATTTTATTTGCTATATTATTTTTAAACCTATCGCAACGACTAGCTGTATAAGGCCTGCATTCTATTTTATGCGGCTTTTTGTGTAACGGCATAGGAAAGCTAACTAATAGACCATTGTGGTCAGATGTCAGGTCACTTAATACCAATTTATTTAAAGAATCACAGTCAGTAAATATATTATCGAGACAAGTCGACGTAGACTCGGTGGTCCTAGTTGGTTCACAGAACAAATTAACTAAATTAAAAGACCTACACAGATTGAGAAGTCTGCTACTTAATGGAGTGTCATTTAAAATATTAACATTAAAATCTCCACATAAAATAATATTTTTGTTACTTGCTTTCAACTTATTAAGTGAGTCCTCCATTACGGATTCAAAAAGACCAAAATCACCAGAAGGGGGTCGGTACACGCAAATGACTATATATCGCTCGAGTTCAACACAAGACAGCTCAACAGTGCGCTCGATAGAAAGGTTAACTAAATCTAAACGTTGTTTACATTTCAACTTGTTTGAGACAAGAACTAAAGATCCACCGCGAATCGCACTTCTTCTTGCAAACGCACTTTTTACAGTAAAATGATCATCATTGATAAATACTACTTCATGTTCTTTCAACCAATGTTCAGTTAAACATAGCACGTGAACATCATAATTTTCCATAAACAAACTTAACTCTAGTTCTTTGCCGGACAGACCTTGCATGTTTTGATGTACAACATTCAACATGTGTGGTTTTTCCGTTGTCCTGCCTAAAAGTTTAAACAACTAGGGGTATCCATAATAATGTTAGTATCATTACTAACAGTGACTGCTGGTAAAGAATAAGTACCAGTGTCTATATTGAATGCTAAAATATTAGCAATCAGTCTCCTACATCTAGGTGGTAAATACAACTCAAAACTAGATAGTTTGTAATCAGTAATAAATTGATTACAATCAAAATATAAAATAGCGTCACTGTGACGACATGTCCTATTATAAATAAGCATATTTAAATCATAAATGTGCCTGTTTTGCTTATCAGTTAAGTAATCAGAGTAGGGTAAGGCACAGAAAATAAATTTACAATTATTTGTGTCATTGAGATGCAACATTAAATGAACACATTCAATAATATCCTTTTTTCTAACAGTTAAACTATCCCCACATAATAAAATAACAGTTGAACTAGGGTTAATTTTTGATAATTTAACTTTATTTATTAATTGGCTTAGACTGGCACCGGGAAAACAACTATTTATTACATAATTATGTGAACACTGATTAAATATACTACCAAAGTTTTGCCCAATTTTGTCAGAAAATACATAAGTTGTTTTGATTAGAATATTTTCATTTACATTATTGAAAATGTTTGCTATTGGCTCAGCCACTGAGGGTGAGGGTGTATTATGCTGGGGCTGTGGTGCCTGGGAGCAGTTACAGCTACAAGAAAGGTTATTTGTCAGAGACTCATACCGCTCTGCATTATCCTTTACCAGGTCCACCAGCTCACTAGCCTCCTGCAAGCGCTTACTCAGATCTTGTTGAGAAGCCTCATATTTACTAAAGATGTCCTGTAAAGCATATTCCTTAACAAAAAGTTCATCCCGCAGGTGCTGAATATCAGTTTCATACATATTTCTGCTTAAATCCAATTCACTATTGCAATTCTTTAATTCTTGTAATAAATTGAGTTTACTTTTTCTTAGTTTTGTGTTTAATTTATTTACTTTTAGTCGTTTCAGTGATGAATGCGTTTTTCTGATAAATCTATTAATTTTAATGTATTTTTTAATCTTATTATGACTATGACTTTGAAGGTGGAAATTGCACTTCGTAATTGTATCATTAGTTAAGTCTATTGTGACTACTGGCTCGACACATATGGGTCTAGGCCCGCTACCAACCAACTCATTATAAAGGCTGCAGGTCTTCGCAGACTCTTCATTGGATTTAAGAGACTCAAAGCGGGTGATAATGTTGTGAGCCCGGCTTAATTCCAGTTCCAGTTCAGATATACGTCTTAAAGCCACATCATAAGTGTCACTACACTCCTGGAAATTAGACACAAGTTGACGGAGATGTTGATGCTGTTCTAGTATGTCCATATGCTGGATGTGTAGTTCAGCCAACTGGCTTTTTAGCTCTGTGTTCTTGTCAACAACAAGCTTTATTTCCACCTCACTATCTTCACTTTCCTGTAGCAGCTTATTGCACAGGTTCTTGCTGATTTCCAACTCTTTTAGAGTGGACCTCAGTTTTTCCTCCAAGGATGCAGCTCTACGGGTCAACATGTTGATAGGCCAACCCCAGAGGCTGGAGGCACCCCGGTTAGGTGGTGATTTTAAATCCGTCCGTTGGATGACAGCTGGAACTAGATTATCGATTTATTCATTGATCTTGCAGCGAAACAACTCACAAACACAGATCCTCGTTATTTACAACTTTAACTATCGTATTTAAGTATATTTGACATAAGTCTATCACTAAAAATATTTATTTTACAATTTAATTCTTCTAACACGAAAATTATTGACAACCGGCGGCCAGTGTGGCCAGCCAAAAAAAAAAAAAAAATGTTGTCATGTTAGAATGTCTCAGTAGAGCAGACACTGAGTTTGTATTTGATAAACCAGCATGTTAGAATGTCTCAGTAGAGCAGACACTGAGTTTGATAAACCAGCATGTTAGAATGTCTCAGTAGAGCAGACACTGGGTTTGTATTTGATAAACCAGCATGTTAGAATGTCTCAGTAGAGCAGACACTGAGTTTGTATTTGATAAACCAGCATGTTAGAATGTCTCAGTAGAGCAGACACTGAGTTTGTATTTGATAAACCAGCATGTTAGAATGTCTCAGTAGAGCAGACACTGAGTTTGTATTTGATAAACCAGCAAGTTAGAATGTCTCAGTAGAGCAGACACTGAGTTTGTATTTGATAAACCAGCATGATAGAATGTCTCAGTAGAGCAGACACTGAGTTTGTATTTGATAAACCAGCATGTTAGAATGTCTCAGTAGAGCAGACACTGGGTTTGTATTTGATAAACCAGCATGTTAGAATGTCTCAGTAGAGCAGACACTGAGCTTGTATTTGATAAACCAGCATGTTAGAATGTCTCAGTAGAGCAGACACTGAGTTTGTATTTGATAAACCAGCATGTTAGAATGTCTCAGTAGAGCAGACACTGGGTTTGTATTTGATAAACCAGCATGTTAGAATGTCTCAGTAGAGCAGACACTGGGTTTGTATTTGATAAACCAGCATGTCAAAATGTCTCAGTAGAGCAGACACTGAGTTTGATATACCAGCATGTCAGAATGTCTCAGTAGAGCAGACACTGAGTTTGTATTTGATAAACCAGCATCTTAGAATGTCTCAGTAGAGCAGACACTGAGTTTGTATTTGATAAACCAGCATGTTAGAATGTCTCAGTAGAGCAGACACTGAGTTTATATTTGTGTCCTGTTGATGGCAATAGGTGGTTATGTGAAATAAACCAAGATGGATGATATGGTGGTACCGTGGCTGATACAGGGTGTAAACCACCTCATCACGAAGCCGTCAACCAAGCATTCTGTACATCAAACTAAGTAACTTTACGCAAAAAATATTGCTGGGAAACAACTTTATTTTTTGTTGATGGATGGATTGAATAGTAGTGGTCGTGGAGGTGTTTAAACTAAATATCTTACAATAAAACTTTTATTAAAAAAAAACTTGTCGAAAAGTTGGAACTATGACCCCCAATATCTCCGTAACTAGAAGGTTCCCAGGTATTGTGTTGAACAAAAAAAATACCGCAATGATAGGGTCAATGATGGGATGAACAAGTGCCTTTCGGCTACGTTAAGAATTTTTTACACCCTTTATAAAATTAAAAAATATATAAATATATCGCTGGACATTACACACAGCGCCGTCTAGTGCCACACTAAGCAAGGCTTGTGTCGTGGTCACCAGACAGTTGATATACTACATAATATACTTTTTGTTTGTAAATACATACTTTTATACATATAAACATCCATGACTCGGAAACAAATGTCCATGCTCATCAGAGTCATCACACAAACATTTGCTCCTACCGGGATTCGAACCCGGGACCCTAAGAACGTAAGGCAGCCTCACTACCGCTGCGCCATTCGGGTCGCAAAATGCATCTCTACTGCCCCTCGCGGACACACAGGCGTGATATTGTGTTGTTTTAAAGTAGATAATGGTTTCATGAATGAATCCTTGTTATCTCAAAACTGCAACATTTCGCTGAACAACAAACATGAGCTTTTATTTAATCATTTCGCCTCATTCATTCTGAAACCCATTGAAACGTTGACTTAATAATTATCTCCCACGACCAACAAAGCGCGGCGCGTGCGCATCTCATCGCTGTACGTGTGTGTGTGTGTGTGTTCATCGGTGGATTGCTAATTGTGGTTAATTGCAAGTGCTTTGTGTTGCGCCCGCGCAGGTGTCACATACCAGAGTGAATGGCGCAGAAGGACTACAACCCTATTCAACATCTGATCAGTCCAAATACTTAGGTTGATACATTCACTGACTATACCGACATTCACTACCACCAATATGATACAATATATTTCGTATATTTTCATTCGCTTTCATGATTTAATCTGTGGTTAGATTGCATAACATAGTAGGAGAGGCTACATTGTGTGAAAACAATTCGTTCGTCTGAATAGAATAAAATCCAAAATTCTAGATCATTTCGAGTTTTCAAAGGATAATCTTTAATATTTTTTTCTTTCACATTTCCACGAACGCTCCTCATGATTTTTGTTTCTTAGTCATTTTTCTAAGATTCAACCTTCTGTACCATGTTTTATGTTTTAAGGTCGGTGGTACCACATACATATACCAGGCGATAACTTTAAGTATCCTGTTCAGCTTATTGTTAATTTCGCGTAACGAGAGTACCTGCGGGATGAGGTCGCAGAGGGCGAGCGGGCGGGGAGGGGGGGGGGGGGGGGAGGCAGTTGTTACAAGCTTTGTTGTTGTTCTGGTCAAGGAGGTTTTGAATACTAATAAAATTGTGTTTGGAAGTGAGTAATCACATTTATGAAAAATTTTCATAATAATTTAGTGCAATATGCAGATTTTGTATTACTTCAAGTCCTGAAATTCTTTTGATATGTTTTCGTAACATCATCTGCGGTGTTCTATGTCGATCAACTAAAAAAGTAAAACAACAACAAAACAAAAAAGACTTATTTTTGTATACAAGTTACCACGCACCACTTCAGTCCAATCTCCAACCGCCCGCACAACCTACCACCCATCACGATTCCCAATTTGTCCCAATTTAAGCATAAAATCAAGTAAGTCGGCTCTACCTGCGGCTGCGCTTTACAAATGGCGTCATTTCCACGGTATTAGGTGTCAACACGAGGCTTCTGTTCGGCTCTAGGTAGAGCTGCGTGTAATCGGTGCGGCGCGGGTCCGGCACGACCCGGCCCGTGACCGACACGCTCATGTACAGTGATGCTCACCGGCCGCGCCGAGTTAACGACCACCGCGCACCGCGCACCGCGCACCGCACACCGCACACCGCGCACCGCGCACCCCGCACCGCACACCGCGCACCGCGCACTGTTCACACGACGCGATGTGTTCCTTAACTGAGCCTACAGCTACTATGTTTATAAAAAGGATGAATAGAAAATATATTGACGACCATTTAATCACCCTTAGGTAGAGCTGTACCCAATAACGACGACCCGAATGGCGTAGTGGTAGTGAGGCTGCCTTACGTTCTTAGGGTCCTGGATTCAAATCCCGGTAGGAGCAAATGTTTGTGTGATGAGCATGGACATTTGTTTCCCAGTCATGGATGTTTATATGTATAATAAGTATGTATTTACAAACAAAAAGTATAATTATATGTATTAAATCAACTACGACACAAGCCTTGCTTAGTGTGGCACTAGATGGCGCTGTGTGTAATGTCCAGCGATATTATGTTATGTTAATAACACTTACATTTCACAAGTTATGTTTCAGTTCCATGTAACATGGCCGGTACATGCAGTACATGTAGGGCACTCATCACGGCTCCGTGCCTGCTACTGAGAAATTTCCGATCCAAATAACAATTTACCCGACCCGGAACTCAAACCCAAGACCACCAGAATAACGATGCAGTATCTTGACGAAATACATGTAAACGTAAGAACATTTGTTTGTTGATTACCGTCTCATTGGCACATTTATTATTTCATTAAGTTGCTGTATGAACTTAAGGACTTAATATAGTAACATGCAACACCGACAGTATAGGTTTCTACACCCATATTGGTGTATAAAAGTAATAACAGAGATAACATCACGACATTACGTATAACTCGCTAACAGAATGATTGCGAACAAAGAGCGCGTTGATGTCTTTTGTTCGCGAGAGCAAACAGCGGCCATCAGAGTACATGTTGAGGCAATATCAACAGTGCTCTACATTCTCTAGCGTCCTGTAGAGTGCTCGATGGCCCCCAAATACTGCGGGGGGCCGGGGGCCGGGGGCCGGGGGCCGGGGGCCGGGGGGGCGGAGGGGGTCACGGGTCTCGCTGTGGGGTGCTGTGGAGCCTTCCAACGAAGCCACAGTACAGTCAGACACACAACTATAACGTTTTGTTGGTTTTTTATTCACAGTCTTTTTGTCCACTGTCGATACCGTTCTTAATTCTTTTAAGGATGATCATACTGGTACTTACACCTTGTGGAGTGTGGACCGGCTAGCGGCTGCGGCCACCGGACGTTACAAAAATATGGACATGTTCGTATCTGGAGCCGCCTCTGCTATTTGTATTCGTTTGAGTGAACCTTAAAAGTTTTAATTGAAAAAGAAGGGGTTAATACTATTAAAACAAAATAAACGTGAAACATTAAACGAAGAGCTTCTGAAATAGTAATATTCCATGAGTCACTGCGCGAAAGTCTCGTTCACCGAAGGTCCCGCGGTGGGTCCTCGATGTTTTGTTCTATTTTGAGGCTCTATTCACAATCATGTCAACATGCGGCTAATATTTCACAGATTTGTTAGACATTTTTTTGAATGATGCTCTGAGTGTGCATATAAATTGTGTGAACATGTCAGACAGCGACGGCGACTGGGCTAACTGCGCCGGATCAGTCGCTTTCATCATTTTAATCGGAATTGATTCCAGTGACGCTAAATTAAAGATATTTCACTCACTAGACCAGATCTAAATGGATCCAGCGCATTCCAGTGCCGTTTCCGGACTTTACTAGAAAAAATTAAATTGGCTATTATGTTAATCTCTTACCAAATTCTGTCATTTCGGGTCCTGCACGGTCCTGCACCCAAGCTCGAAAGGGACTACTCATTTGTTGTTATTAGTATATCCTTTGAGATCGATACAATAGCCTTCAATACACATGTACCCGGCTGTACCGTGCTCGCGGCCGTCGGTGTATGTAACTACCGCTATCTATAATTGAGATCGGCGCATGCGCACAGAGCTCTGCGCCCGCGCATACCACCACACAACTACACCGAGAAGGATCAATCATCGCATGTGGTCAGCTTTAGATGACTCGCTGTCGTCTCCGGTGGTGCTTGGGGCGCTATTGTTGTATTTTGGACGTCTTTCATGAGGCCATTTTGGGAGCTTAGTTTTATTTACTTGGCATTTAAAAGTATTCGTCAATCTAAAGTAGATGAACATCGAATTTAATTTCAATGATGTTGTTAGAGTTTATACTCCAACCGCCAGCCAATGCCAGCCAGTCCATGATCCAAATAAACGAAAGAAATATTTACTTTATTCAGTTCATTGTTCGTGTGAAATGGACATTCTGTATTCACCCGCCTAGTATCGCAACTCTTTGTCCGAAGCTCTTTAGATAGCTTTAATGCGGCTCTGAATTCCATCGCAACCAGGAATAAAGAACAACCAGCAACCAGTGGGTACCTACTCGTACAGTACTGGCGGTTGTACGTCGCGCGTCGTGCTGCACGCACTAAATTACTGCGTCAGTACTGCGCCTGCGCCGCTCGTCATTAGCGCGAGGGACCGGCAGAGGCGGTGCTCGTGAGCCATTGGTGGCTGAATAGGAGCCATAAATGTTGCTCACAGAAGCTTTGCGAAAATTTCTGTTGTTGTAATTATGTGAATTATGATTATATTAATGTTGATGGATGGAGAGGGAGGGGTGGGGGGGCGGGGTGGGGTGACCAAAGATACGATGGATAGATTGTGTGAGTGATAGCGTGACGCCATGACGGTTGACAGGGAATGAAAGGTTAATATACGTGTTGCGCCGAGCACAAGTAATATTTGAAAAGGGGAGGAAGATAATGATGAAGAATTACTGACAAAAGCTGCAGTTCATGATAACAAACATTACTTTTGTTTGTGATCTTTGTTTTACTATTTTAATTACCTACTTACTAGCTGTTAACTAACGACAGAATCAATATCTTCTAATAACTTCACTAAACAGTGTTGCGAACGAGTTAGATCCGTCATTTTTAAAATAAAGTTAAAAAGTGTAAATTTCTTGTTTGATTTTAAAACCAACTTTCTGTAGTGCAATACAGCTGGTCATACCTATCAGGCCTTTTATGGATGATTTCAATTTACGACCAAATTAACCATGAAATATTATTATCAAAGATTATTGAATAAAGTATTCCATCAATTGTTTTTGACACTAATCCGATTAACTTCTCCAAAATTTCAGTCTAGACACAGACTTAGTACATACCTACAACACATAGACAGAGCTAACCGGTAATTACCGCACCACTTAACTAACCGACCACGTACGAATACTCACAAAAACTTAATCCTAACTTAAGCTCTTACTTATACTTTGACAAATATATAATTTCTCGGTATCGGGGCTAATCGGAGGCTAATAGTTGCTCGTTGGCTAACATTACGTGATTGTATCGGCTAGATATAAACTGCGCTTGCGTCGGTGTGTCCACTTGTTCCGAACGATTACACTTACAGCGCAAATTGACAATAACTTACAGCTGAATAAGAGGCGAAATTGAGACAAAATTGGTTTTGGTTCAGTCGTGAAATAGCAATATAAGCTTGGTTATATATAAATCTCTTAATCTCTTACTCGCATTGAACAAGAGAATAGTCTCATATTTTTCTTTACTATTTAGCTCTACTTTAGACGTCCTGACAAATAGATAATGCTTGTTAGGTGGATATGCTGCATGGTAGTCGCTGTGTGCAAGCCTTCATTTACCTGTGTTTTTCTTCTCTTCTTATATACCGGGAGGAATTTTGATGTATATGTATTGCACTTTTGTAGGAAATAGCTTTTTACTAATCAATTAAAAATGTCTATGGGGCCATTCAGAATGATGTATTGAATACGGGACCGTTTTTGCGTCGTTGCCCTTCCTCTTTGTATAATATCCGAAATCAAAGCAAAGATCAGTTGAGCGAAAAATATGGTACTTATGATTGCCACTGTGAACCTACAAACATGATTGATTTATTGAAGTAAAACACATCGAATAGAATAAGTCAAACAAATCCGTGTGCTAGGAGCTAGCACTACCCACAGCCGCAGTATTGGTACGAGTGCGGTATGCGCGGGCGCACATTACGATCGCTTTGTGATGCCGCGGCCGCCGCATTAATCCGATTACCGTGAACACACACAGATATAAACACAGCAATTACTCCACACACCATCACTAATTGTACTCATATACATTCATGTACATAATAACTATCTGTTGGAACAACCAGCGCACTACGCTACGCCGATTTAACAATTAAAATGGAGTTTAAAGTGTAACAGAATTCATTTGGTTAAATCTTCGTAAAGTTACGGTTAATAAAGGTTTAAAGCCGTGAACTTCGTTTAGGAATTCAGTTTTATTTGGTAATCAAATCGGTTTTGATTTGAACATTATTTGAGCGTAGTTCTTCCAAAAGGTACCAACACAACCAACCCTCACAATATTTCCTCCCATTTTTCCAAAGTAAATGCGTTGATTTTAGATGGTTGGCAATGATTAATCGGCAATTTTAATAATTGCTAACTAACTAACTAACTTGATTGTGGGTAGGCTCATTTTCGCAGAACTAAGTCCATTTTACTGAAGCAAAACTAATGTATAGTAACACAAAACGCCAGTCGCGGTATAAACCAACTAAGTGGTTATCATCTGGGGGCATGGTAGTGTCCCTGCCAAGACGAGCCGAGCGAAGCGCAAGGGCACTACTTACCATTTCTCGAAGCATTTCGTCGGTTTTTTGAACCCTTATAACTTAGGTTTGAATGATACCAGATAAACAAAATTCTCGAAATATGTTGTCAATATAGGACTTATTAAACATATAAAGTTTTAATTGCATAGCGTATACTTGATTGTATCGTATTGACCCTGATTTCGTCACTGGCTGATGATCATCAATATTTTCAGGGTATTTCCAAATGTCCCTGAAAAATGATATTTGGTAAGTAAGCTATTATTAGTACACAAACAACGTTATTATAAGTAAACCTTTTTCCTTATAATATCATTGTACACAAACAAATTATAAACTTGTAACTTTTATCCCCCAATCGAAGTTTGTATGAGACTTCCGCAATTTTGACGCCTGAAAAAAGCAACGACAGAGCCACATATTTTGGCTTAGGTGTAGAGATTGTGAAGATAGATCTTGTAGAGTTAGGGCGTGTAGAGTTAGAAGCTTGGCTGTCCAGGAGATGTGATAACTTTTTGATAGTGCAAGTCATATGGTCTAAACTTGGCAACATTTTACATGAAAATGTTTTTGGTGGTATTAATATACAAACATTTCCTAAAGATCCGTCAGCGACATAATTATCTAAGGAAGACATTGTCGTCATCACATGCAGAATTATATTCCGAAAGAAGGACAGCGCTGCCCTATCTTGTTTCCTATAAAGTATTTTGTCACTTAGTATGCAGGGTCGACCAATACGTCAACTACATAGTTTCCTTTGCACGTGTCACTCTGTCCATCCTGCTACCTCATGAGAACGCTATGATCTTATACAGACTGGTGCTTATAATTACAATCAATAATATTGAGCTGTGGCCGTCACGTCGACTTAACGAAGCTCGTACAGATTAAATGAGCCGTGATTCTTAGAAGACACGTTACAGTTCTGATGTTATCTGCTATCTCTCAATTGGCTAAACGGATCTGTAAAGACGCGGCGGCGACGCGGTGCGGCGACCGGCGGAACTAAACGAATTAGTCCAAACACCGCGATACCATTGTCCGTCTGTATGTCATGCGCGACGTTCTCGGAAACTGAACTAATTGTCAGACGTTAGCTGTTAACTTGCCGGAAATAGACCCGATGACTGAATCGCTAGCTCACTTACAGAGAAGCAAACTGTCGCAACTGCCTGTAAGTACTTCATTTCGCTTTCGAGACTCTTTAGGTTTCATGGAGTAAGCGTTTTAAATCAGCGCAAGTTTATAACAAAAGTGTATTACAAACGTTTAATATTAAAACCAATCGCATACGTAAGTACTTTTCAAGTAAAATAAAAGCAGTCGTACGTTTTTCCCACAATCCTGTGAGGCGAGTGCGAGCAGCGCTGCGCGCCTGCGCGCTGACTCAGCGAGAACCGGATTTACTTTTAAACCGCCATAACATTTTATAGTCGTGCGGTTTATTACTGATACGCGAGCTTTTTGCTCGCTCCGCTCTCGCCGCTCCGACCGCTCCGCTCCACGTGTCATAAAACATTGACTATAATTTCACGCAACTACGAAGAAACGACATAAACTATAGTATTTTATGATTGTCTTTAAAATACAGGTTATTGATTCAATTTAAAAGATTTCGGTCTAGTTTTTTAGCATTTCTTTTATAGGCCATTAAATCGGAGTCGGAGCCGAGTGTTATAAAATAAATTGTCATGTATCTGTGATCACATTTTTTGCAGTAAGCGTTTAATTAACTTTTATTGGTTATCCTGATGTTTATTTTGGGTCTTTATTTAATTTCGTGCGACTTAACGAACGTGTTCGGCGGTATGTCCACTGTCGGCGGTGATTAAGGACGTTATTATGCGACTGATTGTCGGCGATTATCTGTCGATGGCCGGTCGAGTCCAGTGGTCGAGTCGAGTGGTCGAGTCGTCTAATTAGTAAAGCGGTCGTTACCTCGTGTACACTGAATTGGTCATTTGTTTAAATCTTTTTAATATTGTTGTTAAACGGAAATAATTGCAGCTCTGTTGTTTATGGTTTGTATTCAAGTTTTGTTTATTTCTTTTTGAATACATTTAAATTAACGTTTCAAAGGTACCCACAAGATATTCGCCCTGTAGCTGATTGTAAAGCACTATCACTTTAACTTTATCAAGTTTATAACATAGAGATACTTTTCTCTTTCAAAAGCAACAATATAAACAATGCTTGTAACCGAATCACCGTGTTGTACAAAACAGCTCGTTCCGAACATTAGTATATCATTACATACATTGTCCGCCCGCCCGCCTGTCCGCCTGTCCGCCTGTCCGTCTGAATGTCCACACCCGCGTCGGACTATCACGTTACAGCGATTGACTTCATTAGCTAACATGGCTATATTGTCACCGGCAGAGATATAGGAGGAGTACGTGCAGCTAAAGTGTGCCGACACGGGCCATGTGATGGTGATCCAAACACAAACAAAATGGTGAATTCTTTCTCTTCTCGGTTTCGTAATTTTGACTGCTATATCTGATCTGTGAGTTAAGCTTCTTCCCAGAATAATACTCGTATAATGTCGCACCTCCTTCACTGTCTGTTATGTATCACCTGCAACCTCCAGTAAGTCATTATTTTGATCTTGAAAGTACAACATTCCCATACCTACACCTACCTTCCCCCCCCCCCCCCCTACCTTGTATGGTACCCTTTTACCATAGGGTATCATACAATGACAATACATTACATACTTTGTCTAATAAACTAGATCGTTAGTAGTTACTGACATAGTGGATTATACCTACTTTCTTCCAAAGGATGTGTTTCATAAAACAGTGTTCTGTATGTAGCAGAGAGGAATCGTGTTACCTCCAACATATTGAGCACAAGTGCCTGTATTTAATAGTCTGTCAAACTGTTGAAACTTGGACAGACTGTATTGTGAACGGCGAGATTTACATACAGTAGCGCAGTCTCGGGTTCACTCCCGTTAGATGATACTTGTGATGATTACTTGAAGATATTGAGGTGAGCTGATGAAGATAATTTGTATGTGTTGTAGATGTAAGTAGTAAGAAGTTTTGCGAGCTGAGCAAGCTCTTGACTTCTTGACGTAGAAAGAGATTTCAAAATAAAACGCAAAGGAACAAGCATGTATACTATTATCTACAGAAATTCTTGAACGAAACTCGAGATAATTTTAATAAGTAACAGGCAACGTGACATTTTATGAACGAAAACGTTGTTGGGAAAGTAAAAATGGATTGTATGTAGTAGTATGAAGTAGTAATTATAGCATACTACTCGTATCAGTCTGTGTAGACATTTGAAACGCTTTATAAGTCATTAATCATAACTGGATCATACACTCCAAGTTTAAAGGGAAATCTGAAAATCGAATAGAAATCGAAATCTATCTATACACAGTGTGCAGTTATTCGTGCTCCCCCGGAACCCACCCCCCCCCCGGACCCCCGCAGAACACGATCATTTTCATGACAAGAAGTTTGCATACGCGATATCTGTTCGACTTCCAACGTTTGTAACCTCTGCGACTCTGCGGTTAATGTAAAACCATTACTCTTTGTATTATTAAGTGCGCTGCTCAGTGCTCCGCGGAGCACCCACAATGCAATTCATTTGTGGGAGAGATCTGTAGCAAGATGCTGTGTGCCTAGCGGTGGTAGGGAGGCAGGCTCGGAGGTCAGGCCATTACAGCCCATCGCGGGAGTGGCCGGCCTCGCTGTAGAGCCCGATATTTTGTAGTCAGCGAGATGGGAATGCAAGTGTGAGAAGGTCCGGTCACCTACAAACCGTCAACGCAGCTTTCTTTACAAACGATTGGGAGACTCCACGGAACGCACTCAAAACACGAAGAGATACATTGATTAGTAATTTATAACATCAAAAACATGGATTAAAAAACGAATCTTGTGAAAAAGCTCACAATTATGGGGAGTACCTTTCGGCTTTGTTAATGGTGTATCATACACTCATTATTTCAGCCTGACAATTAAATGTTAATTACATGATTGTGCATTTGGGAGGAACTGTAAAGACTCTGTATCATCCTGCTTTATGACACGCATCACAATCCTGGCTACAAACAAAGATTGATGAGCAGCACTTGACGATTGATGCCAATATAAATAGTAAAGTTGGAACCAACAGAAGTTAAAGAATAAACGGTTTCATTAAGCAAGTGTAGTCAAGCAGTGATGTAACAAGCTGTGGAGAAACATGCAATCGTTCTCAATTGCACAGAGGTATATTACTACTGACAGCCTGCCAATCGTACCTTATACTATCCTCTTTGCTCGTACTGAACCTTCTGCGCTTCAGTCGTCGGAGCCAGGCTACCTACTCCTGCGCAGCCGGTGTCTGAACTGTGACCGATCGCCGCAGCCTTCGTCGCGCGAACCATTCTATCCGAGACTTTTTGTTCGCCATCGCGTGAGCTCGTGTGAACGACTCGCGATGAAGTAAGAGATGTGCTGGTGTCATTTTGACAATATACTATGGAAGGAAACATGTGCTCAGATTAAAACCAACGAAACTGGAATCATCCAGTTTCCTCATCCTTTGAACCACGATCGTTACAAATGTAATTTCTCAAGTGGAACTATCAATGACAGACTAGCGATTATACAAACCAATTGTGAAGATGAGGCTTCGCCGTAACTCAGACGGAACAAAAGCCCATAAAATATGACAGCCACGTCTGTCGGTGGTACAAGCGGATACACAGCTCAACTTATTAAAGTCGCGGCTATCGATCACGGGCCACGTTATAAATAAATCGCGCGAGTCCGCATATCTTCGGGCGAGATCGGGCGCGTCCGGCGGCGTTCGGGCGGAGTCGGGCGCGCTCGTGACCCTCGTCCGTCCGTCCGGGCAGTAATTGATTCCGACTTGTACGCTAAAACAATCGGGAGATATGTCGGAGCACGCCACCGCCATACATCATGATACCGATCTCCTCAGCCGGCCGCGGCCCAGCGACGGGACCTAGTGGACGTATACGCTACGTCCACGGGACGTACACCCATCAGATATTGATAGATTTAGTGTTGCGTTAAAATCTTATCTACGTATTCATTAAGAGTTTTGTCATATTTATTTATTGGACAATAAGACATGATTGAATATTAGTTTTATCGGAGCATCTTATAGTTACAAAACTGTTCGACGGTTAGCTGTCAGCGGATCGTTATTGTTCTCTGGTGAGGACAGAATGGACGTGTACAGTAAGAAGCACCATTTATGTACGAAATAAAGGTAGCGGTGACACTTAATAGTGCCCGTTTAGATCCAGTAAAGATTAGTAGTATAAGGCTTCTGAACTGTTCGTGGAGGCAGCAGCTTCGATGCCCGGTTGATGCCCTTTGCGGTCTCATTACCAACTAATGTGTTTCGTAACTGTTGGTATTTGGTTGACGTTTATTAGCCAGTTGGTTGCATATCGCCAGAACATAACAACTGTATAAACATATTAAAGTGTAACAGCTAGCGATATAAACCGGGCAGTCCGCGCAATCGCCGCGCCGGGGTACTCCGCCAAGGTGATCAGCGGTCACAGTGTTTATTGCCAGTAAACGTGGCGACGTGTCATTAAAGTGCCCAAATTATATCGACGACATCGCACTCCCGGAGACTGCGGCAACACATCCGAGGTATACTGGGAGATTTTGAGATCACGATTATGATAACATACTGTATATATTTCCTATACTTAGTTTGATTTTAAAATCAAATTAAATTATTTATTCGCAAATAATTTATGCAGGTGTTTTTAGAACATAGCATGCAACATTGAACAATATGTAAATAGAATTGTGAAATAATAACGAAAAAATTACAGTAAAATTGCAGAAAAGGAAAAATCAGAAGAAAAAGGATGTATCGTAGAATTCATAGACATCATAATTATGAAACTGTCCATCATTTTTACTTCATCAGCTAATCGCATCGCATGGCACGATTACACTGCACCGCATCACACCGCACCGCATCGTAAACTGCACGGCTTTACTCCCTCACCCGCCGATATTTACAATATTATGATTGTCTCGACATACTCGTACAAGAGATAAAATAAAAATGTTCCGAGATTTCACATCGCCTTGTACGGAGGGCTCCATCGGAAACAAATTGCCTGAGAACACGATGCTGAATGAAATCAGTGCTACGTTATACAATAATGTTCGTTATGTAGTGAGGACTGAGGAGGGAGTGTCAAGGACTTTACAGAGAGTGGAGCTGATCGTTACTTTTATGTAGATCACCGTCGAGACAAACTGTTGTTTTAACATAAAATGACGCTGAATGTTTTAAACGTTTGAAACCTTATTGGGGGATATGGCAATGTGATCAGCCGCAAGTACTCTTCATTTGTAACTTGACTCGTGGTATTGAAAAGTTGGGCAGTAAAGTAAGCTTCGGCATAGAAAAGCGTCCCTGCTCAAAGTACTCATCAATCATACGCACTTTAGTACCAAACTTAAACCTGACTGTCTACCGCCAGTCTTTTTAAAAAGCTATTCCATAAAATGTTTATTTCATTTGAATGATATGAAGATCAAACTGAATGAGTCAAAATCAATTCACATTGACTTTACAAACAAACACTTGGACTATCACCCAATCTACATAAATGGTTCGCAAGTACCTTATGCTAATACAGCCAAATACCTTGGAATTACTCTCGACGCCAAGTTACGTTGGAAAGCTCATGTCAAAAAGAAAAGACAGGAACTCGATATACGATATAAAAGTATGTATTGGTTACTCGGAAGGAAATCTTGTCTATCAATACATAATAAAATAACCCTATACAAGCATATTCTGATGCCAATCTGGACGTATGGCATCCAACTTTGGGGCTGTACTAAACAAAGCAACGTCAAAATAATCCAGCAATTCCAAAATAAAGTACTTAGGGATGCTGTCAATGCACCCTGGTACATAAGAAATGACGACCTTCATCGTGACCTTAAAATGGAATTCGTCACCACCATTATCCAAAAATTTGCTGAAGCCCACGAACACAGACTCCATCGACACGTGAATGTTGAGGCAATCCAGCTGCTAGACAACACAGACTTAGTGCGTAGGCTAAAAAGAATTAAACCTTTTGAATTAGTGTAGTGTACAAAGTGAATGAGTAATAGTAACAATGTTGTGCTATACATAATAACACATGAACATAGTGTTTTATAAATTATATTAGACTCTAAGAAAGTGCTACGGACTTGTGTAAAAGTGCAAATGAACACTATTCTTAGTTTTAACATATTCTATCACGTAACATATTAAGTTAGAGTTAAATTACTTATTAGTCTTTTAGGCTAGATCGTAATTAATTATTAAGAATTTTGTTCTTAGTAATAAAGCACAAAAAAAAAAAAAAAAATTTGAATGATAAATAGAGAAGAAATATTCCCCTTTTATGGTAATCGTAACTGTCTATAATAACAACCATTTACTGCCACAACGTTCAAGACAAAACCATTGGCGGGCGCTAATTGAAAGGCATTAAGACAAACTAAAATCAGAACGACCACTTAGCTACAGTACAGAAGGCAGCCATCACGAATATAACTCTAAACAATTAAATACATTGTTAAGGGACGACATTACTTTCAACACATTCGCTTATCGGAACACTTAGCGCGACGGTGCGGTAACGAGCCCGGACAGCGCCGGACGCAGCCGGACGCGGCTGGACACCGGGCTGCGGTCCCCGGTGACCTGCGATAGCTCCACTCGTAAACCTCTCAAATAATACGACCACATTCCGGTGACATCGGTAACGTATTGGTGTATGACCCGCCGCGGGTCACCGCCACTATATTCAATAACTGACTCCGAAATAATTGGGCAACACGATGGCGCGACACTTCTCTTAAATGTTAATAATTTTACAACAATATCTCCGAGTGCTCGCGGTGTTTACTTTACGGCTGCCTGTGTACATAATTTATTAAGAGATCAGTAAAGATCACGGCGTACCTTCTTCCAATATACATACATTGAACTTAAGTATTGCATCAGATGTAACCATTTGTCATATGAGTTGACTGCGGACGACATACTTGGGATTTCCAGAAAGTTTCAATATGTCCACACGTACCGTACGTACACTATAATATTATAGTGTGAAAATAAACATATTAACGTTTCTTATGGTTATTGAAGTAAAATGATCTCTGGTCTTTGCGAGTGGAATGATATTTAGCCTTTGCTAGTGCTGTATCTAATAGTGCTAATTATAAATAGTAGGTGTTAGTTTTCAAGTCATTAGCTTTTTGATACGATAGACGCCTCTTTCCTCTGCGGTCAGTCAACTTCAGGTAGACCATCGACTCTCACTTAAGCATTTTGGCAGCACCACTCCCGCAGTAAGCACATTATTCGTCTTCTCAGGTTCCTATAATAACCTGGCGTTAAAAGCTAGAACTGATCGTTTATTACAGTATCCAATATTATTGTCAAGTGCACTCGGCTTTGGGAGAGCCGCGGCGAAGACGGCCGAGCACTTCCGAGAAGGCCCGACTAAGTGTTTATGGTAATGTGCAAGATGCGCCCGCGCATACGGACGCGACTAAACGCGCAATTTGTTTACAGTGTTTTGTTCTTTGTTGGCGTATTATACGCGTATGCTAATACGTTAAGCGTGTAAACTGCACAGGTCAGCACGAGAAGGTGTCGTTTGGCGGATAACGGGCAAAATGTAAATACATAAAAGGTCAATGCTTGGGTTCTCCAGTATTTATATGTGGTTTTACTGAAAAGAGTGGGTGTGGTTTTCCATAAAGTGATCCAAAACTGCACGACGTGTACAATTGAAGACACCGGTCCACTTCTAGTAAGCCTAGCCTCTGTACTCTATCTTCACATCAGTTAGAGTGCGACCAGTATCTCAACATCACAGCATCTTAATACATCACCGGCTGCGCGGTTAATCTGCGCAGGAGTGCGCGAGGCGCGGCGTCACGCGCTGCGCATACATCACCGCGAAGCCACCATCCACCACACGACCACAATACCATAGACTACTCGCATTTGATCGCATTACGCCTTTCATTACTATTGCCTGTGCTATATTTTATCAATACAACTCCTCCGATCAATTTACAACCCTATCTTCTTTTTCTTAAAGTTATATTTTCGCTGCAGCATGTCATCGTATAAGTTATGGTGTTGCATGGTGTTCACGCGTCCCTGATTTACGCGTGGCGTGCGCGGGCGCAGGCGCAAGGAATAGCGCTCTCAGGCGCAACTGTTCAGATGTCCGGGGGATGGATTTACGCTGCGGAGTCCCGGGTACTGTTTTGGACATCAAATAGATGGGTGCGGATCATACATTATTTGTTTCACTCGTTTATTTATCTAGGCAGTATTGATCTAGGGATAGGATTCCATGTGCGTTTGCTGGTATCAAAAAGGTTTAGAATGTTGGATTCTGAAAGGTCAAACTAGACTAGTTCATACGACGATATTGATAAATGACCTCGTTGCTAGCTCTTAAGATTTATTGATTCGAACAGGATGAAGACTTTTATATAAATAGTCGATTTTTCCTTAAATCAAAAACGTCACTTCCACATAGGTACAGAAAACGTTTAAGCCGCAGAAGTTCACAAAGACAAACCGATTTACGGGATATACCTTTTTTCGTTGTGAATAAAACGTTTCTTGCAGGTGCAGCAGTAATGTAGGAATACTCCCTACAAGTTACTCGCCCGGGTAACGTGAGTGAGTTCTCGCGCCTGCGCCTGCGCCGGCTCTTCAATCACTGCTTCGTGCTGCCCACGCTAACAGGCAGAGGCAGAAGTTTCACTTTATACTATTTGAGATTTCCTTTGACAAACTAAACCGATCTGAAAGCGATGCTCCCTGTCCTTTGTTCATCATGTCCCGTGTTGGCTAAAGCTATTAGAGAAGCCCCTTACTGGTCTCATGTCCGCAGGGCCTATCTCCTGATCAGTTTTATTCCTCTCCATATAACTCAACTGAGTGTATTAGACATTTTACTTATCCGTTCAACAGTTGGGACCAGACACTACACTACAATAACACCTATCTACTTGTTCGATATCATGAATATGGCTTGCATACAATTATGTTCATTAATTTCTATCTTGGATACTGGTATAATGCCTCTGAAGTGTATTCGTTAGCTGGTGATGATTGTGGTATTTGCACTATGCAATGGCTCTTCTGGGCCTGTTTCGTTAGTTGCGACCTGCTGCGCCTGCGCAGTGTATCGGTGTCGGTGTCGGAACATGCGCAGGGCTTGTCGGCTGACACTCGCGGCGTGTAGCACGTCGCTGTAGCTTGTACCTGCTGTAGCTCGATGTAGCCCCATGTTGCTCACTGTAGCGCGGCCCAATAAGCCCGGGATTGAGACCTGACGCCCTCGGGGATGCGCGTGCGCAACACTAGGCTGGTCGGCTATGTTGATAGAACCCTGGATTCAGCTGTAAATGTTGGTACTTGTATTCGATGATGAACGCACCTTAACTATTTTGTTTCTGAAGTTCTTGCTCGCCAACCAATTTAAAGACATACTTACTTAAAAGACGCTCCATATTAAAATGTAACCACAAACTTGGCGTGGGTCTACCTGCTCGTATGTTAGTAACGTTTGACCACAGATTACGATTAAGCTTTCTTGTACCCTTTATTGATCGGTTTTCCGATCATTTACTTAAACATTCTTGCACCGGTGAGTGACCGCAACATGGTCCAGCATGGTTCATGCACTCCCAGGCCCGGCGACCACAGAGCGGTAGGCGGTGATTACCACTCGCTACACAATCTGTGCATTCTGCCGGTTGTCGCTGGCAACCGCTGACGATGTTCAACTGTTCAAGCGGGTTCAGTTGTGGTCGGACCTGACCACGCGAATGCGTCTGCGCATACCGTTTAGAGATCCTAGGTCAGATGTGAACACTCCAGAGTATTTTGTGAATAATAGATTCTTTATTGTTTTTATTATGATCCAAAAAATAATGTCACGAAGACTAGTCAACCATAGAGTGATGATGCATGCTGGGTTGCGTAGCATAAACTTTTTTTTTTTATTTTACAATTAATTGTAAACAATAAAATTAAAATTACGACTTATTACAAACATAATTTTGATTTTCTGATGATGGTATAGTATAGACGAAGACGAGCTTAACCTAGAATTGGGTTTTCTTACATTAAACATTGCAGTTTGTTACTTATTTCATGTGGAGATTTGTTTTTAAGTTTGCGACGCAAGTGTTTCAAAGATGGCCGCAGTTCTCATTCTGTTTTTTACCGCGCTTACTTTTCGGTAGAGGCATCAGACAGGATTATTATCTGGGCCACCTGCGAAGTTGTTATTAAATCCTGCCACACATTGCGCATGCGCTGATGGTACTGTAACGGTGCCCGCTTCCTGTAAGGCTCCTTTTTTCGGCACATTTCGTGATTGAAATTACTTTGGGATACCTGTTGGCTATGAGTGTAAGAAGTTCTGCCTCAATTCTCGGATTAACTAACTGCTTCAGATTTTGTTTAAGAATGTAGATACTATGTAGACTTAACTACGTACATTGAATTAAACTGTTATCAACCCTGGTTTCGTTGGGGGTTAAAAAGTGCTGAGTGAGTTGTTTTTTTTTTTTTGTAATTAATGTTGATTTAAGTCAGAGTACTATTTAAAATAAAAAGCCACAGAACCCAGTTGGCTTCAGTCAGGCCCACTCCTGCGCATCCACACAAAGCGTTGTTCAGCGGTCACGTCAACATAGCGTGCGCACAGATTGGCTTTTTATCGACAAGTGATTGCTCGGCTTAACTTATTATATCGAACTTGTGGTATTTTAGGCAATGTTGCGATTTCTTGCTAATTCTCATAGTTAGTCGCTGGGAACGAACAATTTATTCGTGGAATAAGTTTAAATACATAACTGAGCCTAACCGCTACGAGGTCGGGTGTACCGAGTGTGCCGTGTAGTAGGAGTTATTAGCGGACACAGCTCTGTGCGACTCGAACACAGGTTGGCTACTTACTTTGGCAATCGGTACTTACGGTACTTGTGAACGGTAATGGGAGAATAATGTAATTAGTTTACTGTTTGTTGTCACATAAAAATGTTTACGTAAATAACAAAACTTTGTCGATGCTGTCAACTTTAAACATATATAATTATAAATTAAAATAAACTAAACTAACTTAAACTATAAACTTAAAAAATGGCGTCAAAAAACTCCTCCTCAACGCTGTCAACTGGTAAAGTCCCCAGGAGACTGGCGGCGTTACCGCGCTGTATGGCAACGCTAAGCCTTTGGCCAAGGTAAAAGCCAGCCCTAGGGTCACGGGAAGTGTCAATGAAGCGTTTAGAAATTTATTTAAAAAGGCTGTGAGCACTCGGACCCCACGGGCCAAGAGTTTCAACCCCAAACGGCTCGAAAATATAGTTACCAATAAGGTTACTATATTTACGCCGCTTGAGGTTCTCAGCAGCCGCAGCGGCAGCCCCTGCACAGCACGATAAGCTAGGAAGATGGGAAGGCGCAAGAGTATCGACACAAGTTGCGTCCCACACTAGAGGCCTACCCATCTTCCATGGAAACAAAGACATGCCGTCTGGTCTCTTGCCATCGTCGCGTGCCAAACCATTGGGTTCTAATAAAGCTGGAACGCCGACGGTGACAAGAGATCGACGGATGATGTCATTCAAGTTCGCGTGCCGTGCAAAACGGCCCGCACTTCGGCTGCATGACAGGCCGTGGTGTCCGAGGCTGTTGACAACTTCACCACAGTGACAGCGATGAGGAGAACAACAAGGGGCGCCTAACTTTTACATTAGGTACATTGCTCAATTTGCCGCTTTGAAATAACAGAGAGCAGCTGGATTTCAACAATTAGGTCTAAAACAATTTGATGGACCAATGTTTTTGATCAGCTGCCGGCCATTTAGTTTCACTAAGTGACCTAACTGCTATTACCCCATTTCCGCGCTCCATATAAGTAGTCATTTGTTAGTCGTGCCTGTGCCTGCGCCTACTGCACGGTACGCCGGAGTGACAATGAAACATGTTCTGATTCTAATGCCTGCTCTGATGGCTGCGCTCACCGCTGGCTGCTCGTCAATGTTCGGCGGCCGAAGTATTTATACCTTCCGGGGCTGGCTCTGGCACTGCGCAGGCGACGTCACTTGTTGGCAGCGCGGTGCGCAGGCGCAGCCGCTGTCACGCGGTAACTAATGTGTCGGTTAATGTAAAGTTAGTGTTTTATAACGACAGTAGCGGAAGTGCCTCGAAGTCACATGCGGATTATGTATTAGTACTGATTTAGTGCGGGGTTTAGACCTGGAGTGGATTAGATTACCAACTAACTTGAATGTTGAAATAGCCATTGCTTGTTTTTAAAAGGTACCTAGTCAAAGTCGCATTAAATAACTTAAGTTAAAAACCACAATATTTATACTTAATTTATTTACTAGCTCTTCAATGGTACAAAATAATGTCTGAGAAGCCCTGGCTCTTGGAATGTCTGTATAACAAATACCGAACATGGCAATTTTATTTAATAAGATATTTTATTCGCTTTCGATGTAAGGGCTAACTTTTCACAACGATGATTGGGAAGTCTGAAAACTGTTGGGTCAATCTAGATGAAAGTCGTAGTTGTGGTAAACGAAACGCTTTGAAAGCTTTGTGTTGTGCAGGCCCCGCGGAGAGCGCTGGGAGCCGGCGCAGTATGTTATGTTCAGGAATTTCCCCCTTTGTTCTAACAATGACCGCGTTAACTGTAAACTTAGATGCAATAACGCAGAGTAACGCATGTATTGTGGAACATTCTAGTGCCGCTATCTGGAGCATTCTGGAGTCTTCTGGAATGACCGGCTCGGCGGTAAGTGTGATAATACAGGTACAGGCAAGTGCGTGTATTTCACAGTAACACTACAGTGCAGCTAGGTAATTCAGCGCGAGCCTGCTCTAATGTATTCAGCGATGCGGTGCGGTCCTTTGTAGTGATGCGATGCGGTGCGGTGCAACCTGGAGCTATGCGGTGCGTATGCGGGCTCGTTATGTAACTGTAACAGATGCTAGGGTTGTTACACGGCACAGTGCTAGAAGGGAGTGGAAAGGCAATGTCATTATTTCTAAACACATAACAACACACAGTGTCCAACACTGAGTAAGCGTGCAGGTGATCAATGTGCATGCCTTCTTTGTGAGAAAAGGCCTTTGACCGGCAGCGGGACACTAATAGACTGGGATTACGATTATTTCTTTATGAAAGTTCCTAACTAGGTATACTTAAATGTAAATAAATCTTTGAACCTAAATATTTATACAACGTTGTCTCTCATAGTCGATTGATTTACAGCTAGTAGCCCCACAGTACACAGTACACAGTACACAGGTGTACAACTTGTCAGCATGGCTTTTTTGTGCATTTCCATCGAGTATGAGTTGCATTATTTCTCGTAATATCGGTGTCACAGGCTGCATGATTTACTGAATCAACGTTTTTTTGTTCTGATCTCTCACAAAGTCATAACGTAACACGATCGCGTATGTATTTCCCGAAAGGGTAGGCAGGCAGAGGTGCACTCATAGGTTTCGCCAGTTTGTTCATGTTAGTTCATTTTAGCGGTATTTGGAGGAAAACTTATTTTTGCACTAGCTTCGTACCTACGTATTATGTGTGGTCACAAAATATCCCACGAGAACGTCAGTAACCTAATATTAACTTGTTTACTTGTAGCTTGTTTTATGAAAATGATGCGTTCTTTCCGCCACGCTTCTGCACGGTATTACATTTGCGCACATTTACCAGCACCTTGTTGTTCACACTGTCAGTGCCACGCTTGTCTCCTGCAGAGGAGCTGCCATTCATAGCGAGCAACGATTTGATCTAACCTTTTATTTTAACTTTACAGATTCCTCATAATAACCGATTTCTCACTTTGGGCATGTCCACGTTCACCCTTGACCCCACAAACTCGTATTTTTGCAAATTAATGGCTGTCATCTTATCTAAAAAGCCTATTTTATAAATCTATCCTCAAAATGTGGTGATTAAGTTTAAATTATGAGCCCAAGATCGTCTGCTGCTGATAAGTATTTAAATAGGTATTTTTGTCACTTCGCATCTCGTCACCGCGCAGGAATTCGGAACTAAATTCGTCAGTAATTAAAGAAAGGCGTTTGTGAGCAGTGACTAGTGAGTACATGAGTAATACGCTGATGATTCGGAGTGCGGCACACAATGTAAGCAGAGATCAATTAGATACATCGCCATGTGTCAGTACTGTACTGAACACGATGTAATTGTGACCGAAATACTGTTTGAGTGTGATCTTAATTGTTGAGTATGACGGAACGATCAGCAACGTTTTATGGTGTGTATAAATATCTCGCTCTTGATAGCAATTTATTTCGTAATATGCTCTTCCTAATATCCAGCGAGTTATTTAAAAGGTGGTGAAAAGATGTGACTTTAAGAATTTGAGTTTAGTTTCTTATTTGGCTGTTCTGATTGTTTTGTTTTACAGTCAGTGTTGCATTAGTCAAAACACACCCACTACTGACGAAACTTGATCCTTTGGTACTGCTTCGCGGGAAAGGAATGGTCCTAAAACCGGCTCTTAGCAAAAGTACATTCTGAGACTAATACAGAGCGACAGCAAGCTGCTTCAAACTGCCGTGTGACTGCAGCGGTCACACATTTATTGATAAACAGATGCGGGACTGGGATGTGCGTTGGCGTTCCCACAGCGCCGGTATTTGCCGCACAAGTGTAACAATCGTAACAGGTAACTGTATCGACCACTAATTATCACTCATTATACATGCAGCTCTCGAGTGCGGCGTGTTGGCGGGTGTGTGTATGTGTGCTCTCGACTCCGTGCGAGAAGAGAAACGTTTCCTCATAAAACATAACGTTCCGGTCAAATACCTATAATACACCACTTCTAACATTACATCACACATAAGTAAACCCCAAAATGTTCAATCAAGTCACATGTATTTAGCTGAACTCAATTACTTATGTGACCATAGTACCTATATGTTAGAGATTCACCATTACTTACTAATTGTAAGATTTGTGTTTGCAGAAGTTCGGGACATTTATTTACAAGGGTGACATCCACTGAGTACTCGATGCGGCAATGTCCACATGACGGTACCAGCGACCGTGCGTGTGTAAACCCTGTTATTATGACAGATTTGTAGCAATGTTATTAAAATCCACACGCATTAATAAAATATGTAGCAAGAACGCAAAGCGATCAATTAAATAAATCTCCGCGTTCAAAGCGAAACGTTATAGACAATAAATTAGCGGATAAAGCAAACATATCAAGTTAAAATTAATCAGGCTTAGGACGCGCCTGTCACGTCCTGCTCACGAGATCAACAACAATAATATCACGATCACAGATGATGACGTCACCAGCGCCGCTGCTGTCATTCGGAGCTGTCGATTACTTATTGATGCAGTAATCGGATTACCCCGGGGTTCTCACGCGGCCGCGCGGGGTGCGCGCGCGCAAGTCATGCGCGGTAATGATGCGCCGGGCATGCGCACACCACTTGATTGGACACCTCACATGGCTCAGAAGTCGCACTCTTGTCATACCCACTGTGATTGTACGATCTTGCAAGACGAGTTACACTGATTTAATAAGAGCGTTGTAAGGGTTGCTGTAGCCAAGCAGACAGTGCCAGGCAGCGTGAAAAAAAGGCTTTTATCTATTGTATTTGTAGTCGGCTTTGGAGGAGCTCGTGCTTAAACAGCGTGTACAGCGCGAACAGCGCTCTGGTCGATCTTTAGGTTTAGGCCTAGATTGGTCTGTGCTAGGTCGGTCTTGGTCTCGGCTGCCATATGTCCATATTTGAAAGTCAATTCAATTTCAATTTCAATCGTTTATTCTCTCTCACAAAGTTGACTTAGAATTAATGTTAACAAAAAAATGTCATATAATATGCTGTATCCAACCGTTGTGAGAGACTGGTGCCTGATGTAGGTTTTTAGAAAAAACCTGTGTTACAGGTCACCAGGCCCCCTCCAGGACAGAATCAGCTTTAACAGCGATAACGAGTGAGAGTATTCAGAATCAAACAATATGATTATGATTATGATTACCCAAATTAAAAGCAAGTTAAAACAAATTAAAAACAAAGGAAAACTAAAATGCTTACCTATAATATTGCAGAAGGTGTGGACTGTGTGGAGTCATGTGTGTGTGTGAGTGAGTAGGTTTCTTGAGTGAAGTGTGAGCCGTAAACGCAGATGTATGAGTGAGGGTGACTTTGTGGGGTAAATGTCTAAATGTAGCGAGAGTTGCAGATTGTCAAGCGAGTAGAAGGAGGGAAACAGTTAGAATGAGTGGGGATGGTCAAAATAGGGTTATTTCTGAACAGTCAGGAGATTTTCGGTTTTTTGATAATCTAGAGTTTTTAGGTATTTTTTTATTTCCCTTTTACAGTATGATGTAGTTTTTGGATATAAGTTTAGGGATTTATTCAGCTTATTGTAAAGATAATGCCCAAGAAAGCAAAAGAATCTTTTGGGGAGCGTAGATTTGAATTGGGCCGTTGGACATACTCTACCTTTTCGTCGGTTGTCATTATGTAATTTAGCGTCAAACGGTGTCTGAGAGTGTTTTTTTAGTAAAGTAAGTAGTATGAACGTCTGTCTAACAGTGAGAGTGTCCCAATCTTTATGCAAGTCAGTAGTAGGATAACGAAATGGGAGCCCGGCTCCAACCTTGAGTATGGCACGCTGTGCTCTTTCCACTTCGATGAGGTGCGTTTTTGCGGCACCTCCCCATGATGTGATGCAGTAATCAATT
The DNA here is from genome assembly GCA_950022955.1 of Xestia ashworthii. NCBI lineage: Eukaryota > Metazoa > Arthropoda > Insecta > Lepidoptera > Noctuidae > Xestia > Xestia ashworthii. The sequence continues at coordinate 229,515 of OX465566.1, read as the reverse complement.
AGCGATTGGCACAGTGCAAAGTAGACCATCCTAATAGTCTTTCGGTCGGCCGAGTGTCTAAGGGTTTTGAAAATGTAAATAATTTTTCTCAACCTGGTCACGAGGGTCTCTATGTGTGGTTTAAAGGAGAGGTATTGGTCAATAGTGACTCCAAGGTACTTAATATTATCGGTCATCTCAAGAGGCGAACAAGAGCACTGTTTATCTTCACTGACACAGGTGTGGGCAGTAATCGTTAAAGTTGAGGGTGGAAGTAGGTTCGATCTTTGAGCGAATGCAATGTACTTTGTCTAAGAAAGTCAGTAGTCAGTGACCTAAAACGTCTGACAACCAGTCATACTAAGGGGTATCGTATTACCCAGTATTAACTGGGTTGTGGAGGTCAGATAGGCAGTCGCTCCATGTGAAATACTGGTATTCAGTTGCATCCGTTTAGACTGGAAGCCGACCCGAACCATGTTATGGTTGGGAAAAGGCTAGGCAGATGATGATTTGTGGTCGGATTCCAGTCTAACCAGATGCTATGTAATTAAGAATGCGGGTGACTGCAAGATACCCTAACGTAAGAGGGGAACAATAACAGAGGAATTAAAGGCTATTGCTGGTATACAAGCTAATAGTCACTTCACTGACGGTACACTCAGCACGGAGTGCGCCTGCTGTAGTTCCCTGCGCTACGCCTCGTCCGTCCCCAGGTAGTCGTTCATTCACACATTATTATTTTAATTTATAAATAACTATACTTGTGACCGCGGCCTCGCCCACGGAATTCGGGATGTAAAACGAACAAGTCTAGGGCTTAATCTGCGCCTGCGCAGTGCGGTCAGATCCTTTGTAATCTTACGGCCAGATCAGGAATGTGTATTAATTAGGAGCGAGAAATATAGAAGAATGTGACGGGGTGGACAGAGATCATATATTATATGCTGAAGAATTAAGTTACATGAGCATGGGGTCCTACTTCGTTAGTGAGCTCATACCTTTGTTAGTTTTGGGAAAAAAAAAAACAAATTATTAATTATACAACCAGGTGACCAGATATATATATACGTGTACAAAGCAAAAAGAGTAGCTATGTAAAGATCGTTGCGAGGTTCCGCCTACACCTACGGGCAAAAGGCGTGAATTTATTTATCTGTATAGTTTAATAAACAACAATTTTGTTTTCATCAATAAATAATTAGGCAGTTTACATATACTTAAACAGTTGAAACTCCTAATGAATGCTTCCAATTTGTCAGTTGTGTCCATTACAGTATCGGATATCTAATGATAGTCTTTGGAAGTATCTAATCGTTATTACAATCTTGATAAACTCAATGTTAATAAAATGTAGCAATACCAATACTTAATGATTGAATTCGTGAATGTTTCCCAGTTGATTGGTATCGGTATCGGAACACATTGCTACCACATCACACCAAGTGATACGATATGTGTAATAATATTGATTTGGTGTTATATTTGACACCCAATTACCTGGTTCCCTGCCTACCTAGCCATACATATAAATAACTAATAAAGAGTAAACAAACACCCACATGTATAAACATTCATATATATGAACGGTACGTTAGTGTACTGCTTCACGTAGGGAGCTATCACTGTGCTGAACATCAGATATGGGTGTGGAAGAAGTAGTACCGACAGCTGAGAGGTAGACAGACTGGTGGTCGAGAAGTGTATCAGACAGCGCTGCTTATCCTCGTTACATTGTGATCCTGACGCGTATTGCACTATTAGAGAGTGGTTTGGAAACCCAAAAAATAATTTTAAATAAGTTTCTTTTCAAATCGCAATATTTATCATAATTATCCGTTATGTAGGTATCTATTACCTATAATTTATCACTGAATAATGTAATCTCGGTTGCAGTGATTATATTTTCTTCATAATTATTTATAAGATAGTAAACAAATACCTACTAAGTGTGTTTTTGTAAATAATTTCACGGATCAAATGATATTCTTAATGGAAAGCCAACAAACTGATATTAAAGAGAATATTTACAAACACAATATAGAGACAGATTTACAACGGTTAGATTATCATAATTAGGCGCAGGCGCAGGTAGGGAGGTAGAGCCGCGAGCTCGAGCTCGAGCGAGAGCTGCTCTACCACGCATTAACATTCATAAGTCCATAAATAGAGCCTAATGTGGCGACACATGGTAGAGCCATGTTTATCGACTCTACTTTATTTACAACTATAGATTTGCATCATTTACTTAAACAACACATTATTTAGATTTTTTGTAAACAGACTCTCTCAAGTAGAGTGAGGTTGGTTTAATGAAATTCTTAATGATATTGGTTTGAAGTTTATTTATTTGTATTGCTTTAATTTGTGTATGTTGGTAATAATTTCCTAAACGTGTATGTTATGTGCGCCGGAGCAAGGTTCAGCGCTGTTTGTGTAATCTATGGAAAAGTATTCATGTGTAGGAATCCGGAAGGTGTAATCCATAAATTAGTTAAGCAAACACGCAGCTTTTGTACAAAACTTGTAATTAACTATAAATAATCATTACAGAATGTCATGTCATTCTCAATGTAGACCTGGACGTCAGAGCGTGGCAAACCACCCAACAATTCGTTTTGGTGTCCTCGGCGGCGTCTGTCAAATTTCTAGTGTAAGCTTGTTCGTGTCCTCTGTCTCTCTGGTTGACAAAGTGCCAGCGTCCAGGCGCAAGCCAGCAGGAAACTGCCCATTTAGTGTTTCGGGAGCTCGCCGAGCGGTAGGTCAGCTCTTCCCGTGACCAGAGCGCTGCCCTATTTTGGCAAAGAAAATCAGCATTGCCATCCAACGTGGAAATGTTGAATGATTGGCTAGGGCAGTATTCCTGTTAACAGTGATGTATGACGACTTTATTAATGTTTTGTTCGTTTCTATATTTAGCTATGGGTATCTATGTGTATTATTTATTTAAGTTTGTGTATAGATAATATTATGTAAAATATTCATAAAAATAAGTAATTTTTACAATATTAAAAAAATGACAATATTCATAAAACTAAACGGAATTAAGTAAGTTCAGATCTCAAAGCATGTGTTGTAATTAAAACTTGAACATCCTCTGATCATTCTGATGGAAAAGTCATTAGTTTGTTTGTTGACATATTGGAAGTGAATTGAAAGTCGGTTTAGAAATAAGTATCACTTTGAAAGTGATTGATATTTGTTCACTCTTGTCGGTGTTCTGGAACGAGGCGGGTGAGCATGAATGTAGATTCTACACCGACAGATAGATGAGCATTGTTCTAGGTGAAGGAACTAAGATAACAAGTAACATTTTGAACTTCCACGACTAACAACATTTAACAGCTTAGCTAGGCGGAACAACGTATGTAGTAACTAACTGTCTTACTGAATATCGTTTCATTAATTTCATACGTGTATATCGCCCTCGGGCAAATGACGTTAATTATTATGCAAATAATGGTTCAAATAAAATCCAATATCAACAGTTGAGTTGCGACATTCGTAAGCGGAACAGAAGTCCAGTTAACTCACAGAACGGCAGTCTTTAATTGAAACTTACAACACTGAACCATCGCCGCGCGTCACATAACTCTCGCGCTCAATTTCCTCTGTATGAGCTACTAATGCCCAAATGTACACATTTCACGTTCAACAGCATTATATCTGACACAGTGTAACCTCAGGCTAAGCTCCTAATTGAAATAGTTGTCCGGTTGCCGGCGGTTGCGCGACGGTTGAGCAACTGTTGCCGCCGTGGGTCAGATGATGATATTGTTAAGGTAATCGCCAATTGATTCGATGAGCCGCCAGGCGCGGTGGCGCGGTGGGTACACGCCCTCTCATCTCACACCTTTCCGCTCTAGGGTTGTGATGAAGAAGTTGCTTAAATTTAGTTCAAGTAACACTTGTTAAGTTGGAATCAAATCAATAAACATAACGGAACTGAGGTGCATAGGCGTCAGGTTATTTATTAGTGCGCTTGAGGCTTCAACGTAGCTTGAATTAGGTACCTATTGGTTTGATGTAAGAAATTCTGCGATCACTCACAATGCTCCCAATGACCGAATTTCCCCATAATTTAACGTTATAAATCTGACGTTTGAATTCTGACAGACAGCCCTGTTATATTTAAAAGTCGTTAACACGTACCAATAAATTGCCAACCTGAGGCGACGCGACACGGTACAGTTTGATATCTGCGGTGGTGTCAGGGGTGGGGGGCGGGGGAGGACGCTGATTTATGCGCAGGCGCAGGCTCCCAGATCAGAGTCATTAACGGCGATCACACACGAACGCTCCCAAGCTCGCCCGAAGAAGGCCGAACTAACTGTTGTGGTCGATAGCTTAGTGTTATTGCTTACTGATCGAAATTGATACACGATAATGAGATTACATCCGCTGAGCTGAGGCCCACAGAAACGCTGTATATCAGCTGAATCACTGTCTACCATAGAATCTTAAGCTGTACAAGCCTGCTGAACAAGAGCGTTAGAGGCGCTGTTTCAGCTGATATAACTCCGATTTGGGCACAAATTAAACAGCTAATAGTTCAATTACTGTACTAATTGCGTTATATTAGCATTATTTAAGCATTTATAATGGTAACAGTCACCCCAAGAGCTGAACATTGGCTGATTATTAGAGTGGGTGTTACCTATTATGCAGCACAATGGCTGAATTATTAGATGTGAGTTACCTGTTAGTCAGCACAAACTACAGACGTGGATCTTTTTAATTCTTCAGCTGTTGAAAATTGACAAGTGTCAAATTTTTATTTAATACTTTGGTGTTGTATTTGTGCGCCAACCATTTTGTGACCAGTGTTTGTGATAAAATATTAGTTTTCGGTTAGTAAAACCTTGATTTTTTTCTTTAACATGCATGAAATTTGATTGGGAAAGCAAGTTTATTGTCAAATATCGTATGATTATAGGCGAAAATTTTCACGCGCTCTCAAAATTTGACTGTTTAGGTGAAAATTATAGAATAAAATAAAATGATAATACAAAAAAAAACCTAGAAATCTCTTTTTATATGACATGTAATTTGACTATATGCTGTTTACTTATAAATAGTTGGTATCCTTTTCAAATTTAGTTGTTATTTTCGTTAAATAAACAAAAATAAATTGTTAGTATTATAATAAATACTTAGGTTAAAACAAGAAAAATGGCGAACACCCAATGTGCACCGCATTAATCACAATTAAACTCTATGTGCTGTATATGAATTCACACGTGGTACATAAATCCGTAACAAGCTGACACGAGTAGTTTTTGTGTCGAACAAGTCAGCCACAGATCCATGTAAAGCTTAAATAGTGGGTATATCATCATCATCGTATAATATCATCTGTATTGCTGTTTAGAATTTTCAAGTATTCCGCATTTATTTTTCGGCGAATCCCGCCAGTTCTTCGTTTAGATTTCCACATTTCTAAATACCATTATATCGCAATGATGGCGGCGCGGCGTTCAACTGACAAGATATTACGCACTAGGCGCTAATAATAGTCCTTCAGGATCTTATTTAACAACATCAGTAGTAGAATTGCCTATGCTAGTACAAGTATTCCGCTCCAAGCAGGATCAAAGGTCACATATGATCTAATTTATAGCAGTTTGCTGTAACTTAGCATCATATAAATTCACCTATAGTGATCATGTGGGCTAGATAAATGCTATTATAAGATTGCATGTAGCAAGCTGCTTAACACTAAAAAAGTTCAACTATGTTCAGCAAGACGCAATATATCTTTGTTAATTGAAGTCACAGAATAACTTATTACATTAAAGCAGTTTACATGTTCTTTTTTAAAATGCAAGCATTTTATGGGTACGTTTGTGGTCTTCAATTCAGAATATAGCTACTTTCAGGTTCACAAAAATGCTATATTGTAGCTGCCGCTACTATTCATTGCTAAATGCTGATTAACACAGACCTGAACACCTATATTAACGCTCGCAACATTACAATGTTATTTCTGTGGTTGTTACTATAGTCGATAAACAGGCGAAGGCGTAGTTTTCAGCTTTTGTAGTTCGAGTGAACTGTAATAAGTCTTCATAAATGCTAATGTTACCGATGTGGACCCTATGTGACATCCTATAATGCAGTTTTGTGCTACTTGGGAGTGAAGCTGCGCGGGCGCAGGCTGGGCATGGGCGGGCACGGGTCGGAATGCGGCCCGCGTTATTGATAGCCAAATATGAATGTTAATAACGTTAATACGTGTATTAACACCAACCAATCTAACGAGACGTCCACAGCCACACGAGAGGAATGTTCACATTCTACCACAGAAATAAACTCTATTATAATACGAAAACATATTGATACAATCAGCCGTCTATGGTAATTTATTTTGGAATTATTAAATCGTTTAAATTTTTTTATATATATTGTGCTATTTATTATTCAATTCTGAAGATATGCGCAAAGATAAAATACAGAAACAAGGATGAGTTTATTATTGATATAAGAAATTGTGTTGTATTCTAGAAGATGTCATGTGTATTGGAATCGTTATCTGATGCGGACCTGATATTTAAGCCTCATTATTATACATTTGTGTCCCCTGTGTTGTCGTAGGTATCAATTACTATTCAATATTCTTGCAAATACAATCTCTTCGCATTGTAAAACCCAAATCCAACCTTTTTTATTCTGATATCTGTTGGTAATGGTAACAAAAGGAATCTGAGCTGATGGGTTATTTTATTTAATGAAAAGATCAAAAACTTATAATGCAAGAGCCAGCTCACGACTTGGGCACTGGGCACTGGGCACTGGGCATCCCGCCTCGAACTTTAGGTTCGAAGGGTTAGCTTAAACCCTGCACACAAATAGGAACCCCGTGCAGCTGCTGCGTTTTGACTACGCCATAATACAAAATATTGAAATTTATCTTGAACTTTAGAAGAGCATAAAATGATGAGCTGTATTGCAGACGTTTTTTTAAAAACAACAAGCTGATGCCCGCGGCTTCACCCGCGTACAAATTATACACTAAATCCTTCCTCTTGAATCACTCTATCTGTTAAAAAACCCTCATCAAAATCCGTTGCGTGGTTTTAAAGATCTAAGCATACATTGGGACAGACAGACGCGGCGGTGGATTTTGTTTTATAATACGAGTATGTAGTGATGTTAGTGAAGTTTACCGGAGCCGATCTCATTGCAGACAGTTTTCAAATGTCCGAAGTGGCTTAGTGTGTGCTCTTTATACTCAGAAAAAGTGTACATTTTTGTAACTAATCTGATAGGTAACGATACTGAGAATCTCCGTCACGAAACTGATGTCATAAGGTAAATAATAAAATTTAAGATAATACAAAAAATTGAAAATAACATAGTAAGTAAACTAAAAATTATAACAAAGTTTTGACCTCAAAAAATTTACTCTTTTAATGAAAATTAAAGTTAAAATAGCAGAAAAATCTTATCTTTAATAGACTGACATAAAAATTAGGGGGGAAAATACAAAACATTATTATAATTTGGATATTTATTTGTCTATTTATCTTTATTTGTATATGTATATGTCTGTCTGTCTGTCCGTCCGTATGTCACAGCCACTTTTTTCCGAAACTATAATATATGCTGTTGAAACTTGGTAAGTAGATGTATTCTGTAAACCGCATTAAGATTTTCACACAAAAATAGAAAAAAACAAGAAATTTTGGGGGTCCCCCATACTTAGGACTGAAAGTCAAAAATTTTTTTTTCGTCAAACCCATACGTATGGGTATCTATGGATAGGTCTTCAAAATGATATTTATTTATTTATTATATGGCTTCTCAACAATGATACACTGTTACAATATCATTTGTACATTACAAACTTAAGCCTAAGCGCCTCATCACTTATAGAAAAGCACAGCATGCACTACATTATGCAGAGATAAATATACAATTAAATCATTAATTAAAACAATAAATACATAGTTTGGAAAAATATGCAGGTTACACTTAAATACTTAAATTAAAATAAATAACACGGATTAAATTAAATTAGAATTGATTAAATTAGAAAAAAATAAATTGGAATATTGAGGTTTCTAACATCATTTTTTTTCTAAACTGAATAGTTTGCGCGAGAGACACTTCCAAAGTGATAAAATGTGTTCCCCCCCCTGTAACTTCTAAAATAAGAGAATGATAAAACTAAAAAAATATATGATGTACATTACCATGTAAACTATCACCGAAAATATTGCTTTTCATGAACGAGATCTAGTAAGTAGTTTTTTTTAATACGTCATAAATCGTAAACAGCGATTTACCTTTCATTCAATCTGCTACGGAACCCTTCATGGGCGAATCCGACTCGCACTTGGCCCCTCTTTTTAGGTTTGGGAACAGAAAATAATCTGACGGCGCCAAATCTGGTGAATAAGGTGCATAGGGAAGCAATTCAAATTTTAATTCTTTGATTTTAGCCATTGCAATGCCGGATGTGTGGACTGGAGCCAAAATAACTGCGTTGTCTTGATGAAACAAAACTTTTTTCTTTGACAAGTGTGGCCGTTTTTAGGGTTCCGTAGTCAACTAGGAACCCTTACAGTTTCGCCATGTCTGTCTGTCCGTCCGTCTGTCCGTCCTCGCTTACTCTCTGTGACTGTTAGCAATAGAAAGCTGAAATTTGGTACCAATATGTGTATCAATCACGCCGACAAAGTGGTAAAATAAAAATTGGAAAAAAAATGTTTCATTAGGGTAGCCCCCCTTGTAAAGTGGGAAGTGATTTTTTTTTTTATTTCAACCGTAACGTGTGATATATTGTTGGAAAGGTATTTAAAAATGAATAGGGGTTTACTACAATCATTTTTTGATAATGTCAATAATTTCGGAAATAATCGCTCCAAAAGTAAAAAAACAATGTGTCCCCCACTCCTCTAACTTTTGAACCATAAGTTTAGAAAATATGAAAAAAATCTGAAAAGTAGAACTTTATAAGGAATTTCTAGGAAAACTACAACTAAGTACATTTTGAACTTTGATGGAAACAAGCTTTTGTACAAAAAAGACAAAAAGTTGTACAAAATAATTTCTGGACTAAATTTGTTTTTTTTTAACTTCGTTTACATATTTTATTATCCTGAACGTATTTTTTTTCCAACAAAAAATGAATTATTAAAATCGGATTGGATTGAACACTTATTGTGACGGACGGGAAACTACGGAACCCTACACTGAGCGTGGCCCGATACGCTCTTGTTTTTTTCTTTATTTATTCACTCAAACGCTGCAATAAGTTCGCACAATACTCGCTGGTTACTGGTTTTTCCTTTAGGAGAATCTATAAAAATTATGCCACGCGCGTCCCAGAAAACTGAAGCCATGACTTTTCCTGCCGATGGACCAGTTTTTGGCCTTCTTTGGAGCTGATTCTCCTCTTTCAGTCCATTATTTTGACTGTTCCATAGTCTCAGGTGTAAAGTGATGAATCCATGTTTCATCCATCGTGATAAATCGACGCAAAAACTCGGCTTTTCTAAATTTTGCTAAACATTCGACTGACACATCCTCACGACGCTATTTTTGTTCTACTGTGAGTAATCGCGGCACCCATCTTGCGCACAGCTTTCTCATGTCCAAGTTTTCTGTTAAAATACGATGGACTTTCTTTTTGAAATGTCTACCATATCTGCTAGCTCGCGCACTTTCAGTCGACGGTCATTCAGTACCGTTTTGTGGATTTTTAGGGTTCCGTACCTCAAAAGGTAAAAACGGAACCCTTATAGGATCACTTTGTTGTCCGTCTGTCTGTCTGTCTGTCTGTCTGTCTGTCAAGACCTTTTTTCTCAGGAACGCGTGGAGGTATCAAGCTGAAATTCATATCAAATACTCAAGTCTATGGTCTCTTGGAGCTGTGAAAAAATCAAACTTCTAAGTCAAAGCGATCAAAAGATACTCCCGTTTATGCCGCAAATTTTCGACACTCGCAAGGGAATCAAAACCTACAGGGTACTTCCCGTGAACTCAGAATCTTGAAATTTGGTACGAAGCAACGTCTTATAACACAGATAAAGGAAAAATTGCGAAAAGCATAAATTTTTAGTTACATCATATAATAAAAATATTTTTAATAATTTTAAACTTATTACCCCTTTACTCATGAACGCGTAGTGGTATTATATTGAAATTCTTAACAAATACTCAAGTCTATAATATCTTTAAGCTGTAACAAAATCAAACTTCTACGTCAACGCAATCAAAAGATACAGCAATTAAAGCCGCATATTTTGAAACTCGCAACTACTCGCAAGGGAATCAAAACCTAAAGGATACTTCCAGACGACCTGGAATCTTGAAATTTGGCATGAAGCAACGTTATAAAGTACACATATAGGAAAAATTCCGAAAATCTTAAATTACCATAACTTTTACTTATATACCTACAGGTTTGTACGGAACCCTCGGTGCGCGAGTCTGACTCGCACTTGGCCGGTTTTTTTACTATTTCTGGATTAGTCACCTCATTTGGTCGTCCACTGCGATGTTCATCTTGCCAACCAAATTTTATTGTTGTAAATGAAGGAGCAGACTCCCCCAAAGTAGAATCTAGCTCCACTTTGATATTAGTTGGGCTGAGACCTTTCAAATAAATGTATTGATTTACGTAACGAACACCAATTTTATCCATAGTCGAAAAATTCGATGAAAACTTTCACTAAATATGCTTTAGAACAAATGCCAAATGACCTAGCGCGTTCGAATTCTTTTACATTTCTTAATGTTCACGCTTCCTAAAACGAGTATATAATCAAATAAAAACTGTAAGGTCGGGTATTTATGGGACCGCCCTCGTATGTGTACAAATGTACCTAAGTATAAATATGTACATTATGTCAAGCTAAAATTTAAGATCATCGCCTTGCGAATATAAAGAGCTATAAAATGCCGCTTAATTACAATACCAGCGTGTTTGATGTATTACCGTTTGTTTGATAAATCTGCGCGGGCGTAATCTTAGGCGGCCTACATTTGATTACACCCAACAGAAACGCGAGTGTCCGACTGATGGGCATGGGTGCTGGCTGTGCGGCTGCACATGAGTCGATCGCCGGCAATTATGTTATTACGAGCATGCGCAGCGCGCACCGGCGGCGGCGCGCGGCGGCGGCGGCGCGGCGCCGGCGCAGCCAGTCGACGGCGGCGATATAGCGTGACCGCGTACTAGGGATGAGCAACACATAGTACGTATAGTATACTGTTAGAATTTCTTTTTTTGAAGAAGGATATACAAAAATGAACCCTTGCCTAGGGTTGCTCTTTTCTGACGGAACATTAAGATAATGAAGACAAGGCATGACATAACTGAAACCCTCTTTTCCGCTGGGTCAAATTTGTAGACTACTAGAGTGGCCCTGGCAAGGGCCAGCTATGTTGGCATTTTGTGTTGGTTATCGTTTAACACACATTTAAATAATCTGCATGTTACATTAGGTAAGTACACGTGAAGACAGACTAAAAGTCAAGGAAGTTATTGAGGTTGCATATTATTATTATCCATTTATTTTCAGAATCAAAAAATATTCCATATTAACGAATAACGGTTATGAAAGACCCAGAGATAAAGATCTAATCTATCTAGTAATCTAAAATCTGATATGTCAGCTGATTGCCAAACAGTGACCTTAATAATTAACACCAATAAAGGCTTTATTGTGTAAGTCGTGCATAAAGTAGCTGCCTGAAACTTTAGACCCAGGAAGAAATGTAACACTAATGAAGATGACGCAAATTTATTTGATGAACAAGGAAATATAACTAAGCAATATTCAAACTGAGCTAGATGATGTTTCGACGAAACAATGAAAAATGATTAAAACATAACAGAAGACATAAATAAAGCTGTTGCGACATAATGATCGATAAAGTCCGCCATAGTGAACTGTCTCGCCGTCAGTTATCTGATGTATTCGGTCCGTAATGCGCAAACAAATCTCTCGGCTAAGCCTAAGTGACAGGTCACTAAGCGGTACCAGCACTAGCGTACCACACGGTGCTATACGCACTGCGAGCCGCGGTACTTTCTATCGTGACCTTTAACTAATCCTTACTAATACAGTTATAACTTGTGTTGAGACAGACCGAGTCCGCCCGACTCTCAATAGACATACTGGAGATTGTTTACGACGTTTTTATTCTAGAGTATGTTAAAGTTTTCAAAACAAATGATGACGAACGAGATGTACCTGGAACAGAAATTGAAGAGAAGTAAAGAATGAATTAACTTGAACTGTTCACAATGAAAACGTCCTGAAACTTTATAATTACACAAAGATGGCGAATGACGTGTTTTACAAAACAATAAATTCCTGCAGAATTATAATCAGTTATTACTTATTAGTAGATGTTAGTATTGTCTTGGTGGAATGTTCGTCACATAATCGTAAATCTCGCGACTCGCCGACAACAAGCCGCCACCACTAGTACTGACAATGACTGCAACAGTCTCACAAACAAAGCACCTATCAACCAAGAAAATACGCCGTCTGTTACTAAAACATTTTCTAGTTCAATAACGAATGTGCTATTTTCCAAATAGATTATGGTTTATCGGAATATTCTTATTTTCTTATACCTAATTTAAGACCATAAAAAAAAAACATCCACAAAGATTATAGTGTTATTTACTATAGATTAAGTTGTGCTTGTGGCACATCACTAGTGTTAACAATACACTTGGGGCCCAGTGGCTCGGGGGCCGGGGGCTGGGGGCCGCTCCCGCGCAATTACCCACCAATTAACAGCGCTTTCACTTTTATAACATTATCTGTGTTATTATCTCCGGCTTTGTTTTATTCGTTTATAGCCTACCGAGTGCCGCGCTTTTGGGCAAGTCTTGCATTCCGCTGTTCAGCTGGTATTTGAACATTTATAACATATACGCTACCTATTAAAATGAAACTATCAGTATTTACATTTATTTGTGTTTGCTTTAGTAGTTTTCCTTCGTGTCTCTCGTGTATGGCCATGCAATTACCTTCTCTTAGTCTAGTATTTCAATATTGTTAGTGCAGTGATTTATACAATGTTCAAACATTTTTAATTGAAGCCTTCTTATTGTAACTGGTATTCACGCCTTCATCATTGACTCAAGTTTTATCATACAGATTCTTGTTTTGTTGATGTCAAAGGTCTAACATCTATAAAATTGTACATGTAATAAAATTGTAGGAAAGTCAAAACTGCACATTGAATATTTTTTAAAAAGAATACTTGGGGCGTGATCTACAATCGATATCGAAGCCAAAAATATAGTTTTTAGAATTTTTGTCTGTTTGTCTGTTTTTGTTTGTCTGTTTGCAAATTTTACCTAAATATTACTAAGAGGTCGGGTCAACATATAGGCTACATATTATCACGCTATCACCTACGGGGGAGGAGCTGTGAATCTTTATGACTGACTGGGTGATATATCAACGCACAGCCCAAACCGCTGGGTCTACAGATTCCAAATTTGGCAAGTAGGTTCCTTATGTGGTCTAGGGGTGCATTAAGAAAGGATTTTCCAAAATTCACCCCCTAAGGGGGTGAAACGGGGCTCCAAAGTTTGTATGGGGAACCCAGATTAGTTAGACTATTTCATTCGAAACTTCGCAGTAGTACTCTAATTGAAAAAAGAGTGGAAACCGGTTTTAGGTTTTTTCACAATTCAACCCCTAAGAGGGGGAAATGGGGTGACAAAGTCCAAAAATCAATGCACAGCCCAAACCGCTGAGTCAACAGATTCCAAAATTGGCAAGCAGGTTCCTTATGTGGTCTAGGGGTGCACTAAGAAAGAACTTTTCAAAATTCATCCTTTAAGGGGGTGAAACGGGGCTCCAAAGTTTGTATGGGGAAACAAGATTAGTTAAACTATTTCATTCGAAACTTCACAAGAGTACTCCTATTGAGATATAGACGTGCCACTAATCTTGACGACGTAAATAACGCCTTACTGCAGGTCCATGATTGGTTTACCGCAAACAATTTAGTTCTAAATGGGAAAAAAAACTAAGTGCATTAGATTTGCTCTACCAAATGTCAAAAGTAGTGATTGTGACATAGTATTGAATCAAGAGAAACTAGAATTTGTCGATAAAACGGTTTTCTTGGGAATCGCGCTCGATTCGATGTTTGTGTCACTTGTCTAATTTAGTCCTTTAATTAAATATTCTTTTTTTTTTAATTTACTTACATTTGTATAGATGCTTTTTTACCTATTATTTGTGAATGAGTGAACATTGTAGGCCTTTTAGATTCCCGGATGCTGTTTAACTTTTGTTAAATATTTCCTTTGTTTTACATTTTTTGTATAGCAAGCAACGACCTATTGTCGGGCCTACGCTGTTCCCCCATACTTTAGTACTAATGCTGTAATGAAACATAAAAATATTGTAATACCAAATGATTTGAAAAGAGTAACCATGGAGTTTCTTGCCGGTTCTTCTCCATGGAATCGACCAACGCGAACCGTGCACCTTTTTCGACGTTTTATAAGTGCCCATCTAGGCCTATGTGAAATAAAATATTTTGATTTTGATTTTGATTCAAGGCTACAATGGGGCCTTCATTTAACATCTCTTGCAGGACGGCTGAGCTCAGCAGCATATGCTGTTAGAAAAATCCGTCAATTTACTGATGTCGATACCGCGAGGCTAGTCTATTATAGTTATTTTCACAGTATTATGTCATACGGTATTTTACTATGGGGACGGGCTGCAGACATCGAGTCAATATTTATTCTGCAAAAAAGAGCCGTCAGAGCCATATATGACTTACGTCGACGTGATTTTCTAAGAGAGCTGTTCAAGAAAATTAATATCATGACAGTACCTTGTCAATATATCTATGAAAACATCATGTACGTTAGGAAAAACCTGCATTTATTCAGTAAAAGAGGTGACAGACACCACTATAATACTAGAAATAGGGACCAACTAGTTCAGCCAGGTTTCAGGCTTGCTAAAGTAGATTCAACTTTCATGGGGTACTGTTTAAAAAGTTAAAATAAAATCCCTCCCCACATTCTTCAACTGAATGAGACAAAGTTTAAATCTTGTATAAAACGCACACTATGTAGGCAAGCATATTATAAGTTGGGGGATTACATTGATGATAAAAATGCTTGGCTCAATGCTGGTCCTGCTCCACAACCATAGGGGCAAACCAATTGATTCCCAGTTTAGTTATTGTGGAAGCTGCAGAAGATTGTAAAAAAGATCGAGCATTGTATAGATTCCATATATTAGTATTATATAACTTCATAGCGCATGTGTGAGTACTATGCACTGTAAAGCCACCATTTACATCTAGTTATTTTATTTTTTTTGACTTGAATAAGCCTTGGCGGCTGAGAGAATGTCATGCTCACTCAAATGTCTCGGTGATGGAAGTGCCGTAATGGTCTAATTGAAATAAATGCTTTGAGTTTGAGTTGAGTTTGAGTTTGAGAAATGGAGAAATGAGAAGAAGCGTGCTTCAGGTTTTTTCAGAATTCAACCCCTTAGAGGGGAAAATGGGTCGACAGTCTAAAAATCAATGCACAGCCCAAACCGCTGGGTCTACAGATTCCAAAATTGGCAAGTGGGTTCCTTATTTGGTCTTAGGGTGCATTAAGAAAGGATTTTTCAAAATTCACCATCTATAGGGGTGAAACGAGGCTCCAAAGTTTGTCTGGGGAAACCAGATTAGTTAAACTATTTCATTCGAAACTTCACAGGAGTAGGTACTCCTATTGATAAATGAGGAGAAACGGGTTTCGGGTTTTTCAAAATTCAAACCCTAAGAGGGGAAATGGGGTAACCAAGTCTAAAAATCAATGCACAGCCCAAACCGCTGGGTCTACAGATTCCAAAATTGGCAAATAGGTTTCCTATGTAGTCTTGGGGTGCAGTTAGAAATAATTTACAAAATTCGTCCTCCAAAGGGGTGAAACGCGGCTCCAAAGTTTGAATGGGGAAACCAGATTAGTTAGACTATTTCATTCGAAACTTCACAAAAGTAGGTACTCCTATTGATAAATGAGGCGAAACGGGTTTCGGGTTTTTCAAAATTCAAACCCTAAGAGGGGAAATGGGGTAACCAAGTCTAAAAATCAATGCACAGCCCAAACCGCTGGGTCTACAGATTCCAAAATTGGCAAATAGGTTTCCTATGTAGTCTTGGGGTGCAGTTAGAAATAATTTACAAAATTCGTCCTCCAAAGGGGTGAAACGCGGCTCCAAAGTTTGAATGGGGAAACAAGATTAGTTAGTCTATTTTATTTGAAACTTAACAGGAGTACTCCTATCGATAAATGAACATTTGTTTCAGTTTTGTTCAGAATTCAACCCCTAATATGGAGAAATGGCATGACAAAGTCTGAAAATCAACATGGGTGTTGTTTGTATTGTGTATCGGGTTGGGTGTATTACAAAAGCAATGATTTTAAGATTTAATGTGGCGGGCCTGAAATTCTATCATCCCCATTTGGGTTGCAATGGGGTTGGAATGAAAAATTAAAAATCATTATGGGTGTCGCTTCCGAGATTATCAGGGGTGCTGATTACGAATATGGTATTTATTATGACATCCAGAAGATGGCGGATTCGACTTCTGTACAGGATTATTGGGGTATCAGGACATATGCGCGACATAATGGCAACTAAGGTTTACTCTTGGTTAGGTTTACTCTACATCATCATAGGTGAATAAATAAATAAATTACAATCATCATCATCTTTAAAAATAAATAAAAAATGGTGTAGCCAGAAAACAAGTCGTAGGCTACTTTTATACCCCTAGGTGACAAAGGTGGTTCACGCGGACGAAGTCGCGGGCAACAGGGGTCAGAGCCCATTCGTCCCCTAAGATTCGCACCCTAAAATAAAGTAACATTTCTGACAATAAAATAGATTTCAAGTTAATTCGTAATCATAAAATATGTTGTGGCGGCAATCTGTATCCTCACGGAGGTTGTCATAGCAACTAATTAATAGGTAGAAAAATATTCTGTCATTCTTGTATGTGATATATACTCTGTCATCTTGTACAGCGCTTATTGTATTCACCGTTAATATATTTCTCAAACTCAGTAGCGGTCTTTCCATTGATTGCTCGCGCTCACGGACTCTAAATTGGTGACACCGACGTGATGATGCGAAATCTACGGCAACCGAAAGGTTGAATGGGTAAAATCTTGCAACGTTAGATTGCCTTCGACGGTGGATTTGTTTCGCCCTGCTGAAATCCAAGGGAAGAGCGACGTTACCGGTAAAACCAGCGCTGATTCATTATGATTGAACGCCGAGCCCCTACCTACATCATACTTCCTGTTTTGTTCCCGAATACGACTCCCAAACCCTGGCTGATGTGCAGCGCCATCTATTGGTGAGCTATTTGAAGAAACGGCGACAGATTACCGCTGCTGTCAAGTTTGTAAAATTCTAATTTATCGTGCACGAACTCCTTGGTGAAATTACAGACTTAACTTTTCTTTTATAATAGTGAATAAAACCTTTTCTTCATAAAATAGGTAGTTTTAGGAATTTTTTATGAGTGTTTCGTTTACGTTTTGTTTATTTTTTGTTGTAATTTTAATAATTATTTTTTTGAATATAATTATGGCGGAGCAACCAACCACCCAGGCCCAGCTACAGCAACTGTTGGCTGAGAATGCTGCTCTTCAGGAGCGACTTGCCCAACTTGCGCCTCCTGCAGGGGTACATGAGCCTGAAGTCTTTAAGGTAGCTGTTAAATTACCACCATTCTGGCAGGACAAGCCAGCAGTCTGGTTTGCCCAGGTGGAGGCACAGTTCGAAATTGCTGGCATTACTGGTGACAGCACCAAGTACAATTATGTCGTTGGGCAGTTGGACCAACGATTAGCAGGTGAGGTAGAGGACATAATTAAAAACCCTCCAAAAGAGGGTAAGTATTTCAAATTGAAGGAGCAGCTTACGCGACGTCTTTCAACATCCGAGGAGCAGCGTGTGAGGCAGCTCATCAGTGACGAGGAGTGAGGCGGAGGAATTGGGATGGTTTCTTACCATCCCAATTCCTCCGCCACTTACGATCTCTGGCTGGAAGTGCTCTCACAGATGAGAACATTTTTCGTCAATTGTGGTTGCGACGGTTGCCGCAACAAGTACAAGCCATTTTGGCCGCTCAAGCGGACCTTGGCCTCGACAAAGTAGCTGAATTAGCTGACAAAATTGTCGAGCTCGCTCCCGGACTGAGTGTATGTAGCACGTCTATGAGCACACCAGCTATAGCTCCTGACTTACAAACATTGGCGCGACGTGTTGAGGAGCTGACTAAACAGGTCGCAGCTATTTCAGTTTCGCGGCATCGCAGCGTATCTCGTAGTCGTTCATCGAGGCGCCGCAGTCGCGATGCATCGACCAAACAAGACAAGCTTTGTTGGTATCATCGTAGATTTAGATCTAAGGCGAGCAAATGCATCAGCCCTTGCAAGTGGTCGGAAAACTCGCCCAGCAATCAGTAGCGGCGGCAGCTGGTTGTCAACATTCAAGCCGCCGTCTTTTTGTTACTGACCAGATAACCAAACGACGGTTTTTAGTTGATACTGGTTCGGACTTATGTTGTTATCCGTACCAATGGCTTCAGAGTCGCAGACAGCATTCAGACTATGACCTATGCGCGGCTAACGGCACTAAAATTAAAACTTTCGGTACCATCGTCTTAACTTTAAAACTAGGATTACACCGCGACTTTACTTGGCAGTTCATCGTTGCTGATGTCGGCAAAGCTATCGTGGGCGCAGATTTCTTATCATATTACAATCTTTTGCCAGACTGTAACCGAATGAGATTAGTTGATGGAACCACCGGAATGTCCTGCCCTGCCTCTTCTTCCGTTGGTATTGTGGATTATTATGGTGTAAAAGCAATTGTTAGTGGAAGTTCGGTTTTTGTTAACATTCTTGCTGAATTTCCAGAGATAACAAAACCGCCTGGACTTCCCAGAGTTGTAAAGCATAATACCGTTCATTTTATAAAAACCACTGATGGACCTTCTGTTTCCTGCCGCCCTCGACGTTTAGCGCCACAGAAACTGATTTCTGCCAAGAAAGAATTCGAGGAGATGGTACGGAGTGGTATTGCTAGACGTTCAAAGAGTCCATGGTCATCTGCATTGCACATGTCACCAAAAAAGGACAACACCTGGCGTCCATGTGGCGACTATCGCGCCCTGAACGCCAGAACGATCCCGGATCGTTATCCAGCTCGTCACGTCAACGACTTTGCTCATAATCTAGCGGGGGCTACTGTGTTCAGTACCCTCGATTTAGTTAAAGCGTATCATCAGATCCCAGTGTTTGAAGAAGATATCGCCAAGACGGCCATTATTACCCCGTTTGGCCTCTTCGAATTCCCATTTATGACTTTTGGTTTGCGTAACGCGGGACAAACCTTTCAACGGTTTATCGATGAGGTCACGCGGGGTTTAGATTTCTGTTTTCCTTTTGTTGACGATATTTTGGTCTTCTCTACA
The DNA here is from genome assembly GCA_950022955.1 of Xestia ashworthii. Lineage (NCBI taxonomy): Eukaryota > Metazoa > Arthropoda > Insecta > Lepidoptera > Noctuidae > Xestia > Xestia ashworthii. The sequence goes on along the minus strand of OX465566.1, from coordinate 210,042 downwards.
GATCAGGCTCGTCACAAGGAACATCTGCGGATCCTTTTTAATCGCTTGCGAGAATACGGCGTTGTGTTGAACCCGTCTAAATGTCTCCTTGGTGCCTGTAAAGTTACGTTCTTGGGGTATCATATCACTGCTGAAGGCACTTTACCACCGCAAGAGCGGATACAAAGCCTTTTAGATTTTCCCCCTCCTAGAACAGTGCAAGGCATGCACCGTTTTCTCGGCATGATTAATTATTATCGTCGATTCATGCCGCATGCTGCTAAATTTCAAGCTCCACTTATTGCTGCTTTGGTTGCTACCAACAGCAAGGGTCCGAAACCATTTCCATGGACACCCGAGCTGTTACAGCAGTTTGAAGCATGCAAGCTAAGTCTATCAAACGCGACGCTGTTGCATCACCCAGTGAGCGACGCACCTTTAGGTCTTTTCACGGACGCTTCTAGTGTACATATCGGTTCTTCACTGCAACAGCAGGTGAATGGTGAATGGTCTCCTATTGCCTTCTTCAGCAAAAAGCTGACGCCTAAGCAGGCACAGTGGCCAGCGTATTACCGGGAACTTTTAGCGGTGTACGAAAGCGTACAGCATTTTCGTTACATCTTAGAAGTTCAGCATTGTACTATCTTTACTGACCATAAACCATTGCTGTATGCTTTCGTACAGCGTCGTGAAAAACTTCCCCCAGCACAGCTGAACCAGTTGTCTTTCATCAGCCAATTCACAACAGACATCCAATACATTAAAGGGGAAGATAATGTTGTTGCCGATGCAATGTCGCGGGTTGAGATTGAAGCCTTGGCCTTGGAGGAGAATTTCGAAGCTCTTGCTAGATCGCAGGAATCGGATCAAGAATTGTCGGATTTTCTGAGGAGTAGCACCAACCTTAAATTAACTAAGGTTAATATTCCCGGAACCAATATTCACATTTTTTGTGACATTTCCACCGGCAAGTCCCGTCCTTATTTAACTCCTTCCTTTCGCCGAGCTGCTTTTAATCCAAACTAATATTATAAATGCGAAAGTAACTCTGTCTGTCTGTCTTTCTGTCTGTCTGTCTGTCTTTGCTTCACGCCTAAACTACTGAACCGATTTGTGTGAAATTTGGTACAGACATAGTTTGGAACTTGAGAAAGGACATAGGATAGTTATTATTACAAAAAATAAAATAAAAATAAAATGTATTCCGGACATACAGCGCCATCTATTGGTCAAGAGTCGGCATCAATTCAGTACTGAAAATTCATCGGAAATATATTATCTGCCGGAAGTCACTATTCCACGCGAATGAAGTCGCGGGCAAAAGCTAGTAAGCTTTATAGTTTAAGCCACCCTGGTGCACGAGCCACCACTCGTCTCGTTACTGAGAGATACGTGTGGCCTTCAATTAAAAAGGAGTGTCGCGAGTGGTCTCGTGCTTGTGAAGCGTGTCAGCGCAGCAAAGTATCGAGACACAATACCGCGCCTCTTGGTACTTTTCAACAACCGACCGGTCGTTTCATGCATGTTCATGTGGACATCATTGGACCTCTGCCTGTCTCAAACGAATTTCGTTACTGCTTAACGGCTATAGACAGAGTGACCAGATGGCCTGAAGCTTGGCCTGTGCGGACCATTACAGCTGACGAAGTTGCTGACACCTTTACCAGAGAATGGGTCGCTCGTTTTGGTGTGCCATCCGTCGTTACAACAGATCAGGGTACTCAATTTGAGTCTGATCTGTTTCGCCGACTAATGGCCATGTTTGCTACCAAACGCATAAGGACTACAGCTTACCATCCTTGCGCAAACGGGATGATTGAACGAGTTCATCGGCAACTAAAGGCAGCTTTGATGTGCCATGATAGTTCGTGGGTCAGATCACTACCACTAGTACTGTTAGGCATGCGTTCCTCATTCAAGGAGGATTTGAAATCTACTGCTGCAGAAATGTTGTATGGTGAACCTCTGCGTCTTCCAGGGGAAATGCTAATCGCAGCTTCTCCCCTCAGAAAGATCGAAGACCCTGCTGATTTTGTGGTCCAACTGAGAAACAAAATGTTGAGTATTCGACCTGTGCCTGCAACTCGGCATTCAGAGCCAGCATCCTTTGTTTTTAAGGACCTTTCTTTTTCTACTCATGTGTTTTTGCGTGAGGACGCTGTTCGGCACTCATTGCAGCCCCCTTATAGAGGCCCGTTTGAAGTTGTCGATAGAGCCGAAGACGGTAAAACTTACACCTTAAATATTAAGGGTAGGAAGGTTGTAGTTAGTGTCGACAGACTCAAGCCAGCTTTTATTGAGCGCACATCGCCGCAGCAGATTCCTGCTCAGGTTGTTGCTAAGCCTCAAGAACCTACGCCCGCAATAGTGGTACCTGCCAAAAAGCCTTACGTAACACGGTCAGGCAGGCGTGTTAGGTTTAGGAATCTCGATTGATTTAAATATTTTAAGTTATGTAGTTATGTTTAGTTTTTTTTGTTTTTCTACTAGTTTTTCTTTCTCCGTGGGGGGGTGGTGTGGCGGCAATCCGTATCCTCACGGAGGTTGTCATAGCAACCAATTAATAGGTAGAAAAATATTCTGTCATTCTTGTATGTGATATATACTCTGTCATCTTGTACAGCGCTTATTGTATTCACCGTTAATATATTTCTCAAACTCAGTAGCGGTCTTTCCATTGATTGCTCGCGCTCACGGACTCTAAAATGTCAACAGTAACATTACAAATGAAAATATTTTGATTACAAATCCGATTTAACGGCTGATCATTAAAGTTAAGTACATGAGACCTCCACGCGCTGTATTATAGTAAGATAATGCGCGAATACCATCGTCTGTGGTATTTCTGAAATGACGGTAAAGCGTATAATAGCCGCAGTTACCTCGCCGGGAGTGAACCCACGACCCGCGCGTAGCTCACCACTTCTGACATCAATAGGCGTAACGTGCATAACTGCATAAGTAGCACTAACTGTTTATATTTGTTTATTCATTAGATTCTGTTTACGAAAACAACCGATCATTTTGAAATCACAATCGTTGAGATTCTTGACTAAAATTAATGTCAAATAAATGTTAAAAATCTACCTATTCTTTATTTCTTCAGATTGAAACTGCAGATTGACAAAGTAACAAACATCTTCTATATGTTGTTTGGTCCCGAAGCGGTACCACGGGTTCAAAAGTAATATTCACTTGAACAGCTTAGGTGAATAATCCTGTACATATGTACCTACAGAGCAAGTTCAGTAGACATCATGGTCGTAAACATAGAGCCTGCCATCGCCGCATCGGACGGCTGCGGGATTAGAGCGGCGCGCTAATTGAATGTTTAGCTTTACTGCCCCCGCTTGTTCCATGACAGCCCGCACCAGCCCAGTCAGGGAGCCGGGACGCTCCTTGCACAGTCAGGGAGCCGGGACGCTCCTTGCGCAGTCAGGGAGCCGGGACGCTCCTTGCACAGTCAGGGAGCCGGGACGCTCCTTGCACAGTCAGGGAGCCGGGACGCACCTTGCCCAGTCAGGGAGCCGGGACGCTCCTTGCACAGTCAGGGAGCCGGGACGCTCCTTGCACAGTCAGGGAGCCGGGACGCTCCTTGCGCAGTCAGGGAGCCGGGACGCTCCTTGCACAGTCAGGGAGCCGGGACGCTCCTTGCACAGTCAGGGAGCCGGGACGCTCCTTGCCCAGTCAGGGAGCCGGGACGCTCCTTGCCCAGTCAGGGAGCCGGGACGCTCCTTGCACAGTCAGGGAGCCGGGACGCTCCTTGCCCAGTCAGGGAGCCGGGACGCTCCTTGCACAGTCAGGGAGCCGGGACGCTCCTTGCACAGTCAGGGAGCCGGGACGCTCCTTGCACAGTCAGGGAGCCGGGACGCTCCTTGCACAGTCAGGGAGCCGGGACGCTCCTTGCACAGACAGCACTCACATGCAGCTATGACAGCCCGCACCAGCCCAGTCAGGGAGCCGGGACGCTCCTTGCACAGTCAGGGAGCCGGGACGCTCCTTGCACAGACAGCACTCACATGCAGCTATGACAGCCCGCACCAGCCCAGTCAGGGAGCCGGGACGCTCCTTGCACAGTCAGGGAGCCGGGACGCTCCTTGCACAGTCAGGGAGCCGGGACGCTCCTTGCACAGACAGCACTCACATGCAGCTATGGATGGCTCAGCTTGGGAAGGACTAAGGCCCGCCGCTCAGCCGTCAATCTTTTATGGATGTCTTTGCTGGTTAACTGCAGAGTCGTAAACGATTTGTAATTATAATGCAGTTTGATAGTTAAGAGTAGGTGCTGTTTAAATGCGTTTCTTTTTTAATAAAATAAATCGACGTAAACCCATCCTTGATTAACATACTCGTAGTAATTAAAATTTGTAATAGAACAGCAATGGGAACATGGCAACAGTCGTCAAACTATAAGCGAATGTCGAATCGAACTGTCTAATTCTGTATCTCTGAGCTTGAAAATAAGAGCTGAGCTATAGCCGCAGACAGCAGCGGACTAGATGTACTAATATTACTAGCACAGGATAGTAACTGCGAACTAAATGTGCGAATATTACCAATGTACCAGGAGAGTACCGACAGTACTCGCTACTTCGATCGGGACATGCGCTAATGTGCGTGCAATCACTTCACAAGTCCATGCAGAATGCATACTAATTATAATAGACAACGAGAAACTGTACAGTTTGAAGAAGCTGACGTGTGTGAATGGCTAGAAGTCTAGGGGAAAACCAAATAAACAATGGACTATACAGGGTGTAAACCACCTCATCACAAAGCCGTTAACCAAGCATTCTGTATATCAAACTAAGTAACTTTACGAAAAAATTATTGCTGGGAGACAACTTTTTTTTTTGAGGTTATAAATCATGTTTTGTGGTAGAACTCAATGTAACACACTTACAACATTGTGCTGATGGATGAATTGAATAGTACGGGGATCGTGGAGGTGTTAAAAGTCAAATTCTTACAAAAAAAACTTGTATTTAAAAAAAAACTTGTCAAGAAGTTGTAACTTTGATCCCCCATATCTCCGTAACTAGAAGGTTCCCAGGTATGGTGTAGAACAAAAAAATTATCGCAATGATGGGGAGAACAAGTGCCTCTCGGCTTCGTGAAGAGGTGTTTTAAACCCTTTATGAATGAAGATTATTATGGTAAGTTTAACTAGGTACAACATATCTGAAGATACCCTATATAAGTACTTACATTAGAAAAGCTGTGCCGAATCTGAACTCGTAATGAACAAAGTGTTGCAAGTTACGACATTCTAATCTTACTTCAACTTTCAATCGAATGAAGCATTTGCCGTGTTCTTTTGTTTCTACGGATTTAAATTATAATTCATGATCTGTGTTTGTGTGAAGTAGAATTTCTGTAGTAACCTTATAAAATAAATGTAATAACAGCACCATGACTGTTGCTATTAACGCCTCAATTAACCGACGTCGCGAACGAGAGTTATGCGTTCTCTCTGATTTATTATTATTTATTCCCGCATGCAAATGTTCTGCAGCTGTGTTCACTATGTTCGGCTGTTTCTACAGCAATTTAATTATGCAGTCAGATAGTTAGTGCACAGTTATCTTCGATTTTTGCAACATTAATGAAGTCGCTCGCTTGACGTATGCCTGGGAATATAAAAAGGGGCTGACGTCGACGTCCACGCTGCCGCCGCCGCCGGGACACATTTGAATATCCTTTTAGATGTTTTTGAAGATAACGCAGATTGCTTCACTTCCTGGTCTGTCGCGCACGGCTTGTTAGCGTAGCGCTGTGTGGATGTTGTTTATTACCTGTACATATGTAGCTTGTACACTGTCTAATGCTAATCTTGGGGGATGTGGCTAACCTATGTTTTGATGAGTAAAATAATAAGCAATCTTAACGTGCGATAATGTATTCTATTTCGTTTATAATCCATTTCGATTTCTTTTTAGTTGCTGGAAACATTGTTCCATATCAATCGCCTTACTGACTCGTTTTATTTCATTCTGTGCGATTTTGCCTTGTGTCCGATCAAGGTATACATTGTATAACTAGCTTATTAACGTTAATTAGCCTATAATTTACATTTCCCGATGTGCAGCTCTTATCTTCGGTCTCACTAAAACTACCCTAAAAGGTATCTTTCTATTTAAAGTAGACTCCGATACACAGTATATTGATCGCCACAGATTGCATTTCCTCTCGGTGATTAAAGGTTGCTATAATAAATAGTGGTGTGGCTGCGCGTTCTGCGCGGGCGCACGACCGCGGTACTTTATTGCTAATAGCTAATACCGCTTCAATTAATACGTCTGCCGATCGCTTCCTGCCGTATATACCGCGGTGGTTTCGTAATTTACGATATGTGACCATTTTGTTTATATTATTGAGGGTATCATCGCTTTTTGTAACTAGATTAGTAATTACAGCACTTTTGTGTTATGTGTAACACTCACTGTTACTTTTCAATATTGGTCCTGCGGGTCCTGCCCCGCGCTATAGAAGCGAAAGTTCGAAGTAACTTTAATATTTGAGTTGCAGTTGGATTTGTTGGTTGGTCAGAAAGTCCAGCAAGACGACAATAAAGTACCAGGACTTTTCTCCATAGAAATTAATCAGGATTTCATGAAGCACAATAGTACTGTTCTGTAACGATTTGGTAATTGATACGGTAAACTGGAACCGTGTCGATTAGCCAGTGCTTGCGGAGAGCATCGTGAATCTCAGCAAATACTCAAACGTTTAGGTTGCTCCGGAAGCCTATTTTGTCGTAATCGTAAATAATCTGCGCTACAACTGCCTTCCATCACAATGATACGAGTAGAGACCTGGCAACTTAAACCTGCTTTTGTTGAAACTTCCAGTCTGTGTTTTTTGAAAATTCAGGAGAGCCTAGTCATGAAAGTACACAGAAACTCACCTCATCTCACCTAAGTGTAGGCAGAAATATCCATGATCCGGAATCCAGGATTCAATGGGTCCAGAATTCTGTATTGAATCCGTGGTCGATGCTTGTTTCACGATGTCGCTAACACCGAGCATAGCGTGTTCTTTCAACGACGACAACCCAAACATCTCGAAAGTGTGATAACTGTGAAAAGCAGTCAAACGTGCTCAACACGATCGGTTTCGTTGGATTTTCGCATTTCTTCTAACCTTGGCGTTCGAAGCGACTATTATTGCAAAGCAGTTTGGTAAGAGCACTATCATAAACCACAACTTAGTAGTACCTAAATGGGGACTATATTTCTTGTCATCAAAATTTATATTTGTCATCAAGTTGTATCAGCTAATAAATATATCTATCGCCACGAAATATTTTCGTTCTCAGATAAACAAAAAGTGTTCCCAGGTATGAATTATCAAATTAATGTTGATCTATGTGTAAAATAAGAGATGGATTACGAATAAAATTGTATTAGATGAATGTAAACTTCGTTCTTATAATAATAGTTTAATTACTTAAATAAAAGCTTTGTGCTCAGAATGGTAGATCTGTCGCCAAATAAATCAATTATCGATCCCTGAATGCGACTCCTTTTCATTTGTTATTTTGTCACCAATACAGTAGTTACATTTTATTTCGTTCAATTATTAAAATAATAGTATTCGTTAACAATTTAATACATCAATTTATAATTTTGGAACGTTTTGGAATCTGCAGTTGGTTGCCAACAAGGTGACCCTCTCGGGCCTGTCATTTTCAGTTTGGCTATTCATCCCATAATTCAACAACTAAATTGAAAATTTAATGTGTGGTATTTAGATGATGGAACGCTAGGAGGTGATGTTGACACTGTTTTGGCTGACCTACAACTCCTCAAACATCAGTTTAAATCCATTGGCCTGGACCTTAACCCCTCAAAGTGTGAAATTTACCTCTCTGACGTTACCGACAGACAATCGACTATAGATAAATTTAATGCAATCGCTCCTCAAATCAAAATTTTAGAAAAAAGTTCACTGCACCTCCTAGGTTCCCCTATTTTAGAAAAAAGTTTTTCATCTTTCATCGATGACAAAATTATACATTTCAATGATATTTCGGATAGACTCTCCAAAATTAATTTACATGCGGCATTCACCATTATCAGATATTGCTGTTTTGGTCCAAATTTTATGTATTTTCTCCGTTGTTCTCCTCTTTGGAAGAAACCACAACTTTTGGACAAAATTGATCAAATAATTCGCAACACATTAACATCCATTCTTAATGTGGCCCTGGACGACCGAGCGTGGCTACAAGCCACCCTACCAATTCGTTTTGGTGGCCTCGGCGTCCGCAAAATTTCTAGTATAAGCTTACCGGCGTTCCTGTCTTCTGTCCACAGCACTGAAAAGCTAACCAGGAAAATTTTAAGCCTTTCCCTGGTTGACTCGGAAGTGCCGTGCTTGACCGATGCAGAGGACGCCTGGAAATTGACTTGCCCGGACACGGATCGGCCCGAGAACCCGTTTTCCCAGAGACAGTGGGTTGAGCCGCTCTGCAGGTTGGTACGGAATAAACTTATTAATACGTCTACCAATACTGCTGAGCGTGCCCGCCTGCTGGCTGTGGGTGAGTGGGAGTCGGGTCTCTGGCTTCAGGCACTACCGTCACCTAATATAGGGACTTTGTTAGGTGACACGACCTTCCGGCTCGCTACATGTTTGCGTTTGGGCGCTCCTTGTGGGGCTCCACATCGCTGTCAATGTGGTGAAGTAGTCGACTGCCTCGGACACCATGGCCTTTCTTGCATTAAGAGCGCAGGTCGGATAGCGCGGCACGCCAGCATTAATGATCTCATCCGTCGTGCTCTTGCCACCGCCGGGGTGCCAGCTGTATTAGAACCTACTGGCTTGGCACGCGTCGATGGCAAGAGACCAGATGGTATGACCATAATGCCATGGAAGTTGGGTAGGCCTTTGGTGTGGGATGCAACTTGCGTCGACACCCTTGCGCCATCCCATCTTCCTAGCACGGTGTGCTGCGCTGGGGCGGCTGCTGCAGGTGCTGAAAACCTCAAACGGCGCAAATACAATAATTTAATTGGTAATTATGTGTTTGAGCCGTTTGGGGTTGAAACACTAGGGCCATGGGGTCCGAGTGCCCACCTGATATTTCGGGAAATCGCCAAACGGTTGGTCGACTCTTCACGTGACCAGAGGGCGGGCCTATTTTTTGGCCAAAGAATCAGCATTGCCATCCAACGTGGCAATGCTGCCAGCCTTCTGGGCACTTTTCCTGTTGGCAGCGATGTGGACGAATTTTTCGATGCCCTGTAACCCCTTTTTGATACTTGTACATATTTTTATTTCTATTATAGTGTTAGTGTGTATAAATTGTAAATAAATAAATAAATTTATAATTTTAATGAAAATATGTTCAAAGAGGCGGAGACAAATTGGCGCGCTTTCCGGCCTCAACGATGGGTCTTAAGTAACTAGGTACGAATGTACGATCATACGATGCGCGGAGCGGGTGCTTTGCTTATCGGCCAGAAAAGAAAAAGTGGGCGCCCTTCAAAAGCCAAACCTGCGCTGATTATTTAGCGATTGTGATTATTACTTTTAACAATAAATATTGATTATTTTGACTTTGATTAAGTGTTCTATTTACTATTCTGCTAGAAATTTTATTTAAATATATTTATACTACCTGTGGAAATTAAGATCCTTGAGGGAGGCATAATTATGTCCAGTTAAGTAGGTAGTAGACTAATTATTTTTTGTAACATCATGAAATTTTCTAGTGACATAAAATATGATTTAGGTACTTATTGGTGATCTCTTTAAATTAGTTTGCTTAAATACTTATTAGGACAAACCTATTATAATACGCTTCGGCAGGTTATACAGAAGACCGAAGAGTATAACTTGCCTCTCCGCTTAGCGTTTGTGGACTACAAGAAAGCCTTTGATTCGATCGAAACCTGGGCTGTACTGCAGTCTCTCCAACGGTGCCAAATTGACTATCGGTACATCGAGGTGTTGAAGTGTTTGTACAAAAACGCATGTCAGTCCGACTTCAGAACCAAGCCTCGGAACCTATCCTTCTGCAGCGAGGTGTAAGACAGGGAGCCGTCATATATCCGAAACTGTTCACCGCTACACTGGAGGATGTCTTCAAGGTTCTGGACTGGAGAGGGCTAGGCATCAACGTCAATGGCGAGTACATCACTCACCTTCGGTTTGCCGACGATATAGTGGTCATGGCTGAGACCATGGAGGACCTCAGTACAATGCTCGATGACCTCAGTAGAGCTTCCGAAAGAGTGGGTCTAAAAATGAACATGGACCAGACGAAGGTCATGTTGATTGCCCGTGTCACACCCATTCCTATCAAGATCGGAGACTCTACACTCGAGATTGTAGACGATTATGTATACCTAGGACAAACGGTCCAGTTAGTTAACTTCGAGAAAGAGGTCAATCGTCGAATCCGACTCGGCTGGGCAGCGTTCGGGAAACTGCGCGGTATCTTCTCGTCCAACTTACCGCAGTGTCTCAAGATGAAAGTCTATGACCAGTGTGTGTTGGCAGTGATTACATACGGGACCGAAACGTGGTCGCTCACAATGGGCCTTATCAAAAGGCTTAAAGTCACCCAAAAGGCAATGGAGAGGGCTATGCTCGGAGTTTCCTTGCGTGATCGAATCAGAAATGAAGACATCCGCAAGAGAACCAAGGTCACCGACGTAGCCCGAAGAATTGCTCAACTTAAGTGGCAGTGGGCAGGGCACATTGCTCGCAGAACGGATGGCCGTTGGGGCCGAAAAGTTCTGGAGTGGCGACCGTGAACCGGAAGACGATGCGTTGGAAGACCTCCCACTAGGTGGACCGATGACCTGGTCAAGGTTGCGGGAATCCGTTGTATGCGAGTCGCAAGGGACCGGTCATGTGGCGACACTTGGGGGAGGCTATGTCCAGCAATGGGCCGTCTTTCGGCTGAGATGATGATGATTATAATACATACAAAAACATTTAAGTATTTGGTACTAGATAGACCCTATATCTCCATGATTTTAGGTGATTTATTGTGAAATTGATTTTATATTGTTTGATGACTACATTGTGGCGACAAATCTACTATTTTGCTGACAAACCCTATTATTTAAGAAACACAAAATTAATTAAATTGGCGATAGCTTAAATGATACCCGTAATAAATCATTCTATAAAAGTTGGTCCGCTACACTATACTCCTATAGTACCTACTAGCTAGGTATATTGACAAAGGAGTGTATTAATGAAGCGTATAATATCTGCAATCACAACAGTTGTCAACTCCGCCATTATTAACGATTACTACTCGCTACAAATTCATTGCGCACTGCACAGCAGTCATTTCACTTGCATCCTGCGCTCAGGGCGATCAGGGCGCTCAGGGCCGGCCAGGCAGAGGTTAGACGTTTGTGGTTCAAATAGATGGAATGCACTACTGGAAGAGGATTCCTAAGGGACAGGGTAGATGTGGAGGTCGTGGCAGTTGTAATCAGCTCATAGTTTTTGACTCAGGTGAAAAAGCCCGGATGGAACCACAAAAAACGTCAAATCAAAGTTTCTTGAACTCTGATTTGGCTTCAAAATAAAGCATTATTTTACAAGTTGTCACTTAAAACAGCGGAAAAACACGGTTTTCTTACAAAACAAGAAGGCAAATAAAACATTACCTGCAGATCTCTGGCAGCCGGCAGCCGGCAGCCCTGCATTACTTCACATTCACATTCAAGCGCGGTCTTGATTTACGATTGTTTATATAATAACCATTCTATCTGAGACTCAATTGATTTGTTTTGGACGCCACTCAGCCACGACCGTGTTTAGAGCAAACGTTGCCACACTGTCGACGCTCCAGTGCCTCTTGTCGCACTTGTGCCTGTTGTGGTACTTGTGCGTCTTGAGGCCCTCGTGCGCTGTTGGTGCACCTCTGTGGAGTGTTGTGCCATGTGTGGACGATTTGAAGTGCTGCCCACTGGCGTGCCCGCGCGCCGGCCTGTTAGCGATCACTCGATGTTTTACTGTGAGATGCGCGGGCGCACCTGACAGGGCTGACACTTAGCTGGCTCGGAATCTGTTTAGACAAACCATGGGTTTAGGTGTGGCTTTATATTTGAGTACTGCCATAAATAATCATCTTAACATCGATGCTTTAGTAGAAAAAGATTTGCAAAACCCATCCATGGGCATCTGGAATGCTAGAGCGCGACCTCGTTCCCCGCCTATCTGCGCCCAGCATCATGTGAGAGCGTCTGAGAAGTTTTGTCGCAGTAGCGTGTACTAGCTATTAGTAGCTATGTAAATCCCGAGGGTGCGTTCGGCAGTTACTATAATGTATACAGTTATCGAAGTTGTTATGATAATATACCGCATAATTCCATCACTTAGGCTAGGCCATTCGTAAACCTATAGTTACAGACAAATCTAGTTCGCACTACAGTTTACATCATTAGTCAGAAATGCATCGAACGAATGCCTAGTTGTTGTGTATGATATAGGAGCAAGATTCCAACTATTTAAGACGAGATAGAGATTCCCCTGAGGACACGAGCTGGACATCCCTGCGCAACGTCTTCTATCCCGCCATGTCCGTGCTAATGAGCCGCGCCGTCTGATTGAAACGTCCCTCACTCGGCCTACATGTGCTGTACACCACATGTATGTGCTGTTGGGCTACAGGAACAACAAACATGCTCACAATATAACACACGCATCAACACTGGACAAACCACACGAGTGTTTTTATTGAAGCACAAAGAAAGCTCTTGTGCCTGTGTCATGGTAGTGATGGCTGACATATTGTGCACTTGGCTTGTTTGTCAGAACATGGTGCCTCGGTTACTCGCTACACTCAAGTAGTCGTCAGCGGGAGCCGGCTGCCTCTGCTCAACCCGTTTCCGCGGGTTCTGTCTGAACCCGGAATACATCAGTTCCAAGTTCCCGCTAAAATTGTTTGAAAACTATTAATATTTTGATTTAGGACCACTCTCTCCGTGCTCTAGTCAAGGCGTCGTAATTTCGTAAAGCGCGCAGAGTGCAGGGGGCTACTCTATAAGTCCGTATTAACGTAGATACGTACCCATCCAAAAGGAGCTATATACTATGAAATGGGGGAAAATATAATGACCACCAAAAATTACTTTGTGACCACTAACATCTATCACCTAAAATATCAATTGATCACCAAATTTAGTAAATTGAGCACCAAATTATAATGAGGTGTTTGATGACAAACTAGTTTTGCCTAGGCCGACTTGGGGCACCCCGACACGGATAGATTAGGTTAGAAGGGTATGGCGGGGTCTACTCGCTCGCTTCGCTCGCTCATTCGACCCCGCCATACCCTTCGTGGTTATTTTTTTTTAAACCATTCAGAAGTAGGAGCCCCGCTTCGCGGGGCTCCGTCGACCAGTATGCTTAGTGCGAGTTTTTTGTACGTATCGACCGTGTCAGCGTTCACGCAAATTTGTATGGCGCTGAGAAAGCGCCATCTAGCGTAATTCGGGAGAACTACATATTGTAAGTGCTAATTCTAAACGCCTCGACAATTGTTAACTTGCGAGTGTGAGTGTCTAGAATACGTTCGTTCGTTTCTTGTTAATTCACTGCGAGAAGCGGCGCGTACATTAGTAACCGGCCAAAATAAATTGACAGTCGTATTTTGTGTTCATAACAGAAGCGACTGCCTATTCAACTAGTTGTGGTTATACAATGAAGTTAGACGATATTATTTATCTGTGGTCAATGATCATTAGTTTTGTTTGTGTTTACGAAAGTTTGTGTTGTGATTTGCATACAGTTTTGAATATTATTGTTAAAAATAAAGACTAGCCCGTCCCAATTTGAAATGTTGGTAACATAAACGGAGCAGTTAGTGTAATTTATATCTTTTGGTGTGTAGTGAGTGACCTTGATCCATCTGTGAAGTTTGTAAAACTAAGTTTGTTACTTTTTAGGCACGGAGATCTAAGCAAATGATCTAATAATGCCCGAGTGGCTTGTAGTGAAGCACTCTATCATTGTTTACGTGACCGTGTTTACGTGAACGTGTTTACGTGTTTTGTTTAGTGGCGTTATATTACGCTTATCTTGTGCTTTTGCGGTCTCAAACATTCTCCAAACGAAATAATACGAGATTCCACAGTAAGTTTTATTCACAATATGAAATTAAATTAAATTACTTTGTTATTATGACCACTCTCACGATGCTCTCACCACAAAATCTTAAGTGACAACTTTCGCGCTCGCAAGTGACTGTGTTTCGTATTCAAGCTGTCAAAACTGTCAAAATTGTAACTTGCACTCGCGTTATACATGAAAATGTTAGCAATGTGCTCGAAACGGTCCTTACTTTCTTAGAGGCACTGGTTTGTCACTATCGACGACGTCAACTCGATCTACGCGATACACGACGTTACTCGAATTTTAGTATGAAACTCGCACTAAGCATACAGTTCTCCCTCGACTCGGATGCAAGAGCATAACAGTTCAATTCCTGGTGGTCATTAACTAAAAAAATAAATTTTTGGTCCTAATTTCATGATAAAATGGGGATCAATTTTTGGTGATCATTTACTAATTTTAGCAATCAAAAGTGATTTTTTTGCAGCCATTTTGTTAAATCTGGTGGATCGTTAATTACATGCCCTATGAAATGAGGTTACTTCCTAATATTTTCTGATTTATGTCTTTTGAAAACACTTCGGGAGTAAGAACAGATCACCAATCGAGTTGTCATCAAGTTCGGTCTCCTAAAGAATCTAAGTGATACGGTGGAGGAAACGCCCGTAACTTCGGCCGAACCTACGGGTTTTGTGCTTAGAGAGTAGACCCCCAGGAACGAGTGTCAGGCATCGTTAGCGCATATCATGAATACGATCCGAATGTAACCGGCGCGTTTACGAGCACTTCCAAACACATGCGCGCTATTCAATTATACAGCTCAGCATCGCGCCGCATACAATATTTATATCCGTTTAAAAGTCGCTTTGTGGCCGTTCTATGAAAATGGCAATATAAACGGTAATATCGGCACTTCGGCAGGGCTTGGTCGCCGGTCGCCGGTCGCCGGTCGCATGCACACATGCGCCGTTATTCAATAACCGCGGCTGATGTATGCGCGCGCATGCGCCCGGCTCCCCGCGGCGAGTGTCACACACCTGCCCATGGAGATGAGCCATGGGACACGGCGACATCACTATTCCCACATGTGGACCATAAAACACACATAAAGCATAACAGTACAGTTTTATGTAATTGAATTAAGTTCTCCAATTACTGCGACTGCGCTGTGCGCATACGAATGCGTGTTTAAGACAAAGTTCCCTACTGCGCCAGTTAGACAGCGGCCTTCCCATTCTGTATCTCCAGACGTAACGTAACACGGTTAAAGGGAGAGCTTTCTCATAAAGCTTATACATAGTTTTTAATTTACTTCATTTCAATAAGGTCTGTTTGACCAAGGATCGCCTGAAATCATTCACAGACATCCACTACAAAAAGGACACTTTTAGAAACTGGACTACATAGCTTACAACTATGTTTATAACTAGGTACCTACATAACGTAACCAATACTTTTAATATCATTAAACGTAACGCAGTAGTTACTGAGCACTGAAGCAGAGCTCGTGTTTCCCTGGCAGCCCACTGTAACTTGTCATATATAATAGCGTGTGAGTGTGACAAATATAAATGTATAAGCGCCGGCTTACTCAGGCTGCGTGCTTAGCGATAAGCGACAGCGATACGCTATCGGTGTCATTACTACGGTTATGGTGTTTAATGAGCGCTAGCGACGTTTTGCTCCTACTGCAAGTTACACTTTAAATACTCAAGTAACACGTAAAAACAGAGCTAGATACAAATTACAATTTGACAAAAAAAATATTTCGTTATGATTTAATTAACTTGTTTGAAGTTCATTGATTGTAAAAGACGCTGGCAGTTCATCATCATCATCATTTTAGCCGGAAGACTGCTCCACTGCTGCAGCCTGGACATAGGCATCCCCCAAGTATCGCCACATTGACCGGTCCCGTGCGACTCGCATCCAACGGGTTCCCGAAACCTTCACCAGGTCATCGTTTCACCTAGTGGGAGGTCTTCCAATGCATCGTCTTTCGGTTCGCGGTCGCCACTCTAGAACTTTTCGTCCCCAGTGGCTATCCGTTCTGCGAGCAATGTGCCTTGCCCACTGCCACTTAGGTTTAGAAATTCTTTGGGCTACGTCGGTAACCTTGGTTCTCTAGCGGGTGTCTTAATTTCTGATTGCACACACGCAAGGAAACTCCGAGCATAGCCCTCTCCATTGCCCTTTGTGTGACTTTAAGCCTTCTGATGAGGCCCATTGTGAGCGACCACGTTTCGGTCCCGTATGTAATCACTGGCAAGTTGGAAACACACACTGATCGATGGCAGATGCTTCACGTAAAATTAAACTAGTACCCATTATAATATTCATCTGAGTTAAAATGCATCTGGCTAATCTGGAAGATGATCCAAAAATGAGTCTAATACGATTATAGTGTTTAGCTAAAAACCAATTTTAATCTTGCTTTTGTTTTTATAGTCCTTAGCAAATAATTATAATTAGGATGGTTGGGGGTCGGGGAGGTTTCGTGGAATCGAGATCGTTGGTATAAAAGTATGATTTTAATGGTGTACGTTATTCGTATTCATTGCTTACTTATAATTAGGTGTCGTGACGATGTGAAGGTGCCACGTTATATGGATACGATATAAGATTCTAGAATAAAATCTGATGTTTGAAGATAGATAGATAGATAACACATACAATAAACTATGGGCACTTGACTCATACAATAAACTATGGGCACTTGACTCATTTGGAATTCATAGCTTTTACCACATTATCTTTGTTCGTTGATTTCCCCGGGAGTATTAAAGTGTATCAGCGTAGATCTGCGATCGGTGCGACGGTGTGCGCCAGCGCAGGCCATGTTTAATGTATTGCGAGGGGACGGGACGGCGGGACGGCGCGCGGGACGTGCCATAGGTTTCACACGGGCGCTCAGCGGCTGGTGCTGTGGACAGATCGCTCCACTACACCAGCTGACTGCTTGTTACCGTGTCTGTACATGTTGCGCATTTTTGTCACTTTTACTTGGATGTTTCAATGTGGCCAAAATGTTCTTAATTGAGCGAGAATTAGGAAAAGAAACAAGCAAAGCCAAGAGAAAAGCGTAGAGCTTTAATTCTAATGTTTAAGCACACATTTTAAATACTTGGCAACAGTTTCGGATTTGGTTAGTCCACCTGGAACCGAAGTGCAGGTTGCTTGTCGCAAGTCGGTTGATTTACAAAAGTCTGCTGATATTACCGCAGGCAAGCCCGCATGTAACAGTATGGTTTATCAATCATATGTCACATGGTTGGCTGTTAGTTGAGCTGAGTGCAATAACTGGCATGTAACGACTTCACACGCGCTGCGCCTACGCGGGTATGCGACAACTGATCTCGATGCGACAGATAACGGACTGCGCCTGCGCACGGGAACAAGCGGGACAAGCGGGACCGGGCGGGACGGGACGTCCTCCGCAGTTTTTGTCGCACATAATGTCATATTATGAAATGGTCGCAGTTCCTTGATACATTTTTATGGGAATATATCTGAATTAGTTTGTGATCGCAAGAAATGTGCGATGTCGATTGTGCTGTTTATGTTTTGTGATCATATCGAACCGGATGATCATACTGCCGCGGACGGTGAGAAATATTTATTGCACTACACTACATAGCCTGATCCCTGCCTGTCCAAGTGTCCACCGCGGACGAGTCCTATCGTTTTTATTGCGGATAATGCCTAGCAATTATATTATTCGAATGGATCCAGTTTCCAGGGCATTTTTTTGTTTATTAAATTGATACGATGTGGACAATAAACTAGAGATGACATCAGAAAGAAAAAATAATCGTCGCATTGTGTATGTTAGCAATCAGTAGCGTGGTATCTGCGTGGCGGATGCGTGGCGTGTGCGTGGCGGGTGCGTTGGCACTGCGCATTATGCGCGCTATCAGTCGCCATCGGCGCAAGCGCGACTGCGCGGTGAGGGTGCGCAGGCGCACGCAGGTGCAGGACGCGCATGCATTATGGATGCACAATAATGTTGACATTGTATTCAAATTCCGCTTGTTTTATGAAAATGCTGCAAAATGCCAGATACCAACTGTTCGCTATTTGCTTTACAAGTCCAGACGCAGTGTAACCTGCGATCTGCATCGACTACACTTCTAGCCTGACTTCGCTTACCTTACTTACTTCGCTTGCCTCTGGGCTCATTTGGGGTCTAATCGATCGTGCGCGTCTGGAATTTATGGCAATACAATTCGATTTTGATTTAATCATTTAGTATGATTTTTTTTTTGTTAAGTGATTCTTTTAAGTTAATTTTACAAAAAGTTGTACCCACTATACTTATACAGAATATCTCTGATATTTATATATCTAACAAACTGAAGACAGATAAGGGGATGGCAGTACTAGGATCTATCCATCAAATGATTATCCATGAACATCGCTAACAGGACTATATTCCACTCACAGCATCAGTAGTGCGTCGTAATGACATCGATATTTTCAAGTTGATGAAAGGTAAAATCGCGCTAAATCTGAAGTATGTGGTTACGTGACGACACATAGCTTGTCACCTCAAAGCTCTCGAGTTTCGTGTTGACGTTAGTTTGCCGCCATCGAACAGTTCATCCCAATCATGATCTGTTTGGATGCAAAGCTAATATTTGTCTAGATCTACATCCGCCAATGGATCGCTTCGAAACAAACATGGCGTGTTGACACTCGCAACCAATCAAAACAAACAGCTCATAGTTTTATGTCAATATTCACTTAACCTGAGAGATGTACGGCACAACCGTTTCAGGCTCAATTTATTGTGGTATTATTTCGTTAATGCTTGAGAACAAGCATAATATTTAGTTTAGCTGGACGAATCAGTCGACAGGTATACTCTCCACTTATAGTTTCATGAACTTACAGTATGTGTCATATTCACGTATGCTCGTGAATATGTTGAGCTATGCACATAGTAACAGAACTAACAGAACGCTAGCTAATCTTGATGCTACATAAGTGGATAGCGCAATATATTCCACGCCTGTGTCCAGGGTTCGAGTCCGGGTCGACACCGCGCGTCGCTGCATGCGCCCGCGCAGATGACGCCGATAGCTAACACGAATCCCTCTAAAGGACAACACAGACCTCTCCGCAGCCCGACGCACTTGCCTGTTTGAGCACTGTCATGTGACTGTTTGTTCCTCAAGGAGAAAAGTGTCATCAAGAAAACAGTGCTGGACAAGGAAACACTTGACCTGTAGTCTGAATAGAATACTCTTGAAATTGCAATGAATACGAATAATTCTTTACGTACTACAATTAATATTAGCTAAACAACACTACTTACATAACTAAAGCCCCCATCCATACCGTCAGTTTATTTTGAAGCAACAGAATATCTAATAGGCGATTATAAGCACTTACGTTTTAATTCGAAACATACTATGAGTCACAGAAGAAACAACAGATTCAACTGCAAAGTGTACGTGAGCAATGTGCAGGTAGGTACTAATCGCGTGCGCCGGCGCCGCGCCGCTGTAATGTGAGGCGCAGGGAAACATGCGGGTATTCGTGGATAACTTAATATAATAACAATAAAAGCTGAATCAAGAACAATCTAAACTCTACTGCAGCTGCTATAAGTATGCACTTCTTGCTAAAGAGTTACTAACCATACCACGTGACACCACAACAACTTACCAACTGTTCATTATTAATCATTATTTTGTGTGTTCGAAGCTTTGGTTTGTATATCGTGAGCATTTGTCGCTAATAAACTCATCGGTCTCCATGTCACAACACACAGCAGAACCGCGACGAGCTCAATCAAAAAGAAAACAGACATATATCATAATCACGACATAACAAAGAAGAGAAAGAGCCGCGCGTTTAATTTAATGAGCAGCTCGTTTAAATCCCTCATCTCACACGAGTGACGCGAGACGGCACTAACGGCTAACCAACAACACTAAAGTCTCTCTCCTTTATATCGAGGCGATCAGTCTTCCCATTCATCTGTTCCTCTCGGTAATCCTCTGTATTGATGCTGCGCTCTCCTGCGCCGCCGGTGATGCCATTGACGTCAGTGTCGTGACAAATGCGCGTCACTTGTCATGCTTGTTGCCTGTCACCCGCGCAGCAGCAGGGACGGGGGGGGGGTGGCACCAGAAACAGACGCCCACGCGGCCAGGCGGCTGCGCCAGCGCATCGATAACTAACACAATAGGTGCAGAAGGTACAAGAGAGATAAGTTGACACAGACACATCAATTATAAGCCATTTCGTCAAAGCATCGCAAGTTGCTTTAGCCGCGAATTGCTTTTACTTTGCCTTTGTATTTTATTTTTCAATATCCTTGAGAGAACATAAGTACAAGGACTCTCTATAAGTACAAGGAATCTCGTACTTCGTCCAGAGCCGTCCAGCCACTGCCGCGCTCACTTCGCTCGGTTCGTGTAGTTCAACCATCACTATTCAGATATACACAAGTCTAACGCATCTGACCTAGCTAAGTGGACGCACTCCTCGTGGATGCACGTGGTACTTCTGCCCCTCCCTGTGCTGTATGACCGAGTACAGAGTAGACCTGCAGACGCGGATCACATTCCCCACAACTGATACCTGCGGGCCGCACGCGACCGTTGTTGTAGGTGAAACTTATTGCTTTTAAACCACATTACTTAGCAGATTACTGAAACACTACACTACGGCTAACACCAGCCACGATCGGTGAGGAAACAACTTACATATAAACACACGTGAAATACACACAGTGCTGAAGTGGTCAGAGGTAACATTATTTTCCACACTTGCAGAGGTTCTAACAGTTGTATACTTAATTAAATATAAGTGTACGAACGCAGAAACGTCTTAACTGAGATTTTCTCTAATTTTACAGCAGCGGTGCGAGCTGCCGGCAGCTAATGATTATAACTCAATATATCCATATTAGTGTAAAGCGTCAATCATCACGTGATAGGGTGTAATAGTGTTACTATAAAGTTAGTCGTAAACTGTTTCACCGTGCCGCGCATGCGCAGTGATGAGCGAGATTTTATACTGAGACTGCAGCAGTGTAGCGTGGCAGGTAATATTATACATTATAATTGATGCACGCTTTGAAGCCTGGACTTGAATAAGTGATACTTTGAATTGAGGAAAACTTGAACTCGACGAGTCGCTTACCCATCCATGTAGACTGTTCCTTCTCTATCTCCTGCAGCGTATCGTCAGTATAGTGATTGATGGAGCTCGCTAATGAATGGACGCCGCGTCTAATCGCTCGCTTGAAACAAATAAAAGAATGAATTAAGTGGCCGCCATGTTGAATCCCGAAGGTGCGTCTGTTTGATCGACAGATCGATTTGAGATAATATCAATACAGCGCGAGATTATTTCTTTAATTGTTGTTATTACTTGTTTAGGAAGCAAAGCGTTTAATTGGTCTGTAGCGGCTCTCAGCTGAGAGGAACTTTTAGTGTCGGATCATATCCTGTCTGGGCGTTTTGTTATCGCGGTGATCTAACAGTCAATCAATCTATTCAATCTGCGGTTGCCAGAGCTTATACATTGCCTTTGTTTGTTGGTAGGTGTGGTGGCGTCATGTTAGTACAAGTCGTAAATAAATATCTACAATTATTTCTTATTCAGTTAGTTTCAACCTACCTAGCACCGGTATCTGATGATATTGATTTCAGTTTCAGCACATAATGAGTCTGCGTGCTAGGCTCAGCAGGTAAAAACTTTGAACAAAATTAGCATTACCTCCCACCTTGTTCAGTTTTCTATTACTACCTATAGTACCTGTAGCACTCGCGTGCGCAGTGAGTCGAAGCGGCAGGCGATGCCTCCACAGTGCCTCCATGCGAGTACAGTGTGTCCACGCGATTTACTGCTATTATCGAATTACAAACGATGAGCCCCTCATAATTACTGCCACGATACCCGTCATTACG
The DNA here is from genome assembly GCA_950022955.1 of Xestia ashworthii. Lineage (NCBI taxonomy): Eukaryota > Metazoa > Arthropoda > Insecta > Lepidoptera > Noctuidae > Xestia > Xestia ashworthii. Next base: position 188,050 of record OX465566.1, on the reverse strand, counting down.
TCTGTAACGCACAATAAATCCTACGTCCGCGAGGCGCACACGTCTGTAACCTGTAATTGTCAATGTTGTGACGCGTCCCGCAGGCATCAAACGCTTTCACAAATCAATCTCGGCCGCCATAACTAAGCTTTACGACTTCCATGTCCCGAGGCGCGGGGCGCGGGCGTGTAACAAAAAGTGCTGCCTCTTCTATAATATACGGAGTCCATGCATGTGCGGGACGTGGAGGAAACAATTGATGTTATTAAGCCGCGTGATGACGAGCCAGCTCGGCTTGAACACGTTAGAGTTCAACTAGCCGCGGAAACCGGAGAGTTTCTCTCCTAATAAGGGCGTATAAAGTAACACACCGCTACGTGTGCGGAATGCTGAAAGAATCTGCTGAGAATTGAGACGTTGAGGCACACAGCTCGGCGCATTCTGCAACATCAGAGGCTGCTTTATGTGAGAGGTGACGGCCAGCCCATGAGAAGTGGTCCCCGCCACCTATAGACCCAGGCGATAGCTGCACCCTTTGGAATTATAGTGAAATTTCGTTACTCTTTTAGCATATTATCCCTAGAGCTTGCTAGTAATTTTCGTTGCTGTACGTTTACAGTTTAAGTGTCATTGTTAATGAGTACCGTCTATATTGTGATCGCTTTCATAATGTCTTCTCTATTAGTAGCACATACATCAACTTATTGACTATGATAATAGAATCAGCTATAATGTCTGACGTAATGTCTCTCACGATTACTATTAATGAGTCAATTGGACATGCTTGACTCTGACTCTAATCGATACGATCACCATTTTAGTCGGAAGCGACCATAAAATAAAATATCTAATACGACTGCGACTTTTGCTTCATTTGATTGGACAATAATGTCGACTGGGAGATAATTCTCGATGGCGTATGATTCGGTGATGGATGGAAAGTGTCGATAATGTGTCAGAAGTGACCGACGTGAGTTATAGTGATGTGCGCGGTGTGTAGTGATGTACTACAGTGTGTGTCACTAATAGCGATGCTGGCGTAGTGGACACATTAATCACAGCGCTATTACATGCTCAGATTGTACACTGATTGTGGACACATACACGTGTTCGAATACTTTGAAATTGTTTAATGGCTGTATTGTTTGCTGCGTGCTCTAAGATAGATGGCCTCACTATCGACAGAATTTTTATGAGAATGCGCTGCCATTTAGTCACCATGATTGGTTGATTGTATATTTTTTGCTGATCAAGTCGATAGGTAAACTTATATGTGTAGCAAGAAAGAAATTTGTAAGCCAAGCTTTTTTCAGCCACGAGGTCTGGTGCGGCGCCGGCGGTGGTCGCGATCAGTCTCGCGGCTCATTAATTACTAATGTTTAATTAATTACTACGCGTACCGCCGACTGTTGACCAACCGCAGCCGCTATCTTTTGGTTTCGTAACTACCTGCTGACGCTATTGTTGCAATAAGTTTAATTACGAACTGTTATGCTTAACTGAATGTAACAATGTTATATATTTGTACGCTCTTGTCTTGATAGCACTTTCACATTGTTCACCAGGTTTTATATTTATTTGTATCGCAATTATGATACAGCGTGAACTTACTTGCTACTTAATTACATTAGAACTATGTCTGCGAAGATAAATGGGTGAAACTGCCAGAAGCTCTCACAGAAGAATATCACAGTTCTCGCATCAGTTCTGCTCCCTTTCAGTAAACTGACTAACTGTAAAACCGCAATTATTTAATATTCAGTAACATCTAGATCCAGTGCCCCTGCTTTCATTATAGATCTCAGCGAGCAGTAAATGGCGGATATGTTCCGTGTTGTCTCGCGCACTTGCTCGCGGACACATTTGTCGCCGCGATCTAAATTAATATCCCCAATTATTCGCAGTGAGCCTGTGCTTGCATTGTGCAAATCTGTGCGGGCTGTGCAGTTGTGCAGAGCACAGGTCGGTGAGGTTGTGCAACGGCGGCAGCAGGTTGAACTGTTACTGCCGCCGTCAGCATGAGAGTGTCGCTTAACGTAGGAAAGTAATGTTGTTGCTGAGGTGTTAGCGTACTGCATGGTGCGAGCTGATTCGTTACGACAACATTAAGAAGATTTGAAGAGTACGAAATGATCATTTGTGACTTGCAGTGTCACTCTTAAGAGTCTGCAGCGCGGCGTTCACTCGCTAGAGTGTGAAAAGGATAGCGCTATTACTACCGCGTGCGAAACGAGAGACAGAAAGAGTGTGTGTGCTCGCTTAGAATAAAATAACGTAAGCGCCAGATCATCTGCCTAGCCTTGATGCTAATTACGAGAAAACGACGTAAAAAAATAAGATTTTTTTATAGCAGGATTTGAGATAATAATGTTACCTATCTATTGGGCTAAAAATCACCATTAAATTCCATAAGGTTTCAGAGATCTAACTCAAAATATGTGCAAAGCAACATGTTTTAGAATGTTTTTTTCTATAGAGATTTTTTTTATCGAATTGTGTTTTGCTTCGGCAGAACTAAAGATTATAAGTCCAAGTTAATGGTGTCCAAATTGTGAACTCTTAGGTCATTTGGATTTCGAGATAAAGTTCAATCAATATCATCAAAACTACATAGGACGCCCTCTTAATTTGTGGCATTTGTAAAGTAACAATTTTGCTTAAGATATGGGGAATCTCGAACGCATGAGAATTGTGATGTTTCAATTAACTTCAGTATTGCTCCAATTTTGATATTGTTCTTTATACCTAACCGTGGTTACGTCTACAAAGTCATAGTAATATTAATTAGTTAATGTTGACAGATCGTTCACATTACTATACATTTCAATAACATGCTACTGCTGACGTTACTCGGCCATGTGCTGTCACTATCGATACGTCCTCTGCGTAGTAACTGTGGCGTGGCCGCGCATGATGCACTGTCTGGAAGCAGTAGAGCAGAAACTAAAAGTCAGTACACGGCGTCATAACACGTCACGACGCGACGATGATGTAGGTTGGCACACTAATATGTCAACACTACATTGATTGACGCCCAATTTTTAATTCTGTGCCGGGTAAATCCTTAATAAATGCCATCATGATAATTCCTCCCTTCGACTTTCGACCAATAACGACTATGTTACGGATGTAAATAATTGTAGCAAGTTTTTTTACTTATTTGACTAGTAATAATTAGCATTAGTATCAGGCGTGGTGTGTCGTGGGACCACATGCCACAGTGTCAACGTGGAGCTGCAACATGAACACTGAACGTATCCCAACAAACGCCTGCGCAGTGGGATACTGTACCGCAAAGCTCTGTTTCAGATCTTGAGTGACATTCGAGTGGATCTGTTGTTCTCAGCGAGCACATCTACCGACTAATGCACGGAGCGATGCGCGCGCGCAGCCGATGCCTATCTTAAAAGCTTCGCATGAGGCGCGTGTTTTTTTGCCTGAAGTGTGTTGTGTTGGCTCACAGTTGTATTGTGTGCAACACTCATCGTATATGTTGTGTAATGGCGGCTGTAATGACTCGTTGGGAATCTTATCTCCGTATCTGTTGCGATGGTTTAGAGGTGAGAGCTTGTTTACCGACAATAATGGTTTATTTATTTATTATATGGCTTCTCAACAATGATACACTGTTACAATATCATTTGTACATTACAAACTTAAGTCTAAGCGCCTCATCACTTATAGAAAAGCACAGCATGCACTACATTAAGCGGAGATAAATATACAATTAAAACAATAAATAAATAAATAAATATCGCTGGACATTAACACACAGCGCCACCTAGTGCCACACTAAGCAAAGCTTGTGTCGTGGACACTAGATAGTTGATATACTACATATATACTTTTTTGTTTGTAAATACATACTTATTATACATATAAACATCCATGACTCGGAAACAAATGTCCGTGCTCATCACACAAACATTTTTGCTACTACCGGGATTCGAACCCAGGACCCTAAGAACGTAAGGCAGCGTCACTACCATTACGCCAATCGGGTCGTCTGAATACAATAAATACATAGTTTGGAAAAATATGCAAGTTACACTTAAATACTTAAATAGTTCCTTGACTACAGCATTGTAGGGGCGGTATGTTATAGGGGTGACGAATTTTTTACAAGTTTTGCATTAAAGAAGTGAACCAACGTTTTAACTTTGCTTTTAAAATTAGAATTGCAATTTATATCACCTCTTGGAAATTATAAACGGACCAGAGGTTGATTTCCTACCACTCGGAATAATTCTTATTTACATTAGGAATTCAAAATTTAGCAGGTGTTTAAATTATGCTTCTGAGCGCAACGCATGCAAGGAAACCACAAGCACAACCGGAAGCCACGTCTAAACATTAGAATTGCGCAATTTCTTTCCGAATCACACAAGCATCGATTTCTGTTCAAATCCCACAAAAAGCCCTTCCCAACTACAAAACAGGCAATCATTTTCTTAAATGAAACTAAGTTGATTCTGTTATAAAAACTTTTTTGCAAAAAATAAAACCGACTTCAAAAAGAAAAAGTGAAAAATAACTTTAGCTTCTGAAGTCGGTGACGTTTGTATGATTGATTTAATTTTTTTGTCACCGACTTCAGAAGCTAAAGTTATTTTTCACTTTTTCTTTTTGAAGTCGGTTTTATTTTTTGCAAAAAAGTTTTTATTTTTCACTTTTTAGTGGTTCACATGGAAAGTGCATACCGTTACAATTACAACAAGCCCAAACACGACTAGGATACATTGTCTCATTATGGAGTTCCGTGACTCTTGGCTTCATCATCAGATCTGATGGTAGAATGGTTCTTATCAAACGCAAATGCTTCACTTGTTGTAGAAAATATAAAAATTGCTGTACGTTATCCTATAAAATTTGAAGAGTTCCCTCGATTTCGCCAAGATTCCATCATCAGATCCCGACTTGGCAACTATGGGACCAACTTGAAAGTATACCCTTTCAAACAAAAAAAGAATTTTTCAAATCGGTTTAGGCGTCTTCGAGTAATCGGGTAACATTCATAAAAAAAAAAAAAAAAAAAAAAAAATACATACAGTCGAATAGAGAACCTCCTCCTTTTTGGAAGTCGGTTAATAAAATGGAGCAGCGTGTAAATGTATAACGTCAACCCTTTTTTGTAGCCATTCGGTAGTCGACAGGACGGCAGCGCATTCTATCATAAAACCATTTTTTACATGACTCAGGTAGTCTGGTGGACTCCTCGTCGAGTTCCCATGGAGCTCGGCTGTAGCATCGGTGTGAATGCTATGAATGATGATGTGCGTGATGGATGGAGGCTGCGTGTCTGCTGTCTTCTGACCCCGGGGCCGAGATGGCGCGGTGATACGACGCTATGCAAATGTCGAAGACGGATGGTTACATGCTATACAAAAGTAAGAGTGCTCGTCTGTCGCTAGTAATGGTTATTGGTTTTGCTACACTTCTGATTAATGAACATGGGTTCATTTCTAGTGAAGGTGACGGTAGGGGGGTACAAGTCTAGTTTGAATAATGGTTATGAGGTGCTTTGTTTTAAATAGGCCCTATCGCATTTGATGAAACATGTAGACATCAAGCAGTGCGCAAAAAGAGGCTGCACTTGTAATGCCGTGGCACGGAGGAGGACAAGTTCACATGCACCGTGACACATGTGACTACAGTATCAGCACTCGACTGGCACTCACGTCTCGCTAGCAACCTAGATTACGGTGAAATCGACAGTAGGACTCTTCAATTATTAATAGCTATTTCAATATTTTACAATGTTTTCAAAGACTGCGACTGTTTGTGAGAATGTCATAAAAATAATTGAACCTGAAAACCACGAAGGTCAAGCTCATGATTAAAATCCATTTCTCACATAAACTCGATCCAAGAAATGGCTGCTTATGGTAAGGTTTGTTATTAGAAGTTGCATGTTACAATTTGTTTACCGGCCGATCGAATTAACTCGCGCACTGACCCTATAGTTTCATTACCAAGCATTCCTGTGTGTGCTCACGGAAATCAAAGTTCCCGTACGGAGCTCGGAGGTGCGTACAAGGTACAAGGCAACGCGGCGTTGTAAACATTGCGCTCTGCGGCTGTGTTGTGACTGTGACGCTACTCTAATTAAACTATGTAGATAGATGCTCACGAAGTGCCTGCAGCCCTGCAGTGTGTGACCCCTGCCGTGGTACAGAACAGCAGGGCTAGCATGGCCGGAGACATTTTATCTACGGGGAGAGGACAAAATACTATTCCCCTCTGTCAATTTTGTCCACCCTCCGAGCATGGCGACATTGGTGGATAAACTATTCACGGGGGACAAAACAGGGGAACGCTTGTCCCTAAATTATTGCCATTAAAAGAAAACTTTTATTTAATTACAAAATAGTCGAGAATATCGTCGTAAACCAAAGTACTTTTTTCGTTTTATTTCATCTGTGCTGGATATTTATTTTGTTTTGTTATCAATGTCTCTGAGTATATAACCTCAAATCGAGTAACCACACTTTAACAGTGTTGATTAACTGTATTACCGGTTGCTCCAGCTCCTTGGGTTCCCGCTCAAATTGGGATGTGTCTGATGGCCATGTCTGATTTTTTATAAATTTATCTTTATTAAAAATCAGACATCACGCCATTTGTAGTACACGTCCAAAAAAATGTTATCTCTGAAAATTAAGGAACCACACTGCATCCCATCACATTTGGGAAGTTTTTAAAACAAAATGCCTTCAAGAATATTATTAACGGCAGTGTCAAGAAAATCGGGCATTCGGGCGTAACAAAATCAGCATTTCTTTTTTGATTTCCTCGACGCGAATTCATTTATTAATATTTTTTCAAAGAGATATACTTATACCCACCATCTAAAGATGAGGACAAATTTCTCCCTTTGTTATGTCAAAATATCTGTATTTTTTCTCTTCTACTAGTCGCCATGCTATAGGCGGGGGGTGAGTATCCACGTCTAATGTCAAAAAGTGATATAATTCTCTTTCCCCCTTTTTTTTTTTTTTTAGGATGGGAAATCATCAAATGACTTCTCCCACTCTGGGCGGAGCGGGAGGGAGTGTCAGACTTTTACTGACTAAAACCCATCCATGTTCCTTCCTCGCCCTTTATGTTCCGGGGCCGCGGTATCTCTTTCGAACAGTCCCGCAACCCCGGCAGGCTTCGGCCCTTGCCCCTCTCTTCTGCTGACATCTCTTTGAGGCGCGCGTGGAACACGAACGCGCCGTCGACACGGCCTGTCGTTACTAGACGGACGGACGGCTAGCTAGCCCATAGCTAACCGTCCACAGGCCCGCATCTACGGTGCCCCCGACGCCCGGTGCGTCTCCCGCGGCGGCCGGGAAGAGAGGCTCTCTCCCTCTCTCGTTCCGCCACCTCCTTCACCAGCATGACTGCTTCGCAGAAGGAGGCGACGGCTTCCCATTCCGTCTCGCTCCGGACCATGGATTGAACCAGGGCCGGACGCGAGAGGTCGCCGCCGCCGATCGCCGCTACGAGGACACGGCGGTGCTCCGCCGTGTCCTCCGGTCGATCCTCGCAGTGGAGACACACGGGCGTTTCCTCCCGCCCGATTCGGTGCAGGTACCTCCCGAAACATCCGTGTCCGGTGAGGACCTGCGTCAGGCGGAAGGTGAGGACGCCGTGGCGCCTCTCTAGCCACTCCTCAAAGAGGGGACTTACCGCCACTATCGTGGCGTGCCCATTCTCTTTCCCCCTGTTGCCGTGCTTTGGCAGGTGGATAAAATAATTTTGTCCCTTGTCAGTGGAAATAACCGGGGGACAAAGTTTTATCCCCTGCCCATGCTAGCCCTGGAACGGTGCCTAAGCTCCTCCTACGGTTAGTTGTTCACTAGTACCACTACTACTGTGAATGCCATTGCTCGACGAATGTAAAGTTTTATATCTATTTTCATTCACAATTACTATTCTACGACATATTTCAAAGCTTTCTTTTTCTATGAGATATCCACAAAAAGCATAGTTAATTGTCTATTCATCGGGTTAACGTTTTTGTGTCAACACAGAGGCGTGACAACAGCTCTCGAACGCGCCCGAAGTGGCCCGAGTGGCCGTGGGGCCGTGGGGCCGTGTGGCCGCCTAACTCTCCAGTCATGCAGTTAATTAAACTCTTTGTCAGTTTGTACAGATGTTCGGACATCGCACCTCACGAATTAATTAAATAAAGTTAGGGTTACCCAATACAGGACATTGGGGGAGGGAAACATCGACTGTGAGAAGAAAAAGCGAAGCCTGTAGTAGTCTGTGAATAAAAGTGCGATAAAAACAAACTCAAAGGATCTAATTATTTATTTCAACGGTCTGCTGTAGATTTTAATCAAAAGTATCGTTGAGGTGATCCAGCCAGGCTCTAGAGTCTATGAACCGTATACACTTTAGAGGTAAATACCAGTCTCACGCTAGATGTATCTGTACACATCACATAGATGCGCGCGGCGAGACTTAACAACTTGTCTCAAATTAAATTGAACTAACAGTGATTTGTCTGTTAAGTATGAGAATGAACCCGAAACTGCGTCATTAACACCACTTCTGTCGCACACACGCTACATCGCTACCATGTCCCGACGAGGCAGGCAGAGACACAGGTACTGCGCCGCGACATACTTTCTACAGGGACGTACTGTTTAGAATCTTGTTGTAGAACATTCGGACACACTGTCAGAGTCAGTTAAATAAAGAGAGCGTCAGCGGGACGGAGCGGAGCGGTGCGGACACACGGCGACAATTAAATAGTGTTTAGTGCGCGGGCGCACGCCGCGCGGCAACCTGTCCACTGTGTGCTGGATAAAGTGACAAGCAGTAGCGGGAGAGGAAGTGGCATAGGCTTGTCTCTGGTGCTCTGATGTTCATTGTAAACCTAAGAGATGTCACTTTATTTATTAATCGCGTGAAATAACTAGATTTTATTGTATATGCGAGCCTAAATCACAGGCTTTTCTAACCGTCACAGACGCGCTGCAATAGCGGAGAAGTCCCGACGTCCTGATGATAATAACGTTATAAGTCTACACGACTACCATGTTAGTGGTATCGTGGTATCAAGCTACGCTCGCTACAGAGTATTGGTTTCCAGCTGTCCTCTGTCCGCTCGTGGCGCAGAGCCTACTTTACCTATGTCGATGTGATGTGGTAACTGCGCCCAATTACACATTAAACGGCGCACTTTCTCCTGCGCGCGCGCATCTCACCGGTTCACTGATCTACGAGACGTCCACACGCTCGTTCTCAACCTAATCACGTTGTTTTGTGGTCGGCAGACAACAGCTGGAACTTGTTATTATAATTTGCAGACAACAGACAGTTGCAAACCGTTTTTTAAAAATGCAAAAATATTAACTATGCCGTCGTTATATATCTATGAAACGTCTATGTTTGTGAAAAATAATTTAAGTACATAAATTTTCTCGAGTAACTAGTCAGCGCCGCTGTGATCGGTTACAAACAGTCGGATCTAGTACTGCACTAAACAGAAAATGGCTCCAAAGGTCTATAATAAAATACCAAAATGTATAAGAAGTGAAGATAATGTTCGCAAATTCAAGAGTAAATTGCATTCATTCCTAATAGATCAGACATATTACTCTATCGAAGAATTCTTAAATTATAAAATATAACATTACCAGCCCTCTAATATAATTTACTTTATTTTCTTTATTAATAATATATTTCATTGACATTATCTCCAATATTACAAAACGTGTCATCACGTCCTGTATCTGTCACCGGAAAATTGTCAAACACGTTATATTACAATATAACGTGTTTATCTCTAGCGATATTGTAATAATTATCTCGAATTATTGTCAACTGAACATACGGAAGTATCTCTGCCTCCATAATCGGGACTTGGGGCACCCCCCCCGTTAGGTTAGTTAGGTTCCTTTAAACCCTGCACTCGGAAATAGGGTCGACTACGCTTTTTAGGGGAATATAAAGTGTTTTAAGGTTAGGTTATATTAATCGATATTTCTCAGGAATGGTACAGTATCTTTTCATGAGAGTGGTACCACTGGGCAAGGAGGACCCCTCCTTCTCTCCACATCGCGTGAGTTAACTACCATCGCATGCATTTCACGAAAAATAATGCGTTTTGTTGTAAGCAGTATGTTCATTTGACAATATTTCGAGATTTTACAATATCGCTAGAGATATTACAATATAACGTATTTGACAATTTTACGGTGACATATACACCTGTCCACGCGGCGTGACACGTCGTCCTCTGAGCAACATGATCGTCACCACGTGTCCATGTGCACGTGTGTATGTGTGTACGTGTGTGCGCAGCTCGGCGTGATGCCCTGGAGGTGCTCACCTCCGGAAGAGGTTTTTCCTCGGTTCGTGACAATTAGGTGCGAGTGCGCGTGCGCGCGCGTGACGTCACGCCGCGACATGCGCGAGCGCTCATTAGCACCGCGGGGACACCCACACCACCACGCCGCCGCCGTGCCGGCGCAAGCGCACCCACTGGCCTGTGACATCGCACTCATTACGCTTTTTATATCGAACCTATGAAGCAAGCACTTAGTCATTGCAGGGCTCACTACTCAGAATATAATACCAATGCAAGCAAAAAACCGGTGAAACACAGCGAGTTTTAACTATCAATATTACAATAGAACGTAGTAGAAACATCATCTGGTTTACGATATGCAAGCATACCGAAATTAATTCCGCGAAGCAGCGAATCAAAACAGCAGTTACATCCAGTAGGCCGATGATGATGAGGTTGCTGCCAATCTGCGCAGATTGCAGTTCACGTGGATCAGCTGCATTAGTATACATACATACTATTGGCCCAAAGTTTATTTTCAGTGACTGGGCAACACAGGGTATTAGGAAAAGTAGGGAACGATTGTTTGAGTTGTACGGCCTTAAGCCTTACATCAAAACAGAATCTTTTAATAAATATGTAGCTACTTACTCGAAAATTTTTAAAACCACTTGCAAGGTAGCCAAATCTTTATTCATTAGCAAAAAGATTAAATTAGCCGAAAATAAAATAAAGACGGTTTGGAAAATAATCAACAGCGAAACAAATAGAAATAAAAAACAAAGTAATGACTTAACACTAGAGACCTCACGTGGCCTTGTCAGCTCCAACAGTGAAGTTGCTCATGAATTTGTAAATTTCTTTACTAGTATCCCAATTAAAACTACAGAAACCTTAAACTCTTGTCCCTTGCTTTCTATTGATTTACTGAAAGCAAACGTTTCAGCCTGTCCAAATGAATTTAAATTTCAGCATATTAACCCCATAACAGTCTTAAAAGCTTTTAAGCAAATCAAGATCAAATTAACTGAAGATCTATGGGGTTTGTCTATCAAAGTTTGTACCTCAATTATTGAGACTGTAGCTCCGTATTTAGCCTTAATATTTAATTTGTGCGTGGATCAAGGGGTCTTTCCGGATCTAATGAAGTTCAGTAAGGTAATACCGCTTTTTAAATCCGGGGACAGTAAAGACACGAATAACTATAGGCCCGTATCCGTGTTGCCAGTTTTCAGCAAGGTGTTTGAAAAGATAATGCTCAATCAAATGCTTCACCATTTTAACAACAATAAAATATTACACGAGCAACAGTATGGTTTCACCAAAGGACGTTGTACAACTGACGCCGGTGTCACTTTATTAAAACACATATTTACTGCGTGGGAAGAGGCACAAGATGCCATAGGAATCTTCTGTGACCTTTCGAAGGCATTTGATTGCGTAAATCACGAAACCCTGATCTTGAAACTTGAGCATTACGGTTTAGGTAAACTTGCGCTCAGCTTAGTAAAATCGTATTTGAGTGATAGACAGCAGCAGGTACAAATCAATGGTGTCAATTCAATGGGTTTAAAAGTAGAAATGGGTGTACCACAAGGTTCGATATTGGGTCCCTTCCTCTTTTTAGTTTATATTAATGACTTACCCCATTTATTTAACAATCACCCGCAAATGGTGTTGTTTGCAGACGATACTTCTTTAATATTTAGGATAAACAGACGTGCCACTAATCTTGACGACGTAAATAACGCCCTACTGCAGGTTCATAATTGGTTTACTGTAAATAATTTAGTTCTAAATGGGAAAAAAACTAAGTGCATCAGATTTGCTCTACCAAATGTCAAAAGTAGTGATTGTGACATAGTATTAAATCAAAAGAAACTAGAATTTGTCGATAAAACGATTTTCTTGGGAATCGCGCTCGATTCAAGGCTACAATGGGGCCCTCATTTAACATCTCTTGCAGGACGCCTAAGCTCAGCAGCATATGCTGTTAGAAAAATCCGTCAATTTACCGATGTTGATACCGCGAGGATAGTTTATTTTAGTTATTTTCATAGTATCATGTCATACGGTATTTTACTATGGGGACGGGCTGCAGACATCGAGTCTATATTTATTCTGCAGAAAAGAGCCATCAGAGCCATATATGATTTACGTAGACGCGACTCTCTAAGAGAGCTGTTTAAGGAAATTAATATCATGACAGTACCTTGTCAATACATCTATGAAAACATCATGTACGTTAGGAAAAATCTGCATTTATTCAGTAAAAGAGGTGACAGACACCACTATAATACTAGAAATAGGGACCAACTAGTTCAGCCAGGTTTCAGGCTTGCTAAAGTAGATTCCTCTTTCATGGGGTACTGCTTAAAATGTTACAATAAAATACCTCTCCACATTCTACAACTGAATGAGACGAAATTTAAATCTTGTGTAAAACGCACACTATGTAGTCAAGCGTATTATAAGTTGGTGGATTACATTGATGATAAAAATGCTTGGCTCAATGCCGGTCCTGCTCCACAACCATAGGAGCAAACTAATTGATTCCCAGTCAAGTTATTGTGGAAGCTGCAGAAGATTGTAAAAAAGATCGTTGCATTGTATAGATTCCATATATTAGTATTATATAACTTCATAGCGCATGTGTGAGTACTATGTACTGTAAAGCCACCATTTACATCTAGTTATTTTATTTTTTCTGACTTGAATAAGCCTTGGCGGCTGAGAGAATGTCATGCTCACTCAAATGTCTCGGTGATGGTGGCGGGTGTGTCGGGTCATTTAGTTCCCTTCAATATGGTTGAGCTGAATGGTGCTGATACATGCGTCATGTTCGTGAACGGGCGCTGTCAATTGAGACTGGTCAACTCTCGGCTGCCACGGTTAATTTTAATTTATTTATTTTTTAATTTGTTGATTTCATCTTTTCTCTGGACGCTCTTAATGTGCACGTCTGTCTACATCGTTCTCACATATATCTATAATCACAACATGAATGATGTAACCAAGATTTTGTAACAATATTTTGATTGAAAAGAGTGTCCATGGAGTTTCTTGCCCGTTCTTCTCCATAGAGATCTACGCTAGGGAATGGGCAACTACAGTACTTTCTCAAGTTATTATGCCTTGTGACTGTGACTGTAGCTTTGATTTAGTTTTGTATTTTTGACATTCAAAAGTGCCGTAATGGTCTAATTGAAATAAATGATTTGAGTTTGAGTTTGAGTTTGATACATACGTCGGACATCAACAAGATATCTGAAGCTTAATTTTCTTGCGGCAGGAAGCGACCAGCGCTAAATTGGACATTAGTCTAGCTAACCCTAGGGCTACCACCACCATCTCACGTGAAGCTGCAACGTCTCTGTTTATCTGCTAGCACTAATTTTGTTTATCTTAAACAACGCTCATTACTGAGAGACAACTGTGTAGCATCCTGCCGTTGAAATTAATTTTCCAACAACCATAATAAGTTGACAGTTGGCACTCACGATCAGTAATTTCTCTGATATTGACAGCACATTCTGTAGTTGGTACTACAATGTTTGCATGCAGCAGCGCTTAGTGTTTCAGTCAAGTGTTGGAAGTTTGGGAGTTCTCCTAGTAGTAGGATCGCTATATGTAACAGCCCTAGTCGTGACGGTGGAGCGGCCGTGCGGCTGTCGGTCCATCTGGTCCGTTACACTGCGCCTGCGCTTGATTCACACTCCTGCGCCGCAATCACACGCCGAACTGTGCAAATGTACCGCGCACTAATGAGTTCCCGGTCGATGACCCCGCACACATACACACACACACGACACCGCCCCGCTGCTCGTCGAGCAGTTAATAGCGGCGTTTAGTCAACACTTATATTGGTGTGTTTGCGTCAAAAAACAAGTGTTTGATCTGTTGACTCCTCATTAAGTGTAAACGTTTGCGTCCGTCAAGATACTGTTATCTGTTTGATGGATCTGAACTCAGCTTTAGTCGTTTTCCCTGATCGCTGGTGGAAGATGACGTCATCCGATTAATTACGAATATTCACAACTTGAAACAATGCCATACTTACTTCAGATTGGATGAAGTAAAGTATTCTAATTAGCCCGCAGCTTCGCCTCTCCTCGTGAGGGAAATTCAAAGCCGACATTAGAGAAAGCCATATGCAAAATACGCGCTTTGACGTGGAGTTGCGGACACCAGCCCGTTGTACAATTATAATAGAGAAAGCCAATGTCATGTGATATTTTTATTCTTTTAACCAAATTGTTTGCATCGTCTAGTTCCAAATGCTTAGACTTCACTCGTGGAGCCCATCCACATGGAGTATCCTACGGAAGTGACCTTCCCTGAACAATAACAAACTCACCCGTGAATGCCCGTGATACAACAACATTTCCAGCAGTATGACAACTGAGCGCTCGCTGATTAGCGCCATTCAGTGCTGACGATTTGTTGTGACAGCAACTGTCGCGCGATTAGTCGCGCTCGCGTCGTGACGCAACGCATCACGTGCAAGCGTCTGTCAGCCAATCAGAGGCCGGCGCGTCCCACGTGACCGCTGTGACGGACCACCAACGATACGGTGACAAAAAGTTGATGAGTGGCGGAAATGCCGTGAAACTCGCCGGAGCACCGAGCGGCCGCCGGCACCCGACGGACCACGACACTTCATTACGAGCCGGTGCGACTGCTCACTGAAGGTGGGGATATGGATCAATACAACAATATTAAAATTAATGCTCATTCACATGCTCTGTACTGTAGCATCTATTTTACATAACATCACACCAGTATTTCCCGAAAGAGGATACACCCATACAGGGCCTCGATTCTGCTATTACAATAGTGTCAGAGTATTCGATCATTGATTTCATAATGATCAAATTCAGTCAAATTTTGACAAGTTTGTTAATTCTACTATCATAATGGCGCCATTATGACTTCGCAATGAACAACCACTGACACTCCATTGAAAGAAATGTCATAGAATATTAATCTCGTACATGAAATCTGGCATGAATAAATGTTCGCATTTAGTAGTAGATTTCGAAAACCATTTGTACTAAGGGTTTTATAATAATGACAATACGACTTATGCCATTAAAACACAATTTTATTACGAGACCATTGACCGACCATTGTGAATTTAGCAGATTATGATGAGTTCAGTGTGGCTGTAGGTTTGCATCAAGGGTCGGCTTTAAGTCCTTACCTCTTCTTGTTGATCATGGACGCTTTGACGTCGGACATCCAAGAAGAGGCACCCTGGTGCATGCTGTTTGCCGATGACATTGTTCTTGTCGGTGAAAATGGACCTGAGATCCAGAGCAGACTGGAGAAATGGCAACAGAAACTGGAGAACGTTGGCTTGAAAATCAGCAGAAGTAAAACTGAATACATGTTTTGCGATTTTGGCGGTCTCTCCAGCTCTGGAGCCATAGCGCTAGATGGCGCGTCTCTTCCTGTCTGCTCCGACTTTCGGTATCTTGGTTCACTCATGCAAAGCGATGGCGAAATAGATCGTAGTGTAAAGCACAGAATTAACACGGGATGGATGAAATGGCGGCAGGTCACGGGAACGATCTGCGACTCCCGCGTCCCCCTAAAACTTAAGGGAAAGATTTATAAAACAATGATTAGACCTGCTGTGTTGTATGGATCAGAATGTTGGGCCACAAAAGGGATGAATGAAAGGCATCTGCATGTCGCGGAGATGAGAATGCTAAGGGGGATGTGTGGTGTTACGCGAATGGATAAAGTAAGGAATGAGTATATTAGAGGAAGTCTGAAAGTGGCGCCGGTGACTGAAAAGTTGTGTGGTACTCGGTTGTCGTGGTATGGGCATGTGATGCGGAGGAATGAGGAAAATGTCGTGAAAAAAGTTTTGGGTATGAATGTGGATGGGTATTTGAGTAGAGGAAGACCAAAGAAACGATGGATGGACTGTGTTAAGAAGGATATGGTAAGAAAAGAAGTGACTGATGAGATAAAATAAGCAGTAAAAAGAAAAATATAGCAGTATGGAAGAAGAAGACATGCTGCGCCGACCACAAATAGATTGGGATAAGGGCAGGAGAATGATGATGACGAACTTTAAGCAAAATGACAATGGGATGAGAATGGAATCGTGTTGGAGTGACAAATTTATTAAAATAGCAGAATAAGGTCCCTGGATGCAAACAACCTCATCACGAAGCCGTCAATCAAGCATTCTGTACATCAACCAAGTAACTTTATGTAAAAAATATTGGTGGGAAACGACTTTTTTTTTGGGGTGAAAAATCATGTTTTGTACAACTCAATGTAACGCACTTATAACATTGTGCTGATGGGTGGATTGAATAGTACGGGGGTCGTAGAGGTGTTTAAAATCTTACAATAGAGTTTTTAAAAAAAAACTTGTCAAAATGTTGTAACTTTGACCCCCAATAACTCCGTAACTATAAGCAGACTCAAAACGACAAATGCGATACGATGTGATCTTATCGGTACGCAAATTATTCTGTTTCATGTCATGTTACTGTATGTGCACCTGGAGGGAAAGTACTCGAAATACTAAAGATAGTAAATTTTACTCAAAAGAAACATTCTTTATTTTTAAAAAGAAACAAATCTGCATTTACAGATTTTCGAAAATTCGTTTGTCATTCGTGTGGCATTGAAAAACTCCGACCCTGTATAGGAGTATCGGACATCAAGTGAATATCTGTTCAGATTCGTCTTGAGATGAAGCTGTAGACACACTTGCGATTGGTCCCGCTGCATCACGCTCATCATTGCTCATCTCATTGCTCGTCAGTGGAACATGTTCATTGATCACGCATTATGCACGCCGTGTCTCTCGGTACACTCGCAATCAATCAGGCATTGTGTGCGCCCGCGCAGCCATTCAGCGCAGGATTGCTCATTAACCCGCGCTGATCCAACGCTAATTAAATCGTCCGCGGACAATGCGCGCGCGCACGCCTCGCGCCTCGCGTCGGCCGGGGTCCCACTGTTTTAATTAAACCCCTATTATAGTCGGATAGAGGACGCCTGCTCATGCGCAGCAATAACGAGCACCTCCGTGTATGACACTCGATTAGCTGCCTGATCAAACACGAGTGGTCTGTACAGTCATACAGTGACGCGGAGAGGCGCTCGCGCACAATGTTCACACGATACCCCTGACCTGCTCGCGCGCTCTGCCGGGGGGAGCTGGAGGGGGGAGGTGGAGATTAATAAATTATCTCAAGTTTAAAATACATCATTTTGTTAAACTTTCACCGTTGCTTCATTATGAGATTTGAGTTGTGAAGCTGTTTTAATTCGTTTATTTAGTACATGAACAATGATTTACGTTGAGATATCCACGTTTGACTTTGATTTGTTTGCGCGATCGCTGCGGCCGATGCCGCGGTGCGCCGCGCAGATGCATTCCGCTGCGATCGTTCGCGAATATTAAATGATAATAAACAATATTTATTTGTCCAAGACTTAAACCTATTACAATTATTGTACCTTAATTAGACTACTCGTAATTTAGTGGCAAGATACAAGACAAGTGCAACTGGGCTTAAACTAGGAGGACTCCTGTGCTATAAGCACCAGTTACTTCCATCACAACCATGATCGAGCTGCCATTACAAGTGTGGTGCAGTGCAAATTTAATATTATATTTACGATCGGGCTCATTCAATAATTCGATATGATGTAAAGTAAAAATTAACCTACGCTGATTCCAAAACCATTTGGAGATTTTAGGGTATTATGCCTTATTTTTCTATTTTTAGCTTTCTTTAACACAAGATTGTGTTTATTTTCACAATAATACTTGTAATCATTTGACTTTCATTTGACCTCTAAAAGACGTCATAACGTAGCCTGAATAGACTACTTCCTTCGTGCTATTCAAGATAAATTAAAAAAAAAAATACTTTTGTTTGTCATACCGTCAGTGTCAAATCAAAACTGTCAATGCTAGTTACTGTGTTATATAATTGAATGCATCGCGCGCTGATAATTTCGCGTTCAAATGATCTTCGCAACAAAAAAGACGACGCCCAGGCTTGTATTCCATATTTACTTCCTTGCACCACTTCTTTTTTAGCGTTTCTTTCACATTTACAAACAATTTGTGTCGGCTATTTGTTGTAGTGTTTTTACATGACGGTACGAAGCATTTAGCACTAGTTGTCGATGACAGATTCATTGCACGGATACGCAGCACGGATAATGGATAGAAATTAAAATTTGCCAAAAATCGTAGGAAAAGAAACTCAAACAAAAAGTTCACATCACAGTCACGATCACAGCATTCACATTTCACAACAAAATAAAAACACGTATCTGTCAAGCGTCAACTGTCATCAATGTCAACTTTGAAGTTATTTAGTGTTTTTTGTATGTACTGAAAACGTGGCAAAGACTTAAAGCTATTCAGGCTATGAAATGACGTCATCACGAATAATACTTTAAAAAATAATAAAAAAGAAACTGCAACTTGGAAAAAAAAGCTTAAAATTAGTTGCTTAAAATTAAATGTTATACGAAATAAAAATGTAAAAAAAAAATTCCTGAAAAATACTTTACATACCGAATTGCTTTTAAAGGTTTTATTATTAAAACTAGCTTCTGCCCGCGACTTCGTACGCGGATCCTGTTGCTTTTGCCAGCGATACCGGGTTCGTCAAAATCGAAGATCTGAAACGTCGAATTCTAAGAGCCCGGGGACGGGAAAATAACGGATCTTTCCCACCTGAGCAACACATACCGTTTGGTTCTTTTTGCCATTTAACAGCTTCACAAAAAGTATAATGTTGAACCATACCTCCGGAATATGTGGCGTATTCAATCATAGGAGTATACGTAAATGAACTCCGTTTCTTATCAACCCAAGGAAGGTCGTCATGCCCTACGGCTATAACACCCGATTCTTCAGATGTTATCGACATTCTGTTCAGAGAATGTCGAAATCCTCGCGCTCTTCTTCTGTCTCTTCATGCCGTACTCCAGCAATTCTTTCTCTCTCACATTCTAACTGATTATGAATATTTTGTTGTGTGCGTGTTTGGGGCAATGTATGATAATCTCGAGCAGCGAGTCGCGCATCACGTTCATCGCTCGTCTCAAAAGACCTGTTAGTAGATGTGCGAATACGCTGAGAACTCAAGCACAATTCTCTATCCGTGAACGCAATCAGGCATCTATTCTTCACTGGTCTCTAGAGACCTGGATGTAGATGCGTAAATACGCTGAGAACGCAGGTGTGCTTCGCGATCCGAAGAGGTTTCCACGGAGCAAGTTGCAGCCTGATGTTCTCGAACAGCATCAAGTCTCTCCTGACGCTCTTCGGTAGATTCTTGGGATCTTATGATCCTCAATCTTTTAGCTCCTTTGAAACATTGGGAAAGGTTTGACCTCTTTCTAGGCATGGTTATAGTTTTGTTGTGAAGATACCTGATCAATTAAAATCTAAGTGCCCTGCGTTACCGCCTACCCGGTAACGCAGGGCACTTAGATTTTAATTATTTACCGAGTCACGAAGATAAATGGAAAAGGAAATTGAACACTCAAATAACATAAGCCCGAAGACATATTTATTCGATAAAATGAGTTTTGGTCAGTAGAGTCAAATTTTCAATGATAGACCATCGTCATTGAAAATAAGTCCTAAACTGTTACCGCCTTAACCGCGTGGAGGTACTCCCAGTTTTTGTTATTTAATAATTTTATTATACAGTGAAATAAGTGATAGCTTTGCAATAATTTTCACATCAGATGTTTCTGATCTTCGATTTTTTATAAGTCAACAGGAAATGCCCATCAGACCGAACAACTTTTGCTAAGACGTCATCATTCCTATATGTGTTATGGTGTAGCTGGGCTCTTGGGGTTCCACAACAGGTGTCCCAGATCTTCGATTTTTATAAATCAACAGAGAGTGCTTATCAATATTGAACAACTTTTGCTAAGACGTCATTCCTATATGTGTTATGGTGTAGCTGGGCTCTTGGAGTTCCACAACAGGTGTCCCAGATCTTCGATTTTTATAAATCAACAGAGAGTGCTTATCAAATTGAACAACTTTTGCTAAGACGTGATTATTATATGTGTTATGGTGTCGCTGGGCTATTGGAGTTCCACGACAGGTGTCCCATCATCATCATCATCATCATCAGCCTATAATGTTCCCACTGCTGGGACACGGCCTCCTCTCAATGAGAGAGAATGGGCTATAATCTACCACGCGGGCCCAGTGCGGATTGGTAGATGTCACATGTCTTCGAATTTTTGGTTCTAGGACATGCCGGTTTTCTCACGATGTTTTCCTTCACCGTTTTGAGAGCAGCGGTGATGAAATAAATTACACAAAGTTATGCGCCTGTCTGGGTTCGAACCCACGACTTACTGTTCGTAAGTCGGGGCCGCCACCACTGGGCCACCGCTGCTCTTCAGGTGTCCCAGATCTTCGATTTTTATAAGTCAACAGAGAGTGCTCATCAGATTGAACAACTTTTGCGAAGACGTCATTCCTATATGTGTTATGGTATAACTGGGCTCTTGGAGTTCCACATCAGGTGTTCCAGATCTTCAAATTTATTCTCTCAGCAGAAAATGCTCATCATGTGGAACAATTTTTGCTATGGTGTCATTTTTGTATCTCTTATAGTTTAGCTGGTCTGTTGCGGTTCTACATCAGGTGTTCAGGTTTCCAAGATAAATTATAGCCTATATGTTGCCTAGACATAATATCTATACAACAAAAAAAATCATTCAAATCCGTCCAGTACTTCCGAAGATTAGCGTGTACAAACAAACAAACAAACAGACAAACAGACATACTTTTTTTTTTGGATTCGTACTCTATTACTGTTTCTAAACCCCCTTCAATTATTATTTTTTAAATATATGTAATATGTAAGATGATACGGGAGTAAATAACGCACAATTTGATTTATCTAAAAACAGAAAAGTTTAATGTTATTATGAAATTAGAATACTCAAATTAATTGTGTTCAAATATTTACACGTGAATAATGGCCTACTAACCTAAAAACAGAAAAATCGACAATTAAAGGTTTTTTACTTCCAATATTTTAGTAGGTCGACATTGTATTACTTTACTATGTTGAACTAGCTATTTATGAACTTTACTTCTTTTCCTTATTACTTTTATACAATGAGAAATAAATCACTTCACGAGCAGGCTTAAATTCTCTATCTCGAGTGTGCTGTCATTGTCATTCTTCTTGTGCAACGTCATGCTCATTAGGCGGCGTACACATACTCGTACATCAGGCTACGTACACAACATACAGTGTACAAAGCTTACATATATTCAATGTACAGACACAGCTTTTTTACTCTTTTATTATATTATGTAATATAGATATAGATGTATCTGCACGCTCTGATTAATGAGACGAGAATAAGTGGTCTATTGAGAAAGCTGCCTTTTCGTTTGAATGCTTAATACTCAGGTACGATAACCTAGTTATACAAATTAGTTAATCTTGTTGAAATGAAAGTCTATCGTAATCTAGTCTGGGAGCTGTCCATTGTTCTCGCGAGTATTGTGCGCACGCGGGCGGCGCAGGCGCAGCTCAATTAAGCAGCGACGTCGTAATTGCGCAGATAGTTGCTATCGGCGATCGCGGAACAAATTGACCGCGAAATCGATTACAATCGGATGCGGACAAAGGCGACCAATCGCGCGGCGGGAGCGTTGCGCGCGCGCACCATTGGCCGCCCCGTGCACGCGCCGCTTCACACAATGCTGCTGAAATCTGAAACTTCAAAAGCTCCACCATCTTGGATTCCGCATTCGTCTCGCATCGACCAGCACCATGACCCATGACGCCACGCACCCATTGAATTTAGTTTCCAGTGCACATAGCAGCAGGCTGGTATCCGTCGCTATACCTCCCTACAACTTAAAGTTTAAAGCTCCAATCCACCACATATACTATGCAAGCACACTACTTTGTTCCTCGTATGTCTGCATAAGATAATCTAAGTAATGCTGCACTAAGTAGCTCCATTTGTCAAGTAATAGAGTTATCGCTGCACATTGTGGCCTCACAATGAGCTCTATGGGACAGTAGCGGCTACTGTTCTAGCCCGCGGGCGCTGCGCGGGGCGGGGAGGTGCGCCCGCGCACACTACCGAATCAATGGGCAATTATCGTGGGCGCGGGGCCATTAGTGCTGACGTGTCACAGGCAGGCCGCAGAAGGTACACCACGATACCTGAAGTCTAACATGTACGATAACTGGCATTCATATCCTGGAACCTGAACACTTGAACAGCAATGTTGTTTAGTAAGCAGAGCTCCTTCACGAGTTCACAACATTGTTTGTCACCAGGAAACAGTTGTGCTCTTCGAAAGGTACACGGGAACATGACTATGTGAGAAACAAGCACATGGAGCGTACAAACCTATCAGACAATCGGCTCCGTGTTGCTGTTGCACATACCAAAGTTGTGGCACTTCTCACCACTTTTGATATGGTCGAAAGTGATACTTCTGTATGTGATGATGATGAGGGCCACCGGGGTCGCGATAACCCGCGGGAGCCGCGACAACATAATTGCTCGCTATCGGGTATCTGCGCGAGCGCACCGTGTTGACTATCGCGCGGTATCGGCGCTGATACCAAGACCTTTGTAACCTAGAGCTGTTGGTTACTAGAGTGAGTGCTCTCTATAGTTAGAGAGCTCTTACTGCGGGAACACGATGCGGCTTTTTGTTACTTCTAAGTAATTGCATAACGTATGTAAATAAAGGTATACGATATAGGGTTGTGTTCAGTTATACTTTAACTTTACTTTCAATAAAACAGACACCGTTTTGTATGTTTCAGTGGTTTCTTGTTGTAAAATTTTGCGTATTTATCTTTCTGGGAAGAAAATAACAATTTCCGTGTCCAAAGCCTAGTGGCGACTGTAAGACGGATGTCTCTGTCTGTCTGTAACAAAGCTCCTCAACGTTACAGTGCATTCGAGCTCTTGCTTGTTTCCCTCATTGCGTACGTTTGTCTGCGCTGTTCACCGCAGTGTCGCACTGATGACGTCATCCGTCGCCGTCGCAAGCGTCGTCACCTTGTCGCTGTATCGCTTGTCGCCCATATGTTTCAATTAGTGCGACAAGTCGAGTCGTGCCGTGTCGCTGTCGAGGGCTCGTTGATAACGTAGATAACGGTACATTACGTTGTAGTTCAAGACTGGTAGCCAAAGTCTACGGCCCGTAGAGCTAATATAATGGTCGTTATAATCATTTGTGAACAAAAATGATGCCCGATTTGACTGCAAGCAATACATATAAATACTTAAAATTTTAATACTTGTCTTCCTTCTTTCAACAGCTTAAAAGAGACTGCAGTAACATACCGTATAATTTCAATCGTTAATTCAAAAGCATCGCTTGCCGTCGCACTTCGCGGTATCTAGTCGTCAGAGCACGATAAGTAAAGCGATCATGCGCTATCGTAGGATCGCTCGCGCCTGCTCGTCCGTCAGACGACGCCATCACAGGCGTGATGATCACACTCTATCACCGCTCAGTATTTGTCGATACTTGGATTTAATTATCGACGCGATCGAACCGCCGGCCATCGCTCTCGCGGTAATTGGGGCTATAAGTTATGCGGCGTAACATATTACGGCTATAAAGTGACAAGCTCGTCGACGCACATAACGGTGCACACTACATAAGTACAGTACATGCGTAAGTACGTACTACCCACTACATGGCTCGTTGACTCTTCATCGGAGATACTTTCATGTATCTACGTAAAGGGTGTAAAACACCTCTTCACGAAGCCAAAAGGCACTTGTTTTCCTTATCATTGCGATATTTTTTTTGTTCTACACCATGCCTAAAGTTCCAACTTCTTGACAAGTTTTTTTTAATACAAGTTTTTATCGTAAGATTTTTACTTTAAACACCAAAAAAAAAGTTGTTTCCCAGCAATAATTTTAGCGTAATGTTACTTAGTTTGATGTACAGAATGCTTGGTTGACGGCTTCGTGATGAGGTGGTTTACACCCTGTATATCTTACAAGGAGTCTCCACAACGACCACCTGAGACTAAGACGATCCATAATTTCAGACAAAGACTCTTCAAAATAAGGACTGATGTCTTCTTGTTGGATGATAAGAACAGGATAATTCTGTAATAATTAATCTGTCCCTCCGCCGCCAGCCGCCTGGTCCTGTGAATCAGCACGTATTGCCCCAGGCGGCCAGGCCCCACAGAGCTCAGAGTGACGCCGCGCTCGCCGTCAGTTCACGGTCGCTTAGTCGCGGACACGCGTTACACGCAAACTATTAATGAATGGCATAATGAATGCGGAGGGGCAGTGCATGCCTTTGTACATACATTGCAGTGATCTGCTAAAGCCCACAATAGCCCGCCATAGCCCATGGCACATGCGAACCCCGGTAATGTGGGGCGGGTGGCAGGAGACGGCAGTCATTGAAGTTGTTACCATTCGTCTAGTTAAGGTTTAACTTTGGTATACTTTATAATAATATTACAATTACATGTCTCATGATACACGTAATTGGCGTCCGTTGAGTAGATGCGCTCGATCGCATCCTACCTACTGTACTGTACTGTACCCATAAAAAAATTATACCTTACAATCATCATCATCATCATCATTTCAGCCGAAAGACGTCCACTGCTGGACATGGGCCTCTCCCAAGTGTCGCCACATTGACCGGTCCCGTGCGACTCGCATCCAACGGATTCCCGCAACCTTTACCAGGTCATCGGTCCACCAAGTGGGAGGTCTTCCAACGCATCGTCTTCCGGTTCGCGGTCGCCACTCCAGATCTTTTCGGCCCCATCGGCCATCCGTACCTTATAATAATATATATTAATTTGATTCAGAGTTTTCTTCCAAGAAATTAATTAAAGTTGTAACAGTCACTTGCCGACGACGGTCTTGTAATAAACACTTATAAAGACAGTTAAACCTCGTCATTATTTTTAAAATTGTATCGTTCGTAGTTCTAGGAAAAAAGTCTAATAAAGCATTACAATATTCGCTTTAAGTGCACAACTCGCCCCCAACAATTACGACGACCCCGATGTCCTGACTGAACTAATAACGTATTTGTTATCTATTAGCGACCTCCCCCCGCCTGCGGGCACCACCGGACAATGAGCCCCTACGCTGGGGCCTCTGACGCACACGTGCACTTGTCGCTTGTGTCCGGGGACGCTGGGACGCTGTCGCATTGTCCGTGACCACACGACTGTTAATTGTGAATGTCTCATCAGTGCTACATTATAGATGTTAAGCTAAAATGGATCTAATCTCATCCCGTTTTGTTTAAAAGTAAAAAACAAACTAAAGCAAGGATAATTTTTTGTGACAACACGTGTTTGATAAAAACACACCCCTTCTTGAATGTAATGCAGTGGTGTTAATATCGTCAGATAATCCGGTGACGAACTAATTAATGGCGGCATACATGTTAACACAAACAATGAATGGCGGTGCTAACTAAAAGATTTGAACAAAGATCTTCATATTTAGGGGCAGTGTCAGTAGGACACGGGACACACGTGGTACCTAATCGCTCAGCTGGAAACGTCCCTAAGACGGGTTGCTTTACATTCAGATAAGGAGATGCACCTAATCGTCGCTTTCAATTAGAACAAAGCCGCCGACCAGAAGGACCACTCGTACAAATATCGCAGAACAAAATTTTAAAATTGAATAAGATAGTTCCAATTAATCACAAATTTAAGAAGTACCTACTATATAGCTATGTCCCGACTCCCGTAGTACTTAGAAGTGGCAAGTAAGTACTTGGTGTTAGGTAACTTGACGTTATGAACACACAGATTTCGTAACAGTCGAAGTTTATTAGATGTACCGATCACAAAAAAAGAAAAAAAAGGAAAATTCGAAGACATTTGTGACATCTACTAATCCGCACTGGGCCTGCGTGGTAGATTATAGCCCATTCCCTCTCATAGAGAGGAGGCCTGTGTCCCGGCAGAGGGAACAGATCACAAATAAGTTACGTTGGATGCTAATCAATGCTGGATTAAGCAAGTGCGGGACCCATAGCATATTCTATCGAGGGGCCCTTCAAAAACCTAAAAAAAAATCCAACATAGGTATTTGACAAATAATTTTGCGGCTAACTTTACCACTTAGCTATTTAATTTATAGATAATAGCAAGAACAAAGATGTTCTGTAGACTTCCTCGTTGGTAGCACAATAAAGTCGCCTGCGCAGCTATCGATCAGCCCGGCCGGGTCGGGCTCGCTCCAAGCCACGACCCGCGCAGACCCGCGCCGACCCGCGCCGGCTGGCGTCCCTGCGATGTTAATTAAAGATAGATGCGCCCGCGCCGATCATAATTTAGAGATTATCTTTGCGTGAGCCCGAGCAGGACTTTCAAATTTGTTGGCTGACAATTTGAGATATTTATTTGGAGATAAGGCGTCGACATCCGCGTCCGCCTCTCATCGCGCGTCGGTGCTCTGACACGTTCCTAATGCGCGGAGTGACTGACCCGCGCCTGCGCGCCCGGCTCCTGCACGTCCTCGCACCACCACCGGATAAAACTGCTAGCTCCTGTTTACATAGCGAGCTTAGTGTGGGCTAGGCAGTAGACTGTGTAATATCTCTTCAAAATTAAACTAGTTTACTTTTATCTTTAATTACTGTATGTTTTGTGTAAATTATGTTTCCAAGCAACAAACTTGTCAGTTTTGAGGTTAATTACCTTGTTTAAAAGTTAATAAACTCGCTGGTCGGTCGCCCCGCCTCCCGCTACCCCCCGCTCTCGCCCCGGCTAGTACCGCGAACACAGAGCAGACAAACATAGATACCTATACGAGCATCGAGAGCGTTACATATTTTATATACCTAATTAATTACATATCTGTCAGGTCCGGGGGAATGTGGCCCCCTCTCCCTCGCACCGGACCGGGTCTGACCGGACCTCGAAGCAGCAGGGTCGGGGGGGGGAGCGGGGGGAGCGCACGGCGGCCGCCGCGCAATCATGCAATTATATCATTCCACTCTGGAGAAATCAAGCGCAATTCGCAATAAGATTTATTACAGCGTTTTTTTCCTAGATCGGAACGATTTATCTCGCGAGTACCGTCGTGCAGTGTCGTGCGGTGTCGTGCGGCGGCGAGCGGCGTCGTGCGGTGTCGTGCGGTGTCGGGCGGTGTCGTGCGGCGGCGGCGGCGCGCGCTGCTTTCACTTAATTAAACTAATGAATTAGATTAGCGGCGGTTAATGGCGCGGGTGTCCATCCGTGATTTGTGAACGTCGTCCGCGCAACCACAGCACACTATCAATAACTGCGCGCGCTCTCTATTAATATCTGTCGGGTGATACGCGCACGCACCGGTCCGCATCATTTGTCTCGCGGCGCGGCGCGTTGTGTTGCTTGCACAACACAGTGACGGCAGCTGCGCGGGCGCAGGGCACTCGTTTCGCGCAAGATGAAGGGATTCTGCAGTAAGCTTATTTAGAGTATTTTTTCTTCTAATAATTACTGGTATGGTAATTAGTTTCCCTATGATTTATTAGTAAGTACTCATTAAAAATGATGTATTTATTGCAACCTTTAATGGACTGTCCGCAGGCACTACAATCATTATCCAAGCGCAGTCAGTTTAATCTGTGACACGATTACAACCTACTGTAAGTAAGTTCACATGCTTCCATTATATTCTTGCTGATGTATCTTGTTCCAAGTGACATTTTAAACTAGCAGCGTTAAAGATGTTGGAAAATTAAAAAGTGTATTGACATTGTACAAGTCAGTATTTGATATAAAATGCTTTGAAAGCGATTGCCACTTGAATGGATCCTCGGTAACACAAACGTTGTAACCTGGCCACAATGAACATGACACCCGCTACCACAAGAACGCCGATGGACCTCGCATCCTTCACCAGGAGAGCACACAGCTTCACAGCTCGCCTGTGACAACGGCGGCTGGTCGTGGACGGTGCTTACTGGCCGAAGTCTCGCACGCGGGGTCGGCTTACGCGCGCCGCTAGGGGTCCACGCGGCTATCAAATATTCAAATACGTACCCACTTCCGTATGTTCAGTTGACAATATTTCGAGAGTTTACAATATCGCTAGAGATAATACATTAACATCATTAGCGCAGGGTACCAAAACCCTTAGAACCTAAGGGTTCTAAGGGTTTTGGTACCCTGCTCTAATGATGTACCCTACGCAAGGGTAAGCCCTTGCGTAGGGTGTCAAAATTTAATTACCTAGGACACATGCTTACCTCTGACCTCAAGGACAATGAGGACATCGAGAGGGAACGGAGGGCGCTGGCAGTTCGGGCGAACATGATAGCCCGCAGGTTTGCACGTTGTTCGACAGAAGTCAAAATTACACCATTCAGATATTATTGTACATCATTCTACACGTGCAGCCTGTGGGCAGACTATACCTACTCAAAAGTCGTTCAGTGCTCTCCGAGTTCAATTTAATAATGCGTTCAGGGTGCTGATGGGGCTGTGACGATTCTGTAGTGCATCAGGGATGTTTGCTGAACATCGCGTCGACTGCTTTTACGCTACGATGCGTAAAAGATGCGCTTCCCTGGTGCGTAGAGTACGTGGCAGCACCAACAGCATCCTTAACATGATCGCAAGTCGTCTGGACTGAGTTACATCAATCACTGCAGCACCATATGTCGTGGGATGGCGCAGCAGTGATTGTTGTATTTACTTTCTTTTAATAATTAGTTTGTTTGTTTCTCTGTTTATTACTAACACTAGTCTATAAGAACATTGTTACTAACAAAATGGACTTGGTCTGAAATAAATTAAAATTATTATTTGTTTGTTTGACAATTTTACGGTGACATATACATACTACCTTAAGAATATGTTTGATTTACGATCCGATCACTATCATGCAAGAGAGTAGGAAAAAACCGTTGTAATTCAATAAATAAATAAATCTGCGACGACATACACAAGAATTCTCATCACTTTGATAATGTGTGTCGTTTGTCGCTTGAATCACACCTAATTCCACTGATATTTCTAAGCATTACTTAATTCTTTCAACGATCAGCTTTTTCACTTTAGAACATTCTCTATCGTTGTCGAAAAAAGGCGAGTGTGATGTGTACATCGGATCACATCAACATTTACATGCATGCTTACTTCTCTAATGACGCACATAAGTCTCGGCGACTGATGGCTGCTATCGAGCGCTTCACACGAGCTGCTTATCTGGAGACAAACGATGCGACACGTCCCAGGCACGCCGGTAATTAGTACCGAACTATGGCCCATCCAGCACCATATACCACCAGTCCACCACAGCGCGCGGCGCACAGCGCACAGCGCGCGGCGCACGGCGGTGCCAACAAATTGTAAAATTACAGATATTACTCACAAACGGTCATGTCACCGACGATAAGTTAATAGTGGACAAATTGACGGCGCCTGCGCACACCCATGCTAGGGGAGTCCAGAAGGTACACTGAAGTGCCGTGCGACTAGGCTTCTCGCGAGAGTGTCCTCAGCTAGCCTAAGAGTATTAGAAATTGACAATGAGAGTCGCCTCATCCACGACGTCTCACGTTTCAGCCGTTTTGTCTTTGGTTGGCAGATGCTTTGTTGGCTTAGTATGGGTCACTATTTGGAATGGATCTGCTGTGCTTACATGTGAGGTGGCAGCCATCGTTAACGCTTGTACATTAATGCGTAATGAGCGTCAGTATGTCTTCGAGTCAAACGAACATCGTTACGTTAGAGCTGCGAGTGCTGTCACTAGTGATCCGTCATCACCCGGGACACGCTGGTCACCACACAACATACGCTCGTGATGGAGGGTTATTGATGAAGAGCAGTCACGTGCGTCACTAGTATCTGACACCAATTGTTCTGCGCGGTAACCCGAGCCGAGATGACACGAGATGCTGAATGCTGATTATACTGATAAGGATCTTGACTGCAGTATTAGCAATATCTGCTAAATATGTAAAGGAGATCAAGAGGTTCTCCCTGACATTTTATCGCGTTATCGATCTTCAGATCTTAATCACTTGTATATCGTTATCTATGAAGGAAGTGCTGAATTTGAAAGAAGTTTCAACACACAGTTTTAATTCGCTACTTAAATTGTCCATTATTGGCTACAGATTGGATTTCCAATGATTTTTGAAATGGCATATTAGGTTTCATGCTAATGTTTAGAATCAAAAGCTACTTGTAAGTAGGAACCGTGACACCCGCCCACTTTTATTAATATTTAACACATATCGGCAGAGTCCCGGTTTAGATTATGTAGAATCCGTTGATAAAATAGTTGGATCATTGCACTCGACGCGTCTGCCTACTTGATGCTCACGGCTAGTTGGTGAGCTCGAGCGCTGCGGCCGCTCTGAGCTGGTTGGTGAGCTCGAGCGCTGCGGCCGCTCCGAGCTGGTGACGGCATGGCGGCATTGTTGTATTACGCATCATCTGTATGTAACGTTCTTCAATCATTCAGCACGTATCATGAATAGGTACTATAATACCTTCTTTAGAACATCTGTGTAACATGGTAACTAGGGCTCTTTAGACAACTGCTCCCACTTATTTGGGACCCGAGGGTCATGAGTTTACTAAATTATTATTAATTCATACTTTATTTTCTTACTAGCACTTTGCTCGCGACTTCGTCCGCGAAAGTTGTGGTAGCTCGGTTAATTAGCATGATATCAATATAATTTATTTATAGCCTATGTTACTTGGTAAAGATGTAGCTTTCTAATGGTGAAATAATTTTAGAATTTTAGGTTTTTTTTTTCGGTTGAGTAGTTGTTGAGTTAAATCGAATCTTTCCTCTTTATAATATTAACTTTAGATTTTAGATAGTAACAAAAAATGGTAGTCGAGGTGCCCTAAGTCCCGATTATGGGGGCAGAGATACTTCCGTATGTTCAGTTGACAATATTTCAAGAGTTTACAATATCGCTAGAGAGATTACAATCTAACGTCCCAAGTAACACAGTCTTGGAGGCTTAAAACAAATCTGTCTATTGACAGCCTATTCATGGTTAATCTTTAGATATGAGCTTTCTAAAGATGGTTTCGATATAGAAAATCTATTCTTATAGAGTTTTCTTTCTCAAGCTCGATTATTTCCAGAGCATTTCTTCTATAGCACACTTATTTTAAGTACGTTTGTAGGTAAATTGAATGTTTTAAGATAAAATGCTCTACAAATAGTTAATAAAGCCTAAAGGTACCTAACTTGAAGTAATTTTATAGATAATATGATATATTTTAAGATAAAACATTCTATTTTAGCTATTGGTACTCTTATCTTTGCTTGTAAAGAGACTTAAGTCTAGATAAAATACTTTAATAGATATTTTTAAGTAAGTCTACAAAAATGATAGTGAAAATGTGTTTTTAGTGGTTTTTGTTCTAAAAATGGCTTAATTAAGTACATTTGTATTAAATATTTAAATTGGATGGTTTTATGCAATGAAGACAGTGAAAAAATTAAAAGGCTTGCTGGCTTTCGTCGAAAAATCGGCATATATTTAAAAAGAAAGAAAAATGAAGATCAGTTGCAAAATAATTCAGATTCAAAATCGAATCGAGTAACTTCTTCCAAAACGCGGAAGACATTGTTCTACGGCAGAAGATACAACTGAACCCCTCCCCTACAACATCACAAAAGTCTACAAATGAAACAGAAATATATTTTTCATTACTCATACTCGGAAAGTAGGTCTGAAGTGGCCAGAGGAGCGCGAGCGGGTTGAAAGTAATACTTTTCAGCCCTAGGGAGAATCGTTTTCAACTGATAGCTGACAAATTATTAAAAAAAAAACTAGTTCTTTTTTCACATATCTATTGAACCATGTTCCAACTTTCTACTCACATACTACGTTAAGTATTAATTAAAGAATTATATTTTTTAAATAACTTTATGAAAATGAAAATGAAAAATATTTTTATTTTAACAAAATGTTTCATATAAGTACAATGAATTGTGTTTGGAGCCTCCTTTTAGACAAAAAAATATTTATTACAATTTAGTTTCAAAAATGTTTTTAAAACAACATAGATTTGGGTAAAATAGTAACCATTTTTTCGATAATGGCTGAGTAGCAGGCAGGACGGCCACAGATAAAAAAATAGGCGGGGGAAAGCAGCAATCCGATCTTCATTTATTTTGTTTTTTCGAGTTGATTCATGTTTTTATTTTTATTTTCCTTGTATTTGCAATGAAAAGCACAGTGTTTACCTCGGGTTAAAGACTTATTTAGTCCTTCGAACTATTGGCACCCTTACTATGTGCTATTTATTACTTACCCTCTTGAATTGATTAATAAATTTAATTGCTCTGTTACTGCATAAAATGGTCTTTTGTTCATATCACATTAAATTACCAGTTCACTGATGAAAGTCTAGAAATACTATTAGAAGATAAAAAGGAATACAAAGATGACAGTTACTAGGGAATCTTAAATCACTCATAAATCTATTTATTCTTTCACTAGATAGTTTAGTATGTAGCAAGTGAAATTATTCTTGTCATAGAACTAGAGCCACACTACAGAAAATTCTCTAGAGTGTTTGTTCTATTAAATTCGTTTTTCTAGTAAATTTTATCTTGACGCCATTTTTATTGCCTATTTTGGTTCAAATGATTTTCGCTACATATTTTAATGCTTACTTTTTTTGTTTTTATCATTAAATTATGTCTAATTAAACATTTAATATGTTTGAAATTACTATATTTTATATAAAATGAATATTTTGAACATTAAAATGCAATTAAAAAAAATGCTTTAAATAAATAATATTCATATTTGGTAAAAAAAAATATTAAATCTTACATTTACAGCGGGCGCTCTTATTTTAAGAGAGTTTTACATAATATTCGACGATATAATTTCAATCGCATATAGATTTGCTTGTTTACCCATTATTAATTAACTAGCTAAAACACAAGTAATGTTAAAAATAAGAAATTTGTTACGCCATGATGCAATACAATAATAAGTTTAAATAACTCTTGTGAGTTCTGCGCCATTACATGTCGTTGTCTATTACAAATCAAATATAACTTAAAGTTGTTAGTCTTGAGTTAATTTTGGTTTAAAAACTTGACGGGTGAAGACTTCTTCAAAGGTCTCAACTTTATCTATAAACTATCTACTAGTAAAATTTGTGGTCTATAAACAGTTTAGTGAGACACTAGAAAAATCTCTACAGACAATTTGAAAATGTACAACTCTTATCTCTATCTATTCATGTTTTCTTAACTCATTCTTATGAGAACGGATAAGGTTGTGCCCACTTGTACTAAACTGTGTCTATAAGCGTTCTTGAATATTACTTGGGTGATATTTTACTCTTAAGGTAGACAATAATATTAAAGTCTATTAGATATCTAATAGTCCCTTTTTAGACGGGACTGTGTTACTGTTTGACAATTTTACGGTGACTTAGACATACACAAATTCTTGGTATTCATGTGTCGCTAACGCTCACACCGCTCCTACTCTGCTCAGCCACCAGGTTGCCGGCTGATGTCGTCACGTCGTTATAAGTGCTTGAACATGCGCTTCTCTCCTGTTACGATTTATAGTAATAGTGGCATTGCGTGCGCGGGCGCAACCCACAGAGCTGCCTCGCCGCATGCGCCGTCGTACGGCTCCGGCTCAGCGACTGAGCAGCGCGGCGTCATCAACACCATACACATACTACACATAATACATACGCACAACAACAATTAGGTACCAGACCAGACCATGTTTTTTTTTTTTTTAGGATGGGAAATCATCAAATGACTTCTCCCACTCTGGGCGGAGCGGGAGGGAGTGTCAGACTCTTACTGACTAAAACCCATCCATGTTCCTTCCTCGCCCTTTATGTTCCGGGGCCGCGGCCCGCAACCCCAGCAGGACCAGACCAGACCATCAATTACAGAAAGTCTAAATCCAATAACAATAGTTTGAGTCAAACTTATTAAGATTAGTACCTAATATTTCCAGTGAAAGATTTTGTAGTGTAGCCACTAATACTCCTATTCTGGTGACGTTGTGTCTTCTGCCTGCGTAGTGTTCCACGGAGGCAAGTTCAAAGGCATCTTGTAAGCCCACGTAATGGCGTGTCCTCAACATATTAGTGGGCCCTCGCGTGCCGCGTGATTAGTGACCCCTGCGCGCTGCACTACTGGGGCTAAGCCCTGACATGTTATTAAAACACTATAACACGTAACTCATACGATATAAAGAAGTCACCAAATATATCAAATAACTCGCAGCGAGTGGGCGGCGCGGCGGCGGTCATGCTTCACGTCGCATAATTCGTGACTTCTAACAGCTTCCACAACTAACGGACACTGAACGAGGAGCTGCTTACTGCAGCTTGTACAGCTTCAAGTGGTGCTGGCTGTGTATAGAAACATTACCTAACACTTGAGCTTTATCATTTGTACAGGCTTGAATTTGAGTCGCACTCAACAAAACAATGTATAATTTGCTCAACTGTACAACGGTAAGGTATGACTGTTTCCATCACTCTATAGATTGTGATGCGGAATGCTCGTGACTTCCGCAACCCTAATGTCCTTCGTTTAGTATACACCACTCTAGTTCGAAGCAAACTTGAGTCTAGTGCCTGTGTCTGGCACCCTTACACCGCTGCCCAGACATTGATGCTCGAAAAGGTGCAGAAAATCTTTCTAAGAGGCTTTTTCCAAAAGTTATTTTGTTATTTTCCTTTCTTGTACCCTACCAACTATCTGTTAGGAGCGTTGGGCTTTAATTCCTTGGAGGTGAGAAGAGGCGCTGAGCAGCTCAAGGTAGCCTGTAAAACCCTACGATGACTAATCGACTGCCCTGAGCTCCACAGCCTTTTCTGTCGGCTATTCGTGCCCGATAAATATATCGGACACCGCCAGTGCCGCCGACATAATCTGTTTGCCCCACCGTCATCTAAAACTGTCGCCAGAGCTGAATCTCCGGTGTGTCGTACTCTTAAGACGCTCAACGCCCTTCTGATTGCCAACCCCGAATGTGATGTATTTGCGGATGAATGGAGTAAGGTTATGCGGTTATGTCTGATTTTCTCTGAGAGAAAGTATGCAAGAGTGTCCACTGTTCCATGTTAGTTTTAGTAATTAATTTAATTCAAACCATTGTATTGTATTGTATTTCGACTTTTGTTTTGTAAATTATTGTAACTGGTGTTTCTATGTTAATTATTGTAATTGGTGTTTACCGTTATAATTAACTATAAATAAATAAAATAATAGAAGTTGTAAACTCGTGGTATACACCCCGCAAGCTGCCAACTAAGGAGTGTTCAGGACAAAACTAGTTCAGCTTGTTTGACGACACAGTTATGATTCGACAAATAATATAGGTACTTTACACGTGGCCAACAGTCTACGACCACCAGTACTTGTGAGCCTTCCTGATTGACCCATCTCTTCGTTCCGACTTACAAAGTAAGTTTAAAGATTATTGTTTTCATTGAAAATGTTTCGTTCCTTTACCTTCGAAACAGGCGCGGGGCAATGGTGCATCACATTCGCATTCCCAATTTAATACATTTTAACACTCAGTAGCGTTCGTGTCGAGCTAACACATGGAACAATGTTACACGAACGTTAGAGAAAAGTACGAAGAGAATGCGATCCCTTGCAGCCACCACCTCACTGACAGCAAGTCAATCTTAAGTTATGTGCGCCCATTGTTGTCGTCACTACATTAAACTGTCTAAATATGCACTAAAATGCCCAATTCATTTGTGGTCGGCGCAGCATCCCTTTTTCTTCCAAACTTCTCTATTTTGCGTCATCTCCTCAGACACTTCTTTTCTTGCCATATCATTCACACACATCATTTACACTACTTAGGACCCATTATTGTAATATTTGTATCCGAGGTGCTAGGCAACTGGGCCTATGCCAGTTATAAACGTCCCTTTGTGCCTGCTGTTATGGAGGGAAGTGGAAATTACGTTTTTTCTGATTAATTTCACTGCGGGATCCAAGACAGTTAAATTCATTCTCTGGAACTTCGTCGACCTTCATTGTCTCGGAGCTTTTCTGGTGGTCGCCACTGTTGATTGATTCTGGCTTTCGAGATTTACAGTGGTTTGGGAATAGTGTGGCGGGCTTGTCCCAATACATTATTTGCACAGTCCATCCATAGTTTCTTTGGTCTTCCTCTACTCATATACCCATCCACATTTAAACTCAAAACTTTCCTCACGACATTCTCCTCATTCCTCCGCCTCACATGCTCATACCACGACAATCGATTACCACACAACTTTTCATTCACTTTCAAACTTCCTTTAATTAACTCACTTCTTACTTTATCCATTCGCGAAACACCACACATCCCCCTCAGCATTCTCATCTCCGCGACATACAAATGTCTTTAATTCTTGCCTTTTGTGGCTCGACATTCGGTTCCGTACAAGACAGCAGGTCTAACCATTGTTTTATTGCGGGAGTAGCAGATTGTTCCCGTGACCTGCCGCCATTTCGTCCATCGCTAGTTAATTCAGTGCTTGACATTATGATCTATTTCGCTGGTTCAGTCGGTTCTCATGTCACGCGGAGGTACTGGTCGCCTGCTCACCGGCTCAGTGCTATAGTAGGTATATGCTATACGTAAGTATCTGCTTGTCATTCATAATTCTATTTATCATCCTTTTTAGGGTTCCGTACCTCAAAAGGTAAAAAACGGAACCCTTATAGGATCACTTTGTTGTCCGTCTGTCTGTCTGTCTGTCTGTCTGTCTGTCAAGACCTTTTTTCTCAGGAACGCGTGGAGGTATCAAGCTGAAATTCATATCAAATACTCAAGTCTATGGTCTCTTGGAGCTGTGAAAAAATCAAACTTCTAAGTCAACGCGATCAAAAGATACTCCCGTTTATGCCGCAAATTTTCGACACTCGCAAGGGAATCAAAACCTACAGGGTACTTCCCGTGAACTCAGAATCTTGAAATTTGGTACGAAGCAACGTCTTATAACACAGATAAAGGAAAAATTGCGAAAAGCATAAATTTTTAGTTACATCATATAATAAAAATATTTTTAATAATTTTAAACTTATTACCCCTTTACTCATGAACGCGTAGTGGTATTATATTGAAATTCTTAACAAATACTCAAGTCTATAATATCTTTAAGCTGTAACAAAATCAAACTTCTACGTCAACGCAATCAAAAGATACAGCAATTAAAGCCGCATATTTTGAAACTCGCAACTACTCGCAAGGGAATCAAAACCTAAAGGATACTTCCAGACGACCTGGAATCTTGAAATTTGGCATGAAGCAACGTTATAAAGTACACATATAGGAAAAATTCCGAAAATCTTAAATTACCATAACTTTTACTTATATACCTACAGGTTTGTACGGAACCCTCGGTGCGCGAGTCTGACTCGCACTTGGCCGG
Source organism: Xestia ashworthii (assembly GCA_950022955.1). NCBI lineage: Eukaryota > Metazoa > Arthropoda > Insecta > Lepidoptera > Noctuidae > Xestia > Xestia ashworthii. The sequence goes on along the minus strand of OX465566.1, from coordinate 150,358 downwards.
TTTTTTTATTGGTTTCTTAGTTTGTACTCAGCGAATCGATTTAAATACGATTCATTAACATAGAATAAGCTGAAATATAAATTCCCATAATTTTCTTTGTTATGACATGTAGGTATGTCAGACACAGAGTATAAATAATCACTACGTTTAGTCTACAATTGGATATTGATATGAGAAGTATCATTAAACAGCTTGGTTTTTGAAAAGTCAACATTAAGAAAGACTAGAGTTCAAACTTTCTAAAGGTAAACAGTTTTAGAGACGCTGATGCCCTGGCGCGTATTTACGCTTCCCAGGTGAACTTACTAAAAGATTCACCTGGGACTTCTACCCCGATCTTCGGAAACTGTCTTCGTGCCTGCCTTGGCGTTTGTTTCGCAGAGCTACCCTGACGTCTTGACCCTGAGAACTGCACGACGCCCTTCCAGCAGAATTACCCTAAAGCCTGATCCTTGCCTTTCCTACAGTGCTTCATCATCTGCCTACCCTTTTCTCAACATAGTGGGGTCGGCTTCCAGTCTAACCGGGCCGGATGCAGCTGAATACCAGTATTTTACATGGAGCGACTGCCTATCTGACCTCCACAACCCAGTTAATACTGGGAAATACGATACCACTTGGTAAGACTGGTGTAAGACTTTTTGAGCCACTGACTACCTGTAACGACTGTCAAAGATGGACAAATGACAGCCGGGACCAACAGCTTAACGTGCTTTCCGAGGCACGGAGGAAACTCGGTATGTAAGGGTGGTCACCCATACACAGACCAACCTAGGCAAGCTCGGCTTAACCTAAAGATCGACCCGAGCGGCTTTCCTACAGTGCTTAGGTATATCCTTTTATTTTGATAGGATAAAGTACATTTGTTACAGTGATCACACACTGATACCCTGCAACTAGGGTTGCCAGGTCGCTAAACCTAATAGACGGACAACGTAACAACGTTTAGTTTGGCCCAACATTTGGGTAAAAAGGCCGGACACCCTACATTATTGAGGATTTTGTGTTTCAGTTAATAATAGTGTTTCGTACCATGCGTGTTTCCGAACGCATGTCTTGTCATCCGAGCATCTGACAGTTTGTTTTTTTTTTACGTTTTACTGCTTGTCGTTGATTCATTACGAGATTACATCGAATTTTTATTGATTGATTGAGATAATTTGAAAATCCAAGTGAATCTCTTTTGTTTGCAAGATTTTGGTTGTGATTCAGTGTTAATTGGACAAAACGCCCCCTGTTGTTGTGCCTGTCTAGGCTAGTTCAGTTGAGGATGAAGGGTTCCTTGGATTGACAACACTTCTTGATGGACTTTAATTTCTTATATTTGTACTAACAAGGTTATAATAAATTGCAAGTGTGGCTGCTGTCGCTACCGTACGAGATCGAGTATTAGAGAAAAAGGAAACTGTCATAGACAACTTTCTACATGTTCAATGTTGCCCGACATAAAAATAAATATCTGTGTTGGGATGCCAACACCCCCATTTGTGCCAGAAACCGGGTTTACTTGTTCATTGTCAAGGTGATTATATACTCTGTGAAGCGCCGCTTTTGAGGTTACGCTTAGCCCCACGTGCGAGGTGAAAATTGAATTATAATTGTGAAAAGTGTTGACGGTGGTGCCTTTGAACTATTACCAGTGCTGCATTTGGTGCTGCGACCTGTTACGCGCTACTGAGACTAGCGTCTGTTGAAACATAGTCGGATCTGCAAATCCACCCACCACATCATAACACTATACACGCACACACACAGACAGACAATACCAGAACCGGCTTGATCAAGGACTGGTCATCCCCTTCAGCCCACCGGCACCAGGTAAGTTCCTTTTCATAAGGGCAATTTAATTTGATTGTCTCCGCGAATCGCGGACAGCTCGGTCACAGCTTGCCCTGGTTTTGGACCGAACAAATAGGTATGACAAAAAATATGTAAAATCAAGCTTTTTTAAGATAAGAAGAAGAAGATTTATTTATTTCTGAGTATATGGTACATTAAGATCTTAAAATTAGTCAGTTTCACATACACTACCGTTACCGGTGTAGAAATATTAAAATCCCACCAAAAACATTTTCATGTAAAATGTTGCCAAATTAAAATGTTGAGCCCATATGACTCGCACTGTCAAAAAGTTATCAGATCTCATGTAGAGCCAAGCTTCTAACACTACACGCCCTAACTCTACAAGGCCTAACTTCACAAACTCTACACCTTAGTCAAAATATGTGGCTTGGCCGTTCGTTACTACAAGAACTATTGTATGTATAACACAAAAGTAATGAACAGTGAATTAATTTTTCACCTTACGCCGATGTGAATGTAGCGAAATGGCCAAGCCACATATTTTGACTTTTTTTTTTTTTTTGGATTGGAAATCATCAAATAACTTCTCCCACTCTGGGCGGAGCGGGAGGGAGAGGGAAATATTCCACATACAAGCTAGGTACCAAACTGTACGTAACATCCGATTGCAGTATTTACCAGGGTGATGGTTATTAAAACAATATCCCCAAAACGAATTCCTTTCAGGGTTTACAAGGTCGTGTGAGTGTCAGTCACCTGTGACTCGTATATCGTGTGTGAGCACCTGAGTAGTTAAACACTCAATCCCCGGTCACTGGGCCCCGGACAGAGTGATGAGGCTCCGTGTAGTGGGGCGCGGTTTTTGTCGCGAGCTGATTGACGCCGCGTATGGACCGGCCGGCGCTGCGTGCGGCGTGCGGCGCCCGCGCCACAAGCTACATCGAGGGAATATGGACTTTTAACACCTTGCAACTGCGTTTTCACCGAAGGAAGTGTGTGAACGAACCAACCAATCCAAGCAAGATCCGTAAGGCGGAAATATTTTATAACCCCTTGATCTGTCAAGCCTGCCGTAGCGGTCAGACGCCATTGTTTAACTATTGTGTCTACTTCGCTGACAGTTAATGAATTAATGACTCCTTATTTATTTATCTCCTTGTTACCGTACAGTGCTTGTGTCTTGAGATGAATGAAGCTACACCATGATTGCTTGCATGATTGCTTGGCTTGCCAATATGCAGTACTGGCACGCCAAGCCACCGACAGAATTAAAGACCATCCGTCTCTTAGTCAAATTCAAAATTCTAATTCAAAATTATTTATTTTGGGACAACTAGATCCAAAGGTCAGTATTCCAAAACACAGAAACTATATTGTTTGTAGTTAAATACAATGTTAAAGGACAATACTCGTCGTAACATACATTTAATTCTAAACACAAAAATGCCCCTGTGCGGCCGTCACCGCGTCGCGACGCCCGGCGCCCGCGCAGTTCCCACGGCTGTTAGATGACTGAGTCATTACCATACGCGATGGACGCGATTACATGCACCGCGGCACCGTGGAGTTGTGTCATAATTGCGATCAATGGATATTACTGTGCGCACTGCGCAGGCGCGGCCGGGGTGTCATAAACACATAAATAAGCAGCCAATGTCGTTTTGTTGTTTTGGTAGTTTGTTAACTTCACGAACACAGAACAGTATTGTTGGAGCACAACCAGAGACAATTGGAAGGCCCAGTTAATCTTGTCTTTGATATAAATATAGTACCTACCTGAAGTAGACGGTTGGCTATTCATTAATAAGCAGCTTTTTAGGAAATATTACTAAAACTAGAATTAAAGATTCGGATTCGATACTAATGGAACTTATTATTACACTGAGCGGTAAATCACTTTAATACGTCGTGTGATGTTTATTGTTCATAGTGCGGTGAGTCAGTTTGTTAATCCGTGTGCTGATTAATTAGCACTAATTAGTGAGTGGTGCCGTGCGCGTGCGTGTGCGCAGCGTGGTGCGGCCGTGGAGGGGGAGGGGCGTGACGCGCCGCCGAATTAATTAGGATGAATGTCCTGCGCCCGCGACCAACGCTGCGCTGCCGATGCCGTGAGAACCACGACGATGCGCCCGCGCATGTGACACACCAACTCATCGCAGAAGTGTACCTGTGAAGTAGTCTACATACAATGTACTTTATATTAAATAGCAGCAGCAGACGTAAGATAACACAGAGCACCGCGACCGCTCAGACACAATATGAGCCGCGTGATCGATGCTAGCTCATTGTTATGTTGAGCTGCATTCCGCTCATCTTTGTTGGAGATGGAGGAAACTGGACCTTATTCAGTGGAGTTATAAAGTGAAACTACTGCGCTTGCCTGTGCGGTGCACCACCGACACGGTTATCAATACCTATCAGCGAATTAGCACGTTCGCATCGCCTTACTGTTACTGTAAACTCGTAATGTCGTAATACACTACAATAATAGCTTTGACACATTCCGTTCTCACCTCCGTTGTATGTTTCAGGTTGACATTACAGTGATGAAACTTACAATATTTGTTTACGAGACTACGAATATTTATCCATTTTTTCATTACAGTCACATTGATGAAATAATGAGATCCCCGCGACGCGGACGGTCGGACAGCAAATAAGACACAACTTACAAATGAATGAGACTGTGACCAGAACTAAATGTACGAATACACACACATGCCTTCGAAACATTCTTCATACACATACACACACATATTCACAAGCAATTTGGGAAACGCAGGTAGAGCCTGTGGCAGACAGTTAACCGTTTGGTTGTTTTGTTTTAAGGTCTAAAATAAAAGGAGCCACGAAAGGTAGACATTAAATTAAACAGTTTTATGCCTTCGTGAACATGAACGACTCTCCGATGTTCGAGAGATGCGGACTGAGGAGGTGAGGACTGACGACTGTCGAGGATCGAGATCGGCCCGTACGGTTTTTTTGTTACAGTTGTTCATCAAACAACACACGATCTAATTAAGCGAGTCGAGTAGGTAACGTAGATATGGGTTATTTAAACGAAATGTTAATTCTGATACCGCAAGCGCAAAGTTTTGACTTCAGACACAATAGCACAATGAAATGAAAGTGAAGATAAACGATATGTAGTGACAGACTCGGCCGACAAATTTTAATGACAGTGGCTGCACATCTAACCTGTTGTTAATTCATTTGTATCATTCATCAGCGCCGCATCGCAGTACCGTCGCACACACAACACACAGGCACTTGTATCACAAGAGCATGTGCCCAAGCAGCGCAACAGGTGGTCCGCACATAAAAACTAATAAGCGAGGAGGGGTGAGGCGCGGGCGCGGGGCGTGGGGGGCTGGGGCTGGGGGCTGCGGCCGCGGGGGGCAGGGGGGAGGACCGGCGCACTCATTAGCCGCTCCCGGAGGAATCCGTCGCGGTCGGAGGCATCCGTGCGCTTCCTACAGAATGTACCGGTTACATATCGCGGATGAGGGAACTGATCACATCCACAATTTTTACGATAAATGTGTCCTCGTTCCACGAGCACAATGACGCAGTGAGTGCTGCGCCTGCACTAGTTACATCACTGTCCCCAGCCCCGGCCGCCCCCAGCCCACGGGGGGACCAGTTGTACGTTGTGCGAGTTCGATAGCAGCGCAATAACTTAATGTTGTTCTTAAACAGCACCGCGGTGTTGGTACAAAATGTATCATCAAAGCGGTCAGGTATCTAACACAGCTGTAATTTGTGCATAGCTACGTTAAACTATAACTGTTTCCAATGTGCGCAGGAGCAGCTACTTCCCCTGTCCTCATGTGCTGGTACCGGCAATGAAACGAGATCGTAAACTTGATTGATATTCTTGTTTTAATAACTTATGCTCGCTGAGCTAAAATACTGCTCCGCCATAAACCGTAAACTAATAACACGCGAAACATAAATCTGCACTAAATGCATAAATAAAATTATGCGCTTGCGCACCCCCGCACCCCTCAGCTCCGCCGGCACCCCCCGGCGACCTCCGACCTCATAATAATAATAATGTAGTCCAGGTGTGTACCTGCCGGTATGGCTGGAGTCTTTCCGAGACTTTTATTACCTCTCACAAGTCATGCTGACTTTAACGTTGTGGAGGGAGGCAAGCGAAACTATTCATGAGATTGGTTAGGATTCTTTAGATGAGTTCGAATGTATTGTTTGCCAATCAAATGCAATTACTTCGGGCCACTTTGTGCACCGCGAGTGTGTCGGTCGGTCCCAAGTTCGCTTATTAGTTGAGCGCGTAACGGTCCGCTCCGTCTGCACCACTGGGCCGCCATGCAGCCGTGCACCGCGCACCGTGCAGCCTCCGCCGTCTTCCTGAGCGCCTGGTACACGGCACATAAGCGCACATAAGCGCACATAAGCACACACAAGTACACAGGCGACTACCAACAAGCAAGCTAATTGAATAAGTGCTAATTAGATTGCTGCCAGAGCTGCTATAGTAAAGGCATGGAATACGATTAATATTAGTATTTAATCTTCGGACAGCTGTGTAAATAGCGTGTCGGTTTAAGAAGGAATGGCAATTATGTTTCATAGGACATGGACCATGAAACACGGGTGGGCAGGACGTGCCCGGCCCGGGGTGCGACTGGTGGCCGTTGGTGTCGCCGCACCGCCGCGCCGCCCGCACCGCTCACTAACATTTGTATGGAAATTTTAGTCACAAGCCGCGCACGCTCTCCGTGGGACGTAGTCCACTGCTGCCCACTGCTGGACGACGCTTGCACATAGCCGTCACCGCCGCGTAACATACGTAAAACTAAAACAATAATGTACATTATTGTTCTAGTTTTACATATTCTATTAATGTATGGAACGTATATCTCAGAGTTAATCAATATCAATAGCCCTTCAATATTTCGAATGTGCCGTATTGAAGGGCTATTGACAAAATATGAAAAACAAATACATTTGGTTTAAATAATAAGATGGTATTGTTACATCGGACCTACTAGAACATTCGAGAAAGCACGTGATTACAGTATGTGTACGTTGGAATTTCGAGAGCTTTCTGTTATTATTAGTTTTGAAGTTAAGTAGGTACAAACTCGCGACCTCTTTATAAAAAGACATTAGAATTTCGACCGTACGCCTAGGGCATACGGTTCATATTTGTTTGTGTTGTACAAGTAGCTAGTAATAATAATTACCTAATACTTTTTACCTACCTGCCTACTCTTTTGTTAGTGTTTTTTATGACCTTCTAGAATATTCGTGGTTATTCTGGTGTGTCTGTTGGCGAGTATAAATAGACCGCTCAGGGCCGCGACGGGCAGTCTTGTTTTGGCTACAGAACGAAGCGAATCGAAGTGAACTTGAAGTGCGATAGTGATCAGTAGTGTATTGTAGTGTACTTGTGATTAAGTTTAAATTGTTTTGTGATTAATAAAATTATTGTGTTGTTTAATCGGTAGTAGGTAATTAATTTTTCACTTCTCATGCTCTAAAAGTACGCCATTATAGCCCTACGAAGCGGGATTAAAGTGACCGTTTATTCCCTAGGGAGTAAAAAGTAATTTAAAAATGGAACGATCTTTTACTCTGAAACATGGTCACAAAACAGTACCTACCTTTTTTTTTTTAATGGATCAAAGGTATTATTTAAATTTCGAATTGGCTTGCAAACAGAAAGCGGTTTATTAAAAAAAAAAAAACAAATGAACTCTTCAACGCGAGAAAAATTATTGTTGTTTGTGTGCATCGTTGATTTTGAAAAGTATGTGCAATGCCTCTGTTGCTAACCGCTGCAGTAATGTAGGTACTAATTATCTGTGGAGTGTGGATCATCTTCATTACGGCAATGTTGAGAGTTTGTGTTGTGTTTTAAATTGGGTGACCAGTCAGATCACCAAACATTAATTCACAAACTTTTACTTGACAAGCAACGATTAGAAAACACATTATTTGTCATTTCATCAGTATTCAACAGCAAGTTTAACAAATAATTCACTTCGCAAAATAATTATCACATAAACTTTTATTTAATAACGTATTATTTGACAAACAATTCATTATTTTTCGTTTTATCTAATAAAACAACGTTTGAAATAAAGACGTTACACAAATTGATTGTGCCTTTTAAAAAAAAAAGAAGTTAAATGAATTTGGTTTCCTCTATGCACAAATTTTGTGACAGAAATGAATCGCTGCAGAACCGACTCCACGTAGTCTTTTCTGCCCTACCCCTAGAGTGTAATTTAAGCCCGCGTAGCCGAAGCTGCGGTGGTGAGCGTTAAAACCCTCTGCGACGATAAGCTCGCGTGTGACCGCCGGAGCCCCGCAGCACCGGAGCCGTGACAGAAACCATGCCTGCTGCATGTTGCATGTTTGCATACTGCATGCTTGCTGCTTGTTGGTTGCATGCATACTGCATGCTTGCTGCATGCTTGCTGCATGCTTGCTGCATGCTTGCTGCATGCTTGCTGCGTGCTTGCTGCATGCTTGCTGCATGCTTGCTGCTCGCTTGCTGCATGCTTTCTAAATGCCTGCTGCTTGCTTGCTGCTTTCTTGCTGCTTGCTTGCTGCATGCATGGAGTATGCCTGTTTGAATGTTATGAAAAAACTATGCATTTCCTTATTTTTTTCTTAAAAAAGAGTAATACAAAAAATACTAGCCTGTAAATTATTTTGTTGAAACGTGATTTGTCCAAACGTATCTAAGTAAAAAATGAAAAATTTGTAAAGGAATAAATATCATCTGATGCATTTGATAAAAGAAGTATTTGCCAAATAAATGTTTGTAAAACGAATATTAAAAAAAAAAAACATTTGAGGAATAAGTTGTTTACGAATTATATAGTATACGAAACGTTGGTTGTAAAATTAAAATTTGTCAATGGACTTTTGGTAAAACATTAGTGAACCTTTAAATTGTTAATCTGTGACTGACCTGATAGAAGAAAAAACTGACCGCTCAGTTCAGAATTTTTGTCGAGTGTAAATTTGTTCGGTTTTAAATGACTATTTTTCTCGCACTCGAAGTGAAAAGTACAGTTTGCACCTCGAGACTAAACGCCAACTTAATATACCCTCGCTTTTTAATGACTCCCTCGCAAGCTCGGGAGTCAAACCACCTCGGGTATATCATGGCTTCGTTTAGTCCCTCGTTATAAAATATACTATATCTCATACCCAGCTCGTAACAAATTTGGTGTCAGAAGTGAGAGATAAATTATGCCAATTCTACCAAAGGACGACACGGACGGTATCCGTACCAGAAGTCAGCGACAGCAGGATATGGACCAGAGGCGGTTTGGGGATTCTCCGACACAGACACCGGGTGGTGTCCAACCTACATCACAGCCAGTCGCTGGCCCATCCGGAGTTTCTCCAGCATTAGTGGCACCAGACTTGTCAGCTCTAATGGCACTGCTGCAGGATCAAGCTCGCCGTCAAGAGGAGCATGCTCGCCGTCAAGAGGAGCAGGCTCGCCGTCAAGAGGAGCAGGCACGCTGTCAAGCGGAGCAGGCTCGCCAGTTACGGGAGCAATTGCAACGAGACAAAGAGGAGCAGACTCGCCGTCAAGAGGAGCAGATGATCCTCATAAAAGATCTTCATGCAACTTTCGGCAAGGACCTGAAAGTGATAAAAGATCAGGTCCACCAGCACGTGAACCGCATCTCAGAGGCCGAGGTTCAGATTGCTGGGGTCAAGAAAGCTTTGGGCGAACTAACTTAAAGGTTGAAGGCGGGACGGTAGCTCCAGTGGTTGCTGCACCTACTTCGCGTGGTTTTAAGGTTCCTCCATTCGATGGAACGTCGTCGTGGTCGGCCTATAGAATCCAGTTTGAGGCCGTCATGAAGGCGAATGGATGGCCCAACCACAAGCCATGACCGCGCTCACCTTGGGCCTCCGAGACCAGGCCCTAACTATTCTCGAGGCACTCGGCAAGGATGTAACCTACGAGCAGCTGCTGGAGGCGTTGGAGTCCAGATACGGCGACGCGCACCTGGAGCACGTATTCCGTGCTAAGTTGAAGGACCGTTTTCAACGGAGTGCCGAGAACCTACAGCAGTGGGCTCTGGAAGTTGAGAAGCTGGTTCGAAAAGCATACCGGTCTGCCCCTGCACTGATCGATGGAAATCTGGTACAGGCGTTCGTTGATGGAATACGTGATTTAGAAGTTAGAGCCGCCGTGAGACTTGGGCATCATGAGACATTGAAGGACGCCTTAGCCCATGCCTTGGAAGTAGAGGCAGTGAGGCAAGACCACTGAACACACTACGTCAAGGAGATTGTGGCATCACCTGTACACGACCGTGCGCAAGGTTACAGCCCAACTGTAGAGAAAGGGATCATCTTCGGCCAAGTTGTCCAAAGCAAGTTGTGGCATCACCTGAACGCCAGCGTCCGCGACGATACAGCCTTAGGTGTTACACTTGTGGAGAAAGGGGTCACCTTCGGTCGAACTGTAAAAAGCGAAGCGCACCTAGAGAAGATCAATCTCAGCAGGGAAAAGCGGCTAAGAAGACTGGTCAGCAACAGTGGAGAAACCACAACAACACAGACGAACTGTCAAGAAGACCATTGCCTGAAGATTGTAAGCACAATTCCAGGCAGGAGTCTAAGAAAGTGGTGCCTGTGAGGATGCTAAGAACGGATCTGAGCGATTAATGGAAGGTAACTATACAGCAGGCTCAGCACAATGACTCGGACATCAAACCGATCTTCGAGTGGATCAAAGCTGGTGTTCCTAAACCCAAGTGGAGTGATGTGGCTGCGATGAGTTCCATCACGAAGAGTTATTGGGCGCAATGGAACAGCTTGGTGATCCAGGATGGAGTCTTGTGCCGTAAATGGGAAAACGCTAGAGGGGACAGCTGTCATCTACAAATGGTTGTCCCTAAAGCTAAGATACCGGATGTTCTACGGCTCTACCATGATGAATGTTCTGGAGGACATATGGGGGTAAAAAGGACTCTATTAAAAATTCGAGAACGCTTTTACTGGATCCACTGTCGAGATGATATGGAGGACTGGTGCCGCAAATGTACCAGTTGTGCGGCCGTGAAAGGACCCCATACACGCAGCAGAGGTGCATTAAAAGTGTACAATGTTGGAACCCCTTGGGAACGGATAGCACTTGACGTTGCGGGACCATTTCCAGTAAGTGAGAGCGGAAACAAGTACTTCCTGGTGGTCATGGATTACTTCACAAAGTGGCCAGAAGTCTTCGCCATTCCTAATCAAGAAGCTACAACTATCGCAGATATATTGGTTCAGGAAGTCTTCTGTCGTTTTGGGGTACCCTTAGAAATACACAGCGATCAAGGAAGGAATTTTGAATCGCAAGTACTTCAAGAGACTTGTCGATTGATGGGTACCCATAAAACCAGAACCACCTCTTACCACCCACAATCTGATGGAATGGTGGAACGATTTAACCAAACGTTGGAGAGGTATCTGGCGAAGGTCGTGGAAAGCCGGCAAAGGGATTGGGACAAGCACATACAGCCGTTTCTTCTGTCTTACCGAAGTGCAGTCCACGAAAGTACGACTGTGACACCAGCCTTCGCGAACTTTGGAAGGGAATTACGGTTACCTGCTGATTTAATCACTGGAACTCCCCCTGATGCTCCATGTAGTGTAACAGATTACGCGAATGACTTGCGTAATAAGTTGAACGATGTTTATGTGCATATCCGACAATCCGGCCAACAGATGTCTGAGAAGATGAAGACCCGTTATGATCGGAAGGCAAACGGTAGGGGTTTCGACGAGGGTTCACTGGTGTGGTTGCATAACCCAGTGGATGGGATGGACCATACCGAGTCGTGACTAGGATCAACGATGTCACCTACCGAATACAGAAGGGTCCACGAGGTGCGCCTAAGATTGTGCATGTAGACCGGTTGGCGCGATACTACGGAACTAATGATGCTCGGGACGAGCATGTCTAAGGAGGGGGCAGTGTTACATCGGACCTACTAGAACATTCGAGAAAGCACGTGATTACAGTATGTGTACGTTGGAATTTCGAGAGCTTTCTGTTATTATTAGTTTTGAAGTTAAGTAGGTACAAACTCGCGACCTCTTTATAAAAAGACATTAGAATTTCGACCGTACGCCTAGGGCATACGGTTCATATTTGTTTGTGTTGTACAAGTAGCTAGTAATAATAATTACCTACTACTTTTTACCTACCTACCTACTCTTTTGTTAGTATTTTTATGACCTTCTAGAATATTCGTGGTTATTCTGGTGTGTCTGTTGGCGAGTATAAATAGACCGCTCAGGGCCGCGACGGTCAGTCTTGTTTTGGCTACAGAACGAAGCGAATCGAAGTGAACTTGAAGTGCGATATCTAAGCGAATAGTGATCAGTAGTGTATTGTAGTGTACTTGTGATTAAATTTAAATTGTTTTGTGATTAATAAAGTTATTGTGTTGTTTAATCGGTAGTAATTAATTTATCTCATACCCAGCTCGTAACAGTATAATAACAAATACAAACGATGGACGCTGCGATTTATATTGAATGCAGGGAACAACGACTGTGCAGTACTTTGTTTAAGCCAATAAATAGCTTGTTTTATGCATAATATGTAGTAATATTGGTTCTCTGGTGTGTAAATGAGATAGTAGGTAAGTTCTGCAAACGGTATCGCTTTAATTATGTTATTGATCTGTTTTGTGAAGTAAGTGGATGATTCGCAACGCTCCGTGCGACGTGACGTGTGATAGTACTGATAGTGCTGCTCGGTACTGTCGACTCATCTAAAACATCGTGCCTAATACGTATATATTGTTAATACATTTGGAAGAGATCTCGGCAGCACACATCGTTATTATTCCTACTTCGGTAGACACCTTCAACGCTGGAGCCCTGCCGCATGCCGCATGCCGTGAGTATCATCAGCACATAACCAGTCACCGTCGAACGCGTGCTCTTTATGAACTGTTAGCTTGTAGGTATGTATTTGCGATGCTATCTCCGGAATTACAAACAGCCGCTACTTCAGTAAGTTTACGAGTCGCTATGAAAATAAAATGTCACTGTTTATCGAGAATCGTTATCGTCCGCACGGTACCGGCATTAGTTGCTTGTTTACATAATACGTACATTAGCTGCGATGCGCAGGCGCACACGCCGGTGACAGTCAATGAAATGCTAGCGCACGAGCACGTAAGGATCGGTTACGAGCATATTTGTTGATGCGTGTCGCTGTAGAAGAAACGCTTCAAGGTAACATCCACTACACGTGGTAGCACTCACCAGTCCAAACTGTAACTAAAGCACTGAAGACTATGAGCCTCAGTACACGAAATCTCTCCAGAACTTGTGTGTGCTAAGATAAGATAAGATTGATTTATTTCTGAGTATATCGATTAGAGGTTTATACATACACTACCGTTGCCGGTGTAGAAATGTTTAGGTGATAATAATAAATAATTTAAAAATAGTTAACCGAGTAGAAGCAGTTGTCTAAAAGCCAGGAAAATATTACTTCGGCGGCGGCGACCTCTCGCGTCCGGCCCTGGTTCAACCCATGGTCCGGTCCGTCACCTCCTTCTGCGAAAAATTGCGATTTCCCACCCGGAAAAAAAAGGAAATATTGCTTTCTTGAATTTATTAGTGGGCAGCACTCTGATACGTGCGGGTAATTTATTAAATATTTTAATCACCATGCAATTGGAATTCCTGCTATACAAATGTAGTAAGTATTTGGCCAGGTGCAAGTAATTTATTTGGGCTTCTACTTTTCACTCTTTTAGAAATGTGTTCATACAATGGAAACATGTATGAATACCTTTTTACAAACATACATAGCTCAAAAATATATAGGCAAGGAAGTGGAAGAATTTTTAGCGTTTTAAACAATGGCTAACAATGGTCTAAATATTCAGCACCATACACAGCCCTGACACATTTTGCAGCTTGCTCTTGTGCGATCAATCATAAACCACAATGGTTTCCCAAATACGAACGAGTGAGCAGTACCATCGGTTGATATAACGGTTATTCATTTAGTGAGATATAATACAAATCACTAATGTGAAGTGAAGCCTCCTCGTCGGACGCAGCTTGCACCCTCGTCAGATCAGCTCAGATCTGCGCATACGCAGGCAGGCAGTAACCCAAACGACGCTGTGACTGCTGTAACACCCCAGCGTATTAATGATGTTTGAAAAAGTTTTGTTCACTGTTGTTTAATAAATCGTAACAGTAAACTATATTGATTACAGCAGTCTATAATTCAGTAAACTGTCAATTTCATGTAGCGTCACGATTCAATTCATCAATAATGCTAATTCTAGCAGAAATGTACACACTGAACTCTTCATTAGGCTGCGCAGTATACATGTTCCCAAGTCATCGCTGACAGACGGACGGAATGACGGATGCGTGACATCGGAGGTTGGGTGACCGCTGAGTATAGATGTTATGTTATCACGTGATTTCCCTACATCTTCGGTACATTCAGTCTGGCACCATGTCTGTGTGACGCACGAGTCAGGTGCAGTTTGAAACTTATAACATAATCACTTGACTAGTGATGATAATTTTTTTTTTTTATATTAACAAAAAATAATAGGAACCTCAGTGACCCGGACCACTAGCAGCACTACATGTAATAGTTACACATATTATAGCTAAGTATATGTCACCGTAAAATTGTCAAATACGTTATATTAGAATATAACGTGTATCTTTCTAGCATATTGTAAAGTCTCGAATTATTGTCAACTGAACATACGGAAGTATCTCTTGCCCCCATAAACGGGACTTGGGGCACCCCCCCGTTAGGTTAGTTAGGTTCCTTTAAACCCTGCACTCGGAAATAGGGGCCCCGCGAAGCGGGGCTCCGTCGACTACGCTTTTTAGGGGAATATGAAGTGTTTTAAGGTTAGGTTATATTAATCGATATTTCTCAGGAATGGTACAGTATCTTTTCATGAGAGTGGTACCACTGGGCAAGGAGGACCCCTCCTTCTCTCCACACCGCGTGAGTTGACTACCATCGCATGCATTTCACGAAAACTAATGCGTTTTATTGTAAGCAGTATGTTCATTTGACAATAATTCGAGGGTTCCCTATCCATTTGCATAAAGTTTTAAGACCTAATATAACTTAGCATAATTTTGTTTGGCATAATTATATTTTCGCATAATATAATTACGCATAACAGCTTACGCATAATTTTTTAAGCATAATTTCTCTAACCATAATAATGATTAAGCATAAAGTTCTAAAGCATAACTTTTTTAAGCATAATATCCTAAAGCATAAATTTATTTACGCATAAAATAATTATTAACACCTAGAATATTAGACACTATACACGTTTATACAATATTTCTCTAATGAAATTTGTACGCACTTGATATTGTAGGTAGAATAGAAATTATTTTTTTTTATTTTTCTAAGTAGACGGTGGTGTCAGGTAATATATAAAATATTAATATAATATAACGTACTTAACAATTATGTGGGTTTGTTTTTCGCTGTAGGAAGCATGAAGCAAGCTAGCATACAGCATGCAAGCAAGCATGCAGCATGCAAGCAAGCATGCAGCATGCAAGCAAGCATGCAGCGTGCAAGCAAGCATGCAGCATTCAAGCGAGCATGCAACATGCAGCAGGCAGGGTTTCTGTCACGGCTCCGGCGCTGTGGGCCTCCGGCGGTCCCACGCATCCTAATCGTCGCAGACGGCTTTCGCTCACCACTCGCTCGCAGCCGCCTGCTCCTCAGCCCGCGGGCCGCCTCGCCCCTACGCGCCTACGCGATTTTAAATTACACTCTAGGGGTAGGACAAACAAGACTACGTGGAGTCGGTTTTGCAGCAATTCGGTTCTGTCACTAACTTTTGTTGCACAGCAAATTAAATTTTTACACAACATCTAATATATTCTTCAGATAAAAGTTACCTCGCGATTGAAAAATCGTTTAAATTACATAATGTTATGTATAATAAATCATTTGCATGTAAATTGTTTTTGTTGTTTATATTATTTGTATGCCTAAATATTATTATGCTAATAGTCATTAGGCCTACTAACGTTATGCCAAAACAAATTAGTCTTCAAGATGATTATGCCAACATAAAATGTAAACCTAAAAAAAATATGCCGAAGTATCATTATGCCAAAACAACTTGTGCCAAAATCGTTATGCCGAAGTATATTAGGACAAAGAACATTATGCGAAAAGAAGGGATCCCTAATTCGAGACTTTACAATATCGCTAGTGATATTACAATATAACGTATTTGTCAATTTTACGGTGACATATACACATTGAGTAGAGCTGTCATGTATGTATGATGTCACTCGTAACGACTGGCTCCGCGTTAGGTGATTACAAGTATCACCCACAAGACGAGCCACACAACATGCTGGTAATTAGTGTCGGTGTCGATCACGGTCGCCGCTGGAGCTGCGGACGGCGTGGTCGCAGCGTGTGCGCTGCGTTTTTGCTGCGTGGAGCGCGCGGCGGGCGGTCGCCATCGCGTTGCCAACCTTACGCCAATAATTAGCCGTCAATTAAGGCATACCTGTGATCCTCGAGTTAATTCATTAATTACGATCAGGTTTAGCGTCCGCGACTCGTCGCTTGATGTGCCGACGTCGCGTCACGTCGATAGCGCAGTGACGTGAGATAGCGTGACGTCACATTAGCATACTACGTCACTCGCCGTGTAATCTGCACCGCGCATACTATACGGTACTCACTAGACTAGACTATCTAACGAACAGCATCTCTGATCTCTCTCTCATCTTATCTAGGATCAGTTGCTATTTAACAAGAGTTATTTTTTTAAGTAATCGTGTCTGAACTATGTTTCAAGTTATGCGTCAACAAAAATACGTTTCAACTGTAACGTGAAATGTTCGAAGCACTCTGCGTAGCGTGTGAAGAGCTCGTCGGGGGAGAGCAGGGGACGTGTGGTTGCGGGGAGCGCGTGCGCATGGCGCGCACGTCGCTCCAATAGCGCTAATTAATTTAAATCTATGCGAACGCGATAAAAAACGAATTAAACAACTAAACAGTCCCATTAACGCGTCCTAAAAGATTTAGTGAACGCCAGATATGCGATGATATCGCCCAGCAGTGGGCAACCGCTGGGAACCGCGACCCTAGCGACGATACCATCGCTTTTATTGCCATTAGAATACTATTGTTGGAAATTAATTGAATAGCTGTAAGGGCATTGTTGATGAGATCCTAGACCGGTACACGGGTATACCGCCGCCGCGCGTCACATGCTTGTGATTCCTACACAGCTATTCTAATGAATGCACTATCGGTGATCGCATTCGTAAACAAATATGTATACCATCGGACTGCGTGTCACTTGTAGCAGTTCCTCTAGCGGCGAGCGCTGATGTGCGCGGGGTACGCGGTGTGCGCCCGCCCGCCTTCCCGGAATTATGCATCAGTAATTACACAATGTGTCGATTTAATCGGTTACTTCTCATTCCTCGTATGTGCGCAGAAAAAGGTTTACGAGGTTTTGCTGACAGTTCGACCGATCACAGAACGCGTTCTGATATAGTGGAAGATGAAGTGATATAGCGCCAACCACACGGCAATGACGCCAATATTGGACGAGAGTGCCTCAACACGTGGCAATCGTAACACGCAGCGATTTATTAACAGGATTGACAAAAATAAGCTTTGTCACGTCATTCTGTTCGCTGACAAAGTCAAAGTCAAAGTCAAAATAATTTATTTGCAGTAAATGTGGTACAAAAGGTGGTAATCAAAACTTTTAGTGCGATGACACATTTCGCCATTAAAATAGCATGCAAATATTAATAAACACAAACTATAATATCTGTTTCTAATTTTAATTAACTAGACACAAAACAAAACAACAAAAATAACAATTATAATTATACCTGTGACATGCGAAGTGACAGTGAGATGCGAAGCGTTAATACGTAGAAAATATTAATACGAGTAGCACCGTGTTAGGGAACGCGTTGATGTCTTTTACTCGACAGATCAACTTACATTACACCCATGGACAACTCCATCTAAACTATTTTCTAGTCGCAATGATCTGTGCTTTATATATTAAAATGCTCGTTCCTACGAGCAGTATAATTGTTTGCAAGGGCAGTCTCGCGGGATGTCTCCCACGAGTCCCCACGGGGCCGCTACAGCGCCACTGCGCCGCGCGGGAACACTGTCGCGGTTTATGATCGTTCAGCTCCCCTTACCGGTCCCGCCGCACGAGTACACGCACAGATATTTACGAGCTGCGCCTGCGCCGATCGCTCGCGGAATAAAACCGCGCTTAATGAAAATATGACACCTCCGCGACTGGCCGGGGCCTGGAGCCCGGAGCCCTGGGGCGTGTGAACCGGCCCACTGCCACTCATCCGGGGATGCCAACATTAAACGGATTTTTTCATGCGCACTGTGTTTTGTTTTATTTTACAACTTCTGATGTAGATCGACAGACCAAACAGAGACGAACGAATGATCCATTTGAAGCAAAAGATCAAAAAAATATGTTTGTTTGTAACCGAGTCGTAGAAATAGCGCGGAGTGTGCGTGTGTATGTTCCGGCGTGTTCGTGTGCTCAGTACATGAGCGTTCAGTGCGGCTGACGTGCGACGTGAGCTGCGAGCCGGTTCCCGGTGGCGCCTTTTTGCCGAATCTGCGCCGGCGCACATAAATCCTGCAGCTGTCTGTTTCGCAGGGTGGCGGGACGAGCGGGCCGGTGGAATGAGGGGAGGGAGGGAGACAGAGGTAACCGGCTCATTAAAATACCTAAAACAGAATCGCGGGCGCAGTTTAATAAAGGACGATGTTAGTGCTCGTGAGAAAGCCGCGCTAATTAACTGTCGGGGAAAACTCGATTCGCAAGCAGTGTGCCTGCGCAGCCAAGCGAGCGAGCGGAGCGGAGCGAGCTTACTGGGCACCGGCGGGTTTATGCGTAATAACGACGGAGCTTGTAATTATCCAATTCTCGCACGATGTTGCTTCAATAACTACGCGCATAAACATGTGTACCTCCTACATGCGGTGTTACCAGTCAGTGTACGAGTCAGTGCGAGGCGAGTGCCTATTGCTAGAGTGACGGCTAGTTGGCTACTACTGCAGGTGACACTGGCACTGGTGACGTGTGCTATAATGTACACGTCACTTACGTCACCTTACGTGGTGGTCGTTAACTTAGGTGTTTAGGGGAACATTACGTACGGTCAACTGTGTGGTTAAACGATATGTTTCAGTTACTTAACTTTGACATGGTGGGTACAATCTCGTACTCATGATCATACATTTGGGTTGAGTTCGGAGTTGAATTCTATATTGAATTATTTGGGGTACCTACTTGCATAAAATTTGAAGAGCTAATATAACTTGGCAGTCTTCTGTTACTCCTAATAATATATTTTCGCAAAACAGTATTTACGCATAACATCTTACGATCATCATTCCCTCTCATAGAAAGGTGGCCTGTGTCCCAGCAGTGGGAATATTAATAGGCTGATAATGTGATGTGTGATATTAGGAAAAAGAACATTATACGAAAAGAAGGAATCCCGTTTTTTGGACAGCGGATTTTTTTTTTTAAATCGCGATGGTGACCCCACGAAGAAAGTGATTCAGTTTAATGATCTATACCACACTCCTAAATATGACACTGGTCACTGGTCCCTAGTCATTAGTACACCGAAACTCTGATAAAACATTTGTAGCCAAAGAAACAAATTTACATGAATTAATGGACTATCGTATTGAAAAACAACTCTTGCCCATATGTGTCAGACAGTCAGGCACGATCACACGAAGCGCGACGAGACAACTTCATCTCAAACAAAAAAATAACGTAACTATGAAATAAGGACAAATGCCGGGGGCAGGTATTCAAATGACTGTAAAGTACCGAGCGACCACAAAAACTAACTCGCGACCGGCGCGGCGACCGCGACTGCGACTGGCGACCGGTGGTAATGTCGAGCGACATGCGCGTGCGACGCACCTGCCGCACGTATTCATATCAGCTTCACAAGTGGTGTGACACAGAGGGTCCGTTCCTCCCCAACGGTGACCACAAGTCATGTCGTGACCTCATCGTCCACTGCATATGCAGACCACACCGAACAGTTTAGTGGCAACGAGCTCCTGGCCAGCACTCATGGTCACCGTTTGTAGCGCTCTCTCTAAGGGAGTGTTTAGTAAGGATCGATCACAAATGAAGCGCTCTGCGTACTGCACCTTCTGCCAGTCCCCCCACCGTGCGCGACCCGGCACTGCCCGCTCCGCTGCGCCTGCGCATCATGCTCGTACACACGTTTTTTTTGTCGTTTTTGCGCGGTATTAATTACCGCAGCGCACGCGCGATTATCCGCCCGATTTGCGGCGAGTGCGCAGCGGACCGGCTCGGCACCACGCAAATAGATCTGCATTCCTGATCACACACGACGCAGACACTCTCATGTGCTCTCGATTTTGATTTTGATTGACAATATTGTTTTTGTAATTATTCCAGTATGGTCATGAGCATCTGTGTTAATTAGTGGTCGTTCCGCTGCGGTGATGCGGTCTGAGGGACAGTATCGGCCCGTGTAGCGCGTTAACTTAGTAGATCACACGTCATACGCACGCGCAGCACCCGCCAAAGGCAGTTTCGCCCCAGTTGTGCACAGCGTTACACCACCGCCGCCGCTGCTAGAGTGACATGACTAAGGAACATTCTCGTCGACTCGGACTGCTTCCAAAACAGTAAGTATCGTATCCGTAACCTCACGAGTACCTCGCCTAAAGCACGCTCTGATGTTGAGAGGTAGCTGACCAACGAACATTATACCATATTAGGGTTCCGTAGCCAAATGGCAAAAAACGGAACCCTTATAGTTTCGCCATGTCTGTCTGTCTGTCTGTCCGCGGATAATCTCAGTGACCGTTAGCACCAGAAAGCTGAAATTTGGTACCAATATGTATATCAATCATGCCGACAAAGTGCAAAAATAAAAATTTAAAAAAACATTTTTATTAGGGTACCTCCCCCAGACGTAAAGTGGGGAGCGATTTTTTTTTTAATTTTGACCCTGACGTGTGATATATTGTTGGATAGGTATTTAAAAATGAATAGGGGTTTTCTAAAATCATTTTTTGATAATATTAATATTTTAGGAAATAATCGCTCCGAAAGTCAAAAACAATGTGTCCCCCCCCCCCTCTAACTTTTGAACCATATAAGTTTAAAAAATATGAAAAAAATCACAGAAGTAGACCTTTATATGAACTTTCTAGGAAAATTATTTTCAACTTGATGAGTTGAATAGTTTTTGAGTTATATAGCACTTTTTCAAAAAAACGCAAATGATAACTTTGTTTTTCATACAAATACTATGAAAAACAAAGTTATTTTTGCTGACGAAAAATGTTGGTATTTTTAATGGTCTGGGAAGCTACGGAACCCTACAGTGAGCGTGGCCCGACACGCTCTTGGCCGGTTTTTTATTTGTACTTGAGTACTGTGCTGAATAACTAACACATGGAAACGGTATTGGTCACTTAGTGAAATAATGAAGAACGAAGAAATGCCAAATATGAAAGAAAAAAGGAAAGTTTATGATATGTGTATTCTACCATGCGGGTGTCAAACGTGGGCATTGACAGAACAACTAGCAAACAAAATAAATGTGTGTCAAAATGGAATACAAAGAAGTGTGATGGGAGTTAAAAGAAAAGACCGAGAAAGATTAAAAGACATAAAAAGTAAAACGAGATTCAAAAATGCATACTTAACATACAAACAACTAAAGTGGTGGTGGACAGGCCATATGTCAAGAGAGAAAAAAGTAAAATAGACAAGACTAATAACAGACAGCGAAAGAAGCAGAGGTAGGCAGACTAAGAGATGGGCAAATGATCTCAAGAAAATAGCGGGTCCAATTTGGAGTCGAACAGCAAGGAATAGGACAGAATGGAAATCATTAGAGGAGACCTTTGTCGGAAGACAAGTTGAAGAATAGTTACCGATCGCCGATTTAAAATGTTATAGTTATAGTAAATAACTTGTTTGTTTAATAGTATAGTCTATTAGTTAATAATAAAGTTAAAATAGTACTAGGCACACAAAAACTTGTAATCTTAAAGTTCAACAATAAAGGCTTTTATTTTTAATTTATTTATTACTGTGCTGATTACACTCTCTTACAGTCTAAAAGAAAAACATTCGGATTTGTAGAGTGATGTTGATGATGTGCATACTGCAAGATATTGCAACATTATGAGCATATACAATAAAGAAGGAGATATGTCCGTTAGACGAAAATGTATCGGAACCCTGTGTCTTCAGTTTGCCCCTACCACACATCAACTACTACACATGCAGTACAGTTAAAGCAATAGATACACAGTCACGCACATACCCGCATTTCTTAAAACAGAACGTAGTCCACAATCAATCGTACCTTATGCCATCAAACACATCGTGTATTTACCATGCACCGTACAACTTACCCACACAAAAACATCGGGACACAAGCACATCACTAACTCGTCGTAAGAAACAGCGGCCGCACTACGCGATGCATCCGCTTATTGAACTATCGTTTTGTGATTTTTACATTGCTTGTCCAGTCACTTAGCGACAAACTTAGGTAGTGGTTGAGGACGAATGCATTATTTGCAAAAATAGTCTAGCCATTTGCTTATGACTGGACCTCTTGTGCCAGTCGTGCGGACACCGACACGCCCCCTTGCCACTTCTCCTGTTTTTATATTTCTATGGTTATGAGACAAACTAGAGATGAAGACAGTGCAGTGTGAACAGCTGAGGACATCCCCACGCACCACCATGTTGGGCTCTCACTGTTGCAGCGCGGTTTACCGGCCCTCGCCTGCTCCAGCACTGCTGCGCCGAGGTCGGCTGAGAGGCTGACGGCTCGCGGGGCTATCAATATAAAACATTTGAACAAACCCCGCGACTGATGGTTCGTTACGATCGCGGTCATTTACTCTGCGCCCGCGCGCCACCGCGCCGTGTAAATTGCTGGCACCTCCCCCCCCCAGCCGCCCCGGGGGCCGCGCTCCCCGCGCCCCCCCGGCCCGCCGTGCCCCGGGGTCACGCTCCGCTCGAAGGCTTCTACTTTTGTTCAGGTCCGGGGTAAATTGCAAGCCGGTGTGATGGCCGCCCGCTGAGACCCATTTATTATTATAACTAATCTTAATGAGAATACTCTTATCGCGCCCTCGCTACATCTGAACGACCCAAATACAAATTGTATTTTGGAATATGTTTCTAGTTAGTACCGTTACAGCGGGTTCGGCTTTCGGCACGATACGTCGTGCGGTGGGCGCGGGCGGTGACATCGCGACACTAGCCGCCTCACCTGCCCGCCCCTGCAGCACCAGCAGGGTGTCGCCTGTGTCGAGAGCTGCGGCCCGCGCTGCCGGGCGGGGTGCGAGGAATTTGTCTATTAGTGAATTGATGCGGTCACTGTAGACGTAGATTTTGTGTTGCTGGCAGAGCGTCCGACTGCAGCCGGCGCTGGCGGGCGCGGGACGTGAGCGTGACATCGCGCCGACACGCTCGCGCACCGCTAATGAATTGGATTACACGGCCGCTGCGGAGGCGTGACGCGCCGTGACGCACTGCGACGCGTTTTTATCGGCCACCGCCACCGCACAACGCGGCGCGGGAACAAATTAAATGTCGACGTTTTACGAGCGCATCATCGACTCGAAACGTGTTATATCAAGTCATGCTCCACTATTTCCAATTTAATTTAACAAATTATTGTATAAAAAATATATTTAATTAGAGCTCTCTTTTGTGGTAGACGTGAGTCCAATCCGGCGGCGTGCGGGCCGAGTGACTGGCACTCCGAGAGGGCGAGGAGGCTCACAGTTGTTATACTCACTACAGTCTATCATAACCATGGTCTGCTGACCTGTGATAAACAAAACCATTTGATGAGCTGGTAACATTGTTAACGCTGCACTAACGTATTAGGTTCAATCGAAACTTCTAGTACTTATTATATTCAGGTCTGAATTTAAAAAGTGCGCTATGCTAACTCTGACATAGCTCATACCAGCGATATTACATACAGCAGTCCCCTACAAAAGTGCAATACCTGCACGGTCCAAGTGTATGGAACAGCGGATTATTTTTTAAATTATCGAATAAAAATGTAAATGGGGAGGTGTCAGAATGATTTAATTAGTGAATACGTAGTAACCGTTTGTGCGCCAAGTATAAGATTGCATCAGTTCTGGAGGGTATACGTGATGTTGCGATGTCGACGTCGTGCAGGGAGCGCAGGATGCTTCTCCACTCTACACGGCACAACGCGGGGCGCGGTGCGCGATGCGCGATGCGGGGAGGGGGAGGCCGCGGGGTCGACGGCCGCGCAGCGTGCAGGTGCCTGCGCCGCGCTGAGCGGTCCCGCGGCAGGACCACTCGGTACAACGATGGTTAACCTGATCACGCCTATACACACGCACTAACAATAAACGTGTGGCACTTCTGCGGGCGGCTGCGCGTGTACCACCCTGCTCCCCCCCACCGCCGCGCTGCTCTGACATAACACCTGACTGGTTCTGTCTGACATAACCCGCTCCCGCTCCGCATATATCTGCTCGCCGCGGGTTTTTGTCGCGGGAACCTGCGCCGCTGCAGCCTCCGAGCGCTACACTCGCATGCGACAAGCGACATGCGACCGACACAAACACTGTGACGCACCAAGCCTCCACAATCAATTGTTTGATTGTTGTTACCTATCAAGTGACAAGAAAGCGTTCTGAACTAAACTTTTCATTTCGTATTTGGTTTATCTTGCTTAAATTGATTGTGCTGTAGATCATGGAAGATGCAATAATGATACGTCAAAATATAAAACAGTGATACAGTATAGTGTTAGGCTCGACCGGTAGACAACTGTCTCGGTGCTGTGTCGACGCACCGTCGCGTCGCTGGGCGGCGCCGGCGCCGCCCGCCCCCAGTCCCCCACTGTGCGACACTGTGACAATCACATCATTCATTATCACTATCAGTATACAGGGTGTAAACAGACTCAGCACAAAGCCGCAACCAAGCATTCTGTACAACAAATTAAGTATCTTGACGCAAAAATAGCCATGACGACAGTATTAAAAATATGTAAGTCCGAAAATATGGACACGTATTTTTTGTTTTTATAAATCAATGAATATTGACAAAGATAAAACGAGTCAAACCTTGCGAGTGGGGGCTCATGACGTCTGTACGCTCAAAAAATTATACCAAGGCGTGACGTATTGAGAATTTTAAAAGCGTCGTATCTTCGTCAATTTTGATTTACGTTACAAAAGAAAAAACGGGTCAAATATTTTTTGATACTTAAAGTGACGGACTAATCAGATTCACCAGACCAGATTCTTATCGTCTACCCTATTATTGCTGGGACATTGTGCAATTTATGTAACGCACGTTACTCAATGTAATGCACTCAAAACATTGTGCGAGTAAGAGGTTTTTGCACCCTTTATAATTGTGTACAGTTTAATGTCAACTATAGTATTGTTAAATATTACTCAGTCAGTTGTAGTAGTATTGCAGTCGCGTTAGTTTCAGATGATTGGGAATTATCGAAATAGCGATTAATTGAGAGCACCCGCCTCTGGTCACCTCTCTGATGTTGATTATGATTGCCAAGGCCTTTGACACTATTTCTTGCACTACTCTTTTGCATAAGCTTGAAACAATTGGGATAAGAGGAGCGCAGCTTCTACTATTATCTGATTATCTTAGCGATCGACAGCAATGTGCATAAATTGTACATTATTGTTAATATACATATATTAATGACCTTTGCAGCCTGCCACTCAAGTATTGTGTTGTAATGTCATAAGCAGATGATACTGCTCTGTTTGCAGTTACATCATGAGCAGTGGCCTATGACATGCTCAGAATGGTTTCAACATTGTATCTAATTGGTTTTTTTTTTTTTTAGGATGGGAAATCATCAAATGACTTCTCCCACTCTGGGCGGAGCGGGAGGGAGTGTCAGACTCTTACTGACTAAAACCCATCCATGTTCCGTCCTCGCCCTTTATGTTCCGGGGCCGCGGTGTCTCTTTCGAACAGTCCCGCAACCCCGGCAGGCTCCGGCCCTTGCGGGCCCCTCTCTTCTGCTGACATCTCTTTGAGGCGCGCGTGGAACACGAACGCGCCGTCGAATCTAATTGGCTTCAGAATAATTTTCTAGCACTGAATGACGATAAAACAAAATACATGTCATTAAAAAAATACTAACCTCATGATTAACTCATACCTGCAGCACGTACGCTGACACTGCATGTTCTTGCCCTACTTTAGAAAAAGCTGACCATTTGAAATATCTTGGTGTCACAATTGACTCCAATTCTAAAGGTTCGTATCACAACTACTCTACAAAGCATGTTATGTGCTCACAGTACGGGAGTTATTTATTCTTCACATTATACTACAGCAGCACTGTACCCTCCTTAAGGCCCAGTTCCTTCCGAAAGGAGAAAGAAGGAAGGAACTGGTTTGCACCAATGCCTCAAACTAGACATGCTTTTTCTGTTTGATTTGTGTTTTTAGGACCTTTTCTGTATAATAGGCCCAGCAAGAAATTAAACTTCTACGAGTATAGTCTAAGTAATAGGAAATGTAGTTTTGTAATATCAGATTACTTAGCGTTACTTAATTACTGCAAGGACACAGAAAAACTTCTATAATGGAAGTCCTAGTTTGATAATGTTATCCCCTCGTACATAATTGTTCATATTTACTTAAGTTTGCTTTAATGTTTTATGATTTGTACCAATTTAATTTTTGTTATAGTTGTTAATGGAAAAGTTGTTGTTGTGTGTTGATGTTGTCGTAGAAGATGGACAAGCTGGATAAAACCAAGGACCAGTGGTCCACATTAGCCCTGGATAGAAAAAAAACTGTAAGTCATGGGGAGAGGCCTTTGCCCAGCAGTGGGATGACGCTGGCTAACAGTAGTAGTAGTCACCGCACAAAAAGCGGATCGGGGCGTCGTATCATCGTATGCATGAACAGCGGTGCATCCCGACAACGCGGGAACTACTATTATAAAACAAGCCAAACAAGAACGAGCCAAGTTGATGAGGAGGGCTTCACTAAAGTAGAAAGGAAGAAGAAGAGACCCTGTTCTCGCAACCTGTGCGGTACCGCACCGAGTGGACCCAACATGCTGCTGCGCGCTGCTGTGCCTATGACGCAACTATACATTTCGCGTCTGCATCACTCCACTACACCTGAGGAAGTGATGCAGTACTTGAAAGTGAAGACCAACTTCATTGTGCGGGTCGAAAGGTTGGAATCGCGCCCAACATCAACTTTAGGTCATTTGTGGTTCGAGTACCAACCCAACATCTACAGACCTGCTTAAAAAGAGGACTTTTGGCCGCAGGGTGTCGTATATTGTAAAAACTTATCTTTGCATTGTATAGATTCAATGTTAGTATTATATAATCGCATAGCCTATATTGTGTGAGTACTATGTACTAGTAGTAAGCTATCATTCACTGGAAACCTACGGCAGTTCTTGACTTGAATGTGCCCTGGCGGTTGAGAGTATGTCGTGCTCTCTCAAATGTCTCGCTGATGGTGGCGCGTGTGTCGGACCATTTAGTTCACTTCAAAATGGTTGAGCTGAATGGTGCTGATCCATGCGTCATGTTCGTGAACGGGCGCTGTCAGTTGTGACTGGTCATCTCTTAGTCGCCATGGTTTATTTGAATTATTTTGTTTTTGAGTTGTATTTTATTTTTGTTTTGCTATGGACACTTTTAACGTGCACGTCTTGCTACATTGTTCTCACATAATATACCATCTTAACATGAATGATGTAACCAAGATTTTGTAACAATATTTTGATTTAAAAGAGTTTCCATGGAGTTTCTTGCCCGTTCTTCTCCATAGAGATCTACGCTAGGGAATGGGCAACTACAGTACTTTCACAGTTTTTATGTCTTGTGACTGGGACTGTAGCTACTTTAAATGTTCATTTTTGTTTCGACAATTCAAAAGTGCCTGTAACTGGCCTACTTGAAATAAATGCTTTGATTTTGATTTTGATTTTGACTGGCTGACTGGCTGTGTGTGTACCAACCGACCTGCTGCTGAAGAGCCCAGTGTTTGTCTATACCTGTTTACTAGGGAGAATCGGTAACATCGGCAGCGTGAGGCGTATTCACGTGGCTCTGGGGAGCGAACGCTCTGTGGGCCGCGGCGGGTGTCAGCGCAGATTAGCGCCAGTTAGCCGCGCCGGAACCCGCTATCTGCATCCGCGCGTGTTGCCCGGCGCGGCGATAGCGCGCGCGTGCTATCACGCGGTAGGCAAAGCGCGCGTGCCGCTGATAATGATGGCTGCCCAAATTATGTACTTCACAATGGGGACAAATTTGCGCCTATTTGAATCACTGTGCTGTGTTTCGAAATTCTGTGCTGTTAACTGTTCGAGCCCAACGTTGACAGTGGTGTAATTTGGTAGTGTGGGTACCTGCCGCACTCGCCATACTTGCCGGTGCTCCACTTTGTTGATAAGATCAGATTACGCGAGCGGTAATTATACCGCGCGCTCGTTAACGGCAGTTAACGTGGCGGGTAATGGTGAGCGATATGAGTCCAGCGATCCTATCGCGAATGTTGGCGTTATCGCAGCTAGATCACTACTACCTACTATCCGGAAGGTGTGAGAACCGACCAAAAACTTTATGTTAACCAGTATCTTTAAGTACGGATTGTTATAGTCCCAATCAGACTTATTAAATTTATGAATTAATGTTTTTATGAAAGCAAAGAAAACTTGTGTTGGATACGATGATATTAAGACAAGCGGGTAGACGCGGGTGAGACGCCCGCTGAAACAAATAACCGCGCGCTGTAATGACGGCACGGCGCGTCGGCGTCGAGGCTGAGTGTAGTAAACACATGCGCTGCGCATGCGCGGGGAAAATTTGTTTACTAATCTACAAAATAAAAATATAAAATTTAAGTACCCGAAAAAAACTTAAGTACCGAATCATGAACGAGGGCAGTCAAGCACCCTCCCCCTCCTGTGTGCCAGTGCCCTATCTACAGCGGCTGTTATGTGAGCGCCACAGTTATTTATATTGATAACATTGTAACACTTGTGTTATCAATTCATAACTAAACCGAGCGGCACACTAAACTTGTGAAACAGCGGAACTATCCTCAACGTGTCTCTTTCTGTTCTCTGTCCTCTGTCCGATCCAGTGCACAGTGGGAGGCGGGTCCGATAGTCGTCTATCGGTGCAATGATTGCAGATTGCAGGGCCATGTTCCACACGCCGACAATCTCATAAGCTACATCAAGATACTTGATTTTTTTATCACCGAAACTTAGTCAGGTTACAGACTCCAAGAGGTTGAGGAAAAAGCATCCGTGTACCTCTTTGCTCTGCCACATCTCCCTGTAGTCATTTATAGTATCAAGTAGCACCTGCAGGCTTGTGGCAGTTCTTGCTAGCCAAGGACCTAGCCAGAACTGCTATGTACGGTCGAACAAGCTAATTGGTTTACAGTTTAACCCACAAATTACATTGTAAAGTGTAAACCAAAATAGCTTGTTCGACCGTACTTGCTCGGCGTGAGCAAGGGCCTCACCTGCACTGAGAACACATCTCGGAGCATCCCAACGTCGCCGCGTCGCATCACGATTCCCTGAGACTGCACACCTCGTGCCTCGCGCTTATTTGCTTACCTCCACATTTCCACAGGGTATACAGTCTCAAAAACATGAGAAATATGAATTCAGAGAATTGTGTCTACTTTACTCTCGGACGCTTTACGTCCATGAGCGCATATTATTATTATTTTTAACACTGAACTTACAGTCTGAAATTCAGGTACTTCAGGAATCACTAAGTTCCCTTTCTAGTAGGTATAAGATTTCTCAGAACCAATAGGGGGAACATATTTATGCGGCAAATGTCATTGTCATTTGACATAATCAATATTTTTATGGAACCATCACAGAACCTACTCGAGTCACTCCTTCTTCTGCTACTTGCATAGATAATGTTTTCTGCGATTGTGATTACTTAGTTAAAGCCATAGTAAATTATTGTCTGCCGTCTGACCATAGCGGACAAACTGTAACTTTTAGGACCTTTGCAAAAAGTTGAGATTTAGACCTATAACTTCATTCACCTATAAATTAAATAGGTACAATATTTCCCTGCAGCACAAGTTAAGTTATTGTTATGAGCCAAGACGATATGGACATGGATAGGGAGCGCAGAGCATTGTCGGTAAGGGGTAATATGCTTTCTCGCAGGTTTGCGCGATGCTCACTAGACCTTAAAGTGAAATGAAATGAAATTAAATAAAATGAAATGAAATTGTTTATTCAGTAAATAGGATGTATGAATCACTTTTACACGTCATCACATTTTAAACTCAAGCTAGATGGGGTCGACATTTCGTATCTGACTACACTGAGAAGAAATGGCGAAACAAACTCAGGGATCAAAGTCTGTTTTAAAGCATGTACAATATGTTTCACGTTTAACAATGAATTAAATAATAATTTGAACATACAAAATAGGATAATAATTATACTTAATGTCAAATTTACATGTCAAAAATTGTTTTATAAAAATATATATATACAAAAGGATATATCAGATTTTTATGTCAATATTGTATAGGAATTACACAAAGCTTAGCAGAGCGAGCAGTTCAATCCCAAGCTTTTTTGTCATCTAAATAATCAATTATTTTATAGTACCCTTTCTTACATAGTTTGGTTTTAATGCAAATTTTAAATCGATTGATTGATAAATTTCTAATGTCAATGGGAAGTTTATTGTAAAAGCGTATACATTGGCCCATGAATGAGTTGCCTATTCTGTGGAGGCGAGTGCGATGTACAGCGAGGTTGTGCTTATTCCTAGTATTCAAGCTATGAATATCGGACATTTTCTTAAAATTTGATTATATATTTTTAGGAACATACAATAAATTTTCAAAAATGTATTGAGAGGCTACGGTCAGAATATTCATCTCTTTGAATTTCTCTCGGAGGGAATCCCTAGGACCTAGATTGTAAATGGCCCTAACAGCCCTTTTCTGTAGAACAAAGATAGCGTCGATGTCCGCACAGGCACCCCAGAGAAGAATCCCATACGACATGACGCTATGAAAATAACTGAAATAAACAATTCAAGTCGCACTCTTCAAAAGCTATTGCCAAACGTTATACACGTGCAACCTGTGGGGTAATTACACTAAAAAAGCCTGCAATGCTTTGCGCATCCAGTATAACAACGCGTTCAGGGGCTTGCTGGGGCTCCCATGGAGGTGTAGTGCCTCCGGCATGTTTGCTAACCACAGCACGGACGGTTTCCAGGCGGTGCTTCGCAAAAGAATAGCCTCCCTGTGGTCTCGAGTAAAAGGTAGCTCCAACACGCTTCTGAGCGTGGTGTCGGACAGGGTGGACAGCCAAATTCTGAGGCACTGGTCGCTCATGCATGTCCAAAACAATAATTATTTTAAATTTTACTAACATAGCCATAAGTATCTACCTACTAACATAATATGGACTTGTATAATTAATGTGTCTGAAATATTTTTTTTTCATTTTTTTTCATTAATATAAGTCAATTCTAAGATCATTTATTTTCAATTGTTCACACTGAATTCAACAAAACTTTTGAAAAGAAAACCAAAAGCATTTGTCCTAAATTTATATTTAGTGACTGGGCAACTAGAGGTATAAGAAAAAGTAGGGAAACACTATTTGAGCTTTATGGCCTTAAACTTTATGTAAACACTGAAACTTTTAACAAATATGTGTCTCAGTATTCAATTTTTTTTAGAAATACGTGCAAAGTTGCTAATTGCACATTAGCAACAAGATCAAAACAGCAGAAAATTAAATAAAGACAGTTTGGAAAGTCCTAAATAGCGAGGCTAACAGGAAGAAAAAACGTAATACTAGCTATAAATTAGATACTAGTGTCCGACCGAAACAGGATTTTCAGCCGAAACCGAAACCGACACCGAACCTTCGGTCTTGGTCCCAGTTTCGGCCGAAACCGAAATTTATTAAAAATTTTACAACACGTTAAATCTATTGTATTTTATTTTTACTCCGAAACTGTTCACCGCTGCACTGGAGGATGTCTTCAAGGTTCTGGACTGGAGAGGGCTGGGCATCAACGTCAATGGCGAGTACATCACTCACCTTCGGTTTGCCGACGACATTGTGGTCATGGTTGAGACCATGGAGGACCTCAGTACAATGCTCGATGACCTCAGTAGAGCTTCCGAAAGAGTGGGTCTAAAAATGAACATGGACAAGACGAGGTCATGTTGAATGCCGATGTCACACCCATTCCTATCAAGATCGGAGACTCTACACTCGAAATTGTAGACGATTATGTATACCTAGGACAAACAGTCCCGTTAGGTAGGTCTAACTTCGAGAAAGAGGTCAATCGTCGAATCCGACTCGGCTGGGCAGCGTTCGGGAAGCTGCGCGGTATCTTCTCGTCCAACTTACCGCAGTGTCTCAAGACGAACGTCTATGACCAGTGTGTGTTGCCAGTGATTACATACGGGACCGATACGTGGTCGCTCACAATGGGCCTTATCAAAAGGCTTAAAGTCACCCAAAGGGCAATGGAGAGGGCTATGCTCGGAGTTTCCTTGCGTGATCGAATCAAAAATTAAGACATCCGCAAGAGAACCATGGTCACCGACGTAGCCCGAAGAATTGCCAAACTTAAGTGGCAGTGGGCAGGTTACATTGCTCGCAGAACGGATGGCCGATGGGGCCGAAAATTTCTGGAGTGGCGACCGCGAACCGGAAGACGATGCGTCGGAAGACCTCCCACTAGGTGGTCCGATGACCTGGTGAAGGTTGCGGCAATCCGTTGGATGCGAGTCGCAAGGGATCGGTCAATGTGGTGACACCGTCGACTACGCATTTTAGGGGAATATAAAGTGTTTTAAGGTTAGGTTATATTAATCCGTATTTCTCAGGAATGGTACAGTATCTTTTCATGAGAGTACCACTGGGCAAGGAGGACCCCTCCTTCTCTCCGCACCGCGTGAGTTGACTACCATCGCATGCATTTCACGAAAAATAATGCGTTTTATTGTAAGCAGTATGTTCATTTGACAATAATTCGAGACTACAATATCGCTAGTGATATTACAATATAAAGTATTTGACAATTTTACGGTGACATATATGTATTTTATCCTCTGCTCTAATTTGACATTATACAATGCCTTTAAAGAAATTAGTTGGATTTTACACAATGTTAAAATGTTGTAAATCAAATCACGTAAAATTAGGATTTAATAAGTTATTTTAAATTAACAATCAGTTGCTCGTACGCAACCAACGATAAATTCTTCGTTTACTTCCTCTTCCTCCGATAATATTTTACTCTGGACGCTTTTAATGTTCACGTCTTTCTACATTGTTGTCACATGTGTATACAGTATAATCTCAAGATGAATGATATTACCAAGATTTTGTGACAATAGTTGATTGAAAAGAGTGTCCATGGAGTTTGTGGCCCATTCTTCTCCATAGAGATCTACGAATCGTCCTACTTTGAAATGTGCAACTACAGTACTTTCTCAAGTTACATGCCTTGTGTCTGTGACTGTAGCTTACTATAGCTTTTTTTTATGCAGTTTTTTTTGATATTCAATCGCGCCGTAATGGTCGAATTGAAATAAATGCTTTGAGTTTATAATGAGCAATTGCAGCTCTCAGAATAGATGTAAGAATATAGGAATTATAGCATTTTATAGTTAACGTTTACATACTGAGGCATCAACATCGATTTCGGAAATCACAAGTGATTTCTGAATGAAATATAAAAGGCACAGAGATGAACCCGAGTACTTACATTCAAGTCGGTTTTTAAAAGCAAATGTACACCATTGCAAAGTACTATTTACATTTGGTCTCATTCTGTCTCTGATGCGTGAGTGACGCAGATGGCAACACTGACGTCTCTATGTCCACACAACTACCAAGCCCGCTACAGCCAAATCCACAATGGTGATCCAACCAAACCAACGAATACTATGAACACTCGTTTGACGGCGTGCACAGTGCAGCCGTATGTACGGTTATACGGTACGACCATTTCAAAATTTTCAGATTTCTCGAAAAATGGACCAATCTGTCAGTAGCCATCAAAACGGAAATAAGCACATGAGTCGCGTCAAGCACGCCTGTACGTTACCATGCGCAACTAACGAGCGCGCGCGCACCTCACCCGACGCGCACACGTTCGAACTGTTTACGTGACACGATCCTCCTGCAGACATCTGATTAGAGCAGCCTGCGTCCGCGCACTCCGACACCTGAGCCATCGCCGCCGCCGCGCCGCCGCCGTGACCGCTGTATAGGCGATCAATTGCACTTTAACAATTTACATAAAGCGCTAAGTGGCGTGCTGGCGGGTTTATAGGCGAGCTAACTGCATCGCGTTGTACTCGCAGGCGGAGGTCATAACACGTCGTAAAGTGTTGCCATTGGGTCCGACACGACACACGCGTGACGGACGGGTGACGTGACGTATACACCCCGACACACGTGACGGCCACGGTCTCTACCTGGCGGACGATTTAGTGTTAGGATTTAAAACAGTCAAGGTAACTTAAGAGCCGGGCCCGATCTGCATTCATGTTTATGACTAAATAAATCAGCACAAATGGCTGTCAGCAATAGCACCGCCGCCACCGCCGCCATCGCCCCGCGCGCTCTAACGACATGCTTATTATAACTGGTGTATAATAGCGCAAGTTGTTACAAAATACAATCAGTACACGCATTGTTCACACATCTGTGACACCGAGTGCGCCTCTGTCACGAGTGTCAGACAATCACGCGGCACTTGTGCGCCCCTACATCATAACAGTATAGTAGCGAGTAGTGTTGCGCCTGCGCAGCTGCCGAGGGGTGCTCACGCGCATAGTACGCTCCCCGTGCGCCACTCGATGCCACATGCCGACACTTCACTCTGTATACCTATCTGTCGTCTCAGCATCGACTGCCTGCGACGCATTTTGATGTGAGGCCCCGCACGGCTGCGACTCACATTCTGTACGCAGAGAGTCAGAGACTTGGTCAGTGAGCGCAGACATCGCGCAACACCGCTACTCCTCCGACACGACTGCACCAGTCTGCAACAGCACTAAGTACTGTTGTATCAGTGCGCAGTGCGGCGGGCGCTCGGTGCGAGCTGTCGCATGTCGCGGCTACGCAGAGTCCCACATACCCGACACGTCTCATAACTCACGCAAACGACCAGACAGCTACCAACATGAGACACCTAGTTAGGTACATGTATTTCACTTGCAAAACATGTTGTTCATACTACTTTCATGTGACGTCTACATCTGTCAACTTCAGTGTTGGTCAATCTTGTATTTTTTCTGGGAACCTAGTTTCAGTTTATCATTTATCATTATCCTAGGTGATCCTAAGCCAACGCAAAGGATCCTCAGAGCAGACGAGACATCGGGAACTTCCACGCGACACAGCGACACGTCCCTGTGGCGGCACAGGTCGCGCGCTCACACGATTACGTCAACAATGGCCGGGACGCGCGTAAATGGCCTATCATCATCCAATAATATTTGTTAAACTAGCCGCCGGACAAACAGCGCGGGCGAGTGCGGAGAGGGCGCGGGCGCGGCGGGCGCGGCGGGCACGGGGCGGACGGCCGCCGGCCGCCCGCGCTGCACACCTGGACCGCTCTTGTTTTTCTAACAACGACCAGTTTTTTCTAACAACGAGGTTTGGGATGCGTTAATTTGAACCTCGTTTTTCTATACAGCGAGTGCAAACATCGGCGGATCCCACACCGTCTGTCCACCTGTGCGCCCGCGCGCACTACGCCTGCACACTGCATAGTGCACACAACTCGTTTCGTGTATATTTTGTACTAGCTTTAGCCCGCGGATCTGCTCGTGTTAAAGTAGGAAATTATCTCAGATCTGAAACGTTTGTAATATTGAATTACTTATAGCTAATTATACACTCGGGGCTAATGTGATTTCCAATTACACCTATTACTGAATCGGATCAGAAGTTCCGAATTCTGGTTAAAGACATTTATTTCTCATTAAGAAATTTACATTTCACTTACATGAGAACACATTTAACTTAAAGTATAAACTAATCATTGTCCTTCGACACTCGGACTTACAAATTAACTTAACGCATTTTATTGCAAATTACATATTTACGAGTAGGTTCGTGGGTACTCCCAAAAATCTCACAGTGCGCTATTTTGCGTAATTACCCTGCCTTGACATAAAGAGTGCGATCCCGCTGTCACAATGCAGATACACCAGTCAGTAGCACAACTTTTGTTTTCGAATTCTGAAGATTGATCGCCCTACATGCAAACCTATAAACATACGAGTAACTGCTTTATAATCTATACATCTTCTATACATATAATAAAATCGTTGAGACCAAAAAATCTGTACATTGAAGATTTCAAAAAAAAAATTGACCAGGGTGACTTAAAATAAGTAACTGAACAAAATAAAACCATTTTTAAAATTTTTGTTTGTTTGTTTGTTTGAACGCGCATCACGTAAAAACTGCTGGACGGATTTTGATGAAAACTTCACTAATCTATTTAAATAAACTCAGAATAACATTTAGGCTATAGAAATTATGGAAAATTTTGGAAAAAGGGGGTGAAAAGGAGGGGTAAAGTTTGTATGAAAAAAAAATTTTTGATTGTTCTAGAATCATAAAACTCAGAGTAAATACTTATTATTAAAAATAAATAAATACCTGTTTCAGCATTTTTAAAAAAAATCACCCAGAGACGTAAAAAAGAGGGTTTTGTGTTTAAAATTAATTAACTTCATACACCTATAGAATAAAATCCAACGAAGTGTAAATCTTTAAAAGTTGCTACATATACTTCAAATCTAATACAAGTAAATGTAATTTTTCAGTTTCCTTGAAATTTGATTTTTGAGGTGAATATTGAATACGAACAAAATAGCGATTTAGTGACTGACGATTTAGCTTTAGTGACTCATGAATCAACGCACAGCTTATACCGCTGATCGCAGAGACCTGAAACTAGCAAGGTGTGTTCTTTATATGATGTAGGCATCCGGTATAGATGAATTTTCCAAGATTGAACCCATAAGGGGGTAAAAAAGGGGGGCAAAGTTTTTAAGTGACAACGTGATTCCTTGGTTCAATCTACTTAAAATTTTGCATAAACCTTTTTAACAGAATTGATGGAAGACGTGTTTCGTATTTTATTGAAATGAACCCCTGACGGGGTTAAAAAAGGGTAAACAATTATTTTGGCCATGGCGCTGATTTGCTTCGAAGTTGATATCAATACTCAGAGCTTTTGATTTAAACTACGAGTACATTTTATTTTGACACATGTTTGAAAACTCAATCCGATTTTATTCAAAAAGGTTGAACTCACATAAAACCTTGGTGCTAATACTCTAAAATTGGAATGTCTCGAAAGTCACCGTATTATATTTGAAGGTTTCAAAGCTTTAGAGGTTATGCACTTTTAAGACACGGCCTCATGGGACGTAGAGTTAAAAATTTGAAAAATTTTACACCTATGTGTGCAGCCGTCTGCAGTGAGCCAGCATAGGCCAGCTTTCGAGGGAAGCCCTTATTTGGAAAACCATAAGTAGAATATATGAGCGATTAATGCAAAGATTTCCGAGAAATTAAATTGTTACCTACTTGAATCTACACAAATATTATAAAGCTGAAGAGTTTGTTTGTTTGGTTGAACGCGCTAATTTCAGGAAATGGTGGTTCGAGTTAAAAACATATTTTAGTGTTGGACAGCCCGTTCATCAAGGAAGGCTAACATCACCAATAGGAGCGGAGCATCAATGAAAAAATTCCCAAAAACAAAGATTTATTCCTTTTTCTTGGCTTCCGTTGCAAGCACTGCATAACGCGGTTAAAGTTACACAGCAATCACGTACGAAGGAATTGTTCCTCTTAAGCATTAAAAAAAAAAGTCCGCGATAGCATATATCTAAGGTTGACTCACACGTTCTCTAACCCTCACTCGCAGACGAAGTGGCGCGGGTCAGCTAGTATTAAGAATAGATTTAGGTAAAGGCGATGACGTGTGAGCGTGTGACACAAAGCTGCACTGATCACCGTGACGCGCGGGGATTAGCGCGCATCCCACGTGTGACGTGTGTGGACTGTACGACTGTGACGTGTCCGGGGGAACATCCACACGTACTTGTATAAGTACTGGACACGTCGTCGGTCCGACTGTCTGCGTCTCTGGTCTTCGGGAGCACCTAGCTCCCACTGAGTGTCTCGTGCCTGTCTAGTTAGGGTCGATCGGCAATGAGTTGCCCTCCTGGCCAAGTTTGTGTATCAGTGGCGAGCCCTAAGGGAGCGAGCACCGCCCGCACCACACGCACACAGTGCACAGGTGGAAACATTCAACAACCAGTTATTTAAAAATAAACAGGACACGTTGCACCACAGGCCACAGCTGAGATTTTATCCCGCGCCCGATCCCGCCGCCCGCCGTCCGTGCGCGGTGAGTGGCCGGCGCGGCGCGGAGGGGCGGAGGGGCGGGGGGGGGGGGAGGCCGGTGGAGACTGGAGCCGCTCATCAAACCGGTCGTCGGGAGCGCACCCCACTGGCCGCCAGCAACCAGCTCAACGAGCACAAAGCATTTAAACTTATAGTGTTCATTGAAAAATTGAGAATAAGAAGGATTAATTGCCATAAATTGTTCACTGTGAGTAGCAATATCAGAATTCGGAGTCCTGGCGCGGCGGTGAGTCGATCTCAGGTGCGCACATACCGGTGCGGGTGCGAGTGTGCGACCGGTTCCCGGCGCCCCCGCACTGATGCGCTCATTCAATTTGTCTTACATACCTCACGATATAAAGTTTACCATCCATCATCACGACAAGGGACCGACGTGCTCCCTCACGGAACAACACACAGCCTCACTAAACGGTATACCTGTTACTGATTGAGACCATCAAAATGATACAACTGATTCTCAATATTTGCCTGAATAAATTCAAATCGGTTTATATAAGCCGTTTCTTAAACTATCATCATCCTACAGCTATCCACTGCTGGACATACGCCTCTCAAACCACACGCTTCTCAACTCGATTCTTGGCAACTTCCTTCCAGCTGAAATGAGCTACCCTGCGAAGGTCGTCGCTCCACTTGCCTGAGGACGACCTACCTTACGGTTCCCAATTCGATGTTTCCAAGATCACATCTATCGGTACTGCGGCTGGTCCAATTCAGCTTCTCATGCTTTTCCTTTGAGTGATGTCGACAACATTGGTTCTGCGCTAGATTAGCTCGTTTCGGAACCATTCGTTCCACCTGCTGAAAATCTTTTAACTGGACATGACTTGCCCAACAACATGGCTGACCTGGAAGTCTTTAAAAAGACTTTCGGACCCAGGTTGGCCGTAGTGGAGAATTCATTCATTCATTTGAGTAGTGGTGGTGAATTCATTACTGCCCTGGACTGTAAATGTGGTACTGTTCAATTACATAACCGATGTGGCACTTAATATTGTGTCCTGCGTGCCTATTGTTGGTTCATTACTGATATTGATGGACGCTACTGAAGGCGCCATACTAGTGGCTCAGTTCGGAGCCGAAGAAGATAAAAACAACTGGCAGTTATCCCGTAAGTGTCACCCCATTAGAGCGCACTACCCGGGGCGCATCGTGCGGCGCGCGCCCCGCCCGCCGCGGGCTGTGGGGCGCGCGCGCACCTGTGCGCACCGCGTGCGCCCCCGCGCCCCCGGCGGTTCCCACGTCCGCGCCGGCACCGTCACCACATATACTTACCTGCCGTGCTGCCGTGCTACTGACACAGCTGTGACGACACGCCTCCTGCAGCTTCTAATACTATGTCCTCTCGGTGGTCATCCACTGCGTTGTCGAGTCAGAATCATTGCGATCGAAATCAAAGTAGGAGAAAAGATAATTATGCGAGATTGTCGCTCTAGAGAGGCGCGTGTGGTTGGAGATGATCCGTCACCAGGCGCAGACGAGGCTGATCAATTCGCGCCTCGGTCGCGCCTCGTTGGCCTGACAGTTGCATCTATGTCGTCGTGTTAACTGCTCAGTGTTTGTGTGAGAGCGCGGCGCACGCACAGTGCACTTACTCACCGCGCCGACGACTAAAATACGGGCCAGCAGTGATCCCTACCATTTGCTCAACAGCATAATCATTAAATACTATGTTTCTATTAAGGCACACACAATACTATACGGTTCGATTTTAACTTGACTATGATCGCATTTTGTACTACTATGATACATTTATGTAGGCAGCTTAAAATGTTCAGTGACATTGAAAAATTAAAAAAAAAAGTGGTCTAAAATATTTCTATGACAAGAATGCTATCAAGTAACTGAGGTGGCGCCTCCCTAACAGGATGTAACAGAAGAATCAAGGCACACTGCTTCCTGCTCAAGAAGTGCACATAGCAACAGAGTCACGTGCGTGTACGATGTGGTACCGCGCGGCATGACACGGCACGATGCGGTACCGCGCGGTATATGACACGGCACAGTTGCTCGCTGTCGATGCATTATCGCCACGCGACGGATGTGGCTCGTTCGCGACTCGCGGGATAACATCTCGCAGCTTCCGCCCATTTATCTGCCACGTCTCAGCCCTACGCAAGCAGCCCCCCCCCCCCCCCCCCGCTCCGCCGCCCCGCGCACCTACCGTCAATATATTATGACATAATAAAATGTATATCAATGTCAAACATAAAATAAATTCCATTGAATGAAAACGTATGTGTCAATGAGCTTGATACACTCTTTTATCAGTAAACTATAGCTGAAACAGCTGAGAGGCTCCTTTAACCTGCATGTGGAGGAGTGAGTAGTGTGCGTTAGGGGGGTCAGCGTGAAGAGGGCGCGTCACTCATGTCCTGACAGACGCATTTGTGCGAGTGCACGCGTCCCGCGGGCGCCACAATGGTGCTCCTTACGAGGAGATCCGGCTCCCACAACTGCACCCATGCTTAATGCAGTACTACTCATACTTCATGCGACACTTCGTCTTCATTAGTAAGTGCTAACATCATGTACCAGCGCTCGCTAGTACTCCATGCGTGGTGGACGGTGACGTCGCGGCACTAATGAACAGATCGTTCCCGCCCCCCGCTCCCCTGTCCCCGCTGCCCGCTCCCAGCATATCAATGTCCTGCTAATTAGACGCGCACATAGCCGCACACCACACAGCACAATTATCCGCAATAAGACGCTAACCCGCTCCCGCACTGACATCATAATAGCGCAGCGCACAGACGCATGTCCGCACTGTGTCGCACGCACTGCCTCACTGCCTCTCCACCAGAGGATACCTCTGACTTGACAGCTTCTCATTGATTTTTAACGATAAAAGCTATCCACATCCTAGGTTATCTATCTATGAAAACACTGTTTTTTCTTTCTCTTATAGGTAAGTAATAGCCAAGTTTTGGCAGCAATGGTAACATTCAGAAATACTCCTGTCTTAACTAGTCACCTAGTCTTCTTTTTGAGCTAGGTACCTACTCAAAATCTGCTGGTATTGATCTCATTTGCTTGAAGATAATAATTTTCCTTCATTAAAGCTCACCATGTAGCCCTCTATAAAAGTCCCTCGACAGGACTGCTCGGATACCGGTAAATAAGCGCCAACGATCAAGGCTAGGATTTGAAAATCACACAATAGCGTCCAACTATGCAGCCAAGTTACCTATAGGCACTCGAATTCGATACCAAACTGCAAGAGCAGGGTTCAAGCGGCGCAGGCGCAGGCCGGGAGGGGGGCGCGCATAGCTGCAATAAAAGTAAATCAGTGCTGCGCCGGATTAAAAGCTCCGAGGGGCGGGCGAGGGGCGCGGGAGCAGAGCTGCGCGGGGGGGGGGCGCGCATGCGGGGCGCGGGGCGGCCGCCGCCGGCAGTCGAAGCCCGAGGCCCGCGGAGAGCGCACGAGTGCAGCCAGGTGCGAAGTGTCCGAAGTGTCTGCAGTGTTCCTAGTGCAGTGAGTGTAGTGAGTGCCGCGACCCTGCGCGGTGAGACAGAGCGGCGCTCAAGTGCGACGCCGCAGCCCGTGGCGGCATGCGGCAGGCGCGCGCGCCCCGGCGGCGCCCGGCGCTGCGCTGACCCGATGCGCCGCGCGTGGACACCGCGGCGCGCGCCGCTGCTGCTCGCCCTCGCCTGCCTGCTGCGCGTACGTCTACTTCCACACTGACACTCCACACCTCATACTATCTCACATTCACTACATACCAACGTTGCGAGTTCTTAGAAATCCTTAACAAGAGCCTAATAAAGCTCTGATTAGTAAGTAATACTATAGGAACTACAGCTTGGACCCGGCCCTCGCTTCTAAAAGTTAACCGTGCAGGCTAAACTATGAACAGCTACAAAGTTGGAAATCACTCAAATGTTT
This sequence comes from Xestia ashworthii, assembly GCA_950022955.1. Lineage (NCBI taxonomy): Eukaryota > Metazoa > Arthropoda > Insecta > Lepidoptera > Noctuidae > Xestia > Xestia ashworthii. Next base: position 108,066 of record OX465566.1, on the reverse strand, counting down.
TTTTTTTTCAAAGTCAAAGTCAAAATTATTTATTTGCAATAAATGTGGTACAAAAGATGGTAGAATAAATATGTAGTGCAATGACACATTTCGCCATAAAATTGGCATGCAAACATTTTGACAAAGTAGCTGTTAGAGTTTACTCTAGAATGCTTTCTCAATAAGCCGCAACAATCACATTAATTTAAAATGATATCTTCCATTATTTGGGGCCAGGATGTCTGCTAGTCCGTCACAGACTCAAGGGATAATAACTGCATCCGTTGCGATGTGACGCGGCGTCAGGCGTGTGATAGTAACATGGCGAATATCAGTGATACGCGCCGGTCACAGCGCGGTATGTCCCGCGAGCGCGGCCGGCGCGTGACCCACATACTGATGGGCCAGCATGGCACACGGATCAGCACGCTGCTCACGTGGGCACGCGTCTACGAGCTCAGTGCCCAGAGCGAACACTCCACGCTCATGATTACTTCACGCATCAGGCTCACATTCCGTTCCCAACCAAATTCTATAAGAATCTCTTCTTGTCTTAGATAATCTTGATCCAAGAATTTCAGACATCACCGTTGAAGCGTTAATGAAAACCTAATGTAACTCTCTGAAAGATCTGAATCATAGTATAAATCACTTTTTCAGTGCTTGGACGATACCTTTGCATATCTAGCAGAACAATCCAAAGTTCTGTATAACATGGACATATTAAAGTAGAGAACTCTAATTTACATCCTGAAACATCTCATTCACACCTACAAGTGCACATAACACCAGTACATACTAAGATTGAAATACATGCAAGAAATCCCAAAAGTACAAACACCCTAAACAAGCAACAAATCAAAACAAGCTTCCAATACAGAGAGTTGCACTAATGTTATTGGGCTTGTTTAAAACCCTCATCAAAGCAACAACAATAATGTTTAGTAATTCCAAAAGCCCGACACAATAAGTTCCGTGGTGCTACAGGTCTAACAGGTCTCATACATCAGCAATAGTCCACGTCCACATTGTCCACACCGCTGCACCGCTCGCTCTCCCGCTCAAATCTAATTACGTTTTTATTTAACTGTAAGATGTAGAGTTCTGAAGCTCCTGCCTAATTTGAAGACTTGATACTTACATGTTTTAAAGTTTCTGCGAATTTTAAGTTATTATTGACTTGGAGAATTAAGGTTTACGGAAACATACAAGTAAAGTACCTACCTATCTGTCAAATTGGTTGCCTTCTAAATGTTAACTAGACAACTGATAACTAAGGACAACAACTTAGCAAGCGTGAGGGTGCCCCAGTGATCACAATACAGATGAGTCGTAGACCGCTGGCCCACGATCTTGGGAAGCAAGCAGGTGTAGACAGTCACGCGCATCTCGATGAGAGAATACCTAATGACGTGTCACTGCAACATTGGCTCGACAGGACCCATTGTACCCTAGGTATACATTTTGATTCCCTTGAGAGAGTCGAAATATACGTTTATTAATTTAGAAGTTTGATTTTATCACAGCTTCAAGGGACTGTAGACCTGAATACCTTACCTTACTCTTGTCCGTCTTGTTTTGTCGGAACAATTAGAAAATACATTTTCATGGAATAATTTTGAAAGAAGATATTATGATAAATGTACCATCATCAGATGATGATACATTTATTTGCACATTGGTACAGAGTCATTTGTATCATGTCGGCGTCCCTTAGAGGACATGTAGAGGAAGTTTACAACTAAATAATATCTTACAACCAAATGTCAAACATTTTCGAGTAATTTGTCAATTTACGTTTTTTTTTTTCAAGAAACCAAATGTGTCTAAAACGTCAAATTACCAGGGGCATTTATTTGATGATTTCCGATCCAACAAAAAAAAAGGGGAAAGCTCTCCGCATTGCGTTATAAATAAGGAGGAGGCTATATACCTAGTCGCCCAACACTATCAAAATCAGTACTTATAACGCTCTTGACTACTTTTTATACTTATAAAGTTCTACTTTATAGGTAAATTAGTACTTGTATTAGTTTCAGCTCAGATAACTTGCCTCCATCGGCCTCCATTTTAATACAAATTAGGGTTCCCTTGGAATATGCCTGCTAATGTTTGAATTTACTTATTTTAGTATTTCATTAACAAGGCGGTTGTATTTTCTTGATATCGTCTCTTTTTTGACTAAATATTCACTAACGTTACTGACAAATATGAGATGGCCTTGGACCAACAAATTTACATTTTGTGTTATCCAAAAGCTGCAATGGGTGCAGGTTTCCAGTTTCTTTCAAAAATGTGTATAGACCTACTCAATCCTTTTTTAGTCAAGAAAACATCATAGTCTTACTGCATCAAATATCTTTTTGGTGCCCGACTTGCTCCTAGTGAAGCATATAATTATGACCATTACATCGAAGATGAATGAATGCACAATTTGTTACTAATTTTGTGTCCACATAATCTTTGAACACACATAATAAGTGATGGCACTTATTACCAATATTTTGAAGGTACGACGCCAATTTTCAACTTCTTCACTTTCGGAGTGAAGGGCTTAAGGGGAATCCACTGCGAGGATCGACCGGAGGACACGGTGGAGCACACGGTGGAGGTCTGCTCCGCGTGGGCGCAGCACCGCCGTGTCCTCGAAGCGGCGATCGGCGGCGGTGACCTCTCGCGTCCGGCCCTGGTTCAATCCATGGTCCGGAGCGAGATGGAATGGGAAGCCGTCACCTCCTTCTGCGAAGTAGTCATGCTAGCGAAGGAGGTGGCGGAACGCGAGAGGGAGAGAGCCTCTCTTCCCAGCCGCCGCGGGAGACGCACCGGGCGTCGGGGGCCACGTGGTGGCTACCGGCCACCGTAGACGCGGGCCTGTGGACGGTTAGCTATGGGCTAGCTAGCCGTCCATCCGTCTAATGACGACAGGCCGTGTCGACGGCGCGTTCGTGTTCCACGCGCGCCTCAAAGAGATGTCAGCACAGTGAAGCGGCAAGGGCCGAAGCCTGCCGGGGTTGCGGGCCTGTTCGAAAGAGATACCGCGGCCCCGGAACATAAAGGGCGAGGAAGGAACATGGATGGGTTTTAGTAAGTGAAAGTATGACACTCCCTCCCGCTCCGCTCCACTCGGAGCAGAGCGGGAGGGAGTGTAGGGAATCACAGTAGTAGACCCTGTTCCGTAGTATGGGAAATCATCAAATTATTTGATGATTTCCCATACTAAAAAAAATAAAAAAAGCTTAAGCTTAATTATTCCCCTTAAGCTTAAGCTTAAGGAGAATAATTTATTTTTGGCCTTGGAGCCCTCATTTACTTCACCTGCGTTCGCACTTCACGCTCTTTCTGATCCTGCTGATTTTATTTCTGACGAACTTGGCTCCATTATTTCTAAATACCTGTTTTTCACTTTTCTCCTGTAAGCACCACTACTATTCAATCGTTTCCAATCCCATAAATTCGTGTTCAGCTTATTCACTCAACAACTGAATTTCAACAAAATGGCTGTGGTTTACTTATAAAGTTATTGATCTAGTAGCATAATGGCTTTTTTGGTCTGGAAGCGCTCTTTTCAAGTACTTTTTGATTTAAAAGACTCTTGAGCAAAACTATAATGGCGCAAACTTATAGTGATCTCAGTTGAGAATGTTATAATATCTTGTTTACTCACAAAATGCTACTATGGGATCAAAATGTTATACTAGACTATTTAGTTTTACTGTAGACAATTATAAGAGACTTATTCCTAACAATGTCTTATAAGATAATCTTGTAGCTAACTACAAGACTGAGATATAAGAGCAAATTTACTTTAGGATATCAACGCTTGTAAAATGCTATTACTAGTAAAAGTGTCCTATACATGTCTTATAAGTAACTCTTGTAGCTAACTATAAGACCGACATAAAAAAACTAATGCGGTTAAGTATGATAAGGCTTGGCAAATACTATTATAAGTAAAATAGTCTACCGCAATGCCTTTATAAGTACGTTATTAGTAATGATAGACTTATAATCTTTTTATAGGATTACTTTGCTAGTTGGGCGGTCGTTACTGTTATTTTTTATGTTCCCCATGAAATGATGCATGATTGTTGAGTGATTCACATGTTAGATTCACTTCCCTTGAGTACTTTATGAGTACCTCATGAATGAGAAATATTTTTCACAGTTGCCTAATGTTGATGAAAAACTGATTAAGATGTATTTAAAGATGACATGAATCTGTGTGGGAATATCACAACAAAAAAGGGTGAAATAAAAATTGTTTAAATGTTTTTGGTTATTGGAAGCTGACCCCAACATAGCCGGGAAAAGCCTAAGCAGATAAAATAAATTTATTAAAACCATAAGGTTACAAAAAAATGTACAAGATACGAGTACTTACTATAGATATTAACAGCAATAACAGCAGTAATAGCGCTCGCAGACGATGATTTATGTTAGAAGAGTTTTTCAACTAGTTATATTTTAAAGAAAAGGTATTCACTTCATGACACCAAAAACTAATTTGACCCGAAAAATCAACGACCAATTTCCAAAAACTGTCATAGTTGAGCGGGGATGCTCCGAACATAGATAACCTTACAGTTACAGTATATAAGTAGGTACAGCGCCCTGAGAAATGTACAGACAGCACAATGTGATAAGGTTCAAGAAAAAAGTTCCCGATCGATCCGCATAATGGTCCTTTAAAGAAAGCTGTAAATTCCACGTGTGATGCGTGAATGAGGAACCATCCACTAAAAACCATGTTAATATACGATAGGTATACCGAGGATTGTACGAGTAGCATCTGCTATGCCCTTCGCTATGACATCTTCCAACATTCAAGCCCGCTTTCGTAAATCGGGAATTTACCCACATAACAGGAATCTGTTTACTGACATCGGTTATGCTCCTGCATTTGTAACAGATAGACCTAATACAGATGAGAGAACAGATAGAGCTAACACAGAAAACACGATTGAGCCTGCAGTTGTTCCTATATTTAATTAAAACCCAACTGAAGATGGAATACCACCATTATCGCCTTCTTTTATATCTGAAGAATTACAGTTGTCTCTCCAGACAACAGTTGAACAACAAGCTCTCTGTGAGTTCTGTGACTCACCCGTTCCAATAACCCAGCAAGTAAACGTTCACGGGATGAAGACGTGTAAAAGTGTTTGTGAAAACTAATTTGCTAAATAAATATCATTTATCAAGAACCTGAAGAAACTATAAATACACCACTTACACTTGGCCAAAAGCACCCCCAAGGAAATGTAATAAAGGGCGAAAAACTAGAAAATCAACTCTATCTAAGACATTGGATAGCTCCTTTTAAATGGTACAACATTAATTTAATATGACAGTTTTGCTGAAATATTTGTCCATTCTGAGCATTAGGTTAAACACCAAGGTAAGCCAAATATGAATACCTAATTAATAATGTAATATCTTAGTATCTGTGAAAAAATAACATCGACAACATCGTCAAAAACGGACCAAAGCTAAGAGAGTTACGAAAAGATTAGACGGAAAAAAAGGTAAAAGAAAAAAGTCAAAAGGAATAAAAAAAATACTCAGCGGGAATTGTCATGGGAAGAATCAGAAGAGGAAGTACTACTGTCTTAGATCAAAGAATTCTATGATCCTGATCGGGTAGCAGTGTGCTGTGTGCGGTACTGATACTGACCATTTAGGTGTTTCAACAATTCAGTTCCTTATTGATATCCGTTAAGTGATCTCTACTGAGCTATCTACGAGTATCATAAGAGAACTTAATGTTCCATCACTTACGAAAGGGATTATACTAGATAAACCCAAAATGACTTAACAAAATCGTCGTCTTCATCAAATAATTAGCACTAGCATTCAAGAAGAAGCTTAGTAAGTTAGCTAGTGACGTGGTGGGCGTGTAGCGCGGTGGGCGTGCAGGCGCGGAGGGCGGGGCGCGGGGCGGAGCGCGTGGCGGGTGGAGCGCGGGGCCCGCCCCCGCCCCCGCCCCCGCGCCCAGCCCTCGCGCCCCGCTTTACTAACGGCACGATGTAAACAAAGCTCCCACACGCGCACTCCGCCCGCCCGCCGGCGGCTGCCCCCTTGCGAGTTCATTCCACTGTCCACACTAAGCATGTCATACTCGTACCTACTTGTCTCAGTGAAGGCGTCCATATGTTTTCACTTCTCATGCTCTAAAAGTACGCCATTATAGCCCTACGAAGCGGGATTAAAGTGACCGTTTATTCCCTAGGGAGTAAAAAGTAATTTAAAAATGGAACGATCTTTTACTCTGAAACATGGTCACAAAACAGTACCTAACTTTTTTTTTTAATGGATCAAAGGTATTATTTAAATTTCGAATTGGCTTGCAAACAGAAAGCGGTTTATTGAAAAAAAAAAAAACAAATGAACTCTTCAACGCGAGAAAAATTATTGTTGTTTGTGTGCATCGTTGATTTTGAAAAGTACTATATGTGCAATGCCTCTGTTGCTAGCCGCTGCAGTAATGTAGGTACCTACTAATTATCTGTGGAGTGTGGATGATCTTCATTGCGACAATGTTGAGAGTTTGTGTTGTGTTTTAAATTGTTAATCTGTGACTGACCTGATAGAAGAAAAAACTGACCGCTCAGTTCAGAATTTTTGTCGAGTGTAAATTTGTTCGGTTTTAAATTACTATTTTTCTCGCACTCGAAGTGAAAAGTACAGTTTGCACCTCGAGACTAAACGCCAATTTAATATACCCTCGCTTTCGTTGCCTCCCTCGCAAGCTCGGGAGTCAAACCACCTCGGGTATATAATGGCTTCGTTTAGTCCCTCGTTATAAAATATACTATTAGATGTGCGTATGAATGAGTGCCTCACAAGCACAAGACACCACCTACACTTGGCCAAAAGCACCACCAAAGAAATTTAATAAAGGGCGAAAAACTAGAAAATCAACTCTTTAGACATCAGATACACCAGAGAAGGAAGCGTTAAGAAAAGAGCATGAAGCAATAGACAAGGCTCACTGCTGACACAATATCTCCTGCTTACGACGCGACGTGTTTCTGTTTGAGTGGGAGAGAGGCGACCGCGACCTGCGCGACTCGCATCAACAAACTTCGCTTGACAAGTTCACTATTATAATTAACTTTAGTTGTTAGGTACATTATCGCTATATTATTCGCGTATCACACGTCCTATTTTAAATTTTATTTTGTAATGGGATAGCGGGCATGTTATTATTTTACCAATTATCTTTGTTGTGTGCCATTACTTGAAAAGTAAACAGTAGTAGGTACTAGATCAACTTTAGAACACACTTCCTTTACGTTCATGTTTAGGGTTCCATATTTAAAAAGGAAACACGAAACCCTTAGAGGACCACTTCATTGTCTGTCCGTCTGTCATTGAGCATCTTTTGAAGCTTGGTGGTATCGAGTAGAAATTAATTTCAAATACTAAGGTCGGTAGACTCGAGAACAGAGCTGTAAGTCTTATTCAAGGTCTATGGACGTATTAAAATGAATGTAGTACATTTTGCTCATTCGCAAAACATCAGAAGCTAACCGGGCAGTTCCCAGCAGGACTGAGAATTACATCCAAGATCACTTGGTAATTTGTAGTTTTATGATTATCAAATCAAATCAAATCATTTATTGAACAGATCTTAGAATCCAATTTGTTAGTTGATTATATCACATCTAAAAGAGAAATGTACCTACTTATGCGAAGAATATCGATGTACCGGAGAGTATTATTTCAACTGCGTAAATAATTTTGTTTTGATATCCGACTTCTTTAGAGCATTGTTAATATGCTCTAAAGAAGTCGGATGGATGTTGGAGGTACCGCGACGGCAAAGCGAAGGCGTTTATTCAACTACCCTCACTTGATCTTCATAAATGTTAATTAGTGCCGGTTCACATGACTAGGACAGCACACTACACTAACAGTGTCCGTATATTGAGGCGATTTCACCTGACGATTACACTTAGTGATCACTGGATTCCAAGCTGAAGAGAGTATGAAGCCGTCTTCGCGATTGAGATTAGGGTACTTCTTGATCTCAATACTTCAGTCTCCCCGCGACCACGACTGGTGCAATCCGGTCGAAACGTCGGGCTTAAATTAATTAAAGGTAAATTCGTGGTAAATACGTTTTTAGGGTTCCGTTGCCAAATGGCAAAAAACAGAATCCTTATAGATTCGTCATGTCTGTCTGTCTGTCTGTCACAGCCACTTTTCTCCGAAACTATAAGCACTATGTTGTTGAAACTTGGTAAGTAGATGTTTTCTGTGAACCGCATTTTCACACAAAAATAGAAATAAAACAATAAAGGAGATATTTTTTTTGTTCTGAGATAAGGCTACCCACATAAATTGTAGCATTTAATAATGAAACATACATTGATTTCTTCCATATAACCTCTAGATAACAGTGGTTAAATTAGCTAAGCCATGTCTAACCGGAATTAGGCATGGGCAAATATCGATATTTATTGTCGATATTTTTTCATCGTGATATATCGATAATCGATATTGATTTTAGAGTATCGAATTCGTATCAAATACGATTTTTTTTAAACGCAACTTTGGTTTCGTGTCCAAATCTGATGATTACTGGTTTGATTAAATTGTATATAATTATTTAGGGTCAAGCATCAATAAAAATACTGTTTTCTTTTATTCTTTTTTACGAAGTTTTAATGCTTTGGGAATATGTATGAATAATTGAATACTCATACTAAAACTGACGATATATCGATATATCGGTATTTTTCACTCGATAAAATTTATCGATACTGTTTAAAAATATCGATACGATAAATATCGATATTTTTTTTCACTTGCCCATCCCTAACCGGAATAAATGCAAAAAATCTCGGGTACGTATCATAATCCCGAAAGTTCATAATACCTAAGATTGAAATGCCGACGTCCAAAACATCGAAATTCAAAATACCGAAAGGTTTAAATACCGATAGTCGTTATATCGAAACACAAAATACCGATGTTCAAATGCCCGAAAGGACGAAATCCCTAATGGACGAAATACCGAATGGACGAAATCCCGAATGGACGAAATATCGATGGATGAAATACCGATGGATGAAATCCCGAATCGACGAAATCCCGAATGAACGAAATACCGATGGATGAAATCCCGAATGGACGAAAACTTTTATTTAATAGCCGTATTATATGCCCCTAAAAAACGTAGTCGACGGAGCCCCGCTTCGCGGGGCCCCTATTTCCGAGTGCAGGGTTTAAAGGGAACCTAACTAACCTAACGGGGGGGTGCCCCAAGTCCTGATTATGGGGGCAGAGATACTTCCGTATGTTCAGTTGACAATAATTCCGTAAAAGTTTACAATATCGCTAGAGAGTAACACGTTATATTGTAATATAACATGTTTGACAATTTTACGGTGAAATATTATAAGCACAAATTTTGTGACAGAAATGAATCGCTGCAGAACCGACTCCATGTAGTCTTTTCTGCCCTACCCCTAGAGTGTAATTTAAGCCCGCGTAGGCGCGGAGCGGCGATTCGGGCCGCGAGCTGAGGAGCAGGTGGCTTTAACACTCGCCGCCGCGGCTGAGGCTGGCCGGCTTCAGTCGGCCAGCAAGCCGAAGCTGGGGTGGTGAGTGTTAACACCCTCTGCGACGATAAGCTCGCGTGTGACTGCCGGAGCCCCGCAGCGCCGGAGCCGTGACAGAAACCATGCCTGCTGCATGCTTGCTGCATGCTTGCTTCATGCTTGCTGCATGCCTGCTGCATGCCTGCTGCATGCCTGCTGCATGCCTGCTGCATGCCTGCTGCGTGCTTACTGCATGCTTGCTGCATGATTGCTGCATGCTTGCTGTATGCTTGCTGCATGCCTGCTGCATGCTTGCTGCATGCTTGCTGCATGCTTGCTGTATGCTTGCTGCATGCCTGCTGCATGCGTGCTGCTTGCTAGGCAACTTTTAAGTGTGCGATATTGTAAACTCTCGAATTATTGTCAACTGAACATACGGAAGTATCTCTGCCCCCATAATCGGGACTTGGGGCCCCGGCAACTACAGTACTTTCACAGTTTTTATGTCTTGTGACTGGGACTGTAGCTACATTTAATTTTCATCTTTGTTTCGACACTTCAAAAGTGCCTGTTATTGGCCTACTTGAAATAAATGCTTTGATTTTGATTTTGATTTGATTTCGTTAGGTTAGTTAGGTTCCCTTTAAACCCTGCACTCGGAAATAGGCGCCCGTCGACTACGCTTTTTAGGGGCATATAATACGGCTATTAAATAATAGTTTTCGTCCATTCGGGATTTCATCCATCGGTATTTCGTTCATTCGGGATTTCGTCGATTCGGGATTTCATCCATCGGTATTTCATCCATCGATATTTCGTCCATTCGGTATTTCGTCCATTAGGGATTTCGTCCTTTCGGGCATTTGAACATCGGTATTTTGTGTTTCGATATAACGACTATCGGTATTTAAAACTTTCGGTATTTTGAATTTCGATGTTTTGGACGTCGGTATTTCAATCATAGGTATTATGAAATTTCGGGATTATGATACGTACCCGTTTAAACTATCTTTGAGATTTTAGTTTAAACCTTTAAAAAAGGAATTAAAAATGCTTACAGCTTAATACTATTTATTTTAATATTCTGTTCTGATTCTATTAAAAATCTATTAAAAAAATAAACGTTATTATTATTATTATATTATTATTATAATTATAGCAGAATTATTACCAATGGGTAGGTACCGTACTTTTTTTAGTAAACGGAAAAAGCGCCCCTATTCACGTAAGTATTTTCTGTCAAATGACATTGACCACAACAGGAATGATTTGACTCGCAAAAAAATATCATAACACAGTTTATTTATTGTGATTTTAAGATTCCGGTTTCATTTTTATGTAATATTTCGTTTAATACTACACTAAAATGGTTACTTTTTTTTGGTGTAATATGAATAATAAATGCAACGACCAGGTGGGCCCAAAAAAATTGTCTCCTTTAGGGGGTTCCCCGTAATACATAGAACTGAAACTCAATTTTTTTTTTCATCAAACCCATGCGTGTGGGGTATCTATGAATAGGTCTTCAAAAATGATATTGAGGTTTCTAATAAATCATGTTTTTCTAAACTGAATAGTTTGCGCGAGGGACACTTCCAAAGTGGTGAAACGTGTGTCCACCCCCCCCCCCTGTAACTTCTAAAATAAGAGAATGATAAAACTAAAAAAAAATGTGATGTAGGTACATTACCATGTAAACTACCACCCGAAATTGGTTTGAACGAGATCTAGTAAATAGTTTTTTTTTAATACGTCATAAAGAAGGTTTTGAGCTTATTAAGTGATGCAGACGAAGTTGCGCGGGTCAGCTAGTCTTCTTTATCGTGTGGTTAGTTGCCTAACGAAGTTGCACGGGTCAGCTAGTCTTCTTTATCGTGTGGTTAGTTGCCTAACGAAGTTGCGCGGGTCAGCTAGTCTTCTTTATCGTGTGGTTAGTTGCCTAACGAAGTTGCGCGGGTCAGCTAGTCTTCTTTATCGTGTGGTTAGTTGCCTAACGAAGTTGCGCGGGTCAGCTAGTCTTCTTTATCGTGTGGTTAGTTGCCGAACCTAACCTAACCTAACCTGGTGTCAAAGAGTTCTTAAACCGCCCATAGGCCTCTGACTTGGCGAGTGTACAATATTAACAAAACGCACACGGTAAGCTGCGTCACACTCAAACATACCTGTGTCCGAAGAGACTACATGAGAGGGCGCCGTCTGCCGAGATATACCAAAGCATAACCTAGTTCCTTCTGCTTGCAGCTTGCTTGCTCATCTGACTATTTATAAACCTTTCAATAAATCAACCCGAGAGATCATACTACAACGATAAAAACTATCCTATGAGTTAATCCAGGTCATAAACTGTCTCTGTGCTAAATTTCATCGAAATAGTAGTTAATTTTGTTCAGTATAGTTTTTGCGTGACAGCGTTAACATCTATCCATCCTCACAAGCTTTTATAATTATAATATTAGTAGATTATCAGCAACATTTATGTTCGCCTTGCCTGCTCTGTCCCACTCCACTCCTGCCACGTGACGCGAACCGCGCCTCCTCCTTCCAGCTCTGACAGAACCCGTCCAGTTCATCTCGCCGGACGCCGCCAACATCAGTCATTATCATAGAGCAAAACAAACGAACTAGATGTTTATTGTTGGTACTTAGCATCGTCACGTAATGCGGGCTGCGGGCAGGAGGCCTACCATGATCTAATTAAAAACGATTCAAAAGCAAGACATTTCAGTTTAGGTTCCTAAACTGCATCGCTCAAACTCGTACCATGACGTCCAATACGCTCAGCGGCATTAGGATCGTTAAAAGTGAATGAAAGATCGTAATTTGTGACTGGACCGCGTTTGAAACGTTTTTGGTGAAAAAGAGACAACGCTATTAGTATCCAATAACTTTGTTTCGCGGACATTTTTTACTGTCAGCTAGTCTAATGGGCAGACGGACAGATAGACGGACAGACGGACAGATAGACGGGCAGACATACGGCCAGACAAGCGGACACGCAGACGGACAGACAGACAGACAGATGGACAGACAGACAGACGGACAGACAGACGGACAGACAGACGGACAGACAGACAGACAGATGGACAGACAGACAGACGGACAGACGAACAGACAGACGGACGGACAGACAGACTGACAGACAGACGGATATACAGACGGACAGACAGACGGACATACAGACGTATAGACAGGCAGATGAACAGACGGACTGACAGACAGAGGTTGATTTTTGCAAAATTCCACTAAAATACCACTAAAAAACTTTATTTTCGTCAATAATTCACCAAACGTTTCAGTTTACGTTAGAGTAATAGTAACTTTTATTGAATCGCTAAAGTTGACAGTTGAGCGTTTCAGTTGAGCTGCTCCAAGGACGTCATGGCACCAAACAAGTGCAAATTGAATGAATGAAACCAAAACTAGCGACTCAGTTCGTGGTCAATCGCTGTCAGATGGCATGATAAACTGACGTCATGGTACGAATTAGAAGAACAGTTCAGTTTAGGTCCTAAACTGGATCGCGTTAAGAGCTCGTGGTAGGCCTCCAGGTCCTGCAGTTGTTGCGGTGCTACGGCGTAGCGCTGCTACGGCCTCCGTAGCCTGTAGAGGCGCTACGACCGACGTGTTTGTTCATAATTTAATGAAGGCTACGCGGTCCGCGATCATACATCAGTCATGTACAAATAACTCAACGACGCTGATGTCACCGAGTGTCCACTGTTTGCGCGATTTTTATTTATATCGCGGATGTGTGAACATCCGCGATATAAATAAAAATCGCGCACGCGAATTGTTATAAAATTAGAATATAATTTACGCTATTATTGTACACTATTTTTGTATTTGGAGGAAGAATGATTTTATGCGATTGCTAATAATTCAGAATAGTACCTATTTAATATTAATTGTTTAACGTTAACGTTATAAATAACATAATATGCAACCGCTTTAAAAATTATCTATTTATATCTGAACACGGCTATTTGTTACTCTTAACATAATTCAAATTCAATTCAATTCAAAATAATTTATTATCTCTTCACAAACATGACTTATTATGAATATGTACAGAGCTTAAAGTTTCGGTTACTAGATAAGTTTGTGAGAGACTGGTGTCTGCACTAGGAAAACCTGTAAGTATAGCAGATCACCAGGGTCCCACCACACGGTAATTCGATTATATTATAAATATTATACATTAATAAGTAATTCAATTAATATGTGTAGGGAAAATGCTTAAACAAGAAAATAATAATATAAGTAAACAATTATTAATTAAAAATTAGATTTTAGATTCATATTATAAATTAATTTATAATTTATGAAGTAAATCAATGACGCCAAATTACAATAATATAAAATTAAAGAACCAAAAATAAAACAATACGTGAAATAATTTAAAAATTAAAAATGCGCGATATGCGTGGGGAAGGAAGCAGGGCGGAATTATTTAGGATGGGAAAGTAATTCCTCAGTTGATGCGTAATCTAGTTTAAGGAGCCATTCTACTAGAGCACTCTTACAAGCTTTTTTAGGCATGAGATAGATCGTGGTGCGCTCATTGATCTTGTTATACAGATGGGAACCTAGGAATGTGTAAAATCTTTGAGAGAAGCTCGTCCTTAAACCCTTAGCTGTAATGCAAACGGCATGTTTCCTACGTTTACCTAGCATGGAAAGGGGATTAAAAATGATTGAAGAGTGCTTCTTAAGAACAATATTTAGTACAAAGAGTTGTCTCTGTCAGAACTCTGCATTGTTTGTACAGTCCACAGTAGGATAGAGGTATGGCAGAGAGTGAGCCACTTTAAGTACCACCCTCTGGGCTCGTTCTAATTTCAAAATGTTGGATTTCGGAGCGCCACCCCATGATGTAATGCAGTATGACAGAAGGGATTCACACATCGCATAATATACCCACCTGATAACCTCGGTGTCAGCAACATGACGCAAATTTTTGAAGAGAAAAATTATCTTTATCTTTATCTTTATCTTTGTTGGTCAGACAGAACGGTATATATTTAGTTTTGTCAACGTTCGTACGTTCGTATAATGGCAAATGAGATTAGAAAATGCCTCAAGGTAACGTTAAACAATGTGAAAAAGAAAAGCAGTCGTTACCCGTGGTCCCGGTGGGTCGACCCATTACCGGGTCCATGGGTAATTTTAATTATCCGTGGTTCCATAGCATTAGGGATTGTTTCCTAGACTTTTGAATATGTCGATAGAAAATACAAATCCATAATAACAGCATATCATAATCCCTCCGACCACGGGTAACGACAACTGTGTAAAAGAAATATAGAATTTCTAAAAGCAACACAATTTTGAAGAAACTATATGAGGATAAATTTTGTATGACATTGCTATTCGTGTCACCCCCAAAGACATTAAGGCTGATGTTCCATGTTCCATGCTCCAGGGTCCAAGGTAGGCCGCCTACCCTTTTTTTAAAAAAAAAAAAAAGTCCGCCTACCCTGACGCTTTCACGTTAACATATTTACGAGCGATACACAGGACAAGTAACAAGAAGAAAATCGTAATAGTAAAATGTAAAACAGTCTGTGTACCTACGAGTATAGTAAAGTGTAAAACAGTCTGTGTACCTACGAGTATAGTCCCCACCACGAGAAGCTATACGTTTTGTAAACACACATTCGGGTTCGCAACCTTTCGACCAAATTAAAAAATTGCAGCGTAAGCGTGATCTTACTACAATATTTTGTTTACGTTCTATGATGTCAGATGCGTTCCAGTACCACGAAACATTAGACGACAGCGCTTTATATCGCCAAAATATAACACTAAAAACTTTTTTGCAAAAAAATAGAACCGACTTCAAAAAAGTGAAAAATAACTAGCTTCAGAAGTCGGTGACCATTGTTTGATTGATTTATTAAGTTTTTTTGTCACCGACTTCTGAAGCTAAAGTTATTTTTCACTTTTTTGAAGTCGGTTCTATTTTTTTGCAAAAAAGTTTTTATTTTTCACTTTTTAGTGGTTCACTTGTGCTTACCCCTTCACAGCGTACCGATGTTATGTTATGAACTGGTGTAAACAATAGACAGACAATAGATTTCAGCAATCCCAGTCCATTTGCTATCATTTATTGAGGAGTTCCGTTCCATATCTCCGAAGTTCGTGATCAGATCATGACAATATTTCTATGGGACCAACTTGAAAGTATACCCTTTCAAACAAAAAAAATTTTTCAAACCGGTTCAGGCGTCTTCGAGTAATCGGTGAACATACATAAAAAAAAAAACATAGTCGAATAGAGAACCTCCTCCTTTTTGGAAGTCGGTTAAAAAGTGAAAAATAAAAACTTTTTTGCAAAAAATAAAACCGACTTCTAAAAACCCAATAAAGTGAAAAATAACCTTAGCTTCAGAAGTCGGTGGCAAAAAAACTAAACCAATCAAACAAAGGTCACCGACTTCTGAAGCTAAAGTTATTTTTCACTTTATTATTGTGTTTTTAGAAGTCTGTTTTATTTTTTGTACTGGTCCGATCCAGTAGACATTTGGTAAAGATATATTATGAATCTGTGTGACCCAAACATGGACCGCATCGACGTATTTAACGTAAATAAATTAATGTTGAATATGAGTGTCACTTTTGGGGAGCAAATTAGAAAATGAAACCGATGCGCTTACCCCTTTACAGCGTACTGGCGTGATGTTATGTCATGAACTGGTGTAAACAATAGTCAGACATGAGATTTCAGCAATTCCAGTCCATTTGCTATTATTTATTGAGGAGTTCCGTTACCTATCTCCGAAGTTCTTCATCAGATCTTCACCAAATTGAAGGAGGACCACTCCGAGAAAGTACTCTTCGGAAAACTATCCAAATCGCTTCATGTGTGCCTATAAAGTTTGAAGAGTTCTCTCTATTTCTTCAGATTCAGCAACCGTTCTCCTAAGACCGATTCGCCATTGGACTGTTCGTCGACAGGATGATTCAAATAGTCCCTAATCTTCGGCCGAACCCAATAACCTACCTATCACCAGCTTTGGCATACTGGAGATAGCAAAACAAATGAAACAATATGAAAGTTATAAAGGTTTTCTGTTGTTTCATTTGTTTTTCTATTTCCAGTATGTGATAGATAAGTTATTGGGTTCGGCCGATAGTAAAGACACAGTAAGCTGTAGATAGATAGATATGTGCATTTTTTGTAATATTGCTTGTCTTAAGATTGACGGCGAATTCTCCGTCGTAGATGGAAAGGTCTGTAGTTAAAAGAGCTATAGGTTTATAGCTCGGGTCGTGTCGGTGAAACACTTAGTAGCTGTAAAGGGCTGTCGTCGAAAGTGACGCATATGAAAGGTTCTGTCGGTGAAATGTCCATAAGTGAAAGACCCTGCGGGGGAAACGGAAATAAATGAATCATCCTGTAGACGAACAGTCCAATGGCGAATCGGTCTTAGGAGAACGGTCTGTTTAAGTTGCACAGTACACTGTAGATACAGTCACGTACGATTTAGATTTCCTACTCGTCACACTCTGCTTTCTTAACTGAACTCCAACGTCAATTGGATTCGTAGTTACCTGTGTGGCCGCCACAGTGGCCGACTGGCCACCGGCAACATTATTCTATCAAATGGTAACAATAACAGCTACATTATGGAATATAATTACATGATAACATAAATAACTTAAATAATAATGTAATTACCTTTAATGACTAAACCTTAAATTGCTAGGAAAAGCACAAAACAAAACAGCTTTTACATATACACACACATACATCCAAAAAAAAAAAGAAATAATGTATTCTGCCTACTAATGATGAAATTACTCAATTAAATAGCATTAATTGATCAATCTTAGAGCATAAATATGAGAACACATACTTTTTCGTAGTTTATTGTTTACTAGCCGATGCCCCCGGCTTCGCCCGCGTAAAATGATAAACAAAAACCTTCCTCTTGAATTACTTTATCTATTAAAAAAACCAGCATCAAAATCCGTTGCGTAGTTTTAAAGATCTAAGCATACATAGGGACAGACAAACGCGGCGGGAGACTTTGTTTTATAATATGTTGATATTGATATCCTTTCTGCTCCAGATTCCACTGATTCCACTAACCCGCCGCCATACAAAATGAGAATGACATTCATATTTGGCTTGCGCAAAGACCATGTTTCGGTATTTTTGGATTAAGGTATCGACGAATGCGCCGTCGCATATTGTATTATTTTAATGATACCTAAATACTCGTAGCTCTATCCGCCATACTGTCAGCTAGGAGTGCGTGAGTGGAGTGGAGTGGCTAGGAGCATCCGGTAGTGACAGGCAGATGTGTGTTGCAGTGCGCGGCGGGGGCGGGCGTGTTCGAGCTGCAGATCCTCGAGTTCTCCAACTACCGCGCGGCGCTGGCGTCGGGCGCGTGCTGCGGCGGCGGCACGCGGCCGGCTGCCGACGCCTGCGCCGCGCCGTGCCGCACGCGCTTCACGCTTTGCCTCAAGGAGTACCAGTCCGCCGCCGCGCCCGGCGCCTGCTCCTTCGGCCGCGCCGCGTCGCCCGTGCTCGGCACGGACTCCTTCACGCTGGCCGAGCCGCTCTACACGCTGGCGCTGCCCTTCTCCTTCCGTTGGACGGTGACTATCTCTCTGTCTACATACCGATCAGCGTGTTATCTGTACACTAATTAATTGGCTAAAATTCGAATTTGTAAATTCGCAGAGATCCTTCACGCTGATACTGCAAGCTTTCGACGACTTCGAATACCCAGAGCCAGGTAAGTGAGGTTGCGGTGAGTTGGTGTATGAGTGCGAGGAGCACGCGTGCTGATTGCGTTGTGTGTGACAGAGGCGGGGCTGGTGGAGGAGGCGTGGTGGTCGGGCATCGTGGAGCCGAGCGCGGAGTGGCACGCGCTGCAGCACGCGGGCGCGGCGGCGGCCGTGGCGTACCGCGTGCGCGTGCTGTGCCAGCCCAACTACTACAACACCACGTGCACCACGTTCTGCCGGCCGCGCGACGACAAGTTCGGCCACTACTCGTGCACGGCCGAGGGTGCCAAACGCTGCCTACCCGGCTGGCAGGGCGACAACTGCGAGAAGCGTGAGTCTCTAGCTGCTCTGTGCTATCCGTACTTACCGGAGATACATCATACTCATACAGTTTATTCGTTTGCTTGTAGCCGTATGCAAGGAAGGTTGTCACCCGACCCACGGGCGCTGCGACCGACCGGGCGACTGCGAGTGAGTACATATTCAGCTTTTATACGAATTACTATACATTTGTCTCGCCCCCTATTACATAGGACTTAAACATAGCTGCTGATAATGTGAGTGTACCACATGCATAGGTAAACATAGCTGCTGATATGTGAGTGTACCACATGTACAGGTAAACATAGCTGCTGATATGTGAGTGTACCACATGTATAGGTAAACATAGCTGCTGATATGTGAGTGTACTACATGTACAGGTAAACAAAGCTGCTGATATGTGAGTGTACCACATGTATACGTAAACAAAGCTGCTGATATGTGAGTGTACCACATGTATAGGTAAACATAGCTGCTGATATGTGAGTGTACCACATGCATAGGTAAACATAGCTGCTGATATGTGAGTGTACCACATATATAGGTAAACATAGCTGCTGATATGTGAGTGTACCACATGTAAAGGTAAACATAGCTGCTGATATGTGAGTGTACCACATGTATAGGTAAACATAGCTGCTGATATGTGAGTGTACTACATGTATAGGTAAACATAGCTGCTGATATCTGAGTGTACCACATGTATAGGTAAACATAGCTTCTGATAATAATATGTGAGTGTACTACATGCATAGGTAAACCCCTGCCTAGCCTTTCGTGGATTACAGACGTGATTTTATGATGTTATATTTACTTCATTATCATTATCAAAAATGAAATAGTTTCAAACCGTTGTTCGTTGATGATGCAACCGTGCGGTGTGTGGTTCCAGTTGTCGGCCTGGCTGGCGCGGCGAGCTGTGCTCCCAGTGCCAGCCCTACCCGGGCTGCAAGCACGGCTACTGCAACGGCTCCTCGTGGGACTGCACCTGCGACACCAACTGGGGCGGCATCCTGTGCGACCAAGGTAACACCACCCGACTCTAACGATACTCAATACCCATGTCTGCTTCAATAGAAAGCAATTTAAAAAGTCTTGTTGAGCTTCCTTTATCTTACAATTGACTTAGTTCGTCATCGTAGCCGTTTATTTGTGTCCAGATCTCAATTACTGTGGCACGCATGAACCGTGCCAGCACGGTGGCACGTGTGAGAACACGGCGCCGGACCAGTACCTGTGCCGCTGCGCCGAGGGGTTCTCCGGCACGGACTGCGAGCGCGTGGACAACCCGTGCGCGCCGCAGCCCTGCGTGCACGGCGAGTGCGCGCTAACGGCCTCGCCACGCGGGTTCGCGTGCGCTTGCCAGCGCGGCTGGGGCGGCGCGCTGTGCGACGCCGACGTGGACGACTGCGCCAGCGCGCCGTGCCGCAACGGCGCCACGTGCCGCGACCGCCTCGACGCCTTCTCCTGCGAGTGCGCGCCCGGCTGGACCGGACCCACCTGCTCCGAAGGTACGTCGCTGTCCGCCTAGCTTGCGTCTCGAACGTTCGTGATCGTGTATATTCATGTGACGTCATCTGTGTGTTTTCTCCTCAGATGTGAACGAGTGTGAACAGCGAGAGGTGGAGAGCACGGGAGGCACGGGAGGCGCGGGAGGCGCGGCCGAGGGCGCGCTCGGGCCGTGCGTGAACGCCGCTGCGTGCAACAACACGGTGGGCGGATACTCGTGCACCTGCCTGGCGGGCTGGACGGGCCGCGACTGCGGGGCCAACGTAGACGACTGCACGGGCCAGTGCCTGCACGGCGCCACCTGCATCGACCTGGTGGACGACTTCCACTGCGCATGCGCGGCCGGGTACGCAGGCCGCACGTGCGCGCGCGACATCGACGACTGCGCTCCGCACCCCTGTCGCAACGGCGGCGAGTGCGTGGACTTACTCAACGCCTACCGGTGCATCTGCCCCGTCGGTTTCTCCGGCACCAACTGCGAGGTACCTTAACCCCCCTCCCCCCCACTGCGCTCTCTTCTTTCTCTCTCTACTAATGTATCACTAACGATCTGTACGTCGCCCGCTCAGGTGGACCGGTCGCCCAGTCGCTCTAGCTCTAACAACAACTAACCCGTCTTCTGCTTTTTTAGCTGACCTCCTGTTATGGACGCTACTGCGCGGTGAGTTTCTTCTAATTATTTATAATGTTGTATGGATTGCTGAATTGTGTGCGGTATGATACGTAGGAGCTGGGTGTAACGTGTGTCACTTGTGCCTCAGGACGACCGCGACCACTGCGCTGGCGCACCGTGCGGCAACGGCGCGGCGTGCTACACGGCGCAGAGCGACTACTACTGCCACTGCGCGCCCGGCTGGACCGGCAAGAACTGCACGCAGCGCGCTGCCAGGGAGCGTGAGTCTCACAGCGCAATTCTTATTGTTACTAGTACCACAGAGTACATTATACTATATAGAAAACTATAGTGCTCAATAGCGAGATGGACAAAGTATACGTACAACTAACGCCGGGGTCACTCCAATAAACAACAACACGCATTTGGAATTTTTACGACCTATAGTAGGCGGTTTGCGCAAATTATGAAACATTTCTGAAACTGGAGGACTATCAGAGTATAAAATAGATAAGTAACGATTTACTTTTAGTAGACCATATCTGAAAGATTGTGACGAAGTGGATGAAGATGAAGAGGAGAATACGCTGCTGAGATGACGCTGCCCTCAACCTTGAGGAGCGTACGGTGTGCTGAAGCTCCGTCCTCTCTAATAATATGTCCTGCCTTAACTCAAGGCAGTTCCTGCCTACACAGACCCACTGCTGTGGTCTGGTACTCTAATCGGAGTAGGGGTGAAGCGAGGAAATAATAACCGTATTATATGCGACTTGTAGTTTATTTTGTGTAGAAAGGGTAAGCTAAAAAAACTGAAACAATGAATTAAAAGGAGTCCTAGTATAACTAAATTTTAATAGGCGGCGAGGAGCCGCAGTTACAAGATTGTATTTTGTGATCACAAACTTACCCCGTGCGGCGGGTTTTTTAGAACTTTCTTATTACAATAGAATCTAGCTGTGCTAGTTAGAGAAAACCGTTGTTACTTAGTCAATACTCTGGTACAAGAAACTTAGGAAGTTGTATTCCGTTCAATAATTTTGGTAGGACTGATGATAAAATGGCTGCGCAGTCAATGCGACAAGCCAATTTCAAATTTGAATTTTGAAAGGACTGTTACATTTCTTTCTTTGAGTACCAAGTAAGTACTATGGAGGTTTTTTAGTCGTCGTGGAGGTTTCACGTCCACGAGACTGTAAATGAAACGACATCGTTACAAGATAACCAATAAAGTTCGTTTTAAACGACATAGACATTCATTACGGAAATAAACGTTCATCTAGGTTTGATAATGGGTTTTTTTTAGTTTACATTCATGATATACCCAAGTAACTTAATAATCAGCCTAAAGTTACGAAAACGTAACCTACAGGTTGACTTTTTTAAATACGAGTAGACCGACAAGGTTAGGAACATGGGAGAGGTGCAGGAAGATGATGGTTCAAATGAATCACATTTTAAAGCAAATAATTTAATTTTAATATGACAGGAAGTGCAAGTCACATTTGACAATTAAAATTCATAGATATTTCATTCCTCCCCATTTACGGTTGATTCACATCTCTTCAATCAAACGCCGTGGAGGTCGCACCTCACGCTGGCTCCGTCGAAGAGGTGCTGCAACCGTCGCAGTCGGTGTCTCAAATGCTGGAGATGAGGATGATGATGTAGAAGCAGATGATGTGGATGCAGATGGTTCTGATGTGGATGGAATGTGAGAGGACGGAGTAGATGGAGAAGGAATTGACAAAGGTGATGGTGCCAAGCATGTGGATGGTGAGGACATAGAGGCTGTTGCAACACTTTCAGGTGACGCGGCTGCAGGAGCAAGTCGCGGCCTCATGTGATCTGCATGTTTCCTTTGCTCCACCCCATTAGATATAGTGACCACGTAGGAGTATCGGTGTATACGGGTCGTTACTGTAGCAGGCTGCCACTTTTTTTCCAGTTTAGTTTTAATGTAAGTAGACCTTATCGCCTGTCTGGTATGTAGGTGTTGATGACGCGATGTCTGCCTTCACATGTTGGTATTGCATATTTCTTCTCTTGCTCGGTCGGATATTTGACAAAACACAGTTCAACTGACTGAAACGTGAAAGTGCTTTCATGGCCGATATCCCTGGGTGCCCTCGGTGCAAATAGCCTAAGACTGTCTTTCTTAGAACCTCAGGTATGAACGTCCTGCCTTGCCATAGTACAATTTTACCTTCTACAGACAGTTCGAAACGTTTCCTGTATTATTGTTTCATCTCTTGCCTGTAATCCAGGTCTCTCCACCCGGTCTTTAGGTACTGGCAAACGAGTGACAAATTTGGGTCTCTAGATGTTTCCAGACTTATATTTTTTTCTGTTAATTGTAGGTCAACAATTGTTTTCCTGGAGACGTGACACTACTTTACGTACAACGTTTTCCACATGCGAGGGTTTTGTCTTGAGATTTGGTAATCTGGACAGGCAATCGGCCAGTATATTGTTTTCGCCCTTCTGGTAGCAAATTTCATACTGGTAGCTTCCAATCAAAAGAGCCCATCTTACAAGTCTATTACTTACAAGCTTCGGCAGGTTACGTTGAGGTCCCAAAATGTGCATCAGAGGCTTGTGGTCAGTTACCAAGGTAAATTTCGTTCCTCTTAGATATTGGTCGAATTTCTGTATTCCGAATAATATGGCTAGCGCTTCACGGTCAATAACAGAATATTTGCTCTCAGCTGAACGAAGTTTTCTTGAGGCAAATGCTATCGGTTGTTCGACATCTTTGTGTTTGTGGTATAGAACTGCCCCAACTCCTTTCTCTGACGCATCACACGCTAGGAAAAGGGAACGCTTTTCATCGAACGCTATCAATGAATTTGCGTTAGCAATGTTACTTTTAGCATTCTCGAAAACTTGTTCTTCATGTTCGGACCATCGCCATTTTTTTTCGCCACTTGTTAGCTCGTCCTGTACGAGCTAACAAGTGGCAAAAAAAATGGCAATGATCCATGAAGATGTGGAATGAATCTTTCGTAAAAATGTATAAGGCCCAGGAAAGAGCGTAATTCTCTTGCGTTTTTAGGTTGTGTTGCGTTAGATAAAGCGCTAATCTTCGCTTTTGTTGGCCGTATTCCATTTTGATCAATTATGTGACCCAGATACTCAATCTCTTTACTCAAGAAACTACACTTTTTCAAATTAACTTTCAAACCAGCCTGTTTCAGCCGGCTTAACACTGTGCAAAGTGTTCGAAAGTGTCCATTGACGCTTTCTCCTGTCAATGCAATGTCATCAAAATACACTGCTACGTTTGGTATGTCTCCAAGTAGTTGATCAAGAAAATTTTGAAATATTGATGGTGCTGTAGAAATACCGAAAGGCATCCTGTTGTACTGGTAGTAGGTACCCTCTGTGTGTGGATATTGTTAAATACTTTTTTGAGTCCGGAGCTATTTCAAATTGTAAATACGCGTCTTTAAGATCAATTTTAGAATAGACTATGCCGTTTGCTAGTTTCTGTCGTAATTGATCAAACACAGGCACTGGATGTAAATGTTTTGTTAAAACAGGATTAAGTGTAGTGCTGTAGTCTCCGCAAATTCTGATGTCACCAGTTGGTTTCAAGACATTAACAGTAGGTGTGGCCCATTCCAAAGCAGTTAAGTTTGGATCTATTCTGTTAATGATACCTGTATCGACAAGGCGACCCAACTCCCGTTCGACGTTTTTCTTCATGCTGAATTTGATTGGACGTGCAGGTAGGTGTACTGGTTCTGCGCCAGGTTTAACATGTATGTTAACTTGGTAGTTATTGAAAAAGTTCGCTGTATTGCTTGAGTATATGTTTTAATGTCGTTGGAGTAACAGGCCTCTCTTGGAATGAATACACTGGTTTTGGAAATTCCATTCCAAACTTCTCGCTCCATCTCAATCCAAAAAGTAATGGGTTTGCGTTTTTCATTACTACGACAGGCAAGGTTTCGTATCGTCCGTTCACTTCCACATTTACGTTTGCGATTCCTTTGGTTTTCAACTTGGTATTTCCGTATGCTTTTAGTTTGGGCCCCTTTGTTAATGTTGGTGATCCAACCTTTTTCCAAAATTCGGAACTAATAATAGAGTGAGCAGAGCCAGGGTCCCAATCCATTGTGCAGTGAACTCCATTAATGAGAATGTCGATTTGTTTGCAATCCTTGACTCGAGTGTTCGTGACGTTGTGGACAAACTCATCGTCATCTTCACTATTTTCCGTTGAAACGCTTGTAAAGCTCGACGTGGAAGCTTGATTGTCGCTTATCCGCTGTAGTCTACGTTTGGAAGTGTTTTTTACTTTGGCTGGTGATATGTAAGCACGACCAGTTTTAATACAGCAGTTCTCAAAGTGCCCCTTCAAATTGCACTCGTCGCATGTGTGGTTTTTTGCTGCGCAATTTGAGAGGTCATGCTTCTCGAATTTCCCACATCTAAGGTATTGATCAGTGGAGTGCAACATGCGTTGTCTATTGTAATGAGATGTCGGTGTTGTTGTTTTTTGAGTACTTTTCCTTTTGACTCTGTTTACATTTGCAGTTGTGCTTGGTGTGTCATGTTCTGCCTGTTCTCGTGATTGTGCAACTGAAAAAATGTCTCTAAAAGTAACCTCTCTTCCTGACTCCTGCAAATCGGGCCACTTTTGCTTGAGGTCTATCTCTAAATCTGTATGATTCAACCCTGTAGCAAAACGATCGCGTAGCTGTCGTTCCAACATCTCTTCTTTGTAGCCGCAATCCCGGCTTAGACTCCTGAGTCTGTTAGCGTACTGTTCCATAGATTCTGAAGACTCTCTGGTGCTGTTCCAGAACTCAGTCAATGCGCGGTACCTGGTTTTCTTAAGTTTATACAAGTCAAGAAGTTTGAAGCAAATATCGTTGTAAGTACTTGAGTCAAAATTCGGTGTTAGTGCTATTTTTAACTCACGTATTCAACAGGATGTCCTTTCGTAGGTTTGGTTCCGTAACGTTCATGATTTGACATTTGTTTGAAAAGAAGTCTAAAAAATCTTCAATCCTGCAGTTGTCGGGGTTGTATTTGTCCATGTTAAAGTTTTAATCACCATCATCTTGTCTGACGATGTGATCGACGTTGATGAAACGCTCGTTGAGCTTTTTGTTTCTCAACAATGCAAGTATTTGTGTCGTCTGTTCTTGCTGCGCCTGTTGAGCTCGCAAGAACAGTTCAAATTGTTCTTTGTCCATTTTTTTTTTTAATATTTTAAATCCTCGTCGCCAATAAAATGAATCGCATTTTAAAGCAAATAATTTAATATGACAGGAAGTGCAAGTCACATTTGACAATTAAAATTCATAGATATTTCAATGGTCAATGTTGTGTTTACCTGTAATTGGCATATATATTAGAACACTACCGTAGGAGTTAGTTTAAGTATGTGCATATATGTGCTGTAGGTGAACCTTAAGTAAATAAATAAATAAATAAATGGTGATGACGGGTAGTGTACCTATCTACAGTAAGCAATCTTACAGAATTCTAAACTACTGGGCTTGTTTCTGTCTTTTTAGTTTTTATTTAAGTTAATTTTTTCACGTAATTTTTCGGGTTTTTTGTTTTTCTTAAATTATGTTTTTTTTATTTTATGCTTTTTAGTTACTAATAAAAACTTAAATCAATAAGTAAGAAAATTAGTGAGAATGATTGTTTTGTTAAACAACTTTAAATCGTTATATATCCTAAACTATTATTTAAAATGAAAAATTATAAAAGAAACCTATGATTTTAAAATACCTATTCAACGACACCCCACTTGACATAGTTCATCGACTTTTTCATTTTGACAATATGGCGTCTGGTTGTCGCTATGGTGAATTTTGATTACTGTCATGTCTTTAGTGACACTCGCAAGGTTAAGACGAATCAATTGACGAAAGAATTATCAAAATCGGCCTACGCATTTGGTCTCTAGAACGCCACATAGAAACAAACATACATACATACATACATAGACTGATAAACACATTACCCTCCTTTGCGTCGCGCAGTCGGGTAAAAATTTATCATAGCAAAGTGTGTTACAAGTTCGTCGTGAACTCTAAGGGTATACTGCTTTGTGTGGTGATTAGTCATGGAGCACATGTTGTCGGTCATCCTTTATTGTAACATACGTGTTCCGCGATGGTTCCGCGCGCGCAGAGAGCGACGCGTGCACGGCACCTCCGCGCTGCGCCACCACACCACACGATACCCGCGCCACTGCACAGTGCACACTGCCGCAGCAGCTACAGCTTTCGCCTTGCGTTACAGAGCTGGACGAGTGCGCGACCACCCCGTGCCGCAACAACGGCAGCTGCGTGC
Source organism: Xestia ashworthii (assembly GCA_950022955.1). NCBI lineage: Eukaryota > Metazoa > Arthropoda > Insecta > Lepidoptera > Noctuidae > Xestia > Xestia ashworthii. The sequence goes on along the minus strand of OX465566.1, from coordinate 81,039 downwards.
CCAGCGCCGCCGACTTCACCTGCATCTGCCGCGACGGCTGGACAGGTGGGTACCGACACATTTTTTTTTTTTCTAGGATGGGAAATCATCAAATGACTTCTCCCACTCTGGGCGGAGCGGGAGGGAGTGTCAGACTATTACTGAATAAACCCATCCATGTTCCTTCCTCGCCCTTTACGTTCCGGGGCGCCGCGGTATCTCTTTCGAACAGTCCCGCAACCCCGGCAGGCTTCGGCCCTCTCTTTGAGGCGCGCGTGGGACACGAACGCGCCGTCGACACGGGCTGTCGTCGTTAGACGGACGGACGGCTAGCTAGCCCATAGCTAACCGTTCACAGGCCCGCATCTACGGTGGCCGGTAGCCACCACGTGGCCCCCTACGCTCGGTGCGTCTCCCGCGGCGGCTAAGAAGAGAGGCTCCCTCCCTCTCTCGTTCCGCCACCTCCTTCGCTAGCATAACTGCTTCGCAGAAGGAGGTGACTGACGGCTTCCCATTCCGTCTCGCTCCGGACCATGGATTGAACCAGGGCCGGACGCGAGAGGTCGCCGCCGCCGATCGCCGCTACGAGGACACGGCGGGGCTCCGCCCACGCAGGGCAGACTTCCACCGTGTGCTCCACCGTGTCCTCCGGTCGATCCTCGCAGTGGAGACACCCGGGCGTTTCCTCCCACCCGATTCGGTGCAGGTACCTCCCGAAACATCCGTGTCCAGTGAGGCAGGTCGTCAGGCGGAAGGTGAGGACGCCGTGGCGCCTCTCTAGCCACTCCTCAAAGAGGGGACTTACCGCCACTATCGTGGCGTGCCCTGCACGGGGTTGCGACAGTCGCTCTCTCCATGTCGCCATGAGATCGCGCCGGAGGTCTGTCCGCTGAGCGGCGATTTGCCGCGGCAGCGGAGTTTCGCCCCGGCGTAGTGCCTCCGCGCGCCAGTCGTGCAGGTGCGCGAGGACTATCGCCTCCAGATCCCATGGCGGCAATCCGGCAAGCAGGCCCACCGCCTCGCGGGAGATCGTGCGGTACCCACGGACCATTTTCACGGCCACCACTTTCTGGGGCGCGTTCAGGTAGTAGGCGGCTCGCCGCCTCAAGGAACGCGCCCACACTGGGGCCCCGTAAAGGGCCATGGACCGCACGACCCCCGCGTAGAGCCTGCGGCAGGAGGCATTTGGCCCCCCAAGGTTGGGCAGGAGCCGCCTGAAGGCAGCCCCGGTCCGTTCCTCCCTGGGGACCAAACGTCGGAAATGTCCCGACACCTACGACTGTCTTGCGCTTGAGTTAAACTGACTATAAGCTCGAGTTTTCTCCGTGTTAACGCATTTCATGTCGTTCCAGGCAAAACGTGCTCCGTGCGGATCGAAGGGATCGACCGTTGTCCAGAAGGTACGTGTGCCAACGGAGGCACATGCGTGCGTGAAGGAGGTGGCTGGCGCTGCGCTTGCGCCACTGGATGGGCGGGAGCCGCGTGCAACACGCCCCTCGTGCCGGCACCACTGGCACCCGCCGCGCCTGCGTGCCCGTGTGTGGCAGGTGGCTCGTGCGTGCCCACGGCCGCGCCGCCAGGCTGGGCATGCGCGTGCCGCGAGGGCCGCACGGGCGCGCGATGCGAGCACGTCGCCGAGCCGTGTGCGTCCGCGCCGTGCCGCAACGGCGGGCGCTGCGTGGGCGGTGCTGGCTGGTGGGCGTGCGAATGCGCCCCGGGCTGGGCGGGCGACACGTGCAGCGCGCGTGCCTCGCCGCCGCCCGCCTCGTGCTCGCCCGCGTGCCCGCCGGCCGCCGCCTGCGTGCCCGACCCGCGCAGTCCCGAGCGCGGCGCGCGCTGCGTGTGTCCGCCGCCGCCGCAACGCGCCGCTCGCCGCTGTCTAGAGAGTAAGTTACACGCTGACCGCTCGCGACTGAGTTTTGTCTGTCGTGGTATGTTTAACATTAATTTGTTCGGTCAGTGCTCGCAGGGCTGGGCGCGGACGGCGACGAGGGCGTCGAGGGCGGCGAGGGCGGGGAGCCGGAGGGCGGCGCGGAGGGCGAGCCCGGCGTGTGCGGCGCCGACAACGGCACGTGGTGGTGGGGCTGCAACGCGTGCTGGTGCGACGCGGGCGCGCCCGCCTGCACGCGCCTGTGGTGCGGCCTGCCCGACTGCCACATGCCCAACGCGCAGCCGTGCCGCACCGACGAGGTAACCACCCGGGACTGTCTCCACACCAGATACTAATCTGTCTCAACATATTACGCCTGTTACCGTCAAAGACTAGGCATGGGTGTACCTGCCCACATCAAAACCAGGTCAAAGTGAACTAGGTAGGTACCTTATAGATTTTTGACCCAAAACCTATAGTACGACCTAAAATTGACAGTTTTGGTTGAAAGCTAGGTCTTACAGCACAAGTAAAGGGAAAATTCCGAATATCTTTTTATCGTGTTGACTCAGGACCTTGATTTTAATATGCCTAAAATAGGGGCTATAGACCAAGGTCTATAGCCCCTATTTTAGATACCAAGGTATCTGGTATAAATTTCAACTAGGTGGACCTTTCAGGTCCACCGGTTCCTGAAAAATCAGAGGTGGCAATCATGAACATGACAGTCATGTTGCACAATGTTCTGAAAGTCAGCGCGGAATTTTTGTTTAGCAACTTTTGTATTGTTTTAATAATAATCATTTTATTATCAGGCAACTAAGGCCCATAGATAAAATAAATAAAATAACATTTACTTAACAACAATAATATTTTGTCACAATGTGCGCCAACTGGCAACGTCGCGGGATGTCGTGTAACGCTGCCGAACATATCGGGCGTCGCGTGTTGCGCGTCAATCGTTGCCTGGTAGATACGGAGCTTTATTCATATATCTTGAATGTCGCAGGTGTGCGTCCCCGCCGCGCCGGCGCTGTGCCTGCGAGCGCCGTGCGCGCCCATCGGCGAGTGTCGGCGCGTGTCGGGGCGGCGCGTGGAGCCGCCCGCGCTGCCCGCGCCGCCCGCCTGCTGGCCCGGCGCGCGCGACGCCCGCCTGCCCGCCGGCTGCGCGCGCGCCTCGCTGCAGCTGGCACGCGAGCGGCTGGCACGCGGCGCGCACGTGGAGCGCGCGTGCGTGGCGCTGCGCCGTGCGCTCGCCGCCGCGCTGGCAGCGCGCGCCCCGCCCGCGCCCCCGCTCGCCCTGCTCTGCGACCTGGCGCCGGATGACGACGATGCGCTCGATCTTGCTCTGGTAAAAATAATAATCCGATCGACCGACCAGACTGACGACTGAAAGTGTCGGTCGATCGTATATTTTGACGGTCGTGTATAATTCTTTTCCAAATGACCTTCATAATATTATTGTATCGAACAGTGGATCGGCGACGAAGTGGGCACGGACGGGGCGGAGCGCGCCGAGGCGCTGGGCGCTGCCGTGCGCGCTCTCAGCGAGCTGGTGTCGCGGCGACGCTTGGCGCACCACGCATTGCTGGGCGCCGCACTCCGCCTGCGCGTGCCGCACGCGCCCGCGCCCTCGCCCGCCACCGACGCTGCCGCGCCCGCACCTACGCTGGCGCTTACGCTGGCGGCGCTGGCGCTGCTAGCACTGGGCGGTGCGGGTGCGGGCGCGGTATTGCTTGTGCGACGTCGCCGCGCCGCCGCCGCCGCGGAGCGGTCGCGCCGCTGCGATGAGGAGAAATCCAACAACCTGCAGAACGAAGAGAACCTGCGGCGCTACGCCAACCCGCTGCGAGAGGACCCCGGCGGGGGGGCCGGCGGCGGCGGGGAGCTGCCACGGGCGCACTCGCTATACAAGGCGCAGAACGCGGACGCGCGCAACGACACGCCGCCGCGCGACAAGGAGCTCACGAAGCGCGCGCTGCCGCCACCCGAGCCCCCTCCCTCCCGCCACCCGCCGCCCGAGCGCCTGACCGTGCTCGTGTGACGTCACGTGCGAGTTACAGTGACGTCACTCTGTGATACTAGTGGAGTAGCGCGGCCCCGCGAGTCCCGCGACACTAAAACTATTTATTGTTGTACGACGCCATCTTGTAAATATTGTATTTTATGTAAATAATGTTGAACAGTGTGTTTGTACGTTTTGTGAGTGGTTAAATCAAATGGAATATTTTTGTTTGTAAAGGTTGTAAAGCGAAAATGAAAAGTTGTTGTAATAAAAAAATAACTGAGTTTACTTGATAGTTTAATTGATCTCCTCTTTCTCTCTCAGCTGCCTCGAGCTACCCAGGTCTCCATTAACTCGCAGTATAATCAAGTTATGCTCTCGCAGTATCGCAGTCCGCGGCTGGACAGTGACATGGCTCTTCCAAGCTGCGCTGCGCCACCACACTTAGTCCCGATTTGTTTATTATTTTAAAAAATGAAGGTATCGCGATTAGAATGAATGAATTATTGTGTACCTATAATTATAATAAGGCAACACCGTGAGCTTATCACTCAAAAAAATCATCATCATTTTATTTTCATAAAAATATTGGTTTTTATACAAAACAATTTACAATAGTTCTTTTAATAAAGTTTTGAAACCACACAAATTTAATTCATTGATAAAAAAACCGGAAGAAAACCAAAACAGAAAAGATGAAAAACTGTAATACTACGACCAATGACGTCTGTCAAAGACGTCAATACAATCATTTGGAAAAACGAGATTAATGAGATGATTTTACAAAATGATCACGAGAGCTGCCTCCCGACGACGCGCACGCCCACCAACCCCGGACTCGTCGCTCAGCTCCGCCTCGCCGCCGCCGGACCCCGGATCAAATAATGTCACCGGTTGAAATAATAGCCAAAACCTATACTGTAGGTTTTAATTAGCAAAACGAAACATTGTTGAAAATGACGAACTTATGTGACAATCGGATTATCACAAATATAAAACACATCTATGGTTATAGAAGAACAATGTGGTAAAAAGGTTCACCACATTCACCCCGGCCAGATGTAATCGAGTAAAAACTTCGGCGGGTTCCGTGATCTTGCCGACCGCCTGAGTGGCTCCGAAACTGGGAGCTCGATCCCGTCCGAGCTCATTTGTTCCGGTTCCGGTGCCCTTTGCAAATCCTCCGATGGTGGCGGTGACGAGGGAGTAGCTGGCAGCGAGACTGGTGTTGAGTATGTTGTCGGTGAAGAAGGCGAAGTTGTTGATGGTGAACAAGATGGTGATGGTGACTGCGATCTTTGGGGTTCGGCGTCCACATATTCATTAATTGTGGGGATTTCTTCTCGGTTGCCTCCCAAAGGTGCTAAATGGCGGTTGGATACAGTGGTCTCGCGACCATTCATCGTTCGAACGTACGAATAAGTGGGGTTAGTCTCCAGTACCTCCACCTCCTCGGCTAGTGGTTGATATTTTGTTTTCCGGTCAAAGCGTCGCATAAGTACTCTGTTTGAGCCAGATAGCCATGTGGGAATAGAATCACCATTCGTCGATCTCCGAGAGTGGCGGAACATCCTTTCATGCGGCGTACAATTTGTACTAGTACAAAGAAGCGAACGTATAGAGTGTAATGCTTGCGGTAGGACATCCTCCCAGCTCTCTATTGGCAGGTTCTTAGTTTTCAATGCTAACTGTACAGTATTCCAGAGCGTAGAATTGAGCCTTTCAACTTGGCCATTGCCTTGAGGGTTGTATGGCCTTGTACGACTCGTCGCTATTTGCCTGGAGTGTAGAAAATCTTTTACATCAGCCGATAAAAATGATGTTCCTCGGTCCGAGTGCACGTAGGCCGGCATGCCGAACATGATAAAAATGCTGTTTAAATGCTTGATTACAGTCTTTGCGCTTATATCAGAGCACGGGAAGGCGAACGGAAAGCGGGAGTACTCATCGATTACTGTTAAAATGAATCTGTTATTCGATTTAGATGGTACTGGTCCCTTAAAGTCCATACTCAGTCGCTCAAAAGGCGCTATCGCTTTAATAAGTTTATTTTGCGGATCAGCTCTAATGAATCTAGGCTTAACTTCAGAACAGATACGACAGTCTTTTGTCATACTCTTGTGACTGTTCCTAAACTACCCTAGGCTGATAAAATTTTCGTTTTTCCTAAATCATGCTATTTATTAGTATTTATAGTCAGCTTCCCCCTTAGGGGAAGGAGCAGCGCCCCGCCTCCGCGCAAGCTCTGTAGGTTTCAACCTTTGACTGGATGGCCTTCCACTGACGGAGGACTGAATTCCAATTAGGGATTTGTCCTGGCCCTGTCCCGTCCTTAGAGGCTAAGGGACAGGGATGGGACACAAGGTGAAGTTAATATTGGAATTCACTGTTATATATATACATGAATAATACCAAATCTTTTGAGGCAAAGCGCCAATAAAGTATGAAGCTAATAAAATAAGGGGACGCAAAGATATGATATGAAATATGCTAGAAGTTTGGTAAGGAATCGTTACGCTTGTGCTTAGGAATTTATTAATTAGTTCGTTACGTTATCAGATTCCAAAAGTAGATGCCGCTTGCAACCGCAAACGGGCCCATATACAAGTACATGTGCTCGTTTTACAACGTTTGCCCGGCGTACGCGTACTGTTAGACCTAAGTGCATTGTCCTACTAAGGGCACTGCTACGAACTCCAACAGCATACGTTCCCTAAGCACTTTCTACATGTCTTATCCAATCCTAAGACTTGGGTTGTGAGGCCAATGCCATTGAAGAAGACACGTTTTCATTATCTTTACTTACACGCGTACTCTCGTTGATAAACACCCTTACGGCCATCTACCCCATTTATTAGATCAATTTGCACAAGCGCATCGTAGACTCAGTCTGTAGCAGAACATATTGCAATGTTACTGTTGAGCGCCGAAATGGTCATTATGTTTCGTCATTTCTCGTTCCTTTAATCTTCCCCATGTCGAGTTTGTGTGTCTCGCTAAATTGTGACGATTCAGTAATAGGCCTACCAGTGGCCGGGGTGAGATTTTAACGAGACACAGTCCCTAGCGTTCCTTAGAACGTAGCTAGCAATTTAGGTTGTGATACTTCGTGATGCCTAACCCATTCTCCCTGGAACGTACGCCACCAGCTTCAAAGCAATTTTCTGAGCTAGACTTTTACAGGAAGCAGTATTCATCAGCAGCGTTTGATTGGCTTGTAATACAAGTACAATTTGGTAATATAACACTAAACAATATATTTAGCTTCAGTACATCTGTGACTATTATGGTGCTGTCTTCACCACTGAACAATATACTTTGTTCTAATCAAAATGCGAACATTACGATTCGGCCTTCCATTTGTGATGAGTCAGTTAAAAGTCAATATTCGTCAATAGTCGATTGTATATAGGTACAATGTACATGTTGTATGTACGTTGTAGAGTGTAGGCGATAGGCTTTCTTCGTCTCCCTAGATCAAGCGCAGCTTATGAATATTTGCTCAGGTACGGATTAGGAAGTGGACACATAACAGTTGAGATAATAATATACATTATGATGACGTGAAGCAATCGCTCCGTCATGCTGCAATAAATAATTACTGCCAGCCCTTCCACGCTACTGTCCAACTGCATTATAAGCGGGAATTTAATTATAGTTAACACTTACCACGTGTTCTTTAAGGATGGTCAGTCTTCAACTAACTAACTTACTGAATACTATAGTTTCGCCTTTGCCACAGCCTGGATAATTTCACGTAACAACACTCACTTTTATTAGACTTAATACTACTACTTATTCTTAGCTTATAAATATTATTTGTCCACGGGGAGTTGATGCGCATCTTAGTACCGAAACTATGCTAATCTTCCGAGCCTAACCTAGGACGTCCTAGTGCTTTTACAATTATAGACCGGTCTATCTCGCGGACTCAGCCAGACCTCTCCAAGGTCATCTCTCGCTCATCTCGATTAATCTAAACAGACCTTTCATTTCAACTCTATTATACTCCTACAAACATTATCACACTTTCGCGGCCACACACTCAGACATCGACTCCTAGTATTCTCTAACCTCCTAGCTTAACGTCTCCTCTATACCGGCGTCTCAACACCACTGCCTTCAGCCTACCTGCTGCTAGCCCTCTCCCCCGCGTTTCTCGGCATTCCCACGCTTCAGTCGCTGGTGCCCCTTTTTTGTCAATCTTTCAATTGTTTTAAGTGATCGCCCGGGTTTCACCCATGAGCAGATTTTATATTACAAACACGTGTGCTTTTCTATTATCAGTCGCTCGTAGAAATAGGATATTTTAAATTTCTAAAGAATTCTTTGAGAAGCTTGTCAGCCATACCCATTAAAATAAGGGATTTACGACTTTGAAAGTTTTTACGTTTTGTTTTTCAATGAAAGGACGCCTCGTCGCTAATTATGGTAACTTGTCAGGCAATAAAATATGAAATGAATTGGTTTGTAAGTGTTTGGCTCCGTGTGTTGATTTTAAAATAAATATTAAGAAAGTATTTGCTTATTAATTGTATCGACCAGTCACACTCTTTATCTCTTCAATCGAATAGGCTAAGTTTTTGGAACGCACCCAATGTACCATTCTGGTTACACCCGGATGACAAAGGGCTTCGTGAAGTGATCGTAACTTTGCAGGTGTTTCGACGATGGCGCAAACACGGGAAAGGGCGTCTGCTACATGGTTCTGCGTGCCAGGTCTGTATACGATGTCATATTTGTATGGAGATAGTTCCAATCGCCAGCGCTGTATCTTCTCGTTCTTTATTTTACTGGTGTGCTTAGCATTAAACATGAAAGAGACGGATCGCTGGTCAGTGACGAGCAGAAATGATTTCCCTATAAGAAAATGCCGCCACTTCTTCAAGGACTCTACGATGGCATAAGCTTCTTTTTCAATAGGTGAATGATTCTGTTCACTTTGATTAAGTGTTCTCGAATAGAACGCTACAGGCCTGCCCGCTTGCGAAAGGGTTGCCGCAATTGAGTGCTCCGAGGCATCAGTTTCTACAGTAAATGGTATATTATTATCAATGGCGTGAACACAAGACTTGATTATGGCGTTCTTAAGTTCTTGGAAATCTTTAATCGTATTTTCACTCAGCGGAAATGTCTTGGTCTTTGATAGTTCATGTACCTTTTCGGAGAAGTTTGGTATCCACTTAGAGTAATGAGCGAACATGCCCAGGGCTCTTCGCAAGCTGGGCAAGTCTCGAGGTGGAGGTAAGTTTAGGAGAGGTTCTAATCTATCATTGTCAGGTTTAATGATATTATTGGCGATCGTATAACCAAGTATGTTGATAGAAGTTTGTTTAAATATGGATTTTGCTTCATTCAGGGTTAGACTGTACTTCTTAGCTGCTGCAAGAAATTGTTGCAGATTATAGTCGTGCTCTTCTGGTGTTTTGCCGCAAATTGTAATATCATCAAGATATGCGAATGTGCCTTTCAATTTTTCCGTTCGAATAAGCCAATCTATAGTTCTCTGGAAGCTGGAAACTCCATTGGTTACTCCAAAAGATATACGCCGAAACTGGTATAGATTTCCAGCTGCTTCAAACGCAGTGAATGGTCTCTCCTCTTCCAAAATTGGGACTTGATGATAAGCGCTTTTTAAATCTATGGCGCTAAATACAGAGTATTTTGCCACTTTTGATATCAGTTCCTCTATGCTGGGAAGTGGATAGGCGTCCAGTTCTGTGAATCGATTTATAGTTCTGGAGTAGTCTATTACAAGGCGTTTCCGGTGATTCGCATTCTTAGTGATCAGTACCTGCGCTCGCCATGGTGACCGGCTCTCTTCAATGACACCTTCTTTTAAGAGATTCTTCACTTCCTTTTCAATAAAACGTCGGTCGTCATCACTGTTTCTTCGAGACTTTATAGCAATCGGTTTACATTTGGGATATAGGTTGGCGAATAAAGGCACAGCAGGCACAGATGCTTCGGCTACGTTGCACACAACGAGAGGCTCTTTCGGACCACCAAATGCAAATTCTAGTGAGGAATGCTTCTCTAATACGTCGTGTCCTATAATCATATCTGTACATAAATTGTCGATCACAAGCAGTTGAACGTTCTCATAAGTGTGTTTCCCCAAAGTAAGCGTGAGGCAAGTTTCTCCTTTGACTGATGATGTATGATTAAGAGAGGCCATAGATATTGGTGTCGATTCTGTTGTGCACAAATTAAACTTAATATAGACTATTGCTATCTTTTACTAAGAGGCAGTGTGAGAAAAGGACGGCTATAGTTATGCACTAAGTTAGAAATGTCAAACTAGTTTATGCCTTGCGCTTCACCGTGTTTTTAGTCGACATGTTTTTACGTGCGCCCTTCATTTGTATGGAAATATTAGTTCGAATTAAATTTGACAGCTCTAAATTACGTCCGTCTCTTTCTCGTTTTATTGGTGAGAAAAAGATAGTAATAGCCTAAATTAAGTTTAGTTTGTGTACAACAGAATCGACACCATTGTCTGCTGGCTTGGCTTTATCTTCAGAGAAACTAGTTTAGAAAACTCGAAATTAATAAAACTTTTAGAACTGCCTGTATCTAATAAAGCTTCAGCTCTAATGCCTTTGATAAATGCAGGGACAATGGCTTTGTGCAAGGACGACGGTGATGCAGCAATGATGCAGGCGGTGACACTTTCCTGGTCAGACGTGGCAGCACTAGATAGGTTCTTACTGCGACAGACTTTTGCGAGATGCCCTTTCTTGTTACAAAGTTGACATGTCACATTGAAGGCGGGGCATGTCTTGCGCGAATGTACCCGTCCTCCACAGTAGAAACATTTACGATTTGAGTAATTCTGGAAGGTCGGCGTGGCTGCAGAGGCACTTGCATTTCCGCGTACATTAGTGTTATCATCAGAGATGATTTCTGTCGCGTTCACAGGTATGTTGTTATAATGCAGTGTATTAACTTCTGCCATCTCCAAGGAACGCGCCTTGTTATGTGCTTCGTCCAAAGTTAGGCAAAGGTTTTCGAGGAGTCTCTCTCTTATTTTTGTCGAGGAGATGCCAGCTATGAAAGCGTCGCGAATGTTGTCTTCCCGGTTGGTCTTACTATCGACAGCCGTGAAGTTACAATGTTTAGACAGCTGCTTCAAGGCTTGGATGTATGTGTCGATAGTCTCGTGGCTACTTTGTCTCCGGGTGGCGAGAACGTGGCGTGCATACAGTATGTTATTTGGTTTAACATAAAGTTTGTTCAAGAGATTTAATGCCTGTTCGAATGTTTCACACTCGCTGATGTGGGTATATACGTTCGGAGACACGTGATTAATAAGAATGGTAAGCTTCACCTTATCAGTAACAGTTTTTGAGTCCTGCACCGCAAGGAAGTTAACGAAAGTTTCCTTCCAGTGTGCCCATTCCGCGGCCGCCGTGCTTAGGGACGGGTCCCCATCGAACCGTTCCGGTCGTAAATATTTGTCCATGTTTTGCTAATTAAATTGAAATAATAGCCAAAACCTATACTGTAGGTTTTAATTAGCAAAACGAAACATTGTTGAAAATGACGAATTTATGTGACAATCGGATTATCACAAATATAAAACACATCTATGGTTATAGAAGAACAATGTGGTAAAAAGGTTCACCACACCGGTTGCGGCAGTTGCGTCGAGCTCTAGCGACGAATATCTGTACGTCGTGCGGGGAGAGGCCGGCCACCGAGGAGCTTGGTACCTTTGATTATATAATCAAAGCTTGGGACTTAGGGGCCAACAGGCCCTGAGCCGGGTCCCCGCTACCGGTAGTTGTGTGCAGCGCATGAGATGGACTCAGTCCATGAACGAGAACGTCATGCGCGCATACTACGGGTCTACAGAGGGGGGAATTAACCTCACTGCGTACCGTGATAGGATGCTGTCTCTGTTTCAGGATCTGGAACCAGCCGTCAACGTCTCGGCCCAACGACTGTCGGATCAGGTGCGGGTCATTCAACGCAGTCACAGGTTGGATGATGCCACGCTTGATAGGCTGCGCTCAGAAGTACTGAGCAACCTTATCATCATAACTCCGACACAAACCGCGGTGCAAGTGTCAGTTGTCAACGCAACCTTACCGCGGTCGAATCCTGTTGTTGTAGAGGAGGATGATAGAGTTGCCTTGGTAAGTAGCCAGTGCAACGACCGATTGAGGAGCGCTCTGGAAGATGCGCTTCGTGAGTATAGGTCCACTCCTACCGAACTTAGGCCCCGATTACCACGTTTACCCATGCATAAGAAAAATAGGGCATTGGTGTGTGCCTTGGACTCGCAACTCAAGAATATATTCGAGAGTAGCGAGGACCTCGTTGATACACATTCGATTCTGTTCTGTGGGGCTGTTGCGGCATGTCGAGTAGCTAATGTCAAGTTCACAAATTGTGACATAGCTACTCGACCAAAACCAGCCGTACCAGCCTAGCAGCGCAGGATCGAGCGACGTATCGACGGGGCCAGGGTACTCATCGGCAAACTATACTGCTTCAGGGAGGGCAATACACGACCACGTGTGATGCGCTTTGTGAGGCGGGCATTCTCGGGGACCGAAATCAGTCCGCAAGAATACATGTCCCGTGTCACAGAGCGCATTGACTTCCTGAAGCAGAAAGTTTATGCATGGGCGAACCGTATTCGGCGGTATAAGCGGCGGGTTGATCGGTACTCGCAGAATCGCATGTTCCAGAGCGATGAGAGGTGGTGTTCACTATTCGTAAACTTTCATAATGCGTTTTGTTCGCGCTTCCTAAATTCAAATTTTCCCGCCGACTATGTGTTCTCGGTGGTATCGAGCAAGCAACCAATCAAGGCGCCGTTTAGCGCATGCGCTTACCAGTGTCCTGGAACGCCAAATCAATTATCATCGAAGGAACGGAACGCGCGCCCACGCCGCTCGCTGGTGTAAAAAACTCTCAACCAAAAAAAACCTTTTTAAACGACTGAAGATATACCGATTATTGTGCCTGGATTGTGTAACGTGCGATATCCCACGGGAGTGTGTGGAACTATCGTTTAAGTGAAATACGGTGTGGTGCATTCGCCGGCCGGCGACAACCGCGTGCTCCTGAAGCTTCGGGAAGTCAGAGGATTCGTTGGCGTGAATAATCAAGGTAAGCGCACGTACTTGCTTGGTTTGCCAGCTCAGAACCACCCCTCTTCATTTTATTCGGCGGAAACTTCTAGCCCAAAATTTCTACGTCGATCGTTTCCGAACACAGAGTGCCGTCAAGAGACCTTCGGCAGGTCTGCGTCGTCACAGGTGGGTATACAGAAACTTGGGAGCAACCTCAGCAAAATATGACAGATGTGTGCCGCCCAGATGATGCTGCCACGAGTTCTTTCTGGCGCAGCATATGGTCGGTACCCGTTTGTCATACTGAGGCTGACTGGATGAGTGATGTCGAGCGAGTGTGTGAACCTATTCCAGAAATGGAGCCAATTTTTATAACACCATTAGATATAGCCAATGCAGTTCGTCCGTTACCTAACTGGAAGTCACCGGGACCGGACGGACTGCACAACTTTTGGCTCAAGTGGCTTAGTAGTTCGCACACTTGTCTGGCATCCCAATTCCAGTCATCCTTAGAGTCTGGGTCTCTTCCGCAGTTTTTAACAACAGGCGTTACCCACCTGCTCCATAAGTCAGGTAGTCCCGCGGAACCCAAGAATTATAGACCAATCACGTGTTTGCCGACGGTTTATAAACTTCTTACATCCATTTTGAGAGTGAAAATTAATACACATATTGACAAAAACTCTATCATGTCTGCCTCTCAAAATGGATGTAGGAATGGGTCCCGCGGTACTAAGGAGCTACTCCTCATCGACATGGCCATTAGCCAACAGGTCCGTCGATCCCACAAGGATCTGTCAACATGCTGGATAGATTACAAGAAGGCCTACGACTCGGTGCCACATTCATGGCTCATGAGGGTGCTGGAGTTGTACAAGATCGATGCAACTGTACGCGCCTTCCTTGAGTCATGTATGGGGCAATGGAGGACGGTCCTTCGATATCCAGGATGTCGACAGATCCAGGGGAACGATGAACCTGTATGGATTAAACGGGGAATATTCCATGGCGACAGTCTGAGTCCACTTTGGTTCTGTTTAGCCCTGAATCCTCTAAGCACATTGCTGGAGAATTCAGGGTTAGGCTACCGGTTGAGGAAAGATGGTCAGGTCATATCTCACTTGCTTTACATGGATGATCTGAAACTCTTTGCCCCCAACAAATTGCAACTGATGGAGCTACTAAAAGTAACTGAAACTTTTAGTAACGCCATCAGGATGGAATTTGGTGTGGACAAATGTGCAGACATATGTATGTAAAGCGAGGGGAGATTATGGGATCCGAGGGACTTCAGCTCTCGGATTCCATACACCTAAGATCCCTTTCCTCATCCGAGAGCTATAAGTATTTGGGTATGTCGGAAGCGTTAGGCATTAACGTAACTGACATGAAGCAATCGTTGTTTAGGTTAGATTAAGTTAGCATTAACGTAACTGACATGAAGCAAAGGTTAGGTTAGGTTAGGTTAGGTTAGGTTAGGTTAGGTTCAGAAGGTCTCGAGCCGCAGTTTCTGGGGCGAGTGGTCTCGGCTCTCTTTCCTGAGAGGGCCGAGCATGAGCCACCGCCGATGGCTCCGCCCACAGCTGCAGAGCCGGAAGTAGAGGAGAGCGAAACCGTCCCAGAGGTGACACAGGCGGAGATGAGCGCGGCTGTGATGCGGCTCCGGGCAAAAAACACTGTTCCGGGGCCCGACGGAGTGCCTGGCCGCGCTCTAGTCCTCGCCCTGAAAGAGCTGGAGCCCCCACTGAGGGGACTCTTCTCGGCGTGCCTTGAGCAGGGCCATTTCCCTAATAGGTGGAAAGCTGGTCGACTGGTCCTGCTCAGGAAGGCGGGGCGCCCGGCGGATTCGTCGTCCGCTTATCGGCCCATAGTGCTGCTGGACGAGGCGGGCAAGTTGTTCGAGCGAGTAATCGCAGACCGCCTCGTCAGCCACATGTGCACAGTGGGGCCGAACCTGGACGACAGCCAGTTTGGCTTCCGGTGTGGGCGCTCTACCATCGACGCCATCAGGAGAGTAAGAGTCCTGGCGGAGGAAGCGGTGTCCCAGGGTGGGGTGGTGCTGGCGGTGTCTCTGGACATCTCCAACGCGTTCAACACCCTGCCTTGGAGTTGCATTAGGGAGGCCCTGCGATATCATCGGGTGCCTTCCTACCTCCGCAACATCGTGGGGGCGTATCTCTCGGGGAGGTGTGTCACCTACATGGGACGCGACGGCATAGGCCGTCGTGAGATGTCGTGCGGTGTTCCACAGGGCTCGGTTCTGGGCCCACCCCTGTGGAACATCGGATACGACTGGGTTTTGCGGTGCGAGCTCCCGCCGGGAGTGAACCTGACGTGTTATGCGGACGACACGCTGGTCACGGCCCGGGGGAGCTCGTACAGGGAAGCAGCGTTGCTAGCTACGGCTGCGGTCTCACAGGTGGTGAGCCGCATACGGCGCCTGGGCCTGGAGGTGGCCCTCAACAAGTCGGAGGCCATCGCTTTTCATGGCCCCCGACGGGCACCGCCGTTGGGATCACACATTGTGGTCGGGGGGGTCCAGATCGCTGTCGAGTCAACCATGAAATACCTTGGATTGGTGCTCGACAGCCGTTGGGACTTCGGCCCCCACTTTCAGCGGCTGGTGCCCAAGTTGATGGGCGCGGCGGGCGCGCTGTCAACGCTGCTTCCCAATCTGGGGGGCCCGAGCTCCGCCTGCAGGCGGTTGTACGTAGGGATCGTGCGATCGATGGCCCTTTATGGGGCCCCGATATGGGCGACCGACCTGACGGCCCGCACTATCGCAGTCCTGCGCAGACCGCAGAGAGCGATGGCCGTCAGGGTCGTACGGGGATATCGCACGATCTCCTACGAGGCGGCTTGCGTACTGGCCGGATCCCCGCCATGGGACCTGGAGGCGAAGACCCTCGCGACACTGTACCAGTGGCGCGAGGAGGCCGAACATCGGTGCGAGAGGCTGGTGCAGCGACAGATTACGGTGTACCGGTCTCAGCTCCGACAGGTCATGGTGGCGGAATGGCGGGGGAGGCTAGACCTCCCTACCGCCGGCCTCAACACAATCGAGGCGATCCGGCCAGTACTCGACGACTGGCTCGGGAGGAAGCACGGCTCTCTGACTTTCCGGGCGACACAGGTACTCTCGGGGCACGGCTGCTTCGGGAAGTACCTGTGTCGCTTAAGCAGGGAGCCAGACGCCCGGTGCCATCACTGCGTCCATTGTTCGGAGGATACGGCGCGGCATACGCTGGCCGAGTGTGCCGCTTTCGATGAGCCGCGCCGTGCCCTCGTTGCAGAGGTAGGAGGAGACCTGTCGCTGCCGGCCGTCGTTCGCTCGATGGTCGGCAGCGCAGAGTCCTGGGACGCGGTGATGTCCTTCTGCGAGACCGTCATGTCGCAGAAGGAAGCTGCGGAAAGGGAGAGGGAGATGACCAGCTCCCGCCCATCCCGCAGCAGACGCACCGGGCGTCGGCAGAGGGCTGACAACGCCCTCTTCCGGCCCCCCTAAATTGGTCCAGGGGCGGCGGATTCGGGGACATCCGTCGCCCCCCATCACACTGGACCCGAGACGGCGGCGCGTTGTGTTCCACGCGCGCCTCTCATAGACGTAGCGGGGGGAGTTTAACACCTCACTCCCCCCGGGACGAGGCCCGTAGGTCAAGCGGGCCAGCACTAGTCCGGGGCAGCGGAAGTCGCATCAGATCCCGTTGCCCCCTGACGCAAGTGTGCGAGGGAACACCGGTGTGGTTTTAGTCAGTACGAGTCTGACAGACCCCTCCGCTCTCCCCAGGGCGGAGGACATCCATTGAGGATTTCCACATCGAGAAAAAAAAAAAAAAAAAAAAAAAAAAAAAAAAAAAAAGGTTAGGTTGGGGGACCACCCCACAGTGCTTGCGTCCACGTCGCGTCCCCTGGAAACGACCCAGTTCTGACCACCGTAACGGAGTGGCAGACTGGGTACGGCCAAAGTGCACTGTGCTCTCGTAGCTTCTTACTGCTTGCCTTGCGAACTACGATTGTCGGATATGTCAAAACTCACGCGTAGCGCCTCCGGGCGATTTTTAAAGACCAAAGGCCCTTCTCAGGGCCAACCTAAAGGCCCTTCTCAGGGCCAACCCAAAGGCCCTTCTCAGGGCCAACCAAAAGGTCCTTCTCAGGGCCAACCCAAAGGCCCTTCTCAGGGCCAACCAAAAGGTCCTTCTCAGGGCCAACCCAAAGGCCCTTCTCAGGGCCAACCCGACGCTCCGGCGTCTGAAGCCAGCCGCGCGCCGTCTGCGGCAGGCTTTTTGGCGGACGAGTCGTCCGATAACGACTCACTATTCAGTGTGTCGGACGCGAACGACTCTCGTTCGCGGAAGCGGGTCCACCTGAGCGGTGGGTCCGAGGGTTCCCAGGCCTCGGGGTCCAAGGCAAAAAAGCCAACAACCGTGGCCGCGGACACCCACAACGTTGGGCTCGCGGACGCCCAACGCAAGTTGGACCTGGCCCGGCGAGCGCAACTCCAGCAAGAGCTGGAGGAGAAGGTTGCCGCCAGGGAGAAGCGGGCGCACGTCGCCCGGGCAAAGTCCGGGTACGGTGCGTCCCGCGTCGTATACGCGGACCACTCTCTTGAGGAGCTGGAGAGAATGGCGGAGGAGGACGAGGAGGAGATCGTAGAGGTCGCCTCCAAGTCCTCAAACCTAAAGGGCACCTTCCAGAAGGCCCTCAAGAGCCGGGCCGCGAGCATGCGCGGTGTCGTCGCGGAGTTGGTCCGTCGCAAGACAACTGACGAGACGCGGCAACTGCAGGCGAAGGTCGATCGCCTGCAGTCGGAGGTCAGCCAGCTTCATCAGAAGCTGGCTGAAGCCACGGCCCGGCCACAAGAGGCCCGGACAAGCCCTGTGGCAGAAGGCCCATCCTCCAACCTTGAGGATATCATCCGCAAGGTCGTGATGGAGGAGAGGGCCTTCACAAGGGCCTGCTTAGCGGGCATCGAGGACCGGCTCTTGCCGGAGAAGCGCCTCCGACCGCCGCTTGCGGCGGATAAGAGGCAGCCGAGCGAGCCGGGGCCGTCCTCCTCCCAGGCGGAAGACACCCTACTCCCTGCCACCACCCCGTCCAACGAGTGGACGGACGTGGTTCGTAAGGGTAAGGGCAGGGGGAAAAAGTCGGCTAAGGCCGTACCCGTCGTCCCCGCCACCACCGCTCCCAGTCGGTCGCAGACGACCGTCAAGGGAAAGGGGAAGGGGAAAGGGAAGGGAAAGCTGGTGCCCCCAAAAACCGCGGCCGTCGTGGTGACACTCACCGCGGAGGCTGCGGAGAGAGGGGAGACCTACGCGTCCGTCTTGGTGCGGGCGCGTGCCAATGCCGATCCCACCCAACTGGGGATCGGCAGCGTGTCTTGCAGGCGGACACAAGCCGGGGCTCGAATTTTCGAGTTCCCGGGGGCCGAGGGGAGTGCCCATGCGGACCTCTTTGCAGCAAAGCTGCAAGAGGTCATCGCAGACTCGGCCAAGGTGGCCCGACCGGTCAAGACGGCAGCCTTTGAGGTGACGGAGCTCGACGACTCCGTCACCAAGGAGGAGGTGGTTGCGGCGGTCGCAGCGGTAGGGGGCTGTGGCGCCGCGGCGGTGCAAGGCCGGGACATAAGGCCCGGACGCGGCGGCATGGGCACCATTCGCCTCGAGTGCCCAATCGCCGCTGCCAAAGCCGTCCTTGCCAAGGGACGGCTCACAGTTGGCTTCAGCTCGGGTGCAGTCCGGGCACTTGAGGACCAGCCTCTGCGGTGTTTCCGGTGCTTCGGCATCGGACACACCCGGCCCATGTGTCCGTCCACAGTAGACAGGACGGACACATGCTACCGCTGCGGCAAGAACGGCCACAAAGCCGTGTCTTGCGAGGCCGCCACGCCGCACTGCGCGGTGTGTGCCGCCAGTGGCCGCCTGTCAGGCCACGTAATGAAGGGGAGGAACTGCAATCCTCCCCCTAAGCGTGGCAAAGCGCTGGCGCCGACCAGGCCTGCTGCTGCTGCCGTTAACTCCGTCGTTCCTGCGGCGGCTGCGGAGGGGGGTGCGATGTCCGACTGATGGATAGGGTCGAACATCGCATCCTCCAGGCGAACACCAACCACTGCAGGGCAGCCCAGGATCTGCTGATGCAGACCATGGCTGAGTGGTTGGTGGACTTGGCGGTGGTCGCCGAACCCTACTCGGTCCCTGGCCGTTGGCTGGGCGACCGGGACGGCTTGGTGGCGTTGGTGGCGCGGTCTTCCACGGACTCCCCTCCCCTCTCGCTCTTAGAGAGGGGACCGGGATACGTGGCCGCCGCCTGGGGAGACATGGCCCTGGTGGGGGTCTATTTCTCCCCAAACCGCCCTCTCTCGGACTTTGAGGATTTCCTCGAGATCCTCACCGCAGTCAAAGGGAGGGCGGCGCCACGCCAAGTTCTGGTGTTGGGCGACCTGAACGCCAAGTCGGCGGCCTGGGGCAACCCGGCCACCGGTTGCAACGTCCGGGGACGCGCCGTCGAGTTTTGGGCGGCCTCAAGCGGTGTGTCCCTCCTCAACAGGGGGGCGGTCCACACGTGTGTGCGGCAACAGGGTGGGTCGGTGGTGGACGTCTCGTTTGCCACCCCCGCGCTGGCCGCCCGCGTCGTCAACTGGCGGGTAGAGATGGTGGAGACGTTGTCGGACCACCGATATGTGCGGTTCGACATCTCCACCCAGCAGGGGGGGAGGGGGATGACCCATGCTGGGCAATCTCCCTTCCCGCGGTGGGCACTCACCCGCCTGGACCGGGAGGCAGCCAAGGAGGCGGCCTTCCTCCAGGACTGGCTGTCGCCCCCTGTCGAGGTCCTGGACGTGGACGCAGCAGCGGTCCAGCTCAGGGGGTCCCTGACCGAGGTGTGCAACTCCAGCATGCCTCGGTCTCGCCGTCCGCCTCCCCGTCGTGCCGTCTATTGGTGGACGGAGGAGCTGGCGGGACTCCGGGCCACCTGCGTGGCGGCCAGGAGGGAATACACGCGGAGCCGACGGCGCAGCGCCCAAAACCGAGTCCGGGCAGAAGAGGACCGCCTATACGCCTCTTACCGAGAGGCGACGACGGCCCTCAAGTCTGCAATGGGCGCTGCTCAAGACTCGGCGAGGGCCGAGATGCTGGAGGGTCTCGATAGGGATCCCTATGGGAGACCATATAAGGCGGCGCGGAACCAGCTACGCCCTTATGGTCCCCCACTGTCGGAGACCCTCGATCCAGCGTTGCTGGATGGGGTGGTCCGGTCCCTGTTTCCGCGCAGGACCGACTTCACCCCACCATCGATGGATCCCCCGCAAGGGGCGGCTTCGCCGGAGGAGGAGGACGTGCCCCCGGTGACGCTGGCGGAGTTATACGCGGGGGTGCTCAGCCTCCGCGCGAAGAAGACGGCCCCTGGACCAGACGGCGTCCCCGCACGGGTGCTGGCGATCGCCGCCTCCGGCATGGAGGACAGGTTTCGGGACCTCTTCAGCGCGTGCTTTACGGCTGGGAGGTTCCCGAAACTGTGAAAGGAGGGGCAGTTATGCCTCCTCCGAAAGGAGGGCCGCCCGGTGGACTCCCCTTCGGCATACCGGCCCATCGTCCTGCTCGATGAGGTCGGTAAACTGTTCGAGGGGATTGTCGCCTCCCGGCTTGATAGCCATTTGCGGGGGGTAGGGCCGGATCTG
This sequence comes from Xestia ashworthii, assembly GCA_950022955.1. Classification (NCBI taxonomy): domain Eukaryota; kingdom Metazoa; phylum Arthropoda; class Insecta; order Lepidoptera; family Noctuidae; genus Xestia; species Xestia ashworthii. The sequence continues at coordinate 60,424 of OX465566.1, read as the reverse complement.
TCGGACGCCCAATTCGGCTTCCGTCGAGGGCGTTCGACGATCGACGCACTGGCCCTACTCAAGGGCCAGGTGAAGGAGGCGGTGGAGGCGGGGGACGGAGTGCTGGCGGTGTCGTTCGACATTGCCAACGCCTTCAACTCCGTCCCCCACTCGACGATATTGGAGGCGCTCCGGTATCACGGAGTGCCCCAATACCTGCGGGACCTCCTGGCCAGCTACTTGGAGGACCGAGAGGTCCTCCTCGTGGACAAGACGGCCACCGTGAGGCGGTACGGCGCAGAGTCCGGTGTTCCACAGGGGTCGGTGCTTGGGCCCCCCTTGTGGAACATCGGGTTCAACTGGCTCTTGCGGGGAGCCCTCCTCCAGGGCACGAGTGTCATCTGCTACGCGGATGACACTCTCCTCACTGCCCGGGGGAGGAACTTTGCCGACGCGGCCTGTCTGGCCTCGGCTGGCGGATCCTTGGTTGCAGAGAGGATCCGCCGCCTGGGATTGAAGGTAGCGCTGCACAAGACCGAGGCCGTGTTCTTTCGCGGGCCTCGGCAGCGCTGCCCTCCCGACGCCCACATAATTGTGGAGGGCGTCAGGATAGGGGTCCAGCCCCAGATGAAGTACCTGGGGCTGGTGCTGGACGACAGGTGGCGCTTCGGCCCGCATTTCAGCGGGCTGTCGACGCGCCTGCTAAAGTCCGCGGACGCCCTCTCGTGGCTCCTCCCGAACCTAGGGGGGCCCAAGGCAAAATGCCGGCGCCTGTATGCCGGCATCTTGCGGAGCATGGCCCTATACGGGGCCCCCATCTGGGCGGACTCCCTCCAGAGAAGGGAGAATGCGACCGCCATCCGCAGGCCCCATAGGGCCATTGCACAGCGGGTGGCGAGGGCCTACCGCTCGGTGGGCTTCTCGGCGGCATGCGCTCTGGCCGGCACCCCTCCTTGGGAGTTGGAGGCTTGGGTGCTCGCCAGAGTGTACGAGTGGACGGCGCGCCGAAAGGCGCTCGGGGAGCGCCCCGTCGCCGAAGAGCGGGAGGCCGTGCGGCGGGAGGCAAAGGATGCCATCGTCCTCCACTGGACGGAGGACCTCGCCGCCGCCGCCTTTGGCCGCCGGACGTTGGACGCGCTCGGTCCGGTTCTACGGAACTGGCTCGAGCGGTCCCACGGTTTCCTCTCGTTCCGTCTGGTGCAGGTGTTATCCGGGCATGGCTGTTTCGGATCGCACCTGCACCGGATCGGGAGGGAGGAAACCCCGGCGTGCCACGACTGCGGTGCGCCGGAGGACACGGCGCAGCACACCCTGGAGGTGTGCCCAGCTTGGTCCGAGTTGCGCCGCGGTCTGACCGCGGTAATCGGACCGGACCTCTCGCTTCCCGGCGTCGTCAACGCCATGCTGGGGAGCGAGGAGGCCTGGGCAGCGGTCGCCTCCTTTTGCGAGGACGTAATCTCGCAAAAGGAGGAGGCGGAGCGCGAGCGGGAGGACGACCCTCTCGCTGCGCCGCTCCGCAGACGAAGAAGGGGTCGGAGAGGGCGCCGTCCTCTCCCTCCTCATGGTGGCGACGGAAGGGCGACAGGCACGGGGGTGCCTTCGCCCGCATTGCACCCGTCACCACCTTCGTCGAACATTCCCGGGCCCCTGTGAGGGGCCCGCCATGAAGGGCAATCGTCGGCGGAGGACTGGACGTAAAGGCTATGCCGGTTTCCCAGTCCCCCGCCACTCGGACGAAGCGGGAATGTCGCTGGGTCGTTTTAGTGGGTATACCGGGTCAGACCCGGGGAGTCCCACATACCCCTCTCATCCCCCGATGGGAGGGTATGCGTAATGCATTTTTTCCCAGCGATAAAAAAAAAAAAAAAAAAAAAAAAGGTTAGGTTAGGTTAGGTTGGGGGACCACCCCACAGTGCTTGCGTCCACGTCGCGTCCCCTGGACACGGCCCAGTTCTGACCACCGTAACGGAGTGGCAGACTGGGTACGGCCAAAGTGCACTGTGCTCTCGTAGCGATTTTATGCCTTGTAGCTACGAACTGTCGGATATCATGTCGAAACTAACGCGGAGCGCCTCCGGGCGAAAGTCAAAAGGCCCTTCTGAGGGCCAACCCAAAGGCCCTTCTCAGGGCCAACCCAAAGGCCCTTCTCAGGGCCAACCCAAAGGTCCTTCTCAGGGCCAATCCAAAGGTCCTTCTCAGGGCCAACCCAAAGGCCCTTCTCAGGGCCAACCCAAAGGCCCTTCTCAGGGCCACCCCGACGCTCCGGCGTCTGAAGCAAGCCGCGCGCCGTCTGCGGCTGGCTTGTTTGCGGACGAGTCGTCCGACAATGACTCACTTTTTAGTGAGTCGGACGCGTACGACTTTCGGTCGCGGAAGCGGGTCCACCTCAGCGGTGGGTCCGAGGGCTCCCAAGCCTCGGGGTCGAAGGCGAAAAAGCTGACGCCCGTGGCCGCGGATACCCATAACGTTGGGCTCGCGGACGCCCAACGTCAGTTGGACCTCGCCCGGCGAGCGCAGCTCCAGCTAGAGCTGGAAGAGAAGGTTGCCGCCAAGGAGAAGCGGGCGCACGCCGCTCGGGCCAAGTCCGGGTACGGTGCGTCCCGCGTCCTGTACGCGGACCACTCTATTGCGGAGCTTGAGAGGATGGCGGAGGAGGACGAGGATGAGATCGTAGAGGTCGCCTCCAAGTCCTCAAACCTAAAGGGCACCTTTCAGAAGGCCCTCAAGAGCCGGGCCGCGAGCATGCGCGGTGTCGTCGCGGAGTTGGTCCGTCGCACGACCACTGACCAGACGCGGCAACTGCAGGCAAAGGTCGATCGCCTGCAGTCGGAGGTCAGCCAGCTTCATCAGAAGCTGGCTGAAGCCACGGCCCGGCCACAAGAGGCCCGGACAAGCCCTGCGGCAGAAGGCCCATCCTCCAACCTTGAGGATATCATCCGCAAGGTTGTGATGGAGGAGAGGGCCTTCACAAGGGCCTGCTTAGCGGGCATTGAGGACCGGCTCTTGCCGGAGAAACGCCTCCGACCGCCGCTTGCGGCGGATAAGAGGCAGCCGAGCGAGCCGGGGCCATCCTCCTCCCAGGCGGAAGACACCCTCCTCCCTGCCACCACCCCGTCTAACGAGTGGACGGAAGTGGTACGTAAAGGGAAGGGCAAGTCCCCGCCACCACTGTCCCCAGCCGGTCGCAGACGACCGGCAAGGGAAACGGGAAGGGGAAAGGGAGGAGAAAAGGGAAGCTTGTCCCCCCAAAAACCGCAGCCGTCGTGGTGACGCTCACCGCGGAGGCCGCGGAGCGAGGGGAAACGTATATGTCGGTTTTGGTGCGGGCACGTGCTAATGCCGATCCCACTCAACTCGGGATCGGCAGTGTAACTTGCCGGCGGACCCAAGCCGGGGCTCGAATATTCGAGTTCCCGGGGGCAGAGGGGGGTGCCCATGCGGACCTCTTCGCAGCAAAGCTGCAGGAGGTCATCGCCGATTCGGCGAAGGTGGCCCGACCGGTGAAGTCGGCGGCCATTGAGGTGACGGAGCTCGACGACTCCGTCACCAAGGAGGAGGTGGTGGCGGCGGTCGCAGCGATAGGGGGCTGTGGCGCCGCGGCGGTACAAGGCCGGGACATAAGGCCCGGCCGCGGCGGCATGGGCACCATTCGCCTCGAGTGCCCGGTCGCCGCTGCTAAAGCTGTCCTTGCCAAGGGACGGCTGCCGGTCGGGTTTAGCTCGGGTGCAGTCCGGGCCCTCGAGGACCAGCCTCTGCGGTGTTTCCGGTGCTTCGGCATCGGACACACCCGGCCCATGTGTCCGTCCACGGTAGACAGGACGGACACGTGCTACCGCTGCGGCAAGAACGGCCACAAAGCCGTCTCTTGCGAGGTTGCCACGCCACACTGCGCGGTGTGTGCCGCCAGTGGTCGCCTGGCAGGCCACGTCATGAAGGGGAGGAAATGTAATCCTCCCCCTAAGCGTGGCAAAGCGCAAGCGCCGACTGGCCGCTCCGTCGTTCCTGCGGCGGCTGCGGAGGAGGGTGTGATGTCCGACTGATGGATAGTGTCGAACATCGCATCCTTCAGGTGGTGCGGCCTTCCACTGACTCCCCTCCCCTCTCGCTCTTAGAGAGGGGACCGGGATACGTGGCCGCCGCGTGGGGAGACATGGCTCTGGTGGGGGTCTATTTCTCCCCAAACCACCATGTCACGGAGCGCGAGCGGGAGGACGACCCTCTCGCTGCGCCGCTCCGCAGACGAAGAAGGGGTCGGAGAAGGCACCGTCTTCTCCCTCCTCTTGGTGGCGACGGGCGGGCGACAGGCACGGGGGTGCCTTCGCCCGCATTGCACCCGTCACCACTTTCGTCGGTCATTCCCGGGCCCCTGTGAGGGGCCCGCCATGAAGGGCAATCGTCGGCGGAGGACTGGACGTAAAGGCTATGCCGGTTTCCCAGTCCCCCGCCACTCGGACGAAGCGGGAATGTCGCTGGGTCGTTTTAGTGGGTATACCGGGTCAGACCCGGGGAGTCCCACATACCCCTCTCATCCCCCGATGGGAGGGTATGCGTAATGCATTTTTTCCCAGCGTCAAAAAAAAAAAAAAAAAAAAAAAAGGTTAGGTTAGGTTAGGTTTTTTTTTTTTTTTTTTTTTTTTTTTTTATTTGCTTTTCCCCGTTCATGGGAACAACGGGATCTTGTTATTCTAAATTACTCATTCATTCCAGTTCTCTCATTTATTCCTCTCGCACTTTCATGCTTCATACTTTGTCTTTCTTTCATGCTTCTCTTTCATTCTTAGCCGGGTGGGACTCCCGCTATTGTAACTACTTATTGTTTTATATTTCTTTATTGAGGGTATTCAAGACGACAACTCTTGTTTTATTTACAATTTTTGCTTATGTGTTTACAGTTTATTTCCTTATGCCTATTTATTACTTACTACTTATTACTTTACTTAAATGCTAACAAAACTTCTATTTTTATTCTATTTACTGTCTAATTTACATAATCTAGCTTATTTTACATAGTTAGTTTTACAAATTAATACTTCCTTATTCTATTTCTTATACAATTTAAAGTTTTTCCTTAATTCTTACTAATCTTGTATCTTCGAAAAACAATTTTTACTTGGATATGGTTTGGACATATTGATTAATTGTCACATCTATTCGCCTTAATTCAGCTTCTACGCTATTATAGGGGCTTAGGTGGATAATTTTGCATTATAACTTTCTATACTTTCCTTGGTTGCGGCAATAATATACATATATACTTATAATATACATAATTATTGTCTTTTCTTGTGCTGTTAGTTTTACTTGTCTAGACATTGTTGCGTGTTGTTTGTGGTGCGTGTTTAGTGTTGTGTGTGTGTTTTTGATATACTCGTATATATAATTATATATTTTATATATCTGTGCATGTTTGTGTGCGTTGGTTTCCATGTATATGTACTCCCAGTTTGTATTACTGTATTGGTGTGTTCGTGTGTGTGTTGTGTGTGTTACGTAAGCCCTAAGTAGCAGTTTAGGCATACGCCGTTGTCGTCCGAGCCAGATAGTCCCACTTTTTACGGACCGGGCAATCCACGCTGAAAGCGTTGTGGTCGGTCCTTTGAAACTTCGAATGCGAGCAGTTGCAGCACTGCGGTTCATTACCCGCGACAAACTCCACGCACTTCTCGCGTAAGTGCGGTCCTCCGCAGTGACTGCACCTGTCCGCACTCTCCGTACAAAATTTCCGGCCATGCCCAAAAGCTAAACATTTTGTACATTGGATGAGCGGCGACTGATCCTCCACCCTGACCCTTTGCAGGTCAAGGTAAAGGGCTCCAGTCTCCGTCATCCTCTGCCAAACTATTGGTCTGACTTGGACGACAACGTGCGCCGTCTTGGGGTTCCTTGTCCTCTTCTTATACTTTATGGCTATTTCTATATCCTCTTGGCCTAAGTCGCGAAAGATGTTTTTGTTTTGGGAATAGAGCGCCTTCACCATCTCGTCGTCGTCACTGTCCAAGTAGACGTCTTTTAGGACGACGAGCGGGTTTTTGTTCTTCATGGGCGCTACTATTAGCCCTCCACCTCGGCTTTGAATTCTTTCCTTCACTTTTGTGAGCTCTTCTTCAGTGTCGCACCCCAGTATGACCGTCTGGTTTTTAGCCTTTCGCACTTTGTTAATTTTAAGGCCAGTACCCCTGGCATCGACCGCCACCTTCACCCTAGCGAGCACCTCGTCAGCAGTCTCCTGACTGCCTTCGAGAGTGACCGCCACCGAGTGAAGAGCCGGTCGATGCCCGGGTTTGGCTGCAGTCACGTTGGCGTAAGACTGCGAGTCAAGTTTTGGCTCGCATGTTACTCCCCTTATGGCCTCCTTTAGTATGTCGGTTCTGGTGGCGATCTCACCGGCAACGCCATCGATTTTCTCCTCGAGGACAGCCGCGGCCCGACCAGTGACCTTGACCCATTCTAACGTATGGTCCAAGGTCGCCTTGACTGCGTCGACCTTCTCGCCGACCTCGAAAACCTTATCGACGACCTTGTCGATGAGGTCGGCACCGCACTCGTCGTATCGTTCGGTCATGTCCTGGAACTCTTTTGAAACCTTCCCTTCGAGGTCGTTTAGGCGTGTATTTAAATTTTTCTCCACCATGTCCAGCCTATCCAGGATTCCGTCCGGTAATTTGGATGATGCGGGCGTTTTGCTTGTGGTTGGGACAGTTTTGGGCGCAGTTTCCAGGCCCTTTACCCGCCTACTTAGCTCAAACAAGATCCGTAGACTTTTGTCGGACTGAGTCTCCAGGAAGTTCTTTATATCCTTCCTCATCTGAGGATAGTCCTTCACCCTGGCTGGGATGTCCTCGAAGGTCTTCATTACTTCCTGGAGAAGTTGGTCATTGGATTGAGCAGCGTAGTTGTTCGGCTGCTTTTTGAACGCCTCCATGTTGTCTACGGATCTTCGCTTTCGCTCCGGTCTGCGGATAAAGGTCCTGGCGGCGTCCAGCGCCTGTCCCGACGGGCCCACGGGGCTGGGAGTGATGGTTCGAGCGACAGCGCCGGAGGTCCCCGCCGACGTCGACAGTGGCGTTTCGGCTGTTTCCGCTTGGGTTAATCTGACAGCGTCCTTTCTGCCGAACGTCAGGGATATCCCCTTTGGCGCCTCGCGTGCCCCAGATGGTCCCTCATTTCCCGGGTTGGTCGGCGACGTAGAGCCCTGTGGCTGACTGGTGCTGGCTCCTGGCCCCTTTCCTTTCACTGGGGTGCGAATCCCGAGAACCATGTTTGTGTGTGTTGTGTGTTGTGTTGTGTTGTGTGGCTAGTGTGTAAAGGGCACTGCCACGGAACGGGGAAAAGAGTGGTGTCAGGTGGTCTGCACACAGTGTAAAGGGTGTGTGCAGTTCAAAATAAATAAATAAACAATAAAAACAGTCAAGAGAAAAGATACAAGAAAATTTAGAAAAAGGTGGGTGTAAATGCGCTTGGGATACCAATATCCACAAGGGTCCAGCCTTCGCTCAAAAGAGCGGGTCACAAAAGAAGTCTTAACCACACGACAAAAAAAATAAAAATAATAGCCTAAAAATAAAAAAATTAAAAGTGAAAAACAACTTAATTTAACCCCCGTAAAAAAGTCAATAAGTCAATAATAAATTTAAAATTTTTAAAATAATCAATTATTAAGCAACCGAAATGTGGGGTCAAAGTCGGACAATGCAAATCCGCGATCAAAATTTTTCTATCTCGTATAGACTCCGAGATACCGGTGTTTTAGTTTGGAAGGGGTGGGGGAAGGTCCAAACAGGAGGGGGAGGGTACCTCTTGTGCGACTTTAGCCGTGGTGTCTACGACACCACAGAGGCTGATTTTGAGGTCAGAAAGGTTCTATCTCCTCTCGTTCCCGAGATATGGCCCTTTAAAGGTGAGGGGGAGGTTTTAGGAAAAAAGGGGGAGGATTTAGAAAAAAGGGGGGGGGCTGGATACCTCTGTTGCGGTTTTCACCTCGTGGTGTCTTCGACACCACTAAGGCTGAATCCGTGGTCAAAAGTCGCCTGACTATTCTGGTTTCAGAGATATCCGCTTTTTAGGGATTTCTGCCGTACCGTACCGCGCCGTATCGCAGGCCTTAACGGGTAGATGTTCCAGTTGACCTAGCTGGGTCTTCCCTATTCTGATTTTGGCGCGAGTGGGCTCGTTTATTTGGTCTTGTTGAGCTCTTTTTGGTAGGTCAGGTTACTAAAAAGGGGGGGGGTGAAGGGGGGGTGAAGGGGGGGGTATTGGTGGTTTCACAAAATATACAGTAGGGAATGCGGTGCAGGCGTTAACGGGGGGGGGGGGGTAAATAGTTAGGTGAGGGGTAAAGGGTAAAGGGTGCGGGAGGGGGCGGGAGTGGTGCGGGGAACGGTTCGTTGGTGACTATGTCCAGTATGCTAATAATATTATGTAGGTTTTAAAATGTTGAGGGTACAAATTTTGAAATATAAAATAGGGGTGGGTTTATGATAAGGGTGGCCTGGGAAACACTACGCATATACTATACTACGTATAGTATAATTATGCGGAATTCATCGAAAATGGGCTATCTGGCTCCGTTTCGGAGTTATGGACGTTTTTTGCTATTTTCGAGTCCTGGGTTCGATTCCCTGTTGATTAATAAAAATAAAAATAAAATAAAATTTACAAGATTTACAAAAGTTGGAGCTGTAACAAATTGCCAATTGCGGGATAAGCTTAGCTTCAGAAGTTTCCCGTTTTCTGGAACAAACACTGAGGGGGGCGTGGCTTGGTGACCTAGTTATCGTTTGTCAACAAAGTTATATTTTCTGTTTGCGCCAGGCGCTTCCTCTACTTCGGGAATCAAAGCCTGCGTCCTATTTAAGACGCGTGGGTTTTTGGGATTTCTGCTGAAAAAGGGGGAGTTTCTCTTTACTCCGACCTGTGTTTTGGATTTTTCGGCTCAGGGGTTTGCGTGTGAGGAACCCTCTAAAGGGTTGTTAACAGTTTCACCACCGCAAAAGCTGTGGGTTTTGCACTTCCCATGCACCGAAAAATCCGAAATTTGGCTGAAAAGTAGGTCTGCCCAGTTACTGTGCCTTCGCAAAAGCTTGAGTGTACACAACCCCTTCTTCAGCCCTTAATGGTACAGTTTCTAAAATATTGACTTAGAAGTTACAACTATTTTTAAATTTTAACAACTAGTTAGTGGTGTAAAAATATAAAATGAGGCTATTCCCATGCTAAAACTATTAATGTACACAAAAAATATTTTACAGAAATTTTTAGGGTTGAAATGGCCAACCCCCAATTTTTTAACACATTAAACACTTAATATCTTAAAAACTACTTATCCGATTATTACCAAAATTAAAATATACATAGAATTTGCTTAGCCTAATTTTTAGAGTCCATGAAAAACATATGTTGTCGATCTGGTTATCCCGGAAAATGGGATTGAAATGACAACAATTTTTACCCTTCTTTTTGAAGGTCTTCCGTGAGGAATTTTCCTGATGTCTTGTAGTCTCCTGGCTCCTCGTCCGTGTCGCCTTCGGAAAACGGTCCCGGATCCTGCTTTAACCCTCGGGAACTCCCACCACGCTACACGTGGCTTTGTGTTTTCCTTCGTTATCTCCGGAACCCGAAGTCGGAAAATTCCAGGTGAGGTGTCCAGAGATAGGTCTTTTTGTTGCGCACCTGGCTGCAGTCACAGAATTTAGAGTGCCCACTCAAAATCGAGCAGCGTCACGCTCCGAAGCTTTTTGAAAGTGGTTTTTCTCGGTTTTTCACCTCAATTTTTCACTTATCACTACCGGATTTTCACTAACACATGCGCCTTTGCAGCCCGCTTAAAAGTGTAGTTTTCCGGCGATCAGATCACTTTTAAGTCGCTCCGCGCTCGAAAAATAGTAAAAATAGGTTTTTTTCACGGAAAACTACACTTGTGATACATCATTTTAAGCGGGCTGCAAAGGCGCATGTGTTAGTGAAAATCCGGTAGTGATAAGTGAAAAATTGAGGTGAAAAACCGAGAAAAACCACTTTCAAAAAGCATCGGAGCGTGACGCTGCTCGATTTTGAGTGGGCACTCTAAATTCTGTGACTGCAGCCAGGTGCGCAACAAAAAGACCTATCTCTGGACACCTCACCTGGAATTTTCCGACTTCGGGTTCCGGAGATAACGAAGGAAAACACAAAGCCACGTGTAGCGTGGTGGGAGTTCCCGAGGGTTAAAGCAGGATCCGGGACCGTTTTCCGAAGGCGACACGGACGAGGAGCCAGGAGACTACAAGACATCAGGAAAATTCCTCACGGAAGACCTTCAAAAAGAAGGGTAAAAATTGTTGTCATTTCAATCCCATTTTCCGGGATAACCAGATCGACAACATATGTTTTTCATGGACTCTAAAAATTAGGCTAAGCAAATTCTATGTATATTTTAATTTTGGTAATAATCGGATAAGTAGTTTTTAAGATATTAAGTGTTTAATGTGTTAAAAAATTGGGGGTTGGCCATTTCAACCCTAAAAATTTCTGTAAAATATTTTTTGTGTACATTAATAGTTTTAGCATGGGAATAGCCTCATTTTATATTTTTACACCACTAACTAGTTGTTAAAATTTAAAAATAGTTGTAACTTCTAAGTCAATATTTTAGAAACTGTACCATTAAGGGCTGAAGAAGGGGTTGTGTACACTCAAGCTTTTGCGAAGGCACAGTAACTGGGCAGACCTACTTTTCAGCCAAATTTCGGATTTTTCGGTGCATGGGAAGTGCAAAACCCACAGCTTTTGCGGTGGTTTTTTTCACGGAAAACTACACTTGTGATACATCATTTTGGTCGCAACGCTCTTCCCTGCTAGAGAGGAACATGTTCCACCACCGATGGCTTTGCCCACAGCCACAGAGCCAACGGATGAGGAGGACGTCAGCGTCCCAGAGGTGACACAAGCAGAGATGAGGGTGGCGATAACGCGGCTTCGGGCCAAGACCGTTGCCCCGGGGCCTGACGGAGTTCCCGGCGTTGCGCTCGCCCTCGCTCTGAAGGAGCTAGAGCCCCAGCTGAGAGGACTCTTCACCGCATGTCTTGAGCAGGGCCAATTCCCTAGGGAGTGGAAAAAGGGTCGCCTGGTCCTGCTCAGGAAGGCGGGGCGCCCAGCGGAGTCGCCGTCTGCGTACCGGCCCTTAGTGCTGCTGGACGAGGTGGGTAAGCTTTTTGAGCGGATTATCGCTGCCCGCCTCGCCGGCCACTTGTACAGAGAGGGGCCGGATCTGGACGACAGCCAGTTCGGCTTCCGGCGTGGGCGCTCCACTGTGGACGCCATATTGCGGGTAAGAGTCCTGGCGGAGGAAGCGGTGTCCCGGGGCGGGGTGATGTTGGCGGTGTCCTTGGACATCTCCAACGCTTTCAACACCCTGCCCTGGAGCTGTATTCGGGAGGCGCTGTGTTACCACAGGGTGCCCCCGTACCTCCGCCGCATCGTTGGGGCTTATTTGGCGGAAAGGTGTGTCACCTACTCGGGACGCGACGGCGGAGGCCAGCGCGACATGTCGTGCGGTGTTCCACAGGGTTCGGTCGTTGGCCCACCCCTGTGGAACATCGGGTACGACTGGGTGCTGAGGGGCGAGCTCCAACCGGGAGTGGCCTTGGTGTGTTACGCAGACGACACGCTGGTCACGGCCCGGGGGAGCTCGTACAGGGAGGCAGCGTTGCTAGCGACCTGTGCGGTCTCACAGGTTGTGGGCCGCATACGGCGCCTGGGCCTGGAGGTGGCCCTCAACAAGTCGGAGGCTGTGGTCTTTCACGGCCGCCGGCGGGCGCCGCCGCCGGGATCACAAATTGTGGTAGGGGGGACCCCGATCGCTGTCGAGTCCACCATGAAGTATCTGGGATTGGTGCTCGACAGCCATTGGAACTTCGGCCCCCACTTCCGGCGACTGGCGCCCAAGTTGATGGGCGCTGCGGGCGCGCTTGCAACGCTGCTTCCCAATCTAGGGGGGCCGAGCACCGCCTGTAGGAGACTGTACCTAGGGGTCTTGCGATCCATGGCCCTGTACGGGGCCCCGGTGTGGGCCTCTGACTTGACGGCCGGCAGCATCGCGATGCTGCGGAAACCGCAGAGGGCGATGGCCGTCAGGTCAATCAGGGGGTATCGCACAGTCTCCTACGAGGCGGCTTGTGCACTGGCCGGGTCGCCACCTTGGGACCTAGATGCGAGAGTCCTCGCGTCGCTTTACCGGTGGCGCGAGGAGGTGCGGACGCGGGGCGGTGGACCGATGCAGCGAGAGATCGATCTGCGTCGGTCTCAGCTCCGCGAGGTCCTGGTGGCGGAGTGGCGGGACAGGCTTTTACGCCCTACCGCCGGCCTCGCTACCATCGAGGCGATCCGACCGGTGCTCGAGGAATGGCTCGAGAGGAGGCATGGCTCCCTGTCGTTTCGGGCGACGCAGGTACTCTCGGGGCATGGTTGCTTCGGGAAGTACCTGTGTCGCATAAACAGGGAGCCGGACGCTCGGTGTCATCACTGCGTCCACTGTCTGGAGGACACGGCTCGGCACACGCTGGCAGAGTGTGCCGCATGGGAGGAGCCGCGCCGTGCCCTCGTGACAGAAGTGGGAACCGATCTGTCGCTGCCGGCCGTCGCTCGCGCGATGGTCGGGAGCGCAGAGTCGTGGGATGCGGTGATCTCCTTCTGTGAAACGGTCATCTCACAGAAGGAGGCTGCGGAGAGGTTGAGGGAGGTCGAGACCACTCTCCCGACCCGCAGCAGACGAACCGGGCGTCGGCGGAGGGCGGACAACGCCCTCTTCCAGCCCCCCTAGACGGGTCCAGAGGGACGGTGGACTTGGGGAGGTCCGCCGCCCCGCCGAATAACTGGACCCGAGGCGGTGGCGCGTAGTGTTCCGCGCGCGCCCCTATAGGACGTCGCGGGAGGAGTACACCTCACTCCCCCCGCAGACTTGAGGAGGCCCGCAGTGGGCCGGCACTAGCCGGGGATCGTGGAAGGCGCACTAGTTCCCATGATCCCCGGTGCAAGTGTGGGAAGGGAACACCGGGGTGGTTTTTAGTCAGTACGAGTCTGACAGACCCCTCCGCTCTCCCCAGGGCGGAGGACATCCATCGAGGATTTTCCACCCCGGCAACAAAAAAAAAAAAAAAAAGGTTAGGTTAGGTTAGGTTAGGTTAGGTTAGGTTGGGGGACCACCCCACAGTGCTTGCGTCCACGTCGCGTCCCCTGGAAACGACCCAGTTCTGACCACCGTAACGGAGTGGCAGACTGGGTTGGCCAAAGTGCACTGTGATCTCGTTGCGATTTTATCTTGCCTTGTGTAAACGAACTGTCGGAGACTATGTCTAAACTAACGCGTAGCGCCTCCGGGCGATTTTTAAAGACCAAAGGCCCTTCTCAGGGCCAACCAAAAGGCCCTTCTCAGGGCCAACTCCAAGGCCCTTCTCAGGGCCAACCTAAAGGCCCTTCTCAGGGCCAACCCAAAGGCCCTTCTCAGGGCCAACCCAAAGGCCCTTCTCAGGGCCAACCCAAAGGCCCTTCTCAGGGCCAACCAAACGGCTCTTCTCAGGGCCAACCAAAAGGCCCTTCTCAGGGCCACCCCGACGCTCCGGCGTCTGAAGCTAGCCGCGCGCCTTCTGCGGCAGGCTTCTTGGCGGACGAGTCGTCCGACAACGACTCACTGTTTAGTGTGTCGGACACAAACGACGCTCGGTCGCGGAAGCGGGTCCACCTGAGCGGTGGGTCCGAGGGTTCCCAGGCCTCGGGGTCCAAGGCAAAAAAGCCGACGACCGTGGCCGCGGATACCCACAATGTTGGGCTCGCGGACGCCCAACGCAAGTTGGACCTGGCCCGGCGAGCGCAGCTCCAGCAAGAGCTGGAGGAGAAGGTCGCCGCCAAAGAGAAGCGGGCGCACGTCACCCGGGCCAAGTCCGGGTACGGTGCGTCCCGCGTTACATACGCGGACCACTCCCTTGAGGAGCTCGAAAAAATGGCGGAGGAGGACGAGGAGGAGATCATGGAGGTCGCCTCTAAGTCCTCCAATCTTAAGGGCACTTTCCAGAAGGCCCTCAAGAGCCGGGCCGCGAGCTTGCGCGGTGTCGTCGCGGAGCTGGTGCGTCGCAAGACCACCGAAGAAACGCGGCAACTGCAGGCGAAGGTCGATCGCCTGCAGTCGGAGGTCAGCCAGCTTCATCAGAAGCTGGCCGAAGCCACGGCCCGGCCACAAGAGGCCCGGACAAGCCCTGCGGCAGAAGGCCCATCCTCCAACCTTGAGGATATCATCCGCAAGGTCGTGATGGAGGAGAGGGCCTTCACAAGGGCCTGCTTCGCGGGCATCGAGGACCGGCTCTTACCGGAGAAACGCCTCCGACCGCCGCTTGCGGCGGATAAGAGGCAGCCGAGTGAGCCGGGGCCATCCTCCTCCCAGGCGGAAGACGCCCTCCTCCCGTCGACCACCCCGTCCAACGAGTGGACGGACGTGGTTCGTAAGGGTAAGGGCAGGGGGAAAAAGTCGGCAAAGGCCGTACCCGTCGTCCCCGCCGCCACCGCTCCCAGCCGGTCGCAGACGACCCGCAAGGGGAACGGGAAGGCGACAGGGAAAGGTAGAGGAAAGCTGGTCCCCCCGAAAACCGCTGCCGTCGTGGTGACACTCACCGCGGAGGCGGCGGAGCGTGGGGAGACGTACGCGTCCGTCTTGGTGCGGGCGCGTGCCAATGCCGATCCCACCCAACTGGGGATCGGCAGCGTGTCTTGCCGGCGGACACAAGCCGGGGCTCGAATCTTCGAGTTCCCGGGGGCCGAGGGGAGTGCCCACGCTGACCTATTTGCAGCCAAGCTGCAGGAGGTCATCGCGGACTCGGCGAAGGTGGCCCGACCGGTGAAGTCAGCGGCCATCGAGGTGACGGAGCTCGACGACTCCGTCACCAAGGAGGAGGTGGTTGCGGCGGTCGCAGCGGTAGGGGGCTGTGGCGCCGCGGCGGTCCAAGGCCGGGACATAAGGCCCGGCCGCGGCGGCATGGGCACCATTCGCCTCGAGTGCCCAATCGCCGCTGCCAAAGCCGTCCTTGCCAAGGGACGGCTCACAGTTGGCTTCAGCTCGGGTGCAGTCCGGGCACTCGAGGACCAGCCTCTGAGGTGTTTCCGGTGCTTCGGCATCGGACACACCCGGCCCATGTGTCCGTCCACAGTAGACAGGACGGACACATGCTACCGCTGCGGCAAGAACGGCCACAAAGCCGTGTCTTGCGAGGCCGCCACGCCGCACTGCGCGGTGTGTGCCGCCAGTGGCCGCCTGTCAGGCCACGTAATGAAGGGGAGGAACTGCAATCCTCCCCCTAAGCGTGGCAAAGCGCTGGCGCCGACCAGGCCTGCTGCTGCTGCCGCTAACTCCGTCGTTCCTGCGGCGGCTGCGGAGGGGGGTGCGATGTCCGACTGATGGATAGGGTCGAACATCGTATCCTCCAGGCGAACACCAACCACTGCAGGGCAGCCCAGGATCTGCTGATGCAGACCATGGCTGAGTGGTTGGTGGACTTGGCGGTGGTCGCCGAACCCTACTCGGTCCCTGGCCGTTGGCTGGGCGACCGGGACGGCTTGGTGGCGTTGGTGGCGCGGTCTTCCACGGACTCCCCTCCCCTCTCGCTCTTAGAGAGGGGACCGGGATACGTGGCCGCCGCCTGGGGAGACATGGCCCTGGTGGGGGTCTATTTCTCCCCAAACCGCCCTCTCTCGGACTTTGAGGATTTCCTCGAGATCCTCACCGCAGTCAAAGGGAGGGCGGCGCCACGCCAAGTTCTGGTGTTGGGCGACCTGAACGCCAAGTCGGCGGCCTGGGGCAACCCGGCCACCGGTTGCAACGTCCGGGGACGCGCCGTCGAGTTTTGGGCGGCCTCAAGCGGTGTGTCCCTCCTCAACAGGGGGGCGGTCCACACGTGTGTGCGGCAACAGGGTGGGTCGGTGGTGGACGTCTCGTTTGCCACCCCCACGCTGGCCGCCCGCGTCGTCAACTGGCGGGTAGAGATGGTGGAGACGTTGTCGGACCACCGATATGTGCGGTTCGACATCTCCACCCAGCAGGGGGGGAGGGGGATGACCCGTGCTGGGCAATCTCCCTTCCCGCGGTGGGCACTCACCCGCCTGGACCGGGAGGCAGCCAAAGAGGCGGCCTTCCTCCAGGACTGGCTGTCGCCCCCTGTCGAGGTCCTGAACGTGGACGCTGCAGCGGTCCAGCTCAGGGGGTCCCTGACCGAGGTGTGCAACTCCAGCATGCCTCGGTCTCGCCGTCCGCCTCCCCGTCGTGCCGTCTACTGGTGGACGGAGGAGCTGGAGGGACTCCGGGCCACCTGCGTGGCGGCCAGAAGGGTCTACACGCGGAGCCGACGGCGCAGCGCCCAAAACCGAGACCGGGCAGAAGAGGACCGCCTATACGCCTCTTACCGAGAGGCGACGACGGTCCTCAAGTCTGCAATGGGCGCTGCTCAAGACTCGGCGAGGGCCGAGATGCTGGAGGGTCTCGATAGGGATCCCTATGGTAGACCATATAAGGCGGCGCGGAACCAGTTACGCCCCTATGGTCCCCCACTGTCGGAGACCCTCGAGCCAGCGTTGCTGGATGGGGTGGTCCGGTCCCTGTTTCCGCGCAGGGCCGACTTTACCCCACCAACGATGGATCCCCCACAAGGGCCGGCATTGCCGGAGGAGGAGGTCCCCCCGGTGACGGCGGCGGAGTTCTACGCGGGGGTTCTCAGCCTCCGCGCAAAGAAGACGGCCCCCGGACCAGACGGCGTCCCCGCACGGGTGCTGGCGATCGCCGCCTCCGGCATGGAGGACAGGTTTCGGGACCTCTTCAGCGCGTGCTTTACGGCTGGGAGGTTCCCGAAACTGTGGAAGGAGGGGCAGTTATGCCTCCTCCGAAAGGAGGGCCGCCCGCTGGACTCCCCCTCGGCATACCGGCCCATCGTCCTGCTCGATGAGGTCGGCAAATTGTTCGAGGGGATTGTCGCCTCCCGGCTTGATAGCCATTTGCGGGGGGTAGGGCCGGATCTGTCGGACGCCCAATTCGGCTTCCGTCGAGGGCGTTCGACGATCGACGCGCTGGCCCTACTCAAGGGCCAGGTGAAGGAGGCGGTGGAGGCGGGGGACGGAGTGCTGGCGGTTTCGTTCGACATTGCCAACGCCTTCAACTCCGTCCCCCACTCGACGATATTGGAGGCGCTCCGGTATCACGGAGTGCCCCAATACCTGCGGGACCTATTGGCCAGCTACTTGGAGGACCGAGAGGTCCTCCTCGTGGACAAGACGGCCACCGTGAGGCGGTACGGCGCAGAGTCCGGTGTTCCACAGGGGTCGGTGCTTGGGCCCCCCTTGTGGAACATCGGGTTCAACTGGCTCTTGCGGGGAGCCCTCCTCCAGGGCACGAGTGTCATCTGCTACGCGGATGACACTCTCCTCACTGCCCGGGGGAGGAACTTTGCCGACGCGGCCTGTCTGGCCTCGGCTGGCGGATCCTTGGTTGCAGAGAGGATCCGCCGCCTGGGATTGAAGGTGGCGCTGCACAAGACCGAGGCCGTGTTCTTTCGCGGGCCTCGGCAGCGCTGCCCTCCCGACGCCCACATAATTGTGGAGGGCGTCAGGATAGGGGTCCAGCCCCAGATGAAGTATCTGGGGCTGGTGCTGGACGATAGGTGGCGCTTCGGTCCGCATTTCAGCGGGCTGTCGACGCGCCTGCTGAAGGCCGCGGACTCCCTCTCATGGCTCCTCCCGAACCTGGGGGGGCCCAAGGCAAAATGCCGGCGCCTGTATGCCGGCATCCTGCGGAGCATGGCCCTATACGGGGCCCCCATCTGGGCGGACTCCCTCCACAGGAGGGAGAATGCGACCGCCATCCGCAGGCCCCAAAGGGCCATTGCACAGCGGGTGGCGAGGGCCTACCGCTCGGTGGGCTTCTCGGCGGCATGCGCTCTGGCCGGCACCCCTCCTTGGGAGTTGGAGGCTTGGGTGCTCGCCAGAGTGTACGAGTGGACGGCGCGCCGAAAGGCTCTCGGGGAGCGCCCCGTCGCCGAAGAGCGGGAGGCCGTGCGGCGGGAGGCAAAGGACGCCATCGTCCTCCATTGGTCGGAGGACCTCGCCAACGCCGCCTTTGGCCGCCGAACGTTGGACGCGCTCGGTCCGGTTTTGCAAAGCTGGCTCGAGCGGTCCCACGGTTTCCTCTCGTTCCGTCTGGTGCAGGTGTTGTCCGGCCATGGCTGTTTCGGATCGCACCTGCATCGGATCGGGAGGGAGGAGACCCCGGCGTGCCACGACTGCGGCGCGGCTGAGGACACGGCGCAGCACACCCTTGAGGTGTGCCCGGCTTGGTCCGAGCCGCGCCGCAGCCTGACCGCGGTGATTGGACCAGACCTCTCGCTTCCCGGCGTCGTCAACGCCATGCTGGGGAGCGAGGAGGCCTGGGCAGCGGTTGCCTCCTTTTGCGAGGACGTCATCTCGCAAAAGGAGGAGGCGGAGCGCGAGCGGGAGGACGACCCTCTCGCTGCGCCGCTCCGCAGACGAAGAAGGGGTCGGAGAAGGCACCGTCCTCTCCCTCCTCTTGGTGGCGACGGGCGGGCGACAGACACGGGGGTGCCTTCGCCCGCATTGCACCCGTCACCACCTTCGTCGAACATTCCCGGGCCCCTGTGAGGGGCCCGCCATGAAGGGCAATCGTCGGCGGAGGACTGGACGTAAAGGCTATGCCGGTTTCCCAGTCCCCCGCCACTCGGACGAAGCGGGAATGTCGCTGGGTCGTTTTAGTGGGTATACCGGGTCTTATTAGACCCGGGGAGTCCCACATACCCCTCTCATCCCCCGATGGGAGGGTATGCGTAATGCATTTTTTCCCAGCGTCAAAAAAAAAAAAAAAAAAAAAAAGGTTAGGTTAGGTTAGGTTAGGTTAGGTTAGGTTGGGGGACCACCCCACAGTGCTTGCGTCCACGTCGCGTCCCCTGAAAACGGCCCAGTTCTGACCACCGTAACGGAGTGGCAGACTGGGTACGGCCAAAGTGCACTGTGCTCTCGTAGCGATTTTATCCTTGCCTTGAAACCTACGAGCTGTCTGAATGTCAAAAATAACGCGGAGCGCCTCCGGGCGAAAATCAAAAGGCCCTTCTGAGGGCCAACCCAAAGGCCCTTCTCAGGGCCAACCCAAAGGCCCTTCTCAGGGCCAACCCAAAGGCCCTTCTCAGGGCCAACCCAAAGGCCCTTCTCAGGGCCAACCCAAAGGCCCTTCTCAGGGCCAACCAAAAGGCCCTTCTCAGGGCTACCCCGACGCTCCGGCGTCAGTAGCTAGCCGCGCGCCGTCTGCGGCAGGCTTTTTGGCGGACGAGTCGTCCGATAACGACTCGCTTTTTGGTATGTCGGATGCGAGTGGCTGTCGGTCGCGGAAGCGGGTCCACCTGAGCGGTGGGTCGGAGGGTTCCCAGGCCTCGGGGTCTAAGGCTAAAAAGCCAACGACCGTGGCCGCGGATACCCATAACATTGGGCTCGCGGACGCCCAACGCCAGTTGGACCTCGCCCGGCGAGCGCAGCTCCAACTAGAGCTGGAGGAAAAGGTTGCCGCCAAGGAGAAGCGGGCGCACGCCGCTCGGGCCAAGTCCGGGTACGGTGCGTCCCGCGTGTTGTACGCGGACCACTCTCTTACGGAGCTGCAGAGGATGGCGGAGGAGGACGAGGAGGAGATCGTGGAGGTCGCCTCCAAGTCCTCCAACCTAAAGGGCACTTTCCAGAAGGCCCTCAAGAGCCGGGCCGCGAGCTTGCGCGGTGTTGTCGCGGAGCTGGTCCGTCGCAAGACTAACGACGAGACGCGGCAACTGCAGGCGAAGGTAGATCGCCTGCAGTTGGAGGTCAGCCAGCTTCATCAGAAGCTGGCTGAAGCCACGGCCCAGCCACAACAGGCCCGGACGAGCCCTGTGGCAGAAGGCCCATCCTCCAACCTTGAGGATATCATCCGCAAGGTTGTGATGGAGGAGAGGGCCTTCACAAGGGCCTGCATAGCGGGCATCGAGGACCGGCTCTTGCCGGAGGAACGCCTCCGACCGCCACTTGCGGCGGATAAGAGGCAGCCGAGCAAGCCGGAGCCGTCCCCCTCCCAGGCGGAAGATGCCCTTCTCCCTGCCACCACCCCGTCCAACGAGTGGACGGACGTGGTCCGTAGGGGGAAGGGCAAGGGAAAAGGGAAAAAGTCGGGGACGGCTGTCCCTGCCGTCCCTGCCGTCCCCGCCACCACTGCCCCCAGCCGGTCGCAGACGACCGGCAAGGGAAACGGGAAGGGGAAAGGGAGGGGAAAGGGCAAGCTAGTCCCCCCGAAAACCGCAGCCGTCGTGGTGACGCTCACCGCGGAGGCTGCGGAGCGAGGGGAGACTTACATGTCCGTTTTGGTGCGGGCGCGTGCCAATGCCGATCCCACCCAACTCGGGATCGGCAGCGTGTCTTGCCGGCGGACCCAAGCCGGGGCTCGAATATTCGAGTTTCCGGGGGCAGAGGGTAGTGCCCACGCGGACCTCTTTGCAGCCAAGCTGCAGGAGGTCATCGCGGACTCTGCAAAGGTGGCCCGACCGGTCAAATCGGCGGCCATTGAGGTGACGGAGCTCGACGACTCCGTCACCAAGGAGGAGGTGGTGGCGGCTGTCGCAGCGGTAGGGGGCTGTGGCGCCGCAGCGGTGCAAGGCCGGGACATAAGGCCCGGCCGCGGCGGCATGGGTACCATTCGCCTCGAGTGCCCGGTCGCCGCTGCCAAAGCCGTCCTTGCCAAGGGACGGCTGCTGGTCGGGTTTAGCTCGGCTGCAGTCCGGGCCCTCGAGGACCAGCCTCTGCGGTGTTTCCGGTGCTTCGGCATCGGACACACCCGGCCCATGTGTCCGTCCACGGTAGACAGGACGGACACGTGCTACCGCTGCGGCAAGAACGGCCACAAAGCCGTGTCTTGTGAGGCCGCCAAGCCACACTGCGCGGTGTGTGCCGCCAGTGGCCGCCCGGCAGGCCACGTAATGAAGGGGAGGAACTGTAATCCTCCCCATAAGCGGGGCAAAGCGCAGGTGCCAACCGGGCCTGCTGCTGCTACTTGCTCCGTCGTTCCCGCGGCGGCTGCGGAGGAGGGTGCGATGTCCGACTGATGGATAGGGTCGAACATCGCATCCTTCAGGTGGTGCGGCCTTCCACTGACTCCCCTCCCCTCTCGCTCTCAGAGAGGGGACCGGGATACGTGGCCGCCGCGTGGGGAGACATGGCCCTGGTGGGGGTCTATTTCTCCCCAAACCACCCTGTCACGGAGCGCGAGCGGGAGGACGACCCTCTCGCTGCGCCGCTCCGCAGACGAAGAAGGGGTCGGAGAAGGCACCGTCCTCTCCCTCCTCTTGGTGGCGACGGGCGGGCGACAGGCACGGGGGTGCCTTCGCCCGCATTGCACCCGTCACCACCTTCGTCGGTCATTCCCGGGCCCCCTGTGAGGGGCCCGCCATGAAGGGCAATCGTCGGCGGAGGACTGGACGTAAAGGCTATGCCGGTTTCCCAGTCCCCCGCCACTAGGACGAAGCGGGAATTTTCGCTGGGTCGTTTTAGTGGGTATACCGGGTCAGACCCGGGGAGTCCCACATACCCCTCTCATCCCCCGATGGGAGGGTATGCGTAATGCATTTTTTCCCAGCGTCAAAAAAAAAAAAAAAAAAAAAAAAAAAAAAGGTTAGGTTAGGTTAGGTTAGGTTTTTTTTTTTTTTTTTTTTTTTTTCTTGTTTGGGCAGGAGTGGGAAATCCCCGCGGACACCTCGACTAGCTCACAGGAATTTCTCCTGTGAGACAGTCGAGGTAGTGCCGGACTCGAACCGGCTAAAAACCACTCCTGCCTAGCCAGTGTCCCTCTGACGTGATCAGAGCCCTTTTTATCGAAGGTTTCTCTTATCTTGCGACTGGTTTATAAGAGGCCGAGGAGACCACACTCTTATTCAGGTATTTATCTATAACACAATACTATACAATACTATCTATACTATAGGTTTCGCTATTTTCGTACCATAAACTACTATTTACTAAACTATGTATAATGTTTTAACTAATTTAAGTTCTAATTTTTACTGTTTTCCAAAATTATTAACTTTTCATGCCAAAGCTATCATATTTCCTTAATCCCTTAACTAAATTTACTATTTTTCTTTATTATTTATGCCCTTTCAACTTGTATTCTGCGCTTTTTATTTTGTGTGCCTAAATTCAATTTTGAACGATTTTTCTAAATTATTTAATTTTATTTGTATAATATCTGAAGTATATATTTACTATATAATAGGATATTATTTATCTATGTTTTTGGAGATAATTTTAAGGCCAAAAGAAAACGTTATTACTATAGAAATGAAAAGTCCTAAAAATAATTTAAAACGACGGCAGAAATCGTCGCCCAGTCTGACACAACTTGACGATTCCACTAAAGTTGACTTACGGTACAGCATAATTCCAGCCACTTTCTTATGAAAGTGACTCCAATTATCATTCTCCATTAAGCCAACCCCAGTGGTTCGCTCAATGCATCTGCTATCTGGTTGTGTCAGACCGGTCATCTCTGTAAACGTGGAAGTGGGCGCATCGACAACTTTAGCAATATGCTATTGATGCTCTAGCGAATGCGTCCCACTTCCTACGTATCGGGCACAAATCACTGAACGCATTGTGCGAGTGCTCCCCCAGTTTGGCTCTGGTGCAGTTTATGCACACCACTGCTTCGCCCCTGTGCTTGTCTGGGCAGTCCACTCTAAGGTGTGGACCGCCACAGTGGCTGCACAGGTCGGCCGGCTCCGTACATAGGCGCTTGCCGTGGCCGTACGATAAGCAGCGGGTACACTGCACCAGAGGCGTCTGATCCTCGACGCGCACTCTCTGGAGGTCAATACGGAGGTTAGGTTAGGTTAGGTTAGGTTTTTTTTTTTTTTTTTTTTTTTTTTTTTTGTTTGGGCAGGAGTGGGAAATCCCCGCGGACACCTCGACTATCTCACAGGAATTTCTCTTGTGAGACAGTCGAGGTAGTGCCGGACTCGAACCGGCTAAAAACCACTCCTGCCTAGCCAGTGTCCCTCTGACATGAGGATCAGAGCCCTTATGTTCTGACTTTGTTCATTTGCTTGCCCTGATGGATTGCCGAAGATAGAGGTCTTCTTGTCGGTATTATATACGCTGCGTTATGCTTGTGTCAATGTCACTTTTGTATAACACGTTTTCTTTTTTTAAATCAAACTACAGTTTCTTTTACTATTGATATATTTAATTATTTTATTACTGTTACATCTATGTATATTACTATTGTTTCATTATTTGCTTGATTTTATTTAGTTTTCTTATTTCATACCTATTTTGTTTTAATTTCTATTTTTATATATCTACAATATTCAAAGTATATATTCACTATATATTTAAATATCATATATTACTGGTAACTTGCTATTTTTATTTCTAATTGTGTTATAAGTTTCATTAAGTATTGCAATATAGCGCTTGCAGGTTTTTGGTATCATTCCGACACTTCCCGGTGATTCCGCTTCGGCTGAGTTGATTTCCTGGATAACCTGAGCCAGTTTCTCAAGAAAGCGACTCAAGTTACCATTGATTCTTTTGCGTCTGCTCTCTGGCTGTGTCGAAATGATACTGCTGTCTGCGTACTTTGAAGTGGGCGCACCGGGGACTTTAGCAATAAGCTATTGCTTCTCTCGCGAATGCGTCCCACTTCTTCCGTATCGGACAGTCGCTGCTAAAAGCATTATGCCGGTGCTCCCCCAATTTGGCCCTGGTGCAGTTCACGCACGCCATTGCCTCGCCGATGTGCTTTTCTGGGCAGTCCACCCTAACGTGTGGGCCGCCGCAGTGGCTGCATAGGTCAGCCGGCTCCGTGCAAAGACGCTTGCCGTGACCATATGCTAGGCAGCGCGTGCACTGCACCAGAGGCGTCTGGTCTTCGACGCGCACTCTCTGGAGGTCAATCCGAAGCTTGCCTCCTTCGAGTGCCCGCCTCCAGATCGTGGGGGATACACTCAACACAATGCTGTTAGCATGCGGATTTCGTGTCTTTTTGCGGTACCTTATGGACATTCTTTGGTCCTCGTCGCCGAGTTCGTGAAAAATTTCCCGGTTCTGGTTCTTAAGGGCTTTTAACACATCGTCGTCACTGTGTACTGACAAAACGTCCTTAAGGACCAGAAGCGGGTCCCTATTCGCCACTTCCTCAACAACGAGGTTCTCTCCGGCCGTCCTTAGTCGTTTCTTAAGCCTCGACCTCTCCTCCTTTGTCTCGCACCCCATTATTATCTTTTGGTCTTTGGCTTTCCGCACCCTTTCCACTCGCACCCAGCCTTCCTTCGCGTCGACCGCCTTCCTGACCCTCTCCAGAATCTCGTCCCCCGTGTCCATCTCCTGTGTTGAGGAGACAACTACGGAGTGCAGCGTGGATCGCTCCAGGGCCTGTGCCCTGGTGTGGCTCGTCGTCACGGCTGCAACATTAGCGTAAGTTGTCTCCCCAACACATTCCCTGCTAGCCAGACTGTCTCGCAGTTTGACCAGCTCATCGGAGTTCTCCTTTATTAAGGTTATGTGCTCCTTCATCGTCCTGACGAGCTCAGTCTGGCTAGCAAGAATCTCCGGATTTGACTGGAGACCAGGGTCGGCAGTAGGCGCGGGTTCCGGTATGGCGGCGCGTGTGGCAGGGGCCCTATCTCGCTCGGCCTCCTTCACCAGCTCGTAAAGCCTGTTTATGGCTTCGAGCACCGCAGTCTTAATTTCGGCCTTGAGGTTGCGAGAGTTGCCCAAATTGACCTTTGCCTTGCTCAGGCAAGCTCTCGCCTCCTCAGTGCGACTGCGGTACCTCGCCTCAGGCTTCACGAGCGGTGCCGAAGCGTCTACAGGCGCCCGGCGTCCCCCCGGAGTCGCAGAGATCCCTTGTGAGGCGGGAGGAGAGTTGTTTCCAAAGGAGATTCTCCTCCTCGCGTCAGTAAAAGAAAGTCCCTCCTTCTCAGGCGATCGCGTTGGGCTCCCGGAGCCCAGCGTCGTCAAGGTAGCGGATGGGGTGCGGAACATATTTGTCTCCAGTGGCATGTAATTAAAAAAAAAAAAAAAAAAAAAAAAAAAAAAAAAAAAAAAAAAAAAAAAAACGAACCCCTGTAAAGTGGGGGCCCGGTCAACAATACCCGCTCGGGAAGAGAGGTTTGTCAGAAGGCACTGGACTTAACTGTGTCCCTGTAAAGGGGGGAACACAGAATAATGTAATAAAATAATATAATAAATCAGTTAAGTAAATACAGTATTAAATAATTATAAAAATATGTCAATGTATGTGAGCCTTTGCAGACTCGGTCAAAAAAGGTTAAAAACAGAAATTTCCCTTTTAAAAACACTGACAAAGAAATCCCAGACAAAATCCGAAAAATAAAATTTTGCCGAAAATCCCACGTCTACCTTCCTATATACCAGAGGGCGGGTGGGTGGGCAAAATTTTTTCGAGCTAGGGGCGCGTGCGAGGTGTCCAGAGACGCGTCTCCGCGCGGGCTAGCGAACTGTGGAATAAAACTTGTTAGGTGCCCAACAAAAATTTTGACTTTTGGTCAAAAAACCAGTTTTCGAAAGAAAAAATTTGGAATTTCACCCCACAACCTGGAGACCGGGACACGGAACGCGGACCAGAATTCAGGGAAGAAGGGTGAGTACTATTACAACTATAATCTAATTTAAAATGTGAAGGAAAATTTGGAAAAATAATTAATTTTGAGGAATATCTCTGGAATTTAGGGATTAAGTCCAGACGCGCGTGTAAAATGCGCGCGTTATGGTCAGTACGTAGGCGGAGGCCTAGTTATGTCTAAAAACACTGAAAACAGATTGAAAATCGCACGTCTGGAACAGAAAATATCGATGTTTTACTTTTTAACAAGCTTCCTAAGGTAGATTTTGGTACTTACAGAGATGTATGAAAATAACTATTTTTTAGAAATATGTATGTTTTATTCGGGCTAGGGGCGCGGGCGAGGGGTCCAGCGACGCGTCTCCGCGCGGGCTAGCGAACTGTGGAATAAAACTTGTTAGGTGCCGAATAAAAATTTTGACTTTTGGTCAAAAAACCAGTTTTCGAAAGAAAAAATTTGGAATTTCACCCCACAACCTGGAGACCGGGACACGGAACGCGGACCAGAATTCAGGGAAGAAGGGTGAGTACTATTACAACTATAATCTAATTTAAAATGTGAAGGAAAATTTGGAAAAATAATTAATTTTGAGGAATATCTCTGGAATTTAGGGATTAAGTCCAGACGCGCGTGTAAAATGCGCGCGTTATGGTCAGTACGTAGGCGGAGGCCTAGTTATGTCTAAAAACACTGAAAACAGATTGAAAATCGCACGTCTGGAACAGAAAATATCGATGGGTTAGGTTAGGTTAGGTTAGGTTAGGTTAGGTTAGGTTAGGTTAGGTTAGGTTAGGTTAGGTTAGGTTAGGTTAGGTTCCGCGCCGCAGCCTGACCGCGGTGATTGGACCAGACCTCTCGCTTCCCGGCGTCGTCAACGCCATGCTGGGGAGCGAGGAGGCCTGGGCAGCGGTCGCCTCCTTTTGCGAGGACGTAATCTCGCAAAAGGAGGAGGCGGAGCGCCAGCGGGAGGACGACCCTCTCGCTGCGCCGCTCCGCAGACGAAGAAGGGGTCGGAGAGGGCGCCGTCCTCTCCCTTCTCATAGTGGCGACGGGCGGGCGACAGGCACGGGGGTGCCTTCGCCCGCATTGCACCCGTCACCACCTTCGTCGAACATTCCCGGGCCCCTGTGAGGGGCCCGCCATGAAGGGCAATCGTCGGCGGAGGACTGGACGTAAAGGCTACGCCGGTTTCCCAGTCCCCCGCCACTCGGACGAAGCGGGAATGTCGCTGGGTCGTTTTAGTGGGTATACCGGGTCAGACCCGGGGAGTCCCACATACCCCTCTCATCCCCCGATGGGAGGGTATGCGTAATGCATTTTTTCCCAGCGATAAAAAAAAAAAAAAAAAAAAAAAAAAAAAAAAAGGTTAGGTTAGGTTAGGTTAGGTTAGGTTAGGTTAGGTTAGGTTAGGTTAGGTTGGGGGACCACCCCACAGTGCTTGCGTCCACGTCGCGTCCCCTGGAAACGGCCCAGTTCTGACCACCGTAACGGAGTGGCAGACTGGGTACGGCCAAAGTGCACTGTGCTCTCGTAGCGATTATCCTTGCCTTGAAACCTACGAGCTGTCTGAATGTCGAAAATAACGCGGAGCGCCTCCGGGCGAAAACCAAAAGGCCCTTCTGAGGGCCAACCCAAAGGCCCTTCTCAGGGCCAACCCAAAGGCCCTTCTCAGGGCCAACCCAAAGGCCCTTCTCAGGGCCAACCCAAAGGCCCTTCTCAGGGCCAACCAAAAGGCTCTTCTCAGGGCTACCCCGACGCTCCGGCGTCAGTAGCTAGCCGCGCGCCGTCTGCGGCAGGCTTTTTGGCGGACGAGTCGTCCGATAACGACTCGCTTTTTGGTATGTCGGATGCGAGTGGCTGTCGGTCGCGGAAGCGGGTCCACCTGAGCGGTGGGTCGGAGGGTTCCCAGGCCTCGGGGTCTAAGGCTAAAAAGCCAACGACCGTGGCCGCGGATACCCATAACGTTGGGCTCGCGGACGCCCAACGCCAGTTGGACCTCGCCCGGCGAGCGCACCTCCAGCTAGAGCTGGAGGAAAAGGTTGCCGCCAAGGAGAAGCGGGCGCACGCCGCTCGGGCCAAGTCCGGGTACGGTGCGTCCCGCGTCTTGTACGCGGACCACTCTCTTACGGAGCTGGAGAGGATGGCGGAGGAGGACGAGGAGGAGATCGTGGAGGTCGCCTCCAAGTCCTCCAACCTAAAGGGCACTTTCCAGAAGGCCCTCAAGAGCCGGGCCGCGAGCTTGCGCGGTGTTGTCGCGGAGCTGGTCCGTCGCAAGACCAACGACGAGACGCGGCAACTGCAGGCGAAGGTAGATCGCCTGCAGTTGGAGGTCAGCCAGCTTCATCAGAAGCTGGCTGAAGCCACGGCCCAGCCACAACAGGCCCGGACGAGCCCTGTGGCAGAAGGCCCATCCTCCAACCTTGAGGATATCATCCGCAAGGTTGTGATGGAGGAGAGGGCCTTCACAAGGGCCTGCTTAGCGGGCATCGAGGACCGCCTCTTGCCGGAGGAACGCCTCCGACCGCCACTTGCGGCGGATAAGAGGCAGCCGAGCAAGCCGGAGCCGTCCCCCTCCCAGGCGGAAGAGGCCCTTCTCCCTGCCACCACCCCGTCCAACGAGTGGACGGACGTGGTCCGTAGGGGGAAGGGCAAGGGAAAAGGGAAAAAGTCGGGGACGGCTGTCCCTGCCGTCCCTGCCGTCCCCGCCACCACTGCCCCCAGCCGGTCGCAGACGACCGGCAAGGGAAACGGGAAGGGGAAAGGGAGGGGAAAGGGCAAGCTAGTCCCCCCGAAAACCGCAGCCGTCGTGGTGACGCTCACCGCGGAGGCTGCGGAGCGAGGGGAGACTTACATGTCCGTTCTGGTGCGGGCGCGTGCCAATGCCGATCCCACCCAACTCGGGATCGGCAGTGTAACTTGCCGGCGGACCCAAGCCGGGGCTCGAATATTCGAGTTTCCGGGGGCAGAGGGTAGTGCCCACGCTGACCTCTTTGCAGCCAAGCTGCAGGAGGTCATCGCGGACTCTGCGAAGGTGGCCCGACCGGTCAAGTCGGCGGCCATTGAGGTGACGGAGCTCGACGACTCCGTCACCAAGGAGGAGGTGGTGGCGGCTGTCGCAGCGGTAGGGGGCTGTGGCGCCGCAGCGGTGCAAGGCCGGGACATAAGGCCCGGCCGCGGCGGCATGGGTACGATTCGCCTCGAGTGCCCAGTCGCCGCTGCCAAAGCCGTCCTTGCCAAGGGACGGCTGCTGGTCGGGTTTAGCTCGGGTGCAGTCCGGGCACTGGAGGACCAGCCTCTGCGGTGTTTCCGGTGCTTCGGCATCGGACACACCCGGCCCATGTGTCCGTCCACGGTGGACCGGACGGACACGTGCTACCGCTGCGGCAAGACCGGCCACAAAGCCGTCTCTTGTGAGGCCGCCAAGCCACACTGCGCGGTGTGTGCCGCCAGTGGCCGCCCGGCAGGCCACGTGATGAAGGGGAGGAACTGTAATCCTCCCCATAAGCGGGGCAAAGCGCAGGTGCCGACCGGGCCTGCTGCTGCTGCTATTTGCTCCGTCGTTCCTGCGGCGGCTGCGGAGGAGGGTGCGATGTCCGACTGATGGATAGGGTCGAACATCGCATCCTTCAGGTGGTGCGGCCTTCCACTGACTCCCCTCCCCTCTCGCTCTCAGAGAGGGGACCGGGATACGTGGCTGCCGCGTGGGGAGACATGGCCCTGGTGGGGGTCTATTTCTCCCCAAACCACCCTGTCACGGAGCGCGAGCGGGAGGACGACCCTCTCGCTGCGCCGCTCCGCAGACGAAGAAGGGGTCGGAGAAGGCACCGTCCTCTCCCTCCTCTTGGTGGCGACGGGCGGGCGACAGGCACGGGGGTGCCTTCGCCCGCATTGCACCCGTCACCACCTTCGTCGGTCATTCCCGGGCCCCCTGAGAGGGGCCCGCCATGAAGGGCAATCGTCGGCGGAGGACTGGACGTAAAGGCTATGCCGGTTTCCCAGTCCCCCGCCACTCGGACGAAGCGGGAATGTCGCTGGGTCGTTTTAGTGGGTATACCGGGTCAGACCCGGGGAGTCCCACATACCCCTCTCATCCCCCGATGGGAGGGTATGCGTAATGCATTTTTTCCCAGCGATAAAAAAAAAAAAAAAAAAAAAAAAAAAAGGTTAGGTTAGGTTAGGTTAGGTTAGGTTAGGTTAGGTTAGGTTAGGTTAGGTTTTTTTTTTTTTTTTTTTTTTTTTTTTTTTTTGTTTGGGCAGGAGTGGGAAATCCCCGCGGACACCTCGACTATCTCACAGGAATTTCTCTCGTGAGACAGTCGAGGTAGTGCCGGACTCGAACCGGCTAAAAACCACTCCTGCCTAGCCAGTGTCCCTCTGACATGGGAATCAGAGCCCTTGTGTTCTGGCTTTTCGTTTA
Source organism: Xestia ashworthii (assembly GCA_950022955.1). Lineage (NCBI taxonomy): Eukaryota > Metazoa > Arthropoda > Insecta > Lepidoptera > Noctuidae > Xestia > Xestia ashworthii. Next base: position 30,361 of record OX465566.1, on the reverse strand, counting down.
TTTGCTGATAGACGACCGAAGATTGAAGTCTTCTGGACTATTTTTATGTACGCTGCGTTTTGCCTATTTATGTATAACTTATCTATAACACACTTTTACAAAGAATTTACTGTAACCGAAATTTTTACTTTTATTTATTTCTATCATAACGAACTAAGACCTATTGTTTCTTTCACTATTAATTTCCATTTACTATTTCATTGCGCTTAGACCTAAGTTTATTACTATTTTACGTTATTTTTAGTCAATTAATTACTAGCTTTATTTTGTTGCAATGTTTTAAATATCTACAATATCCAAACTATATATTTACTATATATTTAAATATCATAATATATCTATGTACTAATTTACTAATACTATTTCTACTTGGTTCAAAGTATGTTATTGGGATTTCGACATAGCGCTCTCTGGTTGTTGGTACCATTTTGACACTGCCCGATGATTCCACTACGTCTGAATTATTTTTCCGGATAACTTGAGCCAGTTTCCACAGAAAACGACTCAAGTTACCATTCTTTCGTTTGCTCTCTGGCTGTGTCAAAATGATTCTGCTGCCTGCGTACTTTGAAGTGGGCGCACCGGGAACTTTAGCAATAAGCTATTGCTTCTCTCGCGAATGCGTCCCACTTCTTCCGAATCGGACAATCGCTGCTAAAAGCATTGTGCCGGTGCTCCCCCAATTTAGCCCTGGTGCAGTTCACGCACGCCGCTGCCTCGCCAATGTGCTTTTCTGGGCAGTCCACCCTAACGTGTGGCCCGCCGCAGTGGCTGCATAGGTCGGCCGGCTCCGTGCAAAGACGCTTGCCGTGACCATATGCTAGGCAGCGCGTACACTGCACCAGAGGCGTCTGGTCTTCGACGCGCACTCTCTGGAGGTCAATCCGAAGCTTGCCTCCTTCGAGTGCTCGCCTCCAGATCGTGGGGGATACACTCAACACAATGCTGTTAGCATGTGGATTACGTGTCTTTTTCCGATACTTGATAGACATTCTTTGGTCCTCGTCGCCGAGGTCGTGAAAAATCTCCCGGTTCTGGTTCTTAAGGGCTTTTAACACTTCGTCATCACTGTGTACTGACAACACGTCCTTAAGAACCAGAAGCGGGTCCCGGTTCGCCACTTCCTCGACAACCAGGTTCTCTCCGGCCGTCTTCAGTCGCTTCTTAAGCCTCGATCTCTCCTCCTCCGTCGCGCACCCCATAATTATTTTTTGATCCTTTGCTTTCCGCACCTTTTCCACTCGCACCCAGCCTTCCTTCGCGTCGACCGCCTTCCTGACTCTTTCCAGAATCTCGTCCCCCGTGTCCATCTCCTGTGTTGAGGAGACAACTACGGAGTGCAGCGTGGATCGCTCCAGGGCCTGTACTCTGGTGTAGCTTTTCTTCACGGCTGCCACATTAGCGTAAGTTGTCTCCCCAACACATTCCCTGCTAGCCAGACTGTCTCGCAGCTTGACCAGCTCGTCGGAGTTCTCCTTTATTAAGGCTATATGCTCCTTCATCGTACTGACGAGCTCAGTCTGGCTAACAAGAATCTCCGGATTTGACTGGGGACCAGAGTCGGCGGTGGGCGCGAGTTCCGATATGGCGGCAGGTGCGGCAGGGGCCTTGTCTCGCTCGGACTCCTTCACCAGCTCATAAAGTCTGTTTATGGCTTCGAGCACCGCAGTCTTTATTTCGGCCTTGAGGTTGCGAGAATTGCCCAAATTAACCTTAGCTTTATTCAGGCAAGCTCTCGCCTCCTCAGTGCGACTGCGATGCCTCGCCTCAGGCTTTCTGAGTGGTGCTGGAGTCTCTGCAGGAGCTCGGCGCGTCCCCGGAGTGGCAGGGCTCCCCCGTGAGGTGGGAAGAGTGTCGTCTCCAAAGGAGATTCTCCGCCTCACGTCAGCAGGAGAAGGTCCCGCTTTCTCAGGCGATCTCGTCGAGCTCCTGGAGCCTACCGTCCTCAACGTAGCGGAAGGGGTGCGAAACATCTTGGTCTCCAGCGGCATGTAATGAAAATAACAATAATAACGAACCCCTGTAAACTGGGGGCCGTCAACAATTACCGCCCGGGAAGAGAAGTTTGATAAAAGACACTGGACTTAACTGTGTCCCTGTAAAGTGGGGAACACAGCAAGTAAACAATAAACACAATCAAATAAAATATAAATATAAAACAAGTCAAATAATAATAGTCGCCTGCTTACAAAGACAACTGTCACACAAAATTATTTACTAAAGTTAAAAGTTTTAAAATTTCTTAAAAATAAATTATTTAAATTGGTCAAAATAGTTAAAAATAAGCGTTCCCTTATGAAATCCCTATGTAGAAGCCAAAAATATACTTAAGAGAATAAATATTAAAAGAAAAAATTTTGTCTAAAATCCCACGTCTACCTTCCTATATACCAGAGGGCGGGTGGGTGGGCAAAATTTTTTCGCGCTAGGGGCGCGTGCGAGGTGTCCAGAGACGCGTCTCCGCACGGGCTAGCGATATATGGAATAAAACGTGGTAGGTGCCGAACAAAAATTTTGACTTTTGGTCAAAAAACCAGTTTTCGAAAGAAAAAATTTGGAATTTCACCCCACAACCTGGAGACCGGGACACGGAACGCGGACCAGAATTCAGGGAAGAAGGGTGAGGGCTATTGCAACTATAATCTAATTTAAAAAGTGAAAGAAAATTTGGAAAAACAATTAATTTTGAGGATTTTCTCTGAAAATAAGGGATGAAGTCCAGACGCGCGTGTAAAATGCGCGCAATGTGGTCAGAACACAGGCGGAGGCCTAGTTTGGTCTAAAAAAGCCGAAAACAGCTTCAAAATCGCACGTCTAGAATAGAAGATATCAACGTTTTAGTTTTTGACTAGCTCCCCTAGGTAGATTTTGGTACTTACAGAGATGTATGAAAATAACTATTTTTTAGAAAAATGTATGTTTTGTTCGTGCTAGGGGCGCGGGCGAGGTGTCCAGAGACGCGTCTCCGCGCGGGCTAGCGATATATGGAATAAAACGTGGTAGGTGCCGAACAAAAATTTTGACTTTTGGTCAAAAAACCAGTTTTCGAAAGAAAAAATTTGGAATTTCACCCCACAACCTGGAGACCGGGACACGGAACGCGGACCAGAATTCAGGGAAGAAGGGTGAGGGCTATTGCAACTATAATCTAATTTAAAAAGTGAAAGAAAATTTGGAAAAACAATTAATTTTGAGGATTTTCTCTGAAAATAAGGGATGAAGTCCAGACGCGCGTGTAAAATGCGCGCAATGTGGTCAGAACACAGGCGGAGGCCTAGTTTGGTCTAAAAAAGCCGAAAACAGCTTCAAAATCGCACGTCTAGAATAGAAGATATCAACGTTTTAGTTTTTGACTAGCTCCCCTAGGTAGATTTTGGTACTTACAGAGATGTATGAAAATAACTATTTTTTAGAAAAATGTATGTTTTGTTCGTGCTAGGGGCGCGGGCGAGGTGTCCAGAGACGCGTCTCCGCGCGGGCTAGCGATATATGGAATAAAACGTGGTAGGTGCCGAACAAAAATTTTGACTTTTGGTCAAAAAACCAGTTTTCGAAAGAAAAAATTTGGAATTTCACCCCACAACCTGGAGACCGGGACACGGAACGTGGACCAGAATTCAGGGAAGAAGGGTGAGGGCTATTGCAACTATAATCTAATTTAAAAAGTGAAAGAAAATTTGGAAAAACAATTAATTTTGAGGATTTTCTCTGAAAATAAGGGATGAAGTCCAGACGCGCGTGTAAAATGCGCGCAATGTGGTCAGAACACAGGCGGAGGCCTAGTTTGGTCTAAAAAAGCCGAAAACAGCTTCAAAATCGCACGTCTAGAATAGAAGATATCAACGGTTAGGTTAGGTTAGGTTAGGTTAGGTTAGGTTAGGTTAGGTTAGGTTGGGGGACCACCCCACAGTGCTTGCGTCCACGTCGCGTCCCCTGGAAACGGCCCAGTTCTGACCACCGTAACGGAGTGGCAGACTGGGTACGGCCAAAGAGCACTGTGCTCTCGTAGCGATTATATCCTTGACTTGCGATCTACGAGCTTGCTGGAAAATGCCAAAACTAACGCGGAGCGCCTCCGGGCGAAAACCAAAAGGCCCTTCTGAGGGCCAACCCAAAGGCCCTTCTCAGGACCAACCCAAAGGCCCTTCTCAGGGCCAACCCAAAGGCCCTTCTCAGGGCCAACCCAAAGGCTCTTCTCAGGGCCAACCCAAAGGCCCTTCTCAGGGCCACTCCGACGCTCCGGCGTCTGAAGCTAGCCGCGCGCCGTCTGCGGCAGGCTTTTTGGCGGACGAGTCGTCCGACAACGACTCACTATTCAGTGTGTCGGACGCGAACGACTCTCGTTCTCGGAAGCGGGTCCACCTGAGTGGTGGGTCCGGGGGTTCCCAAGCCTCGGGTTCGAAGGCTAAAAAGCGGACGACCAAGGCCGCGGATACCCACAACGTTGGGCTCGCGGACGCCCAACGCCAGTTGGACCTGACCCGGCGAGCGCAGCTCCAGCAAGAACTGGAAGAGCGGGTTGCTGCGAAAGAGAAACGGGCGCACGTCGCCCGGGCCAAGTCCGGGTACGGTGCGTCCCGCGTTACATACGCGGACCACTCTCTTGAGGAGCTCCAGAGAATGGCGGAGGAGGACGAGGAGGAGATCGTGGAGGTCGCCTCTAAGTCATCCAACTTGAAGGGGACCTTCCAGAAGGCCCTCAAGAGCCGGGCCGCTAGCCTGCGCGGTGTCGTCGCGGAGCTGGTCCGACGAAAGACCACCGACGAGACGCGGCAACTGCAGGCGAAGGTGGATCGCCTGCAATCGGAGGTCAGCCAACTTCATGAGAAGCTGGCTGAAGCCACGGCCCGGCCACAACAGGCCCAGTCGAGCCCTACGGCAGAAGGCCCATCCTCCAACCTTGAGGATATCATCCGCAAGGTTGTGATGGAGGAGAGGGCCTTCACAAGGGCCTGCTTAGCGGGTATTGAGGACCGGCTCTTGCCGGAGAAACGCCTCCGACCGCCGCTTGCGGCGGATAAGAGGCAGCCGAGTGAGCCGGGGCCGTCCTCCTCCCAGGCGGAAGACGTTCTTCTCCCGTCGACCACCCCGTCAAACGAGTGGACGGACGTGGTACGTAAGGGGAAGGGCAGGGGCAAGAAGTCGGCGAAGGCCGTACCTGCCGTCCCCGCCACCACCGCTCCCAGTCGGTCGCAGGTGACCGGCAAGGGACAAGGGAAGGGGAAAGGGAAGGGAAAGGGGAAGTTAGTCCCTCCGAAAACCGCTGCCGTCGTGGTGACGCTCACCGCGGAGGCGGCGGAGCGAGGGGAGACGTACGCGTCCGTTTTGGTGCGGGCGCGTGCCAATGCCGATCCCACCCAACTGGGGATCGGCAGCGTGTCTTGCCGGCGGACACAAGCCGGGGCTCGAATTTTCGAGTTCCCGGGGGCCGAGGGGAGTGCCCATGCGGACCTCTTCGCAGCAAAGCTGCAGGAGGTCATCGCAGACTCGGCCAAGGTGGCCCGGCCAGTAAAGTCGGCGGCCATTGAGGTGACGGAGTTAGACGACTCCGTCACCAAAGAGGAGGTAGTGGCGGCGGTCGCAGCGGTAGGGGGCTGTGACGCCTCAGCGGTGCAAGGCCGGGACATAAGGCCCGGCCGCGGCGGCATGGGCACCATTCGCCTTGAGTGCCCAATCGCCGCTGCCAAAGCCATCCTTGCAAAGGGACGGCTTACAGTTGGCTTCAGCTCGGGTGCAGTCCGGGCACTTGAGGACCAGCCTCTGAGGTGTTTCCGGTGCTTCGGCATCGGACACACCCGGCCCATGTGTCCGTCCAAAGAAGACAGGACGGACACATGCTACCGCTGCGGCAAGAACGGCCACAAAGCCGTCTCTTGCGAGGCCGCCACGCCGCACTGCGCGGTGTGTGCCGCCAGTGGCCGCCTGTCAGGCCACGTCATGAAGGGGAGGAACTGCAATCCTCCCCCTAAGCGTGGCAAAGCGCTGGCACTGACCAGGCCTGCTGCTGCTGCCGCTAAATCCGTCGTTCCTGCGGCGGCTGCGGAGGGGGGTGCGATGTCCGACTGATGGATAGCGTCGAACATCGCATCCTCCAGGCGAACACCAACCACTGCAGAGCAGCCCAGGATCTGCTGATGCAGACCATGGCTGAGTGGTTGGTGGACTTGGCGGTGGTCGCCGAACCTTACTCGGTCCCTGGCCGTTGGCTGGGCGACCGGGACGGCTTGGTGGCGTTGGTGGCGCGGTCCTCCACAGACTCCCCTCCCCTCTCGCTCTTAGAGAGGGGACCGGGATACGTGGCCGCCGCCTGGGGAGACATGGCCCTGGTGGGGGTCTATTTCTCCCCAAACCGCCCTCTCTCGGACTTTGAGGATTTCCTCGAGATCCTCACCGCAGTCAAAGGGAGGGCGGCGCCACGCCAAGTTCTGGTGTTGGGCGACCTGAACGCCAAGTCGGCGGCCTGGGGCAACCCGGCCACCGGTTGCAACGTCCGGGGGCGCGTCGTCGAGTTTTGGGCGGCCTCATGCGGTGTGTCCCTCCTCAACAGGGGGGCGGTCCACACGTGTGTTCGGCAACAGGGTGGATCGGTGGTGGACGTCTCGTTTGCCACCCCCGCGCTGGCCGCCCGCGTCGTCAACTGGCGGGTAGAGATGGTGGAGACGTTGTCGGACCACCGATATGTGCGGTTCGACATCTCCACCCAGCAGGGCGGGAGGGGGGTGGCCCGCGCTGGGCAATCTCCCTTCCCGCGGTGGGCACTCACCCGCCTGGACCGGGAGGCAGCCAAGGAGGCGGCCTTTCTCCAGGACTGGCTGTCGCCCCCGGTCGAGATCCTGGACGTGGACGCCGCTGCGGTCCAGCTCAGAGGGTCCCTGACCGAGGTGTGCAACTCCAGCATGCCTCGGTCTCGCCGTCCGCCTCCCCGTCGCGCCGTCTATTGGTGGACGGAGGAGCTGGAGGGACTCCGGGCCATCTGCGTGGCGGCCAGAAGGGCCTACACGCGGAGCCGAAGGCGCAGCGCCCAAAACCGAGACCGGGCAGAAGAGGACCGTCTTTACGCCTCTTACCGAGAGGCGACGACGGCCCTCAAGTCTGCAATGGGCGCTGCACAAGACTCGGCGAGAGCCGAGATGCTGGAGGGTCTCGACAGAGATCCCTATGGGAGACCATATAAGGCGGCGCGGAACCAGCTACGCCCCTATGGTCCCCCACTGTCGGAGACCCTCGAGCCAGCGTTGCTGGATGGGGTGGTCCGGTCCCTGTTTCCGCGCAGGACCGACTTCACCCCACCAACGATGGATCCCCCGCAAGGGGCGGCTTCGCCGGAGGAGGAGGACGTCCCTCCAGTGACGGTGGCGGAGTTATACGCGGGGGTTCTCAGCCTCCGCGCAAAGAAGACGGCCCCCGGACCAGACGGTGTCCCCGCACGGGTGCTGGCGATCGCCGCCTCCGGTATGGAGGACAGGTTTCGGGACCTCTTCAGCGCGTGCTTTACGGCTGGGAGGTTCCCGAAACTGTGGAAGGAGGGGCAGCTATGCCTCCTCCGAAAGGAGGGCCGCCCGGTGGACTCCCCCTCGGCATACCGGCCCATCGTCCTGCTCGATGAGGTCGGTAAGTTGTTCGAGGGGATTGTCGCCTCCCGGCTTGACAGCCATTTGCGGGAGGTAGGGCCGGATCTGTCGGACGCCCAATTCGGCTTCCGTCGAGGGCGTTCGACGATCGACGCGCTGGCCCTACTCAAGGGCCAGGTGAAGGAGGCGGTGGAGGCGGGGGACGGAGTGCTGGCGGTGTCGTTCGACATTGCCAACGCCTTCAACTCCGTCCCCCACTCGACGATATTGGAGGCGCTCCGGTATCACGGAGTGCCCCAATACCTGCGGGACCTCCTGGCCAGCTACTTGGAGGACCGAGAGGTCCTCCTCGTGGACAAAACGGCCACCGTGAGGCGGTACGGCGCAGAGTCCGGTGTTCCACAGGGGTCGGTGCTTGGGCCCCCCTTGTGGAACATCGGGTTCAACTGGCTCTTGCGGGGAGCCCTCCTCCAGGGCACGAGTGTCATCTGCTACGCGGATGACACTCTCCTCACTGCCCGGGGGAGGAACTTTGCGGACGCGGCCTGTCCGGCCTCGGCTGGCGGATCCTTGGTTGCAGAGAGGATCCGCCGCCTCGGATTGAAGGTGGCGCTGCACAAGACCGAGGCCGTGTTCTTTCGCGGGCCTCGGCAGCGCTGCCCTCCCGACGCCCACATAATTGTGGAGGGCGTCAGGATAGGGGTCCAGCCCCAGATGAAGTATCTGGGGCTGGTGCTGGACGACAGGTGGCGCTTCGGCCCGCACTTCAGCGGGCTGTCGACGCGCCTATTGAAGGCCGCTGACGCCCTCTCGTGGCTCCTCCCGAACCTGGGGGGGCCCAAGGCGAAATGCCGGCGCCTCTATGCCGGCATCCTGCGGAGCATGGCCCTATATGGGGCCCCAATCTGGGCGGACTCCCTCCACAGGAGGGAGAATGCGACCGCCATCCGCAGGCCCCAAAGGGCCATTGCACAGCGGGTGGCGAGGGCCTACCGCTCGGTGGGCTTCTCGGCGGCATGCGCTCTGGCCGGCACCCCTCCTTGGGAGTTGGAGGCTTGGGTGCTCGCCAGAGTGTACGAGTGGACGGCGCGCCGAAAGGCTCTCGGGGAGCGCCCCGTCGCCGAAGAGCGGGAGGCCGTGCGGCGGGAGGCGAGGGACGCTATCGTCCTCCATTGGACGGAGGACCTCGCCGCCGCCGCCTTTGGCCGCCGGACGTTGGACGCGCTCGGTCCGGTTCTACGGAGCTGGCTCGAGCGGTCCCACGGTTTCCTCTCGTTCCGTCTGGTGCAGGTGTTGTCCGGCCATGGCTGTTTCGGAACGCACCTTCACCGGATCGGGAGGGAGGAGACCCCGGCGTGCCACGACTGCGGCGCGCCGGAGGACACGGCGCAGCACACCCTCGAGGTGTGCCCGGCTTGGTCCGAGCCGCGCCGCAGCCTGACCGTGGTAATTGGACCAGACCTCTCGCTTCCCGGCGTCGTCAACGCCATGCTGGGGAGCGAGGAGGCCTGGGCAGCGGTCGCCTCCTTTTGCGAGGACGTAATCTCGCAAAAGGAGGAGGCGGAGCGCGAGCGGGAGGACGACCCTCTCGCTGCGCCGCTCCGCAGACGAAGAAGGGGTCGGAGAGGGCGCCGTCCTCTCCCTCCTCCTGGTGGCGACGGGCGGGCGACAGGCACGGGGGTGCCTTCGCCCGCATTGCACCCGTCACCACCTTCGTCGGTCATTCCCGGGCCCCTGTGAGGGGCCCGCCATGAAGGGCAATCGTCGGCGGAGGACTGGACGTAAAGGCTACGCCGGTTTCCCAGTCCCCCGCCACTCGGACGAAGCGGGAATGTCGCTGGGTCGTTTTAGTGGGTATACCGGGTCAGACCCGGGGAGTCCCACATACCCCTCTCATCCCCCGATGGGAGGGTATGCGTAATGCATTTTTTCCCAGCGATAAAAAAAAAAAAAAAAAAAAAAAAAAAAAAAAAGGTTAGGTTAGGTTAGGTTAGGTTGGGGGACCACCCCACAGTGCTTGCGTCCACGTCGCGTCCCCTGGAAACGACCCAGTTCTGACCACCGTAACGGAGTGGCAGACTGGGTTGGCCAAAGTGCACTGTGATCTCGTTGCGATTTTATCTTGCCTTGTGTAAACGAACTGTCGGAGACTACCATGTCTAAACTCACGCGTAGCGCCTCCGGGCGATTTTTAAAGACCAAAGGCCCTTCTCAGGGCCAGCCTAAAGGCCCTTCTCAGGGCCAACCTCAGGGCCCTTCTCAGGGCCAACCAAAAGGCCCTTCTCAGGGCCAACTCCAAGGCCCTTCTCAGGGCCAACCTAAAGGCCCTTCTCAGGGCCAACCCAAAGGCCCTTCTCAGGGCCAACCCAAAGGCCCTTCTCAGGGCCAACCAAAAGGCCCTTCTCAGGGCCAACTTGACGCTCTGGCGTCAGAGGCTAGCCGCGCGCCGTCTGCGGCTGGCTTCTTGGCGGACGAGTCCGACAACGACTCACTGTTTAGTGTGTCGGACGCGAACGATTCTCGGTCGCGAAAGCGGGTCCACCTGAGCGGTGGGTCCGAAGGTTCCCAGGCCTCGGGGTCGAAGGCCAAAAAGCCGACGACCAAGGCCGCCGATACCCATAACGTTGGGCTTGCGGACGCCCAACGCCAGTTGGACCTGGCCCGGCGAGCGCAGCTCCAGCAGGACCTGGAGGAGAGGGTGGCCGCAAAGGAGAAGCGGGCGCACGTTGCCCGGGCCAAGTCCGGGTACGGTGCGTCTCGCGTCCTGTACGCGGACCACTCTCTTGAGGAGCTGGAGAAAATGGCGGAGGAGGACGAGGAGGAGATCGTGGAGGTCGCCTCTAAGTCCTCCAACCTAAAGGGGACCTTCCAGAAGGCCCTCAAGAGCCGGGCCGCGAGCATGCGCGGTGTCGTCGCGGAGCTGGTGCGTCGCAAGGCCACCGACGAGACGCGGCAACTGCAGGCGAAGGTCGATCGCCTACAGTTGGAGGTCAGCCAGCTTCATCAGAAGCTGGCTGAAGCCACGGCCCGGCCTCAAGAGGCCCGGACAAGCCCTGCGGCAGAAGGCCCATCCTCCAACCTTGAGGATATCATCCGCAAGGTTGTGATGGAGGAGAGGGCCTTCACAAGGGCCTGCTTAGCGGGCATAGAGGACCGGCTCTTGCCGGAAAAGCGCCTCCGACCGCCGCTTGCGGCGGATAAGAGGCAGCCAAGCGAGCCAGGGCCGTCGTCCTCCCAGGCGGAAGACACTCTTCTCCCTGACACCACCCCGTCCAACGAGTGGACGGATGTGGTACGTAGGGGGAAGGGCAGGGGCAAAAAGTCGGCGAAGGCCGTACCTGCCGTCCCCGCCACTACCGCTCCCAGTCGGTCGCAGACGACCGGCAAGGGTGCAGGGAAGGGGAAAACAAAGGGAAAGGGGAAACTAGTCCCCCTAAAAACCGCTGCCGTCGTGGTGACACTCACCGCGGAGGCGGCGGAGCGTGGGGAGACGTACGCGTCCGTCTTGGTGCGGGCGCGTGCCAATGCCGATCCCACCCAACTGGGGATCGGCAGCGTGTCTTGTCGGCGGACACAGGCCGGGGCTCGAATCTTCGAGTTCCCGGGGGCCGAGGGGAGTGCCCACGCTGACCTATTTGCAGCCAAGCTGCAGGAGGTCATCGCGGACTCGGCGAAGGTGGCCCGACCGGTGAAGTCAGCGGCCATCGAGGTGACGGAGCTCGACGACTCCGTCACCAAGGAGGAGGTGGTTGCGGCGGTCGCAGCGGTAGGGGGCTGTGGCGCCGCGGCGGTCCAAGGCCGGGACATAAGACCCGGACGCGGCGGCATGGGCACCATCCGCCTCGAGTGCCCAATCGCCGCTGCCAAAGCCGTCCTTGCCAAGGGACGGCTCACAGTTGGCTTCAGCTCGGGTGCAGTCCGGGCACTCGAGGACCAGCCTCTGCGGTGTTACCGGTGCTTCGGCATCGGACACACCCGGCCCATGTGTCCGTCCGCGGTGGATAGGACGGACACGTGCTACCGCTGCGGCAAGAACGGCCACAAAGCCGTATCTTGTGAGGCCGCCACGCCACACTGTGCGGTGTGTGCCGCCAGTGGCCGCCTAGCAGGCCACGTAATGAAGGGGAGGAACTGCAATCCTCCCCCTAAGCGTGGCAAAGCGCTGGCGCCGACCAGGCCTGCTGCTGCTGCCGCTGACCCCGTCGTTCCTGCGGCGGCTGCGGAGGGGGGTGCGATGTCCGACTGATGGATAGGGTCGAACATCGCATCCTCCAGGCGAACACCAACCACTGCAGGGCAGCCCAGGATCTGCTGATGCAGACCATGGCTGAGTGGTTGGTGGACTTGGCGGTGGTCGCCGAACCTTACTCGGTCCCTGGCCGTTGGCTGGGCGACCGGGACGGCTTGGTGGCGTTGGTGGCGCGGTCTTCCACGGACTCCCCTCCCCTCTCTCTCTTAGAGAGGGGACCGGGATACGTGGCCGCCGCCTGGGGAGACATGGCCCTGGTGGGGGTCTATTTCTCCCCAAACCGCCCTCTCTCGGACTTTGAGGATTTCCTCGAGATCCTCACCGCAGTCAAAGGGAGGGCGGCGCCACGCCAAGTTCTGGTGTTGGGCGACCTGAACGCCAAGTCGGCGGCCTGGGGCAACCCGGCCGCGGGTTGCAACGTCCGGGGACGCGCCGTCGAATTTTGGGCGGCCTCATGCGGTGTGTCCCTCCTCAACAGGGGGGCGGTCCACACGTGTGTGCGGCAACAGGGTGGGTCGGTGGTGGACGTCTCGTTTGCCACCCCCGCGCTAGCCGCCCGCGTCGTCAGCTGGCGGGTGGAGATGGTGGAGACGTTGTCGGACCACCGATATGTGCGGTTCGACATCTCCACCCAGCAGGGGGGGAGGGGGATGACCCGTGCTGGGCAATCTCCCTTTCCGCGGTGGGCACTCACCCGCCTGGACCGGGAGGCAGCCAAGGAGGCGGCCTTCCTCCAGGACTGGCTGTCGCCCCCTGTCGAGGGCCTGGACGTGGACGCCGCTGCGGTCCAGCTCAGGGGGTCCCTGACCGAGGTGTGCAATTCCAGCATGCCTCGGTCTCGCCGCCCGCCTCCCCGTCGTGCCGTCTATTGGTGGACGGAGGAGCTGGAGGGACTCCGGGCCACCTGCGTGGCGGCCAGAAGGGCCTACACGCGGAGCCGACGGCGCAGCGCCCAAAACCGAGACCGGGCAGAAGAGGACCGCCTATACGCCTCTTACCGAGAGGCGACGACGGCCCTCAAGTCTGCAATGGGCGCTGCACAAGACTCGGCGAGAGCCGAGATGTTGGAGGGTCTCGACAGGGACCCCTATGGGAGACCATACAAGGCGGCGCGGAACCAGCTACGCCCCTATGGTCCCCCACTGTCGGAGACCCTCGATCCACCGTTGCTGGATGGGGTGGTCCGGTCCCTGTTTCCGCGCAGGACCGACTTCACCCCACCAACGATGGATCCCCCGCAAGGGGCGGTTACGCCGGAGGAGGAGGACGTCCCCCCGGTGACGGTGGCGGAGTTATACGCGGGGGTGCTCAGCCTCCGAGCAAAAAAGACGGCCCCCGGACCAGACGGCGTCCCCGCACGGGTGCTGGCGATCGCCACCTCCGGCATGGAGGACAGGTTTCGGGACCTCTTCAGCGCGTGCTTTACGGCTGGGAGGTTCCCGAAACTGTGGAAGGAGGGGCAATTATGCCTCCTCCGAAAGGAGGGCCGCCCGCTGGACTCCCCCTCGGCATACCGGCCCGTCGTCCTGCTCGATGAGGTCGGTAAACTGTTCGAGGGGATTGTCGCCTCCCGGCTTGATAGCCATTTGCGGGGGGTGGGGCCGGATCTGTCGGACGCCCAATTCGGCTTCCGTCGAGGGCGTTCGACGATCGACGCACTGGCCCTACTCAAGGGCCAGGTGAAGGAGGCGGTGGAGGCGGGGGACGGAGTGCTGGCGGTGTCATTCGACATTGCCAACGCCTTCAACTCCGTCCCCCACTCGACGATATTGGAGGCGCTCCGGTATCACGGAGTGCCCCAATACCTGCGGGACCTCCTGGCCAGCTACCTGGAGGACCGAGAAGTCCTCCTAGTGGACAAGACGGCCACGGTGAGGCGGTACGGCGCAGAGTCCGGTGTTCCGCAGGGGTCGGTGCTTGGCCCTCCCTTGTGGAACATCGGGTTCAACTGGCTCCTGCGCGGAGCCCTCCTCCAGGGCACGAGTGTCATCTGCTACGCGGATGACACTCTCCTCACTGCCCGGGGGAGGAACTTTGCCGACGCGGCCTGTCTGGCCTCGGCTGGCGGATCCTTGGTTGCAGAGAGGATCCGCCGCCTGGGATTGAAGGTGGCGCTGCACAAGACCGAGGCCGTGTTCTTTCGCGGGCCTCGGCAGCGCTGCCCTCCCGACGCCCACATAATTGTGGAGGGCGTCAGGATAGGGGTCCAGCCCCAGATGAAGTATCTGGGGCTGGTGCTGGACGACAGGTGGCGCTTCGGCCCGCATTTCAGCGGGCTGTCGACGCGCCTGCTGAAGTCCGCGGACGCCCTCTCGTGGCTCCTCCCGAACCTAGGGGGGCCCAAGGCAAAATGCCGGCGCCTGTATGCCGGCATCTTGCGGAGCATGGCCCTATACGGGGCCCCCATCTGGGCGGACTCCCTCCAGAGAAGGGAGAATGCGACCGCCATCCGCAGGCCCCAAAGGGCCATTGCACAGCGGGTGGCGAGGGCCTACCGCTCGGTGGGCTTCTCGGCGGCATGCGCTCTGGCCGGCACCCCTCCTTGGGAGTTGGAGGCTTGGGTGCTCGCCAGAGTGTACGAGTGGACGGCGCGCCGAAAGGCGCTCGGGGAGCGCCCCGTCGCCGAAGAGCGGGAGGCCGTGCGGCGGGAGGCAAAGGATGCCATCGTCCTCCACTGGACGGAGGACCTCGCCGCCGCCGCCTTTGGCCGCCGGACGTTGGACGCGCTCGGTCCGGTTCTACGGAGCTGGCTCGAGCGGTCCCACGGTTTCCTATCGTTCCGTCTGGTGCAGGTGTTATCCGGGCATGGCTGTTTCGGATCGCACCTGCACCGGATCGGGAGGGAGGAAACCCCGGCGTGCCACGACTGCGGCGCGCCGGAGGACACGGCGCAGCACACCCTGGAGGTGTGCCCAGCTTGGTCCGAGTTGCGCCGCGGTCTGACCGCGGTAATCGGACCGGACCTCTCGCTTCCCGGCGTCGTCAACGCCATGCTGGGGAGCGAGGAGGCCTGGGCAGCGGTCGCCTCCTTTTGCGAGGACGTAATCTCGCAAAAGGAGGAGGCGGAGCGCGAGCGGGAGGACGACCCTCTCGCTGCGCCGCTCCGCAGACGAAGAAGGGGTCAGAGAGGGCGCCGTCCTCTCCCTCCTCATGGTGGCGACGGGCGGGCGACAGGCACGGGGGTGCCTTCGCCCGCATTGCACCCGTCACCACCTTCGTCGAACATTCCCGGGCCCCTGTGAGGGGCCCGCCATGAAGGGCAATCGTCGGCGGAGGACTGGACGTAAAGGCTATGCCGGTTTCCCAGTCCCCCGCCACTCGGACGAAGCGGGAATGTCGCTGGGTCGTTTTAGTGGGTATACCGGGTCAGACCCGGGGAGTCCCACATACCCCTCTCATCCCCCGATGGGAGGGTATGCGTAATGCATTTTTTCCCAGCGATAAAAAAAAAAAAAAAAAAAAAAAAAAAAAAAAGGTTAGGTTAGGTTAGGTTAGGTTAGGTTAGGTTAGGTTAGGTTAGGTTAGGTTAGGTTAGGTTTTTTTTTTTTTTTTTTTTTTTTTTTTTTTTTTTTTTTTTTGTGCTTTTCCCCGTTCATGGGTACAACGGGACCTTGCTATTCTAATTTACTCTTTCATTCTAGTTCTCTCATTTATGCCTCTCGCACTTTCATGCCTCATACTTTGTCTTTCTTACATTCATCCTTTCATTCTTAGCCGGGTGGGACTCCCGCTATTTTAACTAGGTAATATGTTTACTTTTATTTTCTTAATTTAGGATAGTAAAATACACAACTCTGTTTTGCTTACAATGTTAGCTTATCTGTTTACATGTTTTATTCCTTAAATCTATTTCTTACTTTCTATATTTTTACATTCAACTTTTTATTTAGTCTATATTTATATTATGCTACATTACATTCTAGTTTACATATCTAACAAATTAACTTACTTATTTTAATTCTACATTTCTATTATCTTATACAATACAATGTTTATTCTACTATTATACTACTTTGTAACGGCTATTTGGTCAGATTTCCGAACTGCAATAAGGGCATGTGTGTTTCTTTTTGCGTTTCTTTCTATTTATTTTCCTACTTCTTTGTGGCAATAATATATACATATACTTATTATATTATATATATTGTCGTTTCTTGAGCCGGGGGGTTTTATGTTTTCTGTGTTTAATCAAGTGTAATTTGGGGTGTGTGTGTGGTGTTTGGTGTGTGTTTAAGATATATTCGTATATATTATTATATGTTTTGTATATCTGTGCATGTTTGTGTACTTTGGTTTCCGTGAATCTGTACTCCCAGTTTGTGTTGCTGTATTGGTGTGTTACTGTGTGTGTTGTGTGTGTTTCATGAGCCCTAAAGAGTAGTTCAGGCATATGCCGTTGTCGTCCGGGCCAGGTAGTCCCATTTCTTGCGGACCGGGCACTCTGCGCTGAACGCGTTGTGGTCGGTCCTCTGAAGCTTTGAGTGCGAACAGTTGCAGCACTGCGGTTCATTACCGGCAACAAATTCCGCGCACTTCTCTCGTAGGTGCGGTCCTCCGCAGTGACTACATCTGTCCGCACTCTCAGTGCAAAATTTCCGGCCGTGTCCGAACGTCAGACATTTCGTGCATTGGATGAGCGGGGACTGGTCCTCCACCCTGACCCTTTGCAGGTCAAGGTAAAGGGCTCCAGCCTCCGTCATCCTCTGCCATACACTCGGTCTGACCTGGACGACAACGTGCGCCGTTTTGGGGTTCCTGGTCCTCTTCTTATACTTTATTGTTATTTCTTTTTCCTCTTGGCTCAAGTCCCTAAAAATGTTTGAGTTTTGGGAGTAGAGCGCCCTCACCATTTCCTCGTCGTTGCTATCTACGTAAACGTCTTTTAGAACGACGAGCGGGTTTTTGTTCGTCATGGGCGCTACTCTTAGCCCATTACCTCGGCTCTCAATCCGATCTTTAACCATTATGTACTCCGCCTCTGTGTCGCACCCCAGTATGACCGTCTGGTTTTTCGCTTTACGAACCTTACTAATTTTTAGGCCAGAGCCCCTGGCATCGACCGCCTCCTTCACTCTGGCGAGCACCTCGTCAGCAGTCTCCTGACTGCCTTCAAGGGTGACGGCCATCGAGTGAAGTGGCGGCCGCTGCCTGGGTTTGGCTGCCGTGATGTTGGCATAGGACATCGCTTCGGGTTTTGGCTCACTTGCCACTTCCCTGATGACCTCTTTTATGCGGTCGGTTCTGTTGGCGACATCACCGGCAACGCCGTCGATTTTGTCCTCGAGGACCACCGCGGCTCGACCGACGACCTTCACACCTTCTGCCGTATGGCTTAAGTCCACTTGGACTGCGTCGATCTTTTCGCTGACCTCGAGAACCTTATCGACGACCTTGTCGATGACATCGGCACCGCAATCGTCGTAGCGTTCGGTCATATCCTGAAATCCTTGTAAGACTCTTCCTTCGAGGTCGTTCAAGCGCGTGTTCAAATTTGTCTCCACCTTTTCCAGCCTTTCTAGAATGTTCTCCGGTAATCCGGGTAAATTAGGCGTGATGTTATGCTTGGTGGGTGAGACTGTTCTGGGCGCAGTTTCCAGGCCCTTTACCCGCCTACTGAGCTCGAACAAGACCCGTAGGCTTTTGTCGGACTGGGTCTCCAGGAAGATTTTTATATCTCTCCTCATCTGAGGGTATTCTTTTACTTTGGTCGGGATGTCCTCAAAAGTTTTCATAACCTCCTGGAGAAGTTGGTCATTTGTTAAAGCAGCGTAGTTGTTTGGCTGCTTTTTGTATGCATCCATGAGATCTACGGATCTTCGTTTTCGCTCTGGTCTGCGGATAAAGGTCCTGTCAGCGTCCAGCACCTGTCTTGACGGGCCTGCGGGGCTGGGAGTGGTGGTGGGAGCGACAGCACCGGAGGTCCCCGCCGACGACGACAGTGGTGTTTCAGCTGTTTCCACTTGGGTTCCTCGAACAGTTTCCTTCCTGCCGAACGTCAGGGAAATCCCCTTTGGCGCTTCGCGCACTCCTGAGGGTCCCTCATTCTCTGGGTGGGCAGGTGACGTAGGCCCTTGTGGTTGACTGGCGCTGGCTCCTGGCCCCTTCCCTTTTACTGGGGTGCGAATCCCGAGAACCATTTTGTGTGTGTGTGGTGTTGTGTGTTGTGTCTTGTTGCTCGTGTGTAAATGGCACGGCGAAGAGAACGGGGAAAATTGTCAATAGGATAATATAATAAATAATAAAATAAAGTTATAGTCTATAAAGACTGTGACCCGACCCTGTATAGGGGGGTGGGTGATGAGAGAGTCAGACTGTCCTGCGCTCAAGAGAGCGGGTCTCAGTAGAAAGTCGCAAAAAGAATCAAGAAATAATAAAAAACCGCAAAGTTGAGACTCTTTTTTGAAAAGACTCTATGTAGAGTCAGTCTGCTGGGTCCAGTGGATAGCTCCCGCCGAGCCCTCCCAGATGAACCCAAACTCGGTGCAGTTAGACCAAAGGGTTCCGGAGATATCCCGACTTGAAAAATCGGGTTTTTCACAAAAATAAAAACCAAAAAGGGTTACAAGAGGATATCTCCGGATCCGCCGGTCCAAAAACCCCGGTGTTTGGGCTTTCCGAAGTTGGCTCGGCGAGACCAATCCACCGGACCGGTTTTCAGGAAGAAAATTTTTCAGCTCCTGAAATTGCCTGAAAACTATTCAAGCTGTCAGTTTTTACCCGGGTGATGTATTCAGAGGAAACCCCAGCCCTCTACGACTTTCCGTTGAGAAGTTATGGTCGATTGAAAAATTTTAAAATGGCCGCGAACCTGTCAAACTCAATTTTTGACCGCAGATAACTTCCCTCGGAAAAGTCGCAGACCCCTTGAGTTTGGGCTCTCCTTACTCGGCCTGAGCTCCTCTGTCCGCTGAAACTACTTTCAGGGTCCTGAAATTTTTCAGCTCCAAACCTCCTGAAAACTTGGGGTAAGTAGGGCAGCGGGCTCCTGTCTGTAACGTCGAAATCCGCTACTTTCTACGACCACCGGTTAATGAGTTACAGTGGTTTGAAGCTGAACAAGATGGCCGCCGAACTGTCAAAAGCTGTATTAAATCGTCCGTAACTAGGGAACCCTACGTCACAGAAGGACGGGGTTTTGGATTTACAGCTCGGCGTCACTTCAGGTATGACCTGAAAGCAGTTTCAGCGACAAATTTTTGGAAGGCCTGAAACAGGCTGAAAACTGAAAATTCTTAAAACTAAATATAATCCACTGGCCGGAGTGAAAAAACGAGCTAAAACGGGCCAGCGGTTCTCGAGTTATCTTAATCTAAAAATTTAAACCTAAAAACCTATTTTGGTGTTTTTCATCAAAACAGCCAAATTAAAAGCTATAGGGCCCGAGTTTGGGCTTAATCAAGTCCGTATAAGGTTAAACAACACAATAATAACTTAAAAAACTAATTAATTCCTATTTATAATGAGTTATGACCAAAAAAGATGTAAAATTCAATAACTTTGAAACTAGTGATCAGAAAATTTTGAAAAAATATGTTAAAAATGCGTTAAATAAAGGGCTACAAGATTAAAAAACTGAAGATTTAAAAAGTCAAAAATGAAGCAGAAAAAATTTTTAAAAAGTGATTTTGCTGAAAATTTCCCTGTAACTTAAAAACTATTGAATCTAAAAATCTAGAACTTAGGGTCTCTACTGTACTGATGAGCGCGCAACAGGCTGCAGTTGAAAAATTTTGAAAAGCTTCTTCTGGCCAAAGTTATTGGGGGTCAAAATTTGGACTTTGTAATAGTCATATATAACTGTGTATATGACTTAAAATTCTAAAAAGTGTTGCACTCGCCTTGTGTTTAAGTGGTCTAAGTTGGTACCAATTTTCAGTTCGCTGGCTGCACTCCTTCAGTTTTTTCAGAGCACGTGGTTTTCACGAATTCCTGAATAACTCGTGAAGGCTCGATGTCAGGAAGGTGATGAGTGGTCCAGATGGTCGGGAACCACGATGTACACACGATGCCGGTGAAAAATCAGGTGGTCGCCGCGATGGTTTGAGCAGCGTTTGCAATTTTCCAAAATCGCAAGTTCCACTTAACCTCCAAAGTAGCGGTTTTTCAGCAATAACTTGCACAGCACTGTGGAGCGGCGCGATTTGTTTGCGGCACTTTGTGCGGCGCAATTTTCCGCATCCAACGACACTTCACTTGCTACTATTCGAGCAGAAAAACCAATTAATTCCTATTTTTAAGTGCGGAGCGCGTGGGTTTTTGCTGCTTACCGCTCGAGAGACCGAGTGCAACTGGGTTAGGTTAGGTTTTTTTTTTTTTTTTTTTTTTTTTTTTTTTTTTTTTTTTTTTTGGCAGGAGTGGGAAATCCCCGCGGACACCTCGACTACCTCACAGATTGTGAGACAGTCGAGGTAGTGCCGGACTCGAACCGGCTAAAACCACACTCCTGCCCCACCAGTGTCCCTCTGACGTGGGAATCAGAGCCCTTGTGTACAAATTTTTAATTTAATTGGCGACTGAGTTTAAAAAGGCCGAAGAGACCACGCTTTATGCGTTAAATTTTAACTATTATTTTTAATACTGTTCAGAACTTTATATTATTTTATGTATTTACGTTTTTTCGTCTTTATTTACTTCTAAATATTACTATCTACTATAATATATTACTTTTTAACTAAATTATTTCATTATTACGTGTTTAAATTTAAAATCTACTACTTTAATTTATTTAGCAATTCTTACATTTTACTTTCTATTTTACTAATTCGAGAATTTCTATCCCCATTATTTCTGTCCTATTATTTCCCTTGTTTCGTTTTATTTGTCATAATTTTGTTTTTAGGTTTGCTTATTATCAATACTATATATTTACTATATAATACTATATAATAGTTTTCCACTCCAAACATTATGCGAACATGTACGAAACAGATTTGCAGCCAATCTGACACAACATGTCGATTCCACTAAAGTTGACCCACAGACTAGCATAATTGAAGCCACTTTCTGACGAAAGTGACTCCAATTACCCCCATCCATTAAGCCAACCTCAGTGGTTCGCTCAATGCGTCTGCCATCTGGTTGTGTCAGACTGGTCATCACTAAATACGCGGAAGTGGGCGCATTGGCAACTTTAGCAATAGGCTATGGTTGCTCGTGCGAATGCGTCCCACTTCCTGCGTATTGGGCATTCTTTGCTGAACGCATTGTGCGAGTGTTCCCCGAGCCTAGCTCTGGTGCAGTTCACGCACGCCGCTGCTTCGCCAAGATCTTTAACTGGGCAGTCCACCCTAAGGTGTGGACCGCCGCAGTGGCTGCATAGGTCAACAGGCTCTACGCACAAACGCTTGCCGTGACCGTATGCTAGGCAGCGCGTGCACTGCACCAGAGGCGTCTGGTCTTCGACGTGCACTCTCTGGAGGTCAATGCGCAGTTTGCCTCCTTCGAGTGCCCGCCTCCAGATAGCAGGGGAAACACTCATCACAATGCTGTTGACATGGGGGTTTCGCGATTTTTTCCGAAATTTAATCGAAACTTTCTGTTCCTCGTCGCCGAGGCCGTCAAATAGCTCCCGGTTCTGATTCCTAAGGGCTCGCAACACGTCTTCGTCACTGTGGATCAGCAACACGTCCCTAAGAATCAGAAGCGGGTCCCTGTTTTTCACGTCCTCGACGACGAGGTTCTCTCCGACCTCCTCTAATCGCGCCTTTAGCTTGCGCCTCTCCTCCTTCGTTTCGCACCCCATAACCACCTTCTGGTCTTTGGCCTTTCTTACTCTTTCTACTCGCACCCAGCCCTCCTTCGCGTCCACCGCTTTTCTCACTCTTTCGAGGACTTCGGCCCCCGTATCCGTCTCCTGTGTTGAGGTGACAACCACGGAGTGCAGCGTCGTTCGCTCCAGGGCTTGCGCCCCGGTGTGGCACTTACTAACGGCCGCTACGTTCGCGTAGGTTGTCTCCCCCACACTTTCTCTGCTGGCCAGACTGTCTCGGAGCCGGTCAAGTTTCTCGGAGTTGTCTTTTAGCTCCGAGATGTGCTCCTTCATGGTCTTCAGGAGCTCAGTCTGGCCAGCGAGAACCTCCATAGAAATGGGTTGGGGGCCGAAGTCAGCAGTGGGCGCGGGTTCCGGTACGGCAATGGGTGCGTCAGAGGCCTTGTCCCGCTCGGACTCTTTCACTAGCTCATAAAGCCTGTTTATGGCTTGGAGCACAGCAGTCTTAATTTCGGCCTTGAGGTTGCGAGAGTTGCCCAAGTTAACCTTAGCCTTGTTCAGGCAAGCTCTCGCCTCCTCAGTGCGACTACGGTGCCTCGCCTCAGGCTTCATGAGCGGCGTTGAAAGGTCAGCAGGGGGTCGGCGCGTCCCCGGAGTGGCAGGGCCCACCTGCGAGGCGGGGAGAGTGTCGTCTCCAAAGGAGATTCTCCGCCTCGCGTTGGCAGACGAAACTCCCGCTTTCTCCGGCGATCGCGTCGAGCCCCCGGAACCTAACGTCCTCAAGGTAGCGGATGGGGTGCGGAACATATTGCTCTCGAGCGGCATCTATCAAATAAAAATAAAAACGAACCCCTGTAAAGTGGGGGCCCGGTCAATAATATCCGCTCGGGAGGAGAGACGGGTAAATATTTTAGGGCTCACTGGACTAGACTCTGCTGTGTCCCTGTAAAGGGGGGTACACAGGAGATAATAAATAACAATCGGTTAAAATATAAATACAATCATTAATAATTAAATCGTCTAAAAAAAATAAATGAGCCTACAGACTCGGTCAAATAAACTTAAAATGTCGAAAAAATTCTAAGACAACACTTACAAACCCTAACAACAATAAATCCAGAGAAAATCACGACACAAAAAATTTTGCCAAAATCCCACGTCTACCTTCCTATAGACCAGAGGGCGGGTGGGTGGGCAAAATTTTTTCGAGCTAGGGGCGCGTGCGAGGTGTCCAGAGACGCGTCTCCGCGCGGGCTAGCGATATATGGAATAAAACGTGGTAGGTGCCGAACAAAAATTTTGACTTTTGGTCAAAAAACCAGTTTTCGAAAGAAAAAATTTGGAATTTCACCCCACAACCTGGAGACCGGGACACGGAACGTGGACCAGAATTCAGGGAAGAAGGGTGAGGACTATTGCAACTATAATCTAATTTAAAATGTGAAGGAAAATTTGGAAAAACAATTAATTTTGAGGATTTTCTCTGAAAATAAGGGATGAAGTCCAGACGCGGGTGTAAAGTGCGCGCGATATGGTCAGAACACAGGCGGACGCCTATTTTTGTCTAAAAAAGCCGAAAACAGCTTCAAAATCGCACGTCTAGAATAGAAGATATCAACGTTTTAGTTTTTGACTAGCTCCCCTAGGTAGATTTTGGTACTTACAGAGATGTATGAAAATAACTATTTTTTAAGAAAAATGTATGTTTTATTCGTGCTAGGGGCGCGGGCGAGGGGTCCAGAGACGCGTCTCCGCGCGGGCTAGCGATATATGGAATAAAACGTGGTAGGTGCCGAACAAAAATTTTGACTTTTGGTCAAAAAACCAGTTTTCGAAAGAAAAAATTTGGAATTTCACCCCACAACCTGGAGACCGGGACACGGAACGTGGACCAGAATTCAGGGAAGAAGGGTGAAGACTATTGCAACTATAATCTAATTTAAAATGTGAAGGAAAATTTGGAAAAACAATTAATTTTGAGGATTTTCTCTGAAAATAAGGGATGAAGTCCAGACGCGGGTGTAAAGTGCGCGCGATATGGTCAGAACACAGGCGGACGCCTATTTTTGTCTAAAAAAGCCGAAAACAGCTTCAAAATCGCACGTCTAGAATAGAAGATATCAACGTTTTAGTTTTTGACTAGCTCCCCTAGGTAGATTTTGGTACTTACAGAGATGTATGAAAATAACTATTTTTTAAGAAAAATGTATGTTTTATTCGTGCTAGGGGCGCGGGCGAGGGGTCCAGAGACGCGTCTCCGCGCGGGCTAGCGATATATGGAATAAAACGTGGTAGGTGCCGAACAAAAATTTTGACTTTTGGTCAAAAAACCAGTTTTCGAAAGAAAAAATTTGGAATTTCACCCCACAACCTGGAGACCGGGACACGGAACGTGGACCAGAATTCAGGGAAGAAGGGTGAGGACTATTGCAACTATAATCTAATTTAAAATGTGAAGGAAAATTTGGAAAAACAATTAATTTTGAGGATTTTCTCTGAAAATAAGGGATGAAGTCCAGACGCGGGTGTAAAGTGCGCGCGATATGGTCAGAACACAGGCGGACGCCTATTTTTGTCTAAAAAAGCCGAAAACAGCTTCAAAATCGCACGTCTAGAATAGAAGATATCAACGTTTTAGTTTTTGACTAGCTCCCCTAGGTAGATTTTGGTACTTACAGAGATGTATGAAAATAACTATTTTTTAAGAAAAATGTATGTTTTATTCGTGCTAGGGGCGCGGGCGAGGGGTCCAGAGACGCGTCTCCGCGCGGGCTAGCGATATATGGAATAAAACGTGGTAGGTGCCGAACAAAAATTTTGACTTTTGGTCAAAAAACCAGTTTTCGAAAGAAAAAATTTGGAATTTCACCCCACAACCTGGAGACCGGGACACGGAACGTGGACCAGAATTCAGGGAAGAAGGGTGAGGACTATTGCAACTATAATCTAATTTAAAATGTGAAGGAAAATTTGGAAAAACAATTAATTTTGAGGATTTTCTCTGAAAATAAGGGATGAAGTCCAGACGCGGGTGTAAAGTGCGCGCGATATGGTCAGAACACAGGCGGACGCCTATTTTTGTCTAAAAAAGCCGAAAACAGCTTCAAAATCGCACGTCTAGAATAGAAGATATCAACGTTTTAGTTTTTGACTAGCTCCCCTAGGTAGATTTTGGTACTTACAGAGATGTATGAAAATAACTATTTTTTAAGAAAAATGTATGTTTTATTCGTGCTAGGGGCGCGGGCGAGGGGTCCAGAGACGCGTCTCCGCGCGGGCTAGCGATATATGGAATAAAACGTGGTAGGTGCCGAACAAAAATTTTGACTTTTGGTCAAAAAACCAGTTTTCGAAAGAAAAAATTTGGAATTTCACCCCACAACCTGGAGACCGGGACACGGAACGTGGACCAGAATTCAGGGAAGAAGGGTGAGGACTATTGCAACTATAATCTAATTTAAAATGTGAAGGAAAATTTGGAAAAACAATTAATTTTGAGGATTTTCTCTGAAAATAAGGGATGAAGTCCAGACGCGGGTGTAAAGTGCGCGCGATATGGTCAGAACACAGGCGGACGCCTATTTTTGTCTAAAAAAGCCGAAAACAGCTTCAAAATCGCACGTCTAGAATAGAAGATATCAACGTTTTAGTTTTTGACTAGCTCCCCTAGGTAGATTTTGGTACTTACAGAGATGTATGAAAATAACTATTTTTTAAGAAAAATGTATGTTTTATTCGTGCTAGGGGCGCGGGCGAGGGGTCCAGAGACGCGTCTCCGCGCGGGCTAGCGATATATGGAATAAAACGTGGTAGGTGCCGAACAAAAATTTTGACTTTTGGTCAAAAAACCAGTTTTCGAAAGAAAAAATTTGGAATTTCACCCCACAACCTGGAGACCGGGACACGGAACGTGGACCAGAATTCAGGGAAGAAGGGTGAGGACTATTGCAACTATAATCTAATTTAAAATGTGAAGGAAAATTTGGAAAAACAATTAATTTTGAGGATTTTCTCTGAAAATAAGGGATGAAGTCCAGACGCGGGTGTAAAGTGCGCGCGATATGGTCAGAACACAGGCGGACGCCTATTTTTGTCTAAAAAAGCCGAAAACAGCTTCAAAATCGCACGTCTAGAATAGAAGATATCAACGTTTTAGTTTTTGACTAGCTCCCCTAGGTAGATTTTGGTACTTACAGAGATGTATGAAAATAACTATTTTTTAAGAAAAATGTATGTTTTATTCGTGCTAGGGGCGCGGGCGAGGGGTCCAGAGACGCGTCTCCGCGCGGGCTAGCGATATATGGAATAAAACGTGGTAGGTGCCGAACAAAAATTTTGACTTTTGGTCAAAAAACCAGTTTTCGAAAGAAAAAATTTGGAATTTCACCCCACAACCTGGAGACCGGGACACGGAACGTGGACCAGAATTCAGGGAAGAAGGGTGAGGACTATTGCAACTATAATCTAATTTAAAATGTGAAGGAAAATTTGGAAAAACAATTAATTTTGAGGATTTTCTCTGAAAATAAGGGATGAAGTCCAGACGCGGGTGTAAAGTGCGCGCGATATGGTCAGAACACAGGCGGACGCCTATTTTTGTCTAAAAAAGCCGAAAACAGCTTCAAAATCGCACGTCTAGAATAGAAGATATCAACGTTTTAGTTTTTGACTAGCTCCCCTAGGTAGATTTTGGTACTTACAGAGATGTATGAAAATAACTATTTTTTAAGAAAAATGTATGTTTTATTCGTGCTAGGGGCGCGGGCGAGGGGTCCAGAGACGCGTCTCCGCGCGGGCTAGCGATATATGGAATAAAACGTGGTAGGTGCCGAACAAAAATTTTGACTTTTGGTCAAAAAACCAGTTTTCGAAAGAAAAAATTTGGAATTTCACCCCACAACCTGGAGACCGGGACACGGAACGTGGACCAGAATTCAGGGAAGAAGGGTGAGGACTATTGCAACTATAATCTAATTTAAAATGTGAAGGAAAATTTGGAAAAACAATTAATTTTGAGGATTTTCTCTGAAAATAAGGGATGAAGTCCAGACGCGGGTGTAAAGTGCGCGCGATATGGTCAGAACACAGGCGGACGCCTATTTTTGTCTAAAAAAGCCGAAAACAGCTTCAAAATCGCACGTCTAGAATAGAAGATATCAACGTTTTAGTTTTTGACTAGCTCCCCTAGGTAGATTTTGGTACTTACAGAGATGTATGAAAATAACTATTTTTTAAGAAAAATGTATGTTTTATTCGTGCTAGGGGCGCGGGCGAGGGGTCCAGAGACGCGTCTCCGCGCGGGCTAGCGATATATGGAATAAAACGTGGTAGGTGCCGAACAAAAATTTTGACTTTTGGTCAAAAAACCAGTTTTCGAAAGAAAAAATTTGGAATTTCACCCCACAACCTGGAGACCGGGACACGGAACGTGGACCAGAATTCAGGGAAGAAGGGTGAGGACTATTGCAACTATAATCTAATTTAAAATGTGAAGGAAAATTTGGAAAAACAATTAATTTTGAGGATTTTCTCTGAAAATAAGGGATGAAGTCCAGACGCGGGTGTAAAGTGCGCGCGATATGGTCAGAACACAGGCGGACGCCTATTTTTGTCTAAAAAAGCCGAAAACAGCTTCAAAATCGCACGTCTAGAATAGAAGATATCAACGTTTTAGTTTTTGACTAGCTCCCCTAGGTAGATTTTGGTACTTACAGAGATGTATGAAAATAACTATTTTTTAAGAAAAATGTATGTTTTATTCGTGCTAGGGGCGCGGGCGAGGGGTCCAGAGACGCGTCTCCGCGCGGGCTAGCGATATATGGAATAAAACGTGGTAGGTGCCGAACAAAAATTTTGACTTTTGGTCAAAAAACCAGTTTTCGAAAGAAAAAATTTGGAATTTCACCCCACTACCTGGAGACCGGGACACGGAACGCGGACCAGAATTCAGGGAAGAAGGGTGAGTACTATTACAACTATAATCTAATTTAAAATGTGAAGGAAAATTTGGAAAAATAATTAATTTTGAGGAATATCTCTGGAATTTAGGGATGAAGTCCAGACGCGCGTGTAAAATGCGCGCGTTATGGTCAGTACGTAGGCGGAGGCCTAGTTATGTCTAAAAACACCGAAAACAGATTGAAAATCGCACGTCTGGAACAGAAAATATCGATGTTTTACTTTTTAACAAGCTTCCTAAGGTAGATTTTGGTACTTACAGAGATGTATGAAAATAACTATTTTTTAAGAAAAATGTATGTTTTATTCGTGCTAGGGGCGCGGGCGAGGGGTCCAGAGACGCGTCTCCGCGCGGGCTAGCGATATATGGAATAAAACGTGGTAGGTGCCGAACAAAAATTTTGACTTTTGGTCAAAAAACCAGTTTTCGAAAGAAAAAATTTGGAATTTCACCCCACAACCTGGAGACCGGGACACGGAACGTGGACCAGAATTCAGGGAAGAAGGGTGAAGACTATTGCAACTATAATCTAATTTAAAATGTGAAGGAAAATTTGGAAAAACAATTAATTTTGAGGATTTTCTCTGAAAATAAGGGATGAAGTCCAGACGCGGGTGTAAAGTGCGCGCGATATGGTCAGAACACAGGCGGACGCCTATTTTTGTCTAAAAAAGCCGAAAACAGCTTCAAAATCGCACGTCTAGAATAGAAGATATCAACGTTTTAGTTTTTGACTAGCTCCCCTAGGTAGATTTTGGTACTTACAGAGATGTATGAAAATAACTATTTTTTAAGAAAAATGTATGTTTTATTCGTGCTAGGGGCGCGGGCGAGGGGTCCAGAGACGCGTCTCCGCGCGGGCTAGCGATATATGGAATAAAACGTGGTAGGTGCCGAACAAAAATTTTGACTTTTGGTCAAAAAACCAGTTTTCGAAAGAAAAAATTTGGAATTTCACCCCACAACCTGGAGACCGGGACACGGAACGTGGACCAGAATTCAGGGAAGAAGGGTGAGGACTATTGCAACTATAATCTAATTTAAAATGTGAAGGAAAATTTGGAAAAACAATTAATTTTGAGGATTTTCTCTGAAAATAAGGGATGAAGTCCAGACGCGGGTGTAAAGTGCGCGCGATATGGTCAGAACACAGGCGGACGCCTATTTTTGTCTAAAAAAGCCGAAAACAGCTTCAAAATCGCACGTCTAGAATAGAAGATATCAACGTTTTAGTTTTTGACTAGCTCCCCTAGGTAGATTTTGGTACTTACAGAGATGTATGAAAATAACTATTTTTTAAGAAAAATGTATGTTTTATTCGTGCTAGGGGCGCGGGCGAGGGGTCCAGAGACGCGTCTCCGCGCGGGCTAGCGATATATGGAATAAAACGTGGTAGGTGCCGAACAAAAATTTTGACTTTTGGTCAAAAAACCAGTTTTCGAAAGAAAAAATTTGGAATTTCACCCCACAACCTGGAGACCGGGACACGGAACGTGGACCAGAATTCAGGGAAGAAGGGTGAGGACTATTGCAACTATAATCTAATTTAAAATGTGAAGGAAAATTTGGAAAAACAATTAATTTTGAGGATTTTCTCTGAAAATAAGGGATGAAGTCCAGACGCGGGTGTAAAGTGCGCGCGATATGGTCAGAACACAGGC
This sequence comes from Xestia ashworthii, assembly GCA_950022955.1. Classification (NCBI taxonomy): domain Eukaryota; kingdom Metazoa; phylum Arthropoda; class Insecta; order Lepidoptera; family Noctuidae; genus Xestia; species Xestia ashworthii. The sequence continues at coordinate 1,212 of OX465566.1, read as the reverse complement.
GGACGCCTATTTTTGTCTAAAAAAGCCGAAAACAGCTTCAAAATCGCACGTCTAGAATAGAAGATATCAACGTTTTAGTTTTTGACTAGCTCCCCTAGGTAGATTTTGGTACTTACAGAGATGTATGAAAATAACTATTTTTTAAGAAAAATGTATGTTTTATTCGTGCTAGGGGCGCGGGCGAGGGGTCCAGAGACGCGTCTCCGCGCGGGCTAGCGATATATGGAATAAAACGTGGTAGGTGCCGAACAAAAATTTTGACTTTTGGTCAAAAAACCAGTTTTCGAAAGAAAAAATTTGGAATTTCACCCCACTACCTGGAGACCGGGACACGGAACGCGGACCAGAATTCAGGGAAGAAGGGTGAGTACTATTACAACTATAATCTAATTTAAAATGTGAAGGAAAATTTGGAAAAATAATTAATTTTGAGGAATATCTCTGGAATTTAGGGATGAAGTCCAGACGCGCGTGTAAAATGCGCGCGTTATGGTCAGTACGTAGGCGGAGGCCTAGTTATGTCTAAAAACACCGAAAACAGATTGAAAATCGCACGTCTGGAACAGAAAATATCGATGTTTTACTTTTTAACAAGCTTCCTAAGGTAGATTTTGGTACTTACAGAGATGTATGAAAATAACTATTTTTTAGAAAAATGTATGTTTTATTCGAGCTAGGGGCGCGTGCGAGGTGTCCAGAGACGCGTCTCCGCGCGGGCTAGCGATATATGGAATAAAACGTGGTAGGTGCCGAACAAAAATTTTGACTTTTGGTCAAAAAACCAGTTTTCGAAAGAAAAAATTTGGAATTTCACCCCACTACCTGGAGACCGGGACACGGAACGCGGACCAGAATTCAGGGAAGAAGGGTGAGTACTATTACAACTATAATCTAATTTAAAATGTGAAGGAAAATTTGGAAAAATAATTAATTTTGAGGAATATCTCTGGAATTTAGGGATGAAGTCCAGACGCGCGTGTAAAATGCGCGCGTTATGGTCAGTACGTAGGCGGAGGCCTAGTTATGTCTAAAAACACCGAAAACAGATTGAAAATCGCACGTCTGGAACAGAAAATATCGATGGTTAGGTTAGGTTAGGTTAGGTTAGGTTAGGTTTTTTTTTTTTTTTTTTTTTTTTTTGTTTGGGCAGGAGTGGGAAATCCCCGCGGACACCTCGACTATCTCACAGGAATTTCTCTTGTGAGACAGTCG